>OY728145.1:335707895-340507895 GCA_963277665.1 Viscum album
AATTAAGAAATGTAATTCATGAATTTAATACCATGTTCTAATCATGTTTCAGTCTCTACGAAGTTTCACAAAAACTATATATGATCTCTGCAAAGTTTCCCAGACCATGGGATCTGACCACACAACTCTAATTCCATTATAATTTTACCTAAAAACTCACTGTAACCCCCAAAGTATCTTATATAACTCAATGGGATAAAAATAATATAAAAATATTAAAACCCAGAATTCAAATTAAAGACTCAAAAAAATATCATGCCATATTAGTTTTTTAAGGTGAAACTATCAAGCTATATGAGAAAATATCATTTAGGTTAATACTGATCCTTTAATAACCAATATTATGCCATAATTATTTACAAAAAAAGATATCAAATAGTAGTAAATAAATTCATGTGAGAAGGAAACAAACTGAATCATGTTATACATAAAATCATGTTGAATAACTAACTAATTAATGTATATAAACAAGCAGAAAAACTAATCAAACTAGCACATCCAACATGTCTCAAGCAATCAAGCAATGTAACTTATATGGCATGGATATGAATAAAATTTGAATCTCTACAAGACTATGATGATGCATGTAACAATACTTCATTACCATACGAATCCAAGGGTAAAATACCATAAATATCATAAATTATTAATTCATAGAAATTTCATCAATCAATTGGTGTGAAATAACATTAAAATGTTACAATGAGCAACACAAGAAAAAATTTCATCCCTGGACACTTTTTATTTTTTTCATGCATGGGGTGATCACTCCCAAACACGACTATTACCAAGTGTGGAAACATTCACAGTCTCCTTTATACTAGTCTTGAATATCATGAAAAAATAAAATTACCTTTGATACCACATCGCAACGTCCTAACCTGGGAGCCACAGGAATAGTTCCTCAAGTCGGTTGGTCAAATAGCCTCAAACATGCCTCCCTATACACCAGAGGAAACTGACTATCATTGAGTGTATAATGATGGTACGGTGGGGAGACAATACCATCATGATCAAAGTGAAAAAACTATATATAAAATAAAAAAAAGTGGAAGAATATGGATAAATTAGTAGAATATGATTATAATAATAAACAGACAAATCCATAATCAATATCATGTACATAATGATTTCATTTCAATACTAAACTGGAAGTCGGATTACATTGAATAATATATAAAAAGCATAAAAATTTAACAAAATCATCAAAGGATATCTCAATGATCATCCTGAGATCTGGATCAATCATGTGATCCCAATCACCCATGTCGAATGTAATAACACAAACATAATAAATGAACATGAACCTACAAATATGATGTTTGTTCAGGTACCCCCAGTACAATGGTGTCCTGAAAAGGGTGTGAGAAAAACACATTAAGTCACCACCAATGGTGTATTATTCTATATATTCAATGATTATAAAATATAACAGTGTGTAGGTCTATCAATAAGGCAGCAAATAAATAGAGATAAACAAGTTGGGATTAGGTTCCTTCAAGGACGCTTGACCGACCATACCTACTTCGACCTAATCCGAGATACCTCTGAGTAAGTCTCACAATTCATATATAAATATATATATATATATATTGGTATGTATGCATATATATGGACTATATATGTAGTGGAATTTATATACATATATATAGATACTATGACTAGCCATGAACTAAGGCATAATGAAAACATCCATGCATTATCATAGAAATCTCATAGAATGAAAATGGATGCCATGCCTGAAAATTAAAATCAATAGGGGACTCCATGCATGAATAGAATAATCCATAAAATGAAACTTTTACCTTGGATAATTTGGGACACAATTACCATGAATAATTAGTTACACCATTCCCAAGTATCACAATGTATATAAGGGACACCAAGCCAAAGTATCAGAACATATATTAGTGATTACATGCCCATGAATTAACATGGTCTTCATGACCAAGTATAATAACTCAAGAGATATTCCATTATTATGAATAAACATGGATTAAATTCCCAATTATCATATTAATGGGACACCATTCCCAAGTATCATAAATCATATAATATGAATAGTAACAAACATTTAATAATTAAGAATGGGCCTCGAGATATATATATCCATTACATGATATGACTCATCATGTTTGGTCAATTAAATCTAATTATAATAATTAATGTAGGCCATTTCTATAGGTTTTCCATACCACAATTATATTATAAAATTTGGTTTGATCCATTTATAAGTAAATTTATAGGGTCATGGGAAGGTCCATGCCACTACAAATTTATCAAGTGTGATTGGTCTATCATTTCATTCATTTATTAATACATGCCATGTGTATATCATTACCACTAACATTAAATCCCATTTAAATTTGTCTGTTAATAGTACATTCGATTATCCATGAGATTCATTCATTTAAATATAATTATTTAAGAGTTCTAACAAAGTACACATATCCATTTGTAATTTTAATAAATCCATTCCCCATTAATTAATTAGTACTCCTTCTAGGTTAAATTATAGTCAATGGACAAAAAGGACCACTAATAAAACACAACAATGTGTGAAAATATTTGAACTCACAAACCACTAATCAAGTGAATGGTTCAAACTAAGGATCTTGGTTTCTAATTAGGAAATGAATTAAGGTTAGTTTATGTTTTAGGATTAAAGAATAGAAAATTTGATGTGTAGTACAATAGTGTAATTTATAAACAAATTTTTTTAGGGGAATAATAATGAGACCATATAACTCATGACTAGTATAGTCCAATAATCAAATATAAATCTTTGATTCAATCTGGTTTGACATAAATCTATGAAATAGTAAAACACCCTAAAAATAGTGAGAATTAGATTTCATTAAGATAGCACCGAAGGTGGAAAGATAAAAGAAGAAAAGGTGGAGGAGGATTTTTAGACTAATTTATATGCATAAAACATAACCAAACGTGAATATTTTTGACACCATATGAGGTATACCCATGTATTCCAAGAGGAGAGTCTATAGAGTGGTCGAGCAGCAGTTGTGCGTGGGAGGAATGAGTGGGAAAAAAGAAGAAGGATAGGATGAAGGGGAAACCCCATAAATTCTAGATCATTAATGAGCCACATGGTTGGGCTATATGTTTGGATAACCATATTCCCACCATGTTGTGAAACTTTCATTGTGTCTCTAACAATGCAGGCTAGGCACATTGTTTTCCAAACCTAGCACAACCCATGCTCTCCCCTCTATATTTTTCTACAGATAACCTCACATGGCCATGAAAATCCTCTTGCATGGTTAGAACAAACTATACAATACCCTCATCTCCAATAAAATAAGCTAAATTATTTTTATAAGGGTTTAACCATTTAAACAAACTATGTCTCTAAACAAAACTGGTTGCATAGTTGTACCACATGGTTAGCACTAATTATACACTAATAGTGGACCCTTGTATATTTCTCATGAAAAAGATGTTTTCAGTCCTGACATTCCTGAAACTAGTCTGAACACCTGAGACACATCTAGTTCCTTTAAACCTATATAAAAACATATATAATTATTCCAAATATTTGATTTACATTTTAAATCCAAGTTGATAATTTTACATGTCCACTAAATAGAAAAACTCAATTTCATTTGGGAAATTTCAATGAATCCAAAACATGGGATTTTACAACCCAACATTTACGATTAATTTAAAAAAGAGTAGATAAAGGATATATATACTAAATAGAAAAACATCACTGAAACATCCACAACACCATGAAATCCTAATTGAAATATTAACTATTTATAAACCAAAAACCACCACTTAAGAAGCACTTTAAAATATAATAAAGAGTTCCAACCAATAAATATCTAATCGACCATAATATGGGGTCAACCGTCAATTAACACTTTATATAATAAAAATGGAGGGGGATATTCTTAACAGAAACATTCCTCAATAAGGAATGATATGAATCTATCCTTGGGTCATAAAATAGAAGGAGAGGGTAACCTATGACCTTGTACCCATAACACCAGTGTAGGTTCCAGGCACAACGGAAGCACAAGATGGGTGTGTATCCAACTTTGTAAATTTCCATAATTGATGATTAACCCATGATCAATATGATGATGAATGCCAGAATCCATTGAATTGAATCAATGATAAAAGACGAAGGAGATAACCTAGAACCGAGAAGAGAGGATCGACATATTTTGTTATAAATAATTTAATTAAATTATATAATTACCTCTAATGTGATTCTTTCTTTATTGATGAGTCTGAACATGGGTCTGAGGGGTAGCTTCATTCTGATGTAGAATCCAAGGACATGAATCATCTAGTGGTGATCCACACATGCTCCACATATCTCCAAATATCACTAAAGGTGTCTCTGGGTAGCGTGGAATATCCTTGTGCTTGCGTTGCCCGCCATCGATCACCTTGAGAATCGCTTCCAAAGAATTCTCCTTGATCTAATGGTGGAGGATCTTTCTCGTTATTTGAGAGAATTCATGGAGAGAGATGATTTCTCCAGACTTGAGATCTTTTCTCCAAGGATGTTGTGCACATAACAATTTGTTAACTGATGGAATGACTCCTTGGCATATATAGAGAATAATAGCATAACGAGGAATTTAATTTACTAGGTAATAATAAATATATATCACAGGTGTCATGACTTATTTTATTATTATATGTGGAACCCCCATGTCAAATAATAATAGAATTGATGTTATTTCCATGAAATGTTCTTAATGAATTTAATTCACCAGGTAATAATAAATAATTAGTACATGGGTATTTACATAATCTATTATTCCATCTGAAAAACCCATGTCAAATAATAATATAAATTCTATTATTTCCATGACATCTTCTAAACTTTCACATTATATTTAATTATTATTTAACCAAATAATATTTAATATTATTTCTCATAATACCCATAACGTTTTCTGCCAATCCTCTTCAATATTTACCGGGCTTTAAATAATGACTATTTATTTATTAAATAAATATAACTGCATTATTCACCGATAAATAAATATCCCAAATGCAATATATTCTCTTGAATAACTACCAAAAAAATAAATGTGATCAAGAATACTTAAATAATTATTAAACTGCAACCGAGAATAGTATTTACTCAACTTGTTAAATAAATAAATTATTTAACCAAGATATTGGCTATACATAATGTGTGACCCTCTAGTCCTCTTTCTCATTGGCATAAGGCAGGCTTGTCTAAGGTCCATGATTACTGTATAGAAATGGGTTAAGGAACCCAAGAGAAATTAGTTGATGTCATAATGAGATATCACCTCATACAAATGCTTACCATGTAATATAATCCCTCTTTTCTGATATCCCCGATCAATACGGTTACATGCAATTTCCATCAACCCATATGCTCGATTTTTCATTCTTTGACTTCCTAGAATTGAAACTGCATAGTGAAAACCATGGACATGGATTGAGTTAGGCTATATGATTTCCATCAATGGGCATGAGATATCTACTTTTGTAGAAGTGAAAAATAATTTCTTGCATTATTAATTAATGAAATATTAGTTGTGATGCACCCAACATATCCTACCTCACCGCAAACATCTTTCATCGTGGTTTTCATCAATACATCTAAGTACACTATTGATAATACCCATTAACATTATTGTTAAAGTTAAAGTAACAATACACACATCCACATATAGGAACATACAATGAAACTCATGAATATGGATTTCCTACTATTGGGTCTTGTTCTTATAATATCCTCTAGTATATTACCAAGGGTGCATACCATAAGAAGGTTCCTAAAAGTTTCATGAGTCCCCACCCCTGATAGCATGTATCATTTTTTTACCTTCAAATGATATCTTTCTGACATAGAACATATATTTAAAAATAGTGTCATGGCACTTTCAGGTTCTCATCAAAACAGGGATCCGCTATGACCTTTTAGTGCAATAGCTATTCTTAGGACAGTATCATATAATATGTTATGCAGAAGAAAAATATTGATGTGATAAAGAGTTTATTAATATTCATCTAATGAATATAGGTTTATCATAACAAAAAATAAGTTGGTTTTTAGTGTACCAACTCCAACAACCAGATCATGGTGGACCCCAATCAATTTCTGGCCACACACTATCTAGTTCATATAGTCTAGTACTATTTCACTTATCCTAATTATATAAAAACACCCAAATGTTATTCCATTTTCTTTCATTAATAATAAATATCATCACATCCATCATTAAAAACACATAATCCTGAAAGATCATAAATAATTTGATACCTAGGAAACAACATCAAAAAATAACTAATGCTCACAAAAACAGAAACCAAGAGGTACCCAAATAACGCACCATGTGAAATCCATATAAAAAATCCAAATTCTCCAAAAACATTGATAAAAAACTCTAAATTAATTCATCATATGAATTTGGACTACTCCCATCACTTAATTTCTATAAATTCAATTTACAATATTTTGAAGATGGACTAAATTTTTATATTGAAACACATGAGAGATGTCCTCTTCATATGATAAATAACAAGACTCTAGGAATACTTGCACTAATCAACCCAACTATATAACCTGGGATCTCTGGTCTTGTTTGAGAAATTATAAGAAAAAATTCATCGAGAAGAATCATCTTGAATAATTCTTAAGGCACAACATTATGAAACATAGTTGAGATAAAAACATTTTACACAATATTAATAGTTTTTTAAGAGTCATTAACATGAAGTTTCATATCCAATAATGATATAAAACATGCTAAATATCATTCCTAGAGATGGAAATTCAATGCTCATTCTCGTCCTTTCCTTAAGGTAGACTCTAAATCACATAGGGAATGAACTCAAACCATTCATATCTCAAAAATAATAACACAAATATAGAAAAAAAAATAAGATTAAACCTTTTATAATAATTCACTAATAAAAATCATTGTGAAAATATTTCATCTTTTAAAACAATATACATTTTAAAAGGATTCTAAAATCTAATTTCCCAAAATCACACATGCTTTAAGAAACATCATTTGAAAAATTTTAGAAAATTCATTTTATAACTCTATTAGGAGTTAAAATCTAATATTCATTACTATTTAATTAAAAACATTATATGAAAATACACTTTAATTTTGAAAATATTCTAGAGTAGAATTTGAAAACTATCAACCATTGAAAACATTACATGAATTCTCATCTATTTTCAAAAAAACATAAAATTTTGTCTGAAAATTTTTTATAATAACCATAATTTTATTAAAAAACACTCTTTAAATGTGAAAATTTTTACAAATAATATACCAAATTAGGTTTATAAAAAATTCACCATCTGAAATTCTATTTCCCATCCCATAATTATTTTTAAAAAACATGAAACCAATATTATAATGTTCATAAATATTCATAAAATATCACCCAATAAGATGAACCCATTATAAATATTACTTAATTAAAATATAATCATTGGTACACACCATTATAATAAATTAAGACATTAAGAAATATTAAAAGAAAAATCCTTGGAGAAATTAAGAAATGTAATTCATGAATTTAATACCATGTTCTAATCATGTTTCAGTCTCTACGAAGTTTCACAAAAACTATATATGATCTCTGCAAAGTTTCCTAGACCATGGGATCTGACCACACAACTCTAATTCCATTATAATTTTACCTAAAAACTCACTGTAACCCCCAAAGTATCTTATATAACTCAATGGGATAAAAATAATATAAAAATATTAAAACCCAGAATTCAAATTAAAGACTCAAAAAAATATCATGCCATATTAGTTTTTTAAGGTGAAACTATCAAGCTATATGAGAAAATATCATTTAGGTTAATACTGATCCTTTAATAACCAATATTATGCCATAATTATTTACAAAAAAAGATATCAAATAGTAGTAAATAAATTCATGTGAGAAGGAAACAAACTGAATCATGTTATACATAAAATCATGTTGAATAACTAACTAATTAATGTATATAAACAAGCAGAAAAACTAATCAAACTAGCACATCCAACATGTCTCAAGCAATCAAGCAATGTAACTTATATGGCATGGATATGAATAAAATTTGAATCTCTACAAGACTATGATGATGCATGTAACAATACTTCATTACCATACGAATCCAAGGGTAAAATACCATAAATATCATAAATTATTAATTCATAGAAATTTCATCAATCAATTGGTGTGAAATAACATTAAAATGTTACAATGAGCAACACAAGAAAAAATTTCATCCCTGGACACTTTTTATTTTTTTCATGCATGGGGTGATCACTCCCAAACACGACTATTACCAAGTGTGGAAACATTCACAGTCTCCTTTATACTAGTCTTGAATATCATGAAAAAATAAAATTACCTTTGATACCACATCGCAACGTCCTAACCTGGGAGCCACAGGAATAGTTCCTCAAGTCGGTTGGTCAAATAGCCTCAAACATGCCTCCCTATACACCAGAGGAAACTGACTATCATTGAGTGTATAATGATGGTACGGTGGGGAGACAATACCATCATGATCAAAGTGAAAAAACTATATATAAAATAAAAAAAAGTGGAAGAATATGGATAAATTAGTAGAATATGATTATAATAATAAACAGACAAATCCATAATCAATATCATGTACATAATGATTTCATTTCAATACTAAACTGGAAGTCGGATTACATTGAATAATATATAAAAAGCATAAAAATTTAACAAAATCATCAAAGGATATCTCAATGATCATCCTGAGATCTGGATCAATCATGTGATCCCAATCACCCATGTCGAATGTAATAACACAAACATAATAAATGAACATGAACCTACAAATATGATGTTTGTTCAGGTACCCCCAGTACAATGGTGTCCTGAAAAGGGTGTGAGAAAAACACATTAAGTCACCACCAATGGTGTATTATTCTATATATTCAATGATTATAAAATATAACAGTGTGTAGGTCTATCAATAAGGCAGCAAATAAATAGAGATAAACAAGTTGGGATTAGGTTCCTTCAAGGACGCTTGACCGACCATACCTACTTCGACCTAATCCGAGATACCTCTGAGTAAGTCTCACAATTCATATATAAATATATATATATATATATATTGGTATGTATGCATATATATGGACTATATATGTAGTGGAATTTATATACATATATATAGATACTATGACTAGCCATGAACTAAGGCATAATGAAAACATCCATGCATTATCATAGAAATCTCATAGAATGAAAATGGATGCCATGCCTGAAAATTAAAATCAATAGGGGACTCCATGCATGAATAGAATAATCCATAAAATGAAACTTTTACCTTGGATAATTTGGGACACAATTACCATGAATAATTAGTTACACCATTCCCAAGTATCACAATGTATATAAGGGACACCAAGCCAAAGTATCAGAACATATATTAGTGATTACATGCCCATGAATTAACATGGTCTTCATGACCAAGTATAATAACTCAAGAGATATTCCATTATTATGAATAAACATGGATTAAATTCCCAATTATCATATTAATGGGACACCATTCCCAAGTATCATAAATCATATAATATGAATAGTAACAAACATTTAATAATTAAGAATGGGCCTCGAGATATATATATCCATTACATGATATGACTCATCATGTTTGGTCAATTAAATCTAATTATAATAATTAATGTAGGCCATTTCTATAGGTTTTCCATACCACAATTATATTATAAAATTTGGTTTGATCCATTTATAAGTAAATTTATAGGGTCATGGGAAGGTCCATGCCACTACAAATTTATCAAGTGTGATTGGTCTATCATTTCATTCATTTATTAATACAGGCCATGTGTATATCATTACCACTAACATTAAATCCCATTTAAATATGTCTGTTAATAGTACATTCGATTATCCATGAGATTCATTCATTTAAATATAATTATTTAAGAGTTCTAACAAAGTACACATATCCATTTGTAATTTTAATAAATCCATTCCCCATTAATTAATTAGTACTCCTTCTAGGTTAAATTATAGTCAATGGACAAAAAGGACCACTAATAAAACACAACAATGTGTGAAAATATTTGAACTCACAAACCACTAATCAAGTGAATGGTTCAAACTAAGGATCTTGGTTTCTAATTAGGAAATGAATTAAGGTTAGTTTATGTTTTAGGATTAAAGAATAGAAAATTTGATGTGTAGTACAATAGTGTAATTTATAAACAAATTTTTTTAGGGGAATAATAATGAGACCATATAACTCATGACTAGTATAGTCCAATAATCAAATATAAATCTTTGATTCAATCTGGTTTGACATAAATCTATGAAATAGTAAAACACCCTAAAAATAGTGAGAATTAGATTTCATTAAGATAGCACCGAAGGTGGAAAGATAAAAGAAGAAAAGGTGGAGGAGGATTTTTAGACTAATTTATATGCATAAAACATAACCAAACGTGAATATTTTTGACACCATATGAGGTATACCCATGTATTCCAAGAGGAGAGTCTATAGAGTGGTCGAGCAGCAGTTGTGCGTGGGAGGAATGAGTGGGAAAAAAGAAGAAGGATAGGATGAAGGGGAAACCCCATAAATTCTAGATCATTAATGAGCCACATGGTTGGGCTATATGTTTGGATAACCATATTCCCACCATGTTGTGAAACTTTCATTGTGTCTCTAACAATGCAGGCTAGGCACATTGTTTTCCAAACCTAGCACAACCCATGCTCTCCCCTCTATATTTTTCTACAGATAACCTCACATGGCCATGAAAATCCTCTTGCATGGTTAGAACAAACTATACAATACCCTCATCTCCAATAAAATAAGCTAAATTATTTTTATAAGGGTTTAACCATTTAAACAAACTATGTCTCTAAACAAAACTGGTTGCATAGTTGTACCACATGGTTAGCACTAATTATACACTAATAGTGGACCCTTGTATATTTCTCATGAAAAAGATGTTTTCAGTCCTGACATTCCTGAAACTAGTCTGAACACCTGAGACACATCTAGTTCCTTTAAACCTATATAAAAACATATATAATTATTCCAAATATTTGATTTACATTTTAAATCCAAGTTGATAATTTTACATGTCCACTAAATAGAAAAACTCAATTTCATTTGGGAAATTTCAATGAATCCAAAACATGGGATTTTACAACCCAACATTTACGATTAATTTAAAAAAGAGGAGATAAAGGATATATATACTAAATAGAAAAACATCACTGAAACATCCACAACACCATGAAATCCTAATTGAAATATTAACTATTTATAAACCAAAAACCACCACTTAAGAAGCACTTTAAAATATAATAAAGAGTTCCAACCAATAAATATCTAATCGACCATAATATGGGGTCAACCGTCAATTAACACTTTATATAATAAAAACGGAGGGCGATATTCTTAACAGAAACATTCCTCAATAAGGAATGATATGAATCTATCCTTGGGTCATAAAATAGAAGGAGAGGGTAACCTATGACCTTGTACCCATAACACCAGTGTAGGTTCCAGGCACAACGGAAGCACAAGATGGGTGTGTATCCAACTTTGTAAATTTCCATAATTGATGATTAACCCATGATCAATATGATGATGAATGCCAGAATCCATTGAATTGAATCAATGATAAAAGACGAAGGAGATAACCTAGAACCGAGAAGAGAGGATCGACATATTTTGTTATAAATAATTTAATTAAATTATATAATTACCTCTAATGTGATTCTTTCTTTATTGATGAGTCTGAACATGGGTCTGAGGGGTAGCTTCATTCTGATGTAGAATCCAAGGACATGAATCATCTAGTGGTGATCCACACATGCTCCACATATCTCCAAATATCACTAAAGGTGTCTCTGGGTAGCGTGGAAGATCCTTGTGCTTGCGTTGCCCGCCATCGATCACCTTGAGAATCGCTTCCAAAGAATTCTCCTTGATCTAATGGTGGAGGATCTTTCTCGTTATTTGAGAGAATTCATGGAGAGAGATGATTTCTCCAGACTTGAGATCTTTTCTCCAAGGATGTTGTGCACATAACAATTTGTTAACTGATGGAATGACTCCTTGGCATATATAGAGAATAATAGCATAACGAGGAATTTAATTTACTAGGTAATAATAAATATATATCACAGGTGTCATGACTTATTTTATTATTATATGTGGAACCCCCATGTCAAATAATAATAGAATTGATGTTATTTCCATGAAATGTTCTTAATGAATTTAATTCACCAGGTAATAATAAATAATTAGTACATGTGTATTTACATAATCTATTATTCCATCTGAAAAACCCATGTCAAATAATAATATAAATTCTATTATTTCCATGACATCTTCTAAACTTTCACATTATATTTAATTATTATTTAACCAAATAATATTTAATATTATTTCTCATAATACCCATAACTTTTTCTGCCAATCCTCTTCAATATTTACCGGGCTTTAAATAATGACTATTTATTTATTAAATAAATATAACTGCATTATTCACCGATAAATAAATATCCCAAATGCAATATATTCTCTTGAATAACTACCAAAAAAATAAATGTGATCAAGAATACTTAAATAATTATTAAACTGCAACCGAGAATAATATTTACTCAACTTGTTAAATAAATAAATTATTTAACCAAGATATTGGCTATACATAATGTGTGACCCTCTAGTCCTCTTTCTCATTGGCATAAGGCAGGCTTGTCTAAGGTCCATGATTACTGTATAGAAATGGGTTAAGGAACCCAAGAGAAATTAGTTGATGTCATAATGAGATATCACCTCATACAAATGCTTACCATGTAATATAATCCCTCTTTTCTGATATCCCCGATCAATACGGTTACATGCAATTTCCATCAACCCATATGCTCGATTTTTCATTCTTTGACTTCCTAGAATTGAAACTGCATAGTGAAAACCATGGACATGGATTGAGTTAGGCTATATGATTTCCATCAATGGGCATGAGATATCTACTTTTGTAGAAGTGAAAAATAATTTCTTGCATTATTAATTAATGAAATATTAGTTGTGATGCACCCAACATATCCTACCTCACCGCAAACATCTTTCATCGTGGTTTTCATCAATACATCTAAGTACACTATTGATAATACCCATTAACATTATTGTTAAAGTTAAAGTAACAATACACACATCCACATATAGGAACATACAATGAAACTCATGAATATGGATTTCCTACTATTGGGTCTTGTTCTTATAATATCCTCTAGTATATTACCAAGGGTGCATACCATAAGAAGGTTCCTAAAAGTTTCATGAGTCCCCACCCCTGATAGCATGTATCATTTTTTTACCTTCAAATGATATCTTTCTGACATAGAACATATATTTAAAAATAGTGTCATGGCACTTTCAGGTTCTCATCAAAACAGGGATCCGCTATGACCTTTTAGTGCAATAGCTATTCTTAGGACAGTATCATATAATATGTTATGCAGAAGAAAAATATTGATGTGATAAAGAGTTTATTAATATTCATCTAATGAATATAGGTTTATCATAACAAAAAATAAGTTGGTTTTTAGTGTACCAACTCCAACAACCAGATCATGGTGGACCCCAATCAATTTCTGGCCACACACTATCTAGCTCATATAGTCTAGTACTATTTCACTTATCCTAATTATATAAAAACACCCAAATGTTATTCCATTTTCTTTCATTAATAATAAATATCATCACATCCATCATTAAAAACACATAATCCTGAAAGATCATAAAGAATTTGATACCTAGGAAACAACATCAAAAAATAACTAATGCTCACAAAAACAGAAACCAAGAGGTACCCAAATAACGCACCATGTGAAATCCATATAAAAAAACCAAATTCTCCAAAAACATTGATAAAAAACTCTAAATTAATTCATCATATGAATTTGGACTACTCCCATCACTTAATTTCTATAAATTCAATTTACAATATTTTGAAGATGGACTAAATTTTTATATTGAAACACATGAGAGATGTCCTCTTCATATGATAAATAACAAGACTCTAGGAATACTTGCACTAATCAACCCAACTATATAACCTGGGATCTCTGGTCTTGTTTGAGAAATTATAAGAAAAAATTCATCGAGAAGAATCATCTTGAATAATTCTTAAGGCACAACATTATGAAACATAGTTGAGATAAAAACATTTTACACAATATTAATAGTTTTTTAAGAGTCATTAACATGAAGTTTCATATCCAATAATGATATAAAACATGCTAAATATCATTCCTAGAGATGGAAATTCAATGCTCATTCTCGTCCTTTCCTTAAGGTAGACTCTAAATCACATAGGGAATGAACTCAAACCATTCATATCTCAAAAATAATAACACAAATATAGAAAAAAAAATAAGATTAAACCTTTTATAATAATTCACTAATAAAAATCATTGTGAAAATATTTCATCTTTTAAAACAATATACATTTTAAAAGGATTCTAAAATCTAATTTCCCAAAATCACACATGCTTTAAGAAACATCATTTGAAAAATTTTAGAAAATTCATTTTATAACTCTATTAGGAGTTAAAATCTAATATTCATTACTATTTAATTAAAAACATTATATGAAAATACACTTTAATTTTGAAAATATTCTAGAGTAGAATTTGAAAACTATCAACCATTGAAAACATTACATGAATTCTCATCTATTTTCAAAAAAACATAAAATTTTGTCTGAAAATTTTTTATAATAACCATAATTTTATTAAAAAACACTCTTTAAATGTGAAAATTTTTACAAATAATATACCAAATTAGGTTTATAAAAAATTCACCATCTGAAATTCTATTTCCCATCCCATAATTATTTTTAAAAAACATGAAACCAATATTATAATGTTCATAAATATTCATAAAATATCACCCAATAAGATGAACCCATTATAAATATTACTTAATTAAAATATAATCATTGGTACACACCATTATAATAAATTAAGACATTAAGAAATATTAAAAGAAAAATCCTTGGAGAAATTAAGAAATGTAATTCATGAATTTAATACCATGTTCTAATAATGTTTCAGTCTCTACGAAGTTTCACAAAAACTATATATGATCTCTGCAAAGTTTCCCAGACCATGGGATCTGACCACACAACTCTAATTCCATTATAATTTTACCTAAAAACTCACTGTAACCCCCAAAGTATCTTATATAACTCAATGGGATAAAAATAATATAAAAATATTAAAACCCAGAATTCAAATTAAAGACTCAAAAAAATATCATGCCATATTAGTTTTTTAAGGTGAAACTATCAAGCTATATGAGAAAATATCATTTAGGTTAATACTGATCCTTTAATAACCAATATTATGCCATAATTATTTACAAAAAAAAGATATCAAATAGTAGTAAATAAATTCATGTGAGAAGGAAACAAACTGAATCATGTTATACATAAAATCATGTTGAATAACTAACTAATTAATGTATATAAACAAGCAGAAAAACTAATCAAACTAGCACATCCAACATGTCTCAAGCAATCAAGCAATGTAACTTATATGGCATGGATATGAATAAAATTTGAATCTCTACAAGACTATGATGATGCATGTAACAATACTTCATTACCATACGAATCCAAGGGTAAAATACCATAAATATCATAAATTATTAATTCATAGAAATTTCATCAATCAATTGGTGTGAAATAACATTAAAATGTTACAATGAGCAACACAAGAAAAAATTTCATCCCTGGACACTTTTTATTTTTTTCATGCATGGGGTGATCACTCCCAAACACGACTATTACCAAGTGTGGAAACATTCACAGTCTCCTTTATACTAGTCTTGAATATCATGAAAAAATAAAATTACCTTTGATACCACATCACAACGTCCTAACCTGGGAGCCACAGGAATAGTTCCTCAAGTCGGTTGGTCAAATAGCCTCAAACATGCCTCCCTATACACCAGAGGAAACTGACTATCATTGAGTGTATAATGATGGTACGGTGGGGAGACAATACCATCATGATCAAAGTGAAAAAACTATATATAAAATAAAAAAAAGTGGAAGAATATGGATAAATTAGTAGAATATGATTATAATAATAAACAGACAAATCCATAATCAATATCATGTACATAATGATTTCATTTCAATACTAAACTGGAAGTCGGATTACATTGAATAATATATAAAAAGCATAAAAATTTAACAAAATCATCAAAGGATATCTCAATGATCATCCTGAGATCTGGATCAATCATGTGATCCCAATCACCCATGTCGAATGTAATAACACAAACATAATAAATGAACATGAACCTACAAATATGATGTTTGTTCAGGTACCCCCAGTACAATGGTGTCCTGAAAAGGGTGTGAGAAAAACACATTCAGTCACCACCAATGGTGTATTATTCTATATATTCAATGATTATAAAATATAACAGTGTGTAGGTCTATCAATAAGGCAGCAAATAAATAGAGATAAACAAGTTGGGATTAGGTTCCTTCAAGGACGCTTGACCGACCATACCTACTTCGACCTAATCCGAGATACCTCTGAGTAAGTCTCACAATTCATATATAAATATATATATATATATATTGGTATGTATGCATATATATGGACTATATATGTAGTGGAATTTATATACATATATATAGATACTATGACTAGCCATGAACTAAGGCATAATGAAAACATCCATGCATTATCATAGAAATCTCATAGAATGAAAATGGATGCCATGCCTGAAAATTAAAATCAATAGGGGACTCCATGCATGAATAGAATAATCCATAAAATGAAACTTTTACCTTGGATAATTTGGGACACAATTACCATGAATAATTAGTTACACCATTCCCAAGTATCACAATGTATATAAGGGACACCAAGCCAAAGTATCAGAACATATATTAGTGATTACATGCCCATGAATTAACATGGTCTTCATGACCAAGTATAATAACTCAAGAGATATTCCATTATTATGAATAAACATGGATTAAATTCCCAATTATCATATTAATGGGACACCATTCCCAAGTATCATAAATCATATAATATGAATAGTAACAAACATTTAATAATTAAGAATGGGCCTCGAGATATATATATCCATTACATGATATGACTCATCATGTTTGGTCAATTAAATCTAATTATAATAATTAATGTAGGCCATTTCTATAGGTTTTCCATACCACAATTATATTATAAAATTTGGTTTGATCCATTTATAAGTAAATTTATAGGGTCATGGGAAGGTCCATGCCACTACAAATTTATCAAGTGTGATTGGTCTATCATTTCATTCATTTATTAATACATGCCATGTGTATATCATTACCACTAACATTAAATCCCATTTAAATTTGTCTGTTAATAGTACATTCGATTATCCATGAGATTCATTCATTTAAATATAATTATTTAAGAGTTCTAACAAAGTACACATATCCATTTGTAATTTTAATAAATCCATTCCCCATTAATTAATTAGTACTCCTTCTAGGTTAAATTATAGTCAATGGACAAAAAGGACCACTAATAAAACACAACAATGTGTGAAAATATTTGAACTCACAAACCACTAATCAAGTGAATGGTTCAAACTAAGGATCTTGGTTTCTAATTAGGAAATGAATTAAGGTTAGTTTATGTTTTAGGATTAAAGAATAGAAAATTTGATGTGTAGTACAATAGTGTAATTTATAAACAAATTTTTTTAGGGGAATAATAATGAGACCATATAACTCATGACTAGTATAGTCCAATAATCAAATATAAATCTTTGATTCAATCTGGTTTGACATAAATCTATGAAATAGTAAAACACCCTAAAAATAGTGAGAATTAGATTTCATTAAGATAGCACCGAAGGTGGAAAGATAAAAGAAGAAAAGGTGGAGGAGGATTTTTAGACTAATTTATATGCATAAAACATAACCAAACGTGAATATTTTTGACACCATATGAGGTATACCCATGTATTCCAAGAGGAGAGTCTATAGAGTGGTCGAGCAGCAGTTGTGCGTGGGAGGAATGAGTGGGAAAAAAGAAGAAGGATAGGATGAAGGGGAAACCCCATAAATTCTAGATCATTAATGAGCCACATGGTTGGGCTATATGTTTGGATAACCATATTCCCACCATGTTGTGAAACTTTCATTGTGTCTCTAACAATGCAGGCTAGGCACATTGTTTTCCAAACCTAGCACAACCCATGCTCTCCCCTCTATATTTTTCTACAGATAACCTCACATGGCCATGAAAATCCTCTTGCATGGTTAGAACAAACTATACAATACCCTCATCTCCAATAAAATAAGCTAAATTATTTTTATAAGGGTTTAACCATTTAAACAAACTATGTCTCTAAACAAAACTGGTTGCATAGTTGTACCACATGGTTAGCACTAATTATACACTAATAGTGGACCCTTGTATATTTCTCATGAAAAAGATGTTTTCAGTCCTGACATTCCTGAAACTAGTCTGAACACCTGAGACACATCTAGTTCCTTTAAACCTATATAAAAACATATATAATTATTCCAAATATTTGATTTACATTTTAAATCCAAGTTGATAATTTTACATGTCCACTAAATAGAAAAACTCAATTTCATTTGGGAAATTTCAATGAATCCAAAACATGGGATTTTACAACCCAACATTTACGATTAATTTAAAAAAGAGTAGATAAAGGATATATATACTAAATAGAAAAACATCACTGAAACATCCACAACACCATGAAATCCTAATTGAAATATTAACTATTTATAAACCAAAAACCACCACTTAAGAAGCACTTTAAAATATAATAAAGAGTTCCAACCAATAAATATCTAATCGACCATAATATGGGGTCAACCGTCAATTAACACTTTATATAATAAAAACGGAGGGGGATATTCTTAACAGAAACATTCCTCAATAAGGAATGATATGAATCTATCCTTGGGTCATAAAATAGAAGGAGAGGGTAACCTATGACCTTGTACCCATAACACCAGTGTAGGTTCCAGGCACAACGGAAGCACAAGATGGGTGTGTATCCAACTTTGTAAATTTCCATAATTGATGATTAACCCATGATCAATATGATGATGAATGCCAGAATCCATTGAATTGAATCAATGATAAAAGACGAAGGAGATAACGTAGAACCGAGAAGAGAGGATCGACATATTTTGTTATAAATAATTTAATTAAATTATATAATTACCTCTAATGTGATTCTTTCTTTATTGATGAGTCTGAACATGGGTCTGAGGGGTAGCTTCATTCTGATGTAGAATCCAAGGACATGAATCATCTAGTGGTGATCCACACATGCTCCACATATCTCCAAATATCACTAAAGGTGTCTCTGGGTAGCGTGGAATATCCTTGTGCTTGCGTTGCCCGCCATCGATCACCTTGAGAATCGCTTCCAAAGAATTCTCCTTGATCTAATGGTGGAGGATCTTTCTCGTTATTTGAGAGAATTCATGGAGAGAGATGATTTCTCCAGACTTGAGATCTTTTCTCCAAGGATGTTGTGCACATAACAATTTGTTAACTGATGGAATGACTCCTTGGCATATATAGAGAATAATAGCATAACGAGGAATTTAATTTACTAGGTAATAATAAATATATATCACAGGTGTCATGACTTATTTTATTATTATATGTGGAACCCCCATGTCAAATAATAATAGAATTGATGTTATTTCCATGAAATGTTCTTAATGAATTTAATTCACCAGGTAATAATAAATAATTAGTACATGTGTATTTACATAATCTATTATTCCATCTGAAAAACCCATGTCAAATAATAATATAAATTCTATTATTTCCATGACATCTTCTAAACTTTCACATTATATTTAATTATTATTTAACCAAATAATATTTAATATTATTTCTCATAATACCCATAACTTTTTCTGCCAATCCTCTTCAATATTTACCGGGCTTTAAATAATGACTATTTATTTATTAAATAAATATAACTGCATTATTCACCGATAAATAAATATCCCAAATGCAATATATTCTCTTGAATAACTACCAAAAAAATAAATGTGATCAAGAATACTTAAATAATTATTAAACTGCAACCGAGAATAATATTTACTCAACTTGTTAAATAAATAAATTATTTAACCAAGATATTGGCTATACATAATGTGTGACCCTCTAGTCCTCTTTCTCATTGGCATAAGGCAGGCTTGTCTAAGGTCCATGATTACTGTATAGAAATGGGTTAAGGAACCCAAGAGAAATTAGTTGATGTCATAATGAGATATCACCTCATACAAATGCTTACCATGTAATATAATCCCTCTTTTCTGATATCCCCGATCAATACGGTTACATGCAATTTCCATCAACCCATATGCTCGATTTTTCATTCTTTGACTTCCTAGAATTGAAACTGCATAGTGAAAACCATGGACATGGATTGAGTTAGGCTATATGATTTCCATCAATGGGCATGAGATATCTACTTTTGTAGAAGTGAAAAATAATTTCTTGCATTATTAATTAATGAAATATTAGTTGTGATGCACCCAACATATCCTACCTCACCGCAAACATCTTTCATCGTGGTTTTCATCAATACATCTAAGTACACTATTGATAATACCCATTAACATTATTGTTAAAGTTAAAGTAACAATACACACATCCACATATAGGAACATACAATGAAACTCATGAATATGGATTTCCTACTATTGGGTCTTGTTCTTATAATATCCTCTAGTATATTACCAAGGGTGCATACCATAAGAAGGTTCCTAAAAGTTTCATGAGTCCCCACCCCTGATAGCATGTATCATTTTTTTACCTTCAAATGATATCTTTCTGACATAGAACATATATTTAAAAATAGTGTCATGGCACTTTCAGGTTCTCATCAAAACAGGGATCCGCTATGACCTTTTAGTGCAATAGCTATTCTTAGGACAGTATCATATAATATGTTATGCAGAAGAAAAATATTGATGTGATAAAGAGTTTATTAATATTCATCTAATGAATATAGGTTTATCATAACAAAAAATAAGTTGGTTTTTAGTGTACCAACTCCAACAACCAGATCATGGTGGACCCCAATCAATTTCTGGCCACACACTATCTAGTTCATATAGTCTAGTACTATTTCACTTATCCTAATTATATAAAAACACCCAAATGTTATTCCATTTTCTTTCATTAATAATAAATATCATCACATCCATCATTAAAAACACATAATCCTGAAAGATCATAAAGAATTTGATACCTAGGAAACAACATCAAAAAATAACTAATGCTCACAAAAACAGAAACCAAGAGGTACCCAAATAACGCACCATGTGAAATCCATATAAAAAATCCAAATTCTCCAAAAACATTGATAAAAAACTCTAAATTAATTCATCATATGAATTTGGACTACTCCCATCACTTAATTTCTATAAATTCAATTTACAATATTTTGAAGATGGACTAAATTTTTATATTGAAACACATGAGAGATGTCCTCTTCATATGATAAATAACAAGACTCTAGGAATACTTGCACTAATCAACCCAACTATATAACCTGGGATCTCTGGTCTTGTTTGAAAAATTATAAGAAAAAATTCATCGAGAAGAATCATCTTGAATAATTCTTAAGGCACAACATTATGAAACATAGTTGAGATAAAAACATTTTACACAATATTAATAGTTTTTTAAGAGTCATTAACATGAAGTTTCATATCCAATAATGATATAAAACATGCTAAATATCATTCCTAGAGATGGAAATTCAATGCTCATTCTCGTCCTTTCCTTAAGGTAGACTCTAAATCACATAGGGAATGAACTCAAACCATTCATATCTCAAAAATAATAACACAAATATAGAAAAAAAATAAGATTAAACCTTTTATAATAATTCACTAATAAAAATCATTGTGAAAATATTTCATCTTTTAAAACAATATACATTTTAAAAGGATTCTAAAATCTAATTTCCCAAAATCACACATGCTTTAAGAAACATCATTTGAAAAATTTTAGAAAATTCATTTTATAACTCTATTAGGAGTTAAAATCTAATATTCATTACTATTTAATTAAAAAACATTATATGAAAATACACTTTAATTTTGAAAATATTCTAGAGTAGAATTTGAAAACTATCAACCATTGAAAACATTACATGAATTCTCATCTATTTTCAAAAAAACATAAAATTTTGTCTGAAAATTTTTTATAATAACCATAATTTTATTAAAAAACACTCTTTAAATGTGAAAATTTTTACAAATAATATACCAAATTAGGTTTATAAAAAATTCACCATCTGAAATTCTATTTCCCATCCCATAATTATTTTTAAAAAACATGAAACCAATATTATAATGTTCATAAATATTCATAAAATATCACCCAATAAGATGAACCCATTATAAATATTACTTAATTAAAATATAATCATTGGTACACACCATTATAATAAATTAAGACATTAAGAAATATTAAAAGAAAAATCCTTGGAGAAATTAAGAAATGTAATTCATGAATTTATTACCATGTTCTAATCATGTTTCAGTCTCTACGAAGTTTCACAAAAACTATATATGATCTCTGCAAAGTTTCCCAGACCATGGGATCTGACCACACAACTCTAATTCCATTATAATTTTACCTAAAAACTCACTGTAACCCCCAAAGTATCTTATATAACTCAATGGGATAAAAATAATATAAAAATATTAAAACCCAGAATTCAAATTAAAGACTCAAATCCAAACTACCCATGGTAACTTGAGGCTCGAGATAAGAAAGAGATATATAGGTTATCAATACACATACCACTTGAGTCTCAAAATTACTTTCTATATACTACTTGACTCATCAGATAATAAATTTTCTCTTTAAGAACCATGTTATTTATAGAAACCTAATATCCAATACCATTTATAATGAAGTATCTCAATTTTACCTCATGTATCACTTGAACCAGACCACCACTAAGCCCAACATTCATTCCCAACAACCATGGTATTGAAAATAGTTTCATATATCAAATTAAATAACAAGTGGGAATGGTTTAAGCCCTCAAAAATAATAAACAATATTTTAATTTACCAAAAATTTAGTATGTTATGGTAAAATACTATCCTCCCATGTATATGAAATAAACCAATACTATTAGTAAATCAATTAAACATGTAATGACAAAAATAAATATCCAAATGAAATATAATCAATACCACAAAAGACTAATATATAAAATACCACACTATAGGAATATTCAATAAGGTCCTATTATAAAGGAAACCAAAATACGAAAACATCACATGGATGAATTGGTAAATACTTAAAAAAATTATAATAAAAAAATAATATGATCCACCACATGAACATATACTTGTAATCCATGATTAGTCACCACATAAAAACATGTGCATCAATGGAATAAAATATATGATAATCTATTTGAGATCACAACTTAGGTAGCTATATAGAAATATGAAATCAATATAGACAAGAACACTAGTGTGTATATATGGAGTGATATAATCAAGCTTATTATGATTCCCCTAATTAGTATATTCAATTCCTTTTATAAAATGATTCATAAATTTTAGTTTGAAAATAATATATAAAATAATCTTTTCTAAATATAAACAATAAATAAAACAGAGTTTTTACATATATCCTTTTTCCAAATCATATGGTAAATCCTTTTTTAAAAACATAGTTTAACTAGTTTTAAAACATGATTTGAAATAAATTCATATAAATATATATTTTATTTTAATTAACATTTCAAAATCCCATTTTACCATTAAATGGGCTGCAATAAACCATTTAAATGAAAACCCACTTTAAACCCTAAAAAAAGTGTACTTACCAGTTCATAGAAAATGAAACAAAATCATTGTTTATTCTTTCAAATCTATTGAGAAATATAGGTATTTACCAAACATGATTGAAAATTTTGACATAAAATAATGAAAGAAGAACATTAATAGTGGTTTCCTCCATACCAAAAGGTATATTATAAAAATCAATAAAAATTTAAATGGTCCCATTAAATTATACAAGAACTAGATGATACATTCAAAGCATGTCATGGGGATACTATAAAAAATCATCAATACCTATATGAATCAAGAGAAACTGACTTGGTTCTAACATGAACTGATGTTATACTTGGTTCATTGGATTATTGGACCCCTATATGTAAGCATAACATCCCTTTTTGTTCTTTTTATAATCACATCGAGTAAAAAACGAACCTATAAGAGGGAACAAAATTCCTTGAGAATAAGATAGTCTACACAAAAAATCCTAGTGTAACACACATCAAGACCATATAAATATTTACCTAGGTTTTCCATCATATAACTCAAGTGGAGGTGAGTACTAAGAAAAAAATGAACAATTAATACATAAATGAACATTCATAAACAATAAAAATCATCACACATACAAAACCCTCATATGAAATAACCCATTTCAAATTCATACCAATAATAAAAAACATTAATTATCTTCCCAAAAATAACTAAAAAATAATATAGATGGTGTAATACAAAGGGTCTCACAGGTAGGGTACATAATCATTAAAAAAAATTTATAATGTGGGAATTGTGCCTTTAAAATGGTCTTATAAGGGTAATTTATAAAATCATTCATGTCACAAACACCATGGGATTATTTTAAATAAGTTCCAAATGAGACTTTATTCCAACATGAAATAAAAATTCAAAAACACCCCTTTGAATATAAATAAGGATAAATCACATTAAAAATAAGGTTTAACACAATTATAAAATTATTCCTTCTGTTGAAATCACATGAAATTTAAAATTTTGTTTAATTCAATATAAACACATAAAACATGCTTTACTTATATTAAAAAAATAACAACAAAATAATTAAATTATTACCAAACCCATTTCTAAATATTTTTATAGGCATTTTAACCGGATCTTGGAATATAAAAAATTATTTAAAATTAAATTAATTAAAAACCATTGAAAAACCCCACCATGATAATAATTTAAAACCATGAAAAGAATATCTAAACACCTTATGTTATTTATAAAAATATATAACTTGAGAGAAATAAATTTAAAAATCCAATGAATTTTATGAAACTCTTAGATAAAGGAAGTGAAAAAATCCCTCACCTAAATTGTAAAAAAAAACTTTCCTTCATTGGTGGAAGTCAAAACAAGGAATAAGATTCCCCCTTTCCAAAAATTGTAACCAAAATCCACATGATTATAACCATACCTGACATTAAATCCAACCATTATGTATGTTATAGTCCACATAATAAGGAAAATTCATGAAATATAAAAGGAGAAGGAAATATAAATTGAAAGGAGAACCAAAATTATAATTTCACTTTAAACTAATAAGAAATTTGGCTTGGAGTCTTGGATTAGGATATGGGGACATCATTTGAAACTACATTGATTAACCAATAAGAAAATATTAGATTATTAGGTCAAAAATAAAATTAAATAAAATTGAATCAAGGAATGGAATAATGTAATTTAACCATTAAAAATGAAAATAGAAAATATATTGACCATATTATAGAAATATCCACAATGTAAGGGAACATTATTAAGAATACCAAATTTTAAGAACACCATAGTAGTTTTTTTCCATACTTGGAATTTTTTATATGAATCTCTATTATCTGAAATGAAATAATCGCATCAAGGATCTTCCAGTGGTCCAATTAAAACACCCACCAAAATTCCACCACAACATGTAGGTGGCTCAATGTTTTAGTTCCTAAATAACCCCATGAAGGTAATCATGACAGTAAAAATTTTCATTTTCACCTTCCCCTTTTCCCATAAGGAAATTGCTACAGAAAATATACCTTTTAAATTCTTTTTTCAGAGGCCCATTAGCCATGTTGTCCATCCAGAATAACACTACACCTCTAGTGAACATGAAAATGGTGTGGTAAAGTACCATGAAGCTTAGAAAAACTATACAAGATCAAAAAACACATAAAAAATCCATTTAAAAACATAAAATAAACCCATATAATTTAAAATATATAACAAATGTGACATGGGAGTTTCACAATAAGTGTTGCGTAAACTAAAACAATTTTCATTGAACCATGTAAGTATATTCTACACTATGATGAATAACCAATGGAGTGTCATTGTTTATTTGGAAGATTATGTTGATGAGAACATAACATAATAGGTGTTTTAATGCCTGAACTTAGATAAAAGTTTTTATCAAAGATAGCATCACAATTCAAAATAAGTTGTTTCTTAATGATAATGTTAACATAATTTGATAATGGAAGGATATGATTATTATGTGTATCTATAGATGAATGAGGATGAATCAATTTCACTGTGAAGTATTAGGTTACAATACAATAATACTAGGATATAATTATCTTAATGGAATGATTTGTTGAATTCATTAAGAGAATAAGGATATATGACCATGTTTTTTTTAAAGAGTTGGAGGATTAAGTATATCATGTATCAATAATAAATATTACAAAACAATATTCTAGAAGTTTAAATGAATCACGCTTCAAAGTAGAAAATCACAAAATGATTTATTGAAAATATATATTTTATAATAATCCATTTTAAATAAAATAATGATAGATATGACTCAATTTTTTTTATGATAAATCAAATTGGATGGTTGAATTTGACCACATAAAAATTTGTTGGACACCTAAAAAGATCATAAAAAATGATACATATTAGAATTTATACAGGATATTTAATGAAGTTGTGATAGTTGAATATCATTATGAAACATTATAAGGGAGTTCTGGGATAAAAATGAAGAGTATAAAAAAATATAGTGAGGTTGAGTTCTATATAGAGGAAGAAGAAACACGAGTAAAATAATTTAATTGATAGATACTGTTTTTTTGATAGAATAAATTCTTATTGCACATGGTATGTGAGTGATTATATCTAGATGTTTTTAAAGAATATAAATTGAAAAATTATATTCCTAGAAAAAAATTATTTTTTATTTGGATTTTTTATCACAAATATGATCTTATATAAGATATAAAATTCTATCTACCATTGAGGTATTGGTCGAATCTATCATTATAGAATATATATAATGGAGTGGAGGTAATATCTCATCATATCTATAGTTTTCTAAATATAATTAATTAGTCTATTATAGTGATCTAAACTGGGAATTATTTTTTATAAGATAAGGAAGTATTTTATTAAGTTCAGGGACAATGAAGAAATTATAGTTGCCCTTGGTGAGAAGTAAGAGATCCCAAAAAAATGTATAGGTAGTGCACCATTGAATGCAGTGACCAAGAATAAATATTATGTCAACCAAATAGTGAATATAGTATATTTTGATATAATGGATCTAGATCATGTGTATTCTCCTAAAACATAGCCCATTTCATGTAAACCATGAAAACCCCATGTGTTATTGTTTTTTTAATTTTTTTACTTATGATTTCTATTCAGTGAGAGTGAAATTTAGGGAGAATTAAAGATTAAATAAGTTCCATCTAATAAGGGAACATGTTTGGGTGAGGTTTAAGTGTTTAAAGAAAAAAGTTAAATTAGATAACACTCTAGTTAATCCCCCCTCTCATAGTATCTTTGAACTCACATCCTAACCCACTTGTCCTAATCAACGGTATCAGATCCCATAAGTTATTATTTATATTCCAATCTACTACATATGTGTTGGGATTTTATGCATGCATGTAATCATTGATGACACCTCCTTTTTTAAGGAAACAAATTATTTTGGATTAAAATTTGAGATACTTAGTTATTTATATGCTTGTGGTGAAAATTAAATAGAATAAATACATCATGGAAATAATTTTACCATAAATTTAAATATATTTCATGATTTGGAGACATAAAAGTTTCACTTAGAGGAATAAAAAAATTAGGTAATCAAAAACATTGTTCTTTATGCTAGTTTATTTGATAAATGGGAGGCATTAGAGAAAATAAATAGAATACTGATGTAATCCAAGGATTTTTTTGGATTTCACCATATGGGATGATTTTAAATTTGGTGGTGATGAGTTATTAGTGAAAAAAAAGTGAAGAATAATTTTGAAAAAATTAGATAAGATAAAGAGTAAGAAGAAGAAGACTCCCTCTAAGGAAGGAACCACATTAAGGTATCATTTATTTTATTAATTAATAAATCTATTATTAAGTCCATTATATACACTTCTTATGAATATGAATATATAGATTCTCTCAGGCATTTCTAATAAAGTGATTACTCTAATGAATAAGTGTAAATGATATCATGATTTCAATAAGGATATTGTTCACATAGTAACTAAGGAAAGATCCAATCATTATGTTATAAGATTCATAAATTATATATTATCCATATAGTAGTCTGTGTATTTTTAGAATAATTAGTTGTAGTTAATAAATTGATAAATAAAAAATAGTTTTCCTTGAAAGGATCCATTTCTATAATTAGTGTAAATATGAAGTAGAAAAATGGAATACTCAGAAAACATAAAAATGAATTGGAATAATAAACAGACTAGGTATAGACTTAAAGACAACACTATTCATCTAAAAACATAATTTAAATGGAGTATTAATTTAAAAAATGAATCATTTTCAAGGATGATGAATTTAGATTCCTAATTGTAGAAGAAGGATATGATGATCAATGATATCAAAATGTTATTAAAATTCTCAAATAGAATGGATATCCCTCCCATATAAGAATAAAAAATTGAAGCATATGATGTTTCAAATATATAATTGGAATGAAAGTAAGGAATTTTATAAATCTAGGATTAATGGTTCTCAACAGTAGGTGTCATTGAAGTTCTGTGATTATGATGTTTTGAGAAACACCTAGTATGTCTGTCTAGAAGCTAAAGAGGTCAACATTGGAAGGAAAAAACCATTAATATCTCAAATATTGTAAAGATACATGAGGTTTGAATCTATTAGGAGTATGTTTTTATAATAATCAAGTAAATATGAAAGGATATTTCTGTAAGAGGGAAACTAAAATTTCCTAGGAGAAAACTATCACTCCCATGTTAAGGGGGAGAAAAGTATTAATGAAATAAATATATATTACATTGAAAAAATTATTTTTAGTGTTATAGGAAATTGTTGTTAGAGAAAAAAAATGGGTGCATCATTCAACCTTGGAAATTACTATGTAGAATAAATCATGGAGATAAAGGGAAAAAAATTGGTGGCTAAAGAATGAATCTACCAGTAGTGAAAAAACATACATTGAGTTTTCGAAGAAAAACTCCGAAAGGTTAAATAATTATGAGGTAGTAAAACATTTTAGTGAAAAGGAAATGTATAAGGATTGAATAATATGCCTCACATAGAATAACAAAATACATATGAATACAACCATCAAAATAACCCTCATATGGTAGAAGAATCATAAACAAGGATAAAATAATGATGCATCGATGGAAAAAATAAACATGAGAGATTAGTGTTATAATGGAGAAAAATTACATGTTAAAAAAGTTATAGGATTAAATAGAAATAACCAGAGAAAATTTAAAAAAGTGGAATCACTCTAATGATTACAATTAATATGGATTGGATGCATATTGAATTTAATTAGATATTTTGTAATTATGAACCACACTTATCAGCTTGAGTGTTATCAAGAATTACACCTCTCCCAATGAATCTAATTTTTATAAAGATTATTGGAGTGAAGAGAGATTAATGTGTAGATATGATCCATGGGGTGATTTTACTGTAATGAGTTGATATAATTTTAATAATATGAATGTAATAATAGGTGGAAGAGCAAGAACTACTGGTATTGAGGCATAATATAAGTTTAAAAGTAGCTTCATAGAAATCCAAATCATTTTCAAATCTTATCTTAAATTATGTACTGGTATCATATAAAATATGAATTATAACATGTGAAATCAATCATATACCAAGGGGTTTTAGTCACTAAATAAAAATGGATTAAAACATGATGGAGAAGAATTGAAGTGAATATAGGTTCTGAGGGTTTTATTTATTATTGATCAATCAAAGTTGTATCATTTAATTAATTTTAAGATACAAAAATCTACTAAAAGGATAATAACACTTTGAATATAGTTATTATATGTGGTTACATATAAAAAATAATTCTAGGTAAGTATATACTTAATATTTGTAAACAACTTTTCTCTATATGAATGAATAGGAATCCCTATGAAAAAAAGGTAAATATTTTTCAATAAGTGGTATCAAAAAGTTATTATAAAAAGTTATATAATTTTTTTTAAATATGTAATCACCAAAAAAAATTGTTCTTTATTGATCATTATTAGAAAAAATTGTTTAAGTGTGATTGGGATTTTATTTAGAATTATTTATAGATATAAAAGCTCAATTTCTATGATATTTATTTAAGTAAGTGAGGTAAATTAAAAACATTGATATTTTTAATAGACAAATCTTTCCTACATATATTTATAATATTGCAGGATTATATTATTTTTTATGATTATTTTCAAATTAGTAATTTCATTTAATAAAAACAATTTACTGTAAATATAACATTGGATTTGTATATGATATTTGAAAGATAAATCTATAATTGTGTTGAGTAATTGATAATAAATATTTTGGCAATAAAAATTATGGAATCAAGCATTGTAACAAAATGAAAATTGAATATTGGAGAATAAATAAGCGTAATTAGTGATCAATATAGTTTATAATTGGTTTATATATACTATATACATTATAGAGAAAAGAGTGATTAAAATATATGAATAAGTTTTAAAAAAATGGTGTGTTCTTACTCTTAAAATCAATATTTATACACAAGTGTTGAAAGGTAAAAATATTTATTCATTTTTATGAAAACTGGTAGAAGAATGAAAAAGTGAGTTTATTAATTTTAGATTCTTGAATTGAATATCAAATGTTGTGTTCAAAGTTATTTAATCTTGTTAAATTATTGTAATTATCAAGGGGGAAATTATTTGGTTAAAAAATCCTTTTACATTTAATTTACGATGTGTGGAGAATGAAGAAGACCTAATGGGGATTCCTGGAGAAACACATTTTACTTTATTGTCAATAGAGGAATAATACGTATTGAAAATATATTCATAAATTTTATAAGGAAAATAAGGTGTTTGATTATTAATATGGATTCATGGAAATATTTCTAAAAAAAATAAATGGTCAGGAATATTTGAACTAGATCGTTTCTTGTTGGATTTATTGAAAATGATAGTTGTAAATAATTAAAAATAAATTGGGACAATTTTGAAAACCAATATATTTAATACACATTAATTCATGATTTTTTACATAAAGGATCACATTATAAAATCCCAAAATATCATAAACCCTAGTTTATTTGTGAAATTAGGTAGATAGAACATAAACATGACACATGAATGAAGCATCATCATTAAAAAGCTTCTTAACATTCCCCTAAAATTCAAATTCTTTTTTTAATTACATTTGATAACCTAGGGACATACATAAAAAAGGGATGAGTTATAAATCCTATTAAGGGAATAAAAAACATTGAATAAGGTAAAGATATATTTCTATGCCAATAGGTATATCATTGTAATACAAGAGGGGTGAGAATAATAATCTTGAATAATGAGGCATGATATAACATGATAACATAGAGGCAACATGGGAATGTGGAGAAAACATTAAACATGAATAAATAAACATAAGTTAAGTCTAATAAAAAAATACATCATAAAGTTATGTAAAAATTATCATAATGTATTAGTTTTACCCCTTAATCCCATACATTATTTTTCATGAGACTAAAATATTTCCTGATGCATTGGAACTTTATCTGGGTGCACACATAATTTTTATAGCATGTACATGGATAAGTTTGAAATATGAATCGTGCTAAATAAATATTAATTTCATCAATTTTATACCTACAGTCAAGTATTATGGATCATATACATTTAATTAAAAAAATGGATAATTACATCTATGTTAATACTCATGAGTGGAATTAAGGATATGTATTCCAAACCAGAATGTTTATCATGGAAAAATCTTATGATAATTCCTCCAGAATAAAGGGGGTACATAAAGCTTAATAGCGAGGATTATGAGTGTGAAAGGGGTCTGAAATCAGTTTAACATTATAAGCTTAGTAATATAAATACGTAAAATAATATCCCAACATGTATAATTGGAAAAGGGTAAAATGTAAAGGAGGTTCTTGATTAAAGAGGAGAAGGAGAGGATCCCTTACCATGAGAGGATGCTTCCAAAAGTTTGGGAGGAGCTTCATAATATCTCAAGGATACCTTAGGAGTGATATTAAGAGGTTAGGGATGATTAATTTCATGATTTGTAGATTTTGAGTAAAGATAAATGTGATGCTGGGTGGGATTATATAGAAAAAGGGAGGAAGTTCTTTAATAATTTCCAAACATAGGTTTTAAACTATATATGATAAAGTAATAAAATTCATAAATTATACCATGGTTTTAACTAATGTTTCTACCAAATTAGAGTGTTTTTCATTATTTTACATTTTTAAGAACCAATATCATTATAATAATACCATAGTGATGTTAAAGTGAGTCACGTTTACAAATAATTGATTTTAAAACCATAAAATATAATATAGGTTTTGAGGATTCATTAGGGATTTATAATACCAATATAAAATGAAAAAAATCATTATTTTAAATTGAAAATATATATTTGGTCATGGATACATTTTATAGAACCGATTAAATCAACTTTCGGTCATTATATTGTCACAATAAATGCCTTATATTTATACTATATTTAATTTTGTCCAAACAATTTGATTGTCTCAAAAAATTTTAAAAAAATGACGGTTAGTTAATTTCAAATTTATTATTTCAAAAATAATATTTGTTTTATCAAAATAATTCTATATATATGATAATTTACATTTTTATGTCAATAATCAACATTTATTGCAAAAATGATTGTTTTTTAATAATAATAGTTTTCTAACCCTTATAAAAAATTTTTACTTTATAAAATTATGTTATTATTTATATATAATAAATATTATTTAATAATAATATTTTCTTAAAATACCGTTTATTTAAAAAAATTATTAAATTAAAAATAGTGTATTCATTGAAATACTTTGTTTCCTATAAAAACTATTTTTGTTTCATTATATTGCAATCCAATTTTATCAAACATATTATGTAATAATTTTAATGTAAATATAAAAGGATAAATATAATCATTATTTTATTATAAAAAAATAAAACATATTCAAATTTATACAATTAGGATCTAGATGCATAACCCTTTATGAAATCAGTGATTTCTCTAACGGTAAGGTATGTGATGGTGAGATTATCCTAAGGTGATTCGACATACATGATTTCGGTCATGATTTTGATGATCATGAACTTATCCCATAAATGGCTTCATTTATTCTTTTGTTATTGAATATCGGCTTGTTCTTGGACAAAGATAAAATCCTAGGGATTTTATCTCCATCAGACACTATGATAAATTGGGTTCATAGTTTATAATATTATATATCATGATCATTTCTTATTTTGTATTTATATATTGGACCTTATCATAACCCTTAATAAACTGATATTAATTGTCATTATGAATTGGACATATCAATTATATTTATGATGTATAATGGTATTTTATAATTTAAATACCATGTAACTATTTAAAATATCCAAAGTAGTTCATGTGCTTTATATAAAATCATTACATAATAAAGAATTTACACATTTAAAAAGAGAATTTCATTTATTAATGTTTGAGTCATGACAATATTCTCCACTTCATAATTTTTTCCATCAAAATTTTAATTTCATATATTAAAATAGATGATGGTACTTCAATTTCATCACCTCTTCTGGTTCCATGTCACTTGCCCAAACTTGTGGTTCCACCACAATAGCTTGGTCATGTGAGTTATCTTGTTCCATATAATCTTGTCTCTACGTTCTAAGATATTTAATGACATATTATCATATGAAGAGTAATTATGTAATGGTACCACATATGGATTCAATACATGTGAGGGGTATGGTATATATTTTCTTAAGGATACATGGAACACATCATGTACTTGAGATAGCTTGGGTGGGAGTGATATTATATAGGCCTCTTATCTAATATGATCAAGGATATAAAATGGTATGATGTCCATAGGACTATGCTTTTACTTCATCCCAAACCTCATGACTTTATTCTATAGTGATATATAAAAGAACACATTATCTCAGACCTCAAACACTAGATCACATTGATGATTTTACGCATGTCATTTATTTTGACATTGAGTTGATTTCATATGACCTTGAATGGATTGGACCTTATATATCATCTCTTAGATAAGTTTGGGTCCAATTTTATTCCAATATCCAACATAATCCTATTATATCAGAGTCAAACAACTCTTCCCATATAGAGCCACATAAGGATCCATTTGAATTCTATAATGGAAGCTTTTTTATATCGGAATTACACTAAGGGGAGGGGTTGATCCCAATATCCTTGGAAATCGATTGAACCTGATATTAATGTATCCTAGAAATCCTAAATGGTATTTTCAGAATAACTATCCATATTAGGATAGTAATAATTCCTGAATATTAGTTCTATATCCAATGATTTCTGAAGGATTCACAAAAACCTAGAGGTAAACCAAATGTATCAGTTAGATACAATTGAGAGTGAAACTCAGTGCAGTCTTAACACTTCCATATGTATATATTGGTGAGTTAGTTAAGAGGTAAATGTACCATGATAAAACTAAAATGCGTTGACTTGATAGGGTGATCAACTATCACCTAGGTGGCATTATTTCCCTTAGGTGTCCTCGGGAGTCCTACGATGAAATAGATGGTTATGTTTTCCCATTTTCATATTGGTATGGGAAATGGTTTTATCATACCATTAGACATTTGTTATTATGACTTGAATTGTTTTCATACCACACATCGAGATACAAACTAATCACTATTCCTCTTCATGTTATCTGACCATAATTACTGCTTAAAATATCTATGCATGTTACTAATTCTTAGATGAATAGAGAAGGATGAGCCATGCACATCATCAGTAATATCCCTCTTCAGTTATGGTTTTTACGGGACACAGAACTTGGTTACAAACCTTATAAATTCATCTTTAAAAATTTTAACTCAAGAACATTCACTACCTTTCTTGTAGAACCTCATCATCTTTATGAGACTCCTTAATCATCTCAAGAATAGTTTTTTGAGCAGTTATTTGAGAAATGCAAGATTAATATCCTTTTATTATTACCATATCCATCCTATTCATTTCCTAGAATACTTGATCCCTTGAAATACTTATCATGGATATGGTTTCACTATCCTTCCTACTTAGAGTACTGATCACTTTGTTCCCATACTAGAAAATGAATAGATTAAAAAATCATAATCCTTGTTCAGATATAACCAATTTCATTGTCCCATTTTAACCTCTGTTTGTGTAAAATTATACTTGAGTATTTTATGACCATTTATATATGTCTCACTTCTCCCAATAGAGTTAATGATCCTGAATATTTAATGTGAATATCACCATAACCAATTCTAGATAATGATTTGGGTAGTTATGATATTGTATCATTAGTCAGTGGATGGAATAGGCTATCAATTTTTCAACTCCTTATAATTAAAAAACCCAATCCCATTTCGGATTCATCACTTTAGATAAAAAAATCCTTCTCTATTAGTAGGTATTATGAGAATAGTTGTAGTTATTATCCTCTTCATTGGCTCATAAAACTTGTTTCAGATTAATCAGTCCAAAAAAAATTGACTCCCATTTTAGTAATTTTGATTAGTTAGATGGAAAATCATCATAACTTTCTCACACATCGATGATAGTACCAGATAATACAAGGAAACTTCTGACTTCCATTTCATATGTCAGTATGATCCACCCTTTAATTGCCTTAGTTTTTAAACAATCCTAAAATATCTATTTAATAGTGATAAAATATCCCAAAATGTGTCTTTTTTCAAACCAAAACCAATATTTACAATACTTTTCAAATAAATTTTCGTTTTTCCATATCTTTAATACAGTGATACCTCCTCCCAGGTTGCACTCAATGTTTTCTGGAACCCAGTTGGCCACATTGGCTCAAGTGTGCCTCCCCATATTCCAGAGTCTTCCAACTAACAGCAAGGGACTAGGGTGTGTTTGTGGGGCGACTATGCCCTCATTAATAGAGTGTACCATAGTGGATATACAAACAAGGTAAATAATGGAAACATAATATGAGCAAATGGAACAATAGAGACAAACACTAAATAGATGTACCAATAACTATTTTTGTGGAAGAAGACTAAAAGAATAATCAATAGTAGTAACTAATAATGACACTCAAATATGGAACTGAATCATATAACAAATATGATAAACAAAATTTCATGTATATAAAAAACTAGAAAAAAATATACATTGAATCAGTAAATACATTATATAAAAATGAATCAAAAAAACCAAAAACTATCCTAGCATCCCGAACTCCATCTCAGTCATATGCTATCAAGCTCCATCCTAAGAAAGAAACCAGTATCAAGTGTCCAAAGTGGGATGCTTCCCCTTATCAACATCTATATGCATATAATATTCCTAGGTGACATCAATGGTCTTGATAGGGTGGGATATTAATCTTAGTATTCCATCAAAAATTGTGTCTATATAAATCTAGTTTATGAATATAAATTGAAATAGTGTGCATGCATGCATATATAAAAGTAAAAAATTATAGTAATAAAAATTCCCCAGTACCTGATTGAGACTAAACTAGTGTTTGAACATGTAATCATTTCATAAAATAATTCATTTAATTACATTATATATATATATGTCAAATGATATGTAAAAAATACTTACAATATATCATGAAAATAATAATAAAGGATCCAAGATATAACAAGGCACCTTTTAATGATGATAATAGTAAGAGGATATGAGGTAAAAACAAAGAAATACTAGGCCTTAGGGGTTGATCCAACTCACTAATAACATGTATCCTAAATATAAGGGGTCATAGTGTAATCCAAGGGGAATCACCCAAGGCATTGTACAATAATATGATTCTAACTGAGTCCAATGATCTAATCCAAGGTAAAATGGGCTAAGCATGACTGGGCCCAATGAGGTGTATCCATGGGGGAACATGTATAAAGAAATCATACTAGATCCAAGGACTGTATCCAAGGCATCCTAATATATGGAATATAGTTAAGGTATCCTATGGAATCAGGTAGGGAATCCACTTGTAGATAAAGAACATGTTCCAATGTTTGTATCTCACTTAGTAACCATCTCCTTGAATCAGAATGACATCATTTGAGTGTTCAAGGTATTCCATCTAGAATCCAAGGCATAGCTCAAGTCTGACCACTCCTATAAAGATAAAAAGTTCCATATACAATAGTAACCTTATATTTGTTTCATACTTAGATTAAGGGCATGTAATACTAATGCCTCTTAATATTTTAATAGGTTCATTTATATATCTTATATACTAAGTGAAAAGGCTAAGAAGGACATGAAACCATTTAGTACATTAATTACTTAATCATTAATAAGGTTCCCTACACTACCTTTCATTAATCATCATAAGGTGTTCTACATACATGGAACCAAGTCATTGAATTCTATTAAATTAGTCCACGTGATGCATATATTAAACATTCCAATTACAATTGATATTCATTTATTACAATGAAACATTTAATATAGATGGTTCAAGTGTTAGCTACACATTCTAGCCATTATAAATTCAAAGTTCTTTTAATTAAATAGGTATTACAATTAGTATGGTCAACACAAAAATTCGAATAGATTCATAAGTGAAACTACACGGGCTACTAAGTCCTAATTGGGGATTACACCCTACTTGGGGTGGAAGGTGTTGAGATATTACCCTCAAAAAAATGATGGAAACATATATAACGATCATTATAATATGTTTATGATGATTATAACCATGAAAAATGAATTAAATAATAAATTCTTGATGAAATCCATGTACACACAATTATGACCATTTATAAAATGGTGATACGTGAGGAATGAATCATAGACCACCTACTGTATACTCATAGTACACTCTTTATCTAGTATCAACATTTAGTTTCTCTTAGATTAGAAGAAATATGAATAAAAAATAAATTTCCTGAAAATAGGGCATATGAGCTTCAATCAATATATCATTATCGAGGGAAATATTGATAATGAATGATTCATGATGAATCGAGTACTTACCGATTCACATCCAACATAAAGAATGAGGATTGAATCAGAATTTGGATGGGGACAAAATATCAAAACCTATGAAGAGGGGAGGATGAGCTCATTTGGGAGAGAAATGGGGTAGATTATTCACTTGAATGAGAAAGCAAAATAGGGATTTAATATAAAATTCCATTAATGGAAATTTTCTGAATTTTACCACCAAATAGGGGTCACATAGTTGGCCAAATTGTACTCCAACCATGCGCTTCCCACTATCTAAGGATGGAACCCACACGATTGGGGTACACAGTTTCGGATTCCATGCACCAACCATGTGAAATAACACTATTAAATTTTGTTGTGATATTCACAAGGGTGTTCATCCTTTATCACATGGTTAGGGAGAACTGTGTTCCCTGCTCGATCCATTATCCATCCCTACGCGGTTAAGGGAGACCATGAATTCTGGGCACATAGTTTTTACTAACTGTGTAGCCAAGTTCTTTTCTCCATCAGCTTAGGTTTAAATATCCAAACAGGCCCTATACACCCCTAAAAAACCATAAACTCACTATACATCCATATTATGTTCAAAATAAATAATTAGACTGAATTTAAATGGACCCATACCTGATATCAAAACTGATTTCTTATTTTCTTCACCTATTAAAGGAACTCATCCTAGAGTTCACCATCCAAGGAAGTGAAACACTATCTATGAAAAATTCTTTCCACTAAGCATGTATGTCTACCTCCCGCTCTGAAGTCTCATCTTATTCCTGGTCATTCTACCATAAAACTCATACTAAAGGGACAAACTATCCTTAGTGAGAATTCATTCCCCAATCAATGATGTGTAAAGGATACTCCTCAAGTGAAGTATAAACATTAAACTCAACCTCCTAAGGATCAAAAAAATGAAACATGTCTACATGATAATGGAGAACATGTGAAACGTGGAAGAAGACATCCATGGAATGGTAACTATAAGGTAATAGAAACCAATAGGCTACTATATTGACTCTCTCCTTGTTCTAAAATTTTCCAAAAATGCACAGTGATAGCTTCCCTTTCCTATATATTCATTTATTCCCAATCATTGGTGATACCCATAGGAGAACATGATCCCAAAGCATAATATTTGGAGGTCGTTGGTGGTGATCGGCCAAAATTTTCTATCTAGACTGAGTAGTATTAATACACTTCATAATCAGCGAAACCTATTATTAAGTCTCCTAAATAATATGAGGACATATTAGTGTTTCATCTCCCTCCCTTTATCCAGCACATGGGTGAACATAATGACCTACCTCACAAGGCCTCAAAAGGAGCAATATGAATCTTCTCCAAATTAATATTATGGTAAGAGAACATGATTAGAGGGATATTATTCTCCCTATAACCTCCAAAATCAAGGATTAATTCTTGGCACATGTACCCTATAATGTATATTGTCCATTCTAACTAGAGATAACTCTGATGGTGAATGTAAAAGCTTAAAAGAACTTGTGTACCCATAGATCTCTATAACCCATTCTAGAATCATGATGCGAAATGAGAATCTCTATTAAAACAATATTATAATGGACACCATGTAGATTTATAATATAACATACATAAAATATTCATATCTCATCAACTAATAATGTCTCTCATATAGTAAGAAAGTGTGCTTCCTTTTTAAGTTGATCCTCAACTACCCAAACTGCATCACTACCTCGAGGGATGTCAATAATCCGACTACAGAATCCATAGAAACATATTTCCATTTCTATTCCAAGATTAGAAGTGGACATAAAAAATAATGCAGGTCTCTAGTTCTCTTCCTTTACCAACTAAAAGGTGAAAAAAAATTGTGTTCAATCTTACTATTTCATGTTTCATCCTAGTCCACTAATATTAGAATCACATATCTTGATATATCTTGGAGATGCTTGGATAAAAATCCTATTGAGAAGAATCAGATTCATGCATATATTCCTCTCTCATATCTTGAGGAACCCAAATACTTACATGTATATGGATAATATCATCTCCATCAATTAACAAATCTAGAGGAGGGTCCTTACCCAAAATACTCTCACTAAGAACCAAGAATTTAGGATCTTAAAACCATATTATATTCATCTTGTCTAGGATATAAGAGGTAACCATCAAGGCAAATATATAAGACTGATCATGACTCCCATGAAAGTCTAGATGAAGCTTAGAAAAGAGGTCCATAAATTTTCATTCATCATTGGCTTCATGTATGACATGTGCCTCAGTTTTCTAACTCAGTGCATCTACTACCCCATTGCCTTTTCCATTCATATCGGCAAGCTCAAAGTTGAAGGATTCGTGATATTCGACCCATCCTCATAGTTTGAGATTCAAGTCATGATATGTAAAGATATATTTGAGGTTCTTGTGGTCTGTATACCCTACAAAGTTCTCACCCATCAAATAGTGTATCCAAAAATGTAAGGCACGGACAAAAGATACTAAATATAGGTCATGCACTACATTATTTATCTCATGAGGTCTCTACTTTCAAGATCTATATGAAAAAAATTTGTCCTCCTATATCAAAACTACATCGGGGGAAATGATGGATGCATCACAAAACACTTTATATCCTCTTCTAGGCTCGGAATGAATTAGAATAGGTGCCAAACTAAGCCTTAATTTCAACTCTTTAAAGGATTTCTCATATAATTCTTGTTGCATGAACATAACACCCTTCTTTTTAAGACCTGTTAGAGGTGAAGAAAGGCCTAAGATCTCCTATATGAAACACTTGTAATATCTAGCCATCCCTAACAAAAGATGTATGTCGAACAAATTATTGGGATTCTACCAGGAAACCATTGAAATCATGTTATTTAGGTAAACTGATATTTATATTTACAAGATAATGTGACCCAATAGGTGAAATTTTTCAATTCATAAGTGGAACATTGAAATCTTTCAATATAATAGATTATCTCTCAGAGTATTCAAAAAAGTCTCAAAATGTCTTTCATGGACTCACTAAGTGTGAGAATAGACTAATATTTTATCCACAAAAACAAAAAATAATAATCTAGAGAGGGATAGAAAACCATATTCATGAAATCCATGAAAATAGAAGGAAGGCTCATAATACCTAATGGAATAATGAGATACACATACTGTTTCCCTCGGAATCCGGGGATGACCGCCTTGATGGGAGGTTCAAACATTCCGATCGGTTTCTAATGGGTTTGTTCGTAGAATAGAAAACATCCAATGATTCCACATCCATTCGGACCTACATTCCAAAGGTAGGTGCTCATCAGTTTGTGGACTGATGAGGCTTAAGAATTTTCATTGGTCGAGAAGATGGGAGGTCGGACTCATCACATCTTTTTTAGGGGAATTATTGTCCACTCCGGGACTCTCTTTTTAGATCTAGGTTATGTTCGTGAATCCTTATTACATTACCAAGTATAAAATGAGCTTTCCTTCAGATCTGATAATCAATGATTAAATATGTAGGAAATTTAGAGAATATTTTGTATATATTCGAGGTTCTTCATTGATAGAGAATCATCTTTATTTATTAGAGATTCTTGGTCAATGGTACCCTTCGACACATTTATACATAAGTCTCTTGGTCATTATGATGAACATGCTGGTTTTAAAGCCACTCAGTGGGGCACTTGAAGTTTATTGTCATTCTGAAGGACATGGATTATTTTAGAGTTGGGATCGAACCCGTAGACGGGCTACCTATGTATCCTTTGTTTAGAAAAGGAATCAGAACCCACGTAGTTTGAGTAAGGGAGTATGATGTTTATGATTGATGGCTCAAAGAAGGATGTCACAATTACTTTTACACTCTAAGATCACGTGATTCATGCTTGGTGTGAGAAACAAGAGGTATTGGTAAAAATTAGACAATTGTGCCATGAAAGATGCAATCATAAGAAATAATGTGGGGCTTATGTATGTATGACTGCCCAGATAAATGAAGGTTATGATTTACATTAGGGAAGAAATCCAGGAACAGGGTCTATAAAGGTATATGTGCTTCATGGATATTTTGAATACTCTAACTTGAGGCTTACTCCTGAAAAGGAGGCCCAAATTATGAGAAGACTTACGATTAGGTTTTACTCCTAAAAAGGAATCCTAGATCAAAGGTAAATTAGGACTGGTTAAGAGAAATTAAGAATGGGGCTTATTCTTGAAAATGAGGCCCAGGTTAAGAGATATGAAAAAATTAAGGGACTTGGGGTTTACTCTTGAAGAGGATGCCCAAATTAGGGGACTGGGGCTTACTCTTAAGGAGGATGCCCAGATTTGGGAATTTTAAGAATTGGGGCTTACTCCTAAGGAGGATGCCCATATTTGAAACCGGGGCTTACTCCTGAAAAGGAAGCCTAGGTTAGGGGATCTGGGGCTTATTCCTAAGAGGATGCCCAAATTAGAGGACTTATGACTGGGGATTATTCCTGAAAAGGATACCTAGGTTTAGGATTCTCTCATCTTAAAGGATGAGGTTGAATGAATGAAATCTCAATCTTTAGTGACATAAAGATGTGTAAATCACTAGGTTTTGAGAGATATTCCACAGAATTCCTTTCAGATAAGGAAGTTAAATCAATAAATCATGCCATAAATGGATTTGAAGAGTGTCTTGAAGACTGAATCTTAAATAAGAAAGGTGTAATGGCTTAAGAGGGGTGAAATGGGAAAGAAAGGCACCCAAAAGGGCAGGGGCGTGTAAGTCCTGGCAGGAGCGCAGGTACTACGTGGGCACTCAAGTCCTGGTCGCACAGGTATGCCTGCGTGACACATGGTGTACTTGTATGACGGTTAACCAGCAGGGTAATACTTGAGCAACTCTTCATTAAAGCCTTTAGAATCCTCTTGAGTTTCTTCCAGAAGAAGGGCGTGCAAGATCTATTAAAGGAGTAAGGCGGCGTGAAAGTGTGGCCCTTTTCCCTTAAGGGCTGGCTACTCAGGCGCACAAGTGTTTATTAGTTTCAACACTTAGGCCTTCCTACCCCTCTTTAGATCTTCCGTTCTAGGTAATAAATTACCTTAGAAGTGTTTCGGAAGCTTTGAGAAGATACTAGGGCGCCGGGAACTCAAATCTGAGTTTCTGGAAATAAATCCTCCTACGAAATGGGGGGCCCACAGGGTCTATTTATAGGAAGGAGTAGACTCCTGGCGGTTACCAGTTAGGTCACGCAAGTCACTTGCGTGACCACTAGGCGTCGCGCAAGTGGACTTGCACAACAGTGATAGAACTTGCGCGGCACCTATGCTTTTGATCCTTTGTTCATGCCTTTGTCGATTCATGATATTTTCTTCAAAGGTTGAATCACTTTGAGCTCATATATTCCCCTTTTCCGATCTTTAGATTCTGTGATGAAAGGAGCATCAACAAAAGTCCCCCCTCAGAGTTGGATCCAGAGAGAATAGAGGATTTGAATCTAAGGAAATCGAGAATCACAAGGAAATTGGGGCGCGCAAGGTAGGGCGCGCAAATGAGCTTTGGGCGCGCAAGGCCTGACCTGCAGGGATACAGACCTTGGTCGTGCAGGGTATGCCATGCAGGGTCCCGGCCGTGTCTATAAATAGAGGGCCTCACTTCCGTACAAGCATCCGGATTTCCGGACTTCATACCTTCGAGCTCTCGCCGCGTAGGTCACCTTAGCCACGTAGGTTGCTCTATTTTCCGGTGTTTTCCTTGATGTCGCGCTACTGTCAAGGTATCTGGGCCTACGCGATTTATACTTGCGCACCAAAAACTAGCGCGCCACACGAACACTTGCGCGCCAAGTTTATACTTGCGCGCCTTAATGCCTTTTCCATTTTCTCGAATTCATTCACAAATTTTATGAAAAAATAAACCCATTTAAGAGTTAGCTTATTCAACTTTTGTGCAGATTCAATGGATCCCAAGGGAATTAAAACGGCTGATGAACTGGCTAGCAAGCGAATTTATGACATGATGAACATCATTGGCCATGATTACTATGATATTTGTGACAGAAATCTCCCAGATTTGGCTAAGTACTTGAAGAAATATCATCTTAATTTCCCACAGAGAATCTACCTGCCACTATATGGTCATGGTCTTCTGCAAGGAGTCAATGTTCTAGATGAAAAGAACTATACACCTAAAATGAAGTTGCACTATTACTCCTCCATTTCGGTTATGCTGTGCATTAAGAGCAACAACAATGGTGTGAACTTTCAAATTCTTCCTCCATGTCATTTCCTTGCAGATATGAAAATGGAAAACCCATGGGATGAAATGTTTTCCGTTGTCGGTTGGTGGAGAGATAACAAACATGGTATTAGAGAAATATCTGAAAATATTACTCTCTCCAAATGGCTCTTTACTTCCAATGCTTCATTCTCAAATGCATGTATCCATCTTCCAAGTCTATTGGACAAAAACAGAGTCACCGTTTGATCAGCAGAAAATTTTCTCAAACCGCACTCAAGAACATTCTTTTACAATTGTTCCAAGAAGATCTAGTATCACTACATATCTTATGGTATCCAGTTGAATGAATGAATTCCAGGTGGTTGCTAATGAATCTCGGGATGCCGTAAATCAAATGAATAGTTATGTTGAAAGGCTCTTGTAATTCTTGAAAAAGAGAATAGACTCCAGTCTGTGGATATCCTTCTAACTCTTGTGTATCAATGAAAAACACTTTCACCTTCACTCATTTGTACCTGCATTATCTTTTTATACATACATTATATTTTACCTAAGCCAATGGGCCTAGTAAGCATAGTTTGATTTTTACTAGGATTAATGTAAATAACCCTACAAACTTCGAACCTTTTAATTCCTCAATATTACCTAAATCATACAAAATGTTTGTTTAGTGAGCTGGGAACTTGACTTTTATTCAGAGTTCCCTTATCTTTTGTGGGCAGTTTAAAGTCATGCACGTCAGACATAAAAAAGGCTAGTGTTTAAGGTCGAAATAGCTTTGACCTAAATGGATTAGAATTGACTCAATTCCTTGAAAATTCATCTGAAAACATATTAACATACTCAATTATGAGGGAAAATATTTCAGTTATGACTTAAGAATATTTGAATCTGAGGAATGATATGAAAAATAGCTAAAAGGAATTAGAAGAAGTAGTTTCCAAGAATGAAGTTTCCATTATTTAACAAACCCGTTGGGGGGTTGAATTATGCAGGGCCACCTAAGGGCATTGGCTGCATAGTTTAATAAAATAGTATCTTTTGGCTAACAAGTCTGTTATGTAGACTGTTTATGCAAGGCCACCTATGGGCACATGTTGCATAGTCAGGCAAAAGAACTCTCAGAAATTTACTTTCCTAGTGCTAAAATCCAGTGAAAGTTTATGGAGATTCAAATATTCCAAATTATAGAGTTTTCTGTATGGAAAGAGGTACTTGAATATGGAGAAAATATTTCCAAACAAAATTATCGAATAATTTGATGAATATAACTCCTATGAAGGTCTGACCCAAATTTAGGGAAGGAGAATATAAACCATAGACTTGAATACTTTCAGATCATGAAAAAGGATATGGGACAAATATGTTAAGGATGGCTATTTTTGCAGATCCCTACATACTATCATTTAAGAAAAATAAGGACAAAAGAGGCATTCATCCCAAGAATGAAGTTACCACTATCCAAAAAACTCGTTAGGGGGTTGAATTATGTTGGGCCACCTAAGGGCATTAGCTACATAGTCAAATAATAGTATCTTTTGGCTAACAAGTCTGTTATATAGACTGTTTATGCAAGGCCGCCTATGGGCACATGCTGCATAGTCATACAAAAGAACTCTCAGAAGTTTGACATTTGTGTGACTAGAAGTCATGAAAGGGTTATGAGAATCTGAAAATATTTAAGGTTATGATTATGACACATAAAGATGGGTATTGTTCAATGTATACAAAGATAAATAGATCAATGCTAACCATAATCATGTTGTGGCTGGGTCCTGAATTCAAATGTTGGAATTCACTACGTATCCCATAAGGATGAGAATCAAGCCATACATAGTTCGTAAACTACAGTTTAACGTCGTGTGGGACAAAAGGATTAGAGATCATAGTTTAGGGTCATAGAGCTTGGACCATTGTAAGAAATACACAGTGTGTGTTTTCATGGGGACTTTTCAACCAAGGGACTGAAAAATGGAATTTGGGTTAGGCCCAAATACTTGGGGCAGGATTCGAGGGACACTCGAACATTCATACGTATCCCATAAGGATGGGAATCAAGCCCACGTAGTTCTATAAATACCCTCTGTACAAATTTGGTTCGTACATGTAAAGGGTGAAAGGGGACTTTAGTACAATGATGGTTTAACCCAAGATAAAAGGTCTGGGCATTGCCATGTATGCACGTAGTCTTTGAAATGAAACATGATTGAAAAATCAATGAAAATAATGGTTCCCTCTCAGGTGAGGGTATCAAAGAAATTTTTAGTTTATTGTCATAATGTAAAAAAGTGTTGTTTATTTTAATGTCGTATAACAAGGACGAAAGTGAAACAATGTAAAGATATTGATTCTAAGGGTGGTTTCACGAATTATCATCATATGAGATGGAGATGAACCGACGTGAAGAGATTGGTTTTGGGCTTGAACCTTGAGAGGTTTCCTACATACCCAGCCTAGAAGGCAAGGATCAAATTCCATGTAGTTCAATTAAAGAATGAATTAATGATCAAGTTGTTCTTGGGGACAATGATCTAAAAAATTATGTTAGGACTTACACATGGTTAGCGGCCCAGAGAGAGTGCTATGGTTGAGGTTTGCTCTAAGCTCACATGATTCATACTCGGTGTGAGAAACAAGAGGTAACAACAACCTTAACGATGCATAGTTTAATGTCATGTAGGACATATAAAGGGACTATGCAGTTTAAAGTCTTGCAGTTAGGACTATTGGTGCTGCATAGTTTAGTGTCATATAGCAGGGACAAAATACAGTTTAATGTCATGTAGGACGAAAGGGGGACTATGCAGTTTAATGTCATGTAGAGAGGACAAAATAGTACACCATTTAATGTCTTATTGGATGCATTAGGGACTTTTTCACAGTTTAACGTCATGTTGGACGAAAAAGGGACGATACAGTTTAGCGTCATGTTGGAAGAAAGTGTGAATATTTTAAGGTCATATGCATGGACCTTTGATGATTATGTAGTTTAACATATTTCTGGATGTAAGGGACTTTTATAAATTTTAGATTCATGTAGTTAGGATGTCACAGTTTAACATCTTGCTGGGCGTAAGGGACTTGCAAATAGTTTAGGGTCATATGCATGGACCGTTGATGATGCAGTTTAAGGTCATACAGGACCTAGTTGCAGTTTAAGGTCATACTAGACCATTTAGGGAACTTTTTCACAGTTTAACGTCATGTGGGATGAATGTAAAAATAGTTTAAGGTCATATGTATGGACCGTTGCTGTATAGTTTAATTTCGTATAGCAAGGATGAGTTTAAGGTCATATAGGACCTAGTTGCAGTGCGGGTGGTAGTCCGATAAGCCCATAAATCATGAAAGAGTTTATGAGGCCATGACCTCTTATCTTTATCTACCATCTTTTGCAGTATATTTGAAAGAGTCTTGTTAAAGGATTATATCTGGCCTTTGGCCACTGCATGATACCGAGATTAATGGTTGGATTTGATGTTGTATTCTTGATACAACTTCTTCATCTCGGATGAACAGAAATTGGTGCCATTGTCCATCAATATGGTATGAGGGACACCAAATCTGGTAATGATGTTAGACTTGATGAAGCTAACAATGCATTTAGAATTGACTTCCTTGAGAGGTATTTCCTCTACCCATTTGGAAAAGAAGTCAGTAGCAGTAAGAATATACTTAAACTGCTTGGCCGTAGCCGAAGGGTAAGGTTCCACCACATCCATTCCCCATGTGGCAAATGGCCATGAGTATTTAGCTGTATGAAGCAACTCTAGAGGCTGATGAATGAAGTAGGAATGTACTTAGAATGAATACCACTTATTTGTGAAATTGAAACAATCTCATATCATTGAAGGCCAAAAGTATCCAAGCCTTCGAATCTGATCAGACAGTCTATGTCCAGACTGGTGGGCACCACAGACTCCTGCATTCACTTCTTTCATGACAACCATTGTCTCTTCACAATCAATGCATCTGAAGAGAACCCCATCAGAACCACATTTGTAGAGAATTTTCTCTAGGTGATCTGGGTTATCATAAAGAGTAAAATTAACCACACGTCGCCAGATTTGTTCTTTCTCAGCTCTATCAGGTGGAAGTGTTCCATTTTGAAGGTATTCCCTGATAGGTGACATCTATCATGTAGTATGACCATACGGTTCAGGAATGGGACAGATTTCATTAATTTCCTTTGTTCTGATTCGAACATAATGTGAAATTGAACGATGGTGGGCAATACTGATAGTTGTCTCGTCCGGATTTGGATCTTCTAGAGCTGTGGCTATATTAGCCAATGCATCAGCTTGAGCATTTTGTGATCTTGGGACAAATGAAAATGTCGGTTCCAAAGGGAATTCCGCCATTAACTCTCGGATGTAATCATACAAAGGGATTAGTTCTTATTTTCTGATGTCATAATCCCCATTGACTTGTTTGATTACCAGGTCTGAATCACCTTTCATCTTTAAGTGATTCACTTTTGCTTGATGTGCTAATTCCAAACCTATGATGAGAGATTGGTATTCTGCTTCATTATTGGTACCACCTTCCCACAATAAGAAGGAATAAGGTAACACTGTATTTTCTGGAGAAATGAGCACAATTCCTAAGCCAACTTTGTTGAATTTAGGATTTTCCATTTTCCTCCCTATTGGACTTCTGGAAGCACCATCAAAATACATTTCCCATGCCTGAGGACTTTCGTGAATAGAGAAGACTTCCTCATCAGGGAGTTCAATATCTGAAGATGTGTCTTCCACTGAAGAGTGTTCAGCTATGAAATCGGCCAGAGCTTGGCCCTTTATCGCCTTTTGAGACACATACTGAATGTCAAATTACTGCAAAATAACTTCCCACCTTGCCAGATGTCCTGTAAGCAATGGACGACTTAGGATAAATTTGAGCGGGTTATTGCGAGATACCAATTGGACCACGTGATGTTGTAGGTAGTGTCTCAACTTCTGAACTACAAAGATTAATTCCAGGTAGAACTTCTCAATACTTGAATACTAGGTTTCTGCTTCAAGAATGGTTCGACTGAGATAGTAGAGACTATTTTCATTCCCAGCATCATTATTTTGAGCAAGAAAGGCACCCAATGATCACTCTAAAGCTGTCACATAGAGGATAAGTGGTCTTCCTTCAACAGGTGGCATGAGTACCGGTGGACTCAAGAGGTATTTCATGGGAATATCGAATGATTCTTGACATTCTTCAGTCCATTGGTAAGTGACTCCCTTCTTCATCAATTTGGTGAAGGGTAAACTTTTTCCTGCTAAATTGGCAATGAAATGCCGAATATAGGCTAAGTGTCCTTGAAGTCCTCTTAATTATTTCAAATTTTGAGGATTTTACATACCAATGATTGACTTGGTCTTCTCAGGATCGACTTCAATACCACGATGGCATACAACAAAGCTGAGAAATTTTCCTGAGGTTACCCCAAAAGCACATTTTAAGGGGTCCATCTTCAAATTATGTTGTCGAAGCTTGCAGAATATGACTTCCAAATCAGCCAAGTGATTAGAACATTGTTTGGATTTAGCTACCAAATCGTCTACATAGCATTCAACAAACTTCCCAAATAAGGGTTTGAAGATACGATGCATGGCACGCTGATAAGTTGCACTTGCATTTTTTAAGCCAAAGGGCATTACCCGGTAGCAAAACACACCCTAAGGGGATCTGAAGGCTGTAGATTCCTTGTCTTCTAGGGCCATTCAGATCTGATTATATCCAGAATATCCATCCATGAAGGAAAGTGCTTCATAGCCAGCTCTTACATCAATTAGAAGTTCCGTAATCGGAACTGGGAAATCATCCTTAGGACAATGCCGATTAAGATCTCTAAAATCGATGAAAACTCTAATTTTTCCATTCTTTTTCATTACAGTGATAATATTAGCCAACCATTTGGGATATTGAACTTCTCTGATGAAGTTAGCTTTGATAAGCTTATCCACTTTAGCTTCAATTTTGGAAGCATAAGTTGGGTGTGTTCTCCTCGCGGCTTGCTTAAATCCTTGATGTTCTTATGGTAAACCCAAATGATGAGTAGCAACATCAGGATCAAGCCCGGGAATTTTTGTATAGTTACAGGAAAATATATCTTTATTTTTCTTTAAAAAAGAAATATACATCTCTTCCTCTTCAAGAGTCATGGCTGCCCTGATTAAAGTGGGGTGTGGATCTTTTTTTGTACCTAGATTTATTTCTCTGAGTTCATCCACAGTGGTAGAGATACCCTCTTCAAATGTTGGAGGAGCATCTCTAAGATCTTCCTCTTCTTCTTCATCATGTGTTATTTCTTCCGTTTCTACTTGCATAGTAGATGATAAAGTAGAATTCTCATGATCTGAAGAGATGTCAAAATTTGCATATTTTGAAGAAGAAGCTTCCATTTCCAACCCAATTGATGATGAAGGGTCTTCTTTGGGTAATGAAGAGGAGATGATGGATTGAGAATCGACATCATTGTTCACCTCCGATGTTGCTATAACTTCTTCTGGCCTAATTGGCGAAACATAGACTTGTTGTATTTCAGCAGATGAAATGAAGACGTCACCATTTGTGCTTTCATCACTTCTTGGTAGATTACCAATTTCTCCCATGTTGTCTGGCTCGATTTCCATAATTGACATTATGGATCTTTCCATAAGAGTATTTTGATTTGGGTCTATCTTGTCAATTTTACTGATATGCAACACATAATCTGTACTCACATGTGTAAATGGATTTACAGGAATTTTTTCCAAACCATATGGATCATTAACTTTGGTAATCTCCTTTGTTATGGATTTCTCCCTTTGCTTCATGTGATAGAATTCCGCCTCAATATATTAAGACACACATTTCTTGAACGAGGCCTTATCACCATAAAATGTCCCAAATTGACCATCAAAACAATATTTGAGACATTGATGGTATGATGAAGGGATAGCCGCATGTTGATGTAGCAAGGGTCTTCCAAGCAAAATGTTGAAGGCTGAGTCTTGATCAACAACCATGAAATCTGAATTGGATACAAGATCTCCAAACTGAGTTCTGATTGTAACTTCTCCCAGTGGTTCTTGTTAATTTTTATCATATCCTTGTAACATCATGGTAGAAGGAGATAAATCAGATTATGTGAGGCCCAATCGATGAAGTGTACAAATGGACATGAGGTTGACTCCTGAATCATTGTCAATGAAAGCTCTTCGAACATCCATGCCATTGACCTTTCCATACAAGTACAATGGTCTAATATGCCCATGCACAACATCATCTTCATCTTCATCAGTAAAGGATATTATTGCATGGCATTCTGCAGGATTATTCTCTATGTGATAGACTTCAGCTGTAGCAATTTCAGTTTCAAACTCCTGAGGACTTTACAAAGCCTCGATGAGTGCTTCCCAAAGATCTTTTGACAGATTCAGAGCATCCAGAATTGATAACTTGGCTGGTACTTGGGCCAAGTGTTTCAATATATCATACTTTTGATCCAGAGGTCTGCGTTTCCCAATAGGAATATGTGGTTTAGCAGGTACCTTGGAAGCAGATGCTTTGGAAGTTGATGCATCTTGTACTGGGATAGGAGTTGGCAATATTCCTGGTTTTGGAAGATTAGACTGATTAGATCCATTTACTTGCTGAGAGGAAGAAGATGGAACCTTCAACCGGTCTTCCAAAATAACTGTTCCAGGACTGAATTTTCTATTGGTAGAAGAACTTGCTTGTTCTTGCTGAGCTCGCTGAAGGGCTCTACCACGAGTTTCTACTGCGTACACAGTTCTAGCAGGGGTAGAATTGGAATAGTGGCTTCTGAAAGATCCACGTCTTCCCCTGTATCCTGAGCCCCTGGAACTTCCTCTGATTCCTCTGTTTGATACAGGGAATTCAGGCTCATTGAAATTGAAACTACGACTGGCATATGGATCTGTTAATTGAATCATATTAACATAGCCAACTGTTAACTCTTTATCTGATGAAGACTCTACCTGATTAGCCTATTTAGGCTTTGCCTTTTGGTGGGGCGGTGCTTGTGACTTTGAAGTAGATGGCATGAAGTCCGCCAAAATCAAAGAAAACTTAGGCTTTGACACATACTCATCTTCTTCTGATTCTTTTTCTTTCTTTGAATCATGCCATTTCTTTGAGGACTTTCCCTCTGACGAAGAGGGTTTTTCCGCAACATTCATAGAAGAAGACACAATTGGTTTCCTTAATTGTGTTCGAAAAATAGCATGAGTTCTATTGATTGTCTTTCTGACCATCCAATCATCATACTTTTGTACATTTTTGCTTTTGACTTCCTACCATTCATCTTCCTCCTCTGGAACTGTAGCAGTGACACATGCTACCTGGGATGAGGAGCCTTTCAATATGACCTGTCCCGAGTCGACCATCTTTTGCAGGAGGTCTTTGAAGAAAAAACACTCCTGGATGGGATGCCCCAACATTTGATAAAAAGGGAAATAATTAGGATGGTCTTCATCTCCTTTCTTGTTTGGCCTCTTGGGTATTGTAAATTGAACCAAATTGTTTTCCAGAGCTGAAATGAAATAACCATGAACTTGTTCATTTCGGGAAGAGTATGTCTTGCTCTTCAGATCCTCAAATTATTTTCGTCTTTGATCTTTTTGATTATCTGGACGAAAAGGCATTGGTTTTTGGCGATCAGAAGGTGGAGCCCTTCAAGAAGATGAAGGTTTTGAGGTAGAAATAGGTATAGGTGCCTCTTTAAGCATAACTATAGCAGTTTCTGCTTTACCCATTCTCCTTCCTGGAGCTGATGGAATTACACAAGATTTAGCCTTAGCCTGTATAAGGGAATCTTCAATCTGCTGAGCGATTGAAGTAAGGTCTTGAAACCCTCCTGTGTATTTCACAGGGATTAACAGCATGTGTAATTTGTCACGAAGATTTGCCACATAAATTGGAAACAATTCTTCTTGAGGAAGTGCTAAACTCAAGGAATATGTTAATCTCTTCCATCGAGCAATGAAATCAGAGACCCTTTCATTCTCCCTTTGCTTATATTTTGTAAGATCGAAAACTGTTTTCTTTGGAAAAGTTGAGCTGAACTGAAGGAGGAATTTTTGGCAAAGATCCTCCCATCTGGTAATTGACTAGGATTGCAAGCTTGTATACCAAACAAATGATTGTCCTTGCAAGGTTCGCACGAAGCATCTGAGTTTCACTAGTTCTTGCTGCTCCGGAGTTCCCATCATAGGATCACAACAAGACACGTAATGCATCAAATGTTGTTCTGGATCGCCTGATCCATTGAAAATATGGAATACAGGGTTCCCAAAACTAGATGGAGGAGAAATTGAATCTACCCATTCAGGGTAAACTTTCTTTTCTGGTTGAACTTGCGTACGCTTCCCTTCCATAGTTTCTAACCAAGCTGTTAATGACTCAATAGTAGTTATTAACGTTTGAGAAACATCCGGTTGAACTTAGACTTGGGTAGGTGCAATGACTGGAGCTTGGACAGATGTGGAGATTGGCGCTGCAACTGATGGTAGCACTGCCAACTGTTGTTGCACTTGACCTGTAGGATTAGACCTGTGAGGGTGTACTGATAGAGGAGGATATTCTTGATCCATCTCAGTAGCTACAACAAATTGCTTTGGTTGAATGACTCTATCATGCTTAAGAAGAAGACTACTCTAATGTAGTTCTGCATTCAACCTTCTTAATTCCTTCATTTCTTCCTCCTGTTGTGCAAACCTCTGCTCTCGTGAGAGCGATTGACCTTCTCTAGAGGAAGGATATGTAACCTGGTTCTTTCCCTTCCCTTTTCTGGATCCTTTTCGGAGAGGGGGAGTGGGTTACTCGAAGGATTACTTAAGTTCTGAGTAATCCATTGACTTCGTGTGCACACACCTTCTTCATTTGTGTCGGTGCGTACATCTTCTTGAGCAGGAAGCTCTTCATCTGAGTCCCCTGAGTGAGCCTCATCTGGTGGATCAGCAACAATGGCATTGATGACATTGATGGATGCATAACTCATCACATCCCTTCTATCAGCATTTCTATGATATTGTCTTCTTCCATGTCTTTGATGACACATTTCCTTTTTTGATTCGATCCCTCAGGAACTTCTTGACGAACCGTAATTTGTAGGGAATCTCCTGATAATTTGGCTCTTCGTTCCTTTTGAGGTTTCTTCCCCAATCGAGAAAAGACCGACTTTCTCTGAGGAGGGGATTGATGATTTGAAAAAGTCCCAAGTCCAGTGGACTGGGGCTGTTCCTACTGTTCTCGATCAACTCCTCGAATCCTATTTGTTGATTCCGAGGGTTGGTTTAAAAGAGTCCCAAGTCTGGCAAGCTGGGGTGGTTCTTGACATGCTATGTCTGAGACTTTCTTGAAAGCCCTCCTGATCTTGCGAACCTTTGTTCAGAAATTAGCTGGATGCATTAATCTATATCCTCTTTTATCACCCGGTTCAAAAGACCGTTGGATGATTTCCGACACTTCTTTCACATGGTGACGTGCTTGCTCCAAACGAGAGGCATGTTCAATATTCCCATTTGCTTGATGCAAGAGTAATTCGACAACTTGTTGTCTGTATTCTTGATTTTGAGAGGAACTAGTTGAAGCCTGTTCTTGGGAAAGCTTTTGATTACAAACAAAGCCCATTGACTGTGGCCGGCCATGGGCAATAACATTGCATGAGACCATTTTCGGTGGGATTTGCTGACTGGAGAGCACCGTGAAATGTAGTGCTCCATGAACACCCCATCCTCTGACACGAATACCAGATGGGGCATTGGCAATTAACTGATGTAATCTTCTTAGTGCGCCAAAGCATGAACGTTGAAGGGCTCTATGCTGCTTTTCAGCCTTCGGATATCGAGATATTGATAGAGACGCCAAATCAATCTGACATTGTAACCCTTCTGTTATCTTAAGATGAACTTCATATTCATCATAAGATAATACTTTCTTTTTCAACTGACAAAGATTTTTCCATATGTTGAGACGAATATCATGTAACGACCCGAAATTTTAAATAAATATTGTTTCCTAATTTTATGTGTTATTTTTATACTCAACAAAAATGTTTCATTTGATAACATGAGTATAATTAAAATGAGACTGTTGGGTTTTCACTATTATTTGACCATTGGTCAATATGACCGCTGGAAACTAAACGTTTTGACTATTGTCTCTAAATACAAGCAATCTTGGTTAATTATTATAGAAAGATGATTCGATGGACTCACCCAGTAGTCTTGGACCGATCGAAGCCCATCTAACAGAACTTGGGAAGGAGGTAGCACCACTGGGATTTGCTCTGGACCAAACCCAAGCTGAACTTCATTGTATAAAGCTAGAACGGAATCGCCTTTGCGAGAAGTTCAAACTGATAGAAATTACTACTCGTGCGATGTTAGCCGAGCCTCCCTCATATTCTCTCACCTTAGCACACCATACACATAGGTCCTATGTTGGTGTGATAAGGGGCTATGTAAGGAGACCGTAACTGTCTTGTGTAATCCTTTGTTTTAAATAAAAATTTCGATTTCTTTTATGAATTTTCAAATGACCAGATAAATATAGTATGCATATTTTTGATGAATTTTAGAAAAAGGATATTTTAATTATGTTTATGTAAACCCTAAATAAATAAAAATGTGTAATGATTTTCAAAAAATGGTCTTCTACAATTATGTTCAGTACGAAATTTAGAGTCTAATAAGATCAACTTGATTTTTGATGAATAGTAAATTATGAATAGTGATTTTATGATTAGGATTAATAATGTGTCCAAATGGATTAATAATCTCACTTAAAGAAAGTATTAAAATAATCTAGGCACTTTGATTAAGTAATGTGATTCAATAAAATGGTTAAATAACGGTTTCATAAATTATTATTCAAGTATTAGTTTTTTCGGATGAATAGTGTTTTTTAATTAAAATTTTAATTAAAAATATTTAGAAAATTATTTTTATAAAATGGACTTCATTTTTGAACTCAGAGCATCGATATTATGTTAAGGTAATTTTTGGGGATTTTTTCTGAAAAAAATAAATTTTCGATGAATAGTGTTTTTAATTAAAAATTTAATTAAAAATATTTAGAAAATTATTTTTATAAAATGGATTTCATTTTTGAAATCAGAGCATTGATATTTGGTTAAGGTTAAATTTTGGGACTATTCTGAGAAAGTTGAATTTTCGATGAATAGTGAAAATACAGTTTTTAAGTTACGGGTGTTTAATGACATCATTAAATGATGTATTAAGTATGTAATCAATATGGTCGACTTATTAATAGTAAGATAAGGTATGAGGTGTCCCATGTGGCCAATACCATGGGCAAATACCATGGGCAAGACCATGGTTTTGCCAAAACCACTAATGAGGTGTCTCTTGGCCATTAATGCCTTGTCCCCTCACTTTCCCTATAAATACCAAGCCATCCTCTCATCCATTCGACTCCCCACTCTCCCCCAACGAAGTTCTGGTCTCCTTACCCCCCAAGGAGTCCTCCAAAGGTTCCCCCAATCCCTCAAGGTCCAAACCTTTGAGTTTTAAGAGTTAAGTTTTAAGGTAAGGGATCTGACCTCTCTCTTTAATTTCATGTAATCTCTTTTATGTCATTCCTTTTATGTTCCATGTTCATATGTTGGAGGATGTTCTTTTATACTCCTATTACTGCCCTTTTCATGTTCATATAATGAGAGATCTCCTCTTACTCTCATTATTTCGTTTTATGAAGTTTTAAGTGGCGCCGTTAGGCTGCCAAAATTTTTGTAACGGATTCTTTCTCCCTTCTCATTTTTCAAGATCTATTTTCATGTAAAGTTTTTCAAATTCCTTTTTATTATGTTGGGGTATGATCTCTAAATTTATCATACTGATATTTTATGATAATATGATGAGAGACCCCATTTGATCTCTTCAATTCAGTATTTTGAAGTTTTAAGTGGCGTCGTTAGGCTGCCGAATTTTTAAGTGGTTCTTCACCCTTCTCGTTTTGAAGTTCTACTTTCATGTCAATTATTTCAAGTTACTTTTTAATTATGTTGGGGAATTATCTATATATCTATCATACTGAACTTTTATGATCATATGACGAGAGACCCCATTTGATCTCTTCAATTCAGTATTTTGAAGTTTTATGTGGCGCTGTTAGGCTGCCGAATTTTTAAGTGGTTCTTCACCCTTCTCATTTTGAAGTTCTACTTTCATGTTAATTCTTTCAAGTTCCTTTTTGTTATGTTGGGGTATGATCTCTATATCAATCATACTGGAATATTATGTTCATATGATGAGAGACCCCATTTGATCTCTTGAATTCAGTATTTCGATGTTTTATGTGGCGCCGTTAGGCTGCCGAATTTTTTTGGGGATTCTACCACCCTTCTCATTCTTTTCAAAGTTCTACTTTCATGTCAAGTCTTTCAAGTTCCTTTTTAATTATGTTGGGGAATTATCTCTATATCTATCATACTTAACTCTTATTTTCACATGATTAGAGACCCTATTTGATCTTTTCAAATCATTTTTTTTGAAGTTTAAGTAACGCCGTTAGGCTGCCGAACTTTGATAAGAGAAATCTAATTTTTGCCTTCCTTCCATGTTTTCATTTCAAATGGTATTTCCTTGAAATTTCATTACCATGATCATGTATCCTTCTTATTCTGTCCATCTACTGTTTTATGGGTCATTTATGAATGTTTGACCCATTTTCCCTCTCTTTTTAATGTCTTCTAAAACCTCATAACATAGCCGTTATGCTACAGAATTTCCGTCTCAAAATGTCTCTCTCTTTTTCTAAAGTTCTTTTATATTATTAAGTGAACACTCAATGAAATTTCTTCTAAAGGGGTATTCACATATATACCAAAATGTTCTATTTTAAATTCTGGGATTTACATACATGAGACCCACCTTCCTTTTCTGTGGCTTTTAAAGTGACGTAAAGATCATGTCTTTAAAGCAGTTTTTAAAACGTTGTGATTATGAAATGAAACCCTTTTATTTTATTCTATATGGGTTATTTATGTTATTTTTGATGATTATATATGTGGATCACATGATAATAAAGGCAAATTTAAGTGTGCGCCCGGATAGCGCTCCAATGCATTGGGTAATGATGTAACCACTAGAGATTACAATTTTCACGATACCTTGGTGAATAACCTTGGTAATTTTCAAATGACACCTTGGGGATGGACCTTGGTGATATGTTCATGATTGTGTATTTTAAATGATGTAGCCACATCTTCATGTTATGGAAAAGTTTTATTTTTATTATGATATGCCTCATGATTTCATTTTCATGCCTTAAAGTTCTTTTCATGACTTTATTGATGTATCTCAAGTTCATATGTAAAATGTTTCACTTGTTTCCTTTGCTGGGCCTTCTGCTCACCCTTTCTTTTGATGTATGTCCCCAGGTTATGAGATGCAGTAATGAGCCTAGGGTGAACATGAGGAGAAGCCTTTCAAGTGTTTAAGAAGAATGTTTTTTTTTTGTTTCATGTTTTATGTTCCTTGTTTCCAAGACACTAAACCTTAAAGATCCTCAGTTCCGTGTGATGGAATGAAAGTTATGTTATAAAAATATGGGATGCTATAGTTGGTATCAAAGTATGGTTTAGTTATTTGTGGAAATTAGGATATGAAAACTTTAGGAAGAAGCCTATAGAAAAGTTAAAATATAGGAAATCTTCCTGGTATTTTGGTGAGTATTGAGTAAGGGGTTGCCAGGAAAATACATCCCTGTCTGGATACGAGCAGGTAGAGGTGGCTCTGGCACAGATGTACATAGGGGTAAAACCCGAAAACACCGCTTTGAGCTAAACTCGAACGGGAACTGGTACACGACAACGGGCCTTACTACACTCTTGGTTACGACACTCCCGGGGGATATGCTTTGGTAAATTCATAAGCTTGGTATGAACCATTGTTAAAGGAACAAAGATAAAATAAAATAAAGATTCACATAAGAATATATGATTATGGATAACCTAGATGGGAACATAGGGGATCACAAGTTAGGGTATACTTTTCTTCTACAAGTTATCCTTATAAGCTTTAAGTTCCTTTTCATGATTATTGGTTAAGTATTTAAGCCTCTAATTATACTTTCTCTTCTTAGTTAATGGTGGGAAATGGAATAACGTGTCCCAACAACCAATGTGATAGGAAATGCGACAATTTCCGTATTAATATGACAGAGATGATTAGGGGATTAAAATATGATTATTATTTTGGAAGACGTTCACTATTTTGGGGACCCTATATGATCGAGGTAAATAGATTACTACGGTATTTTCTTTGAGGGGTAAGGTTGACTTATATTTTGAAGAATCGATGAATTTAAGGTGGACTTATAGTAATTTAGGTTACTTATGGAAATGATTAACCTATCTTGGGTAAAATATGTTTAGGTTAGCTACTTTTGTTATAAGATGTTAGGAGTGGTTGATGTTGTTTGGAGATGTACAATGAAGTTTATTTTGGAAGACTATGTTATCAAATCCTTCTTGTATTTGGGTTTCAATATTTGTTTGGTTTATTTTGAGGAATCTTAATGACCGTTATTTATGGAATGGTCAATGATGAACTATGGGTAATACCATGGAACTTTGAAGATTTAAAATTAGTTTCCATTCATATGGGATTCTTTCTTTTTGAAGAGTTGTTTTACCTTACCCTTTCTGTTTTTTTGGATAATGTTTAAAGATAGAAGAAATAGATAGTTAATCTTTTGTGGATTATGTGATTCTCTAGAAGATGATTCTTGTGTTTTGATGAGACCAAGTAGTTTTGAATGCTCATAGTTTGGAGAAAAGATTAGTTTTGGGTAGAAACTTATTAAAGGATGAAACTCTATATAAAGATAGGTATAGTTTCTTATGTTTTTGTTTTATGTTGTAAATGAATTCATCAAAATTATGAAAAGGAACGTAAAACAAAAACGTTGTTGGTTTAAGTTTCCTACTAGGTAATCAAAGACCGTTTACACACATCATAAGTTTGGGATTTTCTTATGGTTAACTTTCTCCTAATCATGTTCTCTATCACTCTTCCCCAGAAATTGACCCTTGGTTTTTCTTCCATGTCCATGTTTTCCTACATGGAATCCTAGTGTAGGTTAACTCGGGTGACCTTTGTACTTCCCTTTCTTTCTTTTAAAGTAATAATTTTACTGACTCTTTTTCCGATGTGGGACTTTCAATGAAATTTCAAAACCCAATTTTAAAAATTGCGAGGATGCAATTTCTTAAGGGGGGAAGAATGTAACGACCCGAAATTTTAAATAAATATTGTTTCCTAATTTTATGTGTTATTTTTATACTCAAAAAAAATGTTTCATTTGATAACATGAGTATAATTAAAATGAGACTATTGGGTTTTGACTGTTATTTGACCATTGGACAATATGACCACTGGAAACTAAACGTTTTGACTGTTGTCTCTAAATACAAGCAATATTGGTTAATTATTATAGAAAGAAGATTCGATGGCCACACCCAGTAGTCTTGGACTGATCGAAGCCCATCTAACAGAACTTGGGAAGGAGGTAGCACCACTGGGCTTTGCTCTGGACCAAACCCAAGCTGAACTTCATCGTATAAAGCTAGAACGGAATCGCCTTTGCGAGAAGTTCAAACTGATAGAAATTACTACTCGTGCGATGTTAGCCGGGCCTCCCTCAGATTCTCTCACCTTAGCACACCTTACACTTAGGTCCTATGCTGGTGTGATAAGGGGCTATGTAAGGAGACCGTAACTGTCTTGTGTAATCCTTTGTTTTAAATAAAAATTTCGATTTCTTTTATGAATTTTCAAATGACCGGATAAATATAGTATGCATATTTTTGATGAATTTTAGAAAAAGGATATTTTAATTATGTTTATGTAAACCCTAAATAATTAAAAATGTGTAATGATTTTCAAAAAATGGTCTTCTACAATTATGTTCAGTACAAAATTTAGAGTCTAATAAGATCAACTTGATTTTTGATGAATAGTAAATTATGAATAGTGATTTTATGATTAGGATTAATAATGTGTCCAAATGGATTAGTAATCTCACTTAAAGAAAGTATTAAAATAATCTAGGAACTTTGATTAAGTAATGTGATTCAATAAAATGGTTAAATAGCGGTTTCATAAATTATTATTCAAGTATTAGTTTTTTCGGATGAATAGTGTTTCTTAATTAAAATTTTAATTAAAAATATTTAGAAAATTATTTTTATAAAATGGACTTCATTTTTGAACTCAGAGCATCGATATTATGTTAAGGTATTTTTTGGGGATTTTTTCTGAAAAAAATAAATTTTCGATGAATAGTGTTTTTAATTAAAAATTTAATTAAAAATATTTAGAAAATTATTTTTATAAAATGGATTTCATTTTTGAAATCAGAGCATTGATATTTGGTTAAGGTGAAATTTTGGGACTATTCTGAGAAAGTTGAATTTTCGATGAATAGTGAAAATACAGTTTTTAAGTTACGGGTGTTTAATGACATCATTAAATGATGTATTAAGTATGTAATCAATATGGTTGACTTATTAATAGTAAGATAAGGTATGAGGTGTCCTATGTGGCCAATACCATGGGCAAATACTATGGGCAAGCCCATGGTTTTGCCAAAACCACTAATGAGGTGTCCCTTGGCCATTAATGCCTTGTCCCCTCACTTTCCCTATAAATACCAAGCCATCCTCTCATCCATTCGACTCCCCCCTCTCCCCCAACGAAGTTCTGGTCTCCTTACCTCCCAAGGAGTCCTCCCAAGGTGCCCCCAAGCCCTCAAGGTCCAAACCTTTGAGTTTTAAGAGTTATGTTTTACGGTAAGGGATCCGACCTCTCTCTTTAATTTCATGCAATCTCTTTTATGTCATTCCTTTTATGCTCTATGTTCATATGTTGGAGGATGTTCTTTTATACTCCTCTTAATTCCCTTTTCATGTTCAAATTATGAGATATCCCCTCTTACTATCATTATTTCGTTTTATGAAGTTTTAAGTGGCGCCGTTAGGCTGCTGAAATTTTTGTAACGGATTCTTTCTCCCTTCTCATTTTTCAAGATCTATTTTCATGTAAAGTATTTCAAGTTACTTTTTATTATGTTGGGTTATGATCTCTAAATTTATCATACTTATCTTTTATGATCATATGATTAGATACCCCATTTTATCTCTTCAATTCAGTATTTTGAAGTTTTAAGTGGCGCCATTAGGCTGCCGAATTTTTAAGTGGTTCTTCACCCTTCTCGTTTTGAAGTTCTACTTTCATGTCAATTATTTCATGTTCCTTTTTAATTATGTTGGGGAATTATCTCTATATCTATCATACTGAACTTTTATGATCATATGATGAGAGACCCCATTTGATCTCTTCAATTCAGTATTTTGATGTTTTAAGTGGCACCGTTAGGCTGCCGAATTTTTAAGTGGTTCTTCACCCTTCTCATTTTGAAGTTCTACTTTCATGTCAATTCTTTCAAGTTCCTTTTTTTATGTTGGGGTATGATCTCTATATCTATCATACTAGAATCTTATGTTCATATGATGAGATACCCCATTTTATCTCTTCAATTCAGTATTTTGAAGTTTTAAGTGGCGCCGTTAGGCTGTCGAATTTTTTAGGGGATTCTTTCACCCTTCTCATTCTTTTCAAAGTTCTACTTTCATGTCAAGTATTTCAAGTTCCTTTTTAATTATGTTGGGGAATTATCTCTATATCTATCATACTGAACTCTTATGTTCACATGATTAGAGACCCTATTTGATCTTTTCAAATCATTTTTGTTGAAGTTTAAGTAACGCCGTTAGGCTGTCGAACTTTCATAAGAGAAATCTAATTTTTGTCTTCCTTCCATGTTTTCATTTCAAATGGTATTTACTTGAAATTTCATTACCATGATCATGTATCCTTATTATTCTGTTAATATACTGTTTTATGGGTCATTTATGAATGTTTGACCCATTTTCCCTGTCTTTTTAATGTCTTCTAAAACCTCGTAACATAGTCGTTATGCTGCAGAATTTCCGTCTCAAAATGTCTCTCTCTTTTTCTAAAGTTATTTTATATTATTAAGTGAATACTCAAAGCACTTTCTTCTAAAGGGGTATTTACATATATACCAAAATTTTCTATTTTAAATTCTGGGATTTACATACATGAGACCCACCTTCCTTTTCTGTGGGTTTTAAAGTGACGTAAAGATCATGTCTTTAAAGCAGCTTTTAAAACGTTGTGATTATGAAATGAACCCCATTTATTTTATGATATATGGGTTATTTTTGAAATTTTTATGATTATATATGTGGCTCACATGATAATAAAGGCATATTTAAGGGTGCGCCCTGATAGCGCTCCAATGCATTGGGTAATGATGTAACCACTAGAGATTACAATTTTCACGATACCTTGGTGAATAACCATGGTAATTTTCAAATGAAACCTTGGGGATGGACCTTGGTGATATGTTCATTATTGTCTATATTAAATTATGTATCCACATATTCAAGTTATGAAAAATGTTTATTTTTATTATGATATGCCTCATGATTTCATTTTCATGCCTTAAAGTTCTTTTCATGACTTTATTGATGTATCTCAAGTTCATATGTAAAATGTTTCACTTGTTTCCCTTGCTGGGCCTTTTGCTCACCCTTTCTTTTGATGTATGTCCCCAGGTTATGAGATGCAGTAATGAGCCTAGGGTGAACATGAGGAGAATCCTTTCAAGTGTTTAAGAAGAATGTTTTTTTTGTTTCATGTTTTATGTTCCTTGTTTCCAAGACACTAAACCTTAAAGATCCTCAGTTCCGTGTAATGGAATGAAAGTTATGTTATAAAAAGACGGGATGCTATATATCATGAATTTCATCTTCCGTAAAGATTTATGGAATATTATACTGAGATTCAGCCAAAGGCCAAAACATGACTGGCACTTCACCATTCGCCAGTTATTTTCTCATATTCAGCATTTCCTCTTTATCATTTGATGAAGATTCTTCTACCTCATTTGACCAGAGTTGGTTTTTTCTTGTTGCTTCATTGGATTAAATAAGATTGGTAGAGAAATCATTGATCAAACTAGAAGATGCATGACTTAGGGGTGGTTCGGATAATGACATACACCCTGGGATATCTTTTGATTGAGAAAGTATTTCACCTGCTAGTGATGAAGCTTCAGACATGACTAGTTTTGCATTTTCAAGTTCCTCAAGATAAGAGGGCTTTCTCGGCACTACATTGTCCACTGGAGAATTTTTCGGGCAATGTGCATCACTACTTCAGAGAGGAATTTTGCAGCGAAATTCATCATCATGGGGTGGACCACCATAATGGGTTATAGCAAAAGATGAGATCTCTTGCTCCTTGGTCTTCTGACCACACAGGGTGTTCCTGTGGCTCTCATCTGAAGATGAAACTTCGAGATCGACTGAATTGTCATAAAGCAGGCCTTCATGAGGAAGTGTCTGTTGAAGACCTTCGGAATTAATGTTCCCACTATTGGGAACTAAGGGAGTAGAATCTTGAATTCCAACAGATAATTATCTGAGGTTTTCAAGAACTCCAGCATCAAGCAAGGCTTTGTTACAGATTGGCTCTTGATCTCCTGACTGTGTTGGGCGGGTATTTTTCTTAGAAGCCTTCTTACTCGCCTTGGAAACCACTTGTTGACGAAAGTGGCTGCTCTGAGAAGGTGTATGTGCCTGATCAGGAAAGATGGCCAGGTTAGGCTGACGATCTCCTCTCAAATCAGGTGTATGTGCCTGACTTGGTTGTCCATATGATATGGGGGATTATGCCCCATAACCCTCTTGGACTGGAACAGATGTGTATGTCTGTTCCGGAGTGAATTTTTGATGTATCACTCCACTGGTAGGGATAGATTTATGTGCCTTTCCCTGAGATTCCACTGAAGTTGTTATAATATCCTGGCAGGCATCCAGAATATGAGCAGGGATTTTCTTCTGCTCTTTCACCATTGATAGAATATGCTTGGTGACTTCAGCTGCTGGAACGAGAATATACGCCCATTCTGGGCTTAGAGCAGATGTATGTGCCTGCTCCTATCCTCCATTTCCTGTCATTGAACCCTGATAGTACTCAAGTATGGGGGCAGAGAGTTGAGTCTGCCTCCTATTTGTTGTCGGGGCTTTCCGACTAACTTCTCTGAATGCTACCAAGCGAGACTGTTGGTAGGCTTGATTAATACTAGCAGGTGTATGTGCCTGCTGATTTCACTTCACCAAACGTGGTTCATGAGATCCATCATATGTAGTCAGACGAGCTTGCTGACTAGCTGATGATGTATAAACAGGTCTATGTTCCTGCCTATAGTACTCTGCCGGAATTGCCAGGCGGGATTGGTGTGATGCTTCCAGACGAGTCTGCTTGACATCGGGTTTAAAACGGGCAGGTGTATGTGCCTGCTCGTTTCTTGCCACTAAGTTAGGTTGGTGGACTTCTCCAGAGATGGAAGAGATGATAATATGCTCCCTGTTGACCGGATTCCGCCTCTGGTGGTTCTTCTTGCTTGCTCGGGTTCGGGGAACCTGAGGCGAACGCCTGGAGTCAGTACCCTCATCATGTTGAGGGCGCACTGCCGCATGAGTCTGGTGGCGATTGTTGGTGGGAGTCCTCAGGAAGTACTCTTGTCTGTTTGAATTAATGTCTTGAGGGACCTGCTCATTCACCTCCCCAGAATAAGGGAGCGAATGGTGATTGCATTCCGGGGATAACGACCTGAAACGGTTGGAGACGGTAGTCAGCACCGCCTACTTCTTGATCACTGGTCGTCGTTTTCCGGACGACCGATGTGAGTTTTTTACTTGGAGGGATTGCCGGGCATCCTCCAGAGTTGGGATGGTACCGTGTTGAAGGTACTCCTTATCCAGTGTGTTTGATACCCAGCGTTGAAGACGCTGAGTAGGTGATATCTTCCTAAGAGCGGACGATGATCCAGCATGAGTAGCAGCAGTGGCATTTGCAGCAGCAGTATTTATAGGTGTGATCTTGAGAGTAGCCATTCTAGAAATGCAGAAGATCTTGGGAAAAGAGTGTCTGTTTGATATAACAAACGTAATCAAGATAAGTTTACCCACTACATCTTTTGGATGAGTACATATGTCAATAATTGTTTTTGTTGGCCCTCTCATTGAGTTCTAAATAGGGGTCTAACAAATAGGTAAAACATTATTTTAACTTGGTTAAGGGTTCACGTCGGGTTCACCATTTTTGTTTCCCTCAGAATCCGGGGATGACCGCCTTGATGAGAGGTTCAAACATTCCGATCCGTTTCTAACGGGTTTTTTCATAAAACCGGAAACATCCAATGATTCCACATCTATTTGGACCTATTTTCCAAAGGTAGGTGCTCATTAGTTTGTGGACTAATGAGGCTTAGGAATTTTCATTGGTCGAGAGGATGTGAGGTCGGACTCATCACACCTTTTTGATGGGAATTATTTTCTACTTCGGGACTCTCTTTATAGATCTAAGTTATGTTTGTGAATCCTTATTACATTACCAAGTATAAAATGAGATTTCCTTCAGATCTGACAATCAATGATTAAATATGTAGGAAATTTATAGAATCTTTTTTATGTATTCGAGGTTCTTCATCGATAGAGAATCATCTGTATTTATTAGATATTCTTGGTCAATGGTACCCTTCGACACATTTATACAGAAATCTCTTGGTCATTATGATGACCATGCTAGTTTTAAATCCACTCAGTGGGGCACTTGAAGTTTATTGTCATTCAGAAGGACATGGATTATTTTAGAGTTGGGATCGAACCCGTAGACGGGCTACCTACGTATCCTTTGTTTAGAAAAGGAATCAGAACCCACATAGTTCGAGTAAGGGAGTATGATGTTTATGATTGATGGCTCAAATAAGGTTGTCACAATTACTTTTACACTCTAAGCTCACGTGATTCATGCTCGGTGTGAGAAACAAGAGGTATTGGTAAAAATTAGACAATTGTTCCATGAAATATGAAATCATAAGAAATAATGTGGGCCTTATGTATGTATGACTGACCAGATAAATGAAGGTTAGGATTTACATTAGGGAAGAAATCCAGGAACAAGGTCCATAATGGTATATGTGCTTCATGGAGATTTTGAATACTCTAACTTGGGGCTTAATCCCGAAAAGGATTCCCAAATTAGGATAAGACTTATGATTGGGTTTTAATCTTGAAAAGGAATCCCAGATCAAAGGTAAATTAGGACTGGTTAAGAGAAATTAAGACTGGGGCTTATTCCTAAAAAGGAGGCCTAGGTTAAGAGATTTGAAAAAATTAAGGGTCTTGGGGTTTACTCTTGAAGAGGATTCCCAAATTAGGGGACTGGGGCTTACTTTTAAAGAGGATGCCCAGATTTGGGAATTTTAAGAATTGGGGCTTACTCCTAAGGAGGATGCCCATGTTAAGAACTATGACTGGGGCTTACTCCTAAGGAGGTTGCCCATATTTGAGACTGGGGCTTACTCCTGAAAAGGAAGCCCAAGTTAGGGGATCTGGGGCTTACTCCTAAGAGGATGCCCAAATTAGAGGACTTATGGATGGGGATTATTCTTGAAAAGGAGACCCAGGTTAAGGATTCTCTCATCATAAAGGATGAGGTTGAATGAATGAAATCTCAAACTTTAGTGACATAAAGATGTGTAAATCACTAGGTTTTGAGAGATATTCCACAGAATTCCTTTCAGATAAGGAAGTCAAATCAAGAAATCATGCCATAAATGGATTTGAAGAGTGTCTTGAAGACTGAATCTTGAATAAGAAAGGTGTAATGGCTTAATAGGGGTGAAATGGGCAAGAAAGGCACCCAAAAAGGCAGGGGCGCGCAAGTCCTGGCAGGCGCACAGGTACTGCGTGGGCGCGCAAGTCCTGGTCGCACAGGTATGCCTGCGTGACACATGGTGTACTTGCGCGACGGTTAACCAGCAGGGTAATACTTGAGCGACTCTTAATTAATGCCTTTAGAATCCTCTTGAGGTTCTTCGAAAATAAGGGCATACAAGATCTATTGAAGGAGTAAGGCGGCGCGCAAGTGTGGCCCTTTTCCCTTAAGGGCTGGCCACTCTGGCGTGCAAGTGTCGAGAATTTTCAACACTTAGGCCTTCCTCCCCCTCTTTAGATCCTCTGTTCTAGGTAAGAAATTACCTTAGAAGTGTTTCGGAAGCTTTGAGAAGAGACTAGGGCGCCAGGAGCTCAAATATGAGTTTCTGGAAAAAAAATCCTCCTCTGAAATGGGGGGCCCACGGGGTCTATTTATAGGCAGGAGAAGACCCCAGGCGGTTACCACTTAGGTCGCGCAAGTCACTTACGCAACCAGTAGGCGTCACGTAAGTGGACTTGCACGATAGTGATAGAACTTGTGCGGAACCTGTTCTTTTGATCATTTGTTCATGCCTTTGTCGATTCTTGATATTTTCTTCAAAGGTTGAATCACTTTGAGCTCAGATAATCCCCTTTTCCGATCTTTAGATTATGTGATGAAAGGAGCGTCAACACATACAGACCATACCTATTATGAAAAGTTGTACATGGTGTGTGTGAAGGTATGAATCACACTTAATGATAGTCCAATCATAGTTCAATATTTGAGAATACCCTAGATCCTCAGAGTTTGTCAAAGGGATCATTTATATGATGTAGTGGATATTAGTTCTTAATTGTAAGCTGGTTTAACCACTACTAATCCATGAATGGACGAAGGATCCCATATTCCTTCTTAGAAGAAATAATAGAAGAACCCTATGAAGAAGTATTGGGTTGTATAAAAAAATTTCCTACAAACCCTCCAACTATTTCTTGATCTTTGGGAGATCAGTAGGTTCCATCCTGTATAGAGTAATGGACACAAGAGCTACCCATGGAACGAGCTCAATTGTAAACTCCACCTCTCTCTTAGGAGGTAACCCATTAAAAACATTAGTAAATAATCCCCTAAAATGGTCCAATATGGGCGGTAAATCAATCTGAGGTAGGCCCTTATCTTCCATATAATGACTTGAAATATGGATGATCACTCAACCAATCTCAAGATTCATGGGTCCAACTCTACTGGCATGTACATCCCACTCGCCCTTATAGATATAACGACTACCCTCTTCTGACGTAAATTACACCTTGTAGTGATAACAGTCCACATATGAATGATATAGAACCAGCCAATTTATTCATATAATGAAATCTAAGATCATTATCTTGAGAAAAAATAGGCCCTATAAGAAGGGAAAACTACCTAACTAAATGATGAATTCCTTTCATTGTTGTGTTCCCATGAACTATACACCCAACAATGTATCCAAGGTCATGACAACATAGAAATACTAAATTTACATCCCAATACATTTCATGGTGAATATAGAGATAAAGGAGTTTTAAGAAAATATATAAAATAAAGCATATAAAATATTGAAGGCTACTAGAATAGTACCTTATACTATAGATGACCCTACAATCTAATCATTGGGCATCAACTGTAATGCATGAATTTGGCCAAATCCAAGGCACTATGTTATACCTGGACTACCCTGAGTACGACTGCTCTGTTGTTTTAGATGATCATGAGTCTTTATACCAAGACCATTACCTTATCCTAGACTAGTATTTCCATTACTAGTCCAATATCCCAGCTAACACGGAATAAAAGAACCTTCCCCTGAAGGTGGATCTAGGGAAGAACCTCTTCCTCTAGAAGCAGATGGAAATGTCCAATATAAGCTCTATAGATTCATTATATGGATGCAATAAAGACACTCCATCCGGTCTCTATCACACTTTGGATTCAGATTCCCATTCCATCCACACTGATGGAATATAATGGAACTTACAATATAGTTACATTGACCACTACTACTCTGATGTGAAACCTCAATGGAATGATTCCTACTACCGAAAGAACTTATTCCCTTTCTCATCACAAAACCTTTATTCCTATAATTACCACCTTCCCTCTGGTTTCATTTAGTGATTAGATCCTGATTGATAATCTCAGAAAAATTTCATAGGTGAATGAAATTCTCTTCAGTATGGATGGAATACATAATACCATCCTTGAAGTGTCTAGTATGTGATAAATCATCACTAGATATAAGTGTTTCAAAGTGTTTTCACTGAGTAAAATGAACTGAATAATCCATGACTGACATAGAACCTTGTCTAAATGCATGAAATCTCTAGCTAGATCAAGCATCAGCATATAAGAAAAGAATTAGTTGTAGGAGGGAGTCTAGAAATCAGCCTATACCATTCCCTGATTATAACCATCCTAGTAAATCGCATCCCACCAATGCTTGAAAAATCATGAAGAATTTTGGTGGAAATATTGACCCTATACTCTATAGGATTCCCCAGATGATCAAAGAAAGATAGAGAAACCTCCAACCATGAATCAATATCTTGTGGACCACCATCCCTAGAAAAGGTAGAAGGATATTTCTACTGGGACTCATGAGTCAGATCATCCATAGTAGGTGAACTTCATGGAAAACCTTTCATGGAATAATTCAGACATGGGAAAGCCTCTTGAAACTGAGTGACAGTGCCCAATTCGGGTATAGCAGGTGGGGAATCTAGTGGTACACCTTATGGTAAGGCTGGAGGCTTAGGTCCCACTATCTCTAGAGCATGTTTTCTATGACCGTCATTAAGGATTAAAGAAGGACATCATGGTGGAATATCTTTGTAAATTACAAGCACATTCATTAAATCATGATATTATATGCAGATATAAGTACTAGTAGAAACATATCATAAGGATAAGGGATCACTACCCAAGGCACTATCCCAACTACCCTCTTCAGGTTCCAAGTATTGGTAAGTGTTCAGGTTTGATTATATGGGTTTCATTTGGTGAAATTTCAATCATACTTTTCCACTTCATTTATAGGAAATCATATCATTTTATAAGTTAGGATTTTCATTTTAAGGTTACATTTTCTTGTATTCACATATCAAAATTAGATTTAAATGGATCACCATTCTTAGAAAATAAGGGTCCATACACATCATCACTAAAATTAAAATCCATTTAATTTATATTCGACCCCAACTATATTAAGTCTCAAAATATAACGATTAATATATGATGACTTGATTCGGTAAATTACCCATACCCATATATGAGGCCCCATACACCTCATGGATTGAAACTATCAATCACTTGATTGTAGCCAAAGATAATCTCATGTAACTAGAGGTACATTACTGACATGTGTAGAAACAATATATTTAAGATTCCCGCCATCAACCTATATAAGAAAGAACTATTTAGAATGATGGTGGAACTTTAAATAACCAATACCATACCCATTAACAACATGTTATGAATACAAACACACACCCATATGTATATGTATATATATATCAAGCATGTATCACTCAATAATGAAAAACAATATAGGTAAATGAAAGTTGTAAAATGCACTGATATGGCCTGGCATATGCATGAATTATGAATTTTAGGTTTCTATAATGATGTATGATCGATAATTCCTTTATATCATCTCACCAGGCCAAAGATAAAATGAAACCATCAATCATAATAATAATAATAACTATCACATAGCATGTGCATCACCTAATGATGAACGTATATCAACTATAATAGGAGAAATACCAAAAAATAATTCATATTTAAGGAAACTCCAAATTTACCCTGAACATGGGTTAGTTATGAAAAATAATGACTTATAACCCAGTTCCAAAGAATTACTAATCTCATATATATTTCCCTAAAATAGTAAATAAAGAAGGGAACCGCTCTGATACCATTTTTTGACATCCCAACCACAATGCCACTCAGAGTTTCCCCAATCTTGGTTGGCCAAATGGCATCAAGTCCACATCCCCCTATTCCAGAGACTACATAATAGTGGAAAGGGCCTAGGGTGTGTCCATTGGGAGACTATTCCCTTATTACCATATTTTAGAACAATAGATATTATAATAAGTTAAATATTGGAAGCATAATAAAAACTGATGACTTATTAGAAATAGATACTCAACCACTGGAATTGAAACCTGTCGTAGCGGAAGCTAAACAATAATAATAAAAATAAGAAACTAATAATAATACTCAATGTTGTAACTAAATCATATAAAAAAGATGATGATGATTTATATCAAGTCTCTACAAAATTGGAAAAAAAATAAACATGGAAGAAGGAAATACATGTTATATAAAAACTAAGAAAGAAACCAAAAACTATCCATGAACCCTGAGCTCCAAGTTATTCATATTTAACCAATATCCATCATAATAAATAAAGAAATATCATGTTTCGAAAGTGATACACATCCTCTTATCAAGTCCTATGAAAATATAATCCTCATGGGATCCATCGGTGACCCGAATATAGTGTGACATAAATCTTAGTAGTCCACCACCAACTATGTCAATACAAATCCAGTCAATGAATATAAACAAAAACAGTGCGCAAGAATGAATATATAAAATTAAAGAAGTAAAATAATGTAAATAACCTAGTACCTACTTCGGCCTTACATGGTTTTTGAACAATTAATCATTTCATTAATTAATACATTTTAGTTCATTTTATATAGATCATACATATTATATGTAAACATCACTTAAAATATAACACAATAAAAATAATAATAATGGTTCTAAGATATAACAAGATATCCCATAGTGATGATAGTAGTTAGGGGATCCAAGGTAATGACTAAGTAATCCTTAACCTTAGGGGTCGATCCAACTCTGTAATAACATGCATCCTGACTATAAGGGGTCTGAGTGTAATCCAAGGGGCATCAGTCATTGAATTATACTATATTATGATTCTAATCGAGTCCAAGGATCTCATAACAGGTTAAATGGGATGATCATGACTGGGCCAAATTGGTTGTATTGATGGACCTAGGTGTCTGAAGACATCACGCTGGATCCAAGGAGTGTGTCCAAGGCATCCTATTTTATAAAAGAAAGTAAAGGGATCCTAATATATCATTTTGGGAATCTGTTAGTAGAAAAGGACCAGGTTATAATGTTGGTATATCCCTTGGAAACCATATACTTGAATAAGAATGGAATCCTCTGAGTTATCAAGGAATTACCCCAGGAATAAAAGGAATAGATCAGTTCTGACCACCCCTATAATGATAAAAATGTCTATATACTATAGGAACCTTATACTTATTTCATACTTAATTTAAGTCCACGTAATAATCATGCCTTTTAATAATTCATTAGGTTTATTCCCTTACCATCCATACCTAGTGTCAAGGTCAATAAGGACTTGTAACCCTTTAGTAGTTTAATTACATAATAATTAATAAGGTTCACTTTTCTTACATCCATTAATCATGGAATGTTGTGCTATAGATGTGCAACAAAGTCATTCAATTCCATTAAATTAGGATACGTTATACGTTTATTATACATTAGAATTAAAATTTATATTCACTTATTATAGTCAAACACTTACCTTAGAAGGGTAAAGTTGAAACTACAAATTATATCCATTAGGAATTAATAATTCATTAAATTAAAGAGGGATTTCCATTAGTAGGTTCAATCCACACACCTTAATTACGTCATTGGTAAACCTACATGGGTCACCAAGGAATAATTTAGGAAACACCCCACTTGGTGTGGAAGGTGTTGAGGTATCAACCTTCAATTACAATGGGAACATATAGAACATGCTCTAGAATACGAGCATGATTATTATAAGCATGAAATATAAATTAAATTGTAAATGTCTGATGAATTTAGTATGCTAACAACTAAGGTAGTTTATTAAATGGAAAGACTTGATGGTTGAGTCATAGACCACCTACCATATATTTTTACCACTCTACTCATCTAGTTTCAGGCTTTAGTTTTTCCTGGATCAGATGAAATCTAAAGAATGGATCAATGACCTCAAAATAGGGCATATGAGCCTACTTAAAAATAGAAACATTGGGGGAAATAAAATGAATAATGACTCGAGATGAATCTAGTACAAAATAATCTGAATCCAATGTGATGAATGAGGTTCGAACAAGACTTCAGATGTGGAGGCATGATCAAAACCTATGAATATGGGAGCAAGAACTCATCCAGGAGAGAAATGAGGTCAGCTGCCCACTATAATGAGAAACCAAAAGAGAGATTTAACATAAAAGGTCATTAATGGAATTTCAGTAATTTTTTCCACCAAATAGTGGCCACAATATTTTACCCCATTATTGGACAAACCATGATCCAACCGTGCGCATCCCACTATCTAAGGAGGGAACCCTCATAGTTAGGATACACGGTTAGGGAGAATATGAACAAACTATGTGAAACAACTTTGATACATTTTATAATGATATTTTCATAATAGTTTGGACCCTAGAACATGGTTAGGGAAAACTGTGTACCCTACTTGGTCCTCTATCTAGCCCCTCATGGTTAAGGGAGACTATGCAGTCTGGGCCACACAGTTTGTACTAACTATGTGGCTTGGTGATTTTCTTCACTTGTCGAGGTTCATAGATCTGAAAAAGATACATACGCCACTAAAACAATTGTGAGTTGTAATATAATCCTTATTAGGTACAAAAAAAATAATTATACTAAATTTATAATGATCTATACCTGAGATAAAATCCAGGTTCTTACATGTACATAATTATAATTCTAATTTTGTTCCTCCATGTTTTTAGAGTAGGTAAGAATATAATCTATAAATACTACCACAAATTATTTGTGGTAATATCTAAAGACTATATTAATAATGTACATGAATATTTTTGTAGCATTCATGTATTTAAATAGTATGACTATGAACATGTAGTTCTTGTTCATTGTACAAAATCTAGTCTTAGGTTTCCCTTTACATGAAAGTATATCGACAATATATCCACCTTAGAAAATTATTGTGTTACTCATAGCTAATAAAACAAGTAATAAATATAGGAAAGATGATACTTTTTATTTATCATGATATTATTGATCTCATGGTAATCAATATAGAGGTTCATTACCCCATCCTTCTTCCTGAAAAAAATAAATAGTGCACCTCATGACGAAGAACTTGGGAATAAGAAACATTTATTTAGATTATCTTATAGTTTCTTATTAATATACTAAAATTAAAAAAAACTATTCTATATAGAGTCTTAGATATTGGAAAATCTCTTTGTATAAGGTTTATTGAAAATTCAACCTCTAGATTAGAAGGAAGACTAGACAATTCTATGGGAAACATGTTAGTGAATTTACTTATTACGGGAGTGTTTACAAGGATTATTTTTTCTATAATCTCAAAATTTTGAGATAAATATTCTTTATTTTAGGTCAATAATATCCATTCTTGATATGATAATACTAAATGATATTAATCCTCCAACTTTAACCTGAATAGAATTAGAACGTTACTCGCGATATAGTGTGTGGTTTCTTTCTATCGAAAATATATGTTAAATCTACACAATGAAATACACTACATACCCATAATCTCATCAAATTATGCTAAAGGGTGATTCAAAAGGTTTTAAAGGATTTTAATCCAATGATTTTTGATAGTGGAGTAGTTATATATTTGGGATGAAATAATTTCCCCATTGATCTTTTTTACTGACATCTCTAGTATCATTATTTGTGGTGGTATTTGAATAGTTCTACTAAACTTTCAAGATATGAAATAATGTGTATAAACATAATAAAAATGTTTATTCACATTACTTTAAACAATAACTAGCATACCTTTCACAACTAGATTGTCGGTATCCACTATAGAATTTTTCATAGCATATGATCGCCCTTGCTTCCTTGGAGGCTTCTGGCATTTATTGTCTCTAAAAACCCTTGGATTATGGCATTGTATTTAATAGTGTATGTGTTCCATGATATTGAAACACTATACTATTAGATATGGGTGGCCAATATAGTTCCATTATTCCATCACATGGGTGGTTTTTTTCCATTGACAATCACTTGCTAGGTAAACTTCCTTCTCACACTTAAAACATTTCCTTGTCCCCCTAAAGAAATTTTTGAGATGATTCTTCCCATAATTTTTACAAGTGATATTTTGGGATTTTATTCCGATATTATATTTCTCCATCATAACACAAGAATGGAACTCCATTTTATGCTTCTTATCCCCACGAAAACTTTGAGATTCACTGATATGTGATTTTAATTTGAGGGAACATCAAGAAATTTCCTCATAACTTTTAAAGTATCAAATGGATAAGGATTTTTGTGGACTCATATTTAGCCCAAAAAAAAAGCAGTCAACTTTATATTCATGTGTAATAACAAAGATAGAGAAATATCATGCATGTATTATGATGTTATCCTTATATCCTATGATGGATTCATCAGCCTTTTTATTGAGGCTAATGAAGTCCCTATCTATTTTTCATCTAAGATATTAGGAAAATATTTATAATTTTTTTTTGAAATCCCTTGCACTACATCACTTCGATCACTTCCTTGGGCATTGTAGTTTTTAACAACATCCACCATTGATAATCTTTTCCTTCTATATGATAAAAAACCAACATGAACTTCTCTGACTCAAATCATTTAAGGATGGAGAAGATATTTTCAATGGAGTTGATCCATTACTCCATGATTAAGAGATTAGAATATACATTGAAACTAGGATTCCTTTTTCAAAAAATGATCTTAATTAAAACGTTCACTTTATTAGGGTGATTCATGAATTACTTATGATTAAGTTTTTAATCCAAAACATTAGTTAATTGATAAAGTATTATCATAATGTTTTCTATTCCTGATCCCATCACGTTCAGAATTTTGTTGGGGGAAGATATTACATTGCACCTTACATTGGTTGTTGACATGGTTTCTCCCATTTCTATCCATTTGATGATAAAAACTGGAATAATATAAATGTTTATTTTTTAAACTATTAAACACATAAATAAAAAATAATGAAAATTAAAGGGATAACTCATAAATAACATATATTACTTAACATATGAATTCATTGGTTTCAATCTATGTTTTCCATGATCTATTCCCTAACAAAAAATATAGTGGGTATTTTTTTAGTATAATAATGGTTTATAAAGAGATTATGAATTTACCAATGTGTATCCCTTGGGGGTGTGAAAGAAGGTGTGTAGTGAGGCCAATTTTTGTGCACCATGTAACGTTTGAGTATATCTTAATGTGATATTTTCAGGGCTATTTCCCCTATATACATCAGGGGAAGAGCCACATCTACTTTTAGTATCAAAAGAAGGATGTATTTTCTTAGAAACCAATTACTATATACTTTACCAAAATTTAGGTATTTTCCCTATTTTTTTTATCCGTAAAACATTTACTTGAGCTTTCTAATCATAATCCAAAAAAATAACCAAATATTACATCCCATATATTTAATACTTTTTAATTCATGATTTTTCACATAAAGGTAAAAATTATAAAATCCTAAAAGATCATGAATACTGGTGTATTTGAGAAATTAGGTACATAAAAAATCATCTTCGTACATGGATAAAACCAAATTATTGAAAATATCTTTAAAATGCTCTTAAATTTGCATTTCTCTTTGAAAACATAATGGGATAACTTGGGGACATACATAAGAAAGGGGTGAGCTATAATTACCACTAAACAAATAAAGAGAACATAACATAAGGTAAATCATTACATGTGATATAGGATTAATATCAAGGTATAATAATATGGGTGATAATAAGAATATTTAATGATGAGTCGTGATATAATGTGGTAACATAAATGGAACATGGGAATGTGGAAACGACATTAAGCATAACATTATAAAATTGGTAAAGAATAACCACAATAAAATCATAACATGGTGAAAAGAGTCCCATAATAGACTAGTTTTACTCCCTAATAGCATATATGACATCTCATGAGACTAAAAAATTACCTAATTTATTCAGCGCTTTCTAGGAATATGCATCATTTTCATATCATGTACTTGCATAAGTGTACCACATTAATAATAAAAAATAAAGACTCCTTTCATAAATTTTAATCCCATAACCAAGGAGTGTAGATAATATAGATTTATGTCCCTAATAAATTAATGATATGTACATTTAGGGGAATACCTTTTAAGGGAAATAAGGATAGTTATTCACAATAAGAAATTTTGGCTTGAAAAAGAAGAAGGATAATTTCGACAGGATAAAGAGGGTACATAATGGTTCATGAGAGGGATTAATGGGAGTAAAATGAGTCTATAATCACTTTGAATCATAATTATATTAATATTTATTTGTTAAATTATATACCAACATGAAAAATTGTAATAAAAAATGGCATAATATTAAGGAGTATCTTGAATAAAGTAGATAAGGAGATGATCCCTTGCCTTGAGAGGGTGATTCCAACAACATTGTAGTAGCTTATTAAGATCGTTGGGACACCTTTTGGGGGATCTAAATAGGTAATCTAATAGTAATTTCCCACTAACATGGTTTACAGTGAAGAAAAATTAGAGGTTTGGTGGGTTTTTATAGAAAACCTGAGGTGAGATCTTTATTAATTTCCAAACACATGTTTTGGAATCTATATGATAAAGTAATAAAAACCACAAACCATTATATAGTGTTATCAAATGGTTTTAGAAAATTAGAGTGTTAATAATTATTTTACATGTTTATTCACCAATTTCATGAATATAATACCCTTGGTGATGTGAATGTGAATCATGTTTACAAAGATTTGATATTAAAAATTTAAAATACAATACAGATATTGGAGGACTCATTAAGGATTTATAAAATTAATCAAATAAACTCAAAAACACATTATTTTGAATGTTAAATATAAATTTTGTCATGGATAAGTTTTATATAATATATTAAGTCTTTTTTTTCATTATGATGTCATAACACACATAGTATATTTATACCGCATTTAATTTTGTCTAAAAAAAGTGATTGTTTCCATAAATTATAAAAAAACATTTGGCTAATTTAAATGTGATTATTTCAAATAATAATAATTATTTTACCCAAAAATGTTCTATGTTTGAGAGTTTACACTTTTAAATCAACTATACACATTTATTGAAAAAATACTTGGTTTTTTATAGTAACAGGTTTCTGATCCTTATAAATAATATTTTTTAATTTATAACATTAAATTATCATTTATATTAAATAAATATTAAATTTTAATTATATTTTATTTAAATACCTATTATTTTAAATATTATTGAATTTAAAATAATTTCTTGATTGAAACTATATATTTCCCATTAATACAATTTGTTTTTTGTCGTATTGAAATCAATTTTCTCAAACATATAATTAAATAATTTTAAAGTAATAAGAAAAGGATAAATATAGTTACTATTTAATTAGAAAAAAAATGAAAATATAAAAATTCATACTACTAAGGTCTAGATACATAACCCTTTATAACACAAGAAAATAACCTAAGGGTAAGTTACGCGATGTTTCATTTTATTAGAGTGGTTTGACATAAATGGGTTGGGATGTGATCTAGATGAGATTAAAATTATCTCATAAATGATTTATTACAAGATCTAGTTGTCTAATCTACACAATGTAATGATCAACAGAAAACCCCATTGATGTTATATCCCTCATATGGTCTTATAAATTGACTTCATATGGAACGATCCTACTAGTCGAGGCCATCTCTTTTTTTGTTTGTATAAATTGGAGTTTTTCATAACCCTTAATATATAGATATTAATTGTCATTATTAAATGACTATATCAAAAATCGTTATGATGCATAAATATATTTTAAATTTGAAAACCCATATAACTGTTAAAAATGGCCAAAGTAGTGCATATGTTTTATGTAACTTCAATAATTAATATAGAATTTACTCATTTATAAAGGTATTTTAATTTATAAAAGTTCATGTCCTTAAATCAATCATGAGGTTGAGATTTGGAAATCATGATTGAAATCACTCATGTGACCATTATGAATATATAATGTTTTGTAGAAAACAATGTGAATATAGATGGCCTGTCAATTTGTCACGACCCGTCCCCTGGGGCCCGTGCCATGACTACCCCAAGCCTGCCTTCCCTAGGCCAAGGGTTGGAGACTAGCACCAAAGGCGCAATTCCCAAAAACTGGGAAGGCATTGCCTTTATAACCTGTAAACACACACAACAGAGCACAAGATGGAAACAAAACACTAAGTAAAATTGTATAACAAAAGTGTGTTGAAAGTAAAAGGGGACAGAAATAGAAGCCCAACAGTAAGGTACAAGAAACTGAAAGTACAACTGAAGAAAAGAAAAACTACCGATGGGTCATCCTCCGAGGTTGCTACCAGAATGGTTGGTACAAATCGCCTCCTCAGTACTCCAGTTCCGTCCGTCTCCTCCGTGTATTGTCACGCCATAACGTCCACCCCAGGTACCGTCCAGTCCTGGTACTCTCAGCCTCTGTCAGTGCTATCCTTCCTCTGCATCCAACACAATGAGGTGCAGGAATAGCTCGTGTTAGGGTAAGTATAATGATACTCAGTAGGGACCCTGAGACCCTCAAGGTCTCACAAAATCCAACAAGGATAAACCAAAAAGTATGAAATCAACAGATAACCCCACTTAGTTATATGCCCATATATACACCTAAGTTATCTAGTAATCTATCTCAATCATGAGGAAAACACAAAAGTTACTAACTCAGATCAACCAGGATTTTTATTCACATTATCGAAACCAAGACTACTGGAGAACTCCTCCTCTATCGAGTACAGTGAGCCTACCATGACACCAAGTTGCTTCCCACTAACCTTGGACTGCTGAGGTACTCCTCCTTTCGAGTACCTTGGGTATGCTTCATCATCAAGGCGCTCCACACCGTGGGTCTACCGCCACAACCAAGCGCTCCCCCTGATAGCCTGCAGAGGTAATCCTCCTATCAAGTACCGCGGGTCAACCGCCACAACCAGGAGATCCTCTGTTGTGGGTCTGCCACCATAACCAGACGCTCCCCACTGGGCTAGTCGAGTCACTCTGAGTCAATCGTTCAGTAGTCATCAAGTCTCAGCCAGCTACTAATTCTTTGCACTCTGTCCTCTCGTCTCTAGAAGGATCAGCTCCACGAGCGACTGGTCGATACTCCAACTTTCACGAATTCCAATGAACAAGTATCTCAAAGGTCTTCCACGTCATAAAGGTCTCAACATAATAGATGGTGTGTCAGTCGGATGCCCTGTCTATGAGTTATTATCCTTTTAGTCTCGGGGCCCCGGTTGGATTCGTGCGCGATCCAACCTGACCGTATCTCAACTATACCCCAAACTCTAGTGGGGTATACTCAAAGGGACCATCATGATACATGATTACCAGGGCCGCTGACGGTTCATCAAATTGATTCCTGGTGCCCATGATATGGACAAAAGAAGGTAAAGGGTTGTAGTGGGCTCGGGTTCGGTCCAACCCGGCCCGACCCAGTCCGGGTTGGCCCATTTCGGGTCGACTCGGACTGAACTGTTGGCTCTGGTCCGATCTGTTGGGGAGGCTAGCCCGTTGCTTTTAGTTCATCCCACTAGGCCCAGCCCAGTAGGCCGCGAGGGGTCGCGGAGGGCTGCGAGAGTGCGGACTGGTCACGAGGGCGTAGACCGTCCGCGGTTCGGTGTGAGGGCAGTTTGGCCAGGAGGGTTCCGCGAGGGGCGCACGAGGCTGGCTCGACCTAGGCGTCGCAAGGGGCATGGGAGGCCGGCTTGGTCGGGGCATCATGAGGGCGTGGTTCGGCCAGGGGCTCGGAAGGCCAGCTCGGCTGGGAGATAGTTTGGTTGGGAGGAACGGGCGGCTGGGAGGGCCTGGGAAACTAGGAGGGCGTCGCGGTTCGGGAGGTGTGGGCGGCCAGGAGGGCGCCACAGTTCGGCCCAAGGTGGCAGAGCCGGTTCGGCCGACGGACGGGGTGGCCGGGGACAGTTCAGCTGGTTCAGTCGGGCGGAGGGCACGGCCAGGGCGGCGTGGCGGGGGTGTGGCGTGGCTGAGGCTGGTTCAGCTGGCCAGTCGCGGAGACCGCTGGTAGTGAGGCAGTTTCCTTCGTCGCATTCGTCATCTCGTCACCTCATCTCTAATCCAAAGAACATCACAAACAACAACAGTTGAGGGGTCAGACCATCTTGGTTTGGCCCACACCCTCCGTTTTTAGGTTGGTAGCAAGTGGATCAATTCATTCTTTGAATTTCAAAGAATTAACAAGGAAAGATGATAGAAGAAAAAATCAATATAACTCCCGACATCATCCTACAAAAACAATTCCCAACCCGTAAGAAAAAACTTTCACAATGATTCTTTTCTTTAGAAGGGAAGAATTTAAGGAATAATATATTGTTCAAATAAATTCCCTACCTTTTTCGTTGTTCATCGACGTTGGCACGATAAGGTGGATGTCGATTCATTGTAGACAAGCACTTCCTACGTCAAAGGAGGTTCCGAGGAAGAAAGTCGAAGTCATTCTTCATTGGTGGAGCGTTCTTTATTGGGAGATGAATTTCTTCATTGGAAGCCTTCTCCCATGCTCTCTCCCAAGTTCCACTAAAATGAAAGCGAAGCAATACAAAATAATATATTTAATTTATCTATTATTTATTTATTGGCACAAAATTCAAAAATATTTAAATTAATTAATTGAAGTGCTCAATTAATTAATGGGGAGGATTTGGCACACTAATGGAAAGTGTGTTGGAAAAATTAATTGGGTAGAGGAGGTCAAGAGGCTCCCCCTCATTAATGAAGTGAGTTGAGAGGTCTTCCACAATTAAAATGGGGGTTTAGTCCCGGGTGGTCCCCACCACCATAACCTCTCGCATGAGGTTAGGTTCAGGTGGGCCCCACCATCATAACCTCTCATGGGAGGTTATGGTCAGGTGGTCCCCACACTTCAACTCCCACAAGGTGGTTTAGTTCTGGTGGACCCCTCCTCCAACTTCCACATGGTGGCTTAAAAATAAAATAAAATGTATTTCATTTTATTTTATTATTTTCCATGAAAACCCAAAAACTATTCTTTATTCTCGACCCACTATTGTCGAGGTTAAAGTCTCCTTAAGAGAATATCAGCGCTGCGAGTTCAGCGGTGCCCTCAGATTTTAATTTCGAGCATCGGTTCAAAAATTTATAAAAACCCACACATACATTTACTGAACATACCCAAACAAAATTTCAGAAATTGATTCCGGGCACACCGGGACTCGGAATCATGTGCCGTCAATTTTCACACACTCATAAAATTACCATTTTATTAAAAAAACATTACATGGAAATTCCATGTCTTTAAATTCTCTCCACCTCAGGATTTACATCCCCGTATGCCACAAATCAAACTAAGGGAACAAGTGGGGGTACTTATCACGCATCTGAGCCTACCGCTCCCATGTGCTCTCTTGGAGGTTCTCGTGCTGCCAGAGAACGTGCACTATAGGTATCAACCATCCATGAAGGAACCACTCTTGTCGATCCTCAATTTCTTCTGGAACCTCCGTAAAAGTATACCCATCGTTAATGTCTAGCTCTCCATGGTCGATGATGTGGGAAGGGTCATGCACGTATCTCCTCATCTGGGATACGTGGAAGACGTCGTGCACCCGATGCAACTAAGGTGGAAGTGTTAAGCAGTAATACACCTAACCAACTCTGCTGAGGACCTAAAAAGGTCTGATGAATCTCAGAGATAACTTGCTTCCTCAGCCAAATCTCTGTAGACCTCATTGAGGTGAGACCCGTAGAAAGATGTGGTCGCTATCCTCAAACTCTAGAGGTCTATGTATCTTATCAACATATGACTTATGACTACTCTGTGCAGTATTCATCCACTCTTGGATGATCTTCACCTTCTCTGTGGTAGCCCGTACCATCTCTGGTCTTACTGGTGATGACTCCCCTGGGTCAGTCAAGCACAAATGTGATCTACAAGGTCGCCCATACAACACCTCAAAAGGTGCCATCCTTATGGTGGAGTGATAGTTGTTGTTGTATGAAAAATTAATCAAAGGTAAGTGGTCCTCCCAGCTGCGACTGAAGTCAAGGACACAAGCATGTAGCATATCCTCGAGGGTCTGAATGGTCCACTTAGTCTGACCATCTGTCTGTGGATGGAAGGCAGTGCTCAAATGAAGTTGCACCCCAAAAGCTTCATGCAACCCCTTTGTTAGCTCGGAAGTAAATTGTAAATCACGACTAGAAATAATCTTCAAAGTTACTCCATGTAGCCACACAATATCCTAGACATAGAGGCGTCCTAAGATCTCTAATGAACCCTGATCTCTAATCAGAAGGAAGTGGGCTGACTTGGTGAGTCGGTCAACAATCACCTAGACCGAGTCATGACCTCTGAATGTACGTGGAAGTCCTGTCATGAAATACATGGATATCCCATCCCACTTCCACATTAGGACCTCTAAAGTATGAACCAAGCCTGCTGGTAATTGATGCTCCTCCTTCAATTGCTAAAAATTGAGGCACCGAGAGACAAAATCTGCAACTACTTTCTTCATTCCCGACCACCAGTGTTGTCGTCGAAGATCCTGGTACATCTTCGGCACTCTTGGATGTACCGCTAGAGGGGATGTCTGGAACTCCCTCAACACTCCCTTCTGAAGTGACAATAGTACTATAGTACGTCCTCTGAAGTGGATGACGTGCTCCCCACCTTCAGAAAATCCATCAGGTGCTTGCCCTATGGATATCTGAGCACGTCGTGTCTCACAGTCAGTGTCCCCACGTTGCACCTCCCTAACTTGCTGAAGAAGTGGGGGAGTGACTGTAAGAGACCAAAGGAAGGCTGCTCCATCTTTTTTTACAAAGGATATCTGTAAAGCAGCCAGTTGCTCTGTCGCCTCACCGAGCAGTTGTATACCAGATCTCCTGCTGAGTGCATCTACAACAACGATACCCTTTCCCAGAGTATAGACAATTTTGAATTCATAGTCTTGGAGGAACTCAAGACAACAACGATATCTCAGGTTCATGTCCTTATGGGAGAATATATACCTGAGAATCTTGTGATCAGAGTACATGGTAAAATTCTCACCCATCAGATAGTTTCGCCACATCTTCAAGGCGAATACCACTGCTACTAACTCCAGGTCATGGGTAGAGTAGTTCTACTCATGCTGTCTCAGCTGACGAGAGCCATATGTGATCAATGCTCGTTATTTTATCAGTTCACATCTGAGTCTGGTCCCTGATGCATCATAGTAGAATACGTACCCTACGCCTTCCTCTAGAAGCCTCAAGATGGGGGCACTAGTTAGCATCTGCCTCAACTCCTGAAAGCTCTGCTAGCATATATCCGACCACACAAAATGTTTCACATTCTTCATCAAGGCTGATAGTGGTGCTGCAACTCTGGATAATTCTGGCGCAAACCTTCGGTAGTTACCATCCAAACTCAGGAAACTCTGTACCTCCATCACACTCCTGGGTGGCTCCCAAGCAAGTACCGCCTCAATCTTTGCTGGATCCACTGCAACTCTAGCCTCCGATATGACAAGTCCCAGAAAGTGAACCTCTTGGATCCATAACTAGAACTTTTAGATCTTACCATAAACCTGGTGCTCTCAGAGTGTGTTAAGTACTACCCACATGTGATAGGCATTATCCTCCTCAGTAGTCGAGTAAATCAAAATGTCATCGATGAAGACTACGACACAACAATCAGGGTATGGCTGAAAGATTTTGTTCATGAGTCAATTGAAGACTTCTGGAGAATTGGTTATGCCGAATGGCATAACCAAGAACTCGTAGTGGATGTACTGACATCTGAAGGTTGTCTTCTGCACATCCTCGTCTCGAACTCTGAGCTGGTGATAGCCAGATCTGAGGTCTATCTTTGAGAACGACCATGCTCCCTTCAACTAATCAAAGAGGTCATCAATCCTCGGGAGTGGTTACTTATTCTTCACAGTCACTTGGTTTTGGAGTGGGTAGTCAACACAAAGCCTCAAGATCCCATCCACCACCTTAGTGAATAGAATCGGGGATCCCTTGGGAGAAACACTGGTCCAAATGAATCCCTTCCCTTGCAAGTCCTTAAGCTGTACCTGCAGCTCGCAAAGCTCCACAGGAGCCATCCGATACGCTGAAGTAGATATCAGTGCCTTGCTAGGGTACATGTCAATATAAAAGTCCACCTCTCTGTGAGGAGGTAGACCTGGGATATCAATAGGGAAAACATCTGTGTACTGTTCCACCACTACAGGATAGCTCAGACTCTTTACATGAGCTACTTTGAGGGTAAGGCAAGCCATATAATGAGTGATCGACTGCACCCTCCTCTGGGTAAGTCCATCATGTGCTGTAAAGGCTCCCTTCTCACCGGTGAAGGTAAACCTAGTCCCATTAGTGCAGACACACTGCACTTTGTGCCTAATACAATAAATCTGGGCATGGAATGTAGATAACCAGTCCATTCCCAATATGATATCGTAAGGCCTCGACACTACTACTAGGAGATCCCAACCAAATCTCTTGCCTCTTAGAGTAATCTCACACTGTCGGCACCAGTGTGTAATCGTCGAATCTTCTCCCGTAAGAGTCTCTAGCCATAAGGATCAAGCCAACAGCTCCGTCGGAATCTCCGAGCTCCGAAGGAGTGCAGTGGAAATGAAAGATTGACTGTCACCTGTGTCTATAAGAACTATAGATAAGGTGTAATAGACACAGATGGTAAATCGTATCATCTCCGGAGCACCATGATTGTAGGTCTTAGCTACCTGGAGAGGAGCTATCCCCGGTCCACCTGCTCCCTACAGTTGGGGTGGACCTCTTAGTGGTGGTGGTGGTTGCACCTCAAATCTTCGTCCACTGCTAGCTGCATGACTAGCTCCTCTACCATGTCCGCCAGCTCCCTGCAGACTGCCTCGATCGAATCTATGTCTCTGCCTGGGCGGTTCTTCAACCGTCTGCTGATCATCTAAACAGTGGGTTGGATAGTCATGATCCATGTGACCCAGCCGCCACATGAGAAACACTTCCCACTCCTGGCATGTATGTCTCTACTTCGAGTACCCTGCACAATCGATCCTGAGTCATACAGTCGTCCACCTGTAGGTCTGGTCCTCTTGGACCTCTGTGACATCTATCTTTTTCTAGCTATAGAAGACTCCACTATGTGTCGACTGGTCATGGATATCACTGTTGGAGACTGCTCAGCAAGGAAACTCTCCACTAGGAGGGCTCTTTCTAACACCACTGCATGCGTCAGGATGCTGAGTGAGATCAACGAATCTCTGATCTCCTACCTGAGTCCTTACTCGAAGGTCTGATCCCAAAATAATGGGTACCATACCATATTGGTGTAGTAGCATGAGATTTTTGTGAACCTCACTAAGTACTGAGCTACAGTCATGCTACCCTGCTGCAGACGAAGTATCTTCTGAATGCACACTGCATGGAGAGTCACTGGGAAACACTCTACCCGAAATAGGATCTCAAAGTCTACCCAGAGAATCGTCATCTAATCATGAACTTGGAGCATCAAGATCCAATGTCTGCATGTTGCTTCCTATAGAAGGCTAGTAGCAAGAATCACCATGAAGTCATCTAGTGTCCCTACCAGCAGGAAAACTCTCACCACATCCTCCAGCCAATCCTCAGCTGCCTGTGGGTCCATCTCTCCCCTAAACAGGGGTGGACTTTGGCGCTGGAACTCATGAAATGTGCTCAGGCGGCATGCATCGTCTGCTGCTAGGGCCAGTGGAATCAGTGGTGCAACAGGAAGTGGTACCGCTGGTGCCTCCGTTGGAAAAGGGCCCTACACCGAGGGCTCGTCGCTTCATGGGCTATCTGTGCATAGAAATCTTGGGACTCTAGCTGGTCGTCTGCGGGGAGGCATCCTGAAAGAAATATATGCGACACGGTCAAATGATAAAACCTGGTGAGATGACTTGGTTGAGATAACTTAAAAAAATATTTTGAAAACACACACACCATCATTGTTTTTGTGTATTGAGTCGGAAATCAGAATTCAGTGTCCTGGTGTATGGATATGTTGGCCGCCGCACCAATAATGGAATCCTTGAACTGAAAACCACACTTAGTAAACTTAACACTATTTCTTCACAAAAAAGATCAGAATCCCCAGTTTTACAGTAGAACTGACTCCTATGATAACAATTTGTCACGACCCGTCCCACGGGGCCCGTGCCGTGACTACCCCAAGCCCGCCTTCCATAGGCCAGGGGATGGTGACTAGCACCAAAGGCGAGATTCCCTAAAACTAGGAAGGAATTTTCTTTATAACCTGTAGACACACACAAAAGAGCACAAGATGGAAACAAAACACTAAGTAAAACTGTATAAAAAAAGTGTGCTGAAAGTAAAAGGGGCTGGAAATAGAAGCCCAACAGTAAAGTACAAGAAACTGAAAGTACAACTGATTAAAAGAAAAACTGCCACTAGGTCATCCTCCGACGTTCCTTCCTGAAGGGTAGGTATAGATCGCCTCCTCATCACTCTAGGTCTATCCATCTCCTCCGTGTACCGTCACGCCTTAAGGTCCACCCCGGGTACCGTCGAGTCCTGGTACTCTCAGCCTCGGTCAGCGCTGTCCGTCGTTTTCATCCAACACAATGAGGTGTAGGCATATCCCATGTAGGGGTGAGTATAACTATACACAGTAGGGACCCCAAGACCCTCAACGTCTCACAAAACCCAACAAGAATAAACCAAAAAGTATGAAATCATTATATAACCCCACTTAGGTATATTCCCATACATATACCTAAGTTATCATGTAATCCATATCAATCATGAGGAAAACACAAAAGTTACTGACTCAGCTCAACCAGGATTTTTATTCACATTATTGAAACCACGACTGCTGGAGAACTGCTTCTTTGTCGAGTACAGTGGGCCTTCCGGGACACCAAGGCACTTCCCACTAACCTTGGACTGCTGAGGTACTCCTTATGTTTAGTATCATGGGTCTGATATGTCACCAAGATGCTCCCCATTGTGGGTCTGCCGCCACAACCAGGCGAAACCCCTAATATCCTGTAGTGGTACTCCTCCTGTCGAGTACTGTGGGTCTGCCACCAAAACTAGGTGCTCCTTTGACGTGGATCTGTCGCCACAACTAGGCGATCCCCACTGGGCTATTCGAGTCACTCTGATTCAATCCGTTAGCAGTCGTCAAGTCTTAGCCAGCTACTAGGTCTCCACACTCTGTCCGCTCATCTCTAAAAGTATCCACTCCATGAGATAATGGTTGATACTCCAAATGTCAGGAAGTCCCACGAAGAAGTATCTCAAAGGTCAGTCATGTCATAGAGGTCTCAATGCAATATACGGTGCGTTAATCAGACACCTGGTCTATGAGTTATTATAATTTTAGTCCCGAGGGACTGTTTGGATTCGTGCATGCTCCAACCTGACCATATCTTAACTATACCCCAAACTCTAGTGGGGTATACTCAAAGGGACCATTATCCTCCAATATTACCAAGTCCACTGACAGTTCGTCAAACGGACGCCTAGTGCCAAAGATATGGCCAAAAGAAAGTAAAGGGTCGTAGTGGGCCAGAGTCCGGTCCGACCCGGTCGGACCGACCCAGTTCGGGTCGACCCGGCCAGCCCGTTGGTTTCAGCTCGGCCCGCTGAGTTCATCCCAGCCGGTCGTGAGGGGTCGCGGAGGGCCGCAAGAGCATAGACAGGTCGCGAGGGTGTGGACCAGCCACGGTTTGGCGCGAGGGCAGTTCGGCCTGGAGGGCACCACGAGGGGTGTGGGAGTCCTGATCAGTATGGGCGACGTGAGGGGCGTGGGAGGCCGGCTCTGCCGGGGCGCCGTGAGGGTGTTGTTCTATAGGGGGATCGGGAGGCCGGCTCGGCCGGGAGCCAGTTTGGACAGGAGGCACGGGTGGCTGAAAGGGCGTGGGTGGCAGGAAGGGCACTGCGGTTTGGGAGGTGCGGGCGGCCAGGAGGGCGCTCCGGTTAGGGATGCGCGGGCAGCTGGGAGGGCACCGTGATTCGGCCCGGGGTGGCGGACCCGATTCGGCCCGCAGCCGAGGTGGCTGGGGCCAGTTCGACCGGTCTAGTCGGGCATAGGGCGCGGCCTTGGAGACATGACTGGGGTGCGGCGTGGCTGAGGCCAGTTTGGTCGGCGGGTCATGGAGGCCGCGGGTAGCGTGGCCATTGCCTTCGTCACATTCGTTGTCTTGTCGGTTCAACGCCAATCCAAATAACATCACAAACAATAATGATGGAGGGGTCAGGCCATGTTGGTTTTTCCCGCACCCTCCGCGTTTAGGGTGGTAGCAAGCAGATCAATTCATTCTTTGAATTTCAAATAATTAACAAGGAAAAAAGATAGAAGAAAAAATCAATCCAACACCCCACATCTTCCCACTAAAATAATTCCCAACCCGCAAGGAAAAACATCTACAACGATTCTTTGCTTTATAAGGGAAGAATTTAAGGAATAATATCATGTTCAAATAAATTCCCTACCTTTTTTTTGTTCGTCGACGTTGGCCTGAGGAGGTGGATGTCGATTCATTGTAGACAAGAACGTCCTACATCGAAGGAGGTTCTGAGGAAGAAAGTCAAAGTCGTTCTTTGTCAGTGGAGCGTTCTTTTTCGGGAGATGAAGTTCTTCGTTGGAAGCCTTCTCCCAAGATCTCTCCAAAGTTCCACCCAAATTAAAGTGATCCAAGACAAAAGAATATATTTAAGTTATCTATTATTTAGTTGTTGGAAAAAAATTAAAAAATATTTAAATTAATTAATTGATGAGCTCAATTAATTAATGGGGAGGATTTGGCACATTAACGGCAAGTGCGTTGGTAGAATTAACTGGGTAGAGGAGGTCAAGAGTCTCCCCCTCATTAATGAGGGGAGTTGAGAGGTCTTCCAAAATTAAAATGGGGGTTTAGTCCTGGGTGGTCCCCACCATCGTAACCTCTCACGGGAGGTTAGGTTCGGGTGGACCCCACCACCATAACCTTTCATGGGAGGTTATGGTCGGGTGGTCCCCACACTTCAACTCCCACAAGGAGGTTTAGTTATAGTGGACCCACCTCCAACTTCCACATGGTGGCTCAAAAATAAAATAAAATGTAGTTCATTTTATTTTATTATTTTACACGAAAACCAAAAAACTATCTTTTATTCTCAACCCACTACTGTTGAGGTGAAAGTCTCCTTAAGCGAATACCAGCGCTATAAGTTCAATGGTGCCCTCAGATTTCAATTCCAAGAACCAGTTCAAATTTTATAAAAACCCACAGGTACGGTTACTAAACGTACCCGAACAAAACTTCAGAAATTGATTCTGGGCACACCGGGCCTCAGAATCACTGGCCGTCAATTTTCACAGAATCAAAAAATTCTCATTTAATTAAAAAAATTACATGGAAATTTCAGGTCTTTACACAAATAAAGTCATTGAAATATTTTAAGAGGGTATATTTCTTGAAAATATATTGATTAATATAACATTTATGGAAGATATGATAAAAAATGTTATCTATTCCATATTTATATATAATTTTAAGAAGTATGATAATGCATGTTTACATTTATATATGTAAGGAAAGTGATTATTTTTAAGTAAGAAACCTCATACTACAACACATCAGGCCACACCATGACTGGTGTATAGAAAAACATCAAAGATATGGATTATTATGTGTTGAAAAAATAATTTTTAAACATAATTTTTTATTCCATGGGAGTGGAGGATGTTTCGTGATAAATAAAATATGTTGTATTGTAGAATATCTAGAAGCATATGTTAATTAGATCACATTTTAGTAGTTGTTGTCATGTTGTAATATGGATATTAGGTTTAATCATAGAATAGATGAGGCTGTAACATATCTAGTTACGTCTTGATGATACTGATTTCATTGTGATAATATAAGTACATGATTATTTGGTGTGTATCTAGATGAATAAGGATGGATTCATTATGTTATTAAGATTAACGTTACATCACAATGATGTTGGGATGGAAATTTCTATTAATAATTTACCCGGGATTTTAGGAGATGAATAACAAGATAAGGCTGTGATTTTCAATGTATTTTGTAGTTAAATAGTATCAATAAAAAATGAAAACTAACATTATTCAATATTAAGGAAGTTTATATGCACCATGCCACATAGAAAATCATCATTTTTTGATATTTTAATATTTTTTATTTTGTAAATATTAAGTTTGAATTAAAAAACAAGAGATATGGGTCATGTTTTTGGACGTTGAATCAAATTGGGTGGGAACATTTAACTATAATAAAACACAGGGGACACCAAGAAATATATCTAGATAACTAGATATAAAATAATTGTTCATTTAAATTGAATATATTTTGTAGTTGGAAGAGAAATTTTAAAAACAATATATGGTATTTCGAGAAGAAAAAGAAAAATAATAGAACAATATAGAGAGATCTAATTCTATACAGTGGTGGGACATCAAATAGTAAACTATATATTTTTTTATTTAATTAATTCTTTATACATAAGATATTTCATGTATTATATCCTAATGTTATTGAAGAATATACATAACAACAAGAGAATTATAGTACTGAATTATTCTTTATTTGAAGTTTTTTATTACAGAGATGGTCATATGGATGATATAGGATCATCTCACTCACTAGGGAGGAATTACCATATCGTCTTAGAGAATAATCATGTGGTAGTGGAATTATACATTTCATTCTATCTAGAGTATCTTGATATATATGGAATCTTTACTCAATATTGATCCTAAAAATAACATCATGTATATAAACTATATAAGATTTTCTTTTAAGTAGTGCATAGATACATAATCAAATAAATTGTCCCTTTTAATATTAGTGAGAAGTCCGTATATATTATAAAGGTGGTGCACCTTGGAATGGAATGATTATGAACAAAACTTTTATACATATAATAGTGTGCATAATTGATTTTTTTACACTTAAAATTTTTCATGTGTATGATCCAAGTACATAGCCTAGTATGGGTGAATCGAGGGAAATTATTTTCTTCTTATGATATATATTTCAATTTTTGTGATTTTTATTCAGTGAGAGGAAAATTTAAGGAGAATAATAAATTGAAATCATTCCTTCTAAAGAGGGAATATCATATGATTAATGGTGAGGATTAAGTGTTTGAACCTTTTTATTTAGAAAACACCCATATTCACATGCGTCTTAGGGTGCCTTATGACTCACATTATTACCCATTTGTGCCAAAATTAGATGTCTCATATAATTACTTAATATATTCTAATATATAATGTAGGTATTTTATTACTCTTAATGAGGTTATTTTTTTTATTATATTGGGGGCTTCAATCCAATGTTTTAAATGTAAATTATAAAGGTTCAAAATTAGAGGGAAAATTGAAAAATGAGAGAGGTCATATAAAAAGCATTGTAAAGGAGAGAAATTATGGATGATAGTTTTGATGTATGAAATTCTATTAATATGGTAGACCAATTCACATTAATATATTCTATCTTAAAGTGGGTAATTTTATGGATGGTGGAGCCCAATATAATTTTATTCTTTCTGTCTTGGATAATACATATTTCATTTGAACCTACCTTGTAACCATTGGAGTAATTGTAGGGAGTGGGTATTTAATTTATCCCTATTTCATTCATTAGACAATAAATTTATATGATTTACAAGGTATATCTATAAGGATATAGTTTTATCTAATAAAGAATAGATATATTGTCTATATTTTAAAAACTCACAGATCATGGTATATTATGGTGGAGAGCTGTTTGGTCTCTCTATTCTCAGTTTTCTATGTGGTTACAAGTTATGTTTCTTTTTTACTACATGTTTCAAATTAAGTTTACATATATCTTTTTTTAATATCTTTTTCTATTAATAATAATGAACTTGTCTATTTTTTATTGATTTACTAGTACTGATGAGCTATTATAATGACCTTGGAGGAATAGTCTTGTTACTGTTAAATGTATGTGAATGGTTTTCTATATATTTAATGATTATTATATTATGAGTAAATGTTTTATTATATTTTATAAGTTAATATACTTATAGAAATTATTTCATGTCAGGCATGTATCAATATAATGTATGTTATTGACTATCAGTTATTAGTTTATCTAGAGTTGATTAAGTATTACTTAAGATTTTTATATTAGACTAAATCACTACTTAAAATAATTTGTATGCTAGGTATGTAATATAATAATTATAATTTTATATTTTATTTCCAAATAGAATATATTTAAAATATTTTATATTTAGTAAAAAATTAATTTACTTTTAATTATGTTATACTCTCTACAAAAACATTACCAAGCACACATTATATTATTTAAATTAAAAAATAGTTTAATTTTTATTGCATGAATATTATGTGGGATGATTATTATTTTTATATTCAGTCAGGTTTTATCTATAACCCAAACAGAGATTCTATTAATGTTTCATAACTTCATATTTTCCACTTTCCTGGTCCAACTTCCTATGTTCATTGTCATGTGTTCACTTCCCTTTGTGGTTGGGATGATTTTCATGATCCAAGGAGTTTTGTTGGATTAATAAAAATAATTGGTCACCTATATCTATTGGATCATTGGGTAGAATTTTGTGTTTTCTAACCACTTTTTTCATGATTTTAGTCTTAGCTAGGAATATTATCTTGGAGTTCCACATGTCTTGTTGTTAGATTAATTTTTTGATACATAATCAAATTTATAGATCCTTAAATGTTTTTCCACCATATTAACTTTCCATATACTCACTCAGTGATAATGTTTCCCTAAATAATCATTATTTTATCTCTATTCAGTTCCGCATTATGTTTGAGTCACCTATTTGAATACTTGAGGAGCATTCATCTCATTATATGGAGACTTAAAACTTTAATTCTCAATTTCATGTGATAGAATGTTTTTAAGAATAGAGATAGATGTGTGGGGGGGATGATGGTTTTGGAAATTATCTATACTTTATACAGGAGTTTTGGTCCATCATCTCTCATTTTGGGGGATATCCAATGCATAGAGAGCTTCATAAGAGGAGGATCCCAATATAGAATTCCTAGAGTTCCATTTTATAATAGTTGTAAATATGTTCTCCCTATAATAACATGTGTGTTAAAGATATATTTAAATTTTTCATTATATCCAATTTATAAATTTTATTTATATTTTTTTCTTTGGGTATGTTGAGTGAGTCCATTTAGGATGGTAGTATGCATTAACTCCTTATAGAAAATTTCACCAGTGCCTTCTGGTTTGAAGAGGACTACTCACCAAATAGTATTTTATGTTTTGATGCTTGTTTTATTTATTTATTATGTTCCAATGTAACATTACTATTTTTTATTTTTCAAAATAAATATTTTAAGGGGTTCTATTATTTTAAAACACATATATTTAAATTAGATTGAATCCCAAAAATGTTTTATAACCAGGTAACATTATACATTTTTTATTTTTTATGCCATAAATTTCATCATTTGATATCTTCTTTATTCATTGATATGTACAATATTTATTATAAAATAATAATAATAATTCAAACACAATACTTTTTTACTTCTTAGAGTAGTGATCATATGGTCTCTAATGACTATCTACCCACAACGGTTAAGAAAGAATGATTTCATTATGAACCAAATATGGTTTAGAGACTCTCTCTATATATTATAAGGAGAAATACTTGGAGAAAATATATAAGGAATCACTCTAGAAAATAAGAGGAAAAACATCCCATAAAAACTCATACATGAAATTTCTAGACATGGGTTGGGTTTTATTGGTAAACTCTCGTAATAGTAGATTCTATGCAAGAAACTTCTTGAAGATAATTGCTAATGAAATATATATTACTTATGAACACATAACACCACTAAATCCATATTTTATAATTTATGCATCAATAAATATAAAAAACATGTTCTTCATTATTATATTTATTACCCCCTTCATAGAAATAAAATCTTATCAATTATTACATGAAAAATTGTTAATTTTCCATTTGGACCATGATTTTGAAAAGGAAATGTATTAAGATTTTTTTATTAAAGTATATATCAAGAATAGATTATGGAATTATATTATAATTAGATAATAATGGTTGTTTAAGTTACTAGTAGTTTTTTTTTATTTTTAAAGAGGGTATGGTAACTTTTTATTGATATTTCTATGCTTCCCTATTTAATTTTTTTATTTTGTAATAATATATAATTAATTTAGTAAATTTATTATATTGGAAATAAAAATTATTATAAAAATTATAAAAAATAAGATGATTTATATTAAAATATTATTTTTATAATAAAAAATTAGACATTAGCATTAAAATAAACTTATTATCATCTAAACATAAGGTGATTTTGTTTTTAACATTTTAATAGTTTTTTAATAGATAAATTTTAATAATTCACATTTAATGTTTTTTACATATTAAGATTTTTATTTGAAAGAATTATGTTTTTATGAAAAATATATATTCATATAGATAAATGTTATTTTCTTTCATAGAAATTAGAATACACCATTCAAAACCAATAAAAATGGATAGGTTGTCTTTAGAATTTTATAAATAACCTATGTGTTGATTTTTAACATTTATAAACAACCCAAAGATCAATATAATGAATCATGTAATCAAAATTATTTAATTATCCTTTTAAATAAATTAATACTCTTTTAAATTATCAAAATTATTCAATTAAAAGATAACAACTTTAGTTTTCGAGGAATGTTCAGTAAAATATTCCTTGAGTCATTTAAATTTTTTTTGAATAAATTGTGGAGAATTAAAAATAGGATGTGCTCAAAATTATATAAATATCATTTTTATAAAAAACATTTATAATTTTTAAATATGTGTTCCATGGTAAAAAAAGATAAATTATGTTTTTTTCTTTTTAGAAGTCAATAAAATGTTCTCCGAGTCATTTATGACCAATATGAATATATTTCATAGGAATTACATGTCTTGGGTGATCAAAAGAATTGAGAGCTCAAATAAATAATTAAAATTTATTTTTTAATTTCAAAAAAACATAAAAACTAAAAATATAGAAAATTAGATTAGTCATATATCAAAATTTAGGAAATTGATATTCAAATAATTTATATCATTTATGTAAAAGACTCATTTTATTTAGTTATTTAATGTGGTTAAAATGACCCAAATTTTTTTTAACTATTATTAATCTAACACTAAATAAGAGTATAAAATTTACGAATTAGTAAAGGAGCATTGTTTTTTGTTAAATTCAGTAAAATTATTATTGTGTCATTTATATCATTTTGGAAGAAAAAAATCAAGATTTTGACTTTTAATGTGTTTAAAATGATGAAAACTTAATTTTTCTGATGAAAATGATTTTTTAATAATAAAACAAGCATGAAATGAAAAAACAATCAAATGATCTTGATTTTTCATTAAAATTTTAAAAAATTACCCTCACTTTTTTGGACCTGTAGGTATCAACTATGAATGAATTTGACGCATGTGGTTCTTAAAGTGACCATATGATACTTTTAATAATTAAAATTAATCTTATCATGAAAAAAGTTACTATTACTTATAAATGAGTGAATGAGATCATTTTTTTCTAATTTCTTTTAAAAACAATTGTATATTTATTTATTACCTATATGAATGAACTACATATCAATCAAACATCTAACATAAGAGATTAGATCAAAAGTTATATTTTATAATTATAATCCTTTCCTAAGTATGAAAAATTCATCAATTGGAAAAAATGAATAAATGCTATTTTATTTCCATGAAACCTTTTGAAAATTTTCATAGAGTTTGTTTTGACCATTAGTGAAAATTTGGCCATCAATTGGTTATGAGATGCTAAGAATGATTTAATATTTCTTTAATTTTTTTAATAGTTTCTATCTTGAATATGTGTATAAATTGTTTTAAAATGGTCAACCAGTCTTGTTTATCCTTAAATTTTCATATAAAAATGAACAATTAGTTTGAACTAAATATGAAATAAAAAATGAACTGTATATTCTTAGCACATTGACTTATAACACTGATAAAGGGAATCTTTTATAAAACCTAATGCATGATCTCTTAATTCCTCCTTCTCTATTTACACAGGGTTATGGTGATGAAACTCTACAAGTGATATTGTCCTTATTTTTTTTATTTTTCAACAAAAAATTATTTTCAAATTAGTAAAACATGAATAGTATCATCTATCACCATTTTTCATCAATAATGTAAGGACACACAAAAATTTTGCGTTCAACACCAACGATATTAAGAATATTTTTAAATAGTTTCCATGATAAAAAAATTGGAAATATAATATGATACCTTCACATATAACACATATATAAGTCAAAGACAATGTATCCTCTCAAGTAAGACCCATGACTACACATCCTTACTCGATAGAGTTATGAACCAAACATCTTTCCTTGATGGACATGTAAACCATTGATTTTTTAATGGAAATACATAAACACTTTTCCTAAAAATATCAAAATACATCCCTAATTTTAATTATTTTAAAATTTTAGAGAGAAGTTCGAGTTCCAAAAGGCCTCCATGAATAAAAAATTCATGTAAAATTTTCTCCAATTTCCATTAAGTTAGTCTACTGGAGAAGTCCAAGGGGTATGAACTATTTATGAATCCCCACTTCCCCATTTCCTAACACCCATGACCTTTGGGTCCCCATGTGTAGAACATAGTGTCTAGGATTCCCAAAAATATTTAGTGATAGATCAAGATGTGTGAAATTCATATACCCAACCCCATTTTGAAGGATGCTAAAGATATTGGAAAAGACATCCATCCAATTTTAATATCATGCATGAATCACACATCATGTGAACCTATTTTAAATAATTATGAAGAAATTTCTAAATTAATTAATTAAATATTGTTAACATGTGTGAATCATGCATAATTATATGTTACCATGTAAAAATTTGACATTTAGTAAAGAAATATCCATGAAAATGGTTCCTTAAAAAGAAATTATCGCGAACCACGAATCCTACAATGGTAAAATGAGGGAAACCCACATTAAATTGGGATATATCAAGAAGAAAACTTAATTAAATAATTTTTTGTTTATTTTACACTTCAATCAACCATGTACCCTTATTGTAAAATTACTACAAACTCAGTTCTCACATACTTATTCCCTCTTCTTGGAAGTGCTACTCAAATCCTCTTAATAGAAAACAAATGTTCACATCACTCTGATAATGAATATTCCAATACACAAAACATGTTTCCCCGATGGATTTCATCTTAATTAATTATGTTTCAAAATGTTTTCAATACTTTACACCTCAAATAATGAGTATACTTTGGGTGGAGATCCAAAATACACTTTTTCATCCTTTATCAAACCATATATATTGATATTGTCAGTTTCTCATAAAGGATACTGATTTTTCATATAGTCTTCACCTCTATTTGCCTCTAAAGGTTCAAATAATCAGTATGACTATCTTAGTGGAACCATAAATTTTTATAACATCCAAAATATCATTCCCCACCCTCATATTATATAAAAATCTAGCGTAAGAAAAACATTTCCCCAACTACTTCAAACCACTTGTGTATTCAATCATTATCTCATAAAATTTAGTTACCAATAGGTAAGTAGTCAAATAGAGATTGCCTATAATCCTAGGGAAATGAACTAGATACTATTTACTAAGTTATTTTTATAGATGGATACCTCATTGGACTCTATCCTGATGTAATTATTGAAACTTATAACAACCATCATTCAAAATGGATACCAGTCGATGAAAACCAATGACACAGTCATTTTTAAGTCTAACACAAAAATATTTAAAGGTAACTTTCACTTATTATTATATCCTAAATAAAATTAATCTTCTTGAAAGTGTTAACATTAGATTGAATTTAAATTATTAGACACAGTGGTCCTGGATGCATGACCAAAAATCTAATTCACTTGTTATGTATGCATAACCTTAAATGTAACCTCAATGGACCTTGTCACATAAACTTAAAAGGGAAGAAATTCTTTATTAAATTGAACTGGAATATATGGGGTTTTATTCCAATCAAAATGATACATTTGTATCCTATATTATAGGTGAAATATAAACTCCAACATAACTAACACCCCCTTAAACTAAAACCCTTAAATCCAATTTGGAGACCTTAGACCCCAATACTGCATTTAAGACTTCCCAGATGGTAAAAATCCAACATGCCCTTTATTTAATAATATGAGACCTTTAATCGCAAAATATCTTTTAATAATTACTATATTACATGAAAATATAGTATACCCTTAAGTCCTCCTTATATGTCATAAATCCCAACGTTCCCCTTTAATACTTCTTAGATTTAATGGAACACTAACATACTGTTAAGTCGTCTCGGAATATAATACATCTGAGCATGACCCTTTAAGTATTTTTTGATAAACCAAAACAAAATCATACACCTAATTTTTATTTGGAGACCATAAATAATATTGTACACCTTCAAACAATCCTAGACAATATGAAACTCTATTGTACCCTTGAGAGCTCTTTGGTGATCTAAAAAACTAGCATACCTCTTTTAGCCTTCCAATATGATATAAAACTCCATCACATAATTATGTCCTATAGGGAGAAATTAAATCATAGTGTACTATTAAAGCCTTGTTGGATGGAATAGAACTTCAATATTCCCTTCAAATCCATATGAGAGACCTTAAATCCCAGACTACCCTATAAAACTTACTGAATTTCACAAAACTCTAACATCCCCTTTATGCTCACTTAGTAAGGATTCAATCCCAGAATACCCTTTAATACATAATGGAAAGAAGGAAACTATAACATACCTTTAAGTCCTTCAAAGAGATATTAAATCTTATTATAAAAACTTAATTTTTCCTAGAAGGAATAAAACTACAGTGTACCATTAAATTATTATTTTAAGCATTAAATCTCAACATAACCCTTAAGAATTCATAGTTGGAATGAAATAATAGTGTACCCTTAAGTCACATTTTAGAGAACTTAAATCCCAATATAACCCTAATGTATCCCATAATGAAACACAACACTAGTTTACCCATAATCCCTCTTAAGAGACCATAAATCACAGTGCAACACTTTTAGCCTTCATGGATGAAAAAATCTCTAGTGTACCCTTATGTCCTTCTTGGTGACCTTAAATCTTAGTATTGTAACAACCTAGGTAATGGGAGAATAAGTCCTTTTTATATTCGTTAATATTTATTAAATATATAGTAACTAAAATAGACAATATGTTAAATATCGTATATGATAAATCTAGTTTTATGGTTAAAAACATTATTTCTCTTAAAAGTTATTTTTGTTGCCTTTTGATGGCGCACTTACCTTAAATCTATTTTTATCACTTTTATAATATATATTTTTTCAAAATAAACTTATTCTTAAAAATGGTAATATCAAAATCTATGTTGGATTATTTTTTTGGATTTTTTTGATAAGTTTCATATTTTGATGAATATTCGAAAAAAATAATGCATTTTAATTGAAAACTTCTTTTTTATCAAATTTAATTATTGTGATTTTTTTATTTGAATGTTTTAAAAGTATAATTAGATCACATATTTTTAATTTAATCCAATTAATGTTATTATAATAAATTTTACATTTTAATGGGATATAAAAACTTTGTGGACTTTTGAATGTTTCTACTTTAAAAACGTGTTTTCTAGTTTTATCCAGAGGATTAATTTTTAATTAATTTCTACCAATTAATTGTTTGCATTTATAAAAATGGATTAAATATTTGGAATCAAAAGATCCAAATTATGAAAAATTTGCCTTTTATTTTTCTACATTATGAGTAGTAATATTATTAATATTGTTATTACCATGGATAAGGGTAAATCGGGTAATTAAGATGAAAATAATATTATAAATAATATAAAATTACCCTAAAACTTGTCTGAATTTATTTTTATTAGTATGGTTCGACCCAAATAGTCCTTTTACTAACGTTAAAATCTTTATAAGACACTTGGGAAAGAGTATAAAATTTATATTATTATATTCAAAGAAAAATCAATTTCATCTTACTTTTCCTTTTATCATGTAAAATATTTTAATATGGTGTTACATAAGGAATATGTTTGAATATAAATATTTTTAATAAATATAAAATGTTTACCTACCCATATGGAATTTATTTATAATTTTTATGAGGTAAATAATTAAATTAAATGGTGACACAATGATGATGTAGTAATTACTTCATTAATGGAAGAATCAAATAAATGATATTAAAAATGATAAAATAAATATAATTTGATATAATTGATTTCATATATGATTTGATATGTTAGGGATTATTTAATATAGTTTTTTTATAATATATTAAGTTTTTATGATATTTTTTTAAAATTAAAATAATAAATAGTGTGAAAATTGGCATTATTGATATTTTAAAATAATTAATATTTTAGTAAATGATATATAATTTATAAAAGTATAAATTTCTGTCAATAGATTTTGATATGTCTTAAAATTTTATCAATGACCCATTTATTGGTTGTTTTTCATTTTATATTGATTATAGTAACCCTCAAACTGTAAATTACATTATATCATGGTGATAATTAAAGGGGTAAAATAATGGTCAAAACATAAAGATAAAGATTAAAAAATAATAAAAAACATGTCTAATTTTTATTGAATGAATTTATTTTGACCCATACAAAACCTATATTTGAAATAAATCTTTCTAGATCCATTTATAATATAAAATTAATTTATATTAATTTAATGCTTAAAGAATTCCAAGTTTGCACCTCCCCTCTACTATAAAAGGCACAATTATTCTATTTTATTTTATCCTCAAACCCATTTTTTCATCCAAAATATACCCAAATTCCTTACCATAATCCCTCCCCACATTATAGAGGCCATAGTTTATGTATAACACCCTCTTTAGAGGTGTAATGGTGTTAATCAAATGAGGTTTTCTGAATGAGAAGATGATAAAGATTTTATGTGACGAGTCAAACCTAGGGTAAGGGAATTTTTAAAAAAAACCCATTTCAAATATTTTACAAAATTCAAAGGGAAAGTTTTTTAAATTATATGTAATGAGTGTTTTCTACCACTTTCATAATGATTTATTACTTAAATAAATTCTTTATAAGTTTTAACAGTTCCTTCCAAAATGGTTTTATTTTTATGTTCATGGTTTTTATATGTTAAAAATGATTATAACATGAAAATTGTATTTTTATATCTAAATATATTTTTCTCATGTGTAGAAAAGTGTTTTTAAGTATTTTATCCATTATATATTCCTTGTACATTGTTTATTTTGGGTTGAACCCATTATATCTCAAGATATGGTGGGTTGAGCCCCATTATTGCTCAATATATGTCAGGTTGAGTCCAATATAGATCAAGATATTATGGTTGAGATACATTATAACTCTAAAATTAATTAGGAACTCCAAATATGGAAGTTTACTATAAGTTTATTTCATTTTTTAGGGTGAATGTAATAGTAACATTGTAATGATGTCTCAATGCACCTATTATGCATGCTTATGAGTTTTAAAAAAATGAGTTTTAATGGTTTTCATGTTTTAACCGAAGTAATTATTTTTTTATTTACATCCCTTAATGATATTTTTGTAGTCATCCCAAGTTATAATTTTTTTATATAGTATAAGGATGGTTCATAGATAGAAGGAATTCAATTTGAATGAATGAAGATTTGTTATGAAAAATAATCTATGTTTTATTTTAAAAGTTTTATATTTTTGAAAAAATATAAATTGTTTTAGTAGTATCCATTTGTTTTATTAAGTGATGCTATGTATGTGTGACGACCTAATTATTTAGAACTCCAAATATGAAAATATTCTAAATTTTGTAGAAATTAAATTCTTTCCTAAAACTCAATATTATTTAACTTTTAAGATCAAGGAATTATATTTGGTATCAAGGGTCAGTTTAGATAACATTAGTGGTTGGAAAAATATTAATAACATTTAATTTAAATAATTTAACATATGGGAATCTTTAAATTTTTAGTATTTTATGATTATCAAATTTATTCATCTATGATATGTTTTTTTAGAATTTTTTTTCACAGAGTAAATAGGGTAGTTGTTGTGGAAAGGCATATAAAGAAAAAAATCCTTCCAAATCAGCATCCTGATATGGTTGGTATCGAGACTAAATAGTATTATTATACGATGGATCAATTAGATTATGCAATAAATGAAACTGGTCGTATCCAAGCAAGGGATAAACCAGATCAACCAAAAAGGAATATGTTAGTAGTGGAGAATTTTTTTAGGCAACATCCTACATATTTTAGTGGAACCACATATCCAGTAGTATCCAAAGGATGGATCAACAAAATGGAAAATATATTAGAATTCATGAATTGTTTATAATGCTAAAAGGTAACCCTGTCCATTTATCATTTTGAAGGTGAAGTTGATCAATGGTGGTGTCTGGTTAATAATACATGAGAAAGAGATTATCTTGATGCTCTAGAATGGGTTGATTTTAAGAGTCTTTATGACAAAATATTTTCCTAAAAATGTTTCACTTGAAATGGAGAAACAATTTTTTGAACTCAACAAAAAAGAAGATGATTCTATAGTGGCATATAAAACCAATTTTAAAAGACTATCTAGGTTTTTAGAATATTTTATTCATGAATTTGATAGTAAAATTAATAGGTTTTACTCTAGTTTGAAACCATTTTTACAAATATATTTTGCATCATGAGAGTTTAATAGCTACGATAAAATTTATCATTTTGCTAAAAAAAATTGATATGGAGTTTTATGATACATTTATGCCTCATGATGACAAGAATAAGAAGTGGTTAGGTTGGTAGGAACTGGGTATGAATTCATCAATGAAATATGAAGGTAAGAAAAAAAATTCCCTTATTATGAAAAGTATGGTAAATATAATCCTCGAGAATATCTTGTAAATTCTGGGAAGTTCTACCAATATAGAATGTTTGGATACAAGCGTTTTGAGTGTAATGAAAATGATCATAAAAATAATGAGAAAATGAATGTGACGTGCTTTAACTATAAGGATTTGATTCAATAGTCTAATGTGTGTCCAAATTTAGTCACTCTAGTGGAATCAACAGGATTTTAAACAAAAGGGTGTGGAAAAATTGTTTACAAAACACTTTAGCTTATATAGAACCATAAATCAATGTGGCATTAAGTACATTGCTTGTTTTTTAAAAAATTTCCATTGTGTTTTTAGATTTGGTCTCTAAAAATTATTTCATTTCTGAGAACTTTTCTAGTAAATTATAAATTCCACTTAAAGAAATGTTTCAAGAACTTATAGTGAAGACATCAAGGTAATTATTAAAGAAAAAATAAATATTAAGAATATTTTTATCATTTTATATGGAAATAATTTACCTGAAAACCTTATTCTTTTTCATCTAGTATAGTTTTATGTTATTCTGGGTATAGATTCAATTTCTATTTACCATGCCAATATATATTTTATACCTAAATAAGTTTTTTTCATAATGAGTTTAAATTTGTGTACTATAATTAACCCATAAAATTGATAATATATCAAGAACCTGAGAAACTATTAAGATATAGAAATTAATTTTATCTTGAATATATTTTAGAAAACCAAGGAACTGTTGATATTAATGATGTTCGATTGGTAATGAGTATTAGGATGTTTTTTCTGATGAGTTTTCTGGTATTATACTAGATCTGAAAGGTGGATTTACTTTTGACATAGTTCGTAATGCTAAGCCTTCAAAACCCCCTTATCGATGGGCTCAAGTAGAACTTCTAGAATTGAAAAATTAGTTAAATGATGTTGGGGAACCATCAGTTGAATTCATGGAAAAAGATATTATGAAAACCTCATTTCAGACTAGATATGGGCACTATGAATTTTTAGTTATTCCCTTTGGGTTAACTAATTCACCTGCTATATTCATGGATCTTATGAATATATTTTTTCATGAGTTCTTGGATATGTTTGTGGTGGTGACTATTGAAGAAATGTTGGTATGTTCTAAAATTAATAAATAATATGAAATTCATATATGGGTTTTTTATAAACCATAAAAGGAAATAAACTATATGGGGAATTCATAAATTGAGAATTTTGTTTACAAAAAATTTATTTCCTTGTTCACATTATTTCTAAATATGGAATAACTATTGATCCTAATAAAAATAATGTTGTTGAATAATGGACAAGACCCATTAATATAATTAATATTCATAGTTTTCTGGGTTTAGTAGTCTATTTCCAAAGGTTTTTTGAAACCCTTTCATGGGTATCTATCCCACTAACTAAGTTAACTAGAAATGGTGTTATGTTCATCAAGAAAAAAGAATGTTATGATTTTTTTCAAGAATTGAAATGAATATTTTTGAATTCTCTAGTTCTAGATTTTCCTTCTAGAAATGGTTAATTTATCATCTATAGTTATGATTAGTTGAAATGAATTTGTTGTGTACTAATAAAAAATGATCAGGGGATTGCTTATGCTTTACTTTAGTTGAAACCTCATGAGTTAAATTACCCTACCAATTATTTGGAATTTTCTACTCTTGTTTTTGGAGTTAAAATTTTGGAGGCATCATTTTTATGGATTGAAATATGAAATATATACTAATCATATATTTTTAAAGTATATATTTACTCAAAAAGAATTGAACATGATAGAAAGAAGATGGATGGAACTAATCAAGGATTATGATTTCACTATTCATTACCATCATAGAAATGAAAACCTAGTGGATTCAACATTCAGTTTGAAAAGTAATGCTACATTAACCATGATATGTTTAGAATGTGACCCTTTGGTTAATGATTTGATGAATTTTGGATTATAAGTTTTCAGTTTAGGAAATTCACCTATTTTGTTTTAGGTGTCAGTGCTATAGTCTCTATCAGACAAAATTAAGCAAGCAGAGAAAGAAGACCGAGAGTTGCAGAAAAAGGTAGCATTGGTTCAAAGGGAAAATTTATTGAATTTAACATTGATAAAGACTATGTTTTGAGATTTAGAAACAAATTATCCGTGCCTTATGATTCATAGTTGAAAAAAATATTTTCTATGTGAAGCTTTTAGTTCTCCATTTTTTGTTCATCCTAGAAGCACTAAGTTGTAAATAGACCTTCACGAGTATTACTAGAGGTATGGAAGGAAATGAGATATTTTTTAATTTACAGTGATATGTTTTAATTTTTAGAAGGATAAAGTAGAAAAAAAAATTAAGTGGATACATCATCCTTTTCCAGTGCCGTAGTGGAAATTAGAAAATATATTCATGGATTTCTTAGTGGGATTATCAAAATGTAACAACGAAATCCAGGTTATTGTTGATTGACTGACTAAATATACACATTTTCTTACTATTCGAGACACTCTATCTCTAATTTAACTTTCTTGGATTCATCTTAAAGTTATTATAATGTTAAAGGGACTTTATCTCTTAGTTATATATTATCGTGATCCTAGATTCACTTATAACTTTTGGAAGGGCCTTCAAAATCTGTTGGGTACTGAATTAAATTTCAGTAAAAATTTACATCCTCAATCAGACAGGTTGTCAGAATAAACAATTCAGAGCCTGGAGGTTATGCTTCGTGATTGTTCAATAGATTACTAGGGAATTTGGGATTAACATATTTCTTTGGATTATTTTACTTATAGTAATAGTTTTCATTTTAGTATATATATGTAACCGGAGGAAGGATCTTTATTTTAAGGTAGGAAATCATTTCTTTCTTAAAGTTTCTGCATGGAAAAGTGTGATTCGTTTTGGTAAGAAGGGGAAGCTTATCCCACAGTTCATGTAACCTTTGAAATCCCAGAGGAAGTAGGAACAATTTATTACAAAGTGAATTTTTTTCTATGTTTATCCTAGGTACACAATGTTTTTCATGTTTCAATGTTAAGGAAATATGTTACGGATTCATCTCATGTTTTGACTCCAGAAGTAGTTTAGTTAGAAGAAAATCTTTCTTACTAGGAAAACTAATTTTGGTTCTTAACCATAGAGAGAAAGTGTTGTGGAATATTTTGATTCATTAGGATAAGGTTTTTTTTTGGAAAACCCATATGGTTGAAGAGTAAACATGGTTATCTAAAAATTCTATAACAGAAAGATATCCCCCCTCATTTAACATGTGAGTAAAAATTGCTAGGATGAAATTTTCAAAAGGAAGGAAGAATGTAACAAACCAGATAATGATATAATATGTATTTTTTATATTTATTAATATTTATAAAATATATAGTAATTAAAATATACACTATGTTCAATATCATATATGATAACTCAAGTTTTATGGCTAAAACAATATTTTTCAAAAAATAAAGTTTTGATGCCTTTTGTTGGTAAACTTGTTTTAAATATCTTTATTGTAAATTTTATAAATTATATTTTTAAAAATAAACCACTTATTTGGTATATGAATATCATAATTTAATTTAGATTAATTTTTGGTATTTTTCTAATTAGTTTAATATTTTGATGAATAGTGAAATAAATAATGCATTTTAATTGAAAACGTCTTTTTCATAACATGTATTTATAGTGTTAAATTATTTATTTTAATGGTTATAATGTATACTTACATCCCAATTTTATAATTTAATCCAATTAATGTCTTTGGAATAAATTTCACATTGAAATTTGATATAAAAATTTTGTGAACATTTGCACATTTTTACTTCAAAAAATTATTTTCTCGTTCTATAAATGGGGTTAATTTTTAATTAATTTCATTCAATTCCATACTTTGAATTTTGAAAAATATATTTCATATTTATAATAATAAGGTCCAAATTATTTAAATAGGTCCCTTTTATTTTTGTACATTATCAATAATAACTTTAGTAGTATTTTTATTGCATGGTTAAGGGTAAATCAGGTAATTAAAGGTAAATATAATATTATAACTAATATAAAATTACCCTAAAACTTATGATAAATTCATTGGATGAGTTCGGTTTAACCAAAATAATCCTTGGACATAATTTATAACCTTTTTAAGCCACTTGGGTGAGATTATGAAAATTATATTATTATATTCAAAGAAGAATCAATTTCGTCACAATCTTTTTTTTATCAAGTAGAATATTTTAATATGCGGTTATATAAGGGATATGTTCGAATAAAAATAGTATTTATAAATATAAAATGTTTAAATAAATTATGTTAATTTATATATAATTTTTAGGAAATAATAAATTAAATTAAATAGTGACATATGATGATGTCTTAATTGCTTCATTAATTGAAGAATCAAATTAATGATATTAAAAATATTAAAATAACTATAATTTGATATAATTGATTTCATCCATGAATTTTTTTTTGATGAATTTTTAATTTTTGGTATGAGTTAATAGAGTTTTTCAAAGATAACACATTTTTATGATATTTTTTAAAAATTGAAATAATGAATGGTGTCAAAATTGACATTATAGATATTTTAAAATAAGTAATATTTTATAAAATGATAAAAAATTGATAAAAAATAACATTTCATCAAAATATTTTTGATATATCTTAAAATTTAATTAATTAATTATTTATTGTTTTTTTTAATTTTATAGTAATTATATTAACTCTCAAATTGTAAATTACATAATATGATTGTAAGAATAAAAATGAGAAAATAATGGTCAAAATAATAAGATAAGAATTAAAAATGATAAAAAAAAATTGTCTATTTTTTATTTTATGAATGTATTTAGACCCATAATCATCCTATATTCTACATAAATCATTTTGGAGCCATATTAAATATAAAATTAATTAATATTACTTTAATAATTTGAAAAATTCCAAGAGTTCCCCTCTCCTCTCCTATAAAGGGTAACCCATTATTAACTTTTATTTACACATCCTTACCATTTTTTAGGAAAATAAATACCCAAATCCCTTACTAGAATCTCTCCCCACATTCTAGAGGTCTTATTTTAGGCATAAAACCCTCCATAGAGGTGTTAAGGTGTTAATCAAAGGTGATATTTCGAAGGATAGCAAGATAAAGATTGTATACGGCAAGTCAGACCTGGGGTAAGGGTATTTATTTTAAAACCCCTCATTTCTATGCTTTTTACAAAAGTAAAAGGGTTTTTTAACTTATATTCCATGATAATTTTCTACCACTTTCATGGCGCTTTATTACTTTAATATTTTCCTTATAATTTTTCACAGTTCTTTGTAAAAAATTTATGTGCACAGTTTTTACATGTTAAAAGTGATTTTTTACATGAAAATGGTATCTTTATATCTGATTGTTTTTTCTCATCCATTTCAAATATTTTTCAAGGATTTTATTCATTATATGTTCCTTGAATATTGTTTATTATGTGTTCATCCAATTATATCTCCAGATATGATGATTTGATCCCCATTATAGCACAAGATATGTCGGTTTGAGCCCAATACAACTAAATATATGATGGGTGAGCCCCATTATAGCTATCCAATGCACTAGGAACTCCATATATGGATGTTTACTATAATTTTATTCCATTTTTATGGGTGAATGTAAGAGTTATATGGTAATTATGTTCCAAGGAACCTGCATGATTTTTCTATTTCTGCTTATGAGTTTTTTATAAGGTTGTTTTAATGGTTCTCATACTTTCATTGGACTAATGATTTATTTATTTATGTCCCTTACTGATATTTTTGTGCTAATCCCATGATTTAATTTTTTAAACAAGAAATAAGTATGGGTAAGAGAAATAATGAATTCAAGTTGGATGTATGAATATTTTTATGAAAAATAATCCATGTTTTATTTTTATTGTTTTATATTTATGAAAAAATGGATACAATTTTAATACGATCAACTTGTATGATGAATGGATTTTATGTATGAATGATGACCTAATTCTATAAAACACTAAACCTGAAATGATCCTCAATGTGAAAGCAATTAAATTCTTGACTAGAACTTAAGATTTTGTAAGGTTTAAGGTCAGAACGTTATAATCATACCCCTTTAATCCTTATTGTATGGAAAGAACTCTGACATACCCTATTGTACTCCTTATAAAAATTAAATCACAACATATCCTTAAGACTTATTAGATTTCATAAAAATCTATTGCACCATTCACATAATCCAACCTGACCATAATTAGGGAACACTATTTGCCATATCTCCATGAATGAAATTATATCCTAGATTTCATTTCTATATAGACATAAACTATTAATTTAAACCTAATCTTATTTCTGAAACATGCATTGGATACATTTTTATAGGATGATTTAAATTAAGTAGTTTCAATTCAAATTCTTTAAAGGCCATTAAATCCCATTCTAATTGGTATTCACTCCATTATATAAGAAAAAACTAGTATTTTTACCAAGTATGATTTCTCAAACATATGTGATTAACTATATACAAGATTCATAAAATAGGAAATAATAACACTCATGAGATGATTCAACCTCACATCCTCCTGGTTCCAACATATGAACATCAAATCATAACAGATTAGTTCTAAAAAACATAATATTTGAAAGTAGACATCCTAAAAAAATAAATGAAAACCCAACATGAAATTACTTGACCTAGAAGAGATATGGATTGATTCTGAATAGTTATTTATGATATTTCTCTAGTAGGTCATTTTCCACAATTCTATTAAATACAAAATGTCTTCTTATGGTGGTTTCATGTGGCAATAATGGGACCTAAGGGTGATTGGTTCTCCATGGACATATCATCTCTATATGGTTGTTTCCTAAATCTATGCCAAAACTTCTTTGATATTATGGATATATTGTCTAAACATATATTATCCCTAATTTAGTGACTTTACTACTAGATAGTGGGAAATATTGTGCAATATAACACATTAGAAGGGATGACTCCAAATTATTTAGATGCATGGGAAACCCCAGAGATTCTAAGTATGAACATTCCCACTCTTTGATGGAGGATCAGTAGGGGGTACGCGGACAATATCCCTATATTTAACCATATAGAGATCACATATCCTATACATGAAAATATAGTCCTACTATAGTTTGAGGAGGCCAGCGAGGATGTATTGATGTCCCCTATGCCTTCAAGAGAGTCTCCCAAAAGGGATCCCACCCATCATTGTTGATTCCATATTGGAATGATCCCTCACACCCTAGAGGTCCTTGAGGACGTTATTACTCTGACACCCTAATGTTGGAAGATGATAAGGAAATATCTCTAGGTATATCTCAACCAAAATATCAAGGAGGGAACTACTCCCCATACTCCCAAAATGAATGTGTATTACCCCTGACTCAAATGATGACTTGAGGAAGGTTTAAAGTAACTTTGAGATAGATTCCTATTTCCCCTACCAGGCATACATCAGATGTCCCATATAATAATAAAATATTTTTAGAGTATATTAATACACCCAATGATTCTCCACGCAAACATACTTCCACCTATCATATATTTTTCTCTCTTTAAAAATCTATGTAAGGCTTATTTTTAGTAAACATTCATACTCAAGAACCATTATGTGATGGGTCTCAATAATTGGTGGCAATAATTCCCTCAAGCCTCCAACTAGGAAAGGGTAAAAGGAAAAACCACAAACACCATATATCTTATGCTATATACTATAACCTTTGATTCATGATCTTGATAATACCCAAATAATACATAAATGATGTTAGAAAACCCCTATAAAAATTTATCATCCTCGTAGATTGGAATTAAAGCTCTATTTTTGTAACCTCTACCCATGATGAGGTTTGATCTTAGACAATTATTCTAGAAACATATTTGCATATTAATGTCTTTGAATCACTAAAGTTTCCTTTGTATTTGGGAATTATCTTGAATATTCATCCACTCTCATCATCTATCACCTTGTACACTATCAAAGAGTATTGATCGTCATCTATTCGATTGATGGTGTGTGTTATCCTCTAAAAGGTTTAATTCAATTGAGATTCCATATACTGAAATAATAATGGAATCCATGAAAGGATCTTGGAGTCTAATTTTATAGATGACCTATGTACCTAGGAAGTAAAAAATTTTGATGACATATACAAGGAGTTTGAAACTAAGGGGAATACAACCATGTATTCACCTCACAATAGCTATAAATTTATCATGACTAAGAATATCATGAAGATTCATATACTTCAACGAAACCAAAATTTTTGTATAATGCCCAACTTCTATGGTATCCAACATGTTTCATTTATTTAGAACATAGATATAATCTGGATGCTTGATTAAAAATGTATGCAAGTAAACCTTAAATCCCCATATTTATCAATGATCCTAAAGTCCTAGATAAATAAGGTTCACTCCAATCATGGAATAATTAATATCTTTAAGGAAGTATGGTGGATTATTATAAATCCCCCTCTATTTATGAAATAATGGGTGTGGAAAATTTTTAGCATTACCCTTTTCTTCTCTGGTTCCTAGGTTAAGAGGGTCTTAATGTCATGTAATGGTGTATACTTCTTAATAACTACCAGAATAGTATTTTAACATTTGACCGCATAAAAACACTTTTAACATGACCTGATATTGTTTTTAGTTTCCTATTATATAGATTCACCTCATATTCAAGGAAATATTAAGTCACACTCAATGATATTGAGTGATAATACCACTTATCCACAAATCCATTTAGTTAAAAAATATAGATCTATAATAGAAAAGGATAACACCCAATAAAGTTCAACTAACCCTATAGTGTCTCCAACTTGGTCAAAATCATCCATTAACTAACACTATATAGGCCTGAGAGGTAATGAAGGTGACCTCTTCACTAGAAATCATTACTCGAGGGAGACTTTAATTAGCAGTGATAGGGATATTTTAACCCTAATATTAATAAATACCATAGTACATATGGTTGTGGGAATTTATATCATAACCACCATCACTTAACCCTTTGGATGAGTAAAATATTAACATAGAGCCAATATATTATTCTCCAACGAGGTTTGACATAACATGTTCAGATTTGTCCCAACAGTAGTGAATGAATTAGTCCATCATCGATCATGATTGGTAAATATACAAGGGAAATCCCATTAAATCATATACCATTGGAAATCCTCTATTCCCTTAAAGATATATTCCTTAAAGGTTAGGGTGAAACACCACAAAAATAAAAAAATCATGAGTCCTTCTAGAGATTCCACCTACTAAGCCAATCATAATGATATCCTCAATGATTTCAATGACCCTAATGAAGTTTTCTATTTCCTGGATATGGGTGAGAAATTAGTTCCCAAGACATTTTCCAATATATACATCAATGGGCCAACATTTTTTGAAATTTTAATGCATGAGGTAGGTAATGATCTTGATGTGAGTGATTATATACTGAAAAAATACCCCATATGTAGAATGAAATGACAAAATTGGTTGTACTTGTCAACAATTATGGAATATAGATCTGGGAAACCTTCCTAACCTCAATCAACCATCATTTATTAAATAGTGAGTAAAAATGGAAAGGGTAAATCCTCAAAATATTTTCCACCATACCCATAGAATATTGATCTATATTAATCGAAAGAAAAATACTCCAAATTATGGAAAGAACGTGAAGAGCTTCGGTAAGCCAGAGGTGCGCCAATGTATCAGACTCAGTGAATGAGATTTCATGATCAAGAATCCAATGTTACCAGTTAACTTAGCTCAATGTGAGGGAACTACTCAGTCCAATATAGGAGAGGATTCTTATCTAGTGTGTCCTAGGAAATATAGACCTATTCGATTAATAATATCCTCTATAGAACATTATATGTTTCTTCCCTTGAATTATTATTAAACCAAAGATCAAGAATGACACATGAGACACACCCCAACACAAGGGTTGACATTAGAAATTGAAGTATACAAATAAGTCACCACTAAATTAGATTATATATAATCAAATATAACTCCAATATGGCTAAAGAATAATCCTTCTCATTAATTGGTTTAATTGGCACATCACTGCTAAATTGTTTCAAAAGTATCCTTGTATCCTTCAACAAGATGGGGAAACCAGAGTAACTCCCACAAACTTAACCTCCTAATGTGGCATGATATTTGGATCCCTTTAATTAAATTAAATAGTAATAATCAATTTCATTTCCCAAACTATGGAAATTCATGCTTTTTTCTAGTATGATAACCCAAAAATGGGTTTGTTTCTATTTTTAAAGATCTCCATCACATGTTCTGGTATCTATTTACACTAACACTAAAAAATAATGGAATCTATGTCTTCTGAAATTTAAAATTACGAGAAACTGATAAAATAACTAATTACATCACTCGATGGAAGAGATTTATATATTATGTAGATATGATGCTTCATAAGGAGAAACATTTTAAGATATGTATAGAGAACTTTCATGATGATTTCCCAACTATATTTATCCCAAAAATATACCTTAGTGAATTTATAGAGTTTTCTACCATGTTTGAATTCTTCGAGGATACACTCTATTGATCCAAGGTAAAATATCAATAAGAATTATCTATACATAGTGGGTAATATAGATAAGTGTAAGCAACCATTATTTCTCTTCAATAGGGAGATGTGCCACCCCAAACTCTTAACAAGATCAAGTTCCTAGAGGAACAACTATCTAGGCATCAAAAACATCTCCATCTTGTGAATCAAATTCAAAATTCATATGGTTTACATGGAGGAAAATGGTGTCAAAAAATTTATTCTAGAAATTAACAAGGTTTAATCTTTTAGACCAGAAAAAGTCCCCATGTACTTCATATATTCCCTTTAAAAGAACATAGTCACCCTACTAGAAGCTAGAAATCCAAACGGTTTGGGTCTTGGAAATTAACCTCTTTATTTTAACTATTACTATATATTATTTAATACCAAATAATACTATATTATATGTATAGGTCCTTAGTATAAGATGCTTGATAAAATAGTAATTCTTCTCGATAATGATAATACAAACGTTATTAGTGTGGTTTCCAAGAGATGGTGGGATGCGAACTAAATAAATATCAGATTACAAGTGATTACATGACCATTATTTAGTTTTTTTCACTATTCAATATACTAGATACATATATATAAATTTCATCACATTTTTATGAAATAAATTATATGGTACTTAAAATAGTTGTTTAAATGTGCAGTTTTCTTAAATCAATTTTATCCTTAAAATTTCATATATTATACCCCTCATTATTACATGGGGAAATTAGAAAATATAAGAAATTTTGATCTCAAACACCCAATATAGGGTAACATAAAATTGAATTTAACATTGAATAATAATGACATAAAAAATTTATTAGGAATAGATAAGAAAATGATACCATAGAAAGGGACACACAATATAATCCATAGAAACCATGATAATATAAATAAATAATCACATTGATAATAATTAATGATATTTTAATGATGGAATGAATATTTTTAGAAATCATAACCATAATTACAAGCCCCTATTCCCTGAAATCATACCTAAAATGGATGATATACTCCAAATTCCATGGTTGTGTTGTCTCATGAGACCTACTGATCCATCAAAGGGTCTAATAATTCTAGTCCCAAAAATTAATTTAATAAGTCCAATGCATTAATACTATCAATATAAATTCTAAACAATAAAATACATAATTTTCCCAAAATAACCACTTTCATGAACATAGATGAATAATCGATAATTATCCTTATTGAAATAATGAATATATATATTGTTAATATTTTCCTGGTCAAGTAAAAGTAAAATATATGGATGTCTAGATAAATAAACTTCAATAAGAATAAATATATATAGAATACTTGCATCATATAATATAAATATATTTATGGGATGTAAATATATTCACTCAGTCAATTTAATTATTCACCTATCTAGCTAATACCTTTCAATCAGAATAATTATGTGCATGGAGGAAACAACATGTAATATAAATGGATTTACCTTCAAGTTCATCAATTATCTTATTCAATATAATTATTTTACTATGTAGGTGAATAATCTTTAATGAAATTATGTACAAGTTTTTCACAACATATAATATAAGTATATATATAATCAATTAAATAGATTTACTCTCTTAATTGAATTTTTTTTCTATCTAGGTAAATACCATTAAATCTAAAAAAATATTTATATGGTATTCACATAATGTAGAATAAAATTAAATAGATACATGTTAATATATTTTCATATCAATGAATTAATAATAATTATATGTTGAATTCAATTAAATTTTTTTATAAAAAATTATAGGTTCACCTTGTTAAAATAAATACCCTTATCTTGTGGTGGATATGAAATTATATTGGTTGGGTACTTATATATATTAAGATATTAAATATGTATAGTAAATTGTATGTATGAATTTACAATGGTATATGACCAAAAAAATTATTGTAAAATACCCTATGAAATTAAGAGCGTGTAATAAAATATTCATGATCCACATTATGAATAAAAAATTCTTTAATGGGAAGACTCTATGTCTGTATGATTTGATGGAAAAAGTAAAATTGTGCCAAAATAGAGTCTAATCATCTTGAGACCTGATAGAGGATCCACTGGTAACATTTCCATCACAATTATTTTGAAAAATCCCTTATTATAAATAATAAATCCATAATATAAAAAATACATTACATAGATTTTGATTTTTAATCCTTGGAAAAAATAGAATTTTTTGTCTCTTGGGTAACTTTTAGTGTTACAACAACTTATGAATGACGTACAAAGTTATAGAAATAGGCTATCACATGGACAATATATTATAAGGAAAATATATAAAATTATATCATAATGATCTTAGAATAAAAATTTACACCTTGTTTAGGATACTAAAATGGAAGTAAAAAATAGGAATTGAAAAGAGAGAGAAAAGGACATTCACTTTGACATGGAATGACTTATAGAATGTGTAATATAATAGGTATTTTAGTAATAAATCCTTGATAATATATCGAATAGGTGAAAATAACATGGGTATAATAATGGAAAAATATGAATTGGGAGTCTTAAAGATATAAGGACCAAATTATTTCTTATTGGAAATGAAGAGGGAAAAATGGGAACCCATACCTTATTTAAGCATCCTTACTTAGAACCAACTCTTCTAACCCAAAAAATATTTAACGTTGAAGAGAGTGATATGTGAGATAATACTTGAGTGGGACATTAAAGGAAATTAAAACATCGTGTAAGGATATATTAGAAGAGGGGGAGGGTATTTATAAGTTTGGTTAGAGAAATCCCATGGAATAGAGTTTTTATTATTTTATTTTTCCATTATCTGAAGTGATTCACTACATACATAGTATCCCACTACTTATTTTGGTAATATAATATAATGGTTAGCTTTAAAGATAGTCCAAGGTAACTAAAACAGTTGTGTTTGGTCATGATTACATATATATGATGTCATCTTTACTATATGTTATTGTATATGAGTTTTTTTACCATATTTCACTGAGTTTTTACCAGAAATTACCAAATTTCCACCATTAACCATTTTAAATGTTGAAATAAAAAATATGTAATCAATTTTTTTATCAAATTTATATTATAAATATGAGAAATTAAACTTTTAAATAAATAATTTAGGAAATAGTTTGTGTGTGATAGATGTTACTCAAAATAACTACTTTACAACTCCAACAAACGAATTATTTTTCTGTTGAATACCTTATCCATATTTGAAACCAATTTTTTTATAAAAATTTTATAAATTTGATACATAAATTTAAATAATAAAAAAATAAATTTATTATTAAATATTGTGTAAATGTCAGATATTTTTCTAAAACCTTGAGAATGAAATTTTAACATATCAAAAAAATCACATTGAAAGTTATGTTTGTTTATAAATATGTAAACAATCATTTAAAAATTCCATTAGTTATGAATTACTCAATAAAAATTATTTTTATTAATAATATATTATTTAAATTTTTAAATAAATGTTATATTTTATATTCTGATGCATATGAAATACTATAAGACATATAAAAAGTATATAAGTAATTATTAAATTATTATCAATGGATATATGTTACAATTAAAATAAAAATTTATAATATAAAATAAAATATGATTCTATTGATTTCATTACATTTACAGTGGAAATATGAAAATAAAACAATAAATATGAAAATTGTAGTAATCAATGAATGATGAATTTTATAAAAGGTTTTTTATAAAACTTTTTTATGAAATTATTACTTTCTAAAAAACAAATATAATACACCTTTATAATTAAAGGGTTAATAAAAATATTTATAAATACACTTTACTAATTGATAATTATAACTACATAAATAAGAGAAATAAAAGTCGTAGTGTAATATAAATTATTGATTTTAGGAATAATGATATATCATTAACATAATTTCATAATATCATGTATATATGTATAATTAATATGTTATGATCGATAGAAAATATGCACATATATGTATTCGTTTCACATAAATACTGAAAAATGAAAATGATTATATAATTAGTGGTCATATAAATAATGGAATCCATATAAATTTTTATTGTATTTTTAAAATAAAAATTTTCATATAATAAATATATTTCACTTCCTTATAAATTTTTATTATTTACCATGTTTCTTATTGTTAAAGTGTGGATTTGATTCTATGAGTTGTGATATAACATTTATCAACTTTTAAGTTTAGTATTTTTTAAATATTTTTTATTTAATGATTTGATGAATATAACGAAATGTCTATCCTATGGATATTAACAATTGTTTTTTCTATTGACGAGTAATATATTGATATTAAATAGTCATGAAAATTACTTTTCTTAATTTCATATTTTATTGAAAATTCAATATAGTTGGTGTATATTATTTATTTTCATTTTTCTTTAATTATATAACAAAAATACCATTCTCTTATAGTATCCATTTATTTATCAGTGACATTATTTTCTAAGCTATTTTCTTGAAAAAAAATAAAAATTATCACAATTGAATATTATATATATATATATATGTGTGAAATATAATGTGTTAGAGATGATTTGATGGAAATATTCCAACTCCCCATCAACATGAAACAAGGAAACAAGGCTTCTTGATTATATAAGGTTATACCTATAAAATTGAATATAATGATTATATATCTCTACTTCTATCCAAATGGTCTCCATGGTGATAGGAGACTCTACTCAAATTGTTTATAACAATTCCATTTAATATAATCTCTATAATGAATAATGTTTTGGGTTAAGTAATTACCAATGAATGCCTAAAGGTAGATCAATACAACCACTATCTAGATGAAAGGTATCATAATGATTTTGAACCCACCTTTTGGGAAGGAATTTCAATGACCATTTATGAACTAACCCAAGTGAACCTATGAATAAAAGAGGAGTCACGTCCCTGTTTAATTATTGAGATCCTATGAGAAGTATGACAAGCACATTGAGTTCCTTAAGAAACAATGGGATGTGTTTCAATATAATTACATATATATCAATGTATTAAAGTCCCAAGTGTATATTCAAAACCATGGTCTCCCAACCATTTATTAGGGTCGTTATCAATTCATGAAGATAATGAACCTGTGTAAGGGTTCCATATTAGAGGCTAATATTGACCAACTGATTAAAAATAATTTTTTTATGGATTTTTAGTAGCTAAAATGGATTAATAATATTTTTTATGTTAAAAAGAGGAATGGTTAACATTATGTATTCATTAAATTTCATGAACTCAACCACCATCTCTCAAAGGATAAATTTCCAGTCTTGATGAATATTTGTTTATCGATGTAATGACTTGTATGAAATATATCTCTATAATGAATGTATAATATATATATATATATAATAAAAAATTTATGGCTTGTGAAGTTGAATAATGAATCTCCATTCATGAAATGAAAGGAATATATTGTTAACCAGTGATTCTCTTCAGTGTAAAGAATGATGGGGACACCTAACAATACTCTACGCATGAGTTTTATAGTCTTTCCTTTGGAAAATGGTGGAATTTTATGTGGATGATCTTGTAGTTAAATCTCAACATCTTCATTTCAATTTTTTCAAATGTTAATTTGGATTCACTTCTAGAAAGTTTCTTCGAATTTTGTTTTTTGTCAAGGAATTGAGATCCATCCAAAAAATATAATGGTACTCCTTAAAATATCCCCTCCTTAGAATATCTAGAAGCAGATGCCTCTAATTATTCATTCTATACATTAGGTGGAACATTGAAAATATAGAAACAAAGTATTTTACCTTTACCAAATTAATTATTAATTGTGATACCTACCAAGTGGATGAATATTTATAGGACACTTTCGATAACCTAAAGCAACATCCTTCACTCCCCCTAGTCTTAGTTCCAACCATGGAAGAAAAACCTCTCATCCTTTATATTGTAGCTTTGGAGTGGCTTCCAAACACTATTATTTATCAAAATAATCATGATGGGAATGAAAAATTATTATACTACCATAGTCGAACTATTTTGGATGCTCATAAAAGCTATAACATGGCTAATAAAAACTACATCACTCTACTATTTGTAGTGTGTAAGATTTAAAATTAACTGAACCACCATGATTTCTATCTGGTATCCCACATAGATCTGCTCAATTATATCCACATTTTCTCTATACTAACTTTGAATATTTACAAATAGTTCATTCTTTTTAGAAGTATGGAATTTGATTTGTCTCTTAGAATGTGACTAAAGGACCATCAATAATGGAATTTCTAGTATCTCATCCAATACCATAGGAAGAACCTCACAACATGGAACTACAAGATGAATATGTCTTCTCCATCAATGGTACTGCCAATAATAGGATATTAATTTTGATCGTGTATCCTAGAGACCAACTGATAGGAAGATAGAATAACCTAAGATAAACATGGTTGGCATTTGAATTATACTTACTTACCTTAAAAAGATATTGTTTCCACACTAATTCATAATCTTTATGTTTTTTACCAATAATTAGTTTGAATAAAAATCCTTGATAATATATCTATAATTAGAAATGAAAATACTGGTTTCCCACATAGACATGAAGGGTGATTCAATGATTGTCATTAAATAGGTCAATGGAAAATATGCCACCCAAAATGGGGAACAAATACCCCTACTCAACTATAAATAGGAATGTATGGACTCATTAACTATATAACCTATAATATTTTATATCCCATGGTAAAAATATATCCCCATAGACACACCGATTAAATTGGAGGCTCCCCATGTCAGCTTGAATAAATATTAAATGGTGATATGTGTTGTGTATTGGAGAGTAGTAAACCCTATTATCAAATATAAGATAACGGAAATGGAAGAAACTATTCCCACTATATCCCAAATAGAATAACCATAAATAATGATGGAATATAAATATTTTTATTAATATCCCCATTTATAGACTAACTCCATCAAAAGACTATTTAAAGGGTCTGAGGGAAAATTGTTAAAATATTCATACAATCAGTGAGTTTCATATTTTTAAAAGGTATTAGTTTCATAATAATTATATATAGGAATATAATTTATAATGTTCTCATTAGGTAAATTTATGGATGATATACCCTTGATGTTTTCAAGGAATTTTAGGTGGTCACATTCATCTCTCACCATGTGGGAACCCAAATCTATTTCCAAATTGGGATACTGAAGTTATATTATCCCTCAATGATGCATGAATATATAAACCTCAACAAGAAACTTAACTACTATAAAATCCAAACTACATGAATTAATTAACACTTTGAGTTTCTATATTTTAATAAGTACTCTTGGAAATTTTTTCTTTGATGGATAGATGTCACAGTCTTGTATTCTCAAATGACTATTTGATAGTTTAAGTTGATTATCACTACCACATATTTCTTCTTTTAGAATATGTAAGTGGTAACCTTGAAGGAGGTGGAAATTTATTCCATCATATCTTTTATTAATTGAAAATCCCATAAACCATCCTCACATATAATGGAATTAGTTCATGGGAAAAAGATAGTCTTCTTTATACATTTTATGCTTATCACAAAACAATTCATACCCCACTAATGCTACCCTATTTTCCTTAGTGCATGGAATGGAAGTAGTGTTTCCTATAAAAATCAATATCCCCCCTCACTGAATGCCTATTTATTTTCAATTAACTAGATAAGAGAGGTTACAAATCTATATATATGAATATATATGGAAAAAATAAGAAGATAATATAATTATTTCACAACCTTGAGGTTCACCAATGATTGGTGGACTAAAAATTCAATAGGAAGGTCTACCTATAATCATTTATTTAGTGTGAGATAGTGCAAGATATGAGGAAACCATTAATACTTGGGAATAAGCCACAAAAATGGGAATCAAAATTAGAATGTCAATATATCATTAAAAATTCTACCCTAATGGTGTTTGTTCCCTGATCACATTAGAAAATATTTCATCATTTATCTCTTCCAATGAGGGGTTTTGAAAAAATAAATTTACTTGAATTTACTCTAGTGCATCATGTCCAATTCACATGACTATAAAATGAATGAAACATGGTCCTAACCATATGACCTTATATTTTATGGTAATGGGTCCTTTTCATTTGAACACAAATTATATGGTAATTGGTTATTATTACAAGACATTAAATTTTATAACAAGAAGGTCATTTCTTAATTACTGATAAACGTCCCAGAGTAATATGTTCCATATGACCTTATTTCTTTACATGATGTCCTAATGGATGTAAGACTTACTATTTTATACCTTTCCCTCCCAAAATCCGGCACTAGGATAAAACTTCACTTTTATTTAAGAATTAAATGTGTCTTAATTCATAATCTTAGATACCCAGTTCTCTTATCCCATGCCCTAATACAGATCTCATCCTCCTTGATCTTTTATTCCATCTAAGTACACATGCTTATTCCAATTCACATTATGTTCTTTTCTATCAACATTATTCTAGGATTTAACCATTTCACCTTATATCTTGTGAAAGATAAAGATTTTTATGGATCCCTAATAGTAAAAACTATATGTGTATATATTTTTATTATCACTCGACACATAATGATACACATATTTTCTATCATGGGCCCAACATTACATTTTACCCCTATCAAGTCTTCATTCCAACCAAAATATTGGGCAAATTATTGTTTATATTAAGACTCCTAAAATAACTCAACATTAGGATAGAACCATCTCATATACCCATAGTAATGATAGACCAAAAAATTATGTAAGATTCAGACCTTCCCACCCTCAATAGAGCTCTTGTTTCAATCATTCTACTATATATTATACATGTGATAGATCATTATAGATATTTTTTATTGATCTATTTGAGGATTCATCCCCATTAATATGGGATAATTAGTGATTCATGAATCTCTTAATATGGTCCTAACTAAAATCCTTCACACATAACATGTTCCTTATTTTACATCGGTAATAGGAGTCCCACCAGTATACATTGGGTTTTTATTTGTTATTCACTCGCTAGTGAAATGCCCCATTTCATTTCATTTCCCTAGAATGAGGTCAATCAGTGTAAAATACATACATTTACATAACTATGTAATTATTTATTTCATTCATTGTGAGGTATATAATGATTCCTAGATATTCTATCTTGAGGACCAACTATAAATCTTTCCTTCATACTGCCCACAACCAATCCGAGAACAATGATATTAAAATATGTCTAGAATCCCACGTAGAGAGGTCACTTATACTAGAATCGGGTTTTAATACTACATTTTAGGTCACTTTTTTTCATTTACTATATAAGACGCCTAATTCCAAACTATAGTCAAAGTTTTATGACCATAAACATTAAAAAAATTCAAAGACACGTGATCTTAGAATTTATTTATATTTTGGTAAAATATATACGAACATAAAATTAAAAAATAATTTTTCCAAATCTATACAACTTATACATAATATATATTTTGGTTTCAAATCATATATCTTAAACTAAGCAGCACAAATTCCCTAAATATTTATGACTTTAAACTAAAATATAAAGAGATGCAAAGGTTGTTCAGTTGAAAACCAATGAAGGGAAGCATGATAAAAAGTTTGTCTCTCACATACTAAGAAAAATCAAGTGGATCGAACAAAATTTGAGGCTTAAAGAATAAAGAATTTTTTTATTATCTTTGAATTTCCCAAGTAAAAGTTAATGTTTTCTTTCAAGCATAATAAATCCATGAAAAATATAGAGAACTCATTCATTATTTATACGATTCCATTTTGGTGGACTAAAAATGTCAAAATTGATTCTATTTCAATGTAATTGAACCCATATTTATCAATCCTTCCTTCCTATTAACCCAAAATTAAAACCTCTACCACCTTGAGAACTAAAAATCCCTCATAACTAAAGAAACAATCATAACTTTTAGTGATAAAACATGAGAAAAATTAATGGATAACTAATACTCATCTAGTTTTACATATTCTAAAGGATATCATTATCTATCACATACAATAAAATCAAAAATTACTTATGTTTATGATAAATTCACCCCATATATGACTTACCTATACCCATACAAGTTTCCATATTTAATATATAATTGAGTATTATTCTCTTATCACACAAACACACTGCAGTTTATGGTGATGGAACATGTTCTCTATATGAGGACCACCTATATCTATTCGAGTGACCACATTTATAATATAATTTTATAAGAAACCATATCACCTTATTAGTAATATTGGATCATGATTTACATAACCCACCATTCAATGGTCATGATAGTTTCAGATTCTATTGAAATTAATTTTATTACACCCTTCACAAGCCATTAATGTAAGAACTTATTCACTGAACATTGAAACCTTTTCTATACATTAAAAAAATATCCCATTTAATCACTCATTATAAATGAATGAATGTTTGTTCCGATGTGATAATACATAACTAATCTAAATTTTGTACATTTTCATTAATTGAGAAAAGAAATGGAAGGGGTAACCATAATTCGAGCCTCTTCCTAAACAAGAATTACCAAAATAAATTAATATCATAAGTATAAATTTTCTTATCAAAGGATACCTTTGGTAAGTTTTATTATATCATTTATAAATATATAAGAGGAATCAACTTATTTCTTGATGGAGGATATATTGTAATCCTCAGAATTTGTCTATGAATTAATGTTTTCTATATTAGAGGAAAACATTTCCTGGCCCTAGTGGAACGATTCAACTCTAGGTCTGTTCATAAAGAATTCCACCATGGATGAATTTAATTTAGATTAAGAAATTTCATCTTGGCCCTAGGATTATTAGCATGATTGTGAATCTACAATACAGTCTCCATCCACTTATCCATCCTTTATTCAGCATAATTTGAAAGTTTATTGAACCATGTTTTGTATTTAATAGTAAATATATTGTATGTTTTGGATTCAAACTTCTCTTTGACAATGAGTACAATATTCATGTTGGAATTAATTTCTTATTAGTTTAAACAACCCATGATTAGTCACAATAAATTTTTAAAAATGTAATAATGTTTGATACCAATTTCTTCCAATTAGGTCTTGGAGGTTAAGGCATAAACCTTGAGCTATGAATATTTCCCCACCTCGTAGTTCTTGATGTCATTCGTGGGATCTAGGACCGAGCTATCCACAATCACGAGCACATTTCCTAGACCGAATTTCCTTATAGATTGAAATACACCAATCTATAACACATTTAAAGATGATTCTTTAGTATCTTACCTCAGATTGGATTTCAAAGAAAATTTGATAGGAGGAGCCTACTTCGGTATAACACTCACCCATGGAACCTTGATTTCAATATCAGTGGTTCGGTCGGTGACTTCATCCAATAACTCTTTTAACATGCTCCCTATAATGTGGGAGGAGATTCCAGATATGATAAATCGCCATGTTGGTTATGAAATTTATTTAAGAGATACACTTTATATAATTTCTAATAAATGGGGAAATAGTCAACATATGTTCTCTCCCTTGATGTTCATAAAAAGAAAACACATCATTAGGTATGATATTTTTATGAACAAGACAAAGAGAATTCATAAACCATGTTGATGGAAATTTATGATCCAAGGAATGGATCAATGTGTCATCATGAATCTAAAATTCATATAATTTAATCTTATAATAAAATTGATAATATAAGAGCTCCAGTCATATAATACTTTTAAGATCCATACCTGGTGATGTGGGATGATATCATTATTTAAACTTATATTTCCATAAATATATTTCATCACAATCATTTAATTCATTAAAAAAGAAGGATTTTATGAGCCATAAGTTGTAATTCCCTATAAATGGAAGAATTTAAGAAATTTACTTTTATTTCAATAATCTATAAAATTTGGAAAAGTCCTAGAAGCAACACATTCCTAGCATGGATCATGAATTCTATATACAATATTCATAACCATTAAGAAAATTGAGGTGTGCTATATGTAAATACATCAAGTTTTGATGTTTGATAATGGGATTTCTGATTCACATATACCAAAGACCCATTAATGAGAGGTAAAATCAACATAAAACTATATAATAAATTGGACCCTTTGATATTTATATGCATAACTTGAAATTTCACACAATACATCCTTGAACCATACATAATTAAAACCTTTCTTTCTTAGAATTTGATCCCTTTTATTTGGGATGGATAAAATTTATATGGAAGGAATTTAATGGAACCTAAAATGCATTTCTTTTCATCACCAATGATAGAAATAATATGTTTGAATAATTTCAAATAAAAAATGAAAAATATGTTAAAAGAAAATTATACTACATGAATAATTAATTTCCAATTCATGGATCATGTATCCTATCATGAAATACCCACTACCTCAAATCATTCTCTAAAAATTCCAAGAAATTTTCATCTTATCCTAATAGCGATATAAACTACACATCCTTTTCACGGATATCCATGACCACTTTGCCTATAAATTCTCAAACATTTACCTTATTTTAAGGATCTATAAATTTTAAAGGGAATTAAAATTGGAATAATGCCTCCACCCCATTCAGATTCTTCCTCATCTATTTCAAATATTTCCTTGAGAGAAGAGTCATGTAGGGGATATCCAATCCTCATATCCTTACTTCCAACCTTCCATACACCAGTGAACTTTAAGTCCCTAAGTGGGGCACTTATTACCAAGGCCTCCCAAAAAACCATAATAAATGACCAAAAAGCATGAATTACACATCCCCTAACATTTATTTGAATGATTCGGAAGATATCATCTAAGGAATTCATACATTATTGAGATAATTCAATGATCAAACCACATGAAACCCTATTTTAACCTATGATGAATATTTTTTTTAATGCATTACTTTTATGATGAGAACACATGTCAAAAATAAATCCTTTAATATTTCAGTGCATTGAAATTATATCTAAAAATAGAATGGAAAAACTATGATTCATTAGGTTAATACATACATAAACCATATGACTTGAAATGATACCATACATGAATATCACATACAATAGGGATATATCTATGATCATTATTCCTCCCATAAAATCTCATGTTTTATCTACTTCAGTGAACAAAAAACCCTTGTTGGAAAATCCATAAAAGCTCACATCCCTCAAACATATATCCTCTTTATATGAGTGAAACATGAATCCACTTAATAGAAAACATGATATCACATCCCTCTAAAAATAGATACTTTATCACCTGTAACAGGTATCCCAAATATCATTTCTATTTCTATAATTATTTTCAAGGATCAATCAATTATGGACCACTATGCTAATGAGGATCCTTTAGGTAGAGCTCCAAGTGACGCTTCATTGGCCTATATCATTTCATCACTAGTGAGGCTACCATATTCTCACCTATGTTTCCCAATTGAAATAAGACCTACAATATTTTTATGTAAAGGAAACATGTAGTGGAACTCCATTCATAGTGAAAAGGAAAAAAATCACCATCTAAAAGTGCCCACCCTTTCCCTTTTCATTATTATAGATCTGGTGTAATCCCATTATTTCTCCAACAACATTGCACCTCTTATACATTCCATCATTACACCCTATTTAGTTTCCAATTAGTATGAGATGTAACTAATATGGGATAACATCACAAGGTGATCCCATTCATACCATTTTATAAGTTCACTTGGGACATCAAGACCTCTTAGGCCACAAAATAGGAATAATACACTACACATTCAAGAACCATTCACAGACACATATATATGTCGATGAAAACCAAACATGACACTAATTTATAATTCAATAAATAATACATTACTATGTATATTTCACATAGTAGTACATCCTAAATTAATTTAAACTATTAAAATTTAGCCTTAGTTATATGGCCTCAAATTGTAGGGAAAATAGTCTTTGATGCAGGACCTAAAAAAGGAATTACATTGGTATTGGTTTCATCACATTAAAAAGAACCAATATGTTCATTGTTATATGAATTTTAAATTTATGGAATAACTCAATAAATAAAACTAAACTATATTGGTTTTGATTCCATCCAGTGGGATAAGTCGGTACATACTCTCATTGGTGCAATCCAAACTCCCACACAACACACCCCCTTCCACAAAAACCCTTATGTTCTACTATGAATGTGAAACCCTCATGGACAATTCATGCCTTACCAGATAGAATGGAACTACAGTTTCCCCTTTAAGTCCTCATGTAAGATATCAAATCCATGTATGCTTCGTAAGCATTATTAGATATATAAAAACTTCACCGTGCCCTAAAATCATCATGGGAGACCTTAAATCTCTATATAACCCTTTAAGTCTTTATTAAGGTTATGAAACTCTAACACATCCTTAAGTCTTATTGGGAGACCTAAAATCCTTATATACCCATTTAAGTCTTCATAGATAGAATAAAACTCCAACATACCCTAAATTCCTCTTAGGAGGCCTTAAATCCCTACATACCCCTTTAAACTTTCTTGGATGACATGAAACACTATCATACAATTGATTCCTCATATAGTGCCTTAAATCCTAGGGTACCATTTGAATATTAATTGGTGGAATGAAAGTCTTATGTACCATCTAATACCTCTTAGTAGCCTTAAATATTAATGTACCCTTTATGTACTCATGGATTCTATGAAAATACTATGAATCATTTAAGTCCTCCAAGGAGACCAAAAATCCCAATATACCCTCTAAGCATCCAAGAACTCATAAAACATTAACATAACTTTAAGTTCTCATGGGACACCTCAAATACCATCATATACCCATAATACTTCTTAGATAACACAAAATTAAAATGGACCATTGATTCCTCCAAAGGGGACATAAATCCAATTGTAACCCTTAAAATTTATTTGATTAAAAAAACTCTTTAATAACCTTAAATGCTCCAGAGATACACTAAATATTAACACAATTATTAAGCCTTACTAGAAGGAACATAACACTAGAACACCCTTTAGTCTTCTTGGAATATTATAAACCCCATCATACACCAATAATCCATTCAAAATTCCACAAAATTATAGCCACCCCATAGGTCATCCATGGGAAATAAAATCTCATTGTACCAATCTAAGGATTTTGTGATGGCAAAAAACTGTAATATACTATTATGTTCTCTTAGGAGACCATAAATAAAAAATACCCTTATGACTTATTATACATAATGAAAAACTAGTGTACCATTCATTTTATTTCACATGTAATTAAATATTACATAGTCAATTTCATGTATCCTTGGATGACATTAAAATCATGAGGGGCTTCCTATATGACATTGAAATATAGAGTAAATACTAACCTTTATTGTGAAACTTTAATTAAATTAACTTATATGGGATGATATACATTTATACAGTATCAATTCAAATACATTAATGTTTAATAAACCACTCTCTAATGAGTATTAATCCCTCTATTATAGTAAGATACATAAAATAAATTTTTATTTTTACTGGGAAGGATTTCATAAACATAAGTTTAAATATGAAATAGATTCTTATACTAGAAAATGATCTATTTCATTAGATGAGTCAACATCTCATACTCTTAGTTTTTGTCATATAAACTCAAATTATAATTGATTTTTTATATCCACCACAAATGTTTGGAATGAGGGTCGGTGATAAAATGATAATGAAAATGTTCAAAAAAATATTTTTTGATTTTTTTCTATATATTAATGAATTTTATGGGTTTTTATATGTGTCTATGTGTATATATTCACACGCAGACACACACATATATATTCTAGTGTGTGTGTTGATATTTTTGTGTACACATAAATACATACAAACATGCAATCATAACTAAATTAATATTTATATAATTGTATACATTATTATATATATATATATTCATATATATATATGTGTGTGTGTGTGTGCATGTGTGTATTTGTAAATTTTATTTCAATATTAATATATGTGTATATATACAAATATTTATCTATAAATATATGAAAATATGAATTCAATAATTTAAAATATCTTTTATTTATATAATTTTGTGTGTCTGTACATATGTTATTTAAAAACCAATTTTTGTAATATATGTATATAAGGATAGATATATGAATGAGGTGGTGATAAGAACCAATAAACTTAAACATCTAAAAAAATAAAATTTGATATAGAAAAATCAGCCGATAAATTCACAATCTTTCACTGATTGTTTCTTGAATAGATGTAAACAATGATTTTAATAAGTAATATGAAATAATATATTCTTATTAAATGTGATTTTAAGATAAAATTACTTTAATATTTATTGATGACCATCAATATATTTTATATAGGATGATACTGATTTTTTTACATGTGAATATATATTGATTATTATTGGAAAATTTAATAATGGTCAACCTAAAGTTACAGCCATTAAAAAATTACTTGATGTAATTGAATTATTATGATTTTTTCATTGTGATTGATAATAAACACTTGATTTTAAAATTTTATTCTGAGTATTCTTATTATTGCTTCTAGATTAGAGGTTATTGGGATAGATTTTTATTTTTAGATGAGAGTATTGAAAGGGAAATCCATGTTATATTCCTTTATTGAATCAATTTTTTTTATGATATGTATTTCCTTACCTAGGATTATAATTCAACATTTCTATGAGGAAATTATGCATGATATTGGAAGAGTTTTTGGGAATCTAATCACGATTGATTTGGATACTGGGAATGGATCTTGAAATTTTTTTGCTTATATTTTTATAAAATTTGAGGATTTGGTGCATCAGACTATACGATCTAGATTTTGAATAGTTTAATGGTTTTTATAAAGAGATTATTTATGAGAATAATTCATTTTATCTTGTCCTATGTAAATATATATCCATGATTTGGTTCATTTATACTCAATTCATATTGGTCAAAAGGAAGATGATTCTTTGATGGATCAGGATGTTTGGGAAATAATCAGTTGGTTTTGTAGATTTAGAAAAATGGAGAAATCCCTCTATGGGTGAATTAATAAAATATAACAACTTTTCAATTATTTCTATTCTTGAAAATAATATCGATTTTGGGAAGAGGTTAGCTGAATTTCGTATTGGTTCTAATCTACGTAAAAGGAAATGAAGTTAGTTTAATGATTTGATGAAAAAGTGCATGTAATGTCCCATACCTCTCTAATCCATTACATTGTGAGAATTTTTTGTTTGAGGTGTTCTGGGAGGTCATGGAAACTTATTTATAACACTTTGTAAAATTTCTAGTTTTGTGAGGAGTTTTTATAGAATGGTGGCTCATCAAACTATAGGTGTATAATGTTTCCATAATAATGAGTCATCCAAAAATAGGTGTAAAATGTTTCATGATTGGTGATTCATCCAACGGTAGGTGTACGGTGTTTCCAGAATAGTTATTCAACCAACGGTAGGTGTACAGTGTTTCCAGAATGGTTATTCAGTCAATGTTAGGTGTATAGGGTTTCCATAATGTTGAGTCTTACCATTGTAGTTATACAGTGTTTCCATAATGGTGAGTTGTCCAGCGGTAGGTGTACAATGTTTCCAGAATGGTGAGTCATCCTACAGTAGGTGTACAATGTTTCCAGAATGGTGAGTCATTCAATGGTAGGTGTATAGTGTTTTAAGAATGGAGAGTTGTCCAACGGTAGATGTACAATGTTTCTAGAATGACGAGTCATCCAATGATAGGTGTATAGTGTTTCCAGAATGGTGATTCATCTAATAGTAGGTGTGTAGTGTTTCCATAATAATGATTCATCCAATGGTGGGTGTAAAATGTTTCCAAAACGACAACTCATCCAACAATGGGTCATCTAATGGTGACTCCTCCAACTGTGACTCATCCAATGTTGACTCATCCCTTAGTGATTCTTGAAATGGTGAGTCCTCTAATGGTGACTCATTCACCGATGAGTCATCCAACGGTGAGTCATGAATAATATTTATTTCTTCATATACTTTCACCCCTTTGACATTATCTTTGAAATAAAATGTATTCAAATCCTTTTTAAGGAATTTAAAGATGATTGTAAGCCCATAACACCTATATAAATTTTCGAAAGTGTCTGGATGCCTTTACATGGTCAAAATGACTAATCTTTACCAGATTCACATTTAATGTAAAATATAAATGGTATCTTAAAAAACTGCAACGTTAGAATTTCAAAAGGCCTACGATATCTTCTACCCATGTTCTTTCTTCTTGTTTTCCTTGGTATGGGGTGCCCAGAGTTTTTCATCCCATAGGAGTCACGTGATCGAACTACAATCCTTGGATCGTGTTCCCTTGCAGTTCTCATACTGCATGGGCACCCCATGTTTTAGTTTAATGAGAAATTTTCAATATTTCTACAATATATATTTTTTCACGGAATCCTCGATTGGATGTAGTCATTTTGTGATAAGTGATTGTGATCCGTTGTGTTGTCCTATTCTCATGAAAAGAACATATAAAATCTTTTGAGGTAGGGGATTCTTTGATTCTCTATTATTTACATACAATCATATAGTTGGCATGATATATCCCATTAGATCACAATGAAATTGAAATAATAAATATTTTAACTGGATTAAAGAAATTGTATCACTTTCTTAGCAATGTTATTTCATATTGATTTTCTAGAAACTGTGATATCTATTCTTTTCTTATTTATCATGTCATTCTTTATGGAAATTGGTAAAGAACATAAATTCATGTTTAATTGTAAATTTACTAGATAAAGGATTAAAGAGGAATGTTAATGAATCTGGTTGTTGTTATAATTTTATTATAATAAAATGTATGTAGTTATGCTGGATTAATTGAATCGATTAATTCAAAAAATAATAAAGAGCTAGTTGTGTTTTAAATATAATTCCTTTGTAGGGATAGAGTTTCTTGTTTATTGTAAAGGCCAAGTGCCATGTGCTTTAGAGCCATAAGATCTCATTGGGTTTGAAGGCCGAATTCCTTATTTAGGGATAAGAGCCCGGTTGGTATGTTTGTTTCGTTCATGTTACTTGTGATGTGGTGTGATCCTAGGATGGATGTGCTTAGAGGGTTTTTGTGTTACGTAGGGGTGGGTAGGCATACTGGTTGTGGAAACATTTGATGCCTAGAGTAGCGAGATGCATCAGTTTGTGCATTTGGGTTTCGAAGAGGACACTAGAGATGATTGACTATGATAAATCTAGGCTTACCCATTGATATGAAAGTTGGATTATTATTGAACCTGTTCTTTTTTTATCTATTTTAATCTCCCCACTACTTGAGGTAGATGGTCTTACTTACCCTCCTTTTAAAAGAAGCGATGACACGCAAGTTATGACATGTGAATTCTGTTTTTAAATTATCAACGATGGATTGGTTTACACTCCAATTATAGGTGGAAAATACTTGAAAGAAAACTCATCTAATCATCGTGTTGACCCCTTGTGTTTGGGATCTTATAATGCTTTATTAGAATACATGAAAATATATAAAGTGGTCATAATGTTAAATAAACAAATAAATGATTTTTAAACCATGGGTTTAGAGCTTTATAAGAAGTAATGATGGGGTTGTACTTTTGAGAAGTCATGGACTCGGTTTGGTTATGCCTAGAGGGAATGGGTCTTTGTTGAAATGTTAATGAAATGTTACTTGAAATTTGATAATGGTTAAGTAATAGTTACAAAATTAATTAATGTAATTTGAAATAGATGATAAGGGATAACTAACTTAATGTAGATATTTAAATTGTTATGATCTTATAAGATATATAGTCTTAGCAGTGACATCCTGGAGTTTGAGAGATGTTAGCTACAGTTGAGTCTGAGACTAGGTGTTTCCCATAGTGTGGTTGTGAGATATATTACTATCCTATAATTTTTGTGTTTATATATGATACTCCACCCTATTGGTTAGGGAAATTGACACCCCTGGGATTTTGAGCTTTGGAGAGGTGTTTTCCCCAACAGCTCAGTGGGAGGATGGATGTCTGACTACCCCCTTTGATCCTACACTCTTTTCTTGGTAGTTACTTATGCTGGTAAGAACGTAAGTTAGTTTGCAGAATATATGTGTGTAGTGGTATGTAATGGCTTGTGGTTATTTCACACACATATATTCTGGATATAAGTTTCCTATGGAATAATATATGTATTACATGTATAGGCTGTGATGAATTGAGGGTCCTTACTTGGTGTATGGGATATGATGGATTAAGGTATAATACCTGATGTATAATACATGTTATATGAGCTGTGGTTGATCCTGGAAACAACCTAGTTACTTTTGGTTATGTGGATGTGGTGGTTGTGTTTCACAAGGTTTATATTGTGGTGCCTCTCCCAGGTGTCTTCGGGATATCCTTTTTTGAGAGAGATGCTCAGGACATGAAACATTGGGAAAATGCAGAAAAGCATTGGGGAAGTGGTAGTGGGGTACCCTTGATATTATTTATTATATAATATTCTCTCTTATGAGATACTGGGTGAGTGTATCCATGGTGAGGCTAAGAACTTAGCATACCTATTTAAGTGATGAGTTAGTTTCAATTTATTCAATGTACATTAGCTTGCTTTATTTACATTCACACGAGATCCTCCAGGGAGGATCCTACTGAGTATACTATTATACTCACACTACATATATATAAAATATTTTTAATTCAGTTAGAGAAGGTTTTAATATCGGGCTTGTTACTTCCAGCTTGGGGTTTTTCAAGAGCTCTTTGGGATTCATGGTCACAACTGTTTTACATTCTTTTGCTACTTGCAGTTTTCCCTTTCAGTTGTAATAGTTCTTGCCCGAAATTACCTATGTGCACTTGGGTTTCATTTATATTTCAGAATATGTAGGATTTTTTTGGTGTATATATTATCTCTCTCTTCTGCATGTGTTCTCTTAGAGGTTAATGCCTCCCATTTTTTGTGTTTACTATACCCTTGGTGATAGTTGCCTACACAAGGCTTATTAGAGGTGGGACTCAGGGGTCATTATCTCTCTTCCCACATTTCTAGTCTAGGAGGGGTACACATTGCGTTGAGTGGGGTTATAATAGAGTGGTATCTGAGGTCTGGTTGAGGGATATTATGGAGTTTTGAGTTAGGCATATGTGAGGTTTCAAGGGTTGGTAGGGAAACAGTTTTAGTAAAGTTCAACAAGCGTTGTGAACACTGGAGACCAGGTAAGACAAAGGTATTTAGTTCCCCCAATGATCTTATGAACATACCTTTAAGTTTATAGTGGCTACTAAATGAGGTTATACTTGTTTCATGGGTAGAGACTTCAGAAAGTATCATGAATCATTCTTCTTTTAATCTGTGTTTTAATGGGTAGACCACGAGATATGTTAACCAAAAATGAATAAAAAACAATTACTTAATGTTAAATTACTCAATATTCTAGGTTTAGGAGATATATTGTTTTTATTTTGTAGGTATGGATCTAGGTTGACGTTCTCATTAGGTTCACGCAGAATATGTTTCGTAGGTTGTTCCAGTAGATCACCACATAGTAGAGGTTGAATATGATGACACTGAGAGGAGGAAATTCCTTGATTTTCAGCGTAAGATTCTATAGAAGTATGAAGGATCAATTTCAAAACCATTCATGGAAGACTAGTTGGAGGAGGTTTATATAGATTTCAGTTCGATCCATGCTCAAAAGGAGAACTGGTTATCGTTGGGTGTGATGATGCTATGTGGGGCAGCGAGGAAGTGGTGGTTCTTGTTCCTTAGGGATCGTTAGGAGTGGGAAGTCTTGTGGAAGAAGTTATGAGAGTAGTTTAGATTCATTTTTATTTATTTGAACATGAAGGTTTCCATTTGTAAGTAGATTCTTACCCATTGGTGGGGGATCTCAAGTGTGTGACATTTCAGTATCTGTTTTGGGAACCTTCTTCGATATTCTTCAGAACTATTTCTAGATGAGGAGGCTTGGGTGAGGAATTTTAAAGAGGCTTTGTATCCATTGATCTAGTGTCAGGTCACCCCATTTATACTGATGACATATCTATAGGTTCTAGTGAGGGAGGAGGTCATCGAGAGAGCATTATCCATAAGCATATCATCATGATAGGGGAGTTGTTAGTATTCGTCATGAAGAAGAGTTGTGGTATGGGGTTCCCAGTTTTCAGGGAATAAGAGTTTTTGTTCAGCTGGGGGTAGGTCCCAACCATCAGTGTATCTTTTCATAGGGGGAAGTGGCTCTCACACATATTCCAAGGGATCAAGAACTTCTTTTCATATGGAGGAAGTGATCATTAGTAGTGGGAGTGCCTGATTTTTTTGATTAGTCAGTGTTTGTCAGGTGTTCCACTTCTGGTTCCTCCATTGAGGCAATTATAGCCATGGTAGCCACAGGTTACACTAGTTTTGGATCAGAATAGAGTAGATTTGGAAAGTATCGGATAAACCTAAGATGCTCCCCGCCCTCATAGAGTATATCAAAACCATGTAGTTGGTCTTCATTAAGGTTAGGGAGGCTGTGGAAAAATTAGTGGGCAGCTTTATGAGTTAGCATTGCCAGCACCAGACGAGCCAAAAATCATTTAAGGTGCCCTTTGCATTATTACTAATTAATTGCATACCGTGTTTGATTTAGGATTGAATCACTCCTTTATATCGCCTACCCTTCCCCATACTTTGGGACATGAGGTAAAAAGGCTTCCAGTGCCCTTGGCATTTACTATGCCCGTTGGAGGCCGAGCTGACTTGTTTAAAGTATATATAGATTATGAGCTACTGTTAGGGAAACACCACTCTTGGGGAGGTTACCTATGTATATGGATACCACCATATGATTTCATCCTCATCATGGATTGGTTGTACTCAGTGTAGTCCATCATGGATTGCTTCATGAGGTAGGTGGTGTTATTTGATGTTGATGGAGATCCATCAGTGTTTTTTGACGAGTGACCCCCTTAGATGGATCAAAAGCATGTTTTTTCCTTATCATACTTGACGGATAATAGGATGTTTAGTTCTTCATAGGTTCAAAAATAGGCATTTCCTAGGGTCATGGAAGAGTATCCTGATGTATTTCTAGAAGAGTTCATAGCGTTACCCCCTCGATGGGAGATCTAGTTCGGGATTGATCCATAACCAGGCATGTCTCTTATCTTGATGTCTCTATATAAGATGAAACCATCTGAGTTGCAAGAGATGCATATACAGATAGATGATCTATTATAGTGAAGTTTTGTTTGGTCGAGTGTGTCACCGTGAGTGCACCGGTTTTTTTCATCAAGAAGGATGATGGCAGTTTGCGTTTGTGTATTGATTATCCTCTTTTGAAAAATGTGACAGTGAATTACCATTATCTTTTTCTTTGGATTGATGAATTTTTTGATAAAATAATGTGTGAATGTTGGTTCTCGAAGATCGACATGCAGTCATGATATCATCATATGCGTGTTATGGATTAGTATATCTTTCATACTGCTTTCAATTTTCATCATGAGCATTAAGAGTTCATAGTGATGTCATTCAGTGTGAGGAATGGTCCGGCAGTGTTCATGGGGTTGATGAACGTTGTGTTTTGTGTGTTCTTGGATAAGTTCTTTGTGCTCTTCATTCACTAAATCCTTATGTACTCTATATCTGAGGAGGATCATACAGAGCATCTCTGTTCCATTTTCGGAGTTCTTCATCATCATCGGCTATTTGGGAAGTTGTTGAAGTGTGAGTTTGGGGCATGAGAAGTCTATTTCATGGGGAATTTTTTATCCTAGTTTATAGTAGTTTTGGATCTTTCGAAGATAGATTTAGTTGCGTCATGGGTATCTCTCCAAGACAATTGTGGAGGTGTGATGGTTCATTGGTCTTGCTGGATATTATAGGAGGTTGGTAGATGATTTCTCTCAGATTTCTACTCTGCTAACAACGTTGAGCCAGAAGGATCAACCATTCATGTGGACTGATTAGTGTCAAGAAGATTTCGAGTATGTTAATGAGAAGTTGATCCGTGCTTTGATTTTTTTTTTCCAACATAAGGATTTCAATTTGAGGTTTTCTATGATGTTTCACATCTATGGTTTAGTTGTATTCGGATGCAGTAAAGATCAATTGTTTTTTATGGGTCTCAGGTGTTGTTTCCCCCCAAATGTAACTATTCCACACACAATATCGATTTGGATATAGGTCTATTTTCCCTAAATTTTTGGAGACATTACCTCATCATTGATCATTTTATAGTATTGACCGATCATAAGATCCCGAGGTATGTTTTCTCCCATCACGACTTGAACTTGAGACAATGTTGGTGGATAGAGTTATTACAAGACTGCAACTTCAAAATTTTGTATACACCTGGAAAGGTGGATATTGTGGGAGATTCATTGAGATGGAAGTCATGCAGTGATGTAGTGAATGAATTAGGTGATCCCTAAAGAGTGCAGGTATAAATTTTTAGTATTATATCCAGATATGGGAGAAGATGGGGGAAAAGGCTGCCTTTTTTAGATTATTGTGTAGTCATATCTAGTGAAACAGGTGGAGGAATACCAGTTGTGGGATCTTGAAATAGAGGTTCCGAGAGACTGAGTTGTTTATGGAGAGGCCCTTGTAGGTTGGTCTGAGGATGAACAACACCAGGTGTTGTTTTAGGAAAGGATTTTCATTTCTTTTGTATATAATGAGATGTTTCTTAGAGGGTTACACACTTCACCCATAGTGGTACATCCGAGCATGAAAATGATGTATCGAGCATTGAGGAGTCAGTTTTGGTGTCCTAGTTTTAAGCATGCAATTTCATAGTTTTTGTCTCGATGTTTGTTCTGCCAGAAGGTGAAGTTCGAGCACCAAGTTCCTGACTGTTTTCTGTATCCATTATATGTTCCTCAGTGGAAGTGTGAGGACATCTCTATGGACATTGTTATTGGTTTACCTTGAGCTCAAGGAGGATATGACGCTATATGGGTATTACTGGAACGTTATGTGAAATCATCCCACTTTATAGTGATCAAGGAGCTGAGATTAGTGGAGGTTTTGTCGAGGAAATATATGTAGAAGGTCGTGATACTTCATAGAGTCCTAAGGATGATCACCTCCGACCAAGATCCTTGTTTTAACTCAATGGTGTGGAGAGGTCTCCATCATGATTTTGGTTCTCAAATATTCCTTAGCACTGCTTTTCATCTAGACATGGATGGTCAGATAGAGCGGACCATCCAGACTCTAGAAGACATGTTGTGCTCTTATGTACCGGATTTTGGAGGTTCGTGGATGAGGGAAATAAAATTAGTAGAGTTATATTACAATTATAGTTTCCACTCCACCATCAGTATGGTGTTATTTTAAGCCTTGTATGGATGAACTTTTTGTTCTATGTTGTATTGGACTAGGGTTAAAGAGTCAAAAATCCTCGAGCCGAAACTGGTACAGAGTACGATAGAGATGGTATAAGTGATTTGTGAGAGGATGAAAGCAATGCAGGATTGTCATAAATCCTATGCTTGTCATATGAGGATGCCTTTATAGACTTACATTGGATGTCATGTGTTTTTGGAGGTGACTCCCCATCATGGGAAGTTGAGTTTTGGTTATGGGAGTGAGCTTTCTCCCTAGTTTGTTGGGAATTTCAAGGTGTTGGATCATGTTGGATTCATGGAATATTGGGTAGTACTTCCCCCATATATGAGCTTCAAACATAATGTCTTCCATGTTATATAGCTCTATAATTATATTCATGATGACTCTCACATCATCGATTGGGGTGAGATCGTTGTTGATGATGATGCGACCTTTGAGGAGCGACCTATAGAGATCTAGTACCGCTATGAGAAGGTGTTGTGTAGGCATGCTATCCCCTTAGTTCATGTCTTGTGGTGGCATGGTGGTGTAGAGGATAGTACCTGGGAACATGATTCGTAGATACGTGCTTAGTACCCTAAGATATTCGATGTTTTTCTCTTCTCTTGTAATGATGTTCATTTGGTGGTTTTAGACCCTTTTCATTTATAAGATAGATTTAACTTATTTCTTATTGAGGTGTTCTCTCTTTTGAGAGGTATCTATAATGATATAGTGTTTAGAAGCTAGTTGTGAGTTTCTAATGGTTTCACCTTGTTCCTTTTTTTGGGGCAGTTGATCTTCTATGGTGGCAAGAGCTTTGAGAGGTATCTCACAGTGTGGTTGTTCGGACCATTTTTTCTATTTCCTCTCTATATTGGTTTTGGATTCTCAAGGTTGATAATGTTTTGAGATCTATCTGATGTAATGTCTAGGAGGTATATTACTTTATGATAATCCAGTGTTTGAGGTGTTCCGGGAGGTCAAGGATACATATTTATAATAATTTTCAAAATTTCTAGTTTTTTGAAAAGTGTTTCTAGAATGGCGAGTCATCCAACGGTAGGTGTACAGTGTTCCTAGAATTGCGATTCATCCAAAGGTAGGTGTACAACATTTCTAGAATGGTGAGTCATCCAATGGTAGGTGTGCAGTGCTTCCAGAATGTTGATTCATCCAATAGTATCTCTATAATGCTTCTATAATGGTGAGTCATCCAACCCCTAGTGTACAATGTTTCCAGAATGGTGAGTCATCCAACGGTAGGTGTACAATGTTTCTAGAATGGTGAGTTATTCAATGGTAGTTATATAGTGTTTATAGAATGGTGAGTTATCCAACGGTAGGTGTATAGTGTTTCTATAATTGTAAGTCTTCCAACAATAGGTGTATAGTGTTTCCAAAATGGTGAGTCATCCAACTGTAGGTGTATAGTGTTTCCAAAATAGTGATTCATCCAACGTTAGGTGTATAATGTTTCCGGAATGGCGAGTCATCCAATGGTAGGTGTGTAGTTTTTTCAGAATGGTGAGTCATCCAATGGTTGTTGTATAGTGTTTCCAAAATAGTGATTTATCCAATGGTAGGTGTATAGTGTTTCCAGATGGGTAACTCATCCAACAGTGATTCATCCAATAGTGTCTCATCCAATGGTGACTCATCCAATGATGAGTCATCCAACGGTGAGTTGTTAAATGATGAATCATCCAACGATGAGTCATTCAATGGTGAGTCATCCAATGGTGATTCATCCCCCGGTGAGTCATCCCATGGTGAGTTATGAACTATGTTTCTAGATTTCTACAGTTTCTCCCCTTTGGAATTATCTTTGAAATGAATTTCATTCAAAGCCATATTGTTAAGGGGTTTAAGGCTGATTCAAAACCCCTAACTCCTATATAAATTTTCTTATGTTTTCAGGTTCCATTACTAGATCAAAATGCATAATTTTGAGTAGATATACCTTTAATGGAAAATCTAAACCGTATCTTAAACTACTGCTCTGTTTGATTTTCAAAAGGGCCAAGATATCTTCTTTCCTTATTTTTACATATTATTTTCCTTAGTATAGGGTTCTTAGTTTTCTTCTTCCTGTAGGACTCATGCGATCGAACTACAATCCTTGTATCATATTCCCTTGGAGTTTTCCTATTGCATGTGCACCCCCTGTTTTGGTGAAACCAAGAAGTGTTGATCCATATTCGATATAAGTTATGTCATAGTGTCCTTGGGTAGATTTATTTTTTGTGGGAGAGGTGATCATGATACAATGTGTTGGCATATTCTTGTGTAAAGAACGTTAGAAACCTTTTGAGGTAGGGGATTCATCACATCTCTATTATTTATGTGCAATTATAGAGTTAGCATGATATAACCCATTGGATCACAAAAAAAATTATATAATAAATATTTGAACTGGATTAAAGAAATGGTATCATTTTCATAGAGATGTTATTGCCTCTTTATTTGTTAGATAGTGTGATATCTATGCTTTTCTTCTTTAGCATGATGTTCTTGATGGAAATTGGTAAAAAATGTAAAGTCGGGTTTAATTTTAAATTGACTGGCTAAAGTATTAAAGAGGCAAGTTAATGAATCCAGTTATTGTTGTTGTGATTTTATGATAATAAAATTGATGTAGTTATGCATATTTAATTGAATCAGTTAATTCAAGATAGAATATAGAATATGTTGTGTGTTAGATATAATGCCAATGTGTGGCCTGAGTTTCCCACTTGTTTTAAAGGCTAAGTGGCTTATGCTTTAAAGTAGTGAGATATTTGTGTGTGTGAAGTTTGAATCATGCTACATGGGATGTGATGTGATCCCGGGATGACTGATCCTAGAGGGTTGTTGTGGTATGTAGGGGTAGTGAGGCCCAGTGGCTGTGGTAGTATTTGATTCCTAGAGTGGCGAGAAGCATTGGTTTGTGCATGTGGGTGTCAGGGAGGACACCATAGATGATGGAATGAGTTGAATCAGGGATTACTCATTAATATAAAATTTTGAAGCTTATTGAAACTATTATTTATTTATCTGTTTTACTCTCCCCACTGCTTGAAGAAAATAGTCTTGCCTATTCTCCTTCCAAAAGAGGAAAAATGCATGGTGTATGAAATGTTATTTTTTGTGTTTATCTTCTCGAGGATGGATGGGTTTACACTCCTACTATTGGTGGAAAATACTCGATGAAAATCTCATCTACTCACAGCATTGATCCCCTTGTGTTCGGTAGCATAAAATGATTTCTTAGAATACCTGGAAATATGAAAAGTGGTAATAATATTAAATAAATGAATAAATGATGTTTAAACCATGGGGTTGAAGCTTTCTGGGATGAAATGTTGGGGTTTTACTTTTATGAAGTCATGGAATCATATTAGTTATGCATGGAGGTCATGGATCTTTGTTAAAATGCTAATGAAATGTGATATAGACATGGATAATGGTAAGTTAATTATTATAAAATTAACTAAAATAAAGTGACACTGATGAAAAGGGATAAGTAAATTAATGTATCTCTTAAAATTGTTTTGTACTTATAGGATATATATTCTTACCAGTAGTAGCTCGGAGTCTGAGAGACGTTAGCTACAACTGAGTATGATACTAGGTGTTTCCCATAGTGTGGTTGTGAGATATATTATTATCTTGTAATTTTTGTGTTTTAATATGATAATCCACCCTATAAGTTAGGGAAACTGACACCCTAGGGATTATGATCCCTAGGGGTTGTTTTCCCCAATATGTTAGTGGGACGATGGATGGCTGGCTACCCCCTTTGACCCTGCACTCTTATCTTGGTAGTTACTTATAATGTTATTCACAGTGGTTAGTTTTCCCCATATATGTGTGTGGAGGGATATAATGTGTTGTGGTTATTTCACACACATATATTCTGTATACAGTTTCTTACATACTACTATAGGTATGACGTTTATAGGCTGTGATGGATTGAGGATCCTTACTCAGTGTATTAGTTGTGATGGATTGAGGTATAATACCTGATGTATAAAACATGTTATATAAGATGTTGGGGCTCCCAAAAACTACCTGGTTACTTTTGGTTATGTGGACGTGGTGGTTGTATTTTCTATGGTGAATTTTGTGGTGATTCACCTAGGTGTCTTCACACTAGCCTTTTTAGAGAGAGATGATCAGGACGTGCGACGCTGGGGAAAAGAGGAAAACTAGTGGGGATGTAAGAGAGTGTTACCCTTGATATTCATTATTATATAATATTATCTTATATGCGATACTTGGTGAGAGTATCTATGGTGAGGCTGAGAACTTATTATACCTATTTAGGTGACTTGTTTCACTTTATTGACTATACTTTAGCATGTATTCTTTAATTTTTCACAAGAGGATCTGGGGAGGATCCTACTTAGTTTACTGTTACACTCACCCTACGCATATATAAACTCTTTTCAGGTCATTTGGAGCAGGTTGGAGATCAGGCTAGTTACTACTATCTTGGGGTTTAATAGGAGCTGTTTGGGCTTCATGGTCTCTTGTGTTTTACTTTATTTTGGTAATTATAGTTTTCCCTTTCAGTTTTAGTAGTTCTTGCTTGAAATTACATATGTGCACTTTAGTTTCATTTAAATTTCAATATGAGCAGGATTTGGTTGGTGTCTATCTTATCTATCTCTTCCGAATGTGTTTTATTATTGGTTAAGGCCTCTAACATGTGTGTTTATTATACCCTCGGTGCTATTCTCCGACCTGGAGCTTACTGGAGGAGGGATTGGGGTGTCATTATATCTTTTCTCACATTTTTGTCCCATGAGGTGTACACAATGTAGGGAGGGGTTCATGACAGTGAAGACCATAATGGTTGATTAAGAATAATTTTATCCTATACAAAGAAAATTTCCCTCATCAATTTAATTATTCCCTTAGAGATATATCACAACATCTTGGAAAACATTACTTTATGGAACATGAATTGGGAAAATATCAAGCACCAATACTGACATCTGGTTCACTAACAATGATGGATTATTTTAATAAATCCCCACACCTTTTATAGGGATTAAAGCGGTACTACAGAAAAATGAAAGAATCATCTCACAACTAGAAAATGAGGATTATTCACAAATTTATGGAATCATATAGGTCAAGTATGTGCTCTTTTATTGTAATGCATGGTTGGTTGTTATAGTACATCTAGATGATCCTATTCAATATTATTCCATTCGAAAATTTTCCATGAATGAAATTCAAGAGAATAAGGATGATGGTGATGTTTTAATACAATTTTTTTAGAATCATATTCCCCCATCACCCACTAAAGATAGAGTATAAAATTTATATCATTTAAGAAATAAAAAATTTAAGTTAATTTTATTGATGCTAAGGGATTTTGTGTTTATTAATTAATAAAATACCAATGTCTTAAATATTACCTAGGGATGTAACAAAAAGTGATTAATAGATATTTAAACAAGGATATTTCTTCAAAAAAAATGTCTTTAATTTCAAGAGTTGAAAAAAGGTAACTAAAAATTATCATGATAAAGATCTATTTCAATGGGATTTCATTATGCTATTAGAATCAGCAAGGGAAGTAAAGGGTCCCATTTTTTATCTGGGAAGTGTTATGGTGGGAGATTAAACTGGACAAAATCCTTTGAGGCTAGGGTAAATAATTGAATACTTTTAGGACACCCATTTGGATAACCTAGACATGAACTTTGAGTATTTATTTTGTTAATTTTTATTCAACTTTAAGATAAAAAAATTTTGTTTTAGGGGAAGATAAATGGTTCTTAATATATTTTGTTATTTTTCTTTATTTTTTCCTTTCTTGAATAAGGACTTCTGTAATATGTTTGTTCTCTTCCACAAGTGAGGGTTTTATGTCATTTTTTGTTTTTAATTAGAGAAATATGTATATATGTTTCACATATAGGAAAACTCATATTATATATAATTAATTTTTAATTTTTAATTTGGATTTTTATTTCAATTTCAACTTCAATTTTTTTTATTTCAAATTTTTATTTATTATTTCATTTTTAATTCCAATTTTAATTTCATTTTATAATTTATAATTTCATTTAAAACGTTTAACTTTCTATTTTAATGGATTTTTTATTTTCTATTCTAACTCATTAAAATTTAAATTGAAAAAATACATTTTGTGTGTGTGTGTTTATATATGTGAATATATCTTGAATATATATTTGGATATACATATAAATACATATAATTATACATACATATATACATATATACACACATTATATATATATATGATTTATAACTCATATACACATATAAATATTGTTATAAAAATGTATATATACTGTTAATTTATTTAAATTATTTGTATTGTATTTTTCATACTTGTTATGAGTTTATAGATATATATATTTTTTATCTATATAATATTTTTACATATATGGTATTCATGTATATATAAACAGACACACACACACACATACAAACATACGTACATACATACGTACATACATACATACATACATACATACATAAATATAAATATACATATATGTATCACTATATAATATAAAAAAAATATAGTATTCCTTAGAGTTTGAAGAGTCAATATGAATTGGCTAGAAAAAATGGGACATGGGAAGACCTCAATCTTTGCATGAACAATATACTGTTGACGTTTATACAAAGGGTGGAGAACTCTCAAAACATCATTTTATCTAATGGTGTGACAGTTAGATGACTCTCTCATTGGGATCATGCTATGAATAGTTTCTTGAGATTATTTATTCATGATATTTGATGATGTTTTCATGTTTTATTTATTTTCACTATGATTATGAATGGGTTAGTTATTTATTGGAACTATGATAAATTAAATTTATTATGATTTATTTATTTTTGAAATATCACACCATGATGTGGCATCTATTATTTCAAAACAGACAGAAGGTAGAATGATTATTTCACAAAGGTGAGAAGCATGAAACAAGGAAGTTTCATTACACAATAATGATATCTTGTTGTGTTATCAAATCATTATTTCATAGGTTTCACACTATAATGAAAGTTCGTGATTTAAATAGGTTTAATGAGAAAAATTAGGGTGAAATACTACACATTACTAAAATATTCTTTGATTATAGTTTTATGGTTTATATAAAAGTTCAAGGATTTCATTTAGTAATTTATCAGGATATATAATATTAATTTTCTATAGTAAATTGAAGGATTTATTTTTACTATGTAGTCTATTGGATTTACTTCAATGATATGAATAAATATTCTAGAGAAAATTGAGGCTCATAACTACTATGATATGAAGGACATGGTTACACCATGATATATCCAATGTATATGAAGATTGTTTATATCTATGTGAATACTTTAAGAGTTTTAAATTTCATTAGATACATAAGTTTTGTATCTAAGATTCGTTAAGTTAATATAACTCAATGAAGGATATCACACTGTATTTTTCCATTATTCATTAAAAAGTGAATATTCGATTGGGTATGAGTATTAAAGTGTTGTGATAGTGAAATAAGAACTCCAATGGGTGTTTTGGAGAGAATTTTATGATTTTATGTGGATCAGTGAATAAAAATATTGAACAAAAAGATAAATAACCTGAGTAGGATTAGAGATGATCTATAATTATCATTAGCACTTATTTATAGTCTTTATTATTTGTTTCTTCATTGAAATATATAGTATTATTATGAAAATATTCATACTTCATTCATCTATTATAGTTGATAATAAAATTATAACATTTTAAGTGATATGATAGATATTGAACACCATGTTTTTAAAAAGAGGTAGTAAATAATGTATAAATATATTATGTTATATGAATTCTTAATCATTGTATATCTTTTAGTGACCATTGATCCCCCTATATGTTAATTTATTATTAACATGGGATAATAATTTTTTATAATATAAATGTTTTATTATGAATAATTTTCCCTCATTTTTTTGATACCTTTTAATGGGCATCCGAAGAAGAGGATATGATAGATGGTCTTTCATTGTATTCATTCAAGAGTATTCGTTCCAAATATTCTTGAGGATCTTTATTTTTTATTAATTTGTTACATTTTTTTATTTAATAACTTAATGGAGAGTATGAGTTTCATTATCAATAATGGTTTTCCCATATTCGATGTAAATGGATTTCATATATGTACAGAGATGATGGTTTAGTATTTTTATCACCTAGAATGGATATTATTGACATCATCAATATGGTGTATATATTCCTAGAGTTAGGATATAAATTACATTACAATATAAAATAATATTAATGTTTATAGGAGAGTACACCATTTTTATTATTATTCATCTAAGATAAAGAGTTGACAAGTGAAATGGGATCCAAAATAGTGAATTCTATATAGGGAAAGCTTGATGATATTCATAAAAAAGTTAATATGTTCAAGGAATCAAGCTTAAAAAAAGGTCATGAAAAATTTAAGAATATTTGGATTGAGAAATATGAGTTTTTAGATTTTTAATTCATTTAATTTCAAAAAAAACTGATCTATTTGAAGTTATAAATAATTTCTTTAAGATATCCTTTTTGGAGAAATTGAAAACAATTCAACCCGAAATTTTTTTTGTAAAAAATTTTTGATTTGGATGATCAAGAATTGGAATAGGTTTATCATATATATAATGAATAATATATTGGTAACTTATGAGATAAAAAGGAATCCCACATTGAATAAGAAATTTAAATTTGAAAACATAATTTCTTTTAATGTCTTCAATTTAGAAAACTGAACCTATATTACCCAAATTAAACCTTAGTCGGAGATCCATTAAACTTATTTGTGCCTCCCCATGTGTAAGGGGTAGTTAACTTGTAGAGAGGGTATAAGGGGTGATAATGGGTAGATTATACTCTATGATAATATTTAACTGTAATAAATTGCGTAAGGAAGCCATTGATAGTTAAAAAAACAAAAAAATAACAGATGAAAACATGTTATATTACATACATAAATTACATATATAATTGAATAATATCCATAAAAAAGTAAATTTCATCACCTATAGGCTGATCATATAAAAACTTGTCAAATAAAATAAAATAAATCCCATCCTATCACCAAGGATCTACCATATCCTTTCCAAAAACCAATTCCATACACAAACTCCACTAATATCTAGATACTAACCCTTTTCTATTTACAATTTCATGAAACATGGTGTTTTTATGCATCCCAGATGGCCCATGTAGTGTTTGAGTATGAAATTATTAATCCCCTACCAATTGTGTCCCAGATAAAATCCATACACATATAAGTGTATGATAAGCGAAAAATTTGATAAAAAATACACCATAATAACCCACTCCACCCATTATCTACAATATAAGATGACCACCTTACTTACTTCAAAAAATGGTGGAATGAGGCAACTTACCCATGTTCTATCAGACCAGAAGTACCCTTGTCTGTGTAAACAATTCCAAACCACATAGTAATACACACTAACATATAACCAGCATGACCATTCCATGCCATTAGTAATAATCCATCGAAATAACATCTATATATCATGCCTCAATAACCATGATCTATTGATTCACATTCTAATTTATATATTAACATCCCAAAAAATCTGGAGCACACTGAGCATCCACTCCAATTTGGTAATCTCAATCACTCCAAAAAAAATTATAGAAACCTATGACATATCCCTCTTAGAAACCAATAATTAACCCCATAAACCTATTCCACTACACTATAAAGGATAAAAAATGACTAATGGTTAAAATCCCACACGGGCCTTGTCTATTATGTAAATAACCCCAAAGTACTTGACTCCATGGTGAGTGGAAATCACTAATAACATATGAACACAACATGTATGGAAAACCCTAACCACAACCCATTTAAATGGTCATTAAAACTCATGCTACACTATAAAATCCATTTCAATAATTTCCCTAACAATCCACAACAGTCATGATCCAAATGAATCACATTTATAAATTCATCAAAAAACTACCATTTTCAAACACATGGTGGATTTCTTTACAAGGATTAGATCCATCAATCATAAACAAGGTATACTGCACTGAAATTTAATTTTCAAGTATGAAAATTATTTATTGGTTTTTTTCTTATATTTCCTTATTTTATTTATTCCTATTTTTTATTACATTCTTGAAATATTTTATCATTTGGATGAAATTTTAACACATTTTAGATAAATATGTTATGACTCTTGGTAAAATGGAATGGATAGTTCATGGTATTTAATGGACAATATATTTCTTGATATGATGAGTGCAAGGGAGAAGGAAAATAGAAACTTCACAAATAAATAAAGGTAAAAAGTATATAAATTTTAGATTAATTTAATGATTCACCCATTCATGAAGGTCGTATACTTAGTGAAGAAGTCCGGTAGAGGAGGGTAGTGGCTAGGGGAATTAAGTTGTGATGGGTAGTTGGGATGGAATTTTGAAAATTTCTATTATGTAATAGTATTTAGGGTGATATTTTATATTGGTAACCCCAAATATTAGGGTCCTAGATTTTTTTGAAATCAATGAATGAAGATTCCATGTCATGAAAAGGGGAGGACACACCATGACTATATGTATGGGTCTTCATGGTACTCTTATAAATAAGAACACTTATGCGCAAGAGGCCATTACTTTTTAAAAATTTAGTGAGAGAATAGGTATCACAATTGTCGGTGTAACCCTTTCCATGATGGGGATGTCATAGATGAAGTACACGTCAAATATGTCAATCTGTATAGGTTTTAAACACCATGAACAATATGGATATAGTGTGTTGCAACCCTGGGAAGTGGGATTGTAATTCTACATGAAACTGGTGTGTCACTTCATGACATGAGAGGTTAAATTATAACCTATCTTTATCAGATAATTTGTAATATCTATGAATATATTAAATGCGATTTAAAAGACTATTTTTCTATTTCCTCTAGTGGTTTCATGGAAAATACCTCATATTAATCGTTTAGGCCATGGATATTACCCCTCTCATATTTATTTTCCTCCCTCTCAATAAAAATATATTTTTTATTGATAATCACCAAGTAAGTAGATTCCCATTTTCTTTATTTTTTTATTCCCTTTTTATTATTGGATTTTTTTATTCCCAGTGGACTAGATACCCTAGGGTTTTTAATAGTAAAGCTTATGATGAGAGTTTTTGATTTAAGGGTTTTCTCTCTAATCCTTTAGTGGATCCTCACCATTATCTAATAACTTCAATATATTTTTGAAAGGTATCTCTACATAATGACCTGTAATTTAGTTTAACCATATTTCTTAGGTTGTTTTGGATATGTACATCCTATTAGGTTTGAAATAAATTTTTGATAAAACATTTATTGCTATTACTAATTGTTCTTGACATTGTGTGAAAAAATGTGATGTTTACTTGGTTTTAATGTGGTGTTTTACTTTAAATCTTATTTATTCATGTAAAGTGTTTAAGGAAATTTGTTAAATGTTATTATTAATAAAAATTAGTTTTAAAGGGATATTTTGATAGGAAGTTTTTTATAAATGAAGTTTCATTGATTATAATCCTTGGATTTAAGTGAAGGCATGTTTGATTATGTAATTATTAATGTTTCCAATAATATTACAATTGATTATTAATGATTTTATCAAGGGAAACTTGGGAATATATTTTAGTAAATATGATTCATGATTCAATATCATTTTTTTCATGCTTCGAGGATTTCACCAGACTAAATAGAGAGGGTAAGTTGGTGTTGGTTCTATTTGGTTTAAATAGTTTAACAAATGTTTCAAAATATCTATCCTAGTTACAAATTTTATGTAATTTTATTATTGTCATAGATAAAGTAACACCACATGATTTTAGTTTATATTATTTTAAATTAATACTACATTTAATTTCATTTTCCACAAATAACACTAAGCATATACGAACTATGATATACTATAGGGATATTATTATTTAAATATAACTGTTATAACATAGATTTTGGATTAAAAATTATGAATAAAAGTATCCATATTATGAAATATATTTATAATTTTTTTCCACAATAGATTGAAAAAGAAATCAAATATTTTTTTGGTTAGAATGAAGTTAAAATATTTTAAAGGAATAAAAGATATTTACTCTAAAACTATTTTCATGCACGCAAAATATTTTTATCCTAATTGATTAAATTATTCACTATTGAGGAATGAGTTTAATGAAATGTTTAGATTATATATCCAATAAAATTAATTAACATTAATTTAATTGTGGTTACTAGTTAAGGAATGAGAATGAAATTATTTTCTACTTTATAAATCTACTTTCCACAAAAATGGTATTTATTAAATTTTATACATGGATATTGTAATTAATTTATTCTAATTGGTTTATACAATAGACATAATTTTTTATAATAGCCTAAAAAAATATATCTTAGGGTGATATTTTGGGATTTTTAAGAAAAGATTGATTTTTGGATGAACAATGAAAATACTGCTTTTTATGAAAGCTGTCTTCCCTTTTAAAGTAATTAATTTTTCCCATTATATATTGGATTGGATTGTAGTAATATTATAAAAATTTATTAACACAATCTATTTAATTAAATGGGAATATATTTTTTAAATTATTTCAGAGTAAAATCATTTTTATACTTAAGATGATAAATTTTATAAAAATAGTTTTTTCACTATATTCCAAGAACCTATAGTAAAATTTAGTTTTAACAATTTTAGAAATAAAATCATATAAAATGGATTTCATATTTGTAATCATAAAGCTAAAATTTATTAATAGGTCCAATTTCATTTTTAGTGACAATGAATAGTGTCCATGATAAAATTCAATCACCCTAGTAAAGGGTAAATTTGTTTAATCAAGGATGAAACTATGGGATAAGGTCAAAAAATCAATTCAAAACAATATAATATTTTATTTGATGTGTTTATTTTGAATAAAATCATTCCATTATTAAATAGTTGGCATTTTAGTGACATATTCCTATGACTATAAGCTTTATATTATTTTAAGTGAAAGATAATTCGAAAATGTCACTCCCTTTATTTTAATACATCTAATATGTTTTCAAATATATAAAATGAAGGTATGAATAGATATAAAACTTTATTTTGAATATGAATATATAATTTTAATTATATTAATTTATATTTAATTTTTAGTGATGGTATTATTACTTTGACAGCTTATGAAACGTCAATGGAGTGCTTATGCAAGTTGAAGAAAAATACAGTAAATTATTTTAAAAACATTTAAAGTAATATTTTTTGGATAAATAATGGAGATACCCTAAAATATTATATAAATATTTGGTATTTTTGATGGTTAAACATTTTAAATTCCAATTCATTTATTGTCTTGACGTCTTTAAATAAATAAACATTTATTACAATGGTTAAGGTTAAACTAGTTAACGATGGGGTTAATAGAATAGATGTGGTTCAAATTGAACCTTAAACATGTTAAAATTTTATTAATTGAATTAATTTCTACAATATTACCCTTATATTCAAATATATGTAATTGTTGGTCCATTTCACAAGAGTTAGTATAATATCCTGACTAGTTTATAAGGTATGTTTCTATTTAAATTTTGGTTAAACTACCTTGGATATGGCTAATGAGAAATTATCCTAGAGTTGGTATGGTCCTAGGAATGTCTCTAGGGTTCGGGGAATAAAAAAGAGGGAAATGAGGGGTTATAGTATATAATGAACAATTATTATTAATTGTGCACTATGACTTTGTTTCCTGTTGAAGTAGGATGCACAGTTTGAAAACCTTGTCGGGTGGCCTAGGATTACATGTAGTTGGAGGTCCCTCTTGGACATAGGGAAATTCACGGTTTCCACTCAGTTTAACAAGATTTTTTGATGTCCAAAGAAACAATGTGTTCTGATGTCCTCTTGGATTGGATGGTTAAGTAATTAATTAGATGAATGGATTTAAATATTTGAATCCTAAAATTAATATCTATGAAAAATGATGTGGGGGAGAATAAAGGTATTAAAATAAAGGAATAAAGAAGAATAATTATTTTCTTATCTATAATTTATTTTGTTATGTTTAACGAAAATATATAATTAATTATCATAATATATACATTTTTTAAATGTACTTTTCTAATTATTTTCTAAGTGAATACCAAACACTAACCCCTTTTATTAATAAATCAAAATGTGTGAATGTTTGTGTGCATGATCAGTCTATTTTAATTATGTTCAAAGAAAAAAAATCCTTATCACCCGTCACATGACTTATATATATCATCCTACATTGATTTAAATGATTCATATAGAAAATTTACGTGTCTCTATTACATTATTAATTTTATTTTTTCCGTGATTATTTACATAAAATATAGGTTTTTTATATAAATAATTTATAATTTGAGATTTTTATTTTTCAGAAATTTTATCATTGGTATAAATTTTATTTTTTATTAGTTTTCACCATTAATTAAACATCATGGTAGGTGACCATGATTCGTCATCATATTTTTTTTTAATTATTACATTGAGTAATGAATATTTTTTATAATATTTTAGGTTAAACATGGTCATGTGTATAAGTCAATATAATGATTTATCAAGATATAAAAAGGTGAATTAATGATTTTATGAATTTCATATATGTGTCTTTATAAATTATTTTATTTAATTAATTCATTTTTAAAATTAACTTTCATAACCAATGGTTGTAATGTGATATTTTTTATTAATAATATCTTTTTGGGTGATTTCTCAAGAAGATTGAGAAAACTAGTGTTAATTGTATAAGATTTAGAAAAAAGGGGATCTTTAAAAATAGATCCATCGAATATGCATCATGGATATTTTATAAGGATCATTTGAAATGATGCATTATTCATTCATACAATGAGTTCAGAGGTTAGAACATCAAGTAAACGTTCATATGGATGTTATCATCCTTTGATAATTTCTTAATCTACATGTCGCAATGTTAAATTTTTTTAAAAAAAATAATATTTAATATTATAATGATTCTATCAGATGGGGAATTATAATGTGATATCAATATCATGTTTCAAAGGCGACTCATACTAATTTCAAGTGTTTCTGGAGTTAAATTTGTATTATTATAGATAACATTCCACACCATGATGTGTGAAGGCTACACATCCCCATATATAATAGTGAAAAATGAATTGGGTCTTGAAATTTTAAGTTTTTAGAGTATTGGTTATTAGAATAGATTTCACACCACAAAGGATTAGTCCAAATTAGGTACTATTTATTAGTGAAATGTGTTATAGGAGAAACCAATCATTCATTCCATGAAGGTTGAGGTCACACCTTGAATAATGTACTATTTATAATTCAAATAGATTTTGGGATGTGACAATATTATAGTGTTCTATTAGTTATTTGAGAAACTAAAAACTATTTAATGAAATTCAATTATATATTTTATTGGATATGCTACAAGGTTTGGATTTTAAATTATTGTTATTGGTAGTTAATTAAATTTTAATTTGATATTTGATATTTGAATTTTATTTTATAATATAGAATATAGGTAGTAAATATAATAGAGTGTGACATGTATAGAATTGATGAATATTTATTTTTGTTGAAAAAAATTACTCTTGAAGATTTTTATTTGGTAATTGAAGTGTGTAATACTAAAGTAAGTTTTGCAAGAGTTTTAGAAGAAATATGTTTTTATATCATTGATTATTTGGATGTGGTAATTCAATATTAGGCATAAAAACCTTATTTTTTAGTAAATATTATTTTGATAAATGTATTATTTTTTCAAACATATTTTTGGATTATATATTGGTTTTTGTATGTAAAAGGGTGTGTACATTCGTTGAGCAGTGAGATCTTCATAAAACTTATAATCACATACTTTGAATTATTGGTTAATTAGAATATAAAAAAATTGTTATATTATTTTAGATATATTTTTTATGATAACTGAGGTAAAATCATATGTTCAATTATTTTACCATTTCACATTTTATTGTGATTACAAAATAGTTTCATTCTTTCATTACTGATGCATAGAAATAGTTGATTAAACTTAAAAAAATTGAAATTTATTTTCTCCTAAATTCCCCCAACCCACCTACTCTGATTGTGTTCAGTGAGACCTCTATTGTATAACAAGTGGAATCATACCCTTATGTTATTTCTTGAATCAATTGAAACAATGTCAAGGTTATGGAAAATAGAGTGAATGTAAAGGGAGTACCCTTTTTGATGGATGTAATTATCAAATTTGGAAGAATATATTGAGATCACATTTATGATCTCCTAAAGTAGAATTATATTCTATAGTATTATATGGGAAACAAGTACATTATCCCATCAGAATATCAATGACAGAATGTGACAAGATGTGGTTGAGTGATGATTATTAGGCTCAAAATGTCTTATCTAGTGAACTATACAATAGTATGTAAATATTGGAGATGAATTTTACCTCATAAAAATGTGTTATGTTTAAAATTTATAACTTATATGATGTTTATATCATAGTTAATAAAACAAATATACATGTATTAAAGAAAATATTTGATGATATAAATATGAATTATAGTGAAGATTATTATGGTTTCTTTTATTGTCTTACTGAAGTGGTTGGTGTAATATGAGGACCTCTATATTAGTTCAATGATTATAACACTATGAAAAATATTGTATATAGGTTACCACACATTCAAAATAAAAAGTCTTTAGAACTTGAAGTGATGAAATTTATAGAGTCATCACCTTATAACATACACTATACACTGGTTTCATAAAATATGAGCATTAAAATAGAGATCTATGAACGTTCATCTAAACTAGTAAAATTTAAAGATGTTGATATATAGGAGGTATAAGAGGATCAAATTGACGATGATTTTAGACATGATTTGTTATATCTTATTCCATAGATGTGTGAAAAAAGTATATATCAATTTAATAGAAATAAAACACTAGTATATTTTCATTTTGGAAATTTTGGACACATCACTATTAGGCGTCTAATTTTATATAAATAATATTATGTGGGAATTTTAATTCCCACAAAAAAACTATTCCTCTTGAAAGAAATCTCAATTTTGTAAATTTTAGTGGACTTATATTGAAGAGGAAAGTATTGTTATGAAAAGTGAATGGTGATATTAAGGATATATATAATGGATGGTATTGAAACTAAGATTATCTTAGATATATATGATCTAATGGTATCATCAATGAAGAATTATAAAAATAAATTATAATACTATGATCAATCACAAGGATTTTTAAATATCCAAATAAAATTGGAAGGGTCTATAGAATAAATTGATTTAATTATTTTGAAGAACAGTAAAATTAGTGGTCTTCTAATGGAATCATCAAATAATGTCGATGAACATTAATATAATGTTTATTATCTTGAAAATTTATTTGTGGAATATGAAAAATATTTTAGTGAAACCTAAATATAATGCGAGTTTAGTATAAATGATTGATGAAAATACTATGAGAATTTATAAAATAAACATATTTATCTAGGATAATACCATCAAGTATGAAGTAATTAAAGAATAAGATATCTATTTGCGAAATAAAAATGAATTATAAAGAAAAATATATGTCTTGAAGAGTAATATTCAGTTATAAATGTTTTTAGATGAAAGTTCTAAATATTTGGTAGAACGGGGCACCATAACATTTAAAGATATGTTTACAACTTAAATAATTAATGGGATCAATAAAGTGAGAATTTTCTAAGACATCAAAACATAAAATAATCTGTCTACAACATTGAAAAAGTCAATGGGGTAATGTTATGAAGTATTGAGAACAAAAAAATAATCATTAATATTTTTAAAATTTGGATATTTATGGATAAATGATGGATACATAATAATATAGTTTATTTTTTTATTTTTTTATTTTTCATGTCCAAATAAAGGACTATTATTGTGACGCATAAATTTATATATGAGAAGAAGTTATTTTAAGTCATTAAAGAAGAGTAGTAAGTTATTATTCTAATCAAAATTGAAATTCATTCATTGATTAATTTTTAAATTAATCATAAAATGGACATAAATCGGTAGATTTATTGAAAAAAAGATATTTATCTTCTAATAGAATTAAAATTAAAATTAATTAAATGAAACCTAATTATATTCCTTTGAAAAATAGGTTTTATTAAATTGAAGAATAATTTAATCTAATTACTTATGTGGAAAATAAAGATATAAAACCAAAAAGCCTTAACTCATTTGGGAATATTATGGAAGGAAATAAAGAATATTGGAATGAAAAGTTTGGCTGATATTTCCTTGAAAGAGTCGAAGAATAATGGTTCTAGGAATCTAATATTCAGGTGTTTGTCACACATGAAAAGTAATTTTAATTTTTTGAGGAATATTAATAACAGAGTTGACAAAACATAATTTTTTTGAAATAATGTGGCATTAATGATTATTATTTATGGAATAAACCAATTTTCCAGTGATGAATTGAATAATAATGAATGCACATTATTTTCATGGTTTTCATTATAATTTATTTACTATTAGTCGTCTTTGTGAATCAATACTGGAGGTAAGATTCAATAAGAATGGATAAAAATATAAAGAAAATGATAGGTGTTAATTGATGTTTTCTTTCTGAGAAATATAAATAAATATAATATAGATAGTAAATAAAATACTTGTCTTATAATTATAGAATAAAAAAGAAAATTGTGGCATTGAAGGCTAGGTGATGTTTGTAAAAAGAGTATAGGGATTCTTTCAAAATTCCAGGATATAGTGGATATTAATTACTAGAAGTGAGATCAGTAAAATATTTAAAAACATTATTTATAAAAAATGGTAGTTTAAAATATATATCCTATTAAGTAGATTTGAGAATCAGAATTTCTTAATTTTTTTCACACTTATGTTATTAGTTTAATTGGTTAGGATAGAACCTATGGTGAGAGTCATTTCATCTTATTTGTTAATTATTGTAGTAAAATGGTGTGTTACATTATTATATAATCCAATATTGAAGTTATATATTTCTTAAAAGGGTTTTATGGAATTTTTTATTGGAAGAACAATTTAAATTATGAAATTAGAATATTTCATAGAGTACACATTCCCTAAGGTAGAAAATTACCTTCAAAACATAGTATTATACATATAATATTCTTGGGGAGAACTACACAATAGAATAGGGCCATGGGAAGAAGAAAACGTAAAGTAAATAATTAAAAAAATAAGATATTGATAGATAGTGAAGTTTGAAATCACTACTACAATAATGATATTCAGGTTTTTGTTTATAAAAGATAGAGAATTACATTGTACATGGGTATATAAAATTCCACAAAAAATATAGAACTGATGAAAACCCTCCTAGAAGCATCATATATTTTTTGTAAGATAATACATTATCCAAAATAAAGATATAAATCATGGAAATATATTAATACAGTGGATGATGGTATTTTCATGAACTAATAATAAAAGAGAAAGGCTTATTAATGATTTAGTGAAGTGAACAATAAGATTATTAATAGAAATAATAAAAAATTAGTTATTATTTAATCCAAAAAAAATCATTAATTTCTATCATTTGTGATAGATTTAAATAATATAGATATGTAAAGAAATATTTGGGAGAGTTTATTTTTTTATAAATGTCACAATTCTTGGAATGAATCTATATAAGGAAAAGGTGATTAAGTTAGTCAACAAGTGACATAATCAAAAGTAAAAGTGTTTATATTTATCCAAGTAATAATATTAGAGTAAAAGATACTTTAACACAAAATTATAGGATAACATGAATAGAGAACACTACTATATTATCAAATATATATCCCATTCCATCTGAATAATTTTTAAAAAAATTAATCATGGGTGAAATATTTTAATAAAGAATTCGATTTTAATTGAAAATATCAATCATGGGGGATATTTTACTGACAAAAATAATAATATATTTGATAAATTATAGATCATTTAGAAAAAAATGATGAAAATAGAAAATAAATATGGAATAATTCATTGCTGGTATGTATTGAACATTACAAGGTTGTAGTTGTTGATGTTGAAGAGACATTCCTAACAGTAAAAAATATATATTCTATTAGACTTTTCTTTCAAGTATATGTAAAATAATTCATAATAGTATTGTAAATGTATATGATGAATAATATTTTGAATTGATTTCTGAATGAAAATGATTTTATTGAGGAACTAGTTTGATTTATAATTAGATATGATGATTCAAAAGTGTTTAAGTTTAAAATATATATATTCCAAAAAAAAGAAACATTTTCTTTGTATTCAGTATTAAATAAATTTCTGATGTGTATTTTATTCAATTTAGAAGGTGTTGACCACATCCACTTTTTAAAATTTTCATAGGAGGGACAGTTTATGGTGATTTGGTATATAGATGAGATCATATTTAGAGTAAAAAATAATAATTTTGTTGATAATTTTTCTAAAATTTTGAATTAGGAATTTGATATCCTATTCATCAAATAATTAAAATAAATTTTGGGGAAATAAATATATTCAAATAATGGTATTTTATACATCATAGAAGTGAAATATGATAAGGACGTGTAGAATAAATTTAGAACAGAAGAGTTCATTCTTATCTCAAATATAATGGCAGTTAGAACAATTCCCAATATGTATAAGAAAAACATGATGGAAGAATAAACTTTATATAAAGTAACCATTAGGATTTTACTATGTCATACTATAACTGGTCAGAAATATTTTCTTCTATGTTCATAGAAGTAGGTTTGTATATTTTTCTGATAAATGAGTACCCATATACAGTGACGATAGTTAAAAGATAGATTTAGTGAAAATTGAATTATTTTTTAATGTTTAAAATAGGATAAATCATTGATGTGTTGGATTATTCAGATTCTAATTAGGATAGTGAAATTATGGATTTAATATCTATATGTGATTGTTAATTTTACAATGATTTTATTTCTTTTCTATAAATAAAAGAAGGGGTTTTTCATTGAGAAAAGGAGAAGAAAAGTATATATCAATAAAAAAATATGTTATGATTTTTTTATGAATAAATTTATATTTGTAAGACCTTATTGAATTGGTGAAATAACCAATGATGGATGAGCATGAAAAAAATATTCAATTGTATTGATTACAAATATAGTATATCACTCTCACAAAAAGTGAATTGTGATCATTTATTATTTCAAAAAATATAAGGCAAGGAATAACATTGTGGAACTATAGTTTGTTAAAACCCAATATTATGTTGAATATATATTCACTAAACCATTAGAAGCTCTTGTGTTTATGAGGCATAGTATGTTCTTAGAGTTCCACCAATATCTTCAAACATTATATAATTGACTTCCTATGTCCATAATTTATTAAACTCTATATTTGGTATCTATTTCTGATTAATATGATTCATTATTCATTAGTTTCAAGAATAAAGAAGTAGATATTATACATTGTGATTAGAAAATAAATGGAATTTATTAAAGGAATTATTGAATTCATTACTATATTTTTTTATAATCCTATTTTCTATAATTATCATTGACTCACATAGGCATATAAATTAATTTGTTGACCATTTTATTTATTTACAAGAGGGATATCAAATAGAATTATATAATAACTATTTTAATTAATGAAACATAACCCATTGAATTTTCTTATAAAAGGTAGAGAATAATTATAGATTTTTTCATGGATAATTTGTAAATAAAATGTTTTTCTTAGAGTGATAATTAATGTGGAGAATAACATATGGAAATCATGGAGTGTAGGGAGACTGTAGTATCAATGTCGAGGGGTGTATATGAAAAATGACTGTTATGGTTGAAAATAAATTCCAAAGGAGGTTATTATTGAAACCATATGTGATAATATTGGAATCTGTATCCATAAGATGTAATTTTTGTGATTTGTGATGAATTGAAAGATAATGATAATTTATTTTATAAGTTTTTGAAAAAGGGATAGTTCACATCATGATCCAAATAAAATGTATCAAGGATAAGTTTTGTAAGGATCATATAGAACATTTTAAGGTTGATTAACACTAGGATTTCAATGATTTCACTTTAATGAATAGTGTGGTAATATTATTGTTTTCTATTTCCCAAATTTGTGTTTTTATGATATGCATCACGATACAAAACATTGTGCTTCGAGTGATTTCAAGTGGATTTCAATGGTTATTTATGATATATCACTTCAACAAAAAATCAATAACATACATTAATTGAGATTGAAGAAGTTTATTTTCCTTATGTTGAAAATGTTACATTGTTTAAGGAATTCTTCATCGCACGTAGTATGGGTTACATGTTGTTTTATTCTACTAATAAAACCTATAATGTATAAAATTTATATGTTAATTTTTCCTTCTAGTAAAAACATGTTTAATGATTTAAAGTCATAGGAAATGATAATAACTACAAGATAATTGAATAAAGATATTATAGAAACCAATCTATTATGCTGTTGAGGTTTATGTTTTGCTATGATAGAGGAAGTATACATAATTTAAAATAAATTTATGATATGGTAGTTTTATTATGGCATGGTAGTTATTTGAGAATATAATAACTATTTATTTAAATCCAATGATGGAAATTTCATGGAAAATGATCTAACAGATAGAATTATATTTGTGTAATTTGTTGATAATTGATGAATGAATTTTAATTTGAGATTAAAATTCTACAAGATATATATGAACAAGGTCAATACAGAAGATAAATAGTCACACTCAAAGAAGAGAGAAATGTTAAATATCATAAGGAATAATGTACCATTAAATGCCCTGAATTGAGAAGAGAAGTTTGTTATATTGATTCACATTGAGGATCAATCATGGATGAAATTATTTTTCTTCATGCCATTAATGATATATAAGTGAATATTATAGAATCGTGAAGAAGAATCATTTTATTTATAATTTATTGTTTTTATTGGTGTTTTTTGAGTTTTACATGGATGTTTATTACATCGTTGTAACCCTATTGTAAATTGTGTGTAGAATATAGTCAGAGGACATAGACCTTAGTTGATCAATGAGAAATTATTAATTATTATAGTCATGTAATAATAATATAGTGGCTAATTTTCTTATCAATAGAGCATTGATCTCTACTCCTTGGATGTATGATTCTACTGGTGAGCTGAAAAAAAATTAAATTTTAAATTTTTTACATATTATTTATAATAATAATTGTAATCAAGATTTCATATTTAATGTTAAGGAAATGATTGATTTATAATAAGTAAAGAAGAGATTTCATGGCACACTAATTCAACCAATCCCCTGTTAGGGAATTTTGGGGGACCTCTAGTGTACCAAATTCATCAAATAGATGATTTTTAGTTAAATTTTATATATTAAAACTAAACCTATATGACTATGTCTCCCAACCATGAAATTAACTTATTTTATATGAAATTTTGATAATTTCAAAGGAAAATAAGTATTATCAAGTAATTTAAAACTCAAGAAACATTAGACTCATATAAATAAAAAATATTGATCTATAAAATTATATAACAAATGAATTGTGAATTTTATCATAATATTTATTTTAATAATTAAAATGTGGAAAGTAAATATCCCATATAAAAATATACCATATACCAAAATACTAAATGATAGAGGATAAAATAACTAATTAAAATTAAATAAAAAGGACTCAAACAAGATAGGAAATAATATATTATATTTAATATAACTTTTTATAATATATATTAATAATTATTAGCCACATGACTTATTCCCCAAAAAATAAAAAATTAAATGAAGAACCCTCATCCAATATGGATCTAATAAATATTTCCCACTAAAATTATTCAAAATGTTATTATATGTATGGGATAAGAAAAAAACTTAATACGATTTATATATGAATAAAACTTTTTAAAGATAAGTGTGATATTAATATGATAATTTTAGTATGTTTCAATAAGGTTTTAAATTAAAAAAAAACAATTTTATGTAACATTGAAAATATAAATTACACATAAAAATAATACAACTCTATTGATGATCTGATTAAAAGATATATATTTATCACCAATATTAATAAAAAAATTCAATGTTAAAATACTAAAAAAACTATGACTATCTAATAAAATTTAAATACATGTTTGTACTCAACCCTATAAAAGCTAAACATCTTCACTATTTCAATTAATTCTATTATAAATCAAGGAAATTATACCATTTCCTTTCAAAAACTAATGAATCAACCAAGAAAAAACTCTAAAGTTTTTTAAAAACAAATTATATAATTAATAATCCACTATATCATGTTAACCATAATTGCATTCCATTCAGGTTCACCAATTCTGAATAATGTGTCGGGAAAGGGAAACCAATATCTATACTATTCAAAATGACGACTCCCACAAAAATGGTTTTTTATAACCATGAATGAAACATAACACTATGTTCCATTCAACATTGTTGGGAAGTTAATCATTGAATAATAAATTTTCTCTCTTATAATCATTACCATATAATATAAGGTATAACATCATATATGGTTGATATATGTAAAATCATTACTAAATATAATCTATTATAGTTTTTTTATCAAGAGTGACAGGTGAAAAACCTATTATATACCTACTAAATATAATAAATTAACATGATACATTGTTTTTACATTTCACTATAAACTATGAATCATTACAATTAATTATAGATTCAAATTCTAAATTAATCATTATATATTATAAAAGAGAAACCTATTTCCCATAATATAATCTTGATTATAAGAACAACTTACATAGAATATAAAGAGTTTCTCAAATTAATGTGAATAGTTTCCATTTTAATTTTAATATATTTTTATTTATGAAAGTTACTTGAGATAATTTATCATGGGGTATAATTTAAATATGGTTTTTGATTCATGATTGTGTGTATCCCTAAAATAAGGATAAATTTCTCAATGAACAAGATAGAGATATATGATGCAAGTGATTAAGCTTTTCATTCATTATTTTCAAACATATTGAATAAGTAAATAATTTTAATAAATTTTTACTATAGCTTTAAAAAATAGAATTTGGAATTTAGAAAATTATATCTTGAAAATATAAAACTATTTTAATTTTCTACGCACAATTATTGATTGATAGGGTAATTTATATAAAAAATATTATTTTATAATAAGAAAATTTATAATGTTGTATGGAACATGTATGAATGTTTTTTATTATATATTTATGTATATTCATTAATAAAAAGAATTTATGTGATATAATAGGGAAAATATACCTTATATATACACATTTCTAGATATAGTGTGATTACTCTACTAAATAACATATTAAAAAAATAAAAAAAAATATGGTTATATTTATCTTAATTTAAATGTTTACTGAAAACACAAAAAAAATATTAAATAAAATTTTATCTAATGATGTATAAATGTCTAATATACATAAATTTCCATAATTTTATGATTTCTCACATAATAAAATGATCCTTATTGAATAAATAATATTTTACCAATTGAAATGAAGAAGAATAAATAATAAAAATTAAATAGATGAAATATTATTTCGTAGTTTTTTAACTACTGTGATTTTTTTTCAATTTTTAATTGAGTGATATTTAAAAAAATAAAATATATTTTCTATTTAAATCGTATTTTTATGGGAGTGGATATTTTTATTTAGTATTTTTAATAATGATGAAAATTTTCATGTTATGTTCTCCAAAAAAACATGTTTGGTTACCTGTAATTAGACATCAATAAATGTTTTGGTTTCTAAAATTATTTCTAATTAGGAATGAGCACTTATAATATAATTGATGAGGTGGTATTGAGGTAGATATTAAATTTTGTGAGTAAATTAGAAAATAAAATTTAGATGTAAATGTTATGTGGAAAATGTATATTAAAAATAGTAAACTCTTTTATTTGAAGTATATTATCTTCATGATCTTTCATTAAGAATCATTATATTTGAATAATGAATCAATTTTTAATTGGTTCAATATATTATATGTAAAATATCAATAATATTAAAATTCATCATTTATGTTCTACATTTTCTAGATTATAAATTTTAATGAAGATTAAATTTAATTCTTTTTCATGGAAAAATAATATCAATATTTAGTATAATTGTTAATATTTTAAAATTTATGTCCATGGGTTATTATTGGTCAATAAAATAATATAGTTACATTTAATGGGTGATAATACATGAATTTTGTTTCATTTTATGGTGTAGTTTTTTTATTTTTTTCATTTAAAAAGAGTTTATTTTATTGGAACGAGATTTACCAAGTGAGTAAAATGATAAAATATTATCATTGTTTGATATAATTTCCACAATTTGACTTCAATGTTATAATTTGTACATATTAATAGATGGGTTATGTTTTTAGTTAGACTGATAAACATCAAAAAAGTTATTAATAACGTTAATAAGAAGAGCTATTATTTCAGAAGCCGTGCATGTATGGATTTTACTAATAATTATTTTATGGGAGGATTTGTTTCATTAGAACCTTTAAATAGATAATCCCAGGTGTTTTTTTGTACCAAATTGTTTTTAATAATATAGTGTAAAAATATCTAGAAAATATAATATAATTAAGTCATTTAATTTTTATAAATGTGGATATTTCATTTGATTAAAAAATGGCGTATGTAATGATGATTATTAATGTATTTATGATTGTTTTACAAGAATATAATACTATAATTTTTTTTTGAAAAATCATAGATGTAATGTGTATGGGGATATATCATGGGGTTTTTATTTCCCTAGAATACCCTATATGAATATTTTTCAAATGGAATGTTGTATTTTTGAAATCGCTCCTCATAGCAAGCCATTGATTGAAAATCAGAGAGAGATTTCAAAATAGTTAGGTTAAGATTAATCCCTCAACTGTAAATTATAAGGTCCATTCTTTAAAGTTAAAATAACCTTTCATGATGAGTTTATATAATATACATACTATAAAAATATATAGACATAATATATGGATATGATAAATTGTTATATAGTATGGAAATTTAATGTAAAATAGTCTTAAATATATAAATGAAATTAGAATGTGTAGTATATTCCAAAATATATTAATAATAGGAAACATAATCAAATTATAATAGTTCGCCTAAAATTATTATTAAAAAATAAACAAAATTAAATAAATAACAAAACCCTTTTTCCAAACTCACAAGTAATGATCCACCTAAATCCATTTCTCCCTAACAGTAATTATCCCTATCCGTAACACTTTCAAAAAGATTATACTTACAGGTATTGTAAATACTAATTCCAACCCACGTACAATGATACCTATATTGTGTACATGGGTAGTGTGTGAATATAACATCCTAGTAGGATTATTTTACTCTACTTAACATATTGAATGTTAGTGATCAAGTTGTTTCAGGGAGAATTCTGCAAGGATTCCAAATCATCTGTCATAGAAACATAACATCTACATTATTAATAAGGGAAATAAATTCATGTAATCATTAATAGAAGAAAAAACACCCAGATGACTCAAAATAAACATTCTAAATTAGGAAAGGTCTTTCCTAGCTTTGGGAATTTTTTAAAAAAATCATATCCAAATAAGGTATACCATATAGTCACTCACATCTCATCAGAAACAACAATCCAATAGTTCAACATTTCAATAATGGATCACTTATTAAAGTCCCACCAAATAAAACTATCATATCACTTCTTAAACATACTCAAAACCTAACATATCGTGGTAGATAATTACATCATCATGAATTAAAATAATAGAAAAAAAGATGGAATATCATTAAATATAATATTTAAAATGACCACAACAACATATAAAATAGTTAAATATGTTCTACATTAAGAAATATAATCTAAATCCTAATCCCATTATAAAAAATGAAAAATAAATAATATGGAAAAATGAAAATATGTAATAATGAAATATCACATGCCCTACTATATGTTATCTTATTGGTCCTTAATAATGATATCCTTCTTACTTCTAATAGTACAACACCCACTCTATCATATATAACTCATTTCATATTAGGGGCTACCTGCTGCTCATTGATATTAAAATAATATGACTATAAAATGATCCCATGGGTCATATATAAATAATAAAATTAAATATATTGGTCCTGGACATGGTTTTACAACATATGGAATCCCAAAAGATGTGTGACAACATTAAATCATAAAGATCAAAATGCCTTATATATACTATTATACATTTTTTGGAAAGATATTTATTAGTTAAAATAACATGTTTTCACTATAAATGTGGATATGATAACTAAATTGTGTCTACAAATCATGTAAGAAAATAATTATTACATGATACCTATGAATAAAATTCAAACATTATAATTAATCTTAAACATGAACCCTGAGGTCATATTTGATTTCACCTCCTATAGGGTCCCATCACAAATAGTAACTCCCTTTTGTTATTGGAATTATCCACATGATACATTACCTAACATACTACCTCACACTATAATAAACTAGTATCACTCAATAGAAAACCCACACTGTTCTTATCAATATTTATAAGGATTTACCCACTCACTACCCATTCCCATCTCTTCATCCATGATGGAGAATTTCACTATACTGGGAATACAAACCATGAATCTTGAATTAGTTTTATATTAGAATAGTATAGTTATTATCCCCCACATCCATTATTGTGTTCAATCGAGAGTAACTCCAATAAAAAACTATATTGGTCAACCAATCATTATGATTCATAGACATTACTCAAAGGAAAATGAGAAATGATCATATATAGTATTCGATTTATACCAATGTCTCTCAAAAGTCCCAATGGTTTCCCGATACACTATTCAATACCCACATATGGTGTCTTATGTATAATATAATTGAATAATTAAACTGACTCTAAGATGTTTATGTTATTCAAGGGTCATTGACATAATTAATGAATCCCAATTCCACCTCCAAATGTCCCACTTATAAATACTAATAAAAAAGTCCCTACACATCATAACCAATCCTATATGACCCATATTATTAGGTAAAGATTCACATATGTTTATTATACTATCAATTTTCTTCATGGATCATGAGATGACATACATAGAAACAAAAAATCATGAATCTATTTCAAGAATAAATTATTTTTAATATAGGGAATCATGGTTATATAGTAAATTATATAATAACAATTTTAAAATATACCTTATTTAAATTCCTTTAATATATGTGTAAAAAATAGATTCTATAATTCATTAAAAAATGATTACATCCTTAAGAAATATACACATTAAATTTTTAAAGATCATTTCATGTGCAAATATATATAATACAACTTTTATTTATATTTCCATTAAAAAATATCTTTTTAAAATTTCATTTTCAAAATGATAAATAATTTTCAAATATCCCTCAAATTTCAAGACCCATCAATAATGTCACACCACTTGGTCTAGAAGAATAAATATTTATGTTCTTCAAATCTCTTATCCAATCATTACTAGGTATGCGAATTTAATCGATTGAAAAAAACAATATTATGTGAGGAATAAACCTAAAAATACAAGGGAATAATTAAAATAAAGAACCAATACACTAAAAGAGAATAATATAATATAAATAAAATTATTCAAAAATAGAATATACGCACATGTATGTTAATCTAACGGAAAAAACAAACATGAGATTATAATGTCTATCTTGATCAATTACACCCTTCTAAAAATATTTTAAATAGTTTATTGAAGATATAGGTGAGCATAAAATTATACTTAGTAGGATCCTTATTAAAAACACTTATGAAAATATAGAAGAAACAAATTAACACCTCTATGATTGAATAGAGAACCAAAATCTTTACGTAAACATAGAACCATCCACCCAATAACATCAATGTTCACTCTCTAAATCATTATTCAATAGTAGGAAAATAGTATTAAAATAATTAAACATGAATTGTACAGTGAACCCACTTACCCACTAACCTATTAAACTTTACAGTCCAATGAAATTCATCATAACACTCATATACCATCCATATCAACATAACCAAATAACAACAAATCTATCATTTTCAAAAACATATACATCATCTATATATAACATAACATTTCTATAATAAAATACCACATGGAAAACCTCATGAGACCAACTAACCACATAAATTCCTCGTTAGAATATAAATTAATATTTCATGACATCATGCCTTCATAGCATATAATTTACTCGGAAGTTACTATAGGGAATTTGGTGTATTTAGCCATCTGTATCACCAAAATTAAGGATTTTTGGGGTAACCTAGTACCCAAAATCCTATATAAGTGTTGATCACATAACCCAAATGAATTTTTGGTGCATTAGAAATAGTAAAAAGTAAAATAAATACATAAATACAAAAAATACACAATCCAATTGGTATACTCCCAACCTAATCACTTATACAACCACTACACATCATTGTACCATCACCACTAGAAAAATTCCAACCATTGCTTCAACCTCTAATAATAAAACTACGAAATTATACTTCATAAAAACTTAACCATAGCCTCTCAAATTAACATATTCATTTCACTAAAAAATGCAGACTTTTTCCTAATTAAGAAATAGGTTAAATAATACATATTTCATTAAATGTATATGGATTTCCTCTAATTTGTCACATTGGTATATAATCTATTATAATATTTGTTGGACATATATGTAACATCCTAGTGACTTGTTATGTATTTTTATAAAAACTAAGTTATGATAAATAATAATATAAATTATGTGTTTTAATTAATTTTATTATAGGTTAATAATAATACATATAAATAATTATAACTAAAATATATAGTTTTCAAATTAATTTTAAATTAAGGTTCAGAAAATATACACTATTTTATATAATTATTTTGTATAAAAGAATATTTTAATATGAATATATGTATATGAATATTTTTATAAAATTAACAATAAAAGAGTTTGAATGACAAAATTTATTTCATCAAAATATTATTCAAAATATTTTTGAATGAATAAATTTATAAAAATATATATTTCAGGACTATTATAATTATAAATATATTAAAAATACTAAATTATGTTAAACATATTCAATATAAATATTCATATTTTAATTATGATAATACTTATTTCATCTGAAATAATGAATAATTATATTCATATAAAAATATAATTAATTTGGTTTTATAAAATTTAATTTTAGAAAATCTGATATAAATATATATATATATAAGAAATTATAATTATTAGTTTTTAATTGTAAAATATGATTAAATTATAAAATTATTTTTTTTATAGAACTGTGAATTTTGATTATATATAATAAATTATAACTATTTTAATGTTATGGTTATACATATTTTAAATTATACATATATTATGATAATATTATTTTTTTCTGAATTTCATGAGTTAAAAAATTGGATAAAACAATAATAAGGGGTTATGTGTGAAAGCGAACCAAGTGGGTTTAACTTCACACAGGGGGTGTCAACCAGGGGGCTTCATGGGAGCCAAGTGTAGGAATCCAGTCTGAGGTTGTTGTCATTGGTCCAAGAATGGAGGAGGATTCCAATCACCTTTGGAGTGTAGGTCTGACATTAGTTTAAACCGAGAAAGGACTAACTGATGGCGAAGTGGATTCAAGTGTTGTCATCGGGTTTCGTCTGCGGTTAGGGTTTCAATCGCCAATGATGAATTCCAAAGGCCATGCGTAGTCATTAGGGTTTCGATGTGTTCATATCTCTAGTATGTGTTTTTTTATTTATAGGTTTTTGAATTTATTTTCAACCTATATTTCTATGTTTTTCTGTTTCTTGGTTACTTTTTCTACCAATTTTGTTCTTGGTTAAATGTGGTGGTATATTTTTTTGATTTGGTATAATTTTCCATTTTTTCTTGTTTCATTTATACTAATCTTCATTTGGTTGAATACTCTTTTGCTTTAAATTTTTTAATATATAATGATGGTTTTAGTCTGTTAGTTTCTTTGGTGACTTGAATATAATATATACAAACTCTATTGTCTTTGGTGTGAACTAATTCATAAGAGAATCCCTTGATAAATATTTGTTTTCTGTTTTAGTTCTCTAATACTATTTTGCAAGATTTTTTGTTGATTTTAATTTTCAAAATATGAGTTCTTTTTAGTGTTAAATACCACTTCCTTTCCACTGCCTATATTTTTTAGTTTTGCACACCAATGCTATAATGCTTGATAATTGAAATGTATCCTGCATTTTTTATCGTAAAAATCAATTAAGGGTTAATTATTCTTTAAAATTTATTATTTTATATGTATATTTCATGCTTTTAAATTTTATAAAATCGTGTAAGGAGTTGTTTATTTTTATTTATCAAATTATGTTAATTATTTTGTAAGGGATAGTTTTTTTATATAATGGTTTTCTGTGTGGGATCTTTTTAAAATAATTTTTTTCGATTTATTATTATTCGAATTTTCAAACAAATAAAGGGTATCTTTCAATTATTTAGTTTCTAATTTTGATCTTAAATCTTAGATTATGAATGTGAATTATTTCATTATTCTATATTTATTGAGTTTCAAATTTGTATGGGGTTATATTTATGTTTTTATGTTACACAGTAAGAGATTAATTATTTATTTTTGCATGATTTATTTTCAAGTTTCTTTTCAAGGATAATTTATTTCTAAAAACTATTATATATATGTATTTAAAATTATATGTTTTATACAGATGTGATCACCAAGTTATATTTTAAAATTATGATTTATGTATATATGTAGTTCTTAAGTTTATTCTCGACTAATATACATTTAAGTAATATTTTTCATTCTCCATTATTATTTACTTCGAAGTCATGTACAAATTATTTTTATGGGTATAACATATTGATATTTTTATTATACAGATATATACATATATATCTATGTATGTGTGTTCACACACACACAAGAATGAATGTTTATTTTTAAATTTTATACATTGATGATTTTATGTGTGGCACGTAATTGTTTATTTCATTTGATCATTTTAAGAAGAATTATTATAAACGACAATTTACTATTACTAGTAATTTTATTTGAAGGATTTATACAATAATGTCAATATTTTATGATTATAATTAATTAAGAAAATTTGTCTTTAAAATTATTATTCAGGATTGAGTTTTAGACAATAAAATTAACCACTTTATATGAATGAAATGATGAAATAATTTTTGAATACATGGACAGTCCATGAAAGGCCAAACGGCGTGAGTTTTGGTTGTATCAAAACATATAATTTTTTTAAAAAATGAAAATTCATATATATATATATATATATATATTTATATATATAAAGTGTGTTAATGTGTATTTAATTCATTAACATGTTTTTAAAATCAAGAAATCCAATGAATATATATATAAGTAAAGCAAGAATAAATTGTTTTTATAAAATCTAGCACTTGAACATTTTAAATATAATATAGAATTAGGGATTGAACTCATCCCTCATTAATTGGGTAGACCTAAGACATCCCTCAATGTTTTAAGCAGCCACAATATTTTGTTTTTAGAAGCTTCCATATTGTTTTCAAAAAAATCACTAAAATTTGTTTAAAGAGATTTTTGAAATTTTTTATTTTCAAAATCATTATAGTATTTATAATGCATAAATTATTTCAAATAATGATTTCAATATGTATTTCTAAATTTATTTTCATGGGATAAGAAAAATTTCTATGATAGGGTAGTGCAAGAAAAGTCTTTTTTTTATTTTTTTTGTATAGTTTTATTAAGTTATAAGGTTTATATCTACTTATCCAAAACTTATACTAGTAAATGTTTATGGAATATAATAAATGTTGTGTACATGTTTAGTTTCTTCTTAAAAAAATACAAAGCATTTATATGTGCTGAAATTGGAAGCTCAGGTTCAGGCATTACAGTTTTTTTCAGAGCAACGCTCTAAAAAAATTCAAAGATTATATGTTATCATCTAAGAGTTAGAGTATATAATTTTAGCTATTTTAGGTTTTTTTTAATTTTAAAGATGTATATTCAAAAATATTTTTATCCTGATGAATGAATTGTGTGGGAAAAAATATTTTTAAGGGAAGGAATGTGTCACACCCCGACCGCAGGTATCTTTATTCTACTTCTTTCTTGGTCCCGATTTAAATTTTTTTTCGAGGTTTAGTTGTGTCGGTAGTTTCACGTCGGTGCGCGGTCATCGCATCGCTGGCGGTGATCGTGCGTTCGGCCGGGTGACTATGTGTTCACCCGGCTTTTTAAATATTAATGTTTTTATGTTGACTTTTTGCTATTATTACTATTTGAGTTGCGTTATTATTATTGTAATTATTTTCCGTGTATAAGTGTATATATATATATATGTCTATATATGTGTATATATATACATATGTATATACTTTAATACGTTATGTTTATATATGTATATATATATATATTGTATCTATGGGTATATGTTTATATATAGGTATATATATATATATATATATGTTTAGGTATGCGTATATATATATACGTGTATTTTGATTATAATAATTATTATTAAAATTAACCAACTTTTATTTATTATCATTATTTGATTATTATTATTATTATTATTATTATTATTATAAAGTTTTATTATTATTATTATTATTATTATAAATTTTTATCATTTTTATAAAGTTTATTATTATTATTATAAAGTTTTAATATTATTATTATTATAACATTTTATTTTTCTTATTATAATTATTATAATTATTTTTTTTTCATATATATACATATATATATTATTTTAACCCTAATCCTACCCTAACCTACCCAGCCGCCACTCTCCTCTCACCCCGCTCCTCTCTCTTCTCCGTTTTTCCCCCACCCGCGTCGTCCTCTCCTCTCCGCCCGCCGACGCGCCGCCGGCTGTCCCGGCTCCCCCGCGTCGTCCCGGCCTCGGCCCGGCTCCCCCGACCCCTTCCTTTTTTTCCGCGCTCGCTGCGCCGTCCTGACCTTCCCCGCATCCCACTTTCCCCGATTCCTCCGCCTTGCGCCGACCCCGACCGCCGCGCCCCTCTCGCCATCCGCCGAACCGGCTCGCCGCCTCTCCTCCGCCTGTTTCCATCGCCGGCCCTGCTCCCGCCACCTCCGGTGACTCCAGCCGCCGTCCCGGCTTCCCCGCATGACCGGTCCGCTCCGCCGCCCCCCGACCTGGCGACCCCTGGCCCGGTGCGCCCCTGCTCCAGCGTCCGGCGGCCCGAACACCGCCATACTTCGCCCCTGCTCCACCCCGATGCGCCGTCAGCCGCAACGGCTCGCTGCACCGCCCTCCCTGTTTCCGGCTCCCACTGCTTCTCCCGGCCGCTCTGCTTCCCCGTCGCCGTCCCGGCTCCCCCGCGCAACGTCCGGCACCCCTGCCCCGTGCCGCACCCCCCCTGCCGTCCGACTCCACCACCTCCGGCCTACGACCTCGCCGCGCCGGCCTCCTCCGCCAGCCGAGCACCGGCCTCCGCCCCGCTCCCGACCTGCGTCGCCCGGCCGCCGCGCCCCACCTCTGGCTGTCGCCTCCTCCCTTACCCGCTCTTGAGCTGTGAGTTTTTTTTTTATTTATTATTTTATTTTATTTTATTTTTTGTGTTTTGTTTGTTAATCTTATAACGTTTATTATTATTATCTTTATCATATTAATAATATCATAAATGTTTTATTATTATTATTGTTGTTGTTGTTATATTATTATTATATTATTATTATATTATTATTAGTATTTTTATATTATTATTATTGTTATATTATTATCGTTATTGTCATTATTATTATTATCATTATTATTATTATTATTACTATCATATTATTAATATTAATATTATTATTATTGTTATTATTATAGTTATCATTGCGCTATTATATTTATTATTGTTCTTATTAGTATTATGTCATTATAATTATTCTTATTATTATGTTAATATTATTGTTATGATATTATTGTTACTCTTATTATTATTATATTATTATTATGTCATAATAATAATTATTATTATTATTATTATGACATTATTATTACTACATTTTGGTTATTATTACGTTATTATAATTATTATTATTATTAGTATGTTGTCATTAATGAGCCTGCTTAACGGCCTATTATTTTAGGACCAATTTGACGACGCAATACGCTGCGACCTTTACACAACAAGAGTTTCGCGTCGTGTCGTTCTTCGTTCCGATCCGAGGTAGGTCTCCCTTTGCACTCGCCTTTAAATTTAGAATTTATTTATTCCTTGACTTTTTATTAAGTTTCAGTAAATTCAAAAGTATTACTATTAGTTATCTATAGTTTGGTGATCCGCTGATGATAAAAGTTGTTTTAATTCTAGCGTTTCATTAAAGGCGTTTTCTTGGATTTAACTTTGTGCTTCCATAGTAGTGTTGCTAGATGGTTCTTCCTGAATAATTAAAGACATGTTGAATTGGGTTTTGAAATGTTTTTGTCATGTGTAAATTAGTAGATGTATTGTTTATGGAAAATGGTGTTTTCTTATAACCTTGATTAGAGAAAACGTCGTGTGACCCCTTTGAAATTGTTTTCGGAAACTTTACGTGTGGTTCTTGGTTGACGAAAGATGTTTTCCCTTGTTGTGTTATTAAAAAAAATGCTTTCTAGGTTGTGAAAGTTGTTTATGTTCTTGTGTGAGTGTTTCCAAAAGGGGTTTTTCGAAATGATTAGGTAATGACAATTATATTTTTAAAAAGGTATTTTTGGTGTGCGTGAGTTTTGAAATGTTGTTTGGGTGTGGAAATGGTGACTTTGGTGTGCAATATCTTGTTTGGCCTGCGATATGAGGAAGAAATATACTATGTGAATGTTAAACTTGTTTGAGCACACGGGGGAAACCCTGGGTATCTAGGTGGGCGGACTAGAACTAGTGCGCTAGTGAACCGGATGGGTGTCGTCCCTGTTTCACTTAGCTGGATTGACGGTTGCAACACTAACTAAACTTATGATATCTGAGGGTCGTGGCCTTCTAATCCACGTATTCTGAGGGTCGTGGCCTTCTAAGCCACGTTTTCTGAGGGTCGTGGCCTTCTAAGCCACGTTTCACCGAGACACGAGGTTCTAGGGTCCCACGCGAGCTAGATGAACCTTAGGGGATTTACCCATAGTGCTCTACCATCTTTGGCGTGGTGCCTTCCGTCGGCATATGGGGGACCACTTGGGTGTGAGTGTGTGTGTGTGAGTATGTGTGTGTGTGTGTGAGTGTGTGAGTGTGTGTGTGTGCCCATGGGTATTGCTGATAACTTCTGGTTTATTTTTACTTGCACTTGGTTTTCCTTGCCTGTTTACCTTTACTTGCACTTGTTCCCCTGCTTGTTTACTTTCAGTCATTTTTCACAGCCTATACTGTTAGACCTTGGTGAAAGTGGTTTTCAAATGAAAATGCTACATTCTCTTTGGGTAGGATTTAAAAACGTAACACTTTGTTTTTTTTAGAATGAGTTTAAAACTGATGAAAGGGAACTAACTTTCAAAAAAAGAATAAGGGAAATGTCTCGTGTTTGATTTTCAAGTAAAGCATTATGAAAACTTACTTTTATACATTAAAGTTCAAACCTGGATTATGTAGATTCTTTATTTACTGGCGGTGCATTGGTATTTGTTGTGGGGCTCACCTACTGAGTACTTTTGTGCTCACGCCTATCTTTTACCTTTTCAGTTGCAGGTTCCTTGTGTTCAGGTTCTCCTGCTTGAGTCGCTCAGTGTGGGAGCGACGTTGGCTGTAGTTGGGTGGTGACCCGCGAGGTCACATGGAGGTATGTCGTGGTGTAGTTGTTTATGCCTTTAGTGCTTGTCAGTTTGTTTAGTTTATATTCATTCTTTCGATCCTGTTTTTAGTTTGGGCTGAAATCGTTCCCAACGATTAAAATTTTAATGCCTGGCACTTGTTGCCATCCCGGGGGGATCGGGAACGCCCCTCGGGACTTGCCGCGGACCGGCTCGGGTGACCGGTTCAGGGTCGACCTGGGCTGGTTCATGACAAAATGGTATCAGAGGGAGGTTCTTGTTATTTGGGTTGTCTGGTAGAAGGAGATTAGGACTGTCGGAACTCGAGGGGCAGGTACGGGAAGAGCGTCGCGAACTCTTGCTCGCACTGATCCTCGAGTTACTAGGGGTAGTTTGGGAATTTAGTTCTTGTCTTTTCTGGTTTGTCTTAGATTGAGAGATGACAACGGAGGCAAGCCGACGTTACTTTGTGACTTCACCTGGAGTAGTGACCCATGTGGAGTCTGAGTACACGGTTTGGATTCCTCCTAGTGGTCGACGATGACTTGGGACATGGCCCACTACCATGTCGCTAGGTTGAGCGTGACTACTGGTCCCTCATTTCAGTGATTGATGCAAAGTTGGATCCTGCTTTTGTTTTGGTCTGTGTAAGTACGTTGTTGGAAATGAAAAAAGGTTTTTGAAAGATTGGACTGGTTTCTTTTAAAGGACTTTAAATATATGAAATGGGTTTTAAAACTGAAATCTCTTGATTTGGAAATCTGTTGTTTTCTCGGAACTGGTTAAGAATGATTTGGGTTGAAACCTCGGTTCCTCTTTATGAACGTCTGCACATGTGTGAGAATGCATGGAAAGTGTGTGTTGATGCACGTATGAATGGAATGTGGATAAATACATGTGCAGCGGGTCATGGGAGTACCTGGGTGTGTTTGAAATTTAACGCTCGACTTTTTTTTCTAAACTGGTTTTAAAGGGGAAACGGTTTTGGAAAGTTTTGGTTTGAAAATGGGTTGGTTTTGGAAAGTAGTCTTGAGAAAAAAGTGTGATTTTATAATATAAAATAAAAGGGGAATTTTTTTTTAAAAAAAAAAGGAGATTTTATTTTTGGGTTGTGTTCGTATTTGTTCGGTCTTGTGCCGATTGTCTTTGATGAAGGCGCTTTTATTGATGTTGCTCCAGTTTGATATTGGTTTTGGCTTTGTGTTTTATATATCGCTCAGGAAATGCCGCCCAGAAAGGTATCTAAGGATTCGGATATGTCATGCCCAGTTTTTAGTCCTCCTCAGACTCAGCCTATTCTCCACGGTGATCAGGGTCCGTTAGAGGCAGTGAAATGACTCGAGGAAGTGGAGCATGTTTTTAGAAGGTTGGGAACTCCCGATAATGTTAAGGTTCGTGCAATTATGGAGTTGTTTGAGGGTCCAGCTCTGGACCAGTGGAAGAGGGTTACCCCATCATCAACGCAAGTTGAAATTACGTGGGACGTCTTTAAACTCGTTTTCATCCAATAGTTTGTACCTGGGGAAGTGAAGCTGGAGAAAAAGGGAGAGCTTGTGCATGTTCAACAAGGTCAGCGGACGGTGAAGGCATATGTTGACCATTTCAAGGAACTGATTCCCTTTTCTCCAGAGGTAGCGTCGCATGAGCTCATGAAGGTCTCTCTTTTCATTGGGGGTCTTCGTCTAGAGATCAAGGAGCGAGTCCTCCCTTATAAAGACCTTTGTTTCGAGAAGCTGGTGGAGGAAGCTTTCTTGGCTGAGTTGGTTTCCGGTGTGCGGGTGGTTAGTACTTCAGCATCCATAGTAGTTCGTAAGAGTTCCTCCTCTGGTGTGGAAAATATGCCAGAGATACCTGTTCCTAACGAGTTATCCCCTTTGGTTCCAGCTTCCAGTTCATCAGATCGTTCAATGGTATGCTTTCAGTGTGGTCGTTTCGTGCATTTAAAGCCGTCTTGTCGCAGCCCTCCGAAGACGTGTCATCGATGCGGTTGTCTAGGTCATCTGGAGAAGTTTTGCAGGAAGCGTCGCTTGAAGAGGAAGCTGTGATGGGAGAATGTCAGTACCTGACTGTGAGGCAGAAGATGCTTCAGCCATCAGAGCCCCAGCCACAAGTCCCGGGGTGAAGCTCGCGCACAGTCAGGAGTCCCCAGGGGTGTGAATCCTTGGTCCAGGTTTTGTGTTCCGTGTTAGCAGTGGAACAATCAAGATCTTTTAGTACTTGTTTTTCTGCTGTTAAGTTTTGACGTTATTGTATGTTCATTATTTTACCATGGGGTTATCATGGACTTGTTCTATTATAATCCAAGTAGTCTGGATTATGTAAATGTGTTGTTTTTCTAAAAAGTGACAATGGACTTGTTCTATGATAAATCTAGGTGGACTTGTCGTGTGAATGTAATATTCTAAATCGTGTGTCCTTCTTAAAAGTGTGTTTGACTCTCGTGTGGGTTGACCTCGTTTTAGTTATTTTGTTGATGTGGTTATGCTTTGTGGACTTCGGTGGATCATGTCTCCAATTTGATAATGGTTAAATGTTTTTCTATAGTTTTTCCCTGGTGTTGAAGGTTGTTGACTCTGGTCGAGGATTTAATGTCTTGACAGAAGTGTTGTTCTAATCGTGCTATAAGAATTGGTTTAAACCGGTTGGGAGTTCCCGCGTCGACCCCCCTTTCCTAGGGGTTTCTTTTTAGATGGTCAACTTTTCTGCACTAGTTAAGTTCTTGTGGTGGGGAGAACCCCTTCGTGTTCTCCCCTCAATCTCGGACCTTAGTTTTCTCTTCGATCGGTCGGGTGTGACCTGTGTAGAATAAGGTCATCCCCGAGATTCTCAGTTTTCTTCAGCTCCTTTAGTTCTGTTTGGGCATAGACTTGGTTTTTGTCTGACTAGTGGCCTGGTGACTTTCTGGGGGCAGAAAGTGTCTGTGGTGGGGAGAATTGTCACACCCCGACCGCAGGTATCTTTATTCTACTTCTTTCTTGGTCCCGATTTAAATTTTTTTTCGAGGTTTAGTTGTGTCGGCAGTTTCACGTTGGTGCGCGGTCATCGCATCGCTGGCGGTGAGCGTGCGTTTGGTCGGGTGACTATGTGTTCACCCGGCATTTTAAATATTAAAGTTTTTACGTTGACTTTTTGCTATTATTACTATTTGAGTTGCGTTATTATTAATGTAATTATTTTCTGTGTATAAGTGTATATATATATATATATGTCTATATATGTGTATATATATACATATGTATATACTTTAATACATTATGTTTATATATGTATATATATATATATTGTATCTATGGGTATATGTTTATATATAGGTATATATATATATATGTTTAGCTATGCGTATATATATATATACGTGTATTTTGATTATAATAATTATTATTAAAATTAACCAACTTTTATTTATTATCATTATCTGATTATTATTATTATTATTATTATTATAAAGTTTTATTATTATTATTATTATTATTATTATAAATTTTTATCATTTTTATAAAGTTTATTATTATTATTATAAAGTTTTAATACTATTATTATTATAACATTTTATTTTTATTATTATAATTATTATAATTATTTTTTTTCATATATATACATATATATATTATTTTAACCCTAATCCTACCCTAACCTACCCAGCCGCCACTCTCCTCTCACCCCGCTCCTCTCTCTTCTCCGTTTTTCCCCCACCCGCGTCGTCCTCTCCTCTCCGCCCGCCGACGCGCCGCCGACTGTCCTGGCTCCCCCGCGTCGTCCCGGCCTCGGCCCGGCTCCCCCGACCCCTTCCCTTTTTTTCGCGCTCGCTGCGTCGTCCCGACCTTCCCCGCATCCCACTTTCCCCGATTCCTCCGCCTTGCGCCGACCCCGACGGCCGCGCCCCTCTCGCCATCTGCCGAACCGGCTCGCCGCCTCTCCTCCGCCTGTTTCCGTCGCCGGCCCTGCTCCCGCCGCCTCTGGTGACTCCAGCCGCCATCCCGGCTTCCCCGCGTGACCGGTCCGCTCCGCCACCCCCCCGACCTGGCGACCCCTGGCCCGGCACGCCCCTGCTCCAGCGTTCGGCGGCCCGAACACCGCCATGCTTCGCCCCTGCTCCACCCCGGTGCGCCGTCAGCCGCAACGGCTCGCCGCACCGCCCTCCCTGTTTTCGGCTCCCGCTGCTGCTCTCGGCCGCTCCGCTTCCCCGTCGCCGTCCCGGCTCCCCCGCGCAACGTCCGGCACCCCTGCCTCGTGCCGCACCCCCCTGCCGTCCGACTCCACCACCTCTGGCCTACGACCTCTCCGCGCCGGCCTCCTCCGCCAGCCGACCGCCGGCCTCCGCCCCGCTCCCGACCTGCGTCGCCCGGCCGCCGCGCCCCACCTCTGGCTGCCGCCTCCTCCCTTACCCTCTCTTGAGCTGTGAGTTTTTTATTTATTTATTATTTTATTTTATTTTATTTTTTGTGTTTTGTTTGTTAATCTTATAACGTTTATTATTATTATCTTTATCATATTAATAATATCATAAATGTTTTATTATTATTATTGTTGTTGTTGTTATATTATTATTATATTATTATTATATTATTATTATATTATTATTAGTATTTTTATATTATTATTATTGTTATATTATTATCGTTATTGTCATTATTATTATTATTATTATTATTACTACTATCATATTATTAATATTAATATTAATATTATTGTTATTATTATAGTTATCATTGCGCTATTATATTTATTATTGTTCTTATTAGTATTATGTCATTATAATTATTCTTATTATTATGTTAATATTATTGTTATGATATTATTGTTACTCTTATTATTATTATATTATTATTATGTCATAATAATAATAGTTATTATTATTATTATGACATTATTATTACTACATTTTGGTTATTATTACGTTATTATAATTATTATTATTATTAGTATGTTGTCATTAATGAGCCTGCTTAACGGCCAATTGTTTTAGGACCAGTTTGACGACGCAATACGCTGCGACCTTTACACAAAAGAGTTTCGCGTCGTGTCGTTCTTCGTTCCGATCCGAGGTAGGTCTCCCTTTGCACTCGCCTTTAAATTTAGAATTTATTTATTCCTTGAATTTTTATTAAGTTTCAGTAAATTCAAAAGTATTACTATTAGTTATCTATAGTTTGGTGATCCGCTGATGATAAAAGTTGTTTTAATTCTAGCGTTTCATTAAAAGCATTTTCTTGGATTTAATTGTGTGCTTCCATAGTAGTGTTGCTAGATGGTTCTTCCTGAATAATTAAAGACATGTTGAATTGGGTTTTGAAATGTTTTTGGCATGTGTAAATTAGTAGATGTATTGTTTATGGAAAATGGTGTTTTCTTATAACCTTGATTAGAGAAAACGTCGTGTGACCCCTTTGAAATTGTTTTCGGAAACTTTACGTGTGGTTCTTGGTTGACGAAAGATGTTTTCCCTTGTTGTGTTATTAAAAAAAATAATGCTTTCTAGGTTGTGAAAGTTGTTTATGTTCTTGTGTGAGTGTTTCCAAAAGGGGTTTTTACGAAATGATTAGGTAATGACAATTATATTTTTAGAAAGGTATTTTTGGTGTGCGTGAGTTTTGAAATGTTGTTTGGGTGTGGAAATGGTGACTTTGGTGAGCAATATCTTGTTTGGCCTGCGATATGAGGAAGAAATATACTATGTGAATGTGAAACTTGTTTGAGCATACGGGGGAAACCCTGGGTATCTAGGTGGGCGGACTAGAACTAGTGCGCTAGTGAACCAGATGGGTGTCGTCCCTGTTTCACTTAGCTGGATTGACGGTTGCAACACTAACTAAACTTATGATGTCTGAGGGTTGTGGCCTTCTAAGCCACGTGTTCTGAGGGTCGTGGCCTTCTAAGCCACATTTTCTGAGGGTCGTGGCCTTCTAAGCCACGTTTCACCGAGACACGAGGTTCTAGGGTCCCACGCGAGCTAGATGAACCTTAGGGGATTTACCCATAGTGCTCTACCATCTTTGGCGTGGTGCCTTCCGTCGGCATATGGGGGAACACTTGGGTGTGAGTGTGTGTGTGTGAGTGTGTGTGTGTGTGTGTGAGTGTGTGTGTGCCCATGGGTATTGCTGATAACTTCTGGTTTATTTTTACTTGCACTTGGTTTTCCTTGCCTGTTTACCTTTACTTGCACTTGTTCCCCTGCTTGTTTACTTTCAGTCATTTTTCACAGCCTATACTGTTAGACCTTGGTGAAAGTGGTTTTCAAATGAAAATGCTACATTCTCTTTGGGTAGGATTTAAAAACGTAACACTTTGTTTTTTTAGAATGAGTTTAAAACTGATGAAAGGGAACTAACTTTCAAAAAAAAGAATAAGGGAAATGTCTCGTGTTTGATTTTCAAGTAAAGCGTTATGAAAACTTACTTTTATACATTAAAGTTCAAACCTGGATTATGTAGATTCTTTATTTACTGGCGGTGCATTGGGATTTGTTGTGGGGCTCACCTACTGAGTACTTTTGTGCTCACGCCTATCTTTTACCTTTTCAGTTGCAGGTTCATTATGTTCAGGTTCTCCTGCTTGAGTCGCTCAGTGTGGGAGCGACGTTGGCTGTAGTTGGGTGGTGACCCGCGAGGTCACATGGAGGTATGTCGTGGTGTAGTTGTTTATGCCTTTAGTGCTTGTCAGTTTGTTTAGTTTATATTCATTCTTTCGATCCTATTTTTAGTTTGGGCTGAAATCGTTCCCAACGATTAAAATTTTAATGCCCGGCACTTGTTGCCATCCCGGGGGGATCGGGAACGCCCCTCGGGACTTGCCGCGGACCGGCTCGGGTGACCGGTTCAGGGTCAACCTGGGCTGGTTCGTGACAGAATGTAACATTTCAGTGACTTGTTATATATTTTTATATAGACTAAGTTATGAAAAATAATAATTTAAATTATGTGTTGTAATTAATTTGATTATATGTTAATAATAATAGTTATAAATAATAATAACTCAAATATATATTTTTCAAATTAATTTTAAATTAATTTTCTAAAAAAATCATTTTATAGTATTATTTTATTTAAAAGAATATTTTAATATGAATATATATTTTTTATTACTTTTTTAAAAGTAATAATAAAATAGTTTGAATAACGAATTTATTTTATTAAAAAATTATTCAAAATATTTTGAATGAATAAATTTCCTAAAATGTATATTTCATGATAATTGTAATTATAAATATATTAAAAATACAAAATTTTGTTAAGTATATTCAATAAAAATATTCTTATTTTAACTTTGATAATAAATATTTCATCTCATATAATTAATAATTATATTTATATACAAATATAATTAATTTTGTTTTATAAAATTTTATTTTAAAAAATATATAAATATACATAAATATATATATTTATGAAAATTTAATTATTAACATTGAATTAGAAAATATGATTAAATTTTAAAATTATTTTTTTCTATAAAATTTTAAATTTTGATTATATATAAGAAATTATAACTAATTTAATGTTAAAGTTACACTTATTTAAAATTATACATATATTAAGATAAATTTACTTTATTTTTCCAAATTTCATGTTTTACAAATAAAAGAGGATTAAAAAAATACAAAAAGGGTGTTTTATGTGAAATCGACCCAAGTGGGTTCGACATTGCATAGGGGGTGTTGACCAGGGGGCTTCATGAGAGCCGAGAACAATAATCCGGTCTGAGGTTGTTGTCTTCACACCCAACATGGAGGAGGAGTCTGGTTAGCATTCAATAGTAGATATGGATTCAGTTTCGACTGAGAAAGGACTAGTTTCCAGAGAGGTGGATCTGTGTATTGGCATGGGGTTTCATCCACATTAAGGGGTTTGGATGTTAGTGAGGGATTAAAAAGGTCAAGTGTAGTCATTGGGTTTTTGATATCTTTAGGTCTGTGGTAGGTGTCTTATTTTTATGTGTAGTTTTTAGAAATTATTGTAGTCCTATGTTACTATATTTTTCTGTTTGTTGGTTTCTTTTTATACCAATTTCATTTACATTCAAATGTTAGGGTCTGTTTATTTTGATTAAATTTTATTTCATATTTTTTATCTTTATGTTTGTAATGATTTTTCATTGGGTTGAATACTATTTTAATTTCAATTTTTGAATGGAGAAGGATGGTTTTAGTCTGTTGGTTTCTTTTTTGTCTAGAATATAATATATATGACCTGTGCAAAATTTTGTGTAAACAAAATCTTAAGAAAATCCTTTGGATAATATTTTTTTTCTATTTTATCTTCTCTAATACTCTTTTTAATCTAGGGTTTTCAATTTTAAGTTTATAAATAGGAGTTCATTTGGTGTAGAATACCTCTACCTCTCAATTGCCTTTGTTTTTGAGTTCTGCACACCTATGCACACATGCTTGATCACTGCAATGTCTCTTGTATTTATCTTATACAAAATCAAGTAAGGGTTAAGTCTGTTTTACTATTTATATTTTTATATGTATATTTCATTCTTCTAAAATTTATAAAATCACATAATTATTTGTTTATCTTTATTTATCAAATTATGTTTATGGTTTTGTAAGGGATAGAGTTTTATCTTATGTTTTTGTATAAGGGAGATATTTAATTTATTTGTTTTCAATTTATGATTATTAGATTTTTCAAAAATAATAAGTGGTATCATTCAATTGTTTATTTTCTAATTTTGATCTTAATTATCTTGTTATGAAATTGAATTATTTCATTGTTTTATATTTATTGGGTTTAAAATTTTTAAGTGATTAAATTTATGTTTTGATGATCTGTAGTAAGATATTAATTATTCATTTTAGCATGATTTATTTTCATGTTTATTTGTAAGGATAATTTATTTTTGAAAACTATTAAATATAATTATTTTAAATTACATGTTTTATACATATGTTTTCACCAAGTTATATTTTAAAATTTTGATTTATTTATATATGTAATTTTTATGTTTATGCTCTATGTATATACATTTAAGTAATATTTTTCATAATCCATTATTATTTAATTAAAGTTTATGTAAGACTTATTTTTATGGGTATAATATATTGGTGTATTTATTATACAAATGTGTGTGTGTGTGTGCGCGTACATGCAAGAAAGAATGTTTATTTTTAAAACTACTGCATTGATAATTTTATGTTTGGTGCATAATTATTTATTTATTATGATTATTTTAAGAATATCTATTTTGAATTGAAAGATATTATTGCTATTAATTTTATTTAAATTCTTTACAGAATCATGTCATTATTTTATGCTTATAATTAATGACGAAAATGTGTCTCTAATATTTTTATTCTAAATTCTGTTTTAGATGATGAAGTTAATGAGTTTATATAAATGAAATGATGAAAGAATGTTTGAATACATGAATAGTCCATGTAAAGGCCAAAGGAAATGAGTTTTTATTATAGAAAAACTCATGAGTTTTTTAAATGAAAATTCATATTTATATATATGTTGATACATAATTAAGTATTTGAATTTCTATTTAATCCATTGACATTTTTTTAAAATAAAACACTCAAGTGAATGTGTGTGTATATATATATATAATTAAAGAAAGATTAAACTTTTTTCATAAAATCCGGCACTTGAAAATTATAAATGTGGCAGGGAATTGGGGAGTGAATATATCCCTCATCAAGTGGGTAAGACCATGACATACTACAATGTTTCTAGTTCCCTTGGTGTTCCCTTTTCATAAGTTTGCATATTTTTTTGGGAAATCACTAGAATATGATTAAATTACTTTTCAAACGTATCTATTCTCAAAAGTGTTATAGTATTATTAAAAAGTAATTAATTTAAAATAATTTTTTCAAAAGTTATTTATAAATATATTTTTTTAAATTATTTTCAAAATAATATTTTAAATGTATTTATCAAATATTTTTAAAACCCCTTACTTGGCAATTTAATACCCACCCTATGTTTTAAAATTATTTTCACTGGTTGAGTAAAATATATTTGAGGAGGCAACTCATGAGAAGTCTTTTTTTATTTTTTTATAGTTTGTTTGAGTTATATGGTTTATTTCTAATTCTTCAAAACCTAGACCGATAAAATTTCCTTGAATATAGTAACTGTTGCGTATTTTTTTAGTTTACATTAAAAAAATTCATAACATTTATATGTGCTGGACACAAAAGCTCAGATTCGAGGCATTAAAGTTGGTATTAGATAAACGATATAAATAACTTTGGAAATTAGATTTTTTTATCTAAGTGGTAGAGTATATAAATTTAGTTGTCCAAGTTTTTCTTAATTTTGATGATTGAAATTCATAATTCTTTTTAGTATGAAAAACGAATTATGAGAAAACCATTATTTTTAGGGGGTAATGTAACATCCTTGTGACTTTTTATATATTTTTATATGAATTGATTTATTAAAAATAAAAATTTTAATTAACTATTTTAATTAATTGTATTATAATTTAATAATATTAAATATAATTAAATATAATTCAAATATATAGTTTTAAAATTAATTTTAAATTAACGATCTAAAAAAATACAATATTGTAGTATTATTTTTTACGAATATTTTAATATGAATATATGTATTTGATTATTTTATAAAAATAATAATAAATGTGATTGAATAACAAAATTTATTTTATCAAAAGATTATTCAAAATATTTTGAATGAATAAATTTATAAAAATATGTATATCATGCCTATTGTAATTATTAATATATTAAAAATACTAAATTATGTTATGTATATTAAATATAAATATTCAAATTTTAACAATGATAATAATTAATTAATCTGAAATAATGAATTATTAAATTCATATACAAATATAATTAATTTGGTTTTATAAAATTTTATTTTCTAAAATATGATATAAATATATATATATATATATATGAAATTATAATTATTAGTTTTTTAATTATAAAATATAATTAGTTTATGAAATTATATTCTTTTTTAAAACTGTGAATTTTGATTATATATAAGAAAATATAACTATTTGAAAATTGAAGTTATATTTATTTGAAATTATACATATGTTATGATTATTTTATTTTATTTTTTTGAATTTCATGTGTTAAAAATTAGAGAAAAAAAATTGGGTTTTGTGTAAAATCGACCCATGTGGGTTGGACATCACACACAGAGGCATCAATCATGGGGATTCAAGGGAGCCAAGCACAAGAATCCATTTTGATGATTTTTTCATCATGCCAAGCATATAAGAGGAGTCTGAGAAGTGTTTTACTACAGATATGGAATCATTTTCGACCAAGTAAGGACTGGTTTTTCAGAAATATTATCTGAGTGTTGTCATCGTGTTTCATTCATGGTTAGGTTTCACCCACTGGTGAGGGATTTAAAAGTTCTAGTGTAGTCATTTGAGTTTCATTCTTTTCAGATCTGTGGTAGGTATCTTGTTTTTCCTTTTTAGGTGTCTGAATTTCTCCTCAACCTATATTACTTTGTTTCATAGTTTCTTTTTCTAACTCTTTCATTATCGATGGAATGTTGTTGTCTATTTGTTTTGTTTTAGTTTAATTGCATGTTTTGTTTTGTTTTGTTTATACATATTTTTTATTTAGTTGAATGATGTTTTGATTTAAATTTTTGAATGGAGGAGAACAGTTTTGGTCTATTGGTTTCTTTTTCGGCAATAATATAATATATATGAACTTCGATTCTTTTGGTGTGAACCAGAACTTAAGAGAGTCCTTTATAATATATTTTTTTTTTATTGAAGCTTCTCTACTACTCGTTTTCACATATTTTTTTCTATTTTATGTTTATAAATAGGAGTTCCTTAGGTGTTAAATACAACTTCATCTCTACTGCCTTTGTTTTTTAGTTCTGCACACCTATGCAAGCATGCTTGATCACTACAATCTTTCTTTCATTTTTATTCTTCCAAATTTAGTAAGGTGTAATTTGGTTTTACAATTTATTTTTTTATATGTATATTTCATTCTTCTGAATTTTATAAAATCAAATAAGAAATTGTTTATTTTATTTATAAAATGATGTTTATAGTTTTTTAAGGGATAGTTTGTTTATCTGATGGTTTTGTGTAAGGGAGCTATTTAAATTATTTGTTTTCAATTTATGATTGTCAAATTTTTCAAACTAATGAGGGGTATATTTCTATAATTTATTTTCTAATTTTGATTTTAACTCTAAAATTATGAAATTGAATTATTTCATTGTTATATATATTGAGTTTAAAATTTTTAAGGTATTATATTTATGTTTTGATGTTCCACAATAGAAGATTAATTATTTATTTTAGAATCATTTTTTACTAGTTTATTTTCAATGAGAGTTTATTTCTAAAAACAATTATATATAAGTATTTCAAATTCCATGTTTTATACATTTGTGATTTCCACATTATATTTTAAAATTATGATTTATATATATATATATAATTATTATTTTTATTCACAACGTATATTAATTTAAGTAATACTTTTAATACTCCATTATTATTTACATCCAATTCATATAAACATTATTTTTATGGGTATAATGTATTAATGTATTTATTATTAAAATATATATACGTGTGTGTGTAAGTGTGTGTAGACAATAATTAATGTCTATTTTTAAAAATTCTACATTTATAACTTTATATCCAGTGTGCAAATATTTATGTTTTATGATTATTTTATGAAGATTTATTATGAATATAAATTTCATATTACTATTAATTTTATTTGAAGGATTTATACAATCATGTCATTATTTTATGCATAGAATAAATTAAGAATATGTGTCTTTAGTATTATTATTCAATATAGATATTTAGATGATAAAAGTAATCACATTATATAAATAAAATGATGAACGAAAATTTGAATACATTGACAGTCCATGCAAAGGTTAAACATCATGAGTTTTGGTTATAGAAAAATGCGTAGGTTTTTTAAAAAATTGAAAATTCACACATAAATATATGTTTATATATAAATAAGTGTGTGAATGTGTATTTAATGCATTAACATGTTTTTAAAATCAAAAATTTGAGTGAAAGTATATATAAGTAATGTAAACTTAAACCTTTTTATAAAATCCATCAATTGAACGATATAAATATGATAGGGAATTATGGAGTGAAATCATTCCTTTTCAAGTGGGTAATTCCAAGATATTCTTCAATATTTCATGTGGCCTTAGGGTTTTGTTTTCAGAGGCTTGGATAATGTTTTCAAAAAAATCAATGGAATATGTTTAAAGTAATTTTTAAATGTATGTATTTTCAAAAGCGTTATAGTATTGTTAAGGCTTAAGTAATTTCAAATAATGTTTTCAAAAGGTATTTCTAAATGAATCATTGAATTTATTTTTAAAATAATATTTTAATAGAAATTAGGAAAGATTTTTAAAACCCCTTACTATACAATTTAATGCTCAACCTATATTTTAAATTTATTTTCAAAGGTTGAGTAAAATTTCTTTGAGGAGGTCGCACACTCAAAGTATTTTGTTTATTTATTTTGTACAATTTTTATGTTATATGGTTTGTATCTAATTATCTAAAACCTAGAGTAGTAAAAGTTCATTGAATATAATAAATGTTGTGTATTTGTTCAATTTCTTTTTTGAAATAATGTACATCATTTCTATGTGCTAAACCCAGAAGCTCAGGTTTGGGGTGTTACAGTTGGTAGCAGAGCAACGAACTAAAAAACATTGAATATTAGATGTTGTCGTCTATGTGGTAGAGTATAAAATTTTAGAGTCCTAATTATTCTTAATTTTATATATGGAAATTCGGAATCGTTTTTAGTATGACAAAAAAATTATGAGGGCACAATTATTTTTAAGGAGGAGGAATATAACATCCGAGTGAATTATTATATATTTTTATATAAATTAAGTTATAACAAATAATAATTTAAATTATGTGTTTTAATTAATTTTATTATAGGTTAACAATAATAAAAATAAATAATTATAATTCAAATATATAGTTTTCAAATTGATTTTAAAATAATTTTCTAAAAACAAATACCATTTTATATTATTTTCTTATTTAAAATAATATTTTAATATGAATATATTTATTTGATTATATTTATAAAAACAATAATAAAAGATTTTGAATAACAAAATTTATTTTATCAAAATATTATTCAAGATATTTTGAATGAATAAATTTCTAAAAATATAAATTTCATGACTATTTTAATCATAAATATATTAAAAATACTAAATTATGGTAATTATATTCAATATAAATAAACATGTTTTAACTATGATAATAATTATTTCATCTTAAATAATGAGTAATTATATTCATATATAATTATAATTAATTTGGTTTTATAAAATTTAATTTTTAAAAATATGATATAAATATACATATATACATATATATATATTAAATTATAATAATTAGTTTTGAATTATAAAATATGATTAGATTATAAAATTATTTTTTTATAAAACTGTGATTTTTTATTATATATAACAGATTATAACTATTTTAATGATGAAGTTATACTTATTTGAAATTATATATATATTATGATTATTTTATTTTATTTATTTGAATTTCATGTGTTAAAAAAATGTATAAAAAATAACAGGAAAATGGGGGTTATGTATGAAATTGACCCAAGTGGGTTCAAATTCAAACAAGGGGTGTCAGCGTGGGGGCATTATGGGAGCTGGGCATAGGAAGTCATTCTTTGGTCGTTGTCATCAAGCCATGTGGAGTGGAGGAGTATAAGTATCTTTTGACTACATATCCAGCGTCAGATTTGACCGAGTAAGGATTGATTACTGGTGAAAGGGATCTGAGTGTTATCATCAAGTTTCATCTGTGGTTAAGGTTTTGGTTGTTGTTGTGGGATTCCAAAGGTTTCATATAGTCATTGGGGTTTCGATATTTTTATATTTGAGGTATGTGTCTTTTTTTATGGTGTCAGAATTTCTCTTCAACCTATTTTACTATGTTTTATATTTCTTGATTTTGTTTTCTACCTCTTTTATTGTCATCAGAATGTTATGGTCTATTAGTTTTGATTTAGTTTAATTTCACATTTTTTCTCGTTTCATTTATACTAATTTTTCATTTGGATGGATTTATTTTTCATTCAATTTTTGAACGGAGGATGGTTTTTGTCCATTGGTTTCTTTTTTAGATGTAATATAATATATATGAATTATACTAGTTTTGGTGTGAACCAATCCTTAAGTGAATTGTTTGGAATATATTTTTTTTCTATTTTATCTTCTCCAATAAACTTTTTCATGCAATTTTGTCTATTTTAAGTTTATAAATATAAGTTCATTTGGTGTTAAATACTACTTCCTCTCTGCTACATTTGTTTTCAATTTTTCACACTTAAGCACACATGTTTGATCATTGCAATGTCTCCTACATTTTTCTTTCGTAAAATCAAGTAAGGGTTAATTTTGTTTTACAGTATATATTTTTATATATATATTTTATTTTTCTAAATTTTATAAAATCATGTCAGGAGTTTTTTATATTTATTTATCATATTATATTTATGATTTTGTAAGATATATTTTGTTTATCTTATGGTTTTGGGTAAGGGATCTATTTAATTTATTTATTCTCAATTTAGGATTCATGTTTTGTTCAAACTCATAAGGGTAGAATTCAATTATTTATTTTCTAATTTTGATTTTAATTCTCATATTATGAATTTTAATTATTTCATTGTTCAATATTTACTGAGTTTTAAATTTTTAAGGGATTATATTTATGTTTTTATGTTCTGTAGCAAGAGATTAATTATTTATTTTAGCTTGATTTATTTTCATGTTTATTGGAAAGGAGAATTTATTTATGAAAAATATTATATATATGTATTTTAAATTCCATGTTTTATACATATGTGATCTCCAAGTTATATTTTTAAATTATAATTTATGTATATATGTAATTATTAAGTTTATGGTCGATGTATAAACATTTAAGTAATATTTTTCATACTCCATTATTCCTTACATGAAAGTCATATAAGCAATATTTTTGTGGATATAATATATCGATGTATTTATTATACATTTATATGTGTGTGTATGCATGTGTGTGTGTGTGAACATGCAGGAAAAAATAAATATTTATTTTTTATAATGCTACATTGATAATTTTATGTACGACATGCAATTATTTATTTCTTTTGATAATTTTAAGAAGATCTATTATGAATAGAAATTTATTATTACTATTAATTTTATTTGAATGATTTATACAATCATGTCATTATTTTATTATTATAATCAATTAAGAAAATGTGTCTTTATTATTATTTATCATGATTGTATTTTAGATGATAAATATAATCAGTTTATATAAATAAAATTATGAAATAAAGTTTGAATACATGGATATTCCAGGAAAAGGCCAAACTACATGAGTTTTGGTTGTACAAAAACTCATAAGTTATTTTAAATGAAAATTCACACACACACACACATAGATATATATATAAGTGTGTGAATGTGTGATTAATGCATTAACATGTTTTTAAAATAAAAAACTCGACGAAAAGTATATATAAGTAAATAAATCTTAAATTGTTGTTATACAATTCGAAAATGGAATGTTGTAAATATGGTAGGAAATAGGGGAGTGAAACCATTCCTAATCAAGTGGGTAGACTCAATACAACCTTAAATGTTTCAAGTGGCCTCGGTGTTTTCTTCTTCAGAAGCTTGTGTATTGTTTTCAGAAAATTACCCAGAATATGATTAAGGTAATTTTCAAACGTATGTATTTTCAAAGGTATTATAATATTTTTAAGGTGTGTGTAATTTCAAATAATGTTTTCAAAAGGTATTTATAAATATATTTTCAAAAGTATTTTCAAAAAACTATTTTAAAAGTATTTATTACTAATTTTTTAAACCCCTTATTGGGAAATTTAATGCTCACGTGATGTTTTAAATTTATTTTCATAGGATAAGTAAAACTTCATTGAGAAGAGAATACACACAAAGTCTTTTGTTAATTTCTTTTTTATAGTTTTTTTAGTTATAAGGTTTGTATCTAATTATCCAAGACCTGGACCAGTAAAAGTTCCTCGAATACAATAAATGTTGTTTATTTTTTTAGTTAATTTTATATTAAAAAACACATAGCATTTATATAGCCTGGAACTGAAACCACAGGTTCATATATTTACACCAAATAATTTCCTTATCACATTATTAATTATTTCTAGTACATCACTATCCCACTATATCCCTCTCCACTCTCATTTTATGATTTCATTCATTTATTTAATTCAAATTCCTTCTATATTCCCTAAGAAGTACCACACACTATCAATAAAAACTTTATCCAACTACCATAATAACAAAAAATACAACAAATCACTATATAGTCTCCACTAAATTTGTAAAAAAAACTACACTATTCAATAAAAACTACACAATCTAATTAATCATTAAAAATAACATATATCTTTCAACTATAACATTTAGAAAACTAAACTAAACCCACTTAAAACATAAAAAAAGTAACAATTTATAAAAACAAATAAGAACATCATTTATTCATGAGTTAATACTTGTTTATAAATTCATAGTAACAATATCAGTAATTATTTATAGAATAACACTTCATATTTTTATTATAATCGCTTAATTTTTTCAATAGTCTATACATTTTTTAGAATAAAAACAATAAAATAAATTAATTCCAATATCCATAGTATAAAAAATATCATACAAGAAATCAATAATTAAAAGGAATAGTGTAAAACATTATAACAACACCTCCCAAAAATATAATTTCAAATATGGTTTTTAGATTTTTTTGGATAATTCCATCTAATTGACTAAATAAAATAAATTAATTTTTATTTCTCATTTAGAACAAAACAAATGGGATGGAGGGATTTGCAGTGCCCTACCCTGAATGAGGATTTTAAGACAAAACATAAAATAATTAAAAATAAACAAATGATTAAACACCAATAACTATTTTAGAAACCGTAAGTATCTTGTAATATATGATTATATTCATAAATCATAATGACACTCTACAATAATCAAATTCATAGAATTATCAATTAATTTTAAAAATGAATGGAATGAGAAGAAAAAAAAATTATAACTGAATAATAATTTAAATATGAAGAGGTATATTTCACATCGATTTGTTTTAAGATCTATAAAGTGATATAGAAGAGAACCCAAAAATAAAACACAGTGCTCATGGGGTTGATGATAATAGGAATAAAACTTAACAATGGATGACATAAAACCGAATTTTGAAGATAGAAGTGATAACTTCACCACACCATGATGAGGGGTTGAAAACATCAAAGTTATGGTTGGTATCTGGATATTTTAGAACCATTTTTTTTAAATTGTCTGATCCTCTACTTATTATCAACCATTTCGCTATTATAATGTATATATAACCATTTTGATACAATAGTGATATCCAGTAAATTATAGAGCCTTATTTTCATGACCTGAAGTGATTTCCATAATAACATATGTCCTAATAAACTCACTATTTCATAAAAGTATCCATAACAAGGTTATAATGAAATTTTATATCAAACAAAACATATACCCACAATGGCCTCTATAGTTGGTATTTAATCATACCCCATGGAATAAATGTATCTTAATAAGAAAAATAAAAAATAGCTACCAATATTCCTCATAACATTGAAAATGGGATATATTTTAAAAAAATAATCATAAAAAACCAATTAAAACAAAAAATCATCCTTGCTACCATGCCCATAGTCAAATTATAACAAACATATTCTCAAATATGATGCAGTATAAACAAAAAAATGTTCTGTCACTATTCACGAATAAAGAATGAAAACATTAACCTCCCAACCACTTATGAACTCAACTCTACAAAAAAACACCCTATAATGACATATTAGATGAGAATAAAAATTAGATATTATAAACTAGTAAACTCTCAATTGACACCTATTCATTAGAATCAAAATAAAACCAGAAGACTATATATTATCACAAACCAAAATACACTACGAGATACATCTTAAAAAGTGACTATAAACCTAGAATATAAACAACACTAAATAAGAAAAAAAACTAAATCACATCAATTAAAGATCAATATTATACTCAATGAGTGATAAAATTTCAAAACAACTATGAATACATAGAATGTGTACAAGACTCTTTATCACTATTAGATTTATATAAGACATGGATCATATACTAGAAAAAAAATTAAATTTGAAAAATTCTAATGTAACACCATCTATGGAAAATCTTGAATCTCAATACTTCATTTTATGAATTTCATGTCTTTCTTGATATCCATCTCTCCCAAATCAATGATTAGAGAGTCAATATGAAGATATTGTTGATATTGGAAAACCTCGGAAATCTCCAAATGATAATAAATGCATAGGGGAATAGATAATTAGTGACACCCCAATATTTTATGATATATTTATATTTAAATAAATTTAATTTCTTTTATATCTTATGATAAATGAAATTTTGAGTTTAAACGAGTCGTGAAATACAATTAAAATATTATTAATTACATTGATTATTATCACAGAGCTATTAGATTGGTGTGTATGAATGTGAATAAATAAATTATGTAAAATAATTGTTTACATTTTTATTAATATAATAAATTAGTTTTTATTGGTTAAAATAGAAAAAAATTTATTATTAAAAGTGATGTTTTTCTAAAAAACTCTTTTATTCACACTATTCATTTTTTCAAAAAAAATAACATTAATCACAGTTGGGTGTTTAATTTTAAGGAAATTTAAAAATTAAAGATTTTAAAAAATATTCTACCATTTATCTAATAGCTTTTTATATGGAAATTAATGAATTTAAACTCACTTTTATGCTTAAAATATAATTTTCCAAATAAGTTTTTGTTTTATTTTTCAATCATATTTTTAAATAAATTATTCCTAATAATAAAAATTGAACCTTAAAAAATTGAATTCTTATTTGGAATAAAAATATTTAATATTATGTAATATTTATATCTTCATTTTTTTTGTCATAGTGAATAGTAAAAATAGAAAACATTTATTAGCATAGTTAATGTTAAAATGGGTTTACCATGGGTTAACCTAAGAGAGAATGAGAAAAATATAAAACAAATGATTTAATTTGATTAGATTATGTTTTTTTCACCTCATAATTCTTATATTTTATTATTTCATATTTTGAAGCCACCAGACATGATTAAGATATTAATATATTTTAAAAAAAATTATAATTCCATATGTATACTCTCCCTTCCTTAAAAATGGATACCATCTCTCTTATCTGCCGAAAATTTAATGATCAATATAGATCATCTAATAACTACCATAATTGATAGGTAAAATCACTCCTCACGTCAAGCAATAATCCTAATGCTATCATTTCAAGTATTAAGGGGATATCTAGTAGAGGTATTTCAATGGTGAGGTACAACACTTAATTGAGTACTTTATATTTTATTTATTTTTAAACCCACTAATGAAATATGGTATCCATTATAAAATAATTAATTTTTATCTTAAATATAATTTATTATTATTATTATTTTGGATTGATCATTTTCTATCTCCCTTCTATAAAATTAAAATAAATCTATCCCCCATCGGTACGTGTGGACTACTTCTTCCACATAATGATAAGATTAATTTTTCATCACAAGAATTAATAGAAGATATCATGATAGATTTAATGTTTATATATGATATAAATTACATTATTATGATTCAATGGTAATAATATATTATTTACTCTATTACCTTTCCATTCATTGGAATATGATAATGTTGTTCATGGGTATGTGTGAACAACCACCTCCACAGACTGATGTCATTATTTTTAAATTTCTCATTTACATGGATAGTAATAAAGATATATCCAATTAGCATATATGATATCTATGATATAATCATTATATTTTAAGTTTTTATAATTATTTACCTATATTTCTTTCCAACCATCGAAATGTGGAAACACAATTCGTGCTTATGTACAGACTACAGTCTTAATGAAGTAATATAAACCATTTTTCATCATTGATTTATAATAAAAATAAAAATAAATAGTATTTCATGAATAAATATGATACATATTTTATGATTAAGATTATATATATTATAAAACCATTATCAAGGTGTAGGTACTGTGAAAATATCCCTGAACAAGCATGGAAAAAAAAGCAATTTCACTTGAATGTTCATTTTAATAAAGATATTACTAATAAATGGTTAATTGTATATTATTAAATACTAATTAATAGTAATTACTACATGAAATTTACTATATATTATATATATAATTAATTTATCTTCATTATATATGATATCTGAATACATACGAAGTAATAAGAGACTTGAGACATGGGTTTTGGTTACAATCTCATTCCTTTTCGAGATTGTGTATGCTAAATTTCCATTGAGGAAAATATTAAGGATATTATCATTTTAAACAAATAAATTTTCTTCATCAATGAATATTAATGTATTTTTCATGAAATAATACCATTTTTATCTCTTTAGTACTTAAAAAGGTTGATAAAATGTTTTTAAAGAAAAATCAAACTTATTTCCCCTTTTCTTGATGAGTATTTTGTTCTATGTACATACTCTTCAAAATAATTTCATAAATGTTCTTACCTACAAATGAAATGTTTTAAAACGTTCATTTTCACAAACACTTACTATTTTTACATTAGTTTACAAACTAATCAATGTAATAAATTATTTTTAAAAATAATTCATTTTTTACTTTTTACAATGGTGTGAAAGTTATGATTTCTATTAACATATAATAAATGAATATGTCTTATCTCCATAAAGATAATTATTTTTATTTAAGATTCAATTACATGATTCTATGTTTATTACCAAATATAATTTTTTTCATAATATTTTACAAATTTATATATTTTAAATAAGTGATTTAAAAATGAAAATAATAACTTCATCAAGAAATATTCCACTAATATGTTTAAGTCATCTATAAACTATGAAATTATACTTTTATGTTTCTTATTAATTATTTGGTATATGATCTAATTATACCATCCTTATTATTTTCATAGTTGTTTTATTATTATGTTGATGATCTTTTTATGAAACCCATTTATTTTCTATGGGATATGCTATGATGAAACGATGAAATGTTTATTAAACCCATATCATTTCCACAAGTTATGATATGATGATATGATAATATTTTATTCTCTAATGGAACACATATAATTGGATTGTGATTATGTATTTCATGGACCAAAAATTATATATTCTTCAAATGAATTGGGTAAATATTGATATCTCATGAGATAAGAAGTACTTTAATGGGGAGTGAACCCAATTTGGTAAGGGTCCTTATCCACTATTATAGTCATGGTAGTTAACCTTGACTATAAAATTGATTAAATGGATTGGGAACCCAATCCACAATGGCAGCCTTCACTATGATCCTCGACAAATGAAATTATTTTCTATACTTACATATATTCCATAAACTTATTTATTATGTATATGATTTGTTCTCATGGATCATGTTTTATTATTGATGATTCTATATAATTATGACATATTCCTTCTATTAGAACAAAGACTTATTCCTATATTTATATTTAATGATAATCTTCAAATTCTATATTATTATTTTATATTAAGATCATGTACCCATAAACCTATTCTTATCTTGTGATCACTAATGATTATTGATTTATATATATTATTTTTACCCTTACTGAGAATATCATCTCACCTGTTGTTATGTTTCTCTTCACTAGGATATGAAGAAAGGATTTATATAGGGAAATTCTATGAATGGTACTATATGAGAAGATCATTATGGGATCTGTTAAAGATATTTTAGTAAATAAGATAAATATATATATGTAGCCTCTAAAGTCACTAGAAAATTATGGTATGTGGGAATGTACTATTTTGAAATATATTTAATATCCATCTTAAATGATGGAAACCTAATTTATGAAATTCATGGGTAACCACAGTTGTTATAAGATGATGGTTTAGTAAATAAATGTATATTTTGTTTAGAAATTATTGTGAAAAACCCAAGAATAATTCAAAGTATAGAATTAAATTTTGATGCATTGGTAAAGTATAGATTGTTTAGCTTTTTAAGAAAATATATTCAAGTCTATATACTACAATGTGGCTACAGCTATGGAATAGATGAAACAATGGGTAATAACTCTGACAGGGGTGGATTGGGTATTAACTAGATCATCACTAGTGCACAATGACTATGCATAAGATAGAACACCTATAAAGTCACTCTCGAGAGATATTATTAGCTTAATTCAAATTTTCATTATGAACTACAATGAAGTATTTTAAAATATGAAAACCTTGAATGAACTAGATTAAAACTTGGGTGTTATAGATTTATAAAAAAATATTATTTATTCAACCTATGATTTTTTTCATGACTATATGATTACTCATAGTGATTATTGTTGATCACAGTATAAATTTTATTCTTAGTCAATGGCTACAACCAAGATGAATCATGTTAATACAAAATCTTATGTCCAATGCAATGATCGTCTTCATGAGAAACCAAATAAAATTAGATCTAGAATGTGAAACATTATAATTGTACCAAAAATGAAATCATGATATATTCTTAACAACCTAGACATGAGTGAGTTTAATAACACAACTAATAAGAGAAAAATGAAGTTTCATAAAGACCATTAAGGAAAGAATATTTAGCTTCAAACATAATGAAAATATGGGAAGAAGCATCTAGGGAAATGTCTAAATGGAATGAGAATTCATTTTATACAAGGAAAAGTAGTTTATAAAGATACCAATTGTTGAAGAAAACTGTAGATTTCAATTAATATAAATATAGTTCATCTAAGGGTACCACTAATAGTTCACTAAATTTTGTGTGGGGAACATGGAATTATCCATGTCAATTCCCTAATCCATGTGATATATCCCAGAACAAGGAAGGTATTATTCTATGTTAGCGGTGTAAGTAGATTTGGATGGCTATGGCACATATATCTTCTAGTTCATTGTTGGGTATTTCATGATGAAATTTGAGAGAATGTTTCATATGAAACTATTTTTGTAAATAAATTTTTGAAATTTTATGTGAATTTTAGAATTTATTACCTATCTCTACAAAGATTTCATTTGAATTTTTTAAATAATTAAATCACAATTTATATTCCAAATTAACTTATGATTTTCTATGATTGCAATGATGAACATAAACTTATAATTTTAATTACTTCTATTATATCATTTTTTCTACTAATCCAATAAGGATATATGTGGTTTTGGAGAAACTCAACATCAATGATATTCATATTTATTAGGACTATGATAATATATTTATTAAATAATTGCTTATCCTTCCCCTAAATTGTGGTGTTGGGTTCTTAATAAAACTCATACCTGATTTTACACTTATTTTGAAGAATCCATATAAAAAGTCCCCAAGTGAGTTAATGGAATTGAAAAATAAACAACAGGATAATCATGGTAAGGGATTCATATTCCCTAGTGTATCACCATGGGGTGTACCTATACTTTATTTAAGAAAAAATATGGTTCATAGTTTCCTTACATTGATTATTGAGAAGTTAACAAGATAACTATCAAGAACTAGTATCCTATAACCCATATTGAAAACTTGTTTGATCAAATAGGAAGAGATTATAATTATTCAATGAGTTATATTAATTTTTAATATCATGAATTGGGAATCAAAATGGTAGATTATTCAAGATATACATCCTTACGATGTATAGTCACTATGGATTAATAATAATTTCATTTAGAATAACCAAATCCTTGACTATCTTCACTGATCTAATGAATATTTTCTGTTGATATTACCTTGGTCTATTTTTGTAATGTTTTGATGATATTATTGTATATTAGAAGAGAAAGGAACAGAATGATGAATATTTTAGGATTGTACTGAAGACTGTGATAAAAATAAATATGTATGATAAATTTACCATGTTTAAATTTTTTATACAAAAAGATATATTCTTGTCTCATATAATATCAAGTGAGGTTATATAATTTGATCCTATAAAAAAAAGAAGTTATTTAATAATGGAAAAAATAAACTATGTAATGTTCTCAATGTGGTGCTCTCTCAGGTGACTAATTTGTGTTGGCAACATGACCTGAGGTGTGTCTCCCCGCACAACAGAGGCTACCAAAAAGAAACAAGGGTGTATAAAATATATTGGGGAGACTATACCCTCAAAAATAGGGAATAAATACATAAGGGGGATATACATGTATTAGTGGAGATAGAGAAAAAAATATTAGCGACAATCATGAATCCAAAATAGAATAAAGAACATTACCAATAACTCAATAATAACATAATCATGTAATAATAAGTTGAATTGTATCTAAATGATATTCTCAAAATTAAATAATAAATGATAGAGTAGAATCATATAAAGACACTATGATCCCAGTCCTGAACCCTCTATTGGTCCCATCTCCATGCTCTAACTCATCTAGGAAGAAACAATTAATAACATGTTCTCTTTCCCATATCCAAACCAGTATCCATGTAATATATTTGGGTACCAAATAGTTGATTGATCAGGATGTGTGTGAATATTAGTAGGTCGACACCTTGTGTCTTTACAAATCTAGTATGAGATATATAATACATGTAATGAAGAATTAAAAAGGGTATTTATTTAATAAATTAATACTAAAAATAAAATAAATCCACTAACCCTCAGTCTCCATGTTGACAACTGGGGTCAGCCACAACCTGCATCCCAACCAATCTAGATATCTTTAATCATGTCATGAACCTGTACACCTAAATTGTCTGAAGGCCTCCAGTTTTTATTCATTTTTTATAATCCTACTTTTAAGGGTTTACGGGGGACTCTTACAAGTCCCATATGATTACAAGACATTACATGAACCAAAGGTCTATATGAAATCATCCTACACTATTACTACTCAGAACTACCCCTCCCAAGTATCTACATCGTGATCAGATCTCCACCTTTACATATCTATTCATAAAGATGTCCTAAATAGACTATTGCCTTTACCCTTATACGGTATATACCAAAAATCATCATAGGAGAACTAGGTAGATCCCTATATTAATTTTAGTATAACAATCCATACACTATAATGATTACAACATAACTGATAAAAGACCTATATGAATTATAACATAACTTTTCCAATTCCTATAAGAATTATAACATAACTAGAATAAGACCAATAAGAAATGTATCATAACTAGGACATACCTAATAATCCTTATAGAATAAACTAAAAAAAGTATAACACATTTCACTACATTCCATTATGGTCAATTTATCAATTTATCATGTATCTGTCCATTTAAACTTCATAGGGTTGGGATCCCAATTACTATCATAATTACATAAAATCCAATTCTATTTATCATTTAAAACACCAAGGTTCCTATCATGTAAATTAACCAATTTTTAGTTCTTGATGATCCCATATCAAGAAATCAAGCCAATTTTAAAAAAAAAATCTGATTGACAATATTAAGAAAACAATCAACCAATTTCCAAAACATCAATGGTAATATTGTTCAGTCTAACAAATTAAAAGGCAAGGTCAAATGTAGGAACAAAAACATGGTGACCACATGTCCTTGTCTAATCATTGAAGGAATCCATGAGTTCCAATGAGATGTTTATACATTTAAATCTCATTAAACAAAGAATAATTAAATTATTTATGTATCTTACATGGTGTGTCAATAAATCAAACATGTTACTCATACTAGGACAGTTGAATAGACAATCATGGATATGATCTAGACCACACACCTCAATTTGATGAAGATGCAAAAAAATCCTAATGTACATTGTAGCATTTGGTTCCTTCTCCCTTCATTTTGTAGATGACATAGAAATCTATCAACATGTGATCTTCAAGAGTAAACCAATGAACCAGAAGAACAAGTTGAACCTAAAGTCATACATTCAATATCTAGGAAATTAATACAATGATTGGAATGATCAAGGATCTGTGGATTGATCCCTAGATCATTGGGGTTGAATCCAATGAAGATGATAACCAAAATACTTGGAAAGGTTCATCATGGAGAATAATATTTGACTGGAAATATTAAGATGAAAAGAAGTTTGGAGGGCCTCATGGGTATTTATAGATATTGTGTCAAAAAGAGGATAATATCATAGCCCCATGTAACAGGTCACAGAACAACATGACCCATGTTAAGCTACGATATAGACCAAAAAATCATGTAATAAGATTCCATGGTTAAAGCACATCAATAGAACATGAGCCTCATCTCAGTCAGTGAGGACTCAATAAGTGCATCCAAGAGACCAGAGATCAAATGTGGGTGGAGACATATTTTCAAGAACTGTTGTAGTACTGTAGCAAGTACTGTAGTAGGTACAATTCGGTACTATAGCTGTCAGATCTATTCATCTATCCGGGACTTTGGGCCATCGATTTGGTATTTTGGTGCTGCAAGGTTTTCGAGCCACCCAAGGCCTTCGGGCTAGTTGTCTCTCAAGTCCTTTGGTCCACCTCATGGCCTTCAGGCCACCCCAAGACCTTCGGGCCACATGAATTTGTAGATGTACTAGTCATACTACAAGGGAAAGGTCCCAGATGAGGATTCCGAGTAGGATCATTCACCAGAGAAAAGATAACATGATTTGGAAGAATAAGAGGGTATGGAAATGCCATCGGTACTGGGCTGGTGCTTCTCTTCACATGACAGCTAGCCGACCAACCATGTGAAGGTGGAGTGATGATATCATGACATGTGCTGTGGAGGATCAGATCCAAATATCTTTTTTGGGTGATTTCCACTAAGAAATATAGGTCATGTAATTGTCTATATGCCTTCGTGCCCTGTAAGGGTACCACCTGACCCCTTGAAAGGTGGATTATCATAAATAAAAAAAATGAAGGCCTTCGATCCATTTAGAAAAAAAGAAAATCAATGATTAATACCATGGTTTACATCCCATATTCTCTTTACCCAGGGATATACTACTGCATTGGTAAATCCATCACCCTGCATAACCTCAATTCCCTAATGGATGGATACACCTCAGTGAGCCTCCCTTCCATAGGGGTTTCAAAATTTGTAGAACGATTTTGTTTTCCCACCAAGGCCCTTACTCCTAAGACACCCTTCTAGCTGTATAACCCAACCAGCCTATGTTTTATCCTACATCTATGTAGTATCTATGAAAAAATTGGTAGTATCTCATATTTTACTTCTCCTAAGGCCATATGATGGAGCTTGGAGCTCTATCCCACTACCACTAGTATTATAGATCATAATTGAGCTCCATATGGTCGAATCCTCTAGAATTGTGAAATTCATTAGAAATACCTTATTTCTCCATCCAAGAGTAACCAAGGTTCATACAAAATAAGAACAAAAAATTTTGAGAGGTATTTTAATAGTTTTTTTAAAAAGTGATGTACCTAAAAAAAGAAAGAATATTACAAACACCATGCCCTATAACATCTCTTACTTGAGCTACGACAAGCATCACTATAGGGTATCTATAATCAAGTTCGACCAATATATCTATATATTATACTCCCTATAAAACTTATTATCTTTTTTATGCCAATGTATCAATAATAATAACACTATTGATATGGTAATTCACCAGAGTTTCTTCTCACTGCAGTCCACATTAAAAATTATATTCTAATCAAAGGATGCATCAATATACAACTAAATGTCATTAATTTATATTATTTGATATGGTTTGGGATTATATATCCATGGTTTTGACACATGAAACACGTTATGCATGGTGATATAGAACAATGGAAGGGATAAGTGATATGCTAGTGGACATATCTTTTCCAGTATCTCAAATGACCTAAAACACCTGGGAGAAAACTTCCCTTTTTTCTGATACGACATTACCCTAGGCTATGAGACACATGAAGGAAAAAATGATTACCACCCTAAAACTCCATAGGTCATCTACAAAGGTCCATGTATGATTTTTTTCAACTCTTCCTAGAACCCAAAAAATTTCTGATCAATTAAAACTTCCTAGGTGTCTCCATCATGAGACTAGATTCATAGAGCACTGACACACCTTCCTATAACTAGATCAGAGGTGGAAAAACATTCCTTAAATACATATCATTGAAAGGATCTATTTGGATTAATTACTAGAAACTATTATTATAAGTGAACTCCATTATTATTATATTCTTCCTTGAATAACAACCAAAATCGAAGACAGAGGTTCACATCATATCTTGTAGAATCTTAATGTTCCACTCATATTTTCTATCAATCAAAGGATGATAGGTTTTATTCAGAAGTACCTACGATCCCAAATCCTATTACTACCCTACAAAATCTGATATGTTAAATGAAGATCTTAGTCATAAATGATACTCATTGGTACACCATATAGTCAAACTATTTTCCGCACATAGAGACTAACCTGGAAATAAATGGTGAAGGTCTCCCTGATAGAAAAAAAAATGTTATTTCTTCATTAGTTGATCCATGATAACCCCTAATACATAATTATAGAAGGGAATCCTAGTAATATTTATATGATTTACACAGTGAATTCATCCCTCTTATATCCTATAATTGCCAGTGGCTTCAATAACCCATCATGCCTCTAATACTCACCCTTCACCTGCTGATTAGAGATATACCTCAACACAATGTCTGATATCTCCATTTTCATCCTTGACCATCCATATTTTCATTATAGATCATGATACATTTTTTCATACATTTATGCATCGCCCATTTAGCGGAATGAAACTCTCTCATCAGAACCTCATGAAAATGTGTAGGAACCCATAATGTCTCTAAGAAAAATAGATTATCATTACTTCCAAGTGACCACCCTAATGGTGTCTCCCCACCATAAAAAAATGACCCTCAGAGATAATCCCTCTATATTAAGAACTACATAGCATTGTTATGTTCTCAATGGTATCCTATAATACATATCAAAGTCATATCTACTGATCCCTCAAACTCCAAAATATTGATATTCATAACTAAGAATAGTTCCATCATTCGCATTATCCATGAGTTTAACGGCCCAGGGTTTTGGGGTCTATTTTGGTGAAAATCTGATGTTTGAGGTGTTCTGGGTGGTCTGGAAGGCCATCCCAGCTTCTTGGTGAAGCTTAAGACTCCTAGCGGTGGCCTTGGCCTACTGGTAGCCTCGGCCTACTGGTAGCCTCGACCTACCAATAGCCTCAGCCTACCGGTAGCCTGGGCCTACCAATAGCCTCGGCCTACTGGTATCCTGGGCCTACCGGTAGCCTCGGCCTACCGGTATCCTGGGCCTACCGGTAGTCGTGGCCTACTGGTAGCCTCAGCCTACCGGTGACCTTGGGGTACCAGTAGCTCCACGGGTTTTCCAGTAGTACCTCCTTTTTACACGAATTGGTTTGTAAACCGTGTTTTGACCCATTTAAGCCTATTCCAAAGCCCATTAATTTCATTTAAATAAATTATTGGTGAGGTTTGCATCGATTTTAACCACCCCGAAGGGCGGGTACCTTTTAAGTTGGACGTGTGGGGTGGCCCAGCCGCGTTGTCAACCCACGATCCCGCTTCTTCTGTGGTTCCGAGTTTTTCTCCATATCTTAACCATCCCGAGAATGTTGTATCTTAGCCTTTATAACCTAAAGGCTTCTCTTCTCCCTAGGTTTCTTTTTTTTCTATCACCCTGTGCTCAGAGTACCCTTCCTCCCGACGGTTTGTTCCCCCGTTGTGATGTTTTCCTTGATCGCATCCCATAGAGATCCTGCTACTCCTGTTTTCCATTTTCCACTCGAGGACTTAACATCGATCCTTGATCAATCAGGTAGGGATCTTACCTTTGTCTCTCCTCCTTGTGTATCATGCGGGGTGGGTGTTCTATGGTTCCCACGAGGTAGTTAATCATTTATTTAATGAAGATAATAACCGGTTAAAGAACAGGGATGAGGAAGTTTGTTAATGTTGTTACATGTTTTTTCCCATGCTTTCCCTATGATTTTGTTATGAATTGAATGGGATTAGGCCTACAAAAAATCATGGCTATTGGGGGCCTTTGTTTGTGCGCCTATTCTATGCTCTATTTTATGCCTTGTCTGGTGAATGGGAATCATGTGTGAATCAGTTAAACACTTAAACTCGACTGTTGAAATGTCATGAGTTGTTGCGTGGCTCTGGTGGTGTTTGGAAGCAGGGATATAGGTTGGGTTGTGAACATGAATAAAAGTGGAAAGTTAATAATGAACTGGGTGAAATGGTAATTAATTAATGTGGGGATAACCAATGGTTTGTTGGGTTTTTCTTTGGTTCCAGTTTTTGAGGGATTCCACTGATCCCACTTTGATGTTTTTATTTACAAGAGAACTGGGTGTGAATGCTTAAATTACCTAATGGTCTTCCTTCCTGCTTTATTGTTGTTTCATTTGTGATTGTGCATGTTAGTTTCCCAGTAGTGAAGGGAATAATTCATACTGAACTTTTATGAAATGATAACTTGAATAAAAAAATGTGGAACTATTTGTTGTGTGCCCGTTTTCTGAGGCAGCAGTGCTTGGGAACCTTCTTGTATCTGTTGAGGAGCCATAGGTTGGGCTATGTGTTGGTATATATATGTGTAACTGTATGTTTTGTGTTTAGTCGCACCCCACCCACGTTGGGCACTTAGTGTCGAACACCCCATCTCATGGGGAAGGGTGTTTCCCCCTATTTACTCTCATTCCTGCTCCCTCTTCCCTAGGCTGTGATGGATGGAGGCGACCTTACATCGAATGCTCTTTGGGTAGGTTTCATTTGGTGTTTTGTTATCCCAGGACTCTTCGGGCATGTTTTTTCCCAAGAATCTTTGGGATGAGGCCCAGGTGTTTTTGGGCAGGGGTTTTGGTTATGGTTTGTTTTCCCAGGTGTCTTCAGGATGAGGCCCGGGTGTTTATGGGAAGGGATGTGTGGTTGTGGGGCCCAGGTGTCTGCGAGCAGTGATGTGGATGTTTGTGAGGCCCAGGTGTGTGCGGGAAGGAAAACCGTGGTAGTGTCAGGAAGTTTTCCATCATGGATGAGCAGCTAGCTAGTGGGGGAAATGGTGGTGCGGGGTACCCAAATGTCTTGTTCTTACTATTACCTTACTTCTTGTGTTATTTGGTGAGCATGGTCGGTAAGGTGGGATGGATAGATTCCTTGATAGATGTTGGTTCTTCTTCTTCTCACGGGACTTTAGGACATCTCCCCACTTGTGCATGAGAGCTATAGGTTTTACTACTAAGTATACTTTGTATGCTCACCCTACGTTTACTTTCAGGTTTCTAGGAGGAACTCGGAGGCCGTGCGGGGCCTTACTAGTCTGGACTTTGGATTTTCTGTTGGTTGCTATTTTTTTCTGGTTAACCTTTTTTTCTGTTGGTTTTATGCATTTTAGTTCTTATACTTTGTTCAGTTTTATTATTAAAACATGCATGTAGTTTGGTTTTCTTTTCAGTTTTCTATATATGGTGGTGTTTGGTGTTGACTCATTCTTTCTCCTAATCCTGGTTAACTAAAAAATGGTAATGCCTCCCATATTGTGAAAATGTTACACACTTGGTGCTAGTTTCCACTCTGGGGCCTACTGGAGGCGGGACTCGAGGGTCACCATCTCGTATTCGACTTGAGGACGCAAGGAATGGGACCTTTTCCTCCCCTTCCATAATCTTGCTGAAGGCGGGTCATAACAATGAGACTCTTATACAACCTATATTATTGTATTTTAAACCAAGGGAACAATAATAATGTCTCAATTTATTGTCGTTTAAGACAACTTATAGAAGGACATTAGATACTCATCCCACCTCCTCTTCTAAAGGTTCATGTATCATTGGGAAAAGATATACTAGAGGCTATTTTAGTTTGTGTATACCACACTCTTCTTGTCCAAATGACAGTGTCTCATATATATCATGGTTTGTACTACCAAAACTAACTCTACAATGTGTGTAGGGTGATTTTTCTCACATGGTCTTAATTTTCTAGTGATATAACTAACAAATTGATCAACCTACATCAGAATTTTGTAGATTTAAACTCTGGATGCATTATAGTGCACATTATATTTCATGATTTTCATAGTAAATGTGTGCATAGGGGATGAGGATAGCAAGATATTTCACTCAATAAAATCTCCCTCACATGAATATGACCAAACAAAGTTCACCCTTGTTCATCTCAAATATCAGTGCTACCAAAAAGTGTATGACTTGGATGAAACGTCGATACTATCCAACTATATTTATAAAAATATGAATATAAAATGAATTACTAGATCACTAAAAATATAACATAGTTATATTTTTATCTGTGTCCACTTCCACTCCAACCTCCAATATGGCATGGCCCATGAAGTACCCCCAAAAAATCAATAAGTTGCATTTGGAAAGTTGGTGTAAAGCTGATGATATATTAGTGTACTCGAGATGATGTCATAATATTGGGAATTGTCTTCTTATAACTAGGGGTATAATAAGCTATATTAGAAAAAAAAAATACCACAAAATAATCCAAGAAAAAATTGAAGAATTGATTCATCAAGGCCATGAATACTACTGGTGCGTTCATCATACCAAAGAACGCCATCACAGACATATACAAGAAATAAATTCTATTAAAAGTAGTTCAAGGTATTTCAAATAGTCTCAACCTCAAATGATTATACCCTAACATTAATCCAGTCTTATAGAGGATTTTATAACCACTCATTTGATCTACTAGGTCATCGATGTATGAAATATAATATCAGTTCTTTACTATCACAGGGTTCAATATCCAAAAATTTATACATAAGTGAAATACCCATCAACTGTATTGGAAATTTTAATGGGGTAAACACATATATAAGTAATAGACTATTTTAATCCTTTGGCTTCATGTAATTCCAACATAATTTACAACTCAAAAATCTTGGTTGCTTCCATTCTATAAGGTGGGATAAAAATTGTTTTATCTCTCGACTAAAACTCAATTGTGAACTCAATCTCCCTATTGGGTGGTAAGATAGAGAAATATTTAAAAAAAATGACTTTAAAACATTTTTAAAATTTATAAAAATATTCCTATTTTATTTCATCATCATCCAAAATAAGGGTTTCTAAATTTGATAGTAGACAATCTAATATGCAGTAAATTAGCCCATTACAACCAGTGTAAAAACCTCGCATGCCATGGTGAGTATAGTTTCCCCCTTTTGTATATAGAAAGAATAAATTAATCCAATAATAGTATATAACTAGAAAACCCACACTAATAATAAAATTTATTCCAACCATTTCTAGAAAAAATAGACCCGAATGAAAATGGAAGCTACTAATTTCTAGAGAACATGTCTTGCAACGGTTGAAATTATATCACCGCAATCCCAATGATATGTTTATGGTCATAAAACCATCCAAATATTCGAAATACAAAACCAAACCATTAGAAAAATGAGTAGTTGAAAACAAATATGATTTTCTTGTATCAAAAAAACATAATAAAGGGTAGTCGATATAAGAATCATAACTCTGTTGGTAGAATTTTCTTCATCCAAACTAGCCAGAGTAGACTGTATAACATGTAACCAACTCACTCCTATACCTTGAGATACAATCTAACTATACTATTATATTACATTTTAATGTTAATGTCACTCTTATGCTATTTTTCCATATTCACTACCTTAGCCTCAACATCTAGTGTAAGTCTATTTTTAGGTATAAAGAGGATGAGTTGAGTCCCTCCCTGATATTGGTTCCTACAATAATTCTCTACCATTAGATTGATACCGTTGTCTAATATAATAACTATTAGGATGAACCAATGAACCAAACTCATTTCATTTCGTAGTAGGGTAAGGGTAATACATGTTTTTTCATCCAACATTTCCACACTGAAAACACTACAACATACCACTATTATGAGATAACTACCCACCGCCCTAGTTTCTCTTCCCACTAATACCCTAGAAGTTACTATCATGGCATAAGTTCCTACCAAAAAATGAATAACTCCCATATTTCCCAATTAAACTAACCCATACACCACTTTAGGGAACTTTCAGGGTCTCATCCATGATGATATCAAAATTATTCATTTTCACAATACTACTCTGATGAAAGACATTCAGTTGTGACTTGTACCCATATCAAAGCCCATCCTAAAAATTCATCACCATGATTAACTCATAAAATGTAAAGGATGAAGTAAATTGATGTTGATATTTGAAATGAAAAATTTTTACCATCACTAACATACCCACCTCTTTCAATTTCATATAATCATGATCATTCCCATCCCTCAATTTTTCTTGAGAGAAGTGGATCATAAACATCACATAAAAAAGACTCTAGGATAAATCCTCTTACTTAGTATATTTCTCTAGGATTTCCCAATAATTATAGGTTGCTAGTCAAATTATATAGGTAGAAAATGTTACCCCCATATCAGTAATTGCATAAATATTCTTGATGTCCATTTGGACTAACTCAATCAAGAATAAATCTATAAGGGTTTCTCCATCCACATAGAATATTGGTGGATGCTATAGATGGAACTCTCTCATCAGAAAAAAATCATAGTTGTGGTGTGGATATTCTTCCTCTTCATGGGTTTTAGGTTCATGAAGAAATAAGTGAAAAGTTGATCTTCCATCATATTCTCTGATAATTCATGATGTTTTGGCTCAATGTTTTTTGGATTGTTCTGATTACAACTCTTTGAATGCTTAACTCAAGATGAGATAGTGTAATTTTCTCAAAAATACAAATGCACTCCTTAGAATATAATAAATAAAAAATATCAACCTCAAAAAGTGATAAAAATAGAGAACCATTAGCTTGAGGTTCCTCTATACATGGATAAACATGTGAATTGCCATAATATAAAATTTTTCATTTTTTTAATTTATTAAATAAAAAATGGATTTAATTTCATAGATCATATAGGAAACTATGTCACATGTGGTAAATATATCCCTAACATGAAAAAATCATGAAAAAATATATACCTAATTTCCTATCATGATATATGCTTACTCATCTCATGTATGATTAGTCCATAAAATATCAAAAATAATAATATCACCCAACTAATGAATCTCTAGAGGTGAAATGACATCAAACATGTAACAAGATAACAACAAGAACAACAATATCATCCCTGGGAACATAGATTTTCACATATACATTGGTTAAATACTTCCATGAACCCCCTCATTACAAAGTTATAATATATCATAGACTATTTTTTACCTTTCAAAAAAAGTAAATATAAAAATAAAGCCTCCATATGATTCCACATTGTAACATTCCCAAATAGGTGTTGCAATTGGTAATTGAGCCTAGTTGGAAATGTGACCTTTGAAATTCCTCATCACATTCCAAAGGATACTGACTAGAAGCAATGGTGTTTGTAATATAGTGGGGACACTATAACCTTTTTAACAGAGTAAAAATACAAGGTAAAAATAATAATAAAAAGTAACAAAAATAGTGGAAAAATTTTAATCAACAAACATGCATCATTATATAAATAAGGAACATCAAAAAAAACTCATCAATAGTGGAATATTATATTGAAAGGTTGAAATGAATATAAATAATGTGTTGAATGTCAAAAAAATAAATGACTAAGTAGACTCAAATAAAGACTCCAAGATCTTGATCCCAAACCCCATATTGGTCTCGTCTCTATTCTCCCACCCATGTAGTAAGAAACTATCTAAAAATGGGCCCCTTTATAACACTATGATATTTTATGAAATTTAATTTTTTCAAATAAATTTAATTTCTTTTATATGATGTGTTAAATGCAGCACCATATTTTAAGGAATCACAATATAGTATTATTATTAAAATTTTAAACATGACTATTAAAACCAAGCTCATAAACTTAGCAGTACAAATAGGAATAACCATGTATTAAATATAAATTACATCATTTTTATATAAAGAAACCAAATTGTTAAAAAATACTTAATTCTAAAGTAAAATCATTATACATTTGGAAAGTAGTATTTTCTAGGAAATTTTTTTTATTGATTTTTGTAAAAAAATAAAAAAAAAAGTAAATTTTGAAACTTTTAGAAGTTTAATTTGAAAACATAAAATACACTTTTTAAATATACATGTAAATATTATATTTGAGTGAAGTGTAAATAATTTTTTTTTGAAAAGATTAGTTTTTTATAAATAGTTCAAAATACTAATTTTTATTAAAAACTATCTTTTAATTTAAGGAATTTATAATATCCATTTTATTTTAAGAAGGTTTTATATATAAAATTAGTTAGATTATAAATTCCTAAATCTAATTTACGTCCCTAAAATCAATTTAATATTGAATTCTGAAACTAAAACTATATATACTTATGAATGTTTCCTCCTTGGAGAACAAATTTTTCATCACGTCAATTAGATTAATTTTAAACAAAAAATTCCAATTCTTTAATAACAATTTGGAAAAATTGATTACATATTTGGAATAAAAATACATTATATTATATAATAAGGTCAACCTAATTATTTATAACACCTCATTAGTTTTTTAAATATTCTTTCAGATAAATTTAATCTTTTTGATATTTTGTGTCACACACAACATTGTGTTTATCTTGAATTACACATAATATAGAATTTAAACAAAAAAATTACATAGTATTAAAATATTATTATTTAATATAATTATTATCACCTAGCTGTTGGAATAGTGGGAATAAATTTGAAAAACTAAATTATGAAAATATATGGTCTAAACATGTATATAAAAGAAATTATTCGGTTACCAATGAATTAGAACTGAATATAGAAACTAATTTAAAATTAAGGAATTTAACTTTTTGAAATACTATTTTTATGCACAGAAACCCATTTTACCTTAATAAATAAATCAAATGACTTTTTTTAAATGATTTTAATGATATTTACATATATTATATATTAAATAAAAAATTTAACACTCGAATAATGTATTTTCAAGATAAGAGGTATGAATTAATCGATTTTTTGCTTATTAAATGTATTTTTTTAATATTTTTTTCAACTTTTGTCACAATAATTTTAATAATAATTTTTGAAAATTTTAATAAAATTATTTAAAAAATATTCTGCATTTATTAAATAATCCTTACAAAAATATCATGGGATGAATTTTTCAAAATTTATTGAAAATATTATTATTTTAATATGGTTTTAAAAGTAACATAAATTCAATTATATATATATATCCAATTTCTATTGTTGGAATCAATTCGATATTATTTTTTGATATAAACACTTTTTAAAATTTTGTAAATATTCTGTTTGGAAAATAACTTTTTCCTCGTGTCTGTAGAATTTATTTTGAATTAATATTTTCCACTCATACAAATAGAGCATAGAAAATTAGATTCCATATTTTGAATCAGTATAATTTATATTTTCTAATAAATACAAATTTATTTTTTGACCACTATGAATTTTAAAATCCATAAAAATTAATTACCACAAATAAGTTAAAAATTGGTTTACAAGGGGTTAAACTAAAATGATATAAGGTAAAATGACATAAAAACATGTGAAAACCCATTTTATGCCCATATATCAACTTTATAACATATTAGGTTCATTAATTACCCATTTTAGATCCTTTTAGAATTTAGAAAATATGGGTATATCTTTTTTTCAAATTTTACATGCGTTCCACTCACCATGCTTATAAAAGGCCACCTCATCTCCTCTCTACTTCACAATATAAAGACCATTGGTTAAGTCAATAACTACCTAAGTAACTTCCTTAATTACCTTCACTCATCCTAGAAACATTATTATTGTTATAAATTTAACCTTGGAAGGCTTTTGATGCAAATCCAAAAATGTTGTCCAAAAAAGAGGTAACGCCCTAAACCAAGCATTTTATTTTATTTCATCCTCCAACACCTTAATTTTTTTATTAAATAATGATGATGAAATAAAATAAATATCTTAAATATGATGATATTTTTATGGATATGTAATTACCCTCAACCATATCCACTTACATAAAATGAGATACAAAATAATTATTCATGTGTATGGAGGACTACTTACTCACAAACCGATATTATCCATTTTCCATCACCACCTCTCATGGATTGATATAATAATGGATATAATTTAAATATATAATATTTATGATGTTATTATATAACTGATATTATAAAACCACATAAAACTTCTTACCTCCAAACCCATTAGAAAACAGTAGCATCGCTCATGTGTATGCCAGACTACCGACTCAAGAATCGATGTGATGTGATATTCATTTCTATTTTACATGGTTAGTAATAATCCTAGATTAAATGAATATATATAATTTTTTTAACATAATTATACTTTTAGATTTTTTATATTCTATATAAATTGTTACTTTCAATATATTGGGGATACAATAGCATCCTCCGTATGTATGGTAAAATACCCCCTCACGAAGAGATGTAATTAGTTTTTCACTCACGATTTTCACGGAATATAATCAGGAAAATTTTAATTAATATATTATATATATATATAATAAAAGTTATTATTTAATTTTAATACAATATTTACCTTTATTTTGTTTCATCCTTCTATAAAATAGAAACATCGTACATGATTACGTACAACCTACCATCTCAGTGAATAGTGTATTTTATTTACTGTCTCTAACTATTATAGATTAATCTAAATATATATATAATTAATATATATTATTATATCCTGGTTAAATTTTTTAATATTATGTAACCATGATCATAAAAATTATAATCAAATTAAAAATCAAAACATACATGAAAAATAAAGAAGTTATTAAATTAAATGTGATTAAAACAAGGAATTATTAAAAATATGTAATAAAATGTCATAAGTAATTAATATATGTTATGATATATATAAATATATTATTGTTTAATATATTTATTATACATGAGGTTAAAACATGTACGTGGGAATATGAGACTTATGGTAAGGGAGTTCTATTTCACTATTTACTTCTGTGAGGCACATTCCATACTCGAAAACTATTTATTATTTTTATACAGAAAATTATTTGGATTTGCATTTCCATTTTTGGATCTCACTTTCATGGGGTATATATTTCAAAATATTCCAAAGTGGTATGGGTTTTTTGTCTCAAATTTCCTTATTTTGGACATAAGTTATGCTATAAACCTAAATTTTTCAATATGGTGTATAAACCACCAATTTGACTTGTTATATCATTAATAATCTTATTTGTTGTTTTAAAAATGTTTTTAAAAATCTAAAAATGATTTATTAAAGACATTTCTACCAATGATTTTAATTTTTATAATTTTTTTCAAAATAATGTTCATTTTACTTACAAAAATATTCCCATTTTTTCTTTATCAAAAATGTGAGTGGAATTTGTAATTTAACATGTACGAAATGAATGGGATATATATCAACATGAACATTATTTTATTTGATTCCTATTTTATAATTGTAAAGGTTATTTTCAAAGATAAATATTTAAAAAAAAATGTGTTTAAAATAAATTCAAAGAGGAATGCATATTTTAATCAAGAAATTTTTTAAATGATCTTTAAACCTTCCTTTATAAATTTAGAAAGTTATTTTCTAGGAGAAGAATTTTGAAATTTTTTTGTGTTATAAAAAGTGTTTTTTTCAAAGTGGTACGAATATTTTCATCATGAAATGTTCCATGTAATCTTTTAAAACCATTTCCATCCAATTTTACATCCTTTAAAGTAGACTATGATTTACTGGGTATATTATCCAAGAAAACCATTCTTATTCTTTCTATGAATAGTTTATGTTCATGATTACATGATGTTTAGGAAATCCTCTTAACTTACATTATCTATATAATGATAAAATTCTTATAAAACCTATTTCTCTTTCCAAGGGTTGTGATATTACAAAACGATGAAATTTTTATAAAACATTTCTCTTTTACATAGGTTATGTTATGATGAAATGTTTATAAAATCCATTTCTTTTTAGGGTTTTTGATATAATGAATGTTTTAAGATCATATGGAACACAAATGTATAATTTTATTATATCATAGTGGTTACATTTTAACCAAGGTTGGTGTTTATGTTGTAACTAAGATGGGTGGTACCTATATCTCCCTTTAATTCATTAGGTAAATATTAATATCTCATGAGATAAACAAGACTAGAATGGGGGGTGAAGCTAGATTAGTAAGGGACTGTGTCCAATATGATAGTAATTGGAGTGAACCTTGAAAACTACAATTTTTTTATGTAGTGAATCCATTCCTCTATAATAGTCTTAGAAATGTTTCTATAAATAATAAGGAAATTATTTTCTATAATTATAAGTATTCCACAAACCTATGTCTTAAAATAGTTTATTACACTCATGAAACATGTTCTTTGAACCCATTATGATTTATGTGTTATAAATTGTCAATCTTTAGGACATGAATCACATTTATGATCTATGATATTTAGCATATAGTTATCAAATGTTTTTATCATGTTCTCTTACCCATATGCTCATTTTATATTGATATCTCTCTTATTTACCATTACTAATCATCTCATCTCAACTTTTCTTATGAATTAATTCCCCAGGTTATGATCAAAGGTTTTAAGTATGTTATGTCAATGAATAATACAAAATAAGTAGATTGTGTACCTAGTTTCCAAAATTCATAATCCATTATGATCCTCAGGAATGTGTTTGTTCAATATAATTAATACTCTTCTAAAAGATTAAATATCTATGTATATAAAAATTGAGTTGCTAAAGTTGGTATCAAATGAAATGTTTAGTTATCCTTTGGAAACTACGAGTAGAAAAATATTTTGATAACCCTAGGGATATTTATAAGGATATTTCTAGCAATATGTCTAAGGATATTTCTATGTATGATTCAATATATAGGAAAAATTCTAAGAATTTTGGTAAAGTATTGAGCAAGTGATTTCTATGAAATTTCATCCATATATGGATACGAAAAGTGGATGTGGATACAGAATAGAGGTACCAAGGGGTAATAAATCCGAAAAGGGTGCATTGATCTAGAATCAATCAACACATAATCCATTAAAATGCATCTTTCAACACACCTGGTTTGACAATCCTAAGGGATATAATTTAGAAACTCACAAAATCATTATGAACCATCATGATGGATTTAAAAAATGAATATTAATGACCTTGGTTAAGCCTAATGTATCATAGATTGAAAATAGTATTTCATGATTTAGAAATCCTTTAAGTGATTTTTCATGATTCAGTGGATTCCCAAAATGAATATTGTTACTCAAACATGGAATTTCGGTTTTATTTAATAGAGGTAACTATAAAGATCATAATTAGAGATGAATGTGATAGACATCGTGTTGATGAGAAAAAAAATGGAATGATGACTGGAGTGAAGGATATTGTTATTATTCCTAATCAGTTATCACAATATATGATTGAAAACTTTCATCTTAACCAACTCTCAACCTCAAAAAAGAGAAGGATATAGTTAATTGATAGTTCAAGTTGTGGAGATAGTAGATGAATAAGGGTTCCATTTTCTTTATGTTATGAATGTGGAAACAATCATTGCACGTAATTTCTCAAAGTAGAGAGAAGATGTTTCATGTTTGGATAATAAGGGTATTGACTATGTAATTCCCAATGAAAATTTAAAAGTTCAGTTAACATAATTTATGATAATTATATTTTTTCTAAGGCATCATAAATTATTAAACGTTTTAAATGTGGAATGTATAGCCATTATATAAATCATTGTTCTATGGGGAAGCTCAAGAATAGGATAATCATGGTCATATAAGTAAGCCTTCTGTTGTTGATCATAAAGAGACTATAAATGACATATGAATGTATGGTGGTAGTAATGAAAAAATTTATTGATCCTAGTTAATTGTTTTAGAATGATTTATAATGATTAAATTTTTTATTTTTTATGTTTTAAGAATAATGAAATATATAATGATTGTTATGATAATTTTTTATTGAATGATTTTCCTGAATATGTAGAATGGTATAAATGACTTAGAAAAGTGATTTAATGGTAATGAGATATTCTATTAAAGAATATGATCAAGGTAAGATATTCTTTAATATTTTGAGATAATGATGTTGGGATAAAGAGATAATGGATATCAATAAATTAAATTGTATTGTATTGATTACCATGTAACTGATTAGCGATTCTATGAAAAATTGTTTTATGCTATCATTGATAGAGTTAATATTTTTTTAGATATATGGAATATATTCATTAATATATGATTTTATGGGGAAATAATTAATTTATAAAATCATGTATATTTTCATTATGGTATTATTGTAATTCCAGATATTACCATGTTTAAGGAGAATATATGATCAATGTATTCAAATACATGGCATGTGACATTAAGAAAAACTTTATGATAGTTGGGGGATAAATGTTCCATTGATTTAGGAAAATTCTGTGACAATAGTTTAAAATATAGAATTTTGGAATGTTCATAAGTTTAACCATTTATGGAATGGTTTAAGTAGAACATTGGTTGATTTTTTAGAGATTAATGTATTATTTCACCATATGAATATTTATGTATAACATGTGCTAACCATTTTTTTTATAATAACTATAGATAGATGAAATTAATTATCATTGTTTTATGGATCATATTATCTATTAGTGCTTCATACATGAAAAAATATTCATCTCATAGAGTAAGATATGAAGTGGATATTTATTAAGGCCCAAACAAAGGCTAAGAATGTGCTTATGAAATGGAATGGAATCATTTATGTATATATTTTAAAGAAAATTCCACAATATTAAGAAAATGATATTTAAAATAAATTTCTTCCGAATTACCATCATTTCTGATGATATGAATGAACTTTCACACCTTTTTTCTACGGGTTTTTAGTTTATTTTTATAAGATAATTAACTTTATTATGGTTAATGATCTCTATCACTCTTTATAATTATCTGGAAATCATACTTTTTTATCCATGTTCAAATATTCACAACCCTCCCATATAATCCTATTTGGAAACCTATTATGTTTTATTCTAGATTACATCCAAACATACCTTTCCATATTTTCCAGAAGAAGATGTCTTATTAACAATTTTTATGATGTGGGTTTCCTGTAAAGAGATTTTAAAATGTTAAACCCATGTTTTCTCAACATAAGTTCAAATTTTGAGGACATAATTTATTTAATGGTTTTATTATATAACACACTGATATTTTGTAAAACATATTTTTCAAATAAAATTAACCTTTTTGATATTCTTTGTCAAACAAAACACTATGTTTATCTTGATTTACACGCAACATCCAGTTTAAGAAAAGCATTACGTACTATTAAAATATTATTATTCAATTTGATAGTTATCACCTATCTGTTGGATTGTAATGTATGAATATTATTAACTAAACTGGTAAAATATATGTTTTAGACTTGAATAAAAAATTAATTCCTTACTTACCAATTAATTATGATGGAAAATAAAAACTATTTTAAAATAAAGGTAATCATTTTCTGAAATTATTTTATTACAAATAATGTGTTTTACCTCATAAAATTAGAAAAATTACTTTTGGTGAATTATTTTAAATAAATACATATATTTTATATTAAATCAAATTTATATATGTCAATGAAAGTTTTTTTTAAATAATATGTAAAAATTGATTGATTTTTTCACATAAAAACTATGTTTTTTTTAAAATGTGTTTTATCGCCCTTTTCATAGTTATATTAAAAATAGTTTTTGAAAATTTAATAAAATTTATTTGAAAAAATATATTCATTTTTTAAATAATAAATTCAAAAATATAATGGGTTTAATTTTTTAATTTTTTTAAAAAGATCAATTTTTAGTGAATTCTGATAAATACCAGTTTTTATTAAAAAAAATATCATTTTAGTAATGTCATTTACAAGATAAATATTATTTTAACATAGTTTTAGAAGTTAAATTAGTAAAATTATATATCTATTAATCCAATTTATGTCATTTGAATAAATTATATATTTAATATTTATATAAAAACTCTCAAATTTTTGAAACATTTATATTTCGAAAACTGCTTTTTCGTTGCTTCTGAAAGACTAATTTTAAATGACATTTGGCCAATTATGTGAATGGAATTTTTAAAAATGGAATCCATATTTTTAATCATAATAATTTATATTTTCTAATAATGTAAAAATACTTTTTGTCCATTATGAATATTAAAAGTAGTAAAAATTAATTAATGCACTTACTGTGAAAATGGGTTTACCAGGAGGTTAAACTAAAATTATAAGGGGTAAAATAACCTTGAAAATTATGAAAAATCCATTTTATAGAAATAATATTTTTTGTAACATCTATGGATTTAGTATGTACCATTTTAGATATTTTGTAATGGTAAAAACAAGTGTAACCATTTTTTTCAAAATTTATATGTGTGCCACTCACCTCACTTATAAAAGGCCACCCCTTTCCTCTCCTCTTCACAATTCCAATACCAATTATTATAGGAAAAAAAATCTCAAAGCACTTATTTAGTTCCATACACTCATCATAAAATCCTTTTTTGGTCATAAATACATCTTATGAAGGATTTTGGTGGAAACCAAAAGAAGTTGTTCATAGTTGTGGAAATGTCCCTAACTAATCTTTTTAAGGGCATGACCCTCAGCAATATAAACTTATATAAAATGGGATATGAAATTATTTCGCATGTGTATTGCAGACTACCACCTCATGAACTGATGTTATTTAATTTCTATAACCACCTATCATGTTAGGATATAATTATATATTTAATGTCTTTATAATATATTTATGATATTTTTGTACCTATGAAATTATAATACAAAATCTAATTTTTTTACCTCCAAATCCATTGGAAAATAATAATGTCACTCATGTGTATGAAGGATTTCTACTTCATGAGATAATGTGTTGTGTTTTTCATTTATGTTTTAATTTTTTTGGTAATATGGTCAGATTAAATGAATATATATGATTATTTTAAAATAATTATACTTATATAATTATTATATCACATATACCTTTTGAATTTCTTTTTTGTGGAGGATACGATAACATCATTCATGTGTACAATAGTTTACCACCTCGTGAAGTAATGTGATACATTTTTTTACTAACGCTTTGAATGGAAGGTAATAAGGTTAAATTTAAGTAATATATAAGATTTATATTACATATAAATTATTATGTAATGTTAATATATTATTTACCTTTATTTCATTTCATCAGTTGAGAAATGGAAATAACACTCTTGCCAATGTACAACCTACCGTCTCCAAGAATAATGTATTTAATTTTATATCTATAAATTTTATGAACTAATGTAAATACATATATAATGAATATATATGATATTTATATTGTGGGTAAAATTCCATATATTATGGAACTATGATCAATGTAATATAACCAGAAGTAAAAAATCAAAACATACATGAAAAACAAAGTGGTTATTACATGAAATGTGATTTTAACAATGAATTATTGACAAACAGTTAATAAAAGGTCTTAAGTAAATTATTTATTAAATGATATATATAATTATGCTTTTATAATATATGTATAATAAAAATATATTTTTTATATAGGTTGTTCAAATGGGTATAAAGGATGTTGAGACTTAAGGTATGGGACTTCCGTCTCACTTTTTACTTATATGAGACACATTTCATATTCACCACATATTTATTTTATGTGGTGTGAACACTTACAATGAATATGTTTTAGGATTCTTCTCATGAAAATAATTTTGATTTACATATACATTTTAGGATCTCAATTTCAATGGGTTTACATTTCAATAGTTACAAAACCGGTATAGAATTTTTGTATCAACTTACCTTATTTGGGACATAGTCTATTTTATGGACCTATATTATTCTATGATATTTATATAATTCCCATATGACATGTTATACCAGGAATCTAATTTTCATGAAATTTATTGTTTTATTTGATGTTATTATTTAATATGTATTAATATTAAAAATATACAGAACTCGTGAAGGGCTGATGTTACAGTCACATTTTTTATTGGGATTGTTTATGATTATGCTTTTCATGATGAAATATTATGATATATTTCTCAATAACTGCAATAATTTTCTTATCCTAGTTTTATTTCCAGAAAATAAAAATTTATACTTAATTTTCAACTATTTATTTAATCAAGATGTCAAAATATCCTTTTTAAGAAAAATCATCTTTTCTCTCTTCAGTCAAGAATCTATTTTCTCTATAAATCATGTTCTAAAAAAATGTTTTAAATTTTTTTAATGTTATCTAAATTATTTTTTAAATTCAATTTTAACAATGATAGAAATTTTTGCAAAAAAATTGGAAATTAATCTTCTTATAAATTTCAAAATTATTTTTATTTTTCTTCTCCCAAAAATGTGAAACGAATAATTGATTTAACATGTATGACAAGAACATTATTTCCACCTTCATGACCATTATTTTCTTTAAGCATTAATTTAAACATTTAAAAGTTTATTTTCAAATAAAATTGTTTTTAAAATGTTTTTTGTTTTAATTTTTTAAATTATAAATATATTTTTCTAAATAAAATTTTTAAATAATCTTTAAATATTACTTTATATCTTTCCAAATTTATTTTCAAAGAAATGGATTCCAATTTTTTTTAGTTTTAAATTTTTTAAAGTGGAAAGACTATTTTTCTAATGAAATATGCCATATAATATTTAAAAATAATTTTCTATATTATATTACATCATATGATGCAACAAATTATTTAATGGGGATATTATCCAAGTACACCATCATTATTATTTCTCTGAATATTTTATATTTATGATGAAAAGATGTTTATGAAACCCATTTCTCTTCCATGGGTTATACCATTATAAAATACTTATGAAGCCTGCTTCTTTTTCAATGGGTTCTGATGTAATCAAATTATGATATGAGTATAAAACCTATTAAATTTATAAAGGTATTTTTATATTTAAATTTTTATGTTGCCCATATCTTTTCATGGACTCTATTACGATGATTTTTTTTTATCAGGTGGCGCATATATATATGAATTTCATTTTGTGATAATGTTTGTGTAACCGATATATGGGGGACCTGTATATCCTTAAAAATCATTTTTTAATGATTGATATATCTTGAGATAAATATGGATGGAATGGGGAGTTATCCTAGTTTAGTAAGGGACTCTATCCACTACGATAGTCTTGGGAGTGAACCTTGAATACTACAACGGTTTGGGGAGTGAACCCATTAAACTATAATAGTATTTAAAATGAGGCTTTAACTACTAAGTAATTAATTTTATATTATTTTATCTATGCCAAAAAATCTATCTATTATGCCAATTTTATGCTCTCATGACTCGAGTTTCTTGATCCCATTATGATTTATGTCTTATGAACTTTAAATATTTATTCCATGAATAAAATCTATGTCTAAGATATGCACAGAATGGTTTCCAATGTTATTATATTATTATCATACACATATGATCATGTTATATTGATATATACATTGTTTACCCCTACTGATCTTCGTATATCACCCTCTCTTATGTTTCCTTTCCCCAGGTTAAGAATAATGGTTTTAAGTTGGGCATTTCTATTAAGAGTAATAAATAAGAAGATTCTGTAGCTAGTCTCCAAAGAAACTAAACCATTATGACCCTCAAGAGTTTGTTTTTGTAATTTAATTAATATTCATTTAAAATAATTAATATCAATTTTTTAAGAATAAATGTTTTTACATCATTGATTAAAATTAATATAAAAACAATAGAGATTAAGTATCATGGTTAATGAAAAAACATGATTTTAAATGGTTAAAATAAAATTATAAGGGTTAAAATTACCTATAAATTTGTTCAAATCCCATATTGTGGAAATATTTTTTCCTTATCACATATACTATTTGTGGATGATCCAATTTTTATCCTTTTGGCATGTAAAAAATTTTGGTAAGAATTATTATTTAGAAACATTTCTTGTGTTTCATATCCCCCACTTATAAATGGTTTCCCCTATCCTATCCTATTAATACTTCTAAAACACCTTAGTTCGATAAGTAACTAACCAAATCCTTTCCATACATACATACATACCCACAACCTATAGTATTTATTTTCATTTGGAAACCCTTATAATAATCTTTCAGGTATAAACCTAAAAAAGATCTTTGAAGAAGAGGTAAAATTCTTAAAATTATGTTTTCAGTTAATTTATTCCTATAACTATTACAAATATTATTCAATGGTTATGATATAAAATAAGAAATTATCTCAAATATACGAAGAATTTATTATGTCAATGTCATGATGTATATCTATTTCCCCTTTCATTAACTATGGAACAAAACTGTCGATCATGTGTATGGCGGACTACAGCCTCACGAACTGATTTAATTCAACTTCAATAAAAACATATCACAAGTGAATATAATTATGAATTTAATATATTTAGGTTATATTTATTAAATAATTGTTCTTATAAAATTATAATATCATGTATTCATTCTTACATTCAATTTTTTGGGAAAACGATAACATCACTCATGTTTATGACGGATTACCACCCCACGAATCAATGTGATTCATTCTTTACTTAGGCATTATGTGGAAGGTAATTATGATATGTTTAATGAAATTATTTGATATATATGACATATAAATTATCTTTAAAATAAAATTTATTATTCAACTTCCTTTCATTCCATCCTATTATAAAATGGAAGTAAGGTGCATGAGTATGTATGGCCAACCGCCTCCATGAATGGTGTAATTCATTTTTAATATCTATATTTTATGGATAGATATAAATAAAAAAAATAATTAATATGTATAATACTTATATCATTTTTTAACATTTTATATCTGGTGGAATAATGATCAATGTAAATGGACTAAAAATACCAATCCAAAACATACATGGAAAACAATGCAGTTATTACCTAAAACATGATTTTAACAATGAAATTATTAATAAATGGTTACCTAAATATTGTAAGTAAATAATATATTGTTTGATATATATGAGTATAGTTATGGAATATATGTATAATGGTTAAATATATATATATATGTGTGTGTGTGTATGTGTGTGTTATAAACTAGGTTAGAATCCATAAAGATAAAGTCTATACATTAGGTAATTGATTTTCGTGTCACTTTTATCATTGTGAGGCATAGACATATTCCCCACATATTTTATTTTTGTTGTTTATATACTTCTAATGAATTTATTAAATGTATATTATTATGAATTTTATGAATATTTACATATCCATATATTTTTATTTCTTTTATGGGGATTATTATTCAAAATTCACCAATGTTGAAAGGTTTTTATGTAATAATCCCATTGTTTTTTTTATTTTTTATAATTAAACATATGATGATGAAATATTGTAATCTATATATTAGTAAACTAATTAAATTTATTTTATTATTTATATTTTTTTAGAATACATTTTTTCACTTAATTTTCCTCTATTTAAGAAATTAATAAACTAGGTGAATGTTTATAAGAAGAATCAAGATTATGTCTCTCTTTGGTTAAAAAATAATTTTCTTCCATGTCAATGTTTTAAAAAATATATTTTAAATAATTTTTTAAATATTATTTAATTATTTTTTATGTCATTTTTTCCCATGTTTAAATTTTAAAAAAAATTTAAGAAAATGAATCTTTTTGAAGTTTTCTCAATGAGGTGCTTTGAACTTTTTACCTAAATGTGAAAGGAATCATTATTTTAAACATGTATAGAATAACATAATTTTACACTACTATAAATGATCAATGATTTAATGATTACATTATATGTTTCAAAGTTTATTTTTAAATAAATTTTTATTTCCAATGTTTTATGCATTTTAATTTTTCAAAATTTATTTTCAATGTAAAATGGTAATTTTACTCATAAAATATTCTATATGATATTTCAAAGTCATTTTCCATCTAACATGATACCCTTTGATGTTACTTATTCTTTTTTGGTGATGTTATCCAAGGATACCATTCTTATTATTTCTTTGAATAGTTTATGATGACGATGATGAAATATTTTTTAAACACATGTTTTCCTTTGGTTATTATTTGAAAAAATGTTTATGAGACCAATTTATTTTAATTTTTTCTGATATGATGAATTCATTATGATACTGTGAAACATGTATGTATTATTTTCATTATGTGATTGGTGGAACTTTTATCTGCATACAATGTATTTTGAAGATAATTATATCTCATGAGATAATAATGGGAAACTGGTTGATAGGCATGATCCACAATGTGAAATAAGATAATGGGATTGATCTATAATTTTAAATTGGATGATGGGATTATTCCATAATTGGAAACAGATGGTGAGGATTGATCCACTATGATCGATGGTCTTGATAATTAACCTTGATGAATGAAATGGTTGTTATATCTTTATTGGAGATACATTTTTATTAAATGGGATTATTGTCACGACCTTCCTTCTCAAAGATGAGGTAAGGGACAAAAAATTGTAGGGCCCTTCCTTCTTCGTGTTGAAGGAATGATAATGACACCGAGTCCCACCTTCAGTAGGCCTCAGAGTGGCGACTAGAACCAAGTGTATATAATCTCACATAATATTGAAGGAATTACTCTTTTTGTAGAACATAGTCGGGAGATAAGATGGTAAATCCAAAACAAATCCATATAATAAAAGTAAAAGTAAAGAAAAAACCTTATTTCGACATGAATTCTCAAAATAAAGTGTAAAAAAGTACATGAGAACTCCAAAGGAAAGTACCAAAAGAAGGAAAAGTAGAAACAAAAATTATCCTGACATCGAGCTAATAAATTATGTCATGGTTCTCAAAGTCCTTTTGGAAACTTGAAAGCTATTTTATATACGTAGGGTTAGTATACAAGTATAATCAGTAGGGAAACCAAAAAAACTTGTGAAAAAGTGGGGATACATTGTAATTCCCCATGAGAAAATAGAGGTAACCAAAAGTCCAAGAAATGAAGGCTATCCACCCAGCCTCACCAAGGAACACTCCCTAAATAACGCAAGTTAAGTAAAGTAATAGTAATATAAAATTGATATTTGGGTACCCCAAACCACATTCCCACTAGTTATTTAGAACATCCTACACATTAGACCTACCCCACAAGTTCTAATAAATTCCCAATACTATTCCCCACCCACACACACCTGGGCCACCATAACCACACATAACCACGCCTGCAGACACCTGGGCCTCAATAACCACCACCACGCCTGAAGACACATGGGCCTCAACAACCACTTCAACGCCCGAAGATAAATGGGCTTCAACAACCAGTGCCGCACCCGAAGACACCTGTGCCTCATCCCTAATATGCTTAGGAAAAAAACCTGCTTGTACACGCCTGGGCCAACCCACCACAACACATCCTCCCTGAAGATTCTTGGTACATAATGAAACTCTGGTTATCTCAGCCTACCCAAAGAGTTTTTGGCTACCTGGGAGTGGAATTAGAATCAAGATAATAACTATCCACTCATAGGAATGTTGTAAAAAACACCCTCCCCATGAAATAGGGGTGTTCGGCATGAAGTTATCAACATGGGTGGGGTGCGTATAAGAAACAGAAGAACTGAATTTTATACATATATGTAATAAATCACATATACCAACATAAGGGTCCCTAAAACAAAAAACATTCCACACACAACCACTCTTGTTGCTACCCCCTACATGCACAACTATACAACAACAACAACCGGAGCACAACCCTTTTCAGAAAAGAAACAGTTTCCCATCTCACAAGTTCTCGTTATCATGATCAAGTGATTCCATTTAAATATTTTTTCACTATAGTTAAACTAACAATTATAACCAAAATCGAAAACAAAAACATAAAGAAACATCCAAGAAGGGATTTAAGCATTCCCTCTTAGTTATCTAGTAAATAATAACCTAAAAATGGGATCCATGAGATCCTTAGAAGTACTGGAACCAAAACAATAACCAACTTACATGATCCACACAACCTCAGAGTCACAAAATAGAAACTTCTTAACAAGAGGTTCCATTCTCATCCACATCAACCCACGACTATCAAACAAAACAACCGTGCATATCACCAGAATATAACAAGGAAATTTTATAGATTTAGCCAACACCATTCATTATGTTCCTTCTTTATGTTCAGTTAACTAAGGTGATAAGACAAAGGTTTATATCCATAGAGCATCCAATTAATAAACCAATTTTACATGATTAATCTGTTTCCATGTTACAGTCTGTTGACGCTCCTTTCGTCACGGAATCTAAAGTTCGGAAAAGGGAATATCTGAGCTAAAAGTGATTAATCCTTTGAAGAAACATCAAAAATCGACAAAGGGATGGAAAAGGAGAACATTTCCCATGTATCGCGCAAGTTTCATCTTGGTCGCGCAAGTACACTTGCGCGCTGCCTCAATACTTGCGCGACCCATCATTGTCGTGCAAGGGACTTGCGCGACAGGTCTGATAACCGCCCAGTAACCGCCCGGGGTCTTCTTTTTGCCTATAAATAGACCCTGTGGGCCCCCCATTCGAGAAGATCTGTTCCCAGAAACTCGGATAAAAGCTCCCGACGCCCAAGTCTCTTCTCAAAGCTTCCAGAACACTTCTAAGGTAATTTCTTACCTAGAATGGAAGATCTAAAGGGAAGAAGGAAGGCCTAAGTGTTGAAACTTATCAAACACTTGCGCGCCGACTTAATTCCTTCAATATAACTTGCGCGTCCCTCTTCTGGAAGAACCTCAAGAGGATGGGAAAGGGTTTAATAAAGAGTCGCTCAAGTAATTCAACTCTGGTTGAAAATCGCGCAAGTATCCCTTATGTCGCGCAAGTATACTTGCGCGACCAATACTTGCGCGCCGCCGCAGGACTTGCGCGACCTTCAATACTTGCGCGCCCCTATCTTTTTGGGGGCCCATCTTGCCCTTTTTTCACCCCTCTTAAGCCATTTCACCCTTCCTATTCAAGATTCAGTCTTCAAGATACTCTTCAAAGCCATTTATGGCATGATTTCTTGATTTGACATCCTTATCTGAAAGGAATTATGTGAAATATCTCTCAAAACCTAATGATTTAAACATCTTTATGTCACCAAAGATTGAGAGTTCATTCATTCAACCTCATCCTTTAAGATGAGAGAATCCTAACCTGGGTCTCCTTTTCAGGAATAAAGACTCAGTCATAACCTTGGGCTTCCTTTTCAGGAGTAAGCCCCAAGTCCCCTAACCTAGGCTTCCTTCTCAGGAATAAGTCCTAGTCATAAATCTTGGGCATCTTCCTTAAGAATAAGCCCCAATCAAGTCCTTTAAATCTTGGGCATCCTCCTCAGGAGTAAGCCCCAAACCTTAATCCCTAACCTGGGTCTCCTTTTCAGGAATAAGACTCAGTCATAACCTTGGGCTTCCTTTTCAGGAGTAAGCCCCAAGTCCCCTAACCTAGGCTTCCTTCTCAGGAATAAGTCCTAGTCATAAACCTTGGGCTTCCTTTTCAGGAGTAAGCCCCAAGTCCCCTAACCTAGGCTTCCTTCTCAGGAATAAGTCCTAGTCATAAATCTTGGGCATCTTTCTTAAGAATAAGCCCCAATCAAGTCCTTTAAATCTTGGGCATCCTCCTCAGAAGTAAGCCCCAAACCTTAATCCCTAACCTGGGTCTCCTTTTCAGGAATAAAGACTCAGTCATAACCTTGGGCTTCCTTTTCAGGAGTAAGCCCCAAGTCCCCTAACCTAGGCTTCCTTCTCAGGAATAAGTCCTAGTCATAAATCTTGGGCATATTTCTTAAGAGTAAGCCCCAAGTCTCTTAAAATTTCTCTTAACCAGTCATAAATTTCCTTTGATTTGGGTTTCCTTTTCAGGAATAAAACCCAATCATAAGTCCCCTCCTAACTTGGGCATCCTCCTTAGGAGTAAGCCCCAAGATTAGAGTATTCAAATCTCCATGAAGCACATATAACTTTGTGGACCCTGTTCATGGATTTTCTTCCTAAAAGTAAATCCTAAACCTTCGCCTATCTGGGCAGTCATCTATACATAAGCCCCAAAACAAATTCTTATGATTGCATCTTTTATGGCACAATTGTCTAAATTTTACCAATACCTCTTGTTTCTCACACCGAGCATGACTCACGTGAGCTTAGAGTGTAAAAGTAATTATGACATTCATCTTTGAGCCATCAATCATAAAACATCATATCCCATTCCTCGAACTACGTGGGTTCTGATTCCTTTTTTCAAAACAAAGGATACGTAGGTAGCCCATTCATGGGTTCGATCCCAACATTGAAATAATCTCTGTCCTTCTGAATGACGATAAACTTCAAGTGCCCCACTGAGTGGCTTTAAAACCAGCCTGGTCATCAAAATGACCAAGAGACTTTTATATAAATGTTTTGAAGGATACCATTGACCAAGAATCTCTAAACAAATATAGATGATTCTATATTGATGAAGAACCTCGAATACATATAAAAGATTCTCTAAATTTCTTGCATATTTAATCATTGATTGTTAAAACTAAAGGAAAGCTCATTTTATACTTGGTAATGTAATAAGGATTCACGAACTTAACTTAAATCTATAAAGAGAGTCCCGGAGTAGACAATAATTCCCCTCAAAAAGGTGTGATGAGTCCGACCTCCCATCCTCTCGACCAATGCAAATTCCTAAGCCTTATTAGCCCACAAGCTAATGAGCGCCTGCCTTTGGAAAGTAGGTCCAAACGGATGTGGAATCATTGGATGTTTCCGGTTCTACGAACAAACCCGTTAGAAACCGATCGGAACGTTTGAATCTCCCGTCCAGGAGGTCATCCCCGGATTCCGCGCGAAACAAAAAATGGTGAACCCGACGTGAATCCTTAACCAAGTTAAAGTGATGTTCTTCTTAGATGTTAGGCCCCTTGGGCCAACAAGGCAATCATTGACATATGATCATCCAAAAGATGCAGTAACCGGATTCATCTTGATTATGTCTGTTATATGGAACAGGCACTCTTTTTTCAAGATCTTCTACAAAAAATGGCTTTCCTTAAATTCACCCCTGTGAATACTGCTGCTAAGAACACCTCTACTGTGAGGTCTGCTGCCGTGAAAACCAATGCTGCTACTCTTGCTGGAACGTCATCCGCTCTGAGGATGACATCACCAACTCAGCGTCTTCAACGCTGTGTTTCAAATGCACTGGTTAAGGAGTACCGTCGTAACGGTACTATCCCAACTCTGGAGGCCGCTCGTCAAGCCCTCCAAGTTAACAATTCTACCTGGTCGTCCGGACAACGGCGACCAGCAATCAAGAAGCAGGCGGTGCTGACTACCGTCTCCAACCGTTTCGGGTCGTTATCCCCGGAACGCAATTTCCATTCACTCCCTTATTCTGAGGAAGTGAATGAGGAGGTCCCGCAGGACCTTAATTCAAAGAGACAGGAGTCCTTCTCAAGGGCTCCCATCAACAATCGCCGCCAGACTCGTGCGGTAGTGCACCCTCAACATGATGAGGGTACCGGCTCCAGGCATTCAGCTCAGGTTCCTCGAACCCGAGCAGGCAAGATGAATCACCAGAGACGGAATCCGGTTAATAATAGGCAGGTTGTCATCCCTGCCATCTCCGGAGAAGTCCACCAACCTAACTTGGTGGCAAACAACGAGCAGGCACACACACCTGCCCGTTTTAATCCCGCTGTCCAGCAGACTCGTCTGGCAGCATCAAGCCGATCCCGCCAGGCAATTCCGGTGGAGTACCATAGGCAGGAACATACACCTTCTTATACATCAGCAGTTAGTCAGCAGGCTCGTCTGACTACATATGATGGATCTCGTCAACAACGTTTGGCGAAGTGTAATCAGCAGGCACATACACCTGCTAATACTAATCAAGCCTACCAACAGTCTCGTTTGGTAGCGCACAGAGAAGTCAGTCGGAAAGCCCCGACGACAAACAGGAGGCAGACTAAACTCTCTGCCTCCACACTTGAGTACTGTCAGGATTCACTGACAGGAAAAGGAGGACAGGAGCAGGCACATACACCTACTCCAAGCCCGGAATGGACGTATATCCCTGTTCCGGCGGCTGAAGTCACCAAACATATTTTGTCAATGGTGAAAGAGCAGAAGCAAATTCCTGCTCATATTCTGGATGCTTGCCAGGATATCATAACAGCTTCAGCATCATCTCAGGGACAGACACATAAATCTATCCCTAGAAGTGGAGTGACACATCAACAATTCACTCCGGAACAGACACACACATCTGTTCCAGTCCAAGAGGGTTGTGGGGCCTACTCCCCCATATCATATGGACAACCAAGTCAGGCACATACATCTGATTTGAGCGATGATCGTCAGCCTAACCTGACCATCTTTCCTGATCAGGCACATACACCTGCTCAGAGCAATCACTTTCGTCATCAAGTGATTTCTAAAGCGAGTAAGAAGGCATCTAAGAAAAAGATCCGCCCAGCACAGTCAGGAGATCAAAGGCCAATCTGTAACAAGGCCTTGCTCGATGCTGGAGTTCTTGAAGCCCTCAGACATTTATCTGTCGGAATTCAAGATTCTACTCCCTCAGTTCCCAATAACAGGAACATTAATCCCGAAGGTCTTCAACAGACACTTCCTCATGAAGACTTGCTTCATGAAAATTCGGTCAATCTTGAAGTTTCTTCTTCAGATGAGAACCACAGGAACCCTCTGTGTGGTTAGAAGACCAAGGAGCAAGAGATATCATCTTTTGCTGTAACCCATCATGAAGGTCCTCCTCATGGTGATGAACTTCGCTGCGAAAGTCCTCTCCGCAGTAGTGATTCACATTGTCTCGAAAATTCTTCAGAAGGCAATGTAGTGACGAGAAAGCCCTCCTATCTCGAGGCACTTGCAAACGTAAAACCAGTCATGTCTGAAGTTTTACTATCGGCAGGTGAAACTCTTTCTCCATCAGAAGATAGCTTGGGGTTCAAGTTATTCTCCGAACCTTCCCTAGGTCATTCATCTTCCAGCATGAATAGTGATTCCTCTACCAATCTTGTTGAATCCGATGAAGCAACAAGGAAACACCAACTCTGGTCCAAACAGGTAGAAGAATCTTCATTTAATGATAAAGAGGAAATGCTGAACATGAGGAAAAAACTGGCAAAAGGTGAAGTACCAGTCATGTTTTGGCCTTTGGCTGATTCACAGTATGACATTCCAAAGATGTTGACGGATGATGGAATCCATGATATTCGTCTTAACATATGGAAAACTCTTTGTCAATTAAAGAAGAAGGTATTATCTTACGATGAATATGAAAATCATCTTAAGATAATAGAAGGGTTACAACGCCAGATTGATTTGGCATCTCTATCAGTCTCTCGGTATCCGAAGGCTGAAAAGCAACAGAGAACCCTTCAACGTTCATGCCTTGGCGCGCTGAGAAAATTGCGTCAGTTAATTTCCAATGCTCCATCTAATGTTCATATCAGAGGATGGGGTATTCACGGAGCACTACATTTCACAGTGCTTTCCGGTCAGCAAAGCCCGCCGAAAATGGTCTCATGCAATGTTATTGCCCATGGCCGGCCATAGTCAATGGGCTTTGTTCATAATCAAAATCTTGCTCGAGATCAAGCTTCAACTAGTTCCTCTCAAAATCAAGTATATAGAGAACAGGTTGTTGAATTGCTCCTACATCAAGCAGGCGAGAATATTGCGCAAGCCTCTCGTCTGGAGCAAACACGTCATCAAATGACAGAAGTTTCGGAAATCATCCAACGGTCTGTTGAACCAGGTGATAAAAGTGGATACAGGTTAATGCATCCAGCTAATTTCCGAACTAAGATCCGCAAGATCAAGAGAGATTTCAAGAAGATCTCAGACATAGCATGTCAAGAGACACCCCAGCTTGCCAGACTGGGGAATTCTCTAACCCAACCCTCAGAATCAACGAATGGGATTCGAGGAGTTGAGCAGAAGCAACAGGAACACCCCCAGTCCACCGGACTGGGGACTTTTTCAAATCTTCAATCCCTCCCTCAGAGAAAGTCAGTATTCTCTCGATTAGGGAATAAGCCTCAAGAGGAACGAAGAGCCAAGATGTCAGGAGATTCTCTCCAAGTGACGGTTCACAAAGAAATTCCTGAGGGGTCAAGTCAACGGAATGCCATGTCTTATCATGGACATAAAAGGAGACAATATCATTGAAATGCTGATAGAAAGGATTTCATGAAATATGCATCCATTAATGTCATCACTGCCGTTGCTGCTGATTCACCAGATGAGGCTCAATCAGAGGGATCAGATGAAGAGGTTCCTGCTCAAGAAGTTGCGCACACAGACCTAAATGAAGAAGGTGTGCGCACACGTAATCAAAGGCTTACCCAAAATTTGGGTATTCCTTCAAGTAACCCACTTCCCCCTCTCCGAAAAGGATCCAATAAGGGGAAAGGAAAGAATCAGGTTACTTCTCACCCTTCCTCTGAAGGAGGTCAATCGCTCTCATTAGAGCAAAGGCTTGCACAACAGGAGGAAGAAATGAAAGAATTAAGAAGGTTGAATGCAGAACTACTTCAGAGTAGTCTTCTTCTTAAGAATGCTGAAGTCCGACAGCCGAAGGAATTTGTTGTAACTACTGAGATGGATCAGGAATATCCTCCTTTATCAGTACACCCACAGAGGTCTAATCCTACGGGTCAAACGCAACAACGGTTGGCAGCACTACCATTAGTTGCAGCACCAACCTCCACGGCTGTCCAAGCTCCATTCATTGCACCTACCCAAAACCAAGTTCAACCTGACGTTTCTCAAAAGTTAATAACTACTATTGAGTCATTAACAGCTCGGTTAGAAACTATGGAAGGGAAACGGGCGCAAGTTCAACCTGAAAAGAAAGTTTACCCTGAATGGGTAGATTCAATTTCTCCTCCATCCAGTTTTGGAAACCCTATTTTCCCTACTTTCAATGGATCAGGCGACCCTGAACAACATTTGACGCATTACGTATCTTGTTGTGATCCTATGATGGGAACTCCAGAACAACAAGAAGCAGTGAAACTCAGATGCTTCGTGCGAACCTTGCAAGGACCAGCTTTTGTCTGGTATACAAGCTTGAAATCCCGGTCAGTCATCGGATGGGAGGATCTTCGTCAAAAATTCCTTCTTCAGTTCAGCTCAACTTTGCCAAAAACGACAGTTTTCGATCTTACAAACTGCAAGCAAAGGGAGAATGAAAGAGTCTCTGATTTCATTGCTCGTTGGAAGGGATTAACGTATTCCTTGAGTTTATCACTCCCTCAGGAGGAATTATTGCCAATCTGTGTGGCAAATTTGCGTGACGAATTACGCACGCCATTGATCCCTGTGAAATACACAGGAGGGTTTCGAGACCTTACTTCAATCGCTCAACAGATTGAAGATTCCCTTATGCAGGCTAAGGTTAAATCTCGTGTAATTCCATCGGCTCCAGGAAGAAGAATGGGTAAAGCAGAAACTGCTACAGTTATGCTTAAACAGGCACCTGTACCTATTTCTACTTCAAAACCTTCATCTTCTCGAAGGGCTCCACCTCCTGAACGCCAACAACAAATGCTGTTTCGTCCAAATGATCAAAAAGATCAACGACGAAAACAATTTGAGGATATGAAGAGTAAAACATACTCTTTCCGAAGTGAGCAAGTTCCTGGTTACTTCATTTCAGCTCTGGAAAATAATTTGGTTCAATTACCAGTGCCGAAGAGACCAAACAAGGAAGGAGATGAAGACCGTCCCAATTATTGTCCCTTTCATCAAATGTTGGGACATCCCATCCAGGAGTGTTTTGTCTTTAAAGACCTCCTACAAAAGATGGTTGACTTGGGACAAGTCAAATTGAAGGGTTCTTCAGCTCATGTAGCATGTATTACCGCTACAGATCCAGAGGAAGGAGGCGAGTGGCAGGAAGTCAAAAGCAAAACTGCGAAAAAATATGATGATTGGATGGTCAGAAAGACAATCAATCGGACCCATTCCATTTTGCGAACACAATTGAAGAAGCCAATTGTGTCTCCTACAAAAGCTGCAGTAAAGCCTCCATCAAAGGACAAATCCTCAAAAGGGCAGCGTAATTCAAAGAAGAAAGAGGAATCAGAAGAAGATGAGTATGCATCAAAGCCTAAATTGTCTTTGACTCTGGCAGATTTCATGCCATCTACTTCAAAGTCACGGGCACCGTCCCACCAAACGGCACAGCCTAAACAGGCCAACCAGGCAGAGTCTTTATCAGACGAAGAATTGATCTTTGGTTCTGTTAATATGATTCAATTAACAGATTCATATTCCAGTCTTGATGAGCCTGAATTCCCTGTATCAAATAAAGGAACCCGAGGAAGTTCTAGAGGTTCAGGATATAGGGGAAGACGTGGATCTTTCCGAAGCCACTACTCTAATTCTACCCCTGCTAGCACTGTATATGCAGCAGAAACTCGTGGTAGAGCCCTTCAGCGAGCTCAAAATGAACAAGCAAGTTCTTCTGCTAATGGCCAACTCAGCTTCGGCACAATTATTTTGGAAGACCGATTAAAGGTTCCATCTTCTTTATCTCAGCAAGCAAATGGATCTAATCAGTCTAATTTTCCAAAACCAAAGATGTTGCCAACTTCAATTCAAGATGCATCAGCTTCCAAAGCATCTACTTCCAAGATACCTGCTAAACCACATATTCCTATTGGGAAACGCAGGCCTCTAGATCAAAAGTATGATATATTGAAACACTTGGCCCAAGTACCAGCCAAATTATCAATTTTGGATGCTTTGAATCTATCAAGAGATCTTCGGGAAGCACTCATCGAAGCTTTGTCAAGTCCTCAAGAGTTTGAAGCTGAGATTGCTGCAGCTGAAATTTATCACATAGAGAATAATCCTGCAGAATGCCATGCAGTGATATCTTTTACTGATAAAGATGAGGATGATGTTGTGCATGGGCACATAAAACCTTTGTACTTATCTGGCAAAGTCAATGGTATAGATGTTCGAAGAGCTTTCATTGACAATGGTTCAGGAGTCAACCTCATGCCCATTCGCACACTTCGTCGATTGGGCCTCACAGAATCTGATTTATCTCCTTCTACCATGATGTTGCAAGGATATGATAAAAATGAACAAGAACCACTGGGAGAAGTTACGCTCAGAACTCAGTTTGGAGATCTTGTTTCCAATTCAGATTTCATGATTGTTGATCAAGACTCAGCTTTCAATATCTTGCTTGGAAGACCTTGGTTACATCAGCATGCAGCTATTCCGTCATCATACCATCAATGTCTCAAATACTGTTTCGATGGTCAAGTTGGAACATTATATGGTGATAAGGCCCCGTTCAAAACATGTGAGTCTCAATACATTGAGGCGGAATTTTATCACATGAAGGGAAGAGAAAAATCTACAATGAAGGAAATTACCAAAGTTAATGCTCCATATGGTTTGTAAAAAATTCCAATAAATCCATTTTCACATGTGAGTACAGATTATGTGTTACCTATCAGTCAAATTGACAAAATAGGCCCAAATCAAAATACTCTTATGGAAAGATCCATAATGTCAATTACGGCAATCGAGCCAGACAACATGGGAGAAATTGGTAACTTACCAAGCAATGATGAAAGCATAAGTGGTGACGTTTTCATTTCGTCTGCTGAAATCCAACAAGTCTATACTTCGCTAATCAGGCCAGAAGAAGTTATAGCAACACCAGAGGTGAATGTTGATGTCGATTCTCAATCCATCATCTCCTCTTTATTTCCCAAAGAAGACCCTTGTTCATCAATAGGGACGGAAATGGAAGCTTCTTCTTCAAAATGTGAAAATTTTGACATCTCTTATGATCATGAGAATTTCGTTTTTTCATCTACTTTGCAAGTAGAAACGGAAGATATAACACATGATGAAGAGGAAGAGGAAGATCTTAGAGATGCTCCTCCAGCATTTGAAGAGGGTATCTCTACCACTGTGGATGAACTCAGAGAAGTAAATCTGGGTACAGAGAAAGATCCACGCCCCACTTTAATTAGTGCGGCCATGACCCTTGAAGAACAAGAGATGTATATTTCTTTTCTAAAGCAAAATAAAGATATCTTTGCTTGGAATTATACAGAGATGCCTGGCCTTGATCCTGATGTTGCCACCCATCATTTGGGTTTGCCAAAAGAACATCGAGGATTCAAGCAAGCCGCGAGAAGAACACACCCAACCTATGCTTCCAAAATCGAGGCTGAAGTGGATAAGCTTATCAAAGCTAACTTCGTCAGAGAAGTTCAATATCCCAAGTGGTTGGCTAATATTGTCCCAGTAAAGAAAAAGAACGGACAAATTAGGGTTTGCATCGATTTCAGAGATCTTAATCGGTATTGTCCCAAAGATGATTTTCCAGTTCCGATTACAGAACTCTTAATTGATGCGACGGCTGGCTATGAAGTACTTTCTTTCATGGATGGATATTCTGGATATAATCAGATCCGAATGGCCCCAGAAGATGAGGAATATACAGCCTTCAGAGCTCCTCAAGGTGTGTTTTGTTACCGGGTGATGCCCTTTGGTTTAAAGAATGCAGGTGCAACATATCAACGCGCCATGCATCGTATCTTCAAACCTTTTCTAGGGAAATTTGTTGAATGCTATGTAGATGATTTGGTGGTTAAATCCAAACAACGTTTTGATCACTTGGATGATTTGGAAATCATATTCCACAAGCTTCGACAACATAATTTGAAGATGAACCCCTTAAAATGTGCTTTTGGGGTAACCTCAGGAAAATTCCTCGGCTTTGTTGTACGCCATCGTGGTATTGAAGTCGATCCTGAGAAGACCAAATCAATCCTTGGTATGTCACCTCCTCAGAATTTGAAAGAATTAAGAGGACTTCAAGGACACTTAGCCTATATTCGGCGTTTCATCGCCAATTTGGCAGGCAAAAGTTTACCTTTTACCAAATTATTGAAGAAAGGAGTCACTTACCAGTGGTCTAAAGAATGTCAAGAAGCATTTGATGTTCTCAAGAAATACCTCTTAAGTCCACCAGTACTCATGCCACCTGTTGAGGGTAGACCTCTTATCCTCTATGTGACAGCTTTAGAGCGATCATTGGGTGCCTTTCTCGCTCAAAAGAATGATGCTGGGAATGAAAATAGTCTCTACTATCTCAGTAGAACTATGCTTGAAGCAGAAACCCGGTATTCGAGTATTGAAAAATGCTGCCTAGCATTAATCTTTGCAGTTCAGAAACTGAGACACTACCTGCAACATCACGAGGTCCAATTGGTATCTCGTAATAATCCACTCAAATTCATCCTTAGTCGTCCAATGCATACAGGACGTCTGGCAAGGTGGGCGGTTATTCTACAGCAGTTCGACATTCAATATGTGTCTCAAAAGGCAATTAAGGGCCAAGCTCTGGCTGATTTCCTGGCTGAACACCCTTCAGTGGAAGACACATATTCAGATATCGAACTCCCTGATGAGGAAGTTTTTTCTATTCAAGAGAATCCTCAAACATGGGAAATGTATTTTGATGGTGCTTCTAGGAGTCCAACAGGGAAGAAAATGGAAAATCCTAAATTCAACAAAGTTGGTTTAGGAATTGTGCTCATTTCTCCAGATAAGGCAGTGTTACCTTATTCCTTTTTGTTGTGGGAAGGTGGTACCAATAATGAAGCTGAATACCAAGCTCTCATTGCAGGCTTGGAGTTAGCGCTTCAAGCACAAGTGAATCACTTAAAGGTAAAAGGTGATTCAGACCTGGTAATCAAACAAGTCAATGGGGATTATGCCATCAGAAAAGAAGAATTAATCCCTTTGTATGATTACGTCAGAGAGTTAATGTCGGAATTCCCTTCAGAACCGACATTTTCTTATGTCCCAAGATCACAAAATGCTCAAGCTGATGCACTGGCTAATATAGCCACAGCTTTAGCAGATCCGAATCGGGACGAGACAACCATCGGTATTGCCCACCGTCGTGCAATTTCACCTTATGTTCAAGTCAGAACAGAGGAAATTAATGAAATTAGTCCCATTCCTGAACCATATGGTCATACTACAGGATGGATGTCACCTATCAGGGAATACCTTCAAAATGGAACACTTCCACCTGATAGAGCCAAGAGAGAACAAATTCGGCGACGTGTGGTCAATTTTACTCTTTATGATGGTCCAAACCACCTCGAGAAAATTCTCTACAAACGTGGTTTTGATGGAGTTCTCTTCAGATGTATTGATGGTGAAGAGACAATGGCTGTCATAAAAGAAGTGCATGCAGGAGTCTGTGGTGCCCACCAGTCTGGACATAGATTGTCTGATCAAATTCGAAGACTTGGATACTTCTGGCCTTCAATGATACAAGATTGTGTTAATTTCACAAAGAAGTGTCATTCATGCCAAGTATATGCCAATTTCATTCATCAACCTCCAGAGTTGCTTCATACAGCTAAATACTCATGGCCATTTTCCACATGGGGAATGGATGTGGTGGGACCTTACCCTTCAGCTACGGCCAAGCAGTTTAAGTACATTCTTACTGCTACTGATTTCTTTTCCAAATGGGCAGAGGCAGTACCTCTCAAAGAAGTCAGTTCTAAATGCATTGTTAGCTTCATCAAGTCTAACATCATTACTAGATTTGGTGTCCCTCATACCATATTGACAGACAACGGCACCAACTTCTGCTCTTCTGAGGTAAAGAGATTGTATCAAGAATACAACATTAAGTCCAACCATTCATCTCGATATCATGCAGCGGCTAATGGCCAGATAGAGGCCTTCAACAAGACTCTTTCAAATATACTGCAAAAGATGGTGGATAAAGATAAGAGGTCATGGCCTGATAAACTCTATCATGCTTTATGGGCTTATCGGACTACCACTCGCAATGCAACGCGGTCTACTCCATATTCATTGGTATATGGAACAGAAGCAGTCTTTCCAATTGAAGTTCAATTGCCCTCACTCAGAATAGCCATTTGTGATCAGTTATCAACAGATGAGCAATCCCAAAAGCGGTTGAATGAATTGGAACAGTTAGATGAGAAAAGATTGTGCACTTTGCACCACTTGGAAATCTATCAGAATCGAATAGCACGAGCTTTTAACAAAAAAGTTCGCCTTCGTTCATTCATTCAGGGAGAATTGGTATTGGTTCTCAGAACACCAATGATACCAGGAAAGAAGCCTCCCAAGCTTGAACCAAAATGGGAAGGACCTTATTCAGTACATAAGGTCTACTCCAATGGAGCGTATTATCTGATTTCAATGGATGGAGAACACATCACGACTCCAACTAATGCCAGATTTCTGAAGAAGTATTTTGTATAAACACAAAATATTATTCACAGAACTAAGACTCTTACATTTGGTTCATACAGCAATGGTCCAGTATGACCTTAAACTACAACTACGTCCAGCATGACGATAAACTGTATGGTCCGTGCATATGACCTTAAACTATTCGCACTTATGTCCCTGCAACATGACACTAAACTGTGCAGCACCAATAGTCCTAACTGCAAGACTTTAAACTGCATAGTCCCTGATTTTGTCCTACATGACAATAAACCGTATAGAAGTTCTTTTATTTTGTCCGAGATGACATTAAACTATATTTTGTCCTAGCGACATGACATTAAACTGTGTGGCACTTTCATCGTCCAGCATGACGTTAAACTGTGTTAAGTCCCTTATTGTCCTACATGACACTAAACTGTATTCTGTCCGAGATGACATTAAACTATATTGTGTCCTAGCAACATGACATTAAACTGTGTGGCACTTCCAATGTCCAGCATGACGATAAACTGTAAAAAGATCAGAACTGATATCCTTATATTGATTCACCTTAGTCTTAGCTACATGACTTTAAACTGTACAGCATCAGTTCGTCCTTGCTATATGACGCTAAAACTATACAGCAATGGTCCAGTATGACTTTAAACTGCAACTTCGTCCCACACGACATTAAACTGTGAAAAAGTTCCATAAACAGTCCAGCATGACCTTAAAACTGCATCATTCCTGGTCCATGTATACGACCATAAACTATTTGCAAATATGTCCAGCAAGACGTTAAACTGTGACGTCCTAACTACATGACGCTAAACTGTATAAAAGTCCCTCACGTCCGGAAAGACGTTAAACTATATAATCATCAAAAGTCCAGCATGACATTAAAACTGCACAATCCCCCTTTCGTCCAATATGACGTTAAACTATATTGTCCCCTTCGTCTTAACTACATGACGCTAAACTGTACAGAAAATCCCTTTTTTATGTCCTACATGACATTAAACTGTACATCGTTAAGGTTGTTATTACCTCTTGTTTCTCACACCGAGTATGACTCACGTGAGCTTAGAGCGAACATCAACCATAACACTCCCTTTGGGCCACTAACCATGTGTAAGTCCCAACAACATTTTTTTTAGATCATTGTCCACAAGAACAACTTGATCATTAATTCATTCTTTAATTTAACTACACAGACTTTGATCCTTGCCCTCCAGGCTGGGTATGTAGGCAACCTTCCAAAGGTTCAAGCCCAAAAACAATCTCTTCACATTGGTTCACCACAATCTCATATGATGATGATTTGTGAAACCACCCTTGGAATCAATATCTTTACATTGATTCACTTTCGTCCTTGTTATATGACGTTAAACTATACAACACTTTTGTCCAGTACGACAATAAACTACAATATTCTTTGATTTCCTCATTTGAGAAGGAACCATTATTAAACATTGATTCTTTTTCAATCATGGTTTTCATTTTCAAAAAGACTACGTACATACATGGTAATGCCTAAACTTTTTATCTTAGGTTAAAACCATCATTGCACTAAAGTCCCTTTTCACCCTTCACATGTACGAACCAAATTTGTACAAAGGGTAGTTTCTAGAACTACGTGGACTTGATTCCCATCATTATGGGATACGTAGGAACATTCGAGTGTCCCTCGAATCCAGTCCCAAGTCTTTTGGGCCTAACCCCAAATTTCACTTTCAGTCCCTTGGCTGAAAAGTCCTCATGAAAACACACACTGTGTATTCATTATTATGGTCCGAATTCTATGACCCAAAAAACTAAGATCACTCATCCTTTCGTCCTGCACGACGTTAAACTGTATTTCAAGAACTACGTATGGCTTGATTCTCATTCTTATGAGATACGTAGTGAAGTCCAAGTTTCAATTCAGGACCCAGCCACAACATGATTATGGTTTTCATTGACCTATGTATCTCTATATACATTGGAAAATACCCATCTTTATGTATTATAATCCTAACCTTAAATATTTTCAGATCTTCATAACCCATTTTCATGACTTATGGTCACAAAAATGTCAAACTTCTGAGAATTCTTTTGCCTAACTATGCAGCACGTGCCCATAGGTGGCCTTGCATAAACAGTCCACATAACAGACTTGTCAGCCAAGAGATGCTATTTATTTGACCATGCAGCCAATGCCCATAGGTGGCCCTGCATGTTTTCAACCCCCTAACGGGTTTGTTAAATAATAGTAACTTCATTCTTGGGAAGAATGCCTCTTTTGTCCTTATTTGTCTTAAACGACAGTATGTAGGGATCCGCAAAAATAGCCATCCTTAACGTATTTGTCCCATATCCTTTTTCATGATCTGAAAGTATTCAAGTCTATGGTTTATTCTTCTTCCCTACGTTTGGGTCAGACCTTCGTAGGAGTGATATTCATCCAGTTCTTCGATATTCTTGTTTGAAAATATCTTCTCCATATTCAAGTACCTCTTTCCATACAACAAACTCTATGCTTTAGAAAATTTGAATCTCCATAAACTTTCACTGGCTTTTAGCACTAGGAAAGTAAATTTCTGAGAGTTCTTTTGCCTAACTATGCAGCACGTGCCCATAGGTGGCCTTGCATAAACAGTCCACATAACAGACTTGTCAGCCAAAAGATGCTATTTTATTTGACTATGCAGCCAATGCCCATAGGTGGCCCTGCATATTTCAACCCCCTAACGGGTTTTGTTAAATAATAGTAACTTCATTCTTGGAAACTACTTCTTCTAATGCTATTTAGCTCTTTTTCATATCATTCCTCAGATTCAAATATTCTTAAGTCATAGTTTACATATTTTCTCTCATACTTGAGTATGGTAATTTGTTTTCAGATAAATTATCAAGGAATTAAATCCATTTTAATCCATTTTTCGGTCAAAGCTATTTCGACCTTAAACATTAGCCCCTTTATGTCCGGCTTGCATGACTTTAAACTGCCCGCACAAAAGACAGAGGAACTCTGAATAAAAGTCAAGTTCCAGCTCACTAAATATACATTTTTTTGTATGATTTAGGTAATATTGAGCAGTTAAAAGATTCAAAGTTTGTAGGGTTATTTGTAATAATCCTAGTAAAAATCAAACTATGCTTACTAAGCCCATTGGCTTAAGTAAATTTGAAGCAGGTAATGAAAGAATGCAGGTACAAATGATTGGAGACGAAAGTGTTTTTCATTGATACACAAGAGTTAGAAGGACATCCACAGATTGGAGTCTCTTCTCTTTTTCAAGAAATTACAAGAGGCTTTCAACATAACACTTCATTTGATTTACGGCATCCCGAGCTTCATCAGCAACCACCTGGAAATTCATTCATTCAACTGGAAACAAAAAGGAGATGCAGTGATACCAGCTCTTCTTGGAACAATTGTAAAAGGATGTTCTTGAGTGCGGTTTGAGAAAATTTTCTGCTGATCAAACAGTGACTCTGTTTCTGTCCAAGAGACTTGAAAGATGGATACATGGATTTGAGAATGGAGCATTGGAAGTAAAGAGCCATTTGAAGAGAGTACTCTTTTCAGATATTGCTCTAATACCATGTTTGTCTTCTCTCCACCAACCGGTAGTGGAAAATATTTCAGCCCATGGGTTTGCCATTTTCATATCTGCAAGGAAATGGCATGCAAGGAGAATTTGAAGGTTCACACTATTGTTGTTGCTCTTAATGCACATCATAACCGAAATGAAGAAGTAGCAGCGCAACTGCATTTCAGGTGTATAGTTGTTTGCATTTGGAACATTGACTCCTTGCAAGTGACCATGACCACATAGAGACAGGTAGATGCTCTGTGGGAAATTAAGATGATATTTCTTCAAGTACTTAGCCAAATCTGGAAGAGTGCTGTCGCAGATATCATAGTAATCATGGCCAATGATGTTCATCATGTCATCAATCCGCTTGCTAGCCAGTTCATCAAGGAATCCAGGTCTAAGAGCCATTGAATCTGCACAGGAGTTGAATAAATTAAACTCTTAAATGGGTTTTATTTTTTCATAAAATTTGTGGGAAAATCTGAAAAAAAATGGCTAAGGCATTAAGGCGCGCAAGTATGGAGATGTCGCGCAAGTGGTACATATGTCGCGCAAGTATTTGTCGCGCAAGTGTGTGCCGTGCAAGCCTTATTACCTTGAGAGTAGCGCGGCAGCGAGGAAACAGCGAAAATAGGAGACTTGCGCGGCGACAAAGACTTGCGCGGCGAGAGCTCGAGAAAATTCGGGGTCAGATACTATCTACGGCCGGAAGCAGCATATTTATAGGCCAGAGGGCCTATCTGCGCGCCGCACCCAGAGCGCTCAAACGCTTGCGCGACGAAGACTTGCACGCCGACTGGAGACTTGCGCGCCGCCCTTTTCCTTTAGAGGGATTCGATTTCCTCAGAGTCAAATCCTCATTTTTCTCTCCGGATCCAACTCTGAGGGGGGACTTTTGTTGACGCTCCTTTCGTCACGGAATATAAAGTTCGGAAAAGGGAATATCTGAGCTAAAAGTGATTAATCCTTTGAAGAAACATCAAAAATCGACAAAGGGATGGAAAAGGAGAACATTTCCCATGTATCGCGCAAGTTTCATCTTGGTCGCGCAAGTACACTTGCGCGCCGCCTCAATACTTGCGCGACCCATCATGGTCGTGCAAGGGACTTGCGCGACAGATCTGATAACCGCCCAGTAACCGCCCGGGGTCTTCTTTTTGCCTATAAATAGACCCTGTGGGCCCCCCATTCGAGAAGATCTGTTCCCAGAAACTCGGATAAAAGCTCCCGATGCCCAAGTCTCTTCTCAAAGCTTCCAGAACACTTCTAAGGTAATTTCTTACCTAGAATGGAAGATCTAAAGGGAAGAAGGAAGGCCTAAGTGTTGAAACTTATCAAACACTTGCGCTCCGACTTAATTCCTTCAATATAACTTGCGCGTCCCTCTTCTGGAAGAACCTCAAGAGGATGGGAAAGGGTTTAATAAAGAGTCGCTCAAGTAATTCAACTCTGGTTGAAAATCGCGCAAGTATCCCTTATGTCGCGCAAGTATACTTGCGCGACCAATACTTGCGCGCCGCCGCAGGACTTGCGCGACCTTCAATACTTGCGCGCCCCTATCTTTTTGGGGGCCCATCTTGCCCTTTTTTCACCCCTCTTAAGCCATTTCACCCTTCCTATTCAAGATTCAGTCTTCAAGATACTCTTCAAAGCCATTTATGGCATGATTTCTTGATTTGACATCCTTATCTGAAAGGAATTATGTGAAATATCTCTCAAAACCTAATGATTTAAACATCTTTATGTCACCAAAGATTGAGAGTTCATTCATTCAACCTCATCCTTTAAGATGAGAGAATCCTAACCTGGGTCTCCTTTTCAGGAATAAAGACTCAGTCATAACCTTGGGCTTCCTTTTCAGGAGTAAGCCCCAAGTCCCCTAACCTAGGCTTCCTTCTCAGGAATAAGTCCTAGTCATAAATCTTGGGCATCTTCCTTAAGAATAAGCCCCAATCAAGTCCTTTAAATCTTGGGCATCCTCCTCAGGAGTAAGCCCCAAACCTTAATCCCTAACCTGGGTCTCCTTTTCAGGAATAAGACTCAGTCATAACCTTGGGCTTCCTTTTCAGGAGTAAGCCCCAAGTCCCCTAACCTAGGCTTCCTTCTCAGGAATAAGTCCTAGTCATAAACCTTGGGCTTCCTTTTCAGGAGTAAGCCCCAAGTCCCCTAACCTAGGCTTCCTTCTCAGGAATAAGTCCTAGTCATAAATCTTGGGCATCTTTCTTAAGAATAAGCCCCAATCAAGTCCTTTAAATCTTGGGCATCCTCCTCAGAAGTAAGCCCCAAACCTTAATCCCTAACCTAGGTCTCCTTTTCAGGAATAAAGACTCAGTCATAACCTTGGGCTTCCTTTTCAGGAGTAAGCCCCAAGTCCCCTAACCTAGGCTTCCTTCTCAGGAATAAGTCCTAGTCATAAATCTTGGGCATATTTCTTAAGAGTAAGCCCCAAGTCTCTTAAAATTTCTCTTAACCAGTCATAAATTTCCTTTGATTTGGGTTTCCTTTTCAGGAATAAAACCCAATCATAAGTCCCCTCCTAACTTGGGCATCCTCCTTAGGAGTAAGCCCCAAGATTAGAGTATTCAAATCTCCATGAAGCACATATAACTTTGTGGACCCTGTTCATGGATTTTCTTCCTAAAAGTAAATCCTAAACCTTCGCCTATCTGGGCAGTCATCTATACATAAGCCCCAAAACAAATTCTTATGATTGCATCTTTTATGGCACAATTGTCTAAATTTTACCAATACCTCTTGTTTCTCACACCGAGCATGACTCACGTGAGCTTAGAGTGTAAAAGTAATTATGACATTCATCTTTGAGCCATCAATCATAAAACATCATATCCCATTCCTCGAACTACGTGGGTTCTGATTCCTTTTTTCAAAACAAAGGATACGTAGGTAGCCCATTCATGGGTTCGATCCCAACATTGAAATAATCTCTGTCCTTCTGAATGACGATAAACTTCAAGTGCCCCACTGAGTGGCTTTAAAACCAGCCTGGTCATCAAAATGACCAAGAGACTTTTATATAAATGTTTTGAAGGATACCATTGACCAAGAATCTCTAAACAAATATAGATGATTCTATATTGATGAAGAACCTCGAATACATATAAAAGATTCTCTAAATTTCTTGCATATTTAATCATTGATTGTTAAAACTAAAGGAAAGCTCATTTTATACTTGGTAATGTAATAAGGATTCACGAACTTAACTTAAATCTATAAAGAGAGTCCCGGAGTAGACAATAATTCCCCTCAAAAAGGTGTGATGAGTCCGACCTCCCATCCTCTCGACCAATGCAAATTCCTAAGCCTTATTAGCCCACAAGCTAATGAGCGCCTGCCTTTGGAAAGTAGGTCCAAACGGATGTGGAATCATTGGATGTTTCCGGTTCTACGAACAAACCCGTTAGAAACCGATCGGAACGTTTGAATCTCCCGTCCAGGAGGTCATCCCCGGATTCCGCGCGAAACACAGTCATTCAATCACAAGATTACCTGAAAATAGATCTTCATTAGTGCACAAGAAAGGACCACCAACCGGCAAAATTTTTAGTGTATATAAGACCTTACAATTCAAAACATAAAATAAAGGTAAAATAAAACAACATAATCATCTTTACCACCCCTTAATTCTTTAAAAGTATGATTATTATCATCATTAAAGTTAGTTTCATCTATGTCATGAGGGAACATCATCATACCCACCCCACATGAAGCAAAGTAAAGGAAGACGAAGGAAGAACCCCTACATGGATGATCAAGGATCAAAGTTTTCTCCTTGCACCAAGAACTGGGGAAGTGAAACTTGTAGGAAGAACTCTAAGGGTGAGCAGAAAGGCTCCATCACAGGTACACGATTCATCTAGGGATGAAGTCTCGAGGCACACTTAGAGAAAAGAAAAAGGAAGAAGGAAGAGAGGATCTTGGCTTAATAAGAGGCAATATACTAAAATTAGGGATACACTTTCGAAGTACTTAAAAGTCGGATTATATCATGACAACACGGTTGGATGGTTTCACATGTTGGGATTAATTGAGATTTAATAATACCTATTGAAAATGGTGTATATAGACTAATGGATGGCTTTGAGTTGATTAATTTTCTTTAAATGGATAAAATACGTAACATGGGTGAAACTGGAAAACATGGGAGGCTGGAAAATGAGAAAAATGGTGTGAAACTGATGAAAAGGCCACACATTTTGGTAAATCAGGGGTCTCCTGACTCTTGGGGGTTTAAAACATATTTTACGGGGCTAAAATCACTTTGAAATGGGTATTAAAACACTTTTACATTAAAAGATATGTTACTAGAGAAAAACTCAAATGTCCTGGAAAAACTGGAAATGACTCATTGATGGGTGATTCACCGACACCATGGAACCGTCATTCTAGCACCATCTCACTAACACTGATTCCCATTTGTGCTACCATTCATTAAATATGAAATTTGGAAAACTCCTCAATGATTCACTGATGGTACCCAAAAACCCTCAAACACCAGGATTTGGAAAAGTAATGGACCAAGAGGGTTTTGGTCATTACACTTATGGTTCATGAATTATGATTATATGAAATACTTATGAATAGTGACTTTGAAAATGGTAATGTCATAGGCCATGACTTATGTTTATTATCTATGACATGTTGGGTATGAGCTTTGTAATATATCTTCATTATATCATACCCTTATGATTATATTATGATTGCATATGATCATAGAATGATATATCCCATGTGTACTATTAGTGGGCATCTAAGCTCATTAATTCTTATGATTCCTTTAACCAAGTTATGATGAAATTTTTTAGGTTGGGTATGATTAGTAAGAGTACAAAATAGAAAGATAATTATGGGATATATTGAATATATTTTATTAAATAGGAATATTGTGTACCTAGTCTCTAAAAAATAGAAAACCATTACAACCTTTGGCAATTAATTTCTGAGATGTATTGAATATTCATATAAATATATGTTATATTTTTCAATGAAAATATCGGGTTGTTATAGTTGGTATCAAATCAATTTATTGTTAAACATTAGAAAATAAGATGATAAAAAAAATTTGTAAACCCTTATGATATTAATAATTATTAGATAACATCCTAATTATATTTTAAGAAAGATATTGTTTGGTTTATCTAGGTATACATCACTATATGGATATTGTAATTGTATGTGATTCTAGAACAGATATACTTTGGGGTAGTAACTCTGAAAAAGGTGTGTTTATCATGACATGAGTTTTATCTGGTACATAAAAGTTGCCCTAACAGCATAACGGGTTAGACCCTCCCATGGATTATGCTTTGGTTAATTTATATTTCTTTACAAACCATCATGAATGGTTTGAATATTTTTTTAACACTAATTACATAGGTTAATACTAAGGTGTCATAAATTGGAAATAATATGATATGATCTAGACATTATATGAAATATTTATCACTCCATTCAATGATTTTTGATGGGCATGAAATCCATTTTGGTTTTACTATGGAATTAAAGACAAAATGATAATTTTGAGGTGGTAATAGGTATGATGAAAATTATAATTAACCCATTTTAGATTAGTTATATGAGTTCTTTTTTATCATTAAAAGTGTATAAGGATATTCATTTTTTTCCTCAATTATTAGATATTGAATTAGAAGTGAAAACACCTAATGAAATGATGATCAAACCTTAATTAAATGATTTATCCCCAATTGATGTTTATAGGAATATGCTTATCATAAGTCTCATTATTCTCCCTTTAGTTAAATTTGATGTCATCTTAGGCATGGATTTGTTTTTTATACATAAATCACACATTAATTACCAAGGAAGGGAAGTCAAATTTAATATTACAAATGAACCTATGATTTTCTATCAATTTGATGATAGATATGAATATTTTATGAAGATCACATCCATTGTATGTTTCTTGATTCCCATTAAAAAGAAGAACTAATCTCATATGATTTGGGAGAAACTCAACATCATTGATACGCCAATTGTGTGGGTGTTTATTATTATATTTTCAGAAGGGTTTCTTAGTCTTCCACCCAAACATGAATTTGGTCTCTCAATATAACTCCTATTTAGTGAAACACTTACTTCAAAGTCTCCCTATTGAATAGAACCCATTGATTTCAAATAATTGAAGAATTATCTATATGAGAACCTTTACAAGGGATTAATTTGACCTAATATGTTGCCTTTGGATAAACCACTTCTATTTTTATGAAGAAATATGAATATATGAGACTCTATATTGATTATCAAGAGATGAACAAGATCATGATAAAGAAAAAGTATCCTATATATTGTATTCATGACTTGTTTAATAAAAAATTTAGAGATAATTAGTTTTCCAAGATGACCTTATTTCTGGATATCTTCTATTTGGGTTCAAGAAATAAGATAAAATCATGAAATCTATCAATATAGGTTATGGACTCTATGAGTTTAATGATATTTCATTTAGTCTTACTAATTATCTCACTATGTTCATAGATTTAATCAATATATACATTATAGATTACCTTTACTAGTTTTAGGTAGTATTTATAGATGTTATTATTATATATTCAAAGATCAATAAGACAATGAAGATCACTTGATAATTATACTAAAGAACCAAAGAATAAAATATATGAAATATTTAAAAAGGAGTTAATTTTTAATAAAAAAAGGTCTCATTTTTATGCCATATAATCTATTGAAAGGCTATGTCGATGGATCCTTCAAAATGAAGGCTATTAAACATTGTCCTAGACTAACAACTATGTTTGAGATCTTACATTTTCTTGGTTTTAGTAGATATTATTGAAAGTTTATGGATAATTTCACAAGACTATATAATATACTCATAATGTTAACATAGACTGTAGCAATATGATTTTATAATATTGAATGAAAATAAAATTTCATAGAACTAAGGAGAAGGATAATTAGTATACGTGTGTTTACATTACCCTATAGTAGAGAAGGGTGTGTAATCTATAGTGATTTATTGAATAATAGATTAGGATGAGTTATCAGGTAGAATGATATGATTACAGATTATTCCTCATGATAATTTAATTTCCATGATAAAAATTACCCAACTCATGATATGGAGTTTGCTGAGGTAATATTTTCATTAAATATATGGTGGCATTGTTTTTACGGAGAAATGTGTGATATAAATTATTCCCATAAAATTTGAAAGTATGAATTCATCAAGAAAGAGTTAAATATACCCATAAGAAGATAGTTATAGATGATTAAATATTATTTCAACTCAATACATTACCACCCTAGGAAAGTGAACAAGGTGGTTAATGCCTTGAGTTAAAATAATCATGCTAGCATGTCCATTTTGAGGATCTCAAAAGATAAAATATTTATTGATATGTAATGGATATATCTGAAAATCATGAAGGAAGGGGGAAATATTATCTTGATAAAATAAATTTTCTACCATCAATAAGTGTAATGATTTAAGAGTTACATAAATAGGATGCAGATCTGTGAAAGAAGTAGAGAAATGTTATTAAGTTTAAACTTGTTGGTGAGGTAATGATAAGGTTTATGAACCACATGTGAATTCCATCCAAAATAGTTTTTAAGAACGATCTATTATAAGATGGTCACAGTTTATAATTCTCTATTCATCCCATAATTTTGAATATGTATAGAGATTTTAATGGGTATTTGTGGTCGGACAACAAAAAAAGAGATATTGATGAATTTTCATCATGGTTCTTAGCATGTAAGAAATTTATGGATGAGATAAAAATTTCTAAGAGGAAACTAAAACCATTCCCCATACCATAATTAAAACGGTAAAACATCACTATGGATTTTTTCTTTAGACTCCCGAATACATAAAAATGGAATAATTCAATATGGGTGGTAGTTTGTTGCCTTATAATATATGCACACATAATTAATATTAGATAATATTTATCTCTGGATTTGTTTTATAGGATATAAATTATAGAATTGATAAGGTTTCCTAGAGTATCACATTATCTTGTATCGGGTCAAGATATGAGGTTTCCCCCAATTATTTGGAAAATTCTCTTGTAAACCCATTATATTGAGTTGAGTCTCAGAATTTTGCATCATCTTCATATAGGTAGTTAGTCTGGGAGAACAATTTAAACCCTAAATGATAATATGAGATCTTATTAAATGGATTTAAAAGGTTATTGTGATCAACAACTTCATGTATTTATGTTTTCTAAAAACAATAGATTTCACTCGATCATTCAGATGGCTCATTATGAATATATCTATAGAATGGAATGTGGAACTCCAAAATGATGGAATGAAGTTCATGATAAAAATCTATTAGTACTTTTGGAAGTGTAAGGAATGGTAGAAAAGGATAGATCCATTCAGTGGCACATATGGTTCGTACAAAGACCGTATAAAAGATAGGATGTCAATCATCATTGTAATTTATAATTCACAGTGTGTGAGAAGGTGTTTCCCTGAATCTATACATGGAATAAGGTTATGATAATATGAAAAAATAATATAAATTCCCTAGTTATATCATTACCATTTATGTTCTCTATTTTATCAAGATCGTAGCTTATTGGTTGGAGCTTCCCCAATACCTCTCAAGTTCATGATGTGTTGCATGTTTCTTTCATAAGGAAGTACACATTTGATTTATCACATGTATTGAACTCAAGGGTCATACCACTGTAACATGATCATTTTTATGAGGAATAAATGATGAAGATTATTGTTCTTACAGATAATGTTCTATGTAACAAAACCACTCACATTGTCAATGTTTTTTATAGAAACCATCAACTTGAGAAAGCTATATGGGATCCTAAGGATGTAGTAAGGAGTAAGTATCCTTAGTTATTTGTACCTAAGTAACATTATTTCATGGTAAAATTCATTTTAAGGGGGTATGATTAAATAGGATGAGATTTTATGAAATATATATATTTTTTAAAATAAATTTCATTTTTTTGATAGCTTGAGTTACATGATACACCATGTTTTAAAGATCCAGGATTTATTATTAATATTATTATCTAAACATAACCATAATAACCTATCCATTAAACATAGTGCTAAAAATAGGATTAAATACCTTTTACATATTGAGTATAATGGTTTTATATAAATAAAAAATACTGATAAAAAATTAATTAATATTTATTAAAGTCTTTATATGATTCAAAAATACTATTTTCTAAAAAATAATTTCATTAATTTTTCTAAAAAAATAATAAAAGAAAATTTTGTAAAATTTAGAAAATTTATTTTCAGCAATAAAATTAATTATTAAAATATAAATTTAAAAATTTTCTTTGATATAATTTTTGATAATTTTTTGAAAATATTTATTTTTTGGGGAACCGATAAAAAACAAAGACTTTTATTGAAAACTATCTTTTCATTTAAAGAATTTACAAGGTATATTTTATTTTAATATGGTTATAAATGTAAAATTACTTAAATTATTTATTTATTAATCTAATTAAGGTAATGAGAATCAATTTTATGTTGAATTTTTATACTAAAACTTTTTATACTTATGCAAATTTTCTCCTTGGAATACTATTTTTTCATCTCGCCTGTGAGATAAATTTTAAATTAAATTTCTCAACTTATGTTAATATAACTTGTAAAAATAGATTACATAATTATAATTATAATAATTAATATTATATGATAATTTTAAATTAATCTTTATTAAAATTAATAATAAAAAATATATATATTAATTACCACAGTAAAAGTTAAAATAGTTTTACTGAGGTTTAAACTAAAAACATAAGGCGTAAAATGACCTATAAACTTTTCCAAATCTATTTTGATGTACATATGTAAACATTATAACATCTAAGGTTCAATAATTATCCATTTTCTAGCCTTTTTATTTTGAAAAATTTGGGTACCGTTTATTATTTTTAAAACATCCATGTTTATACTCTCCCTAACTTATAAAAGGACACTCCCTCTCATCCCCTATTAATATTTAAAAAAACTCTTTGTTTTCCCAATAAATTATTTCCAAAATTCACTCTTCATATCCAATATTCCATATATATATTTTTAAACCCTCTTAGGAATGTTTTATTTATAAATTTAAGTGGTTCTAAGAAGAAGTGGTAAAATTCATAAACTTCTGTTTTTGTTTTATATTTTCCTCTGACTCTTTAATAATTACAAAAACATGATGATATAAAAATAATTATATATAATATATTAATATTTTATTACATTAATGTAGTGGCCTACATATATTTCATCTTCAATCTTGTGGGAAACAAAATTATTGATCGTGTGTATGGTAGACTACCGCCTCATGAACAAATGTAATTTATTTTCCATCACCACCTCTCACAGATGTATATAATGATCATTATAACATATTTATATTATATTTATAAAATAATTATTCTTTTTTAAGTATAATAAAACAAATACCATATTACTTTCTATTTTATGGCAATATGATATTGTTCATCATGTGTCGACAGATTACTGTTTCACGAATTGATGTGATTCATTCTTCACTTATGCATTACATAAAAGGTAATAAGTATATATTAAATGAGAATATGGGATATATATGAAATAAAAATTATTATTTAAATTTAATATAATATTTATTATCATTTTATTCTATAATTCTTGATAATGGAATCAACGTTCATGCGTATGTACAACCTACTATCTTCATATAAGATTTAATTAATTCTCTCTGTATATATTTTTTAGAAAACTATAAATAAATTTTTAATGAATATTAATGATATTTATATCTGTGCTAACATTCTATAGATTATGAGACAATGATTAGTGTAAAATATATGAAAATACCCTACTAAAGAATACAAGGAAAATGATGCAGATATTACCCGCAATGTTATTTTTACAAGGAAATTGTTAAAAAGAGGGTAATAAGAGGTTGTAAGTGAATCATATATGGTATGATATATATGATTATGTGTCTATAATATATTTAAAATTAGCCTAAATTTCTTATACAGGAGGATAAAACATGTACGGATGAGGTTAAGACTTATAGAAAGGTATTTATGTCTCACATTTATCTATGTGAGGCATATGCCCTATTCACTAATTTTTTATTATTTGTGGTATATATACTCAACATGAATATATTTTATGGAAATTATTGTGAATTTTAATTTTATTTTAAGTATCCATATATGTTTATTTACTTTATAGGCATTATGATTCATAATTTACCAATATTATAAAGGATTTTATATTATAATCCCAATGTTTGTCTGGATTGTTTATGATTACGCTTCAGATAATGAAATATTATGATATACCTATTAAGAAACTCATAAATTTTATTATCATATATTATTTTGGATAATAAAATTTTGAATTTAATTTTCCTCTATTTAATAATTAAACATAACAAGAGAACCTTTTTAAGAAAAAATTACTTTATTTCTCTCTTGGGTTTAAAACCCTTTACCTTCAAGGTATATGTTTTAAAGAAAATATTTTTAAGAATTATTTTACTAATATAAAATTATTTTATAAATTAAATTTCATAAATTTTTAAATTTTTTAAAAATAGATTAAAATTTAATCTTTTTGTTATTTTATGAATGAGGTTCTTTTGACATTTTATTGAAAATGTGATAGGAATCTTTTATTTTAAAGGTGTATCAAAAAAAACTTAATTTTCCACAATAATGATAGATCAAGAAGGTTAAGAAAACTCTATTATTTTCCAAAATTATTTTACAATAAGAGGATATTTAAATTTTTTTTGTAAATTTTTTGTTTTAAAATGTGATTTTCAAAGTGGAAAGGGTATTTTCCTCATAAAATGTTCCATGTAACCATTTAAAATCAGATCCAATCTAAGATAAAATATCTTTATGTAACTTATGATTCACTATGGATGTGATACATGTATTACATTCCTATTATTTCTTTAAATGGGTTATGATTATAAATACTAAATGTTTATGAAACTTAATCCTTTTCCATGGGTTATGATATTATAATTTTTTTATGAAAACCATTTCTTTTCAATAGGTTATGATATGATGAATGTTATATGATATTTTGGAACAGATATGAATTATTTTTATTTTGTGAATGGTTGGAACTATATATTCCACAAATTTATTTGGTAATTATTTATATCTCATGATATTGTAATTGGAAACTAGTCAACATGCTTCATCCATAATAGGAAACATGATAATGGGCTTGATCCAAAATGAGAGATATGATGATATTATTGATCCACAATGGGAGATATTCTAATTATATTGATACAAAATATGAAATTTGAGATAATGTAACACCCATACATGTTACAATATAATTTCTTTTAAATAAATTTGATCTTTATGATAGATTAAAATACACCCAACTTGAGTCCTCAAGTGTTGTCAAGGAACACTCTATTTTAATAGAACTATAATAAAATGGAAATTTAAATGTTTTGATGAATTTTAATTATAATTTTACAGGATGATTATCGATTTTGAAAATACTTCATCAAAATAATACTAAAATGATTTTTTTGTAATTTTACCTTAGAAATATGACTCTATAAATAATAATAAAAATTATTTAAATATTTCTTCTTTTATTAATAATATTTTTTAATAATATATATTATTAAAAAATTATTAATTATATGTTTTATAGAAATAAATATAAGAATATTTGGAGGTAAAATGGTTATTTTTTATAAAAGTGATTATTTTACATAATACTATTTTTCTTTAAAAAAAGAATGTCTACACATTTTAATTATTTAAAATAATATGTAATGATGAATGATTTAATTGAAATGGATAGATTATGTATATAAATATATTACTTTAAATCGATATAATTATTTTTTTGTTACATAGCTGTCATAAGAACATCTTATGCTTGAAAAATGTATTTCCATAAAACCCTTTTCTTGAAAAGTTTTGTGAGTTTATTTTAAATTAGATATTTACACTACTATTTGTTGAATTTGATAAAATTTATTTCATATTTAGAATAATAATAATTAATATTAGATAATAATTTCAAATTATATTTTGGTTATAATGATTAGTAAAAATAATAATAAATTTATTAATGCATTAATCATTAAAATGAGGTTCCATGCATCACATGTTCTTGTGTAAAAATTAATTTTACTAACACAAATAATATTTATTTCATAAATTGGATTAAATATTTATAATTATATGGTTAAAATTATCTAATATTTTTTTAATTTTTGTATTAATGGATAAATAACATAGGATTAAAAAATAGTTAGTGTGTTGAAAACAAAAATGGTAAATGTAGGTAAACATATTAGATAATGGATGATCATTCTTAAAACAAGTTTATTTTATGTGGTATAGGTGTGGATCAACCATTAAATTGCTCTAATATATTATTTACAAATTATGGAGTCACATTAGGAGATATTGATTTTCAATTATATAATATTTATGTGTATTTACAAAAATATTACTCCTCCTCAAATATTAATGGCCACTATAGAGACCCCGACCCTAGTAACCTAGATCCAGTGTCTATTTTATTATATTAGAAAAAATATAAGGTATTAAATCCTAAAGGATATAATATTTTTGTTGTCTTGTTAAAGTTGATAAATAATTGAATTCAAATTATATTTTAAGTCATAAAATTCCTAAAATATTTTCTTTGAGGATACCATTATTCCCCTTATATATCCCTATATATTAATTAAAAAAATCTTCTTGATATCCTATAGAAAATAAATCCTAATAAATGGGTGAGTTCAGACACTCAGAAAAGGTAATAATTTAGCTAAAACTATGAATATAGAATGAGTAATCAATATTTTATTTTAAATAAATTAAATTCATGTCATTTAATAAATATAATGATAATAATATGGATGGAATAAATGATGATCAAATAATATAATATAAATATTCACATTATCTTGAATCTTAACCATGGTTATTCTAACTAATTTAATAATATCATTGAATATCAATAACTAAATTCATAATTATGGAATGAATAATGCTGAAAATATAAAAAATAACATCAAGTAATTAATCCATGAAACTTAAATACCTCTGCGGCCTTGAACTAAGAAATATATGTAATGGTTAAGGCATCATCCCAAACACAATCTATTTTGTCTCATCAGACCTATCTATGTATTGAAGGCTATAACAGGCCTCTCCAATCACTTACTAAGTTCAATTAATTCTTTATTTGAATGGGGTGAAACATAATGCACGTAAAAATTTGTTTTTAATATATAAAATTAAATATAAATACTTTCCACAATCAATAAACATAATAATAAACTATTCATAGTAAAATGAAGAGTATCAACATAGTAAATCCATAGTCAAAGTGATCATAAACAATATGTATATATAATATGGATAGTATTATTATATTATATACCTATTATAGCATAAGTAACATTAAAGTATTTTTTCTTAGACATAAAATTATTTTTAAAGATCAATTGGTACATTCTTTTCAGAAAATAACCATTCATTGAAAATTTCCATTTAAAAAAAATAGAAAATTCATAAAATATTTTTATAATCATTTTATCTCAAAATAAATTCTAAAAACTAGGAATATTAAGAATATTCAGAAAAAATATCTATAAAATAACTTCTTAAACTTCAAAAGTAATCTTGAAAGAAATGATGGAAATTACTTATGTACATTCCATATAATTTAAAAAGTACATTCATTTTTCTTAGTAAAATGTTTATATTGGTGCCTCATTCATAAAATAAAAAGAAAATTATTTTAAAACCATTTTAAAAAAAGTCAATATATTGGTAAAAATTTCATCCATAAATCATTTGGATAATTATAATTTTTTTGAAACCATGGTTTTAAAAGAAAAATGATTTTTGACCAAAGAGGGAAATGAAGTCAGATTTTATTAAAAATAGTTTCTTACCAAAGAGATGAAAAATGGTATTATTAAATTGAAAAATAAATTAATAAACATTTTAGAAAAAAATATATTTATTTTGTGATAAATATATTAAATAATTCTCCCAAGGGAGACTTAAAAAAATCCCAAATAACGATGAAATTGTGAAATAAACCCTTTACCACTTAGTAACGTTTGAATCAAAATCCCAATGAAATAAATAATATTAAATGATACTTTAAATAAAATTAAGATAATTAATTCATGATGTAACATACAAAAAGGTATTTATATAAACATAACACAAGAAATAAGTGGGTAATTTTGCATATTTATCACGGAAGGAAATGTGTGTTGAGAAACACTTACAATGAGTCTGAATGTTCCCATACATTCATTATCTTACTAAATAGTAAACATATGTTTGTTGTTTATTTTTTTATTAATTTTTCTCAAGTTCATTATTAACTTTATTTAATTTATTTCAATTTTAAATACAATTACTTAATCAATTATGTTTTTTCTAGGTGTTTCAATGATATTTGACTTTTGTGTCAAAAATTACTTTGGTGGGTTGAATACTTGTCTTAGAGAAGATTATATAAACATATAATAAATAATGATAATGAAATAATTACAATATTTATACATCAAATATACTTTTTAATGTAATCATGAATGACTGTCTGGAAAAAATAACTATGTTACAATCATGGAGACAATAGGGCATACGTACGCATGAGTAACATTTACATTTTTTTCAATGATCTTTTAAGAAATACGGTAAGTAATATTTTATATTTCTATAATTATCATAATATCATATATACTGTATTATTTATTTGAATATATACTTATATATATCATCCATTTTTTATGGTGATGAAAGGGGAGTCACATTGCTTTGTGAATAATATAGTTCACACATACACGAACGATGTTATAATTTTACAATTCTAGAACAAAAATGATATATTATCTTATATGAATGATAAATATTTCACTAATATAATAAATAAACCATTTATATAATATATATACATTAAAATTAACATTATTACCTTATATTTAAATTCATAGTAAGAAACGAATCACATCACTTTGCGAGGCGGTATTCTGCCATACACATGAGAGACGTTATCATATACCTTAAAGAATGGAATGTAGAAACTTATATATGATATATGAGACCATAGAAATAATTATTTTATAAATATCATATATATACATTAGATATATCATATTAACCAACAATGATAAGTATTCATAGAAAACGCGTCACATCGGTTCACGAGAGGGTAGTTCTCCTTGCATATGAGAAACATTATTGTTTCCCATTTGATAGAAGTGGATGTATATATTGGTCATGATATTAACATAATAAAAAATCAGTAAATGGTAGATACTTATGTAATTTAATAATCATAAATAAATAATATTTTAAGGAATTATAATAAGAATGAAAACAAAAACGCATAGTTAAGAATTTTACATCTTCTTGGCCACACGTTTTGGATGGTACCTAATGTATTCCTATAATGGATTTATGAACAAAAAATGGAATCTAGGATAATAATAGGAAATTTGGGAAGTTATTTGGGTATTTATTTGTTGAATCAAAAGGTTTTTAAGACATTATTAATATACGAGAGTGTGTGGCCTTTTACTAGTGGGGTGAGTGGGACACTTGTACTTTGGGAGAAGAAAAAGTTGTACCCATTCTTTTCATATGTCAAAAGTATCAAACATTAAGTATAATATATTATTATAAATTATAGGGTCTAAATATGGCCTTAATATATATTTTATAAAAAAATTACGACATTTTAACCAATGTCTTATTAGTTTAACCCCATAGTAAACCCATTTTCACCTTAACCGCAATAATTAATTTGTAATGTTTTCACTATTTATTTTGGTAAAAATTTAAGTTAAATATATAATAAAATATAAATTATACATATTCCACATATTTAATCCATTTTTATAAATTTTATTAATAGGAGTGGTAAAGTTTAATTCAAAAGTAATCCCAAATACTTAATAAGAAAGCTAGTTTTGAAAGAAAAAATGGTCAAGCGATTACAAAGTTAATATATCAATATTCAATAAAAAAATAATTCAAATTACCTAAATTGGATTAATACATATATAATTTAAATAATATTACTTTAAAACCAATTTGAAATATAATTATCTTTATAAATAATTAAAATTAAAAATTATTTTTCAATTAAAATTCTGTATTTTACATTATTAATCTGAAATTGAAACTTTTCAGAAAATTACAAAAAAAAATATACCCTAAGAAAAAATTTATTTGATTATTTCAAAAATTAATTTAATTTTTTATAATAATTTTTATAGAATTTTTTAAAATTAATTTTAAATTATGTGTGCAAAGGGAGAATTAACCATCTTTCAGAAAAAAAATATTGTTTTTCAGATTTTTTTTTTTTAATGATTATTATTTTATTTATAAAAAATCTAGAACCAATTAATTTTTATTTAAATTTTTAAACCATATATATTTCATAATTTTTTTAGTGCTATTCATACCTACCAATTTAATGGTTAGGTTATAACATTATACTATACTATAACTTATTTATAGTCGGGGTTACATGTCACATATGATATCTAATACAATGTTATTATTTTAGTATATAGGGGTGTTTCATTCTAACCCACATAAATAAATTTCATCCTTACAATTTAATTTGATCACAATAATCAAGGGTTTTTCATTTGGAAATATCATTTTTGAAAAACACATATTCTAAAGGGATTAACAAAACATCATCTTTTTAAGATAGAAAGGGAAATGTGAAGGTCAACCAGAATAACACATTAATAAGTTTCCATTTAGAAGAAGATAAATGGGAAGTAAATATCTGTAAATGTAAGAAAAGTAAAAATAATTATAAAAAGTTTTAGAGGTCAATGATCACAAGAAATGGAATGATCAATTGAAATTTAAGGATAACCAACCACAAATCTATAATGATTTAAAAGAATATAGGTTCAAAATAAATGAAGGTATTAGTACATCATTTTATTTAAATATAATTTTCCTAGAGCTTATAAATTTCTTCACCACATATAATAATAATATATAAAAATATAATTTCTTTATATTATATTGTTTTATAGGCACAATTTCATATTTTGGTTGTTCTTCGATTATTTTCCACTTTATTTCTTACTATAAGAAATGAATATCCAAGACAAATTTTTTATGCCTAAAGAAGTTAAATTAACTTCTAATGTATCATAAGAACCATAAAATAGTGACATGAATTTTAGTCTATTTATAAGTATTTTCAAAAAACAATATGGTAATTAGATGCTATCCAATATAATATAGTAATCTCTAATACTTAACTGTAATGCCTCTAGTTTAACATTAATATTTATCAGTCAAATAATTTAACTAAAAACAATATCATATTAACTAGGACATCACATAGGCCATTGATAGGAACTAAAACATTATTATTATTTGGTTTTGGGTTCAAGACACATGAACTTACTAGATATGATAGGTTATCACCCGGCATACAGGTTGTACTTTTTCTAAAACCATATTTGTATAATTCCTATAATGTTACAAAATTGTAATAGCCCATATTTTACTCAACATAAAATATTATATAAAACTTAAAGGTTAAAAATACCTTCAAAAAAACTTATTTATCATTATCATCTCAAAATCTATCACATATTTAGGTTTTCCTTCATCAATCATGTGTTTTTCAAGAAGTTTAACTTTCCACTGAATCACTTTTCCTAGTCCTCGATATCATTCTACATTTGATCTCAAATCCTTAATTAAATAGTAATGTAGTACAATCTGTATACATTTAATAATTCTTATAAACATAAGATCATTGAATAAAATTATCTTTTAATGTAATTCTTGATTCCAAAAATAAACAAAATATTCATTACACTGCATCATTAGTAATAGAGAAAGCTTATCATTGATCCCTTAGATTATTTTGAGGTATATTCCATTAACATTTGAGTAATTCAATTAAATAGTGATCTATTTCCTTATTTTTGACTCAATTAAAACTATTAGATTATTTATTTCCCTTACAATCACAATCAGGGTGGTTTGTTTCTCCACACTTGAAGAAAACTCATTTTACATTTAAGTATGTATCAAGGTGTTTCATTCACCAAGTATCACTAGTTAGAAAATATTTCTTAACCTTATCCAATTTTCTATAATTTTTTCCATCCTGTTCTTCTCTAACTACCCTTATAATCCATAATATTTGGATAATTATTTATCTATTTTAAAAGCACATGAGATTATTTCCTCATATGATGAGAATTTTTGGGATACTTGTTCCCTTAAAAGGATTGGATTGAGACCATCAAATAAATAGTGAATTTTTTCTTTGAATTATGTCTATTGTTCAAAAAATGTCTTTATAACCTTTTAAAGTTGGATTCATACGTAGAAAAATTTTCATCTTCTAACATTTTCATCATCATTTTTTCTTAGACTAAGGTATTGTTTCTCCACATCCACTCATTTTTCCTGAAAAAATATATTTTTCCAAAAAGAGTTTCTTGAAATCCTTCCATTCAATGTTTTCTATTTATTTTTCATCCTTAGGGTTTTCAATTAATTACCACCACTGATCCACATACCATGAGATGATAAATGTTCATGATGAACTTCTCCCTTTCGTTACTTATCAAAGTGATAAATATCACCTCCAAATAAATTATCCATTTCTCAGCTAAAAATAGATATACAGTCCAATTGGATTATAGAGGTTGTTGGTTAATGAAGCGGTCTAAAACTACTAAACCACTTGTGGATTAATAATATACTCAATATGATAAATTCTATTACTCATATGCAGAGTCATCTTCCCAAATATGGTTATAATTTTATCATTTCTAACTCTAACTCCAACTCTCATTTCATTTTTTAACTATGGGTAAATCACTACATGGGGTATTCTCATTGATACAATTCCCATTCCTTCAGTTAGGTGACATTTCTAATCAATGGAATGAATTCAATATAATCATAACATTATGATACATAATGCATAATACCAAAACTAGTGAAAATCCTAACATAAATTGAAAATTTTATGTATAGATAATATTTTATTCATAAACATAGTTTCATTATAAATGTTTTAAAATAATTTAATTATTATCAATTCCTTCATAATGGTTTACTAATACTCTATTAATTAATCAAATTAAATCCCCCTAGGAGGGATAAACCAAGTGCATAGTAAGGACAATTATCATGCACCACATAATCACTTCCTTACAAAAACTATAAGATATTATTATATACTTATCCTCAATATCTATTTATAGATATGTTCCCTAATATGTGCTTTTTCTTATCTAGTGCCTAAGGTTTGTACTAATATTCCTCTAATACCAACTGCAGCTACCTTGACCCCAATAATCTAGGAGCCGATGTCGGGTGTATTACATTGGAAAAATATATAATGTATCACATCCCAAAGGACCAAGTATTTTAGTAGTCTTAGTAAACTAGATACATACTTAAATTCAAATTACATTTAAAAAATAAAATAGACAAAGTATTTTATTTGAAAACACTATTATTACCCCTATAAAATACCTATATATCATTTATAAAACACTTTTGTACATTCTGGTAAAATTAAAACATAATAAATGTGTGAGCTAAAATGCTCAGAAAGGGTAAGAGTAGAGTAGAATATATGAATAAATAATTCATAATTAATATAAAAATTTAAAAAACTAAAACATCTTCCATATAATCAATAACATGATCACAATATGGAAGCAATAAATTATGATCACATAATTCTATATAAATAATTACATGTGGCTGAAACATAACCATGTATAATCTAACTAATTAAATAATATCATGTAATATCAATAATTTAATTCAAAATAATGCCAAGCCTACTACTACTAACATTAAATTTTTATTAAAATTATAAATAAGTACACCTGAAAACATCCTCAAGGGGGGAGAAAGTGATGAAACCCCAATGCATCCCCTTGGATCTCCATCCTAAACTCCATAGGGAGGGAACCTAAGATATCATAAATCACCAGATTATCATCAGGATTCCCTAATCGAGCAAGTGATCCAGCTGCAATATTACCTTCCCTCAAAATATGATGAAGGTTTTTTCCAAGTTTGAACTCTGTGATACATCTACGAAGAAAATAAATCAAGTTTTAGGGATCTTGTCACCGTTTCTGAATACAAGACACCATAATTTACAAATCGGACTCAATCTCCTCCACCTGGATATCTTGCTCCCTAAAAATCTTTAGGCTAGTAACTAGGGAATACACCTATGATTCTAATGAAGACCCCATTCCATAGAATTCACTGAACCCAAATAGAATAGAACCTCATTTGTCCTGAAGCACCCCTCCTCCTCTCATTAGTCCCCCCATACAGGATCCATCCACATTCAACTTCCAGCCCTGAATTGGAGGTATCCACCTAATCCACATACCCTCCTTCTCCATGAGGTTGCATGGCTGATGCATAAGACCACAATACTAACCCATAAATCGGTTCCCTAGAAACAGTGAGCCCAGATCCTGTATCAACTCCCTCATATGTACCTACAAGAGTAGGGTTTTCCAACTATTACTACCCCTAGCCTGATTATGGGCCTCCCAGATGACCCAACAGACTGATGCATGAATGACCGCCCTGACCTTGTAGCCTTCAGCCCAGCCTTCGATGTCATGAAACCAAGAATCGATGATCCCTTGCATAGATATCAGTTCATCTAAAATATGAGGTTATAGATAGAAAAGATCCCCCAAGTGATGTGCTCATCTTCTTCGAAAGAAGTGGTGAGAAATTAATTAAACTTGAGGTCGCTCGCAGAAAAAACACTGAGACGCCAAAGCGATCGCCCTCCACTATATGTTCTCATCCATGGGAAGTTCCTTATTACTAATCCACCAAATGAGAAAGTTTATCTTGGGAGGGATCTTCTTACACCACACCTTGATCACTTCCTCGTCCTACAGACCCTCTGCTTTAACCATTCACCTATCTTCCTTAGAGAAGAACCTTCCTGAAGAAGTCCTTATGAAGCAGCATGCATCTGGTTCCTCATTTAGAATAATGCCTTCATGTATCCTCCTATGTTCAGTTTTAAGAGTGGCAAGTAGTAGATCAGATTGGAGGCATGCCTCCTTATACGAAATGTCTGGGTGTAGACAGCCAGGAAACTTCAGATTCTCTGCCACCCAATAGGCCTTCCAGAAACTCAAATCCCCCTTGCCGACAAACCACCTAGACGAGTCTGAAAGAGCCTCCATATGGGACACCATGCACCAGGCACGCAATTTAAATTGTGACATAGTAAGCGGGACATCCCATTCATCTCCATATCTTCCCCTAAAAAATTCATCCCACAACGAATCACCCGTGATAATCTCCCAAGCCAATCTGCCTTGCATGCCTTGCTTGGCTCCCTTAACATTACGTAACCCTACTCCTCCTTCTTCTACTGTTCTGGACATGCAATCCAAAGAGGTCCAGTGAGCTCGTCTGAGCCGATTTTCATCCCACACAAAATAATTAAGAAAGTTCTCAACCCACTTAACATCCCCTTTGGGTGGTTGAAGTACCGAAAACACATGCATAGGAATATATGACAGCACACTATTAATCAATGACACCCTTCCACCAAAATAAATAAATTTACTCTTCTAGTTCTGAATCCTTTCCAACAGCTGAGAAATGATGTCCTCAAAATGATGCTTCCTAATGCGGCCAAAGGAAAGAGGCACCCCCAAAGTAGAGAATAGGTTGTTGTCTTTGCTGTAAACCCAAGATATCTATAATGCTCTCACACCTCCGTTGAGAACACTTGTAGGATATGAATTAAACGATTTTTTATATGTTGATAACCTACCCACTCAACCACCCATATGTGCCCAGTATCATCATGATATTCAACAAGGATCATTGTCTCTCGTTAGTGAAAATTAAAATGTCATCGGAGAACATTAAGTGTGAGATGCTAACCATTCCACCTCTATCGCGATAAGCAGCCATCATCCTATCCTCTATGCCTTTATAGATATTGCGAGAAAAGTGTTCTTGAGCCAGGAAAAAAAAGCTTGGTGAAAGGGGATCCCCCTGCCAAACCCCATAGACCGGCGTAAAGAACCCAAAACATTTCCCCATGATCGATATAGAAATCCAAGTAGATGAGAAACTCCTGAAACAAATATCGTACAACCATTCATGAAACCCGCAACTCCCCATTTCCCAAATAATGAATCTCCACTCCATTCTATCATACAGTTTGTCCATATCCACCTATATAATAACATTTGAACCCATAGACATCATGTTGATATCATTCACGAATTAACTCATAATTCCAATCGCCCCATGTATACTACGTACCCTAATGAGGCCATGCTGCTCCCTTGATACCAGCCATGGAAAAACACTACTCAAACTATTAGCAATTAGAGAAACCAAAATTTTATACGAAACATTGCTGAGAAAAATGGGTATAAATTTTCCGATGCTAGTTGGTTCCTTGACCTTTGGAATAAGAACAATGCGAGAAGTGAAAGTAGCTCTATTTAATGTACCCCCACTGATGTAGTCCTGAACTGCTTCCACCACCCGAGGACCGACCACTTCCAAAGATGCAATATAGAAAGGCCCCAAAAACCCATTCGGGCCCAGAGCACTCTCCCAAGGAATAATAAAGACCATCTCCCTAACTTCCTTTGCTATTGGAATAGAAGATAACCTCATATTTTCTACATCGTTAAGCATCGGAGATAAACAGCCCATAAATTCCTCCTCAATGCAAGATCCTTGGCTTCCCACTCTCCTCACGGGTGCCTCTTCTTCCAGCAGACCTTTAATGTGCTCCAGTTCCAACGGACCAGCCACCTCCACATCCGATGTGAAGACACCATTTCCCATATTAAGGTTGATTTTCATGCACCTCCGCTCCTTCAAACATGCTTGAAAGAAAGCACTATTCTGATCACCTTCCTTAAGACACTTAACCCGAGACTGATTTTTAAGATCTCTCTCCACCTCTAACAACTTCTCTGCTAGAAGCACACGCTTATCACAAACCAGGAAAAAATACATATCAACATATGCCTCCAAAATACCCTCCTCCAGTCTATTGATATCATCTTGTAGGATTCCCACACCCAAATTATCAACATTCCTATTCTCCATCCAACTCTAAATATAATATTTCAGACGCTTAAATCGGCATATTAGGCCACTCCATGACCTCCTAGACCCTACCAAGTCTTTAGAGCATTGGAGCATGTTCCTGATTCTATCCTCCTAGTGCGAGTTGATGTTGGAATGCTCACCTATGCACCTCCTCCCGCTTGACGTCCAGCAACAATGTAGCATGATCTGATAGTTCCCAAGGGATGTGAGTCACCATCATCTTTGATAATAAATCCAACCCCTTAATATTGGAAAGGCACTGATCAAGTCATATCCATACCCTATTGTTGCCCCGTCTATTATTGCACTAATTTTACTTAGGCCCCGCAAACCCCAAATCGAAAAGTCCTTCCTTAGACAAGAAGTCCATAAAATCATGCATACCCTCCGAACCAGCTATCGAAACACCCTTCTTTTTAGATATGTCTTCTATCACGTTGAAATAACCCCCTACAAACCACTGTAGACCATTTTTTGTAAAGACTCCCGATGCTGTCATAGAAGAATTCTCTCTTGTACATTGTTACTCGCATACACTATATTGAGAATTATCACCATGCCATTACCAGGAATCTTGAGATCCATGCACTTCGATGAAATCCCAACCATCTACACCACAAGATTATTACTCCAGAAAACCCATATATGAGTATTATGTGGATGACCATGCAAAAAAATAGATTATCCCATCTTCGACACCTTGAAGGGAAGCTTATTCATATTTTTCTTGGGCTCGAGAGTGGCCACTAGAGAGGTCATATGTTTGTGGGTCTCATTTTCCATGAAGGCACACTTCGCTTGTGCTCCAGGACCCCGGGAATTCCAGATGAGGAGAGATACCATAATCACATGCACCATCAATCTTTCTGACTGGATCCATTAGACATAGAAATAAACGAGATACCACCAGAATCCTTTGATCTTGAACAGGTGATTGGCCTTTTTGACCCTTCAGGGGTGAAGCTCCGCTTTGGCATGACGATAGTCTTCCTGCTCAAGCTATCCATCTCCTCTAAAAGGGATAAACCACTAGACCTAGGAGGAGAGTGAAAAAGGAACTCATTCGGCTCACCATGTAAAAAGGAGACCAAGGGGATCCTAGGAGAAGAGTCACTCTCTGCCTTAAGTTTCCCCACTATAACCTCTGGTAGAGCTCCACCCATCTCTTATCTATTCACTCCCGAGGCTAGGGTAGTAGGAAAAGACCTATTTAGAAACTTTTGAGAATGTTGCGATGAAATAAAAAACGATGACTAGGAAGAAGACATGTGCTTAAGAATTTGTTGTAGCAAGCTAGAAGGAAGGGCACCGGAATACAGAGAGATCTGACTGCCCCACATTGGGAATACCATTGGCACCAAAGTCTGATCACCCCTAGAGGGTCCCATCTTCAAAGGCCATAGGCTTTCCGGAAAGATGTCCTCACTCAACACCGAGATGCTCAAACCCACAGACACAATCAGAGAATCCTTCAAAATCATGTCCTCATGCACCACTGAGGGAGCATCTGGCGCATGGGGCCTACCTACATAATTCAAATTTGAAATGACCCTCCCAATGATAACCTCTTTCCCTGCCCCATCGTATGGAGTCAAATCCTTTGACCACGATGGATCCCAAGCACGACCAACTAGAGTAGTTCTCTTTGAGGCTTTCTCCCTCACTAACTTATGCCTACATACCCCCACAACATGCCCATGAAAACCACAAAAACCACAGAATCTAACTAGGTTTTTGTAGAGAATTCTTTGCCACCAATTGAAACCATCATACAACATGATAAGAACATGTAGGGGTTGATCCACCAAAATATCCATCTCCACACAGATACGAGGATTAGTCGTCGCATGTAGACATCTGGTCTCCGCATCCGAACATAGAAATGATCCCAAGGAATCACCCACCGCCTTAAGAATTGACGGATTCTGACAAGGAAGAGGGAGCCCCGAAAAGCTCTTCCAAACCACCTCTGAAGATCACTCCCTGCCATAGTGGAAATCCCAAGACGACCAGGAAAGGGAGAACCACCATGCTCCACACCTACGATCAGTATGCGCCCAATCCACCAAAAAATCTTCCCTTGAAAAAGTATAAATTTAGAAGGCCACTCTGGAGATTTTAGAGACATCCGCTGGTTTCTCAAGGACCCAAGAATCCACATAGCTTTGAAAGAAGCTGAGCACCAGCTTTCTATAGACAAACCGAGGCACCAAAGAAAGGTTATGATAGGTCGCCGCCTCCCGAAGCTCCTTCCCTGATAGATCCACCACCGGAGCTCCCTCCTCCTTAGCTGAACCTCTTTGTTGCACTACCACAAGAGGTGTTTCCACCAACCTCGGAACCAAAGGAAACTTTACCCTTTAAACAGAGGGCGTCGGAACCAAAGACAGACCACAAAGAGCCTCCTTGAATGAAACCCCCTTTCTCGGCCCCCCAGAAACCTCACCCTCCACCTGTAGAGAGACCAAAAAAGTTCCTGAAGCCAAGACAGATGACCCTTCCAGGAGTCCACCGACTGCCTCCACCAGAGAATTGAAGCTCACAGACACTGAACCAAGCTCCACCGACACCATCAAATAATGAAAAGCCTAATTCTATAAATATAAAACATATTGTTGTGGCCTTGTTGCAAGACATAAAAATATCATTGAGGCCTCTTACCAATACATCTATATAAATGGTTATGGACTCTATAAAAACATAATCTAATTTGTCTCATGAGACCTACCGATGTATAGAGGGGCCATATCATCCCATATCATCACTTACAAAGCCCAAGACAGTCCCCATATGAAAGGGATTAAACAAAATGCACATAAGCATTCATATTTAAACTACAATGAAAATTATAAATACTTTACCTAATAAATAATTATAATCATAAACCATGTAGAGTAAAATAAATGGTATCAACAAAGTACATCCCCAATCAAACTGATCATCAAACATTCAAGGAAATAACAAGGATATTAGAGTTGGATTATTTCCCTATTAAAGCATAAGTACTATAAAATTATTTCTTCTTATAAGTAAAATTATTTATAAATATCACATAAAACATTTCTTGAGGAAAAAATAATTTCTTTGAAAATCACTATTTTTAATTTAAAATAAAAAATTTCATAAAATATTATAAAAATAATTTCCTTTAAAGTCAATTTTAAAAAATATTAATTTCCAAAATATAATGAAAAAAATTATAAAATTAATTTATAAAATTGAAAAGGAATATTCAGAAAAATGATGGTAGGTAATTATGTACATGTCATATAAGTTAAAAATAATTTTACATTTTCATTGTAAAATGGTTTGAAAAGTTCCCCATTCAAAAAAAGCCAAGAAGAGTCCATTCAATCAATTTTTTATTAGGTAAAAATGGGAAATAAATCATTAATAAATCATTTTTATAATACTAAAACATTTCTATGATAATGTTTTCAAAATCATAGTTTTGTAAGAAAAATTATTTTCTACCAAAGATAGAACTAAACTCAAATATTATGAATACATTTTCTTAATCATTTTAAGTATGAAAGAGAGGAAAATTTTACTATTAAAATAAAATATTTATGATTAATTATAGTAGAATAAACTATATTGATTTTAATATGGAGAAATAAAATAATTCCATAAAGGAATACTTAAACAAAAAAAATCCAGAATAATAATGAGATTCTGAAATAAACCCTTTACCACTTAGGTAAATATTGAATCATAATAACCATGAAAGAAATATCTATAAACTATAATGTAAAAACTATAAATATAAATAAATTAATGATATAACTAACAAAAAATTGTCATTACATGCCCCAAAAAAAGAAATTAGTGTTAAATATGGCATATATCTAATGAAAGTAAAAGTGAGATGAGAAAATCTTAACGTGGTCCCAACTCATCACATACATTTTTTATATTCTTGAATAATAAATATAAAGACCCAAAAATATGATGTAATTTTTTTTTAATTATATAGGAATTTTACTAGTCCACGAAAATTGATGGCGTGTAATTCTGAGGGTTGGTGAGCCCAGAATGAATTTTTGAACATTTTTTGGATACGTTTAGTAAATGTGCGAGTGGGTTTTTGTAACTTTTAAACCGATGCTCGAAATTGAAAACTGAGGACACTGTTGAACTCACAGCGTTGGTGTTCTCTTAAGAAGACCTTCACCTCGACCGCAGTAGGTCAAGGGTAGAAGTTAGTTTTTCACTTTTTCGTAGAGGAATAGAAAAATAAAAATACATAAATTTTCTATTTTTCTTATATCCATCTTCGGGGTTATGGAGGTGGGTACCACCTAAACTAAAAACCCCTGATTTGAATTCAAAGGTGGGGACCACCCGACTCTTGAACTCCCTCTTTAATGGGGGAGGTTACCTTAGGTTTCCTATAAATTAATTATTCCAACCACGTCACAATTAATTAAGACAACTTTAATTGTGCAAGAAAATTAAATAGATAAACATATTTTATTTGGTTTGATATTCTTTTTGATGGTGGATTTGTGAAGTGTTGGAAAAGGGGAATTGGGGGAAGAACTTTGGAGGAAATCTTCTTCTCCAATGAAGAACGCTTCTCCAACGAAGAACGCTTATCCAACGAAGAATGAGGAACCAACCCCGAGCCCGGATTGGAAGCACATTGTGAAGTAAATGAACTCTAACAATCTCCAACAACTTCAACACTCCAACAATCTCCAACAACTTCAACTTATTCCTCATGACATCCTCCAATGTGGGACGTCTTCAACGATGATAAACTGACGTCCGTCCTTCATCAACAAAACTTCGAGGTAGGGGTTTTTTTGTTATTCTTGGTTTGCTTTGACTTAATCATCTTGATCTGCCTACTAAAAATCTAATGTAGAGGGTCTGGGTCAAACGAACATGGCCCGATTCCTCTGTTGTTCTTCATGGTTGTTGTGTTCTTCGCAGTGGAGAAAAGTGGCAGCTGCCTCTTGGGAAAGCCACATGGAACCGGGGTGGCGCACGTCTGCGCCGCCGGTAGAGGAAGATAATGCACGGAGGCTGGAGGGAGGCCAGATATTTCTGGCCACGGTGGAGGATAGGGGGCATCCAGTGCTACAGCCGGCCACAGAAGCATGGGCAGTGCGACCGTGCGCCATCGTCAGAGAAAATGGTCGCAGCCCTCCTGGCCACGGTGGATTGAGGTAGGCGGCCGATGTTCAGCTGACCGCGGAGGGGCAGTGCACGATGCGCCACTAGAAGGAAAGGGGCCGACCATTTCAGTAGGCCTAGTTTAACCAAGTAGGACCCGCAGGTCCCGCGTGATGGCTGGCAACCAAACGGCTTATGCCGTTTAGTGACTGAGGGCGGGGGGCGCACGACTCCCCCCACTTGCGGCCTGGCCGGGCCACCCAGCGCGGGCCAGGCCAGAACCAGCAGGCCAGCCATGCAAGAAGGTCGGGTCGGACCCAGTGGGATAGGTCAGACCCAGTGGGCCAAATCGACCCAAACCGGGTTGGGTCGGTCCAGGACAGGTTAGGTCGTACCGGACCCAGACCAGTTTCAACCCTATACGTTTTTTTTGCCATAACTTTGGCACTGGTTGTTCGTTTGAAAAATCGTCTACAGCACTAGAAACCTTGGAGCAATATGGTTCTTTTGGTATACCCCACATGAGATTCGGATAAAGTTGAGGTACAGTTAGGTTGGATCGAGCACGAATCCAACTGGGTACTTGGGACTGAAAGGGAAATAACGTACAGACCGAGCGTCTGATTGACGCACCGTCTATTTCGTTGATACCCCTATTACATGGAGGGACTTTGGGATACTTCTTTATTAGATTTCGTGGCAGTTGGAGTATCTAAATATGGCTTGAGGAGTGGACACTCTCAGAATCAAGCGATATTAGTGAGGGAACCTTGTAGCTAGCTGTAACATGAGAAAGGGATCCTTAATGGGTCTGTATTTTATGATTCCATATGGATCCTCTCTAGGAATACATGTGGGACTTCTTTTGGATCATGTGTGGGTCTGTTGTACTAGGATCCTATGTGGGTATGATGATGTACTAGGATCATGTGTGGGTCTGATGATGTACTAGGATCATGTGTGGGTTTGTTGTACTAGGATCCTATGTGGGTCTAATGATGTACTAGGATCCTACGTGGGTCTACCTCTTAATAGAGTAAGATGATTCACTAGTTATTTCTAGTCATCTTTACTACCGTACCTAAGTTATAGCTTGTATGAGTTGAGTCCTTACCTTCTTGGTGATACCTTTGTGGTATTCTTCTGTGTGACATACCTTTGGGGTACTCACCTTCATGGTGATACCTTTGTTGTATTATTCTGTGTGGCATAACTTTGTGGTACTTACCATCATGGTGATACCTTTTTGGAATTCTTCTGTGTGGCATACCTTTGTGGTACATACCTCCATGGTGTTACCTTCGTGGTATTCTTTCCTTCGTGGAATAGTTGAGCTTTGAGATTTTGATTTGGGCCCTGTGTTTCCTCATGATTGAGATGGGTATACTTGATAACTTAGGTATATGTATGGGAATATACCTAAGTATGGTTTTCAGTTGTTTTAATGCTTTTTGGTTTATCCTTTGTGGATTTTGTGAGACCTAGAGGGTCTCGGGGTCCCTACTGAGTATCATTATACTCACCCCTGTATTGGTTATGCCTGCACCTTGTTGTGTTTGGTGAAGAAGACGGATAGCGTTGACTGAGGACAAGAGTACCAGGACTGGAGGTAGCTCGTAATTGGACTTAGATGAGGCATACCGCAGAGATGACTTGATCGAGAGCTATACCTACCCTTCAGGTAGGATCCTTGGTGGGTGTTCATGGGAGCTGTTTCTACTTATTATTGTACTTTTCAGTTTTCTTGTACTTTACAGTTGGGCTTGTATTCTGGCCCCTTATTCTTTTAGAACACACTCTTTTTACTATATGGTTCACTTGTGTTCATATCTTTTTGTGTGCTTGGTTGTGTGTGATTACAGGTTATAAGGGAAATGCCTTCCTAGTTTTAGAGAATAAGCCTTTTGGTGCTAGTCGCCATCCCCTAGCCTATGGAAGGTGGACTTGGGGTAGTCACAGCACGGGCCTCGGGGGACGGGTCGTGAAAAATTGGTATCAGATGAGTAAGTTCTACTGTATAACATTGGACTCTGAACTTTTTAACCGCAATAGTTTTATGTGTAATGAGTGTAGTTATTAGTTTAGTTAATCCAGTGTTGGTGCAGCGGTCGACGTATCCATACACCAGGACCTTGACTTCTAATTTCTGACTTTGTGCATAAAAACACTGATTGCTTTTGTGTGTCAAAAAGTTTTCTTGTACTTTACAGTTGGGATTTTATTATATCCCCCTTTTATTTTAGTACGCACTCTTTTTACAATACAGTTCACTTGTGTTTGTATCTTACTGTGTGATTGGTTGTGTGTGATTACAGGTTATAAGGGAAATGCCTTCCCAGTTTTAGGGAATACGACTTTCGGTGCTAGTCGCCAGCCACTGGCCTGTGGAAGGTGGGCTCGGGGTAGTCATGGCATGGGCCCCGAGGGACGGGTCATGACAAATTAACTTATTGATCATGGTGCACCTTTTTCTTTTCCAGTTTCCTCCACACAGACATCCAACTAGGGTTCCAGGTCTAGTACGCACTGATATCCCACCGAGCGACGAGGATTCAGTGCAGGGTCCTCTTCCAGTAGAGGCACAAGTGGTACCATTACCTGTTGGGACACCGATTCCACCATCCCTAGCCACAGATAGTGCATGCCTCTTGAGTTCATTTCATGAGTTACAGTGCCAGAGGCCACCCAGGATCAGGGGAGAGACTGACCCACAGGCGGCTGAGGATTGGTTGGAGGCCGTAGTGAGAGTCTTCCGACTGGTAGGGACACCAGCTAATCTGATGGTGATCCTTGCCACCTATCTTCTATAGGAAGCAGCAGGAAAATGGTAGAGCTTGATGCTCCAGGTTCACGATGAGGTGACACTCCTCTGGGCAGACTTTGAGAGCCAGTTTTTGGTATATTTTGTCCCAGTGACCCTTCACGCAGTGCGCATATAGGAGCTTCTTCATCTGCAGTAGGGAAGCATGAATGTGGCTTAGTACTCAGTGAGGTTCACCAACCTCTCATGTTACTCCACTGATATGGTATGGGACCCATTCTTCAGGGCTCGTACCTTCTATCAGGGACTCAGGTGGGAGATTAGGGATTCGATTATTTCTCTTATCATCCCAACGCAGGCGGGGGTGTTAGAGAGAGCCCTCTAAGTGGATAGTTTCCTTGCTAAGCAGCCACCAGCAGCAAGACCCACCACCAGGTATCACGTAGCAGAGTCTTCTGTAGCTAGTAGTAGAAAGATGTCACAGCGGTCCAAGAGGACCCGGCCGACAGGTGGACGACCGCAGGATTCAGGTCCAGTTGTGCGGGGCACCGAAGATAGAGCTAGTCATGCGAGTAATATACAATGTTAAACTTGCGGAAGGTAGGGTCACATGGCTTGTGGATACCCGACCCACTGTATGGATGATCAGAAGACGGTCGAGGGACTGCCCAGGTAGAGATATAGGTTCGACCAAGGAGGTCTGTAGGGAGCAGGAGGACATGGTAGAGGAGTTGGTCCTGTAGCTGGTGGTGGGCGATGATTCGAGATGTTACCGCCACCACCACTAAGTGGTCCACCCCGACCACAGGGAGCAGGTGGACAGGGGTGAGCTCAGCTCCAAGAAGTTGAGGCCTCCGATCATGACACTCTAGAGACAATACGAGGTATGATCTTTGTCTACTCCACCTTAGTTGTAGTACTCATAGACATATGTGCCAATCATTCTTTTATTTCCACTGTCATCGTTCAGAGCTCGGAGATTCCGACGAAGCTATTGGCTTGATCCTTATGGATAGAGACTACTACGGGAGAGGATTCGATGATTAAATTCTAGTACCGGCAGTGTGAGCTTACTCTATGAGGAGATTGCTTCGACTGGGATCTCCTAGTAATGGTGTCAAGGCCTTATGACGTCATCTTGGGTATGGACTGGTTATCTACAATCCATGCTCAGATAGACTATATTAGGCGCAAAGTGTGGTGTATCCATATGTATGGGACTAGGTTTACCTTCACCAGCAAGAACGGAGCCTTTACAACACATGATGGACTTACCCGGAGGAGATTGCATCTGATCACTCATCAGTTGGAAAGACTTACCCTCGGAGAGGTTGATGTGGAGAGTCTGAGATATCTTGTAGTGGTGGACCATTACGTGGATGTCTTCCTTGATGATGTTCTGGGTCTACCTCCTCATATAGAGGTGGAATTTTACATTGACTTCTACCCTAGGATGTCACTGATATCTACACCAGCATATCGGATTGATCATGTGGTGCTTCTTGAGCTGAAGGTACATTTGGAGGACTTACAAGGGAAGGGATTCATTCAGCCCAGTGTTTCTCATTAGGAAGCCCTGATTTTGTTCGCCAAGAAGGAAGATGGGAGCTTGAGACTTTGTGTTGACTATCGGTTCCAGAACCAGGTGACCATGAAGAACATATACCCACTTCTGAGGATTGGTGACCTCTTTGATCAGCTGAAGGGAGAACATTGGTTCTCGAAGATAGACCTCAGATCAGGCTATCACCAGCTCAGAGTATGATACGAGGATGTGCAGAAGACTGCTTTCAAATGTCGGTACAACCATTATGAGTTCTTGGTTATGCCATTCGTTGTAACCAATGCTTCAACAATGTTCATGGGACTCATGAACAGGATCTTTCAGTCATACCTTGATCACTTTTTAGTAGTCTTCATTGATGAAATTCTGATCTACTCGACTGCTGAGGAGGATCATTCTTATCATTTGCAGATATTTCTAGACACACTCTGAGAGAACCATCTTTATGGTAAGCTCTCAAAGTGCCAGTTCTAGATCTGAGAGGTTCAATTTATGGGACATGTCATCTCAGAGGATAGAGTTGCGGTGGATCCAGTGAAGATTGAAGTGGTACTTTATTGGGATCCACCCAAGAGTTTGACGAAGGCACGAAGTTTCCTGGGTTTGGATGGATACTACTGGAGATTTGTACTAGATTTCTCCATAGTTTCAGCACCTTTATCAGCATTGACAAAGAAGGGGCAACCCTTCGTGTGGTCATAGAGATGCCAGCAGAGATTTCAAGAGCTGAGGTAGAGGCTAACTAGTTCCCCCATATTGAGGCTTCTGGAGGTGGGTATTAGGTTCGTAGTCTACTGCGACACATTTAGGACCAAGCATGGATGAGTCCTGATGTAAGAGTGAACGGTGATCGTGTATGGCTCTTGACCACTGAGACAGCCTGAGAAGAACTACGCTACCCATGACCAGGAGTTAGAAAAAGTGGTATTCACCTTGAAGATGTTGTAACATTACTTGATGGGTGAACATTTTACAATATACTAGGATCAAAAGATTCTCAGGTATATCTTATATTAGAAGGACCTTAACCTGAGTCAATGACATTGGCTTGAGTTCCACCAAGACTATGACTTTGAGATAGTCTATACTCCCAGAAAGGGGAATGTAGTTGTAGATGCACTCAGCAGGAGATCTGGTATTTAGATACTAGGCAAGGAGACAGAGCAATTGGCCACTTTTCATATATCCTTTATGGATCGATATGGAGCAGCTTTTCTTCAGTCTCTTATAGTCACAATCCCACTTCTTTAGTGAGTTAGGGAGGAACAACATGGGGACACTGACTGTGAGGCTTGACGTGCTCAGATATCCACAGGACAGGCACCTGATGGATTTTCTAGAGGTGGGGAGCCCATCATCCTCTTCAGAGGATGTACCATGGTACCATTGTCACTTTAAGAGGAATTGTTGAGGTAGTTCCACACATCCCCTCTATAGGTACATCCAGGAGTGGCGAAGATGTACTAGGACCTCCGACGATAGCACTAGTGGCCGGGAATGAAGAAAGCAGTAGCAGAGTTTGTCTCTTGATGCCTCACTTGTCAGCAAGTGAAGGTAGAGCATCAGGTACCAGTAGGCTTGGTTCAGCCTTTAGAGGTCCCAAGGTAGAAGTTGGATGGGATATCCATGAACTTCATAACAGGAATTCCAGGTACATCCAGGGCCATGATTCGATCTAGGTGATCATTGACCGACTCACCAATTTGTCCCACTTCCTACCGTTCTGAGAGTAGGGTTTAGTAGAGAAATTGGGATGCCTCTATGTGTAGGAGATTATGCGGCTACATGGAGTAACCTCTACAATTGTCTCTGATCATGATGCACGTTTCAGTTCCTGGCTATGGAAGGGGTTACTAGAGGCTTTTGGGATGCAACTTCATTTGAGCACCACCTTCCATCCTCAGATGGATGGCCAGACTGAGTGGACCATTCAGACCCTTATGGACATGCTACATTCTTGCGTCCTCGACTTCGTTCACAGCTGGGAGGATCACTTGCCTTTAATGGAGTTTTCATACAACAACAACTATCACTCCACCATCAGGATGGCGCCTTTCGAGGCATTTTACGACCGACCTCGCAGATCACCTTTGTGATGGACTGACCCAGGGGATTCAGCACTCATGTGACCATATATGGTACGTGTTACCATGGAGAAGGTGTAGGTCATCCAGGAGCGGATGAAGACTGTACAGAGTAGACATAAGTCTTATTCTTATAAGAGATGGAGACCTCTGGAGTTCGAGGATGGTGACCATGTCATTCTACGGGTCTCACCTCGATGAGGTTTACAGAGATGTGGCCCAGTGGAAAGTTATCTTTGAGGTTCAATGGAGCCTTCCAGGTCCTCAGTAGAGTTGGCGAGGTGGCTTACCACTTATCAATTCCCCCTTAGTTGCACCGGGTGCATGATGTCTTCCATGTATCCCAAATAAGGAGATATGTGCACGACCCTTCTCACATCATCGACCACGGGGAGCTGGACGTCGATGATGGTGTGACTTTTACGGAGGTTCCAATAGAGATTGAGGATCGACAAGAGCACATCCTTCATGGGCAGTAGAGACCTCTGGTGCACATTCGCTGGTAGCAAGAGAACCTCCAGGAGAGCACATGGGAGCGGGAGTCTCATATTCGTGCTTAGTACCTCCACTTGTTTTCCTAGTTTTTATGATGTGGCTTTCGGGGATGCAAAGCCCTGAGGTGGGTAGAATGTAAAGACCAAAAATTCCATGTAATTTCTTTTAAATATATGGGAATTTTATGAGTCTGCAAAAATTGACGGCATGTGATTTTGAGGCCTGATGTGCCTGAAATGAATTTCTGAACTTTTTTTGGGTACGTTCAGTAAATGTGCGAGTGGATTTTTGTAACTTTTAAACCGGTGCTCGGAATTGAAAACTGAAGACACCGTTGAAATCATTGTGCCAGTTTTTAATTAAGGATACCTTCCCCTCGACCGAAATAGGTTGAGGGTAGAAGTTATTTTTTCACTTTTTTGTGGAGGAATAGAAAAATAAAAATACTTTGCATTTTTTTTTATTTTTCTTGTAACCATATTTGGGTTTATGGAGGTGGGGACCGCCTGAACTAAAAACCCCCGATTTGAATTTAAATTTGGGGACCATCCGAATATTGAACTCCCTCTTTAAGGAGGGAGGTTACCTTAGGTTTCCTCTAAATTAATTATGCCAACCACATCATAATTAATTAAGCCAACTTTGATTGTGCCAACAAATTAAATAGATAAACAAATTTTATTTGGTTGGCTATTCTTTTTGTGGGGGGATTTGGGAAGTGTTGGAAAAGGTGAATTGGGGGAAGAACTTTGGAGGTACTCTTCTTCTCCAATGAAGAAAATTTCTCCAACGAAGAACACTTCTCTAATGAAGAACGAGGAACCGAACCCGAGCCAAGATTGAAAGCACCTTGCGAAGGCAACAAACACCGACGATCACTAAAAAAATTGAATTCTTCCTCATGACATCCTCCAATGTGGGACATCTTCAATGATGAAAAACCGACATCCGTCTTTCGTCAACAAAACTTTGAGGTAGGGGTTTTGTTGTTCTTCGTGGTTTGCATTGAATTAATCCACTTGATCTGTCTGCTACCAATATAACGCCGAGGGTGCGGGCCAAACGAACATGGCATGATTCCTCTATTGTTCTTCATGGTTATTGTGTTCTTCGCGGTGGAGAAAAGTGGAAGATGCCTCTCGGGAAAGCCACATGGAACCGGGACGGCAGTCGTCCACACCGCCTGTAGAGGAAGAGAAAGCGTGGAGGCCAGTGGGTAGCTAACTATTGCTAGTCGCGGTGTTGGAAAGAGGGCGGCCGGTGCTACGTCCGGCCATGGAAGCATGGGTGGAGCGACCGCGTGCAACTGTCCGAGCAAATGGTTGTGGCCTGCCTGGTCGCGGCGGATGGAAGAAGGCGGCCGACATTCGTCCGGCCGTGGAGGGGCGGCGCATGATGCGCCGCCGGAAGGGAAGGGTCCGGCCAGCGTGGGCCGGGCCAGACCTAGCGGTCCAGGCCACACCGGTGGTAAGGTTTGGGCCCAGTGGGCCAGGAAAAACCTAGCAGGTCGGGTCAGGCTAGGGCGGTCCGACTAGGTTGGACCGGACCCAAACTAGTTTCGACCCTATATGTTCTTTTGGCCATAACTTTGGCACCGATTGTCCTTTTAACGAACCATCTGCAGTGCCAAAAACCTTTGAGTGAGATGGCCCTTTTGGTATATCCCACTTGAGATTTGGATAAAGTTGGTGTATGGTTGGGTTGGATCAAGCACGAATCCAACTGGACCCTCATGACTAAAAGGCTAATAACTTACGGACTGAGTGTCTGATTGACGCACCGTCTGTTGCGTTGAGACCCATATTATGTGGTAGTACATTGGGATAATTATTCATGGTACTTCATGGAAGTTGGAGTATCGACCTGTGGCTTTAAGAGCAGACACTCACATAATTAAGTGAACTTAATGCGAGAACCTTGTAGCTGGCTGTAACATGAGAAAGGGATCCCTCGTGGGTCTGTATTTTAGGATCCCGCATGGATCTGATCTAGGAATCCAAGTGAGACTAATTTTGGATCTTGTGTGGATTTTTTGTACTTGGATCCTGTGTGGGTATGATGATGTACTAGGATTCTGTGTGGGTCTGTTGTACTAGGATCCTGTGTGGGTCTAATGATGTACTAGGATCCTGTGTGGGTTTACTGTACTATGATCTTGTGTGGGTCAGATGATGTACTAGGATCCTATGTGGTTCTACCTCTTAATAGATTAAGATGATTCAGTAGTTACATCTAGTCATCTTTACTATCATACCTAAGTTATACCTGGTATGAGCTGAGTCCATACCTTCATGGTGATACCTTTGTGGTATTCTTCTGTGTAGTATACCTTTGGGGTACTTACCTTCGTGGTGATACCTTTGTGGTATTCTTTTGTGTGGTGTACCTTTGTGGTACTTACCTTTGTGGTGATACCTTTGTGATATTCTTCTATGTGGAGTACCTTTTTGGTACTTACCTCTATCATGTTACCTTTGTGGTATTCTTTCATTCGTGGAACAGTTGTGCTTTGAGATTTTGAGTTGGACCTTGTGTTTCCTCAAGATTGAGATGGGTATACTTGATAACTTAGGTATATGTATGGTTATATACCTAAGTATGGTTGTCAGTTGTTTTAATGCTTTTTGGTTTATCCTTTATGAATTTTGTGTCACCTTAAGGGTATCAGAGTCCCTACTGAGTATCGTTATACTCACCCCTGCATGGGCTATGCCCGCACCTTATTGTGTTTGGTGCATACGACGGACAATGCTGACTGAGGATGAGAGTACCAGGACTGGAGGTAGATCGGAGGTGGACTTAGACAAAGCATACTGCAGAGATGAATTGATCGAGAGTTGTACCTACCCTTCAGGTAGGATCCTTGGCAGGTGTTCACAAGAGTTATTTCCAGTTATTCTTGTACTTTTTAGTTTTATTGTACTTTATAGTTGGGCTTGTATTCTGGCCCCTTTTTCTTTCAGTACACACTCTTTTTACTATATTCTTCACTTGTGTTTGTGTCTTTCTATGTTCTTGGTTGTGTGTGATTATAGGTTATAATGGCAATGCCTTCCCAGTTTTTGGGAATACGCCTTTTGGTGCTAGTCATCAGCCCCTGGCCTATGGAAGGCGGGATTAGGGTAGTCACGGCACGGGCCTCGGGGGATGATCAATTATTTAATTTCTTAATAAATATTTTAAATTTTATTATTCATTTTATTTTTCTTATTAACATGTGATATAATATTACATAATTAATTATGTTTAGATCGAGTGTTTTGATGGTATATGACATATGTGTCAAAAATAAATTTGGGAGGCTAATTATTGTTCTAAGAGGAAATTATTAAAAAAAATAGAATAATTATCATGAAATAATTATCATATATATACATATATAAATTATACTTTTGAATCCTATCATTAATGAAGTTTGGAAATATGAACTATGTTACAATCATAGAGATGGTAGGGTGTATGTACGCATGTGTAACATTTATATTTTTTCATTGACCATTATGTAATGAAGGTAATTATTATATTATATTTAAAAAATTATAATACTATCTTATATACCATATTATTGTGTTAAATAAACTTATATATACCATACATGCAAGATCCAGGATCTTCTTAAGGTATGTTTTTTTATGTTTTGGTTTGGCCTCTTATTTTTGGATAGATGAATGTTTCCCCATGTTCATGTGAAACCCCAAGGGTGTTTTGGGGGTTTGGGACATGAAATAGGAAGAAAAGGGAGTCCCTTGGCATGTTTCATGGTTTGTGCATGGTTAGTGAAAATCATGCCGAGCATCCTGGGTAACTATGCATCCATGGATAGAGGCTTACGCATGGTTTGTGCAAGGTTTGGAAAACCATGCAGAATCTCTAGGAAACCATGTGAAGGGGGTGAATTTTAGGTAGTAGCTTCCATACAGTTTACACACAGTTTTTAAAACTGTACGGTAAACCGTGCGGCCAGGAAACATTGAGAAAAGTACAAAAATTCCACCACGGGATTTTAAAACCAAGCTCAGTATTTTCCTCCATTCCTGCATTCTCAACCCTAGTGAAGAACTTGGAAGAATAAATCTTTCAATAAGTGTTCCTCCTTCTATTCTTGGCTATTTTGGATGCCATTGGTTGTGGATCAAAGCTTCAGGTAAGTCTAATCCTCCCATTCCTTCTCTTTTTCAGATTAGGGATTTTGGCTTCTCCCATCTTCTTCCGAAGATCTAAACACCTTTTTTGTGGAACCTAGGTTGGGGGTTCAAGGAGTGTTTGAATCTGGATATATAGATACAAAAAATAGTGTGTTCATCATCAAATTCATGGTAGGTGGTCTAAAAGTATTATACCAAAGTTTTATTTTGGGTTTTTGGATGGAAGTTGGTGATCTTATTTTCCTCTTTTTGTGTTCTTGGTTTCATTTAAGTGTTTAATAAAAATGGGTGTCTATGTGACCAATTGAAACCCTCATGATCCCCATGGGATGAGTTGAGTATGACTTAACCATTTTAGGGCCACGCATAGGGTGCACCGGCAAACCCGGACCAAGAGTATGGTAGGGTTAAGTGGTGGGTTACTGAATAAGAATGTGAAAACCATTTAGAATGTGTCTTAATAATTTATTATATTATAAATGGAATAATGATAAATATTCCTATGGAGATAAAGGCCAAATTTTTTGTTTTAATGGCATGAAAATGGGTAATTGGGTTGAAATAGATTATGTCGATTGTTTGAAAATTTGGTTAGAAATGCCTAAGGGTATTAGGGAATGTTAAATGGTGAACATACAATTGGGTAATAGAATGGGAAATGGGGAATGTTTCAATGGGTTGTAATATGGGAATGGATGAAATGGTGGAATGGGTTAATACATGAGAATTATGTGGTACACCTAAATGATTGAATGTAATAATGGGATTGCGTTATGTGATATGAGAAATGTACTTGAAATGTATAAGTGGTTAAATTCTTGTGAATTGGTAAATGGGCTAAATGGGTTATTGAATCGTCTATAATGAATTCAGATAAGGAATAGAGATTTGTTGAATACACCTAATGGGTTAAGGCACAATAATGGGAATTTGGCTAAATGAATATGAATTGTACATAGTAGATGTAATAATGGGTTATAATATAGTATTAATTCCCATGTTGTTGTTCTAAATTGTAATATCCAATGGCATTGAATATGATTGGTTGTGTTATGGTATGGTTGTGAGGAGTTGATAAATAGGCATCTCGACATGGATTGGTAGAGTGGGGTATTGACTTGAGGTTCTTCTCCCACAGGTCGAGTTAGACAGAGTCTCTAAACTCCACCCCAAAATGCACGGGTTAGGGAAGGGGAAAGAGGCTCTATTCCCTTAATGGTTTCATTCCACCTAGACTGAGGCTTCTAGGTGAAGAGATTGTGTTGATGTGACATGTGGATCCCTAGTGGGATATGGACTTTATTTTTTCCCATAATCACTGTGATCGATTTCCTTATACCCTTGTGTAGATGATAATTATGCCTAATCCATGGAACATGTGATCAATATGGCTTATGTAATGAAGATGGTATAAGAAATGAAATGGGGATAAATTATAGGAAAAATTAATTGAACTTCATTAACTTATGGAACTTGAATTGTCCCTTATTTACTTAACTTTTATTTTTTACTTTCATTCACTATCTTTTATATTGGATATTTTGTAGACATCTTTGGTGGTGGCCTACTGAGTATTATACTCACACACTTCTCGGTCCATCGTTGGGTACTCAAGTAGATCTCTTGGTTGCAGGTCTGGACAAGGGATGAGGACCTATACTAATATGTTGATTTGGGCTTGGTATGTTCATGGAGAAGGACCCGAACTTATAGTCCAGACCTGTTGGGAGTTTTTGGAGGTTGTTTTATTTTGGGTTCTCTCACTTGAAATGTAGTATGACGTGACATATTTACCATTGTATATGATTGTACCCAATTTTGGGAATGGGTCATTTATGCATGTTGTTGATTGTTTTCTATTGTTTCTGTTTTTTAAATTATTATTTTATATCGTTTACTCTGGTAAATATGGTATAGTCTCCCCACATGACTCATTAGACTCTCACCGCTAGTTGGAAACCTCTAGAATATGCGGAGGCACGCTTCAGGTCATGTGAAGACCTGAATCAGAGAACCGGTTTAGTGGCTTCTGGGTCAGGGACGTTACAACGTGATATCCGAGGAGTTATTTTATTTTTCTTACTATTTTGGGATGGTTGACAGGAGATTAAGATTTTTTGGGCCTTGGTAATGATCTCATTCTTGGGATTAGCTAACCTATGTACAAGGGAAATCCCAAGTCACCCATGGTGGTAGTTGTTGTTCTTGATGTGCATTCTTATAGTTGAATGATATTTCACCATTGGGTGATGCACATGTTTTGTGATTTGACTGATTTGTGATATTTTTCTCATTGTCGGAATGACACGGGGTTGTGAATTCATGCATCATTTAAGGTACCTAAGGATATAGGTGGAATGCATCATTATAGGAACACACATTGGATGGGTGTGTGGGGAACAAAGAGAAGAATTCATTTTGGTTCCTTGATAATTAGGAAGAAAATGATGACTAATAATGGTAATGGAAGGGGGTGAATGAAAGGAATGAAAATTAATAGTTAATAAATAACGTGTAAAAAGAAATGTTAGGGATGAGTTAAAATTTGGAGTTGTGATAAATTGTAAAATGTTGAATTGGTTTCTAAAATAAAAAGGGTTGTATAATTATGGTAAAATAGTTAATGAATTTTGCCTAATGAAAGGTTTCAATGAGTTAAAATGATGATTGTAAATAGTTTTGAAATGGGAAATTTGACTAAGAGGGAAGGAATTGTGTTATAAATGAAGGATTGGATTGAATAAGTGTTGAAAAAGGAATTGTGATTAATTTAATTGGTTACTAAATGTTGACCATGACACGTGGTAAGCATGGTGGGGGGGGCATTGTTCTAAGTGTGATGATGACTATTGGGTTAGAGCATGAAGAATGAGTTGTTTAAGGTTGCTAGCGTGAGAAATTTTCCATATGTGGTTAAGTCTTGTTGGTCATTCTTCAAAGCCTCAGGTGAATGGTATGTTTAAAATAAGAATGATTGGGTTAAATAGTGGGTATCCCTTGTGTGGTCAGTTTTACACTTGTATGTGTAAGTTGGGCACTGAGAGTCCCCTAGTGGAGACTTTGTATTTGATTTGTGAAGCCTTACTGGTCCTGATGTGGCCAAAGTGGCGTGTTTAGGAAATCCTCATAGGGTTATGGAAAATGTGTGTGTGAGGCATTGTTCAGCAATATGAGTGAGATAACTCTTATGGTTCATGACCATATGAAGTACATGCTAGATTCTAAGGATGGATCCTAGGTCTTGGTGACCTTGTGAGTAGAGACCTTGCGATTTTTGACTTGAATCATAGAGAGGTTTTTTTCTTGAAATGCCGATGAATGTGTACAACTTTGGTGGGGGACCTAGAGTAGATGGTTGTTTTTGTACTAGGAATAGTGTGTATTTGAATGGGAATGAGAGACCCATTCATGAACATTTCTTTGTTCGTGTCATGATAAGCATGTTTTGGAGAAAATACCAATGTCTTCTCCTAGTTGTGACTCTAATTTAGGGAGTTGGAATCATTCAACCTTCAAGGTAACTTATGAGAGAGGTTGGACATGGTTTCTAGTTCTTTTGGGTGTGTGTCGCGCATGTAGATGTTTTAGATTTTGATAGTGGAACTCAGGGTGTTGTATTGTGTGGATTTGGACTAGAGGGATAAGTGGGAGGGTTGAGGTTCGGTGGTGGTATCCGAGTTATGGTTATGCGCTGATAGTTCCGACAAATCATGGGTGACCACGTGGGAGGTTATCCAGTAACTCGGAATATGAAGCATGGAAGATGCTTCATAGGTGGTTTTAATGTGTATTGAGTACCACAAAGTTTTAGTAAATGGTATAGTTAAACCCAGTTCTTTCGTAAGGACACCCAAGTGCTCTTAATAGAATATATGTTTTGTTTTTAAGGGTTTTATCATATGGATTGCTGACTCACCTATTTGGATAATTATTAATAGAGGCATGAGGTTTTTTTTAGTGGAAGAGACAAAGGTGGTTGGAATGTGGTGTTGCGCTTTCACTCTATTGTGACATGTGGGGTAAGGGTGTGCATGTGGATGAACTTGTTTGTAAGAATGGTTTGGTTGCGGAGTGATGGTTGAACCTAGTTGGCAATCACACCTGAGTGGTGATGGTTAAGTGTTGGTGTGACACGTTCAGCAAGGAAGCCCAAGATCCCTAGCTGGTCATGGTTATCCATAGCTTGACATTATAAATGGATAAGTTGGTGGTGGTGTTCTTTGATGACTTCTTAGAATACCTCAGCTAATGACGAGCATACCCAACATCTTTACATTTTCCCAGGTATGTTGAGATGCTCTGGCTAAGTCTAAAAGATATAAAGGTGATTGGTTGTACGAGGTACATCATAGAGTTTACATGCATGGAAACGGTATGTGTGGAGCTTGATGATGGAATGTGCACCCTCTATAGTTTTGTGTGAGGTCCCCAGGATGGACCAAATTTTGAAAAATGTCGTTGGTTTCGTTCACCGAAGCCAGGAATAGGCATTGGGTGAAATTCGTTTTCTTATTTCTGGAAAATATGGATGGCCATGTCTATGTCTGGGGTTCGACCTGTGATTGGGTAAAATTTTTGGTGTTTCAAATCCATATTGAGAGTAGTGGTAACAACACTCTTAAGGTGGGGAGTGATAAATCAGTCCGGGATGCGGAGAACAGGAAATCGAGTCAATGTAGTAGCACTGGGGTGCCAATGGAAAACCTGTGAGGTGAATGTCAGGTTCCTCAGAGAAGAATGTTGTCCTTGGACATGGTGTCAGATGATCTAAGTGTTGTCTTGATCTCATGGTTGTTCCAAGTGAAGCTTGGGATGTCTATGCTGAGTCATAGGAGGGCATGGTTGGATATGTCAACAGGTTGTGACAAGAGAAGTTGGGGATCCTGTAAATCCAATGAAGATTGGGGTTAGACTCAGGTAATTTTCTGTTGTGTGATTTTGGAATGTCGTGATGTTGAGAGAAACTTGGACATGTGACGTGTTGTCATTCCGAGGGTGAAGTCGATGACGGTCTAGAGGACGGTAATTCCATTATGGTGTAATTCTACTAGAATTCAGGGAATGACCTCAGGGGGTTCATGGGATGATAATGATAGGCTTCTAGTCAGTAATCACCTTGGGAAGGTGAGAAAAAGGGTAGTGTACCATCAGTGGAAGATGGGTGTCCTAGGGAAAGCAAGTCAAAGGTGGTCCAACCTGAGACGGGAAACATGAATGGGTGTGGTGAGAGTGACTCGCCTCCGAGTTCAGGATGTAGCGGAAAGTACCTTCTTATAAATTAAGTATACTTGAGTGAGTTCAAGTTGATCTTAGTCCATGAAGGGATTGTTTATGAATGTCCTTTCATTCAGTTTCGACAGTGCGGCTGGATGCCAATGTAGGGTAATGCCCCTATGGATTCTTGGGCAAGGTGAGTTGGAACATGTCAGTTAATGGGAATTTTTAGTCAAGTTTTGGTGTTCCTTCATCAATGGGGGGGTTCCAAGTAACCAAACATAGTGAACAGAACCATACCGTATAAATGGTCAGTTGATGACGTGATCAGAGTTTCGGGTTCGAAGGACTCGAGTGGTCACTGTTCGTGTGAGTTGGCCTTGGTATAGAGCATTGTAATGAGTTTAGTTGATTGAGTAACTAAGAGTTTTGAGTGGTTTTTGGTTGTATAGTTGTGGAATATAATCTTCAGGAGTTGTCTTTGGAAGGATCGTGTGTTCTCCTCTAGGTGATATAGGGTTTGTCACTGATAGAGTTTTAAAAAAAAAGGAAAACGACACCATGTGATTTGAGTCATGAGTTGTATAGAGAATAAAGCCTATGGTGTACCGATTGATTCTTCCATGATTATGTGATTATGTGTGTTAATTCTCTATGTGTTTTGAGTTATGTTTTTTCACCTAATATTTGCCCCATGGAGTTATGGTGGTGGGATTTGTTGAAGTGGATGCATCCTTGAGGTGTTTTAAGCTCATGTTGTTGTTGTAGTGAGGAAGGCATGTGGGGAAAGTCTATGTTGTTGTTTTGTGATCGAGGGGCATTGTGATGTGCAACCAGAAATATGGGGGAGGGGAATAGATAGACAAGAATAGTGGAACGACTTTTAGTTTCTGAAGTTTAGTGATGCCTGGAAGAGCGGCTCGAGGACGAGCCATTATATGGTGGGGAGGTTATAAGATCATATAACTTCTTAAGGGTTTTTTTTTGTTTATGTTTTTTTTTTGACTCTTATTTTTGAATGGATGAGTGTTTCTCTATCTTCATGTGAAAACCCAAGGGTGTTTCAGGGGTTTGGGACATGAAATAAGAAAAAAATGGAGTTCCTAGGAATGTTGCACGGTTTGGGCATGGTTTGGGAAAACCGTGCAGACCATCTTGGGTAACCATGAAACCATGGAAAAATACTTACAAACAGTTTGTGCAGGGTTTGGAAAAGTTTGTAGAATCTTTAGGAAATCATGTGAAGGGGGTGAATTTCATGAAGTATCTTTCACACTATTTGCGCAAGGTTTGGAAAACTGTGCAGGTAAACCGTGCGGCCCAAAAAAATTGAGAAAATTTCAAAAATGCCACCCCAGGATTTTAAAACCCAACTTGGGATTTTCCTCCATTCCTCCCCTATCAACCCTAGTGACAAACTTAGATGATCCAATCTTCCAATATGGGTTCCTCCTTAGATTCTTGGATATTTTGGATGCCTTTCGTTGCAGATCGAATCTTCGGGTAAGTCTAATCCTCTCACCCCTTCACTTTTTGAGATTAGGGATTGGGGTTTCTCCCATCTTCTTATGAAGCTCTAAATCCTTTTTTTGTGGAACCTAGGTTTGTGGTTAAAGGGGTGTTTGAATCTAGATCTATGGATACAATTAAGAGTGTGTTCATCATTGGATTTGAGGTAGGTGCTCTACAAGTATTATCCCATAGTTTTAATTTGGATTTGTGCATGGAATTTGGTGTTATTGTTTTATACTTTTTGTGTTCTTGGTTTCGTTAGAGTGTTTAATAAAAATGGGTGTCTAAGTGACCTATTGAAACCCTCATGATCCCCGTGGGATGCATTAAGGATGACTTGGCCATTTTAGGGCCACGTATGGGGTGTGCCGGCAAACCCATATCGAGAGTGTGGTAGGGTTAAGTGGTAGGTTGCCCAATAAGAATTTGAAACCCATATAGAATGTGTCTTAATTATTGATTAAGTTATAAATATAATAATGATAAATAGGTCTAGGGTGATAAAGTCATAAGGTGTTGTTGGAATGACATGAAAATTCGTAATTGGGTTGAAATAGATTATGTCGATTATTCATGAATTTGGTTTGAAATGCCTAAGGGGATTAGGTCATGTCAAATGGTAAACCTGCAATTGGGTAATGGAGAGGGAAATGGGGAATGTGTCAATGGTTTGTAATAAGGGAATGGATGAAATAGTGGAATTGGTTAATACATGAGAATTAGGTGGTACACCTAATTGATTGAATGCAATAAAGGGATTGTGTTATGTGATATGAGAAATGTACTTGAAATTCATAAGTGGGTAAATACTTGTGAAATGATAAATGGGCTAAATGGGTTAATGACTGGTCCATGATGAATTCGGCTATGGAATAGAGGATTATTGAATACACCTAATGGGTTAAGGAATGGGAATAGGGATTTGGATAAATGAATATGAATTGTACATGGTATATTTTATAATAGGTTATGGCATAGTATTAATTCACATGTTTTTGTTATGAATTTTGATATACAATGTCATTGAATATGCATTGTTGTGTTATGATACGATTTTTATGAGTTCATAAATAAGCATTTTCACATGGCATGGTAGAGTGGGGTATTGACTTGAGGTTCTACGCCCACAGGTTGAGTTAGAATAAGGCTCTAAACTCCACCCCAAAATGCACAGGTTAGGGAAGGGTAAGGAGGCTCTCTTCCCCTAATTATTGCATTCCACCCGGACTGAGGCTTCGAGGTGGGGAGGATGTTTTTATCTGATATGCGGATCCCTATTGAGATGGGGATTTTTTTATTTCCCCAATGCATTGTGATTGATTTTCTTATACACTTTTGTAGATGATAATTATGCCTAACTCATGGAACATGTGATAAATATGGATTATGTAATGGAGATGGTATAAGAAATGAAATGGGGATAAATGATAGGAATAAATAAAATGAACTTTTTAAACTTATAGCACCAGAACTGCCCTTATTTATGTACCTTTTATTTTGTACATGCATTCATTGTCTGTTCAACTGTATATTTTGTAGAAACTATTGGTGGTGGCCTACTAATTTTTGTACTCACACCATGCTCAGGATGCCATTGGGTTCCCAAGTAGATCTGTTGGTTACAGTTCTAAAAAATGGTTGAGGCCCTATACTAAGATGTTGGGTTGGGATCAGGATGTTCATGGAGAAGGACCTATACAGAGAGTTGGGACCTGTTGGGAGTATTGGCCATTGTTTTATTTTGTTTTCTCTCACTTTCACTATAGTATGACGTGACATATTTACTAATGTATATGATTGAACCAAGTTTCGGGAATGGGTCATTTATGCATGTTTTTTATTGTTTTTTATTGTTTACATTTTTTAAATTATCATCTTTTGTGGTTTACTCTGGTAAAGAGGATATAGTCTCTCCATGTGACTCATCATACCCTCACTGCTAGTCAGAAACCTCTGGAATATGGGGAGGTGCGCATGAGGTCATGTGACAACCCATCTCGGAGCATCGGTTTAGTGGATTTTGGGACGGGGACGTTACAATACATGTGGTGTGGTGATGAAAAGTGAGTCACATTCATGAAGGCGGTAGTCTATATGTATACGAACATTGTTATTATTTTTCAATTTAAGAAATAAAATTATATACTATATTTTAATAATTATAAACATGTGTTAAATATCATAATTATTTAATTTATATCACATATATTAATTAAAATTATCTTTATTATGTTCCATATAAATTTTTTGTGATAAACGAATCACATCACTTCATGAGGAGGTACTCTTCCATACACATAAGAAACGTTATCGTAAGCCCTATGAAATGGAAAGTAAAATTATTATTTATGATATAATGAATCAAGAGGTATAATATTTTTATAAATATCATATATATAATTTATATCCATCAATATACCCAACCATGAGATGTGTGATGGAACACGTGTCACATCGGTTTGCGAGGCACTAGTCTTCCATATACACGTGCGAATTTATCATTTCTCATTTGATGGAATAGGAGATGAATATAGGTAATTCACATAACATGATATAATATATGTATATAATAGATAATGGTGTAATTATATAAGAAAAAAGTTAAGAAAAGTTTAAAGCGGTTGAATAAGGAATACAAAAAATTCATAGTTAGGAATTTTACCACTTCTCAGAAAACATCCATAATATTATGCCTAAAGTATCCCTATAATTGAATTATAATAAAGAAATGTATTCTAGGATTATATGAATGATTTTGGGTAGAATGTTTTTCGGTATTTGAGGAACTAAAATGGTTTTATGGTGTGAATAATAGAGGATAGGGGTGGCCTTTTATAAGTGAGGTGAGTGGCGCACCTGTAATTTCTAGGAAGAAAATTTTGAACCCACAATTTTCACATGAAAAAAAGGGTCTTCAATGGAGTATTATAGAGCCTCAAAAATTATAGGGACAAACAATTCCCATAAAATACATTATATAAAATATTTTAGGTAATTGTATCCCTTATATTTTTAGTTTAACTCCCACATAAACCTATTTTGGCCTTAACCACAATAATTAATATTTACTATTATAACAATTAATTTCAATAAGAAATTAAGTTGACATTATTTTTTTATATAAATTATTCTGATTCAAAATTTAGAATAATGTTTTACAAATTCTATTCATATAAGTTTTATAATTTAATTCAAAATTAATCCAATAGACGTGATGATAAATCAGGTTTTCAAAGGTAAAATGTTCATAAGTTTACTATGTTTTTATATGAAAATTCAAGATGATAATGAATAAAATTGTCTACATTATATTAATAGATATATAATTTGAAATAATTTTACTTCAAAACTAGTTTAAAATATAATTTACCTTTATAAATAATCTAAACTAATATCTAATTTGAATTAAAAATCATTATTTTTCATTATTCATCAAAAAAATTATCAATTCATAAAAATCCCAAAAATTTACCCAATGATAATTTTGATATGATTATTTAAAAAATGAAATTTATTTTTTAAAATAAATTTTCTATAATTGTTTAAAATTTATTTTAAATTTTTTTCGAAATGTGTAACTAAACTCTCTATTATAAAAAATAGAGGTCTTCAAACAACATTTTATTTTGTATTTTAAATGGTTCTTATTATATTTATAATAAATTGGTAATGAGTGAATTTGTTTTTACTAGTGTAAAACATTTAATTTTCATAATTTATTTTTTACTATTCATAATAACTAGTTTAATGGATATGTTATAATAATATATTATATTACATTTCATTTTTGCCAGGGGTTGTTTGTTTCATATGCTATCAAATGTAATGTTCTTATTTTAGAATCTCAGGGTGTTATAGGAACTCTCTACCCCCACTTAATAACACATCACAAGAAAATTTTCTCGACCATACCCTACCAAAAATCCCTCACCAAATTCCTTAGACATATTCTATAGGTGTTGGTCCTCCCAAAAGACTAACCCTAGGGCCTTTTAGAAAATATACAGAGGAGGTTTCTCTATAGAAGGTAATAACATTCACAATACTAGTTATTTTTCTTTCATATTTTACCAACATAAATTTTGTATAAACACTAACAATATAATAAAAAAATATCTCCCATATATATATATATATATTTTTTTTATCATGTTTATAGAATAATATTTTTTTGGAACCATGGATATTTAAGGTATGAATTAGAGTATGGTTTGTGTTTGTTATCAATCCTCAGTGGAAGTTCAAAATGTGTGCTGACAAAGTGATCATACAATTTAAGCAGACAACAGTATTGAAGGTGCTGTCGTTTCCCAGTGTTTGCCAAATTTTTGGGCCTCAAAATCGGAAAATGAAGACATGGATTGTTGGTAAAAGGAGGTGCATGAAAAGTGGAATTGGGGCGCGAAAATGGTGGGCCTTGCGCGAAATATTTGGGTTGTGCATGAAAAAGAGCATGGTGCACGAAATAGTGGAGAGAGGTTTTTTGTGCAAATAGTGTTTCGAATTCAGAACGTCTAAAAATGGCAAAGGCATGGGCTGTGTGAAAAAATTGGAGATGTGTGCGAAAAATGATACCTGCCCGAAATATTACGTTCCATATGAGAGATTTTTCACCCATAAGGGGTTTTGCACACGGGGTTCAGAGATGCCTATAAATAATAGGTGACCCCCCTCATTCTGTATTGTTGAAGACTCAGAGAAGATCTGAGGTTTGTTGTGCATAAAAGGTTCACGTAAAGGGAGTTTCACGAAAAATTGAGGCATGTGCGAAAAATTCTGGCTTGCATCAAAATTCCAAGTTGCGTGAAATATTCCGTCTTGCGTGAAAAATATCAAGTTGCGTGAAAAATTCCAGATTGCTTGAAAATTTTCAAGTTCCGCGAAAAATTATGGCTTGTGCGAAGAAGGTGAAGTTGTGAAAAAAACTTTAGGTTGCGCATAAAACTTGGTGTTGCAAGAAATTTTTAGCAAAACCTGTTTGCACGTTTCTGATTATCTGGTTCAGTGGTTCAGTGCATTCAAGTGCATCATAACTGGTCTTCAATGCAAGCATAGTCTCGTGCTAAGCAGAGGCAAAGACTTCAATGAAAATCTATTGAAGAGACCCTCACGTCTATTAACTGACTGGGACTTCACCAAAGGCAGTGATCCAGGGGGAGTCAACGGGAGTGATCTGAGGGAAGTAGTGAGATATCTCTCAACTTTTGTAAAGGCAGTGTGCCTGGGATAGAGTGACTGTAACTGAACATTGTAATCTATAGCTAGTTAATTTTAGTGGAATTAAGTACGACCGAAAACCTGTCGGCATATGCTCCTTGGATGTATCCCTTTGTGGTGAACCAAGTAAAAGTGTTGTGTCAACTTCCTACTTTCATTTGTTTGATAGGATTAACAAGTTCCTACCAATGTGGGAAAAAGATCCACAACTTTAAAAAGAAAAAGTTATCACCCCGATTCACCCCTCCCCTCTCAAGGTGTTCTGGGGTCCTTCATATTTATCTATCTAATTCTCTATCAAAATAGAAAGAAATACATCGCTCATGTGTATGATAGACTACCACCTCATGAGCCAATATATCATGTTTTTTGTCACCGACTAACATGGATAGTAATATTTAAGGAAACAATGAATATAAATTATATTAATAATGGAATTATTTTGTTACATAAAAATTTGTATAACATCTACTTCCTTCACTTTTAGCATATTAATGGAATAATATTGTTTCTCATGCATATGTATGACCTACCATCTCCACAAATTGATGTAATTTTTTTTCCATATCCAGTATTCATGAATAGTTATAAAAAATTATATAATGATTAAATATTAAAATTATAACATTAATATCTATCATGAGATAATTTAACTATGTATTATACCAGTAATAAGAACTTTTATGATAAAAGACACTTGAAAAAACAATGCAATTGACACCCAAAACAACAATAATAAAATATTATGGATGAACATTTCATAATATGTTATAATAGGATAATATATGATATTATAAACATGAATATAGTTATTCAATAAATTCATAAAATTCATAAAATTGTTATATAATTGGTTAAATCAAGTTTAAAAAAGGACATGTGAGTTAAAGGATTTCATCTCAATATACATTCCTTTGAGACATAATTTTTTATATTACCTATTCGGTTTTATGTTTTGTACATATTGACCCATTAATGTATTAAACATGAATAACTATTTATTCCTGATTCTTAATGTTTTTATTCATGTTTATTCTTTCATGTGGTGTCAATTTAAATGTTACTAAAGATGTAATAATCTATTTTTCATTCTCACTTTCTTTTAGGATTCCATTTACTTTCATTGAATAAATCTTATCATTTATCCTTAATAAGCTTGAATAATTTTATTATAATATGGTAATTTATATTGAATCTATATTGTATTTCAAATTTTCCAATCTTTTGTTCTTCAATAAAGGAAAAAAATGTTTAACTGAAAAAGAAGATTTGTTTTTTCTATAAAACATACATATTTTTCTTCTTTGTCTATGTTTTACAAAATTGTTTTATAGAATAAATTTTAATTTGTTAAAATATATATATTGGAAATTTTATGTTATCATTAAATTTTTAAAACTATTTTAAATGAATAATTTTACAATTTTTCAAAAGGATCATTTTTTTTCAAAAAACTTAGAAGGAATATTTTTAACATATACGATGATAACAGAAATACCCACTGTAATAATTGTTTTAAAAAATGTAGCTTATTATACATGTTTTAAATTGTTTTAAAAAAATATTTTAAGAAATAGTTTTTTCATCTCTCAATATATTCCCTTTATTATTAAGAAGTGGATAATTTAATTTAAAATCCTTTGTTCCTAATGAACAATTGGTTATCCCTAATTGCATGATTAATTTTGTGATTGTTAACTTTCTCTTGAAGATAATCAATTTAATTTTATCATATTTCATTAGAAATTAAATATCTCTTTAATATACATATTATTGTAATCATGTATACTATTATTGATAAAAATATATATCATTTCTATATACACTTGTTACTTTGAACGTTATTCAATTAATTATGGAAATATCTATGAATCCTAAATATTTACTCAATATATATATAAGTTGGTAAGGAATTTCATTCATGAAATATATATATTATTCAATATATGATGAATTATTCTGACTTAAACAAATTTGGGGGGCTTGGAATTATATATCCCCTAGAATCAATAGTAGATATCAAGATATAAATTAGTTGGCCAAATTAAAAGGGTTTTTACCAATAGATTTAAATTATCTTGTGAATAGACATGATAGTATAGATACCATCATGTATAAGATCATGGTTTCTAACATTAATCATTTACTTCATTGATAATTTAGTTATAATTATCCATTAGAAAATTTTATTGATATTATTCATCATGTATTTTGATATCAAGTTGTTATATGGCATGTGTTTTCTGACATTTACCTTTCTGTATTGATTATGCCTTATCTAATTATGATAGTCAAGTTATTGATTAAATTGAATGTGTGTTTAGTTATTTAACATTCAATTTTAATTATTTATTGTTGATTCATGATATATTAACCTGTTTATAACCCTTAATAATAATTATAACTCACACTTATTTTGTTTCCCTTCCCCGCGATATAAAAAATAATTATTTTCATAAGTTAAAGAATGATAAATGTTTACCATTACTATGTTTTCGTTTTTATAACCAATGTATAATGGGTATCATGTATGTGTATTTCTCTTTGGGACTTCTAATCTTATCGGTCCTTTGTGATTTGGCCCATTGTATATATGCCATTATAATAATGTAGACACCAACTCTAGGTTACTATATCCAGGGTTGTTATAGTTGGTATTCAGAATAATTGATTAGAAACCTTGGGAACTATATAATATAAAATAAATATTTGTTAATATAAACCTTTGATATAATTTGAGGTTAAGTTTATAAGAAAATCCTAATATTTGGAGAAGGTAGAGATTATGTGTTTTTTCTAAGAAATGCATATTTGTATGGATACTACAAGTGGATGTGGTTTTAGAACATATTTATCTGGGGGTCATAATCCAAAAAAAGTGTTAGTCAAGTATATTTTAGCCGTTATTCTAGAGAATGGTGTGTGTGTGTGTGTGCTTACTACACACTTGGTTTGAGAATATTTGGGTAAATTATTAGGATATTTCATATTTTATTTACAAACCATTATGAAAGAGTTGAAAATAAAGATATCCCTGCAGAAATAATGATTATAATTATAAGATTAAAAATTAAAAAAAAACTATTTTTTATATTATGTTTTAAACCATATTTATATTTATACATTATAACATAAAATTCATATTTTCATGATAAAATATAGTATATTTCATTTTTAATAAATGACACCTCAGAGAAATAAGAATATCAATTCTAGAGAAAAATGTAGAGATTGATCTACTAAGGTAGCTGGTACATATGGTATTGTAAATGACTGAATCATATCTATATTAAAGAATATTAACGAGGTTATGAAAAAAATCCACGCTTGAATAGAGAAACCTATTATTCCATAGCATTATTCTCCTATGTTTGATCACTTCATGTGATAGTTACCCCCATTGTTTTGTAGTAATACTAATCCAGTGGTACCTGAGAAATAGATTTTGTCCCTTGAGGAGATATTTTTGGCCTTTAGATGTAATAAAAAGGAAAAGGTTTCAATTTAGTGTTTTGTATCAATGTATATTCTGATAAATGATGGTCATTGATCCAAAATACTATTTTGGAAGAAGTAATAAAGCTTATGGAGTTAAAATATATTAAATAAACATTTTTTGAAAAATATTTCCATTACGACAAATTAACTATAATCAATAAAAAGATCCTTAGATTAAATAAAAAAGGAATAATAATGTTTTATGGAGTATGGGGATTCCTTAAGATTATCTTGGTATGTTATAGATTACATACAAAATACAGAAAGAAATATTAACCATTTCATTCAAAGTATTAAGAGACGTATCTGAAGGGTGATGGTCCTTAAAATTTTTCTTAATATGATGGAATATATTTAAGTAACATAAAAATATAGAAGGAATTTTATTGATACATTATATTCATTGTTAATCAATATAATAAATGGATGGAATATTAGAAAAAGGATAAACTAAATAATATATAAAAAAATTCCCACATGTGATAAATGTAGAAAGGAACACCTAGTTACATGGTTGAAGGGAATAAGAGTTTTCTTTATGTGTGGAGAGAAAGATGATAAATCCCTTGAATTAATGGGGAATAAAGAAATAGTTAACATAGTATGTTTCAAATGTAAGTATATGGGGAACTATCCAAAAAAATCCCCAACAATAAAGGAAATATACAACGGATCAAACTAAGGGATCATGGTTAAACATATGTTACTACAACTTCCAAATTTGAATGAATAAATTTTTTATGTATTTATATTAATGATTTATATAGTAGAAGTATTTTATCATTAGTAAAATATATAGAGGTTTTTCTGAAATGAATTTTCTTTATGGATTTCAATGAATTTATTAAATGGTACTGGTAACCTTGAAAAGTGATTTAGTACTAAGGTAATATTTTGGAGAACACATGTTAAGGGAATAAAAACCCTCAAAATGTTCCTAATGTTGAGTTAATTATGTTTGGAGATGATTAAAATTTATGATGTAAAATGGATAATATTTATGACCTTGGAAAAAATTGGTGGTTTAATGAAAAATTAGACTATATTATCTTTGGTGAATTTTAAAACATTTTTGGATTTATATAACATATTCAATAATATGTTATTTTATTTAAGTAATTAAGTGATTGTAAACATTTAAAATAATTCATGTTTTCATTATGTATTTTCAGAAATTTTTTCATTTACCATGTATCATAAGAATATATAGTAAAGGTATTAACATATTTGGAATATGGCATTGTAATCTACTTTATATTCTCTAGGGATAAATGATTGATAAATTATTTTTGATTTATGGGTTTTGAATTTATTTAGACATATTTTGGACGAGTATTCTATATATTTTTGATGTGTTATAAAACAATACATGGAATGAAATTTCATACTCCCACTAATTGGGATGAAGTTTTAAAATTGAATCTTGTAAGGCAGTCACTTGTAGAGTAAACAATGAAAAGATAAGGACTATTCAAACCCATATTAATTCTTATCAAAGTCGGAAAATAGTTGTGCTGATAACCAAAGGAATGTGTTTTTATTTAAATTGGTTGATCACACTTTCTTTAAAGTATCTCCCATTAAGGGTGTCATAATGTTTTGTATAAAATTGAATCTAAGACCCATGTAAATAAGACCCTTTGAAATTTTAGAAAGGATAGGAGTATTGGATTACCGACTAGCAATGCCAATAAGCCCATCTAATGTACATGATGTGTTACATATATCATTTTTAATTACAAGAGAATACCAATTCATATTCTCACCTCTGAAGACATAGAATTGGAAGACATCCCATCTTACTGTGATAGCATATTCATATTCCTAATACTAGAGAGAAAGTTTTGAGGAACCAGATGACTCAATAGGTAAAGGTACTTTTGATAAATCATAATATAGAGGAAGAAATATGGGAACTATAGGACAACATGAATAAGAACTACTCTCATTTTTTAGAAGTTAATACCAAAGAAATTTCAATGATGAAATTTTTATATGAATGAATAATATAACAACCCTAGGTTTATGAAATATTTTAATTTAAATAAATCAATTATCATCAATATCTTCTGATACACGCAAGACCAACCCAAAAATATTTTATTTAAAAATTATATTTTAATAAGACTATAATAAAATGAATATTTTCATGTTTCACTGTACAAAAATTCTAATTTTATATAATTAATATCAATTTTGAACTAAGATTTGAAAATTAATCCTAAAAATATTTTTTGAAATTTTCCCTAAAAATAAGCATTTATGAATACTTGAAAATGTCGTATATAAATATTACCCCATTTATAATTAATAATGGTTTAAATTATTTAAAATTAAAAATTTATTTATTATTAATTTGATAGAAATAATTTTCATAAAATTTAGAGATAAAAGTGATATTTTTATGAAAACTGATATTTTTTCATAAAACTGTTTTTAAGGCTTATTGTTTTCCAATTATAATTAATTTAAAAAATATTTAATTATGAATGAATAAATTTAAATAAATAGATTATATATATAAATATGAAATTTTAAATCCATATGATGATTATTAATCTTTATATAGTTAATATAAGATCATCTTATACTTAAAAAATGTATTTCTTGAAAACCCGTTTTTCAACATGTTTTACAAGTTTATTTTAAATTAATTTTTTTATATTATGTTAGTTAAACATTAAAAAATTAATTCCATATTTGGTATCTCTATAATTATTATTAGGTAATAATTTCAACTTAATTTTTGATCATAATTATTAGTAAAAACATTAATAAATTAATTAATGAGTTTATGGTTAAAAACTGGGTTTTCACATTACTTGAACGTGTATTAAAATTAACTTTCCACATGCATAGAATTATTATTATATAAAGTTTATTTAAAATTTAAATTATATTTTATATAATTTTATACAATGGGATATTTTATTTTAGGAACAATGGGTAAATTACCTAGGTTAGAAAATAAGTAATAGTGGTGGAAACAAAAATAGTAAAAGTAAATAAATGTAAGTGACATGGGAATTTTTTTTAAAAATGTTTTTAATGGGGTAGAGGTTTTTATAAAACATTAAATCAATAAAATCTTTTATTTATCAACTTTAGAGGCACATTGGTTGAGTGTGACATCCCATTATTGAATTGTTTTGGTTATTTACAAAAATGAAACTTCTTAATTATAAAAGGGAACTCCCTCACCTAATTTCATCACACTAGTAAAACCATTTGGATTGAAAAAAAATCCTATTAAAATACCTCACCAATATAATTAAAAAAATTAATAGGTTTTGGTATTCCCAGAGTACCAACCCTATGGTCCTTAAGAAGAGATCCAAATGAGGATTCTTTAAGAGAAGGTAATTGTCTTAATGATGTTCATTATTTTTCTTTTTTCCTTTTATTGACTTAAATTATGTCTTAGAACATAAAATATAATACCACCAGTATATCACTATTATTGAGATGATATAATTTTTGGGGAATAATATTTATCTATCACATTATACATCAAATTGGAAACAAAGTCATCGCTCATGTGTACGACGAACTATCGCCTCGTGAGCTGATGTAATTTTTTTATCACTAAATCACATGGATAGTTATAATGATGAAAATAATTAATATATATAGTATTTATTACATGATATTTATTATATGAAATTAATATATCAATCACTTCCTTTCCCTTAAACCCATTAGTGGAATGATGTTTTCATTCATGCTTATTTACAACCCAATGTCACCAGAAAGAGATGTGCTTCATTTTCCAAGTATAATTGTCAAGAATGGTCCTAAAAATATATATAATCATGAAATATTATATTTAAAACATTGATATATTTATGTAGATTATGTTACAATTTCTTATACAAAATAACCAGAACTTTTTTGAAAAAACACGAATGAGATAACAAATTAATTAACATATGAAACAACAACAAAAACAATATAATATTATTAATGAACTGGTGGTAAATTTTAATAATATTTTTATATATAATTTTATAAAATTATAATGGTTCTATTATAATTTAATAAAATTATTAAAACCAATATACTTGAGGATAAATCATTTTCAAATAAATGGAACTATGATGTAAGGGATTTCATCTCAATTTCTATTCCATTCAGACATAATTGTGAATATAAACCTATTAAATTTTATGTGGATTATTTACTACACAATTTATGTATTTAACATGAATACCTATTTATTTTTTATGGTTAAATTCTCAATTCAATTTCATTTTTTCACGTGGTTACAATTTAAAAGCTACCAAATATGTATGTATCTATTCTATAATCTCACTTTATTTTAGTATTACATTTACATTCATTAAATGAATATTATCATTTATCCTTCATATTCTCGAGTAATTTTATCATACTTTTTAAATTTAATTATTTCCCTATTTACATCTATCTTTTCCTCTCATTATTGATGGAGTTGGTAGCCTTGAACCAACTACTTTGTACATTATTCATTAATAAATACCTTACCACATATTGATAGTTCTTCTCCATAACAATGAATGTGATAATGGCCTAAGGATAGCTATTGCATTAAAGGGTCATAGCAGATCCCTACAATGATGAGAACTCGGAAGTGCCATAACACAATTCTTGAATATACGTTCTATGGTCGAATGATGTTATTCGAGGGACACAAATAATACAAGCTATTATGGCTGAGGAATCTTAAAACATTGAGGCACCTTCTCATGGTGTGCGCCTTTATTAATATCCAAGAGGATATTATGAGAATGAGACCGACCAGTAAGAAATATACATTTCATTATGTCATCAGATATTCCTATCTGTGGACATGTGTATTGGTCCTTAGACTTTAAGATTATTATTAATGGGTATTATTACTCACGCACTTAGATGTATTGATGAAAAATGGGAAAAAATGTTCGCATCAAGGTAGGATATGTTGGGTGAGTCATGAGTGATACTACATTAATAGATAATGCGAGGAATGATTTGTACCTTCCATTCTATAATGGAAGTAGATATCTTAGGCCCTTTGATGGAATTGATATATCCTAAATAAATCCATGGCCATGGTGAGGAATGGGAAAGTTCAATTCTGTAAAGTCAAAGAAAGAATAATCAAGAGCATGGGTTGATGGCAATAGCATGCAACCCACTTGATTCGAGATATCAAGACAATGAGATTACATTACATGGTAAGACTTCATAGGATGTGAAACATCACTGTAGTTTTAACTTCTTTCTCTATAAGTGCCTTGGCATGTTTCTAGATGCTATCCTTAGACTTTAGGCAGGCTCCAGCTAATGCCACAGAGAATGGGGCCTAGAGGGTCACATAGTAAGTGTGTCTAAGTTTCTCAGTTAAATATTAATTTAACAAGTTGAATAAAGATTATTCTCTATTATGGTTTAATAATTTTTCAAGGATGTATGATCTCATTTATTTCGACACTAGTTATTTGAGAGAACATATTTTGGGTGAAATAATATATTTATTAGCGAGTAATGCAGTGATATTTATTTGAGAAATTAATATCCATTATTCAAGGTCTAATAAATGTGGTGGAGGAAATAAAGAAAATGGAAAAAACAAAAGTACATGTTGTGTATATATTAATATACATGCTGTGTATTATGGGAATTTATGGTAAATAATATTAATTATTTAATTAAATAATATTAGGTGTAATTTATTTGGCGAATGTCATGTAATAATAATAGTCAACTGTTATTTTTAGACATGGGGTATTACTAAGAATTAAATGAAATGAATAAATGATTTTGAGTAATTAAATAATTTAATTATTTTATGTAATTAAAATCCCAATTATATAATTCACATTAGCCTTTCCATTTTTTTCTAGTTGTGCATGAGGGATTTGGAAAATCTCTCAATCCAAGAGAGAATTATTTTTCCACCAAGAAATCTCTCAAGCTACAATAGAGATATCCTCCTCCACCGGATCAAGGAGATCGAAGGTAGACATTGTAAGTGAAGGATCTTCCATGCTATCACATGGAGATCCATTCAGTGACGTCCAGAGATACGTGGAGCATGTTTGGAGCACCGATAGAGGAATCCAATACTTGGATTCTACGATGCAACAACTGATCACATCAGATTGTGATCAGAAACAACAATAGAGAGAGAATTCACTCAAAGTAATTCTCATATTTTAATTAAATTAATTATAAACAACATATGATGATCCTCTATATGGTTCTGGGACTCCCCTCTTTTCTTTTGTTCTTCGTTCTATTCCGAAGATCTAGCGTTTTATTATCGTGACAGGACTCGGATTAAATGTCGTTAACAACAAAAATTAAAGTTGGGTACACCCACCAATGCGCTTCTGCTGCACTGGGAACCTACAAGTGGTATCAAAGGGAAGTTATATCGTTGATTATAATTATTTAGTTTTCCATTGGTAATTTATGCATTTAATAATTTCACTGTTTCAATTGAAGTTAATCATTCTATAAATATAAATCTCTAGATCTATTCCTCCTATCTCGTTCCTCGTTCACCTTACAGAAACAACTTTTTCTTTTTAATTTTGATTAAAATAAAATAGAGGATCTCATCTGGAGGTTCCAAACGTTCCTAGTTGTACAACACTAGAATACACGGTGTGTATTTGGTAGTACACACTATGTAGTCTAGCTTCAATGCATCAAACTGGTCCACCAAATCAGGCCATGTGTTGGAGTATTTCTACGTCTTAAATGACTTTGTGTGTTGACAAGGAATAGGTGGTACATGGTTTCTATATTACATGCCTTGTGGTCCATTGAATAAGTCATGTAGTCTCTTAGGGTTAGGGTTGGACTGTGTGCCCTGTACACAGCTTTCCCTACTGGAAACCTTGTAACGCGGATACTACATAAAGTTTGTCCTACTAAACACTCCATAAACTCTGATGATTTCTGAAGTACATCTACATGCCATGTCCACAGGCATGTACTTCGGATGGATGGTGAACAAAAGTTCATGCCATGTAGTCAGAACTACATGCTGTGTACTCATCCAAATTAAACAGATTTATTAAAATTTATTATTATATTATACAAACCCTTAACACATGTACCATAGTGCAAGCATAATGCTGAGGCACAACGTGTGATAGGTGTTTTATATATATGTGTTTAATTTAACATCTATGTAATGTACATTACTACTCATTAGGTAGTTAGGAATGAGAATTCACTAGGTTGCCTCTAAGGTACAAGTTACATAAAAAGATAATTTTAAATGAATTTATTTGTTTAAAATTATGATGGATGAGAATCTTAAGGAAATTCATAAAATGGTTTAAGATAAAAGGATTGATTAATTAAAGATATTTAATTGATTCAAGAATGATTTATCATAAACAATAAAGATTAAATAATTGAATTCTATTTTAATTTATGTGTAAATATCATTGCATGTATGGATGATCATGAGATAGGCCAAGACCTTTGTTTGTGAATGGTTTCTTTTAATTAATTTATTTAAATTAAATTTGTTGGCATGCGAGCCTTCTCCTCATTAATATATAGGGAATGTGTGCCCAAGGTTTATTTTATGTAAAACCCCATTTACGCCTCACCTACATGTCTGATAAAATCATATTTAATGGATGGAGCACCCAAGGTTTCTATCAGTTTCATGTTTTATTTATTGTGGGTGTGTTGTCACGATCACACAATTGATGAATTAAACAAGATTGCAAGATGGAACTAAAATAAGATCATATTATGTGTAAATACTATCTTAGACATGGTTAATCACATAAGTATATCCCACATAATATTAACAAGAAAGTAATCAAAGATAATAAAATGGAAATTTATGTATAAGGATAAAATCCCTCAAATAAAATATCAAGTCGGTGTAGCCTTCCATAATCTTGGTTGGAATTGAACCATAGTTCAAGGTGCTTGAACAACCCTAGTTTGGGTGTTCTGAATTATCGTGGAATTATAATTCAAGTTTTTGGGTTCACTTGACTTGGTTTTCATCAAGGGTTGACTACCACAGTAGTACTTGGTGTGACCAAGAGGCAAAGGTTGAGGAAACCCAAAATAAAAAGGATATCAGGATTGGGGAGTCCACTCAACGGATCAAGGAGCTACGAGTTAATGAAGTTGGCATTTGGAATTCCTACCTAAAACCCTTCAAGTTGCTTGACCAACCCTAGTTGGGGTACTATGAAGAGCAATATGGATCCTTTCCACTAGAATATTCAGGCAACAGAATATTCCGTCGTCAATGGTGAGGGAAACTGGATTTCAATAAAATAGTGAGAGACTAATAAGTATTAATTTATTTATTTGTCTTAGTTTTGTCATGATAAATTACTAAACCTTTTATCATCTTGATTTTTATAAATGACAAGAAAAATGGATTTAAAAATATTTTTTAGAACCATACTCGAGAAGGAAAACCTTCTCACCAGCACCAATTACCAACAATGGAAGAGGTGTTTACGTGTCATACTTCGCCATGAGAGGAAATTGTATGTACTGGAAGAGACTATTCCAGTTGTTCCTGGAAAAGAGTCTAGTGATGAGGAACTATCTCTCTATATGAAACATATGGATAATTCCAAATATGTCCAATGTTTCATGCTATCGGCCATGTATAATGAGCTCTTGAAACAACATGAAAACATGGACGCATATAGCATGATGTCTCACCTTAAGGATCCCTACCAAGAGAAGGCGAGACATGATGGATATGAGATCTCCAATGATTTTTTACAACTGAACTTGGAGAGTCTACACCAGTTGGACCTCTTGTTGTCAATATTATTGGCTACATTGAACGCCTTATTATATTAGGGATTACGTTCCCAGATGAGTTGCATGCAGATCTCATCCTATCATCACTATCCAAGACCATATCTATATTTATTTTCAACTATAACATGAGAAATAATGAGAAGGGTCTATCGGAACTTATGACCTTGATTTTCCTGGTAGATAAATACATGGGAAGTGACAAACCTGCAGTCCTTACGATGAAGAAGAAAAGGAAGGAAAAGGAAAAGGGTCCAAGGATTCATAAATGATCTGAAGCCTATGAGCATCGTCCCTCCAAGTAGGGGATGATCAAGAGTCAGGGAAAGGAATGGGAGGTAGTTTGTTTTTCATATGTAAAGCAAGGCCACTGGAAGAGGAACTGCACCCAGAAGCATGGGGATGCTAAAGGTGCATTCGTTATCGAGTGCAATCTTTCCATTTCTACACATTGGGTATTAGATATAGCTTATGGGGCTCACATTTGAATTCAAATATAGGAACCAAGTAGATTTAGAAAGATTTCCAGAGGAGAGGTGGATCTTAGAGCTTCCAATGGCACGAGGCTGGCTGCGTTGTCCATTGATGATTACCTCCTCTCACTACCAACTAAGATGATTTTGGTTTTACATATCTGTTATTATGTTCCTAGTGTTACCAAAAACATAATTTCCGTATCATGTATGGATATGGATGGATTTATTTTCATGTTTTGAAATAAGGTTTGTCTCTTTTATAAGAACAACGTATGTTATGGTATGGTGCATTTAAATAATGGTTTGTATGTATTATATTATGAAAACCAAGTGTTGGAAAATGATAACAAAACAAACTCACATGACTCATACATCACCCAGTTGTGGCATCACCGCCTCAGTCGTGTAAATGAGAAGCACTTCACGAAGCTCTACCAAGATGGTTATTTAGACTCTAATGAGCTAAAACCACTTGATAGATGTCATGCTTGTTTACAAGGTAAAATTACCAAGCCTATTTTCGGTGGACATGGTTTATGGGCCATAGAGATTATAGGATTGGTTCACATAGATGTTTCTGGACCATTTCCATTAAAAGCTAGAGGTGGATATTCTTACTTCATTACTTTTACTGATGATTTGAGTAGATATGGCTATGTCTACTTAATGAGGTATAAGTCAGAAGCCTTGGAGAAAATTAATGAATTTAAGAATGTATTAGAGAATCATCTTGGTAAGAATATAAAAAAAACTTTTATCGGATCGAGGTGTAGAATATATAAACCAAGAGTTCATCGATCTTCTACGGGAGTCTGGGATTCTATATCAACTCACTCCTCTTTATACACCATAGTGGAATAGTGTTAGTGAAAGGTGGAACCACACCTTTTTGGACATGGTGAGGTCAATGATGAGTCATGCAGATCTTTCATTATTCTTTTGGTGATAGGCATTACAAAATGCAGCATACACATTAAACCGAGTACCAACTAAGGTGGAAAATGGAATTCCCTCTGAGTTATGGAATGTAAAGAAACCCATTTTTTTACAAAAAAAATATATGGGGGTGTGAGAAGTTTGTTAAGGCCTTCTCAGGAAACAAACTAGCACCCCGGGGCACAAGTTGTATCTTTATAGGATATCATAAGGAAACGAAAGGATATTACCTATATAACCATTTAGATAATAAAGTGACCATTTCCATACAAGCCATCTTTCTTTAGAGGGAGAACATCCTAAAAAGGATAGTGGGAGAAAGATTGACTTAGACGAAGTTGATGCTCAAGATACATAGAAGTTGGTACCAGAACAAGTTCCACATGTCGATGTGGAAGAGGTTCCAGAAACACAAGTACTACGTAGGAGCTCAAGATAGGTAAGGGAATTAGAGAGATTTGGTTTCTTAGTCACTGAGGATAGTGAATAATTATTGTTATACAATGATGAATGTCTCTTCTATAAAGAAGAATTAGAAATTTCAGAAGATATAAGATGGATAGAATCTATGAATTCTGAGATGGATTCCATTTATCATAACCAATTATAGGTTCTAGTCGATGAGCCCTTGATGTAAATCTTATTGGATGCAAATGGGTATTCGAGAGAAAACTAGACTTGGAAGGTAAATTTTGCACCTATAAAGTAAGGCTAGTGGATACATGAATCATACAACATCAAGGAATTGACTATAATGAAACCTTTTCGCCTATTTCCAAGTTTAAATCCATTAGAATCATACTTTCCATAACAGCTTACCATGACTATGAGATTTGGAAAATGGATGTCAAAACAACATTCCTTAATGGGATCCTTTAGGAAGATGTCTATATGACACAACCAGAAGGGTTTGTGACACTAAGTGAAGCCAAACGGGTTTGTAAGTTACAGAAATCCATTTATGGATTTAATAAAGCATCTGGTTCATGGAACATTCGATTTGATGAAGCTATAAATAAATTTGGATTTATTAAGAATAAATGTGAGCCATGTGTTTATAAGAGGTTTAATGGGAATGTGGTCATTATCCTAGTAGTATATGTTGATGATATATTTCTTATTGGGAACGATGTACTGATCTTACATTCAGTTAAGGACTAGTTGAACAAGTGTCTCTCTATGAAGGACTTGGGTGAAACAACCTACATTTTAGGGATCAAGATCATTCGTGATAGATCCAAGAGGCTGCTTGGACTAAGTCAGGGTACATACATTGACCAGATACAAAAGTGATTTAGTATGGAACAATCCAAGATGGGATTGGTTCCAGTGTCACATGGCCTACCTCTTTATAAGAAAATGTTTCCTCAGACACAACAAGAGAAGGATAGAATGAGTAAGATCCCATACGCTTCGGCTATAGGATCCATCATGTATGCCATGTCATGTAACAGGCTTGATGTTGCCTAGTCACTGATCATGGTAGGAAGATATCAAACAGATCTAGAAGAATATCATTGACTGCTATTAAGACTATCCTTAAGTATCTTAAAAGAACTAAGGATATGTTCCTAGTGTATGGAGGATATGAGGATATTTCCATCAGAGGGTATGCTAATTCAGGTTTTCAAACAGATCCAAACAATCTGAAGTCGCAATCTGGATATTTTTTCTGTCTCAATAGAGGATCTTTGAGCTGGAGGAGTTCAAAGTAACCAGTTGTCACTGATTCTACAGTCGAGTTCGAATATATAGTAGCTTATGATGCAGCCAAGGAAGCTATCTGGATTTGGAACTTTGTCTAGGAGTTTGATGTGGTGCTTAACAATAAAAACCCTATCACATTGTATTGTGATAATTCTACAATGGTGGCTCTTGCAATAAAACCAAGGTCACATCAACAGACAAAGTACATACTCCGAAATCATCACCTCTTGAGGGATTTCTATCAAATGGGTGAAGTTTCAGTTATTAGAGTTTCTATGGAAGAGAACATGGTGGACCCCATGACTAAAGGCATGTCCTAGAAGAAGCATGAATATCATGTGAGAGCAAGTAGGATAGAAGTTGTTAGCAGTTGGCTCTAGTCAAAGTGGGAGTCTGTTGGATTTGGTGTCCTAGAACAAAATACTTTGTACTTTATTCATTAATAAATACCTTATCACATCTTGATTGTTCTTCAATGTGATAATGCATGTGATAATGTCCTAAGGATAGTTATTTCATTAAAGGGCCATAGTGAATCCCTACTATGATGAGAACCCAAAAGTGCCATAACACTATTCTTGAATATATGTTCTACGAGTCATGCAGATCTTTCATTACACCTACTAATGCGATTCCGCTGCACCCAGAACCTACAATTATTACTTAAATATAGAAATTAAAAATTTAATGGATAAATAGATTTGGTTTTTTTAAATAGACATATATTTTTTTTGGGTCCATATTTTCAAAAAATATTTAAAAAAATGTTTTTAATTATTAGAATGATTTATTAAATACATTTAAGTTATACATGAATTTTAAAAATTATTTTAAAGTCAAATTTATTCGTTTTTCAAAAGTTATTATTTTATAAAAAGTCAGAAAGAATTTTTTTAATGTATAAATTGATAATAGACTTCCCCATCACCATATTCAATGTTTTCACAAATAAAACTGTTTTATGAAACCCTATTTTAATATCTCACTTCTATTCCCTTTATTCTTTCAAATGATATTATTTTTTAAAAAAAACCCTTATTCCTAGTGAACTGATGTCCACCCCTCATTTCAAGAATGATTTTTTGTTTATTAACGTTATTTTAAAGAAAGTCACTTTGTTATGATAATTTTTTAGTGTAAATTAATTTTATCTTAACTATCCAAATTATTTGTTTCATGGATATGATAATTTCTTAAACTATAAAAAAAATTTACATACAGTGTTTACTTTGAATTTTATTATTAAATGGGGAAATATTGATACATCTATATTTCGTAATAAATATAGATAATTCTTCAAAATGAATATTATTATTTAATTAGATACAGTATTATATATATATGGAATTAATTGGACATATAGTGATGGGTGGGGATCAGAAGTATATATCCCCTTTAAGCATCAATATGTCTCACAGGACAAGTTAGTTTGTCCAAATAAATGGGGTTTTACCCATAGATTGAATAATCTTATGAAGTTCTTGATGGTATAGATACCATGACATCTGAGACCATGGAATGAAATATTAAGAATTTACTTTATTGAGAATTTATTTATTATTATCCATTAGATTATTTAATTGATATTATCCAAGGATGCATTTTGTTCGGATGTTATTTAAGAGAATGTGTTTTAATATATTTACCTTTACATATTAATTATGACTTACTAATTTTTATTGTTGTGTTATTGATTAAATGAAATGTGTGTTCAGTTAATTACATTTATCTATTGATTCAAGATAGAATCAACTATACTTAACCCTTACTGAGAATTTGATATTTCCATTTGTTTGTTCCCTTTTGACATGATATAAATAAGAATTCTCATCACGAGTTAAATCATGCTGAATATTTTATAATACTATGATTTATTGTTTACCAAATGTAAAATGTGTTTCATGTATATATCTAGATATCCATGACTGCTAAACTAATTAGTCCTTTTGGATTTGACCCCCTGGTATCATGACCATATAATAAAGTAGGCATCAACTTTGGGTTATTGGAGTCGTGGTTATTATAGATGAGGTCTGATCCACTGTGTTTGATGGTCTTTATAGTCAACCATGGTGAATGAAATAGTTTTTTAACTTATGTTGGTGACACACTTTTATGAAATAGGCTTATAGATCATGAATTATAAGAATTTCACATTCTTATGAGTTATGTATTTTGGAATTATAATTATTTATGCCATGACTCGTGTATATGATATATGATATGTTGGGTATGAAATTTTTAAGTTATGTTCCTGAAATAATACACTTATTCTTACCTTAATATTTCATTTGACCATATAATGATATCTCCCATTTTTACCCTTACTGGTCATATGATCACACCATTTCTTATGTTTTCTTTACCTGGGTTATGGTGAAGGTTTCTAAGCTTTTTATGTTATGGAAGAGTAAATGATGAGAAGATATTTATAGGAGATGTTGAAAATCTAACATTAAATAAGAAGATTGAGTACCTAGCCTCTAAAGGTCATAATGATATTTGGGTTGTAATCAATCACATTATAAAATCAACACAATTCATTTCCATCAGAGATGATTTATCTCTTTACTATCCTTTTAGGATATAAATTATGAAGGTGGTAAGGGTGCATTGAGTAGCATAATCTATTATATCATATTTGGATATGAGGTTTAACTTGTTGTTTTAAAGAAGCCTTCATCGTGATTTGAATACAAAGTTGAACATTTGCACTACATATCATCCTAAAAAGCATGTTCATCCTAAAAAGAATATTAAATTTCTATAATAATTATTTGACCATGTTTTAAGGATTAAAATGGTGTTGGGTTCAACACCATCATTTGGTATAATATTATTATAAAAATAACTTTCACCTGAGAATTTAGATCATTCTTTACTATGTTATCTATGGTAGGAATTTCATAACCCCAACATTATGGGATATAGATTAGAGAATTAATGTTTTTGAGACCTAATTTAGAAAAGGAAATAGTGGATAAGGATATATCTATTCAGAAGCACCTCAATGTATCTTAGAAAAAACTAGATAAGTTAGGTTGGAAATCAGTAGTAGGATCTAGTGTTCAAAGTTAGTGATAAGGTATTCCCAAAAATATATAATTTTAATAAGGTTATACGATTTGGAAATAAGAGAATGTTTAGCTATAGATATAACATCCCTTTCAAGATTATTTACTTTATCATGAAGGTTTTATATCACATGGTCCTTTAACCAAATCTATCTCATGTTGATGATGTGTTCTATGTATCTCCCTTAAGGAAGTACATACTTGATCCTTCTTATATACATAACATAGAGGTAATACCACTTTAGAATTATCTCTCTTATAATGAAAAATTAGTGGGTATTTTGGATTGAAAATAAAATGTTTTGTAAAATAATACCACTCATTTTGTAAAAGTTTTTTTGTGATACCATAAATTTGGAGAAGCTATGGGGGAACTCGATATTATAATTAGGAAAAAGTCACCTTAATTGTTTTTATTGAATTGAAGGGATTTTGAGATAAAAAATTTTATAGGTGTGGTAGAATGTAACAACTATATATTTTATGATGTATTTATATTTAAATAATTTTTTTATTTGATATCTTTCTATACATGCCCAATCGAGCTTAAACTAACCATGATATACAACTAAAATATTATTATTTAATTTGATTGTTATTGGATACACGTTGGATTGGAAGATATGAATAAGAATAATAAAATTGTTGACAATTATTATTTATTTATTTATAAAATTATTAAATATTTTTTAATCAATTTGAAATTAAAATAATATCATTTTAATCAAAATAATTGTTTTTTTTATAAAAAAAAATTGAACAATGTGTTTTCATATTAATAAATTTAATTTATCTCTATTTATGAATGATTTTTATGAAAGGTATATCTTATATATCCAATAAAATATTTTAACATTCATCTATATGTTTTTATATGGAATGGAATGAAGGTGAACATAATTTTATTCGTAGAAATGCATTCCACTAAAAATGGTTTTGTTGCATTTTGAAGAAATAGTTTAAAATGAATTAATATCATATATAGAAATTAAATATTATAAAATGGAATAAATATTTTGAATAAGTATAACTATTACTATTAAATAAGGTTTAAAATATCATAAAAAATCTTCAATTTAATTATTTCATTATGTTTCTACCTTATACAACTTATATTTTTTTTATTTTTATTTTTGGCTCCACATTACTTGAGTATGATGTCAATATATTTTAATCATTTGTAAAAGTCCAAATGTTTCTTCTCTCTCCCTTATAAAAGGATAACACCACTCCTCTATTCATAATAATTAATGAGTATTATATATCTAAAACTAAATTACCTAATAACTTTCTAACATATCTAACCAAATTCAAGGAGTTCTAGTTTGATATGAATACCGTCATTTCAAGGATTTAGGTGTAATCCGAAGGAGGATTCTCAATAAAGAGGTATAACTATTAATTCATTACATTAAATTTTATTTTTTAAACATATGATATACATTCTAAAATAATGAATTCTTTATCTTCAATATAATTAATTTTAATTATTAGTATGGGTCAACCATTTTCAATATCCGTTTCATTTAATGTGAAATAAAGGTATCACCCCTTTGTATGGTCGGACTACCTCTTTTACATAGTGATTCGATTTATTTTAAATCACGTTAAATATTATATGGTTATTATGATTGATTTAATTTTTATAGAATGTATTCCCAAAATAATTATTTTTACCATTTTATTATATCTTACATACCTTCTTAGCTTTCCATCCATTTGAAAATGATGACTCTGCTTGTGCGTACGTGCAGACTACCACCTCTACAAAGTGTTGGAATTTATATATCATTTAGAAATTACATGGAAGTTAATAAGTATAGATTTAATTAATATATAAGATACATATGATATAATATTTTATCAATTGTAGTTAATTATTATTTACAATTTTCCCTTCTAACAATTGATAAGTGGAATTATTATGTGTGTGATTGTATGGACTACCATCTCTAGAAAGTTAGGTTATTCATTTTTCATCACGAGGTTATATGAATAATTATAATAGTGTAAATGATGAAAAAAATTTATAATTATTTATTCATTAAGAATATGGATATGATTAAATATTAACCAATGTGAAATTACTAATTCCATTGAACTGAAACATGGATAAAAGATGGACACGTTTTCACCTGAATGTTCATTTTAATGAGTAAATTATTTACAAAAGGATAATTGGAAATTATAAAGAAATTATGCATAAATATATATATACATATATTTATATTTATATATGAATAGTCTTTTGTAAAATAACTTTAGTAATGTTATATTGATTTTTTAGTATATTTTAAAGAATATAATGAAATATATGACTTTATTTAAGGGTTTATTTTATAATCTCATTCTTTTTCGGGATTGTCTATGCTAAATTTCCATTGATAGAAATTTTAAAGGACTTATCCTTTAACATAAATATATATTAGTTTCATTTTTTATTCCTCAATTTTTAATTTAATATATATATTATCCTCTATTTGGTATAAAAAATGATCAACAAACTATTTTTTATTAAAAGATGATGTTATTTCCCCTTTTGATGAAAAACATTTTCATTGGTGTTCATACTCTTCAAAATTGTTTTATGAAATTTCTTACCTATGTATAAAATGTTATAAAAATTTAATATTAATGGAATTTTACTATATTTATAAGGCCTTAAAAATTTTCTTTATAATGATTTTTTTATAAGTAATTCATTTTTATATTTTTACAAAGGTGGTAAAGGAATATTTTTTTGATATATACAGAATGAAATGATTTTCCCACCATTTTAACCATTATTTTATTTTACTCCCCTTTATAATTTTCCATGGTAATTTTCAAATAGAATGTAATCAAATTATTTTTGTAAATTTTTAAAATTTTAATATGTATTTTTAAATTGAAAAGTGTATTTTCCATAATAAATATTATAGTGATCATTTAAAGGTTTTTTTCATTTTTGATAACATCCTTTAATGTTAATTATTATTTACTAGGGATAGGATCCATTTATAACATATTTATTCTTTCTCATGATAGTTTATCATTATTATGATAATATTATTATAAAATATATTTATTTTCCCTGAGATATGCTATGATTAAATGATTAAATGTTTATAAAAACTCATTTCAAATCCATTGGTAATGGTATGAAGAAATGATGCATGTTTTATGATCTAGTGGTACACATATTAGTTGATTGTGATTATGGGATGGGTTGGCATATAATTTTTTTTGACATACAATGAATTTTGTAAATTTATATTTCTCATGAGATAATAAGGTCTGGAGTTGTGAGTGAGCCCAGTTTAATGAGGTACTTTTTCCATTGTTATAGGATTGGGATTGGACCTTGACTAAGGAAACGATGGAATGAAGAGTAAACCCAATCGCCTATGATTGTATTGGAAGTGATAATTGACTAAGGAAATGATTTTATATGCTTATGTCTATGCCGAAAACTTATTTTTTATACTTATGATACGTTTTTAGGGATAATGATTGGTCATTGATGATTCTGTATACTTATGATGTATATATTTCATTATGACAAACCTTCATTCCTTGGTTTATTAATATTTATCTTTGACTGATTATGTATAATTGTTTATCTTATTATCATGTTCTTATACCCTTATTCTAATCTTATTCTCCAATATGATCATTGAATGATATATCTTATGTTTACCCTTAGTAATAATCCAAAATAACACTTTCGTATGTTTTCCCTCCAAATATTTTGGAGAAAGGTTTTAAATAGGATATATCATTCAACATATATGATGGTTATATATCTAGTCTCCCAAGACACTAATACTTTATGATACACAGGTGTGTATTGTTGTAAAATGTATTTAATATTCATCTAAAATGATAAAATATTATCATATGAAATTCCCAAGTCACCTAATAATTATTATTTCACATTTATGATATGATCTAACACATATAATGTTCTTATTAATAATAGAGAAATATTTTTACCTCGTCCAAAATTCCATATTCAATGACGAGGAGAGATATTCAAAAACATGTTCACTAAAAAAACTCTATAATCCTTCTCCATTAATCTAGGAATAAAATATGATGATTTTTCGAGGTTATCATAAAATTAAAAATTTCATAAAAATTCACTATTAAAATAAAAAAAATCTATTAAAAGAATCACTAATTTCTAAACCATGTTCTAGCATAATCCAGATTTGGAAGGCCACTTATAAAATGCCTCAAATGTAGATATAGAAATTTATGAGTGTTAGTTATTATTTTATTTAAAATCCATTGAACTAAATTTCTTTTCCCAAAAACATCATTAATCTTGAACAGATGCATTCCGTATATACTCTTCTAAATTGATTTTTTGCAACATATTTTCAATTTTTTGAGGTAGATAAGTATTGTAAAAGAATAAGTGATATCTAAAATAATTTTTAGAGTCTTCCAAACACAAGAGGAAAAATAGTTTTCTTTATTAGACATGATCATCCTCAAAACCCCATGAATCCATATAAAATAACACATAGACAATATATCCAATAAATTCACCACATTCAACTACTTGATCATGATAAAATAAGACAGGTTAATCAAATAATCCAAGATAAAGAAAATTACATCTCATTCCCCTAATGTTCACGAAATAATGGAAACAAAATCTATTAAAATATAATCCCATTTCTACTTAAGTAACTCCAATGGCTACAAAAAATATAAAAACACTAAAAAAATCTCAATCAAACAAGTAGATTACTAAGACTCGTACTCAAATACAAACATATTATTCCTCAAAAACCAAAAAAACACCTAAAAATATGATACATCATTTATAAACCATGATGAACTTATATTGATGAGCTGTGAAAACCCTAAAACACCTCTAATATTAAAAACATGAAATAAAGGATTCCCCTAAAATAAATCATCATGTTAATTATCCTATAACCATCCCAAAAAGAACTCCTAGAGATAACATGGTAACTCAATACTCCACCTTAGAATATCCTTGAAGAGAATCCTCTGAATACTGTAAGAATGAAAATTTAAATTTCAGTCTTTTATAAGTGAAATCCATTATTGAACTCCTGCATATAAAGATATGAATCCCAAATCAATTCCAACATCCTTTACTCACTACAAGCATACTATGATAAATCACCATAAGACATCATACTCAGTGCATCAGTTACTACTATTCCCTTTCTAGTGTATTTGATATTTTGAACTCATATTCCATTAAGAACAAAATCCACCTCCATATAAATTTATTCATATCATGATAATATAAGATATATAATTGTTTCCTATGATCTGTGAAGACTAAAAATCGCTCAAAAATATAATGCATCCATAAAATCTATGAAAAAACTATCGTATGATGATATAAATGGTTATTATAATAATATTCATTAAAATTTAATTGATAAGACACATAGGTGATCACTTTCCTTTATTTCATCATGTTTTAACCAAGTCTAAATGAGAATAATCATTAAATGGATTAAATAATTCCCACTATTTGGATGAGAATATAGGTGATAATCAATTTCTATTCTAATATATAGATATATCTATATAAATTCTTAATTCATTAAAGTAAATGATTTTAGTAGATCTATTACCTGAAATAAATCAAACATTAAACTTTTTTAAAAATATATAATCAAATGTAACAAAAGATATCTACAACATTATTGGGATCCTCAAAAGAAACTATTGCATAAATAATTTACAAAACAAATAATCACACACTACTAAGATACAACACTAATAATTAAATTCATCTCCAACATCCAAAAATTATCATAGACAACATTCTTTTGAGTTGATGTTATTAAATCTCTTTTATAAAAACATAAATCTCAGAGAATGATACTTCATTAATCCCAAATACATGAAAATTACATTACTGGACATTACCACATACAGATCTAGAAACCCATAAGACGAACAGTTTTTTAGTATCATGTAAATATTATGCACATTCATAAATCTAAAAGGAAAAGACATGAAATTAAAGTGTCCATAATAACATATGGAGGCCACATTCTGGATATCTTTCTTTTTCTTCATCATGAATTAATAACCCAATAATAAATTACATGTCAATAATGAGATTGTTCCATCCAATAAATAGAATAATTCATAAATATTATTGATATATATTATTAATTATTACATAATTTATTTAATGACAATTGATACTCATCTTCAAACTATCATTTTCTTTATTTGTAAATAACACTGGAAAACACCACAGTGGCATTATATGTGGTGTGAAATATTTTTTTGATATATTACATATCAATATGTACATAACTCATAACTGATAAGTATATATCCTATAAGGTTAGGTTTATGCTATAGAGAAAATAGATTAAAACACTATCCCAAACTCAAAATCGCATTAAGGTGTTAGGGTCACAACTAATGTAAAAAAATTACACATTAACAAATAAATTAATCACTAAAACCTACTCTAATAAAAAAACAAAACATTAAAACACTAGTTGATATAAAAGAAGATATAAAAATTTGGGATACATTTGATGATACCTTCACCAATGAAGATTCATGATCATATTTAACGTAAAGAATAATAAAAAAATCTGATAGTTTTCAATAGATTCCTACACTAAATTGAACTAATCAATACTAGAGATTACATATTTTGGTTGTTTTTACAACATGATGAAATCCCTTAATAACTAATATTTTCCAATTATCATCTTAAAAATCCATAATAATGATAGACCTCTAATGGTGGAAATATGTCACCTCACTTCTTTGGGAGCTTTTTGGGCTTAGGGTTGGCCGCTTTTAGTGGAAACCACACCCTCTCACCAGAATTGTGTTCCAGCATAGTTTTTTCTCACTAGAATCCTCCTATTTTTTGGGTACCCTCATTCAGATTCATTACCTCCTCTGTTTCTTGGATTGAGGATTTTATTAGCTCAGATATCTTCTGAAGAAACTGATTTGGTATTCTGATGGGTTCTTAGTGGCTGTTTGATATATGTTTTGGTGTTTCATATTTGAACATTTTTAATCTTCATTCTCCCATAATTTTTTAATGTTTGATATATATTTTTCAATAGTCTCATGATTTATCCATTACTAAACACTCTGTCACAGACCCTCTAAGATTTATTTCAGGATGATGGTGGCAGTGAAGTTGTATTTTTCTGTATAGTGTTGGTCAACATTAAGTGATGATGATGCATGTTGAAGATTTTTTCTTGCTCTAGATCTGAGCACCATTTCTGTGATTCAACCTATGTGATTTTAGGGGGGGAGGTCATTGGGTGTCTAGTGACAACATGAAGATATGCTAGAACTGGGATACCTTTGGATATATCTTAATAATGGGGTGGATGGATCTTCTTGGTTGACAATAGTGGATCATACAGAATTTTATGTGTAGAGTAGGTACTAAGTTGGTTTTCTTCAGCATTGATGATGAGAGGGACATCAAGCATCATGGTTTTTTTGGATCTTCTTGCAATGGATTTTTTTCTTCTTTGGTGTTCTCAATCTGGTTCATTGGGGATGTTTTCTGTTTTTTGGGACTTTTGTTCTGATTAAATCATTGATATCTTGGTGAGCATTATATTTCGTATCATTTGGATAGCAATACAGCTTCTTTCATCTTCTGTCAAGAGTTAAACCGCAAAAGAGGGATGGGTTTGATGACATCAATCATTCTTCCATCTATCATCATCTTCTTGGATGGATGGGCACTCTAATTTGGTCATGAAAACTATTTTTTTATTGATTCATGTTGGGAAAATCAAAACATTTTTATTACTATAGAAAAAAAAAGAGATCTTGGAACATATACACAGAATAATGAAAAAAAGATATTAGGGGGTCTAATGTTGTGTAAACCAAGGGAATATCCTATCATTAAGTTCACCCCATCTGGTGTAAAATACCCCAAGATGGAAAAGATAGTGGCATGAGTTCCTTGGACAACATTGGAAGCAAGAAACCATGCCACCTTCTTTCCTTCTCTCTAGGTATATAGAACATCCACATGGTTGTGGATGAGACTATTTCACCATCCGATGATGTAACAAAGGACCCGGTGGATATACCATTGCTAATGAGGGAGGTCTAATTAATGAGGGAGTCTGTTTCAACCTCCTCTAGGTGAATGCTACTTTCAACAGACAAGGATAGGTCGGTAAACATAGCCTATGGTTCCACCTATATAGAAATGATGCTACTGAAGGAGGTTGAGAAGAAAAAGGTGACATAACCACTTGAGTCCTGATCAACCCCCTCCCCTAATTTTTTCTATGATACAAGATCATTCTGTGTTTATCTTGAGGCCATGAGGAATGGGTATCCAGTGTATCCATCTCCCCTTTAGTCTGTGCGGCTGAATAAATAAACAGGAGGTAGTACAAAAGGGTTGAAGGGATGGAGTCTTTCCCATTTCTTCATAAAATGATTTAGATCAATTAGTATGGTGGGTATGTTACTTTTTATAATGATTATATTGGTATTTTATTCCCATTAGACTCTTAATACAATCTTTAAACCTTTAGGTATTTCTAATTTAATAAATTGTTTCCTCTGTGACTTAATGGGTTTTCTCTTTACCAATTTTCAAAAGAGGTTCTCTTGTTTTCTAATTTAATAAAGGGGTCTTAAACCATAAACTATTAAAAAACTAACCTCCAATGGACATAGTAAAAAAAATGTCACCACATACCTCTCTATTTTTATTCTTAGATCACAAACTATGTATGTTGTAATAAATGCATGGGATACTCCATAATCAATGTAATAATTAAACTTTGTATAAAACTATAGTCACCCCAAATGATATATTGCCTATATAGGACTCCAAACTCTATATAATGCAATTATAAAATACTTTAACCACTTCCTTTTTTACATAAGTTAAATCCTGCATCGTGGTCATTCTTAGCCCTAGGTTCTAGAGAATAGGGACTGTTACATTGTTATCCTCTCTATATCATACTTCCTCTCAATTTCCTAATAGCCTAATTGTTATTGATAAGGTTTTAATGGAATCTACTATAAGGAATTTACTCCAATAAAATTTATTATCCCATATGGACTTTTAAGATCAATCAAACTCTACAACTACGGTTGGACTCAACCACTAAAATAAATGAAAACCATGATAATGGTCCTAACAAATGGCCAATGAAATACCTTCTCTTGGGAAATGATATAAAGAGAAGGTATAAAAATTCATTAATTTTCAAAATATTTTAATTATTATAAAAATTATAACCTTAATCTATTATAACACCCTAAGACTTTACGATATATTCCCTTTTAAATAAATTCAATCTCATTGATAACATGTGATACATGAAACCCTGAGCATCAATTATAGTAAATAAATATTATATTTAAATAAAACTATAATAAAATTAAAATTTTTATACTTCATTTAAAAAATGTTTTAATTTGAGAGTTTTAATAACAATTTTGAATGTACAAGGTAAAAATAAGCCTAAAAAGAATTGTCTCAATTTCCAGTTAGAAATATTATTTTATGATTGATGGAAAACATAGTATTTATCTATTACTCCATTAATTTATAATAATTTATTATAATATGTAAAATTAAAAATTTAAGAAACATAATTTCTATATAAATATTGATAAGAACATTTAGAGGTGTATTGGAATATTTTTTATAAAAGTTTTTTTTTCAAAAAATAGTTTTTGATTCAAAATTCATAATATCTATCCATTTTAATTAATTAAAATAAACCTTTATAAGAAATTATATAATTTAAATTTATTTATTTTATGTCTAAATATATTAATTTAAATCCATATAATGAAGATTAATTGTCATATAGTTAATATACTGTCATCTTTTGCTTGAAAAATTCATTTCATGAAAAACTATTTTTTGACACAAATTGTGGGTTTTCTTTTTTGAATAAAAATTTTCCAGTTATATGAAATGAATTTGTTAAAATGGATTCTATATTTCAAATCATAATAATTAACATTTTATAATAATTTCAACATAATTTTTTATCCTAATTAACAATGAAAATAATAAAACATTAATTAACACAATTAAGGTTTAAAAGGGTTTACTAAAGGGTTAAACTAATAAGGTATGGGTTAAAATTAACTATCAATGTGTATGCTATATTTTGGACATATTTCAACCTTATCATAACTAATTTTTATATTGGGAAATTTTTTATCCTTATGGAATGTGAAAAATATGTGTATGATTTATTCGTCTAAAAGATTCCTTATGCACCCTCCTCCTTAAATACTAAAGGGGTTTCCATCCCATCACTTATTCACACAACTCAATAAAATTTTATTTAAAAATCCTACTAAAATATCTCCCAAACATTGATATCTTAATTCTAGATGTGGTGTTGTTCCCAAGAGACCAACCCTATGGTCGTTAAAATGAGATCCAGAGGATGTTTCTATAAAATAAGGTAATCATCTTAATAATGTTATTTCATTTTCATTCACCTTTTTAGAACATTAAATTATGTCTTAGAACCTAAAATATAATAACAATAATATATCCCATATATTGAGATGTTTTTATTTCAATGGAATAATATTTATCCTTATCCTTCTCCATCAAATGGGAAACAAGTCCATCGTTTGGGTGTACAACAGACTACCATCTCACAAACTAATGTAATTTTTTTCAATCACACACTCACATGGATAGAAATAAATATAAAAATAATTAATATATATGATATATATGAAATGATATAAATTTTAAAATATTAACATATCAACCAATTCTATAACTCCCTGAAATTCCAAAATAATAACATTGTATCTAATAGTATGTATGATACGCAACACAAAGCATAGAAAGGAATATAAATTCCAGATAATTTATGTTCTATTTAATATTTTAAATAAATATATTCTATATCTTTTAATGTAAACATCATTGATTTTTCTTACATTACATGAAAGAATGACTTTGTTTGATATTTTGTGTTACACACAAGGCTGAGGTTTACCGAACAACAATATATTATTAAAATATTATTATTTAATTAGAAATAACATAACCATTAAATTGAAGTTTATGAATATTAGTAACTAAATTATGAAAAATATATATTTTAATTCATTGGTTAATAATTAATGAGTAAGGAATATAGAAACCACATTGATATAAAGGGGATGCTTTAATAAAAACCTATATTTATCCTCACAAAATCATTTTATCCAAATAAAATAAATTAATTAAAATTAATGAATGATATTAATGTAGTATATATATAATATATTCAATCAAATATTTTTTACATTCATCCAATATATTTAATAATCATAATATAATAAAAACCTAATTTTATGTATAAAACCTATATTTTTCTAAAGACAGTTTTAATGTCTTTTAATAAAGAAACTACTTTAAATCAAATTTTTGACCCATTTATATACTTTATTTGAGAAAATAAAATTCTTATTTGAAATTATAATATAAAAATTTACTTTTTATGAATTTTTGTAATTTTTATGTTAAGTTTCATGTTTTGATAAATAGTGATAAAATATTGCATTTTAATTGAAAACTACATTTTTGTTTAATAATTTATAGTGTTAAATTATATAATTAATTGTTTTTAAAATATAATTATATCAATATTTTATCATTTAATCTAATTTAGGTCATTGGAATAAATTTCACATTGAATAAGGATATAACAACATTTCTATTTTTTAACGAATTTACTTTAAAAACCTATTTTCTCATTCTGTCAATGAGATTTATTTAAAATTAATTTTATCCCCTTATGGGTTTTGAATTTATAAAAACTAATTCCATATTTGTAATCATAAGGTTAAAATTTATTTATTATGTCCCTTTTATTTTTTGACAAAATATGAATAGTAAACATTGGTATTTTTTATTACCATAGTTAAGGGTAAATCAGATAATTAAAGGTAAAAATAATATTTTAAAATTATCCTAACACTTTTGATAATTTAATTGGATGACTTATTTTATACTCAAATCATACTTGGGATGATATTGTGAGATCTTGGAGCCCCTTGGATGAAATTAATATATTTATAGTATTTTATTCAAAGAAAAGTCAATTTTTTCATACTTTTGTTATTAACAAGGTAAATATTTTTAAAATGGGGTTATATCAGAGATAATTTTAACTATAATTAGTAATTTTAAAGATAAAATTTTTATCTTCTGGGTGATAATTTATTTTTAATTTTTAGTTGGGGGATAATTAAATTAACATCTTTCACAATGATGATGAAATATTTGTTTAATTAATGGAAATATCAAATTCATGTTACTAAAAATATTAAAATTAATATATTTTGATATATTTAATATCCTACTAAAATTTTATAGATTCCCTGGACATATTAGTGATTTATTAATGGTTTTTTTAAATGTTATATATTGTATTTGTATTTTAAAAAAGTCAAGAAATGAAGAGTGTCCAAATTAACATTAAGGATGTTTAAAATAAATTATATATTATTAAATGATATAAAATTAATAAAAAAATAAATGTTGTCTAGTTTATTGGTATGATATTTATAATTTCATCCATGAGTCATTTATGAATCATTTTTCATCTTATATTAATAATAGTAAGACTTAATGATTAAAAAAGACAAGTTGTCATGGTGAGAGTTAAATGGTTTAACTAAGGGTTAAAGCCCAAAGATGAGGGTACGAATACAGACATAACTTGTATAAAAGTTATTTTATGAGAGTATTTTGACATATAATAATATTATGTTATAAATAATTATCTTTTTATCCATTTTTAATAGGAAATTAATTTATATAAATTTAATATTTTGAGAGTTTCCAAAAGGAACCTTCACCTTAATTATAAAAAAACCTTATCCCTCACTTAATTAAACCACATTGAGCCTTATATCTCATCCAATAATTTCCCAAATTTTATCATAACGTCCCTAACCTCATTATATAATCCTCTATTTTGAGAAAAATCCATCTAAGGCACTCTTTTGGTATAAACCAAAAATTGTTTTTCGAAAATGAGGTAATATTCATCAATGATCACATTCATTTTATTTCTTTCTCAAACCATTAGATTATTCTGATTTTTTAATTTAATAATATTAATGATATCATAAATATACTTATATGTTTAAATTTTAGGGTTTATAACTACATATAGACACACTTCAATCAAATGGGTAACGAAATTACCTTTCATGTACGACGAACTACCGCTTCTCGAAATGATGTTGTTCGTTTTTTACCTGTACCCCCTATCATGGTTGGGAATTATGATGGACATGATATTTTTATATGATATATATATTATATTTATATTATATTCATACTTATGAAATTTTTATATAACCCATACCTTCATGATTTCCATTTTGTGTAAATATGATAACATCATTTGTGGAAGTGTGGACTACCGCCTCTTCAAAGTAGTGTAATTCGTTCACACAATACATGGAACATATAAAGGATGGTTTTAATAATTATATTTTACATACGAGACATAAATATGATAATATAATTATAATATACACATATATTTAATTTAATTTTTTAATATGACAATGAAATGGAAGTGGCGTTCATGCATACATATGACCTACCATCTCCATGAACGGTGCATTTCATTCCTATCTTCAAATTTTATAGATTGTTATAAATACATATATAATGAATATATATGATATTTAAATCATGTTTTAAATTCCAAATATGATATAATATTTATTTAATTAATAACAAAAATAGGTCATAAGTCAAAAACTTACTTGAGAAAATTGGCAATTAACTCCCAAAATTGTGAAAATAATGATAGATTTCTAACAAACGAATAATAAGATATTATAATAAAATAATAAATAATATTATTAATATGAGTATAGTTCTGGAATAATTTAATAACTTCATTTAAAACATTATATAGTAATTTAAAGGACATTCACCCAAATAGAAAACCAGGGTAATGTATTTTTGTCTCACTTTTATTTCTATGGGTCATGTGACATTTACACTACTTACTTCTTTTGTGTGGTATATATACTGAACATGAATGTATTTTTTGATTATTATTTTGAATATTATTGTATTTTAGTATCCATATGTTTTTTATGGGGCATGTGATTCTATATATTATAATGTGGTAGGGGTTATTTCACAATCTCAACATTATTCAGGATTGTTTTTGTCTAAGTCTCCACTAGGGAATATTTCTCCTCCATGTAATTGTTTTCTAAAAATGTTTTTAAAAATATATTTTATATTATCCAATTATTGTGTAAAGTATTTTTTATACTTTTTTTTACTTTTTTACAAAACTCCTTAAAAGGGATTTTCCTATCGTTTTCCAAAACAAGGTACTTTATGACTTTTTATACAAAAGTAAAAGGAATGGTTTTTAACTTATATGTCATGAATGTAATTTCTCATTTTCATGATTCCCTAATTTTTTGAATATTTATTTTCATGATTACATGGTAATTATCAAATAAAATATTTTATGTTATAAATTTCTTTCCTTTTTAATAGATTATTAAAAAGAGGTAAGGATTTTCTCATCGCACTTTTACTTCTGTGAGATATAAGCCTTATTCACCACTTATTTATTCTATATAGTATATTTATAATACAATTTGATATATGATATCATAAATATCATTTTATTCATGTAATTAAAATGTTTAAAAGTGGTATTATATACTACAATTTATAATATCTTTTTAAAAAATAGATTATTAGATATATGGAGAATGCTTTGGACTGGTACGATACGGGTTGGGGACTGTTTAAAGTAAACCCCTTGATGCATTGGTTGTCACATAAGATTAAATTAGTTGGTGAAAATACCTTATAGTTGATTTACATGAAGAATATAGGGGTTTCTACCCATATATTTAAACTGTATTGATATTATTTCTTAATAGTAATGGTATCTTGTACCTCAGAAACATGACATCCAATAATTAAGAATTGTCTTCATTTTATTTATTATTATCCATGAGATTTTTTCATTTTAAATTATCTATGGATTAATATCATTATACGTTTGTTAATTACATGGAATTTGTTTTCAATTTCTAATATTTTTATATTGATTTTTCCTTATCTAGTTATTTGAATGGCATGTGTTTCTAGTTATTTACCTTACCATATTGTTTGAAAACATCTTTCTCAGTTTATTGATTACATGTAATGTGTCTTCAATTATTACCTTTCCACATTGAATATTATCATTGATTCATTATTCCTTCCTCGATACATGACCCTTACTAATCATTTGAGTACACCATTATTATATTTCTTTTCCCCAGGAATCCAAGAAGTGTACTATGAAGGATATACAAGGATATACCAAAAATGGATTAAATTTTCCTCGAAATAAATAATTTATGTTATAATTAGTGTATTCACTGAAATAAAAAACTCATGTATGTATCTTATTTACCAAGACTACTAAAATCTTTATCTATTAGGGATTTTATTCCTTGTAATCATGCCAATGTATTAAAAAATGCACTGGCTCTAGACTTCGGGGGTCGGGGCATTACATTTGGTAGTAGAGAAAGTTTAGTACAAATCATGGGGAATAGATTTTGGAAATCATAGATTATAGAACATGATCATGAGGTAGACATTGAGGATATGTATAAGTGAACAACATAATGTTTTGGTTAGATAGATATTATATATTTTTCCTAGAAATATATCACTGTCTTTATAATACAAGTGGTCATGGTTCTGACACATATGTACCTAGGGTAACAACTATGAAAAGGTGTGTCATGCCTAACTTGAGCATAACCTAGTACATGACAACATACATTACTACGCACCTAGTTTGAAACTCCCAATGGATATTATTAGGATAATTAACATTTTATTTAAAATAAATTATGAATGATTAGAATAGAAAATTAAAGACAATAATCTATAATAAACATTAATCCAAGGAAGGACCTAGGCTAAAAAAATTTAGGGAGTATTTATTCATTAAGGTTGTATTTAAAACCTTTGTAAAAAGGATATTTATTGATTAACCTTATTTCAAGGATGTTTATCATATATATTTTGGAAATTATATTAATATGGTTTTTGAAAAAGGAAAAATTGTATGTTGGGTGACAACTTATCAAGTTCGGCAAGGCTATAGGACTTGAACCCATAGTCAAAGGATGGTAAGGGTGTAACACCAACCACTAACCTAGGAAATTCCTTGGTTAAAATTTCATTATTTTTAGTTTAAAAAATTTATGAATAAATATTAATAATGGACCTTTAATAAGAGATTAATTTATTGACCATATTGGATTTGAAGATTATTTGGAGACAAATAGAAAGACATGTCACTATTTTATGGGCCTAACAATCCCCAAAAAGTTTATTTTAGTGATTCATGCATCAAAGTTAATTTTTGAATATCCATTTTGTTAAAGTAATGCATGAATTTTAAATTGATAAAAATGCAAAAAAACAAATGAAAATAATTTTTATAAAATAGAAATATTTCATTTAAATGTATTTATTTATATTTTTATACATTAAAATAATTACCCATCCTTAGGAAAATGATAAAAAAAATTCCTAATACCATAATTTTTATTGAATTTATAGTCTCTTAAATCATCAAATATTTATGATTTTGAGACCCTAAAATTTTCATTGATCATTCACTTATTTTTGATTGATTACCTCAATAAACCCCTATGAATATTTACACTTTTCGTCCAACTCCATATTGGTACATGCCACTAATGTTCTACAATGTAGAAACCTAGTTTTGAGTTATTCCCTGTGACATTTGTACTTATCATACTATCTTATTTAGAGGATATTTTGTAAACTCATTTATGATATGGTTTTTTGAATAATATTATTTTTAAATATCAAACCATATATTACCAATATCAAGTTTAAATTACGAGAATTCAATTTAATATACGTGGTAGAATGTAACACCCTGAAATTATAATGTAAGAACATTATATCTAATAGCTTGTATGGCTTGTAACACCAAGCATAAAAAAGAATATAATGTTAGGATACATAACTATGTATTTATTATTTTAAATAAATCTATTATATATATTGTAAAGAGAACAACACTGAGTTAACTTTTATTACACACAATAACGAGTTTGTTCGGAAGTTTGAGTTGCATGTAAGACCGAGTTTTACCGAAAAACCATGTATTATTAAAATATTATTATTTAATAAGATATAACCTAGATTTTAAATTGGAAATTATTAATATTATTAAATAACTTAAGAAAATATTTTTTTGAATTAATTGGTTACCAATTAATGATAAATGAATATAGAAACCAAGTGAATATAAAGGATATGATTAACAAAAAACTATTTTTATCCTCACAAAATTGTTTTATCCAAGTAAATTAAATTAATTAAAATTATAAAATGATATTAATGATATATATATATATCATATATTAAATAAAGTATTTTTTAAATTCATAAAATACATTTAATTGGCATAATATAAGAAAAACCCCAATTTTATGTATAAAAACCAATATTTTTCTAAACACGATTTTACCACCTTTTAATGGTGAACTTATTTTAAATCCAATTACTGATAGTTTTATATAATTTATTTGAAAAAATAAACATATTATTTTGAATAGGAATATAAATATTTATTTTTGTTTAATTTTTGGAATTTTTCTGATAAGTTTCATTTTTAGATTAATAGTGATAAAATATTACAATTTCATTGAAAATAGTTGCTTTATATAATTAATTTATATTGTTAGATAATATTTGTAATTTTTTTTAAATAATATTTAGATCAATGTTTTATTGTTTAATATAATTTATTTTATTGTAATCAAGTTCACATTGAATAAGGAAATAAAAACATTTCAATCATTATAACGATTTCACTTTAAAAACATGTTCTCTCAGTCCATCAACAGGATTAATTTTAAATTAATTTTATCTACTTATTTATTTGGAATTTATAAAAATGTATTGAATATTAGGAATCATAAGGCTAAAATTTAGTAATTAGGTACCTTTTAATTTTTTATAAAATATGAATTGTAAACTTTGGTAATTTGTATTAACACAGTTAAGGGTAAATATGGTAATTAATTGTAAACATGATATTGTAAAATCATGCTAAAACTTTCCCTAATTTCATTGTATGATTTATTTTTCACAAAAACCATCCTTTGGTCGTTTTTTGTGCACTTGGATCCACATGTATGACTTTAATCTATTTATAATATTTTATTCAAAGAAAAGTCAAACTTGTCATACTATAGTTTTTAACAAGTTAAATATTTTTAATATGGGGTAATATACTACGAAATTTAATGAATAAATAGTAATTTTAATGATAAAAATTATATATTCAACATGATAATTTATTTTTAATTTTTATGGAATAGATAAATAAATTAAATACTTTCACAATTATGATGTAGTAATTGTTTTATTAATGGACTTATCAAATATATGTTATTAAAATTTTTAAAATAAATATAATTTGACATATTTAATGTAAAACACAAATTTAATAGATTACCTAGGCATATTATGGATTTATTAAAGGTTTTTTTTGAATTTAACTTGTGTATTTATGTTTTTTAAAATGTCAAGAATTGAATTGTGTCAAAATTTTCATTAATGATGTTTTAAAATAAATTATATTTTATTAACTGGTATAAAATTCATATACGTCTAAAATTAGTAAACAATATTTTTATAAGGATTTAAATATCATAAATGAATCATTTATGGTTATTTTGTAATCTTATAGTAAATATATTCACCCTTAAACAATAAAAATACAAGTTGTCAAAGTAAAAGTTAAATGGTTTAACTAAGGGTTAAAGCCAAAATAAAAGTGTAAGAATGTGAACATAAGTTGTCTAAGAATCATTGGATAAGATTATTTTGACCAATAATCATCTTATATTATAAATAAATCACTTTTTATCTATTTTTAATTGAAAATAAATTTATATTAAATTAATATTTTGGAGGTTCCCAAAAGTCCCCATCACCTCAATTACAAAAGGGTACCTCATTCCTCACTTCCTCACACTACACTGAGCCATATAGATCATAAAAACCTTCCCAAATAAGCTCCCAAATTCCTTACCCTCATCCTGGAATCCTTATTTTTGGTATAAATCCATCTAAGGAAGTATTTTCATATAAACCAAAAGGAGTTACCCGAAAATGAGGTAACATTCTTCAATGATCACTTTCATTTTATTTATTTATAAAACCATTAACTTATTCTTATTCCATGATTATATAAAAAAACAATTATCCTAAATATAATAAGATGTTTTTAGGTTAATTTTTTTACCTACAAAAACTCACATCCATCAAACGTGTTATAAAATTACCATTCGTGTACGGAGAACTACTATCTTGTGAAACAATGTCTTTCATTTTTTCCTTTATCACCTATCCAGGTTGGGAATTATGTAGACACAATATTCTATAATATATATATATTATTTTTATGTTTTATTCATACTTCTTGAATTTATATATCACACATACCTTCATGATTTTTATTTTTTGTATATATGATAACATCATTTGTGGAAATGTGAACTACCACCTCCTAAAAGCGGGTTGATTCATTCACACTGTACATAGAACATAAAAATGATGATTTTAATAATAATATGTGAAATATGAGATGTAAATATGATATTGTACCCATAATATACAAATATATATATATATATATATATATTATACTTTTCATTCTTTTAATATGACAATGAAATGGAAGAAACATTCATGTGTATGGATGACCTACCATCCCCATAAATGATGCATTTTATTTCCTATATCCAAATTTTATTTATTGTTATAAATAAATATATACTAAATATATATGATATTTAATTCATGGTTTATGTAATGCCCCAACCCCGGAAACCCGGAGAGGGTGCATTACTTTACTATATTGGCATGGTTTCAAGTAATCAATTCCTAAAGGAACGATTAGTTTAGAAGTTTTGGAATACCATATTTCATACAAGATACCCAATGTACATTTGTAAAGATAGAAAATACAACATGAAAAATAATAAACTGAAATAAACTGCCTCCTCAAAAGCTAATTCAAGGTTCTCTTCTTCATAACCTGGGGAAAGGAAACATAATAAGGGTGATATCAACTAATTAGTAAGGGTTATATATAGTGGAATAATGAATAAATAATAAGTGAATCATAATAAATTAGTCATAACTAATATGAAATGATTAATAAATGAAAAAACATTCTAACAATAAGCTGAGAATAAAAATGAATCCATATATTTCTTCATAGTGAAAACCTCATGGATAGTAATAACTGAATAGTGAATAAATAGAATTAATATTATATGGAATTCATGTATCTGTCTCATGAACCACTAGACCATCGAGACAGTTTAAGTTTTTGGGTAGAAACCTGTTTGATTTTTAGAAACAAACTCGAAGGGTTTGCTGCCAACTAATTTGTCTCATTGGACCTACTGATGCATTGAGGGGATATAGCAGGCCCCGACCATCACTACAAGCCCAAATAATTCATCATAAATAGATTTAATACTGGAAAAATATGCCATTTATACATCTATATTGAATATAGGATACATATTCGTCAATATTTCCCGAGTTAAAATAGCATTAAAAATAAACACCATATGTGAAATGGTATACGACTTGAAGAAATAGTCATATCTATGATACAAGAAAATGGTTATTTACCAGAACTATAATTTTATATGAAAAATGATCTCAAATTGGAAGTAGATACACCACATAAGAAATATTAGGTGCACAATACCATGTAAGTCTTAACGAAATGGAAATTGAGACAAAGTCCCTTATCATGTTGTAATCTATCGATTCATATAAAAAACTAATAATAACAAAAATGAATCAAAAAATACACTGAATATAAAGAGAATCATGATATTATATATCAAATTTAAGTATGCATACACCACATGCAATAAAAAATTGGTGAATAATAAAAAACTCATGAAATTAAAAGTGAGATAAGAAAACCCTTACCTTATGACCAAATGTGTTCTTCGACTGATCTTAATGACCAGAATAATCAAATTTAACTTCATTAATTAATAATTAAATAACCTCATATACATTTAATTTATTTAATTTAAACTTATTAGGTTCATTCATATCCTTTTTTATGGATTTAGGATGTTCAATTTTATTGTTTTGGAGGCATTTGCTTTCTTGTTTTTCATGATCGGCTTAATTGTATTCATGAATGGAAGCTTGTTTGAAACGTGGATAAGCATAAAAAAATTGTAATATATATTATTAGTTACACTAAAGAGATATAAATTATATTATAATGATTTTGGTTATTTACCATGAGGATAAATCATTAGATAAAAGTTAATGATAAACGCTTGGATAAACTTGGCGGTTTTGTGCATAATGAACTTGTTTTGTATTATTATTTAATATTATGAGTGTATAAGTATCCAATTACATTAAATAAGATAAAATAAATGTATTTGAATGTGTTTCAGCCATTATAAATGTTTAATGACCATTCTTGAAGATGTTAATAGAAATTGAAAACTTGTTGTCCTTGAATGTGATAAATTAACAAATCTCGGATGGTGTTTTCATTTTTAGTATAAGAGGTGGTGGGAAAGAGAGATAATGATAAAATATTACATTAGAATAATAAAATTCCATTTCATATAAGTTACTGGAATTATCATATCATTTGGATGAAGGGAGGGGAAGAGAGAGAGAAAAACCATGGTAATTGTAAAATAAGTTGAATTAAAAAGGAAGAGTGATTTAGCTCTTCAGTACTCCTCCTTAAGAATCTCCTTAAGGCCCTTTATTTTGGCCTTTTGGTGAGACTAGAAGTTATTATAAATGTGGGGAGGTCTTGGGATTTTTATTTGGTAGAACAGAGTCAAGGCTCAATGCTTGATAGGTGTGACGAAATGAGGGTGTGAGGGGTGGTATTTATAGTGGAGGGAGGAGGGTTTTCTTAATATTTTAATAATTAGTTTATTTTTCCCCTAAGAAAATAAATATTGATAATTAAATGTAAAAAAATAGTAATAATTTCATGTGAGTTTGAACCAATTGTTCTTACCTCATCAGGACAACATCCATGATTCGTTAAATCATGGATTTAGCATTTATCGTAATTTATCGTATTGTACTATTTGCCTAAAATTTAATTATTTCAGAAAAATACCAAAAATTCACCATAAACATTTTTCAACATTTAGAATCCAAAAATGAACTCCATTTTTTAAAAAACAATTCTAAATATGAAAAATTTTATTTTTAATTAAAATATTCATTTAATCGAATAATAGTAACACTTAAAATATTCATCTTTATTTTTAAGGTGCCTAAATTTAATTTACACTTTCAATGGTAAGGTTACCACTAAAAAGGATCATATTACTATTCATAAGGGTAAGTTACTATGTATAAGGTTAAGTTACAATTCACTGAGAATTAAGTTGATTCTATCAGACTCCAAATATCACCCTAGTCGCAACCGTTTATATCTGTTTTTGGAAATTCAAAACACAGAAGTGGAAAATTTAGGTTTAATTGCTAGGTAATGACTATATCCTATAAATAACCAAGTTTTGTTTCATAGAGACTTAGTGATTCTTGAAATATATGAAATCTAATAAATTTAAAGTATTTAAGAGAAATATACCATAAAATGTTTTGGGTGTTATATTCTTCCAACCTTCGGAATATTTTCCTCTCATTTTTTCATGTGTAAAGCCCTTTAAAAAGATGTGGGTGGTTCTTATTCATAACATACATAGGTTCCCACATTGCTTCCTCCATTATATGGTTTATATAAAGAACCTTTACTAGTCGAGTTGTCTAGTTTCTCAATACCTGCTCCCTTGTGTCAATAATCTTGAAAGGATCTTCACTGTATGACAAATCAAGTTCCAGATCTATTTCTTCATAGGTGAGTACATGCATTGGGTCTGGAATGTATTTATTTTACAACAAAATTTGGAACACATTATGAAATTAGGATATACTTGGTGAAATTACAAAATGGTAAACTAAAACATCAATTCTTTCTAAAATTTTTAAAGATCCGATATACCTGGGGCTCAGTTTCCCTTTCTAACCAAACCCTAAGACACCCTTCCATATAGATAATTTTACAAACAGATTATCTCTTACATGAAAATAAAAATTCTTTCTCTAGTTGTCAGCATAAACCATTTTCCTATTGTGGAATACTTTTATATGGGCCTGATATTTCTTTACCATTTTAGTTGTCTCTTAGATTAGTTTTGGGCTTATAAGTTCCCTCTCACCAACTTCATCCCAGCATGTTAGAGTTTGACACCTCTTACCATATAATGCTTCATATGGAATCATTTGAATGGTAGAATGGAAACTAATATTGTAGGAAAATTATACCAAATTAAATTATTGATCCTACATACCTTGAAATTCAAGAGATCATGATATCAACATGTCTTCCAATGTTTGAATAGTCCCTTTAGATTATCTATCAGTTTAGGGGTGATAAGAAGTACTCATATGTAGCTCAGTATACAAATCATTCTTGATAATTTTCCAAAATTTTGATGTAAATCAAGGATCTCTATTGGACACAATTGATAGAGGTGTACCAGGAAGTATTACAACCTCATTAATATAAAGTCTTGTTAGGAACTCTAGTGGTAAATCTTCTATTATAGTATGGAAATGTGCCAATATTGTGAGACGATCAATAATTACTCATATTGCATCATTACTTATAGGTTTCCTTAGTAGTACTATTATAAAGTCCATCATAATTTCATCCCACTTACACATAGAATTAGGTAGGGGTTGCATGACCCCACTTTGATGTTGTCTCTTGGCCTTTACTTTTTGACAAATTAGACACCTTGACACATAGTCAGTAATTTCCCGCTTCATGTTATCTTACCAAAAATGTCCCTTTATATCTATATACATATTAGTGCTACCAGGGTGCATAGATGAATTTAATCTATGAGCATCATATAATAGTTCATTTTTTAGCTCATATAATGATGGAACATATAACCTCTTCCCAAATTTCTGAACTCCATCCTCATGCACGAAGTCTTCCAATATTCCATCCTTAATAGCCTTAATTTTCTTTTGTATATTCTCATCATCATATTGAGACCTTTTTATCTTATCTAGTAAAGATGTTTCAGTAATTATTGAAAGAGGAAATATGTTTCCCCTTTCTTAACAATTCCAATGTCCATTTTTAGCAGATCCATGAATATAGGATCTCTCTCAATCTTCATTTGGGTCAAAAGTTTCTGATCTTTCCTACTTAATACAACTTCCACATTATTATCCTTTTATAGTTGATATTGTATTGAAAAATCATAATATTTGAGTAAATTGAGCTATCTCCTTTTCCTCATATTGATTTTATTCTATATAAAACATTATTTTAAACTCTTGTGATCTGTATATATTTCACATCTTTCACCATAGAGATAATATCTACAAATTTTCATAGGAAAATTACGGATTCTAAATCAATATCATGAGTTGGATATTTTTTCTCATGAGTCTTCAACTGCCATAATGTATAAGTAATAAATTTATCATTTTACCTAAGGATGAAACACAGTCCATTCTTTGATGCATCATTGCATATAAAAAATCCATCATTTCCATATGGAAGAGTCAAAATTAGAGCATTGACCAATATTTGTTTCAATTCTTTAAATATTTATATACATTATTTCATCTACAAATGTAACCTTTTTATGTGTGAGCTTGAATAGTGGGTTTTTCAATCAGGCGAAATTCTGAATGAAACAATGATAGTAACCTACTAATCTAATAAAAGTATGCACCTTGGTTATGATTGTTTGTGTGGGCCATTCTTGGATTGCCTTTTTCTTTATAGGATCAACTAAGATTCCATTATTAAATGCCATATTGATAATAACTGAAACAGATTTAATCCAATATTCACACTTTCTAAACTTCCCATTTAATTCATTTCTTCTAAGGGTTTTTAGAATAATCCTCAAGAAATTCTCATGGTTTTTATAGCTTTTGGATTATACCAGGATATCATTGATAAATACAACAACAAAGTCATCAATATATTCATTGAAAACTCTATTCATTATATCCATGAAAAAATGGTGCATTAGTCAGCCCAGAAGACATTACTATAAACTTTTAATGCCCATACTTGGTTTGAAATGTTGTCTTTGGAATATCTTCCTTCCTCATACATAGTTGATGATATATATATCAAAGGTAAATTTTCAAAAAATATTGTACTCTATGAATTTGATAGAATAAATCATTAATGTGAGGAAAATAATACTTGTTCTTTATCATAATAGCATTGAACTCCCTGTAGTCAATGCATAGCCTCATAGATCCATATTTATTCTTGACAAAGAGAATAAGGGATCCCCATGTAGAAATACTAAGGTGGATAAATCCTTTATCACTCAATTAATCAAGTTGTTTCTTGAGATATAGTAATTTCACAGGTTCAATTCTATAAGGAATAATTAATATAGGTCTTTCACTAGGAATTAAATTAATAGAGAACTCAAATTTCTCATTCTAGAGGATGTCCAAGTAAATCATCTAGAAAAACATCATTGTATTCTTTCACAATAGGTATATCTTTAATTTGAATATCCGTAGATGATGTTTTCTCTTCCTCTCCAAGAATTTCATTTATAAGAGAAACTGAAAGTGGATCTGGATCAGATCAAGATAATGTTGTTTCTGCTCTAAAGATAGAGGATTCTATATCATTCTCAAAAATTGAAACTTTATTCTTCTTGAAATATATTTTCGCATCATAAATTGAAATGCAATTCATACTAATAATTATGTCAAATTAAATCATAGGTATGAGTATAATATCATCAACTAAATTACATTTTTGTGTCACAAAGGGGACTGAATGACACATCTTTGTTTCAATGATAATTCCCCGAGGAGTTTTGACTGACAACTAATTTATTAAATCAAATTGGAAATATCTAATTTTCTTGGAAAATTGGGAAGATATAATGGAATGTGATGATCCAAAATCAAATAAATCATTGTCTATGTTTGAGGAAACAATTAAAGTACCTGACACTACATCATTAGGAACTTCATCCTTCTTGGTTGTAATAACATAAGATTCCCCTTACTCTTGTGTCCTTTTCTGAGGCAATTTTCCTTGGCACTTAAGATACTCATTTTCATAGTGTACCATATCTATAAAATTGTATCATTGAATGTAATTAACTTTTTTCTTCCCCTTGCGTCCATTAGATCGATGACCCTTTTCTACACACTTATTGTAGACTCCCATCCCTTTCAAGAATTTCCAAAAATGATTCTTTCTACAGTTCCCACATAATGGTAATTTCTTTATTCCTTCTTATTCTTTGTTGCTTCACATTTTCCATGGTTATTAGAGAACCACTTATTATCTTGGTTTCCCTTTGAAAATTTTGAACTAGATAATTCCTTCTTTGTTTTGATGGAACTTAATTCAATTTCATCATATGATGAAAATCTTTGAGAAGCCAGCGCCCTTTGAAGACATCGCTTAAGACCTTAAAATAAATGATCAATCTTATCTTATGAATCACGTACATAATCTATAGAATACTCAAAAAACTGTATGAAGGTATCATCATACTTCACAACACTCCCATCTTCCTTTTTATTTAGTCTAAGAAATTTCCTATTCATTTTAATTCGTTGTTCATGTGGGAAATATTTATCGAAGAATATTTCCTTGAAAGTTCTCCATTCCATATCTTTTATTTCTTCTTCCTCCATGGTATTCGGGATCAAGGACCACCATTGATCAATATCACCCTTGAGTCAATATACTACCAGTACTACCTTTGCATTTTCCCTGCATCTAAATGCCTGAAATATATTTTCAAGGGATTTTATCCAATGCTCATCTGCCATCGGATTAGTAGTCCTACTAAAAGATGGGGGATTCTGCCACATGAAACAATCCAATACAAGTGTAGCATGGTTATTCGTCACAGCCTCAGTAAGTTGTCTCAATATGGTGATGATCTGATCTAGTTCAACATTGATTGCGTTGACTTGCTCACTAGGTCAATCCCTACATTGTCCATGGGTATTGACTCCATTTATTCTATTTGGTACCATCACTACACAACAGAATACACTAAATTAGGTCATAATAAATAATTTCTAACAAGAAAACACTTAATATAATTTGAAAGTTTATGGAAATCTAATATCATAATCATAAACATGGTTCCAATTTACTTTTAAATAATTCATAATGGTTTGTTAAGAAAATGTGAATTATCCTAAGCATATCCCTTGGAAGTATAAAAACTTGTGTGTAGTAAAGTTCGTTATCTTTTACCAAGATACCCTGGGTTAAGCCCAAAACTCCTTTTTAGAGTTGTTACTCATAGGTACATCTTTTCCAGAACCACATCCACGTATAGCATCTAGATAGGGATGTATTTTTTAGGAACATTTACATAATCTCTTCCTTACCAAAATTATAGGATTTTATTCTATGATTATCCTCAAAGTCTATCTTAGGGTTATGTTCTCTAAACTATGTTTCCTAAATATACTTTCCATGGTTGCTTCTAAACTTCCTCTGATACCAACTGTAACACCCTGATTCCAGAAACCCAAAGAGGGTGCATTAATTTACTATATTGGCATGATTACAAGAAATCAAATCCTAAAGGTCCAATTAGCTTAACAGTTTTGGAAGACCAGATTACATAAAAGATACCCAATGTACATTTGGAATGATATAAAATACAACATGATATATAATAAACTAAAATAAACTACCTCATTGAAAGCTTATTCAAGGGTCTCTTCTTCGTGACCTAGAGAAACGAAACATAATAAGGGTGAGGTCAAATGATAAGTAAGGGTTATATATAGTGAAATCACGATTCAATAATAATTGAATCATAATCAATTAGAAATAACTAATATGGCATGATGAATAAATGAAAACACTTTCCAACAATAAGCTGAGAATAAAAATGCATCCATAGATTTTGGCCAATTGAGAACCTCATAGATAGTAATAACTAAATAGTGAATAAATAGAATGATTATTATATAGTATTCATGTATCTTTAACATGAACCACTATACTGTCATGACAGTTTAAGTCTGTGGGTAGAAACACCTTTGATTTTTGGAAACAAAATCAAAGGGTTTTCCACTAACTGATTTGTCTCATGAGTCCTGTCGATGGATCAAGGGGATATAGTGGGACACTCCTATAACTAATAGTTCAAATAATTATTTTTATATATATTTAATATAATAAAAATATTCCTTTTTGACATCCGTATTGAATAGAGGATGCAGATTCATCAATATTTCCCCAGTTAAAATAGCATTCAAATTAAACACCGTATGTGAAATGGTATACAAGAAAATGTATATTTACCAAAATTATAATTTCAATTGAAAAATTATCTCAAATTAGAAGTAGATACACCACATAAGAAATATTTTGTGTATAATAACAAGTAATTCTTAATGAAATGGAAATTGAGACAAAGTCCCTTACCACATTGTAATCAATCGATCCATTCGAAAAAACTTTAATAATCACCAAATGAATAAAATAATAACATGAATATAAATAGAATCATGATATTATATATCAAATTGTATTACACATACACCACATGCAAGAAATAAGTGGACAATAATTGAAGTCTCATATAGTTAAAATTGAGATGACCAAACCCTTACCTTATGCCTTTATGTGTTCTTCGATTGATCTTAATGAACTGAATAACAAAATTTATCTTCATTAATTAATTATTTCAGTAGCTCCTCTAAATTTAATTGATTTATTTTATCCTTATTAGTTTAATTCATGTCCTTTTTTATGGGTTTATGAGGTTCAATTTTATTGTTTTGGAGGCATTTTCTTCCTTGGTTTTCATGATCGGTTTACTTTTATTCATGAATGGATGATTGTTTGAAATGAGGTTAACCATCTAGAATTGTTAATATATATTAATAGTGACACTAAAAATATATAAATGGTCTTATAATAATTTTTTTATATACCAAGAGGATGACTCATTAGATAAAAGTTAATGATAAACTCTTGGATTAACGTGGCGGTTTTGTGCATAATGAACTTGTTTTGTAATATTATTTTATATTTTATGTGTATAACGATCCCATAACATTGAATAAGATAAAATAAATATATTATTATTTTTCTCAACCATTATAAAGGTTTCATGACCAGTCTTAAAGATGGAAATAGAAATTGAAAACTCATCGTCCTTGAATGGGATACATTAACACATTTCGGACTGTGTTTTCATTATTAGTATATGAGGAGGGAGAAAAGAGATATGATGATGAAATATTCTATTAGAATAATAAAATTATAGTTCATGTAAGGTTCTGGAATTATCATATCATTTGGATGAGGGGAGGTGAGGAGAGAGCAACAAATGAATGAAACTTGTAAAGGAAGTTGAAAGAAAAAGAAGAGAGGTTCTCCTCTTGAGTACTCCTCATTCAGAATCTTCTTAAGAACTTTCTTTTTTTCCTTTTTCTGAGACCAGAAGGTCTTGGACATGGGGGGGAGGTCTTGGGAAGTTTATTTGGAAGAACTTTAGAAAGGATAAAATCTTGAGAGGTGTGAAGAAATTGGGGTGTGAGGGGTGGTATTTATAGTGGAGGGGAGGAGGTTTTTCTTAATATTTTAATCATTGGTTTACTATTTGTTTCCTAAGATAAGAAATAATGATTATTTTATGACCAAAAATAGTAATAAGTTCATTTGATTTTGAACCAAGTGCTCTTCCTTCATCGGGACATCATCCATGAATCAATAAATCATGTATTTATCATTTATCATAATTTATCGTATTTTATTATTCACTAAAAATTAAATTATTTCAGAAAAATCTCAAAAATTCTCCCTAAATTTTTTTCAATTTATAGATTCCAAAAATGAACTATATTTTTCAAAAATAATTTTATAAAAAAGATAAATTTATTTTTTAATTAAACTCATAATTTAATCGAAAAATACAACACTAAAGATATGCATCTGCATTTTTAACATGCCTAAATTTTATTTACACTTCATGGATAAAGTTATCATTCATAAGGGTCAGTTTACTACAAAAATGTGTTATTTACTATTTATAAGGGTATGTTACTATTCATAAGGTTAAGTTACTATTCACTAAAAATTAAGTTGATTCTATCAGACTCCAAATATCACCTTGATCGCAACCTTGTATGTATGTTTTTCGAAATTCAAAACACAGAAGTGGAGCTTTTAAGCTTAATTGCTAGGTTATGACTATATCTTATAAATAACCAAGTGTTTTTTCATAGAGACTCAGTGCTTCTTGCAATATAAGCTATTTAATTAATTGAAATTATTTAAGATAAATATATCATAAAATCTTTTGAGTGTTATAGTTTGCATTACGATGATGATGCAATCATGATCTAATTAATAAGAACAAATTGTAACATGTGAAAAACATACATGATAAACTAGTCAATTGACAACTAAAATTGTAAAAATAATGAAAGATTACTAAAAAGGGGTAATAATATATTATAATATGATAATATATGATATTATAAATAAGATTATGATTCTGGTTTTGGTATAAGTTAATAACATTCTTAAAACCATTATATAGAAGATTAAATAATATTAACCGAAAAGAAAATAAAGGGTAAGATGTTTTTTCCTCACTTTTATGTCTATAGGACACATGTCAATTAAACTAATTTTTTATTTTGGGTGGTGTATATAATTACCATGAATATATTTTAATAGTATTATTCTTAATATTATTGTATTTTTCATAAAAATATAATTTTTTTTCATGGGGAATATGATTCTACTTATTATAATGATATAAGGGGTTATTTCACCATCTCATCATTATTTAGGATTGTTTTTTTTTTTTGAGTCTCTACTTGGGAATATTTCTCTTTCATATTATCGTTTTATAAAAATGTTAACAAACACGTTTTTACGATACTCCAGTTATTTTTTAATGTTATTTTTTTTCTTTTTTACATTTTACAAAAAAAAATTAAAAGGAATCTTACTATTATTTTCCAAAACAAGGAACTTTATGATGTTTCTTACAAAAGTAAAAGAAATATTTTTTTAACTTATATGGCAAGAATGGAAATTACCGTCATCATGGCACCATAATGTTTTGAGTATTCCTTTAAAATTATACAAGCTTAATTTAAAATAAAATATTTTTTTTATAAATCCAAATCCTATTAAATAAATTATTACAAAATCGTAAGGATTTTATCATCTAACTTTTAATTCTTTAAAATATAAAACTTATTAACCAGTTAATTATTTTGTGTGGTGTACGTATACTACCATTTCATATATCATATCTTAAATATAATTGTATTAATGATATTAAATTGTTTAAAAGTGGTATGAGACACTTTTATTTAAAATATTTTTAAAAACACTCGATTATTTGATATGATGAATAATTAGGACTGGAATGACACTGTTTGGGGGTCATTTAAATTAATTCCCTTGATGAATCATTGGTCTCATAAGACTAAATCAGTTGGTGAAAAACTCTTCAAGTTTATTTCCAAGAAAAATAGATGGGTTTCTACCCACATATTTAAATTGTCTTGAGATTAGTTCTTAAATATAAAGGTATCATGTACCCAAGAAACATGATGTCCAATAATTAATCATTAACTTCATTTTATTTTTTATTATCCATGAGATTTTGTTCTTTGACGGTGCATATGGATGCATTTCTTTCCCAATTTATTGGTTAAATGTCAGGTGTTTCAGCATATTATGTTGCAGTATTTATTTTTTCTTATATAGTTATTTTAATGGAATTTGTTTCTAGTTATTTACCTTGATATATTGTTTACAAAATTCCTTCTTAGGTATTTTATTAAATGGAATGTTTCTTTAGTTATTACCTTGTCATATTGACTATTCTAATTGATTAATTATTTCTTCTCGTATACTGGACTCTAACAGAGAATTTGATCTCTCCCTTATTAGGTTTCCTTTAAATAAGAATCCAAGAAGTGTACTAAGAAATATACTCAATGATATAATAAGTGGCATTAAATGTTTCCTTGAAATAAATTTTTTTTGTTGAAATTATTGTATTCACTGTAAAACAGAACACTTGTGTGTATCTGGTTTACCAAGACAACTAAAATCTTTTTTCATTTATATTTAATTCCTTTTAATCAAGAAAATGTAGTAAGATAATGCACAGAATATGGGATTCTAGGGTTGGGGAATTACAACTTCCTTACCTTTTCACCAATTAAGGGAATTATATCATCGCTTGTCGCTACTTATGGCCTACCATCTCCACAAAGTGATTCGAATCATTTTACATGTACATCATTCAATAATGGTTAAAAAAATCTATCTAATGAGAAAATATCATGTCAATTACAATATTATAATTATGGATATGATTTATTTACATCTTATTCCTATGAACATGAATATTAATGACAAAAAATCCCTGACAAAACTACAAAATTAACACTTGAAACAATGAAAGTAATTAAATATTATTGACAAATGGGTTGTAAAATGTCATAATAGATTAATATATTATATTATAAAAAAGGATATGGTTTTTTATACATTAATATCATGCTTAAAACAATTATACAATAGTTTAAAATATATTCAACAATAGGGAAGCGTGAGGTAAGATATTTCTTCTCAACTTCCATTATATTGAGACAAATTTGTTAATATAAAATAACTCACTTTTATATAGTGCATATATTACAATATTTATTTACTTAAAAGAATAATTATTTATTAATTATTTATAATGTTTGAATTCATTTATATTCATTCAATATTTAATAATTTATAAGTTACCAGAGAGGTAATAATATATTCTTCAATCTAACATTCTATTGAGATTTATTATACTTTCATTGAAGGAATATTATCATTGATCTTTAGTAATAAATAAAAATTTTCTTAAACAGTTTATATTTAGATTGTTTCAATGTTTACATCTAAAATATTCAACTTTTTTTACATAAATAATGAAATAAATGTTTAAAACAAAAACTGGTTTAATTTCTCTATAAAACAAACATGTTTCTCTTCCATGTCCAAGTTCTCCAAAAATTACATTACAAATGTAATTTTATTTTCAAAAATTATTTATTAATGAAATTTTAATGTTATACTTGACATTTAAACAAGGTTCTAATGGAATATTTGTACAATATTCTAAATGGATCTTTTTTGACAAAAAGGAAAAAATGAATGTTTTTAACCTATATAGTGATTAAAATCTTCCCCACCGCCATAACCGTTGTATGAGATGTCACTGATTCTATATTTTTTCAATGGTTTTACTAATAAAAACTTTTATGAAATATTATATTTATATTCCCCTACTAATACTTTTATTATTCCAAATTATATGATTTTATTGCAAAAAATCAATATTTTAAATGAACTGATGATCACCTCTCATCTCTTGATTAATATCGTGATTGTATAATTTTTCATGGGATAATAAATTTCTTCTAATAATTTTTCACCAAACATTAAATTTAACATAAATATTCATATTATTTTTATCATGTTTATGCTTTTTTCCTAAACCATATACCTTTTTTAAATACAGTTTCACTTGGAAAATTATTTAATTAACTTTTAAAATATTGATAAATCCATATCCTTTACTCAATAATAATGTTTGTTAATAAGGTTAATAGATTTACGAATTAAATAGACCATTAAATATATTGTAAGTACGTTGGATATGCAGTGATATGTGGGAATGAAATTTTATATCCGCTTAAAGCATCTGTAGGTCTCATGAGACAAATTAGTTGTCCAAATTAAATAGGGTTTACCCATAGTTCTAAACAATCTTTTGAATGTTATTGATGGTATAGATACCATAATATATGAGATCATGGAATCCAATATTAATTACTTCCTTTATTAAGAATTTAGTTATTATTATCCTTGATATTATTTCATTGATATTTTCTATGGATGTAATTTGTGATCAAGTTGTTGATTAAGTTGAAAGTGTTTTCAATTATTTAACTTTCCACATTGATTATTCCTTATCTAATCATGTATGTCAAGTTATTGATTAAATGGAATATATTTTCATTTATTTAACTTACCATATTGATTATGTATTATTCATTCATGATATCATCAGTCATATCTAACCCTTATCAATAATTTTATTTAACACTTATTTTTTTCATTCCCCAATATATGGAGACAAATTCATTGAATGAGTTCGAGGATGATGAATATTGTCCATTAATACTGATTATATTTTATTCTCTTTGTAAAATGGGTTTCATGTATGCATATTTTTCTTCAAGACTACTAAACTGACCGAACTTTTGGAATTGAGCCTTTGTATTTATAAAAACTTATTAAAGTTGACAAAATATCTGGATTTCTAGATTTGGGGTCTTCATAGTTGTACCCAAGTGAGTTTAATTAAAACCTTGAGTACTATATTTACTAATACATTGATTAGGGAACATAACCGTGTGAAAAACATTGTGGTTATGTCTAATTATAAGAAAATATCGTGAATGTTTTTCTAAGGAGTTGATTATGTCATTTAATTAGAAATACAACCCTATTTGGATACTACAAGTGGAATTAGTTCTGGTACAGATTTACCTAAGGGTAACAACATTGAAAAAAACATGTTGATATTGACTCAAGAATTACCTAGTACATAACAATTAACATTACTTTGAACCATTTTTGACAATCTGAGGGGCTATTCATTGGTTAATTCACAAAATATTTATAAAATATTACAAATGATATTATATTATTCCCAAATAAACCATTTTTAGGATTTATAGATTGATAATGCATAAATTTTCAAGTTACGTTATGTATTAAACTATAGTTAGAATTATGAATTATGATTTAAAATTCCAAATTTTATTATCTAATCCAATATATTCCATTTTTTAGAAATGGAACCTGAATGAAAGGATGGTATTAGTATAGTTTTCCAATGTAGAGATTACCCTATTTAGTAGAACAATACTACAGGTTTTGGAACTGATAATATCATGGCTATATTAGGGAATCATAATCAGGTTATGAAAAATAACATCACCTAAATGGAGAAATTTTTTTCCATTGTGTGATTATCCAATGATGGATAAATTAATGTGAAAAAATCACCCATCATTTAGCGGGAATAAAATCGCATAGTATTTGAGCAATGGACTAAGTCTCTTAAAGATAAATTTCATTCCTTAAGATGTGATGAAAAGGAAAAGTTTCAAATATAATATATTTTATGAATGTTGATGCTAATAAATGGTTATAATTGATCCAGAATAATAAAGAGGAATAATAAATAAAACAAATTGAATATAAATAATTTAAGGAAACATTATTCAATAATTTTTTCTCATGGTAAATGAACTCAAAATAAAAGAATGTTCTTTATCTTAAAGAAAAAGGAAGAATAAAGTGGAGTAGTGTATGAGGCTACCTTTACAAGACTATCTAGGTATGATATTGGTTATATATGCAATACATAATGAAATTTCGATCATTTCATTAAAGGAAGTATTCCATGTCTCTAATGTGTTTTTATAGGAAATTTTTAAATACTTTAACAGTAATATTTGTTTTCTTAAATTACATTCAGTAAAAATTTACTAAATTATCTTATTATTTTCTTATGTTTTTTAATAAAAAATATTAAATTGGTAAGACTTTTAATTAATTAATTAATTTTTTATTTCATTTTTAACAATTATATAGAAAATAATTGTGTTTTTTAAATTCTCAATTGAATTTATAATTTTTTTAAATGATACTTAAATGACACTATATATTTTTTCATAATTTTAATTTTATAAGTTAAAATATTTGGCTATCCTTAGGAGGAACCTAGCAACCCCTCAACCACATAGATGACCCATTAGTTCAAACCCATGAGAAGGCCTACATAAGGTAGACCATAAGAAGGATGGTAAGCATATTTTTGTTAAAATTTTAATAAATATTTTTTTTTGTAATTTAAAAAGGTGGAGTTTATTAGTATTTAATTTTTTTTAAAATACATTTACAGATTTATTTATTTTGATAAATTACTTTCTATATAAATTTATTAAATTATATTAATATTTTATTATCTAAATTAATTAAAAATATTAAATTGTTAACGATTTTAATTAATTAATAATTTATTAATTACATGTTTTAATAAGTATATAAAAAATTTCATGTGGTTTAACTTCTCAAGTGTGTTTATAATGTTATTCTATTTATTTTAATGATACTTAAATGTTACTATTTTTTTATTATGTTTAACGTGATTAGGTAAAATTTATCCATCATGGTAGGCACTAAGTTATCCCTCGATCACATAGGGGACCCATTGGGTCAACCATGTTGGAATTCCCATATAAAGATGACACATAATGAGGCTGGTGTATTTAGTTCATATTGAATGCAGACCAAGTTTGATCCCATAAATAAGTCCCTCAGAGCGTGATCATAGGTGAATTGGTGGGCTAGGTCACTCGTCGGGCATGTAGGTCCATGTGTGTGTGTGTCATGTTTAAATTTTGAACTGAGAGTCATGACACCTTAGTTGTTATACTGCTCTACTACCTATTCTCATATTTTATGTGGGGCACTGTTATATTGACACTATTCATCAGAGTTAAAAAACTATACTTTCTCCACCATCTGATATTTTTCTTTTCATCCATCAAATCTATTTCAATTCTGTCATTCTCAAATTTGATCTCCCACATGTTGTTTTGCTCAAATTTATGTATTCTTCTTTAGTTGTTCTCGATATCCACTCTTTCTTCCAGTTCACTAGATTATCTGTAATATTGTAGCTTTTCCCTACATGTTCATCTATGATTTATTATTTTTTTCTAGTTTATGATTTTCTGGTAAAAATAATTTGTTTATTTTATTTGTTTATTCTACCACCCAAAAGGATGTTTGGGTTGTGACTCCTAATCAAAATCTAGGATACAGACTAGGTTGAGTCATCTGTGAAAAGACTGGGTTGTTTCTTTTAGGTTGTTTAAAATATGGTGTCTATATTATGGTTCCCACTCTATTAAAAGTGAGTTTTTATTGTGGTTACTAGTATCCTCGAGGAGTATTAAATATTGAGGAGTGTACTAAGATCTTTGTGATCTAAACCAATATAAATCCTTATGTTCTTAACTCTTTTATTTCTGTTGTATCTCATATCAATAACACTTCACTCCCTACTATATTTTTTTAACTATTATTTGTGTCCTTTAATTTTTTAAAGAGTCTATTAATCCCCCACTAGTTCTATTTTACACAAATAATGATCCAATAATTTGTATCAGAGCCATGCCTCTGACAGGTTAGTCATTTGTTTTAGAAATATGATATAAAAAATTGATTTCAAATACTTTCATCTAATAATTTAGTCTTTTTATTAATTTTTTAACTCATGATAATCTATAATTCTATACTTAATTGTCTAATGAAAAAAATAAAATTTCTATTTTAAGATGGAAGGTGTTAATTTCAATAATGGATGAATACCACAGAAACCCTATTCTTTGGTGGGAGTGACTATAGATACTGGAAAGACATAGTGGAATTCTACATGAAAAAACATAGTGTAGATCACTGTACAATCATATAAAATTCATATTAGATACTTAAAATTTATTCACAGGCACTAGTTCATAATGATATTGAAAAATATGTATTTTCTATAAAGTTAAATACATTTAATACACTTTTATAATTAGAAGTTTCTATAAACATGTCTCATCTTGTAATAAAACCCATGACCTATGGAGGGTACTTCAAGTGACTCATTATGGTACTAACAAGATTAAAAGAACCAATATAGTAATTCTCTGAGAAGAATACAAGGACATCAATGTGGGAGATAACAAATTGGTAAATCAGATGTTTCATCGATTCTCTGGTACAAATAAAGATGTACCATCCCAGGTAAATAAAGAAATATGACATTTTCATATTTATTAATATTTTTTAATTAAATATATATTTTACTTTAAAGGGGTTTCTATGTTCGATGGCGTACCCGATACACAACAATGAGTTTCTTTGAAATCTTATGTCACACACTAACAATATGATATTATTATTTTAAATGGTAGTTAACGCCAAGATTTTATATTGGTGGGATTGAACAGAACTAACTACAATATTATATACATGTTTGTAAAATATTTTAACATTTATTCAATAAAATTTAGAGGCTTAAAATGTGAATGAATCTAATTTTAAGTATAATTTACTTTAAAAGGTTGATTTAGCACCTTCTAATGGCGAACTCTCATAAAATCTAGTTTTGGTTATTTTTATATGTTATATTTGATAAAATAAGATTCTTCTTTATAATATGGACATCAAATTTTACATTGAGTAATTTTTTGTTATTTTTCTGATAAAATTCATTTTTTAATGAATAGTCAAAAATACTATATTTTAATTCAAAACTGCCTTTTAATGTAATTTATTTATATGGTATGATTATATTTTTTATTGGTTTTAAAGTGTAATTAGATTATATTTTTACCATTTAATCCAATAGTGGTCATTGGAATTAATTTCACTTTGAAATTGGACATAAACAAGTGTCAATATTTTGATAGATATTATTTTTTAAAAACACACTATTTGTTTTGACAACGGGAATTAATTTTAAATTAATTTATCTAACTTATATGTTTTGAATTTGGTAAAATAGACATCATTTTTGAATTCATAATATCAAATATATCTTAGGCATAATTTTTGGTATTTTTCTGAAAACATCAATTTTTGATAAATAGTAAAACCACTAAGTAGTAGTTAAAACACTGACTTTTTCATTTAAATAAAATTTTACCACTTCGGTGAATTGAATTTAGAAAATATAAATTAAATTTATGTTATTAGTAAATAAAATGTGGTTCAATAAGATGAAAATAATTTTTGATGAATAGTAACTTTTGACTTTTATTTAAAGCAGTTAAACGTAAATAGAGAAATTCAAGGTAAAAAGAATATTATAATAATAAAAAAGTACCTTAACATTTGTCTTAACCTTATTTGATGAGTAATGGACAACCATGGGCATCCTTGGTTCTATTTGGGTACCCCATAGAGCCACTTGGGAGTGATAATGACACTTTAGATTAATTAATTTAAAGTAAAGACAAAAATGACATAAACAAATATCTTTTAGTAAATTAATTTTTATTTGATTTATATACATGATCTTTTCAACTATAAATATTTTTTGTAATGATAAAAATATTTCCTACATCATGATATTTTTTTATAATTTTTAGACATCAAGTAAATAAAATTAATTATGACACAATAATGATGTAGTGTTTACCACATTAATAAATGATTCAAATAAATAAGATTATAAAGATTAAAATAATATACAAAAACTATACAATTATTATTTAATGATTTTATTTTGTCCATGAGTCATCTTATCTTTGACTTTAATTAGTTTTGTACCTTTAGAAACCTAAAATCATTATATAATAAAATAATATTTTCAGACTTTCCTAAAGAGCCCCTCCTCCCCCTTATAAAAAGCCCACACCTCTAACACATTAATCACACCTCTCAATCCATTTGGATCGTCCAAAATCTGCCCAATTAATCTCACTAAATCCATCTACTCCTCTTAGAATCCCTAACTTATGCAGAAGGCACTTAAAAAAACCCTTTTGGTTCAAACCAAAGGGAGTTACCCGATTTAAGGGTAATGTCTTCTCTTAAGTTCTTTTGTTTTATTTTACTTATACAACACCCTAAACTCTTTTTATTCCTTTATTTTATAAACACAACAGTATCCTAAACATACTAGTATGTTTTTATGATAAGGATTCAAACTACACTTTCACACACCTCCGTCTAATGGGAAAAGAATATATTGTTTCTGTGGACGGCGAACTGCTACCTCACGAAACAATGATTATTCAAATATCTCAAACCACCTCTCATGGTGGCCATTATGATGTAAATATATTTATATATGATATATATTATATTTATATTGTTTCTATTCTTCTGTATTTTTCATTTATAGAATACCTTTATGGTTTCTATAGTGGGTAAATACGATAATCTCATTTGAGGAAGTGCGGATTACCACCCCTGAAAGTGATATGACTCATTCATGCCTTATGTGGAATTTATAAAAGGTAGAGTTAATGAAATTATATATTATATTATATTGGAATTATAATATAATTATGTATCATTAATTTTTCATTCCATTACAATATGAAACAGAAATGGAAGTAGCGTTCATGCGTATGTACGACTTACCATCTCTGTGAATGGTGCATTTCATTTCTTATATCCAAATTTTAGTTGCTATTATAAAAACATGTATTTATTGAATATATATAATATATATGATATCTAAATCATTAATATCATTCTGGATATAATGAAATTTTTACCACATGAACAGCTTGTAATTATAAGAAGTCCATTTTAACTCAAGTACCAAATATCAACAAAATAACCATTATTAACTTAAATGATTGCATAATGTTTATAACATTGTAATAAGTGTTTTAAAAGGAATTATAAACTTTAAAAAAGGTTCTTAAGCAAGTATAAATTAACTTTATTTTATTATTAAGGAGATTAAATAATGAACAGGTCAATTCGGACATGAGGTAAGGGACTTCGGCTCAATCTCATTTCATTGAGGAATATTTTCTTTTAATACTCGTCTTTCTTTTAAACTCTATAAAAACACCATTTACTTTTCATTTCATTCAAAGGGAATATTTTTCTACGAATCGTTTTACTAAACGACAAAAAATAATGTTTCTTTTAATGTAAGCGGTGACAACGACCTTTCCGCCGCCGTAAGTATTATTTGATCTTTGGCTTCCTTAACAAGCCATAATGTTTTTAAAAGGAAAATAAATACCATATACTCATTTATGTATTTTGGTATTGAAAATGGTTTTGATAATGGATTTTTTATTTCAATATATTTAAGTGATATATTGTGATTGAAATGTGGAAATGTTTTCTTTCCTTTATATTTGTTGTATGTGTTATGACTTTGTAATGGTACTTGGACATTTGATGGGTGGTTACGTGATAAACCAAATGATGGGTGGTTCTGTGATAAACTAGGATGGGTGGTTATGTTATAACCTATAATGAATTGGGTATGGAAGTCAGTTGTATGACTATTCCATTTAGTGATATGTGTGGAAGTCGACCGTATGGTTATTCCATTTAAGTATGCTTATGTCCCAAGTTACCTTTATATGTTATGTGTTCTTTATATCAGTGTTTTGGTAATATTTTGGTTACAAAAGTGTAAGAAATGATCTTTTATTCAGTGAAGAGTATTTACTACTTCATAAAGGTGAAAATTATTACTTATGATAACGTATTCATGGTTTACTTGTTATTTTCAAAAACTAACAGTTTTCCTTTTTGTGTATCCCATACTGCACTTTTTATGCTCATCCCATTTTTTTGAAATGTTTTTCACAGGACATAAAGTGGAATAGGGTCAGGGATGGTATCGAGGAAAAGTCATGTTGTCTAAATCATGGAACTATACATGGATATTTTTTTCAAGAATTTCTATTTTTTGAAAAATATGGGAACTGAGTAGAAGTGTCTACTTTGTAATTTTTGAGATGTAATGTAATATTTATGACCTAATTATCTAAAAATCTAGACATGAAAAGATCCGCAATGTGAATTATTCATTTAATTCCAGATTATATAATGTTTATGGACGGGTCCTTGTAGTTGGTATCATAGGTCGGTTTAGACAACTTTAGGAGTTAAGGTATTGTTAAATTAATATCCATAATTTAATTTATCATAATATTGAAATGATATAGCATTTACAGATTACCATGTTTCTTTGCCTAAGATATTTCTATTTTAATAATGGTTTTTCTTAGAGGAAACAGAGCAGCTTTTCTGGGAAGGCATACAGAGGTAAATGACCTTCAAAATCAACAACCCGAGATGGTAGGAATCAAAAATGAATAGTTTGTTTTAGTGATGGATCAATTGACTCAGGTGATAAATGGTGGTTATGTTTATTGATGATATTTTGGTTTATTATAAAATTAAATAGGTTCATGAATGTAATTTTATGGTTATCTTTCAAACCTTAAAAGAAAATAAACTATTTGGGAAATTCAGGAAGTGTGAGTTTTGGTTACAGAAAATTTCATTCCTTGGTCACATTGTTTCAAAAAATGGCATAATTGTTGATCCTTCTAAAACACTATTTGTTGAAGAATGGCCAAGACCAACAAATATAACTGAGAACTGTAGATTTATTGGTTTTCTAGGTTATTACCAGAGGTTTTGAGAGAATTTTTCATGGTTATATAGTTTAATGACTATGTTAACTCGAAAAGGTGTAAAGTTCATTTGGAAAAAATAATGTGATGATTATTTTCAGGAATTGAAAAGAAGATTGGTGAATTATTCTATCTTGGAATTACCTTCTAGAAATGATGAGTTTGTTATCTACAGTGATGCTTCATTTAAAGGAATTGATTGTGTCCTTATGCAGAATGATCAGGTAATTTCTTATGCTTCACGTTTGTTGAAACCTCATGAGTTAAATTACCCTACACATGATTTGGAATTAGATGCGATTGTTTTTTCTTTAAATATTTGGAGGCATAATTTTTATGGAGTAAATTGTGAAATATATACTAATCACAAAAGTTTTAAGTATATATTCACTCAGAAATAATTGAACAAGAGACAGAGGAGATGGTTGGAATTAATCAATGTTTATGATTACATGATCCTTTACCATCCAGGAAAAGAAAATAAAGTGGATGATGCTTTGAGTTGAAAAAGTAATACTTCATTAACCATGCTACGTTTGGAACAAGATCCTTTGGTTTTTGATTTAATGAACTTTAGAATAGAAATTATTGGTGCAAGAAATTCTTCTGTTTTGTTTTAGGTGTTAGTGAGATCATCTCTATCGGACCGAATTAAGCTAGCACAGAAGGAAGACAGTGAGTTGCAGAAAAAGGTTGAGTTGGTTCAGAAGGATAATTTTCCTGATTTTAACTTTGATAGTGATTGTGTTTTGAGATTTGGAAAGAGATTATGTGTGCCTTGTGATTCACAGTCGAAGAATGAGTTGTTATGTGAAGCTTATAGTTCCCTGTTTTCAGTTCATCCTGGCAGTACTAAGATGTACAAAGATCTTTGGGAGTATTACTAGTGGGATGGAATGAAAAGAGATATTTTTGATTTTACTATTAAGTGTTTGACTTTTTAGCATGTTAATGTAGAGAGGCAGTTACAGAAAGGGATGCTTCAGTCTTTACCGGTGCCAGAGTGGAAATGGGAAAATATATCCATGGACTTCATTGTGGGATTACTGAAGACCTCTCGAGGTAATAATGCAATATGGGTTATTGTTGATCGATTGAATAAATATGATCATTTTATTCCTATTCAGTATAATTTATCTCTAGATAAAATTTATCAGTTGTATGTTAAAGAGATAGTCATGTTTCATGGTGTTCCCTATAATAACCCTGCTTTTTATTACCCACTTAAATGAGATTTATTACACAAAATATTCAATTTATACAACATAGAAGATCAAGAGTTCTAGTGTCTTTAGGGATTAGTAACATTACATAACAGCTTAGATAAAAAAACGCACAACATATTTATTGAAAACTTCCTTTACATGACCACTACATTCCCTCAAACTTAGCATTTCATGGGATAACCAGAGGACATGCATAAGAAAAGGGTGAGCTATAAAGCACAGTAAGGGAATAAAAATGGAATAACATGAGGAATATAATACATGTTAGAAAATAGTCATATCAATGGATCACAAGAGAAACATGAACATAAAGGCATGATAAATAATGATAATCATAACATGGAAATGTGGCAACAACACTTAACATGGAATTAGCATGAGCTAAGTCTCATTGCTCATGGAGCATGAATAAACCCTCATTGCACATAAATCATGATTAAAACCTTGTTGCAATTGAATTAGCATGATTCAACACCCATTTCACATGACCTATCATGATACTATACTTTACCCAATGCATTAGAGCACTATCAGGGCGCACCCTTTTTAAACATTTCATTTCATGCATAAGTCTGCAACATGGATCATATAACATGGAATCAATCTACATCATAAGTTATTACAAGATTAAGTAATGTGGAATAAATACATGAAAGTACCATTCAATAGGTATATGTGCATAAAGTTCAATACCCTAGATAGAGACATGGGTATGGTATTCACTACACAATGATCTTGGCTTGGAAAAACACAGTGCAATTTCGACAGCATAACAGCGTGACATAAGGATTCATGAAAATAGTTGATGAGATAGAAAATGGTGTCTCGTAATATGTGAAATAAATGAATAGTAAGGGGTCATATGGATATATTTCCCAACAAACATAATGAAATTTAGATGCATAATACAAAATAATTACTTGGATGTAAAAGAGGAGAGAGAAATCCCTCACGGATTTTTGGCCTAGTAACGAGTGTACATGGGAGCCATTAATGAGATATAATGGGGTATCCCATCATCAAAAAAGAAATAGGGAATTATGGGGAGGTGATAAATCATACCCCAACATTTTTAATTGAAGACAAAGGGGCATAACAACTTAATGAAAATTGGACAAAAATGAGAAAGGAAGAAATCCCTTACTTGGAAGTGTGATCCCAAAAGCTTGGGAGAGGCTTGAGAGAAGCTTCTTCAGAGATTGGGGCGCCTTGGGATGATTATAGATAGAGTATGGTAGGGTTTTGTCAAAATACAAAGGCTTTGAGTGAAGAAGAAGTGGGAGCTTGGGTGGGTTTTTATAAAAAAAAAGGGAGGGAATTGTTTATTATTTAGTTTTGGGACACCTCACATTAAACTAATCAAAAACACAAACCAACTCATGGTTATTGCCCTTTTTTTGAAAAAGGGTAGTGGAAAACAATATTTTATAAGTCCAAAGTCTGAACTTCTTAAAATAATGGGGTTTCTTATGTGGACATGAGTCACACTCCCAAGGAAAACAATTTAAAAAGACAAAATGTTTAATAAGTCTTGAAGGGTCCACTAAAGCTTTGTAAAATAAATCAAACAAACCCAAAATCACATTATTTTGATTTTGGAACATTTACTGGCTGAACATAATGTTTATAGTATTTTATTACATCACTATTGGGTCATTATGATGTCATAAAACACTTTATATATTTAAATGGTATTTAAATTTTACCCAAAAATTTGACTTTCTTAGAAAATTATGACAAATTCACCATTGGATAATTTCAATGTCCTTATTCCAGAAATAATATTCATTTTATCTAAGATAATTTTATAAATATGTTAATTTTCACTTTTTAAATAAAAACTGACATTTATCGAAAATTCATGGGTTTTGACCAAAATGGCTTTCAAACCTTAATAAAATTTACAATTGCATTCATAAAATTATACAATTATTTATATTTGATAAAAATTAATTTAATAACAATAATAATATTTTGTTAAAATATTATTTAATTAAAAATCCAGTAATTCCTCAAAATAGATTTCTTAGTTGAACATTAACTAAAAATACTATTTGTGCTTTAAAAACTATTTACAAGGTAAAAATAATAAAAATGAAAGTATATTAATTATTATATTAAAAAATAATGTACATAACCATTGTACTAGGGTTTTTTTAAATAAATCCTTAAAATACCCACATAAGACCAAAGGGTGAGGTGTGTGACAGTGACAGACTCTTGGGGTGGCTCAGATAACATCGCTCGGGAGGTAATCTCTATCAACTTCCACTTCTCCCATAGGCGGTTCCGCTAAAGCTTAACATGTTCAAGATCATCTTGAGCTTGGTCAAGGTCAAATCCCAATAACGTCACCTCCTTTCTGAGCTCCGAAAAATGGTCTTCATACGGGGCAATTCTTCTAGATGAGGTCATCGCTTCCTTTGTCTGAGTAAATTGGATTTGTTAAAACCCTATATTTATACTAATTATATGATCACTGTTCAACAGCTATATTAGCAATGGTCACAATTCTTTACAGTATTTTAAAATCCAAAAACATAAAACCAAAGAAGTTGACATTTTATATAAACATTTTACATAATGATACATTTAATTAGATCAAGAGGTATTTCCATTAATGAAGGTTTGGTTCATTACAATCTTCCCCCCTTAAGAAATTTCACCCTCAAAATTTCTTTTTCCCTCACTAAAACAGATGTGGGTAACTCTGCTTCATCATTTCTTCTAATTCGCACTTCACTTCTTCAAACTTGTGGTTTATCCACAACACCTTTATGAGGGGCATTTTCTTATTTTGTAGACCATTTTCTCTATGATCTAAGATCTTCACTGGTTGCTTCTCATAATAAAGATCATCCTCTAATTGTACCACCTATGAAGAGAGTGCATGTGAAGGGTTCAGTATGTACTTCCTTAAGAGGGATACATGAAAGACTTCATGTACTTTGGCCATGGTAGGTGGAAGTGCTAGTCGATAGGCCACAACCCCGACATGATCAAGAATATCAAAGGGGTTGATGTACCTTGGACTTAACTCCCCTTTATTTCCAAACCTCATGACCTTATTCCACAGAGATATGCATAGAAATACCATGTATCCAACTTTAAACTCAAGGTCTCATCATCGATTATCTGCATAACTCTTTTGTCGAATCTGGGCTTCCTTGATATGTTGCTGAATGGTTTGCACCTTCTCTGCCATTTCTTCGACCATTTTTGGTCCAAAAAACTTATGTTCACCGACCTCATCCTAACATGCTCGTGTTTTGCACATTTTCCCATAAAGGGATTCATATGGTTCCATTTGGATTCTCAAGTGGAAACTGTTATTATAGGAGAACTCAACCAGAGGAAGATGTTGATCCCATCCTCCTTTAAAGTCTATTGAGCACGCTCTCTACATGTCCTCAAGTGTATGGATAGTCCGCTTGGATTGGCCATCAGTTTGAGGATGATAGGTCGTAATGAAGTTCAGTTCGGTATTCAGATCATGTTGAAGACTCTTCCAAAACATAGAGGTGAATCTTAGATCTCAATCATACATAATAGATTGTGGTAATCCATGCAGCCTTACCACTTCCCTGATATATATCTGTGCCAGTTGATCCATTGAGAAATCCTCCCGAATAGCAATGAAGTTTGTAGCCTTTGTAAGACGATCCACAATAACCATGATTACATTGTTGTCTTTGGATATCTTCAGAAGTCTGGTGACAAATTCCATGGTGATGTTCTCCCATTTTCATTCTGGTATGGGCAATGGTTGCATCATCCACTTAGACTTTTACCTCTCTGCCTTCACTTGCTGACACACCAGGAAATTTGATGTATATTCTGGGATATCCTTCTTCATAATATCCCACCAATAATGCTCTCAGAGATCTCGATACATCTTTGTGTTTCCTGGGTGAATAGAGAAATTTGGAATATGTGCATCATCCCAAAGTTCCTTCTTCAGCTCCAGATGTGATGGAACACATAGTCTTTTCCCAAATCTCACAATTCATTCTTCACTAATATTAAACTCTGAGGATTTATCTTTTCTGATAGCTTCCACTTTTTTCTAAATTCCCACATCATCCTTTTGATCATCCTTTAACCTTTTAAAAATTGACGGTTGAGAAATAATTTGTGAAAGGATTGATTATGTTCCCTTTTTTATGATTCCCATGTCCATCTTCATAAAATATAAGAAGATTGGATCCTTTTTAATTCTCATCAATGATAGAATCATCGGGTCCTATCTACATAGGGAATCTTCCACCTTATTCGCATTCCTAGGGTGGTAATGGATTGAGTAGTCATAGTATTTGATCATCTCTAACCATATTCATTAGCGCATGTTCAACTCTTTCTATGTGAATATATACTTGAGGATTTTTTGGTCTGTATATATTTCACACTTCTCCCCAAAGGGATAATGTCGCCAAAATTTCAAAGCAAATATCATTGTAGTCAACTATAGTTTCATCCTTTTCTCTCACTAGTTTTGTGAGGGGGCTACGTATGAAAACCTTTTTAGACAATGCATTATCCATAGCATCAGATTTCTTTTCCAATCGTTAATTTTCATTCCACAATCCCTTTATATAAGTTTATATATTTGAATAAAATTCATATGGTACTTTATTCAGATAAAATTTGACTCTATAATATAAACCATTTAGTGATTTATCACTTATATTATCCTATTCATAACTCAAATATTCTTCATTTTAGGAATAATAATCAATATATTTATTAAGATAAATAATACTCATAATACCTTCAGTTAGTGGTGATTAATCTTTTTTTTAATTCTTCATCACCTTCTTAGTTTTTTTCTATTTCTGGTTTCTTAATTTTCTAACCAAAACATCAGATTTTTTTATTAACAAGAATAGAATTCAGTTCTTCCATTTGAGGCTCTTATTTAAACAACTCAAATCTATAATTCATAAACATCTTATATAAATACCTAGGTAATTTAAATTCAAATCCAATCATTGGTTAAATTTTCTCTAATACTAGGTGAACCACCTAGTGGATTAAGTGCATACACCTGATGGGGGGATCGGGTTTTTCATTTTCTTCTAATCTATGCTTGAGGATTAACTTCTCAATTTTTTTAAAATCATGCACTAATTTGACTATTTTTTATATTTAAATTCATAAATATCAGTTGAAGAATAATCCCATTATATTTTCTCATTTAGTTAATATATTTGGAAACCTCAAATTTCATTATGTGTAAATCAACAAAATTCTCTTAGTGTTTATGTTTAAATTGATTCATAATAATAAATACACAACTATGATTATTTCTTACACAACATAGATGATGTTTACACATTTTCATAATCATATTTATGTAACTATAAATCATTAATATGTCATTTAGATGATGTTTCAGGGATAAGGATAATGTTTAAATAACCACTAAATCATCTATATGAATCCTTGAATTCATTCTTATGTAGTGTCCAATGGTGTTAACGTAGTTGAGGCTGATCCTTATAAAGATTTCTATCCTTATAGGAAAAACACCCTTTCAAAATCATTATTACAGAAATCCTCAAACTAAACAATTATTCTAGATTCACTTCAAATGGCTTCATAGAAACCTCTAAAAATCTTAGGAAATCTCAAATCTATTAAAAACACGTTTGAGAGTATATAAAACCTTCTTGAATAACATTTCAATATTCCCAAGATCACTTGTGACACATTAAATCCTATTTGTTGTCTTTATTATATCTCAATATATATTCATCACCAAAGTTATACCTTCAAATCCATAATCCAAAGAAGTTTTTTCAATATATTTTGTAGCCTCCACATGTAGTACTCATTTAATGGTTTTTGTATATACTAAGAATTTCAAAAAAAAATAGGTTGTATTATAACATTGAATATAAAATATTTCTCATGCTACTCACCCAACCATCTTTTCAACCTTGTTATAAATATTTTAAATGACACTTATATATCTAGTAAATGTCTCCCAAAAGAGGACCAACTCAAACAATCATCTATTTTAGGTATTTTTAAACAAAAAACAAACCCATTCTCTCTTCACCAACTTATGAAACTTCATCTACATATCTAATGAAAACAAATTATTATCCATTACCCATGAATGGATAACACTTTCAGAACATTCATATAGACTTTTACCTTTACACAATGACAAAAAATACTACCATTCGCTTCCAAATCATTTTTGGGACTTTCCTCTCTACACAATGAGAGCAAATACAACTATTCGCTTCAAAATCTATTTGGGTACTTCAAAATCATCAAAAAAGATAACGAAATATAGAAATATAAATCACACCATGTTTATTAATGAGGATCCCCTACATAAAGATGAATATATCCCTGGTGTATGGTGGGTTTTATCCCACTTACACAATTTTTTTATCTAGATAGATGCAAGAAAGGGTATCAACATGTAACTTTTACAAGGTACTAAAACCAAACAGTGAAGTACAAACACTTTCTTGTTGAAAATAAAGAATATATTATCTTTAAAACTGATCAAAAATAGAGATTGTAATCTTTAGTGGACTTTATAACACACAAAATTTCTCTTCTTCTCCCAAAAATCTTCTATGACTATTTTTGAATTCTTATTTTTTTCATCTAGATACAAAATTTATCAAACCACACCATCTTCCTTCATTTTTAATATATTCACTAAACCATGTGAATATAATATACACAATTAATGAAGTATTAATTCTTTTGAAGACTCGTACTTTAGACTCAATATAATAAATTCCATGCAATATCAATATGTTCATGGAAGTTTATTATCATTTATCATGAATTTGAATGATTTAGACTATATAAAAATATCCATCAAACTTGATGTGATCATGTAACCTCATGTTTCGGACCAATTTCTCCACAAATTATTCCTTAAAAACTGCTTATATCATGAATAACAACACTGTAATAATCCAAATATTGAAATATTTGTAAAGAATCACCATAATTTATTTTCCATCAGAATATGTAATTATAGAATTTTCTAAATTAACTTATACTAATAATCTCATTTTCCAAAAACATTCTCACATAGGATGACCTTTATATAGTCAATAAATTACACTCATGTTAGTACTTTTCTTATAAGATGACCTTTATATAGAGTTCAAAAGAACTATAATCACGTACAAAGTACCCTAACGCAACTTTTTTAGTTCAGTGTTACCCATACAAAGATAGAAGATAAACTTTACATAGATTGTGTATAACCTCTATATAGGTCTCTTCTGATGACTCATATGAAAATCCTTCACCTAAGTGTTAACTTGTACACAACCCTAGATGACCTATACGCAACCTACATATTTTTATTTATGCATATCCTTTTCAAAATTAACGATTTTAGTTCAAGGAACATAATATATAGGATATTGGAATTCTTCTATATGGATAATCATCTTCTGTATGATAAAAAAAGCATCCATATGTACTACCTTACCTGATTTTTAGGTCCAACAGTAAACCTTTAATTATAGACTTAATCGAATAAACCCAAAACATTTCATGCCTTTAATCTCCAAGTTTAAAGATCCTAAAATGTTGTTGTGTGCAATTTATCCTTAGTAGAAAAAGTATGTAACTTAAATATCAACATAATAATTATCATAAATAATAAATACTTTAACTCATCTCTGTACATACATTTATAACTGTAGAAAACCTTTCATTAAACTGATGATCATAATCACAATGCTCAAATACTTACAATAAAAAACATTACATTAAACTAATGTTGATCATCATCATCAAGGCTTACACACCCATCAATAGAAGGGATCACATAAAATGTATTGAAAAAAAATACAGCATCATCCCTCGTAGGGTTAAAAAATCAATTTTCCATTGAATTACTACTTGTTGTGTTTTGAGTTGAGATAGATTGTGAACTCAGGTTTAGTGTTAGTGTTTTAGTATGCATGGGTTTTATGTAATTTCCAAGGGTCATATTAGGTATATGGGTTTTTTTGAGTGGTTATTGGTCAGAATCATGAATAGGGAATGATAATGTTAGTTATTTTATAAGATATAGACATGTATGATTTTAACCCTATTATTAAGCATAAAAATTATGTACTGATGAGATCAAACTAATAAAGATATATGATGAGTGAGTAGTTAGTTAATACAATCATTCTTACTTTTTGTGTTTTTGAGATTTATATACCTTGAGGGTGGGATTTCTGTATCAAGAGGTTTAGAGGATATGTAAGGAACCTAATTAATTATAGTTAATTTATAATCTTGGGTGGTGTATTAAGGATAATCTACTGGATGTATTTATTATAATAAGTGTGATGTGGGTTTTCCAAGCCATTGATTAGGATTTGGTGTGAGAATAAGTGATGTTGTTAAGGGCCATATCTATTATCAAGAGTTGACTTATTCCCCTCTTAGATATTTATTAGGACCAAATAAGTTGAAATTTGATTGAAATTAATAAATTTTCCCTCTAAGAAGTTACATGAAACTTTCACAGTTCTTAAACTAGGAAGCAATGAATGTGATTAGTAGAAGACTTAAAGCTAAAAAGGGTTCATAGAAAATCATCCTAATAAATTTACACTCTCTATTATATGATATTTTATGTTTATGGTTAGTAAGTTCATGAATATTATATATATCTTGTTTGATTAATAACTAATAAAGTTTCTCAGTTTGGAAGATCAATTTACTATGTATAAATATTGTAAGGAAATGATTTCAAAAAGGTTTCTCATTTGAAAATGGGATTAATGTTTCATTAAGAGTATGTATAACACTCTCTTTTACCCCAATACCTACTCTAAAGTGGAAAACTATTCATTTATAATAGAGTTAGAAAATCCTTTACCTCTTAATGCTTTAGAGATCTAGTGAGGGATGGATATAATTGGAAGTAGGATGAAAATATTCATAATGTATTAGGTTGTACTATACACTATGGTAATTGTAAACCTATTTAATCCAAATAAAAGTATCATTTTGATTTATTTTACTATGGAAGGATGATACAAGTAAAATATAATTTTATTGAAGGACTAAAGTGGTGTTGTGTCCATATGTGGACTGGGGTAGTAGTGGTGTTAAATACCATGAGCCCCCTAACTTGGAGTAAGATCCGGAAGTGGGTTAACCAAGTTCTTATGAGAACATATCATAATCAAAGTTGTTTAGGTGTTGATGGGAACTGAATTCATAGTTATATTGTATCTCTTTATGATTATAATTAACTTTTAGATATGATAATGTGAGTTATAATTAATGAGAAAAGTAATCCTATAATTATAGAGGTTTGGTCAACACAATTCAGCGAGAATCAAATAACATGGAAATCAATGTTTATAATTTAATGAATGGGATGATATAATGTTGAATAATGGGTGAAATGTAGTATTCATGAATCATACTTAGATTTGGGTATTTTCATGAAATTATTGAAGAAATTTTGTACATTAAATAGCTAATTTGTGTATAATTTGAGAATTTAGATGGGGTGTATACTAGGATATATCACACCAGAGTACACTAAGAATGTGTGCGAATGATCTCTTTTTATTAATGATCCACCCAAAGCTTCAAAACTCAATCAAGAGGTTGAGAACTATGAATTTATGGTCAAATGATACTTGGATATAACTTTAAATGTGTACTAGTTTGTATTAGATTCGATATGTTGACTAATATTGGTTGATGATGATGATTAAGTTTTAAGAGAGTTCAGTAGGTTTTGATGTATCATTCTTACTCCAAAATGTGAATTTGTTTTTATGATGTTTCTTAAGTTGTTAGAAATATCAACAATATTTGGTTATTTTTGTTATCATATGGATGTAATCATGCATTTAAAAATATGATGAAATGATTCGGTGACTAGGTACATTGTTTTTCCATGATTAATGGGTATTAGGATCAGGGCAAATTATTTTGAAGATAAGGTAGTTATTATGATTAATGGATTAATATTATTATATTGTTTAGTGATCAAGAGGGAGTTTCATATTTAATTCAAGTTATTAAATTAGATCTAGAGAAATGTTATAGATAATTGATGGGGATGATAAGTTTTAAGGTGGGAAGTTTGTAACTATCCTTTTCTATTTTGTAGTGAAATTGGTGGAAATTTGGATCACATTGGTCTGAAACGAAGGATGTTTTTTTATTTGAGTTTTACACTTTATTTTGGTGCTATAAAATAGAATTTAAGATTATTTTATATATATTTAGTGGTTTTATTGGTTACAAAAAGGATTGGGTAAAGTTTGTTCGGTTGGTGGTATGAAAAAAAAGTGTTTTAGAGGCTATAAGGTACTTGGTAGTGAGGTGTCCAGTGAGGGGATGATCCCAGGTGGATCACCAAGTACCTAATAGAAGGGTACCAGGTACATACTAGGCGCAAGAATATTTTTAAAAAAATCAATAATTAATTAATTAATCTTTAAATTAGAAACACTCCCTCATCCCCACTCATTTCTAGTTATTTGACCCCTGGAGCATGACCTCCACTCCCTCTTTTTCTATCCTCCCTTCTCATCCAACTATCCACTCCATCTTTTGTTTGAGTAAATATTCATTAATAGTTATAGATTCCTTTTAGTGAGTCTAAAACCATGCACCCCATCTCTCTTAGAATATCTTATCTTTAATTATGTATTTATCTAAAATCCCCAATTTTATGAATTTTATTTATTATTTTAATTTCATGAATTTCTAGGAAAATCAACCAGTTATTGGGGATGAGCCTACTCCTGATAGCCAATGGTTGGTGGCACCTTTTTTTTCCCCTCAATTTATCTATTTTTTCATGTATGTTGTAATGGTAAGATAGGGTAAGTGGGTTCATATTGAATGGTTTATTATGATAAAATAACACATATTAAAGTCGTTAAAGACCTTAAGATACCATATTCATGATTTTTCATTCTTTGAAACTAAATCCATGTATAAAATAAAATAAAGAACCTACCATTCATCAATGATGGATACACCTCATTTATTCAATCACATATTTGATGAATAACACTTAGAATTAGTCAAAGGTATTTGATAGATTCAATAATTTAAAATATTTTACATGGGATTTAAATGATTTTAATCCCACCAATTCTATATTTAATGGGTAATTAACACATGTTTTAATTATAGAAGTATTTTGGGATTTAGTGTGAAAATAGACTCATGAGTTTTAATTGTTTTATTTGATCATTATAATTAAATAATAAATAATATAATAAATATAGGTTGTTTGATAAATAATTTAGGTGGTTGAAGTATATTTTAAAAAATATTGAAAACATATTATTGTAGTTGGATTTTGGAAATTTGAAAAGGAAGTTGGGAATACATGTCATTGAATTTGGGAATAAGTTTCATTACCTAAACATATGAGTCATCCTAGTAAGTATAGATTTTATATGCAATGTATTTAGGATGAAAAATGGAAAAGGAATATGGGAATATGTGTTATTCTAGCTTAACGCATTTGTGAACATACTCCATAATAGTTGTGATCAAATGGGTATACGTGTCAAATTTCCTATGAAGGTATGTTTCCCATGAGCATCAATGTCATTATGAATTTCCATAAATATAGATCTTCATTTTTTTAACTTTTATACATATATATATAATAAGAATTTTATGCAGTGAGGATTGACCACACATTTATTTTGATTGACTGTAAATTCATTTTGATCAACTGGATGTTGATCTAGCTGACTGTATGTTCATCACAATCTTTCATATGATGAGTTTTCCATACAAACACTTTTTCTTCATGGGGTAAATCAAACCTCACACTTGATTCACTAACTTTCATCTCACAATTGATCTATTTATTTTCCAAAAATCATTTTATGCAAAGTCACGTGCAAGATTTTTAAAACTCACCTATACTTTTAACTAAAACATTAGACTGCCACCTCAGCACTTGTACCACCAATTGTAGGATGCCACATGGATTTAAAAATGTGTAAAATTTTGATCAAAATCAAAAAAGGAATATTTTAATCCATGAATATCATGGGTATTTAAAACCAAAATGAATAAATAAAATGTGAATAATAAAAACCTGAGGAAAATTGAATAAAGTTGATTTTTAAAAAATAATATCTTTGAAGTTTTGACCATATTAAAAATAAGGGAAGTCCAAATTTTAGAATAAGTATCTTGTAAACTATAAATAAGAGGATCCTTATACTATTATGGTGTTTTATCACTATAGAAAATTTCTAGATTAATTTTTAATGACTTTTTATTTCACTACTATATTTTTAGTTCTTTCATTATGTAATTTCATGCCATATTTTTAATAAATTGTTCTAATATCTCTCTCTATCTCCAATTTGTTCTTGTTGTTTCTTTATAATGACTTATTATTCTAATAATTATGAGTAAATGACTTTAGGACACTCCTATGGTAGTAATCTGATTCTTGAACTCAAGTCTTCATATACTCATGTTTTATGTTTATTATTTTCTTTGAGTTACTCTAAAGATGACCTGCAGTGAGTTTAATCCTTACTTTGATTTTCAAAAGTTTAGCTACATCCTCTTCTCTTTTCTATATTAATTTATTAGGTGACTTTGTAGTGTACATGATGGGTATACTGTATATTCACAACCATCACAAAGGGTGGTTTTCACATTTGATAGTGTGTGTTCATTAATTAAATATGATATTAATTATGAAACAGTAATGTTTCTATCTGAGAAATTATCTCAGGAGAATCTCCTTTATCTCCAACTAGTATTCATTATATTTTCCTCCACATATCATGTTTACATTTAGTTTTCATTCCATAAATATAAAACCCAAATTTAATTAATTTTATAAAACAAAATATAACAAAATAATAATAAATGAATATGGATAGTGAGTGATTGGTGGTAATATCTCTATAATTGAGATGATAATAGTCATCCAAAGTGCTATATTATGAAAATAAATTTTTGTTTTTATACCTAAATATTATAGGAACATCAAAATATGTTTCCATTTCTAGAGATCTAAGTGGTATTTCATTCACTATTTGTTTTTCATTTTTATAATAATTTTCATTATTAAAAAAATAAAAAAAAAATATTTTCTCACTCACCCTCACCCATGGAAGAAAATGTTACATTATTTGTGATATAGGTGAGGATATTTCAATTATAAATTTTATTAGAGGAGTAATTCAAGCTGGTCATCCAAAAACTTAAAGAGGCCTGTGAGTACCAATTATTGGAAACTTTGGCCCAAGAAATAACTAATCCCTGAGAGTACTTCCCAGAGTTCTATCAAGAAACGTATGAGGCATAAAAATAATCTATCTTTTTCCTCCTATTTTTTAAAGAAATTACAGAGGTTACATTGATGATTGAAGACCACCCACAACTATAACACACTTTACCAGGGAAGGAGTATATGCCTAAAGAGAACATAAATATTGATTCTCTTATAGGATTTTAACACTTTTTTGGAGAGTCATTGAATAATTTTGTAGTAGTTATACTACAACATTATTTTCCCATCCTGGAAGAAGATAAACTAAAACCACTTTACCTATCTCTAGACATAGAAAAATAAACCACCCAAAATGTGAAATTTAAAGGATTGAAATATCCCGACTACCAACCTACATCCAGTACAACTAAACTCCAATAGGCCTTAAGAAACTAATAACTAAAATCTAAAATAACTAATAGATATAAACCTTTATTTCCCCCAATTTATTTTATATCAATTGATAATTAATTATGAATTAACTACCATAGTTTAATTTTTTCATATTCAGCCAATATATGGTTCAACTGGGAGGATGAAGTTTAATAAGAAGAAGTAACTAATGAGGAGTAAAAATATCTCCCTAATCCAATTGAGTATCTACCAAAAGGAGTACATGAAGAGTTCCCAATGGATTTTCATGAATCAAATATCCACAAGCTATATACATAGAAGGTAAATATTTAGATATAAATCATTCATATTATAATTTTATTAAAATATAATATGTCACTAAAATTCAATTTGATAATTTTTCTATTATATTATATATTTTGTAGAAACTAGAAGAAGAATAAGAGTCTATATAAATTGAATCCACAAAGGAGGAGGACCCATTATTTATCATACCCCACCTTATAAACTCTACATGATTGAGATGTGGATGGAACCGATATACACTATCTATGCGATTATCTCTAACCACTTTGAAGTTAATAAACTTGGAAGAAAAAATATGTGGCGGTTCAAACCAAATAATATCCACCCACCATGTGACTATGGATAAAAATTAGTACTACCCATCAAAGGGAAGTTAAAACCCAGGGCACATTTGGACATCAAACAAAGAATTATCCTTTTATTTTCCATTTATTTTTATTATTGTTTATTTTACATTCAATATTTTATATTAAGTTTTATTTATTTTCATGTAGTTTTATAGTAAGTGGCACTTAAAATACCAACTCAAGGCTACCTTTAAAATAAACCAAGTTGTATTAATCCTATTATGCTTTGATTTGTCTCTTTCCCAATGAAAATTCTAATATGTAAAAGTTGAAATTAAATTTTTAAATAAGGAAAAGTGGGTATAAGACTTCTATGTGTGTAAGAGTGAATAAAAGCATGTTTAAATATGAATTGATTCTATGAATTTCATGTTTTTTTTTATTTTTGGAGTGTTTTTAGTTTTAGAACTTTGATAATCATGTAAAATCCTGGAAGAATTTACATTATCGTTTTGTTTTTTTAATAATTAATTATAATTTCTAAAAGTTTTAAATGATTGTTGAAATAGATTTTTTACTTTATTTTCATTTTAATTATTTAATGATGTTTTTTTAAATGAAAAAATTTATGAAAACTAGAGCCATCTATAATGAATTTTTTCCCATACCCAAGGAGTTTCTAAGACTTTATTAAATATTTTTTAAATTTTTCTTAATATTTAATGTCTTGAGACGTGATATTAAACCTATAACTTATTCTTTTACTATCATTTAAATTTGTTATATTTCATGACTTTTACTTAATATTATTGGGGAACCTTTTTTAAAATCCCAATTATTATATTGAACCCTATTTTAAAACCTATATTTACATATGAACATTTTAATAATCCCTTAGTATCCCTGAAAAACATTTTATAGAAGAAAAAATACAAGATAACAATCCCTGTCTACATAATCTATAAATTTTTTAAATGGAAATGGTTGAAATCAATTATAGGGGAGGGAATTTTTTGTTTCTTTAAAAAATCTTCTGGACTATTTTGTGGTATGTTTTACAACTGTTTTCTACTAACTAGGAATGAAACTCATGTTGACAATATATGATGATGAAAAAAAATTCATTCAAATATAGAAAGGAAGATCAATACTACATGAAGATAAAAATGGGCCGCACTTTCCCTCAAACATATTATATCAAAGAGAAATACAAATAATAATATAGGTTGTAACAATGCCACTAAGAGGGGGAGCAAGAATAAATATAATCATTGATGTTGAAAATTCAAGGGTGAAAACTACCCAAAAAATCATAATGAGTTTGGAGGTTGTCTATTTTCATTAGGGGGTCAGTTTGTTTTCAATATATGGAATATTTTTGAGGGGAATGAATGACTTTTGGATTACCTAAGAACAACAGCACCCAAGTGGGGGTTTCCTGGGTAATTTTAGAGTGTCTTGCTGAATTTTTATACATAAAGAAATGATGATTGACCAAGAAGTAATCACTGTTAGGTCAATATCTACATTATAATTTATCCTAATGTGTTTTTATAAATAAATAGAGGAATCTTAAACTAATTAATTAAACACGAAATGATTTGAAAACCATTCTATAAAAATTAAAGCATTTCAATTGGAAATCTTACTCTGAACCGACCATTTTTATCATCACCTTCTTTCAAACAATTTACTTTAGAATTTTATCTTTTTTTAAAAACCTCAAACTCAAAACACACCTATCCTTAAATAAAAAAAAGGTGTAAAACTAATTTTTTTTCACTCCTCTTTAGTATGTATCATAGGTAACCACTTTAACTTCATTTAACATCAGCAAAAAAACATTATCTATGCCTCGTGATATGTGTGTATAAAAAATTATCTTTATTGATAGGGATCCATTCTTGAGGAAACGTTCTTGAGTTTAAATTATTTTATTCATTTTACTTTATTTTAGATCTAATAATACTCATTCAACCTCAACAGTTTCACATTTGAATCCTACAAACCCTTGATCCTTAAAAAAACACATGTAAAGTCCTACTGATTAACATTATTTTATTATATATGAAGTAGAGATTTTTGGAGGACATAATGATTATAGAAATCATGTATTCTCTCAAGAGTGGGAAAAACTCTAATTCAACATCTTTGAGTGAGGAGAGATTGACATCTGGGGAATTAAACAAAAAATTCACAAGATAATTAACAAGGGATTGAATGAATTTTTATCTTTAGTTTGGAAAGAGATTATTGAAATCCATTTATAAGGAATGATAATACTTTTGTTGTTTTAATTGAAAAATGTTTTCATTTCTATATTGATAAATATTTTTTTACCATGATATAAGATAAGTTTTGGAGTAAAATATTTATGTGTGGTATAATTGATAATTTCAATAATTTTATATATTTCACTTTCCTTTTCAATGATTTTTATCATACTTATTAATCATTTAATGGGTAATTATCATATGTTTTTATTATAGGATTATTTTGGGATTTAGTGTGAAGATAGATTAACTCTTAGGTTTTAATTATTTTATTTGATCTTTGGAATTGCAGAATAAATACAACACTAAATATAGGATGTTTGATAATTAATTAAGGTTGATGATTTCTATTTGATGAAATATATAAAACCCATTTTTGTGTTAGGATTCTTAAAATTAACAAAAGAAGCTAGGTGTATGTGTCATTGAATCTAGTAATAAGATTCATTTCTTTAATGTATGTTCCATCCCAGTAAGTTATGTTTCATTTGTAGTGCTCTTTAGAAGTAAAATGGAAAAGGAAGATGGTTGTTTGTGTCATTTAATCTATATGTAAGTGTGAACCTTCTCCAGTTTAGGTATGATTAGATGCGTTCATGTGTCAAATGGCCTATATCAGGGTGTTTTATACAAGAATGTGTGTCATTATACATGTCTATACATGTAGATCTTCCTTGAAATATCATTTCTACCTATCAATTGACCATTAATTTTAATTAGTAAGGATTAACCACACATTAATTCTATTAAACCATATGTTCATTTCAATCGACCACACATTAATATGACTAATTTCACAATAATCAAAATCAAACACTCACAAATTCTTCTATACAGTCACTTGTATTTCATGTGGTCACTCAAACCTCTCATTTGATTCATTAACTTTCACCACATAGTCAATCCAGCCATTTTCTATAACTATGTTTATGGAAGGTCATGTGACAGCTTTGTAAAATTCATGTGCACTTCAAAATTAACGTTTGTGCTACCACATCATCATTCATAACACTAATTGGAGGATAACATATGGATTAAATCATGAATAATGTTTTGATCAACACCAAATAATTAAAGTTATAATCCATATATCTCTTGAGGATTTAAAACTACAAAGAAGAAGGAAACATGAAGAAGAAGAAAACACAAGGAAAAGGGAAGAATATGAATTTAAAAATGAGGATATTTGAATATTTTACTTGTTAAATATGAAGATAAGTTTGAATATTTTAATAAGTAAACCATATCCTATAAATAGGAGGATACCACTACTGTGAAGGGTATAGAACACTATAACAAAGATCTAGTTAATGTTATTCTACTATTTTGTTTCATTGATGTAATTTTAGTTCATTCATTATATAATTTCATGTGAAAATTTTAATAATTTTTTCTCATTTAATTCTATCGCTCATTTATTCTCATTATTTTTTCACTATGAACTATTATGCTAAAAATAATGAGTAGTAAATGCAATGACTCTCCTAGGAGAGTAATCCAGTGTTCAAACCTAGGTCTTTATAAATTTATGTTTTATGTTTTTTATTTTCTTTAAGATACTCTAAGGATGATCTGTAGTGAGTGTAATCCTTGCAATGATTGTCTAATGTTTTTCTGTTTCTTCTATAATTTTATTTTTCAATTCAGGAGTTGAGTGTAAAATGTACATATTGGGTGCATTGTATATTATAACCATGGTAAAGAGGGTGTTTAAATTTGATAAGGTGTGTTCATTATCTAATTATGTGATTAATTATTAGGGAATTCACTTTCTCTATATCTTTTATTCATTCTATTTTCATCAACATTTCATGTTTAGATCTAGATTGAATTCCATAAAAAACCAAAAATTTATTTTCCTTCATAAAATAGAAAATGAAAGAAATATAATAAATGTTTAATGATAATGAGTGATTAAACATAACATCTCTTTAAGTGAGATGAACCTGGTCAGCCACTATATTTTACTAGGAAAATAAATTGTTCCTTATATAACACTCTTTGATAGGAATGTCTGACTCCTTCCTCATAGGGTATCTATAAGTTGATAAATTACCCAATTTTTGGGTATAATTATTCTTTCAACCACAACCTAATTGTATCTTGGGTGTAAATTAAGAAGAATAACAGATCTCATACATAGTAGAATCACTATCATAAAAATACAATGATGAAAAATCATAATGATCTTAGAATTATTTATATAGGTCTCAAGGACACTCCCTAATCCTTCATGGAATTTAATAAAACATTTAATAATGTTTGAGTAATACCATTCAATTAAAAACTCTTTGTAGCTTCTCAAATATATAAATTAATAGTTAGATAAATCATTTTATTCTCCATATATTTCACATATTGAATGATAACTATACATGGAGGAAATATGAAAATTAACATTTAAGAATTCAGTTCCATAATTATAGCATACAATTGACACAAATCATAACAACATGATATGTTTATATCATACATTATGATATACCAAATTAAGTTTGTATGATATCACTGTACCACACCTTACGATATGCTATTATAAAGAATAAAATATTCATTTTCTTTATGTATGTAATACAATACACTGTACTCATATTGTATAATATGATATATCCAATATACATCATATGTATAAAAGGATTCAAGGAATATCTTCAGTATTATCCAACTTGCACTAAATCCTCATATAATTTGTTCCATTTTATATTATATCATACAATATACAATAAATTATGAAATAATATCTTAAAATCAATTTAGATATTTCAAAAACACTTTTGGAAATCTATCATCCATTTCACCATGTATCATATCATATATAATACTTTTTGAATATCCATGAAAAACTCCTTTTATAAGGCTCTAAAACACTTTTAGAAAAACTCTTTAAGTTTCATCAAAATTAATAATCATTTAAACAAACATATTAGATGACCCCATGGGACCTTTTATATTTGAAAAAAATTATGAATTATCCAATCTATACATGTGTGAAAAGACTAACCTCTAATAAATAATCAGGGATAATTAATCTATAAAGGGATAGGGCATGATATCTATCAAACACATGTATCTATATAACCATATCTACCTTTTGAATCATATAAATATTTGAATAATCATATAATCCTTTTTATAAGACATTTATTTATAATGATACATAGAGTATTTCAACCCCATATAAGCCATCACATGTTTTCAATTCTCTAAGTATATATTGATAAAAAAATAAACATGTCACATGTCATTCACCCTAATGGATGATCACATCACATGACCCTCAATAAATAGATAAAAATATCTAATATATTCATATCCAGGTATGGTCATACCATCCTTTAGTCTATCTTAATTGCGGGACCATATGTTATACATTCCATACAAGAGGAAATTCCCCATCTTGATTAAACCACAACTAACAACATGATTAACAACATTCTTAACCCCTGATTGTCTCATCCTCAATGATGGTGTAAGAAAAGAATCAAAGTATAATGATTCTCATGATAGGTATCTTTTTTAACCTCAATTATGAATATTAAAATATGAAACATTCACCCCTATAATACCAAATACATAGTGTATGGCACTTCATGTGGTATACATGGTGAGTTATCCAGCACAAAATCATTTTGTATCTCATGATAATATTTCATATCTATATATGAAATCATATCTATTATAATACTAGAACATCATAACCTATAATTTAACATGATTAAAATCTATTAGAGATAACTAAAAGTCATACTTTGAGATGTTAATTACCATTTAATTTAATATATTATATGAAAACAACATGAAAGAATCATAAATTGGGGACTTCCTTTTATATGACATGATACATTTTTATATTCTTAAATTCTTCTAATAATACTAAAAAACCCATACATAAGATCATATATAATTATATCACATGTGACAGTCTACTAGAGAGGAATTACATATCTTTTACTTTTAGGGTTTTATTCAACACATTACATATCTATATAATTAATAAGTTCCCATAAGATGATGATGATGTTATATTTTACTTATTTTCAAAAGTTTATAGAAAATTAAATGAGGAAATTAAAGTTGAAGAAGTTTATTAGGGTGGTTCCATACGAATTCCATTGGAAGAACTTGTTTCATAAGGAAGAACCAATGGATGGAGGATCTCCATAGATATATGATCTAATTTCAGAATATTTCTAGAAGTAATTAAGAATAGTTGAAGATAGTTCTATTGATGGATAAATGTGAAATAAATGGAAATATTTATATCCAAAAGAATAAATTTACATTAGGTGATTGTAATACTGATTTTTATTATAATTGTGACTTGTGCTAAAGGATGAAGAATAATGGTCAATCTCATATTATGTTGAATAAGTAAGATCTAAAAGATTCCTAATATTATTGAACATATACTAAATAATGTAACTCCAAAGGTAAAACCATCAGAAGAGGATTTTCTACCATATATATGAAGAAGTTTATAAAGTGTACCACCTGAAGATACACTAAATATAATAGGTTCAATAGACTTGAAAATATTTTACTTTAAGGAATATGGATAAAACTAAAATACTAAATTTCTTGGAAGTTTGGAAGGAGATTCAAAAAGTAAATATCAGAAGTGGATTCTAGAAGGATAGTCCAAAAGAATTTTTTATGTAGTTCATCGAAAATAATTGTTGTGGTTGATATAGAAAAAAGTTGAAAATTTCTTGAAGGATGAGCTAAGAAACCAGATCTATTGAAGGTTTTAGAAGAATAAGTCGGATGGTTCTATGTTTGTAATTAATTATAGGAACAACATTATAGATAAAGACCAAAAAATGATCCATGATTAGTTGAATTTGAAAAAGATATCTCACCGGAAGATGTGGTCCATGTATAACATAATGATGTTTTGAAGTTATCGGTAGGAGGAGCAATAGAATAAGAGAACACAGAAAGAATTAGAAGGTTCCTGATAAGAGTTCTATGATTTGGGTGATCTAAATATCAATTCCAATTAAAAACTAGGTGAATCATGTTTGGAAGATAATGTTTCAGAAGGATATTTTATAAGGATTAATTATTCTGTTTTCTGAAAGAATATTCTTTGAATAAAATTTATAGAAGAATTATTTATGAAGGATTACAAAAAGTGTTTGTGAAAGGATAATTATGGGAGTACATTTTCATGTTCAATAAAATTAATTCCATAAGGAGTATAATAGTTAAGTCATAGAAGGTAGAAATATAAGGCTCACATTGAATGTATCATAAGAACATCTTTTGAAAGAATTCCAGAAGGACATTACATTATGGTAAAGTCATACATTCTAATGAAACTAATATAGAACTTCAAATAGATACATTTATAGAAATAAAGTTAAGATTCAATCCAAGATATGTGGATATGTTAAAGAGAGTTGAGGTTTATTTTTTTAATAATTCAAAATCATGATATCTTTAGAAAATATTAAAGGTGTTGAATTTGAAATTGTAGATAGTAGGAAGTTGAATTTGAAGCCCACAAATTCCCCATATATATTAGAGGAAACTTTTCTATATAATTGGGGACAACATCAAAGTTGAGATATAAAGAAAAATAGAGTGTTGTTATTTATAAATAAATATAAGGAAAGGAAGAATCTGATAAAGTTCTTTCCTCGGAAGATCATAAGGGTTAGAGTTGAGTAGAACAAAACATAATGTTCTAATGCAGAGTAAGTTCTCCAGCTCTAGAATACAAAAAAGAGGAAATCATAGCCAACATCAAGGATACATTTGAGAAAGTACAGGATGTTGAAGTATAAGTTAGTGAGAATCTATAGAAGAATATTCTTCCATAATGAGGATAGATCTGACATGAATGTTAAGAATAATTAAAGACATAGAGGAAGTCGAAGAACTATATGTGAGGATGTTTTAGGAAATCACTTAAATAGTGGTGGATCTAGTTTAAATAATTCCAAGAATAAAAATAAGATTGTTACTAGGGTTTATAACTATTTTCTGAATAGGATTGAAGGCTGAGTGGTATAACCAGTTAAAGGAAGTGTGTGTGATGCATGTTTAAGTGTTATGTGTGATTTATCCCAACACCACATGTAATATATGATGTTTATTATAGTTTAAAATCCATTTTTTCGTGTATAAACAACATGGAAAGGATTATATCTTTATATAGAACCTTGTAAAAATCCTTATGTGTTATTTATCTTACAATATCTATATAACACAAGGTAAAAGTGGATGGTGTGAATTTTCAAAGATCTACACGTCCTAACTGATAACATAGATTCAATCAACTTAAAGGAAGAAAGAGTTTATGTTGAAATTAACTAATAAAATTCGGTCACCCATGTTTCACCCCCTTATAGGGTTACTGTATAATCCTATGGTAATATCAATTATTATAAAATAGAGGAAACCTATATTTGGATTTATAGGTTTTTATGCATGTTTTTTTAGCTATTTTATATGAAAATAATCTTTTTAGAAGTTAAAGAAAGTATTTATATAGAAGTTAAGGAAGTGAATATTGAGTTGAAGGAAATATAAATTATTCTTTTCTGTATCAACCCGATGTTTTCAAAAAACCATTAAGAATTAGATGAAGAAATAATCTTAGAATAAGTAGAAGATAGCTTCTCAAAATCAACTGACAGAGGATCCACCTCGATGTGAAGTTAATGTTTGTTGTATGATTATTGAAAAATATTTTCGAATTAATTGTCTTAAAGGATAATATTTCATTAGTTGTGGTGAGTATGATATTTTTGAGTCTCTATAATATTTTTACTCAGAAATCAATGATGAAATGAAAAATGTTCTTATTGATGTTTTTACACATATAATTGTATATATCAATGGATTTTAGAAGGAAAAATGACAACTGGAATAAAAAATTGGAGAGGTAGATAATTATTTTGAAAAGAAGTTCTAAGAATGTAAAATTTTTACTAAACTCGCTAATGTAAATGAAAAAAAGTTATCAAATTATCAAGAAAATTTCAACCTTTTGAAAGAATCATTACAAAGTATTTTTTAGTGGGAATTTTATTATAAAGTAAGTTGTCAAGAAAAATCTACATGCACTATATAATAATCACAAATTAATTATTGATGTAAATAATGGTAAAATAGATATCAAGGAAAATTTAGAAAAGGAAATTCATCTCTACTTGAATGATGTGAGTAAGTTACATGAAAAAAAGATAAAAAATTAGTGGTTTAATGTGAAGATAAAATTAGGTGTCTTTAAAATTAGAGGAACATTTTGAATTTAAATTTCCTTGAGTGGAAAATAAGATTTAGAAACAAGAATAATATAGAAGTTGAATATTCACTTGAAGCTAAAAATGAATATCTTATTAAGTTTCTAATGATAGTCTTATTTCTAAAAAGACTCAATCTAATTATAGAAAGAATGTACAAAAATCAGAAGCATCATCTTCTGATAAGTGAAAGAAAAAGGTAAATCCCCATTCAAATTATTCTATATTCACTAACTCCCATAATTTTAGTGTAGGTTATAGTTCTATAAGATGATGGGTAATGAAAAATAAGAAGCCTACATCTTATATGAAGGAGTATGTAATAAAATAAAATGAAAGGAGTTTTCTTAAATTTAATATGATTAAAAATGGTAATATATGGAAGGAAAAATGTTTCATAAGGAGTATTCACTAGTTAAAATTCAATTCAAAAGAATAAGATGAGGTTTATTGGCTATTATTTATGTTGTAGAATTTTTATAAACATGGATATTGATTTTTGGATAATATTACAAGGTATGAAGAACATAGAAGGCCAACATTATGGGGGAGAAATGTTGAAGGAAAAGGAAACTCATCCAAGAACACCCAACCTTCAAAAAAGAAGAAAAATACGTTGATATAAAATATATTTTAATATCTTGAATTTTTTGTGGATGTTGTGGAAGAAATATTCATAAAGAATAAACGTGGTGGTTTATTACTACTAAGATCACCTCAAATAATACTAATGAAGGTATGCCACAAATGATGAAGGAAAACGAAAAGAAAATATACTATATTTATACCTTTTGGTGAAAACAAATAAAAGAAATGGAAAAGGTTTCACCAAATAATAAATTTTTATTGGATATCATGACTAAGAAAAGATGTTAATTCTGTAGAAGAAAAGTACACATCTTGGACAATTATAAACTCACCATGAATTTTAAAGTCAATGACAGAAATATCAAGAAACAAATTCAAACAACCATAGGAAGAAAATAAGTAAATTTAAATGGTGGAAGATATCTCTAATAACAAAGTTTAAGTTCACCAAATGTTACCAATGAAAAGAAACTTACCAGAAGATAAGAAGATATATAGAAGATGTAAGTTTGATAAACATAGTCATGAAAAAATCATGACAATGTTACCAAGAGAGGAAGAGTCGGTAAATAAAAATATAAAAGTTTTAAATGGAATAAGTTGTGTCATAATGAAATCCTAGCCCAATAAAAATGATGAAAATATTATGAATGTTTTCATGGTTGTATGGGTAGAACAGTTATAGGAATCAATGAATTTGGAAGCATAATAAAATAAGAGTTCCTACTTCTTACTAGATAAAGATAAGAATAAGTTTATAAAAAGTGAGAAGGAAAAGGGAGCTAAAGTTAATAGAGTTTCAGGGTTGAGGAAACTTTCTCATCCCTATTTCTCTAATTTAATAAAATGAAAGATCCACCATAATCCCTCATATGTTCCATTGATATTACATTGAAAAGTGAATTGAAGGTGATGATATTTAGGGGATCCATGAAGTAAAAATGAATCTATTTTTTCTTGAATCAATATAAGTTTAATTAAGAAAGACATACCAACAACCAAGGTTCGCCAACACTAGATCCTAAACAATATGGTGGATTGTGAATTAAAATACCCAAACAACCATGATTCAGATGATGAAGATAATGTTCTAAATAAAAAAGATCCAGATAATTGAAGTAGTTTTCATCTGTAAGTTACACTATTTATACTCTCCTATCCTCACATGAAAACTAAAGTTTAAAATGAAAAGGGGAAAAATTTATTTGTTAATGAAAATGTAATAATTAACATACAATTCTTGATAAACCTGCTCATTTTTATTCTTGAACTTTTTTTATATGTTTTTTGAGATGGTTTTAAGAAATTTTTTTATATGATAATTTGATGAAAATACCCTTAAAAGAAGACATTGAAAAGTTTCCACTTTTTATTTTTATGGACATATTTAATGTCTGAGTTAATCACTCTTTTTTTCTATATTAATCATAGCCCACATAGACTTAGAGTTGGTTGATTTTTAACTTATTAATTTATGAAATGTGATGTTATCAATTTCTCAAGAAGTTCAAGGTTTTTATTTATAAGAATGGAAGAAAAGAGGATAAAAATAATAGGTGTTAAGAATGTCCCTCTCTCACCCCAACATTCAATAAAGGGGGAATAAAATTTAGATTACTAAGGGGAGATAAAATTATTCCCTCACATAAAGGTTTCATAAAAAGGAGATAAGAGAGACTTTGAATTTATTTTCAATAAAGGGGAGATAAAACTCAATGAATTTAAAAGGAAGTTTATATTGAAAAAAATCTCAATGGTGGGATTGAAGTTCCCATCAGATGATGATGATAATATATTGTATTTATTTTCAAAATTTTACATAAATGTTAATGAGTAAGTTGATGTTAAGTAATTTTCCTATAGATATTCTAGAATAATTACACTAGAAGAATTTTTTTATAAGGAAGAACCAACTGAATGAGGAGCTCCATAGATGCAAGATCTATTTCTAGAAGTTATCTATAAGTAATGAAGATTAGTTGAGGATAGTTTTGTTGACCGATGAATGAGAAAAACATAGAAATAATTATATTTGGAAGTAACCACTTACATAATATGATTGTAGAACTAACTTCATTGAATTTTTGAATTTTAATGAAGTATGAGGAATCATGGTGAACCTCATATTATGTTAAAGAAGTAATAGCCAACAAATTTAGAAGAATACTGAAGAACTATTGAAGAATGTTACCCAAAAGGTAAAACAATCAAAAGAAAAAAAATTCCATAAATTTAGAAAAGTGTATAAAGTGAAACACCACAAGAAAAATTGAATAGTATAGGTTAAATGATATTCAAAAGATATTTCTGAAAGGAAAGTTGAAAAACATAAATTACTAAAGTGTTTAGAAGACTAAAAAGAGATTCTAGAAAAAAAATTCTAAAAGGGGATTCTTGAAGGAGAGTCTAAAAGGATTTTTTATGAATTTCATGTAATATAATTGATTTGGTTGATATAGTGAAATTTTCAATGTTTCCAGAAGGATGATATAAGAAACCCAAGACATTGAATGTAACATCTCTGAAACAGGAGCCACTAAATCGATGCCCTGAGACCAATCTCCACATGAACTCAAGCACACCTCCCCAAACGCAAGAGGTTGCCGACTAGAAATGAGGTTCTAAAAGTCACATGGGGAAACTATACCCTATATACTAGAGTAAGATATAGATGAAAATAAGTAGAATAGAAGAAACAACATAGAATGACCAAAGAATAGGAATAAATAGCCATCTTCTAAAACTGCATAAAAACCACAAGCAATAATAAATATGTTTTATCATTCTATTGTTCCAAGAGAACAAAACCCAAATGAAGAAAAATACTATAATCCACAAAATAGTCCTAACTCTAAGTTTTAAACATCATCCATGTACCCCTCCAGCATGACTCAACTCCCAAGCATAAATAATTTTCCCTTTTTCTGACTTGTAAGCATTAAATTTTCTTGGATAACCAACGGTGGCCTGAGAAGAGTGTGAGAAAAACTCTGTAGGCCACCACTAATGGTTTGTAAAAAATATCTCATCCAAATAGATAGTGCATTCAAGTATTTAATGAATGAAAATTAAATAAAATATAGTTCAGGCTATTAGTTAAAAATCTTTACTTAGCTATAACTAACCATAGTTCCAAATTAATATTTTCATCTTCTTCATTAATAAGTTAATCATCAACATTTAATCCATGGTTTTCCATTTACATCATTCACACATAGATTAAATGAATTCATTATTTTTCATAGGGGAATACATCAATTCTTTATCTCCCTAGGGATAACACATCACAACAAACACAATATCCTCACCTCAAAGCCTAATTCTGGGTGGTATGAAACCATTAGGGTAATAGAGCTCCATCACCCATGAATTGTGGGTGGAGTTTAGAGTATCAATCTAACTCAACTCATGGGAGGAGCCTCAATCATTTATCCCACACCTAAATCCATGTTCACATACTTATTCATCCATTCACTTCACACAAACCATATCAAAACCGAATACAACCAATACATATAACAATCATAATCCATAACAATAAATATTAGAATTAATACTATTCCTTAACCCATAAACCCATTTTTCATTTACATTACATCTCCCATTTAGATGAATTCCCATTCTCATGCCTAGCTCAATAAGAATATTAAATAATTCCCTTATATCAAGTCGTTTTACATATTCATCAATTCCCTTATGAAAATAAATTTAAAAAATATCACGCTCTACGTGACATTACCAAATCAACATAATCACAATTTCATATTCACTACTCTATTTGGAATTTCTATCATAATTCATAAGTTATATGCCACGGTCTCAATTAACCCCATTAACCCAGTTTCGGGCCATGCCAAAGAACCCCTTAAGCCATTATCAAGTCTAGGTACACTACCAATATTCCATTTCGAAATAAACTAAACATATTAAAATGCTCATCAAGGTCCCTATATTATCACACATCAACCTAGCATGTAATTTTCCAATTCATAGGTCCAAGAAAGTCGGTGCACCCCATGGGTGTCCCTAATTCGGTCGAATAATCCTTGATGCATCCCATGAGAACCATGAGGGTTTCCATTTACCATTTATCACCCATTTTACAAACTATTACCAAATTCATTAAAATCACATCAATAGATAACCAAGAACAAAGATAATCATGCAAAAAATCAACAAAAAAGATATGGGATATAACTTATAGACCACCTACCTCAAATCTGTTGGTGAAGACACTCCTAAACATGGCCTTAGATCTAAATTTAAACAACTCTTTTGGGACTCAATATCTATTTCAATAAAAATCATGGTTTTATATATTTTAAAGAAGATTTCCAAGATACAAACCCTAATCTAGAGAAGATAATAAAGATGGAGACTATTATTACCCAGAGCTTTGATCCCCAGCTGATGATGCTCCAAACAATCAATAAATGAGGGAGATCGGCCCTTGGAAATTATTAAGGGTTCATAGGGTTCGAGGGAGTAAATGACAGAAGAAAATCAGGGAAAGATCTAAAACCCCATAATGAAAATTTTGTAATTTTTTACAACTTTTACAGGGGTGCACGGTTTACCCGCACAGTTTTCCAAAACATTCACAAACCATATGCAAGAAACTATGCATGGGAATTTTGGTCACATGGTTACTTGAGTAAACCCACATGGTTTAAAAATCATGAACCAACCATGCATTATGCCACTATCCAAAATTTCACAACTTGGCCTCCCACCTTGCACAGTTTACTTAAAAATGTGCCAGCCATCCACTAATTGTGCGCCTTGCACAAGTTATCCCAGTTTTCCTTTCTATCATGTCCCAAACCCCCAAAACACCCCAAATCCCCTTAAAATATCAATAAAAAATTCATTAACCAAAAACAAGATATTGAAACCAAAATTTTAATAAGGACATACCTCCACAAAGTATGGGATCTTACAACCTCTCCACCTTATAAAGGCTCATCCTTGAGCTGCTCTTCCAAAGAATTACTGATTTTCTGAAGAAAATAGATGGGGTCATTGAGCTTGCATATCTGATTCTCACTCCCATGTTTCTTCATGAATGTTTCTGTGTTTTAATAAAAATAAAACTAAGGGCACAATAGTTCCTCACAATACCTTCTCACTATGATCCACAATATATGCCAGATTATCCTCAAAGGTTGCATTAGCCTCAAGATCAATATCTTCAAAATTTATCATAGGAGATGGACGAAGGTGATACTTCCAGATCTATGAAATAAGAAAAAAATTGTACATTCCACTATTCCATAGTGGAAGAGCCAATTGGTAAGACATATGTTCAATCCTCTCCACAATCTAAAATGACCCCATGTATCCATGTGCTAACTTTCCCTACTTCTAAATTTGATGGTGACCCAACTTTGGCAACTTCTGAAGAAACACTCTCTCAACCACCATAAACTCAAGAGATCTATGATGCGGATTTTCATATGACCTTTTTTTACTCTGAGCCATTTCCATGAGCTTATGAATCAATCGAACCATTTTTGACATCTGCTCCATGCCACTCAGTCCCAATAGCTTTGACTGCTCAGCTTCTAAACAACATATTAGAGATCGACATGATCTCCTATAGAGTTCTTCAAAAGGTTCCATCTGAACCATATCTCGAAAATTGTTGTTGTAGGAAAAGTCAACAAGCGATAAATATTTTTCCCATGAACCCCCAAAATCCATGTCATAATCTCTCAAGTTGACTTCCAACACTCTAATTTTATGAAATAACTTTATATCCATCTATAGGTGATAAGATATGCTAAACAATAGCTGGGTAAATTTTGACTTTTTTAGTCCCTTTGAGAAGCACAATGTGAAATGAGGATCATGATATGAAACTATTTTTATCGGCACACCATGAAACCACACTATCTCGTAAACATGTAACTCACCCAACTTATCAACTATGTAAGCCTAATGGATCAATGTGAAATGGAACACCTTAGATAGTCGATCCATAACTACCCAAAATGCATCATTGTTCCAAGGTTTCCATAGAAGACCCACTACAAATTCCTTCATTACGTCAACCCATTTCCACTTAAAAAGGGAATGACTGTAAAAAACCACCTTGGTGCCCATGTTCGGCCTTCACCTGCTGAAAGGTAAGGCATCACGCCAAAAAACCCACAACATCTTTCTTTATTCTCAGCCAACAACATTTCCTACGAAGATCACAATACATCTTAGTCAAATCGGGATGCACTTCCCTCTTTGATGAAATGAACTCACACGTCATCTATTCCCAAATACACACTGGTAAAACCACACAGACTCAAACATTAACAATCCCACCATCACCAACAACCCAACTGGAATGTGATTCCTGACCATTAAGACTTTCTTTTATAAAAAAACACTCTGGATCCTCTAGATGACTCTCCTTGACCTGGATCAAAAGCACAGACTCAATTATTATAGATGTAAGGGTCACTTTATTGTGCCCATTATTCACCTCTAGGTGTATCTATAGAAATAAGGCCATTATTCTTCACTCGGAGTTAGATTCTTGAACCACCTGATTCTGAGTATTTCAGCTCATAACATCTGCATAACTATTCCATTTTCTTGGAATGTTAACCAACTCAAAGTCAAAGGACTATGGGTACTCAACCCACCTTCACTGCCAAAGATTAAAATCCCTTAGAGAGAAGATGTACTTAGGACTTTTATGATCGGTATACCTGATAAAAAACTTTACCAACATGTAATGCCTCCAACACATTAAGGCATAAACCATGACATCCAAATCAATATCATGAGTATGCTAATTTCTTTCATGAGGCCTCAACTATCTTGAACTATATGCTACAACCCAATCATCCTACATCAGCACTACCCCAAGTCCAAAACTGGATGCATCATAGAATATGTAGTACCTCTCACTTTGTTCAGGTAAGATCTGTATTGTAATGCCCTGACCCCAGTTACCAAGAGTCGGTGCATTATTGCGTAACATCGGCATGATCACAAAAGATCAAGTCTCGAAAGACCGATTAGTTCAGTAGCCTTGGAAAAACTAGATACATTCATAAATGTTACATTACATCATAAAGTGAAAAACTACAATAACATAGTCTCCATTTTCCACACTCATATCCCCTTCAGACTATCCCTGCAGGTCATTCCTAAAATACTTCTTCACATCTTGGAAAATTTAAAACATTGAAAGGGGTGAGCTCAGATGCTCAGTAAGGATAAAAATATAGCAGAAGCTTTCATAAATAAAAATAAACATTTAAGGCAATGTATAACTAAAACAAAATCCTTTTTAAACGTGAAATTCAGCATAATATGGAAACAATAAAATTAAATAATTCCATTTACTTACTCACATGGATATTCTACTAGTTGAATAATCACATGCAATATCAATAACCACTTTCATAATGATGGAATGCATAATGCCAGACTATCATAACCATGTAGCTAAGGCCTCGTGCCAAGACTACAAATAATATTTTTTGAAGGCCTCAGGCCAAGACACTAGTTTGTCTCATGAGACCTACCGATGCATCGAGGAGCTATAGCGGTCTCCACCCGTCACTTATTAAGTCCAATGCATTCCTCATATGAACAGGTTTAAACATATCATAAACCATAACATAATCATATCACATAAAATATGCATAAAGGAAACATAACATTTCCACATTTCAATCACAAGATATCAATATAACACATTGATATAATAAAAACACTTTCAAAACCATTTTCAATACCAAAATAAAAGAAAATTAAAACTTGATATTTATTTTTCATTTTAAAAAAAAAAAGTTAAGGCTTGTAGAGGAAGCCGAAACTCAAATAATGGTCACGGCAGCGGGGAAGTCGTTGTCACCGCATACGTAAGAAAAAAACATTCCTTTTTTCGTTTAGTAAAAATGCTTCGTATAAAAAGATTCCTTTTGAGTAAAAGTAAAAGTCAAAGGGGTTTATACACCGTATAGAAGAGATTTGTGTATAAAACAAAATATGCCTCAATGAATGGAGATTGAGACGAAGTCCCTTAAAAAGATAATTTTTTAAATAAAATAGATCTATTATGTGTATTCACTATAAGTACACATAAATAAAGTAAAAATACAATATATAACATAATAAAATCATGACATAATTTGAAAGTAGGAGATTAACCCAAAGAATGGAAATTGGGTTAAGAAGTTCCCTTACCTCGTGTCCGACTTGACTCGACCGTTCTTTAATCTCCTGAATAATAAACTAGAGTTAATATATACTTTTTTAAGAACCTTTTTCAAGTTAATTATCCCTTTTATATCACTTATTACAATGTTACGAAATTATGTAGTCATTTAAGTTAATAACGGTCGTTTTGTCGATCTTTGGTGCTTGAGTCAACAATAAACTTCTTATAATTACAAGTTGTTTATGTGGTAGAATATCCATTATCTCAATAATTATATTCATGATTTAGATATAATATATATCATATATATCCATTATATACATTCATTCATAATATTACGTAACATTTAGAGGTAAGAAATGAAATGCACCGTTCATGGAGACGGTAAGCCGTACGTACGCATGAACGCTACTTTCATTTATATTTAGTATTTAATGGAATGAAATAATAATGATATAAAGGTATATTATAATTCCAGTATAATATCATATATAATATCATTTACTCCATCCTTTATACATCCCACATATGGCATTAACGATTCAAATCACTTTGAGGGGGCGGTAGTCCGTACTTCCTAAAATGAAGATATCGCGTTTACCCATAATGGAAACCATAAAGTCATGCCATAAATGAAAAATACAGAAGCTTAAGTAAAAAATAAACATATTATATATCATATATAAATATAGTGATATCTTAATGTCCACCTTTGATGGTGTTATATGAGTGTTGAACAATCATCGTTTCGTGAGGCAGAAATTCACCATCCACAGAAACAGTATGTTCTTTAACCATTAGATGTAGGTGTGTGTAAGTGTAGCTCAAATACTTCTTATAAAAACATCCTAGTATATTTATTATACTGGTTTTATTACAAAAGAAATGAATAAAAAGATTTTAGGGGGTTGGAGAAGCAAAATAAAACATAAGAACACAAGAGAAAACACTACCTTTAAAATAGGTAACTCTTTTTGATTTGAGCTCAAAGGAATCCTTGGGAAGACTTCTGCCCAATGTGAGGCTTCTAGGAGTAATAGAGGGAAGTGGAGAGACAAAATGGCCAGTTTTTGGCCGAGCCAAAGTCTTGAGAGGTGTGGGTAAGGTGGTAGGGGTGTGGGCCTTTTATAAGAGGAGAGGAGGGGCACTCTTGGAGAGTCATGAAATGTTACTTTATTATATAATGAGTTTCGGATTTTAAAGGTCCCACACTTATATATTTCGAGGTTAAGGTGATAAGGGTTCTAAATATACTCATCCAATAGGTTTTTTACAAGTGTAAGTCTTAGATTTTACATTATCTTTTAATTTTATTTAAATCGTTAATTAATGAGGTAATTGCTGCATCATCATGGTGTCATAAATAATTTAATTTATTTAATGTCTAAAAATTATAAAACAAATTATCATGATTTAGGAAATATTTTTATCTTTATAATGAATATTTATATTCAAAAATATGACTTTTATAACCCCATTTAAAAAAATCTTTATTAAAATAACTCATGTTTGTGACATTTTTATTTTAACATTAAATAAAAAGTTTTTAATGTCATTTTCCTACCAAAGTAGCTCCATGGGGTCCCCAAGTTGACCCATGGATTTTCTTGGTCGTCCATGACTCATCCAATAGGGGTAGTACAAGTGTAAAGGTATTTTTATATTTTTATAATATCATTTTTACCTTAAATTTCACTAATTACCTTTAATCGCGATTAATTAAACTTAAAAGTTACTATTCACCAAAAATTATTTTAATCCCATTGAACCACATTTTACTTCCTAACGAAAAACATGTATGTTGGATTTTTGAAAATCAAATCACAGAAGTGGTAATGTTTCATTTAAACGAAAAATCGGTTTTTTAACTACCACTTAGTGGTTTCACTATTCATCAAAAATTGAAGTTTTTCGGAACAATGACAAAATTTCACCCTAAGCTATAATTGATATTCCGAATTCAGAAATGATGTCTATTTTACAAAATTCCAAACATATAAGTGGAATTAATTAATTTTATAATTAATTCCTACTGTCGCAACAAATAGCGTGTTTTTAAGAAATAATATATATCAAAAGATTGACAATTGTTTATGTCCAATTTTAAAGTGAAATTAATTATAATGACCACCATTGGATAAAATGGTAAAAATATATTCTAATTACAGTTTAAAACCACTAAATATTATAATTTATCACTATAAATTATTTTGATTAAAAAAGTTGTTTTTAAGTATTTTTCACTATTCATAGAAAATTGGAAGTTCTCAGAAAATTACAAAAAATTCAACTTAGGATAATTTCGATATTCCGAATACAAAAATGAAGTCTATTTTAAAATATAAAATTTATATACTTTCAAAAAGTGGGTATTACTATTCATAACTGCTACTTTGATTGGTCGCGGTGTGTTAGAAACTCAAACTTGCGTACAATGCAAGCTATTGCATTATTGAAAGAGAATCGTATCGTGAAAGCTTGGGGTGTTACATGGATCAGTGTGGTAGTCAACCACTTTTTCAACTCTTGAAATGCATTCTCACATGCCCCTAAATATACAAGCATAACTCCATTATTGGTTTAGATTGCGAGTGGAACTTCCAAATGGGAGAAAACCCAAATGAACCTTCAGTAATAACCCTCCAATACCAAAAAACTCCAAATATCTAAAACATTTTTGGGATCCTCCCAAGACACCATAACTTGTAATTTCAATGGATCCATCAAAACTCCTGAATAAAAAATGATGCGACCAAATAAATTTACTTTATCAATCAAGAACTGAAATTTTGATATATTTTCATAAATCTTGAGCTCTCTTAGTGTACTAAGGATGATTTCAAGGTGTTTAGAATGATTTTCATGAGTTATGGATTACAACAAGATATCATCAATGAAGACTAATACATTATTTTTCAAGTGTGGGTGAAATATTATGTTCATTAGATCCATGAACACATTTAATGTGTTGGTCAACCCAAAAGGAATCACCATAAAATCATACAACCCATACCTGCTCCAGAAAGATTTTCATGGTATGTCGGAAGGTCTCAACCTCAATAGACGGTATCATGATCTCAAATAAATCTTGGAAAACACTAAAGAACCCCTTAGTTTTTCAAATAGGTCTTTGATTATGGGAAGTGGGTAACATTTCTTAATCTTCATCTGATTCAAATTTCTATATTAAACACATAATATCAACAATACATCTACCTTCTTATAAAACAACCTGAGAGATCCCCAAGGTGACATACGAGGATGGATTGAACCCCTTTTCTTCAACTCTTATAGATGAACCTTAATTTCCTTGAGTTTTGTTAGTGCCATTTTATATGGAAGAATGAAAACATGTTCTCCTCTAGGAAGCAACCCGATCGAAAACTCAATGTCTCTCTCGGGTGGTATCCCTAAGAAATACTCAAGAAACACATCCTGAAATAGATCCAAAATGGGAGGGGAGATTGTTTTCTCCCTTTCTCCTTAATCTAACACAAGACAAGAAACTTGGGATATGATTTCTCCCAACTGCTGGAAAATTTCTCTACACACCCTGCTCAGACATGCCACTTATCTCTATGGACATAAGTGTCCCCATCGAGAGACGTGAATGTTACCTGATGTCGATAATAATAGATATGGGCCTGATACAACAATGACCAGTCCATACCCAAAATCAGTTCAAAACATGGATTATCAAGGACAAACAGGTTCCACAGAAAATTATATGCACCAACCTACAAAGAAAAACCCTTACATTACCTGATATCCTCAACTTGTAAACCCAAAGGAGTATCAAATTACATAGCCCTGCATGAAATTTACACAGTTAGTCCCAACACAACTACAAAATTTTTAGAAATAAATGAATTAATTGAACTTGTGTCAAATATAATACTATAGAGAATTGAAGCAATAAGAATTATACCTCAAATGGTAAACGACAAATCCTCGCCACTTCCAAGTATAGAAAGAATTGTATGAATATGGAATGCCCCTCTACCATGGGTTCCAGCCTGAGTACCTTGCACTACACTACACTAATGGTATGGAAGATCTCACCCATGAATTCCATGTCTACCACCCCTACCGATACGTCTCGTGGTGCTCCAACTACTTACCTGATATAGGGTGACTGACCCCTAACCATACATGTATTCTACCTATGACCACCATTTATTCCCAGATATCAAGGGTTCTTACATAACCTCTTTATATGTCCCATCATGCCACACCACTGACACTCAACTAGTGGTCAAGGACATTGAACTCGCTTGTGTCTCAGCCTTCCATACTAGTAAAAAACACTTGATAACCACCTTGAGGGACTGAACCTCTCTTCTGACTACTCTATTAACTCTCAACCTATTTGAAACTCCCAAAACGATGCTTCTTACCCTCAAAAGCTACACCACATTTCCACGTATCTTTCACCACAAGTCCACCACTTGAATCTCCCTTTAGGTTCCCTTTTGAGATAAGGACCTGGCCCAAAACATCTATAAACCAATTTAGACAAAAGATATTCACCTGAGACCTGATCTCATGACCAATACCATCCTATAAATGTTTTACCATTGTCGCTTAATATCCTATTAATTTAGGAACAAAGCTGGTAAGATTAGGTAGATGATTAGTATATTCCATCATTGATACAACCCCCTTGGTCAATCTTATAAACTCTGAAGCCTTATTCTGCCTCTATCTCTCAGGGTATTAATTTTTCAGATACTTTTCTAGAAAATCTTTCCATATAATTCCTTCAGCATACTATGTCTTAACCACAATGTCCCACCGACACTTTTCCTATCCCCACAACATATAAGCTGCTAACATGGCTCAATTATCAGAAGGAGTCTACAAGAAATCATGAATTGTCTTTATATACTCTATCCAAAACACGAATTCCTCTATCCCACCCTCTCTAGTAATAGTCTGAGGGTGCTACAGCTAAAACTCCCTGGTCTTCTTGAACATACTCGGTGGAACCATCCCTAGGCCCCATTCCATAATCTTCATAAAACAAGAAAATTTCTCATAGAACTTCTCTTCCTAATCATATTTAACCACTGGATCTTCCTATTACACTAATGGGGGAGCATTATCAACAATACCCTCTTATCGACCAATTAGAACATGTCTTCGTGGTGTAATTTCGCTACAATTCCAAACACGAGCTTTAGAACACAAACCATAAAGCTTCCAAAAATTATTAAGCAAGTCTCACTACTATCCATAAATAAACCATTATCCATACACAATCTAAACTGGACTTATCTTACCTGGAACACTATCCTTGACTATCCCTACTGAGGACCACAGTTAACATAGGGTGACTAACTCACACCGTTACAATCCTTACATTTTACAACATTTCAAAACTATTCCCATATTCTGACTTACTTAAACAACATTTCAATTCACTTATAACCCTTTATTAATCACAATTATTTAATCATTATTTAACTTTTTTACTTCTCGCTTTTACCCATTTACATCATTTCATTAGACACCATTTTCATAATTTTCATGAAATTAAATGGATCCTACCCATTTGTCACATACACCTGTCTTGTGTGTGTGTTCCTTCCATGATTCATGTAACTTATATACTTAGGTTCCTAGAAATATTCATGAATAAACATCCTCATTCCATTCCTTCCATGAGAAAAATATCATAAAACTATCATATCACACAATAAGTGAATCACCCAATGGTGAAATATCATCAAATGTAATAACACACAATAAGAACAATAATTCCAACCAAAGGTGAATTGGGTTTTCCCTCACATATGGGTTAGCTAATCCCAAGTGTGGGTTCATTACCAAGGTCTGACACCTTCCTAACTACCCGTATACCTTTCCTAAATAGTATGTCCTAGAAAATTTCTCCTCTGATACCACTTTGTGACATCCCCAACCCGGGAGCCACTAACCCAGTTCCCTGAGCCGGGTCGCCACATGAACTCAAGCATGCCTCCCCTTACAAAAGAGATTATTGACTAGCAGCAAGGGTCTAAAAGTCATGTGGGGATACTATACCATCTTTTCCAAAGAAATCCATAATATAAAAAAAATATAACAGCTTAAATGATGTAGAATGACCAATGAACATGCATAAATAACCATCTCCCAAAACTGGGTAAAAGCCACAACCAATAGTAAATATGTATTATTATGATATAGTTAAAAGTGAAAAAAATCAAAATAATTAAAAGTATCATAATTCCAAAAATAGTTAGGACTCCATGTCTGGAACCTCATCCATGTACCCCTCTAGCATGAATCAACTCCCAAGCAGAGGGCCTTTTCCCTTTGCCTGACCTGCAAGCATGAAATCTATTGGGGAACCCAATGGTAGCCTAAGTAGGGATTGAGTACAACTCAGTAGGCCACCACCAACAGTGTCTACAAAATGTCTAGTACAAATGGATAACATGTTCAAGTAATAAATTAATGAAATGAAGAAAAAATACAATTTCATCCACTAGTTAATAGTATTTACTTAGCTATTACTAACCATAGTGAAAATTTCATATTTACCATCTTCTTTATTACTAAGTTCATCATCAACATGTAATCCATGGTATGGAATTTACATCATTCACACAAATATTCAATGAATTCATGAGTCTATATAAGGGGATAAGTCAAGTCCCTATCTCACTAGGGATAACACATCACAAAAAACACAATATTCTCACCTCAAATCCTATGTATGGGTGGTATGAAACCATTAGATGAATAGAGATCCTTCCCCTTCCCTAACTCGTGAATTGTGGGTGGATTTTAGAGCATCATTCTAACTAGACTAGTGGGAGGAGCCTCAGTCCTTTATCCCACACCCAAATCCATGGACACGTTCTTATTCATCCATTCACCATACAGAAAACGTCTCACAACCAAATACAGCCAATACATATGAAAATAATAATCCATAACTGTCAACATGGGAATTAATACTATTCCATAACTCATCAACCCATTTTTCATTTACATTACATTCCCTATTTAGGCTAATTCCCATTCTCATGCCTATCTCAATAAGCATATTCAATAATCCCTTTGTATCAAAATGTTTCACATATTCATAAATTCCCTTATGAAATCCCATTTAATAGATCTCTCACTCCACATTACATTTCCAAATAAACATATTTACCATTTCATATTCACTAATCTCTTAGTAATTTCTAAAATAATTTTTAAATCATATGTCATGGTCTCAATTTACCAAATTAACCCACTTCTGAGCCATGATGAACAACCCTGTAAGCCATCATAAAGTCTAGGTACACTACCAATATTCTATTTCCAACTCAACTAAACATATCATCATTCTCATAAAGGGATCTATATTATCATACATCAACCTAGCATGTTTTTACCAATTTATAGGCCTAAGAAAGTCATCACACCCCATGGGTGGCCCTAAATCGGTCAAATCATCCTCGATGCATCCCATAGGAACCATGAGGGTTTCCATTCACCATTTAAACAACCATTTTACCAAATGTCACCAAAGTAATCAAAATCACATGAGATAACCAAGAAAAAAATATAACACACACAAATCTACAATGAAACTATGAGATGTATCTTGTAGATGACCTACCTCGAATCTGTTGGTGAAAGCACTCCTAAAGGTGGTATTAAATCCCTATTCAGACACAAATTTAAGACTTGATCTAGATTTACCTAAAAGATAAGGTTTTTATAGATTCCAAATAATATTTACTAGGATATAAATCCTAATACAAAAAACACCAGAAAGAAGGATACTAGGCTCACCCAATTCTTTGATCCGCAACTGACGGTGCTCCAAATGACCAAGAAATAATGGAGATCGACCCTTGGAATCCCTTGAGGGTTCTTCTTCATAACCAGGGTTCAATGGAGTAAATGAGGGAAGAAAATATGCAAAATACTTAATATAATTTAATGGTAATTTTGTAATTTTTGACAACTTGTATAGGAGCATACAGTTTACCTATACAGTTTTCCAAACCATTCATAAACCATGCACAAGCCACTGTCTAAGGGAATTTGGTTTGTATGGTTACATGGGGAGACCTGAAAGGTTTACAAACTATGTTCCAACAATGTTATACAACACTATCGAAAATTTTTCATCTTGCACTCCCACCTCATACGATTTACTTAACCATCCGCCAGTCATTCGCCAATTGTGCACCTTGTACAGGTTGGCCCAGTTTTCCTTTATTTCATGTCTTGAACCCACAAAACACCCCAAATAGCTCAAAATCCAAGAAAAAAATTCATTGACTAAAAAAAGAGTTTGAAACCAAAATTTTAACAAGGAAATACCTCCACGAAGCCCAGGATCTTACATTAAAGGTTTCATAAGAATAAGTAAGATGATTTTATACTATTCATTCATTGAAAGAACACCCCTGTGGAAGAAGACCAATAATATATTCTTATTGAGTTAAATTTATAAAATCCAGATTATCCAAATTTGAGGATTTATATAAATAATCAAAATGTTTTGAAGTTACCTGGTGGATGACCAATGAAATGAGAGGGAATTGAAAGAATGAGGAGGATACTCTAAGATTAGGACTATCTACATATTGTTCCCAAGTAAAAAACCAAGTTAATAATCTCCATGTGATACATATTCAGAAGTAGATTTTATAAAGATGAATTATTGAGTTTTCAGAAGAATATTATTTGAATAAAATTCATAAACGGATAATCATTAAGGGATTCTAAAAGGATTTTACAAAAGGAGAATTCTAGAAATGATTTTATAGGTTTAATAAAAATAATTCTAGAAATATCATAATGGTTGATTAATAGATGGATGAACCAGAAGGAGTAAATTGAATGTATCAGAATAAAATGTTCTAGAAAAATGAAAGAAGGAATTTACATTATGGTAAATTCATACATTCTGATGATGTTGATCTGGATGTTCAAAGTTATATATTCATGGAAGGAAATTCCATTATTCAAGACATGATTTGTAGATGATTTAATGATATCTTATACTAGGTTTTTCAAAATTCAAAATCTCATTATCTTCTAAAGATATTGAAGATGGTTAATTCAAAATTTGAGATAAAAAGAAGTTAAATTTAAAACTTATACATTACCTATATCTATTGGAAAAAACATGAATATATAAATGGGGTAAATCACTTGAGTTGATATATAAATTAAAAGAGAGAACTTCTTATTATAAAAAAAGAAGTGGAAGCATCCAGACAAGTACTTTCCTTAGTGAATCGAAAGGGTAAAAGTTTAGTAGTTTGAAATGTGAAGTTCTGAATCAGTGAAAAATTTTCATCTATAGGAGACTATAAGGAGGAAATCCTATCCAACATAAATAATAGATTTGTGGAAGTAAAAAAAATTTAAGTTGAAATCATTGAGAAGCTCTAAAATAATGTTCTACAAGAAAGAGGATAAGGCCAACTTGTATGATTATAATAGTAGATGATATAATGATAATCAAAGAAACATACATGAGGAAGTTTGAGGAAATTACTATAAGACTAGTGGTCCCATTGTTAACATTTCCAATGAAAAAAGGATCTCTCAAAGGATTAGGTATATAACCAATCAAATGAAGTGTGTATGATGCATACTGAAGGGTTAAAGGCGATTCTTTCCTGCACCACATGTAATATGTGACCAATATTATAGTAGAGAATTAATTTTGGGATGTATAATAGACATGGAAAGCATTATTATTTTATTTGAAACCATTTAAAAATCCCATTATACTATTTACTTTACATTTTATGTATAACATAAGGGAAATTAGTGGGGTGAGTTTCTAAAGATCTATATATCCTAACCAATTAGATAGGTTATGTAAACTTCAAGGAATAAAGAGTTTAAGTTGAACTTAACTAGTAAAATTAGGATATACTTGATTCAATCCCCCTCCTAGGGTCACTGCATGATCCTATAGGATTCTCAATTGGTGTTAAAGGGTGGTTATCTATGTTTAGATCTATTATTTTATTCCTATTTGTGTTGAAATTTTTTATAAAATTTGAATCTATCTAGAAGTTGAAGAAATTATTTCTAAAGAAGATGAGGAAGTTAAGACTGAGATTAAGGAAATTGAAGATATTCTTAGTTATAAGAACTTGAAGGTTTCATCCAAAATAGTGAATAATTAGAAGAAGAAATAAGATCAGAAGTAGTGGAATATAGCCTCTAAAAAGAAAAAAAATAAGGATCTACTTCAACTTGAAGTTAATGTGTCTTGTAATATTATTGAAAAACCAGTTAGAATTAATTCTCCTAAAGAAGAGTCATTTTCTATCTATGGTGGGTAAAATATTTTTTTAGTTTATTTAATATTTATACTCAAAAATAAAAGACTATATGAAAAATTACCCATTCAATTTATTATTTATAGTCTTATATATATATATATATCATGGAAATATAGGTGAAAAAATACTAACTAGAAACATAAATTTATGAGATAAAAAATTCATTAGTAAAGAAGATCCAATAATGAAAAAATATTAATAAATTCAATGAAGTCATAGAATAAAAGTTATGAAATTATAAAGAAAAGTTCAAACATATAGAAGAAGAACAAAAAATGTGTTTTTATTAGAATATTTTTTCTAATGAATTTGTCAAGGAAAAGATCCATGCACTAGAAGATTCTCACAAAGAAATTGTTGAGGTCAATAATGATCAACTAGAGATCAATAAAAATCAAGTAAATAAAATTCATATATCCCTTAAATAGGTGAGTAATATGCATTAAGAAAATATACAAAAGTTAAAGGTGAACTATAAGGATAATGTTAGGTGTATTAAAAAATAAAAGAACACTTTAAATTTAAATTGTCTTGAGCATGCAGTAAGATTGAGAAATAGGGAAACTTTTTAAGATGAATCTTCACATGAAGCTAAAAAATGATTATATGTAAATGTTTTTAAATATAGAATTATTTTTTAAAGGAATCAATCTAATTAAAGGAATAATGTAAAACCATTAGAATGTTCATCTTTATATAAGTTGATGAAAGTGGTAATACCTTATTCCAATGAATTTTAAGGCACTGACTCACATAATTTTAGTGTAAGTTATAGTTATAGATGTACATGGGAAAATAAAAATGAGATACCCACCTATTATATTATAGTGGATGAATTAAATGAAAATAAAAGGAGTTCCCTTCAAGTTTTCTATAAGGAAAAATTTACTATTTGGGGGAAAGAAGTTTTGAAATATGTCTCCACCAGTAAAAATTAAATTGAACATAAGAAACCAAGGTTTATTTGCTACCAATGGGACTGTAGAAAGTTTTTAAATTACAATATCGATTATTGGAAAAATATTACAAGGTATAAATAATAAATAAGGCCAATATTAAGGGGGGAAGTGAAATTAAAGGGAAAATTGTATGATAACACCCAACCATTATAAAAGAAGAAATATCCATTAATTTATTTTTTTAATATCTTAAAATTTGTATGGATGTTTTGGAAGAAGTTATTATGTTAAAGAAAAGTTATATTTTACTATTACTTAGAATAACTCAACAAAAAATAATGAATGAAATACAAAAAATATGAAGGAAAATAAAAATAGAATAGATTGTAATTCTACCTTGTGTTTAAATAAATAGAAGGAAAAAAAAAATTTCCAAGAATAAAGTTCTGGAAGATGTCATGACTATGAAAAGATGATACTTCTATTTAAGAAAGGTCCACTTCTTGGAATTTTTTGAAATTTACATGAATGTTCATGTTAGGAAAATCAATATCAAACAATAAATTCAATTAATAGAATAAATACATAAGATAATTATAATGGTGGAATACATCTCTAATGAAGAATTTTGAATTCTCTAGAAGTTACCTCTGAAGAGTAACTTTCCAAAAGATAAAAAGATATGTGGAAGATGTAATTTGGCCAGACATGCTTCAAAAAAATCCACAAAAATGTACTAGGACATAAAGAGTTGGTAAATAAAAATAGAGAACATTTAGAAGGAATAAGTGGTGTTGTAAATAAATATTAGAAAAATAAAAAAGTTGAACATATTTCAAAGTGTTTCATGGATTTATGACCAGAATATTTGGACGGATCAAGGAAGTTAGATTTAGAAGAAAAGGAAAATTCATGTGTCTTGCTAGATTAAGTTAAGAAGAAATCTCCAAACAAAGTAAAAATTGAAGGTAAACGAAAGGATATCTTGAAATGCATGAAGATAAATACTTGGAAAATAGAGGGAAAAAATAAATAAAAAAGGTGTTAAAGTGAATGGATTTTATGAGTTGAGAAAATATATTAGACCTATTTCTATAATTGAAGATAATTGTAGATCTACCTTATTATCACATATATTATAGAGATATTACACTGAAAAGTGAATTGAGGGTGATTATATTTCAGGGGAGCCTTTATTTAAAAATGAAGCTAGTTATTCTGGAATATTTATAAGTTGAAGTAAAAAATTCCTTTTGAAATAACAAGGTATTCTAAAAACAATTTTTAAAAAATCTATTGTATCTTGGATTGAAGTACCCAGAAGCGTAATCCTAGCATGATGAAGATATTGTTCTAGATCAAAAAGATCTAGAGAATTGAAGCTACTTTCATCCATAAGGTATGTTTTTTTATACTCTCCCATACTCATATGAAAACTAATGTTTAAAATTATAATGGGGGAAAATGATTTATTGATGAAAAAGTAAGAATTATCTTATAAATGGTGAGAATCATAATTATTATTATGCTTGTATTATTTTGATCTTTTTGTTGATACGGTTGTAAGAAAGTATATTGAATTAAATTATAATAAAATTATCCCTAAAATAAGAATTTATATAATCTAGTGTCACTTGGTAGTTGTATGGAAAAATTTAATGTCAGAGTTAGTCACTCTTGTTTTCTATATCAAGATTGGATCATGTAGATATAGAGTTGTTTGATTTTGGGATTATATCTTTAAAAAATGTTATGATATCCTTCTCATAAGAATTTTATGGTTTATATTTGGATCAATGGAATAAAAGAAGAGAATAATAAAAGGGGTGAAGAAAGTTCCCCCCTTACCTAGATATTCACTAAAGGGGGATTAAAATTTAGATCACTATGGGTAGAGAATAGTATTACCTCACTTAAAGTTCTAATAAGAAGGATATAAGTGAGACTTTTAATTTATTTTCAATAAGGGGAGAGAAAAATCAATAAATTTAAAAGGAAGATGATGTTGATAAAAAATAAAAAGGTAGATATTTAGGTGCCCATAAAATTATGATGATAATATATTGTAGTAGTTTTTAAAATATTGTAGAAATATTATTGAGGAAGTCAAAATTAAAGAATTTCCCTATGAATGATTGAGAACAATTCCACCTAAAGGACTTGTTCCAAAAGTAAGATCCTATAGAAGGAGGATAACCATAGATGTAGGATCATGTTACGGAAGATAAATATAAGTAATAAAGAATAGTATGGGATAGTGTTACAAATGGATGAAAGATAAATTCATGGAAAGATTTATATCCAGAAGTATCCATTCACACCATACAATTACAGAACATATCTTTATTATATTTTTGACATATGTTGAAGGATGAAGCAGCATGGCCAACTTAATATTAAGTTGAAGAAGTATGAACCAATGGATTTTTAAGAATATTAAGGATCTTCTAATGAATATAACTTTTAAGGTAAAACTATCTGAAGAATATTTTCCTCCATAAATATATAAAACAACATAAAGTAAAGCACATGAAGATACACTTAATATAATTTGTTGAATGATCTCCAGAAGATGTTGTTGTAAAGAAATTTGATAATTCCAAAATACTAAGTGTTCTAAAGTCCAAAATGGGATTATAGAATTACTTATTGGAAGAGGATTATTGAAGGAGATCCCAAAATGATTTTTTATGAAGTTCTTTGGATATAATCTATACAGTTGATATAAGGAACTGTTTACTGTTTCTGTTAGGTTGAACTAAGAAACATGATCCACTGAATGTTTTAGAAGAATAATTCAAATGATCCTATGATATTCAGTGATCCAAATAACTTCATTATAGAGAAAGACCAAACAATGATCCATGCTAAGTTAAATTTAGAAAATCCAGCTCTCTAGAATTTGAGGATACATGTAAAGCATCATGATGTTTTAAATTTATTGAAAAGAGGAGCAATGGGAGGAGAGGGCACTAAAATAATAAGAATATTACTATAGATATTTTTAATATTAGGATAATCTAAATATATATCCTTAGTTAAAAAAAGGTGAAACATCTCTATAAGATACATTTCCATATTGATATTTTATAAAGATGAATTATTAGGGTCTCTAGAAAAACATTATTAGAAATAAATATCCATAAAAAAGTATATGAATGATTCTACAAGGAGTTTCCAAATGAATAGATACATATGGAATTTTATGAGTTTAATAATTGGAATTTTGGAAGGCATACAGTATCAGAGTAATAGAAGTTTGAACCAGAAGAGGCACATTGAATGCATCAGAATATCATTTTTCGGATGAATTCCAGAAGGACATTATAGTGGGGTAAAGAAATACATTCTGATGATGATGAGATTTAAATTAAAATTGATATATTTATGTAATTAAATTATATTATTAAATACAATATATATGGATGAGTTGATGATATTTGACATTTATTTTTATAGGAAGTCAAAATATTGATATCTTTAAAAGATAATAATGGTGGCCAATTAAAATGTTGAGACAAAGAGAGGTTCAATTTGAAACCATTTCATTTCTCATATCTATTGGAATAAACTTTCCTATATAAAGAGAGAAAATAAATTGAGTTGAGATATAAAGAAAAAGTGAGATCTATCGATTATAAAGAAATAGATCGATGGGATTAAACTGACCAAGTGTATACCTCAAAAGATCAGAATGGTTAAAGTTTAATAGTCTGGAACTTGAGTTTCTGAAGTAGAGTAAGTTATCCTACTCCGAAAGACTGAAATGAGGAATGAGTATCCAACGTCAAGCATACATTTGTGAAAGTAATATACATTTAAGTGTATGTTATTTAGAATATCAGGAAGAACATTTTACTGGAATGAGGATAAACCCGAATTGCATATTGAGAACACATGAAGATATAAATTCAATCAAGTAATAATCTATGGGGAAGTTAAAGTAAATTACATGAATATTAGTTGTTATAGTATAAAAAATACTAAAAAATAAAAGGATCTTGTAACTTGGTATTATAACTATTTTTTGAAGAGGCTTGAATAATGAGTAGCATAACAAGTTGAAGGAAGTGTGTGTGATGTATGGTGATGAGATAAAGGTGATTCATTACCACACCACTTGTAATATGTGATGGATTTTATAGTGTATAATCCATATTGGGGTGCATAAATAACATGTAAATGAGTATGATTTTATACCAAACCATGTAAAAATCCAAGTGTGCTATTTTATTTAAATTATCTATATAAAATAAGGAAAATATGGTGAGGGTAATTTTATTAATATCCATACACCCTAACCCATAATAGAGGTTCAATCAACTTATAGAAGAAAGAGTTTAAGTTGAACTTAATCAAAAAAATTAGTCACCCCTGATTCACCCCCACTCAGTGTGACTGCACGATCCTTTGGGAATCCTAAATTCCAATTATATATATATGTTACCATATAATAAACACTCCCACTAAAATACATTGGCGATAAATATAAGTGAAAAAGGTTTTTTGAATAATGGAATGAAGAGGAATCATATTCCTAATTTTCAACTATTTTAGTGAATATTTAAACTTCTTTAATTCAAAATATCTAGTGTTACTGTGTTAATAATTTTTTTCTAATTAGAATGATTTATATGTTATTCATCATCATCTTATAACCATTTTGTTAAAATGTTTGTTTGAGATCATTTGGAAACTAAATCAAATATAACACTTTACCATAATATTTGTCTTTACAAAAAAATCTTAAACGCTTTTATTATATAAAGTGACTGTTTCTGATGCTTTCGCCAGGGCGCGCGCACGTCCGTCCGTTCGCGGAGGAAGAGGACGCGCGGCGCTTGTTGCCCCGCATTCCCACTTTCCAAAGGCGGGCGACATTCTCTCCTTATTCAGGGACGTCTGCTCCTTGATCAAAACGGGATGATGGGATTTTGGTTCTTCCTCCTGTGGATTCCTCCTCAGAACTCATCACCTAGTCCGGGTATCCCTCATAGATTTAATACATAGTTCGTGAAACTCTTCCCAGTGCCATGTTTCCATGGACGCCGGTTAATTACACTGCTTCTGTCGGGACATTCCAAAGGGCCCGGTCAGGGCAGCAACCTTCAGTCGGGGGAGTAGTCACGTTGAGGCATCAATAGCGGGTCTGGATGCTGGGGAACCTGGCATGTCTGTCTGTTATCCCTGGTCATAGGGCTTCTCAAGGGCGTGGAATCCCAAGGCATCCCACATCAAACGCGGGGAATTATATGCCATAGACACATATTTGAGTTTTTCCTCAGCTTCTTGTGTTTAACACAGGGTATGCCGCGAGTTTAACGTCTAGCGGAGACGGATCAACCCGATCAGAGCATTATCTAGGATAGATCGGATTGAGGGATTTCCCTTGAAGGGATGTGGATGCTGGGGCCAGCCCATGGGAGGCTGTGAAGAGGAGCGTACCGACATGGTCGCACCGAGATATGACGGTCCGGACGAGAATCAGGATGGGCGGTAGATGGATGAATGGAGTGGAGGGGGAGTGAAATGGGACCATCGAAGGGGCGACGGTGAAGTTGGGCTTCTGCCTCGAGGAGGCTTCCTACGTATCCCCGTGGCAGGGAATCAAAGTCTGTGTAGTTCAGGATGGTGCCAGTAAACCAACGTGAAGGTGGACCTTGGCCTGATGAATGTCGCCAGCGAACCAACGTGAAGGTGGACCTTGGTCTGATGGGCATCATCAGCGTACCGACGTGAAGTTGGACCTAGGTCTGATGAGCATCGTCAGCATACCGACGTGAAGGTGGACCTTGGTCCGATGAGAGATGGGCTTGAACCTCGGGGAGGCTTCCTACGTACCATGCCTTGACATGGATCAAATACCTCATAGTTCAAAGGGTTTCATCGGTGAACTGACGTAAAAGTAGACCCGTGGGTCCACTGGTGGTGGGCTTGAACCTTGGGAAGGTTTCCTACGTACCATGCCTTGACATGGATCAAAGACCTCGTAGTTCAGGTTTATGGAATACAGTTTAACGTCATGCGGGATGATAGGGAATCCTGACGTGAATGAACGACGGGCATTGGGTGTCGGTGAACCGACGTAAATGAGGGACATTGGTCCAATGGTAAATGGGCTTGAACTTCTGGGAGGATTCCTACGTACCATGCCTTGACATGGATCAAAGACCTCGTAGTTAAGGTTAGTCACAACGGCTTGCCATTGGACTGGAATTGTAGTTTAACGTCGTGCTGGGCGTAGGTATAACTCGGCGTGAATTGGATGATGGGTGGGCTTGAACCTCGTGGAGGCTTCCAACGTACCATGCCTTGACATGGATCAAAGACCTCATAGTTCAAATGGGGCTTTGTCGGCGAACCAACGTGAATGAGGATGATGGGTGGGCTTGAACCTCTGAGAGGATTCCTACGTACCATGCCTTGACACGGATCAAAGTCCTCGTAGTTCGGGTTAGTCACAACGGCTTGCTGTCAGACTGGAATTGCAGTTTAACGTCGTGCTAGACATAGCGTGCAGTTTAACGTCATGCTGGACGAGGGGGGATACAGTTTAACATCATGCTGGACGGGGGCATGCAGTTTAACGTCATGCGGGACGGGGCGTGCAGTTTAACGTCATGATGGATGAGGGCGAAAATCGACGTGAATGAACGACCGAGAAATGTGTCTTGAACCTCATGGAGGCTTCCTACGTACCATTCCTTTACATGGATCAAAGTCCTCATAGTTCGCTGGGTGGGGGTCAGGGTCGGTGCTCACTCTAAGCCCACGTGAGTCATGCTCGGTGTGAGAAACAAGAGGTTGCAAGGACCTGACGATCACGTCGCGAAGGATGCGTCTGTGAGAAGCGAAGAGGGGCTTACGCGTTAGGCGGCCCATGGTGCTGGGACTTACTCTAGGATGGAGGCCCATGGTGCGACAACACGCAGGAAAAATGGACCTTGGTCCAAATATGGGAGGTGCCTCGTTCCCTATCACGCCCTCCACTGACCTTGGTAGTGGGGAAGTACGGAGATGCAGAGGTGCAGCCATCCGTTTGGGAACTAGGGTCGCCCCTCTCCTATGAACATACGCCACTCCAATAAGGAGGATATCATCCCTTGTGGATGGGTGATTCCATTCCTGTGGAGACGAGTGGTGTAAATAATGTTCGAGCTGGGGGGACCCTTCGTGAGAGGCACGAGTTCGGGTCACAGTTTAATGTCATGTGTCGAGGACATGGTGTTTGGCAGTTTAACGTCATGCAGCTCGGACGAAGTGGGTTCACTCCGAACCCCTAGGACTTACATAACCGGTACCCTCTGGTCCTTGGGGAAGGGAAGGTACCAGTAAGTCCATGGTTAAGGGGGGTTGTGGAACGAACCATCAAGGGGTCCACGTTAACGTGGCTATGCGAAGAAGCAATAGCCATTAGCATGCCTATGCGAAGAAGCATTAGGCGGAGCAACGCTACGGGTGGTATTGCCCATGGGACTTTGAAATCACATCGTGCAAACCTGGAGGGTCACACGGGAAGAGGAATTGCTAAGCAAAGGAGTGTGCTTCACGATGTGGAGTGCCTTAGCCTTAGCATGGGGCATAGGTGTGAGTGGAAGGTGCTTCGCGAAGTGGAACAGTGTTCGCGGAGCATTGCCTCACGAAGAAGAGGTGCCTCGTGAAGCAGGGTCCTCTGAAGCAGTGTGATTCGCGATGTGTAGCGATCCTGCCTTAGCATAGGAATCACTAGTACAGGTTGGGTGTTTTGTGAAGCATAAACGCTCCGCGGCTGCCCGGGTTCCCTTGGGAATCCCCTTCCTTCGCGAATTCCCTTGAGCTTCATGAAGGGCATCCCTCTCAGAAGAGGGGCTCAAAACGAGACAAAGCAGAGGCATCTCACGAAGTAGAAGTACCTTTCGGAGCTCATGATTCCTAGGGCAAAGAGTGCTTCGTGATTCGGGAGAGGAGAAGCCAAAAGGTCGGATTGTCCGTCCTTTGGGACTCAGGGGGAGTCCAGTATTTATAGTCAAGGGGCGCCGTGAAGCAGAACTCGCGCACCGCCTCAGGTGCTTCGCGGTGCGCTCACGAACGTCAATGTCGTCCGCGGAGGGTACCGCCTCTGGAGCTTCGCGGCGGGTCACGAACGTCAAATGCGTTCGCGGAGCCTTACCACCTCTGGAGCTTCGCGGCGGGCCCACGAATTTCAAATGCGTTCGCGGAGAATTACCGCCTCTGGAGCTTCGCGAGGCCACGAGGATCGGGGTTCTTCGCATCGGTACTTCGCAACGGTGCTTCGCGGCGCTGCTTTGCGAGACAGCATGCCAGCCTTCTTTTTCGTTCCTTCATTTCGTGCCATATTTTGGCGCCAACAAATGCCCCCCATCAGACTTGGAGCCACGGAGTGTGAAGGGTTGAAGTCTGAGGTAAAATCGCCAAAATTATCGGTGGTTCGCGATGCAGCTACGCGAAGGGGGCCCGCGGTGCTGACCGGGGCCACAGATCAAGACGCGCCGCGATGCTCCGCGCGGGTGAGGCACGCCGTGATGCTCAGGGGTCGCCGCCTATAAATAGGGGGGCGACTTATTTTGTCTTCACGTGACTTCCTTGTCTTTTTGCGCTCTTGACTTTGCGAAGCTCCGCGTACTCCGCGACAGCCCTCCGCGAATCGAGCTTCGCGGTGAACCACGGGTCTCCAACTCTGCGTTCGTTCCAAGCGAACTTCTGCTTGTTGGCCTTGGCCTGAATTCGCGGCTTGGTCTCGCGACCGATCTTCGCGATCCAGCTTCGTGATTCATCTTCGCGGTCGAGCTTCGTGATCCAGCCGAAAAAGTTCTTTTCTGAGGGCTAGAGTTAAAATGGCCCATCAAGAGGCTGTATTGGGGGTGCTTGCAGATGCTGCTTGTTGGGATGAGATGGCCAACTGTCCAGGCCTGGGGGAGATGGTCCAAAGCCACACGGACCACACTTCTTTGACAGATCTTCTATCATAGGGTCAGAAGGATCATCCGCAGTGCAAGAAACTGCCATTGTATGGCTTCGGGCTGAGGGATGACGTCTTTATCCCTGAGGCGAGTAGGGACGAACCAGCTTGCTGGTTCAGGAGCATACCATGCCAGCACCAATGGTTCAGGGTGGCCGATGGTCACGCAGAAGAGAACTTCACACCCGCCACCGCTGACTATCTCTACAACCATTTGAACGACATTGACGGGAAGAAACTGCAGCCGGAGACTTCCCCACCCCTCTACTGTACCATGTTGAAGGCGGCTTTGCAGGATTCGAAGAAGGGATGGTCCGATGAGTGGGACCTGCGCCAGGGCGGAAACTTTACTGATGACTGGGCATGGGTCTACTGGGTAGGTGCCTCATGCGAGGAGTTTGGGGCCGAGCTGAGGAGAGTGGGGTTATATGAGGCGGCATGGGCCTCACAATTCCACATTTACCAACCCAAGAAACTGATGCCGGAATTGCTGAGAAGATGGTCGTCTAGGACCAATACCTTTCACCTACATCACGGGGAGGTGGGAATCAGCATGTGGGATGTCCACCAGATTTCTGGGGTCCCGATCTTGGGGGCCATGTATGACGTGTTCCTCCCCGTCATCAGCGCGTGGGAGGATACGGAGCAAATGTCGCGACTGGCGTCAGCACTGATGGCACTTGTCCCCGGAGAGGACAAGGAGGCAGTGAGGGATTTCCACTTTAGGAGATGGTTCAAATGATCCCTGAATTTCCCAGAGAATCAAGAGTTCCCTCCGAGGCCTCGAACTTGTCTGAGGGCGGCCCAACGGGGCAAGGGGAACTCGTATTGACGGGTCTTGGAGGACAGCCAATGGAAGACTTGGGGTTTCAGTGTCAGCACTAAACAACAGTCGATAGTCAGGATGGAGGCGTTCATCGCGGCTCTCATCTGTGGTTGGATCCTACCGGTGAGGGATACAAGCATGGGGGTGCGTCCTAGCTCGTTTATTATGGCGTCGATGTTGGCCATGGGGAAGCGGATCAATCTGGGGATTCCGATGCTCACCAAACTGTACAGAATGATGTGGAATATTAGTGAGGGAAAGAAGCCACCAAGGATATGCGGGACCTTCCACCTCCTATATGGGTGGATCGTAGTGCATATCAGGGGGACTTACGAGTATCCAAACCCCATTTCGCCGCTGGGATCGAACTTCCGCCCCTCCATCCTGAACGCGGTCGGGAGCTTCCCGTTCAAACTGGCCGTTCCGATGGTGCTGAATTGGGTGTGGAGGGCGGATGAGTTCAACTTCCACCCCTTCCCATTGCCGACGGGGATACTTACTGATGACGGGCGGGGAACGGAAGAACATCGGGCTTACCTCCTGGCCTTTCAAGGTGGAGTTTTAATGGCACGGATAGATCGTGAGCCACTCTGCGAACCGTACACCCCGCATCGGTTTGCGAGGCAGTTCCAGTGCCTCCAGCGGCTGACCCCATAGGTCTACTGGGAGGTGCGTTACGAGGAGCACCCATGTGTGATGAGGTAGTTGTGGCTCATGTTCACACGGGAAGATGGGAAGATGCGTATTTCATTGCCTCCGTCCACCACCGCTTTTGGATTGGTGAAGGAGTACGCTATCAGTTGGGAGGCTGCTTACCCAGGGGAGATGGTGAAGCAACCAACTATACGGGTTGGTGACAGTGGGCCTCCTCTATCTCGAGGTCGGGGTCAGAGGGCAGATAGGGCCGCTCGTGGTAGCGGGGCTGCCATGGCGGCGAGACCCGCACCGGCCGAGGGTATGGCAGCAGCGGTGGATCCAGTGATTCCAGAGGAGCACGGCCATCCGGAGGGGCGTCCACCGAGGGGATTTCGTAGGATATCCACTCAGGATCCGGGGAAGCGGCTGCGTCATATCGACATGGCAGAGGATGTTGTCTTCCCGGAAGCTTGGGACATTTGGGATGTTAACCGGCAATTCCTCAGCCCACCTGAGATATGGGCTCACCTGAATCGCCTCGGGATGGAATTTTCGGGCATAGGCCCAGTTCGGGCTGGATTCATGGCGTCTCTGGCGGAGGCAGAACAATATCTGGACAAGATGGAGGATTACGTCCACTCCAGTGGTGTCCCTCGCCCAATGATAGACCGGGTGAGGGTACTGTTGAATCATACGGTCCCCCCATAGTTATCGGCTACTGATCTGAGGGAGCGCTTCCCCTTGCTGGAAGAATCAGAGGACTCCTCTCGGGAGGATGAGGCTGGAGGAGGGAGCCCATTGGAGGAGGGCGAGGTCGGAGACCGAGGTTCAGAATCCGATGATTTTTCGGAGGCTCTCGAGGTAGCATTCCGAACTACTTTCCCTACGATCTGTTCTTGGGTCACTATGGACTTCTCACCGATGTTTGATCCATTCAGGAGGAACTTGTTCGCAGGCCTCATTCTCGCTCCTTAGAGGGTGATGATGCGGGACCTTCAGAACCCGAGCCTATGGCTGTGTCCAGTTCCGCGTCTGGTGGGACCAGGGCGCCCGAGGTGGCTCCTCCGGAATCTCCAGACCTTCCAACAGTATACGGAGGGCCTCGTCTCGGGGTCCCACCAGTACCAACTCAAGAGCAGTGCCAGGAGGTCAATCTCCATAAGTCTCCTCTATCGGTTTCCTCATCGTCACATGTAGACCATGCCCGCCAACTAACATTTATGTCCCTCTCCGTCGTACAGTTCTCCGACTGGCGTGGGCTGCTGCGGCAAGACTGGTCGGGATGTCTGGTGGCGCCCCTCCTAGGGGCATGCTGGTGATGGTGGCGATAGTCCCCCCATATCCTCAAGCTGTGACGCACATTGCCACTGGCGGGACCACCAGCAGGGCCGTTCCCGAAGTCATTGAGGTGGACTCCGAGGAAGAGGATCAACCGGTAGGTCCCAGTTCTGTCGCGCCTGCTTCGGCGCCAGGTGTCATACTAGATTCAACACCAGATGTTGATCCTTCCGAGGATTTCTTGCGGGTGTATCCCGCGTACGAGCCTGCCAATCGCGCAGACTGGGACAAAACGGCCTCCGACGAGGAAGACAGCAGCATAGTCCGCCACCGGTCGTGGAAGCTGATCGCGCGCTTTATCAAGGACACCCCCCAAGCGCATTGGCTGGCCGAAATGGATAGGCTCCACTCACGGTTGCGCGAACTGTGTGCTGGGGGGTGGATGCCCAACATCCTCATGCACTCATCCGAGATCTTATGGCTGAGAAGATCTTGGAGCATGGGCTGGCAGCGGAGGAAGGCGACCAGCATCAAGAAGCTCCAGGAGGCTGAAGGCGAGGTCCAACAGATGCAGACCTGGGCAGACGAGCTTTCAGCCTCTCTTGATGCACAATCTGAGCTGGTCTCACGGTTGAAGGCCCAGCTGGCAGAGGTAGAAGAGCATATGAGGCAAACCTCTGGAAGGATGGCTGTCGTTCAAGCTGGCGTAGAGAGGGCCAAATCCAGGACCGAAAAACTGCTCCCCGCCGCTACTGAGGAGGAGCGGGAGCTAAGTCAGCGGCAGCAAGCCTTGGATTCCACATGCCAACGGGTGGCAGAGCTGCAACGCTCTTTTGACGGGGTCATCCCGTCCATGGGGGGAGTCAACCCCTGGGTATTGTAACAAACCCAAAAACCTTTTATTGGTACTTTCGTGCTTCAAAATTTTTTCTTTGTTTTGAATGTCGTAGCACGCACGATTTCCACTGTTGAATTGCCTTCTTACATCCCTACAATGTTTGCGGGACGTTCGGCGACAATTCCCCAAGCCCACGTGGGTCGAGCCCGATGTCCGGGATTCGGATTACCAGTCCGGATTTCTGAGAGACGGGAGAGGCTTGATCGGAGAAGGAACTTTCAAGATAGCTGAATTACCGTTTTTCCAGCGTGCTCTTATGCACGAACGGGGCAACGTTAGGGGCGCTGAAATCGGTCCAAACAGATGAAAATGGGAAGTGTGAATCATGATACCCAAGATTTGGAACACTTTGGGGATGGCGTGACAATAAGGGACAACTGTTAACCTTATAGGAGAAGTGGTATCCTTACTGTGTTATCCTTTAATGGGGACAACAAATGAGGGTCGACCTTTGACCATGTTCGAAACACGGGACCATGTCACAAATGTTGTTGATCAATCCTTCGAGACGTTGTCCCATGACAGTTGGCGGACCATAGGTCAAAAATCCATACTGTTAGGGGGTCCTTCCAGACATGACCCGTCTTCTGAAACGTTGGCCTAGGATGGTAGGTGAGCCGATGTGGCATGAGACCAGGTCGTTAGGGGGTCCCGTGAGACATGAAAGGGGACGAGGGTCCGAATAAGGGGCACGCAAAGCATGGAATATGGAGTGATGGTCTGTCTGAACAGAATCCAACACTTAGGTAGTTACACCACCGTGGTGGGAGTACGCCAGATGGGCGCATCGGTTTTATCATGGATCATTCCTTCTTTCAGATAGGGCCTCTCTGGTGAGGGGATCTGTCACTTCTTAATGGGATCTTGGGGTATCCTGAACTTGTTCAGGGTAGAATCGAAGCTTAGTTTCATGCGTTGAGGACACATGGGCTCCTGTAGTTTAACGTCATACGATAGGACGTGGAATAAAAGGGAAAATCCCAGGGAGCATGTGGCACAGTTGATATGAAACTGACGTGAATGAGGACTTGGAGTCTAAATCTTACCACATACCCCCGGAGGAAACTCTTTAGGTCGAGGGACCAAGAGTGAGGATTGGGCTGGGCCCGAAGCAGAGTGGTCGGGCGTTCCTACGTACCCCATGAGGATTGGAATCAAGCCATACATAGTTCTGGAAGCGCAGTTTAATGTCATGCGGGACGAGGAGTAGCCCGACTGTGTTGGTACACATCCTACCAAAACTATTAAGCCCACGTGAGTCATGCTCAGTGTGGGAAACAAGCAGTAGTGGTGGGAATTTCCCGACACAGAAAGGGGTAGGTTAGAGCAAAGGAACACTCGGTGAATACCGGCCCAATGACACTAACACGATCATTTAGCGCACCTAGATGCACGAAGAGAAAGATCCGAGTATAATGGAATTCTACTTGAACATGAGGAAGTGGAAATGTGTGAATCATGGCACTTGAGATTCAGATCATGATGATGGTGGCGTGACGATGGAGGATAATTGCTGACCGTATTCTCAACACAGCATCCTGTCGCGTTATCCTAGAATGGGGATAGACAAATGAGGTTCAACCATTGACCATGTTCGAAACACGGGACCATGTCACAAATGTTGTCAAATATCCGTAGGGACGTTGGCCCGAAATGATTGGAGGGCCCTTAGGTCCAGCATTCATGGAGAGCCCTTAAGCCTAGTATCCATGTCGTCCGAGGGTCCTTTTAGATGTGGGAGAGGATGAGGATCCAAATAGCGAGCTCACGAAGCATGGTCATGGGATGAAGGGAATGTCCCTGTGAAAGTCCCACACTTCGGGCTCTTTGTCAAAACACATTTGAATACGGCAAAGATACGTATTAGATAGAGGGAGCAGATTCCTTTCCCATAAGGATATCTTAGTTTAGGGTCGTAGAATTCGGACCATGGATGGGAGGAGACATAAGAGGCACATGGTGGAGTAACTCAAACACCTGGCGTGAATGGGAATAGGGGGTGTGTGTGGTGCGATGAACAACCTGACGTGAATGAGGACGTAATCCCATACCACAATGCACAACCTCCTTAGGAGAGGTTTTTGGTCAAAGGACCGAAAGAAAAAGTTAGGTTGGGCCTGCGGGGAAGTGCCCGGGCGCTCCTACGTATCTCATAAGAATGAGAATCAATCCATACGTAGTTCTGGAGGGCGGTACGGTAAGGTACCAGTTCCAGGGGAAAAGGGGAGTGCGGGCGTGGCCCTTGCACTAAAAGAAGTGGAATTTGATAAATCTTGTTTGTTCTTTAAGGTGAATGTTTTTTTTTTGTGAAGCGACAGGCCTAGAATAGTAGGTCGTGATGTCGCCACAAGGATCACGTCGTGATGGGCGTTGACAAATGGCATGGCACATGACCAATACCCAACGTGATGTCCTCTACAACGAGGTCACCACAATGTAGTGCCGTTTTTCGTCGTGCGGCCAGGACGATAGTGTCACAGTTTAGGGTCGTATGATAGGAACAAGCATGCATTTTATCGTCATGCAGCGCAGACATAGCAGAGACGATGCTAGGCTGGGAACGTTCGTAGTGTTATAAAACACAATTGATGGAGACATGACCCCATATCAATTTGTACGCCAATCGGGGAGGGAGACCTTAGGCCGAGGGGCCTATATAGAGGTAAGAGGTGAAACCAGGGGAGAGACTGGATCCCTAAATGGGCTGTACCCGAAGACAGGGCGTCCGGGCGGTCCTACGTATCCCATGAGGATGGGAATCAAGCCACACGTAGTTCTGAAGGGTGCCTTTTAATGTCATGCTGGACAAGGAATAGGAGGGCTAACTCTCAGAACAGGCGTGTGCGTGGTGCAGCTATTGCAAACCCGACGTGAATGAGGACATAATCACGCACTACACCGCGCGGTCCCATAGTCGGGGTCCCGATGGCAGGACCAGAGAGGCGAATTAGCTGAACTCAAGCTGGACCCAAAGACAGGGGTATGGGCATTCCTACGTATCCCATTAAGATGTGAATCAATCTGAACATAGTTCCAGATTAGAATCTTAGTTTATGGTCTTAGAGCTCGGACCGTGGATGGTGACGACTTCCCGAGTAAGCACAGATGTCAACCCAATCCCTAAGCCCACGTGAGATAAACTCAGTGTGAGAAACAAGGGGAGAAGATCCTTATCGCAATACTTGGGGTGTCCATCAAAGGGGAGTCGGCAGAGAGCCCCGAAGGACACCTTTGACGCAGCTTGTTCCCCCAACGTGCGGACGTGCACGGAGGAAAAGTACCAAGAGTTCCGAGACTCTACTTGGGCATGATGAAGTGACGAAGGGTGTGAATCGTGTACCCGACATTTTGGGCTTAATGGGTTGGTGTGGAGATAGAGGAAAATTGTTAACCATGGTGGAAACACAGCGTCCATATCGCGTTAGCCTGAGGTGGGAACAACAAACGAGCATCGACCGCTGACCATATTCGCAACACGGGATTTTATCGATTCGCTGTCTGAAACCCTCGGGGGTGTTGGCCCGTAACGGTAGGAGAGCCCTTGGCCGTAGTATCCAGGCCGTTCTTGGGGTCCCTCCGGGCGTGAAAGATGATGAAATCCCTGATGCAAGGATACACAAAGCCTGGAAAGTGGGTGCGGACGTGTCCGAGTAAAGCTTGGCATTCCAGGTAATAAACCAGAGTACTCTTAGGCACATTGGTGAACCGCCGAAAAGGGATCGACGAAACAGATCAGTAGGGGGAGGTACATGGCGTGGTCATTACGGGACCGACGTGAATGAGGACATAGTCCCACACCACACCATATAATCCTCTAATGGAGGAAGGATAGGCCAAGGGGCCAAGATGGGATGAGGATTCCCGAGAGATGGGGCTGGACCCGAATCTTGGACATTCAGGTGGTCCTACGTATCCCATGTGGATGGGAATCAAGCCACACGTAGTTCTCTAAATGTAGTTTAATGTCATACTAGACGAGAAGGGGAGTAATATACCCCTAAACAAGGGAGGTGTGCGGTATGGCGAAGAAGCCGACGTGAATGAGGACGTAGTCCCACACTACATCGTACACTCCTATAAGAGAGGACCGGGGTCGTGGCCCAGAAAGGCCAAGGGGCCTGATGGTTAGGCATTGTTCAGGAAGGCCTGACCTGCTTGTAGTTTAACGTCTTGCAATGAGGACGAGGGTCGGGGACCCGGGGAGGCCAAGGGTCCTGAGGCTGGGCCTCGTAATGGGAGGCGTATGGCATGGTACATGATCCCGACGTGAATGAGGACGTAGTCCTACACCATGCCATACACCCCGGGTAAGAGGTTGGGTGAAGGGGCCCGAGAAGGCCAGGGGGGCCTAAGGTCAGGCATCAGTCAGGAAGGCCTGATGGGTCTGTAGTTTAACGTCTTACATGAGGACGGGGGTTGGGGACCCAAGGAGGACAAGGGGCCTGAGGCTGGCCCTCGTAAGGGAAGGCGTACGGTATGGCGAAGAAGCCGACGTGAATGGGGACATAGTCTCACAACACACCGTACACCCCTATGGGGAATCGGGGTCGTGGGCCCGATCGCTAGCACCACCCGGGGGGAAGTTTGTCACCTAGGGATGGGGCAGAACGAATCACTGCACTCGATGTCTGGGACATCTCGGGGTGGACCCGAAGATCCAGGACATTGTTGACCATGTTCGAAACACAGCGTTCCTATGGTAACCTGATATGGGAGCAACAAATGAGCGTCGACCGCTGACCAAATTCGCAACGCGGGACTTGTATCGGCTTGTTGATTGAAAACCCTCGGGGGCGTTGGCCCGTAACAGTAGGAGAACCCTTGGGCATTGTATCCAGGCCGTTCTTGGGGGTCCCTATGGGTGTGAAAAATGATGGAATCTCAGTCAAGGAGTGGGTGAAGCATAGCTGTATCCATCCACGAAAGAGGCAAACATCTCCAGGGGGGATGTGCAGCCGGGTCGAGGCTTGCTCGATGTGAGTTGGGGAAAAAGTGTGCACCCCGCCATGTCTTGACCCGAGGGGAAGATTTTGGATTTTGGGCTGGGCCAACGGACGAAATGTTCGGGCGTTCCTACGTATCTCATGAGGATGAGAATCAAGCCATACGTAATTCTTAAAGGCCATGCAGTTTAGCATCGTGCGGTGAGGATGTGGGAGGATAGAAGAACGGGAGTGGGCACATGGTGTGACCCTTACAATCCTTGTGCGAGCGGGGTCATATGAGCGGGGCTAAGAAAGCCTTCCCCTCGCTACACAAGGAGCCTCCGAGGAAAATATTCCCAGGGGGAATAGTGGAAGAGAAAATCTTGGGGATGGGCTCAAGACGAGTCGTCCGAGCATTTCTACGTATCCCATGAAGATGGGAATCAAGCCACACGTAGTTCTTGAAATTCAGTTTAACGTCATGCGGGACGAGGCACATCTCATTTGGGGATATGTACGGTACGACGAGTAATCCGACGTGAATGAGGACGTAGTCCTACACTATACCATACAATCCCGCGAGAGGGTAATTCGGGGAAAACTATCTTGCGGTTTAACGTCTCGCGGTGAAGACGGGGGGCCAGGGGCCCGAGGAGGCCAAGGGACCTGAGGCTGAGCCTCGGTCAGGAAGGCCTGACTGGCTTGCAGTTTAACGTCTTGCAGTAAGGACGGGGCTCCAGGGGCCCAAGGAGGCCAGGGGGCCTGAGGATGAGCCTCGGTCAGGAAGGCCTGACTGGCTTGCATTTTAACGTCTTGCAGTAAGGACGGAGATGCAGTTTAAGGTCGTGTGGGACCATCTCGCAGTTTAGGGTCATGTAGGACCCTTTTTGCCCTAGGCAAAGTATTGCTTAAGGAACTTGGCATTGGTGGGAGGGGTTATACACTCTCCATCCGTGGTCACCAAGGAGTATGCTCCATTTGGGTAAACCTTATGGATGATATAAGGCCCTTCCCATTTGGGTTCTAATTTGAGCGGTTTCCTACCGGGAATCATTGGCGCTCGAAGGGCCAGTACCAGGTCGCCCTGTAGAAAAGAGCAAAGACGAACCTTCTTGTTGAAGGCCCTCGCTATCTTATCCTGATGCCTTTCCAGATTGTGCAGGGCACGAAGCCGGTTCTCGTCCAGTGCTTCTAATTCGGCTAGACGGATCTCGGCTACCTCATCTGATGTCTGGTGATCATAAAATGCAGTACGTAATGACGGTAGCTGGATCTCAATGGGTAGGACAGCCTCAGCTCCATACACCAGGGAATATGGGGTCACCTGGGTAGAGTTGCGAGTCGTCATCCGGTAAGCCCAGAGGGCGTTGGGAAGCTTGTCCGGCCAAATTTTCTTGTTCTGACCAACCATCTTCTGCAGAATGTTGGAGAGGGTTTTGTTGAACGCCTCGATCTATCCGTTCGCCTGTGCGTGGTAGCGGGAGGTATGGTTCGACCGGATGTCGTACTTGGCGTACAATTTATTTAGTTCAGCTGCTCGGAAGTTGGTGCCGTTATCGGTGAGGACGGTGTGAGGGACCCCAAACCGGTGGATAATGTTGGAACTCACAAAGTCAACAATGGAACGGGCCTTGACCTCTTTGAGCGGAACTGCTTCTGCCCACTTGGAGAAGAAATCTGTAGCAGTCAGGATGAACCTACACTGGCGGGCTGTTGCCGGTGGATACGGTCCCACTACATCAAGTCCCCATACCGCAAATGGCCAAGAGTACTTGGTGGGGTGGAGGGGCTCCGGCGGCGGATGCAAGAAGTTGGCGTGTACTTGGCACGCATGGCATCTCTTGGCATATCCAATACAATCATGGATCATTGAGGGCCAAAAGTACCCTAATGTCCAGATTTGATGGGATAGCTTCGGCCTAGCTTGATGGGCGCCACAGGAACCGGCGTGAACCTCTTGCATAACCTGAGGTATCTCTACTCCTTGGATGAAATGGAGGAGGAAACCATCGAAACTCCGCTTATAAAGGATTTGTTCAAGACTGGGGCCGCTCTGGAGGGTAAATTGCAGCGTGCGGCGTCGAATTCGCTCGCGCTCGGCCCGGTCATCCAGGAGGCGACCATTTTGGAGATACTCGACAAAAGGTGCCCTCCAGTCGGGAGTGGCTTCAACCACTACGTCTGACGAACCCGGGACCCCTGACATGGAGGGTCTGGCAGTGAGATGACCTACCCGCAGGACATCATTGTCCTCTTAGGTGATGGGGGCAATGACTCTCCGGTGTGCCACATGTATGATCAAATCATCTTGCTCAGGTTCTGCGAGCGACGCGGCTAAGCCAGCCAAGGTGTCTGCTTGGTCGTTCTGTGACCGTGGGACATGGGTAACCTCTGGTCGAGAAGAGAACTGGGCCATTAGGTGGAGGGTGTACTCCAGTAATGGTGCGAGCTCTGGCTTCCTGACGACGTAGTCGCCATTAACCTGTTTGATTACCAGTTCGGAATCTCCCTTCACATGTAGATGGGGCACATGGATCTCAAGGGCCAACTCGAGGCCGGTGATGAGAGCCTGGTACTCTGCCTCGTTGTTCGTACAGCCTTCCAACAACAGGAACGAGTATGGAAGGACGGCTTGCGTCGGGGTAATGAAGACAATACCCAGTCCCACTCTGTTGAGCTTGGGATCATTGAGCCTCCTACCGGTGGGGCTCCGGGAGGTGCCGTCGAAATGCATTTGCCAACACGGGAGAGCATGATCGACTGAGAGGATCATCTCATCAGGGAAATCCAGGTCCAGGGATTGATCCGCGGAGGTTGTATGGGCAGCTAAAAAGTCTTCCAACGCCTATCCCTTAATGTCCTTCTGAGATACGAACCTGATATCAAACTGCTGGAGAATCACTTCCCACCGTGCTAGTCGGCTAGTCAGCATGGGGCGGTTCAGGATGTACTTCAGGGGGTCTACCCAAGATACCAATTTCACCTCATGGTGTTGTAGGTAATGTCGCAACTTCTGCACGGCGAAGACGAGCGCAAGACAGCTCTTTTTGATAGGGGAGTATCTGACCTCCATATCGAGAAGCATGCGACTGAGATAGTAGAGACTGTTCTCAGTACCCTCGTTATTCTTCTGGGCGAGCAGCGCACCGAGGGATCTTTCCAGGGCGGTCACATAAAGGACCAGCGGCTTTCTGGAGACGGGTAGCATCAAGACCGGAGGTCGGAGTAGATACTGCTTGATTTCCTCGAAGGCGGTCCGACACTCCTCATCCCATTCGTAGGCGGTGCCCTTCTTCATGAGCCGGGAAAAGGGCTTACACTTGCCAGCCAGATTGGTGATGGATCGGCGTATATAGGCTAAGTGGCCTTGAAGGCCTCAAATCTCCCGAATGTTGCTCGGGGTAGGCATTTGGCTGATGGCCTTGATCTTCTCCGGGTCGATCTCGATACCTTGGTATCTGACAACAAAGCCCAGAAACTTCCCAGAGGTGACCCCGAAGGCACACTTCAATGGGTTCATCTTCAGGTGATGGGAATGGAGGAAACCAAACACTTTCTCAAGGTCTTTGAGATGGTCCTGGCGCTGACATTATTTGACTACGAGGTCATCCATGTAGCATTCCACCAATGTCCCGAGAATCGGTTTGAATATGCGATGCATGGCCCTCTGATAAGTGGCACCTACATTCTTCAAACCGAATGGCATAACCTGGTAGCAAAAGGTACCCTGGGGAGCCCTGAAGGCAGTGGAATCCTCGTCTTTGGGGGCCATCTGGATCTGGTTGTACCCGGAATACCCATCCATAAAAGAGAGGGCTTGGAACCCGGCCGTGGCGTCAATCAATAACTCCGTCACCGGGAGTGGGAAGTCATCCTTTGGGCAGTGGTGATTAAGATCGCGGAATTCGATGAAAACCCTGATCTGCCCTTTCTTCTTCCTAACTGGCACAATGTTGGCAAGACACTTGGGGTACTGGACTTCCTTAATGAAGTTGGCTTTGATAAGTTTGTCGATTTCGGCCTCAACTATAGCACCATGAGAAGGGTGCATCTTCCTGGGAGGCTGCTTAAATCCATGATGTTTTGCTGGGAGGCCCAGACGGTGAACGGCTACCTGGGGATCCAGTCCTGGCATCTCGTTGTAACTCCAGGAAAACACATCACGGTGCTATTTGAGGAAGTCTACGTACTACTGCTGCTCCTCGGGGGACATGGCTGCACTGATCAATGTAGGTTTCGGATCTGCCTCGCTACCAAGGTTCACCTGTACCAGTTCATCAACCTTGGTAGAGACGCCTTCTTCAAAGGCAGGGGGAGCATCCTCCAGGTCTTCCTCCCCACCCGTGGGGGGACTTCCCACGACGGGAGATGCTTCTGGGCTATCAAAACCCGAGGGGAAGTTGGTGCCGGCTTGGGCAGCAGCGGTCATCACATCGGGAGACTCACTCGCCATTGAGACCATAGCAATGAAGGAAGTTGATCCTATCCCATCTGGCCTTCAGCCTAAGGGGCCACATTTGATGATATCAAAGCAGTGGTGACGTGTCGGCATGAGTCGGTGGATTCCAGCCCGGCGGAAGAGACACGTATGGCGTACCTCCGTTGTCATAATCTTGACACTCCGGTACCGTACAGGGGTAGAAGATTCCGGGATGACCTGAGCCTGGTTGATGTAGGAGTACGAGGTGATTTTCCGCCGTCACTTGGACATGGGAACATGCCTTCCATGCGTACCCGAAACAACAAAACATTGCCCCATGTCGGGGGTCGTGGCCTCCAACCGATGGATCGGGAGGATGTAGGCGTCATCCATGCTTTCCGAGGGATCACTTGTGACCGGGGCGGGTTCATCCTCACTTACTAGGATTTGCTTATCCTTACTTTTGTAATAACCTGCATCCAGATAGTGGGCCTCACAATAAGCAAAAGGGGACGCGTCTCCTTGGAGCACGCCTACTCGACCATTGATCGAGTACTTGAGGCACTGGTGATACGACGAAGGGACCGCTGCATGAAGATGGAGCCATGGCCTACCCATCAATGCATTGTAGGCGATGTCCTGAGAGACAACCATGAACTCGGTGCTGGAAATTAAGCCACCGAACTGAGTCTTCAGGCGGATCTTGCCGACTGGGGTTTGCTCTGTCCTGTCGTACCCCTGGATTCTGAGGTCAGAGGGAGTTAAATCACCTTTAGGCAGACCCAACTTTCGCAACGTCCGGGTCAGAATTAGATTGATTCTAGAACCCGTGTCAACGAGGCAGCGGCGGACTTCCACACCGTTGAAGTGGCCAGTGATGTACATCGGGTGAATGTGCCCTGTATAGGAGGGTCCTCATCTTCACCAGAGAACTAGATAACCGCCTGACATTCGGCGTTTTCAATCGTCTCGGTATGGAAGGCTTCTGCAGCTGCTACCTCCGTCTCAAACTAGAGGGGGCTCATTAGGGCCTCGGCAAGTGCCTCGCGCATTTCGGACGATAGGAGAAGGGCCTCAATGATAGAAAGCCTCGCCGGAATTTCATCCAGGTGCTTCATGACATCATACTTTTGTGCCAAATGCGAACCTCTGCTTACAGGAGGTCGGTCGGCATTTGGAGGCATAGCGGGTCCTGCTGGTTGAACTCGCGATCGGCTAGTACTGGGCACATCTTGCTGCCTACTAGTAGAAGCCTGGAGAGTAGTCTCCGGACTAGGATTGGGCAGCGGAGGCTGGCCTGTAGCCGAGCAAGACTGACTGTGACACGAACGAGGCAGATCCCCCCGATCCAGTAGCACAAATGGCGGTGGAGGTAGAGATGAGGGCATTAGATGGGGTTGCGCGTGCTGAGCTCTGTGCTAAGCCTACTGTCTGGTCTCAGTAGCATGCACGGCTTGGCTGAAAGTGCCTGCTGACATACCTCGATGACCGGCGCAGTTGCGATTCCGCTGACATTGACGTTGGCTGGGAACATTGGGGAGGTCTTCCTGGCGTTCCCCCTCGTCGGGGGTCATATAGGGATTTACCAGCTCCACGGTGTTAACCGAAGCGTACCCCTGGCCGTCTCTCGAGGATTCATCCGCCGCTGGGCGAATTCTGGGAGGAATCCTCATTTTAGGGGGCATAAAGTCACCGAGAGTGTGGGATGATGATGGCACCGGCGGTGCGCGTTGCTTCTTCTTGCATCGTCGTTGCTTGCCCTTTTGGGAAGAGGTCGACTGTGAAGACGATGCGGAGGCACCAACTACTTCTTCTGAAGGTTCCGAATACTTCAGGCGCGCCCGGATGATACCATGGGCACGGATGACGGTCTTTCGATCCATCCAGTCATCGTATTTCCGGGATCCACGGCTGGGGACCTGCTGCCACTCGCCTTCGCTATCGCTGCCGATCTTTGATCCTGCAAAGACACCCGCCACTTACATTGGTGCTGGGCCCAAATTGACTATGTTGTTGTTGACCTGGTCTTGAAGCCAGTCTTTAAACACATAGCATTGCTTGAGGGTGTGCCCCAGAATCCGATGGTAAGGGCAGTAGTTGGGGTGATCGGTGAGATTCGCCTCTACCGGCCTTCTGCACTCGGGCACGCGCACAATCCCTTGCTCTAGAGCACTTCGGAAGTAGCCAGGGACCTGATTTTCGTTGAACGAATAAGTCTGGTACCTTCTTTCCGTATAGGGGGCCCTGGGGGCCTGGCCCTGACGAGGGGCCGGAGGGGCCTGCCGAGGAGGCGGCGCCTGATTGTCTCGCCTAGGTGGCGGTGGCGCATTGCGCGGGGGAACCTGTCGGTTCTGAGACGGTTGCTGCTGGGCAGGAGCCTGTGCTTGAGGTAGAGGACCTCTGCGGGGTTGTGGGGATGGTGCCGCTGGCAGTAATTCCAGCTGCCTAGGGGCTTCTATTTGGGCCACCACGGCGGTTTCATCCCTGGCGATCCTCCTGGCTGGGATCATAGGGGGAAACAAACGTGCCTGACTAGCCTGTTGTAGGGCTTCCTCAAGGTGTTGATCCTTATCCGAGAAATCTCTGAACCCTCCAGGGTAGTTCTGGCTAATTAGGGAGGGTACCAGCTCTGTCTTGACGTTCCCCACACACATCGTCAGTAATTTCTCCTGAGTCAGTGGATATCGAGGGAATACGTAAGTCCCTTCCACCGGGCGATGAAATCTGCAACTCGCTCATCAGACCTTTGCTTGCACTTGAAGAGGTCCGCAATGCTGGTCTTCTGCGTGGTGGAGTTGAACTGGTATAAGAACTTCCGGTGAAGATCCTCCCAATTGGTCACCAATCCGATAGGGATCTGGCTGTACCAGACGAATGTCGGACCTTCCAATGTTTGTACGAAACATCAGAGCTTGGCGGCTTCTTACTGAGCTGGGGTCCCCAGCATGGGGCCACACCTGGAAGAAAAATGTGCCAAGTGCTGCGGCGGGTCCCCTGTCCCGTTGAAAGGCGAGAAAGTGGGGTTCCCAAAACCCATAGGTGCGGGAATATCATCCACCCACGCAGGATAAGGATTGCCATCCGGTGGGACCGCCACCTGCCGCGTTTCCAACGCTTCGAGGCGGGCTGTGAGCGCCGCAATAAGATCATCCGGGTGGGGTCCCTGCCTTGACGGGGATCCCTAACCACAAGTGCATTGCCAGGTTCCTCAACACGGTAGATGGCTTCGGCAGCTCGCGGATCAACTGGCGGAACAACTTGCGGGGTGACTGGGGGAACCCGGGCTGGATTCTTCGGATTGCCCCGTCGTTCGGGGGGGTTTGGCGAGACGTATCGCGCCCTCTTGCCATACATTCCGGCTTCTGCCCTATCTTCGGCAGTAGCGTGGTCAGGGTTTCCCGGAGGCATCTCACCGGTGGGAAATTGTTCCTGCCCCTGCTGCCCCGGCCTGGGATTACCATAGTCGGATCGCCGCTCTGCGGCGCGCTCAGCCAAAAGTTCGTCAACCAGCCTCTTCTGCTCAGCAAGCTGTTGGCGTAACGTGGCCTTCTCGGGATCTTCGTCCGTTTTCTACACAGAGGCAGACGGGTTGGAGTGCTTGACAGTTCTGACGTGCTCCTTACCCTTGCCAGTGTTTTGACCGAGTACCAGCGACTCGGTGGGTACGAGGAGGCCTAGCAGGTTCCTATGCTGACGGGTAACTCTCCCTGATGGGTCCAGCAGTGGCGGTACACCCTCGGGGGGTAAGTCTCTATCAAGTAATTCAAGCTTGTCTTCCTTTTCCACAACATCGGCCATGTGGACTGTGACCCCTCTTGAGGGCATGTCCTCGATGTCGCATAGCGAATCGGGCTGCCGTCGGATAGGGTCGAAGAGGAGAGCGGCATAGTGTCCCCAACCACGGACTTGCACATGAGGGGTGGATTCCCTGACGATTCTGCGGAGTGCTTTAAAACTCTGAACGCATTTCCGTTGAAGGGCGCTCTGGCGGCCTGGCGACTCAGGGTGTTGGGCCACAAGGAGTGCAGCCGCATCGATCAGGCGGCACTTCTCGCTGATTTCTTCGAAGTGCTCTCGACTTCTGGGGTACACCACCCCTTCGTAACGAAGGCGGAAGTGTGTCACCCATAGGTTTTGACAAAAGCACCCCACTTCTTTAGGGGTAAGAGACTCTGGTATGCGAAAATTCAGCGCTGCCGTTGGCCAGAACTTCTCCGGGAAGTAATCCGCTGCGAGAATACTCCAGAATCTCCTGGGCTCGGACTCAGGGTCTGGCCCTGTGTTGCCCCACTCGTCAACCGGGGGAGGCTGAGGTACCAATAGCGGTACCGAGGCAGACCTCTGGGATAGTAAACTCGGCAGCGGAGAGTACGGCGAGCGAGCTGACTGGCCGCCGAATTCTGGGCCATCCTCCGAAGAGTGAGGTGACCTGGCCACGATGTCACGATACGATGGGCTGATAACCACAGCTTTCGGAACAGGAGTCGCGACTACGGGCGATAGTTCGTGTCATCGCTCTACTGCCGTTGGCCCCCAAAATATCTCTCTGTGATCTCTGGTAGAGGTAGAGGGCGCTTCCGGTGACAATGGCGGTGATTGCGCGGTTGAGACCTGCGGAATTACCAAGATTTCTTCCTCCTGGATGTACCTGCGGAGAGAGATGGGAATATGGTGGACCTCATATTCCGGGAGAATGAGGCTAACGCGTCTGGTTCCTGCCCCAGTCCTTAATACGGAGGAGCGGGGAGAAGGTTCCATTGTTGAGTCACATTCCACCTCCGAGTCAGAGAAGCGGGCAGGTTTGATCTCCACCCGGGCCTTCCCAGGGTTCTTCTTGTGGCGGCGACGACCCGCTCTCCTGCCCCGGGGTGGCTCTTCAGGACATGTTTGATCCCTATCAGGCAGTCTCGGGGTGGTGCTGGCGCCATGGCAGAGAGGGCCCCACTCGAGATAGCCGAGGTGCGAGGGGAACCAGGGCAAATGTAGAAGGGTACATGGGGAGGACCTCCATGGTCGATAAAGGCGGAGCGAGTATGACCTTCACTCCTCGAGTTGCTGGGGCGAGGAGGACCTTCGCCTGTCGCAGAGAGGACGTAGGGAGGGCCCCCACATTGAAGAAGGACCGGATGGACGGTGCCTTCAGATCGGTGGTCAGGGGCAGGAGGATGGACTCCATACCCTGTATAGTGGGCGCGGGAAAGGTTTCCGCGCTGAGCGCCACTGCCGTGGGGCAGGTCTTCCTTCGGGATGGGGGTAGCGCGAGGCATACCTCCATGACGAATTTCGGAGCGGGTAAGGCCCATGTCTGTGGAGCAGTGGTATGGGGAGGGCCTCCGTACGGGGTGACATCACCGCGGGTTAGTTCGCGGCGATCACCACTCAGGCCTGCCACCCGGAGAGTCAACCCAGCCTGCCCGTCGGGCGGTTGGGGTCTTGATCCTGGTTGGGTGAAGGAGTGCCCCTGCTCAGTGTATGCAGGGGCTTCATGATGCACGTCGGCGGTGGCTCGGGCCACTGTAGCTGTCGACGTCGACACGCCTGGGCGAGAGTCCTCAACCCAGGCCCGGTGCTGACGTCGGGTCAGGCGAGCTATTGCAGGTGGTGCAGGGACGTAGCCTGTCTGCTCTTCCTGCGGAGTCGGACGGCGGCGCTGACACGGCCGGGCGAGAGCTCTCGCCTAGAGCCCTTGGGTCGGGACCCTGATCGGGCTGAGCCGGACGACGCCCGCCTCTTCAGCGTAAGGCGAGGAGTCATCAAGGCGTTCCGGGCACAGGCTCCCTAAACGGTTGAACGTTGGGGTGGGGGGAGCAGGGGCTCCCTGCGCGGCCTGTTAGGGTGGCGTTAACGGTGGGGCCTGGAGGCCTCCAGGTCCAAGCGGGCCATATCCCGAGTTGGGATGACCCCTTCCTCCTCGTACCTGCGCACGAGGTTATTGATCACCCTTCGCTAGATGACCTCTGATGGGGAAAGGGGATGTGGGCGCCCCGTATTCCGCGATGTGGCAGCCGTCGTGGCGGTAGCGGTGCCATGTGGGGTGGTCGTGGCAGTGTTTCCCCTGCCCCTGCGTGGGCGAGGAGCGGGCGGTGACCGCGTCTTTGTAACAGCAACCTGGTTCCTGAGAAATAAATGGATCAACTCGTCAGTACTGAGAGGAAAAGGATTGAAAACCAATGCCCCATCACCCTTCCATTCTCCACGTCTGTAAGAAGGATCCACGCCAACATGCTGCAGAACGGAGTGCCCCACGTTCTACTGCCCCGACTTCCGGTGAGTTTCATGACAGGCCCGCTATTTGCTTGGCGGGACCAGGCGCCGGATATCTGGATCCGGTGACACGTCAATCTACTGGTGTCTCGAATGCTACTAATATCCATATTGAGGAGAATAATTTCACGTCGGGTTCACCATTTCTGTTTCCAACGCTTTCGCCGGGGCGCGCGCACGTCCGTCCGTCTGCGGAGGAGGAGGACGCGCGGTGCTTGTTGCCCCACATTCCCGCTTTCCAAAGGCGGGCGTCATTTGCTCCTTATTCAGGGACGTCTGCTCCTTGATCGAAACGGGATAATGGGATGTCGGTTCTTCCTCCTGTGGATTCCTCCTCAGAACTCATCACCTAGTCCGGGTCTCCCTCGTAGATTTAATACGTAGTTCGTGAAACTCTTCCCAGTGCCATATTTCCATGGACGCCGGTTAATTACACTGCTTCTGTCGGGACATTCCAAAGGGTCCGGTCAGGGCAGAAACCTTCAGTCGAGGGAGTAGCCACGTTGAGGCATCAGTAGCGTGTCTGGATGCTGGGGAACCTGGCATGTCTATCTGTTATCCCTGGTCACAGGGCTTCTCGAGGGCGTGGAAGCCCGAGGCATCCCACATCGAACGCGGGGAATTATATGCCATAGACACATATCTAAGGTTTTCCTTAGCTTCCCATGTTTAACACAGGGTATGCCGCGAGTTTAACGTCTAGCGGAGACGGATCAACCCGATCAGATCATTAGCTAGGATAGATCGGTTTGAAGGATTTCCCTTGAAGGGATGCCGATGACGGGGCCAGCCCATGGGTGGTTGTGAAGAGGAGCGTACCAACATGGTCTCACCGAGATATGATGGTCCGGGAGAGAATCAGGATGGGCGGTAGATGGATGAATGGAGTGGAGGGGGAGTGAAATGGGACCATCACAAGGGCGACAGTGAAGTTGGGCTTGAGCCTCGAGGAGGCTTCCTACGTATCCCCATGGCAGGGAATCAAAGTCTGCATAGTTCGGGATGGTGCCGGTAAACCGACGTGAAGGTGGACCTTGGCCCGATGAATGTCATCAGTGAACCAACGTGAAGGTGGACCTTGGTCTGATGGGCATGGTCAGCGTACCGACGTGAAGGTGGACCTTGGTCCGATGAGAGATGGGCTTGAACCTTGGGGAGGCTTCCTACGTACCATGACTTGACATGGATCAAAGACCTCGTAGTTCAAAGGGTTTCATCGGTGAACCGACGTGAAAGTAGACTCGTGGGTCCACTGGTGGTGGGCTTGAACCTTGGGAAGGTTTCCTATGTATCATGCCTTGACATGGATCAAAGACCTCGTAGTTCAGGTTTATGGAATATAGTTTAACGTCATTCGGGACGATAGGGAATCCTGACGTGAATGAACGACGGGCATTGGGTGTCGGTGAACCGACGTAAATGAGGGACCTTGGTCCAATGGGAAATGGGCTTGAACCTCTGGGAGGATTCCTACGTACCATGCCTTGACATGGATCAAAGACCTCGTAGTTCAGGTTAGTCACAACAGCTTTCCGTCGGACTGGAATTGCAGTTTAACGTCGTGTTGGACGTAGGTAGAACTCGACGTGAATTGGATGATGGGTGGGCTTGAACCTCGTGGAGGCTTCCTACGTACCACGCCTTGACATGGATCAAAGACCTCATAGTTGAAATGGGTCTTTGTCGGCGAACCGACGTGAATGAGGACGATGGGTGGGCTTGAACCTCTGGGAGGATTCCTACGTACCATGCCTTGACACGGATCAAAGTCCTCGTAGTTCCGATTAGTCACAACGGCTTGTCATCGGACTAGAATTGCAGTTTAACGTCGTGATGGACATAGCGTGCAGTTTAACGTCATGCTGGACGAGGGGGGATATAGTTTAACGTCATGCTGGACAGGGTCATGTAGTTTAACGTCATGCGGGACGGGGCGTGCAGTTTAACGTCATGCTGGACGAGGGCGAAACTCGACGTGAATGAACAACCGAGCAATGTGGCTTGAACCTCATGGAGGATTCCTACATACCATACCTTGACATGGATCAAAGTCCTCGTAGTTCGCTGGGTGGGGGTCAGGGTCGATGCTCACTCTAAGCCCACGTGAGTCATGCTCGGTGTGAGAAACAAGAGGTTGCAAGGACCTGACGATCACGTCGTGAAGGATGCGTCCGTGATAAGCGAAGAGGGGCTTATGCGTTAGGCGGACCATGGTGCTGGGACTTACTCCAGGATAGAGGCCCATGGTGCGACAACGCGCAGGAAAAATGGACCTTGGTCCAAAGATGGGAGGTGCCTCGTTCCCTATCACGCCCTCCACTGACCTTGGTAGTGGGGAAGTACGGAGATACAGAGGTGCAACAATCCATTGGGGAACTAGGGTCGCCCCTCTCCTATGAACATACGCCACTCCAATAAGGAGGATATCATCCCTTGTAGATGGTTGATTCCATTCCTGTGGAGACGAGTGGTGTAAATAATGTTCGAGCTGGGGGGACCCTTCGTGAGAGGCACGAGGTCGGGTCACAGTTTAACGTCATGTGTCGAGGACGTGGTGCTTGTTAGTTTAACGTCCTGTAGCTCGGATGAAGTGGGTTCACTCCGAACCCCTAGGACTTACATAACCGGTACCCTCTAGTCCATGGGGAAGGGAAGGTACCAGTAAGTCCATGGTTAAGGGGGGTTGTGGAACGAACCATCAAGGGGTCCACGTTAGCATGGCTATGCGAAGAAGCAATAGCTGTTAGCGTGCCTATACGAAGAATCATTAGGCGGAGCAACGCTACGGGTGGTATTGTCCATGGAACTTTGAAATCACATCGTGCAAACTTGGAGGGTCGCACGGGAAGAGGAATCACAAAGAAAAGGAGTGTGCTTCGTGAAGTGGAGTGCATTGGCCTTAGCATGGGGCATAGGTGTGAGTGGAAGGTGCTTCGTGAAGTGGAACAGTGTTCACGGAGCATTGCCTCACGAAGAAGAGCTGCCTCGCGAAGCAGAGTCCTGCGAAGCAGTGTGCTTCGTGATGTGTATCGATCCTACCTTATCATAGGAATCACTAGTACAGTTTGGGTGTTCCGCAAAGCATAAACTCTCCGCGGCTGCCCGAGTTCCCTTGGGAATCCCCTTCCTTCGCGAATGCCCTTGAGGTTTGCGAAGGGAATCCCTCTCGGAAGAGGGGCTCAAAATGAGACAAAGCAGAGGCATCTCGCGAAGTAGAAGTGCCTCACGGAGCTCATGATTCCCGGGGCAAAGAGTGCTTCGCGATTCGGGAGAGGAGAAGCCGGAAGGTCGGATTGTCCGTCCTTTGGGACTCAGGGGGAGTCCAGTATTTATAGGCAAGGGGCGCCGCGAAGCAGAACTCACGCGCCGCCTCAGGTGCTTCGCGGCGCGCTCGCGAACGTCAACGTCGTTCGCGGAGGGTACCGCCTCTGGAGCTTCGCGGCGGGTCGCGAACGTCAAATGCGTTCGCGGAGCCTTACCGCCTCTGGAGCTTCGCAGTGGGCCCGCGAATGTCAAATGCGTTCGCGGAGAATTACCGCCTCTGGAGCTTCGCGAGGCCACAAGGATCGGGGTTCTTCGCGTCGGTCCTTTGCGACGGTGCTTTGCGGCGCTGCTTCGCGAGACAGGGTGCCAGCCTTCTTTTTTGTTCCTTCCTTTCGTGCCATATTTTGGCGCCAACAGTGACTTTCAAATTAAATTGAGATGGTTTAATTTTTTTGATACAATTTTAACTTCTATAAGTCCAAAACAACTCCCACTAGCCTTAAGGAAACTATATTTTATCTATAATATCATTTTAAGAAGCACAAATTCATTTGTGTTTAGGAAATAAAATTTATTTTCTTAGTCGAGAATATTCAATAAATTAATTATTGACAACAATATATCAAATTATATTCTATGTATTGGGAGAAATATTCTAGAAAGTAGATTTTATTCTTTAAAATATGCCATTTTTCAGTGGTGGAACACTTTACCTCATATTTTAACAAATATATTGGATAAAAAAACCATTTATCCTAGATACAGCTATATTTATACTTTCCCACTTTCCAAAAATATTATCATATTAGATCAATAATAATCATTTGTCAAAATAAAATCATATAATTTATTAATAACAACCATTTTTATAATAAATCCTTTTACCATATAAGAGTAAAATAAGTTGAGAAATATACAATCTTTAATCTAATACACTAGAAACTTAAAGAATCCAATACATTAATCTCTTTAATGAAACTCCTTTATTTATCAATTTAATGCATAATTTAATCTATAAATATTAATACTTAATCAATTATAAAATATTATACATATTCAAAACAATTTTTTAATATATAATTGGAATCATATACCCTTTAAGATAAAATACTTCAATTTCATAACATTAATACTTGACATGGATCCTTCATGGAGTTCCTTTCACTCCTTCAGTTATTTTAGAAAATTCCAAATCCAACAAAAATATTACTAGTTATTCTTGACATATACTTTAGGTTTGAATGACCTAAGATGACTACTGGACCCAATAATCATCTTTTTAATGCTTTAATATTTACCCTTATTTATTTTAAGTACAACAATAGAGCCTAAACCTCCTGTGTGCTTATTTATCATGAAAAATTAAAGAGAGTGGTTAAACTCTTATTGAACACATTTATAATATAATTTATAGAAAATAGCAAAAAAATTATAAGTTATTGTAATAAAAATTTCATAGATAAATTTAGGCTTCATGTAAAATCCAGCCTCTCTTATCCATTAGCGTACCCAGTTATATTGATAAAATGAGTAAATAATGAAGTTTATTCAGACATATTATATCTAAAAAATACTTTTGAAACTTGAATTAAATATTTTTATACTTCTCATAAGCACATGGATTGATTTTTTTAATAATTTTATCATTTGGATACTCGGGAAGTAGTTAATCTAACACATATAATTTTCTTATTGCTTAAGAACACTTCTTAAGTTTCTATATTATTTTAAGTAATTTATTTCACTAATATTTTTTGATCTCATTTTCCTTTTTTATATAGTTGGTTCTATTTTATTTAACGAAAAATATTTTATCAAATGAGTATCATATTTTACATTCATTTAAAATGGAATTTTATTAAATGTGACCCCATAAAAATGATATCCATTTTTAAAGAAACATTATTCCCATTAGTGGGATAAGATCCATATTTTTTTAAGATTTAATTACACTGTGGTTTTCCTCTAAAAATTTATCTATTTAGGTAGACCGTCATGTATATCATATCATATATATAAATCTAGGATAGTTTAGTGGGAAACTTCTTACCCAAATCCACCAAATGAATTATTCTAGCTATATCCCTTTGGAATATTTTGTGACATGATTTCCCAGATAAGTGTAACCTAAAGATTATAGAGGTATCTAGACACCCAACTCCTAGGTTTATCCATTTACACTGTGCCTTACACAAGATAATCCAAGTGATCCAAACTTTAGTATAAACCTACCCAGTTGAATAATTTAGGTCTTGGAATGTGTTTAATTTGGAAGGAATATAAAAATTAGCATTTTAAAGGGATTTTATGATTTCATCATCTTCTCTCATGCATTCCCTTTACATGTATTCTATATTTTAATTATTTAGTTTTGAATCCCTATTACTTCTAGCAAATCAAAATATTCAGACCACATTGACATCTAATTCTTTTCACAACTAATATCTTTTTCTACTAACCAAAATTAAAAGCTAAGAATATGTACACATACCTGAATTCATTGAATTAATAATGCCTATAAAAATTTTCTTGTAATGGTTTAGAATAATATGAAACCTAAATCCCCCTAATAACAATCATGATTCAATAAATAGTCAACCCCCACTTTTATAGATTGAGAATAACCCCTATTTCTAGAGGGAAGCACAACCCCAATCCCCACTACCCATGGTTCGGTAATCCAGAGAGAACTCATATCTAATAAAAACCTAACACCTAATATGTATAAAATATAATTTAACTCTAAATTTAACCTCATAACTCATAAACAAGCTAATGTCATGGTAGAAGAAAGATAAACAAATTATCATACAAAACATGTAACACATTAAATGCATGTTTGGTAATTTAAATAAGTAGATATATTTAAAATAAATTGTACATTAATTCTTAATATAAAAAAATTATGTCTATGTATGAACTGGGTAATAAACTAAATAAATGAACATTTCAAAAATTTAGAGAGGAGATAAGCATTCTTGTCATTTCCTAAAAAAAATTATAAATAATTTATAATTTACCATGCTTTATAGAAATTACATAAATAAATATAAAAATATTTATTTATTTTAAATATAAACACCTTTATATCATCAATTTATATTTCATTTATTAAAATATATTATATTTAATGTAATTATAAAAATTTTATATTCCATATGAACATTTTATATATTATTTAAGAATTTTACATAATCAAAATATAAAATATTTAATATTACTTGAACTATGATTATATGAAATATCAAAACCACTTTTTCTATGGTTCAAATAATTTCACAAATATTACAACTAATTCAAACATTTGAAATTAATAAATATGAAAAGTTTATAATTTAATATAAATTATTCTATATTTTACCTTATTTTGTAATTTATAAATACATTATTAATTAACTTATAATTTCAATATGGAAACTTTATATCAATAATCCATACCATATCGATTACATGTATTTAATATTAAATACAATTATTTATGAAATGTTTCAGAAACATTTAATAATTGATTATAAACACTTTATAATTAATTAATTTATAAACAATTTATAAATTTAATAAATATACTAGAATATTTTTTTATAATTCACAAACAATTAATAAATTATATAAATCAATTCATAATTGATAAATAGAAACATCATATTTTTCCTATATATTTTATTGTATGATTCACCCTGAATCATAATCTATGATTTAGTTCAAAACATTTCTCTCGATTTAGGATAGGGAATCTATGACCTACAATACATTATCATAGTGAATGAAATCATAGATTTAGATATGTATCGTTATGACCATGATGGTATAATTCTCTATTTTGTGTAGTGTAAATTGTGTAGTCGGTGTTATCATAATTTAAAATTAGTTCATATTGTATTTTATGATTGGTTTAAACTAAAGAAATTATAGCATGTTGTAAGTTACTATAGGCATTGAAAATTATGCTAGGAACTTTTCCATGAAGACTAGAATATGATCCCCCCTCAGATAATAGGATTTGAGTCAAGCTTGAACGATTATCCCAACCCATGAAGACCATGATAATGATATCCCAATGCACCACATGATTTATTATGTACTGGGGAATAAATATCATTTTAAAAAAATTCCCAATTAAATGGAGTGGTCATGAGAACATATTGGGAGTAGGCCATTGATTCTATTCAAATCCTCTCATGCATTTATAAGGATATACCATATATATTTCTGCCTTAAAAACTTATTATATGGTTATACTTGGTATATGAAAGATAAATAATTTTACTAGCTTTGATTTGATAGCTCTTGGATAAAAAAACCATCAAATCAAAAGTTTTGATTTTTTTAAGTTAAACATTCACCAAATTTTAGTAGGTAATCATGATCCAAGGTGAAGGATCAGTGTGTTTTTAAGTGAAAATTACACTTATATCTGAGTTCTTGTGAACTATACACAAATTTAGGCTCCCTCATTCCCAAATCTAAGTTATCACATGTTCCCTACTATAAACCAACACATTCCTTGCAATAAACCAATGTGAATTCCTTAGTATGAACCAGTTCATGCACCCTACTTTGAGATCCACCCATAAATTTCATAAAGTTGGGTACCCATGATGAATTTTCCTATAGGTTTTGTAACCCATGGTGGTTTTTCATAAAAATAGGACCCCCAAACTCCCAAATTCGAAATTGAAGGACAACCCACGAGACAGAGCACATAAAGCCTTGGTTTGAGTTCTTTAACACTCCATGAACTCCTATGGGTGATTTTAGAATACAAAACTATGGAAAAGTGATAGAAAACGAGGTTATTTGATCCCTCTAAGGGTTTCACACATAGAAAATTTGTAATAGACCACTTCATCCAAGACTTATTCCTTGACTAAGCTGAAGGACACCCATGATGGATATTTACAAGAAAGAAGATATATATTCATCAATGCCTAGGTCCCCCAAATCTAGGCTTATTATTAACATCCCTCTATGGATAGCTTAAGATTAAATCTCATCCAGGTCACCTACTTATGCGATGCATCATTTTTTATCCATAGTGGACTCCCTGGCCCTAGTAAGATCATCTATCCCTAACTTAGCCTTAAAAAACCTACTTTTCCCGACTTTATGTCTCTATAGTCTTACCTACAAGACTGTGTCACTTTCCACAGTAATTTTCCCCTTATGATCATGTATTCCTTTGGTAATATAGTTCTTGCATCTTGTAAAATATTTCCCCTGGTGATTCACTTCTTACAGTGGATTCTTAGAGTTCTATTAACCATGTATTAATTTGATAATGAGAATTCTCCATATTGAGGATAATAATGGAATTTATCCTAGTTTGGGATTCTCATATTGGTATCTACTCTTTAGTACACATATCCCTCATGTCCAACTAATGAGAAGGAGGTAATGATAAAATAATATTTCAGTGTATTCCCAAAATTTCATCACCTAAATATTCTGTTCGAGTAAACTAAAAGGGTTATTGATACATCAGTGGAATTCATGAACCATTTCTAGTAATCTTTCACCTAGTGGTCCAATCACATGACCTTAAATTAAAAAACACAATGATCTGAGATGCATGACCTTAAAAGGCGCAACACTATTCCTTATTACAACCTTAAAGGAACACTATTGGTCTAATCAATATGACCTTAATAAGAACACCCTAGATCCCCTTCACATAACCTTAAATGAATTTAAATGGCTTTAAACTATGACATAAAACTAGTGGTTTTTTTGTTCCCTTCATAAGGATATATTGAAAACCCCTCTTATGGGACCAATCCCTCCATCGTTATAGCTTCCATATCCCATCATATAATATTCCTTCCTATATGGTGTACCTATATATGGATTTAAACTATAGTGTAATTAATAATCTATATTAAATAATAGAAAAAATACCCTTGTACAATGTTCTTTCAAATACATTAGTTTCAATCAATCACTTTCATCAAATGGAAAGTGATATTGTTACCTATAATTATTATATGAAAATGAATTAAATCTATAAGATAGTACTTTAATAGACAATAAGTCTCCTCATGGGATGATTCGACATCCTATACTATCAATTTGGACATTTGTTCCCAATAAAATCAGACAAAATGGGTATTTTATATAAAATTATTGATATAAATGGTGAACCGAGATGAAATCCTTCACCATTAAAAGATATTTATTGACCATGTATTGTCATATGTTATCATCCATAGATAAGTTTTTTTATTATTAATATTCTTATATATTCAAAATGGAATCCTTTTCTAATGTGATGTTGGGGATCATAATCCTTAACCAACATGGGGTCAATCAAAATTTGGATAAAGTTTCAATGAATCACTAACCAGTGTCCTCATAAACTAATGAAATAACTTTAGTTACTATAATTACTTTTGACCCAATGCACCAACTGAAATTATCACCCACCTAATGAATACAATGCTAGTTGGGGAATGTAATGTTATATGAGTAATATGAGTTAATTCATAAATTAGAAACAAATTTTACTAATATAGAGGAGTTGCAGATATAGAGGACAAAACTACATTGATATGCCAATAGGGGACCAAAAGCCCCCATCAATACATTAAACCACTCCAAGAGTATTTACCAAAAGAAATAAAATGTATGATTTCCTTTCCTGAAGGAAATATATGCGGAAATATATTTCATCCAAATGAATATCTTAGAACTACCTAAGAGGGATCCAACTAATCAGGTTCATCATCACCACCACACAATCCCAAATGCTTATGAAGATTCTAAGGAATATATACCTCTAGGTTTCAGGCTTAGTGGAAGCATCCTTTGATGGTACAACGAACTTAGATGTTAATATTAATTGACCTGTAATCATTTATTCACATGATCAAGGCATATTTTCCAATAAAAACCATAGATTTCTTGACTAGATAAAAGAACTGTAACCAAAAGAGTAGGGTCTTTACATGTAATTTATAAATAATTTATGAGCAGATATAAAATTACCTCAACTTGTAATTCAATTTTTTTTATAATCTGGTTAACTAGATCACATTGTACTATATGAATTATAGGATCCAAGTGTATAATCCCTTTATAATTGATCCACACATATATCACAATCTCTAAAATATGTCATAGAATTTTTGGATGTGAGAACGACTAATCCCAATCGATTGTGTTCTTCAAGGTTAATCGTTACAATATTCTTCTTAAAAGAGGAAGAACTGTTGATTCACCCCAAAAGTCTAGTGAAATGAGAAAGATAGAGATTTTTCTATATCTCTATATCTCTCTCTATCCGTTGTGAACAACAAAATCGGTTTATATAAACTATTATAATTAGATATTTATTATGGTAGGTTTAGGGTTGGAAAATCACACACAAGCCCCTAACAATTTTTAATATTCTTAGTTGACCCCAAGTCCATTAATAATAATATTATTATTATTAATCCTTTAACTTTTTAAAGATATTAATAATATAAGTAAATATCATTTACACCATTTCAAATTATACCATTAAGTTTAGTACACTTTTCTTATTTGATATTTACCGATCCTTGAATAATAACAAATTAATAAATAAATATGACTACAATGTTCTATGATAAATATTATAAATATTATATTTAAAAAACATGGAAAATATTTATTATTATTATTCAACTAACTTATTCATTCGAATAACCTATGATAAAATTATAATTATCAACCAAACTGAATAAATATAATTTACTTTAACTTGTTAAATTAGACAAAATCATAATTATTTTTATTATATGAAGTTGGATGGGGTACAAGAAGGAACCAGAGGAGCATGAAAAAAAATGGTAAATATGAAAAATATAGTGTGATTAGGGAGGTCTAAAGTAGTGTAATCTTAGGGCATCACCTATCACTAGGTTCACTCTTTCTGAGGGTAAGGAGTCTAGACTGGAGAAGCATGTAACATGGGCCCTTTGAGAGGCCATAGAAGAAAGAAAGTATTCCACCTTGTTCTCTTCTTTCTTGGTGTGAATTACATACATGAGATTATTGATGAGTTCCTTTTATATTTGAAGGATTTATGATATAGTCCATGGTATGGTTCCTTCATTGAGTAGGGAGTCCTAGAGAATAATAAATTCAATCTCAATCACTAAAAGCTGGATATTATTCTCATTACATAAGGTAATTCCAATATTAATTTCATTTTCTTTAGGCTAGATAGAATTACCACTACCAAATAACATTGGGAAAGAAATGATAACTGATCCATTGTGGTCTTGGATAATGACTTCTCCCCTCACGACACCCGAATTGCATGTGTGATGACACAAACTTTTATTAATAAAAATTACTCTTGACCTAATTAAATATATTTTTATGTAGAATGGATATATAAAACATATGAACTTCCATGGTTTCATGTTTTTTTATTTTAAAATACCATTAAGAATTGTTACCGTTGCTAATATAGTCGTTGAACAGTTATCACATGATTAGTATAAATATAGGGCTTTAACAAATCAAATTTACTCAGACAAAGGAAGATATGGCCTCATCTAGTAGAATTACTCCATATGAATCCCATTTTTCAAAGCTTAGAAAGGAGGTAACATCATTGGGATTTGCTCTTGACTAATCCCAAGTCGAGCTTCAACACATTAAGCTTGAACAGACTCTCCTAAGAGAGAAGTGAAAGTTAATAGAGATTACCACCCGAGTGATGTTATCTGAGCCACCCCAAGAGTCTATCACTATTTCACACCATACCCTTAGGTCTTATGCGGGTTTTATAAGGGGTTATGTAACAATAATTTATCACTATGATAATGTGCATAAAGAATATACATTCATTTTATTATTGTTACTTTGTAAATGATTTTTAAAGCACAAATGGTATTCTAAGTTAACATTTAAACTCAATTAAGAAATATATTTTGATGAATTAATGTATTTATGAATTAAATACTATTTTATTAAAATATTATTACTAAATTATTTTTTATTAAATATAAATTATAATATATTTTTTATGAATACAACTATAATTTTTATTAAGGTTTGAAAACTCTTTTTGTCAAAACCCATGAATTTTTGATAAATGTCGGTTTTTATTTAAAAAGTAAAAATTCACATATTTATAAAATTATTTATAAAATGAATATTATTTTGGGATTCAGGGTGTTGAACTTATCTAATGGTTAATTTTACATAAATTTCTAAGAGGGTCAAATTTTTGGGTAAAAATTAAATACCGTTTAAATATATAATGTGTTTTATGACATCATAATGACCTAATAATGATGTAATAAAATACTATAAAAGTTATTTTAGGAAAATATATGTTTCACCTTTAAAATAATTTTATTTTAGATTTGTTTTATTTTTTTATAATTCCTTAGTGCACCCTCCAATACTTATAAAACATTTTAACATTTTTAAATTATTTCTTGAGAGTGTGACCCACCTCCACATAAGAAAGCCTAATATTTCAAAAATTTAGGCCATTAGAACTATAAAATAATATTTTACACTCAACTTTGGAAAAAACCATGGGAAAAATCTTGGTATGTTTTGTGTTTTTGATTAGTTTATTGTGTAATGTCCAGAACATAAATAATAATGAAATCCATCTCTTTTCCTATATAAACCCACCCATGATCCCAATTCTATTCCATAAAAACCCTTGTATCATGTCCCTACTCTATTCTAATATCTCTATAATCCTCCCAAGGTGCCCTAATCTCCCTATAAGCCTCTATGAAGCCTCTCCCAAGCCTTTGGGATCACACTTCTAAGTATGGGATTTCTTCCTTTCTAATTTTTTCCATGTTTCTTTATATTGTTATTCACTTTTATTTTCAATTAAAAATTTTGGGCTTTGATTTATCACCTCCCCATACATACCTCCTTATTTTTAAATGATTAGATACCTCTTTCTCTCACATTAATCCCTCCCATGTACACTCGTTACTATGTCGAAATTTCATAAGAGTTATTCCATTTTTCCTCTTTCTTTAAGTTTCATTATTATGTTACACCTTATACTTCCAAGTTAAATATGTTGGTACATGTACCTATATGACACCCTTACTGTCCATTTAATTTAGATATGATGATATACCCATTTCTCACTCATCAACTATTTTTATGAATTTTTATCTCACAACGTTATGCTTCCGAAATTGCACTGCAATTTTCTAAGCCAAAATCATTGTGTAGTGAATACCTTACCCATGTCTCTATCAAGGGTATTCACATTTATTCAAATATAAATATTGAATAGTACTTACATGTATATATTACACATTCCTTAATGGTGGAATAACTTATGATGTTGAATTATTCCATGTTATATGATCCATGTGGCACACTTATGCATGAAATGAAATGTTTATAAAGGGTGCACCCAGATAGCGCTCCAATACATTGGGTAAAGATTAGTATCATGATAAATCAAGTGAAATGAGGGTTTACGAATTATAATTCATGTGAAATTAGGGTTTACACATGATAAATCAAGTTTAATGGGGTTTTACTCATTCTCCACATGCAATGAGCCTTGGCTCTTACTAATATCATGTTAAATGTTATTGTTGCACTTCCATGTTATAATAATCATGCTATATCATTCCTTTATGTTAATTTTTATCTTATGATCCACTAATATTACTATTTCCTAAAATTTATTTTATTCTTCATGTTATGCCTTCTTTACTCCCTTACTGGGCTTTATAGCTCACCATTTTCTTATGCATATCCTTAGGTTATCTCATGCAATGCGAAGTACGAAGGAATGTTGTGGTCATGTAAAAGAATTTTTCAATAAAGATGTTGTATTTTATGTTCTAAGTTGTTATGTAATGTTCTTAATTTCCAAATACACTAGACCTCTCATTCTTAAGATTTGTCTTAAATGGAAGTTCATGTAATAAATCATGTTAAAGTGTGTAATAAAGAGCAGGGTTGTTATAGTTGGTATCATAGGATAGGTTTAGTTATTTTTTTGATTAGGATTAGAAAACCCCAGTGAAAGACTTAGGGATAAGACTAAGTATAATAAAAACACCCCCAAATTTTGGTGAGTATTGAGAAAGTGGTTTATCAGAAAAAATACATCCTTGTCTGGATACAAACAAGTAGTGGTGGATCTGGCACAAATGTCTCTAGGTGTAAAACCCGAAAATACTGCTTTGAGATAGACTCGAATGTGAAATGGTGCATGATAATAGGAATTGATGCACTCTTGGTTTCGAAACTCCTAGGGGATAAGCTGTGGTAAATTCAAAATCTTAGTATGAACCATTGTTAAGAGAATAAAAAATGCACCTAAGAATATATGTTGGGAAGTAGATCATAGATAACATAGATTGAAGCCTATAAATTATTAATTTAAGGAAATAAAAGTAATTTATAAGTTTTACCTTTTTTTTATTCCCCTTTATGTGTTACCCCTAAATTTCCTTTCATTCTTGTCAATGGATGGTAATAGGAGGACTCGGGATAACAATCGATGCAAAGATCAATGTGATTGTTGTTCTAATGAGATGCCCAATCCAATGGGAGCAAGAATCACAGACTTCATCATCATACTCTCTTAGTTAACTCATGTTTTGAATAGAAACATGGGTCAATAGGAATGTTCAACCCCCCCCTAAGAAAGAACAAGCCGCAATTGAGAGTTTCATGAGACAAAGGCCTCATGCATTTTATGGATCATATGATCCTTAAATTGTTGAACAATGGATCAAATCCATTGAAAATATCTTCTCCATACTTCAATGTTTCAAACAAGATAAGGTTATTCTGGATGTTTATTGTATGGAGGGTGAAGCTAATTAATGGTGTACATTGATAAAAAAATACGAAGCCTATGGAAGATATTGAGGTGTTGGAATTGAAGGATTTCTGGAAAATATTTTTTGATAAATATTTTCTGCGCATCCTACGACTTAAGATGGAAACAGACTTCCTTTCCCTTATGAAAAAAGGTAATAAATCCATCAGAGCATATGAGTAAAATATAAAAAGGATTGAATGATACACCTATGGATTTTTCATTACCCCTAAATGTAAGGTTGACCACTTCTTTGGTGGGTTGAAACCAAGCCTATGGAAATCCCTATCGATCCATGACTTTGATAGGTATGAGGAAATTGTTTGATGTTACCTCAAAGTTGAAATGGAGATCGACGAATATAAGGGGTATCATGGGGATAAAGATCAGAACGCGGACTTTAATTTTGGGGGTCTAATGGATAAATCCAACAGTGCTTAGAAATTCCAACACTGCACTTTCCAAAGGTGCGGATAAAAGAACCCCACAAATTTCCTGAAGGGTATAAGGAAATTCTTTAGGTGTGGAAGATAAGGGAACCTGGCCATTAATTACTGGTAAGAAAAAACCGTTTCCTCGACATAGGAGATTAAGGCTCCATTCGACCCTCAACACATTGTTCATTGCTTTAACTACAAATAACCATGAAACTTTGTAGTCATGTGCTATAAGCCAAGGGTTTTTGGAGGCAACCAACAGCTTACAAGGCAGAAAGGGTAAGATTTTTCCATCACTACCGCTGAAGATAACCCTGGAAATGAAGTGGTGATAGGTACACTAGTTATTCATTCAATAATAGTAATTTTAATTTTCTATTTTGGTTCAACGCATTCTTTTATATCCCAACTTTTAGTAGAATAATCTCAACACCACCACAAATCATGTATGTAAAGATATTGGTGAGAATAGAAAATGGGAAAATCATTGCATCCCATGAATATAACGCCTTCCCTATCATAATTTTTAGATTGAACTTTTCAAAGAACCTATTCATACTCCCTCTGGTGGAATTTGATGCAATTCTTGGCATGGATTGACATTCTCTATATAGAGCCAACATAAATTTATGTGATCACTATCCGTATAGAGAATCGACCACTGATTCTGTACAAGTACAAGGAGGTGGATGAACCTTATTTAGAACCATCATATTATGCGTGGATATTACTACACTATGAGCACGCGTATCATGCTCAGATGATTGAGTCTAAGGAAGAAACCATCCTTGAATACATGCCTATTGTGAGGGAATTCGCTGAAGTGTTTCCTAAGAAATTTCCTGGTATTCCTCCTAGAAGATATGTTAAATTCTAGATTGATCTTATGATTGGGGAGTTTCCAATATCCAAGAATCCATATATAATGGCTGTTGTGGAGCTTGAGGAGCTAGAGAAACAACTACAAGATAATTTAGATAAACGGTTTATACGCCCAAGTGCTTCACCATGGGGTGCAGCAGTCCTCTTCATCAAGAAGAAGGATGGGTCAATGTGCCTTTGCATTGATTATCGTGAGCTCAAAAAATCACGATAAAGAACAAGTATCCACTGCCATGAATTTATGACTTATTCGATCTACTATTTAGAGAACAATACTTATCCAAGGTGTATCTGTATTTGGGATATTACCAAGTAAGGGTGTAGAAAGAGGATATCCCCAAGACTGCTTTTCATACACGGTACAAGCACTATAAATTCATATTAATGTCTTTTAGAATCACTATTAGTACAGAAATCTTAATGGACATGATGAATAGAGTCTTTAAAGATTACATTGACAAATTTCGGGTAGTCTTTATAGATGATATTCTAATATACTCCAAAACCAAGAAAGAGCATGAGGAGCATATAAGCACTATACTAGAGACCTTGAGAAAGGATAAGATCAATGTAAAGTATAGAAAGTGTGAGTTCTAGTTGAAGGAAGTCTCATTATTGGTTCATATCATCACACTCAATGGGATATCTGTGGATTCCTCCAAGACAACTGTAATTGAGGGATGGCCAAGGCCAACATCAGCGACAGATATTCATAGCTCCCTGGGGTTAGCTGGATATTATCGAGGATTTGTGAGAAATTTCTCACAATTTCCAAACCCTATTACCAAGCTAACTCGAATTGGAGTCATGTTTTCTTAGAGTGATGAATGCGAATATATCTTCAAGGAGTTGAAAGAAGGCTTATAATTACACTCATGCTCACACTACCCACAAGTGGAGAACTTTTTTGTGGTATTCAGTGATTCTTCAAAGAAGGGTTTGGGCTGTGTGTTGATGAAAAATGAAAAAGTCATTTCTTATGCTTTTAAGAAATTGAAAGTTCATGAAAAAAACTATCCAACACATGATATGGGGTTGGCTATAGTAATATTTTCTTTAAAACATTTTCAAGATTACCTCTTTGGGGAGAAGTGTGAAATATATACGGATGACCAAATACTCAAGTATATATTCACACAGAAAGAGTTGAATATGTGCTAATGAAGATGGTTAGAGCTGATAAAAGACTATGAATGATCAATCTATTACCACCTTGGGAAAGAGAACAAGGTGGTGGATTCTCTAAGCAGAAATGACCCAATGATTCTATTATTGATAAGAATTGAAAAGGATCCAATCTTATTAGATTTGATGAATATGGACATGGGAATCATAAAGAAGGGAACATAATCAATCCTTTCAAAAATTATTTCTCAATCATATATTTCAGAAAGGTCAAAGGATGATCAAAAGGATGATGTGGGAATTAAGAAGAAAGTGGAAACTATCAAGAAAGGGAAATCCTCAGAGTTCAATGTTAATGAAGAAGGAATTGGGAGATTTTGGTCAAGACTATGTGTTCCATCACATCCATAGTTAAAGAATGAACTTTTAGGTGATACACATACATTGAATTTCTCCATTTAAAAACAAAAAGATGAATTGAGATCTCCAAGATCATTATTGGTAAGATAACATGAAGAAGGAGATCGTTGAGTATACATCAAAGTGCCTAGTATGTCACAAGTGAAGGCTGAGAGGTAGAAGTATAAGGGGATGATGAAACCATTACCCATACCAACATGGAAATGGAAAAACATCACCATGGACTTTGTCCATGGACTTATGAATACATCCAAAGAAAACAATACTATTTGGGTTTTTGTGGATCATCTTACAAAGACTTCACACTTCATTGCAATTCAGGAGGATTTCTCATTGGATCAACTGGCACAAATATACATCAGAGAAGTGGTAAGGCTGTATTGAGTACCACTGTCAATTGTATCTGATCGAGATCCAAGATTCGCCTTTATATTCTAGAAGTGTCTCCAACACACTCTAAATACTAAGCTGAACTTTATTATGACTTATCATCCTCAAATTTATTTCCAATCTGAGTGGACTATCCAAACACTTGAGGACATGTTGAGATAATTCTCAATGAACTTTAAAGGAGTACGGGATCAAAAACTTCCTCTAGTTGAGTTCTCTTACAATAAAAGTCTCCACTCAAGCATCCAAATGGATCCTTATGAATCCCTTTATAGGAAGAGGCGCAGAATACCAACATGTTGGGATGAAGTTTGGGAGAGAAAACTCCTAGGACCTGAAATTGTCAAAGAAATTTTGGAGAAGGTTAAGACCATCCAACATCACATTAAGGCTCCTCAGAGTTGACAAAATAGATATGTTGATAATCATCGATGGGACCTAAATTTTTATGTTGGGGACATGGTATTACTCCACATATCACTGTGGAATAGAGTTATGTGATTTGGGTAGAAGAGAAAGTTTATTCCAAGGTATATCGACCCTTTTGAGATCCATGATCGCATTGAAGTAGTGCCCTATCGACTAGCACTCCCACTGAACCTATCTCAAGTACATGATGTATTCCATGTATCAATATTGATGAATTACATACCTGGACCATCAAATTTACTCAATATGTATGTGGTACCATTGGATAATGACCTCTCCTATAAATAGAAGCTGGTGAAGATCGTAGATCATAGGGAAAAAGTTCTACAAAATAATACAATTCCCCTCATCAAGGTGTTGTAGTGAAACCACAAGTTTGAAGAAGAAACATGTCAACCAGAGGAATTGATGAGGTGGAGTTACCCACATCTGTTTTAGTGTGGTAAAAGGGAATTTTGAGGGTGAAATTTCTTAAGGGGGAAGATTTTAACAAACCAAAATTTTATTAATGAAAATTCCTCTTGATCTAATTAAATGTCTTATTATGTAAAATGGCTATATAAAATGGCTATACACTTCCTTGGTTTTATGTTTTTAGATTTTAAAATACCATTAAGAATTGTTAACATTGCTAATATAGTTGTTGAACAATGATCATATGATTAGTGTAAATATAGGGATTTAACAAATCTAATTTACTTAGACAAAGGAAGTGATGGCCTCATACAATATAATTTCTCTCTATGAATCCCATTTATCATAGCTCGGAAAGGATGTAGTGTCAATGGGCTTCACTCTTGACCAATACCAAGTTGAGCTTCAATGTGTTAAGCTTGAACAGAATCACCTATGGGAGAAGTGGAAGTTAATAGAGATCACCACCCAAGCGATGTTATCCAAGCCACCCTAAGAGTCTGTCACTATCGCACACCTTACCCTTAGGTCTTATTCGGGTGTTATAAGGGGTTATGTAACAAGAACCTAGCACTATGATTATGTGCATAAAGAATATACATTATTTTTATTATTGTTACTTTGTAAATGATTTTAAAATCACAAATAGTAATTTTAGTTAATATTTAAATTCAATTCAGATGTCTATTTCGATAAATTAATTGATTTTTTAATTAAATAATATTTTAATAAAATATTATTACTAAATTACTTTTTATTAAACATAAATGATTGTATAATTTTTAGGAATATAACTGTAATTTTTATTACAGTTTGAAAACTGTTTTGGTCAAAATCCATTAATTTTCGATAAATGTTAGTTTTTATTTTACAAGTAAAAATTCACAAATTAGTAAAATTATTTAGATAAAATGAATATTATTTTTGGATTCAGGATGTTGAAATTATATAATGGTTAGTATTTCATAATTTTCTGAGACAGTCAAATTTTTGGGTAAAAATTAAATATCGTTTAAATATATAATGTGTTTTAGGAAATCTTAATGACCCAATAGTGATGTAATAAAATAATATTAAAGGGATAGTCGTACAATATATGTTTTACCTTTAAAATTGTAACATCCCTAATATGGGTTCCATTAAACTGGATCCCCGAGTTGGGTAGTTACATGACCTCAAGCGCGCCTCCCCATACACTAGACGTTGCTGACTAGCAACGAGGGTCCAATAGGTCATGTGGATAGACTATACCCTCAATACTAAAGTGAGTCACTACAGATAATAATTGAAATTGTAGAAACATAAGATAAAAATACATAACATGTATAATAACCAAATCCCAAAACTGGGTACCATCATAACAACAATAAATATTCCATGTCATGATACAATGTCAAGTGATCAAAACCCAAAAGACAAAAAATGGTAGAATCCCCAAAATGGTTTTGACTCCAAGTATGGAACCTCACCCAAACATGTCCCATGTCCAACTCATCTCCCTAGTATAGGGCCCTTTCCCTTATCCAGACCTACAAGCATGAAATCTTCTTGGGTACCCTACAGCGGCCCAAACAGGGTGTGAGTATAACTCAGTAGGCCACCATAAATAGTGTCTACAAAATATCCAGCAAGGCAGATAGTGCATGAAAATGATAAATAAATTCCAGTTAAGATAAACAGTTCAATAGGTCATTCTAAACTACATTAATTTTATTTATACTACCAATGAATTCAGGTTCACTACTTAGGAATTTAATTATTCAATATACCCTTTTTATGTGTTCAATGGATACATAAAATTCAGCATATAAAAATACAATAAATGTCTATCTCACTAGGCATCACAATATAACAATTACCAATATCCTCAACTTGAAGCCTCAGTCCGGGTGGAATGCAACTGTTAGGGAAATAGAACTCCATCCTCTTCCCTAACCCTTTCATTTAGGGGAGGAGCTAGAACCTCGGTCCAACTTGACCCATGGTCATTGAACCTCAAGTAAATACCCCACTCATCCAAACCAGGTGCACATGCTTATTTATCATTCATCACAAAACACCATATCACAACAACATATCCAACATCATTTTCAATCACCAAAATAATCTCAATAAATGAGAATTTAAATTTTTCCTCAATCGATTAACACTTACATTGTTCATATTACTTAACAACTTTAGCTCATTCCCATTTTCCCTGCCTATCTCACTAAGCATATTCAAGTATAAAGCTAATCCCTAACATTTTTTCATTTATCCATTTAACCCTTTTTCATTCCAACCAAACAACTTCTTGGGTAATTACCAAACCTAGTTGTATTACTAGACACCAATTGAAATTCCTTTAAGCATATTAACAATATCATCAAGGGATCTACATTCTTTCACAATGACCTACACTTACATAGATAACTATATGTCTGGGAAAATATCTACACACCCCTCGGGTGGCCCTAATTCAGTTGAGTCATCCTCCTTGCATCCCATAGGGATGAAGAGGGGTTCAATTAACCATTTAGACACCACTACATCTCATCATATCAAGGGAAATAATAACTCTTCAAAATTGGGCAAGAACAAAAACCCTACAGGCACAAATCTACACAAAATTCAAGGGATATGATTTTGAAGACCACCTACCTAGAATTTGTTGGCAAACTCACTCCCAAACAAAGCCTTAGATCTCGACTCAACCAACCCTTGATGATTTACCCTAAACTCACAAAAAGGCAGGGTTTTAGAGATTAAGATAGGGAGTGAAAAGAATTAAAAAACCCTAAACTAAAAAATAAAATCAAAAGGGAGATTAGCCTTACCTGGATCTTCAATCCACAACTAACAACACTCAAAATAGCCAAGAATAAAAAGAGATTGATCCTTGTGAGATCTTTTCCCCCTTGGTTCGTTCATAGGGATTCAAGGGAGGAGGGGGTGGAAAATACCGAGTGGGTTATAAAATCCCAAAGTGGCATTTGTTGTAATTTTTTAAAGGTTTTTGGGCCACACGGTTTGACAAACCGTGCGCAAATAGTGCAGACACTTCTATCCCAAAAGCACCCCTTCGCATGGTTTACCCACATGGTTTTCAAAACTATGCACAAATTGTGCAAATGCTTCAATCTGAAAACCTTCCTCTTTAATGGTTTACTCAGGTTGTCCGCACGGTTAGCACTAACCATGAGCAGACCGTGCAACTAGCCCAGAAAACTCATTTTCCCCCTTTTTCATGTCCTGAACCCCCAGAACACCCACAAGCCTCCTTAGGGACTTTAGAAAGAACTTAATTGACCAAAATAATGTGCCTAAACTGAAACATAAATAAAACATACCTTACAGAGAAATTAGGGATCTTAAAACCTCTCCACCTTATAACAGCTCGTCCCCGAGCCGCTCTTCCCAAGCATCATGAGTTTCTAAAGGAAAGATATTGGGACACTGGACCCGCATATCCAATTCCCACTCCCATGTTTCCTCCTTAATGTTTCCATGTTTCTATAGAACATGAAATAGGGGAACAACCTTACCCCATAAAACATTCTCACTATGATCCACAATACGAACCGGGTGCTCCTCAAAGAATGCATCAGCCTCAAGCTGAACATCCTAGGAATTTATCACATGAGAAGGATCTGAGAGATACTTTCAGAGTTGTGAAACATGGAAAATATCATGCATCCCACTATACCAATATGGAAGAGCCAATCGATAATCCACCGGTCTGATTCTCTCTATAATCTCAAATGACCCCACATATCTAGGTGCCAACTTGCCCTGCTTCCGAATTTGATGGTGACCCAACCATGGAGAAACTCGAAGAAACACTCTATCACCCACCAAAAAGTCAAGAGGTCTACGACACTGATCTACATAGGACTTCTACCTACTCTGAGCTATTTTCATACACTTTTGAATCAAATGAACCTTCTCCGACATATCCTGCACAATAATTGACCCTAACGGCTCAGACTCTCCAGCCTCTAAACAACAAAATGGTGATATAAAAATACTCCCAAAACATGCCTCAAAAGGTTCCATCTAGACTATAGCTTGAAAATTAATGTTTTAAGAAAACTCAACAAGTGACAAGTACTTTTCCCACGAACCACTAAAATCCAGAACACATGCTCTCAACGTGTCTTCTAATACCTGAATTGTACGCTCTGACTGCCCATCAGTCTATGGGTGGTAAGCCATACTCAGAAACACCTTGGTACCAAGTGGCTTATGTAGTCCCTTATAGAAGTGCAATGTGAAACATGGATCACGATATGAAACTATGGTTCTCAGTACACCATGAAACCATACTATTTCCCAAACATATAACTCCCCCAACTGGTCGACTGTAATGGTTTCCAGAATTTTCAAAAAATGAGACACTTTGGTCAGCTGATCTACTACCAACCAAATGAAATCATTCCTATGAGGCGTCCTCGGAAGAACCACTATGAATTCCATCAGGACGTTATTCTACTTCCACTCTGTAATAGGCAATGACTGCAACAACCCACCTGGGTGCTGATGTTTAGCATTCACCTGCTGACAGGTAAGGCATTATTCTACAAAACTCGCCACTTCCTTCTTTATTCATGGCCACCAAAACTTCCTACATAGATCACGGTACATCTTAGTCAAGCTTGGATGCACTACCCACTTTAATTCTTGGAACTCGTGCATCAAATCTTCTCATACATCTTCCAGCACCACAACACGACCATGGATATAAGAAACTTCATCAGTGCTGAAGGTCCAACCAGAAGGTGACTCCCCACCTTTAAGACTTTCGTTCATAGACAAGCACTCCTGCTCTACCAACTGACTCTCTTTATCTCGGCTCAAAAGTGCAGACCCAACTGCTATAGATGCAAGGGTCATCTGCATGTTCCACTCATGTACCTCCAAATGCATCTCCGCAAACACGGCCATCATCACCCACTCGGAACTGGATTCTTGAACCACTTGATTTTGAGTCATTCAGATCAGAGCATCAGTGACACTATTCCCCTTTCCTAGCGTGTAAAACAATTCAAAATCAAAGGACTGTAAGTACTTGACCCACCATCGCTTTCAAAGATTCAAATACCATTGAGAGAAGATGTATTTGAGAAATTTGTGGTCAGAAAACACCATAAAGGGTTCTCCCAAAAAATAATGCCTCCAAAACATTAAGGCATGAACCAAAAAATCTAGCTACAGGTCATGAGTAGTATAATTTATTTAATGTGGCATCAACTTCCTTGACCCGTAATATACAGACCGATCATATTGCACAAACACTACCAAAAGTCCAACACTGGAAACATCGTAGAACAAGGTATATTTCTTACCGAGTTCGGGTAAGATCAAAATCATTGTGGTAGTCAACTGCTTCTTCAGCACCTGGAAATCATTCTCACAAGCCTCTGACCAATCGAACTTAACCCCTTTCTTGTTTAGGCCTATGAGCGATGCTTCCAAATGAGAGAAATCACTAATAAACCTTCGGTAATAACCAAAAAAACCTAGAAAACTCCAAATATCAGAGATATTCTTGGGATATTCCCATGACACCACAGCCTACACCTTTTATGGATCCACCAACATGCCATACTCATATATGATATTTCCCAAAAAATGAACCTCATTAATCCAAAACTAACATTTTGATAGCTTAGCGTAAATCCCATGCTCTCTTAGTGTACTCAAGATGATGTCAAGATGTTGGGAATGATCGTCATGAGTTTTGGAGTACCCCAATATGTCATCAACGAAAACAACTAAAAACGGATCTATATACGAGTGTAATATTCAGTTCATCAAGGCCATAAACACAATTGGTGCATTGGTCAAACCAAATGGCATTACCAGGAATTCATACAACCTGTACCTGCATCAGAAATCCATCCGGGGTATTTCAGAAGGTCTCACCCTCAACTAATTGAATCCTGATCTCAAATCAATCTTGGAAAAAACAGAGGAACCTCTAAGTTGATCAAATAGGTCATAAATTATAATAAGAGTGTATCGGTTCTTAACTTTCATCTGGTTTGGCTTCCTATAATTAACACATAGCCTCAGTGATCCATCAACCTTCTTAGAAAACATCACAAGATATCTCCAAGGTGATGTACTAGGACGTATAAACCCCTTACGCTCTAATTCCTCCAACTGAACCTTCAGTTCTTGGAGCTCTGTTGGCGCCATTCGGTAAGGTAGAATGGAAACTGGCTCTACTCCAGGCAATAATTCGATCATAAACTCAACATCTCTCTTAGGTGGTAACCCCGAGAAGTCCTCAAAAAACACATCCTGAAACTGGTCTACAAAAAAAAAGGAAGACTGGTTATCCTTTCTCCCCGCCATCTATCATAAGGCATTCCACTTAGGTTGTGAGCTCCCCCATCTGATGGCGTAGCGGCCCTGCGTAGCCCGCCCGAGTATCCCACTCACCACGAAGGACATGAGTGCTCCCATCGTGGGATGTGAATGTTACCTAATGTGGGTAATTGTCGATATGGGCTTGATATAACACCAACCAATCTATTCCCAAGATTAGGTCAAAACCTGACATGTCTAAGACAAATAGATTCCACAGAAAATGATACCCACCAACCTCCAGAGTACAACCCTTACACTACCTGATGTCATTGACTTGCACTCCTAGAGGAGTATCAAGCAACATTACCCCTCATGAAGTCTCTACGATTAATCCCAACACAACTAAAAACTTATATAAGAAATAAAGGAATGTGTAGCACCTATAAAGAATAAAGAACTATCAAACATGGAAGCTACAAGAATCGTACCTCGAATAGTAGACGGACCGACCTCAGCACCTTCTGGTGTAGCCTGAACTGTATGGAGGTGACATGCCCCTTTACCCTAGGCTCCAGCCTGAGTACCCTACACTGCACTTCTCTCTTGGTAAGGGTGATCTCACCCTAGAGTTACACATCTACCACCCCTACCAGTATGGCCCGTTGAACTCCAACTGCTTGCCCGATACGGGGTAACTGACCCCTTGCCTACACTCAGCATCCGCCTCTAACCTCCATCATTCCCCAACTTTCACGGGTTCCTATAGAATCTCAGCATGTGGCCTAGCCTGCCGCATACTCGACACTCAAGTAATGGTCGGGGACACTGATCACGCTTGTGCCATGTCATAACACACTGAAAACAGAGGACCTAATCACCACCCTGAGAAGCTTACCCCCTCTTCTAGTTTCTCTATGTGTTCCCCCCCTTTCTGGAAGGTTCCAAAGTGGCGCTTCTTACTATCATAATCCACACCACTTGTTTGCCTAGCCGGTGCCACAATTTCACTACCTAATGATCCCTTCAGGTTTCCTTCTAAGATAAGGGATTGATCCACCAATTAATCAAACATTTTTAGTATAAATATATTCACCTATCATTTGATCTCATGTCTCAGCTCATACTGGAATCATTTCTCCATAACTACCTCATATCCCGTCAATGTTGGAATGAAGCATCTCAAATTTGTGAAACAACTAGCATAGTCCATCACCGACATTGTCCCCTGTGTCAACCTCATAAAATCTACATCCTTCTCCTACATTAAGGTTTTTGGATAGAAGTGATCAAGAAACTTATCCTAAAAATCTTTCCACATCATCCCCTCAGCATGCTCGGTCTGAACCATAATGTCCCACTAAAATTTTTCTTTCCCCCTCAGCATATAGGTTGCTAAAATGAATTGCTTCTCGAGAGGAGTCTCTATATGGTAGATAATACTTTGGGTGGACTTTATCTAGAACTCTGCTTCTTCTGGACTACCCTCTTCGGTAAAGGTCAGAGGGTGTTGCATCTAAAACTACCTGGTCATCTCAAACAAGCTCAGTGCACCCCACCCTGGGTCTTGTTCCATCATCTTCATAAAATGATAAAAGTTCTCATAGAACTTCTATTCCTTATCCCCTTGGATCACCACATTCTCTTTCTCCACTACTAGAGGAGTATTCTAGAAAATGTTCTCATGTCGCCCAACTGACAAACGTCTTTGAGGTGGCATTTCTCTACAATGCCTAACACGAGCTTTAGAATACAACCATAAAGCTTCTATGAGAAGGAAGAGGTATAGATATGATCACCACTTGTGATAACCAAACCATTTTTTTAGACTACTCCAAAGAGACCACTCGCAACCAATTCACTACCATCGGCCATCTCCCTAAGTTCAGGGCCAACATGGTATCTAATTATCAGGGTTGGAAGACTTATCTTTTACTCCCATTCAAACCATTTTCATATTCCAATTTACCCCTATAACAAATTATTCCACTTTTACTTTTTTATCAAAGACCATTTTATAATTACTACTAGGAATTTCACTTCTACTTTTTACTCATTCATAACATCTTATTAGGAATAATTAATTACTTTTAAAAGAACATATGCATCCTAACATTTACATCTCACACACCCATCCTGTGTGTGTGCCTATCATGATGCATGTCACTTATCTATATAGGTGCCTAGAATGATGCATGAATGCACAACCTTGTACCTTTACGACCATGAGAGAAATATCACAAAACCATCAAAATGTACAACAAGTGCATTTATCAATGGTGAAATATCATCAAATTCAACAACACACAACAAGAACAACAATCCCTTTCCAGGGTGACTTGGGTTTTCCCCCCATACATGGGTTAGCTACTCCCAATAATGAGATCATTAACAAGGCCCGACACATTCCTAATATCCTATATACTATCCCCAAATAGTAATAAAGAGAAAATAGCCACCTTTGATACCTCTTTGAAATGTCCCTGACCCGAGTGCCACTAAATCGGTGCCCCGAGTCGGGTAATTATATGACCTCAAGCACGCCTCCCTGTATGCCAGAGGTTTTCGACTAACAGCGAGGGTCCAACAGGTTATGTGGAAAGACTATACCCTCAATACCAGAGTGATCCACAACAGATAATAATTGAAATATCGGAAACACAAGAGAAAAATCCATAACATGCATAATAACCAAATCCCAAAACTGGGTACAATCATAACAATAATAAATATTCCATGTTGTGCTAAAATGACTAGTTATCAGAACCCAAAAGAAAGAAAATGGTAGAACCCCCAAAATGGTCTAGACTCCATGTTTGGAACCTCACCGAGGCATGTCCCATGTCCAACTCATCTCCCTAGCATAAGGCCATTGCCCTTGTCCTGACCTACAAGCATGAAATCTACTTGGGTACCCAACGGTGGCCCGAGTAGGGTGTGAGTATAACTCAGTAGGATACCACCAACGGTGTCAAAAAAATATCCAATAAGGAAGATATTTCGTGAAAAATATAAATAAAGGAATGTTAAGGTAAACAGTTCAATATGTCATTCTAAACTACATTCATTTTATTTATACTACCAATGAATTCAGGTTCACTACTTAGGCATTTCATTATTCAATATCCTCTTTTTATGTGTTCAATGGATTAGGCATATTCATCACATGGAAATACAATCAAGCTTTATCTCACTAGGCATCATAGTATAACAATTCCTAATATCCTCACCTCAATGCCTCAGTACGGGTGGAATGCAACCATTGGGGGAATAGAACTTTGCCCCCTTCCCTAACCCGTGCATTTAGGGGAGGAGATAGAACCTCAATCCAACTCAACCTGTGGGCGTAGAACCTCAATTCAATACCCCACTCATCCAAGCCATGTGCACATGATTATTTATCATTCATCACAAAACACCATATCATAACCACATAGCCAACATCATTTACAATCATCAAAATAATCTTAATAAATGAGAATTTACATTTTTCCACAATCCATTAACACTTTCATTATTCTTATTACTTAACCCCTTTAGACCATTCCCATTTTCCATGCCTATCTCACTAAGCATATTCGTGTATAAAGAAAATCCCTTGCATTTTCCCATTTGACCATTTAACCATTTTTCGTGCCAACAAAAAAAACTCTTGGGTAATCACCCAACCTAGGTGTATTAATAAAACAAAATTTAAATTTCTTTAAGAATATTAACATAATCATCAAGGGCTCTATGTTCTTTCACAATGTCCTACACTTACTTAGCTAACTCTATGTCATGACAAATATCAGCACACCCCTCGGGTGGCCCTAATTCATTCAAGTCATCCTATAGAAATCAAGAGGGGTGTAATTTTCCATTTAGACACCAATACATCACACCATGTCAAGGGAATCAAGAACTCTTCAAAAGAGGGAAAGAACAAAAACCCCTACATGCACAAATCTACACAAAATCCAAGTGATATAATTTTGTAGACCACCTACCTCGAATCTATTGGTAAACACACTCCCAAATGAAGCCTTAGATCTCGATTCAACCAAACATTGAAGCTTTACCCTAAACTCATTAAAAAGGTTGGGTTTGAGAGCTTCTGATAGAGAGGGAATGGAGTTAGAAACCCTAAACTAAAAAAGAAAAGAAGGAGGGAGATTAGACTTACCTGGATCATCAATCCACAACTGAAGGCACTCCAAACAGCCAAGAATCAAAAGAGATTGATCCTTGGGTGCTCTTGGTCCCCTTGGTTCATTCTTAGGGCTGCAAGGGAAAGGGGGGGGGGGAATCCCTAGTGGGTTATAAAATCCACGAGTGGCATTTTTTGTAAATTTTTAAAGGTTTCTGGGTTGCACTGTTTGCCCACGCAGTTTTTCAAACCTTGCGGATGCTTCTATTCTAAAAGATCCCCATCACATGGTTTACCCACACAGTTTCCAAATCATGTGCAAACCATGCAGATGCTTCTGTACGAAAACCTTCCTCTTGCATGGTTTACCTAGGCTACCAACCCGATTATCACTAACTGTGTGTAGACTGTGTGGCTAGCCCAGAAAACTCATTTCCCCCCTTTTTGTGTCCTAAACCCCCAGAACACCCCTAGGCCTCCTTAAGGACTTTGGAAAGAACTTAATTGACCAAAATAAAGGGCCTAAACTGAATCGTAAATAAAACATACCTTACAGAGAAATCCATGATCTTAAAAAAATAATGTGATTTTAGATTTGTTTGATTTATTTTAAAATGCCTCAGCGGACCCTCCAAGACTTATAAAACATTTTAATATTTTAAAATGATTTCCTTGAGAGTGTGAATCACCTCCACATAAGCAATCCTAATATTTTAATATGTTTGAACATTGGCCTTATAAAATAATTTTTTCCACTACACTTTCACAAAAACCATGGGCAAAAACCCCGGGATGGATTTTGGTTTTGATTATTTTAATGTGTAGTGTCCAAAACCTAAATAATAAATAATTCCCTCTATTTTCCTATATAAACCCAACCAATATCCCACTTGTCTTCACTAGAAATCCTTGAAGCACATCCCTACTCTTCCCTACTCTCTCTAGAATTCTCTCAAGGCACCCACAATATCCCTAGAAGCCTCCCTGAAGCCTCTCTCAATCCTTTGGGATCACACTTCCAAGTAAGGGATTTCTTCCATTCTAATTTTTTCCCAGTTTATTTATGTTGTTATTCCATTTTATTTTCAATTAAAAATGTTGGAGTGTGATTTAAAACCTCCCCCATACTTCCCTCCTTATGTTTGAATGATGGGAGACATCTTTCTCTCTCATTAATCTCTCCCATATACACCTGTTACCATGCCAAAATTTCAAAAGAGTTATTCCATTTCTCCTCTTTCTTAAAGTTTCTATATTATGTTACACCTTCTATTTCCAAATTCCATATGTTAGGACATGTACCTATATGACCCCCTTACTGTACATTTCATGTGCATTTGATGACATACCCATTTCTCACTCATTAACAATTTTTATGATTTTTTATGTCATGTCGTTATGCTTCCGAAATTACACTGTGATTTTCCAAGCCAAAATCATCATGCAGTGAATACCATACCCATTTATCTATCAAGGGTAATCACCATTATGCAGATATACATATTTAATTTTACTTACATGTATGTATTCCACATTCCTTAATCATGGAATAACTTATGATGTAGAATGATTCCATGTTATATGATCCATGTGGCACCCTTATGCATGAAATGAAATGTTTATAAAGGGTGTGCCCTGATAGCACTCTAATGCATTGGGTAAAGATTTGTACCATGATACATCAAGTGAAATGAGGGTTTAATCATTCTAATTCAAATGAAATGAGGATTTAATCATGATAAATCAAGTTTAATGAGGGTTTAATCATGCTCCATGTGCAATGAGCCTTTCCTCATGCTAATATCATGTTAAATGTTGTTGCCACACTTCCATGTTATTATAATCATGCTATGTAATGCCTTTATGTTCATGTTTTTCTTATGATCTATTGATATGTCTATTTCCTAACATGTATTGTATTATTAATGTTATTCCTTGTTTACTCCCTTATAGGTATTTATAGCTCACCATTTTCTTAGGCATGTACTCAGGTTATCCCATAAAATGCTAAGTATGAAGGAATGTTGTGGTCAGGTAAAAGAATTTTTCAATAAGGATGTTGTTTTTTTTGTTCTATTTTGTTATGTAATGTTTCTAATTCCCCAAGACACTATACCTATTGATCCTAAGAGTTTTCTTAAGTGAAATTTTATGTAATAAATCATGTTAAAGTGTGTAATAAAGAGTGGGGTTATTATAGCATGATCCTTCTATGTTAAGATTAAGTCCATGGGGGTGGGGAAGCCATCATACTTAACTATCTTGAGGGTTTTTGGGATCCGAGAGGTGAAAGGGTATTGAAAGGAAGATGGGGATGCATAGAGAAATATTTGACACAATTTTAATGAACCAATCTCAATAGATATGGAGTTTATTGGTCTTCAAGATAGTATCTATTCTTCAATAAGTGATACTCTTGTGGTGAGCTATGTTCCTCGCCTTCTAGATACACCAGAATACCACTCTGAGGATTGTAAAACTTTCCTTATTCTCAGGTCTATGATTTTTTACTCCATAGAACCAAATATTAATAAAGAGGTTATCAAAATTTCTTAATAATGAATGACTATACAATTATAAAAAAAGTACATAACAATTTCTCCCATTCACCCTTGAAGAACAACTTATTCATAGTATCTTCCCTAGGATTTCAATAGTAGGATCACTGAGAAGCAAGGTTTATTTTGAGATGTTTAACATTTTCATCTGTTGTTAAGTCTCGGTGACTAAAACACCATAAGGTAAAGTTGATCTTAGATGGAAACTTTTTTTTCCAAAGAACCTCACCCCATATGTCAATTATGCTCTATTTCATCATTATTTTTTGGTAATATTTCACTTAGAAAATCCCTAACGAGTACCTTATTAAAACAAAATTGTCCTTGTCAAAATTTCTCAAAAATTAAGAAATGAAAAATATTTTTTCCAAATTGTCCAAAATAGCATTGATGAAACCTTGGAAGGATATTGATTGCATGAACATGATATCTAGAATTGGGAATCCTATGAAGTTGATCTTGGTTCCCAATGAATTACAATTCCATAAGTTGAGTTACCCTTTTCCCACAATCCATAAATCATAGGTTTGGAGTGTCAATATGTGGGGTAGGAGCATCATCTACGCTCTAGAGGGACTAGACATCAAAAAATCCATCCCAAGACCATACATTACCCTCATGAAACTACCCCACATGGTATATCCCTCATGAATATCCCATGAAATATTTACGTACAGACATTGTGTTGTGATTGAGTTGTTTCTATCATTAATTCCCACCACATTTAATTCTTGGACATCCTGCTTTAATAGTCCTAATGGTGTTTTCCATTCGAGTGATCATCCAAAACGAAAGAGTCCATAATCTTTTGAATACCAAGAATCACAATTTTGACCACCTTAAGGGATGAAAGCACATGCATGGGGATGGAATCAAGGACACTGTAAACCAAAGTAATTATTCCTTTGAATTATAGGAACTAATTTTTCAAATTCATGATATGGTAGGTGATCCTATTCATGAGATTGTGAAAATGACAGATCCCGAATCTACCATGGGAAATTGGGGAATCCAAATTGTTCATTGGAAAAGTCCTTTGGTTCATTTTTATTTGAATTTCATGGGATCTCACCCGATTGTTCATGAAATGGTTTGAGATGAAAACATTTCTCTTATCGTAACTCATAATTTGGCCACTCCAATTGCAATACTCCTCAAAGGTTTTGTTGAATCCAATGATTTATATATTGATCACATTAATAAAAATGATCGTGTTTTCAACAAACATGAGATGGGAAATGACTCTTTCTTGAGACCAACATTAAAATGGGAGGATATTTACCATTATGATATTATTGTTAATAGAGAGGCTCAGGGTGTATTGGGTAAGAATATAAGTTCTAGGGGAGATAGGGTTACCTTGTCTTAGATTGCAAACTACTTTGAAGAAACTGAACTACATTCCTATACAGGAGATAAAGATCCATGAGGAACTAAAACATCTGAACCAGAGAGAAGAATCCCACTATGAGAATCACATGCATTCAAGTACATTAAAAATCTAATTCCATTCATTACTATCATAGGATTCATTCATCTCTAGCATGGTAACCATATGAGATCCAATGGAATTTGGGTTTATATCACCTATTAGCTCTTCAGTCATGCCGATCACACCCTGGATCATTCTTCCTTGAATAAATCCATGTTTTTTCACAGATATCCAATGGGAAATATGGATAAAGAGTATTTTGTTGAGAATTATAGCCAGCATATTGTAAGGGAAGTTTCACATATTGATGGGTCGATAGTGGTGGATATCATATGGGTCTTTGATTTTAGGTATAAGAACCACACTGGTGGCATAAGCTACATGAGTAAGAAAACCACAATGGAATAATTCCTTCACTAAGATAACTATGTCATGGAAAAATAAATCCTAGGAGGCCCTATAAAATAATCCAGGAAAGTTGTCCAGGCCTGGAATGCTATCTAGATTAAGAGATCAAACTACCTCACAAACATCCATTTCCTCCTATACCAATTCAAATAATTCATTATTTAGTATAATCACCACTCATGGATTGACATATAAAGGGCTTCTTGGCCACTTGGGTAACTTCTAAGTGTGTTGCTGTTGGGACCTAAAAGTAGTGGAAAAAAATACGACTCATCCATACCTCCAACCACTTCAAGGTCATCGATGAAAGAACCATTATCCAAATGAAAATTATGTCTATTAATGTGCATATTCTCCTTGATGCAAGCATGAAAATATACTATGTTATGATCACCTTCTCAGATTCATCTAATCCTAGATATAACTTACTATTCATGTTTGTGGTTCAAGATCATATTGGCTAAGGCATTATTTTTGAAATCCTGCATTCCAAAGATGTTCTCATGCCATTAATTTTCCAAATTTGATTCCATGAATTTGATATTATAGTTAAGAGATTCCATGTAATGGAAATTTAGAGGTTTAATATAGATCCATGAGAGAATATCCCCTTTAAGAAACCTCATCGCTGGTAAAAGTGTTAACCACCGAGTGTGGCTTGGAGGGTCTCTCTCCTAGCCTCTTTAATTCAAGAATGTTTTAAATTACATTTAGTTTCCTTATTAATTCTTCTTGTTTATATTAAATTGAAATTATTGAATAAGTGTTAGTTAAAATAATTGTTTTTTTTTACAAACAAGTCATGGTTTTGTAATAAAACCCCTCCAATAGAGGTGTGTTGTCTGCAAAAACTCACAATGGTATACCTTTCTTGAAATTATTGCATTGATGTTTTCCTTATTCTTATGGGGCAGTTTTATTTCAATCATATCATGAAATCAATAACATTAAATAATAATAAATTTTAAATTTTCATTTGAAGGTAAACTTATATATTTCATTTAATTTTTTTCGATGAGAATCACCAGTATTTACTAATTAAAATGCTTTATTTTATTACTACATTGATATTCTAAATTCCTAGTAGAAAATTACATGTTAATACTATGTACAACAAAACTCCATGTGAATAAAATGTTTAAGATGTAGTGAATATGGATATGATTATTTAGATCAGTATCCCTCCCTGTGATATCCTATAGGAGAAAATATTTTAGCGGTCTGAGGATGGAGACTGTAAGTGCATTGTTGCAACTAACATCACTAAAACATCCTTGATTGTAGATAGTATTTTTTACATCATATACATGTGGTATTTTAAGATGAAAGTATAAAACCCACGAAGGGGATATATTCTTATCTGGTCTTTCCAGTGAGCCATCATATAGCTGATCAGTGAGTTAGGCATGTGGGATGGACTGTCCAGGACCTTGCTATTGTCTTTACATGGAGAGTGTGTATCTGAATGAGATATTTTTTATCCCAATTCCCTAAATCTAAAGGACCAACTTTGGGAATCATGAGATATTTTTGAAATATCTCAATGTTTACAATATAATGGATTTTTGTTTGATGAAATCATCAACACAATATTCTTCACTTGATTTACCAACTATAGGTTTTGGGTTCCCTTGAAAATGTTAGTCGACTCATTGATATCAGGAGGAAATTGATGGAGTTACCTCTAAACCAACTGTTGGATAAAATTTTGATGATGGGACAACAACTGGAGTGTTTAAAAGTGGTTCGAATCATCATGTCCATGAATTTGGTTCCATTGGATTTATTTAGACCCAAGAGCCAATCAGAGAAGATTGATGCTTCAAGGGATAATTTTTTTCTCAGATGATGATCACTTCATGCTTCTGAATGTTTACCAACAATGGGAATCGAATAACTATCATGGGGACTAGTTCAATGGTCAATTTTTATAGGTGCATGAATTTTTGAGGGCCAAAGATTTAAGGTCCCGTATTTTTGACATTTTCAATATGTTGAAGATAACACTGATGTCGTGTGGGACTGACTATTATGTCTTGAAGAATTTCATATATTCTGTGTATTTACATAACTTGGAGAGGCTAAAGGTCTTCAGGGAATACATGAACTATTGGAACTGAATTTCCTTCCATTTTGAACTAATAAACACATTGTATTTGATGTGATATACCCTAGAATATGTGTTGAATCATGAGTAGGTTCTTACAATCAAAGAGTACATGTGGTGTACAACTAATTTGGAGCCACATTGGTTGGATGAGCTGGGGCCCATGTTTCTGGGTTAAGGAATCATATGAATAAACTATGGTGCATAAGAAGTGGAATAGTGATAATAAATCATCCAATTAAGTGAATATTGAGGCATTGATAAGGGTGTGGGGGATGTATTTATAAGGAGAAGGAGAGGGGGTTAGGCATTTGGAACATGTTGTAATTCAAGGTGTGAAGGTTGGCTCTTCTACTTACCTAAGACTCAATAAATGAGTATTCAAGATTATAATAGGTAATGGAAATAGTTTACATCTATTTTAATTATAATTCCTCAAAACACATGGAATAAGTGCATGCAAATAAATTCTTTAATATTTATCTACCCTTTCATGATTTATTTTTTTGGGTCATGTTAGGATTTATTGTTTTTGTGTGGTCTAATTATTATTATCAATTTGATTATTATATTTAAAGGATGAAAAATATTGTTAAATATTAATCTTAACAATAAATTGTTTTAGTAAAGAAAATTTTAATTTATATAATGTTATAATAGAAGAAACAAATATAATTATAGAAAATTGTATATATATGAAATAATAACGAGTCATCAAATCCTATTACCTTGTCTCGATATGCTAGATCACACCCTGAAATACATCAACAATGAAGTATGTAATTTATTAATTATTATAGAATCATATTTAGATATTTTTATTTTAACATTAACTAATTATATTCATTTAATATCCAATTAATATTGTTTTAATTTTTTTACAAACAAGTACTTGTTTATAGTTTTATTCCTTTTGTAGTTTGTTTCAGTATGGAGGTCTCAGTCTTTTCATTATCTCGTGCTCTAAATATCTCAATAAACATTATAAAAATAATATAGAGGTTTCTAATGGAGTTATAGAGTTTCTAGATCTTTTCATGGATGTTAATATTAAAATTTAAAGAGAATCGTCAGTTATTCATCAAGTCATGATTATTAATTTTATAAAAGGATTTACATTATCAATGAATAAAAAATTAAAATTTACCATTCTATAATAATAAATAAAACTTAAATTCATCATTAATAAAATATATTATCGGTACATATGCTTTTATAATCATCCGTGATAAAAATTTTATAGCATCATTTATGTAGGTTGTTAAACCGATCCAAGTATGAACATACTATAATTAATGGTTAAATATAAAATAGGTTTATTATAATATAATTTTTACCGAAATATAATGATATCATTTATAGGTCATAAAATTTTTAAATCATATTCTTAAATAATGGAAATATTATGATAAAATAAAAATAAATAAATGGAATTAACACTAAAGGGAGCGCTTCATGTTTTCTCTAGGAAACCTTCCTTGTATGGAGGACGCGTAGATTTTTCATGAAACTATGTTCTTCCAAATGTGGGAGAGACATGAACAGAAAATAATTTAGGTAGATTATTCCAAGGTAAATTAATGATTTAGAATGGGTATACTGAGGTTCCAATTATAAATGAAAATATGTGGCATTTCTTTGGAATTTTAAGACAGGTAAAGGGAAAACTCAGAATCACATGAGGGTTTTGGTGAATTATGTGAGAGAAAGATTATTATAACAGTAATATAGACTCACAAACCTAACATAGGTCTTTTATAATATTTAAAATATCAATTTAATTATTTAAAATTCTTTCCATTACATATTTTCTTTATTTTAACTTATTTATAATTCTTACACTGTTAATTCTGCACATATTTCCTTTAAATATCAAGAGAGATTGAAATGGGGATCATTACTACTATTTAAAATAAATCATGCATTATAAATATTCAAATTGTAAAAAAAATCTGTACTTGGGGCATTAGTTACTGAAAAAATTGAATGAGTTGTTCCTTGGTCATATTATTTTATGTTAATCTCTCATTTCACCCATGCGTTTGCGTGACACTGTGTTTACTTCAACACGATATTGTTTTCTCGATGTCTTAATCTTACTGATGATGTTTCATGTTGATGTTGTTATCATCATCATATGTTCTATTATTTCCTTCCTCGCTAATAATGTTCCTCCCACTTCAATTTTTAGGTTCCATTAATGGTGATTCATCATATCACCAACATTTTGTTAAAGTCTCTTGGGACCCGTTCGTGTGTGTTGTGGTAACCCAAGTCAAAGGCGACTCACCGCGTATGCATAGGTAAGCATATATATAATAAGTTCTCTCATTATATGTATATCTTCCCATGACAGCGTGATTACATATAAGGGGATAGGTGTTCTTATGTATATATATGAAAAATGCATATGTGTGTGGGTGATAACAAGCTTATGCATGTGACCATATATATAAGGATCCTATTGTGTGTGTTCAAGGCCATGAAAACACGTACATAGGGGTTAGGGTGTCCTTATGTATATGAAAAGGTGCATATGCCCGGAGGATGGATGAACCAGCTTAGAGTTGTCACTGATAAAAGTGTCAAGCACTGAGTGTGGCTTGGCTCATTTGAGGTAGGGTCCCTCTCCTAGCCTCTTTAATTCAATAATATTTTAAACTACATTTAGTTTCCTTCTTAATTCTTCCTGTTTATATTAAATTGCAATTCTTGATTAAGTTTTAGTTATGATAATTGTTTTGTTTGATAAACACGTCATGGTTTTGTAATAAACCCCCTCCAATGGAGGTGTGTTGTCTGCTAAAACTCACATTGGTACACATGTTGTACTTGGCCCTTTTTATATCCGTGTATAGGGTTGTCCTCCTTGTGTTATATAGTGATTCATGATACCACTCTATGGTGTTTGTATTGGATGACATTGGATATCATTTGAACAAAAATCATTTATTAATGATCATGTTATTTAGAATTGGGATGTACATATCAATATGAACCTAAAAGTAAACAATAAGGCATGCATGCACACCTAGGCCACTATGAATCCCTACACCTAAGGTCTCCATGTGTTAACCAGGATACCATGACACCTAATCATTCCTGCTTTAGTGTCATTCCAAAATTCCACCTGTAAGGGGTGTGCGGGGGGGTGCAAGGTGTAGGGGTGGTGCAAGGGGTGTGCGGGAGGGGGTGTGATTTCAGGGGGATGTGCATGGTGCAGGGGTGGTGCAAGGGGTGGGGGTGCAGGGGGTGCAGGGGGGGTATGCAGGGGGTGATAGGGGATAGGGGTATGTAGGGGGGGGTGGTACAGTGAGGTGACCTACCTTGACCATGGTACCTACAATTATCAACTTCTTACACTTTAGACTCATATAAACTTCCATATTCATGATACAAAAGATTTTTCTTCTTGATGAATTTTCATTTTGGTTATCTCCTGCTTTTATCACTTTTAATAAGAAAATATTCATGAACACCTCATCATTATCATATTTAAGGTTTTCAAAACCCTTAACAATGAGGTAACCTTCCTTGAAACATCAGAAACAATCAACTGGAATCTTTCCTTTTAATTTTCATCTTCCCCTCTTCGGGTTTTTGGAAAAACTTATATCACATATTTTACCTCATCTTCTTCTGGAACAACTTTAATAAAGAATGTGTCCATTTCCTTGAATAAAACTTCCTATGATTTTTTCTTTTCTCTGGTAGCATTATCATCATTTCCTATTTTATATGTGACATGTGTGCTTTGAAGGATATAAAGAAATACATCCTTTGGATCCTTGTCTTCATGTATAGACACTTTGGGATTAAACTATATTTTATTTATCCTCATGATTCATTTCAGGATCTTGGTGTCAACAATATATTCCCCAAGAACTTTCATGTCTTCATCAAAAGCATTAAGATGGTTGAACAATGCATTAAAGGTTTTGGTCAAACTCACCTTTATATTTTCATATTTATTCAACGTTACATGCATCATTATATAAACCAGAACAAAGAACTCCTTTAATAGAATAATCATATATGAGTATATGAGCCTACTCATAGACTCAATGTGATGATCTTATTCCTCTTCCTATCATATAAATCTCACATGGTTGTTCATAGTAATTCTTCTTTGATATTGTAGTGTATCGGTTCTACATCTCAAATTCTCCCCTCATGAATTCTTAGAACATTATCTTTAATTTTTCAGATTTTCTCTTCTCTAAATCCCACATGAATATCATTTCCATAAATGTTATAGAAACCTCCATGATTCAATATGTCACATATGTTATCATACAAACTCAGAATCGCCACTTAGATTCAAAGTTGGATTTTGCATTGTGATCCGATGAAAATCATCATGGTCAGTTAAATAAAAATTAAAAAGGAATTGAATGAGTTTTTAAAATAGGAAAATGTCTCAGATAACCATAATTCCTTATATTGTAATCCTCCCATTAAACCTTATAATCCATGAATTTTTTTCCACTTTAACCCTTGATAATCTACCACTTCACCGAACTTCTAAAATTTCTTATAAATAGTAAGATCACACTCTTCTCTCAAGCTCATTGGAGATGGTTTATTCTAAGGGTAGGGGTTTCTATTATATATTTATTTATATTTCCCATACTATTCTCTGGTAGGGGTAGGGGTTGGTGAATGGTGGGGGTAGTGGGGGGGTGAAGGTTGGGGGCAGTTGGGGTGAAGGGGGTAGGGGGGCAGTGTGCAGGGGTAGTGGGGTGAAGGGGGTAGGGGTAGTGTGAAGGGGGTAGGGACGGGGGTAGGGGGTGTATGGGGAGGGGGTTTCCAGGAGGAGGCAGTGGGGGTTCAGGTGGGGGGCAGTGGGGGTGAAGGTTGGGTGAAGTTGGGGTGAAGGGGGAAGGGGGTAGTGTGCAGTGTGCAGGGGGTAGTGGGGGTGAAGGGGGAAAGGGGCAGTGTGCAGGGGGTGTGGGGGTGTAGTGGGAGGGGGCTATTCAGGGGTGTCCAGGAGGGGGTATCTAGGAGTGGGGGTTAAGGGGGATAGGGGGTAGGGGGTGCAGGGGGAGGGGGTTGTTCAGGAGGGGGTGAAGGGGGCTGGGGGGGAGTGTGTAGGGGGTGTGGGGTGTAGGGGGAGGGGTAGAGAGGGGGATGTCTAGGAGGGGTGTCTAGGGGGGTGTATGGGGGGTGACTGGGAGGCAGTGTGCAGGGGGCAGAGAGGGGGCAGGGGGTGTGGGGTGTAGGGGGAGGGGGTTGTCCAGGAGGGGGGGTCAGGGGGGCTATGAATATATGTAGGTGAAAGAGCTCAAAAGAGAGTTTTGATTCTTGTTTTTGGCTTCCTTATGGCTTTCTTTTTCGATCATTTGTTGATTTTGATGACTTGTATTGGTATGAAGTATAGGGATGCATTGCTATGCAAAGAACCAACAATAAAAAATAGCTGATGCAATTGATTTTATTCACAACTTGCAACCGTGATTGATGTGAATATAAAATTCAGGAGGTAATGATTATTTTATACATTTTTTTCAGGACATTAGTAACCATTTTTATGTTTTTAATCAAATTGACTTGGCATACACCATGCTTATAGAATTGATGATTTTGAGTTTACTCCTGAGTGTGAAATATTTGATCTTCTAGACATTTCTCTGTATCATGGTTGGATGATCCCCCAGGTATGCACTTTTGAATCATGTACCTTTATATTTTTTAGAAAAAATATTTTATACATTCTCAGTTACAATTTTCCTTTTTCCTTTTTATTCTTGCCTTTTCTTAATATGCATGTTTTCACATATATGCATGCATGGGGTGTCCAGGCGGTGTTTAGGGGGGAGGGGGTGTTCAGGGGGTGTCCTAGGGGGGTCCGGTGGGGGGGGGGGGTCCATGGGGTGTCTAGGGGGTATCAGGAGTGTCAGGGGGGTGTTCGGGGGGTGTCCAATGGGGGTGTCCAGGGGGGTGTCTAGTGGGGGTGTCCAGGGGTGTCCAGGGGGGTGTCCAGGGGGGTGTCCAGGGGGGGTGTCCAGGGGGTGTCTTGGAGGAGGGGGTGTCTAGGGGGAGGGGTGTCCAAGAAGGGGGTGAATATAAAATTCAAGAGGTAATGATTATTTTATACCATTTTTTGCAAGACATTAGTAACCATTTGTTGTGTTTTTAATCAAATTGACTTGGCATACACCATGCTTGCAAAATTGATGATTTCAAGTTTACTCCTGAGTGTGAAATATTTGATCTTCTGACATTGATCTATATCATGGTTGGATGATCCCCAGGTATGCACTTTTGAATCATGTACCTTTATATTTTTTTAGAAAAAAGATTTTTAACATTCTCTCAGTTTACAGTTTTTCTTTTTCCTTTTTATTCTTACCTTTTCTTAATATGCTTGTTTTCACTTATATGCATGTATGGGGGTTGTCCAGGGGTGTCCAGGGGGTGGGGGTGTCCAGGGGGTCCGGTGGGGGGGGTCCAGGGGGTATCTAGGGGGTGTCCAGGGGTGTCCAGGGGTGTCCAGGGGGTGTCAGTGGGGGTGTCCAAGGGGTGTCCAGTGGGGGTGTCCAGGGGTGTCCAGGGGGTGTCTAGGGGGTGTCCATGGGGTGTCTTGGAGGAGGGATGTCTAGGGGAGGGGTTTCCAAGAAGGTGGGGGTGTCCAGGGGGTGTCGAGGTGGGTATTTAGGGGGTTCTAGTGGAGGTGTCCAATGGGTGTCTAGGGGGTGTACAGGGGGGTGTCCAATGGGGTGTCTAGGGGGTGTCTAGGGGGTAGGGGTGTTCAGGGGGTGTCCAAGGGGGGTGTCCTAGGGGGGTGTCCATGGGGGTTTCCAGGGGGTGTCTCGTGGGGGGTGTCTGGTGGGTGGTCTAGGGGTGTCCAGGGGGGTGTCTAGGTGAGGGTGTGTCCAGGGGGGTCTAGGGGATGTTTGGGGGCTGTCTAGGGAGGAGGGTATGTCTAGGGGTGTAAGGGGGGGGGTTGTCCAGGGGGAGAGTGGGGGTGTGCAAGGGTAGAGGGGGTGTGCTGGGGGTCTGTCTAGGGGGAAGAGAGGGGTTATAGGGGGATGGGGGGCTGTGGGGTGTGGGGTGTTTTTTTTTATGAAATTGGAAGGCCTATAGCCATAGTTTCAAACCATGACTATAGTCCATATGTGGCTTAAGGTTCTTCCATGGTTTTACACTATGGTTATATGGTTATAACCAGGTTTGAACCATGGCTATAGTCCTTTAGCCACAGTTTGAACTGTGGATATAGATCTTTAGCCATAGTTTGAAACCGTGGCTATAGGCCTTTCCCTATAGCCATGCCAATACCAGCCACGATCCATGGAACTATGGCTATAACTTATAGCCACGATTTTTGGGCTTATAGCCATGGTTTCAAACTGTGGTTATAGCCTTAATTTCTAGTAGGGAAAGCACACTTCACATCCATTTGAAAAAGTTTGAAATTGAATAATACTGCAAAGGCTAATAAAATTTGAATAGATTCAAGTTCTAGATACCAGATCATAGGTTTATTTGTAGTCTATTCATTCTTATTGATTATAGATTTTAGTAACTAATCTTGCTTTATTTCTAACAATAATTTCATTTTCATCGTATTTGTTTCTAAAGACCCATTTTACTCCACTTATAGAGGTTTCTTTAGGTATTTTAACAAGGTCCAAACTTTATTCCTTTAAAATTCATTTAGATCATATTGCATTGCTTTAATCCAATCTTCATCACCTAAAGTCTCATTAAGACTTTTTGGTTTGAATTAATATAAGAAATTAAAATGTTCTATTTCATTTCTCAAAGAATTTCTAGTCCTTACGGGTTGATTTACATCACTAATGATATTATCACTAGGATGATTCCTAAGAAACAACTAACTTAGGTTTTATAAAACCTATTCATCAACATAAGGTAGAAAGTCTTTCAGGGTGAATACTTCATAAACAATTTATTGAGTATTCTCTTTATTAGAAGAATCTTTTATCAAAGTTTAATAATTAGTTTTGAAAAACACATCAGAAGATGTATGTTGGGATTATTTAAAAACAAAAGGGTCAGTTTCATCAAATTTAATATGTATTGTTTCTTCAATAGTATGAGAGTTTTTATTGGAAACTCTATATGCCTTATAAGTAATGGAATATCCTAAGAAAATACCTTCATCAGATTTGGGTGCAAATTTATGTAAATTATCTTTTTTATTCAAAATGAATACTTTTCATCCAAATACATTAAAGTATGAAACTTTTGGTTTTCAGCCTTTCCATAGCTCATAAGGTGTTTTATTAAGAAATGATCTAATTAAAACTCAATTATAGTATAACAAGAAGTACTAACAACTTAGTCCAAAAATGTTTTATAATAGAATATTCAATCAACATGGTTCTTGTTATCTCTTGAAGAATACATTTTCTTCTTTTAAAAACACCATTTTGTTGAGAAGTTTTAGGGATGAAAAGTTATGTGTAATATCTTTCTTACTACAAAAAGTTTCAAATTAGAATTTACAAATTCTCCACCATGATCACTATGAATAGTTATCAATGAAAGGGTTTTATCATTTTTAACTGTGTCTAAAAAAGTTTTAAAATAAAAACAGGCTTCATATTTCTTTTCTAGAAAATAGACCCCACACTACTACAAACATGGCTTTTATCAAGCACTAGAAAAGTGCATTATCAGTGCTAAAAGGCGTTGTTAATCGAGGCGAAGATAAAGGGGGGTCCCGTTTTATCAGCGCTCAGAAAAGCGCTGATAAAGACCCCTTTTATCAGTGCTAAAAAAAAGCGCTGATAAAATGAGACTTTTATCAGCGCTTTTAAAAAGTGCTGATAAAACTCAAAAAATAAAAAATAATTTATATTCGGGGGGGAGCTTTTAACAGCGCTTGACCCCCCCCCCCCCCCTTATCAATGCTAGGTGGCCCCCTCCCACTCCCGTGCGTTGCCCTTGCCAGCACATTCTGCACTTTCCCATGCGCCCCTCCTTGCTTCCACCCATATTCGAACCCGCGACCTCCCCCTTGCGCGCCTGCACCTTTACCACTAAGCCATTTTGTTTTTTTATCTATTTAATGATACATATATTTATTTATATATATATAGTTATATTTATTTGTATATTAATATAGATTCATATTAATATAAATATATTTAGTTATATTAATACATATATATTTATTAATATAGTAATATATATTTATTTATTTATTTATTTATTCGTATATTAATATATATTTATATTTATTTATATATATATATTCGTATATTAATATAGATTCATATTAATATAAATATATTTAGTTATATTAATACATATATGTTTATTAATATATTAGTATATATATATTCATTCGTATATTAATATATATTTATATCTATTTATATATATATTTGTAGTTACAATATTTTTATCCGCATATTTATTTGTACATTAATATATATTTATAAGATTAGTTTTAAATACATTTATAAAAGTTTTTTATGTGTGTTTATAAATAAATAAATACATACATACATACATACATATATACAACACACACACACACACACATATATTTACGAATAAATACATATATATGTGTATTTGAAAAGCCATAGAATGTTAAAACGACCATAACTTATAATCCAGAAGCCTGTTTCAACTATACAACCAGTAAAATTGAAGAAAATCAAACAATCTTCGATATGATATGTGGTACATGGCTAATGGACATCCGGATCAGAAGTTATACCTGTTCGAATGTTAACAAATCGGGGTATGCCGACTAAAAACTCAGTTTTGGAGGCCTTCTGGGCCTTTTTTGGATTTTAAAAATGTGATAGAGGCTTCACTTGGGTCACCAGCGTGTAGAGTTCATCGCAGGCTTCGATTTGATATGTTGTAGAGCTCAAACGTACACCCAGATCAAAAGTTACGGCCATTTGAAGTTTGAGTTACATTTTCAACGTATTTTAGATCTTTTATTATTTTTTTTGATTTTTTGTGTCTACAAATTGTTATTAAATGATTATTAATCGATGATAATTAGTAAATTATTAATTAATAATATTTTTAAAAAAATTTAAAGCCATTTTCACTAAATTTCTTATATATTAAATATAGTAGTCTATTTATACTTTTCTAAAACATATTTAAAAAAAATATATTGTATTTATATCAATATAAATATACTTATATAACAATATATTATTTTTCATGATTTTTTTTTGAAATATAAAATTTATCAGCGCTAGGGAAAATCGATGATAAATCCCCCCCTTATCAGCACTACTAAAAAAGCACTAATAAAGGGGGGGCCTTTATCAGTGCTAAAAAAAACGCCGATAAAAGGTTACTTTTAACAGCGCTTTTTTTTAGCGCTGTTAAAAGTGCCCCTTTATTAGCGCTTTTTTTTAGCACTGTTAAAGGGTGGCACTGCGGAAACCCAGTTTTGTGGTAGTTCCATGTATATCCTATTTAATAACCAACTAAAAAAATACATAGTACTCACCTCCAATACTTCCAGTTTGTGTAGGACCAAATAAGTCCAGGTGAACTAATTGTAAAGCATCAATAGTTAAGACTTCACTAATATATTTAAAGCTAGAATTATGTTGCTTCCATATTTACAATGATCATAGACTTTTGAAGAATCAAATCTAAGTTCTATTAGATCCCTAACAAGTATTTTCCTAGACAATTTACATAAGTTCCTAAGGTTACAGTGCCCTAATCTTCTATGTCATAACTAAGATCGATCTTCCATTACACTAAGGCATTGTAAGTCTTGGCTTCTAAGGTCTTGTAACTTAAGTGTGTAAACATTATCATTACAATGGGCATAAAGAATAAATTCATCCTTAGAATTGTGTACTACACATTTATCGTTTCTAAAATTCAAAAGGTAACCTTCATCACATAATTAACTTATACTAATAAGGTTTTTCTTAAGAACTTTTACAAATAAAACATTTGAAATCAAAAAATTTCCAAGAAGAACAATATTACCTCTACCAATAATCTTTCCTTGAGCATTGTCTCTGAAGGTAACTCTTACACCTTTCATTTCAATAATCTTTTCAAAAAAATCTTTGTTACTAGTCATATATCGAGAACATCCACTATCTATGTACCAAGTAAAATTGTTGTCGGTACTTCCTTTGTTTTCCTGAAAACAAAACAATTAGATTTTCTGAACCCAAACTTTCCTGGGTTTAGAAATGTTAGTGAATAATATTTTTGGAATCCACATTTGTATTGAAAAGTTGGATTTGTGGAACCCCAAGGATTGTACTTTATTTAAATAATAATTTATATTCCAATTCCCACCACTTTGACATTTAGTACAGAATGATTCACTTTCTGGAACAAAATAATTATTATTAAAAATAGGTTTTGAATGAGAGTAACCAAATCCAAAAATATTATTATGAGGATGAACTTGTTGATACATTTTATCAAAATTTTCTTTTCCACAAATAAACTTTAATAAGAGTTTATTTAAAGAAAAAATTTCATATTTTAATTTTACAACTAAATTTTTATTCACATTAGTAATAGTTTCAGAAGTGAGTTTTGTTTCTAAAATATTTTTCTCAAATATAAAATTTTCAAAATCTTTATAAAGCTTATCCTTCTCAGAATTAGCTTCCTCAAGGTTTTTATAAATATAATTAATTTCAAAAAAAATCTTATCAAGGTCTTTTGAAATATCTGAAACTTCTTTTTTCAAAACACTTATTTTAGAATTTTCTTTCTCAAATTTCTTATTGACTTTTCAATTTTCATTCTCAAGGAATTTTTCAAATCTAGAAACTTATTTATATGAAGGTAAATTATTATTATCAATGGTTGAAGAGGATTCTTCCTCAAAAGATATATAATTCTTTTCATCAAGATAATTAACATTTAAAGACATATTTTTTAAAGAATCAGAAGTGTGTACCTAAACCCTAAAACATTGAATTTCTAAAGGTATTTGAGCATAGAGACCAATAACTTTTGATTTGACCTTTATTCATATAAATAATTATTATAATAATCTCCTCCACTAGCACTCCATGAGTCATTATCTTTCAAAACTTTCTTCCCTTTTGTCTTTAAATATTTTTCTGATTTCTATCAGAATTTCTTTCCTTTCTATCTTTTCTTTTGAGTTTTGGACAATCAGGTCTGATATGTCCTGCTCTCTTGCATTCCTAACATGTAACTTCAGAATCATTCTTATCACCTTTTTTCATGTTATTCTTCTTGTAACGATATTGAAAATATTTCTTTCCAACTATCTTGTTCATCCTTCGAGTGAGATTAACTAATTCATTCTTAGAATTTTCAGAATCGCTAGAATCAGATTGAATAACAACTTTCTTCTTTCTAGAAGACTTGACAACATTATCTGGTGTTGGAGCTTTAATATATTTTTTATAATAAGTAAAATCAACTCCACCATTCTTTTTCTTGACCTTTTTTTCATCTCTTTTCAATTTTCCTTCATACTATAAAAGAGTTCCAAAAAGACCATCAATAGTAAGCTTTGTAATTTTCCTCGATTTATCAACGGTTGTCCTCTTAGATTCTCATTCATTGGGCATAATATCTATTATCTTTTCCACAATAATTTCATCTTCCAAACCATTCTCTCATATGGATTGTAAAATATTTACTGTATTCATGAATCTCTGTTGAAATTTTGTAACAGGTTCTCTATAAGGAAATTCAAATTCTTGATAGTCATCTCTAAGCATTTCCCTTCTAGTTTCAAAAACCTTTGATGTTACAAAATGAGTAATTTCTAATTTCTTCCAAATATTATTTGCTTCTTCACATGACAAAATATGACGATATATATTTCTAGTCATAAAACACAATAAGGTATTTCTTACTTTATAATTCAGTTGATATTCTTGTTTTTCTTGATTTGTGAAAGTAGTCACCTCCTTATTATGAATTTTGTAATCTCCAGTAAGCATGACAAAGTTATCAACTCTAGTTTTGATAACATAGTCTTCATTATGTCTCTCCAGTATTCAAAATTATCTCCATAAAAAATCAATGGTCTATTTGGATTGAGATTGTCAATTGTACCAACATTTAATCCCACCATATTGAAAACAATACACAACTATTTCCACAATACACATTAGTGTAATATGTATTTATAAAAAAATAGTTTATAACAAACCTTGTAAAAGAAAAGAAATAAAAATAATAGCAAGTAGCAGAAGTGAAATCCTCCCTCTGATACCAAATGTGAATATTAGTATTACAGGGACTTGGATATCATACCAATTGTTGGATTGAAATGTATATGTATATGACACAATACAAGAGGGGTGAATTGTAAATTTAAACACTCTCATTTTTATACTTAAAAGAAACTTAATTTGATGAGATTTAAACTAATTATATTCACACAAACTCTTAATGTATTAGAACAGTAATCGAACATCGTCCTGGGTTCGATGGACAAAGTATCGTAATCGGTATGTTATAATAAGTATTCCACAGATCGTAATCAAAATTAATCATATTCACAGTATGAATATGATTTAATCAAACTAAGCATAAAATATATCGTAATCATAATGGCTAAGATAAAAAAATTAAAACAATTAATGATTCTATCTTTAATCATATAGAGTCGTTATTGAGTAAATGAAATGATCGTAATCATAGAAATCGTAATTAAAAAGATCATAATAAAAAATCAATAATAGAAAAATGAATATCAAAACCAATTCAATTTCTCTTATAATACAGCAGAAATGTAAAACAAGTAAATTAATACAATTCTTTTAACCTAAAGAGAAGGGTATCCAAAACCTTGGATAGAGGTCTCTTGATTTATACTTTCAAGCAAGTTTGTCTTACCCACACCAGAGTAAGTCCTTTATATGATGATCGACCTTTGTCTTTCTATCCCCACAAGCTCTCGATCAAGAATGTGATTTGCACCTCTGTCTTTCTATCCCTGGAAGCTCTCAATCGTAATCACAATGATCAGCGTCACACGAAGAAAAACAAAACTCTTTCAGGTTTACAAGCATAAGGAACAAGCAGTTCACCACTTGTAACCAATCAGAGTTTTCACATGTTAGCAGATTTGGCAGAGCTCTCGCACAGTCTCAAAAATCAGCAACAACTTGAGAGCTCGTTCAAGTGACCTGGTATTTATAGGCCTTTGTATTCCAATGGTTGAATTTTCTCCTAAAATCTCGGAGGGACTTGGACACCTGTCACTCCAATGATCATCTTATAACTGAAACAACAACATCATTTTATAGTGCATGTTGAAACAGAATACACGACATTGTTTTGATTTAAAAGTTTTTCTTTTCATTGCGATACAATTTCCTAGATACAATAAAATGAGTTAGAATGAGCCTGATGATTCTCATTACGATGGTGAGTATGATTTAAATGTTGGTACAATATTGGATAGTGTGTATGATGTAAACTGTTTCCAGTGTGTTCAACATAAATTGTATTTGGTGAGTGTGATATGGTACGATAAAAATTGTACCTCATTATAATAATCATGGAATGAATTGTTTACGTAAAACTTATGAGTACGATAATTATTGTGCGCATATGAAAGAAATTGTAATGACAAAATATGAATTAAAGTACTTAAAGAAAGTATTATAAAATGATATATGATTTCGTTCTGAAAATACTTAGGATATAAAAGAATAAGTGATTAGGCATTTAAGAAAGAGTTTGTGATTTGTAAAACAAAAGGAATGGAGAAGTCAAAAAGACTTTTGACTCAACACTTGGCTAGTTGATATGAATGGTGCATGAGCCCGACTATATTTGGGGTTAGATGAAGAAATGTGGGTTTGAGCTTCAAAACTGATAAACTATAATGAAGTGAATGAGAAAAACACCTCCATCAAGGGTGTGCACCTCTATTAGGAATAAGGGTGATCAAATATCAGTTTTGGAAGTGATATTTGATAACCATATGTTTTTTTTTTTTGCAGTTATCATTTTAATAACCAAATTCAATAATTATTTATTATTTTTTTTCAGAAAAATCTGTAAACAAATATATTTTAATTTTTGGATATTATAATCAACTCACACCTCATTTATAATATTAAATTAATCAAATTTAAAAAATTATAATTTTAGTTATTTTTCAGTTTTTAATTATTAAAATAATTAACCAAAACCGAACAAATTTTTTATTTCCATTTCGTTAACAACCCATTTTCCCACACATGGTTCATCTTAGTCGTTTGATCTCCTACGAAAGATGATACATGCTCGCTCAGCGGAGGAGATAAGCCTGGATGCTGTCTGAAGTCCGGAGCTGGAGGTCGGACACTGTAGATCTACGCCAAGAGGGGCTCGGGTGGATGTTGTAATGGTTGATCCACCCATCTATTATCACACAACAGGTGACGATAGTGTCCAAATCATTTTATAACTGTTTAGGGGAACTAGGATTGTGAGTACTGTTCATATTTAATCCATTATTTCATTTTTCATTTCATGTTAGCTAAATTATTCTTCATCGCTTCTCCTTCTTAATTGAATAATTTATAGGACTTTGGCGAAGCACTTACGGGAAAAGATGGTCTCCACATCATTTTATCATTTTAGAAATACTTTTAACTTAACCAATTGATCAATAGATTGAGCATCGGTTCACTTGAGGAGTTTTCTTTGATGAATTATATGACACTATAATTTAAATGATGGGTGAATCGTCACTCTTTTATCATTGTTTTTTATTCTATTACTTGGAGAGTAGAATTAAATCGGTAATATGTTGGCTAGTTTCAATGTAGATAGCCCATGACCTTATTTATATTTTAGCTAAATCAGGAATACATTTTCGTGAATGGAAATACTTTATGTTGGTCGGAGTAGAGTACTCAAGAGGAGGGGGGTGAATTGAGTATCTATAAAAATTTATGTTTAAATGGTATAACTTGAAATCCTCCAATATTAAAAAATTCAATTTCCCAGTTATCCATTAGTGAATTTATAAGAGTTTTACTGTTCAATTAATTTCGCAAAAGATTGATTAGTTTTCAGTTTTATCAATTTGATAATTAATACATCTTTTGAAACTAACCTAATAAGTCAATACTGTTATAAACACTTGTTAAGACTAACTATTAGAGTTCAATTTAGTTTTATGAAATATGTGATAAAATAGAGTAAAATTAAAAGGTAAACACAGCGAAAATAAAACAAGAGGTTCAGTCTCAAGTTGAGACTTAATCCTCTCCACTTGGTGATCACCTTCCACCAAGAATTTTAAATTAATAAACAGTTTGATCCACACCCTGGATCGGGGTTCACAACAACACACAGGGTTGTTCAGGTCACACTTGACCTCTACCACAGTTCTTCGTGAGAAAAAAACAAACATGTCACACATGACCTTTTCCACAGTTCTCTGTGGGATACAAATGGATAAAAAGAGTGTGAGATTGAGGATATCAAGTATTCTCCAATTATGCACAGGAGTCAGTGTGTGTGTAACAGACAAATACCCACACTGCTCAAAAGGTATGTAAAAATGAACCCGACAGAGAAAATAAGTATGAGAAGGGATTTAGATTGCTCTGTGTGTCTTGAGATGCAGCTCTAAACTCTTCAGATGTAGCTGAGAAGAAGTTCGAGTCCTCTTCTAGAAGTTGACACAAAAACAGAGTGTCGTAGCCTCTGTGTTCTGGCTTCCAGGAGTACGAGGTGTTCAACTTCTTGTTTGGAAGATGTTCAAGGTCATCTCAGCAGGTTTAACTTGATTTCTTGATCTCCTTGTACGTTCTTTCTTTCGAGTTCTTGGGTTCACAGTGTTTGCATGAGAGTTGATGTTCTTCAGTATGCCTCTCTCGCACACAGCATGCCCTACACGGCTCTTCTTGTTCTATCTATCTTCTTTTTAAAATACTTCTTATTTTCGAGGGCCGATAGATAACATGTGCATTCCACGTACCTTGTACTTTCTACTAAAAGTCCTACAAAAGATTATTAAATATGTCAGTATCATTAAATAACACAAATGTGACTGTTAGAAATAATATTAATAAATGTAGATTTAGACAGTCTATCGGTGACTCGTCTGTCGGTGTCTCCTTCTATCGGTGTGACAAAAGATCTGTCGGTGACTTATATCAACGGTGAGTCCTTCCTTCTGTCGGTGAAACAGTTGAACCAAAGGTGACTCATTTTAATTGACGGCGAGTCCTTGCGTCGGTATCACTATGCAATGGTAGGTCACTTTGACTGACGGTAGGTCGTCTGCGTCGGTGAGTCATATGAAATGGTGAGTCGTCTGCGTCTATGTCATGTGCAATGGTGAGTTCTTCCGACAGTGTCTGCTTCACATACTTAGAACATATGCATGTTTGAACCGTCTGTCAGTGAGTCACATGTCTGTCGGTGAGTCGTCTGTCTGTCAGTGTTAATGACTCATACTTAGATAAATTTAGATGTTTTGTTTGTCTTACAAATCAACAAAGTCAGAGAGTGTTAATGTCCATAAACACATAGATAATCATTTATAAGCTTATTTAGACTTAAACACACATAAATAGTTATATAAATGAAGTGATGTAATATTCAAGATAATACTTTGTCATAACTTAGAATTTTTAACATAAGCTAAGATATATGTTAATATATGAAATGATTTGTGATAATTAAAACCATTATAGTTAGAGATAGTGGACAACAGTATCTATGAGCCAACACTTTAAATATTTTATAATAATCATAGCTTCCTAAGATAGTTTTTGTGATAAAATAATTATTCCCTTGCTCACTTGAGGTCTATTCTTGTGTCCTTGTTTTCTTGTTGTTTAATTTTCCATTTTTCTTAACGTTTTTCATTGTTCTGCTTTGTATCCAATCTTCTACCATTATAACTATTTTTTTCACATATATTTTACTAATTTATTCATGATACTACTTGTTTCTTTTTGGAATTTAGAAAATAATTTGAATACACCCCCTTCCCTATAGGTTTGAATACATTTTCAAGAATGGGAATTGCCTAAGATCATTCTTAAAACAACTATTCTCTTGCTCACTTGAGGCCTTCTCCTATGTTATTGTTTTCTCATTATTTAATTTTCTATTTATCTTAACTTTAACGTCCCCGGTTTCAAATACTTTACCCTTTATTATGTATTTTGATGTTATATATTACTTTGGTTTAGTTTCGGGAGTTTCTAGATGGTTTTGGTGTGTTTTAAAATGGTTTTTAAGAGTGCACGCTTTGAACACGGTTAGTGGAAACTATGCATTATCTCTAGGAAACCGTGCAAGGATGTTTGGGTAGTCACTAGGCAGGCACACAGTTTGTCAAAATACTCTTTCTGATCTCTATTCAACTTCATTCTTCCAGGATGAATAGAGAATGGTGATCTACGAGATTCTTCCAATAGATCTTTCTTCAAGTATGGTATTGTCAGGACACATACTCGGTTCCCAAATCTTATCATTCTATCACAATTAAAGGATGAACTCATGAATATTTCTTACATTTTTATAAAGCTCTACATCTTACTTCCACGCTGCTTGAATCTTCACATGGATAAATGATTCAACACTCATTTGAGAAATATATGATTTCTCCCCTTTAATATTTCAAGGTCCATCCTTCACAAATCTAAAAATATTGGATCCTTTATGATTTTCATCATAGATAAGCTAGCATGATAACTACCTTGTTTTCTTTTCCAGAGTGGTAATATATTGAGAAGTCATAATTTTTAATCAGCTATAACCATCTTTTCTGACCCATATTCAACTATTTTTGTGTGAATATATATTTCAAGCTTTTATGATCCATATATATGTCATACCTTCCACCATAAATGTAATGCCTTCATATATTCAATGCAAAAAATATTGTTTTCAACTTTAAATCACAAGTCAAGTAATTTTACCCATGTATTTTCAATTGGCAAGAAGCATAAGCTATCACCATATCATTATACATAAGAACACATCTCAACCCCTTAATCGATTCATCACTATAAATCACAAACCATTCTCCACTGTAGGAAAATATGAGTAAAGGTGTGCTGACCAACTTTCTTTTCAGCTTCTTGAAAATTTCTTCACATTCATCCATCCAAAGAAACTTGACTCCCTTCTAAGTTAACTTGGTGAGTTAATTAGATAGTTGTGAGAATTTTTTTACAGTGTCAATAATATTCAGTTAATCCAAGAAAACTACAAATCGCGGTCACAGTGCTTGGTCTGGGCCAATGTTTAATAATTTCCATCTTTAAAGGATCCACCGATATACCCTCGCCTGAGATTATATGACCCAAAAATTAAACTTTCTATAGCCAAAATTCAAGCTTGGTAATTTTTTCATACAAATTCTTGTTCCTTAGGGTTTTCAGTACAATCCTTAGGTGATATTTATGTTCTTCCTTGCTCTTGTAATATATAAGAATATTTTCTATAAAGACTACCACAAATTGATTGAGGTAATATCTAAAGTCTCTATTCATTAAATCAATGAAGATAATGGGAGCATTAGTAAGACCAAATGAAATCACTATAAATTCATAATATTCGTATCTCTTGTGGAAGATTGTCTCAGGTATGACTTCACTTTTGACCCTCAATTTATAGAATCTAGATCAAAGATCAATCTTCGAAAAATATTTAACTCCTCGTAATTGATGAAACAAATCATCAATACGGTATAACAAATATTTATTCTTTATTGTGATCTTGTTAAGTTCTCAATAATCAATGTAGAGTCACATTGATTCATCTTTCTTCTTAAAAAGAAGAATAGGTTCACCACCCCATGATGATATACTTGGATGAACGAATCCCTCATAAAGATTCTTCTGAAGTTACTTCTTAAATTCCCGCAACTCAATTTAAGCCATTCTATATGGGGTATTTGAAATAGGTGTACCTCCATGTATGAGTTCTATTGAAAACTCAAATTTATGATTCAAAGGAAGACTAAGAAACTCTTTCAGAAAGACATCAACAAACTCCCGTATAGTAGGCATATCCTTGATGTTGAGTTTCTTTTCAACCATCTGAGACAAATCTCATTTGAATATGAATCATGACCCATACAATGGATCTAATTTCCACTGGAAGTTCATATTTATCCTCACGCCGATATGCGATCATGGGTTAGTTCATAATATCAAACGCGACTTCTCTTGTAAATTGATATAGACTTTATATAAAGAAATTCACTCCATGCCCAAAATAACATCAAATTCAATTAAAGGGAGAATAATGAGATTTACTAGAAGCACATTCCCACAAACTTCAATTGGAGAACAATCATAGAACTGAGACGTGATTATCGTATCATTAGGAGTTTTCATTGCTAATTCAACATCCAATCATCGAGGTGGTAATGTGATACCCTTAAAAAATTATTCAAATATAAAAGAGTGAGTAGATCTAGAATCAAATAAGACATTAGAAGTTCTAGAGTGGATGGTAAATGTATTTTTCACCACTTCGTTCTCATACCCATATCGGCAATAGAAATCACCTGAGATTTCCCTTTGTCTCCAGGCTTAAGAGGTAACTGACGTAGATTATCGTTATTAACCCTCAGATTCGAGAACCGATTAGCATAATGGCCATACTCTATTTGAAACACTAGAGTGTTGGAGGTGCATTTTGTGGATCTTTCTCTCTATTCTCATCATTAACTAACTTATTCCCAACACTTCAGCATTTTATTACCTGATGACCTTCCTTTACACACTTAAAGAATTTACTAACGAAAATAAAGAAAGATAAATAATATTTTATCAATATAAAATCATAATTATATCATAAATATCACACACACACACATATATATAGTAAATCCATCATTATAAATGACCATGTAAGGGGGTGATGGAAAATGGACCATATCGCTACTTGGAGGCGGTAGTCCATACGTATGCACGAGCGATACTTTAATTTCCAATTTGATGGAATGTAGGCGAAGAATGATTGTGTCATCATCTTGATAACATCTCAGTATATTGATGGTATCAGATTCATCATGTTATGATAGATACAACAAGTTTAGATAAGTTGAAAGAAGAAATAAAATTGAAATAGCTTGGTTAAGATTTATATCTTTTCTTTGAGAGACATCATTTGGATTACACCTTAAGCCTTGAAATATCGGTCTTAGGAGAAGACTAGGGGATCTATGAAGAAGTGAAAGAATCCAGGATGGTTTTTGGGGTAGGTTTTGGCTGAGATATAAGACTCAAAATTTGTGAATAAGGGAGGAGAGCAGATTCCCTTTTATAAGTGAGAGAGAGGACACAAATAGAATTACTTAAAATATTTAAATAATATGATTTCATTTTATTTTGAAAGTGGCTCCAAATGGGAAATAATTAGAATTTAGGATAATATAAGTTGGAAATATCATCAACCAATAATAATTATACAATTTTATGTGGAAATCCTTCCCTTATTTCTTTGTTTAACCCTCTGGTAAAATCATTTAAGCCTAACCGTGGTAACAAATTTTACTGTTTTTACTATTCATTATGATAAAAAAAATGAAAGTGGCATCATTAAAAAATTTAGAAATTATTATTTAAAATATTGAATTCATTTTATCAAATTCAATTTCTGTAAGTGGAAGAAATTAATTTTAAAATAAGCGCATGAAACGCAATGAAAACCCTTTTTAAGAAAATGTATTTTTAAGCATAAAACTGAATTTACTTTCATTATTTTCTTAGTAAAAAAATAAAATGAATTTTAAAATATTTGGGTAAATATATAATCTATACATTTAATTAAAACTATTAATAAATAATGATTTATTTAATTTATTATGATAAAAACATGTCAGGAACCAACCCGGGTCGACCCTGAACCAGTCACCCGAGTCGGCCCACGGCATGTCCTGAGGGGAATTCCCAATCCCCACAGGCTGACAATTAGTGTCGGGCATCAAAAACTAACTGTTGGGACCGATTTGACCCATGAACAAAAGAAAACCAAAAATATAAAGACTAACGATAAGAATATAGAACTATCAGCGGAAAGAAAAAAAACTTCACATACCTCCTTGTGACAATTCAGGTCACCACCCAACTCATAACCAAGTCTGCTTCAACATTGAGCAGCTGAACTAGGAACCTGAACAAGAAACTGAACCTGCAACTGGAAATATATATAATAGGCGTGAGCACCGAGATGCTCAGTAGGGATTCCAGAAATAAACCACCGAATCCAAAAGTTTTCTTTTCTAAAGAAGTCCATAAACACAAGTTTGAAATACAAGTATGAAATTAGGTTTTTCACATTTTAAAATAAGCAACATATTTTTCTCATATAAAGAAAACCCAACACATGCTACATACCACTTCTAAAACCATTTGACATTTTATAAACAAAACCAAGATAGAAAGACCAAGGTTGTGCTAAAAGAAATAAATAAACAGTACAAACTGGAAACAAACTAACAAGTATAGATGAAAGTAAACAAGCAATGTAAATAATTAACCATGGGCGATCCTAAACATCCTTAGAAGACCCCTGGACATACTCAGTTCGGAACCACCTGTTGGCCTATGGTGAAGCTCCTAAGTCTATAACCAACTGGCCGCCCTCGCGACAAAAGAAACTAGTGGCACTCCCCATCTGGCCTCTATACCTACTAGTGGGTACCAACCTGTCTAATCAGGGCTGATAAACAACCATCACTCGATCAACTAAAATATGTCTTGAAACCCATAGTGGTTATAATAATACTGTGTAAGTAGGAGGCCCTCTCATGCGTGACTCATCTCACTGCACTTGCCTACTCCAAACACGGACGCTTCCTATACATTCACCCATAAAGGGTTACCCTAGACATGAGCGCCCCCAAATACACATTAAACTAAGTGCCAACCGGGCTGTCACGTCACATCCATGTCAAAACAATTTTCTAAAAACATTTAAAAACTCCGACCAGGCACACACAACTTCCAAACGCAAACCATTCTAAAAGTTAACACAACTTCACCCATGAGTTGGAAGAGCCAAACGGGCCTTCAAGTCCAAAGTCTCCAAAAACATTACCCAAACATCACCTTTGAATTGAAAGTGTCAAACGGGCCTTTGAGTCGACATGTCTAAATAAGTTTACCCAAAACATCTTACCAATACCGCTTTTAAATTTATAAAGCTAAACGAACATTGTTCTTTCCAAACATACTCCAAAAATAGTCCCATAAAAGTAATTCAGAACAAACCAAACAATTTATAAACAAATTTATAAGTAGACTAAACAATTTATAAATAAATTTTCATAAACACTTTTATAAATGAATAAAACAATTTATATACAATCTTATAAATAGACTAAACAATTTAGTGGAAACCCCCAATCTCACTTTGAAGAACCACAACATTTAAAATAAACATTCTAGGAATCTTAACCTGGGAAATTCACACAATCCCCTAGAAAAACTTATATTTAGTAAATTCTAACAAAGGAAAAAAAACACTAATCACATCAAACCATAAATATAACAGAGATGCAATCAACCTTTAAGAAGCAATTGAAAATATGCAAGTGCCAATGAACCATTTTGGAAAGGCAAGATTTGAAACACTTACCTCAAACAATGGTCACACCATGCTTTCTAACTTAAATAGCTGCTCACTCACACACACACACTTCCATATATATATATATATATATCCTTAAACCGATGCACGTGTTCCCCACGCCATGAGGGAACACGCACACAGAATATACATATATCTATACATATCCATACCTGGGAATATGTGTGTGCGCCTTCGAAACCAACCGCAACTCCCTATGATAAATCCCCAGGACTCAAAAACACCACAAATCCCTAAAATATAATTTAAGGCAAACAAAGCAATCAAGATACAATTTAAAAACCAACCCTAAAAAATCACAAAGTTCACAAGTAAGACTCAAATTACATTTTCATAAATTTTATAAAACAAAACTAAGTGCAACACCCCTAAAATCACATAAATTTCCTTTAAAAGCTCATATCACCTTTTATCAACACCCCAGGTGCATAAACACATAAACATAATTAAAAGAATCACACCAAGGACCAATTTTAACCAATTCCATCAATGCCAAAACATCACAAAAAGCTATACAAGGATACCATAAGGATGCGAATTATATTTTAAAAGTTATCAAAACAAGATTTGGCACTTAAACAAGCATATCATCGAAGACACATTTAGACGTAAACCAGGAAATGATTCAAAACATATTTTTAACAAAATCAAAAATATTCAAGAACACTATAGCAGGCTAATTAAGGGCATAACGAAGCTGCGAAACCAAACAACGGACATAAAACTATACCTTGGATGTCGTTGGCGGACCAAAACGTAGTCAATCCGCTTCACCTTCGACGACAGATGTTGGAACACGCAAGAACAATATCTGAGGAGGTATTCGCATACCCTATTCAAGAAAGAACACAACAATCGCATGGTAAAATCCAAACCGGGTATCAAAAGAGAAACAAAACACCAATGTGATAAAGGAAATCAGGAATGGTATTACCTCGAAGAATCAGACCTCAATCGGGGACCTCATTCATGGAGGATTCGAGATGAATCGATCGCGGAAGGGAGGGTCGCGCGCGAAAAAGGGGCGCTGTAGGGGAGGTCCGGCCAAGGGAAGAGGGAGCCGGAGTGAAGCCCTCGCACATAGTCCGGAGCAACGGGTTGATGGGAACAGGGCGTGCCGGGAGGAAAGCTGGCCGGCGAGCGAGAGGAGGACCCGGGTTGGGGGTTGCATGCGCACGAGGGAGTGAGGTCGTGCCGGATGAGGTCGGTGCAGGGCGGAGCACCAGCGAGGACAGCTGGGTTGGTGCGCTGCAAGCTAAGCGGGGTAGGGTTGCGCCAATCTGGGGGGCGTGTGCGTCGCGGGTAAGGGAAGAGGGAGTGGGGATGGGTAGCTTTAGGGTTAAAAAAACATAATAATAATAATAATTGATATGTTAATAATAATAATAACCTATTCATAATAATAATAATAATAACAAAAACAATAGGATAGAAATAATTTTCTTTCTCAATAATAATAATAATAATAATATTATTAGTCAAATGATGATAATAATATTAATAATATTAATAACAACAAAATAGTACTAATTTCAAACTTAATGATAATTAAAATAACAACTTTGTTTCATTTCATTTTGAATAATAATAATCGGTTAACCATGCAGTCTCCAGGACTGAACGCACGGTCGCCGCTAGCGGTGCGGTGACCGCGCACCAACCCGAGACCTGCCAAAATTTCAAAGTTTCATAAAAAAAAATTCAAACTCGGACCCAAACCCAACTCTGTCCAAAAGATGCAGGACTGAGAAAAGAATAAAATAATAGGCGTCCGTGGTCAGGGTGTGACAAAACACATTGCGCATATATAAACATTTTTATGAAAAATAACTCTTTTTACCTTTAAATGATTTTATCTTCATTCCTAACTTTTAGACAACTAATGCATGGATATTTATTAACAAATTCCCAATATATTTTTTTATAATCACTTTTTAATAGTGATCAATACCTTGTTTAGATAATAATACATAACATGTAAAAAAATATATTTCTTTGAAAAATATGACTTTTAATCATTAAATGATTCTATTAAAAACTTAATGTTTATTTCTTAGGAATTAATCAATACATTTTAATTGAGGAAAACATTTCTATATAAATTTCATGATGTTAATCCTATTCATACCCGTCAATCCAACAACTAGGTTTTAAATATATACTATATCACAAGTTTATTTAGACTCGGAGTTGCGTGTAAAACAAACTATTGAAAACTTTAAGTTTATTTCAAAGGAAATACATATAAAATCTTGGGGTTTTACACACCTTTTATGGACACTCTGGTGGACATGTATCCCCACTTCCTGCATTTCAAGTATCCACAGGTATGCTAGTAGATGAGGATCTTCGTGGATAGTTGGTTATGCATGCATTGGGATGGGCTAAATCCCATGATAATGTTAGTGTCGATAATGTGGTGTTTGGAGGTCACATTTGGAACTTAACCTATTCCTCTTTTGATCTTCCCAGTCTTTGGACCTATTTGTTTTTGACATATTTATTAGCCTATTTTCACATTGTAGATTGCATGTTGATTGGTCTTGTATGCATTCATTTAGAGAGTGATGTGTTGTTTATATTCTTATTTATTTTCTTATGAAATGTTTGGTTTCAAGATTATTTTTGCAACATCTGAATTATGAAAAAGTCATACTGGATTTTTGGTAGAATTCGATAAAGAATTTTGATTGTAAATGAGTGGGTAAATCACCCCCCTACTGCACTTTGAAACCTGTGGTGCTAGTCTATGGCCCTTGGAGATTATGGATTGATTGCGTTGTGGAGCACGTCAAATTAGTTGTTTAGTTTTTACTAGAATTTTTGTAGTATAATAGGAACCCTAGGTTGTCTCTCGACGCAGCCTTGGATCATTAATTCCAAAAGAAGGTTCTGATTAAGAAAATAAAAGGGGAATGAGATTTTGGAAAACTTGGGGGCTTATGATTAAAAGGCATAAATTAAAACTATATCGCAAAGCGAGAATGATCAGCGATTCCTTGATTTTATACACACTGAAACCATTATAGTATGCGAGTTCTTACTATGTTACCACTTAGGATTTGATAGATCAACGAGCTCAAAATCAACAAACTTGAATCAATGTAAAAACTGAACTCAATCAAGGCATCATCAACAACGTGTTGAGATACCTAATTTGTGTCAATGATAAAATTTTCCATAAGACAAGAACATGCACATTCATGGGTTCAAGCTCATGGATTTTATCAACCGACGTAATCCATTTGCACACTCATGAAAGGGAAGGGGTGAGAAAAGAGGTAACCACACTCAAATCATCACAAGATCTGGGTTATGCATGGAAGCATGAATATTCTTGTTCCTTTGATTTGTATTTGATCATACCAGACTAAACACAAATTCAAAAGGTAAAAATGAATAATAATAGACAAAAAACCTGAAATTTCAATTACCTTACAATGAACATAAGCATGGATCTCGGGATTACAATGAAGAACACCCCCCAAATTGATCACTAAGAGGTATGGAAGTACATGAGAGAGAAGAGGATTAAAATCAAAGAAGAGAGCTCTACAATTAGACTCACCCTTATCCCTGGTTGTGAAACACATGAGAATGAGGGGGAGGAGTGATTTTCAGTGGAGATGTGGGTCGTCGAGTTAGCTGTCCAATGGAGGTGGAATCAGCCCAATTGGATCTCTGAGGCCCAAGTGATGGCCCAAATACAGAAGGGTGGTTCAATCTGGCCCGCCCAAATTTTTTTCACATTGTGGGCCTCTTATGGGCCTCCAAATGGATGAATTGGGCTCTATAGTCTTCTAGAGAAATCTAGACCACAGAGTTTTGCATTCATCCACACAATTTTAGCCCAATTGGATGCATGGATTATCCATAGTACATATTTATGTCCACATGTGTGCTTGGGCTCTTACGCAGTTTGGCCCGTTCTGCTTGAAATCCATCTTGGGCTCTCCAAATCATCTCCTCCTACAATGTAATCATTGAAACAAGTAAAATTTCCTCATTTAACAATGATAAGCATTAAATAATATAATAAAACATGAAGTGCAATTTATTATTATATTTATAATATTCAATACAAAACCAGTTTAAAACAGTGGTGTAATGGTGAAAATGAAGAGTGAATCACTATGCGATCAGAGAGTGCCCTTGGGCTCAGTGGTGGTCCTGATTCGAGTTCCATATAAGTACCTCAGTTAGGGTCCTTGTGAGTGGTATTAGAGAGATATTAGGATTAAAGGGATTTTTATTTTCCTTAGATAGGAGATAAGTCAGTTGAGACTTGAGAAGTAAGGTATCATGAACATCTTTATGATGGAAGCTCAAGTTACCTGGGCACGTTTGGTTACTCTATAGGAATTATAGGTTTGATTGATACTTTCATTCACCTATCTTAGGTATGTAGGAATAAAACTTGAGGCATGCATCTAAGACTCAATAGAGTCAACCTCTATTTTGGTTCATGCATCGTATTAGGCATTAACAGGTAGGCGCATGTAAGATTTCATTCCACATCGCATGCTTCCCTGTGTTTGTTTATCTTTTGACTGGATCAATTATATGTTTATATTAACTGAAACATCAATAATATATATAAATAAAATTTTCTTATATATATTTATATATATTAGTGATGTCTATGTTAATATGAATCAACAATTGGTTCCTTCGATTGAGATAGTTTTTCTTATTTCTCTGATAGCTCATCTTTCATATTTAATGTTTTATTTACTGAGCATATACTCTTGTTATCTCCCAATACTTCATTGCGAGCGTGCTACATGATGTTTGCTTAAAGATCCTATATCTTGGTATGTTTCTTATTTTGGTTTAGGAATATCTATTGAGCATGCAATTTGTTTATACCTATGATCTGTTGTAGTGTCCTCAAATGTAAGTAATTAGGAGGAGTTTGTTAGTGTTTTCTATTCTCTAACTATGAGATTTATGAATGAAAAGGGGGTTTTGTTTCTAAAAAATTGAATTTTCATATCGATCAATGTTTGAAAAAACTTGACATTTTAGAATTGGAATTTCAGTTTTGTATTTTTTTTAAATGGAATGGGGCTTGGTAAAGAACCGTTTTACCCTTATCTGTGTTTTAAATTACGTAAAGGTTGTACAAAGGGTAAAGATTGATTTTGAAAGTAGAATGAGAAAATGATTTTGAAATGAAATTTAATTTTAATTCTGAAAGTAAATGGAACAAAATGTACAATTATTTTATAATTAATCTTCCAAAGGCTATGAAATTTTAGAAGGCAAGTTGGGAAGTAATCCTCCTAATCAGAGTTTTATAATGGATTTGTTATGTAAAATGTGGAAGTTTTAGAAATAAGTTGCTATGTGATTTTTTAAATGAAGAATAGTTTTATAAGTGAACGTTTTTAATAAATGGAAACACAATGGCAGGTCATGCATGGGAAAATATAGTAAAATCCAATGTTGGGGAGTATCTTAGCTGGTAAATTGACTGGTTGATGGTATTTGGAAAGTCATAAGGATGATGTTACATCCTTTAGTATTGATGTATCATGGCGGTTTAACATCTTGTTTTGGTTTTAGGGGGGTCACATCAGGATCATGGTGTGGAATTGGGTTGGGTGTTACAGTGATAGTTGTGGATGCTTGAATTTTGAGGTTTTTAATGATTTGGGTGATGTGGATTGGAAATGGGATGGATGATTTGAGAAGTGGTTTGGGTCATGTATGGGTGATATGATCGAGGTTTGGTGATTTAGAATGAGTAATTGGTTGGATTTGGTGATTTGAGGTGGATACATGAGTTGTGCATTATGGGTTTGGTGGATGCCTCAGTTTATATATTGGAGACGTAGAGGCAGTGAAATTTTAGGTAATTGGGTGTTACAGTGATAGTTGTGGATGCTTGAATTTTGAGGTTTTTAATGATTTGGGTGATGTGGATTGAAAATGGGATGGATGATTTGAGAAGTGGTTTGGGTCATGTATGGGTGATATGATCGAGGTTTGGTGATTTAGAACGAGTAATTGGTCGGATTTGGTGATTTGAGGTGGATACATGAGTGGTGCATTATGGGTTTGGTGGATGCCTCAGTTTATATATTGGAGACGCAGAGGTAGTGAAATTTTAGGTAATTGTCTGTTAGTAATTCTCTAGGATGAGAATCCGTATAGTGGGAGGGTTGTAACTGATGCGGAAACGATGAGAGTCGCAACAACAAAAATGGTTTGCAGATGAAGAAAAGATAGAAGAAAGAAACACACAGGACACAAAGATTTAAGTGGTTCGGGAAATGATCCCTACTCCACGGGGAGGTCGAATAACTTCCCTTCAAAACAAGAGCACAATTTATAGGGAGTATCTCAAAGTTTCTCATGAGAAAACCCTAGCCCGAAATGAGCTACAAAAGGAGGAAGACAATCCATTGTTCCACCAACCGCATAGGAAGTCCGCATCGGTACAGTGAAAGGTGTCTGGAAGTCCGTGTCGCTACAGTGTCGCGACCACCCAAGTCAAAAGTGCTATAGTGGCCGACAGCTGGAAGTCCAAAGAGCTACAATACTGTTGACTCAAAAGTCCGACCTACTACAGTGTCATGCCGGCGTCAGTTGGTCAACTCTGTTACAGTGGTCATAGTTGTTATAGTTTCGCAAAATTTTAGTCGGGCGCCTTTGGCCCCCAGATCCCCGGAGCAGGGGCACGTTGCCCCCTGTAACCCCCAATGAGCTCACCGCGGAGCTCGACCCATGGAAGTTGCGGCCTTATGCGCAGAATAGGCCGCAAACATTCTGCCCAAACATCATCCAAACCAGATCGGACGACACCAATCCAATAGTAACAGCCCATGTCCTAATTACCTGGATTTAATGCATTATTAAAGTATTAAGCAACAACCTTGGATAACTAAAGCTTGTGATCATTTGAATTTTTTAGTTAGGTTAAGGGTTCATTTTTGGTGTGAGGATTTGGTGTTGGAGTTTAGTGTTTGAGGATGAATTCTGAGGTACCTGGTGAGGCATTTATGGTCTTTCCCCCCTTTACTCTTATTTCACCCTCTTTCTCCCCATTCGAATTCACTTCCTTCTAGCCAAAGGTGAGATCTCTTATGGCTCCTTTAAGTTCTATTTCTCCCTCATTCTTGCCTCTTTATTCAAGGAGAATCCATGGGAGTCTTCATACCTAATCTAATGGTAAGTCTCTTCTCCTCTCTTCTCTTCCACTTTATTATATTTTCTTTTAATCCTTCTTGTTATACTAGTGATTTTGAGATGAATTCCACTAGAGTATGGTGGAATTCATCCAAGATAACGAGGCTTCATCTCCCCTTGCCTCAAGGGAGCTCATGTGGGTGTTCTGGTTTCCATTATTCACTATTTTAATGAAAGGAGATCAAGGTATGTGGTGTCCTGGGGTTTCTCGGATTCTAGGGTAGAAATTAGGGACGATTTCTTAGATTTATTCGAGGCTTTAGGTTGTTCTATTTTTGGGATAATTTGAGGAGTTGATCGCATTAGTTTTTCCATGAATTTTTGTTTATTTGTTATGTAGAGTTTGTTTTCGGGTTCCTTTAGTAATGGATTTTGGTTTAATGGATTTTTGGTTCCGCTGTATGATCTTGGGAATTGTTAAAGCTCACCTATGGTATTTGTAGGTGGTCTCGACCCTCTGAGTGATTCTCAAGCTATGCCCATGACGTGCCCGCCTTCTATTTTCAAAATATTTTTAATAAATCCCATCTTATATTTTTAGATTTATAAATGGATGTTTTACAAATGATATTTTGGTATAAAGAATTATATATTTTTCAATGGGATCACTTGGTATTACCTATAGATATTCATCCCCTCATGTTCATCTTTGTGAACCTTACTTTACCAATTGTATTTTGATGATCCCCTGCAAGTCCATGTCTTTAATTGTTAGAGTTTGTCTTGAAATACAAAACAAGTAACCCATGTAAGTTATGTCGCATAACCCCTTTTATTTCAGTGTCAAACATGTTTATTTTGATATTTATTTGTGTGAAAATGAAAACCTTAAGTATATTTTTCAAGTTAATCAACCTTGAGGGCGTTTGTAGGGTTAAAAGTCTTATCTTGACCTAAACCTTCTTGATTGGTTATAAGGTAGATAAAATGATTTTTTTGAGTTTTAATTATAATCTATAATAGGAACCAACCCTTCTACTTGAGCCTGAATGGACTATAATTCAATGAACCACACTTAACCCTAGATAAGAGAGTTCTTTGGTGGCGATGTGTTGGATGGGTTGAGATGGCGGGGAGGAGTGGTTTTTACTTAAGAAGCCACTAGTTTTACTGTCAACCTAAAGTTTTAGTCCGTAACAACTTTAATGGTTTTTTACAAATCTAAGGTGAGTTGAATTTTATATAAAACTTGTTTTAAAAGAATGGAACCTTTTGGAAACACTTCCTTGAATAAATTTCATTCTTCCTTTATCCTTTAAAATGTATCATCAGCACATGTTTTCCAAAGGCACGCCTTTTCTCTTTTAAGACAATGTTACATGAGTATGTGTAAATTGTGAATGTTTTGATTGAATGTAAAATGATGATATGGGTTTCTAATTTATCTTGATTATTCCTTACACTCTTAATTTTGGGTATTGCTACTAGTTTTCTCTATATAGTTTCATGTTTGGTTTGTTCAAACCATGTTTGAGTCTATGGTAATGCCTTGACTGTTGTCTTGGAATTTCTCTAATGTGTCATCTCTGTATGTCATACCTTTGGTTTCATTTGGAACGATACTAGCATTCTTGGCTGCTTACATATTGTATTATATTATTGGAATAACTTCTTTCCCTTTCCATGTTTATAGTTCATGATGATTACTAGAATTTTATATTTTGAGGAACATGTTACTGTCTTATTACATAATAAACATGTTGTCACTTTATTTTGTATCAGATATGTTATTTCCTTGTCATATAAGAGTGATGAATGTTTTAACTAGTATTGTTACCACAATCATGGATATTTCTTTGGTATGGTATATCGTTATTATAAACTGCTTGAACAGGTCTGTCTGTTAGCCAATGACATATAGGGTTGAATGAGATGGGTGTTGCACCCTAACTACCGCATACCCCTTTCCCCTTTCCCCTTTCCATGAGATGGGCTACAGATGTGCCCTGGCTTAGTATACACCTTCCCCTTCCCATGTGATGAGTATTTGGGCCTTAACATACAGTCTTGTTTTGAGGATGACATTCATGCGTTGTCTCATATCCTGGGCTAGGCAAGAAGCAGGTAGTGTAGGTATAGTCCCTCCCGGTACGTGGAGTTACTGATTGTAGCTAATATGGATTCATGAATCTCCTCCCTATTAATCTTCGGTTGTAGTTTGTTTGTGACTGTAAACGTGTTCACATGTTTTTGCATACACTGTTATATCATTGTTGTGTTGAGACAGCCTTGGTGGTTCCCTACTGAGTATTTATGCTCACACCCTACATGGACACTCCGGTGGACATACAACTCCACTTTCTATGTTTCATGTACCCATAGGTATGCTTGTAGCTGAGGAGCTTCGTGGATAGTTAGTCGTGAATGCCTGAGTAGGTTGGATCCCCTGATCATGTTGGTATCAATGGTGTGGCGGCTGGAGGTCACTTTTGGAAATTTGCCTATTCCTCTTTTAGACTTTCCCATCTTAGGCCCTGTTTGGCTTTGACATATTTATTAACTTGTTTGGACATCATAGACTGTATGTTGATCGGTCTTGTCTGCATTCATTTAGAGAGTTATGGGTTGTTTAAATTCTTATTTATTTTCTTATGACTTATTTGGTTTTGGGATTATTTTTGGAACAATTGACTTATGGACAAGACATGCTGGATTTCTGGTAGAGTTTGGTCAAGTCTTTCGATCATAAATGAGCAGGTAAATCGTTCCCTTAATTCACTGCGAGACCCGTGGTGCTGGTAACTAGCCCCTGGGGATTGGTGAGTGCCCTTGGGTTCAGTGGCAGTCCTGATTTAGGTGTCATACAGGTAAGTGGGTCAGGGTCACTACAGAAGGCCATGCCTAAAGCTAGTTGTACAAACTTGATGTGGATGAATACAAATGGAGTCGAGGCTGGGTGAATTTTATTACACTTGTGCGAACTGATTGAAGAACAAGTCACTGGGTGAAGAAAGCATTGGAGGATGAAAGGCGGTTTGACTGAAGATCCATGGGATTCCTATTTGCTAGATTTCATGGAGAATCGAAGTATGGATGGAGCGCTGAAGCTGGTTGGTCTCTGTGAAGGCTGGATTAGTGTAGAAGAAATATGATCCACTGGATAAAGAAGTTCTGCTCAAGCTGCGGATTCCATTTGACGGGGAACCATTAACCCTATACAAAGTTATGTGTTTACTGGTATCATTTTTATTGTAGGTTCGAAGATGGGATATATGGTATGGAAGTGGCAGCTTGAGATTAAAGTCATATCAGAGTGCACAACTAGTGCTCGACAAAATGCTCCAACAAAGTTCTCAACCTGTAGATGAACTAATGAAGCAGATCAAGTAGCACAGGCTGGAACTTTCAGTAGATTACATGCTTGATCAGGGAGGTGTCATGATTCTGGGTTAGAGAAAATGAAGAGGGGCTCAAGGAGGTGGAATTTCCCGATTCTGTTATAATGAATTGAGTCTGTGGTTTTGAGTTAGTGACTAGAGGAAATAAAAATAGTTTTTTAGATGGCAGACAAAACATAAGAGGATATTCTTGGTCAAGAGAGAGATGAAGACAAATATGCAAGGAGATATGATTTCTCTTAACACAGAAGGTTTCTATCTCTTTTACTATTCTTTTCTTCCTTGTTTTTGTTATGGATCTTGTGTATGATACTGTTGTGATCATAAAAATGTGCGACTAAATGTTTTTAGGGAAGCAGTTTGATGTATATATGGTATATTTTTTACTATTCTTGCTCATATTTTCTTGGTTTTTTGTTGTTCTACTTAGGCTTCCCTTACTGAAATTATTTTCTTATTATTGCTTAATGAAGAACCAGTAGGTGAAGTTAGATAATAATCATTTTTATCTATGATAAATTCATTCATTCAACATATAGATCGACAAATTGGGATGACGAAACACTAGGAGAAAACAATGTGAATTCGTTTTGCTTTATTTTCACTTTTAATTCATTCATGAGATCAAACTTTCACTACTTCATACACTAACAGGTGATGAGTAGTTTTTCATTTACCTCAGAGGTATTAGCTGATGAACTGATAGGTGAAGACTAATCCTCAATCTTTTTCCATAAAAGAATAATCCATACATTGGATGATGAATGAAAAATTATCATCAAATAAAGATAATAGAACAAATTTTGATTGACTAAGTGATGGTGAGGTGACATCAAGTATACTTCTTCACAATTTTTACACAACCATAATAAATGTTGTTACTAGAACATGATTCTTTTTCTGTATCAATGCCAAACCAGTCTCCCCTGACTAATTATTTTTTCATTATCATTCCTTGTCTATTTCCTCTTGCTTCTTCAAACTATTTTCATGCGTTTCTCTTCAATTTTTTCACACACTTACACTCCAACCTTATTCATGCCACTGTTGTCACTTGTTTTATTTAGAAATGGTTTTTAAAATCCTAAAACACACCTTCCCTTCCTCATGGGATTTGACCCTACCACTGCTTTACTAGGTTAGTGTAGGCATATAAATATTTTTTTTAGTTCAATGAACTATCATAATTTTGAAATATTATGTTCCAACAGTTCCTTCCATGACTTTTTTATGGGAAAACATGCAGAATTTAAGCTTTTTTAAAACCATTGTGCATGCTTTGGACGGCTGAATTTCTAAATCTTTTTAAAATTTTGTGTAATGTTTCTTCAATTTTAGAGTTAAACATTGAGAACAATGTTGAGTTTTAAGTGCGGAAGAATGATCTTTTTTTTTTTGTGTTAAACTATTTTTCGGAGTTCATGTCAAAATTTCATTGAACATTTTTAAAATTACTTGTTCTAGAGCATTAGTTTGCATGTTTATGGAGTTTTTTTTAATATTAATGGGTGTTTTTCTTGCTTTGAGGTGGTTATACATTTTATTTTTCCTAGGGAGTTTATGTGGTAACATATCTTTATATTTCTCTGGAAAATCTTTTCTTGGTGAAATTTGGGAGTATGTTTTACATTTTCAATTGAATTTGAAAATTCTTGATTGGAATTAAACTTATAAATTCTACATTCATGTTGTCTGGAAAATATACTCCTAATCCATGGTTGAGCTGTGCTGTATTGGAGTTGATGGATGAGTTTGTTTTAATTATGCCGATTTTTTTTATTTATTGAACTTACTCATCCATCATTCTTGTGTGGTGTTATTTAATTAATTATTTCTCTGATTAACTATGGCTTAATTATTGAGTTTCATGTGTGCTTAGTCATGGAGAAAAATAGAAGTTTGAAGGAATACTTAAAAGTATGAATGTTGGTTCAATTTCTTTCGATAATTTTAAATTTGATATCTTTTTTAAAATTGGAAAGCACCTTTTTTCTAAATCTTTTAATTTTGAGGGAGCACTAAATCATTTTTGCTAGTGAGGCTTCATGGAGGGAAATTTATTTTGGAAACTAATTTATTGTATGCATTTCAGTCACTTATTTTGAGTTTAATTATCACTTTCCTGAGTATGTTGAATTAATTTCTAAAAGACAAGTAATGGAATAATTGGAGGAGAATTTAATATGGCCTTATTTTGAACGTGTTCGCCAAATCGTTTTTACATTATTTGAGGTAATTTTATGATTTAAATGGGCCTTGACTGTTAAATTCTTCATTTTTGATAATCTCGATGAGAATGTGATTTCATTGTAAAAGTTATGTGAAACCTCAATTTTTATTACTCAATGATAAATTGTCATGTGTTTTATTTTTAAATTTTTTATTGATGGTTATTGAAATATCATTTTTAACGGAATTTGGATGTATTTTGAATTTTTAATGTTTTGTTGTTTTAGAATGATGTTTTAAAAGTAAAAAAGATATTTTCTGGATTGTTGATTAATGGTTTTAGAAAATGAACTATGTGAAATTGTAGAAAAATATTATAAATTAGAATTAGAATTAATTTCTATAAATTAAAAAATGATTTTGAATTTTGAATTTGATTTTTAATGTTATGATGCAGGTTAAATTTCAGGAAGCTAAATATAATATCCAGTTGAGCATTGTGTTCCCTCTCAGGAGAGCTTGAAGAATGGGAATTGGTTTGCATGAGCTTCGGCGATCTGAAAGAAAATCGAAGGTTGTGCCTAAAGGCAGTCGGAGAAAGTTTATGTGGATGAAGATATGTAGTTGAGGGTGAGAAAAGTTTATTGTGCCTGTGTGAACCGATTGAAGAGCAGGTTGCCGGGTGAAGAAAATGTTCGATGATGAAAGGTGAGGACTGAGGATCCATGGGATTCTTGTTTGCTAGCTGTCATGGAGACTCGAATAATGGGTGGAGTGCTGAAGCTGGTTGGTCATTATGAAGGTCAGATCAGTGTGGAAGAAAGATGACCAACTGGATAAAGAAGTTCTACTCGAGCTGTGGATACCGTTTGATGAGGAAGCTTCAGCTGCATTGAAGATCAAATTTTTTTGTTAGTTGCTTCCTCTGTTTTTGTAGGATTGAAGATGAAAAATCTGCATGGAAGTGGTAGCTTGAGATCGAAATCGCATCGTAGTGCACGACTAGTGCTCGACAAAATGCCTCAACAATGTTCTGAACCTATGAACGAACTATTGAAGCAGACTGAGAAACAGGAACTGGAAACTTCGAGCTGGGTAGGGGTGAAAGCGGCGAACAAGACAAGGGCGTCGGGTTTCACTTTGCAAATATAGAGCACAAACAAATACAAGCTGCGGTGAACAAGACAAAAGAAAACAAAGGCACATGGAAACTATTTGAAGGCTGGGTTATAGCACCCAGGACTCAGGATGAAGCCATGCCGAGGGAGCGTCATACACCACACACCTTGGATGAACACAGTCGACACAACCAAACAGAATTGAATAAACAAACAAGTGCAAGCCCTCAAAAATTAAAAAGAGATAAACAATGGACCGAAACTCTCTTACCAGGGCTTGGTCTCACATCTTGTCGCTGATGGAGAGCCTCCACACAACCAGTGGTGCCCGATGTCATCAAGAATGTCCTTCATCCTCGTCATCATCATCTGGACATAAGGAATGCTAAGAAACACCAGCAGCTCGTCGGAGCTACTCACCAACTACCAAAGACGGTCGCCTCTAGTCCTTTATCGACATGCTGCTTCAACAACGAGCTAGGTGCAAGCCCGTGATGGTCCTTCTCCACACCTCCCTCTCGCCAAAGCCATAACCCCCAAATTTGATCGCCCCTTAAAACATTTGTGCAGACACCAAAAGTGAAGATTGAGGAGCCACCACAAAGGGGAAATGATAGCCGAGCAGATTCGTTACATTGTTGCAGATTCGCAGCCACATGTGGACAATTGAAAATCATCCGAACAAAACCGTCGAACAACCCGACTAGGTCACATAGTGAAAATGCCAGGGCATCCAGGGGGGCCTAAGATCAGGCCAAGAAAGTAGGGTAGAAGTAGATCCAAAGACGACCCAAGAAAAAAAACCAAAACATGCAACCCAATGAGAATATTCCATCATTTTCATTTTAGTTAAAATGTAATAAACAAATTCCATTTAATTTTCAAAAAACACAGTGAATAAAAATTCACAGGAAAAAAGTGCGATTTACCAAAAGAGGAGATGTTGAGGCCTCGGAGGAGTTGGCAGGGTCAATGGCTAGCAGAGAATGATACAAGTGTTGCTAAGCTCATTGGACTATTGGAAAGATTAATGGGTTGTAAGAAGAAGATAAGGCCAAACAGAGTGAGAATGAAGAGGGGATAGAGGTAGTGAAATTGTCTAATTTTGTTACAATGACTTGAGTTGATGATTGGATGAAATAAAAGGATGTTTTCAAATAACATAAATGAAGTTGTATGACATTTTTTTGGGTGCAAACCCAATCCCACATCGGTTTCCACAATGAGCGATGACTAACATATAAGTTTGGATGAGCTACTTGTTAGAAGGATATAACCTGATCTGTTTGGATGAAGTTGGGTTGAATGGTAGGGGCTCAAACTGCACACCAGACCGCAACTCCATGGTGAGGTCGTTGGAGGTTACAGGGGGCAATGCACTCATGTTTTTCGGTCCCCAACCCAAATTGTGGGGGAGTTGTAGCAAAGCTGACTCACTGTAGCAGGACTGACTGATGACATCGAAATATCACCGTAGTAGTGGAAACTCACTGTAGCAGTATGCGACAGGACACTGTAACATCTCAGACTTTGGAGACAGTGGTCACTGTAGCTCTGTAGACTTCTTGCCACCGGCATCGTAACAACTTGCACTTTGGGTGGCTGCAACATTGTAGCACAACAGACTTACTGTGCGATTGGTGGAATAGTTGCATCGTCTCCTTTATGATCTCATTTGAGATAGGGTTTCTAATGCATGTGAAACTCTGAAAATCCCCTTGTAATTCTGCTCATGAAATTAGTGAAGTGTTCTACCTCTCTATGGACGTAGGGATCATTTCCCGAACCACATAAATCTCTATGTTTAGAAATCTTCTTCCCATTTTTTTACCATCTTTTCTTCATCTGTAAACCTTTTCTGTCGCTTTGACTCCCTCTATTTTCGCAACATTACACTTATCACCAATTGGTTTTAGTTTGTAACCCCAGAAGGGTTTATGTGTTGGACCTGGAATGGTTGGACTAACAAGGAATCTCCCCTAACAAGTGGTATTAGAGAAATGATGTATCCCAATTGCGATGTGGGTGACCCCAAACCAGTTTGAGAATGATAACGATGGCTCGATTTAAAGCATGTGGATCCATGGTGGTGCCTTGTATCGAAATTCTATCTGATAATTGTGAGTAGGTAGTGTGTCCTGGTGAAGAGAGAAACGACACTGCAAGTGCAAGATGATTTAGATCGTATGAATTATCGTTATGGAAGGTATAGTTGTGTGGTCTTTGGTTTTAGTGGATGATTATTGGGTGAAAACTCAACCCCACATCAGTTTCCTCAACGAGTGGTGGCTAATATATAAGTTTGGATGTGCTACTTATAACAACCCTTCTCTTTATTACACATTAATACATGATTTAATTACATAAAATTACACTCAATACAACCCAAAAGATCGGGAAGTATAGCCCGAATGGCCCGAAGACCTTCTTTTTATTTGATTTTTGGATAATCCCCCTTTTAAGGGTTGAAGGGGAACCCTTACATAACCCGTAGGCCCAAGGCACAAGACCCATACACGACTCAATACATGACCTCAAAGGTCCAAGACTTGACACACTTGAAACAGACCCTCCCAAACATCTGCATCTTGAAGGTGCCTAGCTCCCCACCTCGTATGGATGATCAACTAGCATTGCCTTGTGTAGAGCTGCACGACGCCTGGTCCCAACGGTAGTTTCCATACCCTCTCATTCTTTCAATCAGGTGAGCTCTCATCTGGTGGTTCCTTATTTTTCTCTGAATCCTCATCTAGGCCTTCTCCCGTGTGGTCGGCGCTTCTTTGGTCTTTTTTGTGGCCCGAATGCCCTGTGGCCCGATTACTATTGGTGGCCCGAAGGCCCTGTGGCCCGAAGGCCTTTGGTGGCCCGAAGGCCTTTGGTGGCCCGAAGGCCCTGAGACCTGTATGCCCAAACTGGTGGCCCAAAGGCCCAAATCAGATTAATAGTGTCGGCTACTACAGTACCGAACAACACCTGCTAGAGTACTTCTACAATACTAATACAATACTGCTACAGTACCCGGAAATTCACCCTCATGCGGATTTGATCCTAGGTCTCTTGGATGCCAAGCAAGAGCCTCTACCGCTCGGGTACAAGCTCATTGGCTCAAGAAGTATAGTGTCTTTGGGAATTAGGTATATTGCATTACAACTTTAAACATGAATTACAACATCTTTATTGAAAGATTCTTTAACATGCTTGAGTTTAAAACTGCATTGGATAACCTAAGGAAATACATAAGAAAGAAGTGAACCATAAAGCCTAATAAGAGAATAAACATGGCATAACATGAAGATAATAATACATGTTAGATAAGGCATAAATGAACATGAATAATAAGGCATGATACCAGAAAGCGTAGCTAGAGGCAAGTCCTCTGACCATTTATTAAAATAAAAGAAAAGATCTGGAAACAAGCATCACAAAACCAAAACAACCATTACATATCCTCAAAATCACACCCATCACCACCTCCATGAAAAAGGGATTCTTCCGTAGTCGCTGATTCCCACTCCGAGCTTTCATAGTGCTTCAGAACCTTCACGTACTTCCTTCTTAGGTTAAACCGCTCCAGAGAGAGAAATTTAGAAGAAGATTGCATATTCCTGATAGTAGCTCTGGTAGACATTGGCTTTGGCAAGTGGGAGTAGTCCTTCCTCATCTTTCCTCGTGGAGAAGCAGTCATATTTTCCTGGGTCACAGATAGTATCTTATTCCTGACAGTAGCTCAGGTACATCCTGTCTCAACATGACGTATCCCCAATGCATTGGAGCGCTATATAATTCCAGACACACCTGTCACTTTCATTTCATTCTCAAGTGCGCCACATAGATCATAAAACATGAATTCATTCATCATCATAATTTATTCAACGATCAAGGAGTGTGGAATACATACATATAAGTCCCCAATCAAAAGGTATATGTGCATAAAAGTGAACACCCTTGATAGGAAATGAGTGTGATATTCACTACACAACTAGTTTGGTATGGAAAATCGTGGTGAAAATTCAGCACCATAACGACATCACATAAAAAATCATAAAATGAGTTGATGAGAGTGAAATGAGTCTCTCATCATTTGGACATGGAGTGAACAGTAATAGGGACATGAAAAGATATGTCCACACATATAGAATTAGAAAAAGAAGACATACGAAAATAAATAAGCTTGAATAAAAACAGAAAGGAAAGGATGGTTATGAAATTTCAGCATGGTAACATGTGCACATGGGAGGACTTAATGAGAGAGAAAGAGATCTCTCATCATTTAGACATAATAATGGAATTATGTGAGAGGTGTGAAAACATACCCCATCATTAGTAATTGAAAATAAAAGGGCATAACAAGATAAAAAACTTGATAAAGATGAGAAAGGAAAGAACCCTTACTTGAGTGTGTGAATCCAAAAGCTTGAAAATTGGCTTCTTGAGAGCTTGGGGCGCCTTGAGAGGATTCTAGAGAGGGGAGGGAAGAGTAAGGACGTGCTCCAAGGTTTTTGAGTGGAGAGAAGTGGGATTTTTGGTGGGTTTATATAGGAAATGAGAGGAGAATTGTGACAACTGGGCCCTAATGACAGCACAGACACCCCGCCTTAACATGACCATCGATTCTTGACTCACCAGGTAGCACCAGTTGCCCCGAAGATACGTGGTCCCCACCCTAGGGCCCACCCACATGCTCGAACGAGTTATCTGACTAATGAATATCCCCACAGGCCAACACACGTCCTTTCCAGTGTGTTTTATCCCCACTCGCATACACCCTAAGAAACTTCCTAGAAGGTCACTCATCCTGATCACTACTCCATACCAAACACGTTTAACTGTGGAGTTCTAATCAGGTAGGCTCCTGAAAAGGAAGGTGCATCTTGTTGACACGAGTTATATCATTTAGTCATTTAACTCTGTCATTTTGGGGTGTTACAGACACTCCGCCTTAACATGGCCACCAAGTCTTGGCCCGCCAGGTAGCACCAGTTGCCCCGCAGACATGTGGTCCCCACTCTGGGGCCCATCCACGTGCCCGAACAAGTCATCTGACTAATGACTATCCCCACATGCCAACATATGACCTTTCTAGTGTGCTTTTTCCTCACTCGCACACACCCTGAGAAACATCTTAGAAGGCCACCCATCCTGATTACTATTCCATACCAAACACGTTTAACTGTGGAGTTCTAATCAGGTAGACTCCCGAAAAGGAAGGTGCATCTTGTTGACACGAGTCATATCATTTAGTCATTTAACCCTTTATCATTCTGGGGTGTTACATTCACCCCCCTTTAGAGCACAACGTCCTTGTTGTGGGCCCTACATCTCAACCCAGATAGTGCACTACACTTAAGGATGAGTACCACATCTGATACCAAATGTGACAACTGGGTCCCGGTGACAGTACATACACCCCGCCTTAACATGGCCGTCAGGTCCTGGCATGCCAGGTAGCACCAGTTGCCCCGCAGACGCGGGGTCCCCACCTTGAGGCCCACCCACGTGCCCGAACGGTTCATCTGACTAATGACTATCCCCATAGGCCAACACATGTCTTTTTCAGTGTGCTTTGTCCTCACTCGCACACACCCTGGGAAACTTCTGAGTAGGTTACCCATCCCGATCACTACTCCAGACCAAACACATTTAACTATGGATTTTTAATCAGGTAGCTCCTGAAAAAGAAGGTGTATCTTGTCGATATGAGTCATATCATTTAGTCATTGAACCCTTTATCATTCTGGGGTGTTATATTCACCCCCCTTTTAGAGCACAATGTTCTCATTGTGGGCCCTACATCTCAACCTGGGCAGTGCACCACACTTGAGGCTGGGTACCGGCTTTGATACCAAATGTGACAACTGGGCCCCAGTGATAGCACATACACCCCGCCTTAACATGGTCGTCGGGTCCTGGCTCGCCAGGTAGCACTAGTTGCCTCGCAGACACGTGGTCCCCACCTTTGGGCCCACCCACATGCCTGAACAGGTCATCTGACTAATGACTATCCCTACAGGCCAACATATGTCCTTTCTAGTGTGCTTTGTCCTCACTCACACACACCCTGAGAAACTTACCCGAAGGTCACCTATCCTGATCACTACTCCATGTCAAGAACGTTTAACTATGGAGTTCTAACCAGGAAGGCTCCCCAAAAAGAAGGTGTACCATGTTGACATGAGTCATATCATTTAGTCATTTAACCATTTATCATTATGGGGTGTTACATGAATTGTTTAATATTTCATAAACTTAGGTTTTGGACTCTATATAATAAAATATTCAAAACCACAAACCCTCTCATGGTTTTTACCCATGATTTTTTTCCAAAGTGGAGATATTTTCATTATTTTATTAGGAAAATGACTAAACATATTAAAATATTACCCTCTTATGTGGAGGTGAGTCACTCTTTTAAAGAAATGAATTTAAAATCATAAAATATATTATAAATTTTGGAGGATTCATAAAGGAATTATAAAATTAATTAAAAAAACTTAAAATCAAATTATTTTAAGGGGAAAACATATATTTGGAAAATGATACCCATGATAGTATTTATTACATCATTTTTGGGTCAATTTGATGTCATAAAACACACCATATATTTATACGGTATTTAATTTTTACCTGAAAATTCGACTCTCATAAAATTCTGAAAAATTCACCATTGGATAATTTCGACGTTTTTATTCTAAAAATAATATTTATTTTATCTAAATAATTTTCTAAATATGTGTATTTTCACTTTTAAAATAAAATCCGACATTTATTGAAAAAATGCAGGGTTTTTGACAATAACAGTTTTTGAACCCTTATAAAAGTACATTTCAATTCATAAAATTTATATGAACATTTATAATTAATAAAAATTATTTAATAATAATATTTTATTAAAATACTATTTATTTCAAAAATCCATTAATTCATCAAAATACCCAAAAATACAATTTGTGTTTAATTGAATCAAAATCAAAATCATTTATAAAGTAACAATAAAAATGAAAATAAATTCATTATTTTATATAATATAATCATTCATATTATTAAGGTCTTGATACATATCCCTTCATTACACCAATGTACGCTCTAAGAGTAAGGTGTGCGACAGTGAGACTTTCATGGGGTCGTTCGACAAACATGGTTTGGGTCATGATCTCAATGAGTTTGAACTTCTTCCATAAACGGTTTCGCTCATGCTTAAGTTGTTGGATCTTAGCTTGGGCTTGGTCAAGGGAAAATCTCAGAGATGCTATCTTCCTCGGAAGTTCCGATAAATGGGATTCATAGGGAACAATTTTACTGGTTGAGGCCATCACTTCTTTTGTCTGAGTCAATTGGATTTGTTAAAAGCTCTATATTTATACTAATCATGTGATCACCATTCAATGACTATATTAACAACGGAAAATACTCTTAACGGTATTTTAAATCCAATAAGATATAACCAAGGAAGTGCATGTGTTTTCTATAACCATATTATATAATAAGACATTTAATTAAATCAAAAAAGGAAACTTCATTTATAATAGTTCGGGTCATCACAATCTTCCCCCTTGGAGAAATTTCACCCTTGAAATTTTCATTTCACCCCCTTAAAGAAGATGAGGGTAATTATGTCATATCACTTCCTCCGGTTCCCACGTTGCTTCTCCAAATTGTGGTTTCTCCACAATACTTTGACAAGGTGCATTGTTTTATTTTGTAGAACTTTGTCTCTACGATCTAAGATCTTCACCGACTGCTCCTCATAGGAAATATCATTCTCTAATGATACCACCTCTAGATTGAGTAGATGTGAGGGGTCAGGTATATACTTCCCCAAGAGTTATACATGGAATACATCATGAACTCAAGATAGGTTAGGTGAGAGTGCAAGTCGATAGACCACCGCTCCGATGCGATCAAAGATCTCAAAGGGGCCGATGTATCTTGGGCTAAGCTTTCCCTTCTTTCCAAATATCATCACTTTCTTCCATGGAGATATGTGGAGGAATACCATGTCTCCAATATCAAACTCTAGGTCTCATCGATGATTATTAGAATAACTCTTTTGTCGACTCTAAGAAACCTTGATGTGTTGTTGAATGATTTTAACCTTTTCCACCATTTCCTTGACCATTTCAGGACCTAGCAGTTTTCGTCCCACAACTTCATCCCAATATGTAGGTTTCCTTCACCTCTTCCCATAAAGGGTTTCATAGGGATCCATTTGGACGATCGAGTGGAAACTGTTGTTGTAAGAGAACTCGACCAAAGGAAGATGTTGATCCCATCCTTCTTTGAAGTCAATTGAGCATGCTATCAACATGTCCTCAAGTGTCTGGATAGTCTTATATGATTGACCATCAGTTTGAGGGTGATAAGTCGTGCTGAAGTTCAACTCAGTGTTTAGAGCATGCTGAAGACTTTTCTAGAACTTGGAGGTGAATCTTAGATCTCGATCAGATACAATCGGTAGTGGTACTCCATACAACCTGAACACTTCCCTGATGTATATCTGTTCAAGTAAATCCAATGATAATTCATTTCATATCGTAAGGAAGTGTGCAGTCTTTGTAAGACGATCCACCACAACCAATATAACATTATTCCCTCTTGATATATTTGGAAGATCAGCAACAAATTCCATGGTGATGTTTTCCTATTTCCATTTAGGTATGGGTAATGGTTTCATCATCCCCTTGGATTTTTACATTTCTGCTTTCACTTGACGACATACAAGACATCTTGATGTATATTCTGCATTCTCCTTCTTCATATTGCCCCACCAATAATGTTCTCAGAGATCTCGATACATCTTTGTGATTCCTGGGTGGATGAAGAAGGTTGAACTATGTGCATCATCTAACAACTCCTTTATCTTAGGATTTGATGGTATACATATTCTTGTCCTAAATCTTACAAAACCTTCTTCATTAACATTGAACTCAGAGGATTTTCCTTTTCTTATAGTTTCCAATTTCTTCTGAATTCCCACACTATCTCTTTGAGCATCCTTTAACCTATCTAGAAGAGACTGTTGAACAATCATTTGTGAAAGGATTGATGATGTTCCTTCCTTTATGATTCCCATGTCCATCCTCTTTAAGTCTATGAAGATTGGATCCTTCTCAATTCTTACCAATGACAGAATTTTTGGATCCTTTCTACTTAGAGCATCTGCCACTTTATTCGCTTTACCAGGATGGTAGTGAATTGAGCAGTCATAGTCTTTGATCAGCTCTAACCATCTTCGTTGGTGAATATCTAGATCTTTCTGTGTAAATATACCCTTGAGACTTGTGATATGTATATATTTCATACTTCTCCCTAAAGAGATAATGCCACCAAATTTTTAAAGTGAAAATCACTGTAGCCAACTCCAGATCATGTGTTGGGTAGTTCTATTCATGAACTTTCAACTGCCTTGAAGAACATGCAATGACTTTTTCATTTTGCACCAACACACAACCCAATCCCTTTGAAGCATCACTGAATACCACGAAAAGCTCTCCACTTGTGGGTAGTGTGAGAAAAGCGCAGTGATAAGACTCATTTTCAACTCCTTGAATCCTTCTTCGCATTCATCATTCCAAGCAAACTTGACTCCATTCTGAGTTAGTTTGGTAAGAGGGTTTGATAATCGTGAGAAATTTCTCGCGAATCGACGATAATACCTAGCTAAACCAAGGAAACTACGGATATCTGTCACAGATGTTGGCCTCATCCATCCTTTAATTTCTTCTATTTTTGAAGGGTCTAGAGATATCCCATTGCATGTGATGATATTCCCCAAGAAAGAGACTTCCTTCAACCAGAACTCACATTTTCTATACTTGGCATAAAACTTTTCCTTTCACAAGGTCTTTAGAATAGTACTGAAATACTCCTCATGCTCCTCCTTACTTTTGGTGTATATTAGAATATCATCTATAAAGACTATCACAAATTTTTCAAGGTAATATTTAAAGACTCTACTCATCAAGTCCATGAAGATTGCTGGAGCATTAGTTAACCCGAATGGAATTACAATGAATTCATACTTCCCGTACCTTGTATGAAAAGCAGTCTTGGGGATATCCTCCTTCTTCACCTAACTTGGTAATATCTCGACCATAGATCCACCTTAGAGAAGTATTGTGCTCTACATAACTGATTGGCCAAGTCATCAATCTGAGGTAGAGGATACTTTTTCTTTATTGTGATCTTGTTGAGCTCACGATAATCGATGCAAAGGCGCATTGAACCACCTTTATTCTTGATAAATAGGACTGGTGCACCCTATGGTGAAGCAATTGGGAGTATGAACCCTTTATATAGATTATCATGTAGTTGTTTCTTTAGCTCCTCAATTTCCACAACAACCATTCTATACGGAGTCTTGGATAATGATAACTTCCTAAGTATAAGCTTGATTGAAAACTCAACCTCTCAGTTAGGAGGAAGACTAGACAATTTCTCAGGAAACACATCAACATATTCCCTCACAATGAGCATGTATTTAAGGATGATATTGTCCTTAGAATCAATCATTTTAGCTATATATGATTTCTCATAGGGTAATAATATCCATACTTGAGATAATGGTGCTAAAGAAGATTCATCATTCTCCTTGTATTTGTACAGAATCTGAGGACGATTTGCAATACAGAGAGTGATTTCCTTCTCATGATAATTTATGTTGGCTCTATAAATGGAAATTCAATCCATGCCTAGAATTGCATCAAATTCCACCAAAGGGAGTATGACAAGTTTCTTTGGGAAATTCATCCCACAAACTTTGATAGGGGAGAAGTTATATACTTGGGATGTAATAATTGACCCATTTTACGTTTTCACCAACAACTCTACTTCCAAGTTTTGTAGTGGTGTTTGGATAGTTCTACTAAAATTTCATGATATGAAGGAATGTGTAGAACCAAAATAAAAAAGTACATTCACTATTCAGGAATGAATAATTAGCATAACTGTCACCACTTTGTTTTCAAGATTCACTTCGGTGGTAGTGATGGAAAAAGATCACCCTTGCTTCCTTGGAGGTTGTTGGTTGTCTCTGAAAACCCTTGGCTTAGTGCATTGGTTTTCAAAGTGCCCTAGTTACTTGCAGTTGTAGCAATGAACAATATACTGAGGGTTGACTAGAGAATTATTTTCCTTCATCGAAATAACGAGTTTCTCCTATCAGAAATCATTGGCTAGGTGCCCTTCCTTCCCGCACCTAAATAATTTCCTCATCCCCTTTAGGAAATTTCCAAGGTGTTTCTTTCCACACCTTTGACAAGTGGGGTGTTGGAATTTCTTAGCACTGTTAGATCTCTCTATCAGACCAGTATAATTAAAATCCACGTTCTGTTTCTTATCCTCATAATACCCTTGAGATTCTATGATCTCCATTTTGACTTTGAGAGTACATCGGACAATTTCTTCATAGATATCAAAGTCACAGATCGCCAAGGATTTTTGTAGACTAGGTTTTATCCCACCAAAGAAGTAGTTAACCTTGCATTCAGGGGTAACAACAAAGCCAGAGGTGTACTGTGTAAGTTTTTTTGAAGTTTTCCTCACACACCCCGATAGATTTGTCATCTTTTTTCTTGATGGAAAGTAAATTCCTTTCCATTTTAAGATGGAGAGTGCGAGGAAAATATTTATCAAAAAACATTTTCTGGAAATCTTTCCACCCTATTGCTTCGATCTCTTCTTCAAGCTTCGTATTTTTGATCAATGTCCATCACTGATCAAATTAACCTTATATACGATAAACATATAGTATGACCTTCTCTTGTTGAAAACATTGAAGGATGGAGAAAATCTTTTCAATGGAGTTGATCCACTGTTCCGTGATTAAGAGATTGGATGACCCATTGAAAGTAGGAGGCATTTGACGCATGAAGCTATCGATTATGGATTGTTCTCTCTTAGGGGGGTTTGGACGTTCTTCTTGATCTGGGATTCTATTTAGATTCTGATTTAGCTAAGAGAGTATCATCATGAAGTTTGTGATTCCTACTCCCATTGGGTTGGACATCTCATTGGGGAAGTCATCACATTGCTCTTCACATTGATTGTTTACCCGATTAATCCTATTTCCAGTCATTGTATAGAATAAAAGGTCAATTAAGGATGGGTATATTTAAGTTTTAAACACATAAACATAAATTTAATGACTTTGAAGGGATAACTTATAACTTACATGTATTTTTACAACTTATGGATTTCTAGGCTTTAGTATTTTTTATCCATGATATATTTCCTAACATATACTGTTATGAGATTTTTTTACTCCATTAATAATGGTTTTTAATGATCTTATGAATTACCAAAGCATATCCCCCAGGAATGTCAAACTAGGTGCACAATAAGATCCATTATCGTCTACCAAGTTACCCCGAGTTAGGTCCGGAACACCTTGTCAGAGTTATTACTCCTAGGTACATCTATGCCAGAACCATGTCCACTTGTAGTATCTAGACATGGATGTATTTTCTTGATAAACCACATAATTTATACTAACCAAATTTTAGGAATGTTTTCTTATACTTAGTCTTACCCCGGAGGCTTTCGCTAGAGTTTTCTTATCATAATCCTAAAAATAACTAAAATTTTCCTTTGATACCAACTATAACAACCCTTCTCTTTATTACAAATTAATACATGATTTAATTACATAAAATTACAATTAATATAACTTGAAATATCTAGAAGTCTAGTGTCTTTAGTAATTAGGTACATTGCATTTCAACTTTAAACATGAATTGCAACATCATTATTGAAAACTTCTTTAACATGCTTGAGCTTAAAGCTGCATTGGATAACTTGGGGAAATACATAAGAAAGAGGTGATCCATAAAGCATAGTAAGGGAATAAACATGGAATAACATGAAGATAATAATACATGTTAGATAAGTCATATCAATGAGGCATAAAGGGACATGAATAATAAGACATGATGTAGCATGATAATCATAACATGAGAAATGTGACAACTTAAAACACTGCATCATAAATATAGGTCAAGGGTAAACCACCAAGACTTCATGGTAGAACAAGTATCATAAAGGAATTAGGTACACCCCTTTCCCAAAATGAGGTATCATGATACTAAACATTACCCAATACATTGGAGCGCTATATAATTCAGGGTGCACCAGTCACTTTCTTTTCATTCTCATGCTTAAGTGTGTCACATAGATCATAAAACATGGATTCATTCATCATCATAATTTATTCCATGATCAAGGAGTGTGGAATACATACATTTAAATCCACAATCAAAAGGTATTTGTTCATAAAAGTGAACACCCTTGATAGGAAATGGGTATGGTATTCACTACACAATTGGCTTGGCATGAAAAATTGTGGTGAAAATTCAGCAGCATAACGACATCACTTAAAAATTCATAAAATGGGTTGATGAGAGTGAAATGAGTATCTCATCATTTGTACATGAAGTGGATAGTAATAGGTACATGGAAGGACATGTATACATATATATAATTAGAAAAAGAAGGCATGCGATAATAAATAATCTTGAATAAAAAGAGAAAGGAAAGGATGCTTACAAAATTTCATCTTGGTAACGGGTGTACATGGGAGGTCTTAATGAGAGATAAAAGAGTTTATCATCATTTAGAAATAATATGGGAAGTATGAGGGATATGCGAAAACATACCCCATCATTATTAATTGAAAATAAAAGGGCATAACAAGATAAAGAAACTTAGATAAATATGAGAAAAGAAAGAATCCTTACTTGAGTGTGTGGCTCCAAAATCTTGAAAAGGGGATTTTTGAGAGCTTGGGGAACCATGGGAGGGTTTTAGAGAGGTGAGGGTAGAGTAAGGACATGATAAAAATATTTTTAGTGAATAAAAGTGGGAGATTGGGTGTGTTTATATAGGAAATGATAGGGTAATTCTTTAATATTTCATAAGCTTTGATTTTGGACTTTATATAATAAAATATTCAAAACCAGAAACCTTCCTATGGATTTTTCCCATGGATTTTTCCAAAGTGGGAAGGATTTAATTATTTTATTAGGAAAATGACCAAACATATTAAAATATTACCCTTTCTTATGTGGAGGCGAGTCACTCTTATAAAGAAATGAATTTAAAATCATAAAATATATTATATATTTTGGAGGATTCATAAATGAATTATAAAATTAATAAAATAATCTTAAAATCAAATTATTTTAAGGGTGAAATATATATTTCTCTGAGGATACCTATTATAGTATTTATCGCATCATTTTTGGGTCATTATGATGTTATAAAACACATCGTATATTTATATGGTATTTAATTTTTACCTGAAAATTCGATTGTATCAGAAAATTATGAAAAATTTACCATTGGATAATTTCGACATTATGATTTCAAAAATAATATTTATTTTATCCAAATAACTTTCTAAACATGTTCATTTTCACTTTTAATATAAGATTTGACATTTATTGAAAAAATGTTGGTTTTTTTGAGAATAACAATTTTTGAATCCTTATAAAAAGTACATTTCACTTCATAAATATTATATGACTATTTATGATTAATAAAAATTATTTAATGATAACATTTTATCAAAATACTATTTATTTCAAAAATCCATTAATTTATCAAAATAAATCCCTTATTTGAATTTTAATATTACCCGAAAATACAATTTGTGTTTAATTGGATCAAAATCAAAATCATTTATAAAGTAACAATAAAAATGAAAATAAATTTATTATTATATACAATATAAACATTCATATTATTAAGGTCCTGATACATATACCTTTATTAAACTAGTGTACTCCCTAAGGGTAAGGCGCGCGATGGTGAGACTTTCACGAGATCGTTCGACGAACATGGTTTGGGCCGTGATCTCGATGAGTTTGAACTTATCTCATAAATGGTTTCACTCATACTTATGTTTTTGGATCTCAGCTTAGGATTGGTAAAGGGAAAATCCCAGAGATTCTTTCTACATCGGAAGCTCTGATAAATGGGCTTCACAGGGCACAATTATACTAGTTGAGGCCATAACTTTCTTTGTCTGAGTCAATTGGATTTGTTAAAAGCCCTATATTTATAATAATCATGTGATCACTATTCAATGACTATATTAACAATGGTAAATATTCTTAATGGTCTTTTAAATCCAATAAGATATAACCAAGGAAGTGCATGTGTTTTCTATAACCATATTACATAATATGACATTCAATTAAATCAAAAAGGGAAACTTCATTTATAACAATTCGGGTCATTACACTACTCCTATCAGTAATTGGTTTTAGGATGGAACCTTAGAAGGGATTATTTGTTGGGCCTAAAAGGACTGATCTAGCAAGGAATCTCCCCCAACACATTCTTGAACTAGAGAGAGACAAAGATAGAAACATGAAGAGAGACGAATTCTCTCGACAGATAAGATTTTCATCTCTTTTCTTCTTTGTTTCTGTTATGGATCTTATGTATGATACTGTTGTTATAATGGACATATATGGATAAAAGTTTTTAGGGGAATAATTTTGATGTGGATTAATATACTTTTTACTATTATTTCTTGGATTTTCTTGGCCATCTAGACCAATGATTTTCCTCGTAAGATCTGAAAACCATATGTGCACCTCCACTCCCATGTCAACATTTCCACCTCCATGCACAATGACCCACCATTGATACCATAATGAAGATGAAGTCCTGCAACCAGAAGGCTCACTACTATAAATATGGGTTTTAATAGAGCTATATTTAACCTTCATCAACACTAAAAAAGAACTGATTCTATAAGTTCCTTTAAAAGCCGATGGATTTTATCGACGTTAAAAATTGCATTGATAAAGGGGACCTTCATCAGTGCTGAAAAAAAATCCGATGAAGGGTTATTTTATCAGTGTTAGAAATAGCACTGATAAAAGCCATGCTGCTGCAGCGTGCTGCTAAAATTACAACACACTACAACAGTAAATACAAAATTTAATTGAAATTTAATTTACACCACAAATACAAGAAAAAAAACTACATTACATACATTTCAAACATTGGTTTGTACAATTACATTGGTAAGTATAATTTATCACAAACATAAATAAATTAAAAAACATCAATGTTTCATTGTCTGGTCCTCGACCCCCTCTCAAAAGTGCTCGATCATGCTACCGTTGTCAAATAAACTAACCTAGATCAAGAAAAAGAGTTCAAATATATAAAAAATAATTCTTATATTAGTAATACTACAAAAAAATAAATAAAACATAAAAATAAAACAATCCATTAATAAAATGTCACTTTTAAACAGAAAACACACACTTCGAGTCATACCGGGAAAACCATGTGTCAGATTTATGTGTGGTTAATTTCTACATGTCCCAAATGATTTATAGACCATTATCTTAAATTATCAATACAATTCAACCAAATTTTATCTGTTTTAAATATGTGATGTGTGTTTTAAAATAAAGTGTCAATTTTAAACTAAAAACATACCATTCGAGTCATAACGAGCAACACTGTGTGTCATATTAATGTGTGTTTGATTCCTACAAATCAAAAGTGATTTATGGATCATTTTCATTAGGTATGAAGAAAATCTAAACACATTTTATCAGTTTTAAGTATGTGACATGTGTTTTGAACTAAAATGTTAATTTAAAATAAAAACACACAATTTGAGTCATATCGGTCACATCATGTGTCAGATTTACGTGTGGTTGATTCATACATGTCAAAAATGACTTATGGAATGTTTTCCCAATATATCAAGACAATTGGAGTGTGTTTCTAGGTTTCTATGAGTGACACTTGTTTTTAACTAAAATGTCATCTTTAAATTGAGAGCATTCACTTTGAGTCATACTGGTAACACCACATGTTGAATTGATGTACGAATGATTATTACATGCTACAAATAAATTATGGAACATTTTCCTAAAGTAAAAATAAAATACAAGTTTTTTTTTATTTTTAGTGAGTGACACATGTTTTTAACTTAAATGTCATTTTTAACTGAAAAAACACATTTTGAGTCATACCGGTCATATCGTGTATCAGATTGAGGTACAACTAATTTCTACATGTCATAAATGACTTATTGATCATTTTTATAAAGTATCAAAACAATATGGATACGTTTTCTCAGTTTTGAGTATGTCATGTGTCTTTTTAATTAAAGTTTCATTTTTAAATTATAAACACACATTTTGAGTTATACCAGTCACACTGTGTATCTGATTGAGGTGAAACCAATTCTTACACATCAAAAATGACTTATAGACCATTTTCCAAAATTATAAAAACAATCCGAGTGTGTTTTCTTAGTTTTGAGTATGCTGCATGCCTTTTGATCTAAAATATCAATTTTAAATAAAAACACACAATTTGAGCCATACCTGTCACACCGTGCATTAGATTAACATGAAATTGATTTATCCACATAAAAAATAACATAAGGATAATTTTAATAAATTATTAAGACAATCCAAATGTGTTTTATAGGTTTTCAGTGAGTGGATTATATTTTTAACTAAAATGTCATTTTTAAATTAAAAACATGCACTTTGGTCATAGTTCATATTGTGTGACAGATTGAGGTGAGAACAATTTGTACACATCAAAAATGATTTATGGGTCATTTTATAAAATTAGTAAGACAATTTGTGCCCGTTTTATTGGTTTTCAGTGAGTGACACCTGTTTTTAACTAAAATGTCATTTTTAAACCAAAACATACATTTCAAGTCATACCGATCACATATTATATTAAATTGAGGTGAGGATGATTAATACATGTTAGAAATGAGTTATGGATTATTTTACTAAAGTATCAAATCAATCTAAATGAATTTTCTTAGTTTTTATTATGCACATGTCTTTTTTTACTAAAATATCTATTTTAAACCGAAACCACACATTTTGAGTAATATCGATCACACCGTGTATCAGATTGAGGTTAGGATGATTTATAAATGTCATGAATGAATTGTGGATTATTATCCTAAATTAATAAGATAATCCAAGTGTGTTTTCTCATTTTTCAGTGAGTGACACATGTTTTTAACTAAAATGTCATTTTGAAACTAAAACCAAACATTTCAAGTTATACCGATCACACCATATATTAGATTGAGGTGCAATTGATTACTACACATCAAAAATGACTTAGGGATCACTGTCCTAAAGTATCAAAATAATATGAATGTGTTTGCTTTGTCTTGGGTATGTCATGCATCTTTTTAACTAAAATGTCATTTTAAAATAAAAACACATGCTCCAAGTCATACCGGTTACACTAAGTGTCATATTGAAGTACGATTGTTTTTTACACATCACAAATGACTTATGTATTATTTTCTTCAATTATCAAAAAAATATGAATGTGTTTTCTTAGTTTTGAGTATTCCACACATCTTTTTAACTAAAATGTTATTTTAAGCTGGAAGCACACACTTTGAGTCATATCGACCACACCATGTTCCATATTGATGTACGGTTGATTCCTATATTTAAAAAGTAACTTAATGATCATTTTCCTAAAGTATTAAGACAACCCAAGAGTGTTTTATCAGTTTTATATGTGTGACACAAATTTTTAACCAAAATATCATTTTTAAACAGAAAACACTCATTTCAAGTCATATTGGTCACACCATGTATCAGATTTAGGTAAGACTAATTCCTACACATCAAAAATGACTTATGAATCATTGTCCTAAATTATCAAAAAATCTAAATGTATTTGCACAATTTTGAGTATGTCACGTTTATTTTTTATTAAAATGTTATTTTTAAACTGAAACCACACATTTTGAGTCATACCAGTCACACTGTGTATAAAATTGATGTATGGTTGGTTAATATATGTCACAAATGACTTATGAATCCTTTTAATAAAGTATCAAAACAATATAAATGTGCTTTCTCAGTTTTGAGTATGTCACATGAGTTTTGAAATAAAATTTCCTTTTAAATCAGAAGCACACACTTTGAGTCATATCAGTCACACTATTCATTGATTTAATGTTTTATTGATTAATACACATCAAAAATGACTTAAGGATCATTTTAATAATGTATAAAGACAATCAATGCACATTTTTTAGTTTTTAGTGAGTGACACATGTTTTTAACTAAAATGGAATTTTTAAACTGAAAACCCTCATTTTGATTCATACCAATCACATTGTGTATTGTATTGAGGTACGAGTGATTCCTACATGTCAAAAATGAATTATGGATCATTTTTCTAAAGTATCACAGTAATATGACTTTGTTTTCTCAGTTTTGTGTGTGTCTTTCATATTTTTAACTAAAATGTCAATTTAAACTAAAAAAATTAACTTTGAGTCATTTCTAAACTAAAAACACACACTGCTGAACATACAAAAATCAAATAAAGAAAAAATAGCTCTATTAAGAGAACAAAATATCACTTGAGTTCATTATTCTTGTTGCGTACTTTGTTAAGAATTGTTTTTTTGAGCATTCAATGATTTGAATAGAAAAAAAATTGTTTAAGAAATAACAATTCTTGATGAATTCATTTCTTCACGATCTCTGTGAAAATTAACTAAATAAGTATAAGATAAAAACAATAAGGAAATTAAATAAAAATATTAGATAAAATGGTGTTAAAAGTAACTAAATAAGTAGTAGGAAGTCATCACTTCATGATGTCTGCATACATTCAGAAACTATGTATTCTATCCATTTGTTTCTAAAAAAATATATTTCATTTTTTCGAATATGAGGATTGTCTATAGTCCTCTTAGTATTAGAAAAATATAGTAAATAAAGGATTAAGAAATTTTTTAAATGAAATTATAATTATCATAAAAAATACCACTTCGGGAATGTTATTTTGTTGATGAAATAAGATATCTTTCATAAATTTTCATACAAAATAACCACAATCTTTATAATCAGTGTATTTCAGACACTATAGAAACATTGAGAAAATAAGAAATTTATTTTTAAATATGTTTTGATTGTGAAATATTACTATATATACAGTAATACTTATCCACTTATAGAATTTGGTTGGCTTCTTGTGCTCATGGACTATCCTCATGCCATGATTTTGAAAATATTTAAACTCTTCCCAATCCTAATTTTTTTCATTAAAATATAATATAAAATGTATAAATTTAAGTCTATTTTTAAATTTTTTCATGTATTGTATTACAAATAGACAAATGTCATCATATGTGGTCGATTTGTTGGGAATCCATGCAATGAATTTACAAAATAAATCCATGAAGTATCTAAATTGATTGCAATGAGGAATCAATGATACCTAAAGAAAGGAATAAGTAATTAAAGAAATTCATATATATTTGATATGATTAAATTATATAGTTTACCTATACATCCTGAGTATTAAGGAGAGTCTTCCATTAATAAGTTTTTTTTTCAAACATTGCATACAATTTTTCACTATTAATGAATATTCCTCTTCTTCCAATGAGTTTTTTTTATAGAAGTGACGTGTGGACTAATGAGTCCAATTTTTTATTCATAGGGTTTCCCTTCAAATAGTAATGATATATATGATTGAAAAAAATATGAATAACATTTAACTATAATTAACATAATAGATCAGATTTTGGACAAAAAAATTATAAAAACACACATCATGTATATATTTACAATTGAGATTCCTAGCCATCCATACTTGAGGATTTTATATATGTTCCCAAGACCAAAAAGTCTATAATGGAATCTCCATACATTTAATTCTTCAAAATCAATTATGGTTGTACCACCATTTTGAACATCATATCCACATGAACTTGTAATATTAGTAAATGTGTAAGTTTAATTGGTGGGGTAATGGTACTTTCTAAAGGTCTTTTCGATCAATTGGTTGATCTTTTATATTATTTTAACTCAACCTTTTATTTCCAATTCCCTTTATCTATATATAATATCATTCATTGTTTCAAGAATTTTTCTATTAATTGTTAAAGGTTTTGTGTAAAAAATAAATTGGAAATGAATACCACATTTTATACATGTATTTTTACAAGATAAAAAAATCATGATATGAAAGTTCCAATAGAAAGTTTGACCGTGTGAACTCCTAGATCATCAAGGGGAATAGGTATCTCGGTGCTCGTCTTGTGAGCTATGTGAACTGCAACACTCACATTACCTTTTGTAAGTTCATTGTTGTGTAGAATATCTCCTTGGATATTATACAATTGTTTTTTATAGGTTTTCAGTGAATGGAGTATATTTTTAACTAAAATTTCATTTTTAAATTGAAAACTTGCACTTTGGTCATAGTTCACGTTGTGTTCCAGATTGAGGTGAGAACAATTTATACACATCAAAAATGATTTATAGGTCATTTTCTAAAATCAGTAAGACAATCTGTGCCCGTTTTATTGGTTTTCAGTGAGTGACACCTGTTTTTAACTAAAATATCATTTTTAAACCAAAACATACATTTCAAGTCATACCAATCACATATTATATAAAATTGAGGTGAGTATGATTACTACATGTCAGAAATGAATTATGGTTTGTTTTCCTAAAGTATCAAATCAATCTAAATGATTTTTCTTAGTTTTATTATGTCACATTTATTTTTTACTAAAATATCCTTTTTAAATTGAAACCACACATTTTGAGTAATATCGATCACACCATGTATCATATTGAGGTTAAGATGATTTATAAATGTCATAAATGACTTTTGGATTATTATCCTAAAGTAATAAGATAATCAAAGTTCATTTTCTCAATTTTTAGTGAGTGACACATGTTTTTAACTAAAATGTCATTTTGAAACTAAAACCACACATTTCAAGTCATACCGATCACACCATATATTAGATTGAGGTTTGATTGATTAATACACATCACAAATGACTTATGGATCACTGTCCTAAAGTATCAAAATAATATAAACGTGTTTGCTTTGTTTTGGTAATGTCATATATCTTTTTAACTAAAATGTCATTTTAAAATAAAAACACATTCTTTGAGACATAATGGTTACACCACATATTATATTGAAGTGCGGTTGATTTTTACACATCACAAATGACTTATGTATTGTTTTCTTCAATTATCAAAATAACATGAATGCGTTTTCTTAATTTTGAGTATTCCACACATCTTTTTAACTAAAATGTTATTTTAAATTGGAAGCACATACTTTGAGTCATATCGGCCACACCATGTTCCAAATTGACATACGGTTGATTTATACATGTCAAAATTAACTTAAGTATTATTTTCCTAAAGTATAAAAACAACCCAAGAGTGTTTTATCATTTTTTTATGTGTAACTCAAAATTTTAACCAAAATATCATTTTAAATAGAAAACACTCATTTTGAGCCATACTGGTCACACCATGTATCTGATTTAAGTAAGACTAATTCCTACACATCAAAAATGACTTATGCATCATTTTCCTAAATTATCAAAACAAAATAAATGTATTTGCACAATTTTGAGTATGTCACATTTTTTTAAAATGTTATTTTTAAACTGAAACCACACATTTTGAGTCATACCAGTCACACCGTGTATCAAATTGATGTGTGATTGATTACTATATGTCACAAATGACTTATGGATCATTTTCATAAAGTATTAAAACAATATAAATGTGTTTTCTCAATTTTGAGTATGTCACATGACTTTTGAACAAAATTTTCCTTTTAAACCAAAAACAGTCAATGTGAGTCATATCAGTCACACTATTCATTGATTTGATGTTTGATTGATTCATACTCATCAAAAATGAATCAAGGATCATTTTAATAATGTATAAATACAATAAATGTTCATTTTCTTTGTTTCTAGTGAGTGACACATGTTTTTAACTAAAATGGAATTTTTAAATTGAAAACCCTCATTTTGAGTCATACCAATCATATTGTGTATTAGATTGAGGTACGAGTGATACCTACATGTCAAAAATTAATTATGGATCATTTTTCTAAAGTATAAAAGTAATCTGACTTTTTTTCCTAGTTTTGTCTACATCTTGCATATTTTTAACTAAAATGTCAATTTAAACTAAAAAATGCACTTTGAGTCATTTGTAAACTAAAAACACACACTAATGAACATAAAAAATCAAATAAAGAAAAAATATATATATTAAGAGAATAAATAGCACTTAGTGCATTATTATTGTTGCATACTTTGTTAAGAATTGTTTTTTGAGCATTCTATGCTCTGAATAGAGAAAAAATAGTTTAAGAAATAACAATTCTTGATGAAGTCATTTCTTCAGGATCTATGTGAAAATTAACTAAATAATTATAAGATAAAAATGATAAAGAAATTAAATAAAATTATTAGATAAAATTATGTTAAAAGTAACTAAATAATTAGTTGGAAGTCACCTCTTCATGATGTCTTCATACATTATGAAACTACGTATTCTATCTGTTTGTTTCTAAAAAAATCTATTACCTTTTTGAATATGAGGATTTTATATAGTCCTAGTAGTACTAGAAAAATACAAGTAAATAAAGGATTAAGAATTATTTTAAATGAAATTGTAATTATCACAAAAAATACCACTTCGGGGATGCTGTTTTGTTGATAAAATAAGACATCTTTCATAAATTTTCAAATGTAATAACCATAATATTTATAATTATTTTATTTCAGAAACTATATAAACATTGAGAAAAATAATAAATTTATTTTGATATATGTTTTATAGTGAAATATTACTATATATACAGTAATTTTTATCCACTTATAGAATTTGGTGGGCTTCTTGTGCTCATGGACTATCCTCATGCCATGATTTTGAAGATATTTAAACTCTACCCAATCACAATTTTTTTCATTAAAATATAATATAAAATGTATAAATTTAAGTCTATTTTTAAAATGTTGCATGTATTGTATTACAAATAGATAAATGTCATTATATGTGGTCGATTTTTTGGGTATCCATCCAATGAATCCACAAAATAAATCCATGAAGTATCCAAGTTGATTGTAATGGGAAATCAATGCTACCAAAAGAAAGGAATAAGTAATTAAAGGAATGTAAATATATTTTATATGATTAAATTATAGAGTTTTACCTCTACATCATGATTATTAAGGAGAGTCTTCCATCTGTAAGTTTTTTTTCAAACATTGCATACAATTTGTCACCATTACTGAATATTCCTCTTCTTCCAATGAGTTTTTTTGCGTAGAAGTGACGTGAGGACTAATGAGTCCAATTTTTTATTTATAGGGGTTTCCTTTCAAATAGTAATGATATATATGACTAAAAAAATATGAATATTATTTAATTATAATTAATATAATAGATTGGATATTGGAATTTTTTTTATAAAAACACACCTCATGTATACATTTATAACTGAGATTCCTAGCCATCCATGCTTGAGGATTTCATCTACATTCCCAAGACCAAAAAGTATGTAATGGAATATCCATACATTTTTTTCTTCAAAATCAATTATGGCTGTACCACCATTTTTTAACATCGTATACACATGAACTTGTAATATTAGTAAATGTGGAAGCTTAACTGGCAGGGTAATGGTACTTTCTAAAGGTATTTTCGATCAATTTGTTGATACTTTATATTATTTTGACTCAAATTTCTGTTTCCACTTCCCTTTATTTGCCTATAATATCATTCATCATTTCATTCCTTTTTATATTAATTCTTAAAGGTTTTCTGTAAAAAAATTTGGAAATGAATACCTCATTTTCTACATGTATTTTTACAAGATCGAAAAACCATGCTATGAAAGTTCCAATAGAAAATTTAACCGTGTGAACATCCAGATCATCAAGGGGAATAGGTATCTCGGTGCTCATCTTGTGATATATGTGAATCCCAACTCTCACATGACCTTTTATAAGTTCATTATTTTGTATAATATCTCCTTGGATGTTATACACTGTACCCCTTAGGGTGGGTGTTAATAGATATCAATCACAAATTTTCATCCTGTCAAATTTCAATACAAGAAAGGTATCTATGTTTCCTTGATTCACACTTAATATAAATAGCTATGATAAAATTGATTACCTCAGGTAAGGAAGAATTTTTAGGGGAATTTATTGCCTCAAATTTGGGGGGTGGGTATCATCATATAGTGGTTATTGTTGTGTTGTTTTTTCTCTTTGATGCATTACCATAACATTCTCTAAAAAATCAGACTACCTATTAAGTTTTTTTATTCTAGAGTAGCTATTCATGTACACATATCCTCCATTTTATTATCTTTATCCCCATGTACATTTCTTTTCTCAAAATATGTTTGGGGAGACAATATAACACCGTGAATAGGATTAACATGCAATTGATTTATCCACATCAAAAATAACTTAAGGATAATTTTACTAAAGTATTAAGACAATCCAATTGTGTTTTATAGGTTTTCAGTGAATGGAGTATATTTTTAACTAAAATTTCATTTTTAAATTGAAAACTTGCACTTTGGTCATAGTTCACATTGTGTTCCAGATTGAGGTGAGAACAATTTATACACATCAAAAATGATTTATAGGTCATTTTCTAAAATCAGTAAGACAATTTTTGCCCGTTTTATTGGTTTTCAGTGAGTGACACCTGTTTTTAACTAAAATATCATTTTTAAACCAAAACATACATTTCAAGTAATACCAATCACATATTATATAAAATTGAGGTGAGTATGATTACAACATGTCAGAAATGAATTATGGTTTGTTTTCTTAAAGTATCAAATCAATCTAAATGAATTTTCTTAGTTTTATTATGTCACATGCATTTTTTACTAAAATATCCTTTTTAAACTGAAACCACACATTTTGAGTAATATCGATCACACCATGTATAATATTGAGGTTAGGATGATTTATAAATGTCATCAATGACTTGTGGATTATTATTCTAAAGTAATAAGATAATCAAAGTGTGTTTTCTCAGTTTTTAGTGAGTGACACATGTTTTTAACTAAAATGTCATTTTGAAACTAAAACCACACATTTCAAGTCACATCGATCATACCATCTATTATATTGAGGTTTGATTGATTACTACACATCACAAATTACTTATGGATCACTGTCTTAAAGTATCAAAATAATATGAACGTGTTTTCTTTGTTTTGGTAATGTCATGCATCTTTTTAACTAAAATGTCATTTTAAAATAAAAACACATTCTTTGAGACATACTGTTTACACCACATATTATATTGAAGTTCGGTTGATTTTTACACATCACAAATGAATTATGTATTGTTTTCTTCAATTATAAAAAAACATGAATGCATTTTCTTAGTTTTGAGTATTCCACACATCTTTTTAACTAAAATGTTATTTTAAACTAGAAGCACACACTTTGAGTCATATCAGCCACACAATGTTCCAAATTGACGTACGGTTGATTCCTACATGTCAAAATTAACTTAAGTATTATTTTCCTAAAGTATAAAGACAACCCAAGAGTGTTTTATCATTTTTCTATGTGTAACTCAAATTTTTAACCAAAATATCATTTTAAATAGAAAACACTCATTTCGAGCCATAATGGTCACACTATGTATCTGATTTAAGTAAGACTAATTCCTACACATCAAAAATGACTTATGCATCATTTTCCTAAATTATAAAAACAATATAAATGTATTTGCGCAATTTTGAGTATGTCAGATTTATTTTTTTTAATGTTATTTTTAAACTGAAACCACACATTTTGAGTCATAATAGTCACACTGTGTATCAAATTGATGTGTGATTGATTACTATATGTCACAAATGGCTTATGTATCATTTTCATAAAGTATTAAACAATATAAATGTGTTTTCTCAATTTTGAGTATGTCACATGAATTTTGAACAAAATTTTCCTTTTAAACCAAAACACACAATGTGAGTCATATCAGTCACACTATTCATTGATTTGATGTTTTATTGATTAATACACATCAAAAAATGAATCAAGGATCATTTTAATAATGTATAAATACAATAAATGTTCATTTTTTTAGTTTTCAGTGAGCGACACATGTTTTAACTAAAATGGAATTTTTAAACTAAAAACCCTCATTTTGAGTCATACCAATCACATTGTGTTAGATTGAGGTACGAGTGATACCTACATGTCAAAATTTTATTATGGATCATTTTTCTAAAGTATAAAAGTAATCTGACTTTGTTTTCCCAGTTTTTTCTACATCTTGCATATTTTTAACTAAAATGTCAATTTAAACTAAAAAAATGCACTTTGAGTCATTTGTAAACTAAAAACACACACTAATGAACATAAAAAATCAAATAAAGAAAAAATATCTCTATTAAGAGAACAAACAGCACTTGAGTTCATTATTATTGTTGCATACTTTGTTAAGAATTGTTTTTTGAGCATTTTATGCTCTGAATAGAGAAAAAATGGTTTAAGAAATAACAATTCTTGATGAAGTCATTTCTTCAGGATCTATGTGAAAATTAACTAAATAATTATAAGATAAAAATGATAAAGAAATTAAATAAAATTATTAGATAAAATTATGTTAAAAGTAACTAAATAAGTAGTAGGAAGTCACCTCTTCAGGATGTCTGCATACATTATGAAACTATGTATTCTATCCATTTTTTTCTAAAAAAATCTATTACCTTTTTGAATATGAGGATTTTCTATAGTCCTGATAGTACTAGAAAAATATAAGTAAATAAAGGATTAATAAATATTTTAAATGAAATTGTAATTATCATAAAAAATACCACTTCGGGGATGCTATTTTGTTGATAAAATAAGATATCTTTCATAAATTTTCAAACGTAATAACCATAATATTTATAATTAGTTTATTTCAGAAACTATATAAACATTGAAAAAATAATAAATTTATTTTGATATATGTTTTTATAGTGAAATATTACTATATATATAGTAATTTTTATCCACTTATAGAATTTGGTGGGCTTCTTGTGCTCATGGACTATCCTCATGCCATGATTTTGAAGATATTTAAACTCCACCCAATCATAATTTTTTTCATTAAAATATAATATAAAATGTATAAATTTAAGTCTATTTTTAAAATGTTTCATGTATTGTATTAAAAATAGATAAATTTCATTATATGTGGTCAATTTGTTGGGTATCTATGCAATGAATCCACAGAATAAATCCATGAAGTATCCAAGTTGATTGCAATGGGAAATCAATGCTACCTAAAGAAAGGAATAAGTAATTAAAGGAATGTAAATATATTTTATATGATTAAATTATATAGTTTTACCTCTACATCATGAGTATTAAGGAAAGTCTTCCATATGTAAGTTTTTTTTCAAACATTTCATACAATTTGTCACTATTACTGAATATTCCTCTTCTTCCAATGAGATTTTTTGCATAGAGGTGACGTGAGGACTAATGAGTCCAAATTTTTATTTATAGGGGTTTTAGTTCAAATAGTAATGATATATATGACTGAAAATATATGAATATCATTTAAATATAATTAATATAATAGATTGGATTTTGGAATTTTTTTTATAAAAACACACCTCATGTATACATTTATAACTGAGAATCCTAGCCATCCATGCTTGAGGATTTTATCTATATTCCCAAGAACAAAAAGTATGTAATGGAATATCCATAATTTTTTTTCTTCAAAATCAATTATGGTTGTACCACCATTTTTGAACATCGTATCCACATTAACTTGTAATATTAATAAATGTGGAAGTTTAACTGGAGGGGTAATGGTACTTTTTAAAGGTCTTTTCGATCAATTTGTTGATCCTTTATATTATTTTGACTCAACTTTATGTTTCCACTTACATTTATTTGTCTATAATATCATTCATCATTTCAGTCCTTTTTATATTAATTATTAAAGGTTTTGTGTAAAAAAAATTGTAAATGAATACCTCATTTTCTATATGTATTTTTACAAGATCAAAAAACCATGCTACGAAAGTTCTAATAGAAAATTTAACTGTGTGAACATTCAGATCATCAAGGGGAATGGGTATCTTGGTGCTTGTCTTGTGAGCTATGTGAATCCCAAATCTCACATGACCTTTTATAATTTCATTATTGTGTAGAATATCTCCTTGTATGTTATACATTGTACCCATAAGGGTGAGTGTTAATAGATATAAATCACAATAATTTTCATCTTGTCAAATTTCAATACAGGAAATGTATATATGTTTTCTTGATTCACACTTAATATAAATAGATATGATAAAATTGATTACCTCAGGTAAGGAATACTTTTTAGGGGAATTGATTACCTCAAATTTGGGGGGTGGGTATCATCATATAGTGGTTATTGCTGTGTTGTTTTCTCTCTTTGATGGATTCCCATAACATTCTCTAACAAATCAGACTACCTATTAAGTTTTTTATTATAGAGTATCTATTAATGTATGCATGTCCTCCATTTTTTTATCTTTATACCCTTGTACATTTCTTTTATCAAATTATGTTTGACTAGACAATATAAAACCCACACCTTTGACGTGACCATATTTTTCTGTCCGCTTCAAGTCCATTGAAATTAGTCATTCATCGGGTACAACTGATGACGATTCTTATGTTTAAACTGGATAAAAAATAATGGAAAATAAGTAATAATTGTTATGTCATACTGATTTAAAGTAGAACAAAATTTTCTTATTCCATACTTACACATGATTTCCATACCTTTTTTCCTATTTTCATATATTTGCATTCTGTCTTTATTTAGATGAGCCTCCTTCCATAACACATGTCGCGGGATGAAAGTGGATTTAGATTTTGATTCATCAATCCATATATAAACAAAGGAACAGATTTATTTTGTTGTTTCATTCCATATAAAGTATTATTGTAGATTTAAAATATATACTATTTTTTCAAATAAAGCGTACCCCATCCTTGCTTTATAGTAGGGGAATGTTGGTTTGTTGCATGCTATTTATTCTCATCACTCAATTGTTGTTTCATAAATTAATAATTCTTAATCAAAGTGATTAATATACATATTATAGAGTAATTTATTACCAATCACAATGTACCTTAACATTTTCCTCCTCATGATGACTAATAAATGTATTCCATGTTTCTTGTTTTATCATGTGTGCATAAATCTGTGGTGGGTGCAGGTTTAATTTCCCTTCATCATCCCAGATATGATGGTCAGTAAAAAAAATCTAAAATCCACTATTATCCTTTTCAATGATCATTAATACAAATTTCATTCAATATAAATCTAGTATTAATGCACTTTTTAGGTGATAATGAAGAGTAAATCAACATTTCATTATTTTATTTTTTTAGCAAAATAAAAAAAAAGTATTTCATAATGTTACCCTAATATATTCCCAAATTAGTGCCTTAACCATGGTCACAACATTGTTCCATTTATCTATATCAACCAACACATACATTCAAGTGGTGATCCCAATGTAACTAATCAAAATGAACTTATTGGGGTTAAAAATTAAGTCATGTAAAGTCCATCCAACCTCAAATTTGATGCCTCTACTTCATGCATTAATAATTTTTGTTAACACCATTGTGTTGCAATGGTTATGTTTTTTTGGGACACAGGCTATTCAACTTTTACCATTTCCTTGGATTCAATATTTTTAATATATTATTCCTTGGGATTGGTAGCATTGACATGTAGAGAACATTGGGAGCATCAACATGTTGAGAAACCTGTTTTTCTTTAGGATTGGGAGCATAATCCTAGCAAGATTATATTAACTATATAAGTGGTTGAAAATTTAATTTAGATTATGAAAATTCCTTAGTGAACATATAACAATATGTGGTAACATTATGTATATTATAAAAAAATATAACCTGATTATTGAATTCTCTATTTTTTTGTTTAAAGGTCGAAGGGATTTGACCCCTCTATCAAGTATCAAAATCCCATCATTATAGTCTCCTATGACATATAATACCCCATATACATTGGGACCACTATGAAATAGTTATGATGTCCCAATGAAAGGGTCATCCTCAGTTTAATTGAATTCCAAACCTTTAATGGTTTTAGCTGATAACAAAAAAAATTGACCACTTTTTTGTTTTGTAGGATGTAGAATATAAAATAAATGCACTACCTGTTATTCCATTATAAATGGTTCATACTTGTACAATTTCTTATTGAAATACACTTTCATGAATCCAAATTCATCGATTTAAATACGCTCTTGTTATAAAACCACTTGCATTGAAAAATTGGAACTTGGAATGTTGAATAATATAACTCCCATATTTTTTTGATGATGAAAAATTATGCCATATTCACATAAATTAGATTGATGTCCTTGGTACCATATACACAATCGATTCAACCATAAGTGAAACTTCACTATTTTTTAGGGTAATATATTCATCATGTTCGTTTTTATAGAACATATAACCATTAATTACATAAACCTTATAAGATAATAGATGTGCACTTGGTTTTCTGGATAGACATCGAAGTCATTCTAAAATTGAATTCGGATTTTTAGTTGAATACTTAAAAATATGGTCTCTAAACCATCCTATAAAATATTGATTATATGTTTTTGATATCTAGATTTCATCCCTTGATGGATTAAAATTAATAATAATTACTTTTTGGTTTTCAACATATGGAGAAACCTCCAAATTTTTATGTAAATAATAAAGGTGATCCTATTTCCTATTTTTAATAGTAATTATGAAAACATATATTCTGGAAATTCCTTTACCCACAAGCTACATATTATGATGAGATTTTGGTAGACCAATGCTTTCCAGATAGGATAAGTAGCCATTACAAAATTCAACATCTTCCTTAATAATATATCTCTCTATAATAAAACATTTTGGTTAACTTTTTTTGACACACCCTTTCAAAATATTTATATACCATTCAATGGGGTAAATCCATCTATAATGTACAATACCATATAACTAGATTTATCTAACCATGTGAACCATCAAGTGAACCATCACATAAAATAATGATAGTGGGAAGAACATATCTAATTCACATAATATGATAACAATTTCCTTTTCCATATATTTTAATTTCATCGAGTCTATAACTTTACTACATATAGCTTTGAAAAAGAAACATAGCTTGGTTATTATATGATAGAAATTCTTAGGTAAAATAAAATATAAAGATACAAGCATTATATTTATCATAAAAACATGATAGTCATGTGATTTTATACCCTTTAACTTTAAATTAGTCATTAACTCAATATTCTTGATATTCTATGAATACCTCTATAGTTACTTTACATTATTAAAGAAGTTACAAAACGAATATCTCTCTTTCCTAGGAAGAGTGTAAGTAGTTGGGGGAATAAGAATCTATATTTCACCCTTCTCTAGTGATAACTCTTCCTGTATCCCCATGTGAATCATGACAAACCTATCCTTAATTGCATCATTTTTTTCTGGGTTCATTTATTAATGTGAAAATGAAAACATCACATACATTTTTTTTTTCTAAATGCATAATATTAATAAAATGTCTGACGTATAAAAAATTTCAGTATGATAATTAAAAAAACTGATCATTTTTTCCAATTGATTTTTATAAGGTTTTTCAAATAAGGATTACCAAAATCAACATCCATATCTTTTACTTTATTAAATAACTAATCACCTATTAGTATAGAAAATTCTATACCTTCTTCTGAATTCCCATCAAATGATGTCATCCAATATTGGTATTTATATCATCTGGGTATAAATATGTGATGTCCTAGAAACATAGTATTCTATGAATGTTTCAACTTAACTGAGTGTGTACCTTGTTCACAAATGGAAAACCCTTGAGTTACTTTAATGCCATATCTTGAAAAATTTACATAAGAAAGAAACTCATTTATCATCCCAAATAACATGGATCTCAATATGAAATTTTAATTTCTATAAGCATCATACAACATAACACCTAAATCTCATATTAATTTCAAATCTTCGATCAATATATTCAAATAAACATCAATATCATTACTTGGTTGTTTTGGTATTGATATAATAAGAGAGAACATAATGTATTTTCACTTCATCCCTAACAACAGTTGAAAGTTACAATTTACCAACTAAATGTCCATGTACTATGAGTGTTTCTTTATAATACAAAAGGATTCACTCTATCTATTGATAGTGCAAGAAGATTGTTTCTTGGATCCTTTACAAACTCAAGATACTCATGATCAACTTTCTTCTACCAAGGAGAGTTAGATGGGTGATGAAGTTTCCCATCTTGATTTATTATATCTGCATGCCACGTCAATTTCCTTGCAATCTCCTCACTTAAATTTAGGCACCTAAACCTTGGAATAATTAAAACATACCATAAAACTTTTAAAGGAATTTATTCAACTTTATTGTATCGAGGTGCACCACACTTTGGTCATTTTAATTGATTCATGGTCCTTATTAAATAGTATACAATTATTTAGACATGAATGTATTATTTTAGAGATTATACCCATTCAACATAGAATTCTTTTAACATCATATATTCGAAAAGGAAACTCATTATCTTCTGGTAAAATATAATTCAAGAGATCAATTAGTTTAGTAAAGATGACATCACTCTATCCATTTCCAAATTTTACATTATATAGCTTTAGTATGGCTGAAAATGCTGTATAATAGTACAACCAGCATGCAATGGTGTCTTTATAGAACTATTTAACTTCTAAAATAGATTTGGATAATCAAGAAGTTTATCTTAAACATTCATTTTCATTTACTTAATAGTATCTTCATCATCATTAACACTTGCAATAATATCCTCAATATGGTATTCATCATTCTTCACACTTGTAATAATATCAAATGATCTATAAAATGCAGTGTTATCCCAATCACTTGATATATTTAGTTATTACCGGTGTTTAGTCCAAAATTTATAACTTCTATATATTATGTGATAGATCAAGTGTTCTTTAAACTCCTCTGGAGTAATTAGTCTTGAATAAAAATAGTGTAAACACACATAAAGGATTTAAGAAGGGTTATATGCACGATCTTTTTCAATCATGATGAATTATTTCACCCCATCCTCATTATATTTTTTATTATAATTAAAATCCATCCATTTTTGATTTATATCCATCCTATTTGACTCAACAATGTACATATTTAATAAAATAAATAAATACACAGAAATTACAAGCTTAGAACCCTAAAAGTATATTCTTCACACACACACATTTTCATCATATTTGATATAAAAATTACTTGCATCAATAACTTGTTAGAACATATAAATACCAAGAGTTATATGAATTTCAAGTATTATAACATTATTTTTTTTATTACAAGAAGTTACATTCATAAATCATTCTTTTATTTTGAAATGGATTCATCAAGGGAGAAAATTGACTCTCTTTCACTATCCATGTTTATAAGAAACCTATAGATTTCTATAAATGGATATGTATTAGGGTATATATAATTATATTTCACTACTAAAACATATATAAAAACAAATTACATATTGATGTAGATATTATATTCACCTAAATGATTGGAGGTACCGCTGGCTAATACAAAACGATTATATCACTAGCTGAAGAAAACAACCAGAATCAAAAGAATGAAGAAAAAAATTTAGATTAATGTAAACATGAAAAATATGATTCAGATAAATAGTAACACTCATCTTGAATAGAAAAAACAACCAATATGAATCAAGGACATGAGAGAAGCAAACATCAGCACCTACGATCGACAAAAGTGGTAAAGAAAGTAAGAAAATAGGACATCGAGATTTTTACGTGCTTCAACCAATTGGATTGCATGAATGAGGAAGGGGAATCAAGTTTCACTTTTCAAAAAAAGAGTACAAACAAATACAACCAGCAATGAACATGACCAATGAAAATGAAGACACATAGAAACTATCTGAAGGCTAGGTTATATCACCCCATGACTCGGGATGAAGCCATTCCAAGGGAGTGTCATATACCATACACCTTGGATGGTCCAAGACCCACTTACCAGGGCTAAAACTCACCTCTTTTCATTGATAGAGAGTCTCTATGCAACCAATGTTTCCCAATGTCACCAAGAACATCCTTCTTCATCCTCACCATCATCATCCAAACACAAAGAATGCTAAAAAACACTAGCAGCTCATCATAGCTACTCACCAAGAACTGAAGACGGACACCTCTCTCCCTCTACCGGCCTGTTACTTCAACAACGAGCCAAGGAAGGATTGATATAGTCCTCCACACCCCCTCTCATAGAATCCATAACCACCAAATCCATTTTCCCTCGAAAATAGCCATGCCAGAATAGAGTAGTGGCACACGAAAAGTGAAGATTGTGGGGCCACCAGCGTTAATGATATATGGTCAGTTTTATTACATCGTTTTACATTCACATCCACACGCGGATGGATAGAAATCATCCTAGAAAAACCTTCTAACAACCCGACTAGGTCAAGCAGTGAAAATAACAAGGTATCTAGAGGGTTGAATGTTGGATCAAGAAAATAGGTCAAAAGCATATCTAAGCACAACCTGAGAAAAAAAAACTAGAACATGCATGTAACACCCCAAGCTTCCACGGTACACTTCTCTTTGAATAATACAGTAGTGTGTGTTGTACGCAACTTCAAGTTCTAACACACACCACAACCAATCAAACTAGCCATTATGAATAGTAATACCCACTTTTTGAAATTTTATACATTTTATCTTTCAAAATTGACTTCATTTTTGGATTTAGAATATCGAAATTATCTTAGGGTGAATTTTTGGTACTTTTTGGATAACTTTCATATTTTGATGAATAGTGAAAATTACTAAATTTTGATTAAAAACAACTTTTTTAATTGAAATAATTAATAGTGATAAATTATGAATTTGAGTTATTTTAAAGTATATTTAGAATATATTTTTACCACTTAATACATTTTTGGTCATTGTACGTAATTTCACATTTAAACCGGACATAAACAAGTGTCAATCTTTTGATAGTTATTATTTCTTAAAAACACGTTTTTTGTTTTGACAGTGGGAATTAATTTCTGCCACTTCTGTATTTTGAATTTAGAAAAATGGATTCCATATTTAGAATCAGGAGTTCCAAATTGTGTAAATAGGTAACTTTTATTTTTAGACATTTTGAATAATTACTTCGGTAAATATTTTATTTACCATGGTTAAAGGGTAAATCCGATAAATAAAGGTAAAAAATTAATATTATAATAATAATAAATTACATTAAATTGTGTCCTAACCCTATTAGTTGATTCATTTACGACCATGGGCATCTTTGGGTTGATTTTTGGACCCCATGGATCCACTTGTAAGTGATAATGACAATTTATATTCATTAAGTTAAAGTAAATACAAAAATGACATAAGTATATATCTTTTAGAAATTTTTTTTACCTAGGGTTATATATGTTATTTTTAGACTATAAATATTCATTATAAAGATAAAAATATTTCCTACATAATGGTATTTTATTTATAATTTTTATACATTTAATAATTAAATATATTTATGACACAATAATGATGCAGTATTTTCCTTATTAATGAAAGAATCAAATAATTGGTATTATAAATGTTAAAATAAATATAATTTGAACGTTTTGATGACATCCATGAATTTTATTGGTTAATATGAAATTTTAGGATTGCTTAAATGAATTTAGTTCAAATTAATAAAGATTTTATGACTTTAACAAAAATTAATTATTAAATAGTGTCAAAATTGACATAAATGAGTTTTTAAAAAACATATTATATTATTAATTGATATTTTATTCCTAAAAATCTAAGGTTCAGAAAAAAGACTTATATCATGATATTTGTATCATTAATGGACCAATTTGGGGTTTCTAGGAAGTATATAGTAAGTTTATTAACCATATAATATAAAAATACAAAGTGACATGGTAATGTCAAACTATTTAACTAAGAGTTAAATATAAATTATAAGATTAATATAGTGACCCAAACCTGTCTAAAATCTATTGGATGAAAGTATTTCGACCCATAACCACCTTAGACTTTAAATAATTTAGTTTGGAGCCATTCAAAACCGAATATTAATTTATTATAAAATAATACATTAAGTTTTTCCTAAAGAGCCCCTCCTCCCCCTTATAAAAGGAGACCACTTATAACCAATTCTTCATACCTTCAAATCCTTTTGGTTCGGCCAAAACCTACCCAAATATACTCTCAAATTCTCTCAATTCAACCCAGAGGCCTTAGTTTGATCATAAAGCCAACCTAATGAGCCCTTTTGATCAAATCAAAAGGAAGAACCCGAAGAAGAGGTAATGATTTCACCACCCTCTTTCAAGTTCCTTTCTTCTTCCACTTATTATTTCTTTGTTATTTCCATCCTAAAATAATAAATCCAGTATCTTATATATACTGTGATGTTATTATAAATATGTTACAAAAAAATTCATTATTCTATCCACCCTTTGAATGACATGTCACCATGCGTGTGTACGTACGACTTACCGTCTCCACGTCGTGGTGTAATTGTTACTAAATACATTATTATTTGGATGGGTATAATAATGAAGTGTATTTGATGTAAATAATAAATATAACATGATAAGTATTCTGTATATATGATATACCATCCAATTATATATTATTTTAATATCAAAAGAATGATATTGTTGCTCGTACGTACGTACGGACTACCGTCTCCACGAACGCGATGAGATTCATTCCCCATCGTATCCATTCAAGTCTAATTATCATTTGATGATTAAAAATAATGTTTAAGGACTTGATATCATTCTAGATATGAATAATATACAACTGATCCATAACAAACACGCCTTATGTAGAAAAACATATAGAAGAAAGCGAGTAAGTTAACACCTGAAATGACGATAATACTAAGATATTATTAACAAATCAATGTTAAAAGATCATATATGATATCATATTAATGTATATGATTATTTTATAATTTAATAACAATAATTTCACCATTATACAGGATTTTAACCTACCCTCGACAAAGAAAAAGTACAAGGTAAGGGTTTATTTCACAATCTCTTCATTATCTGAGGTTGTTTATACATAATTATCTACTGGGACCTCTTTATCATCCACATCCATGATTCTTAAAAATGTATTTCAAATAATTATTACTATTTCACAGAATATAGGTTAAAGTCATTTATACCCTTTTTTTTTACCTTTTATAAGATGTTTATAAAGGAATCTTTCCGTCATTTTCCAAACAAGGTCCTTTTTAAACTTTTCGACAGAATTAAGGTAGGAATGTCTTTTTTAACTTATGCAGCGGGTAAAGCTATTTTCCGCCATTTTAAAATCATCGAAGCTTCCCTTAAAAGCTTATAAGAATATTTTCAAAGTAAATTTTTTCTTTTATAATTATGTGACTCTTAAATGATTTCAAAAAAGAGATATTTCTCTCAAATAGTTTTTATTTAATCTTTGTCAATATCATTTTAAATGTTTTAAAGATTTATTCTTCTAAACAATTCTCATTAATTTCCATGTTTTCAAAATGGTTTTAAGTATTTATTTAAAGGGACATGAATGTTTTAAAATGTTAATTACTTTAAAATGTTTCAAAGTGGTATGAGACACTTTGATTAAAAAATTTATTTAAATGTATTCATTTCTAAATTGTGTGACTTTTAAATGTTTTCATGAAAAGGGATATTTCAATCAAAGAGTTTTACAAATCATTTCCATCTATGTCAAATCCCTTAACGGATTTGAAGCTTTGTTTTGAAGTTGATTTATTATGACACAAAACTTCCATATTGTATTGAAGGTTTTGTGATATTTTTGACTATGAGTGTGTTATTTTTATACCATTCATGGTTTATGGTTAAAGTATTGAAATTTCATATCCTAGTTCTTATATGAATGTTTATGTTATATTTCAACCTTTTCATATGAGTAATGTGTTGGATATAGTAAGTGACAGGTGGAGCCCGCTATAGCTCCTCGATGCATCGGTAGGTCTCATGAGACAACTAGACGTGGAATTGGCCGAGCCTTTTTCCCAATTTGATTTATGGTTTTGGCTGAGGCCTTAATCATTTTAGACATCTTGGCCGAGTCCTTGACAAAATGTTTTAGAATGTCTGACATTATACATTCCCTCATTATGGAAATAATATTGATGGTTCATGTGGTCATTCGACTAGTAGAATACCCATGATTATGTTTTATTATGGCATTATTTACTCAACTCATATTCTTTCCATAAAAGTATTCATGTTTATTATTGGTAAAGGAATGTGGATTCAATTATTTACCATGCTTAATATTTATGCCATTTTCTGCTGTATTGCTTACCCTTATTGAGCGTTTGAGCTCACCCCTTTCTATGTTTTATTTTTCCCAGGATTCTAAGAAGTGTATTATGATTTATATGAAGGGTTAAGCTAAAGGGAATAATGACATTCTCAAAGAACTATTTACGCTGTGTTTTATATTTGAAATTGTAATGTAATGTTAATATATGTAATCTATTTTCCAAGACTGTTAAACCAATCGGTCCTTCGGGACTTGATTCCTTGTAATCGTGCCAATGTATTAAAATAATGCACCGCCTCTGGGTAAATGGGGTCGGGGAATTACAGTTGGTATCAGAGGAAGTTTATCAATAACTTTGAAAGCTAGATTAAGATAAAATTTGATTAGAGCACATAGTCCTAAGATAGACTTTGAGGATTAGTATAGAATAAATTCCTATAATTTTGGTAATGTAGAGATTTTATGAGTTTTCCGAGCAATACATCCCTGTCTGGATACGAGAGGGTAGAGGTGGATCTGGCACAGATGTACCTAGGGGTAAAACCCGAAAAACCGCTTTGAGCTAGACTCGAATGGGAACTGGTGCACAACAACGGGCTTTGCTGCACTCTTGGTTACGACACTCCCGGGGGATATGCTTAGGATAATTCTCATTTTCTTTACAAACCATTATGAAGGGTTTATAAGTATATACTTCCTCAAAGATTTTTTTTTATGATTATGGATTAAATCCATAAACTGTTCAATTTACGTTAGCTATTTTACAAGTTTGGAGTTATTCATTACAATTCATAAACTGACCTAGTGTATGCCATTGTTTAGAAATGGCACCTAGTAGAAGGAATGATAACTCTAGTAATACGCATGATCCAAAGAGTAAGAAGGATCATATCTTTCATGGTCTTAAGATAGAATTTAGAAGGGAAATAGTCTCCCACGTATTATCATCGTATGAAGAAATAGTATTGTGTGTTGATAAGATAAGTAAATAATTATCGGAGTCCTATGGATTTGAAGGGAAGCCAAAGAAGAATAGGATGGTACAGAGAAGGACAGATAAAGGGAAGAAGGTAAAGAAGGATTTTCCCATATGTGATAACTATGGGAAGAAACACCCTGGAACTTGGCTAAAGGGAATGTGAGTTTGTTATAACTGTGGAGAAAAAGGACACCAAGTACATGATTTCAAGGGTCATAAAAAGGTTTCAAATGTACAATGCTTCATCTATAACGAGTTGGTACACTATGCGAACCAATATCCAAATCATCAGAGTATGCCCCAAATGATGCTATTGGATAATAATAAAGTTATGATACTACCTCAGATGAAGAAGAATGACTAGTGTTCTTATGTTGTTATTTTAGGATTATTTCATTTGAGTTTTGTATCAACAATATACTGGTTATATGAATTATGGAGATAAATAAGGATTGTACTGCAATACTATTTTATTGAGGATTTGATATTATATGGTTCTAAGAAAAGTGACTTAAATAGTAAGTGGAAATTTTGGTAAAATACATGGTTGATGGAAAGGTAATCCATAATATGGTCCCGATAATGAGGTAGTGATTTTGGAATAATAGAAGGTTGATTTGGATAAATTATATTGGATATTCTTGACTACCTTGAAACTGATTAATGATTTGTCATTGTTGTAGTTTACAAAATTTTTTGATAGAAGGAGTATATCCAGTATTCTATAAGGAATAAGGGATCATGAATGTAATCAATAAAGTTTTATGGTAATTCAGGATGTTGTAGTATTTTAAATGAATACATGATGAAGGTGTTCACATGTTATTAAGAGGAAAAAAAGACATTTATTGTTTGTACCTTCCTTATAAATTTTGGATGGTGAGTTTGGACAAAAGTATTTTGGATAATTCTAGTTTGAGATTATTTTTGGATTGCCATAAAAGGACAACCCAGAGGTCGGGCGACAACCCGTCGTGTCGGGCAAGGCCGTGAGACTTGAACCTGCAACCGAAAGGTGACTAGAGTGTATCACCTACCACTGGCCCACGTGATGTCCTAGATTGAATAATGTAGTCTTTTTTTAAAAAAAATCCTGGTAGATGAATTATAAATTCATTTTTTTAAACCTTATACGAATAAGATAAATAGAATATTATTTTTAAGTTCTATTATCTTTTAGAGTGAAAGATGAGTTTGTGGTAGAAATTAGTTAAAAGATGAGACTCTACTTGTCAAGTATATATTTTTCTTCTTCTCTTATTCTATGAAGGAATTAATTCTTATACTTTAGTGAAGGGATCTTAAAAAAAAAATATGTTATCCTAATACCATATGTTTTGTTGAACTGATGGTATTTTAAATCATCATAGATTGATGAATTTAAGGGCCTCAATTTTACACTTGTTTGTGATTGATGACCTCAATCAATACCTATAAATATTTACATTTTTACTCCAATTATATGTCTCTAATTACCACCAATGTTCTCCTAATCGAGATCATAATTTGGTGGTGACCCTTTCATTTTCCTTTTCCTCTTATTAAGACTAAATTTTATTAACCTAATTTCCGATGTGGGTTTTCCCAAAGGTATTTTCTATTTTCAACCTTTTATTTTTGAAAAATAATTTCAAATTGCGAGGATGAAATTTATTGAAGGAGGGTAGAATGTAACACCCCAAACTTCCACGGTATGCTTCTCTTTGAATAATACAGTAGCGTGTGTTGTACGCAACTTCGAGTTCTAACACACACCACAACCAATCAAACTAGCCGTTATGAATAGTAATTCCCACTTTTTTAAATTTTATACATTTTATCTTTCAAAATGGACTTCATTTTTGGATTTGGAATATCGGAATTATCTTAGGGTGAATTTTTGGTACTTTTTGGATAACTTTCATATTTTGATGAATAGTGAAAATTACTAAATTTTAATTTAAAAAAACTTCTTTAATTGAAATAATTAATAGTGATAAATTATGAATTTGAGTGATTTTAAAGTATATTTAGAATATATTTTTACCACTTAATACAATTCCAGTCATTGGAAGTAATTTCCCGGACATAAACAAGTGTCAATTTTTTGATAGTTATTATTTTTAAAAACACGTTTTTTGTTTTGACAGCGGGAATTAATTTTAAATTAATTTATACCACTTATTTGTTTTGAATTTCAAAAAATGTATTCCATATTTAGAATCAGGAGGTCCAAATTGTGTAAATAGATAACTTTTATTTTTAGACATTTTGAATAATTACTTCGGTAAATATTTTATTTACCATGGTTAAAGGGTAAATACAGTAAATAAGGGTAAATAAATAATATTATAATAATAATAAATTACCCTAAAACATGTACTAACCCTACTGGTTGATTAATGTCCGACCATGAGAATCTTTGGGTCGATTTTTGGACCCCATGGATCCACTTGTAAGTGATAATGACACTTTATATTAATTAAGTTAAAGTAAATACAAAAATGACATAAGCATATATCTTTTAGAAAAACAATTTTTACATAGGGTTATATATGTTATATTTTAGACTATAAATATTCATTAAAAATCCAAAATGATTTCCTACATAATAGTATTTTATTTATAATTTTTATGCATTTAATAATTAAATATATTTATGACACAATAATGATGCAATATTTTCCTTATTAATGAAAGAATCAAATAATTGGTATTATAAATGTTAAAATAGATATAATTTGAAAGTTTTGATGACATAAATGAATTTTATTGGTTAATATGACATGTTATTATTGCTTAAATTAATTTTTTTTGAATTATTAAAGATGTTAAGATTTTAAAAAAAATCAATTATTAAATAGTGTCAAAATTGACATAAATGAGTTTTTAAAAGAAATATTATATTATTAATTGATATTATATTCTTAAAAATATAAGTCTCGGCCAAATGACTTATATCATGATAAGTGTATCATTAATAGAACAGTTGGGGGTCTCTTGGATGTATATAGAAAGTTTTTTAACCATGTAATATAAAAATACAAAGTGACATGGTAAATGTCAAACTATTTAACTAAGAGTTAAATATAAATGATAAGGTTAATATAGTGACCCAAACCTGTCTAAAATCTATTAGATGAAAGGATTTAGACCCATCCCCACCTTAGAATTTAAATAATCCAGTTTGGAGCCATTAGAAACTGAATGTGAATTTATTATAAAAAAATACTTTAAGTTTTTCCTAAAGAGGCCCTCCTCCTCCTTATAAAAGGATACCACCTCTAACCAATTCTTAATACCTTAAAAGCATTTTGGTTCATCCAAAATCTACCAAAATATTCTCTAAACTTCCCTCAATTCAACCTAGAGGCCTTAGTTTGATCAAAAAGCCAACCCAAGGAGCCCTTTTGATCAAATCAAAAGGAAGAACCCGAAGAAGAGGTAATGATTTCACCACCCTCTTTCAAGTTTCTTTCTTCTTCCAATTCTTCTTTATTTGTTATTTCCATACTAAAATAATAAATACAGTATATTATATATACTGTGATGTTATTATAAATATTTTACAACCAAATTCATTATTCTATCCACCCTTTGAATGACATGTCACCATACGTGTGTACGTACAGCTTACCGTCTCCACGTCGTGGTGTAATTGTTATTCAATACATTATTATTTGGATGGGTATAATAATGAAGTGTATTTGATGTAAATAATAAATATAAAATGATAAAGATTATTTATATATGATATACCATCCAATTATATATTATTTTAATATCAAAATAATGATATTGTCGCTCGTGCGTACGTACAGACTACCGTCTCCACGAACGCGATGAGATTCATTCCCCATCGTATCCATTCAAGTATAATTATAATTTTTTGATTAAAAATAATGTTTAATGACTTGATATCATTCTATATATGAATAATATACAACTGATCCATAACAAACACGGCTTATGAAACAAAACATATAAAAGAAAACGCGTAAGTTAACACCTGAAATGACGATAATAATAAGATATTGTTAACAAAGAAATGTTAAAAGATCATATATGATATCATATTAATGTATATTATTATTGTATAATTTAATAACAATAATTTCACCATTATACAGGAGGTTAACCTACCCTCGACAAAGGAAAAGTACAAGTTAAGGGTTTATTTCACAATCTCTTCATTATCCGAGGTTGTTTATACGTAATTATCTACTGGGACCTCTTTATCATCCATATCCCTGATTCTAAAAAATTTATTTCAAATAATTATTTCTATTTTATAGACTATGGGTTAAATTCATTTATACCATTTTTTTACCTTTTATAAGATGTTTATAAAAGGAATCTTTCCGTTGTTTTCCAAATAAGGTCCTTTTTTAACCTTTTCGACAAAATTAAGGTAAGAATGTATTTTTTTAACTTATACTGCGGGTAAGGCTATTTTCTGCTATTACAAAATCATCGAAGCTTCCCTTACAAGCTTATAAGAATATTTTCAAAGTAAATGTTTTATTTTATAATTATGTGACTCTTAAATGATTTCAAAAAAAGAGATATTTTTCTCAAATAGTTTTGATTTCATCTATGTCAACATCATTTTAAATGTTTTAAATATTTTTTCTTCTAAACCATTCTCATTAATGTCCATGTTTTCAAAATGGGTTTAAGGATTTATTTAAAGGTACATGAATATTTTAAAATGTTAATTACTTTAAAATCTATCAAAGTGGTATGGGACACTTTGATTCAAAAATGTCTTTAAATGTCTTCCTTTCTAAATTGTGTGACTTTTAAATGTTTTCATGAAAAGGGATATTTCAATCAAAGAGTTTTACAAATCATTTCCATCTCTGTAAAATCCTTTAATGGATTTGAATCTTGTTTTGATGTTGATTTATTAGGATACAAAACTTCCATATTGTATTGAATGTTTTGTGATATGTTTTACTATGGATGTGTTATTTTTATACCATTCATGATTTATGGTTAAAGTATTGACATTTCATATCCTAGTTCTTATAGGAATGTTTATGTTATGTTTCAACCTTTTCATATAAGGAATGTATTTGACATATTAAGTGACGGGTGAAGCCCGCTATAGCTCCTTGATGCATCAGTAGGTCTCATGAGACAACTAGACGTGGAATTGGCCAAGGACTTTTCCTAATTTGATTTATGGTTTTGGCCGAGGCCTTAATCATTTTAGACCTCTTGGCCGAGGCCTTGACAAAATGTTTTAGAATGTCTGGCATTATACATTCCCTCATTATGGAAATAATATTGATGGTTCATGTGGTCATTTGACTAGTAGAATACCCATGATTATGTTTTATTATGTCATTATTTACTCAACTCATATTCTTTCCATATAAGTATTCATTTTTATTATTGGTAAAGGCATGTGGTTTCAATTATTCACCATGCTTAATATTTATGCCATTTTCTACTGTATTGATTACCCTTACTGAGCGTTTGAGCTCACCCCTTTCTATGTTTTATTTTTCCCAGGATTCTAAGAAGTGTATTATGATTGATATGCAGGGTTAAGCTAAAGGGAATAATGGCATTCTCAAAGAACTATTTACGCTGTATTTTATGTTTGAAATTGTAATGTAATGTTAATATATGTAATCTATTTTCCAAGACTGCTAAACCAATCGGTACTTTGGGACTTGACTCCTTGTAATAATTATAATGTATTAGAATAATGCACCGAATCTGGGTAACTAGGGTCGGGGCGTTATAGTTGGTATTAGAGGAAGTTTAGCAATAACCTTGGAATCTAGATTTAGATAAATTTTTATTAGAGAACACAGTCCTAAGATAGACTTTGAGGATTATTATAGACAAAATTCCTAGAATTTTGGTAATGTAGAGATTTTTTGAGTTTTTCGAGCAATACATCCCTGTCTGGATACGAGCTGGTAGAGGCGGCTCTGGCACAGATCTACCTAGGGGTAAAACCTGAAAACACTGCTTTGAGCTAGACTCGAACGAGAACTGGTGCATGACAATGGGCCTTGCTGCACTCTTGGTTATGACACTCCCGGGGGATATGGTTAGGATAATTATCATTTTATTTACAAACCATTATGAAGGGTTTATGAGTATATACTTACTCAATTTTTTTATGATTATGGATTATATCCATAAACTGTTCAATTTATGTTAGGTATTTTACAAGTTTGGAGTTATTCATTGAAATTCATAAACTGACCTAGTGTATGCCATTGTTTACAAATGGCGTCCAGTAGAAGGAATGAGAACTCCATCAATACACATGATCCAAAGAGTAAGAAGGATCATATCTTTCATTATCTTAAGCCAGAATTTAGAAGGGAAATAGTCTCCCACGCATTATCATCATATGAAGAAATACTATCGTGTGTTGATAAGATAAGTAAAGAATTCTCAAAGTCCTATGGATTTTAAGGGAAGCCAGAGAAGAAAAGGATGGTACAGAGAAGGACAGATAAAGGGAAGAAGGTAAAGAAGGATTTTCCCATATGTGATAACTGTGGGAAGAAACCCCCTGGAACTTGCCTGATGGGAATGTGAGTTTGTTATAAGTGTGGAGAAAAAGGAAATCAAGTATGTGACTGCAAGGGTTAGAAAAAGGTCTCAAATATACAATGATTAATCTATAAAGAGTTGGGACACTACACGAACCAATGTCCAAATCATCAGAGTATGACCCAAATGACGCTATTGGATAATAATCAAGTTATGATACTACCTCAGATGAAGAAGAATGAGTAGTGTTCTTATGTTGTTATTTTAGGATTATTTCATTTGAGTGTTGTATCAACAATATACTGGTTATATGAATTATAGAGATAAATAAGGATTGTACTGCAGTACTATTTTGTTGAGGATTTGAGATTATATGGTTCTAAGAAAAGTGACTTAAATAGTAAGCGGCACTTTTGGTAAAATACATGGTTTATGGAAAGGCAATCCTTAATATGGTCCCGATAATGAGGTAGTGATTTTGGAATAAGAGATGGTTGATTTCAATAAATTATATTGGATATTCTTGACTACCTTGAAACTGAATAATGATTTGTCATTGTTGGAGTTTACAACATTTTTTGGTAGAAGGAGTATATCCAGTATTCTATAAGGAATAAAGGATCATGAATGTAATCAATAAGGTTTTATGGTAATTCAGTATGTTGTAGAGTTTTAAAAGAATACACGATGAAGGTGTTCACATGTAATTAAGCGGAAAAAATGATATTCATTGTGTTTACCTTTTTTATAAAGTTTGGACGGTGAGTTTGGACAGAAGTATTTTGGATAATTCTAGTTTGAGATTATTTTTGGATTTTCATAAAAGGACATCCCGGAGGTCGGGTGGCAACCCGTCGTGTCCGACAAGGCCGCGAGAGTTGAACCCGCAACCGAAGGGTGACTAGGGTGTATCACCTACCACTAGACCACATGATGTCCTAGATTGAATAATGTAGTCTTTTTTTTAAAACAATTCTGATAGATGAATTATAAATTCATTTTTTTGAACCCTATACGAATAGGATAAATAGAATATTATTTTTAAGTTCTATTATCTTTTAGAGTGAAAGAGGAGTTTGTGGTAGAAATTAGTTAAAAGATGGGACTCTACTTGTCAAGTATATATTTTTCTTATTCTCTTATTCTATGAAGAAATTAATTCTTATACTTTAGTGAAGGGATATTAAAACCAAAAATATGTTATCCTAATACCATATGTTTTGTTGAACCTATGACATTTTAAATCATCAGAGATTGATGAATTTAAGGCTCTCAATTTTACACTTGTTTGTGATTGATGACCTCAATCGCTACCTATAAATATTTACATTTTCCCTCCAATTATATGTCTCTAATTTACACCAATGTTATCCTAATCGAGATCATAATTTTGTGGTGACTCTTTCATTTTCCTTTTCCTCTTATTAAGACTAAATTTTATTAACCTAATTTCTGATGTGGGTTTTCCCAAAGATATTTTCTATTTTCAACCTTTTATTTTTGAAAAATAATTTCAAATTGCGAGGATGAAATTTATTTAAGGAGGGGAGAATGTAACACCCCAAGCTTCCACGGTATGCTTCTCTTTGAATAATACAGTAGCATGTGTTGTACACCACTTCGAGTTCTAACACACACCACAACCAATCAAACTAGTCGTTATGAATAGTAATTCCCACTTTTTAAAATTTTATACATTTTATCCTTAAAAATGGACTTCATTTTTGGATTTGGAATATTGAAATTAGCTTAGGGTGAATATTTGGATAACTTTCATATTTTGATGAATAGTGAAAATTAATAAATTTTAATTAAAAACAACTTTTTTAATCGAAATAATTAATAGTGATAAATTATGAATTTTAGTGATTTTAAAGTATATTTAGAATATATTTTTACAACTTAATACAATGTTGGTCATTGGATGTAATCTCACATTTAAACCGGACATAAAAAAGTGTCAATTTTTTGATTGTTATTATTTCTCAAAAACACGTTTTTTGTTTTGACAATGGGAATTAATTTTAAATTAATTTCTTCCACTTATGTGTTTTGAATTTAGAAAAATGGATTCCATATTTAGAATCAGGAGGTCCAAATTGTGTAAATAGGTAACTTTTATTTTCAGACATTTTGAATAATTACTTCGGTAAATATTTTATTTACCATGGTTAAAGGGTAAATCCGGTAAATAAGTATAAAATAATAATATTATAATAATAATAAATTATTCTAAAACGTGTCCTAACCCTATTGGTTGATTCATATTCGACCATGGGCATCTTTGGACCGATTTTGGGACCCCATGGATCCACTTGTAAGTGATAATGACACTTTATATTAATTAAGTTAAAGTAAATACAAAAATGACATAAGCATATATATTTTAGAAATTTTTTTTTAAATAGGGTTATGTATGTAATATTTTAAACTATAAATATTCATTAGAAAGGTAATAAAATTTCCTACATAATGGTATTTTATTTATAATTTTTATACATTTAATAATTAAATATATTTATGACACAATAATGATGCAGTATTTTCCTTATTAATGAAAGAATCAAATAATTGGTATTATAAATGTTAAAATAAATATAATTTGAAAGTTTTGATGACATACAAAAATTTTATTGGTTAATATGACATGTTAGGATTTCTTAAATGAATTTATTTTGAATTAATAAAGATTTTAAGACTTTAACAAAAATAAATTATTAAATAGTGTCAAAATTGACATAAATGAGTTTTTAAAACAAATATTATATTATTAATTGATATTCTATTCCTAAAAATCTAAGGTTCGGCCAAAGGACTTATATCATGATAGGTGTATCATTAATGGACCACTTGCGTGTCTCTTTGAAGTATATAGTAAGTTTATTAACCATATAATATAAAAATACAAAGTGACATGGTAAATGTCAAACTATTTAACTAAGAGTTAAATATAAATGATAAGGTTAATATAGTGACCCAAACCTGTCTAAAATCAATTGGATGAAAGCATTTCGACCCATACCCATATTATACTTTAAATAATCCAGTTTGGAGCCATTAAAAACTGAATATGAATTTATTATAAAATAATACTTTAAGTTTTTCGTAAAGAGCCCCTCCTCCCCCTTATAAAAGGACACCAGTTCTAACCAATTATTCACACCTTCAAAGCCTTTTGGTTTGGCCAAAACCTGCCCAAATATCCTCTCAACTTCCCTCAATTCAACATAGAGGCGTTATTTTGATCAGAAATCCAACCTATGGAGCCCTTTTGACCAAATCAAAAGGAAGAACCCAAAGAAGAGGTAATGATTTCACCACCCTCTTTCAAGTTCCTTTCTTCTTCCACTTCTTCTTTCTTTGTTATTTACATCCTAAAATAATAACACCAGTATCTTCTATATACTGTGACTTTATTATAAATATTTTACAACCAAATTCATTATTCTATCCTCCCTTTGAATGACATGTCACCATACATGCGTACGTACGGCTTACCGTCTCCACGTCGTGGTGTAATTGTTATTCAATACATTATTATTTGGCTGCGTATAATAATGAACTGTATTTGATGTAAATAATAAATATAAAAGGATAAGTATTATGTATATATGATATACCATCCAATTATATATTATTTTAATATCAAAAGAATGATATTGTCGCTCGTGCATACGTACAGACTACCGTCTCCACGAACGCGATGAGATTCATTCCCCATCGTATCCATTCAAGTATAATTATAATTTGATGATTAAAAATAAGGTTTAAGGACTTGATATAATTCTAGATATTAATAAGATACAACCTATCCATAACAAACATGTCTTATGTAACAAAACATATAAAATAAAACGAGTAAGTTAACACCTGAAACGACGATAATACTAAGATATTATTAACAAAGCAATGTTAAAAGATCATATCTGATATCATATTAATGTATATGATTCTTGTATAATTTAATAAAAATAATTTCATCATTATACATGAGGTTAACCTATGCTCTACAATGGAAAAGTACAAGGTAAGAGTTTATTTCACAATCTCTTCATTTTTCGATGTTGTTTATACGTAATTATCTACTAGGACCTCTTTATCATCCACATCCATGATTCTTAAAAATGTATTTCAAATCATTCTTACTATTTTAAAGACTATGGGTTAAAGTCATTTATACCCTTTTTTGACCTTTTATAAGATTTTTATAAGTAATCTTTCCATTGTTTTCCAAACAAGGTCCTTTTTAACCTTTTCGACAAAATTAAGTTAAGAATGTATTTTTTTAACTTATACAGTGGGTATGACTATTTTCCACCGTTATAAAATAATCGAAGCATCCCTTACAAGATTATAATAATATTTTCAAAGTAAATGTTTTCTTTTATAATTATGTGACTCTTAAATGATTTCAAAAAAAGAGATATTTCTCTCAAATAGTTTTGATTTCATCTATGTCAACATCATTTTAAATGTTTTAAAGATTTATTCTTCTAAACAATTCTCATTAATGTCTATGTTTTCAAAATGGTTTTAACAATTTATTTAAAGGGAAATGAATGTTTTAAAATGTTAATTACTTTAAGATGTTTCAAAGTGGTATGGGACACTTTGATCCAAAAATTTCTTTAAATGTATTCCTTTCTAAATTGTGTGACTTTTAAATGTTTTCATGAAAAGGGATATTTCAATCAAAGAGTTTTACAAATAATTTCAATCTATGTCAAATCCTTTAATGAATTTGAAGCATGTTTTGAAGTTGATTTATTATGATACAAAACTTCCATATTGTATTAAAGGTTTTTTGATATGTTTGACTATGGATGTGTTATTTTTATACCATTCATGGTTTATGGTTAAAGTATTGACATTTCATATCCTAGTTCTTATACGAACGTTTATGTTATGTTTCAACCTTTTCATATGAGGAATGTATTGGACATAGTAAGTGATGGGTGGAGCCCGCTATAGCTCCTCGATGCATCGGTAGGTCTCATGAGGAAACTAGACGTGGAATTGGCCGAGGCGTTTTCCTAATTTGATTTATGGTTTTGGCTGAGACCTCAATCATTTTAGACGTCTTGGCCGATGCCTTGATAAAATGTTTTAGAATGTGTGGCATTGTACATTCCCTCATTATGGAAATTATATTGATGGTTCATGTGGTCATTCGACTAGTATAATAACCATGATTAAGTTTTATTATGGCATTATTTACTCAACTCATATTCTTCCCATAAAAGTATTCATGTTTATTATTGTTAAAGTCACGTGGTTTCAATTATTCACCATGAATAATATTTATTCCATTTTCCACTGTATTGCTTTCCCTAACTGAGCGTTTGAGCTCACCCCTTTCTATATTTTATTTTTCCCAGGATTCCAAGAAGAGTATTATGATTGATATGTAGGGTTAAGCTAAATGGAATAATGGAATCCTCATAGAACTATTTATGTAGTGTTTTATGTTTGAAATTGTAATGTAATGTTAATATATGTAATCTATTTTCCAAGACTGCTAAGCTGATCGGTCATTCGGGACTTGATTACTTGTAATCATGCCAATGTATTAAAATAATTCAACGACTCTGGGTAACTGGGGTCGGGGCTTTACAATGCATCCCATTGAGAATATTCCAGTATTTATGATTCAATTAAAATTCAATAAACAAATTTAATTTAATTTTTAAAAAATTCAATTAATAAAAATTCTTACAAAATAAGTGTTATTTACCAAAGAGAAGATTTTAAGGCCTTAGAGGAGATGATAGGTTCAATGGTTAGCTGGAATTGATAGAAGTACTTTTGATCACATTGATCCATTAGAAAGATCAATGGGTTGTAAGAAGAAGATAAGGCCAGAAAAAGAGAGAATGAAGAGGGAATATAGGTAGTGGAATTGTATGATTATGTTACAGTTTCTTGAGTTTATGATTGGAGGAAATAAAAGGATATTTTTAGATTAAATACATGATGCTATATGCTTTTTTTGGGTGAAAACCCAATACCACATCAGTTTCCAGAATGATTGATGGCTAACATATAAGCTTGGATGAGTTACTTGTTGGAATGGTGTAGCCCAATATATTTAGATGAAGTGGGGTTAAATTCTAGTGGCCCAGACTACACACTAGACCGCAACTCCATGGTGAGGTCATTGGGGGTTATAGGGGGCAATTTACCCATGCTCTGGGGGTCTGGGTGCCAAAGGGCCCTAACCCAATTTGTGGGAAACTATAGAAATCCTGAATCACTATAGCAAGGCTGGCCAACAACACCGACAAAGCACTATAGAAGTATGTAATCACTTTAACACTATACAACATGACACTTTAGCATCTTGAACTTTTGGAGAAAATGGTCACTATATCTCTATATACTTCTTGCCACCAACACTATTGTAGCTTGAAATTTGGGTGGTTGTGGCACTGTAGCACAATATACTTACTATGCATTTGGTGGAACAATTTCATAATCTACTTTATGATCTCATTTGATATAGGGTTTCTAATGCACATGAAACTCTAAAAACACACTTTTAATTCTACTCCCAAAATTAGTGAAGTGTTCTACCTCTCCATAGATGTAGGGATCATTTCTTGAACCACATAAATATTCATGTCTTACAATCTTATTCTCATTATTTTTCCCACCATTTATTCATCTATGAACATTTTTTATCCCTGCGACTCCCTATGTTTTCACAACACTCCTCCTACTATCACCAATTGGTTTTAGGATGGAACCCTAGAAGGGTTTATATGTTGGTCCTAGAAGGAATGGGATAACAAGTAATATACCCTAAAAATTGCTATTAGAGGCATGGTGTAGCCTAGGTGTGATGCGGGTGGCCCCAAACTAGTTTGATAATGATAATGATAGATAATTTTGGAGCATGTGGATCCATGGTGGTGAATTTTTCCTACTATATTTACTTTTAATAATTTTATGAGATAAATCTTTCACTACTTCATGTGCTGATAAGTGATGAATAGTTTTTCATTTTATTGAGAGGAATGAGTCGATGTACTTATAGGTTAAGACTAGTATAGAATATTTTTCCATGAAATAATAATCTATAAATTGTATGGTGATTAAAAAATCACCATAAAATGAAGATAATACAATAAATATTGATTATCCAAGTGATATTGAGGGAATACCAAGTACACTTATTCACTATTTTTACACCGACTTGATAAATATTATTGAAAGAACATACATATGGTTTATCAATATATGTCAAAGAAGTCTCCCCTAACTCATTAATTATTCACTATCATTCCTTATATTCTTCCTATAACTTTATCAGACCTTTTTATTTTGTTTATCTTCCCTATTTTCACACACTTTCATCACTACACCCTTATTCATTCCACTACTATCACTTGTATTGTAGAGTAATGATTTTTAAGAACCTAAAACACATACACCCTTCCTCATGGGATTCGAACCTACCACTACTATAATTTGTTATCATATGTATATAAATAATTTTATTAGTTCAAGGAACTATCAAAATTTTAAAATATTATATTTTAATAGCTTTCTATGTGATTACTTGATATGAAAACCTATAGAATTTGAGATTTTTCATGACCCTTGTGCATGATTTGGACTACTGAATTACTAAATAATTTTAAACTTTGAGTTTGTAATGTTTCTTCCACTTTAGAGTTTAATATTGACAAAAATGTTGAGTTTTAAATTTGGGATACAAATATTTATTTGTGCTAAACAATTTTTCATAGAGCACACATAAAAAATTCCCTGATTTTTTTAGAAATTTCTTATTTCTAAGAATTAGTTTTCATGTTCAGGGAGTGATTTTTTTAAAAAAAATTAAGATTGTTTGCTTACTTTGAGGTGGTTATACATTTTATTTTCTCTATGAGGTTCATATATTAACACATATTTTTATTTCTCCCTTGAAATTATTTTATTGGTGATATTTGATAGTACTTTCACTACAACAAATGCCGCATTTAATGACAGTTTCTAAAAAATTGCTGCTAAATATTTTTCATTTTTTAAAATAAATTATTCCTCAAATTCCCACACCCCACCCATTGAGCCCCCCTAAGCTCGATCCCTCACTGCCATCCCCCTTCTCCGCCAATCCATCACCACCATCCCCCTTCCCCCTTTCTCCCCTGAACCCAATCCCTCGTCACCCTCCTCTCCCTTGATCCCCCTCGAGCCTAAGATCTTTCTGCCACCCCTCTCTCCCCCAAACCCTCACTACTTCCCCTTCCCCCTTTCCGCCTCACCACTACTCCCCCTCATCACCGCCCCTTCCACCTCACCACCTGAACCCTCTCCACTACCCCTTTATCTCTTTTATTATTTATTTTTATCTTCTTCCTCACTAATCACACAACCTATCCAAACCCTAACCCAATTTTGAGTGTTCCATTTATTGATTCTTGGTGTCTATGGTTAGTGATCCTCAATTGAGGTCTATCCTTGATACGACAATTAAAGGTGATGAATTTCCACTAATTCTAGGTTATGTTTTGGTTCTTTCTTCCATTTTGGATCAATTTTAATTATGATTTTATTTATTTTAGGTCCCACTTTGTTTTCTAGGGTGTCTTGGACCTTGTTGAGGTGGGATAGTGCCACCATTTTCAAAGGCGATGAGTTTTAGGTAGGAGACCCTTTGTTTTGGGTCTTTAAATTTTAGATTCTTGCTTTCTCGTATTTTTAATCCTTTATTTATATATCAAATTATAATAATAAATATTTTAAAAGTTAATTGATGTGGAAATAAATTTTCACTTGATTTCCACTTATGTTTTAAGGTTTTTCTCTAATTAAAAGTTTGTTAAAATCCTATGTTAATTCATTTTTCACAATGAATGTTTTTTTAATGCCCAAACAAACTTTAATTAATAAGTTAAATGTTTTAAGGGAGGTTTTGGTTTTAAAAGTGGGGTTATCTCTTGTTTTAAAAATGTTTATTAAAGTTATATACTTTTAGAGTGTCTTTTTATATATATATATATATATATTGGTTCCACACATATAAATTAGTATACATATATATGTCTATGTGTAAAAATTCACATGAGAGTATGTGAATTTGTACAATATGATATATATATATATATCTCGAATCTGAGTCCTCGAGTCCCATGAGCCCGACCCCGAGCCGACCCCGAGCCCCATAAGTCCCCCGAGCCAGAGTTCTCACCCTCATATCTAAATCCACTTATCCCTTGATTCATCACCACCAAACCCACCTTCCCCCCTTCCCCGTCTCCACCTTCTCCCCCCGAGGCTGAGCCCTCAACCTCACTGTTATCCCCCTTGTCTCTCCTGAGCCATTGCCACTATCCCCCTTCTCCACCGACCCCTCACCCTCCCCCTCACCCTCATTGCTAAACCCACATTCTCCCCTAATACATCATCGCCAAACCCCATTCTCCCCATTACCCCCTCCCCCACACTTATCCCTTATATTTCAAGAAGGTTGGAGTGGTAAGCCCTCCATTCTTCCTCTTTTCTTATCCTCCATTCTTCCCTTGCCCCCTCTCTTAATTTTTCTCACTACTACAAAACCCAAACAATGTTTGGTTTTGGATTATGGTTTGATGAAGTTATAATGATTGTGATGTGGGTTTTCTAGGTAGAGGAGGTTGTTTATTGGCTTGATTTTTCATTCTTCATTAAAGGAAATAGGTTTCATAGGGTTCCTCTTGACATAAGGTAGGAATTTTTATGGAATTACCTTGTAATGTCAGGTTTATATTTCTTGGATGATTTTAAATGATTTCTTATGATTTTATAAGCATTTTATAATCCATTTATAAGATAATAAATATTTAAAAATGGATTTTATTCTTGGAATGGGCGTGTCACATTCTAAGAGTTTACTTTAGGTCACTAAAAATATCTTATACATCTATCTACAATGTAAAAATAATGAAACATATCAATATAATCATATTTAAATTGATTTTATGCATGATTTGTTTAATTTGGAAAAAATAAACGTTATATTTTTTTGTATTTATAGTCATTCATTATCATACCTATGTATATTTTGTTTTTCAGTATTGTGCGTATGCTATCATTTTTAAATTTCTTTTTCTACATTAATTCTTCAAAGTATATGTTCTGAACTTATTTTTATATGTTTAAATGACAAGAATTCTAGGTAAGAAGCATTTCAATGATCCTAATTGACTCCCAAACGACATTCCCTCGACCACACAAACAATTGATGATCCATTGAGCTCCCTCCCTATAGCATTTGGGACACCCTCCCTTTCCCCCATCAGCTTTTGGGACACCCTTTGTATCCCTCCCACCATCATCTAGTGCACCCTCCTTCTCTGTCCCATCAACATCTAGAAAATTGAATCCAAATTTAATAGGTTCAGCATGTGATGACTCCATAGCGATGGAACACATGGTTACTTTTGTTTCATCATGAGGATATTGGAGGGTGATGTTTATAGGTACAAATTTTAATTTTAATAAAGTTATTTCACTTTTTTATACTAATAAATATTTTTTCATAAAATATATAAATGATGTTAGTATTGAGAAAAATATTAATAGTTTAGATGTATGAAATTTGAATATATTAAATATAATTATCCCCTTTGATTGTTATGGGGTCCCCAAAAATGATGTTATGGGATTATTTGGACAGATTCAAAGCCGGTTGGCAGATGAGCTAGTTACCCTTTCGATTACATATTCTTATTGGAGGCATATGCCTCAATATTAGAAGAAGAAAGTATTTTATTCATAGATAAAGGTAATTTTAATAAATTATTTCTCAATTAAATTCCATTAGTTAATTAAATTATAATATTTCAAAAATGAATCTCTTTGTATAGATTTTATTCCACTTTACCATTTCTGATCTTATCACATGAAACTAGATGTTGAAAAATTTGGGTAAGAAATGAAATGATTTTAAATCAAGTTTATGGAATTAATTCAATGACACATCACTGAAAACTAAACAATAGTATGATAAGTTACCAAAAGGGGTACCTAGAGAGAAATGAAAGGTATTTGATGATAGCCATTTCCATGAGAAGAACATGGTATTTAAAATATATTATTATATTAATATCATTTTACATATGAGGAGTTGAAATTTCATACATTACTATTAAATTACATGTTATTTATTATAGTATGTTCCAAGAAAAATGTATCAGTTAGAGCTAAACAAATCATCCCCACACTATTGGTTCAAATAGTTTTTCAAGAAACAAATCAGCTATGGTAATATTTTCATTAGTTTAAATATTTATAATATAACATTATCTATTTTATAAATTAAATTTTTTATTTATCTTTGTTTAATTTAGTTAAACAATTGAGGGCATTAAGTCTTCTGAATAGAAATTTTGTTGGATGTTCACATGAAATCTGATGGGATTTACGTAAATGATCCTACCAATGAATTTGGGGTATGAATTATTTTTTTCATTGTAATAAATTATTTCTAGTTGTCACTTTGTATATATGTATTTCTTTAAATATGACTGATATTTTATTTATAGTAAAAAAAAGAACTATGGGATGCCAATCCTGCATGATCCTTCTCAGTCTCTCAAGATGATCTAGTTGGTCAAGTATTTGGGAAGGAGCATTGTGGTCACATTCATGGGATGGGTTCGGGGCCAGTATCATCTGAGGTATTTGTCATATCACTGAGGATTGTATCTGCATCCACTCCTAGTTGTAGTTAATCCCTACCCCGAGATTCTCAGAGATAGTTTATGGAAATAAAAAACATGATTCAGAAATAAGGAGCACAATCCAACAATAGGGGACTCATATGTAGATATAATATGCGAAGGTCATTGCACTATAGAGAGCATTAATTGATTTATATCAGAAGGAAACTGGATGTATCCCCCTTGATATTACTTCGATGGATGGTTTGAGTGAGCCGGTAAATCACAAAACTTCATAATAATTTAGTATAAAAACTTTTATTGGTTTTAACTTTAAATTTAAATATACAACACTATTTAATTTTAAAACAAATTTTTATAAAGATTCTTGTAGTAGGGAGTAGAGATAGAGACAAATACAATGTCAATCTTAGTTCATAGGGTAGTGATGAGGTTTGAATTTGGATTCAATGATGGCGATGTGTAACTAAACTCATTATTGACTAACACAATGATATGGTTATTGAGAAACCATGTTGTGGTTTGAGGTTGGTGTTTTTATACAACTATGTTTATTTGATATTCCATGGATTCTTTAGTTTTCTAAAACTTACCTTTTATTCAATATCAAATTATATATTATAATATTGATGAATTTAAATAGGTTTACATTGTATTTATGTTTTAAAAGTTTGAAATAAATGGGTTTTCTATTGGATTCTATGTTTTACACATGTAGAACAATTTTTTGTAAAGTCTATATGTTTGATAAAATTACTAAGAGGCGCTTTTTTAATAATTTTTAATCAAAGTGATGTTTCAATTTTCTATTTTATTTATAAATAATATATTTTGTGTATTTAATGGGATTCTTATCAAAGGATTATTGAAGGTGGGATGGGGAATATGATTTAATGTGTTTTATGGGTATTATGATATGACTTATGATATGTTTCCTCAATTCCATTAGCTAGTTTCATAGAAACCCTGAGTATCTTGGTAGGAGATCAAGAAATAGTTGTTATTCTAGTCATGATGATACTTTGACAAGTATCCTATTGTGAATGAAAATCTCATGCTCTGGGAAGTGCTATTCAGTAAGGCTAGGTTTGAGAAAGTCAGTAGGTTATTGGTTAAGAACTTCATAAATAGGTCATAAGACACTTCCACATGAATATGTATAGAATTTTCTCACTAGTCCCTATGATATTTTCCATGATATATAAGATTTTACATGTCTTTCTTATTGGGTTAAAATTGAAGGTTTTGGAATAGTCATGTCTTCCATTTGACCTTCCTAATTTTCCACCCAACAAAAGTGATAAGTTCACTATGATCACTCATTTTACTCCTTTTGATCATGTATTCCTTTAATAATAGGAACATCTTTGGTTCCCCTATCTAACCATTTGGTTCCTAGAAATACAATCGATTAGATATTCCTTTGATAATGAAGATCTATACTATTATGAATCCCATGAAACCATTTCTAACTCAAGATGCTCATCATAGATACTCTAAATTATTCTTTATAGTTATCAAGTATTCTATTTTCCATCTCATGTCCAACTAATGGCTTTGTGGTAAAATGAGCTACTGATATAGTGTAAGACCCAACATTTCCTCCACTGATTCGCATCACCCATGCATCAATTCATCCTTCCCTCTAGTTAGTTACCAATAGATAGAGGACAAATAAAAGTGGGCCTCTATAATATTTTAGGCCCAAACCAGAAAGGGATGATCTTGTGTTAGTCCCCCACTACACCAATACTAAAAAATCATTCTTGAAGGACCTAATCATATGAAATTAACGTGTAAAACACAATAGATTATTATATATGACATTAACATGATCATAATCAGTCCAAGAAAAATGACCTTAAAATGAAAATTATTCATTATAACTGCACTACCATAAAATTACCTCAATGATCCTTATCATATAACCTTAAAAGGGACAATGTGCCTATTTAAATAGTAATTAACTCTATAGTTCATTTTCCACTTATAGTATTATGAAGGAGTCCCATTTCATGGTATGAATTCCAAATCCATAATGTATTTCATATCCTTTGATGATAATAAATTTTAGAGTGTTAATTTTTACTACTTTAAACCATAGAATAATTAACAAATAATAATATTAGTGAACCTCTTATACACATAGGATTCTGAAAAATTATTTATAGAAATCAATTTCATTCATGAAAAGGGTATCCTGTATTATCATCGAGAAGGATTTCATGAATACTCTTAAATTCATAAGAGAGTTTTAGACTATAAAGGAATATCCCTAGTGAGATGGGAGAAAATTCAATACTTTTATCAGAAAAATATTCCATATTCACCATCAAAGGTGATTGATAGGACACCCACCTTTGGAAAGTGGGATAATCACATGATATTTGAATAACCAAAATATGGATTTAAAAAAATAAAGCATTGAAAACTATTTCCTTATGAAATCATCATAATATGGTCTAAAACACCCAAATACATAGATTATATCTCTATAAGTCCTCATACATGTATCTTTTACCATTACATGGATCATCTAGGAAAATTTCACCCATAAAAATCCAAAACCACTATGATCAAGTCCAAAAATACATTAATATGTAGTATAAAAAAATAAAGGAACTATGTATCCAATACTATACAAGGAAACATGTAATTATATAATAAATCTATAAAAGAATATTTGGTATCCTATAAAATTTATTATATATCACAATGTTTAATAAATATAATCAAATCTTGTTAAATTACAATTAACATCAAGGAAATTATAGATCCCAAGTAAGTGTTCAATTTGTTATATATGAATCAATATGTGTTTCGTGGGTAGATATGAGGTAATGATTCTTGGAGGATTATTATGGATTTATAAAAGGGAATTGGATTTCATTCTTGATAAAGCTTCTATGTAATTATATAGGTTGATTAAGTTTCTAATAAATTATATGGAAAAAATATATTTAATGATTGATGTGATCATCTTTAAAAGGAATACATGAAAAGTGTTGGTGGATGAAGGAACAATGTCTACTTATTATGATTGAAGTTAGAAGACCACATGATTGATCCTGAGCGGTTTTTGAAGTGTTTGAGAAGGCCCAGGGTGATTTTTAGATAAAGATGAAGGTAGCTGCATAGATCACATGACTTATAGTGAGTGAGACCACACTCAGTGAGTGTGGACACATAATGGGCTGAGCAATTGTGTAGTGAAACATAGTGATTGTATAAAGGGGCTAAGTGACCGTGTGGTATAACAGAGTGACCAAGAGTTAAGATGATGCAAAAATGTCGCTAAAAAAACTAAAAACATTTAGGAACTTCATCAATAGGTCATAAGATACTTCCATATGAGTATTTCTAGGATTATCTCACTAAACTTATGGTATTACCTATTATATATATAATTTGACATGTATTCCTTATTATTGAGTGTTGGTTACTTATTGGATTACTTTATTTCTATTATTATATTACCTTCCCATGATTTTAATTATATTGAATATACTCTTTGATCATTTCCATTCCTTTATAAATGATATTTCTTCATTCTCATATGAAATTCATTATGTTTCTTGTATCTTTTAACATTATTTATTTACTTATGTCATGTTTTCCTTGGTTTAAGCCTTTGGTTACTTTTTAGTGTTTATTTTTTATTTTTTATGGTTTAGTTTTATTCTCATTTTTTTTTCAAAATAGATTTTCATTTAAATGAAAGACTAAATATTTGAAAGAAATTTATCATTTTATTGGGGTTCTCTTATTTATCTACCCTTTGTGCATGTCTCTTGATATTTCTTTTTTGTAAGTTTGATATGTATAGATTATAGTATTCCTTATTTAATTTATGCTTATATTTGAAATTATTTATTTTGATATGGATGGAAGTCCAATGTTTGGATCCACTATACTCTGATTTTATCATGATGTTAATGGTTATAATTTGATATTGGTCTGGTTTTTTCTTTTCCGGGGCTATAGTTTCTACAGCTGTATTTTTTTTAACATCACTGTATAACAGTGGTTTAAACTGGTGCTATATATAGGAAAAACATTTTTAGAGAAGGTTTAAACCCTTATTTATTTGGTCAATTTTTTTACTGCAGTTTAAACCATCACTATTTATTATTAAATTTATCATTATTTTTAACCATCGCTAACTCCTTGGTAGTTTTTAGGATGAAATAATTCCACTAAAAAAAATAACCGCTGCTAAAAAAATGTTTCAGGACACTTCCCAAAAACTGTTACTAAATTGGATAAATTGATGCAATTTGGATACTAATGCGAAATTTAGTAGTGATTTTAAAAACCATCATAGAAACTTTTGGAAGTGGTTTAAACCACCACCAAATGAAAAAATAACAGTTGTTAGATTCTTATTCCATTATAGTGTTTTTCCAATTTCAATTGAATTTAATTTTTTTATTGTAATTAAACTTATAAATTCTACATTCAAGTTATCTGGAAGATATACTTCTAATCCATGGTTGATATGTGTTGTGTTTAATTTAATGGATGAGTTTGTTTTAATTATTTTGATCTTATTTCTTGAAATTACACATGCATCATACTTGTGTTATGCTATTTAAGTAATTATTTCTATGATTAGTTATTGGTTATTTATCAAGTTTCATGTGTGTTTGGTTATGGATAAAAAGATAATTTGAAGGAAAAAACTACTATAGATCGGGCTATATTTAATGCCACCCTTTATCAGTACTAAAAAGCGTTGATAAAAGCGCACCTTTATCATTTCTATTTTAGTACTTATAAAAGGTATTTTTGATAAAAAAATTATATTTCATTAAAAACCATATATTAATATATAAATATCTTTATATTGATATAAATATAATATTTTTTATAAAATATGATTTATATAATATCAAATATTAATTTTCACTTAATATATAAAATATTTAGTAAAAATGGATTATAAAATAATTTAAAAATAATATTAATAGATAATTTTATAATTATTACTGATCAATAGTCATTTAATAACAATTGGATGACATAAAATTCAATAATTTAATGAATGATCTAAGATAAGTTTAAAACATGACTTGGACTTCAATTGGTAATAACCTTTGATTCGGGTGTCCATTTGGACTCTACCACATATCAAATCGAATCTTAAAAAAATATCTACAATTTGGTGTTTTTTTGAGAACCCTGATTTTTATTTTTTCAAGGTCAAAAAATCCTGAAAGCATTTAAAACTGATTTTTTTATCGGGGTGCCTTAATTTTTGAACATTTGATAGAATTTCAGCCTCATCTGTGGGGGTCTTCTTACCTTTTTTCAGTGAAGACTAAATTTATTCTCAGATGTTACAGTCATATAGATATTATAATTTTAAAATTTACAATTTTTCATATTGTAGTGTTATTTATAATTAAATATATACATATTTTCATATATTTACATATAATAAATAAATTGTACAAATAAAAATTTAAACATATTTACATAAAAATGTATTTTTAAATATAAAAAACATATGGAAATAAAGATTTATTATTCGTTTTATTTAAAATAAAAAATTATCCATTTTATTTACCTTAGAAAAATAAATATATATATAGATCTCTACAAGTAATTTTTATATATGAATGTGCATGTCAATGAATATATATATATATATATATATATATTTATGTGTATATTATAATATATGTAAATAAATACATATATGAAAATATTTTTACATGTATGTGTGAAATAAAAATTTGCATGTGTATGTGTAAATAAATTTTTGTATGTATATTTATGTGTGTGTTAATGTTTTGTAAATGCATCATACATAAATGTATTTTTATAAATATATCACTATCATTTAATATAGTAAATAAATGTATTTACAATAAATATTTATAAATACATTATAAAAAATTTATATTTAAATATAAAATTATATGTAAATATATATAAATATATATATGTACATGCATAGACATATAAATATATATGTAAATATGTATAAAATTTATATTTACATATACAATATATAGACATATTTTAAAAATATATTTAAAAAAATCATATAAATGCATATAACTATATGAATAAATATCCTTCCGTAGGTGGCTGGGGTGGTGGTGGGGGGGGGGGGGGGGGTGTGGAGCGTAGGCCGCAGGGTCGAGTCCCCATGCCATTTTCTTGTAGCTTGCATGATATAGTGAACCGCCTTTTAACTATATGAAAAATATATAATAAAAATGGATTATGTATATATGTAAATAGATTTATCATAAAATATTAAACAAATCTTGATGGTGCAGTGGTAAAGGAATTTGACTTGAAGACATAGGCTAGAGGTGGGGTACATAAAGCTAATAAAGAGGGGGGAGTGCTGAGAAAAGGGGTGGGTGGAATGAAATTTTTATAAAAAGATGTTCAAATTTTATCAATGCTGATAAAGGTAAAATTTTATAAGCACTTAATTTTAGCACTAATAAAGGTATCCTTTATCAGTACTTTTGTTAGCATTGATAAAGGTCGTATTCTTTTTAGGGTGTTTAGCTTGTCAGTGTTTTTAGTGATGACAATGGCCATTTTTAGCACGGACTATGGCTAAATTTTTTGTAGTGGCACTTGAAAGTATGAATGATATTGGTTTAAATCCTCTAGATAATTTCAAATTTTATCATCCATTTTATAACCAAAAAACTATTTTTTCCAAATATTTTAATTTTTAGGGGGAAATAATTCATTTTTTATAATAATACTTAATGAAGGAAAATAAAATTTGAAAACATATCCATTGTGATAATTTCAATTGTTCATTTAAAGATTAATTTTTACTTTCCTGATTATATTGAAGTAATTAATTTGAAGAAAAATCAATGAAAAAAGTATGGAGCAATTTAATGCGGCCTTATTTTTACATGTTTTCCACATCATTTTTATGTTATTATTATTTTTATGGTAGGTCATGGATCTATATATGTCCATCGTCATTATTTATTTACTTATTATATACTATTTATATAATTACGAAGGTTATACAAGGTAGTTCCATTATGTGTGTCACTCTATTTTTTTTCTACTGATTTTTTCTACCCCACATAGACATATCATGCATAACATGATCCCATGCATCATACGATGATGCTCAACAATCTAGCCCAGTGATTTTCCTCAGAAGCCCTACAAACCGTCTGTGCACCTCCACCCCACGTCAACATTGCTGCCTCCATGCATGATGACCCACCACTACTTCCATAATGAATATGAATCCTTGTATCCATGATGATCACTACTACAGATATGATCTTTAACAGTGCTAGAAATAGCCTTCATCATCATTAAAAAAGATCTGATATTGTAAACACCGTTAAAAGATGGTGGATTTTATTAGCACTAATAAAGGGTCCCTTCACCAGGGATAAAAAAACAGTAATGAAGGGTCATTTTATCAGTGCTAGGTATAGCACTGATAAAATTCACGCTATAGCTATGTTCTGCTAAAATTAAAGAACACTATGATAATGAATAAAAAATTTAATTGAAATTAAATTTACATCACAAATACAAGAAAAAAACTACATATAGATATTAAAACATTGGTTTGTACAATTACATTGGTACATATAATTTATAACAAACATCAAAAAATTCAAAAACATCAATGTTTCGTTGTCTTTATCCCCCGAACCCCTCTCAAAAGAGCCTGATCATGCTACCAGTTTTAAAAAAAACCACCCTAGATTGAGAAAAAGAGTTCACCTATATAAAAAATGAATTATTATGTTATTAATACTATAAATAAATAAATAAAACATAAATATGAAACAATACATTAATAAAATGTCACTTTTAAACTAAAAACATACACTTCGAGTCATACCGGGTACACAATGCATTTGATATGTGTGGTTAATTTATACATGTCACAAATGATTTATGGATCATTTTACTAAATTATCAAGAAAATATGAGAAAATTATCCTAGTTTGAAGTACGTGATGTGTGTTTTTAACTAAAGCGTCAATTTTAAACTAAAAACATACACTTCAAGTCATACTGAGCACACCATGCTTCATATTAATGTGTGGTTGATTCATACAAATAAAAAATTATTTATGGATCATTTTAATTAATTATCAAGACAATCATAGTGAATTTTATACAAATAAAAAATTATTTATGGATCATTTTAATTAATTATCAAGACAATCATAGTGAATTTTATCATTTTTAAGTATGTGATATGTGTTTTGAACTAAAATGTCAATTTAAAATAAAAACACACACTTTGAGTCATACCAATTACATTGCATATCAGATTGATGTGTGGATAATTCCTATATGTCAAAAAAAAACTCATGGAATGTTTTCCTAATTTATCAAGAAAATTGGAGTGTGATTTCTAGGGTTTCAATCAGTGACACATGTTTTTAACTAAAATATCATTTTTAAACTGAAAGCATTCACTTTGAGTCATACTGGTGACATTGTGTGTCATATTGATGTGAATATGATTCTTACATGTTAAAAATGAATTATGTATCATTTTCATAAAGTATCAATTCAATCCTAGGGTTTTTACTCGGTTTTTAGTGAGTGACACATGTTTTTAACTAAAATGTCATTTTTAATTGAAAACACACATTTTGAGTCATACCGGTCACACAATGTATCAGATTGAGGTAAAAATAATTCATTCATGTCAAAAATGGATTATGGATCATTTTTTTGAAGTATCAAAATAATATAAATGTGTTTTATTAGTTTTGAGTATGTCATGTGTCTTTTGAACTAAAATTTAATTTTTAAATTATAACCACACATTTCGAGTCATACCAGTCACACAGTGTATTTGTTTAAGGTTAAACTTAATCCTACATATCATAAATGACTTATGGATAATTTTCCTAAATTATAAAAGAAATATGAGTTATTTTTCTCAGTTTTTATTATTCCACATGTCTTTTGAACTAGAATGTCAATTTTAAATAAAAACACACAATTTGAGACATACTGGTCACACTGTGTATTGGATTAAAATGCAGTTGATTTCCCCACATCAAAAATGACTTAAGGATCGTTTTTATAAAGTATTAATACAATATAATTGTATTTTCTTGGTTTTCAGTGAGTGACACACACTTTTAACTAAAATTTCATTTTTAAATTGAAAATATGTACTTTGGTCATATATTTCAAATTGTGTACTGGATTGACATGTGACCAAAAACTAAAAATAAAAAATTATTTATGGATCATTTTAATAAAGTCTTAAGATAACTAGGGCCCATTTTTTTTGGTTTTCAACAAGTGACATATTTTTAACTAAAATTCCATTTTAAACCATAAACATACATTTCAAGTCATACCGATCACATCTCACATCAGATTGAGGTGAGGATAATTCACACGCATAAATAATGACTTATGTATTGTTTTTATAAATTATAAAAACAATCTAAATGTGTTTTATTAGTTTTGAGTATGTCACACGTCTTTTTTACTAAAATATATTTTTTAACTGAAACCACGCATTTTGAGTAATATTGATCACACCATGTATCAGATTGAGGTTCAACTAATTTATACATGCCACAAAAGACTTATGGATAATTATCCTAAAGTAATAAGATAATTCAAGTTTGTTTTCTTATTTTTCAATGAGTGACACATGTTTTTAACTAAAATATAATTTTTAAACTAAAACTACACATTTCAGGTCATACCGATCACACCGTGTATCAGATTGAGGTGTGGTTAATTACTAAATGTCACAATTGACTTATGGATCATTTTACTAAAGTATAAAAATAATGTAAATGTGTTTGATCAGTTTTGGGTATGTCATGTATCTTTTTAACTAAAATTTCACATTAAAATAAAAACACACACTTTGAGTCGTATTGGTTACACCATGAATCATATTGAAGTGCAATTAATTTTTAAACATATAAAATGACTTATGTATTTTTTTCCCTAAAGCATCAAAAAAATATGAATGTGTTTTCTTGGTTTGAGTATTCCACACATCTTTTTAACTAAAATTCAATTTTAAACTAGAAACATGCACTTTGGGTCATACCGGTTACACCGTGTGCTGGATTGACATGCGATTGATTCCTATATATCAAAAATAACTAGAGGATCATTTTCTTGAAGTATCAAGGCAATACAAGAGTGATTTATCAGTTTTCAATGAGTGACACACATTTTTTTACCAAAATAACATTTTTTAAACTAAAAACACTCATTTAGATTCATACTGGTCACACCATGTATTGGACTGAGGCATGACTAATTCCAACATGGAAAAATGAATTATAGATCATTTTAATAAATTATCAAAACAATATAAATGTGTTTTATCACTTTTGAGTATGTAATCTGTTTTTTTATGAAAATGTCATTTTTAAACTGAAACCACACATTTTAAGTCATACTGGTTACATCATGTATTATATTGATGTGAAGATGATTCCTATATTTCATAAATAACTTATGGATCATTTTCATAAATTATAAAAATAATATGAATGTGTTTTCTCTGTCTTGAGTATGTCATGCATCTTTTGAACTAAAATATCATTTTAAACCAAAAACACACAATTTGAGTCATACTAACTACACTTTGAATCAAATTAATTTTTATTTGATTACTACACATCAAAAATTACTTAAGGATTATTTTAATAAAGTATAAAGACAATAAAAGTGTATTTTCTCAATTTTAAGTGAGTGACACACGTTTTTATATAAAATGACATTATTAAACTAAAAAAATCATTTTGAGTTATACCACTCACACTGTATATCATATTTAGGAATGAGTGATTCCTACATGTCAAAAATAAATTATGGATCATTTTCCCAAAGTATTAAAGAAATCTGACTTTGTTTTCTTAGTTTTGTGTTCGTTATGCGTATTTTTAACTAAAATGTAAATTTAAACTAAAAACACACACTTTTAGTCATTTGTAAACTGAAAAAACATAATAATAAACATAAAAAATAAAATAAATAAAAAATAGCTATATGAGGAGAATAAATAGTACCTAAGTGCGTCATCTTTGTTGAATAATTTGTTAAGAATTATTTATTTAGAGCATTCCGTGCTCTAAATAGATCACACAATGTCCAAAGAAGAAACAATTACTGATGAAGTAATTTCTTCATGATATATATGAAAATGAATTAAATAAGTATAATATAACAATGATGAGGAAATTGACTAAAAATAGTATATAAAATGATGATAAAATTAACTAAATAAGTAGTAGGAAGTAACATCTTCATGATGTATCCATACATTCTGATACCATGTATTCTTCCGATTCATTTATAAAAAAATATATATCCCCTGTTGAATATGATGATTTTCTACATTAATAGTAGTACTGAAAAAATATATGTAAATAAAGGATTAATAATTTTTTTAATGAAATTTTAATTATAATAAAAAAATACCTCTTCAGAGATGCAAGTTTGTTGATGAAATATGATATCTTTCATAAATTTTTAAATGTAATAACCATATATTTTCAATTAGTCTATTTTTTATGGTGAAGAAACATTTATAAAAATATGTAATTTATTTTGATATATGTTTTGATAGTGAAATTTTACTATATATACACCAATACTTATCCACTTGTAGAAGTTGGTTGGATTCTTGTACTCATGGACTATCCTCATGCCATGATTTTGATGACATTTAAACTCCAACCTATCATAAAAAATTTCATTAAAATATAATATAAAATGTATAACTTGATGTTTATTTGAAAAATATTTCATTTATTGTATTAAAAATATATAAAAGTCATCATATGTGGTTGATTTTTTGGGTATCCATGCATTAAATCCAAAAAAATAACTTTTTGAAGTATCCAAATTGATTGAAATGAGCAAGTAATGTTTCGTAAAAAAAATGTAATGAAAGGAAATAAAATATATTATATATGATTAAATTATAGAGTTTTACCTCTACATCATGGGTATTAAGACTATTATTTCATTTTTAAGTTTGTTTTCAAACATTACATCCAGTTTTTCCACTATTACGGAATATTCCTCTTCTTCCAATGAGTTTTTTTGTGTAGAAGTGATGTGAGGAATAATGAGTCCTAATTTTTGTTCATAGGGGTTTCCCTTCAAATAGTAATGATATATATTCTTGCAAAAAAATATGAATATTATTTTATTATAATTAACATAGTAGACCAGTTATTGTAAAAACAAATTATAAAAAAATTTATAAAAACACACCACATGTATATATTTATGACTGAGACTCCTACCCATCTATATTTGAGGATTTCATATACATTATCAAGACCAAGAAGGTCTATAATGGCACCTCCATACATTTTTTCTTCAAAATCAATTATGGTTGTACCACTATTTTTAAACATCATATGCACCTGAAATTGTATTATTAGTAAATGTGGAAGTTTAAATGGTGGGGTAAAGGTAATTTATGAAGGTATTTTTAATCAATTGGTTGATCATTTAGATTATTTTTATATGACCTTATGTTTCCCCTTATATTTCTCTATAAATAATTACATTCATAGTTTTAGGCCTTTTTTCATTAATTGTTAAAGGTTTTTCATAAAAAATAAATAAATAAGGAATAAATCCTTTTTGAAATTTATTTTTACAAGATCAAATAACCATGCTATGAAAGTTCCAATATAAATTTTGACTATGTAAATATCCATATCATCAAAAAAATAGGTATCTCAACACTTATGTTGTGAGCTATGTGAATCCCCACTCTTACATGAACTTTTAAAATATATTTTTTTTTGTGTATAACATCTCATTGGATATTATACACCATACCCCTATCAACAATTAGATGGGTGGGTGGTGATAGATATAAATCAGAATCATTTTAATCCAATATAATTTTAGTATAGGAAATTTATTAGTGTCTTCCTGGTTCACATTGCATAGAAATAGTCATGAAAAAATTGATTACCTCTAGTAAGGAAAACCTTTGAGGGGAATGAATTTCCTAAAATCTAGTGTGGGGGGGGGGGGGGGTATTTATGTAATGGTTGTTGATGTTTTGTTTTTTCTATTTGATTCCTTCCCCCAAAATTATCAAGAAACTCAGGCTTCCAATTAAGTTTTTTCTTAAAGAGAATCTATTCATGTCTAAATATCCTCCATTTTATTATCTTTATCCCCCTATGAATTTATTTTCTCAAAATATTTTCGGGACGACACTCCAAAACCCATAGCCTTGACCCAGTCATATTATTATGTCTGCTTTAAGGCAACTAAAAGTAGTCATTAATCAAGTACAAGTGATGATGATTCTTGTTTCTAAACTGAATAATTGAAAATAAGTAATATTTTTTTATGTAATACTAAATTAAAATATTTTTTTTATTATTTCATACTTACACATGATTCCAATACTTTTTTTCCTGTTTTCTTATATTAGTATTCCATATTTATTTACATTATCCTCCTTCTATAGCACGTGAAATGGGATAGAAGTGGCTTTGGATTTTGATTCATCAATATTTATATAAAAAAATTGTAACGTCCCGGTTCCGGGTGCCGCCCAGAGGTGCCCCGTACCTAGTTGGTCACATGGCCTCAAGCACATTTCCCCAAATTCCAAAGGCTACTGACTAGCAGTAAGGGCCTTGGGTGTGATAGTGGGGAAACTATTCCTTCATTGGTATAGTAACGCAATGAAAATAAACAGATAACAATAGAGGAAGCAGTAATAACATGCAATGGGTAAACAAGAGAAGACTGAAAGAAATAAGAAATTGAAGCACATATATATATGATGAATGATACATATGTCTAGGAAAGCAGCCAAACAAGTCAAAATGATAGAATACAGTACTAAACCAAAGTTCAAAGAAAACAAATAAACTCTAACAACATTGCAAGCCTCAGCTTGGTCCCATGCTCTCCAGCTCCACAACAATCAAGTACATGAAGTAGAAGGGCACTTTCCCTTATCTAGACCTGCAACAATATAATCTGTTTAGGCCCAAGAGCATGACCCAAACAGGGTGTGAGACGAATCCTAGTAGACAACCACCCAAATATCTATGTCTAACAGTCAGTGAATATATATGGCATGCAATATGCAAAATGAAACAATAAACAAGGAAGTACTCAAAAGTAAACAATCCTATAGTTTCAATTACATCCATTTTAATTTATTATTTAAGTAACCAACATTCATAAGTAACCCTCTGGGAAGTACTCACAACCTAACCCCTCTGGTTCAACCAATCAAACACAAGAAACCCTCTGGTAAGTACTCAGAGTCTAACCCCTCTGGTTCAGCTTTAGCACAGACTCTCTGAGGAAGCACTCACTGTCAATTCCCCATGTAGTCTCATATCGGTAACTATAGACACTCTAGAGAAGCACTCAAAATGTAATTACCCATGTGGTATTGTAACGAGGAACTATAGACACTCTGAGAGAGCACAAATTCCATCTCCCCTATGGTCTCGCAACGTAAAAGTAAACAGACACTATGGAGAAGCCCTCAACGTCCATTCTTCCTATTGTCTACTACACAAAGTTCCCACAACCCTATGTAAATCAATCACGCACAAACGATATATGGCTGCCAAAGTAAACCACAATAACTACTTTCCTAAATAGTATATAGTATCTCACAGACTATTAGATAAAAACACTCCATCCTAACAATACTAGGCATGAAAAACAAAGTAGCCTAACAGGAAAAGCTAGACCAAATGGTAAATATCAAGAAAACAAGGTAAACAAATCCATTTCAAGGTAAATAACCATATTTACAATCATAAATCCTATACTCAATCATGCAAGTCATAATAGGAAAATACAGGGCTAAGAACCATAAACACGCAATACCCCGAACAAGGGTATTGGGTACTTTTGCAAATATAAATCAAAGACTGGCTATGGAAAGGCACAAAACACCTACCTCAGCGTTGTACGACTGATATACATGAACATCATGCCTTGAATCACCCTAGAACATCTTAAATCTACAAAAATTCTAAAAACGTTCAACCAAAGATAACTCACGAAAGAAGAGGAAATCAAGAAACGAGGATCTAGAAGAAGGAAGATCTTACTGTGGTGATTACAACGCAATTGGTGGTGGTTGATTTGGAGAAAGGATGGAAAGTTGGGGGCTTAGAGAAGAATCGTCGGCCACCGATGCTCCTAGATGAGATAGACATAGAAGAAGGGTTTTCTGTCGATTAGATGCAACCCCAATCCATTTAAGGAAAAAAAGAAAGTACACAGTGTATTCATCAATGGTAGACGACGTGTACTTGCTTTAACCAACCTCAGATTTAGGTGGTCTCCAGGTCACCCCACATGGCCATGTGTTCTACCATTACACAGCCAACACACTGCTACCTACCACAACCGAGTAAACGACGTGTACTCCTAGAATTTATAGAAACTACTATTTTCTCAAAAACAACATAAAACAAGATTCATACCTGAAAAAAAAGATCCGGGTTCTTACAAACTTCCCCCCTTAAAGAAATTCATCCCTGAATTTCCCTATCAAGGAAATATAGAAGAAGAATCCTCAAACAACTCCAGCCACTGCGATCGTACATCGACCTCCCTCTCCCAAGTCTCATCCTGTACACGTTTGTGCTACCGTAGCTCTCGTACCAGAGGAACATACCGACCATGGAGAACCTTCACACTGTGATCAACAATCCGGATATGATGCTCCTTGAATGATGCATCCACCTCCAACTAAACCTCCTCAGGTTGAAGGACATGATACGGGTCTGAGAAGTAATGCCACACCTGAGAAATGTGGAAAACTTCATGTATAACCTGATACCTCTGAGGTAACTGCAACCGATAGGAAACCAGTCTGACTCTCTCCAATACCTCAAATGGCGCAATGTATCTCGGTGAAAGCTTTCTATGTCTCCTAATAATCCTGTGTCCCAACCTCAGTGTGACATGCATAAAAACCTGATCTCCGACCTCGAACTCCAGAGGTCGTCTCTGTGGATCAGCATAAGACTTCTATCATGACTGTGCAGTAACCATCCTCTTCTAAGTCAACTCTATCTGCACTGTGGTCTCTTGAAAAAGACGAGGTCCCAACATAGCTACCTCTCCTACCTCCAGCCAACACAGGGGTGATCGACATGGCCTACCGTACAAAGCATCATAAGGTTCCATATTAATAGTTGTTTGAAAACTATTATTGTAGGAAAACTCCACAAGAGGTATGTGCTTCTCCCAAGAACCTCCAAAATCTAGGACGCATGCTTGTACCATTTCCTCTAGCACCGGAATCATACACTCGGACTGGAAATCTGTCTGGGGATGGTAAGTTGTACTCAGAAGTACCTGTGTACCCAAATCCCTTTGTAATCCACGCCACACCCAAGAAGTAAAACATGCATCTCTATCTGAAAAAATGGAGTGTGGAACCCCATATATATGTACATTCTCCTGGATGTACAGCCTTCCCAACTCATCTACACTGAATGTCACCTTGATCGGAAAGAAGTGAGAAACCTTTGTGAGTCTGTAAATGAAAACCAAAACTAAATTATTCCCTCAAGGAGACCTCGATAAACCTATCATGAAGTCCATCGCAACATCGTTCCACTTCCACTTAGGAATGGGTAACTGCTGCAAAATCCCTGCTGGTTGCTGATGCTTTGCCTTCCTCTGCTGACAGGTGGAACACATCATGAAAAAACCAGCAACATCTCTCTTCATACCTGGCCACCAATACTGACAGTGCAGATCTCGATACATCTTAGTGACACCATGATGAACTGCCCAAACTTAGGAATGAAAGTCCCACATCATCTCCTTGTGCATGTCTGCTAACTCTTATACGCATCCATGAAAACGCAAGATATCATCCTTGCCTATGGTCCATCTAGGAATAAGGTACTCTCCTAACACACTTTCCCATAGGACTAGGCCTTCTGAATTAGATAGCTGCCTCATTCTCACTCGATCAAGTAGAGTAGATGTAATAGATTCAGAAGAAAGGAAAGTCATACCTTGCCTATCGTGCACCTCCAAATGCATCTCAGAGAACATAGCCATAAGCTGCCACTCACTGCTTGCCTCCTGAATTTCCTGTATCTGAGTCCTCCTGCTCAACGCATCAGCTACTACATTAAGATATAATTGAGACTTTTGTGGTTGGTGAAAATGAAAAAATGATCTCCCAATAGGTAATGTCTCCAACAACGTAAGGCATGAACAACTGCAGCCAACTCAAGACCGTGTGTCGGGTAATTCCTCTCATGTGGACTCAACTACCGAGACTCGTATGCAATGACTCCTTCCCCCTACATAACCAATGCTCCTAGCCCGATACCTGAAGCATCGTAGTAAAAAATATAGCTCTTTTCGGGATCTGGAAATACTAGTATCGGTGCTGAATTCAACCTTCCTTTCAGCTCCTGAAAGGCTGAATCACAAGAATCTAACCATAAGAACTTTACACCCTTCTTAGTGAGCCCTGTCAGTGGTGCTGTTAGGCATGAAAAGTCCTGTATGAAACGTCTATAGTAACCAGCTATCCCTAGAAAACTTTGTACCTCAAAGATGTTATTCGGATTCTCCCAGTAAACCACTGCTCTCACTTTCTATGGGTCTAATGATACTCTTGTCTCTGAGATAACATGACCCAAGAAGTGAATTTGGTCCATCCAAAGTGGCATTTTGAGAGATTAGCATATAACTGATGCTCTCTCAGTGTACTCAAAATGATCTCAAGATGTGTGTCATGGTCGTGCCGAGTGTGAGAGTACACCAAGATATCATCCATGAAAACTACCATGTAATAATCCAAGTATGGATGGAACACTCGGTTCATCAGTTCCATGAAAACATCAGGCATGTTCGTGAGACCGAATGACATAAACACATATTTTTATAGACCATACCTTCTCCAAAAGGCTGTAAGAGCTATATCATATGGTCTAAAACACAATTGATGGTAACCAGATCTCAATTAAATCTTCGAGAACACCCAGTATCCTCGAAGCTGATCAAAGAGACCATCACTCCTCGACAAAGGATATCAGTTCTTGAACATCAACTAGTTCAACTTCCGATAATCCACACAAAGTCTGAGGGTATCGTCCACCTTATTTTCAAACAGGATATGCGAACCCCAAGGAGAAGTACTGGGTCGGATGAAACCCTTTTCTTGAAACTCCTCCAACTGCTTCTTGAGCTTTTGTAACTCTGGTGTAGCCATCCTATAAGGAGGAATGGACACCGGTGCTGCTCCTGGAACGAGCTCAATAGAAAAGTATACCTCTTTCTCTAGAGGCAAACCTAAAAATTCCTCTAGAAAGATATCTATGAAATTATACAACATTGAAGGAAAGTACATCTCTGAAGTACCCTAGTCATCCAGATATAGGACTAGAAATATGGGTTGTAACTCCTCCCAACCCATGATGCTCGGGTCCTACTCTGCTTTCCTGAACACCCCATTCACCCTTATGAATAAACGATCTTCCCTCTGGTGATGTGAAACTCACCCTATGGTAAAACAGTTGATGACTACCTGGAAGGGAACTAACTAGTTCATTACGAGAATGAAATCATTGCATGTCATATCTAAGACATAGAGGTCCCATAAGAAGTGACACCCAACCACCCTCTAGAGGGAACTCCTTACACTATCGTACACTATCTGTTCTTGTCCCCAACGGAGTGTTCATCATCAAGAAATCATAATAAGTAAAGATATAGAGCCTAAGTCTCTCCACAAAAACAATAGATATGAAACTTTGGGAAGCCCCTGTATCGAAAAGTGCAGAAGCTAAAACTGAGGCAACTAGGACCATACCTTGAACTATAAATGCTTTAGGATCCTAATCTTGCTGGGTCTGCTCCACTGCAAAAGTCTGGCATGTACCGTGGCCCTATGACCTTGCCTGACCACCCTGAGCTGATCCACCCTGAAGTCGCTAAAGGCCTGCCGACTGGCTACCACGACCGTGATCTCTACCTCAGCCTAAACGGAATGAAGAACTCTAGTTCCTAGACTAATTAGAAACTGGTGGTGCTGCTCCTGAATGTGGGGTCATAGGGAAACCTCTGTCACTAGCTTTCGGTGAAAAGATCTGACAGAAATGCTGAATATGACCCATCTTGCTACAATATTGGAACTCCATCAGGTCCCTCGGGCAATGTGGAATTGTATGCCCGCTCTTCCCGCACTGTTAGAATACCACATAGCTACCAGAAGAAGTATCCCACCTAATTAGATCCCCATGTGTATACACTCTATGGTGCTTCCTGCTATCAATCTGAGGGGTACCAACTCCGGATGTCGAACCACCCTGTCTCACAGCTCTAGAATCCCTCATATTTTGCTTCGTGATCAGCGCCTGGTTGATTATAGAGGTGATGGAAGTCAACCTGAAGAGGTGAACCTAAGATTGGATGTCTTGCCTAATACCATACTCAAACTTTCTCATCAGGAATAACTCATCTCCCCCTTGAATGGGTGTGAAGTGCTGTAGCTCTGTGAATCATGAAGAGTAATCCATGATGGAAAGAGTACCCTATTCCAGACTCATGAAATTTTGGGCTCAATCGGACCTCAATGTCTCAGGGTAGAAGTAGTCATATAAGGAATGCCAAAACTCATCCCACACCATATCCAGCTGGGGTCCCGCCTGTGAGATCACATCCCACCATCTCTTGGAGGAATCCCATAGCATGTACGTAGTGAGATTCACCCTCCTATCTGGAGGCATCTCCAGATTCTCAAAGGTAGATGGCATGGCTTCTAACCATGACTCTACAGCCTAAGGTCCTCCGTCCACTGTGAAGGTGGGAGAATGTTGCTGCTGGAAAACCCGCATCAATTCTTCCATCAACGGGGAAGGAGGTGATGCTCCCTAGAAGGTCTGTATCATCCTCATAAATACCTCTTAGAACAGTGCATCAGCACCTATATCTAGAATTACGGCTGGTGCCAAGACGGGTATGACTGGAGGATCTACTGGTGGTCCCTGATCTGCTATATCCGATGTCTGGTCACTACCCTGTAACTGGCATACAACCAAAGGACATATCGGTGGCATGACTATACAAGGTCAAAAACACACCTTAGCTCAAGATTATCAAGACCTGAAACTTAGAAGTTCAAGAAGGGAATAGTAGAAATAAAGCATTCAATTTCTTCAAAATATGGATACACGATGTTTATGTCCCCTACATAGCATGTTCCTTTAAGCCATCACATGGGCGTGTACTCCTGCCAACCCTGGTCGTGTAACACCCCATACACACGACGTGTTCCTCCAAAACACAACATGTACTTGAATCGTGTTCCCTTGACCGAGTTTTTCTACATGACTAACCCACACAATTCCCCTAGAACAAGACTAGACAACATGTTTATGCTAGAAATGGCGTGTACTAGACGAACTTACTGACCTGTGTTGTTAGTCACACGAAAAGTTACACGGTTGACCCTACACGATGTGTTTGTGCCAGACACGATGTGTACTAACTAACCATTATCTACCTGTGACGTTGGTCACATGGATGGACACATGGTCTATACACACGGTGCGTGCTTCAGGTACACGGCGTGTTTTACCAAATATTCCACAACCCTGTGTTTCTACCCACACAACCAGTGACACTATTAGATAATACACATCGTGTACATACAGTACATAGCATGTACTTAAGAAAAAAAGTTCCTTCCCAAACATAAGGATACATGGCGTGTATTTATCCTTACATGTCGTGTATTCTGGGTTTTTTCAGACAGTAAACCTTAGAAACTATTCCAGAACCCAGAAAAACTCTGAAACGAACATTAAAGTGCCAAATTCCTATCTGTGAGGGCCCATACTCCCCACGAATCAAATATTGGCATCTTATACACATCATGTACAAGCATAAAAGTGACATGATCCACCGAATTCAAATCCACGAGGTCCCATAACACCTCAAGGAATAAATTTTGGCATTCATTCAAGCTAAAACTTACATATTAGAAATACCCTATCAAATAGCAGGTATTCTATCAAGGTATCTATCACAACCGCATGCATATCTTGCACAACATCTATCACAACAACATGAAATCAGTAATGCACCCTAAATGGAATGGCAAGAATGCATGACATGTGATCTCTAGAAAGTGCATATATGATGCATGAGATGGCATACCCTCATCTCATTGGGTTTAAATAGAAATAGAACCTCCATAATATCAACAATAACAACACAAAACATGTGAATCACCCAATGGGGAAATCAAATCAACTGTAATAATTGCAAAAATATAAAATATAAATAAATGTGGTAAATTGCCTTTTACCTATACGTGGGTTAGCTACTCCTAGGAAAAACTTATTACTAAGTACCTATTCCTTCCTATCCCTAGATATAGGCTCCAAACAGAAAGTCAAGAAGAAAATAATTTCTCGGATACCACTTTGTAACATCCCGGTTTCAGGTGCCGCCCAGAGGTACCCCGTACCCGGTTGGTCACATGGCATCAAGTGCATTTCCCCAAATGCTATAGGCAGCTGACTAGTAGTGAGGGTCTTGGGTGTGATAGTGGAGAAACTATTCCCTCATTAGCAGAGTAACACATCAGAAATAAATAGATAACAATAGCAGAATCAGTAATAAAATGCAATGGGTAAACAACGGAAGACTGAAAAAATAAGAAACTGAAGCACATATATATATGATGCATGATACATATGCCTAGGAAATTAAGCAAACAAGTCACAATGTTGGAATACAGTACTGAACCAAAGTTCAAAGAAAAAAAATAAACTCTAACAACATTGCAATCCTCATCTTGGTCCCATGCTCCCTAGGTCCACATCAATCAAGTACCTAAAGTATAAGGGAACTTGCCCTTATCTAGAACTGCAAAAATATAATCTATTTGGGCCCAAGATCATTAACCAAATAGGGTGTGAGACTAATCCTAGTAGAAAACCACCCAAAGATTTGTTCCTAATAGTCAGTGAATATATATGGCAGGCAATATGAAGAATGAATCAATAAACAAGGAAGTACTCAAAAGTAAACAATCCTACAATTTCAATTACATCAATTTTCATTTATTAGTTAAGTAACAAACATTCATTAGTAACCCTTTGGTAAGTAATCATAGCCTAACCCCTCTGGTTCAACCAATCAAACACAAGAAACCCTCTGGGAAGTACTCACAGTCTAACCCCTCTGGTTCAGCTTTAGCATAGAATCTCTAAAGAATCACTCACCGTCAATTACCCATGTGGTCTCATATCGGTAACTATGGACACTCTGAAGAATGAATAAACATCAAATTCCCACTGTGGTCTCATAACGAAGAACTAAAGACACTCTAAAGGAGCACAAATTCCATCCCCCCTATGGTCTCACAACGTAAAAGTAAACAAACACTCTGGAGAAGCCCTCAGCGTCCAGTATCCCTATGGTCTACTACACTAGGTTCCCACAAACCTATGTAAATAAATTTTGCAAAAACGATATATGGAAGAAAAATTAAACCTCAATAACTACTTGGATAAACAATCTACAATATCTCACAACCTGTCAGATAAAAATACTCCTTCCTAACAATACTAGGCTTGAAAAACAAAGCAGCCTAACATGCAGAGCTAGACCAAATGGTCAATATCAATAAAACACTGTCAACACATCCATAGTAAGGTAAATAACCCTATTTACCATCATAAATCCTCTACTTAAGAATTCAAGTCATAATAGGAAAATATAAGGCTAAGAACCATAAACATGCAATACCCCGAACAAGGGTATTGGGAAATTTTTCACATATAACTCAAAGGATAACTAAAGAAAGGTACAAACCACCTACCTCAGCATTGTACGATCAATATACGTGAACCTTAGGCCTTAAATTTCCCTAGAACATTGTAGATCTACAAAAACACTAAAAACATTCAACTGAAGATAACTCACAAAAGAAGAAGAAATCAGGAAATGAGGATCTAGAAGAAGGAAGAGCTTACCGTGGTGATTCCAACACAATTGACAGTGGTTTATTTGGAGAACGGATGGCGAGTTGGGGGCTTGGAGAATAATCGCTAGCCATAGATGCTCCTGGATGAGACAGACCTAGAAGAAGGGTGTTCTATTGATTAGATGCGACCCCAACCCATTTAATGAAAAAAATAAAGTACATGACATGTTCTTCAAGGGTACACGACATGTACTTGCCTTAACCAACAACTTCTTTAGGTGGTCTCCAGGTCACCCCACACAACCATGTGTTTGGCTGTTACACAACCATCACACGGCTACCCACGATAACTAAGTACACAACGTGTACTTATAAGTACACGACGTGTACTCCTGGAATTTCCAAACACTCATCTTTTCTCAAAAACACCAGAAAACAAGATTCATACCTGAAAATAAGATCCGAGTTCTTACAAAAATAAACATAATTAATTTTTTATTTAATTCCATATAAAGTATTACTCTATATTTAAAATATATAATTTTTTTTTCAGGTGAAGCATACCTCATCCTTGCTTTACGGTAGAGGTACATTGGTTTTATTGCACATAACTTATTTTAAACACTCAATTGTTGTTTAATAAATTAATAATTCTTAATCAAAGTGATTAATACATGTATTTTAAAGTAATTTATTTCCAATCACAATGTAACTAAAAAGATGTCTCCTTATAGTGACTAATAAACGTATTCCACGTTTCTTCATTTATCATGTATTCATACATATGTGGTGGGTGTGGGTTTACTTTCCCTTTATCATCCTAGAGATGGTGGTTCATAAAAAGTTTCTGAAATCCACTATAAGACTTTATAGTGACCATTAATAAAAATTTGATTCATTATTCATCTGAGATAAATGCACTCTGTAAGGGATGATGAAGAGTAAATCAATGCTTCATTATTTTTTTAGTAAAATATATAAAGTACATCATTATATTACCCTAGTATCTTCCCAAATGAGTGCTTTAACCACATGAAAAAAATTATTCCATGTATCTACATCAATATGCATATGTATTTGAGTGGTGATCCCAATGTAATTAATGAAAATGGACTTATTGGGGTAAATAGGATGATCGTGTAAATTCCGTCCAACCTCAAATTTGATGCCTCTACTTCATGCCTTAATAATAATTTTTAACACCATCATGCTACGCCACTTATGTTTTTTTGAAAATAATTTGTTCACCTTATAACATTTCCTTGGATTCAACATTGTTAATATATTATTCCTTGGGATTGGTAGCATCAACATGTGAAGAAACCTATTGTTACTCTATATTGGGAGCATCAACATATTAAGAATCCTATTGTTCTTTAGGATAGGGATCATTGACATATGCATAATCCATTATCTATATAAGTGGTTGAACATTTAATTTATATTACATACATGAAACAATGAATATATAATAAAATGAGGCAATACAATGTATATTACAAAAAATATAACATGATTATTGAACTCTCTTTTTTTATTTAAAGGTTGAATGGATTTAACCCCTCTATTGAGTATCCAAATCCCCTCATTCTGGTCCCCTATGACATATAAGACCCCATATACATTGGGACAACTACAATATTATTATGAAATCCCAATGAAAGGTTTATCCTTGGTTGAAATGAAATCTAAACCTTCAACGGTTTTAGTCAATAATATAACAAATAACCAATTTCTATTTATAGGATCTTGAACATAAAATACCCATACTACCTATGATTCCATTATTAATGGTTTATACTTGTACCCTTCCTCATTTTAATACACTTTTATGAATCCCAATTCATTGATTTCAAATAAAATCATATTATTAACCCACTTGCATTGAAAATTTGGAACTTGGAATGTTACATAATACAACTCCCATATTTTTTTGATGATTTCAAAGTATAAAATATTCACATAAATTGGATTTATTTGCTTAGTACCAGATACATGAATCAATTCAGCCATAAGTGTAACTCCATTATTTTTCATGGTAAGTTGTTCATCATGTTCCTTTGTATAAAACTTATAACCATTAATTACATAACCACTATAAGATAATACCTGTAAACTTGGTCCTATGGATATCCATTGAATTCATTATGAAATTTAATTTGAATTTTTAGTTGACTCCTTAAAAATATAGTCTCTAAACCATCCAATAAACTGTCGATTATATTTATTTGATATCTATATTTCAGCCCTTGATGGATTCAAATAGATAATAATTAATTTTTGGGTTTCAACATATGGTGGAAAATCTAAACTATTATATAAAACATAAATGTGAGCCTACTAACTCTCTGTAATAGTAATTATACAAACATATATTATTGAAATTACTTAACCTAAAAGCCATCTAGTGTGATGATATCTTGTTAGAATAATTATTTCCAAATTGGATAGGTAGTCAGTATAAAATTCAATTGCTTCCTCAATAATATATTACTCTATAATAAAACCTTCTGGTCAAATTTTATTTTTGACATTCCCTTTCAAAATATTTATATACCATTCAATATAGTGTATCAATCTATAATGTACAGGACCATATAGATATATTTCTATAACCAAGTGAACCATCAAGTGAACCATCATATCAAAAAATTATAGTGGTAAGAACATCTCTAATTCACATAATATGATAGAGATTTACTTTTCCATAATTTTCAATTTAACTGGGTCTATAACTTTACTATATATATATTTGAAAAAGAAATAGATCTTGGTTAATGTATGAAAAACATTCTTAGGTAAAATGCAATGTAAATATACAATAATTATATCTTGCATCAAAACATGACAATCATGTGATTTTAGGCCCTTTAACTTTAAATTAGTCATTTACACAATATTCTTGATATTTTATGAACACCCCTATAAAAAATTTACATCATTCAGGAAGTTTCAAAACTGATATATCTCTTTATTGGATAAAGTATAAGCAGTTAGAGGAAGAAAAGTCCATCTTTCACCCTTATCTAGTGTTAAATCTTCTTTATCCCCATGTAAATCATATCTAACCTAGCCTTAATTCCATACCTTGTTTTCCTAGGTGGTAACATGCCAATGAAAATATCACATACATTTTTTTTATAAATACATGATATCAAGAAAATTTTTGATGTATAAATAATCCCAATATGATAATTCAAAAAAACTGATCACTTTTTCCAATTGGTTTTCATAAGGTTTTTCAAAGAAGGTTTACCAAAATCAATGTCTATATCTTTTATTTTCTCAAATAGTTGATCACATATTAGTGGATATGGTTCTATACCTTCTTTTAAATTCACATAAAATGATGTCATACAAGATTGGTATTTAAATCATCGAGGCATAAATCTGTGATGTACTAGAAACATGGTCTTCAATGAATATTTCAACCTAACTAAGTGCGTACCTTGTTCACAAATTCGAAACCCTTGAGTTACTTAATGCTATATCCTGAAAAATTTACACAAGTAAGAAATTAATTTATCATCCCAAACAACATGGCTCACAACTTGAAATTTTCATTTCTGTAAGTATCATACAACATAACACCTGGATCCCATATTAACTTAAAATCTTCAATCAATGGATCCAAATAAATATCAATATCATTACCTGGTTATTTTGGTCTTGATATAAACAAAGATAACATAATTTATTTTTTGCTTCATCCATAACCATAATGTCAAGTTATAATCTATCAACATAACTATCCAAGTAATGTGAGTGTCACTTTATAAAACAAAAGGTTTTAATCAATCTGTAGATAGTACAAGAAGAAGGTTTATTGGATCGTTTCCAAATTCAAGATACTCATGATCAATTTTCTTCTGCTGAGGAGAGTCTACTGGGTGAAGAAGTTTCTCATATTGATTTCTTGTATTTTCATACCACATCAATTTCCTTTCAATATATGAACTTACATATAGGTTTCTAAACATTGTAATAATTAGAAATTACCATACAAAATTTTAAGGAATTTATTTGTATTTCTTGTATCAAGGCACACCACACTTTAGTCATTTTTATTTGATTTATGGTCTTTTTAAAATAGTATACAATCATTTGGACATGAATGTATTATTTTAGAGACCATACCCATTGAATGTAGAATTTATTTAGAATCATATGTTCAATAAGAAATCTCATTATCTTCTATTAACATATCATTCAATAGAGAATATAGTTCATTAAATTTGGCATTACTCCATCTATTTCTAGCTTTTATATTATATAGCTTTAGTATGCATGACAATGCTATATATTTATTATAACCAACATATAATGATGTCTTTACACAACTATTTAACTTCTAGAATAGTTTTGGATAATCATGAAGTCCATCTTAAACTGTCATTATCACTTTCTCAATACGATATTAATTATTATTTACACCAGTAATCATATACTTGATATGGTCATCATCATTGTTCACACTTGTAATCATATCAGATGATCTATAAAATGTAGTGTTATCCTAGTCACTATATAACTTTAGTAATTCCACACGTCTAGCCCAAAATTTATAACTATGATCAATTTTTTGAAAGATCAAGTGTTCTTACAACTCCTCTAGACTAATTAGTCTTGAATAACAACAGTGTAAAGAAAAATAAATAATTTAAAAAGGGTAATATGCGTGATATTTTTCAAACACAATGAAATATTTTACCCCATACACATACTCTTGTCTTATTAATAACATCCATACATTTTTTATTCATATTCATCCTATTTGATTCATAAATATACATATTTAACAAAATAAATAAATACACAGAAGGTATAAGCTTAGAACCCTAAAAGGATATTCTTTACACACACACACATATAGTCATCATATTTTATATAAATTTTCATTATGTCAATAACTTGTTAGAGCATATAAAGAACAAAAATTATATGAATTTAAAGTATTATAATATTTATTTTTTATTACAAGAAGTTGCATATAATAAATCATTTTTTTTAAATCGATTCATAAAGGGAGATAATTCAACCCTGTCACAATCAATATTCACAAGAAACCTATAGATTTATAAAAATAGATAAGTATTAGGGTATATATAATATGATTTTCCAAAGGAAACATATATCAAAACAAATTACTTATTGACGTAGATATTACATTCACCTAAATTCTTGGAGGATGATGGTAGAAAATAGTAAATCACAAAATTTCATAAAATAAAGAGATTGTATATGTCATAAACAATCGATGATTCAAGTAATGATAAGTGAAGTGAAATTCTTAAAGTATAAAGGTTTAATAAATTCTAAATATGTTTCATATTTGGAATAATATAAGAGAATATTGATGGAGGAAGAGATGGATTCAAAGGACACTATTGTTTGAATGAATGAGAACATAAAGCAACAATGTGATATAATTGAATAAAATTTTCATGAAATGATTTTAGGAATGGAAATGAAAAAATCCATGGAGCCTCAATGTATATACAAAAAGAGTAGTGTAAATAATAGGTAAATATTGAGCACCAGAAAAAAAAACATATTTCTTAGATAATTTTGAATGGTCGACTGAAGGAGAAGGATTTGAGGATTGAGAAGATTGAGGGATGTATTCACATTTTGAAAGGTCTTTCATCTAAAATCTGTTGAGCATGTACTTGTTGAGTCATAATCTAAAAAATTGTATTTTGTTTCACCAGAAGGAATTTTATACCTATTTCTAGGTGAATGGAATATATGTTTAGACCATGTTAAAACCAAAAAATGTTTTAGGCACCATGTATGGGCATAGGGAAAGTAATGGTAGGAAAAAAGAGACCGGTGGGGCAGAAGAGACTAGGAGGTTCATGGGGGGATGCATTACCAATTATAGGGGTCACTTTCACTTATAAAATAAGTTTGGAACATCATAACTTCATATTTGGGTTAAATTTTTCCAAAATGATTGACTTCGGCTGCAATAGGCCTTCAGTTCTGTGAGAGATTGAGTGCAGTGCGAGGAAGACACAATGCTGGGGTTCTTTTATAAAGAGGGAGAAGAGTTTTATTAGTGTTTATCGAAAACAATTATAAAAGTGTATTTTATCAGCACTAAAAACAAATACACTGACAAATATTACTTTTATGAGTGCATTGTTAGAACTACTTTGTGTATAAGGTTGTATTTGTTGTCAAAAGTTGTCAATGAAGATCAAAATGAAGGATATCAAGAAGTACTCCAATGAAATGGAGGAATGGAAATTCAGATGATTGTTGTACTGATCATAAGTTCAAAGAACATGTGTCAAAGTTGACACATTGTTTACAACAATGAAGAATGTGAGGTATAATCCATATGAGGATGATTAAAGAAGAATGGGGTTTTGAGGAATACCATGCAATTTCTCATGCTTGCATGAGAACCATGCAAGAGACTTCTTGAAGAATTGAATCATATGTTTTGCATAAAGTAGATAATGATGGTTGAAGAAGAAGACAGTGTGCAAGGGATTGGAATTTTGAGATGGCCATGCGGAGATTGAAATTCTGAGATGGCCATGCACATCACATTGTCTCAGAAAATGATGATGCAAAATCTGTTCCTTCAAAGAATACATATCACGATAGTGGAGTTTATGATGAAAGCAGAAGAGTTGCTGAAGGATTTAAATCACCGAGAAGAAGTTTTTTAGGTGATTGTTCTTGTTGACAAAGAAAACAAATGACATAAAATTTGTTGACAAAGGAGATTCCATGGTGGAATGTCGAGTTCAAGGGATGTGGTTAATGATCCATTTTTTATTCAAGAACATCGACAAAGGAATGGATGGTCTGGAGGCAGTACAAAAATAGCAGATACAAGGTCGCGCCTTTTCCTAGTGTTTTCCAAATTGTTGGGCCTGAAAATTGACAAATGGAGAAAAGTGTTTTTGGCAAAGAGACTTGCGCTCCATGTACTTGATGGAGAGGAAACTTGCGCTCCATATGATTTTCAAGATCAGAACATGAAAAAATGGAAAAGGGAAGAGGGTCGTGCAAGTGTTGGGTTGGTCGCGCAAGTGACCTGCGCGTCGTGAAGAGACTTGCGCGCCAGTGCCAAGAAGGATCGGAAACTTGCACGCCTATCATTTTTCAAGAACACAACTTCAAAATATGGAAAAGTAAAGAAGGTCGTGCAAGTATTGGTTGGGTCGCGCAAGTGAGTTGCGTGATAGAGGCTAGGGGGGATGAGATGCACGCCGATACTTGTGCACCGAGGGGTGACTTGCGCGCCGCCACGCAGGTTGACCAGTTTGCCTATAAATAGAGGAACACCCCTCCTCATTTCCCACGAGCTCAACCCTTAGATAAAATCAGAGCTCTCGTCGTGTAGGTGTAGGAGTCGCGCAAGTGGTGAGTGGTCGTGCAAGTGGTTTGGAGAGACTTTCACGCCAGCACTTAGAAGTTACGCGCTGGTTGATGGATGCGCGCCCAAGGTGATTTGGGCGAGAAAGGAAGCGAGTCGTGCAGGTTTGAAGTTCAAGAAGGTAGTGTCGCACAGGTGCTTTGGCGACACTTGAGCACCAGTTTGGACTTGCGCGCCGTATTGGGACTTGCATGCCGTATTGAGACTTGCACGCCAGGCTTGAAAAGGTGAGCCAGGTGTTGTTGGAGCGCGCCCACCTTTCTGGTGCTGCACGAGAGCTGAAAGATTGCCTGATACTTTCAGTGCAAAGTGAGATTAAAGAGGAAATCTAAATGATAAATGCCTGATCTCATGCATACATGGAGAACTGATTCTGACAATTACAAGTATGTTGAGCTTCACTTATTTAGTAATCAAATCAGTGGTTGTGATTCAGGCAAACGAAGACAAGAGGATCTAGTGTATTAGTCATTTCACTAAAGAAGAAGGTTTGAACTGAAAAGTGCGTCAACTCTGAACCCTGATGCAAGTGAAGTATCATGATGCACAGGAGAGAAAGACTTCAATGCAAATATATTGAAGAGACCTTCACGTCCATAAACTGAGCCAGACTTTACCAACGGCAGCGAGCCAGGGGGAGACAATGGGAGTGATCCAAGGGACGCAATGAGCTATCCTTGGACCTTTGTAAAGGTAGTGAGCCTAGGACAGAGTGACTGTTCTTGAACCATTGTAATCCAAAACTAGTGAAGATTAGTGGAATTTGGTACGACCAACAACTTTTCGGCGTATGCTCCTTGGACGTTGCCCTTAGTGGTGAACCAAGTAAAATTAATGTGTTATCTCTTTGCATGTGCATGTTTCATTGCTGATCATATCCATCATACAGGTTTAAGTAGTTCCTACCAATGTGGGAACACGATCCACAACTTTATGAAGAAAAAGTTGACACCCTGATTCACCCCTCCCCTCTCAGGGTGTCCCGGGGTCCTACAAGTGGTATCAGAACGAAAGGTTAACGTATGTTGGATATTCTCTAGTAATTCCATTGAGAAGTGGATTTGAGTTACTTTCCTAAAGTCAACCATGAAGAGTAGTTTTGATGAAGATTCAGAGCAGAGATCTATATCCACCAAGACTTTGAAAAATAGGAAAAATAAAGAGAATAAGCCTATGAAGAAGTCCCTCATGACCAAATAAGATATTGTGTCTTGTTCTCCATGCCATTCCAATAATGAAGAAACATCAGGCTTGGAAATTATCGAGCAGGTGGCTTAGAATTCTTCCAGATGAAAGGACGACACCTCTAATTCAAGCTTTCTGGAAAAACACAAAACATATCTGCATGATATTCCTGAAGAAAGGGTTGCTATTATTTGTAGCCTATTCCAATCTATGCAGGTTGAGATCACTCGATTGGAAAGGGAAGATGAAAATATGGAAAAGGGGTTGGAAAGAAATGTTCTGGACAGTATGAAGATGAAAAAATAGGTTAAAGTCTTTGAAGAAAAAGAGGAAGTCAATAACACTCTAAAAGAAAATATCCATGCACTTGAAGCTAAGCTGAAAAAGAGAAAAGAAGTCAAGAGTTTGTGTTTGGAATAAGCTTCCATGAAATTCAGGGAACTTGACTCGTTGTTACAAAACAAATTTATGATGCATGAAGATGAGGTTGAAAGATTGAAGAAGACTTGTGAAGAGAAGATGATCATGATTGAATATCGGAAGATCATCCTCAATATTGAGAGTAAAAAATTGGAAGCCCAGTTGACCAAGATTGAGAATACACATATTGAGACTTCACAAAAGAATGAAATGAGTGATTCTTGTACTCAATGTTTGTTGGAGGAATCTAAAGCTGAAATACCTCCAACATGTGACAAGAAGATTATGAAAACTCTTGAGTATCCACATCAAGAATCAGTTGCTGCTGGTACTCAATGCTCACTGGAGGATTCAATTGTCAAAAGACCTCCAACACGTGATAAGAAGATCATGAATTCACTCATTGATCTATCACAAGAAACTGAGGAAGTGAAGGTACCGTCCAAACCATCTTGTACTCAGGTTTCTAAATGCATTCCCACAATCAGTGCAGGATGGCAGAAAAATTCTAAACAAGTATGGATGAAGAAAGGTGAGAAGAAGAAAACTACCACCATGGCTAGGGTGAATGGTAAGAGAAAGGAGGAAGTTGGTTCCTGAAATAGAGCACAAAAGATTAAGAAAATGACCAAAAAACCTCATACAGAAGATAAAAAGAAGAAAAGATTTGTGGGTCAATGTTGGTACTACAACAGATTTGGGTATTGTGCACTAGATTGTTGGTACAATCCCTTTAATGGAAAAGCACAAAGAAATCCTGTATCAAAGGGAAGAAATCCAGAGAAGAAGAAGTAACATATGCAGGTCCAGAAGCATCTGTTTACAGCAAACATATTTGGAATGCTTGATAACATATGTGATGTATGTAGCGGAAATGGTCACAAGAGTTGTGCATGCCTATGTCAACAGATATCCAGAGCTGATATGAACAGAAGACTTCTGATGCCATCTAAGTATGAAGCGAGTACCTTGGGAAGAAAATAGAAGAATAGTGCGAACACACATTTCCCCATGAGGATCTCAAGAAGGGAAGCTGAGAAGACCCAGGATTTTAGATCCATGAAATTGAAGGGCCATTCATCCAAAAGAAAATCTAAGTGGGATGAAACTCAGATGAACCCATGTGGAAGATCCAAACTTGATGCAACAGTTATGCATGACATATTGGTCATCTGGCCATGAGATTTTAAAAGAATGAGGAAACTTGAAGATGAAAAGGCCAAGGATAGTGCTAAAGGAAAAGAAAAACTTTCACGTGATGAAGACAAAGTGCAGGAGAGATTGCAAACCAAGAGAAAAACACGTGTCAAAGAAGTTCTGTGTGAGAGATGCAAGAAATCTAGTCACATTGCAAAAGGTTTCCTAACCTTAATACCAGAGCAAGAAGCAGTCATTAAAAGGAGTAAGAATGTATCATTCATGATGGCTGTTAAGTAGAACAATTCCCCACACAAAGTAGAAGACAATGTGAAGAAAGCCATGCCACATCAACAGATGTCATAACATATGTTCAAATTTGCAGGCATGAAGAATGGGGTGAATAGAATAACTTGGTTGAGAAAATAACCTCAACCATATAGCTCATGTTGATGAAGCAAGGAGGAACCATCTTATTCCCTTAATATTTTGTGTATTGTATTTGTGCTAATAATGTAGGGAATTGAAGGTGAAGAATGCTCTCCGGGAGAGAACCTGAGAAGTAGTGAATGCTGTCAACTCTTGATAGCTAAGATAAAGATGTTTCCATCCTTTGAAGATTATTCAATTGATATTAAATGATTAAGATGGTGAAGGATCACTCTTGATGAAGATGATGAGGATTGTTTCCCTTGAGGGGGAGAAAAATGAAGAAGCTTCCAAAATCACTGTTTTAATCAATATCAACTCCAGCTGGACTCAAATGCAGTTACTCTATGAATTTATTGAAGAACATGTCAATGGAGAAGGTATGACATTTCTAAATATCTATCCCTTGGTTACTTAGATCAAATATTATTCTACGAAGGGGGAGTAACTGAATTTATCAGTGACATAAGAAGAATGGATGTGCCCCAAGGTCACTTATCCTGTCGATAACACTTGAATGTTTTTGATCTGTTTGCTGATGTGAGTGCATGAGTTTCAGGTTGATTATTCCCTATCTCATTTTATTTTCTTCTACCTGAAATAAAATTGGTAAACCCTTGAAGACAATTTTACATTTTTTCTCATCTCTTGCGGTATCATGATCTGTGAATTATGGACAGCCTTGTTGTCTAAATTAAATCCTCTTGTTTTCTACATCGAGCATTGATCAAGTAGACTTAGAGTGAAATGATTAATTAAACATTGATTAAGTATGGATTGATACCCTCCCTACCATGATCTTTGTATTTCTTGTCAATAAGGGTGAGAGAACTTGAAATGAAAGTTTGAAAAGAAAAGTTGATTGAAGAGAAGATTCTCATTTTGAAATTGATGAATTTATTTCAGAAGATGTATAAGGTATTGACAACAAAATACAAAGGGGGAGATTTTTGGAACCAATTTGTGTATAAGGTTGTATTTATTGTCAATAGTTGTCAATGAAGATCAAAATGAAGGATATCAAGAAGTACTCCAATGAAATAGAGGAATAGAAATTCAGACGATTGTTGTACTGATCATAAGTTCAAAGAACATGTGTCAAAGGTGACACATTGTTTACAACAATGAAGAATGTGAGGTATAATCCATATGAGGATGATTAAAGAAGAATGGGGTTTTGATGAATACCATGAAATTCCTCATGCTTGCATGAGAACCATTCAAGAGAATTCTTGATGAATTGAATCATATGTTTTACATGAAGTAGATAATGACGGTTGAAGAAGAAGATAGTGTGCAAGGGATTGGAATTCTGAGATGGTCATGTGGAGATTGAAATTCTGAGATGGCCATGAACATCACATTATCTCAGAAGATTATGATGCTAAAGCTGTTCCTTCAAAGAATACATATCACGATAGTGGAGTTTGTGATGAAATCAGAAGAGTTGCTGAAGGATTCAAATCACTGAGAAGAAGTATTTTAGGTGATTGTTCTTGTTGACAAAGAAACCAAACGACATAAAATCTATTGAAAAAGGAGATTCCATGGTGGCATGTCGAGTTCAAGGGTTGTGTTTAATGATCCATGTTTTGTTCAAGGACGTCGAAAAAGGAATGGATGGTCTAGAGGCGGTACAAAAATAGCAGATACAAGGTCACGCAGTTTCCGAGTGTTTGCCAAATTTTTGGGCCTGAAAATCGAAAAATGGAGAAAAGTATTTTTGGAAAAGAGACTTGCGTGTCGTGTACTTGATGGAGAGGAAACTTGCACTCCATATGATTTTCAAGATCAGAACATTGAAAAATTTCAAAGGGAAGAGGGTCGCGCAAGTGTTGGGTTGGTCGCACAAGTGACTTGTGCACCGTGAAGAGACTTGCATGCCAGTGCATAGAAGGATCGAAAACTTGCGCGCCTATCATTTTTCAAGAACAAAACTTCAAAATATGGCAAAGGAAATAAGGTCGCGCAAGTATTGGTTGGGTTATGCAAGTGAGTTGCACGACAGAGGCTAGGGGTGATGAGCTGCACGCTGAGACTTGCGCGTCTAGGGGTGAATTGCACGCCGCCGCGCAGGTTGACCAGTTTGCTTATAAATAGAGGACCACCCCTCCTCATTTCCCATGAGCTCAACCCTTAGAGAAATTCAGAGCTCTGGTCGCACTGGTGTAGGAGTCGTGCAAGTGGTGAGTGGTCGCGGAAGTGGTTTGGAGAGACTTGCGCTCCAGCTCTTAGAAGTTACGCGCCGGTTGATGGCTGCGTGCACAAGGTGATTTGGGTGAGAAAGGAAGTGAGTCGCGCAGGTTTGAAGTTCAAGAAGGCATTGTCGTGCAGGTTCTTTAGTGACACTTGCACGCCAGTTTGGACTTACACTCCGAAGACTTGCGCGCTGTATTCGGACTTGCACGCCGTATTGAGACTTGCGCGTCGGGCTAGAAAAGGAGCGCCAGGTGTTGTTAGAGCACGCCCGCCTTTCTGGACCTACACGAGAGCTAAAAGATTACCTGATACTTTCGTTGCAAAGTGAGATTAAAGAGGAAATCTAAATGATAAATAAATGATCTCATGCATACATGGAGAACTGATTCTGACAATGCCAAGTAAGCTGATCTTCACTTATTGAGTAATCATATAAGTGGTTGTGATTCAGGAAAACGAAGACAAGGGGATCTAGTGTATTAGTCATTGCACTAAAGAAGAAGGTTTTAACTGAAAAGAGCATCAACTCTGAACCCCGATGCAAGAAAAGTCTCATGCTGAACATGAGACAAATACTTCAATGCAAATTTATTGAAGAGACCTTCACGTCTATAAACTGAGTGGGACTTTAACAACGGCAGTGAGCCAGGGGGAGTCAACGGGAGTGACCCAAGGGATGCAGTGAGCTATCCCTGAACCTTTGTAAAGGTAGTGAGCCTGGGACAGAGTGATTGTGCTTGAACCATTATAATCCACATCTAGTGAAGATTAGTGGAATTTGGTACAACTGGAAACTTGTCGGCGTATGCTCCTTGGACGTAGCCCTTAGTAGTGAACCAAGTAAAATTATTGTGTTATCTCTTTGCATGTGAATGTTTCATTGCTGATCATATCCATCATACAGGTTTAAGTAGTTCCTACCAATGTGGGAACAAGATCCAAAACTTTAAGAAGAAAAATTTGACACCCTGATTCACCCCTCCCCTCTCAGGGTGTCCCGAGGTCCTACAAGTGGTATCAGAGCGAAAGGTTAACGTATGTTGGATATTCTATAGTAATTATATTGAGAAGAGGATTTGAGTTACTTTCCTAAAGTCAACCATGAAGAGTAGTTTTGATGAAGATTCAGAGCAGCGATCTATATCCACCAAGACTTTGAAAAATAGGAAAACAAAAGAGAAGAAGCCGACGAAGAAGTCCCTAATGACCAAAAAAGATACTATGTCTTGTTCTCCATGCCATTCCAATAATGAAGAAACATCAGGCTTGGAAAGTATCGAGCAGGTGGCTTATAATTCTTCCAGAGGAAAGGATGAAACCTCTAATTCAAGCTTTCAGGAAAAACTCAAAACATATCTTCATGATATTCTTAAAGAAAGGGTTTCTATTATTTGTATCCTATTCCAATCTATGCAGGTTGAGATCACTCGATTAGAAAGGGAAGCTGAAAATATGGAAAAGGTGTTGGAAAGAAAAGTTCTGGAAAGTATGAAGCTCACCAAAAAGGTTAAAGTCTATGAATAAAAAGAGGAAGTCAATAAAACTATAAAAGAAAAGATCCATGCACTTGAAGCTGAGCTGAAAAAGAGAAAAGAATTCAAGAGTTTGTGTTTGGAAGAAACTTCCATGAAATTTAGGGAACTTGACTCATTGTTACAAAACAAATTTATGATGCATGAAGATGAGGTTGAAAGATTGAAGAAGACTTGTGAAGAGAATATGATCATGATTCAAGATCAGAAGATCATCCTCAATATTGAGAGTCAAAAATTGGAATCCCAGTTGACCAAGATTGAGAATACACATATTGAGACTTAAAAAAAGAATGAAATGAGTGATGCTTGTACTCAATGTTTTTTGGAGGAATCTAAAGCTGAAATGCCTCCAACATGTGACAAGATGATTATGACTACTCTTGATTATCCACATCAAGAATCAGTTGTTGATGGTAATCAATGCTCAATGGAGGATTCTATTGTCAAAAGACCTCCAACATGTGATAAGAAGATCATGACTTCACTCATTGATCTATCACAAGCAACTGAGGAAGTGAAGGTACCATCCAAACCATCTTGTACTCAGGTTTCTAAATGCATTCCCACAATTAGTGCAGGATGGAAGAAAAATTCTAAACAAGTATAGATGAGGAAAGGTGAGAAGAAGAAACCTACCACCATTGCTAGGGTGGATGGGAAGAGAAAGGAGGAAGATGGTTCCTTAAATAGAGCATAAAAGATTAAGAATATGACCCAACAACCTCATACAGAAGATACAAAGAAGAAAAGATTTGTGGGTCAATGTTGGTGCTGCAACAGATTTGGGAATTGTGCACTGGATTGTTGGTACAATCCCTTTAATGGAAAAGAAAAAAGAAAGACTGTATCAAAAGGAAGAAATCCAGAGAAGAAGAAGCAACATCTGCAGGTCCAGAAGCATCTATTTACAACAAACAGATTTGGAATGCTTGATAACATCTATGATGTATGTAGCGGTAGTGGTCAAAAGAGTTGTGCATGCCTATGTCAACAGATATCCAGAGCTAATATGAACAGAAGACCTCCGATGTCGTCTAAGTATGAAGCGAGTACCTTGGGAAGAAATCAGAAGAATAATGCGAACACACATTTCCCCATGAGGATCTCAAGAAGGGAAGCTGAGAAGACCCAGGATTTTATATCCATGAAATTGAAGGGCCATTCATCCAAAAGAAAAACTAAGTGTTATGAAACTCAGATGAACCCATGTGGAAGATCCAAACTTGCTGCAATAGTTCCGAATGACATATAGGTAATCTGGCCAGAATATTTGAAAAGAATGATGAAAATTGAAGATGAAAAGGCCAAGGCTAGTGCTAAAGGAAAAGAAAAACTTTCACGTGATGAAGACAAAGTGCAGGAGAGATTTCAAACCAAGAGAAAAACACTTGTCAAAGAAGTTCTATGTGAGAGATGCAAGAAATCTGGTCACATTGCAAAAGGTTGACTAACCTTAATACCATAGCAAGAAGCAGTCCTTAAAAGGAGTAAGAATGTATCATTCATGATGGCTATTAATCAGAACTATTCCCCACACAAAGTAGAAGACAATGTGAAGAAAGCCATGCCACATCAACAGATGTGAGAACATATGTTCAAATTTTTAGGCATGAAGATTGGGGTGAACAGAAGAACTTGGTTGAGAAAAGAACCTCAACCATGCAGTTCATGTTGATGAAGCAAGGAGGAACCACCTTATTCCATTAATCATTTGTGTACTGTATTTGTGCTAATACTGCAGGGAATTGAAGGTGAAGAATGCTCTCAGGGGGAGAACCTGAGAAGTAGTGAATGCTGTCAACTCTTGATAGCTAAGGTAAAGATGTTTCCATCCTTGGAAGATTATTTAATTGATATTCAATGATTAAGATGGTGAAGGATCACTCTTGATAAATATGATGGGGATTTTTTCCCTTGAGGGGGAGAAAAATGAAGAAGCTTCCAAAATCACTGTTTCAATCAATATCAACTCCAGCTGGACTCAAATGCAGTTACTCTGTGAATTTCTTGAAGAACATGTCAATGGAGAAGGTATTCCATTTCTCAATATCTATCCCTTGGTTACTCAGATCAAAGATCATTCTATAAAGGGGGAGTAACTGAATTGATCAGTGACATAAGAAGAATGGATGTGCCCCAAGGTCACTTATCCTGCCGATAGCACTTGAATGTTTCTGATCTCTTTGCTGATGTGAGTGCAGGAGTTTCCGAGTTATTATTCCCTATCACATTTTATTTTCTTCTACCTGAAATAAAAGTGGTAAACCCTTGAAGACAATTTATATTTGTTCTCATCTCATGCGTTATCATGATCTATGAATTATGGACAACCTTGTTGTCTAAATCAAATCATCTTGTTTTCTACATCGAGCATTGCTCAAGTAGAATTAGTGTGAAATGATTAATGAAACATTTATTAAGTATGGATTGATACCCTCCCTACCCCAAGATTTGTATTTCTTGTCAATAAGGGGGAGAGAACGTGAAATGAAAGTTTGAAAAGAAAGGTTTATTGAAGAGAAGATTCTCATTTTGACATTGATGAATTCATTTCAGAAGATGTATAAGGTATTGAAAACAAAATACAAAGGGGGAGATTGTTGGAACCACTCTGTGTATAAGGTTGTAGTTGTTGTCAATAGTTGTCAATGAAGATCAAAATGAAGGATATCCAGAAGTACTCCAATGAAATAGAGGAATGGAAATTCAGACGATTGTTGTACTGATCAAAAGTTCAAAGAACATGTGTCAAAGGTGAAACATTGTTTACAACAATGAAGAATGTGAGGTATAATCCATATGATGATGATTAAAGAAAAATGGGGTTATGATGAATACCATGGAATTCCTTATGCTTGCATGAGAACCATGCAAGAGACTTCTTGAAGAATTGAATCATATGTTTTGCATGAAGTAGATAATGACGATTTAAGAAGAGAACAATGTGCAAGGGATTGGAATTCTAAGATGGCCATGTGGAGATTGAAATTTTGAGATGGACATGCAAATCACATTGTCTCAGAAGATGATGATGCTAAAGCTGTTCCTTCAAAGAATACATATCACGATAGTGGAGTTTGTAATGAATGAAGAAGAGTTGCTGAAGGATTCAAATCACCGAGAAGAAGTGTTTTAGGTGATTGTTCTTGTTGACAAAGAAAACAAATGACATAAAATTTGTTGACAAAGGAGATTACATGGTGGCATGTCGAGTTCAATGGATGTGGTTAATGATCCATGTTTTATTCAAGAACGTCGACAAAGGAATGGATAGTCTGGAGGTGGTAGAAAAATAGCAGATACAAGGTCGCGCAGTTTCCCAGTGTTTGCCAAATTTTTGGGCCTGAAAATCGACAAATGGAGAAAAGTGTTTTTGGAAAAGAGACTTGCACGCCGTGTACTTGATAGATAGGAAACTTGCGCTCTATATGATTTTCAAGATAATAACAGGGAAAAATGGAAAAGGGAAGAGGGTCGCGCAAGTGTTGGGTTGGTCGCGCAAGTGACCTGCGCGTCGTGAAGAGACTTGCGGGCCAGTGCCTAGAAGGATCAGAAACTTGCACGCCTATCATTTTTCAAGAACACAACTTCAAAATATGGAAAAGGAAAGAAGATCGCGCAAGTATTAGTTGGGTCAGGCAAGTGAGTTTCGCGACAGAGGCTAGGGGTGATGAGATGCACGCCTAGACTTGTGCGCTGAGGGGTGAATTGCACGCCACCGCGCAGGTTGACCAGTTTTCCTATAAATAGAGGACCACCCCTCCTCATTTCCCACGAGCTCAACCCTTAAGGAAAATCAGAGCTCTCTTCGTGCAGGTGTAGGAGTCGCGCAAGTGGTGAGTGGTCACACAAGTGGTTTGGAGAGACTTGCGCGCCATCTCTTAGAAGTTATGCGTCGGTTGATGGCTGCATGCCCAAGGTGATTTGGGCGAGAAAGGAAGTGAGTTGCGCAGGTTTGAAGTTCAAGAAGGTAGTGTTGCGCAGGTTCTTTTGTGACACTTGCGTGCCAGTTTGGACTTGCGTTCCAAAGACTTTCATGCTGTATTGGGACTTGCGCGCCGTATTGATACTTGCGCGTTGGGATTGAAAAGGAGCGCCAGGTGTTGTTGGAGCGCGCCCTCCTTTCTGGAGCTGCACGAGAGCTGAAAGATTGCCTGATACTTTTGGTTAAAAGTGAGATTAAAGAGGAAATCTAAATGATAAATGCATGATCTCATGCATACATGGGGAACTGATTCTGACAATTCCAAGTAAGCTGAGCTTCACTTATTGAGTAATCACATCAGTGGTTGTGATTCAGGCAAATGAAGACAAGAGGATCTAGTATATTAGTCATTTCACTAAAGAAGAAGGTTTGAACTGAAAAGTGCATCAACTCTGAACCCTGATTCAAGAAAAGTCTCATGCTGAACAGGAGACAAAGAATTCAATGCAAATTTATTGAAGAGTCCTTCAAGTCTTTAAACTGAGTGGGACTTTACCAATGGCAGTGAGCCAGGGGGAGTCAACAGGAGCAACCCAAGGGATGCAGTGAGTTATCCCTAAACCTTTGTAAAGGCAGTGAGCTTGGGACAGAGTGATTGTGCTTGAAACATTGTAATCTACAACTAGTGAAGATTAGTGGAATTTGGTACGGCCAGAAACTTGTCGGTGTATGCTCCTTGGACATAGCCCTTAGTGGTGAACCAAGTAAAATTGTTGTGTTATCTCTTTGAATGTGAGTGTTTCATTGCTGATCATATCCATCATACAGGTTTAAGTAGTTCCTACCAACATGGGAACAAGATCCACAACTTTAAGAAGAAAAAGTTGACACCCTAATTCACCCCTCCCCTCTCAGGGTGTCCTGGGGTCCTACAAGTGGTATCAGAGCGAAAGGTTAACGTATGTTGGATATTCTCTAGTAATTATATTGAGAAGAGGATTTGCGTTACTTTCCTAAAGTCAACTATGAAGAGTAGTTTTGATGAAGATACAGAGTAGAGATCTATATCCACCAAGACTTTGATAAATATGAAAAAGAAAGAGAAGAAGCTGATGAAGAAGTCCCTCATGACCAAAGAAGATACCGTGTCTTTTTCTCCATGCCATTCCAATAATGAAGAAACATAAGGCTTGGAAAGTATTAAACAGGTGGCTTAGAATTCTTCCAGAGGAAAGGATGACACCTTTAATTCAAGATTTCAGGAAAAACTCAAAACATATCTGCATGATATTCTTGAAGAAAGGGTTGTTATTATTTGTAGCCTATTCCAATCTATGCAGGTTGAGATCACTCGAATAGAAAGGGAATCTGAAAATATGGAAAAGGGGTTGGGAAGAAAAGTTCTGGAAAGTATGAAGCTCACCAAAAAGGTTAAAGTATTTGAAGAAAAAGAGGAAGTCAATAACACTATAAAAGAAAAGATACATGCACTTGAAGATGAGCTGAAAAAGAGAAAAGAAGTCAAGAGTTTGTGTTTGTAAGAAACTTCCATGAAATTCAAGGAACTTGACTCATTGTTACAGAACAAATTTATGATGCATGAACACAAGGTTGAAAGATTGAAGAAGACTTGTGAAGAGAAGATGATCATGATTGAAGATCAGAAGACCATCCTCAATATTGAGAGTCAAAAATTGGAAGCCCAGTTGACCAAGATTGAGAATACACATATTGAGTCTTCACAAAATAATGAAATGAGTGATGCTTTTACTCAATATTTTTTGGAGGAATCTAAAGCTGAAATACCTCCAACATGTGATAAGAAGATTATGAAAACTCTTGATTATCGACATCAAGAATCAGTTGCTGCTGGTACTCAATGCTCACTGGAGGATTCTATTGTCAAAAGACCTCCAACACGTGATAAGAAGATCATGAATTCAATCATTGATTGATTAAAAGAAACTGAGGAAGTGAAGGTACCATCAAAACCATCTTGTACTCAGGTTTCTAAATGCATTCCCACAATCAGTGTAGGCTGGAAGAAAAATTCTAAACAAGTATGTATAAGGAAAGGCGAGAAGAAGAAACCTATCACCATGGCTAGGGTGGATGGGAAGAGAAAGGAAGAAGTTGGTTCCTCAAATAGAGCACAAGATATTAAGAAGATGACCCAACAACCTCATACATAAGATAAAAAGAAGAAAATATTTGTGGGTCAATGTTTGTGATGCAACAGATTTGGGCATTTTGCACTGGATTGTTGGTACAATCCCTTTAATGGAAAAGCACAAAGAAAGCATGTATCAAAGGGAAGAAATCCAGAGATGAATAAGAAACATCTGCAGGCCCAGAAGCATCTGTTTACAGCAAATAGATTTGGAATGCTTGATAACATCTATGATGTATGCAGCGGTAGTTGTCAAAAGAGTTGTGCATGCCTATGTCAACAGATATCCAGAGTTGATATGAACAGAAGACCTCTGATGCCGTCTAAGTATGAAGCGAGTACCTTGGGAAGAAATCAGAAGAATAGTGCGAACACACATTTCTCCATGAGGATCTCAAGAAGAGAAACTAAGAATACCCAAGATTTTAGATCCATTAAATTGAAGGGCCATTCATCCAAAAGAAAAACTAAGTGGGATGAAACTCAGATGAACCCGTGTGGAAGATCCAAACTTGCTGAAATAGTTCCGAATTACATATTAGTCATCTGCCCAGCAGATTTGAAAAGAATGAGGAAAATTAAAGATGAAAAGGCCAAGGCTAGTGCTAAAGGAAAAGAAAAACTTTCACGTGATGAAGACAAAGTTCAGGAGAGATTGCAAACCAAGATAAAAACATGTGTCAAAGAAGTTCTGTGTGAGAGATGCAAGAAATCTGGTCACATTGCAAAAGGTTTCCTAACCTTAATACCAGAGCAAGAAGCAGTCCTTAAAAGGAGTAATAATGTATCATTCATGATGGCTGTTAAGCAGAACGATTCCCCACACAAAGTAGAAGACAATGTGAATAAAGCCATGCCACATCAACAGATGTCAGAACATATGTTCAAATTTGCAGGCATGAAGACTGGGGTGAACAGAAGAAATTGTTTGAGAAAAGAACCTAAACCATGAATCTCATGTTGATGAATCAAGGAGGAACAACCTTATTCCCTTAATCATTTGTGTATTGTATTTGTGCTAATAATGCAGGGAATTAAAGGTGAAGAATGCTCTCAGGGGGAGAACCTGGGAAGTAGTGAATGCTGTAAACTCTTGATAGCTAAGATAAAGATGTTTCCATCCTTGGAAGATTCTTCAATTGATATTCAACAATTAAGATGGTGAAGGATCACTCTTGATGAAGATGATGAGGATTGTTTCCCTTGAGGGGGAGAAAAATTAAGAAGCTTCCAAAATCACTGTTTCAATCAATATCAACTCCAGCTAGACTCAAATGCAGTTACTCATTGAATTTCTTGAAGAACATGTCATTGGAGAAGGTATTCCATTTCTCAATATCTATCCCTTGGTTACTCAGATCAAAGATCATTCTACAAAGGGGGAGTAACTGAATTGATCAGTGACATAAGAAGAATGGATGTGCCCCAAGGTCACTTATCCTGCTGATATCACTTGAATGTTTTTGATCTGTTTGCTGATGTGAGTGCAAGAGTTTCAGGTTGATTATTCCATATCACATTTTATTTTCTTCTACCTGAAATAAAAGTGGTAAACCCTTGAAGACAATTTACATTTGTTCTCATCTCATGCGGTATCATGATCTGTGAATTATGGACAACCTTGTTGTCCAAATCAAATCCTCTTGTTTTCTACATCGAGCATTGCTCAAGTAGACTTAGTGTGAAATGATTAATGAAACATTTCTTAAGTATGGATTGATACCCTCCCTACCGTGAGCTTTCTATTTCTTGTCAATAAGGGGGAGAGAACGTGAAATGAAAGTTTGAAAAGAAAAGTTGATTGAAGAGAAGATTCTCATTTTGACATTGATGAATTCATTTCATAAGATATATAAGGTATTGACAACAAAATACAAAAGGGGAGATTGTTGGAACCAATTTGTGTATAAGGATGTATTTTTTGTCAATAGTTTTCAATGAAGATCAAAATGAAGGATATCAAGAAGTACTCCAATGAAATAGAGGAATGGAAATTCAGACAATTTTTGTACTGACCATAAGTTCAAAGAACACGTGTCAAAGGTGACACATTGTTTACAACAATGAAGAATGTGAGGTATAATCCATCTGAGGATGATTAAAGAAGAATGGGGTTTTGATGAATACCATGAAGTTCCTCATGCTTTCATGAGAACGATGCAAGAAACTTCTTGAAGAATTGAATCATATGTTTTTCATGAAGTAGATAATGACGGTTGAAGAAGAAGAAATTGTGCAAGGGATTGGAATTCTGAGATGGTCATGGGGAGATTGAAATTATGAGATGGCCATGCACATCACATTGTCTCAGAAGATGATGATGCTAAATCTGTTCCTTAAAAGAATACATATCACGATAGTTGAGTTTGTGATGAAAGTAGAAGAGTTGTTGAAGGATTCAAATCACCGAGAAGAAGTGTTTTAGGTGATTGTTCTTGTTGACAAAGAAAAAAACGACATAAAATTTGTTGACAAAGGAGATTCCATGGTGGCATGTCAATTTCAAGGGTTGTGGTTAATGATCCATGTTTTATTCAAGTACGTCGACAAAGGAATGGATGGTCTGGAGGCGGTACAAAAATAGCAGATACAAGGTCACGCCGTTTCCTAGTGTTTGCCAAATTTTTGGGCCTAAAAATCGACATATGGAGAAAAGTGTTTTTGGTAAAGAGACTTGCGCGCCGTGTACTTGATGGAGAGGAAACTTGCGCTCCATATGATTTTCAAGATCAGAACATGGAAAAATCACAAAGGGAAGAGGGCCGCGCAAGTGTTGGGTTGGTCACGCAAGTGACATGCACGCCGTGAAGAGACTTGTGCGCCAGTGCCTAGAAGGATCGGAGACTTGCACGCCTATCGTTTTTCAAGAACACAACTTCAAAATATGTCAAAGTAAAGAAGGTCATGCAAGTATTGGTTGGGTCGTGCAAGTGAGTTGCGCGATAGAGGCTAGGGGTGATGAGCTGCATGCCGAGACTTGCGCGCCGAGGGGTGACTTGCGCGCCGCCGTGCAGGCTGACCAGTTTGCCTATAAATAGAGGACCACCCCTCCTCATTTCCCACGAGCTCAACCCTTATAGAAAATCAGAGCTCTCGTCGCGCAGGTGTAGGAGTCGCGCAAGTGGTGAGTGGTTGCGCAAGTGGTTTGGAGAGACTTGCGCACCAGCTCTTAGAAGTTACGTGCCAGTTGATGGCTGCGCGACTAAGGTGATTTGGGCGAGAAAGGAAGTGAGTCGCGTAGGTTTGAAGTTCAAGAAGGCAGTGTCGTGCAGGTGCTTTGGTGACACTTGCGTGCTAGTTTGGACTTGCACGCCGAAGACTTGCGCGCCGTATTGAGACTTGCACGCCGGGCTTGAAAAGGAGTGCCAGGTGTTGTTGGAGCGCACCCACCTTTCTGGAGCTACACGAGAGCTGGAAGATTGCCTGATACTTTCGTTGCAAAGTGAGATTAAAGAGGAAATATAAATGATAAATTCATGATCTCATGCATACATGGAGAACTGATTCTGACAATGCCAAGTAAGTTGAGCTTCACTTATTGAGTAATCACATCAGTGGTTGTGATTCAGGAAAACGAAGACAGGAGGATCTAGTGTATTAGTCATTGCACTAAAGAAGAAGGTTTGAACTGAAAAGAGCATCAAATCTGAACCCTGATGCAAGCAAAGTCTCATGATGAACAGGAGACAAAGACTTCAATGCAAATCTATTGAAGAGACCTTCACGTCTATAAACTGAGCGAGACTTTACCAATGGTAGTGAGCCAGGGGGAGTCAACGAGAGTGACCTGAGGGATGCAGTGAGCTATCCCTGAACCTTTGTAAAGGCAGTGATCCTGGGACATAGTGATTGTGCTTGAACCATTGTAGTCCACAACTTGTGAAGATTAGTGGAATTTGGTACGACCAGCAACTTGTCGGCGTATGCTCCTTGGACGTAGCCCTTAGTGGTGAACCAAGTAAAATTGCTATGTTATCTCTTTGCATGTGAATGTTTCATTGCTGATCATATCCATCATACAGTTTTAAGTAGTTCCTACCAACGTGGGAACAAGATCCACAACTTTAAGAAGAAAAAGTTGACACCTTGATTCAGCCCTCCCCTCTCAGGGTGTCCCGGGGTCCTACATGCCTTTTAGCACTGATAAAAGTTATGATTTATCAGTGCTAAAACAACACTGAGAAAAGTAGTATTTGTCAGGGCTTAAGTTTTAGTGTTAATAAATACTAAATTTTTCAGCATTTTCTTAGTGCTGATAAATTATAACTTTTATTAATGCTAAAAAACACTGATAAAATTAAAAAAATAAAAAAATGAATAAAAATGAATAAAAATTATATAAATAATAAAATTATTTAAAAAGGTGAATTCATAACATTAATTACATAACTTACAAACACATAAAACTGAATAAATAAATAATATTAATTATATAACAAAATTATTATAAATGGATAATATTATCTATTTAAAATAGAAAATTATTAAAAAATATTAAATAAATAAATTATATAAATTTCAAACGTATTAAAATTTTATAAATTAATAAAAAAATGAATAAATAGTATTCATATAAATTACAAGTATATTAAAAATATTAAAACATAGTAAATAAATGTGTATAAATACATATTAGAAAATGATTAAATCATAAAAATATTAAAATTAATAAATATTAAAAATGAATAAATTGTATTAACTCAAATAATAGTAAAAATTAATAAATAAAATTTAATAGATAACAAAACTATTTAAAAAATGAATTCATAAGATAAATTACAAGAATTTTAAACATGTATAAAAATGAATAAAATATTAAAAAATGCATGTAAATAAATAAATTATATAAATTTCAAACAATTCAAAAATATTACAACTTAATAAATAAAATTAAATAAAAATTAATTATATAAATCAAAAACATATTAAAAATATTCAAACTTAGTAAATAATTATGTATACATAAATATTAAAAAATTAATAAATTCCAAAAATATTAAAAATAAATAAATATTAAAAATGAATAAATAATATTAAATAAAATAATATTAAAAACGAATAAATAAAAATGAATAAATTACAAAAAAAATTTAAATGTAAATTATTAACATTAATTACATGAATTAAAGACACATAAAAAATGAATAAAAATGAATAAATAGATAATATTAATATATAAATAATAAACTTATTAAAAATGAATTATATTAACTATAAAAAATATTAATAATTAAATTAAATTCAATTATACAGAAACATAATCAGAATAAATAAATTAAAATAAATATGATTACATTATTTGGTTAATTAAGTAAACAATATGAAAAATCAGTTAAATAATATTTACTTTACATATATTAAAAATGAATTTAATATAATAACATAATTAAAAACATAAATAATTAATGATTAAATTAAATTTATCATGATCTTATTTTTTAATAATATAAAATTAAATTAAATAAACACGGTTATTTAAAATAGAATTCAATTAAAAATACATAAAATTGAAAAAATGAAAAAATGAAAAAAAAAATATGTAAGGGTAAACAGAAGCTAAGTAAGTGTAAGAAAGAGTTATGTAAGGGTAAACATAAACTTCTACAAGTTATGTTATGGTAAACTAAAGTAAAAAAAGGGTAAAAAATGTTAGGTAATGGTAAACAAAAGTTGAGGGTAAAAAATGTTATGTAAGGGTAAAATAAAGTTATTTAAGGGTAAATAGAAGTTAAGTAAGGGTAAAACAAAGTTATTTAAGGGTAAACGAAAGTTATATAAGGGTAAGTAAAATTTATGTAAGGGTAAAACAAAGTTATGTAAGGGTAAATAGAAACTTGTACCAGTTAAGTAAGGGTAAACTAAAGTTAAGTAAGGGTAAAAAAAGTTAAGTTATAGTAAACTATAGTTATATAAGGGTAAACGAATGTTAATTAAGGGTAAAATAAAGTTATGTTGTGTTTGTAATGTAACATTTTGGTTATTTTATGTAACAAAACGTGTTTTTCTAGACTTAAAATTTAAGCTGAAATGTGAATTTTTGCTTTTAAATGATTATAAAAGGCAAAATAGTCATTTTTAACCAATAATACAATCTCCAATAATTTTTATGACCACTAAATTGGTCCTGTAATAGTGTGTTTACCCTAGGATAGGATTTTGGTAGACTTCTAAGCCAATAAAAATTTCATGGAATAATTAATGTTTAATATTTAATTAACTAAATATAAAATTTATTTGCACGAATTGGTTCAAATATATATTTTCAATGTATAATAATATTTATATTCTATCTATTTCATTAAATTAGGTATGGGGAGTTTTTCATAGTCAGGTCATATACTCAGGTCAGGTGTCGGGGCCGAGCCCATGCACCTTTTCCCTTTCCTTTCCCTTCTTCCTTTTATTTTCTTTTTCTTATTTTCCTTCCATGGATTCTTGTGTATGAACATAGAGGGTTTCATCCTTCACATTATTGATATAGAATATGGAGATAGAGAGAGATATATAAAGAGATATAGGGGAAGAGAGGTACCATCACGAAGCTCGGGATGCGCCAGATCATTGTGTGACAACCATGGATCGTGGAAACGGGTGGAGGTTCAATGGATTCCACCCACAGGTAGTTTTTTAAGTTTTTTTTTCATAAATCCAATTATATTTTCTATTTTATAGTTTTAAACCTCTATTATGTCTTCTTTGACTCCTTGTGGGTTGATCTATTGATTTTGGGGGGAAAATCGAGGTTTCAGGTGATTTGAGGGGTTTCACATTCGAAAACCTCAATCGCATGGTGTGTAGATTCAGGAACACATGTTGTGTTTTCTCCATATTATAGGAAGATGATATTTTTTTGGAGTACTGACCATGTATGGGGTATACACACCGTGTATTGGGACCTAGCTGTGCAACCGAGTACTTGGACAGACAACCCGTGTAGGGGAAAATGGCCGTGTATAGTACATGGCTAGACCCCACGTGGGTCACACACCCTGCAAAGGTACATGGACAAGCTATATACACATCCAAGCCATGTGAGGTATATGGGAAGGTAACTCGTATAGGGTACACACCGTGTACATGATCAACGCACCATGTACTTAAGTTTTTACACGCCAAGTCCGACTGGAGTACATTCGTAGGTAGGGATTTGGGGGTACACGTCGTGTACTGGGTATATAGGCAATGTACTACCCCCTTTTCCACCCTTTTAGGGTTTTCACATATTTATACTCAGAATACAGAACTATAAACATGATTAGTCTATGTTGAGTATATTTTCATGTAGATCACATTGGTGAAACCCTTGGGGGTGGTTTGAGGACTCTTATGAGGTGTTTAAGATTTTTCTTAAATGGAGAGTTCTTCCTCCATTAATAAAATCTTTCTATCTCCTAAGAGTGAGACATTTTATCTGAGATGGGTTATGAGAAATCTCCCATGACCAATTCTTTTTTATCTTTCCTTTGAGGACGTATCCCTTGCGAGATGTTCCCTTCTGGCTTAAGAGCCCATGAGGTTAATTATTTCTGAGGATCCTTTGTAGGATGCCTCTTATTACATTTCAACTTAGAGGATCCCATGTAGAATGCCTCTATCATTTCACTGTTACAAATGGTCCCATGTTGGATTCCTTATATTTCATTATAACCTAGGGAATCCATTATAGGATCCCTCTACCCATATACCAATCTGAGGATTCCATGTAGGATACCTTTGCTTCTAACATATGATGATTTTGAGGGTTACATGTAGGAATCCCCTTCCCATGTACCGTTATGAGGATCCTATATAGGATGCCTCTATTTTATTACCACTAGATAATACCATGTAGGATTATTCCTTTTACCTTCATAGATAAGGATCCCGGGTAGGATGCATTCTTCTGTGCATAGACCTCAAGGATATCAAGTAGGATGAATCTTTTATGTGTTTACTAGAGGGACCCAGTGGGTGCCCTGATGTGTAACTGAACCTGAGATAGTAAGTTAGGGGTTTGGGTAGAAATGGTAGTGGGTGTCACCTTAGAACCTATACTAAAATTTTAATCCCATGGGGTTATGGCTGTAGTGTTGGGTTGAGGCATTTGACAACCTTTACTCTTTTATTTATTCTTTCACTTGTTTACTACTAATTCAATATTGATTACCGAACATACTTCTTGGTTTTTGGTTGATGAGAATAAAATGATGTGATTTATATCTTTGGGATTCCTAGTCATACTTCTTGGGATCCATCTTATTCATTTGTTGGGGTGCCCAAACGTGCTACCTGGGACCCGAATTCTAATCCCCTTCTATTTATATCTTTGGTATGTATGGATGTACTTATTTGGATCCGACTTTTGAGCCTTATATGTTTGTATGTTCTTCACATCCCTGTTGATACTATTAAGGATAATTACACTATCCTCTATTTATTGTATAATGAGGATGATTCTGCTCTCCTCGAATTGTGGTTTAAGTAGGATGATTATGCTCTCCTAGATTTGGACATGGAATCCCTATGATTATGATATATGGATATGGAATTCCTACTAATGATACTTTTGGATGATTATGCTCTCATAGACTTGTACATGGAATCCCTATGATTATGATATATGGTTATGGAATCCCTACTGATGATACTTGTGGATGATTATTCTCTCCCGAGCAATAGGGATCATTACACTCACCCTTGTCAATTAATAGATCGTGGTGTAAGGCATGGAGTTCCAACTCATTGATATATATACACTCATGGATGATTATGATCTCCTAAGTTATGGTGATGATTATGATCTCCCTAATCATAGACCTTGAGGGGTGGGCATGACGTCTCATTGGTGATATCTCCTTATACATTGACTAAGGTTCAGAACCTTATGGATTATCTAAGTCAAAATACCATGACCAACTCCGGACTGGGACCCCGGGCTTAGAAATTGGAATGGATTTAGATAGAGAGTGTGGCATGACATCCATATTAGTTCCATATTTACAGGATTTTCCATCTTCATATAGCATTCTTAATTATAGTGATTGGAGGTGAGTATGGGTGAACCCAGGGTTAGGACAAGCATCCCCCTATGGGGATGTAGCTTACTCAGAGAAATTTCTAGCACTGGCTGAAGCAAGTATTGTCGATTGATATTACAGACTCAAGGATCGACTGCTATTGTTTTATGTTATTTTCTTTCACCTTACTCATGTATAATCATATTTATGTATATATATGGGAATATATATACACATATAAATATAAATATACATGATAGAACATTTACCAATTGGCTGGGATCATGAAATCAGTGACCGACTATGGTTTTAGGTAATTTATTTGATTTATCTTTTCTATTTGTGCCTTTCCTAGGATAAGTATATTGCATGAACATGAACTTATGATAGAATATTTATAGTTTCATCATGGGGTTGTCCTAATGAGATTATTTCTCACCCCTATACATACACCTTGGTGTGTTTTCAAACCTTATGTATGTTTTTTGGTTGATCAAAGATGAATGGTGGATTGGGATGAGGCCTATAGTTTCATGATCGAGCGGTCCCACTCATGTGGATTTTTTGATTAGGCTGGAGTAGCTCAACAATGTCATGGAGATCAGGTATGTGGTTTGGATCAAAGTTAGTAGTAGATACTTATGATTTTATTTTAGTTTCATTTATGTACTATTTCATGTATTGTCAACCTAATGGGTGTCCAATTTTGTATGTATAAAATGGATGTTAGATATTTTATAGAATTTCATTTATTATTACATCATGTTATATTTAATGTTACTTATTACTTCCAAACTCTATTTATTTACTTCTTTGGATGATATCTAGTGATTTACACTACTCTGATATAAGGGAATAGTCTCTCTATGGATTCACCCCAGGCCCTCATTGCTAGTCGATAGAATCTATCGTATGGAGAGGTATGCTTGAGGACTTGTGGTAAACAAGATTAGAGAACTAGTTTAATGGAATCTTGATTGGGACATTACAAAGTAGTATTAAAGGTTTTCCTTTCCTTTTGATTTACTATTTTTGATATGGGAGATAGGAGTATTAGTAATGTGTCAGAACCTATGATGGATATGGGACTGGTGCATCGAGAACACCTATTATGGTAAGAAATCTTGGATTCTAAGGATATATGATTATTTTTATGATCTATGATGTTACTGTTTTATACAATTTTTTCTTTGAGTAATGCACATGTTGTTTGGATGTTATGATTTATTATAGATTCATGGATCTTGTCATGTTGGGAAGAGGAAATTGATTGATTTTCACTCTTGGTTAGAAAAAGAAAGAGGCATTTGATGCATCATATTTGGCATGTAGGATTCACATGTTATAGGCCTTCTAGTGTGTGGTTTTACTGATGTTAGAGGCCAATTGTTTAAAGTGTCAACAAAAACCTAAATGGTGTTTTCTTGTATAGGTTTTTAGGGGAATTACACTCAATTAAATTGACTTGAATATATATTTCCTTCTGATGGTGGGCTATATGGATCTACATTGAGAAATTTTATGGTGAGGATGATGAATTTGTCCTCATCCACGAGAAGTGAATTGACCCTAGTAGGTTTATAGGGAACATTATTTCCAAAGGTTATACCCCTTTTAGGTGTTTTTTCTTAGTTTCAGTTATTTAAAGAATCAATAAGAAACTATATAGTGTTTTCATGCATAACTTGGAATTAAATTTTACTTAATTGACCTTTTTTTGTGGCTATCTAGTTGGGTCGCTGAGTATGATGTTGATAAGTACTAAGACATTTCTTATGAACTGTACCTTGAGAGGGTATTGTTATATACAAATTCCCAGTGGGTATCAGTTCAGTATCTCTTCTACAATGGTATCGTGACCTCCAGGGAGTAGTTCCTGATGAGGATGCTTGGGAGGATGGGGCCCTTGTAGGTCATGTTGATAGGTTTGACCCTTTTAGGTTAGTTTTATATTTTACTTCCTTTTATAGGTTTGATATTTTGAGCTTGGTGGGTAGAACTTATGAACCTATTGTGGGACATGATCAGTAGGGATAAATGGGAGACCTAGAGGCCTTTAGTTTTGACTCAAACCCTTATAGGTCGATGTTTCATTTTTTTTGAATGAAACCTGTGAGCAGGGTTAGATTGAGTTTACAGATGCCTTTTTAGGTAGGGATATAGGTCACATGATCATTTGAGATTGATGCATGATTAGTGCTTGGGTTTTACAATATAGGTATAGGGATGCCTTCTATTTATAAGGAATCACCTAGGGTGATTTGGTATTAATACTGGCTTTGACGAGATATAATTTTCAGGATCTGGTCTCGGTCAACTAGTGTTTCCACTATTAGTAATGTAGTTAGAGTGTGGGTAGACAATCAAGACTGGAATGACACAGGGTGATGGGAGATCATAGAAATAAATCATGGCATAGGTAAGGTTCTCAATTTTGGATATGAGTTCCAAGGGAACTTCTATCTTATTTGGATTGACATGTCATATAGCATGGTGAGCTTGGTTTTTATAGAATATGACTCACTGGAGTACGTTTCAGGTGATAAAGGTACACATCAGTTGTGTGTGGTACTATTTAAATTGTAAATTGGTGAGTGGCCATATGTGATCCAAGGATTTATGTTTTCAAGAGTTTACATGGGAATGGTTTCCCAAGAGTTATTGTTAAATGAATAATGTTCCTCTGTGGTAGAGGAGGCATCATAAATGGATCGGGTTCTATGAGACGATTAACTAATGACTAGACCTAAACATCAATTGTTGAGAGATGTGGTGTCAGGAGTTAATTAAAGTCAAGTATAATTTATTTTGATGCGAGCATGTCTTAGAGAGAGCTATACAAGACTTTTAATCGAATCTTAGTGTAATCTTAGTTAGAGATGATCATGCTCTATCTTGACATCATCTTGAGTATACTGAGAGAGCATCGACTCTATGCTGAGCTTCTTTTATTCTTAAATATACTTCTTGGTTGGTGATGGAACTTATTGTGGTTATGATCAAGGAGTGGTATAAGGTAATCCGTTTGGGGGGAGGGCACTATTGGTTGTTTGAGGTTGGTGAAACTTGTTTTCAGTTGAAATTTGGTGTTTTTTGTGAGCCATAGAGATTAGAGTTTGGTTGTAAGACGATGATAAGGGTATTCCTATGCTAGGGAGTACTAGATCGGTCATAGTTAAGTTTCTCCCATGTAAGAGAGTTGTTTCTACTTTAAGAATAGTTATTGGAAAGTCAATATAGCATGGTTGTGAATATTCTTGGGATGAGAGCATGGATACTAGTATTACCACCAGGGATTCTCAGGGACAAGAAGGTTTATATTGGAGAAGTTGTAACGACCCATGTTTTTCCAGATTATAAATTTGAGTAGAAATTTGATTTTTTTCTTTTATATAGTTATAAAGGAAAAAATAATCATTCCCCCCACATAAACTATCGGATAATGTTTATGACCACTTACTTGGTCCCAAAATAGGGTGTTTATCCTAGGATGTATGTTTGGTAGAATTTTTAACCATTTTAATTTTTATGGAATAATTAATGTTTAACATTTAATTAATTAAATATTAAATTTATTCGCATTTGTTCGTTCGGCTATATATTTTGAATGGAGTTCTAGATTAAGATTCCATCTCTACTATTGAGACCAGAATAATGATTTTTTCTAAGTCAGGCATAAACTTAGGTCAGGATCCAGTGCGGGGGTTAGGCTCTGTTTTCTTTTTCTTTTCCTTTCCCCTTTTATTTCTTTTCTTTTCTTTTTCTTCTTTTCATTTCCTGGATTCTCACATACAACCCTAGGGGATTCCTATTTTATAATACCAATAGAGAAGAGGGATATAGATAGAGATAAAGAGAGATATGGGAATAAAGGCACTTCTTTGGATCTCAGGACATGCCAGATCGTCATGTGACACCCGTTAATTGTGAAAATGGGAAACGTTTCGGCAGATTACACCCAAAGGTAGGCTATTTTTAAGTTTTTACCATAAATCTCCATATATTTTTTATTTTATAGTTTAAACCCCCAATTATGACTGATTAGGAACCCTTGTGGGTTGATCTATTTCTTTTGGGGGAAAACTGAGGTTTAAGTGATTTGAGGGGTTTCTTTTTTAGAAATCCCAATCACACAACATGTAGATTCAGGAACACACACTGTATGTTGTTCTTATTCAGGGAAGATGATATTTTTAGGAGTAATATCTATGTATGGTGTATACATGCCATTTACTTGGACTCATCCGTGTTGCCGAGTACATGGAAGACATCCCGTGTAGGGGCACATGGTCGTGCACACTACATAGTGAGAACCCGTGTGGGCCGCACACCATGTAGAGGAACATGACCGTGCTATATACATGGATATGCCATGTGAGGTACACTGAAAGGTAGGTTGTATAGGGTACATGCTGTGAACATGATAAGTACTATGTGTACTTGGGTTTTTATATGCCACGTATAGTTGGAGTACACGCCCAGGTGGGGATTTGGGGGTACATACTGTTTACTAGGTATACACATCATGTACTACCCACTTTGCTACCCTTTTAGGGGTTTTCAAATATTTACACCTAGAAGTTATAACTGGACACATGAGTAGTCCATTTTGAGTATCTTTTCACATATATCATGATGGTGAAACCTTTGGTATGGTTCAAGGATTCCTATGAGGCAATTTGGGATTTTTATTAAACGGAGAGGTTCTTCCTCTAGTAATTGAATCCTCTTGAGAGTGAGAACTTTGATCTGATATGGGACATGATCCACCTATCATGACCAATGATTTTTTAGATTTCCCATGAGGATGTATCCCTTGAGAGATTTTCCCTTCAATCCTAGGATTCTGTGAGGTTATTTGTTTTTGAGGATTCCCTATAGGATATCTCTATTAGATTTCGATCTATAAGATCCTATGTAGGATTCCTCTATCTTTTCACTATTACTAAGGGTCCCATGTGGGATAACTTTGATTTCATACTAACCTATGGAATCCCTTGAAAGATCACTATACCTATATACCATTATGAAGATCCTATATAGGATGCCTCTGCTTCTTACGTATGATGATTTTGAGGTTCCCATGTAGGATTCCCCTTTCTATGTACCATTCCAAGGATCTTGTATAGGATGCCTATGTTTATTTACCACAAGAGTATCCCATATAATATTCTACTATTACCTTCAAGACTAAGGATACTGAGTAGGATACCTTCACTTATGCATAGAACTTGAGGATCCTAAGTAGGACGCCTCTTATGTGTATTGACTTGAGGGACCTAGTGGGTGCCCTAATGTGTGACCAACCCTGAGCTAGTGCATTGGGGGTTTGGGTAGAGATGGTAGAAGGTGTCACCTTAGAACTTGTACCAAACTTGTAATCCCATGGGGCAATGGTTGTAGTGTTGGGTTTAGGCATTCGACCACCCTCAATATTTTATCTATGATTTCATTTGTTTACTGTTGATGCAACATTGATTTCTAGAAGTGCTTCCTAGGTTGTGGCTGATGATCCTGATGCAATGTGACTTCTATATTTGAGATTCCCATACGTACCTATTAGGATCTATCTTATTCATTTTTTGGTGTACCAAGATATGATACCTAGGACCCATCTTCTTATCCCATTATATTTATATCTTTGGGATTCCTGTATGTACTTCCTAGGATCCAACTTTTAAGACGTATATGTTTGGATGTTATTGACATCCTTGTTGATGTCGTTGAGGATGATTATGCTCTCCTAGATTTATTATATAATGAGTATGATTCCACTCTCCTCATCTTGTGGTTTAACAAGGATGATTGCACTCTCCTTGAACTGAGAATGACATCCCTATGATCATGATACATGGTCATGAAGTCCCTAGTGATGATACTCATGGATGATTACACTCTCCTGAGTGATAGGGATGATTACGCTCTCCTTAATCGATTACTAGATCGAAGTGTTGGGCATGAAGTTCCACATCATTGATATATATATACTTGTGGATGATTAAGCTCTCCCAAGGGATGGGGATGATTACACTCCCCTTGATCAGAGACCTAGAGGGGTGGGCATGATGTCTCACCAATGATCTCTCCTTATACATCGCCTAAGGGTCAGAACCTTAGGGATAATTCAAGTCGAAATGTCGCGACCACCTATGAACCGGGACCTAGGGCTTAGACATTGGACTGGATTTACATAGAGAGTGTGACATGACATCCATCTTAGTACCATATTTACAAGATTCTCTATCGGCATATATCATCCTTGATTAATGTGATTGGAGGCGAGTACGAGTGAAACTAGGGTTAGGATGAGTATCCCCCTGTGGTGACGTAGCTTTCTCAGAGTCATTTTTGGAACTGTAGAAGCAGGTATTGTCGACTGGGATTACGAAACTAGAGATAAAATTAATTATACATGGATTGATTGGTACAACATCCAACTCAATTCCCTTTTCATAGGATGTTCAGGCGACTAGGATTACAGACACAAGGATCGACTGATTTTGTTTTATGTTATTTCCTTTCACCTTACTCATGTATATTCATATTTATGTATATATATATGTATGGTAATATCTATAAATATACACAAATAAATATAAATAAACATGATGTAACATTTCCTAGTTTACTGAGATCATAGACCCATGGATCGACTGTGGTTTCATGTTATTTATTTGATTTATCTTTTCTAGTTGTGTCTCAGCTAGGCTGAGAATATTGAAAGAGCATGCACTTATGATGTCTGATTTATAAGATCATCATTGGGGTGTCCTACTGATATTATTTATCACCCCTGCACATACACCACGGTGTGAACTCATACCTTACGCTTGCTTTTCAGGTTGAACATAGATGCATGGTGTATAGGGTTGAGGCCCAAAATTGCATGATCAATCGGGTCTATTCGTGTGGATTATTTTGATTAGGCTGGAGCAGATCAGTACTGTTATGGATACTAAGTATATGGTCTAGCTTAGAGTTAGTAGTAGTGCCTTGTGCTTTTATTTTAGTTTCCTTTATGTACTCCTGAATGTATGGTCAACCTAGTGGGTGACCAGTGTTGTATGTATGACATGACTATTCGGGATTTTATAGCAATTTATTTATTATTACAACATGCTTTATTTCAGTTTATTTATTGCTTCAACACTCTAGTTATTTATTGATTTGAATGATATCCAGTTATTTCCAATGTTGTTTACTATGATATGAGGGTATAGTCTCTCCATGGGCACACCCTAGGCCCTCACTGCTAGTCGGTAACCTCTAACATATAGAGAGGTGCACTTGAGGCCTTGTGGCGAACCAGATTGAAGCACCAGTTTAATGGAATCTCGGACATGGCGTTACATTGTATGCCATCGTGTTATGTCCTTTAATCCGATATTTGTGCTTTGTTAGTTCATCTCCCTTTAATCACTTGTATTTAAATTTTTCAATGATATATTTTGATTATTTATGACTAGTTCTTCTTCGTGTGAGCACTTAGGTGTTTATTTTGTTATGTTTTTGTAAAAATGTATTTATTATAAACATTTAATATATATATATATATATATTAAAAATTTATAGGTTCTATTTTAATTCCTACTTTATTTTTATAAATCGATGATATAATCTATTTTAATTTTTAGTTTATTTTGTTACCATGTATCATTAAAAAATAATATATGATTATTATTATAAAAATTCATGATATATATTTTTAATTAATTATATGATTATTATTATTTAAATTTATTTATATAAAACTAATAAAATAAAATAATTATGAATATACAATTTATTTATTTAATTATATTTTTTAAAAATAAGATGAATAATTATTATTTTTAAAATATTAAAAATATAACAAATAAATAAACATAATAATATATAAAATTATGTTTATAATTTATAACATAATTTTAAAACATAAAAAAATAGAAATGGCATTGCTACAGTGAAACACCAAATTTGGTGTTGCACGGTAGCACAACACCAAAATGTTATTGGGGTTGGTGTACATTAGAGTTCAATTTCACACCAAAATAGCATTTTCACGCTAAAATGGCATGAGTTGGAGATGGTATTATATGAATCAATTATATAAATTTCAAACATATTAAAAATATTAAACTTTAATAAATAAAGATGAATAAATATTAATCATACAAATTACAAACTTATTGAAAGTATTAAAACTTAGTAAATAAATACGTATAAGTTTTAAAAAATGAATAAATTCCAAAAATATTAAAAAATAATAGATATATATATTTTTAAAAATACCATTAAATAAAATAATACTTAAAATGAATAAACAAAATTAAATAAATTGTAAAAATATTTTAAAAAAAGTCATTTCATAACAATAATTACATAAATTTTAAAAACATAATAAATGAATAAAAATGAATAAATAAATAATAATATTATTGCTAATTACTGATGTATGCATTATATTGATTGTATATAAAAAATATAATTAATTATCAACATTTAGAATTTTTAATAATAATTGAAAATATTATTATTTAATTTAATATATAAATATTTTAAAATGTATAAATAACTATCAAAATTGAATATGTTACAAAAATATTAAATGAAATTATATTAAAAATGAATAAATATTAAAAATGAATAAATATTAAAAATGAATAAATTATGGAAAATACAAAAAATGCAGAAATATTAAAAATGAATAAATAATATTAAATCAATAAAGAGACATGCACGTGTACACATACATACGCATAGACATATATGTATAGATACATACAAGTACATATACACATCTACACATACATACACATAGACATAGACATAGACATACACATACACATACACATACACATGCACATACACATACACATACACATACACATACACATGCACAAACACATACACATACACATACACATACACATACACATACACATATACAGACACATACACATCCACACACACACACACACACACACACACATACATATAGACATACATATGTACACATACATGCACATAGATGTATACATATATATACATAAAAATACACATACATATGTATACATGAATATACATACACATACACGTAAACATGAACACGTGTATACACATATACAAATATACATTTACATACACGTGCGCATACATGCACATAAATATGCATACATACACATACTATATAAACATACACATTCCATATAAACAGATGTACACATGCATACACATATACACATGTTAGATACACACACACACACACACACACACAAATACATACACACACACATACACACAAACATACACATACACATACACATACACATACACATACACATACACATACACATACACATACACATACACATACACATACACATACACATACACATACACATACACATACACATACACATACACATACACATACACATACACATACACATACACATACACATACACATACACATACACATACACATACACATACACATACACATACACATACACATACACATACACATACACATACACATACACATACACAGACACATACACAGACACAGACACATACACATACACATACACATACAAATACACAGACACATACACTGACACATACACATAAACAGACACATACACATACACAGACACACACACACACACACACACACACAGACACAAACACAGACACAGACACATACACACACACACACACACACACACACACACACACACACACACACACACACACACACACACACACACACATACACATACACATACACATACACATACACATACACATACACATACACATACACATACACATACACATACACATAAACATACACATACACATACACATACACATAGTCATACACATACACAGACACATACACATACACATACACATACACAAACACATACACAGACACAGACACATACACATACATAGACACATACACACACACAGACACAGACACATACACATACACACACACATACACATACACATAAACATATAGATACACATACACATACACAGACACAGACACAGACACATACACATACACAGACACATACACACACACATACACAGACACATACACATACACATATACATACACATACACATACACATACACATCCACATACACATGCACAAACACATACACATACACATACACATACACATGCGCATACACATGCACATCCACATGCACATCCACATGCACATACACATGCACATACACATGCACATACACATACACATACACATACACATCCACATCCACATCCACATACACATACACATCCACATACACATCCACATACACATACACATACACATACACATACACATACACATACACATACACATACACATACACATACACATACACATACACATACACATACACATACAAATACACATACACATACACATACACATAAACATACACATACACATACACATACACATACAAATACACATACACATACATATACACATAAACATACACATACACATACACATACACATCCACATACACATGCACAAACACATACACATGCACATCCACATGCACATCCACATGCACATCCACATGCACATACACATGCACATACACATGCACATACACATCCACATACACATCCACATACACATCCACATACACATACACAGACACATACACATACACATACACATAGACATACACATACATACACTTGCATGTACATCCACACACACACACACACACACACACACACACACACACACACGTATATTCACATATACAAACACACACACATACATATAAATACACAAATAAACACACACACACAACACAACACATGCATACACATACAACATAGACATACACGTGCACATACACACATACACATACATCCACATACATACACATGCACATACACACATACACATACATCCACATACATACACATTCATACATATACATAAAGATATAGGTATGCATATTTTAAATTATTTAATATGAATATAAATATATAAATTCAAATACGAATAACATATTTAAATAAATATATTATATATTTATATAATTATTTAAATAAAATATTAATATATCATATTTATATTAATTATATACACATTTTTTAATTAATTTATATAAATGTACTATTAAGCATTTTTATTAACTAATAGAAATTTTATAAGTTTTTATATATAAAATTATGAAAATAATATTGATAATAATTTTTTATTAAAATTTATATAAATCATATTTATATATTTTATTTATAGATATATATTTATTTTAATATAAATATTATTTAAAAATATATAAATATGTATATATAAATTAAAATATTCACGATGAGCTTCAACAATGCTTTTTTCATGCTGTTAAAGGTGAAGATTTTATCAATGCTAAGAAAAGCACTGATAAAGTGACACATTTATCAGCATTAAAAAAAGTGTTGAAAATGAGTACCCTTCTATTATCATTGATAAAAGTTACCTTTATTATCACTTTTTTTATCACTGATAAAATTCCCCCCTTTATCAGTTCTTTTTTGAGCACTGATAAGTGTCAGCGCTGAAAATCATGCGATCTGTAGTAGTGGTTATGGGTTCATCCTGATCATTTTTATATTATTTTCAAGTAACTTAGTGATTAAATTAGATTTTAGTATTAATTTTTTTTTGATAATTTGGATGAAAATGTGACTTCATTATAAAATTTGTGTGAACCATCATTTTTTATTGCTTAATGATAAATTTCTGTCGTGTGTTTTTTTTTAATAAATTTTATCATCATTTTTTTGAACGGTTTTTTGGTGGTAATTGAAATATGATTTTTAAAGGAATTAAAATATATTTCAAAATCCAAATTAGTGTCATGAATAATAGAATTATCTTTTAGTGGTTATCCAATGATCTTTCTATGGGATTCACTATTACATAAGCACACTTATCTAGAGCTACCCTTTATCAACGCTAAAAAAAGTACTGATAAAGGACCCCTTTATCAGTTCTAATTAAACACTAATAAAAGCACTCCCTTTATCAGTGATTTTTCTTAACACTGATAAAGTATGCCTTTATCAGTATTTTTTAGCACTGATAAAAGGGGGGGTTTATCAGTGCTTTTCTTAGACCTGATGAAGGTGACCTTTATAAAATATATATATCTATTATTAAAAAACTATATTTTAATATATAAATATATATATATATATATAATATTTTCATAAATATGATTTATATAATACTAAACTCACAAGAGCCTCAGTCTAGTTGGTGAGGACTCGCTAGGTGCATCTAAGAGACCCGAGATCAAATCCGGGTGGAGGTATATTTCTGGGGTACTGTAGTAGTACTGTAGAAGGCACTGTTCGGTAATGTAGCAGCCAGAAATATTCATCCATCTGGGCCTTCGGGACACCGGTTTGGTCCTCGGGTCCTGCAAGGCTTTTAGACCACCCAAGGCCTTCGGGCCAGTTGATTCTCAAAGGCCTTCAGGCCACATGAATGCAGGCCCCAGACACACTACAAAAAAGAAGCAGCCCTAGAAAAGGATTCAGAGTAGGTGCACTCACCAGAGTAGAGCCAAATGGATTTTCAGAATGAGAGGGTATGGCTATGCCATCGGTACCAACCTGTGCTTGCACGGGAAGCCTAGCCAGACGGTCATGCAAAGGTGGAGAGCTACTATCGGGATGCAGATGTTGGGGAGGGGCAATTCCTTGTAGATAGTCTGGTTGAATTCCCTAAGACCTTCGGGTCATGTAATCTCCTAAGCCTACATGCCATGTAATATCTGATCCTACTAGCCTTGTAAGGGTTCCCCCTCATCCCTTGAAAGGGGGGTTATCAGAAATCAATAAAAATGAAGGCCTTCAGGCCATTCAGGTAATACCCTCTTACCCACTTTCAGGTAATTCCCTTCCCTTTATTTATTTTCCTCTTTAATTAGATGTGTTTTGGGACTCTTGAGGATAGAGAGAATATGTTGGGGAAAATGACTTTAATTTCAGAGGAAACCTGAGGTGTTTTGGGTTTTTGTGTAAGAATATTTAGTTTTTGTAGACTGCAGAAGAAATACATGTCATGTAATGTGAGTACACAACGTGTAAGTTATAAAATATAGGAACTGTGAACTTGGTACATAACATGAATGGATTACATGCCATGTAAGGTTTAAAGGTTGATTTTTAATAAAAAGTTGATGGGTTTTTTCAGAGTATCTGAGTCCTGAGGATTGAACAACGTGTTAAGGGATTTCACTCCATGTAAATGTAGTGAACAAGGATTTTAGGGTGCCGCTCAGATGAAATGTTATTTCATTCTTCCTCAGATCCTTTGGATCTCAACCTATAAGGCTTCTCCATTGATTTTTGGAGTCTCTATTAAGTCTGTATTGATTCATTTGGAAATTTATCATCATTACAGTTGGTTTTCATATCTTCAGGCGATTAAGTATTTCTGCTTTCTCATTTATTTGATTGTGTTAGTGTCATTTCATAGAGTTATTAGATCCATTGATCTATAGTGATGTTTTATTTTTTTATATCTAGATCCATTGTGAAATATTTTTCCCAAGGATGTTTCCTTTATTGGTTATGGTATGACGTGTGTGAGTTATTAAGGTATGTGTTGTTTCCACTTCTCTTCCAAACCTTTTGTTAAATTCAATAAATTATAATATGTGTATATTGGTTCTAGCACCTTAGTTGTCTATGTTGCGATCTTCTTGTCAGAGGATCCTTTGTGGGAATGTAAAACCCTAAGTTTGAGGTAGGTGGTTTTGTCTCTAGCCTATGTTGATGAATTGTATTGCTCTTGGTTTTATAAATTTATTTATAAATAAATTTAGAATGATTATTTTGTGTGTGTAAATGTATTTGTGATAAAAGGTGGTTTTACCTGGATTTTTTGTAAATATAAAAGGGGTATTTTTTAAAGCATTGAAATAATTTATGAAATGCAGCACATGGGAAGCCTTGGGTACATAGGTGGAAGGTTTAGCTTTGGGCCATTATCCATGTTACTGTTGGGAGGTTAGCTCATGGGGATTTTATCTACTCCCTAGGCATATAATTCTTGGGACTTGTTCTTTATATTGTTGAGGGTTTCACTCATGGGGTATTCCTCTGCTCCTTAGGCCTATGTTCTATGGACTTATAGTGTCCTAGTCATTATTATGGTATGAGTATTCTTCTAGACTAAAATATTTAGTTCCTTGGTGTGATTTACCTGTGCTTTATTTTGTACCATTTTGTATTTATACTGTCTTTATATTTGATATGAATGATTTGGATTTTGATAAATGATAATGGAAATTATTCTTGAAATTGATACACCTACCTTTGTTATTGAATTTTTGAAAAAAGGGAAATATTTACCATGCTTTTGATAAAAATGATTTATTTATCATCATGCCATGTTTTATTTAAAATGATCATACTTGATATTTTGTATAGATAATTGTTATGGAACACCTAGGTGGGACCCTACTGATTTTATTACCTTTCACCTTTCATACCCCTTAAATGGTGAATAGACCTAGTTATGTATTTCAATGTCGGTAAAGGCAAGGCACCATAGTGAGTTGGAAATGTTTTTTAAATTAGCCGAGTAGAGTAGCTGGTGGTGAGATGGTGGGAGTCTTCCCAAAAAATAACATGGGGTATTTGTTTTCCTATTTAGTAGACCTTTATGGTTGGACTTGTACTTGGATATTGTTTCTTCTATTGTGTTGTTTAGTTTCCATTGTCTTCTTTTAATTATGGAATATATTTATCTTTTCCGCAGTTGTTCGTATTATATATATATATATATATATATTCCATGTTGTTGCTTTAGGTTGGGTGAAATAGTTCCCTATGGTTGTTGTTTGATACCTGGGTGCTAGTCTCTAGCCCATGGGGATCATGAATTCCCTTCAGGTATGTGATGAGTTAACCAGGGTACTAGTTTGAGAGGGTATTCAGGCCGGTTTGTTACAGTTTAGTATTTAAGGAGGTATATCCTCAATAATCTTTGTCTTAGGATGTTTGGTAGGCTGGAGATAGTATTTTCAGGACTTGAGAGGTATATTGTGATGAGTGCCTGACTATCTCTTTCCATAATGAGACTCAAGTTACCATGGGATATTGGGATATGTGCCTTATGTTTTGATTTATTGATGTTAATATCAGTTTTTTTATTATGGGTTTTCTATTTTTAACAGAGTTTTTTCTATCATTATATTGTTTCTTTTGTTTTAGTGTGCAGTAGTATGCCTTTGAGACGTGATCTGCGAGTTCCTCAAGAGGGTTCAAATGATTCTACACATATAAATCCTTTGATGAATCAGAACTTTATCTGGTCTATCATATGAGTAGTTCATGCTATTGATTAGAATGCACCAAAAGTTAAAAATGTAGTCATTAAGGTACATCTATGAGCTGGAGGAGAAGGGGATTGATCACATGAGTTATTTCATGAGAAACCACCATCCCTTAAAGTTATAAATGAACCTAAATAGGTAGAGGAATGGCTAGACAAGATCAATAAGATATTTGAATCATTGGATACACCTGAGAGTATCAAGGTGAAGTGTGCTAAAATTAGCCTCTAGGGTCCCAACAAGAGGTAGTGGGATCCATGGTAAAGGATGATAATCATGTGGGACTTTACTGGAAGGGTTTCAATACTATATTCTTCCAGAAAATTTTTCCTAATTTATTGATGATGGAGAAGTCTCCGGAGTTACTCTATTTACAATAGGGAGAGCGTGTGGTATCAGTATACACCAATACATTTACTGAGATTGTTTGTTTTGCACCATAAGTTGTAAATAATGACTATATGAAAGCTCAAAAGTACCTGTAGGGTTTGAGACCAGATATCAAATCACATGTATTTATGCTGAAGCTTTGGACCCATGCAGAGACAATGGAAAGGGATATGGTGGAAGAACTGAATATTTTAGGAAATTTTGGATATTATGTACCTTCTCTTACACTTAGTTTCAGCTTCAGTGGCATGACAGGGAAAAAGAGAAAGTGGCAAGATTACCTTAGGAGTGGTGGGGGTGGTTCTCAGCAACATGCCTCTTCAACACATTCAGTTACATATAATAGTGTACCTCTAACTTGATATCAATGTGGTATGATCAGAAACACCAGGTGTTTATGTCCTTCACCTAAAAAGCTGTGTAATAACTGTGGGATTTATGGTCATCTGTAGTGTTTCTGGCAGTCCATGTATACTCCTTGATATGGCTAGGGATCATCGAATCTAAAGGTTATTGTAGTGTAATTAGATTATTCAAAGGCTATAGGTCTCTATCCATAGGCCTCATAAGTGAAGCACCTTCACACAATAGATGAGATTTTAGTGGTGGTAGATATGATCCCAACAATAGTGAGAGGTTCCATCTTTATTGCATCTTCAATAGCAGTTTCTTTATTTGATACTAGTGCTTCGCACTCATTTATATCTAGCTATTTTTTTTGATATGCTTAAACTTATGATGGAACTCATGCCATTTGTTATGGATTTAGCAAGAGATCTTGAGAAGAGGAAAGAGCAGGGGTTTCAGTTTCCTTCTTACGCATTATCAATAGTTTTTGTGGAGTTGGTCTGGGATTTTCTTATCCTCGATTTAAATTTTTTGATGCCATCATTAGGATAGATTGACTTGTTTCTCATTTTAATTAGGTTGATTGTTATCATTAACGCGTCTCATTTCTTATGGTCAATGGGAGGTCATAGGTGTTTCAAGGAGAGTGGGATCTAATGTATATCCATGCATGACCTTCCTACCAAGAGATTAAGATTTTTTTTCTATTGTTGCGGTTGAGCCTGATGAAATTTATTCTATTTTTGATATTCACACCATTGTTTGGGGTTTTCCTAAAATTTTCCTAGATGATTTCTCTAAGATTTATCCAAAGGGGAAGGTATAATTTTTGATCAACCTGGTGCTAGAGAAACAACCAATATCAATACATTTTTATCATATGGCACCGACAAAGCTGATAGAGCTCAAGATTTAATTGCAAGATTTATTAGCAAAGAGTTTTTTTCACCCTAGTGTTTCTCATTAGGAAGAATCAATGCTCTTTTCCAAGAAGGAAGATGGTTCACTTCGATTATGTGTTGACTATCAAGAGTTTAAATGGGTAATAGTTAAGAAAAATCATACTTTGCCTCATGTGGATGATTGTTTTGACAAGTTAAAGGAGGAAAAGTGGTTTTTGAAGATTGGTCTTTGATCAGATTATCATCATCTCAGATTTCAAGAGTTTGATATACCAAAGAAGAATTTTAGGAGAAGGTATAACCATTAAAAATATCTTTTTATACTATTTGTATTGGCTAAATATCTTGTAGCTTTCATGGATTTGAGGAATCAGATATTCCATTAGTATCTGCACACTTTTATGGTAGTGTTTGTAGATGAAATTTTGGTTTATTCAAGATCCGAGTGCAAGAATGAGCACCATTTGAGGTTGGTTTTGGAAATCTTGAGAAGTTTCCATCTGTATATAATGATTTTGAAATGCACTTTCTAGATTCAAGGCACTACTAAAAAATAGGTCTTTAATAGTGCTAAAAATGGACTTTATCAGTGCTAGGGAAGCACTGACTACTAGAGTGAGATTAAAATACCTAGGTTTTTATCAGTTCTAAAAAAGAACTCATAAATGGGTCATTTATCATCACTTTTAGAGGTGCTGATAAAGGACAACATTTATCAACCCTTGTAAACATGCTGATAAAGGGGCATACTTCCGTGTGCTATAATAACACACTACAGCACCAGTGCGGTGTTCTATAACAGCACACCGCAACACTAGAAACACCACTAGATATAAAAAAATAACATACTAATACATTATTTAAATGAAATGAAATTTACAACACAAATACAAGAAAAAAGAACTATAGTATAGACATTTCAAACATTGGTTTATATAATTACAAAAGTAAAAATTATTACATACTTTCAAAAAACATCCATGTTCCTTTGTCTTTTGATCCTGACCTCGACTCATGCTATTTCCAAAAAAACCACCCCTAATCGAGCAAAATAATGCACATGTATAATAAAACAATTCTTATATTGGTAATAATATAAATAAATAAATTAATATGAAGTGTTAATTTTAAACTAAAACGACACTTACATATTGAAAAGATACACTTGGAGTCTTACTGTCAAACTGTGCATCAGATCGAGGTGAGGATGATTCTTACACATCTAAAATGACTTATGGATTTTTGTATTAAAGTATCAAAACTATATGAATGTGTTTTCTCGGTTTTGAGTATGTCACTTGTGTTTTTTACTAAAATTTTATTTTAATATGGAAATATAAATTTTGACTCATACTGGTCACATAGTGTATCAGTTTGATATGAGACTAATTCCTACATGTAAAAAATAATTTATGAATCATTAAATTAAATTATCAATACAACTAGAACATGTTTTCTCAGTTTTCGGTGAGTGAGACTTTTTGAACTAAAATATCGATTTTAAACCGATAACTGACACTTTGAGTCATACTAGGAACACCATGTATAGAATTGAGATACTAATCATTTATACATGTCAAAAATGAATTATGGATCATTTTTGTAAATTATCAAAACAATCTGAATATGATTTATCAGTTTTGAGTAGGTCAATTGTCTTTTTTACTAAAATTGATGTTAATTTTAAATAAAAAGACACAATTGGAGTTATACCAGTCACATCATGCATATGATTTAGGTGAATTTGATTTCTACACGTCTCAAATGAATTATGGATCATTTTACTAAAGTATCAAAACAATATGAATTCATTTTCTCAGATTTGAGTACTCCACTAGTCTATTTTACTAAAATGTCATTTTAAATTAGAAATATGCACTTTGGGTCATACTGGTCACATAATGTATCAATTTGATGTGATAATTATTTATACATGTCAAAAATGATTTATTAATCTTTTTCCTAAATTATCAAGGTAATCTGATTGCGTTTTATTGGTTCTCATTGAGTGACACTTTTTGAACTAAAATGTCAATTTTAAACTAATAACGGAAAATTTGAGTAATATCGGGCACATCATGTATCAGATTGAGGTACATTTGATTCTTAAATTTCATAAATGACTTATGGATAATTTTTCTAAAATTTTAAAATAATTAAAATTCATTTTCTTGTTTTTGAGTAGGTTAGTTGTTATTTTTACTAAAATTGATGTCGATTTTAAATAAAAATACACACTTGGAGTCATACCAGTCACACCGTGTGTTGGATTAAGGTGAGGTTGATTCCTACATGTCTCAAATGACTTATGGATCATTTTTATAGAGTATAAAAAGCAATATAAATGTGTTTTATTGGTTTTGATTATGTCACTTTTCTTTTTTACTAAAATGTCATTTTTAATTGGAAACACAAACTTTGAGTCATAGTAGTCACATAGTGTATCAGTTTTATGTGAGACTAATTCCTAAATGTCAAAAAGTATTTATGAATAATTTTCCTAAATTATCAAGACAATCTGATCATGTTTTCTTGGTTTTCAATGAGTGACAGTTTTTGAACTAAAATGTTGATTTTAAATTGATAACAAATAATTTGAGTCATACCGAAAACATATTGCATTAGATTGAGGTGAGACTTATTTATACATTTTAGAAATTACTTATGGATCATTTTACTAAAGTATCAAAACAATCTGAATGTATTTTTTTTTATTTTTGAGTAGGTTGGTTTTTTACAAAAATTGATGTTAATTTTAAATAAAAAGACGCACCTAGAGTCATACCAGTCACACTGTGAGTCATACCTGGAACATCATGAATCAGATTGATATTAAGATGATTTATACATGTCACAAATGACTTATATATCATTTTAATAAATTATCAAAATAATCCTAATGAATTTTCTTGGTTTTGAGTAGGCCAATTTTCTTTTTTAATAAAATTGATGTTAATTTTAAATAAAAAATGCACTTGGATTCATATCTATCACTCCATGCAATTTATTTAGGTTCAACTGATTCTTAAACATATAAAATTACTTATGTATTATTTTCCTAAATTATCAAAACAATACAAATGTGTTTGCTCATTTTTGAGTACGTCACTTGTCTTTTTTACTAAAATGTCATTTTAATTTGAAAAAATGCACTTTAACTCATATGGGTCACATCGTGTATCATTTTTATGTGAGACTGATTCATACACATCAAAAATGTTTTAGGAATCATTTTCCTAAATTATCAATAAAATTATAGAATTTTTTCTCATTTTTTAGCGAGTGACACTTTTTAAACTAAAATGTCAATTTTAAACTGATAACAGACACTTTGAGTCATACTGAGAACATCATGTATTAGATTGAGATGAGGATGATTCCTATACATAAAAAAAGACTTATGGATCATTTTTCTAAAGTATAAAAATAATCTAAATGTGTTTTCTCAGTTTTGAGTATGTCACTTGCCTTTTTTTACTATAATTGATATCAATTTTAAATAAAAAGATGCACTTGGAGTCATATCACTCACACCATGCATTATATTGAGGCGAGGATGATTCAAAAACGTATAAAATTATTTATGTATCATTTTAATAATGCATTGAAACAATAGGAATATGTTTTCTTGATTTTGAGTATGTCACTTGTCTTTTTTACTAAAATGTCATTTTAAACTAGAAACATGCCCTTAGACTCATACCAGTCACATCATGTATTGGTTTGACATGAGAAAAATTACTACACATAAAAATTATTTATAAATCATTTCACTAAATTATCAAGAAAATCTGAGTGAATTTTATTGGTTTTCAATGAATCACACTTTCTGAACTAAAATATCATTTTTAAACTGATAATAGACACTTTGATTAAAATTGGGAATATAGTGTATTATACTGAGATTTAGATGATTACTATATTTCAAAAATGACTTATGTATCATTTTCCTAAAGTATAAAAACAATATAAATGCTTTTATTGATTTTGTGTAGGTCATTTGTCGTTATTACTAAAATTGTGTTCAATTTTAAATAAAAAGATGCACTTGGATTAATATTTTTCACACTTTGTGTCACATTTAGGTGAAGATTATTCTTAAACATATAAAATGAATTATGGTTTTTTTCTTAAATTATCAAAACAATCCAAATGAGTTTTCTTAGTTTTGAGTACACCAATTGTCTTTTTTATTAAAATGTCATTTTAAACTGGAAACACATAGTTTGAATCATACATGTCACATCATGTTTTTATTTGATGTGAGACCAATTCCTACACATAAATATTGTTTTATTAATTATTTTACTATATTATTAAGACAATCTGAGCATGTTTTATAGGTTTACAGTGAGTGACACTTTTTGAACTAAAATGTCGATTTTAAACTGATAACAGACACTTTGTGCCATACTAGGAACATAGTATATCATATTGAGGTGTGTATAATTCCTACATGGAAAAAATGACTTATGGATCATTTTACTAAAGTTAAAAAATAATCCGAATGCGTTTGCTCATTTTTTACTAGGTTAGCTTCCATTTTTACTAAAATTGATGTCAATGTTAAATAAAAAGACACACTTGGAGTCATATCGATCACATAGTGTGTCAAATTGAGGTGTGGATAATTCCTACACGTCTAAAATGACCTATGTATAGTTTAAATAAAGTATCAAATAATAAAAAAAAATTTTCTCAGTTTTGAGTACATCACCTGTATTTTTTTACTAAAATATCATTTTAAACTAGAAACTCACACTTTGACTCCTACCGGTCTCATTGTGTATCAGTTTGACCTAAGACTGATTCCTACACATCAAAAATGATTTATGAATCATTTTACCAAATTATCAAGAAAATCCAAGTGTGTTTGCTTAATTTTCAATTAGTGACACTTTTTGAACTAAAATATCGATTTTAAACTGATAATAGACACTTTGAGTCATACCAAACACATCGTGTATTAGATTGTAGTGAGGATGTTTTCTACACATTAAAAATTACTTATGGATCAGTTTATTAATGCATCAAAACAATATAATTATGTTTTATTGGTTTTGAGTATGTTATTTGTTTTTTTACTAAAATTAATGACAATTTTAAATAAAAAGAAGCACTTGGAGTCATATCAGTCACACTGTGTGTTAGATTGAGGTGAGACTAATTCCTTCAGGTCCCAAAGTATCAAAAAAATATCTAATACCAATTTTATCATGCTTTCTATTTGATTTTTTTGGAAATTCCAAGACTGTATACTGACTTGATGTTCTTAGCTGAAAAAACTTTTTTGGTTAATAACATCAAATCAATATACAATGTTGCAGTTAAATAAAGAAAGGAAATAGAAATCATGGTAACATTGGAAGAAAAAATTATTTTATCTATTTTGTGTCTTTTTTCAGATAGTTGGAAGAAAAATATAATTTCCCAAAATATCTGTGAATAAAACTAAATAAGTATTAGATAAAAATGATAAGGAAATTAACTTAAAAATAGTAGATAAAATGATGAAAAAATGATTTAAATAAGTATTAGGAATCAACCTTTTCATGATGATTGTATGAATTCTTGATGACTCTTTTTTTTTCATTATCTCAAGCTTGAAGTCTAATCTCTCACAATAATGAGAAACTTCGAACAAACCACCCAAACACGAACAAAATAATCCACTTACATAAGAAAATAATTATTATATGAGTAATACTAAAAGGAAATAAATTAAACATAAATATGGAATAATAAATTAATTATATGGAAATTAATTTTACTATGAAAACATCAATATTACCTTTGTGATTGAGAAGTAGATAGAAATTGAAATAAAGTGAAAAATTATATCACTTTAGGGGTGAAAAGGTTTTGAGGGAGAATAAATCTATGGAAGTTTTGGTGTACATAGGCATGAAATATGAAACAAAATCCTCTAAAATAAATGAACTATGAAAATATGACTTCCCAAAAGATCTGTAAAGAAAAAATAAATATGTATTAGATAAAAATTACAAGGAAATTAACTTACAAATAGTAGATAAAATGATGACAAAATTAATTAAATAAGTAGTTGGAATTCACATTTTCATAATGATCATATACATTCTTAACCCATTTCTTTATTATCATTATCTTAGTTATAGCCTTGAATTCCAATCTCTCATGAGTATAATAAGCTTTGAACAAACCACCCCAGCTCGAACAAAAGAATCCACCTGTATAGGAAATCAATTCTTATGTGAGTAATACTAAAAAGAAATAAATTAAACATAAATATGAAACAATAAATTAATTCTATGGACAAATATTTTATGGTGAAAACATCAAGATTACCTCTGTGATTGAGTAGTGGAGGGAACCTGAAGAAAAGTGATAAATTCCAATACCGTAGGGGTGAAAATATTTTGAGGGAGAAGAATTTTTGGATGTTTTGGTGCAAAACAACATGAAAGATGGGCATAAATATTATAAAATAAACAAAATCTGCATGGAATTATGAAAATTAAATCAATATTTCATTATATAATTTTTTTTAAAATAGAAAAAGTATATCATAACATTTAATTTACATATTCCCAAAGGTTTTCCTTCATTATAGGTTGTTATTCCATGAGACTGTAACATCATCATGTACAAAAGAAATTATCTACATGAGTAGTCAAACATTAAATTTAGATTATATTAATGCTATATAGATTAGATAATATTATGAGGAAAACCATAGTATATTAAAAAACACTTTTACCTTATCATTTAACTCTCTTTATTTTTTAAAGGTTTCAGGGATTTGGTTCCTCTATCTAGAATCCAAATCCATCTTTGTGCACCCCTCTAATGTACATGACATTTTCGACATTGGGACCGACATGAACTGATTGAGATATCCCAAATGAAAGGGTCAACCTCGATTGAATTTTCATCTAACCCAATATTTGTTTTAGTCACTAGTAGGATAATTGACCAATTATTGTTTTTTGGATCTAATACACAAAATATTTTCACTACTTGTGATGCCATTATGAATGGATCGTCTTTTTCTCCTTCCACACTGAAATTCACCTTAAAAAATCCCATTTTATCAACTTTCACTACAATCATATTATCAATCCATTTGAAATAGAAAATCAGTACTTGAAACATTGTATAATCCAACTTGTATATCTGTTCGATAATGCCAAAATATGAAATATTTTCATAAATTGGATTTTTATCCTTGGAACCAGATATGTGTATCATTTTTTCTACAAGAATAACACTAATATTTTTCATTTTAATACAATCATCATGTTCTTCTATGGAATTTATAACCATTTATTACAAAACCAGTGTAATATATAACATTTTAATTCGGTACCCTAGCTATCCATCAAATTCATTCAGCAATTAAATTTAGATTTTTCAAATAACCCCTTATAAATTTGATCTTATAACCATCCTATAAAATGTTGATTATGTTTATTTGATATCCATACTTTATCCCATGATGGATTAGAATCTCTAAGAATTTATTTGTGGGATTCAATGTATGGATCAATATATTCACTATTTTGTAAAATATAAAGGTGCACTTGATCTTTCTCTGTCAAGGTAATTATAACAACATCTCTTCTAGAAATCCCTTCACCTATAAGGAATCTTATATGATGATTCTTTGAGAGATTGATGCTATCAACATCTGATAGGTAATCAGTAAAAAATTCAACAACTTCTTCAATAATATATTATTTTTCAATACAACCTTCTGGACAACTTTGATTCTTGAAATACCATTTCAAAATATTTATATACCTTTTAATGGGGTACATCCATCTATAATGGAAAATACCACATAATTGAACCTCTCTGTATAAGTGAACCATTAGGTGGACCATTATATCAAAGAATGATGGTGGGAAGAACATATATAATTCACATAATTTGACTGAAACCTCCTTATTCATGATTGGAAACTTCATCAGGTATATAACTTTATTGCATATGGATTTGAAAAAGAATTAGAGTCCGGTTAATGTATGACACACATTTTTGAGGCAGAATTCAATGAAAATCAACAAGCATCAAATATTGCATCAAAACATGATTGTTATGTGATTTTAGTCCTTGTAACTTCAAATTAGTAACTGACATGACATTTTTGATATTTGATGAATACCCCTATAGAACTTTTACACTATTAAGGAAAAGACAAAATTGCAATTTTTCCTGTCTTGATAGAGTGTAAGTTACTGGAGGAAGAAAAGTTCACTTTTTACCTTTCACCAATTCCAACTCTTCCCTTATCCCCATGTCAATCATGTCCAACCTAGCCTTGATTCCATGTTTTATTTTTCTATAAACATTTATTAATGTTATAATAACACTATCAAATCCATTTTTTTCTACATGAATGACATCAATAAAATGTCTAATATACAAACAATTCCAATACAGTAATTCAAAGAAAATTTATCACTTCTTCCAACTTGATTTCATAAGGTTTTTTAAAAATGGTTTACTAAAAAAAGTGTCAAATCTTTTAATTTATCGAATAGTTGATCACTCATTACTGGAAACAATGTTTTAACTTGTTCAATATTCCCATATAATTCCATCATCCATGATCAGTATTTATGCCATCAAGTTAAAAATTTCTGATGTCCTAAAAACAAAGTCTTTGAGGAACATTTCAACTGAAATGAATGTGTGTATTCATCACAAATGGGACACCCCAACATTCCTTTAATGCTATAGCCTGATAAATTTCCATAAGCAGGGAAGTCATTTATCATCTTGTACAACATGACCCTCAATGTGAGTTGTTCACTTCTATGAAAATCGTACATTGTAACACCTGTATCCTACATCAATTTTATATCTTTGATCAATGGAGCCAAATATACATCAATATCATTACTAGTTTTCTTTGGTCCATATATAAGAATAAACAACATAATGTATTTGTGATTAATGAATAACCATTTAGGAAAGTTATAATTTACCAAAATGATGATCCATGTACTATTAGTACTACTCTATACACCAAAAGGATTTATTTCATCTATAGATAATGCAAGAGGAATGTTTCTCGACTCATTTCAAAATTCAGGATACTTGTAATCAATTTTATTCCATTGAGGAGAATCTGATAGATGACGTAGATTTCCATATTTAATTCTTGTATATGTATTCTATGTTAATTTTCTCATGGTTTCCTGACATCCATATAGTCTTATAAACCATGGAATAATAGGAAAATACCATATAGATTTTGAAGGACTTGATTTTTTCTTATTGTATCGATCTGCGACACATTTAGGGTATTTTTTGAGTTATTCATGGTCCTTGATAAACAACATGAAATCATTTGAAAATACATGTATTTTTTAGAGATCATTTCCATTGAACATAGAATTAATTAAGAATCATATATTTGACATGGTAGTTCATTTTATTCTGGTATCATATCATTCAGGATACCAAGTAGTTCTGTAAAGCTGGTTTCACTCCATCCACTACCAGCTTTCAAATTTTATAACATCAATACAGCTAACAATGTTGTGTATTTAGAAAAAATAATATACAATAGTCTCTTGGAAAATCTATTTAAATTATCAAAAAACTTTGGAAAATCAAAAGGTTCATATTCAATTTCCATTTTCATTTCTTCCATTCCATATCCATCATCATTTACACTGGTATTCATATCAAATGATCCATAAACCGTAGTATCATCCTGACTGGTTTTCATATTCAGTTTTTCCTCATGTTTAGTCCAATATTAATAGCTCTGATCTATTTTGTGAAAAATCAAAATTTCTTCCAACTCTTCTAGAATAATTTGTCTTCAATAATAATAAAAATATAAACACGAAAAAAGGATTTGATAAGGGTAGTATTCTTGCTCTATTACAAACTTGATGAATTTTTTGACCCCATATTCATAATCGTTTGTCAAATTTTTAGTGTGAATCCATTTTTGATTCATATCCATCCTATTGGGTTCATAAAATATTCATTTTTTACAATAAATAAATGAATACACATAAGATATTCATTATCAAAGGTGAAAGTTATAGATAATTATAATAAGGGAAACCCAACATTTTATTGTTTAAAATAATTGTAGTATGATTTGAATAAATTGGGTAATTCAATTTAAGAAAATAATTATTCCACTATGGTAGGTTTTATCCTCTGAATTCATCCAAAGGCAAAAGTTATAGACAACTGTCATCCTAATCAGCTCATATGCTGAACAATTATCATTGCATTTTGTTGTTTGACCCTCATCCTCTATCTATTGTGGGAATTAAACTATGTTTCTTGAAATTCTCTAAGTAGTAGTCATCCATGGGATGAATACTGCTCAGAGTAGTACAATAAATATAAAAGAGATGAGGGATGAGTCTCAAGCAACAAATTTCAATAATAACTGTTCAGGAGATGAAGTTGATGAGGATGATAGTTGTACTCTATTGTGTTATCTAAAAGGGGTAATGCCTCTCATTTGTGATAATTACACCATTGGAACTAGTTATTAACTCATGGCCTATTGAAGGTGATATTTGGGGGGCATACACATTCTTGTCTGTGATTCAAGCAGTCTTAGTGGGGACATGTTATGATATATGAATCCTTGGGGCCTCTATGGATTCTATATTTATAGGAGAAATCCCACTTTTAATACTTTAAATCCTCTAACTAAGACTAGTCCTACCTCTATTAAAATGATCCATTAATTATTTCTTAAATCATATAAACAAATGACAATATAATATAGGCAATTAAGGAGTAATAAGAAACCAAAATATGATAAACAAGAATAATAAACTCTAATTACATTAACTAGAATATATAAAAATGTATTGATAAAACATTTTAATAAATAAAGATTTATTTCATATACATGGATGGTAATTTGATATTTCTAGAGGTGGAACCAATACATGTAGACGTTTAATGATGAATACCTAAAAACGATTTCTAGTAATTATTTTGACATATATAGAATTTTGATAACCTCCATTCTATTTTTTAGAAATATTTATGTAAAAAACAAAGAAATTATTGAATTTAATATTAATTATATATCCAATATTTGAAAACATCTCAAAATTATAATTTCAATTTCAATTAAAAAAGGATAAGGAATGGAAAAAATAATTTCATGAAAATAATATACCTGATAATGATAAATAGTTTTAAACATCTCAAAATTCATAGTTGATAAATTTATTCAATAATTATGTTTAGATAGGTTGAAAAAAGAATTATTTTCCAGTAGACGAAGAGTAGTATTTATAAGAAAATTTTATTTTCATGGACATTATGGGTTCTATGGTGATTTTTGGCACATAGTATTAAATTTTAGTCATAATGAGATAAATAATAGTAATTATGGAAGATATAGAGGTTTTAAGTTAAAGGGGTGATGACCCACTCTTACAAAAAATATTTTCAAAGTGAGATGAAACTTCATAAGTAAAATTGGATGATGAATTTCAACCATAGAATGAACTCTATTGAGCATGTGACAAATTAAATGGTTGTATAAAGGATTGTCAAGATTTTTTACAAACATAGATGAATGTGAAGAAAAAATTAGATATGTATTATATGAAAAATAATAAAATATAAGAGGAATTTATTAATGATGTCACACTAAAGGATTTACAAAAGAAACATCCTTTTATATTAGATATTGGTTGATCATCTCACATATTTTAGGTAAATTGATGTAATTAAATATTTTTGACAAGTTCAAAGAGTACTTATTATTTATGAAATGGTGGATCTCTTAAGATAAATTGTTTTCATTTAAAAGATGTTGGAAATAAAATTAAATGTTGAAGAATGATATGTTTTTATATGGATTAATAATTAAAATAACAAATTATATATTTAAATGAAACAACCCTTGGAGTTTATCCACTATGATATATATGGACCCTCAAAGTATAAATCAATGCATTGTGATAAGTATTTCATTTCACCCATTTATAATTATACTCAGATCATATGTATTATGCTTTAGTCATATATATATATATATAATTATCTAAAAGGGATTACAATTTTAAGCATAAGTATTAAGAATGAGTTTCATTATGTGGTAAAGAAGTCTATATTAGATTATGGAATTGTTATCAAAGGCGTGCACCTTAGCGTGCCTTAGCATGAGGTGAGGTGAGGTGAATTTGGTGGGACATGTTTGATATATGTTAATTTGAAAAAACAAATGACATTCAATTATGTCCATTACTCGATGTAATTAGCCAATATTTTTTATTCATATTAATTTTTAATTATAAACCATTCTTCCTTAAATATATGACTATTTAATGTAAAGCATAAATATTTTGTATTATATAAATCATATTTATACACATTTATATATATATATATATATATATATATATTTCATATATACTATTTATTAATATTATCAATAATTATTTAATTAATAATTTTTTTAATATTTTTCTTAATTTACTTATTTTTAATTTTTATGTGTTTAATTTTCATTTTACATGTATCTATATATTTAATATCTACTATTTATTAGTATTTATAATTTATATATAGTTTAATCAATTTATTCATTTTTATCAATAATTATTTAATAATAAATTTTTTAATATTTTTTTAATATACAAAATTTTATTTATTTAATTATTTCATTTTTTTCAAGACCTTTATCAGTGCTAAAAAAGAATTGATAAATGATCCCTTTCTCAGTGCTAAAAATAAAGCACTAATATAGGGTACCCTTTATCACTGATAAAAATAAAGCACTGATAAAGGGTATTGTTTATCAGTGATAATGAAAATCACTGATAAAGGTTACCCTTTATCAGCACTAAAAAAAGAACTGATAAAGAGTACCTTTTATCAGCATGTTTTTCTAGCATTGATAAAGGCCAACACTATTAAATAGATGTTTTATAGTAGTGATAAGTGAAGTTCTTAAGGTAGTGATTTCTGAACATGTATTATCAGTTGATCCTAAGAAGGTAAAGTATATCTTGTCATTGGAAGATCCATGGAATGTCTTTGAAATTTAGAGATTCCTTGATCTTACTGGTTACTATCGACGATTTTTTCAAGGATTTCTTGAAGTTGGAATCACTTTTGAAGGATATTACTTGGAAAGGGGTGTAATTCATATGAGATGCAAAGTGTCAGTCTTCTTTTTGATGAGCTAAAAAGACTTCTAACATCAGCTTTTATTTTGATCTTACTTGAGCCCAGTAACGAGTATGTGGTTTTCTGTGATGCTTCTGGCACTGGTTTGGGTTGTGTGCTTATACAATATGATTATGTGGTATCTTATATTTATCTTCATCTCATACCCTATGATAATAATTAACCCACCCATGATATAGATATTTTCATAGTTATGCATGTTCTTAAGTATTGGTAGAATTATCTTTTTGGGGAAAGCTTTATAGTCCTTTCTAACCATAAGAGTCTAAGTTATATATTTTCTTAGAAATACTTGAATCTTAGAAAGATATTATGGGTGGAATACCTTTATAAATTTTACTTCTATATCACCTATACCCTGGATAAGGTTAATTTCATTGAATATGATCTTAGAAAGAGAGTTCCATTGCAAATTGTTGTGGAATCAAAGTAAGAGTGGAAACTTATGAAGATTTTTGCTCAGTTACATCTAGATGCTCAGGAGGATGTTTCATGCATGGTTTTAACATGTGTTCAATTATCTTCATCTCTCATTGAGTCTATTTTGTAGATTCATCAATAATATGTTTAGTTCAGAGGAATTCGAGAAACCCTATATGGCGAGGAGACCATTTCGGGTTGGTCTCTCTCTTCATATAGTATACTCCATTTTGGGGATCATTTTTTTGTCCCATCACCAGTAAAGAACTCTATTTTGTATTATTATAATATTTCTTCATGGAAAATTAATTGGGGAAATACAAAGATGTATTATGACATGAGATAGATATTCTTGTGTCAAGATATGAAGCGTGGAATTTATGATTCTCTGTCCCATTGTTACACATACTAATAGATAAAGATAGAGCATTTGAAACTTTTTTTGGGTTTCTCTATCCTCTTCTAATGAATTTTTGGAAATGGGATGATGTATCCATGGATTTTGTTATCATATTAAAATGGACTCCCTGAGGAAGGAATTCTATCTTTTTGGTGATTGACAATTTGAAAAAGTGATTTCATTTCATTGTGAGAAATGACACCAAAAATGTTGAATATCTGGGTAAGTTTTATGTGAAATAAATTTTGAGGTTATATGGGGTTACTTCTGATATTTTTTTGGATAGAGATCCTAGGTTTACTTTGAGGTTCTAGAGAAGTATCCATGATGTAATGGGGGATCAGTTCAGATTGAGTACAACTCATCATTTACAGACAGATGGTCAGATAAAGCTTGTTATTTAGATACTAGAGGATATGATTCATGTTTGTGTCTTGGATTTTGGTGTGTCATGGGATAACCATCTGGTACTAATTGTGTTTTCTTATAATAATAGTTACCAGTCATCAATTAGAGTGGATAATTTTTAGGTTTTGTTTGGTCACCCATGCAGGTCACCTCTTTATTGGGAGTGGTTGGTGAAGCTTCTTTGGCATGACCAAGTTTGGGTCAGGAGACGTCTATGAGGATTCATGATATATATTGACATCTAGTTATAGTTTATATTTGAAAAAAATAATATGCAAATCAATGGTGTAGTCCTTTGTATTTTTCCATAGGTGACTAGGTTTTCTTGAAATTTTTTCTTCAGTTGGGTCACCGTAGGCTTGGAAAAAAGGGAAAGTTATCTTTGAGATATATTGGACCATTTTAGGTCACCAAACAACTTGGGAAGTTTGATTATTGGTTGGATTTTTTAGTTCAATTGATAGGAATTCATGATATTTTCTTTGTATCACAGCTGAGGAAATATTATCCTAACCCCCTCATGTTTTGAGTTGGTAAGAGATTGAGTTAGATCTAGATGTTTCTTTTGTGGAGAAGCTAGTAGAGATCATGGACTCTTAAGTAAAAGTATTTCATGGTAATTCTATTCTGTTTGTCAGAGTGTTATGTCGGCATAGATCAAATTCTCATGAGACTTGAGAGCATGGGGAGCAATGAACTCACCTATTTACCTAACTACATTCTTCCACATGACTTCATGAGGATGGAAAGCCTTATGGTGGGGAGTTTGTAACATCTCATTACCCACTTTCAAGTAATTCCCTTCCATTTACTTGTTTTCCACTTTAATTGGGTGCATCTTGGGACTCCCAAGGATGGAGATAATGTTTTGGGGAAAATTACTTAAAGTTCATTGGACACCCGGGGTGTTTTGAGTTTTTATGTGATAATATATAGTTTTTATAGAATTTAGGAGAAATACACATCATGTAATGGGAGTAAATGATATGTAAGTTCTACAGGGAAGATTCCATGAACCTGGTATACAACATTAATGGACTATAAGCCATGTAAATTTTACATGCCATGTAAGGTGAAAAGGTATTTTTTAATAAAAAGGCGATGGTTTTTTTGGCATATCTAAGTCCTTAGGATTATATAACGTGTAAAGGTATTACACATTGTGTAAATGTCACAAAAAAGGATTCTATTGATCCACTAAAATAAAATTTTATTTCATTATTCCACAGATCCTTTAGATCATGACCAAGAAGGCTTCTCTAGTGATTTTGGGAGTCTCCATTCAGTCTGGATTGATTAATTCGGCAATTGATCACCATTCAGTTGGTTTGTGTCTCTATAGGAGAGTGAGTCTTTTTTATTCTTCATTTATTTGATTATGGTAGCACCTTTTCACTGTGTTATCGAATCCATTAACATTTAGTGATGTTTAGTTTTTGTTTCTCTCAAGAGATGTTGTGTGATCTTGTTCTAGGGCCTATTTCCTTTGTTATTTGTGGTGCGATGAGTGTTTATTTTTGAGGTATGAGTTGTTTCCTTTTATCCTCTAAACCTTATGTTAATTTGAATAAATTTTAAGAAGTTTAGATTGGTTATAGGGCCTCTGTTTTCATTATTTCAGTATTCTTGTTGGAGGATACTTTGTGGTCATATACAACCCTAAGTTTTAGATAGGTGGTTTTGTCTCTACCCTGTGTTGATGAACTGTATTGCTCTTATTTTTATAAATTGATTTATAAATAAATTTGGATTAGCTATTTTGTGTGTGTAAATAGATTTGTGATAAAAGGTGGGTTTTCCCTGGTTTTTGGTAAATGAAAAGGGGGTATTTTTTAAATCATTGAAATGATTTATGAAATGCAGCACATGGGAATCCTTGGGTAAGGAGGTGGAAGGTTTAATATAGGTCAATCATACATGTTACTATTGGGAGGTTAGAACATGGTTCTTTTCTATAACCATAAGGCCTATCATTATAGGGACATGTTCTGGACATTATTAGGGAGTTAACTCATGGGGTGTTCATCTACTCCTTAGGCATGTGTTCTAGGAACTTGTGGTGGGATAGTCATTATTGTGGTATGAGTAGTCAGTTAGTCTGGCCTATTGAGTTCCTAGTCCTGATTTACCTATTATTATATTGGTACTATTTTGGATTTGTACTATTTTGGATTTGATATACATGATTTTTTTAATAAATTATAATGTAAATTATTCTTGAAATTGATACACCAACCTTTGTTATAGAATTATAAAAAAATGGAAATATTTCCCATGCTTTTGAAAAAACTACTTTATTGCTTATCATGCCGTGTTTTATTTAAAATGAGCATACATGAGATTTTATATAGAGACTTTTTATGGAACACTTAGTTGATACACTACTATGCCTATTAGCTCACCCCCTATGTACACCCCTTTAGTGGTGTATAGACCTGGTTATTTCTTTCGATACAAGGAAAGGCAAGGCACCACAGTGATGCAGTGAGGTTTTTTGTCAGTTGAGTGGAGTAGCTGGTGGTGAGATGGTGGGAGTATTCCCACACTATCATATGTAGTAGTTATTTTTTCTTATTTATTATTCCTTTTTGGTTTTTCTTGTACTTGTAGATTTTTTATTCTCTTATATTGTTTGGTTTCCACTGTCTACTTTTAGTTATGGAATATATTTATCTATTCCGTCATTGTTCCTATTGTATATATGATCCATGTTGTTGCTTCAGGTTGGGTGAAAATTTTCCCTATGGTTGTTTTTTGATGCTCGGGTGCTACTCACTAGCTTGTGGGGATCGAGAATTCCCTTCAGGTATGTGACGAGTCAGGTCAAGTACCAATTTGAGAGGGAATTTGGGTCAGTTCATTAAAATATATGTATTTACAATTAATATATAATATATTTAGTGAAAAATGTGTTAAAAATAATTAAAAATTAGTATTAATTGATAATTTTCTAATAAGTATTGAGTAATATACATTTAATAACAATTTTTTATAGTAATTTTTTTAAAATTAATTAATATATTAAGTTAAGTTGAAAACATGATTTGAACTTAAAACAATAATAAATTTTGATATGGGTGTTTGTTTAGGATATACCATATATCAAATCAAATATTGAAAAAATATATATTCCATGTTGACCAGGTGAGCTCTATCACCATTTTTTTTAGGTAAAAAAGGTTCAAAATTCGACCAAAACTGAGTTTTTAGTTGGGATACCTTAATTTTTTAATATTTTCTGGGATTTAGCTTCATTTAATGGGGACTTATTGCATTTTTTTGTTGGAGAATAAATTTATTAATAGGGATTACACTCATATGGATATTATAGTGTTTAAATTTTACCCTTTTTAATATTGAAGTTTTATTTATAATTAAATATATGTATATATATACTTATTTATATATATTTATATATAAATATTTAATTGTATAAATAAAAATTTAAATATATTTAAATTTTAAATTTATTTTTAAATATATAAACCATGTGGAAATAAATATTTATTATCCATTTTATTTTAACTAAAAATGAATGAATGTGTACACACCTATAAAAATGTATATATAATGTTTTTATATAAATATATATGTTTGTAGCAACAAATATATATATATATATGTGTGTGTGTGTGTGTGTGTGTATTCAAATATATGTAAATAAATATTAAGAAATATTATATGTAAATAAATATAAATATATATTTATATATATAGATACACGTATGTATAAATAAATAAACACACACACACACACACAAATATACACACACAAACATATTTTATAAATGTATTTAAAAACAATTATATAAATATATAGGTAAAAAATATGTATCAAAAAATATATAAGTAAATAGATATATCCTAAAATATAGAATAAAATAACATAGATAAGTGGTAATGTAGTACCCTCTATTTCTAGTATGTAACTCTTACTTAATGATTTTAATGGTTATAAAGGTTAAAGGTGATGAATGGGAGAGTCAGGAGAACTTTGAATGAAGTTTTGAGGCAAAGGGGAAGTCGCACGGGCGGTGCACGATTTGTCTAAACCGTGCGGCCAAACCGTGCGTAGTTGGTCTTTTGAGGTAGTATCTCCCACACAATTGGAGCACAGTTCGGGAGACCGTATGACGAGTCTGTGCGAGGGTCTTACGAGGTAGTGGCTAACGCACGGTTAGCACACAGTTTGTCTAAACCGTGCGAACTAATTGTGCATGCACTTAAATGAGATCCTTAAAAAGTGGATCTCACTCATTTTTTCCTCTAAATGGATCTTTTTTCCTCCTAAGTGTCCATAACTCGGGATTTTGTTCCTCTTTAGGCCAAAGAAGGTTCTCCCATCATTCCAGAGGTGATCTGAAGGCTTCCCTTAGCGAATCGAAGTCGGATTCTTGAGGTAGGTGATCGTTCTTCATCATTCTTGATCATTTTCTTAGATCTACTTAGATCTAATTCTCCCCTTATCTCATTTCGTTAGATATACACCCATTATGGGTAGATATAAGTGTGTGGATACCAAATATGATGATATTTGGTCTTGGTCTTTCTACTAAAAGAGATCTAAGGCAGGTTCTTGAAGAATCAACCTGGTTTTCTTGAGCATTCTTCGTTCATTATGGTTTTCATCAAACCTTTGAGATAGGAGGCTTCTTTCTCGACTCCACTTAGTATAATTGATTGGAATGATTTCAAATTGAATGTGTGGTGTTGAATTTATTGTGATTTTGTTGTTGAACTCTTATTTTAAACCTTCTTGAGTGATGGTTGTGAAATCTAAAAAATTGAGGATTTTGAATGAGTGCTTTGATTCATGATTTTAAAATGTGGATTTTAAAATGGGGATTTTATGGAATTGTGTCACATGATTGGGACTAGATGTTTTCAATAAAAGGGGAAAGTTTTATTGAAATTAAATGTTTCCTTGAAATTGGTTGTGCTTTGGTTTTCAATAAAAATGGTGTTTTATTGAAATGGTTTGACATTGAGATGGTTTGGATTTAAAATGGTTTTGATGGAAATGGTTTTCAATAAAAAGGTGTTTTATTGAAAGGGATGTTTTGGCATGAATTTTTGGGAATTTTTGGTGTGTGTTCATGTTTCATATACGGGGCTTGGTTGAAATATGACCTTGTGCTCGGTGCTAAATGTTTAATGGCACATGGGAATTTAATATATGGGGCTTGGTTGAAATATGACCTTGTTCTCGGTGCCAAATGCTTAATGGAACATGGGAATTTCATATACTGGGCTTGGTTGAAATATGACCTTGTGCTTTGTGCCAAATAAGTAATGGAACATGGGAAACAATTACCTTGTGACGACTTGGTAGATCGACGAGAAACCGCTCATGAGTATGGAACTGTCATAACGTGCAGGCATGGGTGGTTTCATGGGTTTGTGAAATGGTTGGTTATGCCAAAAAGGGATGTTGTTAAATGGTTTTAAAGGTTTCTTAGATATTTTTATAGAAAAAAATAACTTTCTGGGAAAATTTGTTTAAATTTGACTTGTATTCTTTTAGTTATGATTGGTCTTAGAAACTTGTTTATATTTGCTTATAAACTGTTTTCGAGAAATTTTTTTATATAAAATGTTTTACATAACTATTGCTAACTTTTCTATCCTAGTGGTGTGAGTAGGGAATTCATTGGGGGAAACATACTGAGTTTTATACCCACCCCCACTTTTTCACTTTAGTGCTTTTGCAGATGTCGTATTCCGGGATATAGGTAAAGGCAGGGAACCTCATTACTAGTGGTTCGTGGTGATGCTTGGGATAGGTGGTGGTGTTTGGATCTTGGAGCTGGGTGTGGAGTTGTGGAGTGTGTCTTGGCTTATTTTTGGTCCTTTGTTTAGTCTTCCTCATAGTACTCTGATATTGTGTTTGGTTTTATTGGTTTTGGTTTGTATTGTGGAACAACTTGGTTGTCTTTTGGGAATACATGCTTGAATGTTTTATTGACATGCATCATATAGTGGCTGTTAGAGGATGGTTTGGTTGGTTTATTTCTTAAGGGAAAATAATTCCCCACTGTTCCTTGAAGCCCTCGACATTTATTGCCAGCCTTTGACGCCTTGGGAACGTCACTTAAGGAGAAGTAACCCTCACCGCCTCCTCAAGCCAATGAGGTAGGGGTGGGGTGTTACAAGTGGTATTAGTTTGGTCCTTCCTTGGTGGTAGAAATAGTCATCAGTGTTCTTGGTCTTAGAGTTGGAATTTATTTTCGTCTATTTCTTGGGTTGGAATATTAGGCAGGAGTAGTATTGTCGGAACTTGAAATGTATAGAATAAAAGGATGTATCTAACCTGTTTGTGATGAACTTCAAGTTACCAGGGTGTTGGGTACATAAGTGTTTTGGATACACTTCTAGAATGTTGAAAATCTCATTGTCATGGGTTTATCCAATGAGATGAGAATGAAATGAATTGTAGAGAAATGAATTCCCACTAGGATTTCATATCTCATTGTGAGGAATGATTTATGATTTTATGGAAGGTGCAAATTTTTTAAAAATGCAGAAATTATTTTCAAGTGAAATATTTTTGAAAACATGATATTTAGTCATTTTAAAAATGGGGAGATTTTCAAAAAGCATGTTGAATGTGTTCAAGATGTTTGAACATGGAAAAAAGATGTTTTGGAAAACTATGTTGTGATAGTTGATGTGATATAATTTGAAATGCTAATCCATCAGTTGCTAGAGAGTGAGATTGATGAAGTTTGTTGTTGGTTTAGAAAATGGCACCTGGTAGGCGTCGTCGAAACCAACCAGAAGAAGCTGTGGAGAATGTGGTTATACCTGAACCACAGGTGAACCAAGAGCTAGTTCAGAGTATTGTCCAGGATTTTCAGGCGGTGGATACATGGAACCAGATAAATGAACCAAGGCATGTGGATCATACCATCCAGTTCATGAAGCAGAATCCACCGAATTTTTGGGGTGATGCTGAACCTGAGAAGGAGGAGGTGTGGCTATGTAGGATGAATCATATCTTTGATTTCATCAGCACACCATCAGAGCTCATGGTCAAGTTGGCGTTGTATATGCTTGAGGATCTTGCACGTTAGTGGTGGGATTTGGCGGTGCATGTTAAATTGGATGAAGGCCATACATGGGAGGATTTTGAAGAATTGTTCAACAAACAATTATATCCTCACACGTTCAAAATCTAGAAAATGACAGACTTCTTTGGCCTAAAATAGGAGAGCCTATCTGTCACAGAGTATGCGGCTAAGTTCATGAATTTAGTCCATTTTTCACCAGAGGTTGTGGCAAGTACGTCTTTGAAGGCACGCATCTTCGAATCGGGTATAAGGCAGGAGATTCAATCAAAGATTGCAGTGATCTATATTATGGATTATACAGAGATGGTAAACAGAGCGAATGTTGCTGAACATGACATATTGAGATCAATAGGAGGAGGAATGATGATACCTATAGAAAACAGTGGGAATTCAACCACTGGGAATAAGAGGAAAAGGGACACCTATTCCCATAGTGCAAGTGGAAATCAGAACCCGATGGATGGATCAGTAAACCTTCCTCCATGACCCCAGAGAAAAGCAGGTTGTTTTCAATGTGGTTTGCTTGAACACATAAAGAGAGATTGTATGGAACAACCTAGAGCCTTTCATAATTGTAACAAGATGGGACATCTTCAGCGCTATTGTCGTAGTGCTCCAAGGTCAGGGGCTCGAGATACTCCTCAGCTATTTCAAGCATCATATGCTTCGACTGGATGAGGGTAGCAGAATTAGTCTTGTCATAAGAGCAGAGCTATCCATGGTGATTCTAGACATTCCATGACTCCTCAACCAGGGCATCCTCATCAAGGAAACAAGGAGAACAATATAGTGAAGAAGAAATTGTATGGAGCTGAGGAGATGATTGTTGATGATTAGGCTGGACCATCTACAATAAGAGGTACAATTATTTTGAATTCTACCTTTGTGAAAGTGGTGTTTGATACTGGTGCATCAAATTCCTTCATTTTTTCTCATGCGGTTGACTTGCTATGTTTAAAAGTAGAAACGATGCCTTCTGTTTTGAAACTGCAAACTCATCTTGGTGAAAGAGAATATCAAGCCTTTGTGTGTAGAGCATGTTCTATAAATACTGATGGAGCTGAGTTAAAATGGGACTTATTGATGTTGGATATCGATGTCTATGATGTAATCCTGGGTATGGATTAGATGGAAATGTTCAAGGCTCACATTGACTGTTATAAGAGAACAGTTAGTTTCATGACTACGGACGGTATCGAGCATCTCTTTAGAGGAGAGAGGACTGTAAAGAAAGGCACAAAGAGCTTGTTGGAACCAATGGTGGGAATGATATCTTACCAATTGATAGCGTTGACTTTGGAATCAATCTAAGATATCGAGGAAAATAGTTTTCCAGCTATTGTGGATCAATTTCCTGATGTCATTACCAAGAACTTCTTAGAGTCATCACCTCTAAGGGAAGTGGAGTTTACGATTGATCTCCTTCTAGGGAACAGTCTTATTTCCCTTTAATCTTATAGGATGGAAACAACAGAGTTATGGGAATTTAAAGTGAAGTTAGAGGATCTAGAAAGCAAAGGGTTTATCCAGACTAGCACATCTCTGTGGGCAACACCGATGTTTTTTGTGAAGAAGGCATATGGAACTCTTCAGATGTGTGTTGATTATCGTAATCTTAACCAAGTTATGATAAAGAATAGATATCCACTTTCACGCATTGATGATCTATTTGATCAATTAAGGGGAGCTCAGTGGTTCTCCAAGATTTAATTGCGATCAGTATATCACTAATCGAGAGTTCGAAAAGAGGATATTCCAAAGAAAACTTTCAAAAGTAGATATGGCCACTATGAATATGTAGTCATGCCTTCCGGTCTAACAAATGCACCCGTAGTCTTCATGGAATTGATGAATCAGATATTTCAACAATATCTGGATTCTTTTGTTGTGGTGTTTGTTGATGACATTGTGGTCTATTCAAAGACAAGGGCTGATCATGAGGTACACCTAGAAACAGTGTTACAAATTTTGAGAGATCATCATTTTTATGATAAATTATCAAAGTGTGATTTTTGGATACAGGAAGTACGTTTCCATGTCCATGTAATTTCTGAGAAAGGAATTTCTATTGATCCTGAAAAGATATAAGTCGTTGTCTCTTGGAAACCGCCGAAGAATGTGTTCGAGATACGAAGTTTTCTTGGTCTAGATGGTTACTACCGACGCTTTGTGCTTGATTTCTCACGACTAGCTTCACCAATGACAACTCTGACAAAGAAGAATTCTCCATTCCAATGGAAAGAAGCACATCAGAAGTCTTTCTAGGAAATAAAAGTTCGGATTACATCGTCACCTATCTTGAACTTTCCAGAATCAGGACAAGGGTATGTGGTGTATTGTGATGCTTCAGGATCAGGGTTGGGATATGTTCTCCTGCAAAGAGATCACGTGGTTGCTTATGGTTCAAGGCAGTTGAGGGTGCATGAGAAGAATTACCCAACGCATGATTTGGAGTTAGCTGCAGTCATCCATGCTTTGAAAACATGGAGACATTATCTCTTTGGTGAGAAATTTACTGTGTTTATGGATCACAAAAGCTTGAAACACATTTTCTCACAGTGAGATTTGAATTTGAGGCAAAGTATGTGGATGGAGTATCTACAAATGCTTAAATTTGACTTGATGTACACACTGGGGAAAGGAAATTTGGTGGCAGATGCATTGAGTATAAATTCATATGCTCAGTTGGTGAAAGAAGCTTCAGATGAATGGTAGTTGATGTCGGTCTTAGCAGACATGCATGTGGAATGTGAAGACTGAGGTGATGTTGCACTTTTCTTTTTATCTATGCTTGTTCATGATCTAGTAAAAATTATCAAATAATCTCAAACATCTGATGCAGAATGTCTAGTGGTAAGTTCAAAACTCAATGGTGGGGAGACCATTGATGGCTGGAAACTTGATGGGGGTTAAATTTTGTGTTTCAGAGGTTAGATGGTTGTACCTATGGTTTTTCAGGAAAAACTCCTTCATTATTACCACTATTCAAGATGGACTGTACATCTAGGTACACAGAATATGTATAAGGTGTTGAAGGTGTAGTTTTGGTGGAGCGGTATGAAAAGGAAAGTGGCCGAGTTCATCTCGTGGTGCTTAACTTGTTAGTAGGTTAAAGTAGAGCATCAGCGACCAGATGGTATGTTACAATATTTTCCCATCCTAGTGTGTAAATGGGATCAAATAGCAATGGATTTTGTTATAGGTCTTCCAAGAACGGTCTGGAAACATGATGCCATTTCGGTGATAGTGGATCATCTAACCAAGTCGGCCCATTTCATCCCTATTCGTGAAACTCATATGGTGGAGGACCTTTCAAAAATCTATATCCATGAAGTGGTAAAGAGTCATGGTGTACCAGTGTCTATAGTCTCCAGTAGAGATCCGAGGTTCATATCTCATTTATGGAAATCATTACCGCAAGCCCTTGGAACTCATTTGACTACGAGCACCACGTATCATCCTCAAATGGATGGGAAATCCGAGCAGATGATACAAAAATTGGAAGACATGTTGTGGGCTTGTGTAATGAATTTTGGTGGCTCATGGGAGGAGTATATACCCATAGTGGAGTTCTCATACAATAACAGATATCAAGCCTCAATACGCATGGCTCCATTTGAAACATTGTATGGGCGTCCTTGTCGTTCTTCACTATGCTGGGTTGAAACGAGTGAAAATTCACTAGTCAGGACAAGACTTGTCCAAGAAACAACAGAGAAGATCTAGTTGATTAGAAAGAGTATGGGGACATCTCACAGTCGTCAGAAATCTTATGCAGATCACCGTCGAAGACCGTTGTCGTTCTTTTTTGGTGATCATGTCTTCTTGAGGATCTCTCCAAGGCCTAGACATCATCATTTCAGGAAGCAGTGAAAGTTATCTCTTAGATACATTGGCCCTTTTGAGATACTATAACGACTTGTAGAGGTCGCATATCAGTTGTAATTACCACCACAGTTTAGTTCGGTGCATAATGTGTTCCATGTATCTCAGTTGAAAAAGTATCAGCCTGATCCTGACCATGTGATTAGATGGTATCACGTTGACTTAGAGCCGGATGCTTAGTTGATACATATCTCGGTACGGATTGTGGATAGACAAGAGAAAGTTTTTTGGGGAAAAATCATTGGTCTAGTGTCGGTTATATGGAAGCATGGTCAGATTTAGGAAGAGACTTGGGAACATGAGAAGGAGATGAAAGAATAGTGGCTGGAACTCTTTTCATCCAGTAAGGGTTGTCTACTTTCCGAGGACGGAAAGACCAATGGTGGGGAGAATTTAGTACCCCTGGTTTCTGGTATGTAACCCTTACTTAACTCTTTTAATGGTTATAAAGGTTAAAGGTGATGAATGGGAGAGTCGGGATAACTTTGAATGAATTTTTGAGGCAAAGGGGAAGTCGCACGGGCGGCGCACGGTTTGTCTAAACCGTGCTGCCAAACCGTGCATAGTTGGTATTTTGAGGCAGTAGCTCTTGAACGGTTGGAGCATAGTTCATGAGACCGTGTGAGGAGGCCATGTGAGGGTTTGCTGAGGTAGTGGCTAACTCATGGTTAGCTCACAATTTGTCTAAACCGTGCGAACTAACCGTGCGGGCACTTAAATGAGATCCTTAAAAAGTGGATCTCACTCATTTTTGCCTCTAAATGGATCATTTTTCCTCCTAAGTGGCCAAAACTCGGGATTTTGTTCCTCCTTAGGCCAAAGAAGGTTCTCCCATCATTCCGGAGGTTATTCGAAGGCTTCCCTTGGTGAATCAATGCCTGATTCTTGAGGCAGGTGATCGTTCTTCATTGTTCTTGATCGGTTTTTTAGATCTACTTAGATCTACTTCTCCTATTCTATTGTTTACTTAGATCTACACCTGTTATGGGTAGATCTAAGTGTTTGGATGCCAAATATGATGAGATTTGGTCTTGGTCTTGTTAGGAAAATAGATCCAAGGTGGGTTCTTGAAGAATCAACTCGATTTTCTTGAGCGTTCTTCATTCGTTGTGGTTTTCTTCAAACCTTCAAGGTTGGAGGCTTCTTTCTCGACTCCACTTAGTAGAAATGATTGGCATGCTTTCAAATTTAATGTGTGGTGTTTAATTTATTGTGATTTGGTTTTTTAACTCTTGTTGGAAACCTTCTTGAGTGATGGTTGTGAAATCTCTAAAATTGGGGATTTTTAATGAGTGCTTTGGTTATTGATTTTAAAATGTGGATTTTAAAATGGGGATTTTATGGAATTGTAGCACATTATTGGGACTAGATGTTTTCAATAAAAGGGGAAATTTTTATTGAAATTAAATGTTTCCTTGAAATTGGTTGTGCTTTGGTTTTCAATAAAAATGGTGTTTTATTGAAATGGTTTGACATTGAGATGGTTTGGAATTGAAATGGTTTTGATGGAAATGGTTTTCAAAAAAAAAGGTTTTTATTGAAAGGGATGTTTTGGCATGAATTTTTGGGATTTTTTTGGTGTGTGTTCATGTTGCATATACGGGGCTTGGTTGAAATATGACCTTATGCTCGGTGCCAAATGTTTAATGGCACATGGAAATTTCATATACGAGGCTTGGTTGAAATATGACCTTGTGCTTGGTGACAAATGTTTAATGGCACATGGAAATTTTATATTTGGGGCTTGGTTGAAATATGACATTGTGCTCAGTTCCAAAGTAGTAATGGCACATGGGAAACAATTACATTGTGATGACTTGTTAGATTGACGAAAAACTGCTCATGTGTATGGAACTGTCATAATGTGCATGCATGGGTAGTTGCATGGGTTTGTGAAATGGTTGGGTATGACAAAAAGGGATGTTGTGAAATGGTTTTAAAGATTTCTTAGTTATTTTTCTAGAAAAAATAACTTTCTGGGAAATTATTTTAAAATTGGACTTGTATGCTTTTGGTTATGATTGGTTTTAGAAACTTGTTTATATTTGGTTATAAACTATTTTTGAGAATTTTTTTTATATAAAATGTTTTATATAACTGTTTCTAACTTTTCTATCCTAGTGGCCTGAGTAGGGAAGTCATTGGGGGGAAACCTACTGAGTTTTATACTCACCCCTGCTTTGGCACTTTGGTGCTTTTGCAGATGTCGTATTCTGGGATATAGGTAAAGGTAATGCACCTCATTACTAGTGGTTCGTGGTGATGCTTGAGATAGGTGGTGGTTCTTGGATCTTGGAGCTGAGTGTGGAGTTGTGGAGTGTGTCTTGGCTTATTTTGGGTCCTTTTTTAGTCTTCCTCATAGTACTCTGATATTGTGTTTGGTTGTATTGGTTTTGGTTTGTATTACGGAACAACTTTTTTGTCTTTTGGGAATACATGCTTGAATGTTTTATTGACATGCATCATATAGTGGCTGTTGGAGGATGGATTGGTTGGTTTTTTTCTTAAGGTAAAATCATTCCTCACTGTTCCTTGAAGCCCTCAGCATTTGTTTCCAGCCTTTGGTTCCTTGGGAATGTCGCTTAAGGCCAAGTAACCCTCACCGCCTCCTCAAGACAATGAGGTAGGGGTGGGGTGTTACAGGTAAAGAACAAGCATGTGAAGACATAGGTCACATGTTCAAATCCAAGCAGGCGTGTGTAGGTGTGAAGGATAACAAGCACTAATAAAAACACAGGAAAACAACAAGGGTGTGGGAGTTCTAATAAAGTGGGTTGGAGAGTAGTATGGGGATAGGGAGAACTGATAATGTTTCTTGGAGAGTGTTGATAAAATTTGTTGGGTGGGTGCTAAACCTGAAAAAAATATTAACATTGATAAATACTAGTTTTATCTGTGATTAGTTTAGCACTGATATAGAGAATATTTATCTGCAATAAAAAAGAATTGACAATACTAGAACTAATAATGTAACCCTTTATTAGTGATTTTTAGCACTGATAAAGGTTTTCTTTATCATCCCTGACAAAAGAGACCATTTTTTAAAGGCACTTACAATAATATCACCTTTTTAGCTTTGATAAAACAATTTTTGTGCACTGATAAAGGGTGGATCTATAGTAGTGATTCATGTTCTCTAATTTTCATGAAGAATAAAAGATTACCTCACTTGAGATAAGAATTTTAGCAACGTGGTTGATCGAACAAAGATTATATTTCAAGGCCAAGAATTGTAGTTCAAGGATTGGAGGAGTTGGCAGGGTTAATGACTTGCTGGGATTGACCGAAGGGATGTCATGCTCACTGATCTATTAAAAAGATCAATGAGTTGCATGAAGAAGATAATATCAAACAGAGAGATGAAAAAAAATATTAAAAGTAATAAAATAAAATAAAAGGGCCCATCATTTAATAAAAGTGAGGATAAGTAAGTATCATTATTTTTTTAGAAAAAATGGGTTTTTGATGGATTTTAAATGAAATTTTTACATTTCCATGTCAGAGAAAATGAAGAGGGGATTGAGGTAGTGGAATTGTCTAATTATGTTATAATTAATTGATTCATTGGTTTTAAGTCAGTGACTAGAGGAAATAAAAGGAAATTTCACGATGATAGAAATGATAAAGGAGGATATTCTTGGACCAGAGAGATATGAGTATAGAGACATAAGAAGATAATAATTCTCTAAGTGGAGAAGAATTTCATATATTTTCTTGTTCTTTTCTTGTTCTTTTCTTCTGTGGATCTTGTCTATGAAACTATTTTGATCATAAATATGCGTGTCTAATTTTTTTAGGGGAAATGGTTTGATATTGATTGAAACTTTTATACTATTATTGGTTCTCTTTTTTCCTGATTGTCTATTTCTCTCCTTAGTATTTCTATTTTTGAAATAATTTTCTTCATTATTTTTTATCAAGGTTCTAATATGGATGAATATAAATAAAAAAATTTATTTTAGTGAGAATTAAATTCATTCAACAACAATATATTGTTGGATTGAGATGATGATCCACTAGGAGAATAAAAATATGAACAAATCCTTCCCTATTTTCATTTTATTCTTTCATAGATTTCAAAATATACCAATATCAGTTATAGTAGTTTACATGCCCCAAGAATCTCTCATGAAATAGGGTATTAATGTGGCCTTATTTTTACGTAGTTTTGCCACATAATTTTATTTAATTTTTAATGATTTAATTTACCAATTTTACACTTTTTATTAAATAATCATACTTTTGTATTCTTATAACTAAATTTTTCAACTAATCAAATTTTAATAATTAATTGTGTGATTTTAGTGGTTAAAGTATTTAATTAATGATTTTCTTTAATTTAATAAGTTTTATAAATCATTATTTAGTTTAGAAGTATAACTGCTATATTAAAATTTGATATTCTTATTATTTAATCAATTAACCTAAGTATTTTCATTTAATTAATTAATTTATTACTTCAACTTTTAATCTTTTAACTTTATCTTTTTAACATTTAACAACTCTATTAATTAAATTCAATCACTTTACTTAATTTTAATACTTCTAATTCAATTTTTTAATGATTAATTAATTTCGATTAATAATTTTTTTAATTTAAATTCACTTTCAATTTATATTAACCTTAATTATTCTCAATCTAAGTGTCTATTTTGTTTTAATTTAAGTTTTATAATTTTATGTTTTTATTAATTAATTTAAGTTTTATTTCTTTTATAAATTTATTTAAGTTTATTAGTTTCTTAGTTTTTAATTATTTTAGTTAATTCTTACTTTAAATTAATTATTTTGTATAGTCTTAATTTTAGTTTTAATCTATTTATAAATTTTTATTTGTTTTGCAATGTACTGGTAGCACAGCTAACTCCTCATACTGTTTCATTCACGGTGCCACCGTCAAACCCCTTCTGCTGTCCCACCGGTTCCTTCATTCATTCACAGTCTCACCGATTATCACCTTCTCCTTCACACCGGTTTTATTCCCCTCCTCTGCGGCCGTTTTTATCTTCCTGACGCAACTATTTCTTTACCACCAGAGGTAATTGGTCTGATGCCTTGCCGCTGGCAGAACAAGGTTTCCACCGTCGCCTCAAAGAGGGAGTTGACCACTACGGTGAAGAAGGTTTGATGCCGCCACGGAGAGCTCAAAGGACTCTGCAAAATCGTCTGTCGTTGCACCCAACCAAGTCGCGAGTCTGAAAAACCACAGCCATTCGAGCCTTGCGCATTTCCCCTGCCATTGACCAATGGATTCGAGATGCAATCCGAGGCTGAGTTGGGAAGAAGAATCGCTGCCTCGATTCAGACTCGGGAGGAAGCCGAGCCGCCACTCACTATGGGAGACTGCGTCTCCTTGGTCACCTACGCAAAAGAAAACAGAAAATCCCCCCCTGCACAATGTGATTAGGGGGGGGAGATAAAATAAAAAAACTTAAACTAAAATCTAATAAATAAAAACTTAACTAGTTTAAATAAAAATAATACAACTATTCAAATAATAATTATAATAAAATATAAAATATAAAATTAGGTAATTAAATGAAATAATTAATAAAAAACCAATTAAAAATAATAACAATAATAATAAATAAATTAAACAAATAAAAAATATATATTAATTATAATATACAACAATTATAATTTAATTAAATAAGTTATAAAATAAAACATAAGATAAAATATTAAGTTTTATTAAAATTACAATAATAATTTATAAATAAAATTAATTTGTTATTAAAATAAATATATTTAAATTAACACTTTAATTAGAATGTAACTTCTTAAATAGAATAATTATAATAATTAAATTAATAAAGTTAATCTAATTTAATAATATAATTAAGTTATTTCAACTAAATGTTAATAATACTAACATTAATTAAATAATAAAATAAAAAATATTAAACAAAAAATGGAATAATTTTATAATAAATTATTAACTATAATATTAATATCTATAAACTTAAATATTTATCTCTCAACATTAATTAAATTTTTTAATAAGTAATATAACATTTATTTAAAAAATAACTTTAATATTTTGATTAAATTTCTTTGTGTTTTTTACTGTTTTTTTTGTTCATTCTTGTGAAGGTTCAAAGTAGAGTAAAAAAGATGTCCAAATCCATTCAACCAACTCATCAAGAGTTAGTTACGAGGGAATTTATAAAATGACGTGAGTTTCATGAAAAAATGCACGTGTGCGGTGCATAAGTGAGGGATACTTAAAGTCGGTGTAAAATAGGGGGTGGCGTGCAGCAAATGACAGTGGGTTTTAAAGGCAGGTCAAGAAGCAGAATTTGAGAGAATCTCATTCTCATTCCATGCCATAATTTTTTAGAGCGGATTCTCCGAGGGGACACGAAGAGCAGTACCAGAGACTTGGAGTTGCAGGAGCAGGGTGGCAAATCATGCTCATCATTTACAGAGGGATGATTCTTCTTCATATATTCTATTTTATTTAAAATGGATTTTCTAATTTCAAATTAAAAATGATCTTAGCTTAATTTACTATTTGGGAAATTGGAATTTCTATTGGTTCAAATTTTATTCTTCTTCATTAAATTTCTTCCAACGAGAATATGATTCTTTCGGTGAGATTGAATCTGATCCTCAAATCTAAAATTGAATCTCCACCTTCATGCAATTAAAAATCCAATCCTTGATATTTCGATGAGATTTATCTTGGATTCTTTTTATCAAATATTTAAAGGTCAAACTATATAAACTTTCGACAAGATAGTCTTCTGTTGACATTGTTAAATCAATTTTATGTATGTGTTTTTTGAAGTGGCGAACCCCAAGAACTATAATACAAAGTGTTAGTTCTTCTAGCGAGGAAGAATTAAAAACTCATTTTAAGGTGTAAATTTAATCATATGAAGAGTCATTATTTTAACTAGTAGATTTCAAATCTCTCAAGCTCATTATGTGATCAATTATCAACACTCCTGTTTACATTTTCTGTTATCTTTAGTCTACACTATTAATTTTAGCAGTTTTATTTTCCAATTAAGTAAATAGGATATTTACAGAATTAGTGTCATTTTTTTCACTTCATCATAAAAAAATATAAAAAAAGTAAAAAGTTGAAAATTAAAAAAATGTTTCCCCAGTACTGACAACAGTGGGGGTTGTAAAAAAACCTTAGAGCACTCACCTACCTTCCCTTGGGTTTGACCCTATAAAATTGTGCTAGTGTAGGTTAATAAATGTAATTTTGGGGGCCATGACAGCCTCCAGACTCATCAAAATTTTTCCCCATTACCGGGGAAGGTACGCGCTGAGAGTCTAGGGTTTTAATAAAAAACAAAAACAAAAAACACATAAAAAAACTGATTTGTAATTTGTGAACTGTATTTGCTGCTCGGGCTGTTTTTGGAATTCTGCATCAACTGTGATACTTTGTTTGTTTAATCTCATATGATTCTTTAAAAATGGAACATTATGAGGACTTGAATCAGAAACATGAGCCATTTTGTGTATGCTGCAGCTGTTATGGACACACTACCTGGCAATGTGACTATAACCAACCACAACAAACTGCTCACCTTAACGAGAATGAATGTATTGAGACCAGTCCTGACACCCTAGCTAAACTTGACCTAGTTGACTCTAAATTGGATTCTTGGGAGGAAAAGTTGAACATTTGGTTAAATAAAACCCATGAAATTCAAATTAGATACACTCAAGAGAATGATCAAAGAATGAAAAGGTTAGAAAACATTCTCTTGGAATTACAATAAAGGGTTAAGGAACATAAAGAATCTAAAATGAATGAGAAAGAAAGTGTTTTAAAGGATTTGAAAATAAAATTGAAAAGGAAAGTGATAGTGAAATTGGGCAACAAACTTTTTACTTTTAAAAATATGATCTTCTTGAACTAAAATTGGAAACAACCAACTTACTGAATCAAGAACACATTGATGAAGACCCCCAAAAGAACTTTAATGACGATGAGTTGGAAAATTATGAAGATGAATTGAAATAGATTGAAAAGGAATGCCCAGTTATCTTCATAATTCCTACACTAGAGAAAAATCACTGTTTTAGAAATTTTGATAATGAAGTCACTCGGGTTGAAGTCAAACTTGAAACTGAAAAGTTAAATGTTAAAAACTCTTCACCAAATTTTTCTGACTCTGTGAACAATGAGGTTGAACTTGATATTGGGTATAATCTGGATGAGAACATTAAACTGGATAAAATGGAATCTGAAATCTTTGAACTCAAACTAAAAACTTCTCTTCCATGTTTTGAAACTCTAAAACCATCTATTTCTGAAATGATGTTGGAGGATAAAGATGAGGTTATTTTCTTTGAATAAAGGCTAAATGATGAGCTTTTAGTACCCTTTTCTGTGAATCATTAATTTCCTAAAATGTGTATTGAAATGGAAAACAATGTTTTCATACATGGGAATAAATGTTTAAATTTAAAAAATCTAGAAAATGAATTTATTGAAGTTGAATTGAACATTACTCTCCCTGATTTGAAATTTTTAGAACACACTAGAAACTTTGATTTGGAAAGTGAACCTCTTGAAAATGAATTGGAAGTAGACATTGAACAAACAATAGATTCATGAAGAATTGATTTTTCTGAAGCAGTTGATGTTAATCTTATTTTAACTAATGAGGAATTGTTGGAAGAAATTTATAATATTATAAAACTTGAATTTTTGGTTGAACAACAATTAAATCTTCCCTGTTGTTCACTTCTTTCCTCAACTATGAAGGGTGCTGAGCCTTCTCATGATACTAATAGTAGTCTAGAGGTGGAATCACACTTGAGTTCCATTATACATGATTCTGTTCAGCACTCTATTGAATACCTTCTTGAACCTATTAATCAGAACTCACCCATTTTCACCCTTAAATTTGAATATTCTTATGTTGTAGTTGATAAAGATAGCTTTGAGGAAAATTCCACACCCTTTGAAGCACCTACTTTGTCTTCCCTTCCTAAAAAAGTTATATGTTTCAAATCTGAAACAATTCTGTAAGTGGACAACACTATGCCCAAAACTGTTAAAGAGTGATACTTAGGGGTTATTTCAGGCTATGAGAGCTTAGTTTCAGTTTTCATTAGTTTTGGAGCCCATAATTTTCATTGTTCTCTTAAAAATAATTGGGCCAAACACATGTGGTGGTTCATATTAAAAAACCCACATCCACTTAGTGACTACAATTAGTTTCTAGGTGAGTCTAGATGTAGACTATAAACCTAGTGCAATATGGGATGCAACCCATGGTTTCCTTTTTGTTTTCAATAAAACACAAAAAATTGTAATTAAATAAAGTTTAATTGAAGACTTTGAATTCAGTGCTTCATGGGAGTCAACCCATGTTCTTTCTTTTATGTTTACATTTGTTTATGTTCTTGTTTTACTTTTAATAAAGTGATACTCTGTTTTATTCTATATTCTCTATCTTTTCTGGATATTTGTTCTTCATTTACATGCTCTGTGTTTGCAGAATGCTGCCAATTGGTTTTATAGAGGAATAGAATTCCCTTGCTGAAGCTTTAATTGAAGGAAGTTCTTTCACTATACTTTTGCACTTATTTCTTCTCATATTTTATTTGAAAAATTATTTTCTATAAGTATGTTTCTTAAAAAAAATCTTGCTTGGAGGAGTAAGTCTCTACTGCATGACTTTAAATGTTAAAAACTTCTGCTACATGTTTGTTGGGAAATCTGCTACATGTCTTGCATACTAAATGGTTTATGCTATATTTCACTTTTTTTAAAAAAATATACATGTGCCACTTGTTGAAATTTTAATTTCATTGATTTATTAAAATCATTCACCACTTTAACTTAAGTGTGTGTGGGGGGGTACATACAGGCTGAGAAATTTTGTATTGAAACTGCTTTTGGTTGGGATCTTTTATCATTCATTCTTCTGCTCTATTGAACATATTATTGAACTTAATTTATTAAAATGCTTACATACAGTATACTGTGCACTTACAAGTTACATGCCATGTTTTAACTTTAATGGAAAATCTTTGTCACTGGACTTAAATGATATTGCATGGACTTGTTTTAGAATCTGCTATAATTTAATCTTTGTGGAAAACAATATTTTTGAACTTCAAAGAGATCCTTTATACATGTCATCAATCTATTAAATTGAAAAATATGTTTTGAACTTAAACTATCAAATTGTTCTTCTCCATATTTGGAATTAAACTTTGGGGACAAAGATGAGTTTTAAGTGTGGGAGATGGGGTCAATTCTTGACTATGCTAAACTGTGCTTTAATGTGTGCCCTTCAATTCCCACTTCCACTTCAAACATTTTGTAAAAAATGGTGATTTTTTTCAAAATTCTTGCACAATTTTAGGATTTCTTCTTTCTTTAATTGGGTGTTGCCTATGGATGTTGCCTATTTGGTAGTTAAGAACTGATTTTAATCTGAAGTTAATGTGGGTGGATGATTTCTGAGTGAGTAAACTTAGGGATTTAATGGAAATTTGGTTTAGAGACTATTTTTGAGAGTGATATGGGTAACCTGGTAGTGGAATTATGATCATAAACCTTAGAATTGGAAGTTTTAATTGATCCTAGGGGACACATATTTTTATTATTTATTAAAGTAATCACTTTAATGAGCCAATGTAAATGGTTTTCATAAACATATTTTGAAACTGGAGTAGTTTGGGCATCTAGGATCCCACAGTGAATCTCTGAGACCCTAGATGCTAGGTGCATTTCTATTTACTTTAATACCTTTGTACACCTTGAATAAGTGTAGTTCACAGTGCTTAACACATGATACATGGCTTGAAAAAAAAAGTGTCTAGGGTCAAAAATGAGTTCATCAAGGTGAGGGGAATGGTGAATGCTGAATGAAGAAGGGGACAATGGTTTATATTAGAGACATTTAAGTTGTATCATTACGGTGATTCACAAAAAAAATATTTATTTTTGGAACCTAGGTGATGATTCAAAATAAAAAGTTCCTCTGGTTAAGTTTTTTATTCTAGTGTAATTTTACCTCTTTTCACTCTTGAATTTAGAACTTGAGCTTGGATTGAAATAAGTCATTAAGTTGTATCACATATGAGGTAAGACACTTTATTTTATTAATTAATCTTTTCTATCTTGATTACCCTTTGAGTATTTGTTTTATGCAAGACTAAATTTGAACAATCCATTTTCCAAAGCCTATTGACATGTTTTTTTTCCTTTCTTTCAAACTGATCTATATGTTTCATTTTGATCTGAATTAAAAATATACTTCTGTTTTCAAGGATAATAATTCATGGGAATTTTTGAAGACAAACAATTCTTATGTGTGGGGGAATTTGATGCGGACTTATTTTTACATTGTTTTTCAACATAATTTTATTTAATTTTTAATGATTTAATTTACTAATTTTACACTTTTTATTAAATAATCATACTTTTGTATTCATATTACTAAATTTGTTAACTAATCAACTTTTCAAAATTAAATGTGTGATTTTAGTGTTTAATGTAATTAATTAATGACTTTATTTAATTTAATAACTTTTACAAATTATTATTTAGTTTATAAGTATAATTGCTTTATTAAAATTTCACATTCTTATTATTTAATCAATTAACATAAGTATTTTCATTTAATTAGTTAATTCATTAATTCAATTTTTAATCTTTTAACTTTATATTTTTATCATTTAATAACTCTATTAATTAAATTCAATCACTTTACTTAATTTTAATAATCCTAATTCAATTTATTAATGATTAATTAATTTTGATTTATAATTGTTTAATTTTAATTCGCTATCTATTTATATTAACCTTAATGATTCTTAATCTAAGTGTCTATTTAGTTTTAATTTAAGTTTTATAATTTGATTATTTTATTAATTAATTTATGTTTTATTTGTTTTATAAATTTATTTAAGTTTCTTAGTTTCTTAGTTTTCAATTATTTTAGTTTATTCTTACCTTAAATTAATTATTTTGTTTATTCTTAATTCTAGTTTTAATCTATTTATAAATTTTTCTTTTTTTGCAGTATACCTCTGGCAAAACTAACTCATTACACCATTTCATTCACAGTTCCACCGTCAAACCACTTATGCTCTCCCACTAGTTCCATCATTCACAGTCTCACTGGTTTCTTCATTCACAGTCTCACCAGTTCCTTCATTCACGGTGCCACTGGTTCTCACCTTCTCCTTCACACCGATTTCATTTCCCTCTTGTGCAATCATTTTGATCTTCCTATGGAAAACGTTTCATTCCCACAGTAACTCTTGCACCGATTCCACCACAAAAGCAGTGCCATATTAACCATAGCCTCCACCACTGGCTTACTGCCTTCACAGTTTCACCGCTACATTTCATGTTTCTCCAAACCCACAAATCCTTGTCACCATGGATGATCCACCAACAGAGCGAACCGATCTGATACCTTGCCACTGGAAGAACCGGGTTTCCACCGTCACCTCAAAAAGGGAGTCGACCGCTGTTGTGATGAAGGTTTGATGCTACCATAGAGAGCTCAAAGGAGTTCGCACAATCGTTTGTCACTGCACCCAACCGAGATGCGAGCCAGAAAAACCACCACCATTCGAGCCTTGCGCATTTCCCCTATCATCGACCCATGGATTTGAGATGCAATCCAAGGTTGTGTTGGGAAGAAGAATCCCTGCAGCGATTCCAACTCGGGAGGAAGTCGAGCATCCACTCACCATGGGAGACCTCATCGCCCTGGTCACCTATACAAAAGAAAACAGAAAATTCCCCCCCTACGTAGTGTGATTGGGGGGGGGGGGGGGAGCAGATAAGATAAAAAAAACTTAAACTAAAATATAATAAATTAAAACTTAACTAATTTAAAAAAAAATATTTAAATAATAATTATAATAAAACATAAAATATAAAATTAACTAATTAAATAAAACAATTAATAAACAATCAATTCAAAAATAATAATAATAATAAATAATAAATAAATTAAACAAATAAAAAAATATAATATATATTAATTACAATATAAACAAATTATAATTTAATTAAATAAGTTATAAAATGAAATATAAGATAAAATATTAATTTTTATTAAAACTATAATAATAATTTATAAATAAAATTAGGTGTTAATTAAAATAAATATATTTAAATTAACACTTTAATTAGAATGTAACTTCTTAAATAGAATAATTATAATAATTAAATTAATAAATTTAATCTAATTTATGAATATAAGTAAGTTATTTCAACTAGATATTAATAATAGTAACAGTAATTAAATAATGAAATAAATAATATTAAATTATAAACTCAATAATTTTATAATAAATTAATAATGATAATATTAATATCTATCAACTTAAATATTTATCGGTTAACATTAATTGACTTTTTTAATAAGTAATATAACATATATTTAAAAAATAACTTTAATATTTTAAATAACTTTCTTCGTATTTTTTCTACTTTGTTTGTTCATTCCTGTGCAGGTTCAAAGTAGAGTCAAAAATTCATCCACATCCATTCAACTAACTCATCAGGAGTTAGTTACGAGGGAATTTCTTAAATGACGTGAGTTTCATGAAAAAACGCGCGTGTGTGGTGCATAAGTGAAAGACACTTGAAGTCGGTGAAAAATAGGGGGTGACGTGCAACAAATGACAGTGCATTTTAAAGGCAAGGAAAGAAGAAGAATTGGGGAGACTCTCATTCTCATTCCATGCCATACTTTTTGAGAGAAGATTCTCAAAGGGGACATGAAGAGCAGTACCAGAGACTTGGAGTTGTAGGATAAGGGTAGAAAATCATGATCATCATTCATAGAGGGAGGATTCTTCTTCCTCTGTTATATTTTATTTACAATGTATTTTCTACTTTTTAATTGAAAATGATCTTATCTTAATTTCTTGTTCGGGAAATTGGAATTTCTATTGGTTCATATTTTCTTCTTCTTCATTAAATTTCTTCTAATGAGAATTTGATTCTTTCTGTGTGATTGAATCTGATTCTCAAATCTAAAATTGAATCTGCACCTTCATGCAATTAAAAATCCAATTCTTGATCCTTTGATGCGATTGATCTTGGATTCTTTTTATCAAATCTTTAAAGTTAAAACTATAGAAACTTTTAGTGAGATATTTTTCTGTTGACATTGTTAAATCAATTTTATGTATGTGGTTTTTGAAGCGGAGAACCTCAAGAACTATAATATAGAGTGTTAGTTCTTCTAGAGAGGAAGAATTGAAAACTCATTTTTAAGGTTTAAATTTAATCATATGAAGATTCATTCTCTTAACCAATAGATTTCAAATCTCCCGAGGTCATTCTGTGATCAATTCTCAGCACTCCTGTTTACATTTTCTATTATATTTAGTCTACAGTATTACTTTTAGCTGTTTCATTTTCCAATTAAGTAAATAATATATTTACAGAATTAGTGTCATATGTTTTCACTTCATCATAAAACAAAATATAAAAAAATTAAAAATTTGAGAATTAAAATAATATTTCCCCAATGTTGAAAATAGTGGGGGTCGTAAAAAACCTTAGATCACTCACCTGCCTTCCCTTGGGTTCGACCTTGCACTACTGTGCTAGTGTAGGTTAATAAATGTAATTTTGAGGGCCGTGACGACCTCCAACCTCATCAGGTATTAGAAATAATTGAAAAAAAAAACGGTTTAGAACCCTCTTAGTAATGGTAAAAATAATATTATACAATCACTCATGGAATGAATAATAATAATAAATCAATCAAAAAAAATATTAAAAATTAAATTATAAAATTTTATGAGGTATTTCATCTATATAAATCAACCAATATTCCTAAATCATGGTTCATCAAGTCAGTAATCTTAGGATTATCTTTACTCATCCATTCCCCATCTTTATTATTCAATTCTATCAAACATTAAATTTAAAACTTGATATGATGGTATTTATAAGAAACTCTTGACCATAGAATAAAAATATAGGAATATGTATAAGTGTGGAATGAAAGTTCCTTCACTTAAATCTATATGTTATATATAGGAAGTGTAAAAAGATAAAGAATTTAAAATAATAACCCCATTTCCATTAAATCTATCCCCTTTCCATATTCTTATCATCTTATTCCTTCCTCCATCACCATAATGTACCTATAAAATCAAAATACACAAATAAAAGTGTAAGATACATTTTAATAAAGATAAAAAGTATTGGGGTGATTGAATTATATATCCTAAAACCAATTTATAAAATAAATTCTTATAATTATTCCCTAAAAAAGCACAAAAAATTTAGTTTTCCTCCAAACAATTCTTTGTTTAATGTATTTGAGCTATATATGACCCTGTGAAGTCAATAATATCATGTAATAGGATAATGAAAGGATGTTACTAAGATTAGATTTAATCATGATTTGATATTATTCTCATCTGTAAATATAATTATCCTTCATTATAATTAATGCAGTTTGGAACTTGGGGTGAAAAACAAAATTTGTATAGTGTTAAATATTATATAAGTAATTCATAGACTAGATGAACCTAGAAAAATTCAACTTTTACCACTTTGTTTTACTGTTTCTCTTCAAAATACTAAATATATATCTTTATTTTAGAAACTATAACCTTTTATTATCCCTTTTCTTCTTCTATTTAAAGGTACCAGGGCCCACAACAGAAGTCGATGGGCAGGAGATTTTAAAATTTTTCATCGATGGGATGACAGAACTTGTCATCACCAATGATCCGAGCCCTAGTATGGTATGAGGATCTTGAATAAATTAAAAAGAGAATGTAAAATAAAACTATAAACATAACTTTACAGACCAGAAGTTGCGGTCGAAAACAACTCATCATCGACAATCATTGCTTAAAGGATCCATAGCTAGATCCCCCTAGATCATCCAAACATTCTTCAAAAATCTGCAAGAGAGATGATCGTCAGATTCCGGGTTCTAGTGTGGCAATCCGAAGATTTCTTCGATGTCCCACTGATCACTGCATCGAGATGCCTTTGATGCTTGAGGGAGATTTTGATCCAAGATCTTGGATCAACTACTTATCTATCTAACAAATGGGAGGTGATAGAGGATCTCATAAAAATTCCATGTATTGTACTGAGCTTGAGCCTCTCTCCACTTATTTATAGTGGATGATGAATAACACACGACAGGGTTCTATGACCTCTAGAGATTTAACATCCACTAAATAATAATTATGGTGAACTAAATTGTACCATAAATATTATTAATAATTTATCACATACTTGTAATATATATAAAATATATTATGTTATAAAACCAATCCATTTAACTCAACTCACTATTCTTGCTTAATATTAAACGAACCTTGAATATTAAAATAATATTCATTCGAATAATATTTTCTCATATTTACTTAAATTGTAAATACTTTAAATAAATTCAATACCAATTATTCATAACTTGAATAATAATGAATTTATTTAATTATCGGTGATCGATACCTTGGACAACACTCGGACCCCTGTGGTGGGGTCCACCAAGTCCCATATACCTATTCAACTGAATAAAGAAGATTCTTGAATACTCTATTATGTGTGACCCTCCAGGGCCTTATCTAGATAGTAGTGAATAAAATCCATAGACCAAGAGAGGTGTCTAGCAACCCATCAAGGCCCCTAAAGATATAAGGACAATTATATAAAATACTACCAACATACGAACACTGACTATATACTATAATCTCTTTGTCTGTAAATATCTCATAAAATAGGATTCACTCATGTGTCATCATACTTTTCTTGCTTTATTATTTGTTGATCCATCAAGATGGATTTACCTTTTGAATGTTATGGCCAAAGAATTATGAAGGTAGAACCATCCAGATCAACTAGACCAAAGATATACAACTTTCATAACCCGTAAGAGAAAAATCATTTCTTGACCATTCAACAAATGTCTTACCACCAACGATGCACCCAACACAAGCTACCTCTCCATGATTTCAATATCATATTTTTTACTTGCATCAAAGTATGAAATCAAATGGCACACATTGTTAATGGTCTCAATTTCGGAGACCAATACAATGCCCATAGATAGGAACAACCTATGAAACTCAAAACATGTGGTGTTCATATTGGTGGGTCTGTCCTCATGATCTCACTATAAGATATCACCAAGTGAGAACTTCATGAGAAGAAGTCTCAATGCTTATGAGCCCCCAACACTTGATAGTCAAACATCTACTATGTCCAATTAGTAAGATGTATCTAGAAAATATGACTAATATTTAAGATTAAAGTCATAGTATCTCAAGGTTCTCATTATATCTTAGGATCTGCTATAACCTTTATATATGAAAATTAATCTAGGAAATTACCATTAAAAAGTGGACACAAAAATATATACACTATAATGGTAAGAATAAATCATGTATAGCTAACTGTATACATGATATAGTAATCAAAGGTATTGCATAGTTGGGTCTAGGGAACCATAGTGGTGAAGGATGATCCCACCTTTTTTTGGACCCGTGATGTTCCTGACAACAGACCATAACACCCCAACCCACTAACTTGTGGGATTAACACAATGGGCCCTAACTTGGGTCAAGTTCAGGTACTTTCCTCTAGCCAGTTGTGGAATTAATCTCACCTCCACAGAGATTCGAACCTAGGGATGACTGGAATAATAACCACTGAGGAGCATCCTCCTATACCACTACACCATATGGAATAGTGGTAGCGAGTGATGATCTTTAGTGGTTATTATTCCAGTTATCCTTGGGTTTGAAACTCTGTCGAGGTAAGATTAAATCCCCAGATGGCTAAGGGACAATTATTAAACCTGGACAAAGTTAGGGCCCACTGTGTGGAGCCCACGAGTTAGTGGGCTTCGGGGTTCTAGTTTGTTTTTAGGAGCAACACAGGTCCAACAGAAAAGAATCTTTTTAACAGACCTACGCCACTGACTGGACCATAGTCTGGCCATTCCTTATGCCCGTTAAATCGTAGACCGAGCCACTAGGGAGTTATACATGAGGTACCTGGTTTGAATCGTAGGGGAGGCATAATAAATACCAGTAGGTCCTAGGGAAAATAAATTCCATGTGGAGGCGTTACTCCCCAATGGACTGATCCGTGAGTTAGTAGGTGCGGGGCATGGCCAGACTATGGACCAGTTAGTGGCGTAGGTCTATTAAAAAGGAAACTTTTTGTTGGACCCATGATGATCTCGATAATGAACCAGAACCCTACATCCTAGTAACTCGCAGGATCTGTGTAATGGGCCCTAAATTGTTCTAGGGTTAGGAACTGTCCCCTAACCAGCTGGTGATTTGATCTGGCCTCTACAGAGATTTAAAACCAGGGCTGATTGGCATAATAACAACTGGGGATAATCCTCCGCTACCATTATTCCATATAGTGTAGTGGTAGAGTAGGATGATCCCTAATGGTTATTATGAGATTCAGCCCCGGGTTCGAATATTCACTAAGGTGAGATTAAATCCCCAACTATCTAGGGGATAATGCCTGAACCTAACCCAAGTTAGGGCCCATTGCGGGGTGCCCATAAGTTAGTGGGATGCAGGGTTATGGTCCATTGTTGGGAGTGTCATGGGTCCAACACTATTTATAATTATACTTATATCTACTCAATTTTACCACTTAATTGGGTGACCTTCCCATGATCTATCTCAGATATGGCTTCATCATTATAAATCATCTTAGATATAACCTCAAACTCAATATCACCATTAGATTTATCCTCAAGTTTTTCCTCAAATTCAACTTCTTATTTGGGAACTTCTATTTTATTTATATGCTTCATTTGAAATTATATCGAGGTATTTACACACCTCTATGAATAATTTCTCAAATATATAGAGGAGTACCTCATTATCACTTACGTATGATTCTTGTCCACATCTTTGCCTTTTTATTCTTGCTTTGATGTACACAATCCTAAAATTTTATAGAAAATAGGATGCGTTCACTCATGATGAATTTATAACCTTCCTTCAAAACAAAAAATACCCATGTTTATGAAAATGAAAATAAAAATCTAAAATAAAATAAAAAAATGAAATAGATGGGAAAATTATTTGCCCTAATCTATCGAAAAGAGTAATCCTACTAACTTCTAACTCCCCAAAAATAGTGTAAAAGAATTTGAACACACACAAGGAGTTGTTAATTTCTATAAGGTACCAAGTTTTTAATTTATAATTAATCTTAATTAAAAATAAAACTATAAGGGTGTAATATAGCCCAAGTTCAAGGTTTAACCCAAAGATACAAGTACTTATCAAGAAAAACCTAATTAAAAAGTTATGATGAAATATTTTTATGACTAAAAAGAAAACTAAAACTACCATAAATGAAGTATTAATTACAACTGCATTGATATTTTATAAATTTAGGATCATGTGATAATTAAATCATAAAAAATATAATGCATAATCATTTCATATTCATAATTAGTTCTTAGAAACCCAATAGTTATATATTCACTCTATAATCACTAAACTCCCCTTTTTTTTGTTTAAGTACTTAGTTTATTTATAAATCAGGTGATCTAAAAACATGTTCAAATATAATCATATAAAATAATCAATGGTCACACATGAAATATAGTAATTTTTTAATGCATTAAAAATTATTCCCTTAATAAATAAACAATTTTCATACTCAAAGAAATAAAAAAAAGATATAGAAAAATGAATAAATACAAAAAATAAACAAGAAAAAAATTAAGAATAAAAATACTAAAATATCATTTTCCCTTAATTATAAATCCCAAAAAAAAATAAATTTACCCATCCTGTTAACCATGAGAGAGTATAATAAAACCCTATCTAATCTAACTAGATCCCCAATCCTTAAAGTCTCCATCCGAGTACTACATAAGTGATCCTCTTGGAAAGAATGAATTATCCATCTGTCCTTTGGTATTCTAATATTATTAGAAAACATTTACTCATATTATATATCCATATATATTTCATATATTTAAAAATATATTCCTACTTTATCTCTATTTAAAACTCTTAAAAAATATCCATAAAAATCGATCCATTCATCACCAATTATCTCCTAAACAAATATATGAAAAATTATATGAAAAATATCTAATATTTGGTTTTCTTATCTGCCAAAACTATAAATATCATATTAAAAATGTATCCATCATGATTAAACCAATTATATTTATCCAATTTTTTTTTATTTTTAAATATTTCATGCTCGTGAAAGAACACAACACTTCACACTACAATAATCTCCCAGGCAAAAAAAATTCCATATTCTTTAACAATGACTATGGTAAAAAGATTCTCCATTATGGTGTAATAAACCCTTTCACAACACACAAGATTACCAATAAATTTCAATCTCATCATTTCCTATCATCTTATTATTTATTATATCACAACCTCGCATCATGAAATAGGATTAAACATAATCTTATAATCCATACAAGTGTTCTTAGAATATGGGAGGCTTATTCACATATTCTTACAAAACTTATTAGGATGTAGAGACATCTTCATATTCTTCCCAAGTTGTTGTGACATGGGTAGGAATGATTCTAAGTTAATCATATGTATCCTATATAAACTCTCTTTCTACTTGTGATAGCATTATCTCACATGGGTTTCCCTCTATCAAAATTATTCATACGTTAGACACAACTTCCTTTAATCACATGAGTTACTCCTAAATAGGGAATAACTCAATATTCTTATCCTCATAAAGCTAAAAAACTTACTTCACATGATATATTTATTCTCATGTGATCCAACTAACCATGAATCAATCTCACACAATCCATGCTCCATGTGACTTACTCTTACATTATGAAGTTCCCATGAAAATTCGCAACTCTACTCTCACATAAAAAAATTCTTAATGAACAATCTGTTTCAATTTCATTTTCCTTTTCATAAAAAATTATAAAAACAACAAATAAAATAAATTCCTTCCATTAAACATTGAAAAAAATAAAAATTAAGCAGAATAACTTATTAAATAATAAAATTATTACTAAAAATTATCCATGAAATTTAGCTATCGACTACACTTCATAGATTTTTCATTCTAAATATAAATATTTTTGGAAGAAAATAAATACATATATTAGTCTATATTAATCTAGTCTCCCCTAACTCATTATTTTATCATACCACCTTTATATACGTTTTATTACTTATTTAACCATTTTATTTTGATTCTCTCTACTATTTTTAAATAATCTAACCACTCATAAATTTTTTTGATACTATTATAACTTGTTTAATTTAGTTTATATTTAATAATCCTAAAATATGTTAACAATTCATTATAGGATTCATTCCAACCATTGATAGACTAGTTCGAGTAGGTATAAAAATAATTTTTATTGTTAAATAGCCTATCACCTTCAGATAATTGGACTACTTCATATTCCTCTTCCTTCAATTATCCATCTCACATGGATTGAGATGTATTCTCACTACCCTCATGAAGTTTATATACCTTCACTGAGTTAAACTACAAGACCCAAAACTATAAGATTCCTTAGTGTAAGTCCTAATTATAACTCACTTTCCTCCTATAAAAAACCATATTCTATGTATTTAGGCATATTTCATGTTTCAATTGAATAATTACCATATATAATAGTCGATTTATGATTAAAAATTAAAAATTTTATTTTTTAAAAAGTTACTTTTATGGGTTGATTGAGAACTTGAATGTATAAACTAAATAGTATGCCCTGTTACATGAATTTAAACTATAAGAATTATTTTAAATGATGATTTTCATTCCATGATTTCATGGATTTAATAGATAATAATTTATTTCTTACACAACTTAAAAATTCATGCCTCATTTATCAAGGATTATTTTCATACCTTGATACATGTATTTAAATTGTATTCATCCCCCTTAAAACTATATAGTTTTTAATTCCATTAATTAATATATATAGGAATTATTCTTGAGTTTTAATCCTAATATCATTTCCATCCCTTATTTCCCATGAAATTATGGATCTTCACAAACCTTCCAATCCTATGATTCTCCCCAAAGGATGTCACTCTTTCCTTATACTACCAAAATTATACAATTATCACCTTCTTGGATGATGTAAAACCCTAGAGTAAAATTTCAACTTCCATGATTGCATACAAATATAGATTAAACATTAATTTTCTTATTATGTGGAATTAAATACTAATTTAACTTTATTTCTTTATATAAAACCCATTTTTTATATGTGATATAAAACTATAGAGTTTATTCTTACATACATAAAATCATGATTATAATGCCCTGTATCATAATAAACCCATAATTACATGATTTATGACAAGGATTTCACTTTATAAAATTATCACGATCTTTTAGGTTTAGATTTTTAGAGAATTAGGAAAAATATTACATTACATAGGGAATACTGAAAAACAATGTGTATTTTTACCACAACAACATGATTTATAAGTCAACACTCATGTTCATCCATGAAACACTTTATTTATTAAAGTAAAATTTCTTTTATTCATATCTATAATTCATAATAACTTCTAATCACCTTTAGTCCATGTAAAGTTTTTTCAAAACATGAAATGAGAAAAAAAATTTAGTAAGTGATATATAAAAATAAAGGAATCTCATTAGTCTAGTGAAAGAGATGAAAACCCAAGAAAATGATTACTTTTTTCACAATAAAACTTTGAGAACATAAATAAAACATATACACAATTTAAAATAATTATTTTGTCAATTAAAACCTTTGAAAACCATTAATAAGGATAAGAAAACCATGAAGTAATCATGAGAAACACGAGAACACTTTAAAACATTTCTTTGAAAAACAAACCTTTCAACTTTAAAAGTTCATAAACTTTCTTTAATTGATGAATTAAAAATATTTCCATAAATCCCCTTTTAAAATAATAAAATTAATATCTTAGAGAATAATATTCCTAATTCATGTTTAATAATGTTTAACCCCGGTCAGAATAAACTAATCCCAATTAATTATATAGAGATATCCTTTCTGGTTATTTCCCTCATTTTTTTCCTTTGAAGACTAATCATTACACAATGAATTGGAGAGTTATACAAGTACCACTCATAATAATGAGATATATCAAGCTCATCTATCATTATATATAAATATAAAGTACCATATCATATTTTTTTTTATTCTTGCACTTTTTCATCACAAAACCTCATTTGAACTCATAAGGAAAACACTTTTCATTTTCACATAGTCATAAGGATAAATATAACTTTTTTTCTAAAATTAATTAAAATGAAAAATTATCAGCATAGTTAGAATGTGATCTAATTTGAAAAAAACATTCTAACTTGTATAGTAATATTTATAATGAATAATATCCATGATTATGAGAAAAATCAATCATGTATTATACATTAAAAAAACCTTCTTTTTCACTTTGGTAAAAAAATTCAAAATGGACCATACGAAAAATGTTAAACAAATTTATTTCTATACCTTTTTAAAGAAAGTAAAAATGAATTGAAAATGATAATTAAAAATTTTTTATTTATAAATAAGAACATAATTTTAATATTTTGAATAATAAGGACATGGAGGACAAATATTTTAAAGAAATACTTTATAATAATGTTTAAAGAAAAAACCATTACAAATTTAGTAACTTTTGAATCATATGATCATTGAAGGAGATAAATTCCAAAGAATTTATAAAACAATTTAATTTTAGTAAATTAATTATTAAATTAATCGATATGGTAGTATATACACCACACAAAAGAAAACATGTGGTGAAAATGGCATAAGTCCCAAAAGAAGGAATTTGAGATGTGAAATCTCTTACCTTAAACTCCATCTTGTGTCGTACGTTATTTAGATCCTAAATAATAAAATTATATTATTTATTTACTTTATTAAGAAAATATTTCATGTTAATTACATTATCATCTCCTATTTTATGATATTTATTCCTATGTTTTGTTTAGTTACTTAATCAATTAATTTTATGTCAGACATTTTGAGGATATTTAGTTCATAATAAAAAAACCTTCGGTAGGTTGACCATGGTCAAATGGGACATTGTTACATTATAAAAAATATTAATTATTAAATAATAATCAATTTTATACATTAAATAAAATTTTATTTCTATCCATTAAAGGAAAACATGAAAAATAAATTATGTCGTATCATGGCGGTGGTAGTTTGCACATACACACGAGCGGCGTTTCCACTTTTTCTACTTGGTGGAGAAGAAATAAATTAGATAATATTTTACTTTTAAAAAATCTTAATAATTTTATAAATTTAATATTTATTCAAATTATGACCATAAATGTGAGATGGTAATGTAAAATGAATCACACCGCTTTGTGGAGGTGGTAATCCACATGTACGCACGAGTGACATTATCATTTTACAACGGATGAAAGAGTAATATGGTTAGTAATATATTATATCTATATAAGATTTATTATTTCATAAATAACATATATATTAATTTTTTTCATCATTTTATATAACCATATGTTGTGGTTATGAAAAACGAAACACATCACTTTGTGGAGATAGTAATCCATAGTTACACACAAGAAATGATTTCATTTTCCATTAGATGGGAAAATATATGAAAAAGGGTTGTTACATAAACATAATAAAATTTATGTCTATTTAATATACTTATTTTATTATATCATCATGGTTAAAGAATATTTTAATGTGTTACAAGATGAAATAAACATGAAAGTAATCGGTTAAGAGTTATACATCTTCTTTAGAAAACCTCTTTTACCTCACACCTTAAGACTTCTAGGTTTGGTATTTTGGTGAGAATATGACCAATTGGATGTGTAAAGGATTTTTGGGGAGATATCTAGGTAGTTATTGGTGAATATATAGTGCTAAAAAAATTCTATGAAGGAAGTATATGAGGTTCCCATTTATAAGCGAGGGGAGTGGCACAATTTTAATGTTTATAAAATTTTAAATATTATAAATGCATAAATCATGGTAAAATGGATAAAAACTATAAAATTTATATTATAGTGTTATATGGTTCTAAATAGGATATTCAATAACATTTAATAAAAAATTTCACTGCCTTATAACAAATTTTTTACCTTAATTAACCATATTTACCCTTTTATATAGTGACACATTTTTACCATGGTCACTATTCATAATGAAAAAAATGAAATTAAACATGTTACTAAATTTGAAACACATGATTAAAAAATTTGAATCTATTTTTAATGATTAATGTTTTAGAATTTTTATAAATTAATTTTTATATAACTTCACAAAATGTAATGAGAAACAATTTTTTAGAAAATTGTGTTTTTAAGAATAAAAATGAACTTATAATAAAGGAAAATATAATCCTGATCCCTTGAAAATATTTAGATAATTTTTAATCAAATTACACTTATTTTAATTCAAAAGTAAATCCAAAATAAACTAAGTCTTAAATTAATTTATTTAAAGAAAAGGAATGACAGTTTTGCAAAAAAATCAGCATTTTTTACTATTCACTCAAAATTCAATATTTCTAGAAAAATACCAAATATTAATCCAAAGAATATTATGGAATAATGATTTAAAAAATTATGTACATTTTTTTCAAATAAAATTTCTTAAAATTTCAAAACTTACTTATAATATCCATGCAAAAAAATGAAATAAAAACCATTTTTGAAGAAAATGTATTTTTGAAGCATAAAATGACTTTCTTCTCATTCCTTCCCCAAAAAATAAATAAATGAATATTAATTCTTTAAATTGAATATGTAATATAATTATTTAATTATAATATTTTTATAAATATTAATTAATTTAATATATTAAAAATACATTACAGATTTAAAAATAGTTTTATAAAAAACATCTATTTTAACTTAAAAAGATCTTATCTTCATTTCCAACCAATTGATAATAAATGTATGATTATTTATTTATTAATTAATTAAAAAATTTCTATATATATTTCCTAATATGGTTACTCCTATTCATACCTATCAAACCAATGACTATTTAATAACACTCATAAATAAATTATAGTATATCATAGTTTGTTTGAGCTCGATATTGAAAATAACACACACTGTCAGATATATTATTTAAATAAAATAAATTAAAAAATATTAGGGTGTTACAATGAGTGTTTTACATGAGGCTTTAAGTCATGAGTGTCCTCCATGAGACATTAAATTGAGAGCATCATCCGTGAAAATTTAAACTTTGAGTGTATTCTAAAATACTATAAATCATGAATATCTTCCATGACACTTTTAATCATGAGTATCTTCCATAAAAATTTAAATCATGAGTATCTTCTATGAGCATATGTGTAACACCTCAACCCCTCTAGGCTGGAGCCAGTTCACTACTTGTTATATTATCTTGGTTATAAGGAATGAAAATCACAAAGGAACGATCATTTTAGTAGCCTTGAAGAAACTAGATACATAGATATAACTCAAATTACATTGGAAAAGGTTACAAAATACAATACATAACAAAAACTAAAAACTGCATCCAAAGGAACTCAATAAATGATCTCCTCTTCATCACCTATTGATGGTAAACAATTAAATGGGTGAGCTCAAACAATAAGTAATGGTTACAAATAGCAGAATCATGAATTCAATAATAATAAAATCATAAACAATTTGACATAATCAACATGGAATGGTGAATAAATGAAAAACTCACACCAGTAATAAACTGAGAATGAAACTGCATCCATAGATTTTGTCATTGTGAAAACTCATGGATAGTAATAATTGATAATGAATAAAGTGAATTATTATTAATTGGACATCATTTATCTGAAACATGATACCATAATACCGTTAAAACGATTTAGTTCTCTAGGTAGAAACCCGTCTGATTTTTGGAAAAAAAACACGAAGGGTTTGTCGCCAACTGATTTGTATCATGAGACCTTCCAATGCATTGAGGGGATATAGTAGGACCCACACTCCACTAAAATCCCAAATAATTCTTTATACATATATTTAATACAAGTAAAATCTTCCTTCTCAATATCTGTATAGAGTGGAGGATACAAATTCATCAATATTTCCACAGTTAAAACAACATTCCAAATAAACACAGTATGTAAAATGGTATGTGGTTTATACAATAAACATATCCATGATATAATAATATTTATATTTAATAGAAATATAATTTCAAAAGAAAATTGATCTAAAATGGTCAGTAGGTACACCACATAAGGATTATTAGGTGAAAAATACAAAGTTAGTCACAACGAAATGGTAGTTGAGACAAAGTCCCTTACCACAATGTAATCAGTCGAATCATATGACCATAACTTAATAACCATAAAATGAATAATTGAATAACATGAATATAATTATAATCATGTTATTATATATCAAATGGCAGTACACATATACCACATACAATAAATAAGTGGAGAACAATGAAAATCTCACAGAAATGAAAGTGAGATGAGAAACCCCTTACCTTATGCTCGAGTGTGTTCTTTTTTTGTTTTAATGACATGAATAATAAAATTTATCTTCATTATTTAATAAGTCCAGAACCTCCTATACATGTAATATATGTATTATAACCTTATCATGTTCAGTCATGGCCATTTTTATGGCTTTAAGAAGTTCAATTTTATTGTTTTGAAATCATTTTCTTCCTTGGTTTTCATGATTCATTTAATTGTATTCAAGAATGATATTTCATTTGAAATGGGGTTAAAAATACATAATTGTTAATATATATTATTAGTAAAATTAAATAGATATAAATTACATTATAATTATTCTGTCTTATATACTTGAGGATGAATCATTAGTTAACAGTTATTGGTAAACAGTTGGATTTAGCTTGGTGGTTTTGTGCACAATGAACTTGTTTTGTATTATTTTCCATATTATGAGTGTGTAGGGATTTTAGAAAATTAAGGAGATTAAATACATATATTATGATCTATTTCAACCATAAAAATTGTTTCATGACCAGAATTGAAAATGGTAATGAAAATTGATAACCCGTCGTCCTTGAATGTGATAAATTAACACATCTCGGACAGTGTTTTCATTTTTTAGTATAAGAGGAGGGGGAAAGAGAAATGATGATGAAATATTCCATTAAAATAATATAATTCAAATTAATTAAAGGTAATAGAAATATCATAGCAATTGGATGAGGGGAGATGAGGAAATAAATATAAAGTAAATGAACTCAAAATAGAATAATAATTGAGAAATCTCTCACGAAAATTCGGTAGCCTAAAAACATCACTTAAAATTTAATAAAATAGTTTGATGAGAGAAAGGGGTTATCTAATCACTCATACATAATATGGTAATTAAGTGGAATATGTAATGGAATATCCTAACATAATATAAATTAGAATAAAATAGAAAACATAAATGAAAGCTTTAAGAAAAGAGAAGGGTGGTTGATTCTCTTACCTTGTAGTGTAACTCCCAAAAATTGACAGTTGGGACCTTGAGGGTTTGAGTACAACTTTTGAGGACCCCTAAAGAGGTAATACTACAATATATTTGAGGATAATATGTTTTTAATAAAAGAAAACAAAGGGGGTGATTGGGTATTTATATTAATTAAGAGGATGTTTTTTATTAATTAAAAGGGACACCTCATTAGTGATTTTTGAAAAACCATGGGCTTTCCCATGGTTTCAGATGCTTGGGACACCTCATTTCATATGTTAATATAGAAAAGTCTACCAGAATTTTATATTAATTATTATATCATTATGATGTCATTAAACTACTGAAAACTCGGAACTGTATTTTTACTATTCATGAAAAAATCAAGTATTTTAGGAAAATACCAAAAATTCACCCTAACCATTTTTCAATGTATAGAATTAAAAAAATGAACTCCATTTTTTGAATATAACCTTCTATGTATTTTAAATTTAATTTTTAAATAAAATCATACTTTATTCAAAAATAAAAATTTTAAAGGTATAATTAGTTTTATATCACATTGAAAATTTAATTAAGATCTCATTATATTATTACCTTTAGAAAATAAAATATTATCCTTATTTACTATTTATAAGGGTCATATTACTATTCATATTACAATTCATAAGGGTATGCTACTATTCATCAAAAATCAAGTTGGTTCTATCAGTCTTCAATACCTTACTGGTCACAACTCTTAATGACTGTTTTTTGAAATTCAAAACATAGAAGTGTAAAATTTAGGTTTAATGGATAGGTTATGAATATATCCTAAATAAAAAAGTGTTTTTTCAAAGGAACATAGTGCTTTATGAAATATAGGCTATTAATAGAATATATTTAAGAGAATCATACCACAAAATGTTTGGGGTGTTATATTATTCCCTCTATCGGAAATTTCTTCCTCAAATTTTTATCAATAAAGCCCACCAAAAATATGTGGGTTCTTCTTATTAATAACATCCTCAGGTTCCCATGTTGCTTCCCCCATATTCTAGTTTCTCCAAAGAACCTTTACTAGACGAGTTGTCCGATTTCTCAATACCTTCTCCCTTGTGTCAAGAATACCGATAGGCTCTTCATAGTATGAAAAATCAGGTTCCAGTTCTACTTCTTCATAGGTGAGTACATTCATTGGGTATAGCATGTACTTCTTCAACAATGAAACATGGAACACATCATGGACTTTAGAGAGACTTTTCAGAATTTCTAAATGGTAAGCTAAAACTATGATTCTTTCCAGAATTTCAAATGGTCTGATATACATGGGTCTTAGTTTCCCTTTCTTACCGAACTTGAAGACACCCTTCCATAAAGATACTTTTAGAAAGAGATGATCTTCCACTTGGAATTCTAAATCTATTCTCCAGTTGACAGCATCACTCTTCTGCCTACTTTGGACTGCTTTAATATGGGCTTGTATTGTCTTCACCTTTGCTGTGGTCTCTTCAATAAGTTCTGGGCCTATAAGTTTCCTCTCACCAACTTCATCCCAACAAGTTGGAGTTCGACATCTCTTTCTATATAATGATTCATATGGAGCCATTTGAATACTAGAATGGAAACTATTTTTGTAGGAAAATTACACCAAAGGAAAATATTGATCCCACGTACCTTGAAAGTCAAGAGATTATGATCTCAACATGACTTACAGAGTTTGAATGGTCCTTTCAGACTGTCTGTTAGTTTGGGGGTGATAAGCAGTACTCATACGAAGCTCAATATTCAAAGCCTTCTGGAGACTTTTCCAGAATTTTGATGTAAACCAAGGATCTAGATCAGGAAAAATCAATATAGGTTCACCATGAAGTCTTAAAATTTCATTAATATATAGTCTTTCCAGGTGATCAAGTTGTAAATACTCTCTTAAAGGAAGGAAATGTGCTGATTTTGTGAGATGATAAACAATTACCCATATTTCATTGTTCCTTCTAGGTGTCCTTGGTAGTTTAGTGATAAAATCCATTGTAATGTTATCCCACTTCCACATAGGAATAGGTAGAGGTTGCATCACTCCTCTAGGATTTTGTATCTCTCCCTTAACTTATTGAAAAAATAGACACATTGACACATCGTCAGCAGTTTCCCACTTCATATTATCCCACCAAAAATATTCCTTCAAATTTCTATTCATCTTTGTTCCACTCGGGTGTATAGAGAAATTTGAGCTATGAGCATTGTATAATAGTTCCCTTTTTAGCTCAGGTACTGATGGGATGATAACCTCTTCCCAAACATGAGAACTCCTTCCCCATACATGAAGTCTTCCAATCTCCCATCCTTAACAACAATAATTTTCTTGTATATATTCTCATCATCAGATTGAGAGACTTTTATCTTCTCTAGTAAATATGGTTTAGCAATCATTTGAAAGATAAAATATGGTTCCCCTTCCTTAACAATTCCCATATCCATCTTTAGTAGATCCATGAATATAGGATCTCGCTCAATCCTCATTTGAGACAAAAGTCCATGATCTTTCCTTCTTAATGCATCTGCCACCTTATTTTTCTTTCCTGGGTGGTAGTGTATTGAAAAATCATAATATTTGAGTAACTTGAGTCATCTTCTTTGCCTCATGTTGAGTTCTTTTTGTGTGAAAATGTATTTTAAACTCTTGTGATCTGTGTATATCTCAAAATTTTCACCGTAAAGATAATATCCCAATATTTTCAGATAAAATATTACAACTGCTAACTCAAGATCATGTGTTGGATAATTTTTCTCATGAGTCTTCAACTAATTTTATGGATAATTAGTTACTTTACAATTTTTCATAAGGATGCAACCCAACCCATTCTTTGATGCATCACTGTATATTACAAATCCATCACTTACAGATGGAAGATTCAAAATTAGAGCATTGACCAATATTCTTTAAAATTCTTCTAAGCATTCTGTACATTCTTTTGTCCACAAAAACTTAACTCCTTTACGTGCGATCTTGGTTAGTGGGTTAGAAATTCGGGAGAAATTATGAATGAAATGCTGATAGTAACTTGATAAGCCAATAAAACTACATACCTCGGTTATGTTTGTTAGAATGGGCCCATATTGGATTGCCTTTGTCTTTGTAGGATCAACTAGGATTACATCCTTAGAGACAATATAGCCTAGAAAAGAAACTGATTGAAGCCAGAATTTACACTTTCTAAACTTAACATATAATTCATTTCTTCTAATAGTTTTCAAAATAACCCATAAGTGATTCTCATGGTCGTCATAGCTTTTGGAGTATACCATGATATCATCGATGAATACCACAACAAAGTCATCAAGATATTCCTTGAAAAATCTATTCATTAAATTCATGAAAATATATGCTTCATTTGTTAGTCCAAAAGGCATCACTATAAACTCATAATGACCATACCTGGTTTGAAATGCTATATTTGGAATATCTTCCTTCCTCACATGAAGATGATGATATTCGAATCAAAGCTAAATCTTTAAAAAGCATTTTTCTACATGATGTTGATCAAATAAATCATCAATTCATGGAAGGGGATACTTATTATTTATTGTAATAGCATTGATTTTTCTGTAATCAATGCATAGAATCATGGATCCATCTTTCTTATTGACAAACAGGATGGGGCTCCCCATGGAGAAACAGTAGGTCGAATAAATCCTTTGTCACTCAATTACTCTAGTTGTTTCTTTAGCTCTACTAACTCCATAGTGCCCATTCTATAGGGGGTATTTGATATAGGTCTTGAACCAGGAATTATGTCAATGGAAAACTCAATTTACCGCTCTGTAGGATGTCCAGGTAAATCCTCTGGAAATATATCAATGTATTGTTACACTATATTCACATATTCAATTTGAAGATTTCTTTCCTCACCCATAGATATTGGGTTCTCTTTCTCTCAAAGAATTTCATTTAGTAGATCTATTGGGGGTGGATCTAGATAAGAATCACGTGATGAGGTTTCTGATATAAAAATAAGGGATTCTACACCATTTTCAAAAATTGTAACTTCCTTCTTCTTGAAATAAATCTTCACATCATAGTTTTACATCCAATTCATACTAAGAATTATATCAAAATCAGTCATTGGTATGATGATAAGGTTAGCTACTAAAGTACGTTTATGTTTCACGAGGGGGACTAATTGATATGCCTTTGTTGTAATGATGCATCCCATAAGAGTTTTAACTGATAACTCTTTTATTAAATCAAACTGGAAATGTCTAATTTTATTGTAAAACGGGGAAGATATAAATGAATGCGATGATATAGAATAAAATAAAGTGTTGTCTATGTTTGGGGAAACAATTAAAGTACCTGCCACCACATCATTAGGAACATTAACTTCGACAGTCATAATCTCATAAGATCTCCCTTAATCTCTTGGCCTTTTCCAAGGCATGTTTCCTTGGAGCTTAAGACACTAATTTGAACAGTGTCTCATCTATTTACAATTGTAGCATTGAAAATCATCAAATTGTTTATTCTCCTTGCATTCATTAGATAGATGAACCTTTTCTCCACACTTATAGAAGACTCCCATGCCTTTTAAGCATTTCCTGAATGATTCTTTCCACAGTTCTTGCATAATAGAAATTTCTTCATTCCCTTATTCTTCTTTGGCACTTAACCTTTCCCTTGGTTATCAGAGTACCACTTTTTATCTTGGTTTCCCTTGAACAAATTTGATATAGAAAATTCCTTCTCTGTTTTGATGGCACTTGATACAATTTCATCATATGATGAAAATGTTTGAGAATCCAATTACCTTTGAAGACGTGGATTAAGACATTCAAAGAAATGATAATATTGTCTACTGATTCACGTATGTAATCTATGATAAACCTTACTAGCCTTGTGAAGGTAGACTCATACTCCGCAACACTGTCTTCTTCCCTTTACTTGAAACCAATTAATTTCCTCTTCATTCCGGTTCGTTGCTCATGAGGGAAATATTATTCGACGAATATTTTTTTAAAAGTCCTTCATTCCATATCTTCTATTTCTTCTTCCTATACGGTATTCTAAATCAAGTACCACTATTTATCGGCATTGCCTTTGAGACAATATACTGCCAGTACTACCTTTTCATTTTCATTCCATCTTAATGCCATGAATATCTTTTCAAGGGACTTGATCCATTGTTCAGCAACCACTGGATTAGTAGTACCACTGAAAGATGGGGGCTTCTACCACATGAAATGATCCGACACAGGTGTGTAATTGTTATTTGTTACAAACTGAGTAAGTTGTCCCAATATGGTCATGATCTGATCTGCTCCAACATTGACTGTGTTGACTTGCTCAGTGGTGAGATCCCTAAATTTCCCATGAGTGTGAATTCACCTTCTTCCATTAGACTCCATTTTTAAATAATGGAATACACTATATTAGGTTATGAATATCAAATAGAAAATCACTTAACATAGATTGAAATTATATGGATAACTAATATCATAAACATGGATTCTTTGAGGAAAAATTCACATTAAAATACTTTATAATGTATTGTAAAGAAAATGTGAATTATCCTAAGCATATACCACAGGAGTTTCAATACCAAGAGTACAAAAAGGCCCATTTTTGTGTACCTAGATACCCTGGGTCAAGCCCGAAACTCCTTGTCAGAGTTTTTACTCCTAGATACATCTGTGCCAGAGCCACCTCTACCTGTTTGTATCCTGACAGGGATACATTTGCTATAAATATTCACAAAATCTATTCCTTACCAAAATACTAGGAAGTTCTTGTACATTTATCCTCAAATACTACTTTAGGTATTTTTTTCCCTACTATACATTTCCTCCTCTAGTTTCCAAGTTTTATACTAAACTTCCTTTGATACCAACTGCAACACCCCAAACCCTCTAGATTGGAGATGGTGCGTTGTATGTTATATTGGAATGGTTAGAAGAAATTAAAATACCAAAGAAACAATCATTTTATTAGTCTTGAAGAAACTAGATACATAGATGTAACTCAAATTACATTGGAAAAGGTTACAAAAGACAATACATAACAAAAACTAAAATCTGCATCCACAGAAACTCAATAAATGATCTCCTCTTCATCAACTATTGAAGGTAAACAATTATAAGGGTGAGATCAAATGATTAGTAATGGTTAAAAATAATGGAATCATGAATTCAATAATAAACAAATCATAAACTATTTGACATAATTAATATGGGATGGTGAATAAATAAAAAACACACGCCATTAATAAACTGATAATGAAACTACATCCATAGATTCTATCATAGTGAAAACCTCATGGATAGTAATAATTAATAATGAATAAAGATAATTCTTATTAATTGGACTTTATTTATTTGGCACATGATACCATAATATAGTTAAATGGTTTAGTTATGTGGGTAGAAACCCATCTGATTTTTGGAAACAAATTCGAAGGGTTTGTCGCCAACTGATTTGTCTCATGAGACCTGTCGATGCATCAAGTGGCTATAGTGGGACACAACCTCCACTGCAAGTCCAAATAATTATTTATACATATATTTAATACAAGTACAATCTTCCTCCTCAATATCTGTATGGATTGGAGGATACAGATTCATTAATATTTCCACAGTTAAAACAACATTCCAAATAAAGACCGTATGTAAAATGGTATACAGCTTAGACAATAAAAATATACATGATAGGAGAATATGTATATTTAATATAAATATAATTTCAAATGAAAATTGATCTAAAAATGGCAGTAGGTACACCACATAAGGATTATTAGGTGCACAACACCAAGTTATTCCCAACGAAATGGTAGTTGAGACAAAGTCCCTTACCACAATGTAATCAGTCGAATCATATGACCATAACTTAATAACCATCAAATGAATCATTTAATAACATGAATATAAATAGAATAATTTTATTATATATCAAATGGAAGTGCACATAAACCACATTCAATAAATAAGTGGCGAACAATGAAAAACTCACATAAATGAAAGTGAGATGAGAAACCCCTTACCTTATGCTCGAGTGTGTTCTTCATTTGTTTTAATAACCTGAATAATAAAATTTAGATTCATTAATTAATAATTCCAGTACCTCCTATACATTTAATTTATTTATTATAACCTTATTAGGTTTATTCATGGCCCTTTTTATGGTTTTAGAGGTTCACTTTTATTGTTTTGAAATAATTTTCTTCCTTGGTTTTCATGATTCGTTTACTTGTATTCATGAATGAAATTTCATTTGAAATGTGGTTAAACATACAGAATTGTTAATATATTTTATTAGTTACATTAAAGAGATATAAATTATCTTATAATGATTCGAGTTTATATACTTGATGATGAATCATTAGTTAAAGGTTATTGATAAATGATTGGGTTTAGCTTGGCGGTTTTGTGCACAATGAACTTGTTTGGTATTATTATTAAATTTTATGAGTGTGTAGGGATTAAAGAAATTTAATGATATGAAATAGATATATTTTTATTTGGTTCAACCATAAAAATGGTTTCATGACCAGAATTGAACATGGTAACGAAAATTGAGAACCCGTCGTCCTTGAATGTGATAAATTAACACATCTCAGACAGTGTTTTCATTTTTTTTGTATACGAGGAGGGGTAAAGAGAGATTATGAAAAAATATTAAATTAGCATAATATAATTCCATTTTATGTAAGGTAATAGTGTAAGAACCCAGTTTTTGCTGAGAAAGACTTTGGAATATTCTTGATAATATTCCAGAGCAGTGCCTTCAGACGGCGTGCAATTCCGAGCCCCGACGTGGCCGGAATTAAATTTTCAGTGCGATCACATTAGAAATGCTAAATAAATGAGATAACCCCTAAACAGAGTTCCAGATCTGAGATCTGAGTGTACGGATGGGTCCGGAATGGGTTGTTTTCCCTAGTAACGACATAAAACTTGTCGGCGTGGGACGTTTGGACCCCTCGCACGCTTCTGGAATGTTAAACGGATAAATTAATTAATTAATTTATTCATCTAATGGAAAAATGCTAGTATCTCTTAAACGGTGGCTCAGATCGGGAAACTGAGAGCATCTTTGAGTTCAGAGCGTGTCGTTTACCTTAGGAGGGGTATAAGTTTCGCGGGCGCAAGCCGTTTGTGAAAAATGGCCCCAGGGGTGTTTTTGTAATTTGGCGGCTTCGGACGCTAAGTGTAATAACTTTTGAACGGGGCCTCAGATTAAAATTTCGAGACCGCCTTTGTGCTCGAGAGGTGGTGTTTACCCTAGGGGAGGCTTAACCTCGACCCCGTCGGGAGTTTCGGATGCGGGTCTTTTCGGCGGTTTTAAATTAATTAAATCTTTAATTAATTTATTTAAACCCCACCCCTCTCCTTCCCCTTCCCCCTGGAAGCCCCTCCTATCCCTCTCCTCCTCCACCTCCGACGAGGCGGCTCCGGCGTGGCGGCGGTTCCGCGGAGAAGCTCCGGGCAACGCCCACGAGGTAGGGTCTTGTTGCGTTTTATCTCCCCGCACCGATTTTGAACCTAAATAATATGCTCAAATTGTTGTTGTATTTTTTAACTAAGACCATGAACGCGTAGTACACAATTTTTCCTTTCCAACTCATCTCTCGGATTCAAATTCTGAGCCCCGTGGCGTCCGCAATCATCCGCCGAAGTTGGCGGGTTTTCGGTCTCTGGCGGATTCGAGCGGCGGCGCGGCTAGGGCGGACGGCACGGCAGAGGGGTTTCCGCGGGTGTCTGTTGGAGTGGATGGGAGAGGCTGGGGCATGGCGTGCCTTCAGCGGCAGGGCGAGGGAGGCGGCGTCCGGGTGAGGTTGGGGGTGTCCATCGGGCGCCGGCGAAGCACGACGTGCGGGCGACGAGGCCCCGGCCATCCTGGCCGGGTTGACGCGGCGACAACGGGGGCGGGGTCCTTGGGACCCCGCGGCAGAAAAGACCCACACACGGTTGGTCTTTGTGGGCGAAAAGCAAGCCGGACTGGCTTACTTCCGGTCCGGGCATGGAAGGCCGGCCCGCGACCGCGGGCCGGTTCAAGAGAGTGGGCCGGCCGAACCGGCCTGGCCCACTAATGTCCGTTTTTTTAAACGACTGTAAATGTCAGGCCGAGTGTTGGATTCGTGTGCCGTCAGCGGAGACATGTTCCTTGGGACGAAGATAATATTTTGAGATGGTTTTGGGAATTTTTAATTTCCTAAATGATAGTCCTCGGAGGCACAACACATCTTTAAGTGGACGAGCGTTGTTCCCGAGACTCTTGTTTTGGGCGGCTCAGACGCATCAGATGTCCGTTTTGAGCGCCGTCAGTTGCGTTGGGGCCCTGGCGCCAGGGCGAAGTTTTCCAGGGTGGTTTCAGGCATTGAAGCCGAAGTTGAGGTGCGGGCCCCAAGGCCAGTCTTTCGAGCTACGTGCAGCGTTTCACGACTTTTTCATCGGACGTCCGTTCGGGGCGTGCGAGCAGTCGATGTTGGGTGTTTTTCCGAGGGGATTGCAATGGTGCAATATGTCCGCCCTAATTCGGCATGATGGTGCGGGGCCCACGAGGGCCATTTGGGTGTCGATGGTGATTTTCCATCTTTATCATTGGGCGACCGTTTTGGACAAGTGGATAGTCCATCTTGTGTGCTTTTTTGAGAGGATCGCAACAGTGCGATCCATTCGTTGAGTTTCAAGACCGAGTTGTGGGACCCATGTGGCACCGCTCGTGTGCGGTGCGCTGGGATGCATATTTTTCTCCGGATATCCGTTGCACTCATGTGAGTAGTGCTTTTGACGTGTTTTCCCGAGGGGGTCTCAATAGTGTGATGCGCTCGACTGTTTTCAGGGCCGGGGCTCAGGATCACGGGATGTCGTTCGGGCGTGAGGTGGTGTTGGTGAATTTTCCGTCGGATATACGTTGGGGGCATGTACATAGTCTAACCTGCGTGTTTTTCCATGAGGTTTACAACGGTGCGATCTGTTTGGTTGTGCAGAGCCTCTTGCGCGATCTTGTTAAAATTGGAAGCATGGAAGGTGCTCCAGTGGTGGTTCGCCCTACCTTATTTTTAGCGGGCCCTTGGCGTGTCGTCGCGCACTCTTGGGAGAGTGATGTTAGTGGTTTAGGAGATGTGGTCGGTCGTGCCTAGGCCTTTGAGGTGGAGTTGTTACGTCACGCCTTCGCGTTGACGATGGGTGCCGTGTGCACGATAGCCCTTGGGCTGTAAGTGAGGTATACTCTGGGAGTATACGGGAATGCTTGAAGGTACATGTGGTTGTTCATACCTGAGAACATTTGGGCGATTGGTTGGGGTTGCGATGGGGCTACCCGTTGTTTAGGCCCCACATGCGTGCCGGATTCTAATTTATGTACTTTGACCTCTCACGACGTAGAGGGTCCCTCTGTGTGATTGTTTGACTAGTAGGGTGGAGTTATTCCCCTGGATCTATGCTCGTTTGTGACCAGTAGGGTTGAGTGGTCTTCCCATGGTTTCATTCTCGATGGATCGGCCAGTAGTGGTGCTAGTGGCACCCCATGATGGAACAGACTCTGAACCTCTTTTGGGGTGAGTTGTTCTGGAGATGGGTGGTTGCACGATACCCACTCCGTGTTCGGTTGGCTAGTGGTGTACCCTTCGGTAGAGATGGCCAGAGAAGTTCTGAGTTTTACCCTCCAGCGGGGCTAGGCAGTGGGTTACTCATAGACTTCTTCGGGTTTACCCTCCAGCAAGGCTGGGCAATGGGTTGCTCACTGAATTTTAGGGTCTACCCTCCAGCAGAGACTGGGTCAGTGGGTCACCCGACGCTATTAGGGTCTACCCTCTAGTAGAGACTGGGCAGTGGGTCGCCCGACGCACTTATGGTTTACCCTCCAGTAGAGACTGCGCAGTGGGTCACCTGACGACCTCTTAGGGTCTACCCTCTAGTAGGGCTGGGCAGTGGGTCGCCCGTCGTCTAGTTCCAGGTCTACCCTCCTTCAAGGTTGGGCAATGGGTCGCCTGTCAACTTATTCCAGGTCTACCCACTAGTGGGGCTGGGAAGTGGGTCACCTGATGATGTATTAAGGACTACCCTCCAGCAGGGCTGGGCAGTGGGTCACCCGCTATCTAGTTATGAATTACCCTCCAGCAGGGCTGGGCATTGGGACACCTGTTGACATTCAAATCTCAGACCTTTCTACTAGGCTAGTCTGAGTCTTTCCTCTGTGACCACCGGAGCGGGACCCTTGGTTGTACGAGTTGGTGATGGATCAGCTTGACATTGAGGAGACCTCTCGACTGTGGGGCAGTGACAAGTTGTGGTTTGACGTTCCCCCAGAACTCTCAAGTACGAGGGGCACATTCCCTACCGAGACGTGTCCTTGTGACGCGACCTAAAACCATGCAGGTGATTCAGTGATGCCCAAAGAGGATAGTGTTGAGGTGTGGTCATTGAGCCCCTTTGCTTGCGGTTCGGGGCAGACGAGCGGGATGCTGGGCATTGATGGTGTTACTTATGGGACTGTTGGCTACTTTTTCATGGGCTGAGCTACGGGATATAGATCCCCTTACGACATTGTTTGGGCTTCTTGCTGAGCATAAGGATATGTATATACGTTGTTTGAGTACCCACTTCTTGGGCTTGGTTACTCTCCCTCCAGGAGAGGCGAAGACGCGCGGGGTATGCCACGTGCTTTCCGTGTCTAGCTTCTCGTGGTTGGATGAGTCTACTCTCCTGCTATAGGTAGCGAAGACTCGACGGGAAGTTCTTCTTCTCACCATTTCCAGATCCTCGTTCCTAGACGATTCTACTTCCTTTCTCTTGTTGGGTTGAGTTGTACTCTTTACTACACTCATTGTTGTACTCCCTATGCTTTCCCCTGTTCGCTCTACTTTTCACCCTTCGGTACCGCCCTTGTTGCTCCCTCGAGCCTTCGGGGTATCCAACTGAGTATTTTTATACTCACCCCTGCTTGGGCTTTACCCGCACTTGGTGTGCCCTTACAGACGACGGACTGGTTGGTCGTGACTTTAGTGGAGCATAGGAGTTCCGGAGCTTGGACCGCATGCGGTGGTCGTAGCCGGGTTCCAGGTGGGAGACCCGTCAGCTGTTTGTTTTTGCTTACCTGTTGTCAGGTTGTGGCATCTTTTCTGGTTGGGCACGTGTTTTTCCCCTTTTTCCTTTTCAGCACTGTACTTTGTACTTTTAGAGGTTGATTCACACTGTGGTTTATATATATCAGTTTTCCATTTCTTTGCTCGTCTTTTCTTTTTTACTCGGCACTTTTGCATTGAGTGTGCTGCGTGTGTGCATGTACAGGTACTTAGGAAAAGGCCTCCCCGAGTTGTTGTGCCTTCGGCGCTGGTCGCCAGCCCCTGGCCTATGGAGGCGGGCTTGGGGTAGTTGCGGCTCGAGCCTGGGTAGGGTCGTTTCATGAAAAAGTGGTATCATAGGTGGTTCGTTCCTTGGGACGCTGTTCGGACGTCCCTAAAGTAAAAGGAATTGGTTGGGATTTAGGGAAACAATGTTAACGTGTCTCGAGAGCAGCTCTCAGGCCAGGGAGTCCAGTGATGGTGCGATGACCGATGTATCCATTCACCAGGACCCTGATAACCCGCTTTTCGACTCGGCATATTGAGACACTTGTTGCAGGGAAGAATTGGTTTGTGCATCACATAAGACCGAGTCTTTGACTGTCCTTCTTGAGTCAGCTCCCCATCGTTGTTGTTGTGGTATATACATATATGCTCATCTGACCGTGGCACTCCTTGATAATATTCAGGATGTCTCCGTGAATACAGCCAGCCCAGATACCAGCTTTGGTGTATGACGACGACCCTGTGAGTTACGTGGCCACAGTCCAGGACCCATCATGCGAGCCCCTCTCTCCGGGTGGGCCGGTAGAAGCACCCCCTACCTGTTGAGCAGAAGACAGTTTCTGCAGAGCAGGCTGAGTTTGAGCGCAGGTTGAGCGTGCTCCGTGAGTTCCAGCGGCAGAGACCGCTGAGGTTCAGTGGTGATCCAGACCCTCAGGCAGTAGAGGCTTGGCTCGAGACAGTGGGTTGCCTTTTCAGGCTTGTGCAGACGCCGACAGATCAGAGAGTGGATTTGGCAGTCATCCTTTTCCATGGATCGGCCTGGCGTTGGTGGAGTCTGGTGACTCAGCTTCTTGATGAGTCATCGCTTTCGTGGGACGACTTCTAGTTTTTGTTTCGAGAGGAGTTTTTCACCTCTTGCTTGCACTCTGTTAGGATTTAGGAGCTCCTGCAGTTTCAGTAGGGAGGGATGACAGTGGCCGAGTACGCAGCTAGTTTTGCGGACCGTGCACACTTTTACCCAGACTTGGTCCATGACGACAACCTCTGAGCGCGGAAGTTTGAGCAGGGTCTTCGCCGAGAGATTCGTGCTGTCATAGTACTCTTGGGAATTTCCACATATGCCGGGGTGCTAGAGCAGGCGCTGGTGACAGAGGGATTCCTGTCATGTTTTGCGGTTGGTAGTGGCAGTGGGCGCGACGGAGCCAGGATGTCTGCCATAGATAGCAAGCACTGGAGGACAGGGCATCGATGCAGGTGACCTTCCCACTACCGGTTTCGGAGACGTGGTCGTATACCACTGTGGAGAAAAGGCGCAGGGCCTCAGCCGAGGATGCACTTCCGTGAGTGGATCCTGGGCCATTGTCATACACCAAAGTGGCACCGGAGGGCACCAGGGCAACCCAGAGAGCGCCGGTGCTATCCTTGTGACGGGCGAGGTCACTCGGCACGAGACTGCCCGACCCGAGTTGTTGAGAGCTTCAGGCAGGCAGCAGGTGCACCACCACGACAGAGGCAGCGCCGTGATCAGAGTAGTGGCCAGAGAGGTGGTTCTAGTAGAGGAGCGGGAGGAGTTGGAGGTGGGGGACGACGTTATGAAATCTCCCCATCACCACTTGGCGGTCCACGTCAGGCTCCAGGAGCTGACGGTTGGGACCGCGGGTAGCCGCGAGCTTTGGATGTCTACGATCCTGCAGAGCATGGGATGGTGAGAGGTACCCCTTGCGACTCTTCTACTTTTTACAGTATAATTGTAAGGCTCTACATGTGAATGGCTTTTATCCCTGCTCCTTGTTTGAGGTGTTACCAGGGTGACGTAGGGCGTCGGGTGTAACCCTATGTTGGTAAAGAAAAAGGCAGGGGACCTTCTTCCTTTAGTCGATGGTGTCGACTCCATTGCTCACCGAGCGTTTAAGAGAGCCTCTATTATGGAGTCTTGCATGATCAGATATCCTTGGGTGTTCCACCATATGGATATTCTGAAGGAGGGAATCACCGGGCCATGTTTCAGGTACGGGCAGTGATTCCAGTCGCGGCATGCGACGTAGAGGTTCGTCCGAGGAGGTGAGCAACCCCCGAGGGCCTTCGGGCCGCTTGAGACCGTGCAAAGGGATGGCGAGGTACCCTACCACCTTGCCCTAAACCCAAAGTCTGGAGTCGGTGCATGACATCGACAAGGGTCGACCTCACGTGAATGGATCAATCCTTTGGTCTGTGTGCGGTGACGCAGAGCTGTGCGTGGGTACTTTTGGGTATGGGAAAGCCAGGTGTGGGCTTAGTACCCTATGTTTCTCCCTAGTTTTGCTTTTTGGGGAAAAAAAGCGTGAAGGATGGAATGATGTAAGAACCCGGTTTTTTCTGAGAAAGACTTTGGAATATTCTAGATAATATTCCAGAGAAGTTCCTTCAGACGGCGTGCAATTCTGAGCCCCGGAGTGGCCAGAATTAAATTTTCAGTGCGTTCACACTGTAAATGCTAAATAAATAAGATAACTCCTAAACGGAGTTCCGGATCAGAGATCCGAGTGTACGGATGGGTCCGGAATGGGGTGTTTTCCCTAGGAACAACATAAAACTTGTTGGCGTGGGACGTTTGGACCCCTCGCCCGCTTCTGGAATGTTAAACGGATAAATTAATTAATTAATTTATTAATCTAATGGCAAAATGCTATTATCTCTTAAATGGTGGCTCAGATCGGGAAACCAAGAGCACCGTTGAGTTCAGAGCGTGCTGTTTAACTTAAGAGGGGTATAAGTTTCGCGGGCGCGAGCTGTTTGTGAAAAATGGCCCCAGGGGCGTCTTTGTAATTTGACGGATTCAGACGCTAAGTGTAATAACTTTTGAACGGGGCCTCAGATTAAAATTTCAAGACCTTCGTTGTGCTCGGGAGGTGGTTTTTACCCTAGGGGAGGCTTAACCTCGACCCCGTCGGGAGTTTCGGATGCGGGTCTTTTCGGGGGTTTTAAATTAATTAAATCTTTAATTAATTTATTTAAACCCCACCCCTCTCCTTCCCCTTCCCCCTGGCAGCCCCTCCTCTCCCTCTCCTCCTCCACCTCTGGCAAGGCGGCTCTGGCGGGGAAGCTCCGGCGAGGCGGCGGTTCTGCGGCGAAGCTCCGGGCAACGCCCACGAGGTAGGGTCTTGCTGCGTTTTGTCTTCCCGCACCTATTTTGATGCTAAATAATATACTCTAATTGTTGTTGGATTTTTGAATGAAGCCCATGAACATGTAGTATTAAAATTTTCCCTTTCCAACGCATCTCTCGGATTGGAATTCTGAACACCGTGGCGTCCGCAATCATCCGCCGAAGTTGGCGGGTTTTCGGTCTCCGGCGGATTCGAGCGGCGGAGCGGCTAGGGCGGACGGCGCGGCAGCGGGGTGTCCGCGGGTGTCTGGTGGAGTGGCGGAGTGAGGCTGTGGCGCGGCGTGCCTCCAGCAGCAGGGCGAGGGAGGCGGTGTCCAGGTGAGGCCGGGGGTGTCCAGCGGGCGCCGGCGAAGCACGACGTGCGGGCGACGAGGCCCCGGCCCTCCTGGCCTGGTTGACGCTGCGACAACAGGGGCGGGGTCCTCGGGACCCCGCGGCAGACAAGAACCGCACACGGCGAGTCTTTGTGGGAGAAAAGCAATATGGACTGGCTTTCTGCCGGTCCGAGCGTGGAAGGCCGGCCCGCGACCACGGGCCGGTTCAGGAGAGTGGGCGGCCGAACCGGCCTGGCCCAATAATGTCCATTTTTTTAAATAGATGTAAATGTCAGCCCGGGTGTCGGATTCGCGCGCCGTCAGCGGCGACGCATTCCTTGGGACGAAGAGAGTATTTTGAGATGGTTTCGGGAATTTTTAATTTCCTAAATGATAGGCCTAGGAGGCATGACACATCTTTAAGTGGACGAGCATTGTTCCCGAGACTCTTGTTTTGGGCGGCGCGGACGCATCAGATGTCTGTTTTGAGCACCGTCAGTTGCGTTGGGGCCCTGGCCTGTCTTTCAAGCTGTGTGCAGCGTTTCACAACTTTTTTGTCGGATGTCCGTTCGGGGCGTGCGAGCAGTAGATGTTGGGTGTCTTTCTGAGGGGATTGCAATGGGGAAATCCGCCCGCCCGAATTCGGCACGATGGTGTGGGGCCCACGAGGGCCATTTGGGAGTCGACGGTGATTTTACATCTTTATCACCAGGAGACCATTTTGGACAAGTGGATAGTCCATCTTGTGTTCATTTTCGAGAGGATCGCAACGGTGTGATCCGTTCGTTGAGTTTCGGGACTGGGTTGTGGGACCCATGTGGCACTGCTCGTGTGCGGTGAACAGGGATGCATCTTTTTCTCCGGATATTCGTTGCACTCATGTGAGTAGTGCTTTTGACATGTTTTCCCGAGGGGATCGCAATGGTGCGATTCACCTGACTGTTTTCGGGGCCGGGGCTCGGGATTACGGGACGCTATTCGGGAGTGAGGTGGTGTTGGTGACTTTTCCGTCGGATATCTGTTATAGGCATGTAAGTAGTCTAACCCGTGTGTTTTTCTGTGAGGTTTACAACGGTGCGATCCCTTTGGTTTTGCGGAGCCTCTTTCTTGATCTTGTTAAAAGTGGAAGAATGGAAGGTTCTCTAGTGGTGGTTCGCCCTACCTTGTTTGTAGCGGGCCCTTGGCATGTGATCACGCACTCTTGGGAGAGTGATGTCAGGGGTTCACGAGATGTGGTCGTCCGTGCCAGGGCCTTTGAGGTGGAGTTGTTACATCACGCCTTCGCGTTGATGATGGGTGCCGTGTGCACGATAGCCCTTGGGCTGGAAGTGAGGTATACTCTGGGAGTATACGGGAATGCTTGAAGGTACATGTGGTTGTTCATACCTGAGAACGTTTGGGCACTTGGTTGGGGTTGTGATGGGTCCACACGTTGTGTGGTCTCCACGTGCATGCCAGATTCTACTTTAAGTACTTTCACCTCTCACGACGTAGAGGGTCCCTCTGTGTGATTGTTTGACTAGTAGGGTGGAGTACTTCCCCTAGCTCTGTGCTCGTTTGTGACCAGCAGGGTTGAGTGGTCTTCCCCTGGTTTCATTCTCAATGGATCAGCCAGTAGTAGTGCTAGTGGCACCCCGTGATGGAACAGACTCTGAACCTCTTTTGGGGTGAGTTGTTCTGGAGTTCGGTGGTTGCACGATACCCACTCCGTGTTCGGTTGGCCAGTGGTGTACCCTTCAGTAGAGATGGCCAGAGCAGTTCTGAGTTTTACCCTCCAGCAGGGCTGGGCAGTGGGTTAATCATCGACTTCTTCGGGTTTAACCTTCAGAAGGGCTGGGCAGTGGGTTTCTCACTGACTTTTAGGGTCTACCCTCCAGCAGAGACTGGCAGTGGGTCGCCCGACGCACTTATGATTTACCCTCCATTAGATACTGGGCAGTGGGTCACCCGACGACCTCTTAGGGTCTACCCTCCAGCAGGGCTGGGCAGTGGGTCGCTCGTTGTCTAGTTCCAGGTCTACCCTCTAGCAAGGCTGGGCAGTGGGTCGCCTGTCAACTTCTTCCAGGTCTACCCTCCAGCGGGGCTGGGTGGTCGGTCGCCTGATGATGTATTAAGGACTACCCTCCAGCAGGGTTGGGCAGTGGGTCACCCGATATCTGGTTATGAATTACCCTCCAACAGGGCTGGGTAGTGGGACACCCGTTGACATTCCAGGCTCAGACTTTTCTACTAGGCTAGTCTGAGGCTTTCCTCCGTGACCACTGGAGCGGGACCCTTGGTTGTATGGGTCGGTGATGGATCAGCTTGACTTTGAGGAGACCTCTCGACTGCGGGACAGTGACGAGTTGTGGTTTGACATTCCCCCAGAACTCTCAAGTACGAGGGGCACTTTCCCTACCAAGACGTGTCCTTGTGACGCGACCTAAAACCGTGCGGGCAAGTCAGTGCCGCCCAAAGCGTATAGTGTCGAGGTGTGGTGATTGAGCCCCTTTGCTTACAGTTTTGGGCAGATGTGCGGGATGCTGGGCATCGATGGTGTTACTTCTAGGACTGTTGGATACTTTTTCTTGGGCTGAGCTACGGGATGGAGATCCCCTTCGGACGTTGTTCGAGCTTCTTGCTGAGCATAAGGATATGTATATACCTTATTCGAGTACCCACTTCTTGGGCTTGGTTACTCTCCCTCCAGGAGAGGCGAAGATGCACGGGGTATTCCACGTTCTTTCCGTGTCTAGCTTCTCATGGTTGGATGAGTCTACTCTCCTGCTATAGGTAGCGAAGACTCGACGGGAAGTTCATCTTCTCACCGTTTCCATCTCCTCGTGCCTAGACAAGTCTACTTCCTTTCTCTTGTTGGGTTGAGCTGTAATCTTTATTGCACTCTCTGTTGTACTCCCTTTTCATTCCCCTGTTCGCTCTACTGTTCACCCTTCGGTACCTCCTTTGTTGCTCCCTCGAGCCTTCGGGGTATCCTACTGAGTATTTTTATACTCACCCCTGCTTGGGCTTTGCCCGCACTTGGTGTGCCCTTGCATACGACAGATAGGTTGGTCGTGACTTCAGTGGAGCATAGGAGTTCGGGAGCTTGGAATGCGTGCGGTGGTCGTAGCCGGGTTCCAGGTGGGATACCCGTCATCTGTTTGTTTTTGTTTACCTGTTGCTGGGTTGTGGCACCTTTTCTGGTTGGGTGCGTGTTTTTACCCTTTATCCTTTTCAGCACTGTAATTTGTACTGTTAGAGGTTGATGCACACTGTGGTTTATATATAGCAGTTTTCCTTTCCTTTTCTTGTCTTTTCTTTTTACTCTGCACTTTTTCATTGAGTGTGCTGCGTGTGTGCGTGTATAGGTACTTAGGCAAAGGCCTCCCCGAGTTGTTGTGCCTTCGGCGCTGGTCGCCAGCCCCTGGCCTATGGAGGCGGGCTTGGGGTAGTTGTGGCTTGAGCCCGGGTTGGGTCGGGTCGTGACAAATAGAATTATCATATCATTTTTATGAATGGATATGAGGAAATAAGTATAAAAGAAATTAACTTAAAATAGAAGAAAAATTGTGAAATCTCTCACAAAAATTTGGCATCTCAATGACGTCGCTTAAAATTTTATAAAATAGTTTGATGAGAGAAATGGGGTATCTCATCACTCATACATAATATGGGAATTAAGGGGAATATGGAATGAAATATCCCAACATAATACAAATGAAAATAAAAGATAAAACATAAATGAAAACTGTAAGAAAAGAGAAGGGTGGTTGATTCTCTTACCTTGTAGAGAAACTCCCAAAACATGAAGGTTGGGACCTTGGAGGTTTGGGGAAACCTTGGGAGGACTCATATAGAGGTAATACTACCATATCTTTGAGGATAATGAGTTTTTAATGAAATAAAACGAACGGGATGAGTGGGTATTTATAGTAATTAAGAGGGAGTTTTTTATTAATTAAAAGGGACACCTCATTAGTGGTTTTTGAAAAACCATGGGCTTGAACATGGTATTTTCCCATGGTTTCAGCCACATGGGACACCTCATGTCATATGTTAATGTAAAAAAGTCCACTATACTTTTATATTAATTATTATATCATTACGATGTCATTAAACTACCGAAAACTCCAAACTGTATTTTTACTATTCACAAAAATTCAAGTATTTTAGAAAAATCCCAAAAATATACCCTAACCATTTTTTGGTGTGTAGAATCAAAAAATGAACTCTATTTTTTGAAAATAAATTTATATGTATTTTTAATTTAATTTTTATAAAAAAACATACTTTATTCAAAAATAACAATTTTGAAGGCATAATTAGTTTTATATCACATTGAAAAATTAATTAAGGTCTCATTATATTATTACCTTAAGAAAATAAAATATTATCATTATTTACTATTTATAAGGGTAATATTACTATTCATATTACTATTCATAAGGGTATATTACTATTCATAAAAAATCAAATTGGTTATATCTGTCTCCAAATGACTTACTACTCACAACTCTAGATGACTATTTTTTGAAATTCAAAACATAGAAGTGTAAAATTTATGTTTAATGGCTAGGTTATGAATATCTCCTAAATAACCAAGTGTTGTTTAAAAGGAACACAATGCTTTATGAAATATAGGCTATGAATAGAATATATTTAAGAGAATCATACCATAAAATGTTTGGGGTGTTATAATATGAATCCTGACCATATTCCAAATAACTTTAAACTATAAGCATTCACTTACAGGACTTAAAATTATAAATTTTCATCATGTATGGTCATAAACAATATAATATCCAATTTTATGCAATTAACATAATATACCTTTTGTAATTAATGAAAAATTATTCAATTATGATTTACATTTGGATGAGGAGAAAATATTTGATTATGGTATGAGTTAACCTCTCATTCTCTTAATGTAAAAACTTACATTTTATGCTACCATGATTTCTTCCTTCCAACTAAGAGATAGAGGTGTAATTTGGAAACATAACAAAAAATTTGTTAACCCAATTTTAAATATTTTTTCCTTCTATTAAGATTATTGTGTGACTAAGAATAGTCTTTTATTGCACATGCTACTGTTAGATTTTGTTTGTGAAAAAATCCTATAGAATCCAAATATTAACAAATTATAATGTGATTAGGTATATTTGGGTAGTCCCTAACTAGTATAGGGCTCAAGAAAAAGTTCATAATATTACCACCATATTCATGATCTCACATACCATAGTCCCATGTACCTACACCACTATTTTTATTGAAGCTACTATTTAGAACAAACACACACTCTACCTAATATAGTACCTTCATTATGAAATGGTGAATGCATTGGTATAATAATATATTGGGGGGGGGGGGGTTATATTGATTTAATTAGCTTCCCAAGATAATTTGTAAGATTTGAATCCATGAAGTTCATTACCACGCTAAAGGAGAAACAGGGGGCAGAAAATCCATACTGTTGTTTCAAATTATTTTTTTGATCCTTTCTTCTAAACATGACATTATATTCCTTCTATATAAAGAAGATGGTTATATATAAACTATCACATCCAACACATAAGAGTTTTATATGAGGGATAATAGTAATCATTGTATTCTATACCATAGTGTAACTCAATTCACTCAGGATATGCCACAAGAAGAATCTTCCACATCCATCCTCACCTAGGCAAAAAGAAGAAGATCCCACCTAGGATTAGGTACTCCCAAAACTACAAGGAAAGTAAATCCCAAAACTACAAGGAAAGTATATCCTAAAATCATTTCTAAATAAATGAGAGGATTCTATAATAACCTGATAGTGTCTTAGGGTTAATTCACTATTATATTATGATATAGGCCCTAACTTCTCTATAAGTATGATTTTCAACCACCCTAGTTGAATCATTCATCCCAAGGTAATCTAAATTCCTTAGAGGTCCTTACCATGGAAACTCAAACCATCACTATTGAGGTTCTCCCAAAAAATATTCCATAAACTATTATGGAGGTCCTCCTGTCAAAGAAATCTACTACTATATAGGTCCTCTACATGATAGCACAACCATCTATTTCCATGGAAGTCCTACCCATATATATACTTATGATAACTACTTCGAAGGTCCTCCCCATTGTAACAACCCAATATTTTATCAATGGAAATTACTTTCTTATAAATATGTCATATAACAACATGAAATCACAACACAATAAACTACTAAGTACTATGTGACCTTTAAACATAATTTTGTTACTTATCTGTTTTGAATTTTGAAAATCTGACACACACGGTTGCGTTCAGTAATATATTTAGAGACAGATAGAATCAACTTAGATTTTTATGAATAATAACATACCCTTCTAAATAGTAATGAATAGTAACTTGTCCAAACAAATAGAAACTTCACCCATGAATGTAAAAATACAATTTAGACATCTTATAAGTGAAAAAATCAATCATAGTATAAGTATTGGTATTTTTGTATGTCATAAATATTTTAATTACAATTTTTTGATTAATTTAATAATTTAAAATAGAAAATAATTTTCATAAAATTTAATCATAAATTTTTATTTTATTTTATTATGGTTATATGATAATTTTATAGGATCTTGATTAAATTTTCAATTTGTTATAAAATGAGTTATAGTTTTAATGTTGTTTTTTTCGAATTAATTATGATTTTATTTAGAAATTAAATTAATAATATTTAGAAAATTATTTTTGAAAAATGAAGTTCATTTTTTGATTCTACATCTCAAAAAATGGTTTGGGTGAATTTTTTTGATTTTTATAAAATACATCGATTTTTGATGAATTGTAAAATATGATAATTCACAATAAATGCTAAAACCTGAATTTCTGCATCATGATTTAGTCATGGATGATGTAAATGACCATTGTTTAGAACTAACATGAATGTATTACTATTTTTGGTTATAATAATTAAATAATGATGCTTTTATTGAGAAAAATAATTAAATAATGAATTAAATATTCAAAATTCACTCCTCTCCTCCACTATAAAAACCACCCACACTCCCCTCTTCTCTTCACTCCTCTCAAGCCATATTATTTTCATAAGTTCTACCCAAATAACTTCTTAATCTCTTACCCCAAATATAAAAACCCTTGGTCTCCTCAAAAGGCCAAATCCTCTCCCCTTAAGAGGCTCTCAAAGGAGATAAACTCAAGAGGTAAATCCCTCTTTCCGATTCTTTTATTTTCTTTCAAGTTATTTTCTTTTATTTTTTATTTTATAACCTAACTTTACCCAAATGGTATGATAACTCTAGTAAAATAAATTTACTAGAATTATATTATTCTAATGGTATAGTTTATCATAATCTATACCTCCCCCTCCTTTAATTCTTTAAATGAAAATACCATATGAGATGTGTTGATTTACCACATTCAAGGACGACCGGTTCTCAATTTGCTTTAACATATTCTAGAATGGTCATGAAGTCATTTTAATGTTTGAACCATATCATAATATATTTATTTTATCTTATTTAATGTTCTGTAATCCTTATAAATTCATGATGTAAAATAATAATACAAAACCAGTTAATTGTGAGCAAAATCACCACATTAATCCAAGAGTTTATCATTAATATTTTATATAAAAATTCACCTTAACTACAGGTAATAAAATTAAATTTACAACCATTTAATCTTATTTATGTTAAATAATTTCATATAACTTCAATTTTGGACAACCACTCTCACCATATATGTTTATTTGTTCATGTTTATAAGTAAACCGAACATGAAACAAACGAACCCGAACAATGAAATTAAACCTCATAACCAATCAAAAAGGTTATTAATGAACTAAAAAAGGTTATAATAAATAATTTACATGTAAAATAGGTTATTTAATTATTAATTATTAAAACTAATTTTATTATTCAGGTCATTAATATCAAGGATAGAACACCATTGGACTTAAGGTAAGGGATCCTCTTTCTCTCACATTTATTCAAGAATCTCTTCTATGTTATACCATTTTACATATAATTCCTAATTATGGGGTATGATTTCACACCTTCCCCATACTTACATAATAAGGTATAAAATATGGGAAATCCCTTTCTCTCTCATTAATACCTCCTATGTACACCTGATACCATGCTGATATTCCGTAAGGGATTCTACCCAAACCGCCTTTATTCCTTCGGGTTGCTCTATCTTTCTTCTAATGCAGATGAAGTTGACTTTTCATTTTATGTAAAAATTATATATATTTTTTATATGATCCAAATTCATGTTTCAATATCTATCTCCCATTCTCTTTCAGGGATATACATGCTTTTAAGTGATTCCCTCCTTGATACTTCTTGATAAGAAAACTTGTTTTAAGGGAACATCCCAAATTATTACCTGATTTCAAGTGAACTCTATCCTTTTTTTAAATCCACATTTGTTGTAAAAAAATCTGTCATTTTATTATTAAAAACTTTTCTTTTCACTTCTAGTTTTATATAAAATATTATTCCGTTTCCAATTTTAATTGCTCTTTAGTATTTTCCTTAAAACTACACTAAAATGTTTTAATGATAATAATTTCCTAAATACTCTTCTTAAATGTTTCCACTTCTATTTTACATCACTTACCATGATATATGACTATTTTAACTTATTAATTTCCATGTATGTTTTCATTCATTTCTCTCATGGACACTTTTATGATAATCCCATTCATTATGCTTTATGACATGAATGTGATACCCATTTATCTCTATGGGTTCCCTTATGTGTATGTATGATTGATTATGTATGATTATTTATGTGGAAATAATATTCATAAACATGTTAAGATGGGTAAACCCAAATATCTCTCTAATTCATTGGGTAAAATTTACTCTCATGAGACGTTATGTGCAACTGTCTTGGCGGTTAGTCATGACTCGTGCTACCATGTGCAACAATCTTGGTGGTTAACCTTGACTTGTGCCCCTCTATGTAAAACAAGCCTTGACTCTTGCTGAAGTCATGATTTATGTTTTTTTCACAATAATTTGAATTCATGTTTATATGATCTAATGTTTATATGTTATGATTCTATATGCCATTTTATATGATTATGTCATGATCCCTAACCCTTTTGCTAAAGCCTTATTCTTATGTTTAATCCCTTACTGGGATTTTGGCTCATCCCTTTGTTCATGTGATCCCTATGGTACCCTATGCAGATGTAAGGGTTCAAAGTAAGTTAGGATATCTTTATGAATATTAAAAAAGGAAGTGTTTTTTAGTGCCATGTTTTAAGTTTTATGTACCTAGTCTTTAAAGACACTAGAATTCATGATCCATGGCCTATACTCTGATGTTTAATTATTCTTAAAATCATGAAATGTTATATGTAAAAGGCTATGGTATCTATATTTGGTATAATAGGATGGTATAGTTATTTTGGAGATTTGTATTAGAGAACTTAAGTAAGAACCTTAGGGATGATACTAAGTATAAGAAAACACACCTAAATTTTGGTAAGTATAGAGTAAGTGTTTTATCAAGAAAATACATCCCTTTCTGGATAAAAATAGGTAGAGGTATATCTAGCATATATGTATCTAGGGGTAAAACCCAAAAAAACCACTTTGAGCTAGACTTGAATGAGAATTGGTGCACGACAATGGGCCTTGCTTCACTCTTAGCTTGACACTCCCAGGGGATATGATTTGGTAAATTCATGAACATAGTACAAACCATTATTAAGGGAATAAAAAAAATCCCATAAGAATATAAGATAAGAAATAGATCAAGGATAACCTAGATTTAATATTATGGAATCACAAGTTAGGATATACTTCTCCTTTACAAGTTTATCCTCTTATGTTCAAAGTTTCCTTTTTATGATCAATATCTAAGTATTCACGACCTATAATTGTAAGTTATTTTTCTTAGTTAATGTTTGGAAATAGAATAACACATGCCACAATCAATGTGATAGAGAATGTGAAGATTGCAATAATGATATACCAGATATTATGGGAACAGTGCTCAAAACTTCATGAAAGTACATTCTTAGGTGGCTCAAATTATGAATAATAACAATAATCATATGGAATACATTCCGACTCAAAGGAAATATCAAGTTTAAATTTAATCATTTATGAGGAAAAGGTCTCCCATGTTTATTGGATCATCCGATCCCCTCCTCGCAGAACAATGGATTAACTCTATTGAAAAGATATTATATGTCCTCGAGTGCTCAGAAGAAGAGAAAGTCCTATTGGTAGTCTATCATTTTTATGGGGAAGATGATCAGTGGTGGAAACTAATCAAGAATAAGAAGACCAAGGAAGAAATTAATTCCATGGAATGAGAGGAATTAAAGATAATGTTTTTCAATAAATATTTTCCCCGAACCCTCCGTCTCAAGTTGGAAAGAGAGTTCCTTGAACTCAATCAGATGGAAGATGAGTCAATCAGGGCATATTAATCAAACATTAAAAGGATTTCAAGGTATGCCTTTGAATTTTTCATGAACACAAAAAGCAAGGTGGATCACTTATTTAGTAGACTAAAGCTGAGTCTGTGAAAAGAGATGGTTATTTGAGACTTTGATAGCTATGAGAAGATTATCTATTGTGCCCTCAAGGTTGAAATGGAGATTAGAGACTCTTAGTGGTATTACGGGCCCAAAGAAAATAATATGAAAATTAAATCTCATGTGGGTGGTCCCTCAAATAAATTCCATGATAAGAAGAAGCTCGATCATACCACGTGTAAGAATTGTGGGAAAAAGCATCCTGGGAACTGTCTAAAGGGACCAAGAATTGCTTTAAATGTGGAAAGTTGTGAAATATGGCTAAAAAATACTGATGGGATATGAAGAATCCCACTAATGTGGAAGAATAAAAGAAGGTTTAGATCAACACTCAACCTGTAGTGCAATGTTACAACTACAAGGAGCAAGGGCTTTATGAGAAAAATTTCCCTAAGCCGAGGGTTTTCAGAGGCAATCAACAACAACCTCCGAGGAAACAAGGATGGTCTTATCCTATCACTACTACTAAGGTGGAGCCGAAAAATGATGTGTTGATAGGTATGATAGTTATTCATTCACTAATATAAAATGTACTATTTGATTCAGATTCTACACATTATTTATATCTTACAAGTTCAGTAGAGCTATTCAAGTACCATATCAAAATTTGGACAATAAGTTATCTATGAGAACAACGAATGGGGAAATTATGCATCCATGGTTTGTAACTCCTCCCCAATTAACATTTTTGGATTGAACCTCCTAGAAAATATTATTATATTTCCTTTAGTTGAGTTCGATGCTATCTTGGGCATGGATTGACTATCTTTATATAAAGCCAAAATTTACTGTCAGGAAAGGGAGGTCACTCTTCACATCCCAAAGAATCCTCCAATTCTTTACAAGTGTAAGGAGGAAGATGAATCTTCTTTAGAATCAGTGTCTAAAGTGTGGATATTAATTACTTATGATCAAGAATTTCTAGATAAAATGATTGATACAAAGGAGATAATCATTCTTGAAGACATGTACATCATGAGAGAATACACTGATGTATTCCCCGAAGAGTGGCCGAGTCTTCCTCCTAATCAAGAGGTTAAGTTCTCATTTGGACTTATTCCTGGATCTCTGCCTATATCAAATAAACCTTATAAAATTACCACCATAGAGATAGGAAGAGCTAAAGAAGTAGTTACAGGAGAATATAGAGAAAGGGTTTATACGCCCGAGTGATTCACCATGGGGTGCACCAGTAATCTTTTTCAAGAAGAATGATGGATCAATGCTCCATTACATTGATCATAGTGAGCTCAATAAAATCTTGATAAAGAACAAGTATCCCCTGCCATAGATATATGAAGTTTTTGATCAGCTTCATGGGCCAATTATTTCTCTAAGGTGGACCTTTAGTTGAGATGTCACCAATTAAAGGTAAGGAAGAAAGATATTCCCAAGACTTCCTTTCGAACAATGTATAGACACTATGAGTTCATATTGATTCCATTAAGACTCACTAATGATCCAAAAAATTTCATGGATTTAATGAATAGAGTCTTTAGAGATTACCTCAAAAAAAATTTGGTCGTCTTTATGGATGATATTATGATATACTCCAAGAGCAAAGAGAAACATGATGAGCATTTGAATACTATATTAAAGAAATTGCAAAGGGAGAAGCTATATGAAAATTATATTAAATGTGAGTTCTAGATGGAGGAAATATCATTATTTGGGCATGTTATCACTAGCAAAGGGATATATGTAGACCCTTACAAGACAAAGGCGATTGAAGAGTGGCCCAGGACAACATCTGAAATGAAGATCCACATCTTTCTGGGTTTAGCTGGGTATTATTGAAGATTTGTGAAGAACATTTCACAATTTTTAAAACCAATGACCAAGCTAACACAGAAGGGAATAAAGTTTTTCTAGACTCATAAATGTGAAGACTATTTTAAGGAGTTGAAAAAGAGGTTAATCACTGTGCCAATACTCACACTCCCAACAAGTGGATAAATACTTATAGTGTACAATGATACTTCAAATAAGGGGTTAGGGTGTGTGATGATTCAAAATGATAAAGTGATAGCCTACACCTCAGGGCAACTGAAAATCCATGAGAAAATCTATTCTACACATGATATGGAGTTGGCAGCTGAGATCTTTGTATTAAAAATATGGTGGCATTATGTCTATGGGGAGAAGTGTGAGATATATATTGATCAAAAGAGTCTCGAATATATATTCACACAAAAAGAGATTAATATGCACCAGTGAAGATGGATAGATCTCATCAAGTATTATGACTTCTCAATCCACTACCATCCCGGTAAAGCAAATATGGTGGCAGATTCTCTAAGAAGAAAAGATCCTGCATCTTTATCAGTGATGATAATTTAAAAGTATCTGATCTTCTTATATTTTTAGAGGATGGACATGAGAATCATTAAGGGAGTAACATCATCAATCCTTTCTCAAATGATTTCTCAACAATATCTCATGAAGAAAATAAATGATTCTCAGAGAAAAGATATAAAAATTCAGAAAAGAGTAAAATCCATTAAAAATGTTAAATCCTCAGAGTTCATAATTGATGAGTAAGGAGTTGTAAGATTTTGGTCACGATTATGTGTACCATCATATCTAATGATAAAGAAGGAGCTTCTGAATGACGTACATAGCTCAACCTTATCTATCCACCCAAGGATCACAAAGATGTATCGAGATATCTGAGAGAACTTTTGGTGGGATAATATGAAGAAGAAGATTGTTGACTATACACTAAAGTTCCTAGTATGTCAAAAAGTAAAATTTGAAATTAATAAGTCTAAGGGGATGATGAAACCACTACCAATACCAACATGGAAGTGGGATAACATCACCATGGACTTTTTCACTATACTTCCAAGGACATCCAGAGGAAATAATGATATATGGGTCATTGTGGATCGTCTTACAAAGACAAATCACTTTATTGAGATTCGAGAGGACTTCCCATTGGATCAAATTTCATGAATATATATCAAAGAGGTGGTAAGGATTCATAGAGTACCACTATCTATTATATTCGATCAAGATCCTAGATTCACCTCGATGTTCTAGAAAAGTCTCTAACATTCTATAAGCACTGAACTAAACTTTAGCACGGTCTATCATCCTCAAACTGATAGACAATCTAAGAAAAATATTCATACACTAGAAGATATGTTAAGAGAATGTTCTATGGACTTCAAAGTAGGATGTTACCAACATCTTCCACTGGTTAAATTCTCCTACAACAAAAAGTTTCCACTCGAGAATCCAAATGGCACCATACGAATCCCTTTATGAGAAATGGTGCAGAACACCTATGTGTTGGGATGAAGTCAGTGAGCGTAAGCTTATAGGACCTGAAATGGTCAAAGAAATGGTGTAGAAGGTGAAAACTATTCAACAACACATTATAATAGCCCAAAGTTGACAAAATATTTTTGCAGACAATTGTTGATGAGAACTTGAGTTCAAAGTTGGGGACATGGTATTTCTACACATACCTCAATGAAAGAAGGTCATGCGGTTTGGGAAGAAAGGAAAGTTAAGTCTCAGGTACATCGACCCCTTCAAGATTCTTGATCATGTTGGGGCTGTGGCCTATTGACTAGTACTTCCACCTATCTTTTCCAAAGTACACGATGTCTTTCATGTATCTCTCTTAAGTAAGTACATACCAAACCCTTCACATGTACTCTCTTCAGAGGTGGTACAGTTGGAGAATGATATTTATTATGAGGACCATCCAGTGAAGATCTTGGATTATAGAGATAAAGTTCTACGTAACAAGAGTACGAACCTGGTCAAAGTACTATGGTGGAACCATAAGTACGAAGAGGCAACATGGGAACTGGAGGAGGAAATGATGGAAAATTACCTACAACTGTTTATGGCTTAGAATTTAAAAAAGAAATTTTGAGGGAAAAAGTTCATAAGGGGGGAATAATGTAATGACCCAATGTTTTATCAATGGAAATTACTTTCTTATAAATATGTCATATAATCACATGAAATAACAACTAAATAAACTACTAAGTACTATGTGACCTTTAAATATAAGTTTTCCACTTTAATGTTTTGAATTTCAAAAAATTGACATACATGATTATGTTATGTAAGATATTTAGAGTATGATAGAATCAAATTAGTTTTTTATGAATAGTAACATAACCTTGTGAATAGTAAAAATACCCTTATGAATAGTAATTTGTCTAAAAAAATAGAAGCTTTACCCATGAATGTACAAATAAAATTAGACATCTTATAAGTGAAAAAACAATCATAATATAAGTATTGGTATTTTTGTATGTCATAAATATTTTAATAAAAAATTTATGATTAATTTAATAATTTTAAATGGAAATTTATTTTAATAAAATGTAATCATAAATTTTTATTTTATTTTCTTATGTTTATAATATAATTTTATGGGACCTTGATTAAATTTTCAAGGTGTTATAAAACGAGTTATAATTTTAATGTTGTTTTTTGAATTAATTATCATTTTATTTAAAAATTAAACTAATCATATTTAAAAAATTATTTTTGAAAAATGGAGTTCATTTTTTGATTATAAACATAAAAACATGGTTAAGGTTTTTTTGGATTTTTCTAAATTACATAATTTTTTTATGAATAGTAAAATACGACAATTCACAATAAATGCTAAAACCGGAATTTCTGTATCATGATTGAGTCATGGATGATTTAAATGGATATTTGTTATAACTCACTTTCACATATTACTGTTTTTGGTCACAATAATCAAATACTATTTCTTTTCCTGAAAAAAATACTGAAATAATAAATTAAATATTCAAAATTCACTCCTCTCCTCCACTATAAATACCACCCACACTCCCCTCTTCTCTTCACTCCTCTAAAGCCTTATTCAATGCCTAAATTATTCCCTAATAACTCTTCAATATCCTCCCCTACATCCAACATCCCTTGGTCTCCTCAAAAAACCAAACCCTCTCCCCTTAAGAGGCTCTCAAAGGAGAGAAACTGAGGAGGCAAATTCCTATTTCTGATTCTTTTATTTTCTTTCAAGTTCTTTTATTTTCTTGTTTCTTTAATCACCTCCCTTTACTCAAATGGCGTGATAACTCTAGTAAAATAATTTTACTGAAATTATATTATGTTAATGGGATATTTTATCATTATCTCTCCCTCCCCCTCTTTTTATTCTACAAATGAAAATACCATCCGAGATGTGTTTATTTATCACATTCAAGGACGAAAGGTTTTCAGTTTTATTTACCATATTATAGATTGGTCATGAAACCATTTTAATAGTTGAACCAAATACTAATATATTTATTTTATATTATTTAATGTTTTGTAATTCTCATAAATTCATGATGTTAAATAATAATACAAAACAAGTTAATTGTGAGAAAAATCTCCACATTAATCCAAGAGTTTATCATTAATGTTTTATATAATGATTCACCTTTACACTATGTAAGAAAATTAAATTTACAACCATGTAATCTTATGTATTTTCAATAATGTCATATAACTTCAATTATGGACAACCACTCTCACCATAAATGTTTGTCCGTTCATGTATAAAAGTAAACCGAACATGAAACAAATAAACCCAAACAATGAAATTGAACCTCATAACCACTTAAAAAGGTTATGAATGAACTCAAAAATGTTATACTAAATATTTTATATGTAAAATATGTTCTAGAATTATTAATTAATGAACCTAATTTTATTATTCAGGTCATTAATATCAAGGGTATAACACCATCTAACTTAAGGTAAGGGATTCTCTCTTTCTCACATTTATTCAAGAATTTCCCCTATTTTTTTAAAAGGCTGGGGATGAGGCCTCATTTTATTATTAAATCAAAGAAAATACCTCTTTTGACTGGGTATAGGGATACAAAATACAAAGCCCAAAGTCTCAGTGGGCATGTTTCCCATTACATGGACCGTAGTCCCGATTTGTTTGGCCCAATGCCCATTCTGTGAATAGTACCTCTACAGTACTTGCCTGCTATAGTACCACACAGTACCTTCCGCTTCTATAATGTTTGCCACCGCTATAGTCCCGCCATTTCTATAGTGCCTGTACTAATACATTTCCACTATATTACTGCTATAGTACCTATACCCAATGTGTTTTGAACCCCTATTTTTCATGTAGGATTAAGGGTTGCTTACCACTAATCCAAACCCCAACTACTCCAGAATCTCTTTTATGTTATTCCCTTTTACATATAATTCCTAATGATGGGGTATGCTTTTTCACCTTCACCATACTTCCCTCACTATGTACAAAAGATATTAAATCCCTTTATCTCTCATTATGACCTCCTACGTACACTCAATACCATGCCGATATTCCGTAAGGGATTCTACAAGAACCGCCTTTATTCGTTTGGGTTGCTCTATATTTATTTTTACCCAAATGAAGTTGTCTTTTCTTTTAATGTAAAACTTTTAAATACTTTTTATATTCTCCAAACTCATGTTTCCAAATCCATTCCTCATTCTCTTTTAGGGATATACATGCTTTTAAGTGATTCGCTCTTTGATACTTCTCGATAAGAAAAATTGTTTTAAGGGAACTTCCTGAATTCTTACCTGATTTAAAGTTAATATATACTTTGTTTAAAGAAAACATTGTTGTTAAAAAAAGTTTTTTATTTTTATAAACTTCTTGTTTTACTTCTGGTTTTACATAAAATATTATTCCCTTTTCGATTTTAAATGCCCTTTAGTATTTTCCTTAAAGCCACAGTAAAATATTTTAATGCTAAGAATTTCCTAAATACTCTTATTACATGTTTTCACTTTTGTTTTACATAAATTACCATTCTATATGACTATTTTACCTTATTAATTTCCATGAATGTTTTCTTTCCTTTCCCTCATGGACACTTTTATGATATTCCAATTCATTATGCTTTATGAGGTGAATGTGATACCCATTTGTCTGCATGTGTTCCCTTATGTTTATATATGAATGATTATGTATAATTATTTATAATTAAATAATATTTATGAACATGTTAATATGGGTGTGCCGAAATAGAACTCCAATGCATTAGGTAATGTTTAGTCTCATGAGACGTTATATACAACGGTCTTAGTGTTGGAGTTGGTGGCCTGGAACCGAATACTATGTACTTTATTCATTAATAAATGCCTTATCACATCTTGATTGTTCTTCTGCGTGACAATGCATGTGATAATGTCCTAAGGACAACTGTTGCATTAATGGATCATAGCGAATCCCTGCTATGATGAGAACCCGGAAGTGCCATAACACTATTCTTGAATATACGTTCTATGTCCGAATGATGTTATTCGAGGGGAAAAAATAATATAGGCCATTAGGGGTGAGGACTCATAAAACATTGAGGCACCTTCTCAGGGTGTGAGACCTTGGTAATTTCCAGGAGGATATTATGAGAACGAGACCCGCCAGTAGGAAATCCACATTTCATAGTGTCATTCGATGTTCCTACATGCGGACGTGTGTATTGGTCCATAGACTTTAAGATTATTATTAATGGGTATTACAACTCGTGCACTTATATGTATTGAAGAAAACTGTGACGACACACTGTTCGCATTGAGGTAGGATACGTTGGGTGCGTCACGAGTAATACTGCATTAATAGATAATGCGAGAAAGGATTTGTCCCTTCTGTTCCATAACAGAAGTAGATATCTTAGGATCTTTTATGGAATTGATATAGCCTAAATAAATCCTTGGCCATGGTAAGGTATGGGCGAGTTCAATTCCGGGAAGTCAAAGAAAGAATAATCGAGCACATGGGTTGATGGCAATAGAATGCAACCCGCTTGATTAGAGATATCGAGAAAAAGGGATTATATTACACAGTAAGCATTCGTAGGAGGTGACACGTCATTGTGGCATTAACTTCTTTCTCTATGGGTGCCTTGGGGTGTTGTTAGACGCTAACCTTGGACTTTAGGAAGGCTCCGCCTAATGCCACTGAGAAAGAGGCCTATAGGGTCACACACTAAGTGTGTCTATGTATCTCAGTTAAATATTAATTTAACAAGTTAAATAAATGTTATTCCCAACTGTGGTTTAATAATTATTTAAGGATGCCTGATCGCATTTATTTCGACACTAATTATTCCAGAAAATATATTGTAGGTGAGATAATATATTTATTAGCAAGTAATGAAGTTACATTTATTTAAGAAATAAATAGTCATTACTCAAGTTCTAATAAATGTGGTGGAGAAAAATGGAAAATAAAAGTACACGTCATGTATATTAAATTTACACGCCGTGTAGTTTTATGGAAAACAAGTACATATTGTGTATTAATTATTACACGCCGTGTAGTTTTCCAGTCAGGATTTTGAGGATATAATATTGTTTTATTAAATTATATTTATTATAATCAGCATGGGCGCATGACAAGGAATTAATAATTCGACATGGGGTTTCAATAAGAGTTAATGAAATAAATGAAACATGTAACGCGTTTATTTATTTTCGTAACTCTATTAACCTCAAACCCGATTATAAATATCCTCACAACCCCAACACTTTTCCTGAGCCATTTTGTTGTGCACATCAGATTTGGAAATACTCTCAAGCCTAGAGAGAATTCCCTTTCCACAAAGAACACCCTCAAGTTACGAGAGCGAGATCCTCCACTGGATCAAGGCGGTTGAAGGCAGAAATTTCAAGTGAAGGATCTTCCGCGCTAGCACCCAAAAATCCCTTTAGTGACATCTAGAGATACGTGGAACATGTGTGGATCACCGCTAGAGGAATCCTACACTTGGATTATACAACTCAACGACGGATCACCAGATTGTGACCAGAGACGTCAACAAAGAAATAATTCCACCAAGTTAATTATTTTGAATTAATTAAATTAATTATAACCAATATATGATGATCCTATCTCTATGGTTCAGGTATTCCCTCTTATGTTCTTCGTTCTTTGTTCTATTCCGAATAATTGGCGTTTTAAATCATGACGGATCTCAGATTGAATGTTTCTTAACATTAAAATAAAAGTTGGGCAAACCCACCAATGCACTTTCGTTGCACCCGGAACCTACAAGTGGTATCAGAGCGGTCATGTCGTTGATTATAATTATTTATATTTTCGTTTATGATTTACGCATTTAATAATTTAGTTATTTCAATTCAAATTTAATCGTTCTAGAAATCTGAATATCGAGATCTGTTCCTCCTCCCTCGTTTCTCGTTCACCTCACAGAAACAAATTTTTCTTTTAATTTTGATTAAAGTAAAATAGAGGAACTAATCTGTAAGAGGCAAATGTTTCTGGCTGTACAACACCAGAATACATGGTGTGTATTCAGAAGTACATGCCGTGTAGTCTAGGTTCAATGCATTGACTGATCCGCCAAATCAGGCCGTGTATTGGATTCTTTATAAGAATTTAAGACGTCGTGTATTGACCAGAAAAAGGTGGCACACGGTTTTCGGAATACACGCCGTGTGGTCCAATGAACACGGCGTGTAGTCCCTTCGGGTTAGGGTTGGGCCGCGTACCCCGTACATGGATTGCCTGGTTGGAAACCGTGTAACGCGGAAACTACACGGCGTGTGTCCCACTGTACACGTCGTGTACTCATAAAATTTCCGAAGTACATTAACACATCGTGTCCCTGGGCGTGTACTTCGAATGGACGGTGAAGAAAAAGTACACGCCGTGTAGTTGGAACTACATGTCGTGTACCCACCCAAATTAAGCAGATTTATTAAAATTTATTATTATATTATACAAACCCTTGAGACGTGTACCATGGTGTAGGCGTAAAGCTGAGGCACAACAGGTGATAGGTGTTATATATATGTGTGTTTAATTTGACATCTGTGTAATAAATGGGAATTCACCGGGTTGCATCCAAGGTAAAAGTTATGTACAAGGATAATTTTAAATGAATTTATTTGTTTAAAATTATGATGGATGAAAATCTCAAGGAAATTTAGAAAAAGGATTTAAGATAAAATGATTGATTAATTAAAGATAATTAATTGATTCGAGTGTGATTTATCTTAAACAATAATGATTAAAGAATTGAATGATTGATTTATTTATGCTTAAATATCGTTGGATGTATGGATGATCATGATCTAGACCGAGACCTTTGTATGTGAATGATTTCTTTTAATTTATTTATTTAAATTAAAATTGTTGGCCTGCGAGCCATCTCCTCATTAATATGTAGGGCCTGCGCACCCAAGGATTCTTTTATGTAAAAACCCATTTTACCCCTCACCTGCGTGTGAGATAAATGCATATGTAATGGATGGATCTCCCAAGATAGTGGAGGCGGCTCAAGTCAGGAGCCAAGGTGAAACCAATCCAAGGAGATACAAAGGTGGACAGGTGGAAAGCTATAAACACGAACCTGAAAGGTTCAAGGTGTTTCTCCCCTATGTCTTGGGTTAGTTTATCAACATCCAGATAAGCTAACCAATATAAAAGCTCATGATCATACCATTTATTTTATTTCTGTCAGTTGCATGGTTTATTTATTGTGGGTGTGTTATCACGATCACACAATTAATGAATTAAACGAGCATGCCATATGGAAGTAAAATAAAACCAGCTTATATGTTAATATTATCATTGACATGGTTAAACACATAAGTAAATACCACTTAATATTAAAAAACATGTAATAAAAGATAATAAAATGGAAATTTACGTATAAGGATAAAATCCCTCAAAAGAAATATTAAGTCGGTATAGCCTTCCATAATCTTGGTTAGAATCGAATCATAGTTCAAAGTGCTTGACCAACCCTAGTTGGGGTGATTTAAATTATTGGGGAATTCTAATTCAAGGTTTTGGGTTGACTTGACTTGGTTCGCATCAAGGGTTGACTGCCACAGCAGGACTTGGTGTGACCAAGAGGCAAAGGTTGAGGAAATCCAAAATAAAAGGATTTCAGGATTGGGGAGTCCACTCAGCGGATCAAGGAGCTGTGAGTTAATGCAGTTGGCATTTGGAATGCCTACCTAAAACCTTTCAAGTTGCTTGACCTACCCTAGTTGGGGTAATGCGAGGGGAAATATGGATCCTTACCACTAGAATATTCAGGCAACAGAATATTCCAAAATCAATGGTGAGGGCTATTGGATTTCGATAAAATAGTGGGAGACTAATTAGTATTAATTTATTTATTTATCTCAGTTTTTTAATAAAGTAATAAACCTTTGATCATCTTAATTGTTAGAAAAAACAAGAAAATGACTTCAAACATATCATTGCGAACAATACTCCAGAAGGAAAACCTTCTCACCGGCACCAATTTCTAAGAGTGGCAGAGGCGTTTACGCGTCATCCTTTGCCACGAAAGGAAGTTGTATGTGCTGAAAGAGCCTATTCCAGTTGTGCCTGGGAAAGAGTCCAGTGATGAGGAATTATCTCTCTATATGAAACACATGGATGATGCCACAGATGTCCAGTGTTTCATACTATCGGCCATGTCCAATGAGCTCTTGAAGCAATATGAAAACATGGACGCATATAGCATGATGTCTCACCTTAAGGATATCTACCAAGAGAAGGCGATACAGGAGAGGTATGAGATCTCCAATGCTTTGTTTACAACTAATATTGGAGAGTCTCCTCCAGCTGGGTCTCATGTAGTCAAGATTATTGGCTACATTGAATGCCTGGACATCTTAGGGATTATATTCCCGGATGAGTTGCGTACAGATCTCATCCTATCATCACTTCCCAAGACCTTATCTAGCTTTATTGTCAACTATAATATGAGCGGCAATGAGAAGAGTCTATTGGAGCTTCTGACCTTTATTTTCCAGGTAGATAAGGACATGGGGCGTGGCAAACCCGCGGTCCTTATGGTGAACAAGAAAAGGAAGGACAAGGCAAAGGGGACAAAGACTTATAAACGGCCTGAAGCCCCCTAAAAACATCCCTCAAAGAAGGGGAAGATCCAGAGGTAGGGCAAGGAATGGGAGGTAGTGTGTTTTTCATGTGGAAAGCAGGGCCACTGGAAGAGGAACTGCACCCAGAAGAAAGGGGGGCGCTAAAGGTGTGTTTGTTATCAAGTGAAATATTTCTATTTCTACACATTGCGTATTAGATACAACTTTTGGGGCACACATATATATTCAAATGCAGGAACCAAGTAGATTTAGAAAGATCGCCAGAGGAGAGGTGGATCTTAGAGCTGCCAATGGCGCAAGGCTGGCTGCGTTGGCTATTGGAGACTATCACCTCTCATTGCCAACTGGCATGATTTTGGTTTTACAAAACTGTTATTTTGTGCCTAGTGTTACCACGAACATAATTTCTGAATCTTGTTTGGATATGGATGGATTTGTTTTCACGTTTGGAAATAAGGTTTTTCTCTTTTATAAGAACAACATATGTTATGGTATGGAACATTTGAATAATGGTTTTTATATATTAAATTATGAAAACCAAGTGTTGGAAATCGATAATGAAACAAACTCACTTGACTCATACATCACCTAGTTATGGCATCACCGCCTTGGTCATGTAAATGAGAAGCACTTGAAAAAGCTCTGTCAAGATGGCTATTTAGACTCTACTGAGCTAAAACCACTTGATAGATGTCACGCTTGTTTACAAGGTAAAATGACCAAGCCTACTTTTGGTGGATAGGGTGAAAGGGCCACAGAGCTTCTAGGATTGTTACAAACGGATGTATGTGGACCATTTCCAGTACAAGGTAGAGGTAGATATTCTTACTTCATTAATTTTACTGACGATTTGAGTAGATACATATTTTTCTACTTAATGACGTATAAGTTATAAGACATAGAGAAATTTAAGGAATTCAAGAATGAAGTAGAGAATCAGCTTGGTAAGAAGATAAAGAAGCTTCGATCGGATCAAGGTGGGGAATATCTGAACCAAGAGTTCATCGATCTTATACGGGAGTCTGGGATTCTATCTCATGTCACTCTTCCTTATACACCACAGTGGAATGGTGTTAGTGAAAGGAGGAACCACACCATGTTGGACATGGTGAGGTCGATGATGAGTCATGCGGATCTTCCATTATCCTTTTGGGGATATGCATTACAAACTGCAGCATACACATTAAACCAAGTACCAACTAAGGCAGCAAATGGAATTCCCTCTGAGTTATGGAGTGGAAAGAAACCCATTTTGTTCTATACACGTGTATGGGGATGAAAGACGTTTTTTAAGGCCTTATCAGGCAACAAACTAGCACCCCAAGGCATGAGGTGTATCTTTATAGGATATCTCAAGGAAATGAAAGAATATTACCTATATAAACCTTCAGAAAAGAAAGTGACTGTCTCCAGACAAGACGTCTTTATTGAGAGGGAGCACATCCTCAAGAAGGATAGTGGGAGCAAGATTGACTTCGATGAAGTTGATGCTCAAGATACACAAGAGTTGGTACAGGAACAAGTTCCATAGGTCCCTGTGGAAGAGGTTCCAGAAACACAAGTACTGCGTAGGAGCTCAAGAGAGGTAAGGGAACCAGAGAGATTTGGTTTCCAAGTCACTAAGTATGGTGAATCATTATTGTTGGACAATGATGAACCTCTCTCCTACAAGGAAGCAGTAGAAAGCTCAGAAGCTGCAAGATGGCTAAAAGCTATTAATTCTGAGATGGATTCCATGTATCAGAACCAAGTTTGGGTTCTGGTCGATGAGCCATTTGATTTAAAGTCTGTTGGATGAAAATGGGTATTCAAGAGAAAGTTGGACATGGAAGGTAAAGTTAGCACCTGTAAAGAAAGGGTAGTGGCTAAAGGATTCAGACAACGTCAATGAATTGACTATCATGAAACCTTCTCACCAGTTTCCATGTTTAAATTCATAATAATCATACATGCCATAACAACTTACCATGACTACGAGATTTGGAAGATGGATGTCAAAACATCATTCCATAATGGGAACCTTCAGGAAGATGTCTATATGACACAACCAGAAGGGTTTGTGATACCAGGTGAATCCAAACGAGTTTGCAAGTTGTAGAAATCCATTTATGGATTGAAGCAAGCATCCAGGTCATGGAACATTCGATTTGATGAAGCCATAAAACAATTTGGTTTCATTAAGAGTGAATGTGAGCCATGTTTTTATAATGTGGTCATCATCCTAGTAGTACATGTTGATGACATATTGATTATTGGAAACGACGTACCAGCCTTACAGTCAGTTAAGGACTAGTTGAACAAGTGCTTCTCCATGAAAGATTTAGGTGAAGCAGCCTACATTATAGGGATCAAGATCATTCATGATAGATCCAAGAGGCTTCTTGGACTATGTCAGGGTGCATACATTGACCAGATACTAAAGAGATTTAGTATGGAACAATCCAATAGAGGATTGGTTCCAGTGTCACATGGATTACATCTTTCTAAGAAAATGTGTCCTTAAACACAACAAGAGAACGATAGGATGGGAAAGATCCCATACCCATCGGCTATAGGATCCATCACGTATGCCATGTTATGTACTAGGCTTGATGTTGCCTATGAACTAAGAATGGTAGGCAGATATCAAGAAGATCCAGGGGAACACCATTGGACTGCTGTTAAGACTATCCTTAAGTATCTAAGAAGAACTAAGGATATGTTCCTAGTGTATGGAGTATACGAGGAGATTGTCATTAGAGGGTATTATGATGATGGTTTTCAGAAAGATCAAAATGATCTGATATCACAAGCTGTATATGTTTTCTGTCTCAACAGAGGAGATGTGAGCTGGAAGAGTTCAAAGCAGCCAGTTGTCGCCGATTCTACAGCGGAGTCTAAGTATATAGCGGGTTCTGATGCAGCCAAGGAAGCCTTCTAGATTCAGAACTTTTTCCAGTAGCTTGATGTGGTGCCTAGCAATAAAGATCACATTACATTATATTGTGATAATACTGCAGCGGTGGATCTTGCAAAAGAACCAAGGTCACATCAACGGAAAAAGCAGATAATCCGGAAGTATCACCTCTTGAGGGATTTCTATCAAAGGGGTGAAGTTGCAGTGAGCAGAGTGTCCACGAAAGAGAACGTGGCAGACCCCATGACTAAAGGCCTATCTCACCAGAAGCATGAATATCATGTGAGAGATAGCGGGTTAAAGGTTGTTAGTAGTTAGCTCTAGTCCAAGTGGGAGTCTGTTAGAGTTGGTGGCCTGGAACCAACTAATTTGTACTTTATTCATTAATAAACGCATTATCACATATTGATTGTTCTTCTGTGTGTCAATGCATGTGATAATGTCCTATGGACAGCTGTTGCATTAATGGGTCATAGCGGATCCCTGCTATGATGAGAACCCGGAAGTTTCATAACACTGTTCTTGAATATATATTCTATGGTCGGATGATGTTATTTGAAGGACACAAATAATACAGGCCATTAGGGGTGAGGACTCATAAAACTTTGAGGCACCTTATCATGGTGTGCGCCCTTGGTAATATCCAGGAGGATATTATGAGAACGAGACCCGCCAGTAGGAAATCCACATTTCATAGTGTCATTGGATGTTCCTATCTGCAGACATGTGTATTGGTCCTTAGACTTTAAGATTATTATTAATGGGTATTACAACTCACACAGTTAGATGTATTGACGAAAACTATGATGACACACTGTTCGCAGCGAAGTAGGATACGTTGGGTGCGTCATGAGTAATACTACATTAATAGATAATGCGAGAAAGGATATGTCCCTTCTGTTCCATAACGAAAGTAGATATCTCAGGACCTTTGATGGAATTGATATAGCCTAAATAAATCCATGGCCATTGTAAGGTATAGGAGAGTTCAATTCCGGGAAGTCAAAGAAAGAATAATCGAGCACATGGGTTTGTGGCACTAGCATGCAACCCGCTTGATTAGAGATATCAAGAAAAAGGGATTATATTACACGGTAAGCATTCGTAGGAGGTGACACGTCATTGTGGCGTTAACTTCTTTCTCTATGGGTGCCTTGGCGTGTTGCTAGACGCTAACCTTGGACTTTAGGCAGGCTCCACCTAATGCCACTGAGAAAGAGGCCTAGAGGGTCACACACTAAGTGTGTCCATGTATCTCAGTTAAATATTAATTTAACAAGTTAAATCAATATTATTCCCGACTGTGGTTTAATAATTATGTAAGGATGCATGATCACATTTATTTCGACACTAGTTATTCGAGAGAATATATTGTGGGAGAAATAATATATTTATTAGCGAGTAATCCAGTTACATTTACTTAAGAAATAAATAGTCATTACTCAAGGTCTAATAAATGTGGTGGAGAAAAATGGAAAATAAAAGTACACATAATGTATATTAAATATAAAAACCATGTAGTTTTATGGAAAACAAGTACACGCCGTGTATTAATTATTACACGCTGTGTAGTTTTCCAGTTGGGATTTTGAGGATATAATATTGTTTTATTAAATGATATTAATTATAATCAATGTGGGCGCATGTCAAGGAATTAATAATTTGACATGGGGTTTCAATAAGAGTTAATGAAATAAATGAAATGCGTAACGTGTTTATTTATTAGCATAACTCTATTAACCTCAAACCCGATTATAAATATCCTCACAACCCCAACACTTTTCTTGAGCCATTTTGTTGTGAACAACAGATTTGGAAATACTCTCAATGCTAGAGTGAATTTCCTTTCCACCAAGAATGCCCTCAATTTACAAGAGCGAGATCCTCCACCGGATCAAGGTAGTGGAAGGCGGACATCGCAAGAGAAGGCTCTTCCATGCTAGCACCCAGAGATCCCTTCAGCGACGTCTAGAGATACTTGGAACATGTGTGGATCACTGCTAGAGGAATCCTACAATTGGATTCTACGCCCCAATGAAGGATCACCAGATCCTGACTGGAGACATCAATGAAGAAAGAATTCCACCAAGGTAATTATTGTGAATTAATTAAATTAATTATAACCAACATATAATGATCTTATCTCTATGGTTTCAGGATTCCCTCTTAAGTTTTTCATTCTTCGTTATATTCCGAAGATTCGGAGTTTTAAATCATGACGGATCTCAGATTGAACATTTCTTAACGTTAAAATAAAAGTTAGGAAAAGCCACCAATGCTCTTCCACTGCTCCTGGAACCTACACTTGGAAGTTAGCCTTCACTCGTGCAACCATGTGAAAAGGTCTTGGTGGTTAACCTTGACCTGTGCTCCTCTATGTGCAACGAGTCTTGACTCATGCTTAATTCATGATTTATGTTGCTTCCACAATACTATTAATTCATGTTTATATGATCTCATGTTTATTTTTTATGGTTCTATGTGCCACTTTAGATTATTATGTCTTGATCCCTAACCCTTATGTTAAAGACTTATTCTTATGTTTAATCCTTTATTGGTATTTTAGCTCATCTCTTTGTTCATGTGATCCCCAGGATGCCTTATACAGATGTAAGGGATCAAAGGATGTTAGGATCTCTTTATGAAGATTAAATAAATAAGTGTTTTATAGTTCCATGTTTTAAGTTTTATATACCTAGTCTTCAAAGACACTAGACTTCCTGATCCATGGATTGTACTCTGGTGTTTAATTATTATTAAAATCATGTAATGTTATATGTAAAAGGCTAGGGTTTCTATACCCATAGTGATATATAAATCCATTACTATGGATGTACTATTTGTGATGATTCCACCAACAAACATAGTGTTCCTCCCCATGTTAAAGAATCCGACTACTATAGAGGTCCCCTAATGATGAAACAAATTTTAATTACCATGGAGGTCTTCTTTTTAAATATGTAACTAATCAATATAGAGTTTCTACCCATGATAAATAATTCAAATAACATAGAGTCCCTCATTACACAAAAATCACTATTTAGTGGGAGTTTTAAAAATTGACTCTAAATGATCTTGTTTATTTTATTAGTGATGGGTTTGAAAAACTACCGCTAATAAATAAAACTTTTTTATAAAATAAGCCATCATTTAACAATGATTTAATCCACCACTAAATAATAATGTTTATTTTTATTAAAGTTTAATGGCATTTTTTTAAAAGAATCTCTAAAACCCAAGATTTTTCTTAAAATTTGTAATTTAATTTTAGTGGTGGATTTTATAAAAACCACTGCTAATTATATTAAAATTTAATAGGAAAATTATAAATAATAATAGTAATTTATTTATAAAAATATTCACATATATATATGTTATAGATAATTAATAATAAATATAAATAATTAATAATTAATATTTAATATTTAATATTTAATATTTTTTATAAATTAAAAATTTATTATTATTAACTAATAATTCATTATATTTATATATGATGGTGAAAATGTCCTCCGTAACTAATGTTCAATGAGAAAATGAAAATCAAAATTCAGTATGAAATGACCATAAATGTTTATCTGAGTGTGTGTTTATAGTCCACGACCTGACAAATCAAAGCACACGAATAGAAATATAGAAAAATTATATAATAATTTGATAATAATTAATAATGAAAAAATCATTACTATTTTAAGAGAAGTTGAAAATTGAAATTCAACTTGAAACAACCATAACCTTTGATTCAGGTGTCCTTTTGGGATCTTTGAGATGCATGAAAGGCCTCAAAAATTGAATTTTTAGCTATGATACCTTAATTTTTGAACATTATATGGAATTTTATCATTTTTTAGGAGGGTCTTATTATGCTTGTTTAGTTTTCTATGATTTTATTCCATGGTTTTACATTCCTATCGATATGATGATGTTGAAATTGGAGTGGGTTTCCCTATTTTGGTGATTTATTATATGGTATATATATATGTGTGTGTGTGTTTATTTCTATATATTCATGTATTTTTGTTTATAATATATATATTTATCTATATACATTTATAATTATATATAATTGTATATATTTATAGATATTTTTTATTAATTACGTATACTTGTCTATATATATATATTTATATGTGTTTATGTTTATATATATTTATATATGTTATGTGGGAATATATATAAATTGATATATATATATATGTATGTATTTATATGTATATATATATTTATTTATATTTACATGTGTTTATATATATATATATTTATATAAAATTATATTTAACTATATGAAAATGGTTAGGGGAAATCCCTATTATTAAAAAAGAAAAAAAGAAAAACCACTTTTGAACTGGGTTAAGGGAGAACCCATTACAAGATCCAAAGCTCAGAGGAACATAGTCTTAGATTGTAGTGGCCCGAGAGCCCATTACCCCAAACAAACAACTACAAAAAATAGCCCAAAAACCATCCCCAAGGTCACCCTCCCAAAAATCAACCCCATATAGGGATGATAACAGCCGATCACATCCTCCTGAGGTCAAATTTCATCCACCTGAGGTCATCCCCTTTGAGGTCATTGTACCTACGCATCCAGTCCAGAGGAAATCTCCAATGTGCTCCACCCTAGACCATCATCATCAATGGAACCACCAGGATCCCAAACTCAAACCTGCTTCCACCCTAGATGTTCTTTCCCTCCGCCACCCGAAACAACATCTCCGCGAGTGCCACTGACGCCTGCCTTACATTTTAGTCGATGACACCACTTCAGCCTATGAACCACAACCGATGCACTAGAGACCACCAAATATGATCCATGAGATGTGATTGTTCCAAGAATCCCTGGTTTGTGTGATATCTAATCCCTGGTTTGTGTAACATCTGATCCCGACCGTGAGCGGCACTATTGAGTGACATCACTACTGGCTTTCGACACCACATCTCAGAACCTAATCCATCCAAAAATCTCAAAGAGAACCATCCTCTTCAAGCTTAATTGGTAATTTATTTATTATTTATTATTTATTATCATTTATTATCTATCTACTATTTACTATTCACTATTTCTTTATCATTAATTATTTATTATTATTTATTATTTACTTGATGTTTATTATTTTGTATATATATATTTATTTATTATTATTTTCTATTTATTTACTATGTATTTACATATATTTATCAGTATATATATAAGTAGATTGAAGTATGTTTAGTCACTACATGATGAGCTTGTTAGAGTGGTAAAGTCTCTATAGAATAACCAAGAGGAAAGAGGTTCAAATCCCCCCAACACATATATATGATCAATTTATACATGGAAGTATAAATAAATAATAAATGAAAAATGTTAAATGTTAAATGATAAATAAATAATAATTAAATAGTAATTATAATAAATAACAAATACAAAATAAAAATTTTAAAAAAACCCACAACAGAACGATTTAGCAGTGGTTGAAACCACTTATTAATTATTTACATTGGTTTTTATAACCACTAAAAAATGATTAGAAACACAAGATTTCAAAGAAACTTTGGGAAAACATTGTGAAGTGATTTAACAGTGGTTTAAACCACTAATAAAAGCATAAAAACTACTGCTAAATACTTATTTTGGCATAATGACTCTCCATAGAAATGTATCAGTTAGATATTTCAATGTTATTTTTCATAGAGACATGCTAACCAATTGATATGAAGTTCATCCCAATATCAGAGAAGAACTATTATTGGAACTACAACCTATCCAAAAAAATTATGCTAGTAGAAGGTGATAAAAGAGAGTTTCCCTAAATTCTTTTAAATCATAACTAAATAGAAATCAAGGTAAATCCACCAATTATCCTATATATTTTGTTATATATAGAGATCTATAATTATTAGGGTTAATAATTCCATGTATGGAAATACACATAGTACCTTAGTACCTCCGCATATATATTTATGTTGGGGACAGATTATCATCCTATGTTTTACATTCCCTTGAACCTGAGGATTTAAACTCATATTTGATATCATAGGATACTTGAATAATTGATAACATGATACTGATATGCCTTATATTAAACTAGACAAATACCATTAATTTAAAGCCTTCAAATACCTCAACCGATGTTAGAGTAACTTCTCACTAATAGAAACTCTTAAAATTGATTATGATCTCATCAAATGTTTCATTATTGGATAATGATGGATCGTGTTCATCATTGAGAATTTATTTGGAAGAATGAATTTAGAAATTACTTCCAAATATCCTCCCAAGACTACATGCAATGTTATCAGTATGTATGAAGTCCTAAGGGGAATACATGGAGAACACAATCATTATAATGAGGAAGTTCACCCCTTTTCCAAAGTTAAATGGAGACATGCTTGATTGAATTAAGGAATCACAAGATTATTATAAAATATCACGTACTCAATTTCCATTGAACTATCTATGAGAAAACCCTAACCTATATGGTAGGATAATTTTTAACCAAATCACATCTTCACTAGATGTTGTCTAGTTCACAATAATCCTAATGATATTTAATCAATTAACCCATAAGGTGACCCATTTCCACTAGACTGGGGGTATTTTTACATCAAATTTCCCACACATGTTTCCTATTGAATCATAGATAGTTTTGATACCACCCCATATTATTTAAGATAATTAATATTTTAAATACTAAGGGAATTCCCTTTGGAAAAAATTTTATGACCACATCCTTCTAATTAATAGATTGTCATAAATCCAAGTAATTCTTACTCAATCACATTACACATGTGATGAAGTTTCAAGATAGTCTTCCACACATATATTAAAATATAATAAAGTAATAAAACAATGAATCTTAAAAATAAAAAAATTTATGAATCCCACTAAGAGGATGACTGTATCAATAGTAAGTGTAATGTTTCATCCTAGGTTCCACTAACCTGGTGCCCGAGCCGGTTCACCACATGACCACAAACATGCCTCCTCATATGAAAGAGGATACTAACTATAAGTATGAGTCTAAAATGGAACTATGAGGATACTATAACCCCATATCAGAGTACACAACTAGAAGAAAATAACCAAATATCACACATATCAGAGTATGTGTAAGGAATAAATAAACTGAAACTGAAACATACTGTATAAAATGAAATGAAATAAAGGGACCAAATAAACATGTCATACATACCACCAACCACCCACTGGGATGATTACATAACATACCAAAATAAAATAAACTATAAAAATACTCCACAACACCACTGATCAAAATCCCTCACTTTATTTGATACCACTCAAGCAGTCCTGGTTGAAAACCAATAATCAAAACGAGCCTCAACCAAAACATGTGCCTACAATAAACATGTGAGAGCTCCTCAGGTAACCAAGTGTAATGGTATCCTAAGAAGGGTGTGAGTAAAACTCAGTAGGCCACTACCAATAGTGTGTAAATAAAATATCATCCATTGCAAAAATATACATAGAAAAAAAGGATAACCATAGATAAAAACTAAATAAAATAGGTTTATATTATTTAACAATGTTCAATTAATCACTTTTATCCTTTGTTCCAAAAGTTATCCAGTTTCTATCATAAATACTTGACTAAAGCTGATAATCTAAGATATATATCACAGAGGTCACTAGTTTTCAATCAAGGAACCTCAATCCAGGAATCCAACTGAGATCTGGTATGTCATGTACGACCATCCCAACCACTAGGTCACAAGTCAGTAAACATAGAACATTAGTCCATGAATCCAACCAGGAATCGTAAAACCATGAATGAACATCCCAACCCTTATTTCATAGGCTAGAAAACACATATCATTAGTTTATGAATCTAAATAGTACTCAGAAAACCATGTAAAACAATCCCAATATTGATATGAAAGGCCATGTCCATACCCTTGGGTTCAGGAGTGTTAGTCCTTACCTTGAAAAACTATGGCGCACTGGGGTTCTTGGAGCATCATTCTGGCCCACCCAAAACTGGGGAGTGGAGAATCAGTCCAACATCCCAAAACCATTAATTACAGGTCATTAAACATGGAACATCAATCCATGAATCTAACTGGGATTCAACATGTCATGTCTGACCACCCCAAATCATTCCATTAAACATTTCCATGGTCCATTACATTCTTTATATAAAACCAAATTCTGAAATAAAACTTTTTTTCCTTTACCCAAACACATATTTTTTAAATATTCTTCAAAACATTTAAAAATTAAATACACCCTTTTAACCACATCAATTTCTATTCTTAGTCACAAAATTTTCATGGTTCTAATGGACCTTTAAATCAATATAAGGCTCACGTAAATACCATATCATTTTTCACATGTCAAAAAACAAAAAAAATAAACACCCTTATTAACACTTGGAATCCACCCCTTGAAAACATGGGTCTTCCCATTTTAAAAAATTCCAAACAAGGTCCATGACCTTAATTTTCCATGAAAACCATTTTAAACCCATTTAAAATAACCTTGAGGACAAGACCTCACTTAGAAAAAATAATAACTTAAAAAACAAATATCCTTCCACTTTTAATATCCAAAACTAGGAAAAAAACCAATTCACACATTTAAAACCATTTCAAAAGCCTCATAGGAATTTTCATAAAAAATTATCACATAAAACATTACATTCCCAAAGGTCAGAACACCCCATGGGTGGCCATAGGTCTGGTCTCACATCACCACATATATAATAGGACCTGTGGAAGGTCAAAGGTACCCATCTAAAGCCAAAAAAACTTCTTAAATCAAGGGATCAAGCATATCACACATGGTCTCTAAGGAATATACCATATATACACAAAAATAAATTAACAAGACTATGTGTAAAGATCTTATAATACCTACCTCATTAGAGAATCTTTCCAAAACATTTTCAAATCACAGAGACCCTTCCAAGGCCCTTCCAAGCATCATCTAATCCCCTTGACATCCCACCGATCTCATCATGATCACCGAAGCTATAGTATCACACCATTAAACCATAATTAATTGATTATAACAATTTTAGTTAATTAATTAACTAAAAAACAACTTGGCATAATGACGGTAACCTCATCGGGTCAATCAAGTCTCATAAAAACTCTAAGAAACCACCATGGAAGGTCTATAATAAACTTCCAACACCATTCTTAGGAAAATACCTAAGTGGTGATACCATTTAAACTAATTAAATTATATCATTATAAAAAAACTATGAAAACCCACCACGATCACATACCTCAATGAAACACCATGAAACCAAGTGTAGAATCCATCTCGGGATCTCCATTACCTAGGCTAACCAAAATCCCCAGGAGAAATGGATGATTCCACCATGATTTAGTAGAATCTTAAAAAAACTAAATCAAATAAATATCAAATTATAAGGAATGAAAAGGAAGAATCAAGGAATCCACTAAAGGAGAAGCAATCACCTCAAATCCAAGAAATCATTTTAAAAACAACCCCAAAATTAAAGGAGGGAGGAGTCAAAAGGGGATTGAGAATCCCATGGCTTGTGTGCTTAAAATGGGGGAATAAGGGGGTGGAAGCACCCAAAGTCCTATAGGATATTTTGGTAAAACACTATTTTTTAATAAATAGGGGTATTTATAAAGTCTGGCTGCATGGTTTTCCAAACCGTGAGCCAACTGTGTGATTGGATCTATCCAAGGACAACACACTAGTACAATTTGGATGCATGGTTGGCCAAACCATAAACTAACCATTCTCATCCATACTGTTCAAAAACCATACCCCATATGGTTAGACCAAATGTTTTGAAAAACTATGCACCAACCATTCTGTAAGTGTTGTCTCTCTTCTGTAACAAGGCTCAAGATTTGTCTAAAATAGTGCAAAACCCATGCACCAAGGCTTAGAGCCTCCTCTACCTAGCCCAATTTCTTCTTTTTTCCTCACATAGTTTACCACAAATTGTGTTTTGAACATGAAACACAACCATGATCAATTCAAAATGAACTAAAAACATCCAGAACATCAGGGTGTCTCATGGTTTCTCCTAAATTGTGCACACCAAACCATGCACCCTTTCCAGAAAACTCCAATACTCCCAAAACTTATCCCGATGCCTCCAAAGCACAACTAAATGCCCGAGACCCCTCCAAAGTATCATTAATCATCTCAAAAAACCATTTTTAAGAATTACAACTCTTTTATATCCATTATAAGTATTAATTCACGATTGAATCTACCCAGTAATGAAAATTAAAATTCCTTCAGAAATTTTGATCTATATAGATATGAGATCTTATAACCTCTCCACCATAATACTTATCATCCTCAAGAAACCTTAGCGGTCATCCATATTCACAAACCAACCCACTCCAGTCAACACATTTTAACCAACACCCCCATTCATCTTCTAATAGCTTGAAACACTACTCAAGAAAAACCTCCAACTCAAGGCCCTCATCCGATGAAACCTCTGAGATAACATCCTTTATTAAACCAAAAACCATGATGGTTCTTACCCAAGACCCTCCCACTAAAAAATTTATTGGAACCCACCCAAAAAATAATAAATCTTTGGTTATCCCCACCATAAGATTCAGCTTATACCCACAAAATTCCATTACTTAACACCCTTTCCATAAGGGAAAACCCAACCAACCTAAACTTCCACTCCTACAACATACCCAACATGGTTCCAAACCTACCATTCCCAAACACCCATGTAAAAACCTATCATCATTGGAACCCATCCTCACCATCGAAAACCAATTGAATCGACCATATACCTATTATCCTTTCACAAACTAAGAATCTACTAGCTTTTCCTCAAAAGCCTAACTCAAACCCTAAACACACACATAATCCCCAAAAACACACCAAATTCAGATTGAAACCTTTATCACCCACATTGTTCATTAACCCTAATAAAGATATTCTTGGAGGACTCATTTCCAAATCACCCAAATCCCTCTATTGGCCCATTTCTATCATTTTATTATATTTTCTTCACTCCCAAAGGCACTCCATAACCACCCAATGTGCCCACTGGATTCCACACCCAAACCCTAGTGAGATCCCACACTTAGATCCTATATTAACTATACTTTTTTCAGTTCCTAGCATCTGAGAATGAAACTCATGGCCTTCATCGACATGCGGTCCATCTTGAGGACCCCACCCCCAAATAGTCGATGGTGAAACTCCCACCATACCACTCCACATTCATCACTCCATGAGCCTAACCTCCAAGAATCCACTTATCCAAAAAAACACCTAAGGGTAGATAAATGTATATCCATTTCTATTCTATCATACTTAGGGTGATGTTAAGATATTGGGAATGGTCGTCTATGGACTAAGAGTATGCTAAGGTTCCGTCGGTGAACACCACCACAACCCGTCCAAAGGTCCTAGGCATCCCTGCCTATAAGCGTCTCATCACATCCACATTGATCCTCATCATACTAATAACTTTACACATAACCCTACCACCTCATACATACAATCGGTAACATTTGATTCACAAACCAAACAGAATAATGTGCCACCACCTTATCATGCCTCTAAGAACCCATTAACACTTAACAATCACACAGACTCTTGTGTGACCCCACCGATTAACCTGATTCTGACTCTAACATGTCAATATTTACAAAACCTTGAATCAAAATTCATATCCACTATCCATTCCTACCCTACATTCCCATCTCACCCACCTATATCACCCTTGGTGATTCCAAAAGTAAAAGAAACTCAGTGAACCGAAACCACTTGATCCATCCCTCAAAACCCAAGTTCTATTCCAAAATTTTTACTAATACCATTTATGTTCTTAATGAATTATTGAATTATCATCACTTAAAATTCTTTTTAATCTCATGAAACCAAGAATCTCTATGTTCCCTATACCAAAAATAAACTCACACACACTGTCTCCACCCGAAGAAAACTCATGCACATGAAACTGAATTTCCTCAAGAACCCCTTGTGCTCCCAATCCAACTCATAACCATTTGAAATAATTATTCCATATAACAATTACCTAGGAAAGTCACATAAACAAAATTTACCCTCTAGAATCAATCCACAAGGATAAAACACTAGAACTCAAGTGCTTCTTATCAAACCCCAGGGAAACTTATGTGCCAAAACCCCATACTAGGTTGAACCCCTCATGCACCACTTTCAAAAGCCAAAAAACATCACTCGTTCCTCATTCACCCAATAGAAATTAAAAATCATCCAACAAATCTCATAGTCACCCATAGAAGACACAATATCTCAACTCCCAAAACTAGAGTCACATAAAAATTGTCACAAGGTCCAACTACCATGGTCTATGCCATTTCACCAAAGTACACAACTAATAGGGCACCAAACATGCACCTTTACCATATTCAAATAACACTGACAAGTAAAAACACCCTAATCTAGGGTCTCACACCCTAAAGGTTTCATACACCAACTTACTACCCACAACTAGGGAACTCATCCCCTCTGAGCATCTACACATAATACCGCTCCCTGGAGGACCCGATCATACAACCGATCCAGAACAAAATCCACCCACAAGGGGTCTAACGGTATTTTAATTTTATCAAACTAACCTAGTAAGTTCACTTCACCAACAATGCATGAGGACCATAATAGAACCCTCACCATCAAGTGTCTCACCATAGATCCACATAAAATCCCATAAAAATGAAATCCAAAAAATTACACACTAGTAGGCCAATAAATGTGGATCCTATGTTCCTCACATGATGCATGAGATGCCTCTTGCCTTTGTAGGCTAAGAGAAAAAACCAGATCATGGCCTCTTTATAATATTCCAAGAACCTAAAATCTATCATAAATTATCAAATCCAAAGAACATGTACATCACTCAATGAGAAAATCATATACAATCGTAAAATTTAAAATCCAGAACATCAATCCCATCCTTGGTAAACTATAATTCTTAATGTAATAGGCATTTATGATGCACCTCCTTGGTATCCATCTGAGGATCATACACATTCCTATATCTATTGTCTACAAAATATCAAATAATAAAATAATAGTAAAATAAAACCTCCCTCTGATATCACTTTGTAATGTATCATCCCAGGTTCTACTAAATCAATGACCTGATATGGTTTTCCACATGACCTGAAGAGCGCCTCCTCATATGCAAGAGGCTTCCAACTAGAAGTGGGGTCTATAAAGTAATTGTGAGGAGACTATACTCACTTATCATGATTAAAAACTAAAAGAAAATTACCAAATATCATACACATTAGAGTAAATATAAAGAATAAGTAAACTAAAACTGAAACTGAAACATGCTATAATAATGTGAAATATAATAAAGGGACTAAACAACCATGTCATATATACCACCAATCACCCATTAGGTTGGTTACATAAGATACCAAGATAAAATAAACTACAAAAGGCTCCACAATATCACCAATCCAAACCCCTCCCTCTATCTAATAACACTCAACCAATCCTGCGTGACCAACAATACTCAACATGATCCTTATCCCAAACATGTGCCTACAATAAACATGTTAGAGCTACTATGGTACCCAAGTGGAATGGAATCCCAAGAAGGGTGTGATTAAAACTCTATAAGATGCCACCAATGGTGTCTAAAAAAATACCATCCAATGAAACAATGTATGTAGAAAAAAGGATAACAATTGACAATCAGTTAAATAAAACAGGTTTTCATTATTTAACAATGTTCAACTAATAAATTTTATCCTTTTTTTCCAAAAGTTATCCATTTTCCATCAAACATCCTTGGTCAAATATAGTCATCTAATCCATATATCATAGAGGTCACTAGTCGCAAATCAAGGAGCCTCAGTATAAGAATCCAATTGGGATCTGGTATTCTATATCTGACCATCCCAACCACTAGGTCACAATTCGGTAAACACATAACATCAATCCATGAATCCAAAAAGGAATTAGAACTCCATATCCAACCATCCCAACCCTTAGTTCACATGTTAGAAAACATGAAGAATCATTCCATGAATCTAACCGGGACTCGAAATTCCATATCCGACCATACCAACCTTGATATGGAACATCATGTCCATACCATTGGGTTTAGGAGTGTCAGTCCTTCCCCAAAAAAACTTTGGTGCATTAGGGTACCTAGAGCATCAATTTGGATGACCCAAAATTTACGAGTGAAGCATCAGTCCAACATCCCAAAACCATTGATCACATGTTGAAAAAAATGTAGAATCGTTCCATGAATCCAATCAAGATTCGACACTTCAGGTCCGACCATGTCCAACCATTCCATTAAACATTTCCATGGTCCATTACATTAATTATATAAAACCAAGTTCACAAATAAACCTTTTCTTCCCTTACCCAAATAAATATTCATTAAATGTTCTTAAAAAAATTTAATAACAAAACACTACCTATTTAACCACATCCATTTAATTTCTTAGTGACAACATTATCATGTTACCAACATACCTTTAAATCAATAAAATGGTCACATAAATCCCAACCCCTTTTTACATGTCGTAAAAAAAACTATTACTAACACTTAGAAACCACCCCTTTAAAAAATTGGTATTTCCCATTGAAAAGATTCCAAACAAGGTATATAACTTTCATTTTACATGAAAACCAGTTTAAACCCATTTAAAATCACCTTGAGGTCAAAACCTCACTTCAAAACAAGAATCAATTCAAAAAATAAAATAAAATATAGAATTACCATTTTGATATATAAAATTGGGTCAAAACCCAATGCACACATTTAAAACCATTTCAAAATAGTCATTGTAATTTTCATAAAAATCTACTATATAAAACATTCCACTCCCAAAGTTTGGCACACCCCATGGGTGGCCATATGTTCGGTATCACATCACCATGGATCTAACAAGATTATTGGAAGGTCTTTAGTATCTATATAAAGCCAAAATAATTCCTTAAATCAAGATAAAAATCATATCACACATGGGATATAAAGAATATACTACATACACGTGAAAATAAATTAACAAGACTATGGTCAAATCTCTTAGACCACCTACCTTATTAGAGAATCTTTCCAAAACATTTCCAAAGCATGGAGACCTTTACAAGGCCTATCCAAGAATCATCCAATCCACTAGACATCCCATAAATCTCATCACAATAAAAAAAGATCTTGTATCAAACCAACAAACCAAAATTAATTAATTATAACAATTGTAATTAATTAATTAACTAAAACCAAACTTTTCACAATGCCAAAAAAATAACTCGGTTGATCAACTCTCATCAAAACTCCAAGAAACCACCATGGAATGTCTAAAATGGACCCCCAACACTATTCATGGGAAATTTAAAAAGAGGAGATAACAATTCTACAAATAATTAAATTATATCATTAGGAAAAACCTAAAAAAATTCACCTTAGTCACATACCTTAATGAAACTCCATGTAACAAAGTGCGGAATCTATCTCAGGATCTCATTTACCCAATTAGACCAAAATCCCCATGCGAAATATATTATTCAACAATGATATAGTGTAATAATTAATAAAAACATAACCAAAGAACTCCAAAACTATAAGTAATGAAAAGGAAGAATTAAGGAAGCCACTGGAGTATTAAAACTCACCTCAAAGCTAAGAAATCATCATGAAAACACCCCCAAAATAAAAGGATGGAGGAGGAGGAAGGGTTTTGATAACCCCCTAGTTCATGAAATTAAAATAAGAGAGGAAGGGGTGAAACCACAAAAAAAATTAGGAGGTTATTTTGGCAAAACCCCTATTTTTAAAGAAATACGGGAATACACTTGGTTTAGCCTCACAATTTTCCAAATCATGTGTTAACTGTGCAGTTGGATTTGTCTAAGGCCAACCCACCCACATGGTTAGCCAAAATATGCACCCGTCATGATCACCCATATTTTCCAATAACCAAACCCTAAACAGTTATTGCACATGGTTTAAAAAACCATGTGCCAATATTGATGTCAACATTGGCTCCCTTCTGTAATAAGGAACATAGTTTGTTTGAAACCATGCACAGACCGTGGAGCAAGCCTCAGAACCTCCTCTACCTCACAAAATTTACCCTTTTGACATTCACTATTTACCCAAAATTGTTATAAAATCATAAAAACTAACCATGGTCAATTGAAACTGAACTAAAAACCTTCTGAAAATCGGGTTTTTTCATGGTTTCTCCCAAATCGTGCACACCAAACTATGCACCCTTTCCAGAACACTCTAAAAATCAAAAAACATAATCCAAAGTCTCCCAACATCATCAAAAAACCTAGGGAACCTCCCAAGAATCATTAATCATATAAAAATACCCTTTTGAGACATTCCAAATCTCAAAGATCCATTATGAGTCTTGATTCAACATTTGACCTATCTAGTAATGAAAATTAAAATTCTTTCAGAAATTTTGATCCATTTGAACATAGGATCTTATAGTAAGAGAGGAAGATGTTTATTATGAAATAAAAATGAATTGTATTTCTTATTTTTTGGACAATTATGATATGTGATTCCAAGAAAATTTATCAGTAAATTTCATTAAAACTATATCCACAGATCCTCATGGGTATAATTTTAATAATGAGTTAGGTAAAGGTAATCCACATTTGTAGGACCCTATGTGAATTTGTAAACACAACATATGAAGTAAATACTCAATATAAATCAAAACTTTGAATTCTTAGGTCTCTACTAAAGTTACAATTTCTTCTATCCCAACACACTATAGATAATGGAAAACATAATAATACATCCACTTAATCTTATTTAATGAAACCTATCATTTTCATATAAAAAGATAAAATTATATGCTTAATTAAGAGGTTTAATATCTAAATATGACCAACACTAAAGTGATCCAGGGTCATGTTTCTAATTATGATGATGTTCATACATGAACCATCCCTCTTTTGATTGAAAAAAACTTGCAAAATTCAGTTGTTTTTTTGACAAGGTCTGATATGATTCCTTCAACTAACATGATATGTGATCACGAAATATATTTAATAGCCTTAAATATAGTTTAGTATAACTTTAATTATCTAAACATAACCATTCTAGAGTTCAAGATAGTCACCCAGTTCTAATCCAAACTCAAAGGAGTGTATCCAAAAATGAAGAAATAGATAACTTGAAGTCCTGATTAGAATGCCTCATGGCTTAGTGAAAAATGGTATAGCTTGAAATAATACCATACTAAGGATGGTAAATTTATAATTCTTGTTTATTAAATTTATATAATCATAGATTCATGTCTTTAAATGGTACATGGGACCTAAAATAATATCTTATATACTTTGATTCTTAATGTGGCCCACTACTAAGGACCCCCAAACAATAAGAACTGATCCTGATTATATGTTTTTTTCAAACATTATAAGGTTTAGTTTTTGTTTGGTTTTAAATCCATAAAATAATATTTATCAAAATCTTTAAGGATATTCATAGAAAAATACTTTTCCAATTTATCACTACTTTGACGAAATTTAAAACTAGAGATATCTCTAATTGAAAGTGGTAGGAAAATGAATGGGTAGCTAACTTCACTTATTGGTGGAAGGATTTGATATATTCCATCAATATGTATCTACTATAGGAGTAGATTTTTTAAATATACATGGATTGTTTTTTTGAGAAGATCTAACTTCAATATCAATTATTTATAAGTATCTTAACATATTTTAGGAGATAGATGATATAGTGAATTTTTTAGAGGATTACCTATATCAAACAAAGAAGAAATACCATATAGTTACACCTCCACAAATAAGGTAACCTAGGAAGTATGTGGCAACAATATTCTCTCTAAATTCTATGACTCACCCAATCAAGTTTTTGGTGCTACCTCTACCTAAAAATCAATAACTATATAGACATCCTAATTCAACTACAAAAGATGGGAAGATGGGACAAATACAGTAACGCCTTGAAGATAATTTTTTGGGGTGTATTAATTATATCTATAACATGTTTTAAGTTATTTCATACATTCCTTCTAAAATAAAATTATTAAATATTTAGCGATCAAGAAAATAGAAGAGTTATAATTGAGTAATCATCTCTATTACTACCTGTACCATCAATCCCGTGAGAATAAAATCCAAGCATACTATATTTTCATGGATAAGATATAAAAGATGGTGGATGAAGGTTGAGTGGAAGTGGAGATACCCAATATGAAAGTTTCTAGTGTATCCACCACCCCATTTTTTGAAGGGGATGTTAAAGAGTAGGAATGATATAAAGTTAAAAATAATGGTGTATAAAAGTTTGACAATTGGATGAATCAAAAGTCAGTTTCTTAGGTAGATTTTATTTTTTTAAGATTTAACTAACCAGTTATGTACCCTATACTCCCATGTTCTCTTGCGATAATGAACTCAGGGTCATAATACTGTTAAAGAAGGAGTATTATACATAAATAACGTAATTTTAAGGTTAATAAACAATTTTAAGAACATAATACAACTATTACCCTCATAAACATCATACCCCACAAATTTGGAAGGTATCCAATACTCAATCAGCATCCATAAAATTCTTTTGATAAAGAATAATGCTTTAATTATATGAATATTATTAGACTAGTTGATAAATTTATAGAGGGAAAGTAATAAGAGTGTGAATCAACATCATTTTGTAATTATATTTGATGATCATAATATTAAGGGCTTATTCTCAAGGCATGAATTATAATCAAGGTGTTATTCCTAATCACATTATCCCTAATATTAGAAAATGGTAGGAAATTTTGAGACCATATAATAAATAATGAATTTATACAAGGACCATTGTTGATTATTTTGTAACTTATAATTATTTAATTTGTTATATTAGAAAAAAAACATCCACATACCCTCAGAATCCTATTAAGTTTAACCATTATTGTTTTCAAGTAGTGGAAACATTATCCTGACTTTCTCCAAAAGTATCATCCTCTCAATCAAATGAACCTGAAACATGTAAAGTCAAAGGAAGACCTCATTCTAGGAGGCTTATATATATTTCATAAAAATATAATATGTTAAAACATTTTGTTACAATCTTAGGATGGATTTTAGTTTTCAATTTACTATATAGTAAAAGTAACTTAGATATGACCTCATTGAATCTTTGACCAATTTTAAAGATATTATAATGAAAGTATCCATCATTGGGGAATTTCATGTTGAAGAAAGTATACTTTAGGAATGTCATATGATTATTTCCTTTTCAAATTAGGGAAAAAGAGATGTAATATAAGGACACATTCAACCTCTTTATGCTTATATAAATCTCAATGATATTAAAATACATTAATCATCATTATATAATGGCCCTAAAATTAATTTTATTTTGGTATAAATTCTAAACTATATTTGGTACAAGTAAAGTATCTTTTCCTTATCTAAGATAATTATTCAATCCAGAAATAAAATTGAGTATATATAATTAGATTTTTTTAAAAAATATAGTTTAGGTATTTTTAATCTAATATTATGTTAATTATATCGATTTAGGACATTAAATTAAATGCAATTTTTGGGAGACCCTAATTTCATTTATATATAATCATACCTTTATCATACCATTGGTGTTTTAAGTATTCCATAGATAAATTGTTTGGAGTCCTCTATGATAATATAAACCACTTTTAATTATTTTAAAACCCATTACATTAACATTGAATATTATAAGAGAAAATTAAAACAAATATATACATAAGATAATGATTAGGTGATATCCTCAAATAGTTTAGATGGGAGTCTAGTGTATTGAAGAAACTTTTCCTGACATAGAAAACCATCTCATCCTACCAAAAATGGAAGAAGAAAATATAATTTGTTTATTATCTTATGATATTTTTTTTATTATCCATAAAACACTTAAATTCCTATAAGGAATAAAAGTTGACCCATGTGATACAATACATCCATAGAATGTGTATATAAAAATATAGGTTAACACTTAGTAAACCCAAAAATGATACTTTGACATAGTTATAGAAAAATGTAGAAAAAATTCACTCGTTTGGCGAACATTTGTTTCTACCAACATAGTGTATATAGAATCTAAATATCATATATTTTATCAAAATGATAATTCTCCCATAAAACCAGATGAATTTCATATTGAATGATCAACAATGGTTAAGGATATAAATTAGTTCATTTAATCCCAAGATAAGGATATGGAAAATCAAGATAACGATACTTCGAATGAAGGAGTCTATACTATAATAGATGGAATAAAGTAGGTGAATATAGGAATTTATAAGGATCTATAACACATGTTAATCAGAAAATTCATTCCACCTTTTGAGAAATAATAATAGATTATATTCCTTAAGATCTATTGTGATTTATTTGTGTGGAGTTATATAGAGATGTAAAGATTATACCCATGGGTGGTTTTCTATTATTTAGGTAAAAAATTAAATTATTATATGTATAATCAAGAAGTGATAAGAACAAACCCAATCCATGCTGCTATATAATAGGGAATTGTGTAAAATCAAATAAAGATAAATTCATCATGGAAGTAAAATATCACATGTATCAAAAAAAATCCCTAGTTAAGAAGAAACAAATTAGTGTATGTATCAAATTTTAGGGCCTCAAATGTCATTTTCCAAAGGAAGATATTCCTATCTATATTTAAAAATTATTGACCAATATTTCAATGAGTTATCGATCTCCTTTTAATGGATAACTATTTAGGTTATAACTATATATATGGCCCCTAATGACAAGGAATGCATGAAATTATAAGCTCCCTAAGCAGTGTACTATTACTGAGCGATTCCATTTGGTTATAATAATGATAATAAAACCTATAAATGATCCATGTATCATATCATCAAATTACTCTTGGGAAAAACAATTAAATTTTACATCTAATACTTGGTTCTTCAATCATATCAATTCTTTGATTATTTCACCTATCATAAACAAGTTTTTGACAATCTATGAAAAAATAACCTTAATATGATTCTATTAAAATATATATTTTGTGTCACCATAGAAAAATTTCTTATATATTTAGATTTATATAGTGGAATTGAGGTTTATCTTGAGAAAAATAGGACAATCATAAAAAAAAACCCCCCTCCATAGAATTTCTATGAGTTTAGAGGATTCTAATGACACCTCACCAATATCAAGTAATTAATTCTGAACTTTTCTAGATGATGTATGTATTTCCAAAAATTAATGAAGAAAGGTGAAACTTCTTAGTAATGTGAGGAATGTAAAATTACTTTAATTACATTAAGTAATATCTTCTATATATTATAGCTTTGATACTACTCATACAAGGAAAACCACTTAAACTTTAGATGGTAGTTATATAGAAACCTCCTGATGCTCTTTTAGGTCAAGAGAATAATTAAGGTAAATAGAATAGTTTTTACTACCATAGTTGAAAAATGTTAGAAAAAATGTTCATATATACTTATTTTTAGAAGAGCATCCAATATATGGTCTTTGCAGTTTAGAAGTTACATCACTACTAGTAATATCATGAAGTTTTATTGAATCAATGCCTTGATCCATTTAAGTATATCTTGAATATTTAAATGTTGACTGGTTTATTGATAGTATGGGTGCTGATACATCTATAGTTTGATATCAGTTATACTTTCTAAAAGGTAATTAATGGGTAGAGTATTATATTTTTTAATATCTCTCACAACATTTAATAAACCTCTCATTGATGTAGAATTTCTAGATAAGGAAATATTTTTATTGAAAATATACCTTGGTTTTAGGAAATAAACATTGAGGGTTCCTCTTACAACCTAACTAGAAAGAAAATAGAGATCCCAAATCTCAATAGGGTCGGTCTTGGTGTAATATTATGTTCTTCTATAAAGGAACTATTGGATTATTTATTACTCATATCAGAGGGTTGTACCGATAATAAGGTAGAATACAAAACCCTTATTATAGATATTGAGTTATACCTCAAACTACTAGTTTCCCAATTTCATATAAAGGGTGATTTTCAATTGGTTATCAAAGAATTCAATGGATATTAAACTATTTAAAAGGAGGAATTGGTTTCCCTAATAAATCATACTTGAGAATAAGTGATGTTATTACGCATTGATCTAAAGGTTTCTTATGTTCTAAGAATTTATAACATCCAAGTGGATACTCTATCCAAAACAATTTTATTTTTTACTAATATATACTAAGATGATATTATCATCCATATATCACATCGAAAAGTCATATCCTATTTTAAACGTAATAAGTTGAGGAAGGTTGGTTAAATTAAATCCAATTCACCACAGGTAGAGTCTTTATCATCTCTTGTTTATTAAATAGTTGATTTAATAACCTCAATGGATGACAATAACTTAAATAAATTTCCATAGGATCGATCTACAAAAGATAAAATCTATAGGTGGGTAATAAATTTTATCCACTATGAAAGTAAAAAGGATGAGAAATTAAACACCCTAATATTTTTATGAAATATATATTTATTGAAATAATTTGATTTCTTTGATTTAATTCATTGCATGATACACCATGATAATCGTGTACTGCACACAACACCAACTTAGCTTATATTACATGCAACACCAAGTTTCTATGAAACATAATTTTACTAGTGTAATTATTTAAAGATGAAAATTATAACCTAGGCATTATAATGGATTGTATGAATAATGTTAAATTAATTATAAAAATATGATTTATACAAGTATATATAGTTAACTATTTTATGACCAATTAATTATAAATGATAATAAAACCCTTTTAAAATAAAAGAAAATGTTTTTCCAAGAATCTATTTAATTATGCACAAGTTTGTTTTATACAAATAAAGTAAAAAATTAACAATTATTGAATTTTTTTATTAAAATATAGTAAATATAATATTTATTATTCATATTATATTTTTATAGATATTATGTAAATATAAATCTAGTTTTATGATTAGAAACTATTTTTTTTCTAAAAGAAATTTTATCAACTTTCAATGGTCTAATTGTTTTAAAACTAACTTTTTACACTTTTATAAATTATATTTAAAATAATAAACTTCTAACTTGAAATAGAGATATAAAAATTTACTTCGGTTGAATTTTTGGTATTGTTATGATAAGTTTCATGTTTTGATGAATAATGAAAAATACTGAATTTAAATTGAATTTTTTTTTCATATAAATAATTTATAGTGTTAAATTTTCTTTTTGATTTGTTTTAAATTATAATTACATAAATTTTATATAATTTAATCAAATTTATTTAATTTTAATCAGTTTTGCATTGAAGTTGGATATAAAAACATTTCAATCTTTTGAATGTTTTCACTTTAAAAACACTTTTTCTCAAATCTGTTAATAGGATTAATTTAAATTAATTTTAGCAAATTTTTTGTTTTGACTTTTTAAAAATGGATTCCATATTTTTAATCAGAATTTAAAAATTTATTAAATAGGACCCTCTTATTTTTTGACAATATGAATAGTAAATTTGATAATTTTTCTTACCACGTTTAAGGGTAAATCATGTAATTATGAGTAAAAATAATATTATAAATATTATAAAATTTATCTAACACTTTACCAAATGTTATTTTATGAGGTGTATTCAACCCTTAACACATAAGGTTCAAAATTAAATAATTTAATGAACACTTATCCATGAAAAGGACTTAGATAATACTAAAATCAATGGGAGTGAAAAAATGTCACACTCTTTCTTTTAATAAGTATAATATTTTTTAATAGGGATAAATAGAAGATATTATAGACTATATATATTATTAATAAATATAAAAGGATTATATAAATCATGTAATTTTATTTTTAATTTTTTTAAAGAAATAATTATCATAAATAATTACACAATGATGGTGTAGTAATTATTCAATTATTGAAAAACTCTATTAAGTGATATTAAAAATATTAATATAAATATAATTTGAATTAATTAAGGTGATAAACTAATTTTATAGGTGAATATGACATATTATGGGTCTATTAAATGAATTTTTTATAAGTTATATTGCTATATTGATTTTATTAAAGTCAATGTAATGAATAGTGTCAAAATTGACAATAATGATATTTTATGAAAATAATATTTTATTAAATTATTTAAAAATAATAAAAATAATAAATAAAGAAAAATGGGATAAATTATGGTCTAAAATATCATAAATATATCCTTTATGGATCAATTTACACCTTATAAGTTAAACTATCATCCTTTTAATATAAAAAAATTTGTTACCATAATTAAAATGAAAATATGTTAACTAAGAGTTAATCAAAATGACAGGGTTTAAAATTACCTCAAAACTTGTATAAAATATATTGGTTTATGATATTATCACTATATACCACATTAGATTTTAATAAATTTCAATTTTGAGTTATCTGGATTGATATTTAATTTATTATAATTTAATATTTTGAGAAATTTTAAAAGTGACCCTCACATTCATTATAAAACAACACCTCCTCCCTCATCTCATTACACCACTTTGAGTCTTTTATCTTGAAAAAAATATTCCAAATTATATTATAAACTTAACTATAAACATTATATATTTTATTTTATTCTCAAAGGACCAAATCTAGATTCCTTTAGAGGAGATCTAAAGTTTCCGTTTTGAAGAAGTGGTAATCACTCTAACCGATCACCCTCTTTTTCTACTCTTATATACCTCCTATAAATATATGATATATATATCATAAAATATTAACTTTATCATAATAAATATTCTAATTTTTTTTATTATTATGAACACACTATTATACATCCCATTTTCTATCGAACAAGAAGTGAAAGTATCACTCGTGCGTACATACCACTTATCGTCTCAACGTAGTGATACAATTAATTTTCCATCACCATATTTTATGAGTGATAATTATGATGGTTTTAATGTTTATATATGATATCTATGACATAATTATGCTATTATAATTATAATATCATATCTACCTTTTTACCATATAATCATTTGGGAAATGATAACGCCGCTCGTGCGTATGTATGACTTACCATCTCCACGATGCGATTCGTTTTTTATCTATAATTCACATGGGTGGTAATAAAGATCAATTTTATGAATATATATGATATATATAACACAAAAATTACTATTTAATTATAATATATCATACACTTTTATTATTTTTAATATGACAATAAAATGAAAACAACGTTCATGCGTACATATGACCTACCGTCTCCATGAACGATGTATTTTATTTTCTAAATATAAATTTGATGAATTGAAATAAATAACTATATTTTGAATATATATGATATTTAATTCATTTTTAATCTTAGATTCTTGGTAGTTAACCTTGAAATATTAAATTATTTTAATTACTTATGATTATGCCACACACATTTACGATATGGAATTTTGTTTCATGATTGAGTTATGATGAATTTTCATTCTTATGATTCATGTATTTTGAAATGTTAATGTTTTATTCCATGACTCATGTTTATGTACCATGATAGGTTGGGTACTAAATTTATAATTTATTCTCATGTTCACATACCCATATCATTTTATTATGCTTATATAGGATCATAAATTGATATCTTCCATGTTTACCCTTACCGAGTGAGCTCAACCTTTCTTATGTTTCCTTTCCCGAGGTTATAAAAAAAGGTTTTAAGTAGGAGTACTAAAGGGGAAGACATTTAAGGGATATGTTGAAGATATTTAACCAAATTAGAATAATGTGTTCTAATTTTATAAAGGAAATAAAATATTATAGTCCTCAGGAATGTGATTTTGAAATGTAATTAATATTCATCTAAAAATATGTAATATCTATTTAGAAAAAACCTAGGTCATTATAAGAAATTCCTTCAAAATAGAGGTTTAATGCAATTATCCTTAAATTATTCAAGATAAGTTAAATTAGTATAGTGATGATGGAATTCCATGATGATGAATGTGGTTTTGATTAGATATAAACTTATATGTCTCATAAAATTATATGACTTGGTTACTATTGACCCTCCATGATATATAGCTATAATTGTTTTGAAAAGAAGTGTCACACATGATCGATCCATGACAGATCCATCATTAATACTACAGATTTATCACATGCTATTAAATAAACTTATCCCTTATTTATAAGGGAATTGATGTTATAGGACCTCATCCTCTAGTTATTTTTCTATAATTCATGTTCATAATTACTACCACTGACTTCTTTTCAAAACAGGTTGAAGTTATACCCTTGAAATATGTTATAAAAAAGCTATGATTACCATTGTTACATCTAATATCATTAATAGACTTATAGTTACTTATACTATCCTTAGATATAATGGTTTAAATTTACATGTTTATGAGTCAAATAAATTATACTCGAAGTAAAAATTATAATCCAAACACTCTTATAATTATCATAATACAACCATTTGACAAGTAGATGTGTTTAAAAAAACCCTATATAAACTCACATGACACCATATTATGTAGTTTATGAGACTGAAATAGTGATTCCCATCAAGGTTTAATTTCTATCACTCTGAACCACAATATACAACCAAATAAATGAATATAAACAATTATAAATTTGGATGGGTGGGTGAGAAAAAACATGATGAGAAAAGTATCTGAGTGTTAAAAAATCTAGAGGTTCATCATAACTCATAAATCTGGAATTCAATAAGAAGATTAAATTTCACTCTTTAGTTTAAAGAGAATAAGTACCAACCATGATATTACTAATGATATTGGGAAAGAGTCCCCTAAAAAATAGAACCGAAATGGGAATTCCCCTAAATTTTATATAAGGTTTACCCTAATGATTCTTTCTCTTTAAACACCATTAATAGAGAGTATGTTTCACCTCCCAATAATGAAATATTTCTAATGAAGTATTACACATGATGTTTCATGTTAGGTTTAACTGGTCCATATCACATGGACCAAAACTACATGACAAAATGTATTTACCACATGATATTAAACTATACTGTATTATTATCCCCCCTATGAAATATTAAAATTCCCAGAGTGGTTCTTAATACATAAACTTAAATTTAATGTTATATTATCCAATTTTGATATAAAAAATTAATCTATAAGAATAATAATGGAACCATGAATCCTCTTACATAATATTCTAAACTTAAAAAAAAATTATTATGGGGAAATCTCATAGTCATTTTATAATATCCTTATTATCATTCATGTCTAGTTCATTCGCATATATAAAATAACACGTGGCTTGATATATTATCATTTAACATTTTTCTCATCCATGTTACGGTTTACCTAAGATATGGTGAAAATTCACCTCCATTCAAAACCCCATACGAATTTATTCTTATCTTTATAATATACATACTGACATTGAAATCCTTTATCTTAGACCCAACCACATACATTTTATTATTCATTTTTTTTCCATTTTCACCTTGGTGAATGATTCCTTCCTAAATCAAATCAATGTCCATTACATCTCTTCAACACTAATATATCATCCCTTTATCCATTATTGTTGGTTTAATTTCAATATTAATACATCTCCTTCATCTAGAACTATATGTGGCTTTATTCTGTACTTCAAAAGATATGTAGTGATTCATAGATCTTAGGTCAAGCTGCATTTTAAACACCATTTACTATTCCACCTTAGCACTGACTAGACTCTAAGAATATTTAATTCTAAAGAGTGGTCAATATTGAGACTCAAGATTTTCATAAATAAATATTAAATATTTTAGATAAATATTCAATATATTTAAAGAATAAATTTCTAAGGACCATAAAGTTTTAGTGTCTTTATATACTAGATACACAATCTTCTTATTTCATAAAAGATATACGAAATCTCCAATAAAGATCTTCTAATTTAGTAAAATTTGTAGACATAACTTACTTTAACATTTATTCATAACCAGGGGAAAGGAAATATAAGAAAGGGTGAGCTCATATTATCAGTAGGGGTAAACATGGGAGATATCAATCGATTATCATAACAAGGCATAAGATAAGAATAAGGGTATGTGATCGTGAACATAACTTACATAGTTCATACCCAGTCTGTAAAATATCATAAACATGAGTTATGTAATAAAACATTATTATTTCTAAGACATGAATCATAAGAGTGAGAAATCACTATAAATAAATCACGAACCATTAGTTTATGTCAAATAATTTTGAAACCATCATAGTATAAAAACCATTTTATATGTAAAGTTTAACTACCAAGACCATCAAATCATAGTGGATAAGGCATCCATTCCCATTTACCATAACATAATAGATCTTGTATCATCACCTGTTTACCATAGTGGATCAATAAAATTGACTTGTTTTGAATAGTGTATTAGGAACATCGACCTTTTTACCATAGTTGATTAATCATATCAAATTATTTCCCATTTTTATATCATGTGATATAAATTATTACCAAATGAATTAGAGGAAGATATAAGTCCTACCTATCAAATAATCCAAACATTTATATGCCATAAAATCATAAAATATTCATCATATCCTAACCCGTGAAAATGAAATGGGTTTCAGAAACATTTCATCATAGCATAACATGTTGAAAGAGATAGGTTTCATAAAAATTTGTCATCATAATCATAAATCATGTAGATAAATAATAATAATGGTATAACTAGATCAATTACCTAGTAAATATTATGTAACATCAAAAGATGTTATATTATTTGGAAAATTATTTTGAAATATCACATAGAACATTAATTGAGGAAAACATTCCTTATAATTTGAAAACACATATTTAAAATTTAAAATTTTCCCAAATATTAAGGAAAATTTTTTATTTGAAAATAACTTTGAAATTTTTAATGGAAGATTAAAATAATTAATTTTCCTTGATGGTGTCAAATTCTTTTCATACTGTACATGTTAAAACAAATATTCCTTTCACATTTTTGGTAAAAAGTAAAAAGTACATCGATTAGAAAATAAAAAGTAGATTCGTTTTAAACCATTAAAAAACAATAAATGGGTAAAAATATATTTAAAAAATAATTTTAGAATAGTAAAAAATTTCTGTAAAGCTTTTTTAGAATGATAGACATGGAAGGGAATGATTTTCAACCAAAGAGAGAAATAAAGTCTATTTTTTATTAATAAAATTATTTTGGTATCCTAGTTTTTAAAGAGAGGAAAATGAAAGGAAAACATGTATTATAAATAAATAAACATATTATTAGAAATAAATGGGTTTCTTGAGAGTTATACCATAATATTTGATCATCAGAAACTTAATCATAAAAGATCTTAATAAAAAATGAGATAATAACATAAAAGTTATACCAATTTGGTATATTTTGATTCATAATCCCCATGAAATAAATACAATTAGATGGATAGTTATATCCCATAATTATAATAAGAATAATCATAAAATACATTCATATGAATTATGTAAACCACACAAAATAAATAAGTGGTGAATATGTCATGTGTCTCATAGAAATAAAAGTGAAATGAAAATCCTCTTACCTCAAGTCATGAGTTTCTTTGTACACATTCTGGAATCCTATATAATAAATATAGGTTTATTATAAATATATTAAAAACCATAATCATATATATAATACCATATATTATTTACTTATGACATTTAATTACCTGTTTATTAATAATTCTTTGTTAAAATTACAATTTGGGAAATAACTACTTTGTCTTTCATGTATGTTTTGGTTTGGTATTTTTTACATTTTAATTTTATCATGATTTAATATTATAAAAAACTTAAAAATTATATAAATATAATATATATTAATTATATATCTATTTAGTGTAATCCATAAAAGTTATATATGGAAAATGAATTACATCGTTCATAGAGATGGTAGGCTGTACGTACACATAAACACTACTTCAATTTTATCAATGGATAAAATCAAAGAAAGATAAATATTAATTAAAATTTAAAGAATAATTTTTATATAATATATATCATATATATTAATTAAATATATTTTTATTACCATCTATTTCAACATAAAATGAAAAATATATCACATCACTTCATGGAGATGATAATCCACACATACACATGAGTGATGTTATCATTTTCTAATGGATTGGAAGGTAAGATGTTATATGTGATATTATAATTATATTTTTATAATTATGTCTTAAATATAATATAAATATGTTAAATCCATCATTATATCAATCTATTATACTCAGTGATGGAAAATGAATTACATCGGTTCGTGAGGGGGTATTCCGCCGTACACATGATTAACAGTTTCGTTTCCCATTTGATGGAAAAGAAAATGGATATGGGTTATGAAATTAACATAATAACATATGATTATATGGGATATAATTATGTTATTATATCATAATAGTTTAATAATATTTTAATGAGTTGGAATAAGAAACAATACAAAAATGCACAGTTAAGAGTGAAACCTCTTCTCTGGACAACCTCTATTGGTTTTCACCAAAACACTTCTTAAGAGGGATTAATAATAAAAATATTTAATGTAGGATGATGTAATGGAATTAATGAATATATTTTTTCTTGTATTTTATGTACCAAAAGTCTTTTTAAGTGTGAATAAGATAAGAGAGGGGGTGCTCTTTTATAAGTGGGGGAGAGGACACACTTGGATTTTTTGAAAAGAAAAAGGTGTATTCAAGTTTTATATATAAAAAAAGGATATAATATGGATAATTATAAAACATTATATTTTATAAGGTAGAAATAGTTCCATAAAATAGTAATTTGACAGGTTTTTAGGTCATTTTAACCCTTATTATTTTAGTTTAACGCCCTGATAAACCCGTTTTAACATTAACCTCAATAATTATTTTTTTCCATTTTACTATTCATTAATACAAAAAATTAATTTGAAATTAAAATAAAATTAATTATTATGATTAAAAATATGAAATATTTTTTTCAAAATTAAATTCACATAAATGGAAGAATTTAATTTTAAATTTATCCCATAAACTCGATGAAAAAGTAGTTTTCCAAAGAAAAAGTATTCATAAGTATTCAAAGTTTTAATATCAAAATTTAATATTAAATTTATTTAAATGGATTAAATCCAATTAATAAATATATAATTGAACTAATTTTATATTTAAAACCATTTTAAAATAAAACATATCTTATTAATCCTTTAAACAAAAAAGTAATTTTTACTAAAAATTAGTATTTATTTACTATTCATCGAAAAATTTATATTCTTAGAAAATTCTCAAAAATTAAATCATTGATATTTTTTACATTTATATTTAAAAAAAATGCAGTTTATTTTTTCAAATAAAGTTTCCTAAATTGAAAAAAAATAATTTTACTATTTGTTCACAAAAATAAATAAAAACATTTGTTTTGAGAAAATAGTATTTTTGGAGCATATAAAGGCTTTACTAAAAATAAGCACTTTTTTATCATGATATTTTATTAATATAAAACCAATACACTTAATTTTAAAAATGTGGTTATTCATATTAATACTACCAATTTTATTAGCCAGGTTATAAAAATCATGTTTAAATAATAATAGTCTCAATATATTGTGGGTCATTAAAACTTAACATTACATGTAATAAATGATATTGAAGAAATTGAATTTATTTGAAAAGAAATATTTTCTAGAAACTTGGGGTGATGCATTATACCACATTAAAATTAATTTCTCACTTTAAAATTCATCGATATGATATTAAAAAATGGTGATAATTCTGCCTCATTATATCCTCAGGTTCACATGTAGCTTCCTCAAGTTGGTGGTTTTGCCACAACACATTGAATAGGTGAGTGGTATTGTTTAATAACATGGTTTTATCTATAATCCTTAATCTCCGCAAGTTTCTATTCATAATAAATATCTTTATCTAGAGGTATAACCTATAATTTTAGTTCATATGAAGGATCAAGTATGTACTTTATTAGGAGAGATACATAGAACAAATCATGGACTTGGGAGAGGTTCGATGGAAGCTACAAGTGATAAAAAACCATCCATACTCAATCAAGAATATCAAAAGTGCCAATATTCCTAGGGATAAAATTTCATTTCTTTCCAAATCTCATAAAATTATTCCATATAGAAATTCAAAGAAACACCTTCTCACTAACTTCAAATTCTAGATCATCTTGATAGTTATTAGTATAACATTTTTGTCAAATTTATGCCACCCTTTTGTGTTACTAGATGAATATAAAATTCTATATAATTTATCTATCTATATTTAGTCCCAATAGCTTTCTTTCTCCAACTTTATTCTAGAAAATTGGAGTTTTACACTTATTTACATAGAGGGCTTCATAAGGATCCATCTGAATGCTCAAGTGAAATATATTATTGTAAGAAAAATATACTAAATAAAGGTGTTAATCCCAACCACATTTGTAATCCATTTAAAAATATCACAAAATATACTCTAGTTTATTAATGGTTCTTTCATACTAAACATATTTCTAAGGATGATATGTTGTACTAAAACTCAACTCAGTATCAAGTTCTTGCTAAATACTTTTTCTAGTCTTCATAGTGAACCCTTAAATCCTGATCAAATACAATGGAATGTGGTACTCCATGAAAAATTAAAAATTTATTAATGTATTTCACAGTAAGATGATATGGATATAAATCTTCTTTGATATAAATTAAATGTACAAAATTTGTAAGGTGATTAACTACAACCCATAAAGTATTTTTCCATTCAGATGTTTTGGAGAGTATGAGGAAAAAATCCAAACTGATGTTTTCCCATTTCTATTTAAGTATGATTAATGGTTTTAACATCCCCTTATACATTTTTCTCTCAGCTATAACTTTCTAAAATACCAATAATAGAGATACAAACTTTTCAATGTCACCATTCATTCTATCCCACCAAAAATACTCTTTCAAATATTTGTACATATTGGTACTTCTATGATGAATAGAGAATAAAGAACTATAAGATTCCTCTAACACCACCTTCAAATTGTTTATGTATTTTCCACATATATATTTCTTATACTTTATCATTCCATTATAATTAGGTTTGAATTATTGAACATTTATAACCTTCTTCTATATCTCTACATCATCCTTATGCACCTATTTAATTTTCACTTTTATATATAGTTGAACAATAATTTGAGAAAGATAATATTTCTCCCCTTCCTTTAAGATTTCAGGATCCATCCTTAGAAAATATATAAATATTGGATCTTTTATGATCCTCATCATAGATAGGCTTGCATTATTCTTTCTACTCAAATCATCTACCACCTTGTTCACCTTCCCAAGGTGTCAATTTATTGAGTAGTAATAATATTTAATCAAATACAACCATATTCTCTAGTGCATATTCAAATCCTTCTATATCAATATATACTTTAAAATTTTATAATTAGTATATATAACACACTTCAATTTTTAAGGATAATTCCTCCATATTTTTAAGGAAAAAATCATTCTATCTAACTTCAAATCACGAGTTAGGTAATTTTTCTCATGGACCTTCAATTTTCATCAAACATAAGCTATAAACATATTATTTTTCATGATAATGAAACCAAATCCCTTATTTTTTGTGTCACTATAGATTAAAAAACCTTCTCCACTATAGGGTAATATATGAATAAGTGTGCTGAGTAAGCTTCTCTTTAGTTCCTTGATATTTTATTCACATATACTTGTCCAAAGGAACTTGTCTCCCATCCGAGTTAACTTGGTAAGTGGATCAGAAATATGTGAGAATATTTATCCAAATAATATATAATATCAATCAATACTAAGAAAATAATGGATCTTTTTCACCATGGTTGGTCTGGGCTAACATTCAATATCCTCCACCTTTGATGGATCAACTTGTATAACCTCACTTGAGATTACATGACCCAAAAAATGAAACTTTCTTTAGTAAAAATTCACACATTCTAAATTTTTCATATAGATTATACTTCCTTAGGTTCTTTAGTATAATCCTCAGATGATCTTCATGATGTTAATCATTTAATAGATAATAATATCACCTATAAAGAGTAGCATGAAATGATCATGGTATTCTATAAAAACTATATTAATTAAATCCATTAAGATAGCGGGGGAATTAGTAAGACCAAATGACATAAATATATACTCATAGTGTCCACAACTTTTATGAAATGTTATATTGGGTATATCCTCTATCTTAACCCTCAATTGATGATATCTAGAAGGAAGGTCAATCTTGGAAAAGTATTGAGCTCCATGAAGTTGATCAAACAATTCATCAATATGGGGTAGAGGATACTTGTTCAATTCTCAAAAATCAATGTAGAATCTCATAAACCCATATTTCTTATTAACAAAAAAGAACTGGTGCATCCTAAGGTGACACACTTGTATTAATGAATACCTTGTTACAATTCTCCTAGAGTTACTTCTTAAATTACTACAACTCAATCGAATACATTCTATAGAGATTATTTGATATATTTATTGCACCAGGTATGAGTTCTATAGAAAACTCAACTTCATGATTTGGTGGAAGGCCAGGAAACTATTTCAGAAAAAAAAATAAACAAACTTCCTCACAATAAGAATATAATTGATTTTGAGTTTATCCCCAACCATATGAGATGAACACCCATTTTTAAAAGGAATCAATACTTATACAATGTATGTTATATCCATCAAAAGTTTATATTTATTTCCACACTGATAGATAGTCATTGGTTGTGTTGGAATATTAAACATGACTTATATTCCCTATAAATTAATGTTGGATTCATATAGAGAAATCCAATATGTTTCTAAGATAACATAAAATTCTATAAGAAGGATAATAAAAATATTTGAAGGAAGTACATTACCAAAAAAATCAATGAGAGAAGAATCATAGACATGAGATACGGTCATTGTACCATTAGTGATTTTCACTGATAATTCAACTTTTAATAATTTAGAATATAAATTAACATTCCAAGACACTTTTCATGACATAAGTAAATTTATTTAACTAATTATAAAATAATATACTTCAATATTTGAACATATTTATCACCACCCCAATATCATTTTCTATCCTCAATCCCTTTATAAAACCAACATGTTTAAAATAACTATCAATCCTCCCTAGAGTGATTAATCATGAAAAATACTTTATAAGATGTCTAAATCATGACACATTATTTTTAATCTATGAAACCATATGTTTAACTTGGGTCATTCATGGACATTATTCAATTCCCTAATAATAGTTCATAAAGAGTTAGTGAATTTCCAAAACATATCAATTGAGAGTATAAATCCAGGTGTGCATAAAGTCCCATTGTCATGCACCAAGTGATGATCGAGTCAAATCCCAATGCACCATTTTAGAAGTTATTACCCCTAGGTAAAACTATTCTAGAGAAACATCTAATTATATTAACTAGAAAAAGATATAATTTCTTGGAAACTACTTACTATATTCTTCACCAAAATTCTAGGATATTTTCCTATACTTATACTTATAATTAGAATTATCCTTAAGGTTTACACTAAATATTTTTCATCATAGTTCTGAAGGTTAACTAAAACTCCCAATAATACAAACTATATAGAACTAGGATTTTCATACATAAATATTACATCTTTTTAGATGAATATTCAATACATTTCACAAATACATGTCTGAGGATCGTAAAATTTTATTATCTTTAGTTAATAGATACACAATATTTTTATTCTATAAAATATATTAAATATATCCCATAAAGATATTCTCATTTAGAAAAATTCATAGACATACCCTACTTAAACGTTTCTTCATAACATAGGGAAATGAAACATAATAAAGGGTGAGATTAGATGCACAGTAAAGGTAAACATAGGAGATATCAATTGATGATCATAAAAAGAAATAAGATAAGTATAAGGGTATGAGATCATGAAAACAACTTACAAGGTTTATACCCAATCTATCAAAGATTATAAATATGATTTATGGCATAAAATATTATCATTTACAATACATACATTATAAGAGTGAGAAATCATCATAAATTAATCATGAACCATAAGTTCATTTCATATAAGTGAGGAACCATCATAAGTATAAAAACCATTTCATATTTTATGGTTAAATATATAGACCATAAAATAATATTTATTAGGAATCAAAACTTATTTAACATAACATAATAGATCAGGAATCATCACCTGTTTCCCAAATTGGATCAAGAACATTGACTTGTTTCCCATAGTGGATCAATCACATCTACATGTTTACAATAACAGATCAAGAATATCGACTTTTTCCCATAATTATATCATGAGATATAAATATTTACCCAATTAACTAGAGGTATATATATTTCCCACTCACCACATAATCCATACATTTTTGTTCCATAAGATCATAAAATATTCATCATATCCCAACCCATGAAAAGGAAATATGTTTCATATTTTTTCATCATAGTGTAACCTATGAAAAGAAATTGATTTCATAAACATTTGTCATAATAATAATAAATAATATAGATAAATAATAAGTGTGGTATCATTGGATCATATCCCTAGTAAATATTATGTAACATAAAATGATTTCATCTTATATAGAAAATGATTTTCAAAGATGACTTAGAACATTTCTTGAGGAAAATATCCTTTCCACATTGAATACAATTACTCTAAATCTAAAAAATTTCAAAACATTAAGAAAAACATTTTTTTGAAAATAACCAAGAAATGTTTTAAATTAATCCTCATATAATTTATTTTTTATAATTATGGAATTTTTTTCATACCGTACTTGTTAAAACAATGAATCTTTTTACATTTTTGGTAAAAAGACAAAAGTATCTCGATAGGAAAATGAATAGAAGATTAATTTTATATTTTTTTGTAAAAAATAAAACATTGGTAAAATGAATTTAACAATCATTGGATAATATTAAAAAAAATTAAAACATTTTTAGAAAACATGGACACATAAGAGAATGATTTTTGACTAAAGAGAGAAATAAAGTTGATTTTTCTTAAAGACATTATTTTCATCTCTTTAGTTTTTTATTTGTGGAAAATTAAAGGAAAAAGTTTATTCTCAATAAATAACCATAGTATATTAAAATATATGAGTTTCATCAAATGTAGAAAATAATTTTTCATCATTATAAAATTAATCATAAACAATCCCGATAAAAAATGAGATTGTAACATAAAACATCTACAACTTTGGTAAACTTTTGATTCATAAGCCCCATAAAATAAATAACCTTATATATATATTTATATCAGATAGTTTTATGGATAACAATCATAAAATACATTCTTGTGCATTATATACACCAAAAAAATAAACAAGTGGTGAATATGACATGTGTCTCACAAAAATAAAAGTGAGTTGAAAACCACATTACCTCAAGTCTTGAATTTATTCATACACGTTCATACCTATTGTATAATAAAAATTGTATTATTATACATATATTTCATAAAAATAATCAAATATATCATACCATATGTGATTTTATTATGACATTGTTTACTTTTTTATTAAGAATTCCTTGTTAAAAACATGTTTCAAGAAATAATTATTTCCTTTTTAGTGTATGTTTCGGTTTGGTATTTTCAGTACTTTTTACATTTATCATGGTGTCAAAATATCCAAGATTTTATCCATCATATAAATATAATATATATTCATTATATATATATATAGATTTAGTGTGATCCATAAAATTTTGAGATTGATAATGAATTACACCGTTTATGGAGACGGTAAGCCACTCATATGCATGAACACTCTTTAATTTTCTAGATGGATGGAATGAAATAAATAAAAATATTAATTAATATTTAAATAATAATTTTTATATCATATATATCATATATATTCATTAAATATATCCTTATTACCATCCATGTCAAAATAAAATAAAAAATGTATCACATCGCTTCATGGAGGCGATAAAACACATGTATGCACGAGCGATGTGATAATTTTCCAATGGATTGGAACGTAATAAGTTAGATGTGATATTATTATTTAAAAATTATAATTATGTTATAAATATCATGTAAATATGTTAAATCCATCATTAAATCTATCCGTAGGAGGTGGTGGTATAAAACAAATTACATCGGTTCGTGGGTCGGTAGTCCACCATACAAACGATTGACATATCTGTTTCCCATTTGTTGGAAGTGGAAATGGATTTTGGGTTATTACATTAACATAATAACATATAATTATATGTTATATAATTATGTTATTATATCATCATATTTGGAGAATATTATAATGATTTGGAAGAACAAATAATACAAAAAATTCTTGGTTAAGAATGACAACTCTTCTTCGAACAACCACCTTAGGTTGGCACCAAAATACTACTTAGGAGGGATTAATAATCAAAATAATGAATCTAGAATGTGGGGTGGAAATTAGTGAAGATATATTATTCAATTATTTTATGAAAAAGTATCTTTAAGTGTGAATAGTAGAGAAGAGGGGGTTTTCTTTTATAAGTGGGGTAGAGGACACACTTGGAATTTTTGTAATGAAAAAGGAATAACCATTTTTTAAAACTTAAAAAAGGATCATAAATGGATCAATATAAAAATATAGATTTCTAAGGTAAAAATATGGATATATAATAATAATTTTAAATTTTTTAGGTCATTTTACCCTTATATTTTTAGTTTAACCGCCCAGTAAACCTGTTTTAACCTTAACCATGATAATTATTTTTTACTATTTTTATTATTAATTAAGAAAAAAACAAATTTGAACATATTATTTTATATTAATAATTCTTATTCCAAATATGGAATCCTTTTTCCAAATTCAATTCACATAATTGGTATAAGTTAATTTATAATTAATTCTACTGGCATTAATAAAAAGATGGTTTCCAAAGAAAAAGTTTTCATAAGTGTAGAAAATTTTAATATAAAAATTCAATATAAAATTAATTTAAAAAAGTAAAATTAGATTAATAAATATATAATTGAACTAATTTTACATTTAAAACCATATTAAAATAAAAAAATATATAAAATTCTTTAAGGAAAAAAATGTTTCTAATAAAAATCAATATTTTTTTACTATTCATCGAAAAATTAATCATTTCAGAAAATTATCAAAAATTAAATCAAAGATAATTTTGAAATATATATTTCCAAAATAAATTTTATTTTATAAAATATGTTTTCTAAAAGTGTAAAAAAACACTTTTACTATTTGTTCAGAAAAAATAAATAAAATGTTTTTTGAGAAAATGGTATTTTTGGAGCATATAAAGACTTTACTAAAAACTAATTATTTTTTTATCAATATGTTTTATTTATATTATTAAAATTTTAATTAATTTTAGAAACATTTTTATTCCAATTTATACCTCCATGTTTAATGGCTAGGTTATAATGGTCATATTTAAATAATAATATTAATAGTATATCATGATTCGTTAAAACTCGGTGTTGCATGTTATATAAACTATCAAATAAATTAAATTTATTTATAAATAAATATTTCATATAAATTGTTAGTATTATAGTAAAAGTTTAGTATTTTTATTGCACAACCCCTAAAATAAACTACAATGGTATAATATCATTTGAAATCAATTTTCAATGCATGGCAAAGCTCAAACAACCGAAAATCCAATATTATAATGACCCATTAATTTTTGAATATTAAATTTATAAATTAATAAGTGCAATGAAAATAAAACTAGAAGTCAACAACTATTTAATTCTTATGAAAAATAAAATAATTTTAATTTATTTCAAATAATGGGTTTTTAAAAAATATGATTTCATTCACTTGTGAATAGGATTGATTCAATTTTTTAGAAGATTATCCAAGTAATTGGAATACATAATATTAATTTCAATTAATATAACCACAATTATTTTAAATTATTATGAATAAAATAAATATATAAAATTAGATGCATTAACAACCATATTATAAGAAAAATAAATATAAAGGCTTCTTTAATTAACAAAATAATTTAACATATTTTTTTTATCCACAATTAACACTTTTATTAAATACTTATTAGATAATAATAAGAAAATATTAATCTTAATACATTAATAAACTAAAAAATCATTCAAAAATGAATTGAATCTCAAATTTTGTACCAATCCTTATACTCTTAAATTCATTATCTCATAAGGTGAATACTCACTCAAAACTAACATAGTATCAAAAATTCATAAATAATTCATCTTAAAGGATTTATAAATCATGAATAATAATAACAGATCAAGAAAAGAACTCAAAAGAATCAATAAATTCAACTCATTGTAAAACCTTAACCTAAGTCTTCCACACTCATGTTTCCAAAGTCTTCGATTTCCCTATCAAAGTAAAAGTAGTAAATGTTTTTTGAAAATTAAAGAAATAACTAAAATATATATTATAATAAATCTTGATGCAACATTAATTGTTTTATCATAATATGTGTATTTCCTTAGAATCAAGTATTTTTCCTCCACCAACCTCCTCTTATCTATTCTTTTAAAAATATATATCTACTCATGTTTCAATGTAATCTATGTAGTTATATCAAAATATATGTAAATCTAAAAAATATAGGTAAATTTATACTTAATTTAGTTAAATATATCATTTTAAAATTTATCCATATTTAATGATTAATTTTTAAAAGATGAGGCATTAAAAAATGGTTTCCTCAGTTTAATTTTTTTTATAGTTTCCTCTTTTTTGAAACATGGAATGTTTCTTTATTTATTCAACTCCAATATCAAATGGGATTCATGATTAAATTTCAATTTCATCACAATAAAATTTGTTTTTATTAATATTTTAAAATTAAATTATACACAAGAATCGTAGTGTATTAAATACAAAATATAAAATAATTTTATTCATCGACTTCCAGCTTTAATCTTCAAAATAATCACTATGTAATCATAATTGTTATGAAGTAGATTTTTTATTTCCATATTTAAAATCTTCCAAACTCATTTAAATTTATCCAAATGATCCATTATTTTTAAAAATAATAAAATATAATTAATTAGAATGAATTAAGATAATTTAATGATGAAATTCATGTTGAAAATGTATAAAAAATTAGGTTCGTCAAATTCCCCTATACTTTAATTTTTTATTATACTCGAGAAAAATATAAAAATTTAATTAAAAAGAAAACATAATTTTATAGGAGAAACTTCAAATTCATAATGCTCATAAATATAATTCCATAACTACAAATTTTAAAAGAGCACAACTCATTCTAACTAAATTATTAAATAATGGTTCCTATATGACTTTAATTCCCCTAATTTCCATACTTTCACTCAATTTTTTAATTTTCATTATCATTTATGGTCAATTGTGATATACCTTAAATGAAACCACTAAACTCATCACTCAAGGGTTATTTAACTCAATTCATGATTAATAATAAAGAACATGAATTCTAACCATAAACTTGCAATGTATATAAATATCAACTTATGAGACCAAATCACATTAATATTGAGGGATTTTAAAAATGTTTTTCTTTGATTAATGGTTTTTTGGTATTTATATATAAAAATTGAAAAAGTCACATGGATGGGGATTAGATATTAATGTAATTTCATGATTTATAATTCAAAAATCAATTAAAACACATTATTAATTATACTTTTCCAAATATATTACTCGTTTCAACTCCTTTTCTTTTTATCATATCAAAGGATAGAAAATAATAATAATAATACAATATTATCTATCCATTCTTCATATTTTTCTATTTATATTTTTTAGTGGGAATCCATGAAATTATACTATAAAGAAGCTTTGAACCATTCTCTTATAACCAATTTATATTTTTCACATTATCCCTTTTAAATATTCTTCTTCCCAAAAAAATCATGAAACAATATTTTCCACATAAATATCTTATTTTTAACCATAAAAAAATACATTGATTTGGATAGGAATGAAAAAAATGGATTATGATGTGCCTTTTCTACCAAAATGTCCAAGATTTATTAGGGATTAATGATGGGTATATTGAAATGGTAGTCTTAATGTTTTTGGGGATAAAAAACAAATTAAAAATGGACTTAGTCATTTTAATATGAAATAACTCTTATAGTTTTGAAAAAGAAATAGGGGTAGTTATAGTTTTTTTAAATTCATAAGATTCACTAAATAAATAGGGGTTTATACTGATTTTATTATAGGGGTTCATAATACCTCTTAGAAATAGGGAATAAACTATTATTAAATCACTCATTTAATGAATTAAAACAATAATACAATCAATATAAATTTTGAGAATGACCCTAATGATCAATGGTAATTCACTAGGAGGGGTGGGGTGGGGGTGAATCGGTGAATTCAATTACTTTTACATCATTTTTGAAACAACCATAACTACCAAATAAATTTACTTTTTGAATAAAATTATATAAAAACACATTGTTGGTAAAAAATATTTACATTGTTCAATAAACCCAATGAGTATTTATACCTTGGATTAATGTAGATTCACATAAGATCGTATAGTATACTGGTTTCATCATGTATATTACAAATGAGGAAGTTTTATCCTTGAACCCATGTTAAAAAATAGTATTTTGGATATGTAACGTTCCCCACATTGAGACAAGGATATAAAAATTTATTTCAAAAAAAAGAGAGTCTTTAACTAAACAATACTTCCATAGAGTCAGCTTGGTGTTGTTTTTTCATTATCTTATTCTACTTGCATAGAAGAAAGTAACGTATTCCTCTTATTTTATCTATTTTAAAAATCTATATGTTTCTGTGAATATATATATATATATGTGTGTGTGTGAAATAGAAGGGAATATATTTCCTTTTGAAAAAATAATAATAACTTTCACATTAAAATTCAAAATTTAAATTAAAATATTCTAGAAGATAACTAACTTCAACCACTCTTAGCTTAATCTTAACTGTATCCATATTTCTTCTTATATTTTAGTCATTTTATGTATCCAAGTAGAACATAACATAATTCACTGCATGAATGTATGCATCATGGTATGGTCAATTAGTTTTCCTCAACTAAAAAAATTCATTTTTCTTCCTTTATAGTGCAACAATCTTGTTTGTAGTGACAACCATCTTGATCCCTTAGAACAACCCAAAATTTTAATCTTGTGGTTTCTTGTGATGATTAAAAGAACTTAATTTATTCCCAAAGACTACATGGTCATAATGAAATATTATTTTCATAGTTCTAACCAATTACTCCTCTACTTATTGATTCCTGATTTTGATTTATGATATTTTATCCATAAACTCCATCTTCAACAAAGTCTAATTTAGAGCCTTCTGAAATATACTTTAATTTATAGAAAATTATTCTTATAATTATTCCATATTAATTTCAAAAACCAGACATTTAAACTTCTATAAAATCATATTTTTTGATAATTCAATAATAATACACATTGAAAAAACATATTATGTGTCACATATTATTTATAATATCTTATATCAGAAGCCTATACTGAAGAATTTTCCAAATTTAATGATAAGAAAAAAACTTATGTATGATATTAAAATATCACACGTATCTAAAAAAACATTTCATAACATAAGAAATAATTATCCCTTTTCCAAAATTATGATCTTAAAAAATATAATATGCATTTACTATAAAAACGTTACACATTGGAGGACCATTTTGTTAAAAAATTCCAATAACACTACACCTAAAATATTTTAGTGGTATATTTCCCCTGAAAGTTTCTTTTAATATTATCATACTTTTTGAGATGAGTAACATTATTTTTTCAAACTTGGATTTGAAAATTTCTTCTCCATAAGAATATTCTTCTTCTAAATTTTTTTATTTATTACAATTCTATTGTTTTGAGGCTTTAATGAAAATTTCCTTTTTAGACTCACCCTTATTTTTAAATAAACTTCCCTTATAAATTTTATATTTTATAATAATGATATGTAAATCATATAAATTAAGTGTAACTAGATAATAGTCTCTACGTGTCTATAATTTCTCATAAAACCTATCTGGAAGAATGTTTAATATCTTCTAAAAAACCATATTATCCTCCAAAATTTCACCAAAACCACTTATAATGCTCATTATTTCATTAACTCTTGAAAAGAATCAATTTACTCTTTATTTTTCTATCATTTTTAGGTATTTATAATTTAAACTATAGATATATATTTTATATTTATTCACTTCAACATTTAATTTATAAATATTTTCAAACTTATCCCATATTCTATTTATTGTCTTGATACTTTTTACCTTGAGAAATTTATTCTCTGATAGAGATGAAAATATAAAATTTCAATCATGTCCAAAATTCTCTATGTTCTTTTAATTAACTACCATAATATAAAAACCTTCAACATGAGGAAAAAATAAATCAGTCCCAATATCTAAAACAACAAAAATAAAAGATAATAAGTAGGGAAGTATCTAAACTTTACATATATAGTATTTTTTCTCTTGAATGTGGAAATCCAATTATTGTTATGTGAATACAAATTTTCTATTATTTATAATATAAATTAAAAAAATAAATATTATAACATATAGGAACACTTTATCTCCAAAATTAAAATAGAATATCATTAATAAAGGGAACCTGGCCGCTTTGATATCACTTGAAAAGGACCATCAAGATCAGTGGGAATTCACTAGGGAGGGGGATGAATTAGTGAATTCAATTTTTTATGTTTATTTTTGAATAAACCATCAAAACCTATTATAGTAAATTTTGGACCTCTGTTACCTACTCTAACAAACACACACAATATACACAATAAATTTACAAGGTTTACTACTCTAAATGACTATCTTATCTTTGGTATGATCTAGAGTCACCTGAGATCACACAATTCAATAGCTTCATCATGTGTATTATAAAAGAGTAGGGTTTTACGTTTAATTCACCTTAAAAAATATTATTCTAACTATATTAAGTTATCCCACACTGATAAAAAGATATAGAAATTGGTTTCAATAACAAGATATTTTTCAACTGAACAAGACTTTCATAGAGTTGTAGTAGTGTTGTTTCTTCTTTATCTTATTCTACCAGTAAAGCGTCGTGTCTCCTCTTAAAATTATTTTATCCATTATATAAATATGTATATTTAAATATATATATATATATTCATAGTATTAGTGAATATATTTCCTTCATATAGAAAAAACAATGGCTTTTACATTCAAATTAAAATTACAAATTTGAATATTTGAACTGATAACTACCTTCATCCAAAATTTACTTCTTATTCAAATTTTAACTCTTATTATACTTAATTTTTATTCATAATATCTATATTGGTATACTATAATATAAGTTATGGAGTTACAATATATATTTCATCATGGTAAATAAATTTTATTTAACTAATTTTTTTCTTCTTCCATCATGGCACACCAACCTTCTTCATAGTGTGAACCTTATTTCTCCTTTAGAATAGATTTAAATTTAATTCTAACCATTAATCATCAAATTTTAAGGATATTATCCAATTATAAATGACTGCATGGATACAGAGTAATATAATTTTCATAGATTTAATTTTCTTCTCCTCTATTTATTGAATAATAAATTTACTTCATGATATTTTATCTATAAACACCATATTCAATATTATGTGATTTTAAAATTTTTAGATATATTTTAATTCACCAAAAATATTTATTCTAATAATTACCTATTATTTTTTGAAACCCACCATTTTATCTTATAGAACATCACATTTTTGGCTAATTTAGAAATAAAATGCTTCCAAAAAATATATTACATATCATGTAATATTGTTAAAATATTACATATGAACCCTATACTAAGGAATTTTCCAAATTATATGCTAAATAAAAAATTTAAATACAATATTAAAATATCATATGTATCCAATAAAATATTATAAAACCTAGGAAATGCTTCTTCCTATTCCATAATTCAAATCCTGATAAATATATTACACATTGTCTATAAAGACTTTATCCTTCAAGGACTTTACTAACATTCAGGTATATTGAGAATAAAAACCTTATGCATTAATGATTTTGTTTATTTTAAACACTTTTGAATAAAAAGACTTACACATTATAATAGGTTCTTACCATTTTCTATTTCTCTGGTCTTCAACATAAAATACTTACACATAAAATACTTAGGCATATTTTAGTCCAAATTCTACAAAAACACCAAAAACCTTTAGAATAATTACAAAACTCTCCAAACATCTTCTTATAATGTTTAAACTATTTAAAATCCTTCACCTCACATAATGAAAATTTTTTGTGAGTTTGAACATTATTTATTTATTTACAATAAAATATAAAACAATAAACATATCCACTCAATCTTTTTCAATTATTCTTCAATCATGAGTTCAATAATATTCCAAAATATCTCTCGTTGTAAATTTTTTTAATATTATTAATGAAATAACAAGATAACATATTTTAAATCATTTAAAGATCAACCTTAAAAAAAGAAAATATATTTAATATGAAATTTTTCATCATGGGTCATCATGGAAAAAATAATCAAGTGAGGTCTAATGATCCCTCCATATAAATGAATTAAAAATTAGCCACATTGTTTATCTAAGTGAAGGAATGGATTTAAAAATTTGAATGAATTAGAATATTCTTAAATATTTTATTATATATTTTCTATATTGATATTTAAAATGGCAATATTTTATTTTATATGAATATTATATAAAAAATGATGGAGATTGGGTCTATATTAATATGAATTATTTAAAATTATGAATCTATGAAATTTTTTTATCTAATGAACTTGAAAAAACATATATTATTTGTTATATTTGGTTCCCTAGGACTGAAATTATCATGCAATTTCAAATATGAAACCATATTCTTATTATATAAAGGATTTAATTATGTATAATTTATGTGATAATTTCCTAATATTATTTATGGAATCAATAGTTTATAGTAACTACTCACAATAATGAGAACCTATAGATTCTATAAAGATATTATTAAAATTATTTCCTATGATTTAGATACATTAGGATGACCAAAACATATGATATTTTAATATCAAGTGTTGGGGGATCATGAGTATTGAAACTTCTTATTATAAAGTTATCACTTAGTGATTGACAAGAAAAAAGGTATTGAGGATAGTACCACGAAAAAGAAAAACACATGATTAATGTGTTGTTAGATATTATTATATGTGAGAATGTGTATTAGTCCTTAGATTTGAGATCATGATCGATGTGTATCATGATTAACATACCTAGATTCATGATTAAAACTATGATGTTTTTACTACTCGAAAAGTAGCGTGTGTCAGTTGTGTCATGAATTTTATTCCATTTATTTAATGGTAAATATATAATTTACCCATTTTGAGTTATTAAAAAAGATATATCTATCCCTTTGATTGATATTGAAGTGTCTAAATAAAATTCATAGCCATAGTAATTACAGACATGTTTTTTTCAGTAATTCAAAAAGATAAATCAAGTTTAATGGGTGATGATACAGGTATAAATCCTACCTGATGAGACAATGATTAAAAAATCGACCACATTACATAATAGAATTCATAGGAAGGTCATATTTATTTATACAACATATAATTTTCTCTTTTGGGGCTATGATGTGTTGTTTGATACATCTCCTAGTCTATGGGTAGGGACTACTACCATTGGGAAATTTTCCTATATAGTCACAAACTAAGTGTATCAAAAATATCATTAGATTTAGTTAAATATAAGTTTAAGAATAAAATTTTATAAAATTTTAGGAATGATATTAATTGAATTTATATTTATCATGTATTCAATCACAATATTATTCAAGTCAAGAATAATTAGATTAAGTTTTATCTCTTATTAATTAATGATATAAATATATATAGTGTTTATTTATTCATGATATGTGTGAAGATAGTATTTATTTATTTATTTATAAGATAAGTGAATAAAAGAAATATTTATTAACAATTTTAGTGAATATAATATTTATTTTATCATACGAACATAATTTTATTATTCAAGGTTTGGTAATATTTATGAGAATGTTTGCAATGATTCACTGATCTAATTAATATATTTCTAATAACATTTAAATAAATAAATATCTAATAATTTAATAAATTATATTATATCAATACTTGAAACCTCAAAATTATACTGGTTTTATTATTATGTTAAAGAAGGTGACATGGGGGTTTTTATTAGGGTTAAATTAAAATAAATGACTTTAGTTATTTTTTTTTAACCTAAGTATAAAAAGTAATATATATCATATGTTTGATATGTGTTTCTATTTCTACCTAATTTTCTTATAAATACATAGAAATATAAGTAGAGATAATCCTCTCACATCTATCAAGATTCTAAGGAGAGAAAATAAGAAATTTATACATTTGATCAAGAATGAATGACATGTAACACTTGATTCCCTCTTGCTACCACTCGAGGTATCAAGAATGCTATTTAGATATTTTTTTATGACATATGGATATCAATATAAGAATTATTGTTTGAATTCTTGAAGTAAGGAAAATATTTAGATGATCGATGATTAGTTTAGCGACATCAATAATGAATAAAAATAAAATCGAAATATAAATTAATCCGGGTATTTATTTATTTTTAAATAATTAATTATAAAACATATGTGGTGATCCTATTAAAGTATTAGGGTTAATTTCACTGAGTTTAGATGGGATATTTTAATTTTCATCATGTTTATTCGCTTCAACTGAATCCGAATCCTGTAAGTGGTATCATAGTAGTCACAATAATTTATAATAATTATTTCAATTTGATGTATCAAAATTCATCTCAATGATCTAGTTTTGGTCCTATTGGGTTATGAATGTGCGTGAATTAGAGTTTTTATGGTTAATAAAAAATTAAAGGAGACAATATTTGATTTAAAAGAACATGTATATTTTGTTAATCCTAAATAAAATAAATAGTATGAAATTAAATGTGATGTTTGACTGAGATTTAATAAGGTTTTAATTATTGAATTTTTGTTAGATAAGACAATATATATTTATATAATTTCATATTTATATATTGTATAAAAAATAAACATATTTTGGGGGAATTTTCACCCCATGGTATCCAATTAAAACCCTTTCCCCAAAATCGGGAGGGGGGATGGAGTTTGTTTTTAAAAATATAAAAAATAATAAATTAAAGGGGAAAAACTACCAGGATAGCCCCCATATGATTCCCCTTTATATATATATATTAATAATTATAAAATTTTAAAATTACAAAATTTAAAAATTAAATTTTTGGAGTTTGTAAACGATACATAAGGACCACATGTGGAAATAAATAAATAGATTTATATAAATTTATTAATTTAAAATTATTTAATGGACATTGAGATGAATTTTAAAGTTTCATTCATTGAAAAATTTATTACGTTTTGAATGATCATGATCTTGACTGACCTTTGTATGTTTGGATTAATTTAATTTAATTATTATATGGTTAAATTTATAAAAAATATTATTAAAATATTTTTATCAGTTTTTGTTTTTTCACTATTTCTTTAAATTATATAAGGATATGCATGTAAAAAGTTTGCTATTAAATATAATTTATTCTACCTAATATCGCCCAATATGTGTGAGAGTATAAAATTATAAAGATAAAGATTACCCCATGAGGCTATTCAAGTAACAAATTGAAGTTAAATTAAAATAAAGGTGAAGCATAGGAGAACATATGATGATACAAATCAAGCTGATATAGATGTAAAGAGTTTTTCCCATAGGGTCAAGGTTGGTTAATTATTAGTCAATAAACCTACTATAAGTTTAATTCTCATGATCATATCACATATATTTATCTATGCATGGTTAATTATTAAATAATATTACATTCATATAGTTTTAATAATTAACAAGAATTCTCAGATAAAAATTGATTATTGCACATAATAAATGGTTTTAAATGATTAATTATATCTATAATCATTCAAATAGAATAATTAGTGAAAATTCATGGTAAAAATGAACTTCATATGCATGTTTAATTACAATCCCTAAAAAGAAAATATTATGTCACAACCTAACTTTCATCATTTTACATAGAATGAAACATTTGATCTAGGTTCTTATCTAGCCATATTCAGGGAATTTTACATTTATAAAGGATTTAAAATGACAGTGATGGTTTCACATAACCAAATTATCATCAAGAAATTTTTTTATAGTTTTACTGATGTAATATTTATGAAAGTATAGAGTAAATCAAAGTAAGGGATTTAAGGATTGGGGAGACCACTCAAAAGATCAAGGAGATTCCAGATACTGAAAATTGAAAGATTAAATCCTACATAAATATATTTAAGGAGTGTTTAATGCACATAGTTTGTGTACAAGAAGGGAAATTTAGATCTTTTCCACAATAATATCATAGTAACTAGATATTATAAATCTAATGGTGGTTTATGTTGGGATGTGATAAAATAGGAAAAGATATAAAAGATATATTAAAAAATAATATATAAACTACTAATAATGAGAATGTATCATACTATTATTATATTTATTATATAAAATAGAGACAAATAACATAGGATCACTATAATAATGTCATATTTTGGATAAATAGACTACCCTTATGAGTGTCAATTATCAAGAGTGTCACCAGATATTACACATTGTACTACGATATAAAAAGAAATATTAGGTATTAGAATCCTAAATACCTAGTGCACATCCTTTAGAAGATAAGGATAATGAGAAATATATCCAGTGGATACATTTGGATGATACATTGGATATACAATGCATATGTTAACATCATTTTCAATTAAGATGCATAAGAAACACGAAGAAAAAGATAATTATTCCATGTTATCTCATCTTCAAGATATTTAATAGGAAATATATATACAAGATAGATAATAAATCTCTAAACCACTATTCAGGTGTAAGTTATGGTATGGGGTCCCTTCTTGACCACATGTACTCAAGATAACAAGGTACATTCTGCATTTATAGAATTTGGGATTTAATTTAGATAGGGAGTTTTCCAGATGTCTCATTATCTCATCTATATCTCCCAGTTTCTCAAGTTTTATTATTAATTTTAATATAAAAAACTTAAACAAATCACTTCTATAAATTTTTATAATGATTTAGTAAACTAAAAAAACATTAAAAAAGATAACTCTCCAGTTTTTATAGTGAATAGAAAGAAGAGTAGATCTATGTATCCATTGGGAGGATGAAATAAAGGTGTCCCAAAAAATATTCCTCTATGAAATAAAACTATTTATTGGGAGAATAATGATAATGTGGCTATTTTTTCATGTGGAAAGAAATAACATTTGAAAAAGATATGAAATGTACTGAAGAGGAAAGGGAAAGATTCATGTGCATTCATCATTAAATGAAATTTATCTATTTCTATAAGTTGTATATTAGATAGAGTTTTTGAATAATATATTTATAACTATATATAGTAACCAAGTATTTATGACTGATTAGATAAGTGAAGTAAATCTTTAAGCTATTAATTGAAAAATGATTTATATATTAATTATAGAAGATTACCAGTTCATATTTCCCAATGGAATGATTATTGTATTATTAAACAGTTATTATTAGTTTTTTATTACCATAACATTAATTAAGTGTCATGTTTAGAAACAAGTGAATCTATTTCATGTTTATAAACAAATGGACATCATCTAATTTTACAAGAAACATTTAAACAATGGCTTGAGTATATAATTTAAATGGTAAATACTAAGTATAAATAAATGATTAAATAAATTCTCATAACTCATATTATAACTTATTATTGCATGTTTTTCTTTTTTTATGTAAAGTAGAAGCATTTAAAACAGTTAAATATATACGGGTGTTTATAAAATTCTGATTAAAAACCCTTAGTTTTATTATTATTATTATTTATATGAAAAAATAACTAAAGTATCTTTTATAGTTAAAGGTGAAAAATCTATATATCTTATTGATTAAATTCATATAGCTCCAGGTAGACTATTTCTAGTAAGAATCTAGGGGTGGATTCCAAAAATTCATTACATTTTATAAAAAAATTAGGAGATAAGAATATATCTACTTGATAAGGTATAAATCAAATTACTATTTAGATATTAATAAATATAAAATTATAATATAGAATCAATTTGGTTAGACTATAAAGAAACTATAATAATAGTAATGTGAAAAATACCTTAACCATGATTTTTTTTGATATTGAGTTATGTTATTATTTTATAATCTTTTAATGAATATTCATTACAAACTATTCCATACACAGTTAACCAAGTGTGCTAACTAAGGTGGTAAATTAGATATTATATGAGTTATAATATGGAAGGAAAACTCATTCTATAACACATAAATGTATAGGGATGAACAATATTTGTTAAGACTATTAATAGAAACAACCCTTTATTATGAGAAATGATGTGTATCATTATATGATATCAAATAGAAAAGAGTGATTATGGAAAAAAATGACATATATCTTGAAAGGAATCATGTCCCTAAATGATATAGAGGGAGAAATATAAACTTCAATGAATTCAAGGATTAAGGTACACAAGAGTTGGAATAGAAACTAAATCTATACAAGAATCAATGGGAGAAATCATTCAAGAGACACAACATACTATGTAGGTCAACTAGGGATGTTTGAAAACCAAAGATATATGAATTTATTATCACTAAAGAATGTGACCCGTTATTTATTGTGGACATCTAACCCATATCCTATAAGAATCATGAAATAGAAACTTACCATGATTGTAATAATTGGTAGATAAATCCATTTATATATTAAAATGCACATCATGATCATATAATGTTCATTTTAATAAATACATAAGATAATTTAGTTCAATTATTAATGAAATTGATCATTGTATCTATAAAATTTTATTGTGAGTTCCATAGTTTCTCTCAAAATAAATGTAAGGGGAATATTATTGATGGAAACAATATAACAATCTTATAATATTTTGAGAATTTATTAAATAAATGTTTTACAATGAAATATTTGGATAAAGTAGGTCATATTATAGAGATAAATATCTATAAATATAGACCAAATAGGCTATTTAAACTATGTCAAAGTAATTCCATTTTTAAGGTATTTAAATATAATAGATATAATAATTAAGAGAGGATTGTTGCCTATTCCACATGACATAATGTGTATAATTTCGTTCACTTCAATAATAAAATAAATCATTTATCTCATGTTATGTACTAGTAAGTTTGGATAACTATATTGAGAAGGATTTGAAACTATCATAAGGTCCTAGAGTTTAAAATGGGATCTATTCCTTCTATATATATTAGATGATGAACTATCCATAAAGGGATACATAACTAGTTTCCATAATGAATAGTTTAATATAATTTCATAGTTTGCATAATAATAGTGCAATGGAAAAGAGTAGATCAATGTAGACTATATTTGTAGACTTTATAGAATCTATGTATATCATAAAATCTAATGTATCTAAAGAAGTGGTATGTATCTATTTTTATATATAATATCTTTGGAATTTTTATTCAAGGAGATGCAGTTAAAATTAGTCATATAGACATTGAGTTGAATATGGAAGTACCAGAAACAAAACAAATACCATAGTTAAAGCATGGATATCATGTGATAGCTAATGAGTTGAGAAATGTTATCACTTGTTGCCAATTCAAGTTGAATTATATTTGAGTTAGTGACATATAACCAAATTTATCATATACATTCAGTTACTAGAACATATTCTTATCACATATTGACATTAAGTTTTCATGTTTAATGTGTTAATTTCCTTAGAGTTTTTGTCACATCAGTGGGTTATAGTAGTTTCCCACTATAATGAGAACCTTGAGATGATATGAATATATTTTTAAAACTATGTCCTATGATCCAGACACATCATCCACATGGGAAAACAATGATATATGAATTTGTTTTTGGGGGATTATAAGTATTGAGACATCTCCTCTTGAAGTTAATACTTGGCGATCTCTAATAACATTGGTGAAGAGGATAAATATTCCGATAGGAACACCACATAATTAAGGTTTAATTACATATTAATATCTACAATATTATTTACTGGAACTTATACTAGTGATAATTATCAATGTATATCATGATTAATGTACTTAGGTGCGTAATGAAAACCATGTTTTATTTACACATAGTGAAGTATCTTGTGTCAGGTGGGTCGTGACTGATATGTCATTGATTGAATTTTTAAGATAGAAAATTTTCATTTTATTTTATGGAAGAAGATATCTTTGTCCCTTTAATTGAGATATAAGTGTTAGAGTAAAATCTATGTCCAAGGTAGTTTACAAAAAATTACATCTTGGTAAGTCAAAAAAAAATATAAATCAAGAAGAAAGGATAATGATGCAAGTATACATATTACTTGATGTGATATTAGTTGAAAAGGAAATTATATTACATAGTAAAATTAATGGGAAGGTTAACGTTGTTGTTGCTACAACTTATTATTTTTCCTATGGGGGTTATGATGTGTTTATAGATACCACTTTTAGTCCATGGGTTTGACCTAGTGACACTAAGAAGGGACCCTAAAGGGTCATATACTATGTGTATCAAGATACTCATTAGATTCAGTTGAGTATATATTTATGATTAAATTTATTCATAGTTTTAGGAATGTTATTTACTCAATCTATATTGACCACAAATTCAATCATAAGATTATTCAAGTCAAGAATGAGTTATTTTAATTTTATCTCTTATTAAATCAGGATATAAATAAATACAATATTTATTTATTCATGATATGAGTCGATATAATATTTATTTATTTATATGATAAGTGAATAAGATACATATTTATTCACAAGTTAAGTGAATATAATATTTATTTTATCAAATAAAAATAATTTTATTTTTAATGGATTGATAATATTTATAAGTGGATTTGGATAGATTTAATGATAAAATAAATATATTTAAATATCATTTAAATAAATATTTAGTTATTTATTTTTGAAATTATATTATATCAATACATGTCTCCTAAAAATAAAAATTGATTAACTATTATTTTATGTAAGGTTATATTGGGTATTTATTTGGGTGAAATTAAAATTAAAGACTTAAGTTAAATTATTTAATTTTTATAACACAGATATAGAAACTAAAATATGTCATTTTTTTGACATGCAATTCTCATTTCAGATAATTATTCTCCCATATATCTTAAGTTTATAGAGATATAAAATTAGATATTTATATACATGATCAATAAAAAATGATGTGAAACAATTGATTCCCCCATTATTGAATCTGAGATATCTAGAAGGATGTTAAGAGATTCATATATTTTGTGTGGGTATCACTAGAATAATTAAAATTTATATTTTTATGGGAATTTAAATATTAAGAAAATTAATGATCGGGTTGGAGGCATTAATGAAAGGTAAAAAAAATAAAAAAAATAAATTACTTCTGGTAATTAATTATAAATTATATATGATGAACCTATTCAAGGATTCAGAAAAATTATTTCAATTTTAAACAAGGTTTTTTAATGAGGCATCCTATTTCACCACTTTTTTTGTGCTTGAATCCTTCAACAATAATATAAAAGATGAATTTATTTATTAATTATTAATATCATTCCCATATATTTTCACAAGGAATTATAAAATATGATATTTATTCATCACAAAGAAAATGAATTACATGGGAAACAAAATTGAAATCCAAAAACTCAAAAATGATTAAAAAAAATATAAGAGATAATATCTTAAGTATCCTTAGCGACTACATCAACATATCCTCTACTACCCTTTATATTCTCCTCCTCCCCAAGGAGTTATCTTTAAGAAACTTCTCTCTATAATCCTAATCTTTGGTATTTATATAATCGAATTATTCCTTACCAGTGATTTTCCTATTGGATGTGGCTGTATCCACTTCTAATGATGAAACTAGTGAAATATCCCTTAATGGTGTATGATTGTTGGATACCTCAATTAGACTATTTTTTTATGCTAAAGGGTTTCTGAAGTCTAAAAATCCCATGATAGCTCTGGGGTATGTAAGCGATGGTTGGGATACCTCAGTTACCACAAATATGGGTTTCTCATTATCAAGATCAAGTGGAGGGCCATACTCCAGCACATGTATCTCCTAAATGGATATGGAGGATCTATTTCCATGTGATGGGTCAATAAAGGAAACCTTATTTTAGACTTCAATAATTTTACCCTTTCTTTTTCAATTATTCTCATCATTTATTCTCTAGGATTATTTTAATGGATCCATAAACAACCAGAAAATTAGACAAGTACTATGTATAACTTGAATTGTCAATGTGATTTCGGGTTGTACCTCAAAAATGGTGGTAAGAGGTGTAATATGTGTAACGTCCCAGATAAATAAGGAATAAGAAAATTTTCATATTTATTAATTTTTGTAAATTAAATATTAATTTTATATTAAAGGGGATGCTATGTTCGATAGCATACCCGATACACAACAACATGTTTCTTGGAAATCTTACATTGCACACTAATAATATAATATTATTATTTTAAATGGTCGTTAACTCCTAGACATTGTATTGGTGGGAATGAAAAAAACTAAATACAATATAATTATATATGTTTGTTAAATGTAATTACTTTTATCCAATAAATGTTAGAGGCTTAAAATGTGAATGAATCTAATTTTAAGCATAATTTACAATAAAAGGCCGATTTACCACCTTTTATTGGAGAACCCTTTTTAAATCTAGGTTTGGTCACTTTAATAAATTCTATAGGAAAAAATAAAATCCTTCTTTAGAATGGGGACATCAAAATTTACTTTGTGTAAATTTTTGTAATTTTTCGGATAAAGTTCATTTTTTTAATGAATAGTGAAAAATATTGTATTTTAATTCAAAAGGGCCTTTTAATATAATTTATTTATATGGTTATATTATCTTATTAAGTTGTGTTAAAGTGAAATTAAAATATATTTTTACCATTTAATCCAATGTTAGTCATTGGAATAAATTTCAATTTGAAATTGGACATAAACAAGTATCAATATTTTGATAGTTATTGTTTCTTAAAAACACGCTATTTGTTTTGATAACGAGAATTAATTTTAAAATTAATTAATTCCACTTCTATGTTTTGAATTTTAAAAAATAGGAATAATTTATTAATTCAGAATATGAATTATAGCTTAGGCTGAATTTTTGGTATTTTTCTGAAAAACTTCAATTTTTGATGAATAGTGAAACCACTTAGTGGTAGTTAAAAAAACTGACTTTTTCATTTAAATGAAATTTTACCACATCTATGAATTGAATTTAAAAAATAAAACATACATTATTTTTATCAAGAAGTAAAATGTGGTTCTTTAAGATGAAAATAATTTTTTGTGAATAGTAATTTTTGAATTTTATTTACCGCGACTAAAGGTAAATAGGGCAATTCAAGGTAAAACGAATATTATAATAATCCCAAATTACCTTAACACTTGTACAAAACTTATTGGTTGAGTCATTAACGACCATTGGAATCTTTGGGTCGATTTTGGGACCCCATTGAGCCACTTGGGAGTGAAAATGACAATCTAGATGAATTAATTTAATGTGAAGACAAAATTGACAATAACACAAAGTTTTTATTAATTAATTTTTATATAGTGTTATACAAGTCCTATTTTCGACTAAAAATATTATTTGGAAAGATAATAAGATATCCTACATCATAGTGTTTTGTTCATAATTTTTAGACATAAAAAAAATTAAATTATTTATGACACAATAATGATGCAGTATTTACCTCAATAATAAATGATTTAAATAAATAAGATTATAATGATTAAAATATTCTCCAAAACATGTCCAATTCTGATTTTATGATTTTATTTCGACCATGAATCATCTTATATTCGATTATAAAGAATTTTGGACCATCAGAAACCGAAAATTATAATATTATAAAATAATATTTTCACACTTTCTTAAAGAGCCCCTCCTCTCCCCTATAAAAGGAGACCACTTCTATGCAATTCCTCACACCTCTCAGGCCTTTTGGATCATAAAAACTCTGCCAAATTAGGCTCCCTACATCCCTACCATCCTCCTAGAAGCCTTACCTGAGGTAGAAGGCACTTCAAGAAGTCCTTCGGTTCAAACCAAAGAGAGTTACCCAAATTAAAGGTAATGTTTTCTCTTAAATTTATTTCTTTTATTTTACTTATCCAACCCCAAAAACCTTTTTATTTACTTTATTTTGTAATAAAACCAGTATCCTAAATATACTATGATGTTTTTATTAGAATTATTCTAACTACACTTACACACAACTCCATCTAATGGGTGAAGAACATAATGTTTCTGTGGGTGGAAAACTAACACCTCACGAAACAATGATTGTTCAATTTCATCTTACCGCCTCTCATGGTGGCCATTATGATAGAAATGTATTTATATATGAAATATATTATGTTTATTATTTCTATATGATTCTGTACATCCCAATTATATTAAGCCTTTACGGTTTCCATAGTGGGTAAATACGATAATCTCATTTGAGGAAGTGTGGACTACCGCCCCCTTAAAGTGATGCGACTCGTTAATGAATTATGTGAGATGTATAAAGGATAGAGTTAATGATATTATATATGATATTATACTGGAATTATAATATAAATATGTATCATTATGTTTTAATTCCATTAAAATAAGAAATAGAAATGAAAGTAACGTTCATGCGTACGTACGACTTACCGTCTCCATGAACGGTGCATTTCATTTCTTACCTCCAAATGTTATGTATGATTATAAATACATGTATATAATGAATATATATGATATATATGATATTTAAATCATGAATATAATTCTGGATATAATGGACTACTGATCACATGGACAACTTATAAATATAAGGTGTTCATTTTTGACTCAAGTACCAAATATCGACAAAATTAACGTTATTAACTTAAATGATTACATAATGTTTATAACATGGTAATAAGTTATATAAAAGGAATAATAAACTTGAAAAAGGTTCTAAAGCAAGTAGAAATTAACTTTAGTTTATTATTCAGGAGATTAAAGAATGATCAGGTCAAGTCCGACGCGAGGTAAGGGATCCGACCTCTCTCTTTATTTTCAAGCACTCTCTTTTATGTCATTTCTTTTATGCTCCACATTCTTTTGTTGGAGGATGTTCTTTTATATTTACCATACTCTAATTTGTATTTTCATATGATGAGATACCCCCTCTTAATCTCTTAAAATCATTTTAATAATTTTTAAGTGGCACCCTTATGTTGCCGATTTTTTGTAAGGGACATCATCTCAATCTCCTTTAATTGTGGCATATTTTGTTCTAATACAATACTTTCTTTTATATTCTATATAAACACCTTTGAATTTTCATTTAATTCAAAGGGAATATTTTTCTACTAAGTTTTTTACTAAATGACAAAAAATAATGTTTCTTTTAACGTATGCGGTGAAAATGACCTTTTCTGCCGCCGCGAGTATTATTTGATCTTTGGCTTCCTCAACAAGCCGTAATGTTTTTTAAAATAAAATAAATACCTTATAAAATTTTACATATTTTTGGTATTGAAAATGATTTTTAAGATTGATTTGTTATGTCAATATATTTAAGTGATATATTGTGATTGAAATGTGGAAATGATTCTTTTCCATTATATTTGTTGTATGTGATATGATTTTATATTGGTACTTGGACATTTGAAGGGTAGTTACGTGATAAACCAAATGACGGGTGGTTCCATGAATACCAGGATGAGTGGTTACATTATAACCTCCAATGCATTGGGTATGGAAGCCAACTGTATGTCTATTCCATTTAGTGATATGTGTGGAAGTCGACCGTATGGTTATTCCATTTATTTATGTTTATGTCCCAAGTTACCTTTATATGTTATGTGTTCTTTATATGGGTTTTATGGTAATATTTTTGTTAAAAAAGGTTAATTAATGATCTTTTATTCAATAAAGAATATTTACTACTTCATAAAGTTAAAAATTATTAGTTATGTTAGAGTATTCATGGTTTACTTGTTGTTTTGAAAAACTAACAGTTTTACTTCTTTGTGTATCCCTTACTGAGCTTTTTATGCTCATACCAAGTTTTTCAAATGTATTTCACTGGACATAATGTGGAATAGGGTCAAGGATGGGATCAAGGAAAATTCATGATGTCTTAAACATGGAACTAGACGTGACGTTTTTTTAAGAGTCCATGTTTTGTAAAAAAAAGGATACTGGAAGTGTCTACTTTGTAATTTTTTTTGAAATGTAATAGTTATGGATTAATTCTCTAAAACTCTAAACCTGAAAAGATCCTCAATGTGAATTATTCATTTAATTCAATATTATGTAATGTTTAAGGCTGGGTCCTTATAGTTGGTATCAGAGGTCGGTTTAGATAACATCAGGGGTTAGGAATTTTCGTTAGACATATGGTTAGTCCCTATCTATTATTTCTATTAAATCCTTGTTTTATAAATTTTTGAGATCAATGAAAGTTAGTTACAAATGGAAGGAGGAGGATATCAAATGACATTCCTATCTCTTCCTGATGACATGCTTGCAATAATTATTACAAAGTCATGTTCATATGGTTGTGAAACTTTTTTTAGAATACAACACACTTGAAAGCAGTTGTTTGAGATATCAAATACCTCCACTATACCTTGTTATCATCATGGGTCATGGGTTGTATTTAGAAAAATCCTATTTTCACAATATTATTATATTTTCAAGAAAGGTAAATATTATCAAGGCATTTTCAAATATTTCACCTTATCACAAGATTTTGAAGCATATTATGATTTTAAAAAGAGGTTCTGAAGAAGGAGACCCTTGTGCAACCTACTTATATTTGATTTTAAAATATAGTCTCTCAGCACATACTTATGGTATTTTAAAAGGACCGTTAATTGAAAGTTTTAACTCAAATTTGGTTCGATTGTTTTATAGAAATCATGTTTTATCAGATGTTTTGAAATTATATGTCATACCTGATTATTTTCCAAAACTGTTTTTCTGTGAACACCCATATAACCCATATTGTATAAGGTGTATTTGGATGGAGGAAGCAAATGATTTTGAAGGATATCTAAATCATTGTTGCAATGCATGGACCTTCTACCTACATGAACAAGATGACGATGAAACCAAATGGACACCATGATGAAGGTATGATGTTCTTCATTTTGGGGATTGTTTTGTTTTATCATATGGTGGTGAAATAAGACTTCAAGAATTAAGATGTTGCAATCATAATGAATTTGAATGAAGATGATAGGTATAAGGAAACCTTTGAGGTTAAAACATGTTGGGGTTATTTTTGAGTCTTATAAAAATGAAAACCCGTAGGATGGGTGGCAACCCATCGCATCCGGCAAGGCTGAAGGAATCAAACCTACAACCGAAGGGAGACAAGGGCGCATCGCCTACCACTAGCCTACTTGAAGTCCCTAGTTATTATGACTTATAATTTTAGTAAAATGTTTTAATGGAACAATAATAAGTTGATTTTTGGATCTAATATTTTATCAAATGGATATAGTTAGTATTGCAAAAATGATTTAGTGATTAAGTGATAAAAGGTTATTGTGGAAGACGTTCTCTCTTTTGAGGAAACACTATATGCCGAAGGAAGATAGAATAATATGGGATTTAAATTTTGGAATAATGGTTGAAATTTTAGTTTGGAAGAATCAATGTTTTTATTATGGGCACATGATGATTTGATTTATTTATGAAAATGATTAACCTATCATGGAGACTATGTGATTAGGTTAATTACTTTTCAATATGAGACTTTATGAGTAACTGGTGTTACTTGGAGATAAATTTTAAGATGTATCTTGGAAGTCTATGTAATTAAATCCTTATGAGATTTGGGTTACAATCAAAGTTTGGATTACTTTTGAAGAATTTTAGGGACAAACGTTTATTGAATGGTCTTTGGGTTTTGTTAAGAAAAATTTTGGAGATTAAGAGTAGTTTTTCTTTATGTAAAGGTTTATCCTTTTTGGGGATTATCTGATCTTGTACTAAATTTTTTGGTTTTAGTTAATATATAAAGACAAGGGAAATATATAGTTTATCTTTTATTTGATTTTCTAAAAGTTGATATAGAACTTTTAATGTAAACAAGTTATCCTGAATACTCATCGTATGATGGAAATATGAGTTTGTGTTAGGAATCTAGTGAAGGATAAAAGTCTAGAAGAAAAGTAATTGTTTTTCCTTATGTTTTTAGATAAGCTCATAAATAAATTCCTCAATGAAAAGTAACATAAAACAAAAACCTTGTCTGTTAAATTTTCCTAATGGGAAATCAAATACTTTTTAACCAATCACAAGTTTGTGATTTTCTGGTGGTTAACTTTCTCCGAAACATGTTTTCTATCACTATCCATCAGAACATGATGGTTTGTTCTCTCATACATATCCATGTTTTCATAGAATCCTAGTATCTGTTGTATTGGGTAACCTTTTTTACTTCCCTTCCTTTATTTTAAAGTGATAGTTTTATTGACTCTTTTTCTGATGTGGGGCTTTTAATGAAGTTTCCAAGCTCAGTTTTAAAATTGAGAGAATGCAATTCTCAAAAGGGGGGGAAGGATGTAACATCCTAGATAAATAATGAATAAGACACTTTTCATATTTATTAATAATTGTAAATTAAATATTAATTTTATACTAAAGAGGATGCTACGTTCGATAGCGTACCTGATACACAATAACATGTTTCTTGGAAATCTTACATTGCACACTAATAATATAATATTATTATTTTAAATGGTCGTTAACTCCTAGAAATTGTATTAGTGGGAATGAAAAAAACTAAATACAATAATATTATACATGTTTGATAAATTTAATTACTTTTTCCCAATAAATGTTAGAGGCATAAAATGCGAATGAATCTAATTTTAAGCATACTTTACATTAAAAGGTTGATTTATCGCCTTTTAATGGAGAACCCTTTTTAAATATAGTTTTGGTCACTTTAATACATTCTATATGACCAAATAAAATCCTTCTTTAGAATGGGGGCATCAAAATTTAATTTTTTTAAATTTTCGGAATTTTTCAGATAAAGTTAATTTTTTAATGAATAGTGAAAAATATTGTATTTTAATTCAAAAGTGCCTTGTAATATAATTTATTTATATGTTAGATTATCTTTTTAATTGGTTTTAAAGTGAAATTAAAATATATTTTTACCATTCCAATGTTGGTCATTGGAATAAATTTAACTTTGAAATTGGACATAAACAAGTATCAATCTTTTGATAGTTATTGTTTCCCAAAAACATGCTATTTGTTTTGATAATGTGAATTAATTTTAAAATTAATTAATGCCACTTCTATGTTTTGAATTTTTAAAAATAAATATCATTTTTTGAATTCAGAATATCAAATATATTTTAGGCTGAATTTTTGGTATTTTTATGAAAAACTTCAATTTTGGATGAATAGTAAAACCACTTAGTGGTAGTTAAAAAAACTGACTTTTTCATTTAATTGAAATTTTACCACTTTTGTGAATTGAATTTAAAAAATATGACATACATTCTTGTTATAAAAAAGTAAAATTTGGTTCATTAAGATGAAAATAATTTTTGGTGAATAGTAACTTTTGAATTTTATTTACCGCGGTTAAAGGTAAATAGGGTAATTCAAGGTAAAAAGAATATTATAATAATTCAAAATTACCTTAAAACCTGTCCAAACCTTATTGTTTGAGTCATTAACGACCATGGGCATATTTTGGTCGATTTTGGGACCCCATTGAGCCACTTAGGAGTGAAAATGACAATCTAGATTAATTAATTTAACGTGATGACAAAATTGACATTAAGAACAATATTTTTATAATTAATTTTTATATGGTGTTATATAAGTCCTATTTTCAACTACATATATTATTTGGAAATATAAAGAGATATACTACATAATGGTAGTTTTTTTTTATAATTTTTAGAAATCAAATAAATTTTATTATTTATGACACAATAATGATGCAGTATTTACCTCATTAATAAATGATTTAAATAAATAAGATTATAATGATTGAAATATTATCCAAAAAATGTCCAATTATGATTGGATGATTTTCTTTCGACCATGAATCATCTTATATTAGACTATAATGATTTTTGGACTATTAGAAACCGAACATCATTATATTATAAAATAATATTTTCACACTTTCCTAAAGAGCCCCTCCTCTCCCATATAAAAGGAGACCACTTCTATGCAATTCCTCACACCTCTCAAGACTTTTGGATCGTCCAAACTCTGCCCAATTTGGCTCCCTACATACCTATACTCCTCCTATAAGCCTTAACTTATTTAGAAGTAACTTCAAGAAGTCCTTCGGTTCAAACCAAAGAGAGTTACACAAATTAAAGGTAACAATTTCTATTAAATTGTTTTCTTTTATTTTACTTCTCCAACCCCAAAAACCTTTTATTTACTTTATTTTGTAAGGAAACCAGTATCCTCAATATACTATTATTCTTTTAGGAGAAGTATTCTAACTACACTTACACATAACACCATCTAATGGATGAAGAACATAATGTTTCTGTGGGTGGAAAACTAACGCCTCACGAAACGATGATTGTTCAATTACATCTTACCGCCTCTCATGATGGCCATTATGATGGAACAATATTTATATATGATATATATTATGTTTATTGTTTACTTATTCTTATGAACTTTCCAATTATATCAATCCTTTATGGTTTCCATAGTGGGTAAATATGATAATCTCATTTGAGGAAGTGTGGACTACCCCCTTAAAGTGATGTGACTCGTTAATGCCTTATGTGGGGTATATAAAGGATAGAGTAAATGATATTATATATGATATTATAATGTAATTATATTATACCTATGTATCATTATGTTTTAATTCCATTAAAATAAAAATATAAATGAAAGTAGTGTTCATGCGTACGTACGACTTACCGTCTCCATGAACGGTGCATTTCATTTCTTACCTCCAAATGTTATGTACTATTATAAATAAATGTATATACTGAATATATATGATATATATGAGATTTAAATCATGAATATCATTCTTGATATAATGGACTATTGACCACATGGACAACTTATAAATATAAGGTGTTCATTTTTTACTCAAGTACCAAATATCGACAAAATTAACGTTATTAACTTAAATGATTACATAATGTTTATAACACGGTAATAAGTTATATAAAAGGAATAATAAATTTTAAAAAGGTTCTTAAGAAAGTAGAAAATAACTTTATTTTATTATTCAGGAGATTAAAGAACGATCGAGTCAAGTCGGACGCGAGGTAAGGGATCCGACCTCTCTCTTTCTTTTCAAGTACTCTCTTTTAAGTCATTTATTTTATGCTCCACATTCTTATGTTGGAGGATGTTATTTTATATTAGCCATAATGTATTTTGTATTTTTATATGATTAGAGACCCCCTCTTACTCTCATAAATTCATTTTAAGAATTTGTAAGTGGTGCCGTTAGGCTGCCGAATTTTTGTAAGGGACTTCGTCTCAATCTCCTTTCATTGAGGAATATTTTGTTCTAATACAAGAATTTACTTTATACTCTATATAAACACCTTTGAATCTTCGTTTCATTCAAAGGTAATATTTTTCTATGATGTTTTTTACTAAATGACAAAAAATAATGTTTCTCTTAACGTACGCGGTGACAACGACCTTTTCCACCGCCACGAGTATTATTTGATCTTTGGCTTCCTCAACAATCCGTAATGTTTTTTAAAATAAAATAAATACCTTATACTATTTTAAGTATTTTTGGTATTGAAAATGGATTTGTTATGTCAATATATTTAAGTGATATATTGTAATTGAAATGTGGAAATGTTTCCTTTCCTTTATATTTGTTGTATGTGATATGATTTTATATTGGTACTTGGACAATTGACGGGTGGTTACATGATAAACCAAATGACGGGTGGTGCCGTGAATACCAATATGGGTGGTTATGTTATAACCTCCAATGCATTTGGTATGGAAGTCAGCCATATGGCTATTCCATTTAGTGATATGTGTGGAAGTCGACCGTATGGTTATTCCATTTATATATGTTTATGTCCCAAGTTACCTTTATACGTTATGTGTTCTTTATATGGGTTCTATGGTAATGTTTTGGTTACAAAAGGGTAATTAATGATATTTTATTCAGTTAAGAGTATTTACTACTTCATAAAGCTAAAAAGTTTTACTTATGTTAAAGTATTCATGGTTTACTTGTTGTTTTGAAAAACTAACAGTTTTACTTATTTGTGTATCCCTTACTGAGATTTTTATGCTCATCCCAAGTTTTTGAAATGTTTTTTCACAGGATATAATGTGGAATAGGGTCAAGGATGGGATCAACTAAAATTCATGATGTCTTAAACATGGAAGTAGACATGAATTTTTTTTATGATTCCATGTTTTGTAAAAAAAAGGATCCTAGAAGTGTCTACCTTGTATTTTTTTTGAAATGTAATAGTTATGGCCTAATTATCTAAAACTATAACCTTGAGAAGATACTTAATTTGAATTATTCATTTAATTCAATATTATGTAATGTTTAAGTCCAAGTCCTTATAATATGGGTTGAATGAATGGTATTATTTTATGGTGTAAAAGTAGGGGTTTCCATGACCTGATGTGGGATCATTGGGGGTGGGGTCATCTCTAGTGATGAATGTGGGATTGGGGAATTTGGTATAATGGGGAATGAGTGGTGGAACAAATAAAAAATATAGTTTCTCACAAATATGATCTTGAAGTCTCATGATATACACAAGGTAATACTAAAAAACTTGTGTTTATCCATGGTTGGTATGACATGTTCAATAAGGGAAGAGGTTACTTTTAACGTTCAAGGTTGGTTTGGGAAGATGCAAAGAGGTGTAAAAGGAGTTCCCTCATCATTTTTATCCTCAACCCCAATATACTCATCACAAAATATATAAATATTCCATTATCCCCAATTAAAACCCATTATAGATAACAATGGTATATCCATGAATTTCACTTTAACTAATGAGGTAAGTGGAAGATATTCAAATACATTCAAGCATTTATTCAATTAGTGTACAAATTTTCCACCCATGATAGGGGATTAATTTTTATTCTATAACCACTCAAATTAATGAGAAAATTATTGCTCAATGTTCAAGGGTGATGCTCTAAGGGGAGAGTGAATAAAAATCACATTAAGCTTCCCAACGCTACCTTGGATATTCGGTTTGGCTAACCAAGAGTGTTTTATCACTTGGTTAAGTATATATAAATAAGGGTTTTTAACTATATTAATCTAATATTGGATAAAATATTTTAAATATTTGGGTTATCTATCAAATAATCCCACAACTAAACATTAATATTCCCTTCCAATAAAAAATAAATTAAGATTATACCTATTCCCTCAAAAAATATACACTATAGACTCTAAATCCTAATTATAAATTGGAAAAATCATATTACAAGATTTTAAAACTAAAAGAAACTGTACATAACTTTTATCATACTCAAAGGTTTCTAGTAATGAAAGAGCCAACTCCCTATAAGCCTCCTTTTTCACTACAAATATATTAGCCAAATGTAATGTTTTTAGGGAATTATGGATTATATTTTCTATCCCAATCTTATCTAAGTTGTTCATGACCAAAATTAGTTTGGATACCATCCTTTTGGAATCCACATTGTTTATCCTCATTTTGATTGTTATGGTTTTGAAATAGAGGCCTGAGTAAATATGGGATAAACATTCATCCTTATTAGATGAATTATATGAGATGGTTGGGAGTTTTCTGGGAAGCTGTTTTTATGACGGGCATCAAGGGCCGATTCAGATGATTGAGGATTGGTTTTTTTCTATTCTTCTCCTCTTATTCTTGGGATATGGTAGTGGGGGATGTATTTCAACAAGATACTTCCTTTAGGAGGAGGAAAAAACTTTTTTATATTCCCCATGGGGTCATTATAAAGTTTTAGGGTGGTTTGGATTTGGTTTTATAGGTTGGAAGTGGTTTTTTATGATGAATGGATTCAATTTGGTGTAAAATAATGAAAAAAGGTAAGTGTGAGTGTAATGGGGTAATGGTTGGGGTGAAAAAGGTATGGGTAAAGGTTTAAATCAATAGTAGTATGGCTAGAAATTAAAAACATAATGGTTGGAGAGGTGAAAAGGTAATATAGGATGGTTGGAACTTGAGAGAATGAAGAACCTCTCAGTTTCCTATAAAAAGGGTCAAACAAATTAGTACTTGTTCTAATAAATTTTAATGATATGTTTTACATAATTGTGCAACATAGTCTATTACATCATGATTTACTGTGGAAAAAACTCATATTTTTAAAAATTTATCTAATGTAAAAATCATATTGCAGTTTAACTATCATTCCATAATATTTCTTGGTGAGGTTTAAATTTGGAACCTATAAATTAGTTAAAATGTGATAGATAATTACCACAAAACTAAATTTTAGGTTTCTTGGGTTCTTGAAAATTTTGGATGGAAGGTTTTACCTTGTGTCATGGTAATTATAGTGTTGCACCATGATTTGATTTATCCATTATGATTTTTTTAAAACATTATTGAGAGGTATTTTTATATTATTTCAGCATATGATTTTAGTTAAACTAGTTTTTTTTTCGAGTTAGTTATACTATGATTTTGGATCATGAATAATCCTTTTTCAGTCTTACAACATCTAAGTGAGTGTTGTTACAACATAACACTTTTTCATTATTCATTCTATTCTAGGATGATAATTGCAGTGTAACCATTATGCCAAAATATTATCCTATGGTTTTAATTTCAATAATGAATGAACAATTAATTCTTAAAAATAAATAATTATGATGTAATATTTATTCCAAGGTTGTAACTAAATTTTATTAATAAAATAATAATTATTATTACTAGGTAATAAAAACATATTACATTGTGATTTTTGATTCCAATAATTTTCACCAATTTTTATTCTACTACTAAATCATAAATTCTTTAATACTTTTTACCTAAAAATATAGGGGGTTTAGAGAAATTAAGTATAGGTTTTGAAGAATTATCAAATGAGTTACTAAAAATAAAAAATCTGGCCTAAAATTCCAAACATAATTTTCCTAAATCAAAATTTAATAAATGAAAAATTCTAAATACATACTTGGTTTCTCCCCTAGATAGTTGTTTATTTAATGTTAAAAGCACAAAATAACTAATTTTCTTTAATTAAACATAAATTAAATAACACAACCAACTTGAGAATTCTCAATTTAGTTCTTTATTCATTCTCCACACACTTTAAATGATAGTTCATCATTTCACTAAAAAACCTATGCTCTATATGGGTAAACTCCCAACACTATCAATGGACTCAACCATAGTGAATTCAAATTTCCTAGAAATAAACATCATCATGTTTTTTAGAGAATTAATTTGTTTACTAGTTGTAAATCCTTTAAATGAATTTATTATTCATACCACTTCTTTGTTTTCTCCTTATAAATTGTGTCATTGGCATAAAATTACTTTATGATCTCTTCAATATCATTAAGTTACAATATCATTTTTTTCTAATATCACATTCTCTTCAATTGAAATTTACGACAACATAATAAATTTTTCGTCTATACCCATCAAAAGGTGTCACTGTGGTATCTTATATAATACTATGTAGAGATATTGAGAATAATCATTTTTCACAGACTGATCTTTCTATATGCAATGAGAGCTTTCTTCAACATCTGTATGATTTATTGACTTGAAAGTTTTTCATAAGTCTAAGGGTAGTAGTGAGTTATCATGTTATATAATAATACATATTTATCTTTCACACATCTCAAAAAATGTTTGATAAAGTGAGTTTCATGAATTTTGGTCAATATCGTGAAAACTTCAAGCCATAGAATGATATTCCAATTCTTTAAAATTGTTACAACCTTCACTATGTTGGTGTAGGTAGATTTTTCTTCAACCCGATTTTAATAATAATATTCCAACACTAAGATATATGTGTTTTAAATGTAATTTAAGAGGGGGATATTGACATTGATTCCTCATACATCAAATACCTCAATGATTATAATAGGTTTTTGTGACAATTAATCCTTATTAATTTTATTACTTGTTTTTTTGAAGTGGTCACAATACACCAGAAAAAACATTACATATCAAGGAAGTGTGAGTTAAAATAATTTACATTATAGTATTTTTTTCCATTATTGAGTATTGGATATGGTTCCCTCTTATTGGTGAGGAGTGAAAACAATTCTTGCATGATTTCAAATTTTGTATTAGGAACACATATAAGGATCAACCCATCAAAAAATTACTTAAATAATATAGAATCATCCCAAAAATAGTGTTTAACTTCTTCTTGTACTTTTTTCATCTACGTAATGGTGATTTGTGAGAAAAATCATGCTGGTGAATAAATAATCTATGATATCTGCATTCCATTGACTTACTATAAATTCCACTTTGAACAAATTTTTCCCAAAAAATCATACCATGTCATAAATGTTTTATTTATAATTATGTGAGACAATTATATCATTGATATAAGGTTAGATACTTGTTTTTATGAGCTATTATTATCCTTGGTTTCAATGTTATACTTTTAGAGTGATGATATCCACTAAATAAATCATGGATTGTAATCTTTAATGTTATGTAGTTACTTTAGTAGTGTGTAGTCAGTATATACTTCCACCATGGATAGTATAATAAAGGTACTAAAGTTATTAAAATTATTTACTATAAAATATAATTTATTCAACATTTTTATGTAATTTAATTACACCTCTATGAGATTTCTTCTTGTATAATAAATCGGCTTGATAATCATGTCAACTCTATATAAACCCACCACTCTAATAGAATAGTCACTCACATTACACATTAGAACAAATGTTCCCTTATAATTTAGGGGAAATATTATTAGTGCTTTGACTTTTCAAACTCTTCCTTGTAGCTTTTATCAATTTATAATGTTACTTCCCTTTCCAGGGGGAGTGAGAGGCCTAATATAATTCATTGAAAAACCTTTAGTAAAAATTAGCATATGTCAAGAATATTTTCTATTTAACTCTATTGTTAGTTTTGAAAACTCTCAAATCATTTTAATTTTTTTCGGATAAACTTGTATTCCATCCTTTAAAATTTTATGGCCAAGAAAAATACTATATTTTACTATGAAATTATAGTATTCCTAATTTATTACTAGGAACATATCCTCACATATTTTCAAATCCATATCAATATTTTTTAGAATTATATTAAAATTTTTCTATATATAAATAAAATTTACATGAAAATTCCATAAACTTTTTCACCATTACATGAAACATATGTTTCATACATCATTAAAATATGATTGGTTCATTACACATATTGAATTTTATACATTGGTAAGTGAAAGTTTCATAGGGTTGTGTGAATGTTATTTTTATTTGATCTTCAAGTACTACTGGAATTTTATTTGTATAGGAGTATCCATAAAGAATGAAATATTATTCATTCCCAACTAATTCTTCGAACATTTAATCAGTGAAGGGAATTGTAAAGTGTGATTTCTTCATCATGTAATTTAACTTTTGATAGTTTATACCTAATATCCATCACGATAATGTTTAGCTAGAAATCAACATACCATTATAATTAAGTACTATTATCCCCCATTACTTGAGACTAATTGGAGTGGACTCACCCATTCATAATAGGATATGGGGTAAATTATTCGATCATCTAAGAGATACAATACTTATTTCATGATAACTTCCTTTATAATAAATGGTAAACTTCTTTGTGTTTTTATAATTGGCTTGATTTATTCCTCAATTATTTCATTTTGAGTGAAAATATAATGGATGGTGTATTTGATGTATTTTATTCTCCAAGAGACAAAATTATCCCTTTTCTTCAGTACTATAACCCGTTGGTGTTCTAACTCCTTTGAAAATTTAGTTCTAATGTACGATGATAAATGTTATCTATCTCTCAAGAATGAATAAATAAATTTATTTAAGAGTTTACTAAGATCTAATTTGAGTAGAATTATAATATAATGAATCAGATATTTGAAAAAAAATCCTAGATAAATGAAAAACTATGTTTGTGTCTTTGTTTTGACCATAGTACCCATAACTATCCTCTTTATTTACCCCACTTCATCATCAAGAATCTACATCATATTTCTTTCTTATTGCCATTGAAACTCAAGAAGTTTATGATCTTATTCATTAGTAATTACTATATCAAAATACTCAAATCCATATCCATGTTTCACTACATTCATTAGATCAATGTTTACATAATCTTCTCTAACAAGAAACATCATTCATCCTTCGTTTATGACAATTAGTGATTTAATCATGGAATGAAATGGCTTAACAAGGAGGATGAGCAAGTCTATGTCCATTATAATCTTAAGGATATGAAAATCATTGGGGGAGATAAGATAAAATTTCACACATTTTCCAAGACAACTCTTAATTTTCTAATTGGGTATTTGATCAAATGATCTAAAATTTCAAGAGAAAATATTATCGGCTTGGGGTTATTTAGCTTTAGATTATTAAAAGAATTAAAATTAATAATATTTAAATCCTTACTAATTCATAAATGTATTTAATTAATGTGAATGATTCAATGGTTCATAGAATTGATAATTTACACAGATCTCGATGTTTGAGTGATAACTTCATTTGAAGAACTACTAAACAACCCCCACAAAAAGAAATCACTCCAAATTACATTAATTTATTCTTATTTGAAATTAGTTCTTTAAATAATTTTACATATGAAATTATTTTTGAAATTTATTTTATGAATGGGATGTTGATGTGAAATCACTTAAACATATCCATGAACTTATTATGTTCAGCTTTTACTATACCTTGGTGAATCCTCTCTAGTAATGTAAAGGATGTCCAGTAAGGATACAATTTAGGATTATTTAATGTTTCCTTTTCAATCCTTATTAACTTCATCTAAAATTATTTTATTGCTTTATTTTATGAGTCTATAGGAATATCTTCTAATTATTTATACATATCTAGTTTCTCGTAGATTATTTACTTTTACTTCAAATCTATTCCACTCTTCAATGTAATAGACTTCACCACCTCCCTAAGAACCGTGGTGTTCCCTGATAATGTACTAGGATTTATCTCAGATAACATTCATAAGAGGTTTTATAAATTATTTTTATTGTTCTTAAGATAGGATTAGTGATTATTTAATAGTTTCTCATTTATTTCTATAATCTTTTCAATTTGAGTTGAGAACTAATCATTTTTTGTATTTATTATGTCACTGATACTTTAAAAGAAGGTTAAACCTCTTCGGATAACTATTAAAAGTGTTAAGGTTGAGGTTGATTCATTTATAATCTTGAGGGATGAAATGGTTTAGTAACAGTCCATGGGATTAATTACATTAAATAAATCCTTAGGGATGTTGACCATGGTTAAACATTTTATAGACTTCTTATTGATTCCATCCTTGATTTGGATTACACCACCTCCATTGTTATCTATATTGGTTTTTGAAACACTTTTGGGTTTATTTTTACTCCCATAAAGGTTTCCTATATTTTTTGTTCATTTTATCATCTGTATGAGAAATCATGGAACAAGTTTGATGTTCCACATATCTCACATGAAAGTGGTTATGCCTCAGGTGGTGCTCTGGTACTTTGTATGGATATTAAGGCTTCCAATTTTTTAGACATGGTTTCTACATAGGACACAATCATGATACTATAATCCTCCTAATAAATTCATCATAGAGTGTGGCCTTATTATCATAGAATTTAAAATATATTTCTCTAAAAATCATGAAATATTTCTTGAGAAATATCTAATGTTTTTTTCATCAAACCTTATATAGTGGAACCATCGACAACTGATCTTGAAATAATATGTAAACTGAAGTAATTTTCTTTTTTAAAATTACATTTAATGAATACCCTATAATGAAGGAACATTATTAGCATATCCTTAAAGAAATGCCACACCTCAATGGTTGTTTATCTATTATATTACATGAAATTTTGAACAATGTTATGAAGTTTCCAAATTTTTATATTAGAAAATACTTATCATGAAATTTCCTTACTAGTTCATCCCGTTTGGTAAAAAAATATATCCAAAAATATCTTTGAATAATCTTTGGACCTTTCATTTAATGAGAAAGGAAATGTGATTCAACTTTATTTTTTACATGTTTTTCACATCATTTGTTTTATAAATTTCTTATTTTTTTGTGCTTGAAATTGTCTTTAAATGATTAATTATTCATTATTTATCAATCTAGGTAAAAAATGACTTTCCTTAAATAATTGATTGAAATATTGAATTTTGGATCTTAATTTAATTTTTTTAAACTTTTATATGTTATTAGAAAATATCTTCTATTTTTTTATAATTATTTTTTAAAATTTTATTTTATTTTATTGAAAATTTGGTGTTATTAGATTATTTTATTTGGAAATTAGGTTTATATGATTGAATTTTTAATATTATGTGTGTTAAAAAAATTGATTTTAATGTTACCTATTGTTCGGATTATCTTTATATATTACACTTTTTTAATTTAATATTACATATTTATTTTTTATGAAATTTATTTTAATGTAATGTTCAATAAAACTTCTATTTTTCTTTGATGTTTTATAGATGTTGATATATGGTATTAACCAAAGTGTGATGATGATGAATTAAATTCATATGATTAAGAAGGATTTATTCATTGAAATAATTTAATATGGAAGTATATCAAGCTGTGTTTGATGGAATTCAAGTGGTCAAGAGTAGGGAAATTTTAATTGACATTCGATTAAGTATGGAATTAATTTGGTGGCCTGAGGTAGTAAATAAGATAGAGAATCCATCCATTCACCTATGAGGAGATAAAGTTAAAAATTTAAAATAATTAAAAAATATTAGAAAAATAATGATATAATTGAAAAAATAATAACAAAGATCATGGAAATGATAAATGAACGATACAATGACATGGATATGGGTACTTCTTTAAAGAATTATCTTGCATCAAAATTGAACCGGTAGAATCTATTATATTAGTTGAAACATTTTTGAGTTGGTGGAAAAATTATTTTTGTGATTGAAATTTATAAAAAGGGATTAATTGATATTTTTAGAGAGTATTTATTCAGAGACTTGGCAGATACTAACCGATTTGAGAGAGATAGAGGATTCTTGTGAAACACAAGAAGTAATTTCTTAGAGAAGGAATTTTGAATACAGAAACAAGAAGAAAGAGGCACTCTATCAAAATATAAAAATCTTTTTCTTCCTTAATCTTCTTCTTCTTATTTCGATATATTTATAATATGTTTTACTCATGTGAATTTCTTACAATTATAATCATGTTTTGAGTTTAATTCATTAAGGGAAAAAATTAATGTAGTTTTTAATACATTTTATGTTCTTGATTTTCTCCTTCATGATTATAATTAATTTTACTTGTCTTTTCATATTTTAAATTTTGTTCTTAATATTTTTTTGTTGATTAAAGGATTAAAATAAATTTCAAGACTATTTTTTCAAATCATTCTTCCTCTACAAAATACTGACAAAATGAGTAAAATAAACAAGTAGAACTAAAATTTTCAAATTAATGATGATTTATTTTCTAAAAGACTCTTCGATTACTTACATTTTCACTAATAAACAAAAAATATTCTTGAAAAAACTTGAGTTCATTTGTATTAGAAGTTTTAAATTCTTGGTAGAGATTATAAACTATTTTAGTGATTGAGTTATCAAATTTTGATGAATTCATTCTGAAGAAAATTATATTTTCAACATGATACATAGTTATACTTCCCTTAAATCATCTATTTGGTTCATTCTCTACTCTTACTCAGTAGTTTCCATTTTTTTGTGATTTCTCATTATTCATTAACTTGAAAATCATCTAATTTCATCTATAAAATTTCTATTTTTAAACTTTCACCACTTATTTCACACTTTAATTTATTTATTTAGATTTTATGAAAATATTATAAATACTATTAATTATTATTTATGGGATTAACCCTTCTCTAATTTTATATTATATTATTATAGGTAAAATAAACATTTTGATATTAATAACCTATCAAAATCCCCTTAGCTTTATATTATCCCTAAAGACACCATTATTATTAATGGTGATACATATCTATAAATTGTTTAAAATATTTATGTATGGATCATCACTTTTCATTCCACCAAAATGCACAATGTTTTGAATCATCTTCAATACACTAGGTTTATGCTCACAGATATTGGATTTATTTGGTGGCGTTACAATACATGGGCCATCCCCTTCAATTAAAGGAAATCCATAGTCTACATTCTATAATTTCTATCTCTCTTTATATCCTTATACCTCACATAATGAGCTATATTATTATATTTTTATTGTCACTATGGTGATTTATTAAATACATCACTGTTCATTAGTGACTAAAAAAGTATATCTAGACCTAAAGATTATAATTAAAGGGTTTAGTGTAATCAATACTCCATAATTAAATGATAAGCATTCCGATCAATAAACTGTGACCAATATTATAAAAAAAACACATATATTTGAAGGAACAAAAATAAAAAATAGTGAAATAAAAAAAAATAACTAACTCAAAAAACTATCCAACTTATCTACTATATAGTCTAATGGAATGTTTATGGGTCCTAAAAAACTATGAAAAAACACGACCAGTCACCAAAAATCATGATTTTAAAATAGTGGTAAAATTTTATAATTTACTATGCTTAATTACATAAAAAACTTCAATGAAATAATATAGAATAGAGAACAAGTTCAATCCATTAATAATATTAAACAGCCACCACTATCAGATTATAAAGGTTCATTAATTTTTGAATATTTAATTCATAAATTTAAAATTTCAATGAAAATAAAAATAAAACTCAAGATGTTTTTACTTATTATGAAAAATAAATGTTAGTAAATTAATTTAAAAGAATAATTTTCAAAAAATATGATTTTATTCAATTTTAATAGGATTTATTCAATTATTTAAAAGATTATTCAAGTAATTAACATCCATTGGATCAATTTTAATCAAAACTATGCTATTTGTTTGATTATTTAGGATAAAAAATAATTTATTAACTAATATGTATTGGCACCCAATATTCTAATAAAAAATTATTAAGGATATTTTTTTAAAAAAAAATCCCTATACCATATTAGAATTCCTCATTTATTAACTATTTTATAAAATAATTAATAAATAAAAAGAGGAAAAAATTAATCTAAATATCTTACTAAAGATAAAAATTGATTTACAAGAAATTCAATCACTAATAATGTAATCATCCCTTTATACTTAACATCATACCCCATAAAGTGATTAATCACTCACAATTGATAGATAATAAGGAATAAATAATTACTTCAGATCAATGGATTTAGCAAGAAATAATAATAATAATAAATCAAGAATAATACTAAACAGAATCATGATACTAAACTATTTGTGAAACCCGAATCCAAGTCTTCACATTCAATTTCCGATGTCCTACCTCTATTTAAAAAAAAGTAGTAAATGTATTTATAAAATAAAAAAATATCTAAAATATATAATATATATGAAATCATAGTGATATATAATTTTCAAATTCACTTTTTTGAGTTTATATGGTAAATTTACTATTGACTAATTTATGGTGGGTTTCAAATAATTCTATATCATTAATAAGATGGTGTTGAATTAGATCATTTTTGAATAAGTTATCTAGGTGGGATCCAACCGTGAATTGAATTGGGATATAATGTCAATGGATCTAGTGATGAATCACTATAAGGATATCCATGCTAAAATCAATCCATTTTTAGAGATCTCTCAAGAGTACTTGAATTTTACAAAATTTGGAAAAGTGTCAGGTACAAGGAAGCATATTGAAATAGGGTTGATACTTTCTATTCCATAGAGGGTCAAATATTTTTCTCATATGGATTATAAAGTGTTTCTATAGGGTGATCCACACCAAAGGTGAGGTCTTTATGTGAGGCCTTTTTAATGAGATCAAGAATACTCCATGGACCGCACCTGAGACTAAGCTGGTTTTGGAAATCAAACAACCATGACATGGAATATGTCATGGTGGAAGTTATTCCATTATTTTTGAGCCTTTGGTTCTAAATTTGGAGTGAGATACTCATATTTTCAATTCCTATCAAATATCTATGTGATTAAAGATTCAATTCACCTTGGTGAGACCAGGTCCACCATGCCCATTTTGGTTACCATTTCTGTGTATGATAATAGATTTTGGGCTATTTTGAATGTCGTTGTCAAATTATTCATGATATATCTTAAGTTTTAACTCTACCATGACCATTTTTCAATCCTATACCCTATTTTGGATGTTGGGTTATAAATAGGGGTGTCATTGAATTTTAGGGGGTCCTTTCGACTTTTCCCCAAATTTCATTAGTCCATTAAAGTCTTATTCAACTATTTTCATATAAGAACTATATTATTTGTAGTGTAGTGATAATTTCATTTATTTTTATTTTTTATAATTATTATTTTGTATTTTCTTTATCATTTCTTCTTCTTGATCACAAGTTAAGATGGTTTATCCATATGTGATGGGGATTTCTTCCACCATGCGTGGCTAATCCACTTAAGGAGAGAGGGAACAAGAGTAAAGGGAGGTGTTCATAGTTTCTTTACTAATATCATTAATAAAAATTCATTTTAATTAGGAATTTATTTAGAATTTACTCATATCTTACTCATTAATGAACCTTTTATAAATAGGAGTGTAGCAGAAAGAACCCTAGGGTAGTTGATTGGGTTGATCTATTAGCAACAAATCATACTCATCCTCAACTTATAAAGGACCAAACCTAACTATTGGAACCAAGGTTATCCTGGTTATATATTGATGTTATATTTGTTATAAAATTTTTATAAATTAGGTAGAAGAGTTTAGTTTGGGGATTTTGTTGAAAAGAGAATCATTTAGGATATGTTTTTAGTTTTTGGTGATGTTTTATAAAACAGTTGAGGCAAAGGTTTTTTATATAGGGAGTATGTGATCATGTAGTGACTTCATGACCTACATAGGCAGTACAAGGATGGTGTTTTTTAGAGGAGGGTTTTCATAGTAAATTACCAATATAGACATTAAAAATGAGTTATGTATAGGTGCGATCAAACCATCCAATGTCTAGGGGTTATTTATAGAGATGAGGTGACAAGTTTTTGCAGATTGCATAGGAAGATTGTACATGAAGAGGACTATGAGAATGTTTTAAATGTAATTTCATTATTAGAAGGCTTTTTAAGGAACCTTGACTATAAATACCAAAATAATATATTCATAATGAATCAAATGATATATTAGAAGAATATTTGAATATTAATTAGATAATAGAGAAGTTAAGAAGTTTGAATAGTAAGGTGAGTTCGTGAACCAGATCAATTTAAAAATTAGAGGATTGTGCAAGGAATATTAGATTGTAGTGAAAAGTACACACGAGTCAGTACCATGAGGTGGATTCCTTGGATATGATCATAATATCTCATGAGGGGGAGTTTCATGAGTTAGTTCACGAATAGAGAGCTCTGAAGGTAGTATGAGCATGATGATATTTCAAGGTTAGTATGTGGATATTCTATACATATAGGAATAACATTAAGGTTGTATGTGATATATTATCATGAACTCGGTGTGAATAGGATTTTTATGCATGGGAGGTCTGTGTGGTCATTACATGAGGAATAAAGATCCACATAGGACTTAAGTGAAAGGAAATTTTGAGCATGTATTTTTCACATAACACTTTATTGTGGTTATTTTGGAAACTGCAGAGTTTATTAGAGAACTGTATTTAGGTTATCATGATGAAAATAAAAAAATATTTTTTTCACTATGTGGAAGATACCTTCAGTTCATTTAACTTAGGAAGACGTCATCTAAAGTAGTGAGTAAGGAGGAGTTAAAGGAAGTGATCTGATGGATGTAGTGCACTTTTACCTTAAATATATTATAAATTTAGCGATCTCAATACTAAGTAAATATGGATGAAATATTATAATATACCTAGTGAATCATTGTGGATTCAGGTATGGCCAATACATCATATGTTTATTCTCCTTGTATTATCCATTAGTGATGAAAAAAGAAAATTTTTTATGTCTTATTTTTTACTTATTCATTTTTTATTTTAGTGGATGTATTTTTAACTTTGAAATGTTTAAAAAGTTTATACCCCTAAATAATTAAGATCCATAATATTTAAATAAAAAAATATTAACCTAATTCACCCCTCCCTTCTCAGTGTGTCTCAGGTTTCAATAAGTGGTAACAAAGCCACATGTTATAAGTGATACATATGTCAGATAAAGCTCAATAACACGGTGAATACTAAAGGAGTCCTGCTATTTTATAAAATAAATTCTAGTATTTAGAAGAAAAGAAATGATATCACACATATTATCACCTGATTTACATTTTTTATCTCTGATAATACAATATATAAAGGTTAGTGATGACCCATATGTTTTCTTGAATAAAGTAGATAAGAAGACGATCGATGTGAATTCCAAATATTAAAATGATTTCTCTAGAGATTTTTAAAACTAGATATATATAAAATTCCCATTATATACTTCATAAAATCCATGTGGAAAAAATTAACGAAGATTTATAAAGGTGATAATAAGGTGAAAGAGGTTATACTATAAGTTCTACATAATAAATTTGACGATTTAAAAATGTTACTAGATGAAAATGTTAATGGATTATTCAACTAAATCATCATGATTGTAGGAGAAACAATGGGAATTATTAAATAGATCAAATATATTAATATTGTGAATATGATCATGTAAAGACTAACAGCTATTTAAAATCTAAAGTTTTCAGCTCTTGAGGAATGGAAATTAGAATAACTTTCACAGGAAAACCCATATAGTAATCAAGTTTTTCTATTAAATTCATATAATGTTAGAGGGAACATTAATTCACTCAAAAAAGGATATGCCTTTGAAATCTATATAGAAACTTGACATCTCTAAAGGGGGAAATTATGAATAGTATGTGTATTATGATTTTCTATCTCTTGTGTCCATAAGGAAAGATACACTTGGATTATTTTTTGGCTTGGTAATGTTGGACACATTAATACAAGAAATTCAAAGATTTTTTTTATGATAGAGGTGAAGAATAATTTATATAGAATTCGTGGAGGAGGTTTTCTATTAAAAGATACTTCAAATAAGAAACTTTATATAGAAAAAAGTTTCAAAGGAAGATATTAGTAGTTAAAGAAATAGAAGATGATGAAGACTATCTAGAGGATGTGGCGACAAAATTAAAATTATATATTGAATATTTTATGATGTATACTGTTGAAAATGATAAATTTTTAAGAGAATATGATAATGAAATATAAGGTTTTTTTTATCTCAATTTTAAACTACATGGGTTCTTAAAGAGTTTGAAACTCAAACAAATATGAATTGAAGGATTATAAGTTTGTTTAAAAAATCTTCTGAATATTTTGATCATTTTTAAGTAGATATTAAACAACTAGAAAAATAATTGGAAGATCAGTTATCCAGACATATGAAACTGAAAGAAGCTGTGAATCTCAAATTGAATATTGAAGAATATGATAATGTTATTGACGACCTTAATACTAGTTTAAAAGAGAGAGATAAAAAGTTTCAAGATATCGAGAAATAATTTCTTACCATGAAGGGTAAATTTTAGGCTGAAATAATATCTATTTAGATAAAGAAGAAACTAAAATTTGGAAGGATGTCAGATGTAGAATTTATAGAAAGGAAAAAATGAGGTTCATAGAGTATTGAGAAAATTCCAAACAAATAAAGTCATATGTACATGGGTAAAATTATATTTAGGTGTGAGGATGAGTAATAAAAAATAGGAATTAGGATAGATCAGAATAAGGTGAAGCATAAGGTAGGAGATTCTAGTGCCAACACAATGAAACCAAATACATAGAAAAAGTTAAATCTTATCAAAGGAAATTAGAGAGTGGGAAATGCATCCCAATTTTTTATAATTAATAAACATCCTAGGAGTTTATCAAAATATCGATACATTCGGTGGATCCAAATTAAGAATATATCTCCTATTATGAATTGATAGTTCTGTGGCTATCTAGGCCACACCATGTCCTACTGTTAAAAGGAGAGAAGCTATTTCAATAGGGAAATGCTAAAAATTAAAAAATGACTATGAGACCATATCCATAATCACATATAAGAACCTATTTATATATAAATTGTTTTTAATGTTTTATTTTTGGGAATAAAGGTATTTATTTCAAACAGGGAAGGAATGGTGAATATGACTATCAAACTTAGCGGTAAGTAAATTCTAAACAACCTTAAAATATTATATTAAAAAATTGATTCAATACATAAAAATAATATGATGACTATTATTATATTACTTAAGTTTAGGATAAATATAAGAGTCCATATTATGGCTCAACACACCTAGACATATCATATAAGGAAAAAAGAAGAGAGAGAAGGTTAATCTAGAGGTGATTTCTCTCAAAGCTTCTAAAAATAGAAGCACTTGTATCCTTTATAGTGAGTGATCAACCCACGAGATTGGTAATTAAAATCACCTAAAAAATTTAAAATGGAGAGTTGGTAGAATTATATATTTAAACAATGAAAAATATTTGAAAATAAAAGTTAGTGGGAATACCTAATTACCAAGTGATGAGATGAAGAAAATAAAATTTCATTATGTAGATGGATTATGAAGAAAACGTTTTCCACAAAAAAACATTTTATTTTATTATCAGGTCAATGACAGAGAGAAACTAATAAAGATCTTGCATCACAAAGGTTTTTAATAGTGAAGACCAATAATATCTTCTTTGACAAATTTGGTCTCCTCAGGAGGGAAGGATCTGAACCTAGTGAATGAAAAAATATTTTGAGTTTGAGTCAACTCTATGAATTTGGAATTGAGGTCACATTAATCCATAAGGATTTCTCAATCATAAGAAATGTTGAGAAATATCTCATGAATGGATAAAGGATGAATGGTAATATGTATTGGGTGGATAAAAAAGAAATAAATTTATTTATAATAGTTAAATAAGAGAACAACTTGTGGCATCAGAGGGTTGGATAAATTCACCATAAGATCATGGAAAACTTATCCAAACTAAAATATACAAAGGATATTCCAAATCTAAATCGAGATCATGATAATACATGTGATTCTTTTATTCATTGAAATATGGTTTGAAATCTATATCTAAATAAGACTAAAAGGGTGTCTAATCTAATTGACCTGGTTTATAGAAATGTGTGTAGATCAATGAATATATTTGAAATGTATGGGGAAATGTATTTCATTATCTTGGTTGATCATCATGATAGAATGGATTATGTCATTTTTATATAGAGTAAGATGTAATAGATGGAACACACAAAGTGGTACATGAAAATAGTATAAAATGAGACTAAATGAATAATCATGATCCTGTAATCTGATAATGAAATAGAACATACATCCACTGAATTTGAAAACTACATTGAGAAATAGAGCATAAAGCACAAGGTATCATTGGAATGAACTCTATGAAAACATGGAGTTATTGAAAAAAGAAATCATTAGGTGAATAATATGTCTAGAATATTTCTCATTAAAAATGGAATCACTCACCACTATTGGAAGGAAGTAATTCATGTTTTAGTTCACACAGAAAATTGATCTGTCCTTAGAATAAGGGAAGAGAGTAAAACCACATGATTTTTTTAGGAAAGGAATCCCAAACTAAAGCATTTATGGGTCTTTAGAAGCAGATTCTACATTCAAAACAAATAAATAAATCATGTCAAGTATGGTGATGTGGAAGATAAAGGAGTGTTTCTAGGTTATTTAATAAATATTAAGTAATACAAATGCTTTAAAAAGAGGATGAATAGAGAGTAATTAAATCAAAGTCATTGCATAAAATATTTTTATGAATTTGAGGATTTAAAATTTTGATGATGTGTATGATGAATAGGATTAAGGTGACACAAATCCTATGGTCACAAAAATCTCCCAAAATAATGAAGATTCTGAGGCTTAATTCTAAGAAGAGATGATTTTTGAAGAAAGTCATCCTCTTCAAAAGAGGAGAAATAGTATAGTAAAAATCAGCCCATTCAACATTAACAGAGATAGAACTACACTTAGACATATATGAAGAATGATGAATATTTATCATGATACTCTTGTATCAATGGATGAACTAGTATCATTTGAAGAACCAATATAGAATGAATTGTGGGTTAGATCCATGAATTAAGAATCGAATCAATTCAAAAAAAACTTGGAAGCTGTTATGGAATCCCAAAAAACATAATGTTATTGGAACATAATGGATCTTTAAAAATAAATTTCATTAAAATGGTAGTGTGATCCAATATAAGGAACACTTTTTTTTTATATTAAATGCATGCATTTAATGAGTTTATATTGATGAAATTTTTTCAGTAGTGGATCAACTTTAATCAATATGGATCTTCTTGGAGATAACTATTCTAATTGCCTTCAGGGTTTATCATATATATGTTAAAAAAATATTCTTGAATGGTGTTCTGCAATAATAATATTATATCAAACAATCATTAGGATTTATAATCGACAGTGAAGAAACTAAAGTGTGAAGAACAAATTAGTCCTTGTATAGTATGAACTAGGCACCATGATAATGATATGCTTGATTTGATTCATGCTTAAAGAAGATATAATTATAAAGGGGTGTTGTTGATTTAACTATCTATATGAAAATATCCATGGAATAATAGTTCATGGTTTTGGTATATGTTGATGATATAATATTTAGTTGAACTATGAAGAAACCAGTATATGAATTTTCTAAACTGATGAGTTTAGAGTTTGAGGTTTCTATGATCGGTGAGATTACATATTTTAAATGGTTTTAAGTTATTCATAAGGAGATTTACACTTTCTCTTAGGTTAGTATGAAAGAGAGTTACTGATTAAATTTAGTATACATTATTCCAAACCAATGTCTACTGTGATTATAGTTAGAACCAAACTTGGGATGTTTTAAGATAGTAAATCTCTGAATCCTACCTTGTACATAAGAATAATTAGAATCTTGTTGCATTTGACTAAAGTTTGGATGGATAATGTCTTAGAAATACATCTCTCTGAACATATCTAGAGTAATATAAATGAATAGAATCAAACATAAGTCAAATGAATAATGAGGTACATTCAAGGTACACTTAGTTTTTCTATATACTTTAATAAAATAAAGTACCATGAATTATCAGCTATTTTTATTGTGGATTGTATTTGTTATTTGGTGTAATAAAATTTAAAAATTGGAGGTGTTTTATTTATTGGTAGTAAATGTGTTGGCTAGCCAAGCAAGAACCATAAAATACTCTACTGAGTATAAAAAACCAAAATACATTACAGTGACCATGTAATGAACTTAGCTTATATAGATAGAGAAATATTTAAAATATATTAGTAATGAAGTAAAATAGTTTATGGTGATCTTCTATGATAAAAATATCTCAATTTATATCCCAAAAATTCTATTATAGCACTCTCATACCAAGAATATTAAGATCAAATATCATTTCATCAAATAAAATATCAAGGAATGATCAAAGTGGAACACATTCGAACTAGTGTTCAAGTAGAAGATATAATAAAAAATACATTGTCCACTCCATGTTTTTATAAACATAAACTGAACCTCAATTTTCAATCAACATCCTCAGCTTAGGGAGGTTCGAATAAATCCCCTCTCCCCATTTTCATCGAACACATTATATGTTGTGTGTTTTTTGGTTAACATTCCCTTTATCATTGGTTTTATTCATAAAGTGGGATAAATCTTAGGGAAATTAAATTCAATGGAAAATTATGGAGGTTTATTTTTTTTCCTAATAGGTGGGTTTATGTAGAGATTCTCTCAATCAGGGGAAGATACAATCCATAAGAAATGAATGAATTGTTTTTTGGTTAATATTAAAGGTAGAGGTAGGTATAGAATGTGAAATCACATGAGGCATGAAACTACCTCTTTAAATATTTCTTTATACATCAATAATTTCTCATATATACCTAGAGTGATGAATGAGTTATTTTATTTCTATCTACAAGGTTCTTTTTGTACGAAGATGTTTTTTTCTTTGGATTTACATTAAACCCCATGGGTGGGGGTGAGGGGGTGGGGATGTTATAACCATAATGATATAAGATAGATATTGATGTTGTGTTTGTTATCAATGATATTATGATAAGTAAGGTTGAAAAGTTTAATTTGTTAATTTTGTAGTAATGGTAATTATTTAGTATAAATTTGGAGTTTTTGGGGGAAGTTGTGCTAAATATTTAAGTAAAAAAAAGTTTTTCATGTGGGGGGTTAGAGACTGCATAACACCTATGTGAAATGAGTAGGGAGTATATGGATATTGGTATTCTAAGGACTCACTTATGAAATTTTTATCATGGAATTATTGAAGGAGTTATGAATGATCATGATCAAACCATGTGAAGTTTAGGGGTAATTTGAAGAGACGATGAAGTAATTTTATATACACTTTATAGGATGATCATATGAAAATAGGGGTGTGTGAAAGAGTTAAACATAATTTATTAATTATAAATATTTTTTTTGGGGAATTTTATTATAAATTCTATGATATTACACTCACTCTAAATCAAATGAGAATTTAAAATAAGATCTAGATATTAGTTAGAAAATGGAGAAGTTTGGATGTTTTTATTGCAAGGTGTATTTGAAGACCTGATTAGTTTATGAAGAAAGGTATTACAAAAAGAAGATTATATTATAGTGCTCAATAATTATGATGAATTCCAATTAAGTGTATTCATTATTAAGGCTTGGGTAATCTCTTGAGAGGGAGTTTCATGATACATTTATTAGAGAGTGAGCTATGAAGGTAGTACGTGAAGGGGCACATCATGAAGGAATCATGAGAAGGTGTTGTACATAAAGAAGTCAAGTGAAGGATGCACCTAGAGGAGATGTGAGAAGAATTTATGTGGTGGAGTTGTAATCATGGGTTGTTTTTGTAGCCAATACTTATTGAATAGTTATCTATATAGGAATTAAGTGCAAGGAACTTTTATGTTGGAAAATTTTACGCAATAATTTTTTGCGGTTATTTTGGAAACTAAGCAGTGAATTAGAGTATCATATTCAGGTTTTAATTATGTAAATTAAAATATTTTTATTAATAAATTAAGGAACCATAAAGTTGTTAAACCAAGGAAGACTTTATCCAAAGTAGAGGAAAATGAGGAGTCAGTGAAAGTGATTTAAGGGAGGAATCTCTCTTTTCTTTGGAATCTATTATAAAATAAGTGAGTTTTCCATGGAGTGATAATGGATGAAATACTATAATCCACCGAATCTAGTGGTGCATAGTGGATTATGGAATGGATAAGACATATTTTGTGTATGATCCTTATATTTTTCCTTAGTGGAGAACTAAGTAAAATTTGTTATGTCATGATTTTACTTATACATTTTTTATTGTTGTGGATGTGTGTTTAACCATGACATATTCAATGTGTTCTTATTAATGTGGGAACAACATATAGTATCGAAAAAGAAATTTTTTAAGATTTTATTCACCCCTATGATATTAGGGTATCTTAGGCTACAACATTAACCCATATAGGCTACTATATTTCTCTGGTTCAGGGGCCTTTACTAACCCAGGTAGTATTAATGAACTTGGCTATACAAATTTGTTAACCCTAGAATGGATTTTTATCTAATCAATTGACTAGTTCATGAGTGTAATAAGTAAAATATTTTGATTTCACACATTGAAATTAATCCCAAACATTTGTTTTAGTAATATATTTTAATCCAAATAATTTTTTTTATAAAATTTGATTCAAATATTTAGTGAAATCACATAGTAAAAAAACAAATATTAAATATGACTCATAATTTTCACACTGTATCTTTGTGGGATCGACCTCAGACTCCACTATTCTATGACTAGTAGTATGTAAATAATATAAAAAGTAATAAATTTATAAACTATAGAAGATAGTAAAAAATTAACAAAACCATTGGGGTTATCCCATGTTTTTTATTTCATTGGTGGGTAATATAGTGAACTCAAGAGTTTAGTAAATTCTATTGATTAACTCCTTTTTCTACTATCTATTTTTTATTTGTTATTATTTTAACATGGTGTGTTATTGTTTTCTATGATGTATTATAATTATATGAGTCGAAATCCAACAACTCGGCCATGTATAATTGACTCACATGATCCACTATATTACAAACCACATATCAAGTGATCTATTTTCCATGTATATGTCTAACTAAGGTAGAGAAACACAACCCCACTACACCCAATGAGTATCAAAATAAATTCACTAATGTGAAGCAATAGAATGATACATGACCAATGGCCTTAGAATTCACAATCATAATGTAAGAAACCCAAATAATTATATAATAAATCCTTTTTATATATCTTATTATTCATGAATTAGGTAGTTATATTCATTATAAACATATTAAGAAACTTTTAAATAAAAAGGAAACAATTATCTTTTCTTATAATGATTTATTTAAAAGTTCAAGTTTCAAATTATAGAATTTTAATTTGAAAAAATTAATTTCATTATTGAATTCATAATTTAAAAATTATACTAATATGAACTTTTGATATTTTTCTGGAAAGTTTGATTTTTTTAATTAATATTGAAAATAATGTTTTTTATTGAAAACTGAATTTTCTTTTCAAATATTTATAAATTAAAAAACTATTTTGGATTATTTATAAAATTTTATTAGTTAATTTTTATTTAAAATAATCCAATTATTGTTTTTTAATTTAATTTTATACTTTAATTTATTATAAAAACATTTTATACTTCAAAAAGAATTTTTCTGAAAAAATGGTTTTCATCACGTTTTTTGAGTTTAATTATAAATTAAATTATTATAATTATATCAATTTAATTTTGAAAAAACTATTCCATATTTTTAATTAGTGGGTTTAAATTGGGTAAATAGAACTATTTTATTTTTGGACATTATGAATAGTAACTTAGTAATTATTTGTTACCACGATAAAGTGTAAATCAGGTAATTATGGTTAAAAACAAAATTAAAAGGACTGAAAATTGAACCTAACACTTGAATATATTTTATTGGATGAGTATATGTTATCTATAATCACTTAAAATTATAATATATGCCTTTTTCTACTTTCCATGATTTTTACGTTTATATTATTTTATATAAAGAAAAAACATTCATTATGTTTGTATTATTATCTTTTAATTTTTGAAATAGGGATAAAAAATTATATTTTTGGTTAAAAATATTATTTTTAAATTTAAAATATATTTTTTCATCATTTTAATTTATTTATAATTTCTATAGATGAAATAATTACCTTAAATTCTTATACAGCTCTAACATATTACACGTGCAAGTTGTAAAAATATCAATAAATTGAATTTAAAAAAAAATAAAAATAACATTATTTTACTGATTTATATTGTCAAAACATTTATATATAATAATGATATATTACAGATGTTTTAATCAATTATTTTTAAATCAAATATTTTTCTTGTAGTTTTAAAAGTCAAATTAAATGAATAGTATTAATATTGACATTAATGAAATTTTATAATAAATAATAAATTTTTGAATGATTTAAAATTTATAAAAATCCTATATGGAAAAGTGATTCAAATAAGGTTGAAAATATAAACCATGCTCCATTAAAGTTCTAATTTTCCTTTTATAGTAACTATATTGACCCCTAAAGAGTTAACTTTTTTTATCACGACAATCGTCAAAAAAGCTTAAAAAGATAAAAACAATATATAGCATAAAAAAGCAGTTAAAATTGTCTAAATTTTGTTAGATTAGATTATTTATACTAATAAAAATATAAACTTAAAATTTTATCAATTGGGATCAATTTTAAAAAGAAAATTAATTTATATTAAATTAATATTTAAAGAAATTCCAAGAGTGACCCTTCCATCTCTTATAAATGGGAACCTCTTATTCTCATTTCTTTACACTTAAAAAGCCTTTTTATTTATACAATACCTACCAAATACCTTAATTAAATCTATATAAACATTCTATAGTAATTATTAAAATCATAATAATAACCTTAGAGTTATTAAGGTGTGAAGAAAAGGAGGTTGTCTGAAGAAGAGGTATAATTCTTGACCAAGGGTTTTTATTTTATTTCTTCTCTAACATCCTTAAAATATTCATTACCCATTATTATATAATTATATAAGTATATAACATAGAACAAGATGATATTATTTCAATTTCATAACTTATATCCATATCTAACCTCCTTCAAATTGGTAAGGAATCCATCGTTTGAGTGTACGAAGAACTACCGCCTCACGGACTGATGCAATTCATTTTTCATCACCAACTCATATGGATGGTTATAATGATAGTTTCAATGTTTTTATATGATATTAATGATGCATTTAAAAAAAATTAAAGATAATTTAACAATTATTTTCTTCTCTGTTTATTTACTGAAAAATGATAATGTCCTTCATGCGTACATGTGGACTACCACCTCCATGAAGGGTTGTGATTCATTTTTCATCACCACATCACATGGATTATATATATAAGTATATGTAATGAAATAAAATGGTATTTATGATATTATTATCACTATTTATTTATAAAATAATACCTACATTCTTTACATAATTATCATTGAAAAAATGGAAACGTTACACAAGCATACATATGATCCACCATCTCTATGATTGTAATGTAGTTAATTTTTCATAACCACCATTCATGATTAATTTTAAAATTATTATTAATGTGAAAAAATTATAATTATTTATTTTCTATTATTCTAGATTTTAAGTAATTATAATTTTTTTGACCATAATCAAACTATTGAAGTCATTTTGGGCATATGAGTTGAATATCGTCATAACATCCAACAAGAACTCGATCGATTAAGTAATTGATTATAACTTGGCAAAAAGAAAAATATAAGGGAATGATAATCTTGAAAATTTTTATAAATTAGTTAAATAATTATCTTAAGTTTATTATTTCTGAATATAACGAACACAAGTAACAATTCGGGAATAAGGTAAGAGACTTTATTTTAAAAATTCCACTTCTAAAGTTTCCCTTACAATTATTTTTATTCCATGTACATATTTTTAAAATTATTTTATAGATGTATTCATATGGACATAAAATAATTATAAATGAAACTTTATTCTAATTTTTTCTACTTTCTTTCAAAAAATTTCAAAAGAAATATTTTTATATAATGTTTTGAATTTCATAAAAAATACAAAAGGAATGTTCTATTTTAAATTATATGACTAAAATGAATTTTTCGGATTCTATAAGCATTATTTGATTTTTTGGGTTCCTTTACAATATTTATTGTTTTTTATAAGAGAAACCATTTTATCTTTATTCTAGGTATCTTATATTTGAAAATGTTTTTTTAGAAAGAAATGGTACTTCAATATCTAAAAGTGTTTTTCATATGGGTTTAAAGGAGTTTTTAAAAGGTTTTATGATAAAAAAGTGAAAGAATAAAATTTTTTATTAATGATATGGCACTTGAAAATTATATATATGAAATGTGTGTGAAATATATAACTTATATGAATGGTTTATCTTTATTATAGCTCATGAGGAATGGGTAATCCTGATATAACTTATATGATGAGGTGAACCCCATTATAACTCATGAAAACAAGTGATCCCGATATTGTTATACGAAGCCTATCATACTACTCCAATGAATTTAGTTAAAATACTTTTCATCAAATAAAATAATGATGGAGTTAACTAGCGTGGTTTCTCAAATTTATTTAATTGGGTTCCAGTTTTTTTAGCATGGGTTTAAAATGGGTTATTAATATATTTTATCTAAGTTCCCTGAAAGTATTTTTATTTTCATTTTAAGAATTTTAAAGGTTTTATTTGAGAAAAATATGTATTTGTTTTTCATTTGTAAATGATTTATTTCATTCTCCCAAATAAAATTGAGATAAAGCTAAACATTTCATGGGTTTTCATGTTTTTTCACTAGACTAACATATTTATTATTTTTATGTATCTTACTAATATTTTTGAGATCATTCAATGTTTTAAAATGTTTTTCATAGTTTTTAAGGATGGTTAAAGGAAAATAAGAATTCAAGTTTAATATTGTGAAGTTTTTTTATGAAATAAAAACAATTTTTTATTTTAAATGTTTTATTTTTTGAGAAAAATAGATACTAAGTTAAATTTTCCACTTTGTAATATGTGGGTTTTGATGTATAAGTTATGAAATAATTATCTAAAACTCTAAGCCTAAAAAGTTACTCAAATTTAAGATAATTAATTTGTAAATTAAAACTCAATATTATGTAATGTTTATGGTTGGGTCCTTATAATTGGTATTAGAGGAAATGTTTAGATAATTTTAGAGGTTAAGATAATAAAAACCATATAAAATTAAAATTTAAGGATATCATGATATATAATTTTAATATTACCATATTAAGTCATCTAAAATATGTCCTTTTGGAATGGTTTTCTATAGATTAAATAGGGAAGGAGTAGTGGGAAGGAACTAATAGGAAAATATTCTTATAAATTATCATATCAAAATGGATGGAATTGGAACTGAGTACTTTGTTATAATGATGGATCAGTTGAAACATGCTATAAATAGTGATAGAATCCAAGCTAGAGAGTATCCATATATACCATATAGGAACATGATAATAGTGGATAATTTTATGAGACAAAATCCTCTAGAATTTAGTGGATATTTAGACCAGTGGTAGCTGAAGGATGGATTAATTATCTAGAAAAGATATTTGAAATCACAGGGTGTTGAGAACATCAAAAGGAAACTTTTTATAATTAACATATTAAAGGTGAAGTAGATCGATAATGGTATTTTTTTAATAATACCAGGGAAAGATAAGAGCATGAATCCATTGAATGAGACACATTTAATAATATTTTCCTTGAGAAATATTTCCCTAAGGTTGTTAGACGTAGGTTAGAGAAATAATTCTTGGAATTAAGGAACAAAGAAGAATATTATGTAGCTGTGTATAAAGAAAATTTTAGAAGATTAGATAGGTACATGTCTATTTTTTGGTATAATAATAGTAAAATTAATAGATTTTAATCAGGATTAAAACCATGTTTATGATGAGATTTGGCCACATGAGAATTTAATATTTATGAGAAAGTGTTTCTTAGTCCTGAGAAATTTGAGATGGAATCTATTGACACTTATGTGTATCAAGATGATAGGTGTAAGTAATGGTCAAGGAGGAATTAAATGTAGAATAAACCAACTAAGAAGTCTAGAGGCAATCCACCAACTTTTTCCTAGTGTATAAAATACATTTTAAGGTATGTTTGACATGGTATGAAAAGTGTTACCGGTGTGGTAACTTTAGTCACAAGGTTTGTGGATTCAATGAAAAGATTCCTAAGCAATATTATAATGGAGTAATATATAGACATCCAATGGTGATATGTATTAGTTGAAATGAGATAGTTAATTATGCGAATGCGTGTCCAAATTTAGTTACACTAGATAAAAAGCATCAATATTTCCAACAAAAAGGTGTGGAAAAATAATTTTCTACTACTATAGTTTATGTTGGGCCTTCAAATGAAGTAGTGATAGGTATGATACTTGTTTATTAAAATTATGAAAATATCCTATTTGAACAAGGATCTTCATATTACTTAATTTATCAGGGATCATTAAGTAAAATGGGAATATCACCTCAGGAAAAATATATATGACTTTTAGTGAGAATGTCATGTGGAAATATTAAAGTAACCAAGATTTTTAAGAATCTTCATGTTGTTATTAGTGGGATGGGTTTTCCGAAAAATATTTTTGATCTAAACATAATATATTTTCAAATTATTTTGGGTATGGATTGGATATAGTTTTATCATTATAAGATAGATTATAGAGTTAAAAAAGTTTTATTCAATGATTTCATACCTTTTATAACATAACAAGCATATAAGAAATTGATTAGAGTTGGCAGTGATAGTTACATAGTTCATGTTGCTGAAAAGAAAGAAACTGTTCAAATTAGTGATGTGCTAGTGGTAAATTAATTTGTTGTTATATTTTATGATTACTTAAATAGAGTTGTTCCTAATCAAGAGGTTGAATTTATTGTGGATTTAATGCTTGATGATAAGCCTATTTTAAAACCCCCTTATCAAATGACCCAAGTAGAAATTTTGGAATTTAAAATTTAATTATAGGTGTTTCTAGATAGAGGTTTCATTAATCCTATAAATTCAAAATGGGGTTATACTATTTTTTTGTTTTGAATAAATAAGGTTTCATGAGGATTTTAATTGATTATATATCTTTGAATAACATCCTTTTTAAGAAAATGTATCATTTTCCTTATATCTATGATTTATTTGATAAGTTTCAGAGAGCATAATATTTTACGAAGAATGATCTCAGTTCGGGGTACCATTAGTTGATAGTGAAGGAAGAAGATATTGAAATGATGGTGTTTCAGACTAGATATAGGAATTATGAGTTTATAGTTATTCCCTTTGGTTGTGTAATGAACCAACAATATTATGGATATTATGAATATAGTTTTTTATATCTAAATAAACACGTTTGTAGTTGTGTTTATTGACGAAATATTTTTGTATTCTAAAATTCATTAGGATCATGAAAAACACATAAGGATTGTTTTAAAAAACATAAAATAAAAGAAACTATGTAGTAAATTTAGTAAATGTGAATTTCAGTTGTAAAGAATTTATATCATTGGAAATATTGTTTTTAAAGATGGCATAACTATTTACCCTACAAAAATGAATATTGTTAAAGAATTTCTATGACATAAATATGATATATAGATTCATTGTTTTCTGGGTTTATTAGGTTATTACCGATAATTTGTTAAAAAAAATCTTGGTTTCTTATCCCACAGATTAATTTAACTTGAAAAGGAGTTAAATTTATTTGAAAAAAAAAGTGTGATGATTGTTTCTAGGAACTAAAAAAGAATATTGGTTATTGATTCGGTTTTGGACTTTCTCACCATAAGTTGAAAATTTATCATATATAGTAATGCTTCATTGAATGTACTTGGTTATGTTTTGATTCATAATGATTGGGTAATTTCTTATTCCTCCTGTAAACTAAATCCTCAAGATTTAAACTGTCATACACATGATCTGGAATTAGTTGTTTTGGGTATTTACTTTAAAAATTTAAGGGAATAATTTTTATGGATCAAAATGTGAAATATATACTGATAAAAAATGTTTTAATTATATATTTACATTGTAAGAGTTGAATATGATTTAGAGAATATGGATAGAACTAATTAAAGATTATGACTTCACAATTCATTATCATCCTGGAAAGTAAAAAAAAGTATTTGATTATTTGACTTAGAAAAACAATGCTACATTAACCATGTAAAGTTTTAAACATGACCCATTGGTAACTAATTTTATGATTTTTTCCTAGAAATTGTGCATGTAGGAACATCAACTATTTTGTTTTAGGTGTCAGTAAAATCATCGCTATTAGGAATAATTAAGAAGGATCACAAGTAAAACAATGGGTTATATAAAGAAGATATAATTGGTTAATAATGGTAACTTTCCTAAATTTAATATTTAAAAATACGTTGTATTAATATTTGGAAAGTGAATATGTATGCCTTAAGATACCCAATATAAGAGACAATTGTTTAGTGATGCTCAAAGTTCCCCATTTTCCATTTATCTTGGTATAACTAAGATGTATAGATACTTTCAGGAGTATTACTGGTGGAAATAAATGATAAGAGATATTATTAAATTTACTATGAAATGTTTGAATTGTAAATAAGTTAAAGTAGTTCTAGAGTAGAAATATTTGAATATATCCCTGGATTTTATAGTGGGATTACCAAATAAATCTCTAGGAAATAGTGAGCATTGGGTAATTTTTTATCAATTAACTAAATCTATGAGTTTCCTTCCCATTCAAGATACTATGTATTTAGATCAAATTTCTTAACTATATCTCAAGGAGATATTCAAGTTATATGGATTTCATCTCTCTATTGTTTCAGATCATGTTCCCAAACTCACTTCTAATTTTTAGACAGGTCTTTAGAAGTTGTTGGAAACTGAACTAAATTTCAGTATTGCTTTTCATCCTCGATTTGATAGATAATATGAGTGAACGATTCAGACCTTGGAAGACAATATTTGTAATTGTTTAGTGAATTACTAAAGAATTTTGTATCAACACCTATCATTAGTTGAGTTTTCTTATAATAACACTTTTCATTCTAGTATTTAGATGAAACTTTTTGAGACATTATATATAAAGTGATACTGGACTCCAACTTGTTATGAAAAAGTAGGATAAAGGAAGATGACGGGAAAAGAGTTGGTAGAGGAAATAACTGAGAAGGTAAATATGATTCAGTAGTAAATGGGGGTGACTTAAAGTAGGAATAAAATTTATGCAAATAACCAGAGAAAAGATCTTTCTTTTGAGGTAGGTGATCAAATTTTTCTTAAAGTATCTATATGGAAATGAGTAATGTTTCAATGGTAAAAATGGGAATATATGTCTGTGTTTATGTGATCATATTAAATAATAGAGAAATTTCGATCAGTTTCCTACTTAGTTTCTCCCATATACACAACATATTTCATGTCTTGATGTTAAGAAAATATGTTTTAAATTCATCTCATGTTTTGAGCTCTAAATTATTTAAGTTGGAAGATAACCTTATTATAAGAAAAACTCTATTCAGATTATTTACTATTGGTAATAAGTGTCAAAGAATATGGTAATTCACCATGTTAAGTTGTGTTTGAAAAAACAATACAGTTGAACAAGAAACTTGGGAATCTAAAATTTTTATAGGGAAAGATGTCCCCACTTGTTTCAAAAGTGAATAAAATTAATAGGATTCAATTTAAAATAGAGGAAATAATTTAATTACCAAGGTAATGATATAATAAATCATTTTCATTTTTATTAGTATTCATTAATGTAACATACCATGTAAGTAATGAATAATAGATATTATTATATATGTCTATTAATGATTAAGATAGTGTTTTAGAGGCTTAAAATGAAAATAAATACAATCTTAAGCATGGAATACACTAATATTCTTAAAAGATTGTTTTACTGCCTTTTGATGGAAAACCCTTTTTAAATCAAACTTTTGACAATTTTATAATCTATATTTGTCGAAATAAAAATATTCATTATGATTGGGACATTGAAATTTACATTGGTTAAATTTTTGGTATTTTTTTTGACAATGTTCATTTTTTAATGAATAGTGAAAAATACTGCATTTTACATCAAAACTGATTTTTCATTTAATTTAATTATATGGTTAGATTATATTTTGAATTGGTTTTAAAGTGAAATTAGAAAAATATTTTACCATTAAATCCAATAGTGGTCGTTGGAATTAATTTTACATTGAAATCAGACTTAAACTAGTGTCGATCTTTTGATACTTATTGTTTCATAAAAACACGCTATTTGTCATGACAGCGGGAATTAATTATTAAATTAATTAATGTGAATTATATGTTTTAAATTTTGTAAAATAGACTTCATTTTTGAATTCGGAATATCAAATATATCTTAGGGTGAATTTTTGGTATTTTTCTGAAAAAATTCAATTTTTGATGAATAGTGAAACCACTAAGTGGTACTTATAAAAACTGATTTTTCGTTTAAATGAAATTTTACCACTTCTGTGTTTTGAATTTCAAAAATCCAACATACATTGTTGTTATTAATAAGTAAAATGTGGTTCAATGAGATTAAAATAATTTTTTGGTGAATAGTAACTCTTAAGTTCTTAATCGCGATAAGAGGTAATTAGTGTAGTTTAAGGTAAGAATAATATTTTAATAAAATGAAATGACCTAGAAACATGTCCTAACCTCATTGTATGTGTCATGGCCGACCGAGACAATCCATGGGTCAACTTGGGGACCCCATGGAGCCACTTTGGTTGGGAAATGACATAAATAACTATTTATTTAATGTAAAAGTAAAAATGACACAAACATGAGATGTTTTACTAAAACAATTTTTACATGGGCTTATAAAGATCAGATTTTTGATTATAAATAGTCATTAGAAATATAAAAATATTTCCTACATCATAGTAGTTTTTTTATAATTTTTAGACTTTAAATAAATTAAATTATTTATGACATCATGATGATGCAGCGATGACCTCATTATTTAACGATTTAAATAAAATGGAAAGATAATGTAATATATAAGACCTAAACATGTCCAAAACCTATTGTATGGGTGGATTTAGAACCATTATCACCTTATCCACGAATTATATCAATGTGGGACCTTTTAAATCCAAAACTCATTTTCAAATAAAGTAACATTTGCTTACTTTCCAAGAGTGACCCTCCTCTCCTCTTATAAAAGGACCCCACCTCTACCTCCTTAACCACACTCCCAAAGCCTTTGGAACGGCCAAACCCAACCTATTTTGGCTCTCCACATCCCTCTCTTACTCCCTGAATCCTCAATTTGGGCAGAAGTCTTCCCAAAGAAGCCTTTGAGCTCAAATCTAAGAGAGTTACCCGATTTTAAGGTAATGTCTTCTTTTGAGTCCTTTTGTTTGATTTTGCTTCTCTAACCCCCTAAACTCTTTTTATTATTTTCTTTTGTACCAAATCCAGTATCCTAAATATACTAGGATGTTGTTATAATAAGGATTCAAGCTACAATTACACACACCTACATCTAATGGTTAAAGGATATACTGTTTCCGTGGATGGTGAATTTATGCCTCCCGAAACGATGATTGTTCAAAATTCTTTTAACACCTCCAAAGGTGGCCATTATGATGTCACTATATTTATATATGATATATAATATGTTTATGTTTTCCTTAAGCTTCTGTATTTTTTATTTTGGGCATACCTTTGTGGTTTCTATTATGGGTAAACGTGATATCTTCATTTAAGGAAGTGCGGACTACCGCCCCCTCAAAGTGATTTGATTCGTTAAATACCATATGTGGGACATATAAAGGATGGAACTATGATATTATATATGATATTATACTATAATTATAATATACCTTTATATCATTATGATTCCATTCTATAAAATACGAAATAGAAATGAAAGTAGCGTTCATGCGTACGTACGGCTTACCGTCTCCATGAACGGTGAATTTCAATTCTTACCTATAAATGATTATGTAATATTATAAATGCATGTATATACTGGATATATATTATATATACATAATGATTATAATTATGAATATAATGGATACATGAATAACATGTAATTATAAAGGGTTTATTTTTTACTCAAGTACCAATAATCGTTAAGACGACCGTTATTAACTTAAATAATTACATAGTGTTCATGACATGGCAATAAGTGATATAAAAGGAACAATGAACTTGAAAAAGGTTCTCAAAAAAATAGAAATTAACTCAAGTTTATTATTCAGGAGATTAAAGAACGACCGAGTCAAGTCGGACCCGAGGTATGGGACTTCGTCTTAATCTCCTTTCATTGAGGCATATTTTGTTTTATACACAACCTTATTTATATGGTGTATAAAACCCTTTGACCTTTATGTTTATCCAAAATGAATCTTTTTTATTCGAAGCATTTTACTAAATGACAAAAGGTAATGTTTTTGTCGTACGTATGCGGCGACAACGACTTCTCCGCCGCCGTGACCATTATTTGAGTTTTGGCTTTCTCTACAAGCCATACCTTTTTTTTAAAAGAAAAATAAATACCATGTTTTACTTTTCTTTTATTTTGGTATTGAAAATGGTTTTCATAATGTTTTTATATCAATGTGTTTTATTGATATCTTGTGATTTAAAGGTGGAAATGTTTTGTTTCCTTTATGCATGTTTTATGTGATACGATTATGTTGAGGTTCTTGGGCATTATTATGAAGATGGGTGGTTCTGTGATAAACTAAGGGTGGGTGAGCCCGATATAGCTCTCCAATGCATTGGGTAACGCAAAGGAGTGTAACATTAAGGTTTCTCCGAAGATATTTAGGGAATATACTGTGATGAGTATTCCAAACGTAACCAAGAGGGTTACTCTCTACGTAAGAATGTTATGAATGCCTCACGTTACCTTTGTGTCTTATTATTTCTATGATTTATTCATGATTTGATGAGGTATGTTAAAGTACTTATGTTTTATGGGTAAAGTATGATTTCATTCTTATGTATATATGTACCCATGTTTCCTTTCCATATGTATATATCCCTTACTGAGCTTTTTATGCTCATCCCAAGTTTTTTGAAATGTTTTTCACAGGTTAAGGGAAAGGTACGTTATATGATGATAGTGTCAAGGAAGTTTCAAGAAAGAATCCATGTTTTATTTTAAATATGTTTCCATTGATGGGAAAGAAGAATACTATCTTTATGTAACCACTTTGTTTATATGTGGAATGTAATGAAAGTTTTATGATCTAATTATCTAAAACTCTAAACCCGAAAAGATCCTCAATGTGTAATCTTGTAATAACTCAAGATTAAGTAAGGTTTAAGGCTGGGGCCTTATAGTTGGTATCAGAGGTCGGTTTAGATAACTTTAGGAGTTAGAATTATATTAAATGATTATCCAAAAATATTTTTTTATGGTCAAATTGAAGTGATATAGTATTTGAAGATTACCATGTTGCTTCATCTAAGACATGTTTGTTCAGAATGGTTTTCCGCAGAGGAAACAGGGAAGCAGTGCTAGGAAGGCATACAGAAGGAAATAACCTTCCAAATCAGCATCCTGAGATGGTCGGAATTGGAACTGAATAGTTTGTTGTAGTAATGGTGTAGTTGACTCAAGCTATAAATGGTGGTGGTATCCATGCATGAGATCATCCAGATCAACCGCAGAGGAACATGTCAGTGGTGGAACATTTCATAAGGCAACATCCCCCATCATTCAGAGGATCATCTGACCCTGTTTTAGCTGAAGGGTGGATTAAAGCACTAGAAAAGATTTTCGATGTCATGGGGTGTTCATACAATCAAAAGGTTAGTCTTGGTATTTACCGTTTGGGGGGTGAGGCAGATCAGTGGTGGTCTATGGTTAAAAATATCAGGGACACCGATGAGATTGATGCTCTCGACTGGGATGAATTCAAAGGTATGTTTCTTGAGAAGTATTTTCCTAATTCTATTCGACTTAGGATGGAAAATCAATTCTTGGAATTGAGGCAAGAGGAAGAATCAGTGGCTGCCTATGGAGAAAGGTTTACTCGATTGGAAAGGTATGCTCCAAATTTTATCCGAGACCTTGATAGTAAAATCAATCATTTTTACTCAGGATTAAATCCAAAATATTGAAGGGCATTAGCTTCTCGTGAGTTTAAAAGTTATGAAAATCTTGTTCGATGTGATGAGAAAGTGGAAATTGAGTTTTCCGATGATCAAGTGTTCTATAACAACCAACAGAAGAAGAGATCGAGGTGGCAGGAGAAAGGTAAGAATTCTTCAAAAAAGTCTGATAGTAAGAAAACTAAGTTTTTAGTTTGTGATAAATGTGGCAAAAGGCATGCTGGGGAATGTCTTACGAATTCTAGAAAGTGCTACCGATGTGGTAAGATGGGACATAAGGCTCGTGATTGCACTGGAAAAGATCAGGGTGATGGTAAGACCAAATTTGATTTACTGTTAGTGAAATGTTATAAGTGCAACGAGATGGGTCACTATGCAAACGAGTGTCTGACAAAGAGCTTGGGTGATGGGAAGCAGTTAGAATACAAGAAGAAAGGGGTGGTGAAATCCTTTGCAACTACTTCAGTAGATGTCGGGCCATTAAATGAAGTTGTATTAGGTACTTTGTTTGTTTTTTCAGATTATGCCAGTGTGTTATTTGATTCGGGGTCTACACATTATTTTATCTCTAAAACCTTTTCTAGTAAAATGGGAATACCATCTTAAGAAATGACTCCTGAACTTTTGGTAAAAACACCTGGGGGAAATATTGAGGAAAAAAGAATTTATAAGAATCTTTCTATCCTTATCTGTGGAAAGAACCTACTTGAAAACCTTATTGTTCTACCTCTAGTAGAGTTTTATGTTATCCTGGGTATGGATTGGCTCTCTATTTATCATGCTAAGATTGACTGTAGAGCTAAAGAAGTTTATTTTCAAAAAGACTTTCAGTTTGTGTACAAGAATGAACCCTTACTATTGATAACTTATCAAGAGGCCAAGAAACTTTTAAAATATGGAAATGAATGTTACCTTGCACACATCGTTGAAAATAAAGGAACTGTTCAGATTAATGATGTGCCAGTGGTAAATGAGTATTCTGATGTTTTTCCTGATGAGTTTCCTAGAATAATACCAGACCGGGAAGTTGAGTTTACTGTTGACTTAGTTCCTGCTGCTAAGCAAATTTCAAAACCCCCTTATCGAATGTCTCAAATTGAAATTTTAGAGTTGAAGGAGCAATTGCAAGATTTATTAGAGAAAGTTTTCATTCGACCTAGCACATCACCATGGGGTGCTCCTATTTTATTTGTTAAAAATAAAGATGGTTCAATGAGACTTTGCATTGATTATAGAGCTTTGAATAACATCACTGTTAAGAACAAATATCCTTTGCCTCATATCAATGATTTGTTTGATCAGCTCCAGGGAGCTCAGTATTTTTCAAAGATTGAATTGAGATCGGGGTACCATCAGCTGAAGGTAAAGGAAGAAGATGTTCTGAAGACCACGTTCCGTACAAGATATGGCCATTATGAATTTGTAGTAATGCCTTTTGGGCTAACCAAGGCACCTGCTGTATTCATGGACTTAATGAATAGAATTTCCCATGAGTTCTTGGATAAGATTGTAGTGGTTTTCATTGATGATATTTTGGTGTTTTCTAAAAGTAAAGAGGAGCATGAAATACATTTAAGGGTTATCATGCAAACCTTAAAAGAAAATAAACTGTATGGAAAATTCAGAAAGTTTGAGTTTTGGTTGCAACAAATTTCTTTCCTTGGTCATATTGTTTCTAAAGATGGGATAACTGTTGATCCTGCAAAAACAAAGGTTATTGAAGAATGACCAAGACCCACAAATGTAATAGAGATTCATAGTTTCCTTGGTTTGGCAGGCTATTACTGAAGGATTGTTAGAAATTTTTCACAGTTATCTAGTCCAATGACTAAGATAACTCAGAAGGGTGTTAATTTTATCTGGACAAAAGAATGTGATGATTGTTTTCAGGAATTGAAAAGAAGATTGGTGAATGTTCCAGTTTTGGCACTACCTTCCAGGAATGGTGAGTTTTTTATGTACAGTGATGATTCATTTAAAGGACTTGGTTGTGTCCTAATGCAGAATGATCAGGTAATTGCTTATGCTTCACGTCAGTTGAAAACTCATGAGGTAAATTACCCTACACATGATTTGGAATTAGCTGCTGTTTTTTTCGCTTTAAAAATTTGGAGGCATCATTTGTATGGAGTAAAGTGTGAAATATATACTGATCACAAAAGTTTAAATTATATATTCACTCAGAAAGAGTTAAACATGAGACAGAGGAGATGGCTGGAATTAATCATGGATTATGATTGTATAATTTATTACTATCCGGGAAAAAAGCAAATAAATTGGATGATGCTTTGAGTCGAAAAAGTAATGCTTCATTAGCAATGTTTCATTTGGAACATGATCCTTTGGTTAAGGATTTGATGAACTTTGGCATAGAAGTTGTTGGTGCAGGAAGTTCTTCTATTTTATTTCAGGTATCAGTGAGATCATCTCTATCAGATAGAATCAAGAAAGCACAGAAGCAAGACAGTGAGTTGCAGAAAAAGGTAGAGCTGGTTCAGAAAGGTAAGTTTCCTGAATTCAACATTGATAATGATTGTGTTTTGAGATTTGGGAAGAGATTGTGTGTGCCTTGTGATTCAAAGTTGAAGAGAGAGTTGTTATGTGAAGCTCATAGTTCTCCGTTTTCAGTTCATCCTGGAAGTACTAAGATGTACCGTGATCTGCAGGAGTATTACTGGTGGGATGGAATGAAAAGAGATATTGCTGATTTTACTGTGAAGTGTTTGACATGTCAACAGGTTAAAGCAGAGCGACAGTTACCGAAAGGGATGCTTCAGCCTTTACCAGTTCCAGAGTTGAAATGGGAGAATATATCCATGGACTTTGTTGTGGGATTACCGAAGACATCTCGAGGTAATAATGCAATCTGGGTTATTGTTGATCGTTTAACTAAATCTACTCATTTCCTTTCTATAAGAGATACTTTTTCCCTAGATCAACTTTCCCGTTTGTATCTTAAAGATATAGTAAGGTTACATAGAGTTCCCCTCTCCATTGTATCTGATCGTGATCCCAGGTTCACTTCTAACTTTTGGAAAGGCCTTCAGAAGTCGTTGGGTACTAAATTAAATTTTAGTACAGCTTTTCATCCTCAATCAGATGGGCAGTCAGAACGAATAATTCATACATTGGAGGATATTCTACGTTCTTGCTCTATGGATTATCAGGGAAGTTGGGACCAACATCTTTATTTGGTTGAATTTTCATATAATAACAGTTTTCATTCCAGTATACAGATGGCACCATTTCAGGCATTATATGGGAAGCGGTGTCGAACTCCATCTTTCTGGGATGAAGTTGGTGAACGGAAGTTGATGGGACCAGAATTGGTAGAAGAGATGGCAGAAAAAGTTCAGCTGATTCAGAAGCACATGAGAACAGCTCAGAGTAGGCAGAAGAGTTATGCGGATAACCGGAGGAAGGATCTATATTTCGAGGTAGGTTATCATTTTTTTCTCAAGGTTTCTCCTTGGAAAAGTGTGATGAGATTTGGTAAGAAAGGAAAGCTGAGTCCAAGGTTTATTGGACCATATGAAATTATGGAGAGAGTTGGATCAGTTGCATACCGGGTGGCTTTACCTCCGAGTTTATCTCAGGTACACAATGTTTTTCACATTTCGATGTTGAGAAAGTATATGCCAGATCCATCTCATGTTTTGAGTCAAGAGGTAGTTCAGCTGGAAGAGAACCTATCTTATGAGGAACAACCGGTCCAGATTCTTGACCACAGGGAGCAAGTGTTACGGAATAAGGTGATTCATCAGGTAAAGTTTTTGTTGAAAAACCACATGATTGAAGAGGCAACATGGGAATCTGAAAATGCAATGAGGGATAAGTACCCCCATTTTTTTGATAAGTAAATAAATTGCGGGGACGTAATTTTCTAAAGGGGGGAAGGATGTAACATCCCAAGTAAGTAATGAATAATAGATATTTTTATCTTTGTCTATTAATGATTAAGATAGTGTTTTATAGTCTTAAAATGAAAATAAATACAATCTTAAGCATGGAATACACTAATATTCTTAAAAGATTGTTTTACTGCCTTTTAATGGCAAACCCTTTTTAAATCAAACTTTTGACAATTTTTTAATCTATATTTGTCAAAATAAACATATTCATTATTATTGGGACATTGAAATTTACATTGGATAAATTTTTGGTATTTTTCTGACAATTTTCATTTTTTAATGAATAGTGAAAAATACTGCATTTTACATCAAAACTGCTTTTTCATTTAATTTAATTATATGGTTAGATTATATTTTAAATTGGTTTTAAAGTGAAATTAGAAAATATTTTTACCATTAAATCCAATAGTGGTCGTTGGAATTAATTTCACTTTGAAATCGAACTTAAACTAGTGTCAATCTTTTGATACTAATTGTTTCATAAAAACACGCTATTTGTCATGACAGCGGGAATTAATTAATAAATTAATTAATGTAACTTATATGTTTTGAATTTATTAAAATAGACTTCATTTTTGAATTTGGAATATCAAATATAGCTTAGGGTGAATTTTTTTTATTTTTCTGAAAAACTTCAATTTTTGATGAATAGTGAAACCACTAAGTGGTACTTATAAAAACTGATTTTTTGTTTAAATGAAATTTTACCACTTTTGTGTTTTGAATTTCAAAAATCCGACATACATGGTTGTCATTATGAAGTAAAATGTGGTTCAATGAGATTAAAATAATTTTTTGGTGAATAGTAACTCTTAAGTTCTTAATCGCGATTAGAGGTAATTAGTGTAGTTTAAGGTAAGAATAAAGTTTTAATAAACTGAAATGACCTAGACACATGTCCTACCATCATTGGATGTGTCATGGCCGACCAAGAAAATCCATGGGTCAACTTGGGGACCCCATGGAGCCACTTTGGTTGGGAAATGACATAAATAACTTTTTATTTAATGTAAAAGTAAAAATGACACAAACATGAGATGTTTTACTAAAACAATTTTTACATGGGGTTATAAAGATCATATTTTTGATTATAAATAGTCATTGTAAATATAAAAATATTTCCTACATCATAGTATTTTTTTTATAATTTTTAGACTTTAAATAAATTAAATTATTTATGACATCATGATGATGCAGCGATGACCTCATTATTTAACGATTTAAATAAAATGGAAAGATAATGTACTATCTAAGACCTACACATGTCCAAAACCTATTGGATGGGCGGATTTCGAACCCTTATCACCTTATCCACGAATTATATCAATGTGGGACTTTTTAAATCCGAAAATCATTTTCAAATAAAGTAACATTTGCTTACTTTCCAAGAGTGCCCCTCCTCTCCTCTTATAAAAGTCCCCCACCTCTACCTCCTTACCCACACTCCCAAAGCCTTTGGCTCGGCCAAACCCCGCCCATTTTGGCTCTCCACATCCCTCTATTACTCCTTGAAGCATCAATTTGGGCATAAGTCTTCCCAAGGAAGCCTTTGAGCTCAAATCTAAGAGAGTTACACGTTTTTAAGGTAATGTCTTCTTTTGAGTCCTTTTGTTTGATTTTGCTTCTCCAACCCCCTAAACTCTTTTTATTATTTTATTTTGTAACAAATCTAGTATCCTCAATATACTAGGATGTTTTTATAAGAAGGATTCGAGCTACACTTACAAACACCTACATCTAATGGTTAAAGGACATACTGTTTCCGTGGATGGTGAATTTATGCCTCCCGAAACGATGATTGTTCAACATTCTGTTAACACCTTCCAAGGTGGCCATTAAGATGTCACTATATTTATATATGATATATAATATGTTTATGTTTTTCTTAAGCTTCCGTATTTTTCATTTTGGGCATACCTTTATCGTTTCCATTATGGGTAAACGCGATATCTTCATTTAAGGAAGTGCGGACTACCGCCCCCTCAAAGTGATTTGATTCGTTAAATACCATATGTGGGACATATAAAGGATGGAACTATGATATTATATATGATATTATACTGGAATTATAATATACCTTTATATCATTATGATTCCATTCTATAAAATACGAAATAGAAATGAAAGTAGCGTTCATGCGTACGTACGGCTTACCGTCTCCATGAACGGTGCATTTCATTTCTTACCTCTAAATGATTATGTAATATTATAAATGCATGTATATACTGGATATATATGATATATACATAATTATTATAATTCTGGATATAATGGATACATGAAAAACATGTTATTATAAAGGGTTTATTTTTGACTCAAGTACCAATGATCGTTAAAACGACCCTTATTAACTTAAATAATTACATAGTGTTCATGACATGGAAATAAGTGATATAAAAGGAATAATGAACTTGAAAAAGGTTCTTAAACAAGTAAAAATTAACTCAAGTTTATTATTCAGGATATTAAAGAACGACCGAGTCAAGTCGGACCCGAGGTAAGGGACTTCGTCTCAATATCCTTTCATTGAGGCATATTTTGTTTTATACACAACCTTATTTATACGGTGTATAAACCCCTTTGACCTTTACGTTTACCCAAAAGGAATCTTTTTTATACAAAGCATTTTAGTAAATGATAAAAGGGAATGTTTTTGTCGTACGTATGCGGTGACAACGACTTCTCCGCCGCCATGACCATTATTTGAGTTTCGGCTTCCTCTACAAGCTATACCTTTTTTTTAAAAGAAAAATAAATACCATGTTTTAATTTTCTTTTATTTTGGTATTGAAAATGGTTTTCATAATGTTTTTATATCAATCTTTTGTATTGATATCTTGTGATTGAAGGGTGGAAATGTTATGTTTCCTTTATGCATGTTTTATGTGATACGATTATGTTGAGGTTCTTGGGCATTATTATGAAGACGGGTGGTTCCGTGATAAACTAAGGGCGGGTGAGCCTGATATAGCTCTCTAATTCATTGGGTAACGTGAAGGAGTGTAACGTTAAGGTTTCTCTGAAGAGATTTTGGGAATATACTGTGATGGGTATTCCAAATGTAACCAAGAGGGTTACTCCCTACGTAAGAATGTTATGAATGCCTCTAGATACCTTTATGTATTATGATTTCTATGATTTATTCATGATTTGATGAGGTATATTAAAGTGCTTATGTTTTGTGGGTAAAGTTTGATTTCATTCTTATGTATATATGTACCCATGTTTCCTTTCCATATTTTTATATCCCTTACTGAGCTTTTTATGCTCATCCAAAGTTTTTTGAAATGTTTTTCATAGGTCAAGGGAAAGGTACATGATATGATGATAGTGTCAAGGAAGTGTCAAGAAAGAATCCATGTTTTATTTTAAATATGTTTCCATTGATGGGAAAGAAGAATACTATCTTTATGTAACCACTTTGTTTATATGTGGAATGTAATGCAAGTTTTATGATCTAATTCTCTAAAACTCTAAACCCTAAAAGATCATCAATGTGCAATCTTGTAATAACTCAAGATTAAGTAAGGTTTAAGGCTGGGGCCTTATAATTAATTAGGTAGTTATATTCATTATAAAAATATTAAGTAACTTTTATAAAAATATATTTTTTAAAATATTTTCTTTTAAGGTTTCATTTAAAAGATAAATTTTAAAATCATATGATTTTAATTTGAAAAAATTAATTTAATTTTTAAATCATTATGTTAAAATTATCTTAAGATTAATTTTTGAGAATTTTTGGGAATGATTGTTTTTTCAATGAATAGTGAAAATACTTATTTTTATTGAAAATAGTATTTTCCTTTCCAATGTTTACAAAGTAAAATTTTATTTTTTATTAGTTTTAAAATTTAATTATTCAATATTCATATAAAATTATGAAATTATGTGTTTTAAATAAATTGTATACTTGAATTTAGTATAAAAACATTTTATACTTAAGTTTTTTTTAATACTATTTTTTATCACGTTTTATGGGTTTAATTTTGAATTAAATTTGAACACTTCTATGAATTGAACTTTTAAAAATGGATTAAATATTTCAAATCAGTGGGTCAAAATTTGGTAAATTGTCACCTTTTATTTTGGGACATTATAAATAGTAACCTTTGTAATTTTTGTTACCTTGATAAAAGGTAAATTGAGAAAATAAGGTTAAAAACAAAATGATAAGGACAAAAAAATTTCCGTAAAACTTAAATTAATTTTATAGTATGATTATAGATTACACATAAATAAAAAAATATAATATATTTACTTTTTTTCCATTTTTCCATGTCTTTTAACTTTATAGTATTTTATATAAAGAAAAGTAAAAATTGATATTCTCTTTAATTTATTAACTTTTAATTTTTTGAAATAGGGATAAACAGAGGATACATTTGGTTATAAAAATTAATTTAAAATATAAATGATTTGTTTCATCATGGTAATTTATTTATAATTTTTAGGGATGAAATAATAACTTTGAATGCTTATGAAGCACTAACATAGTGCTTATGCAAGCAGTAAAACAATCAATAAAATGATTTTAAAAAATATAAAAATAATATTATATGAATTATTATAGTATCCTAAAATTTTTAAGGATAAAACTTTATATATGTTTTGAAGAAATTATTTTCAAAGTCTATTATTGTCTTTTAGTTTTAAAAGTCAAAATAAATTAATATTTCCAAAAATGACATTAATGATATTTTATAATAAATAATATTTTATTAAATGATTTAATATTAATAAAATTTATATCTTCATCAATTTTATTGGAATAATGTTTAAATTATCAAACATATTCTATTTAAGGACCAATTATTCTTTAATAGTAACTATATTGACCCCTAAAGAGTAAAAACTTTGTTATTGCAGTAATTGCTAATAAAGGTTAAAAATGGGTAAAAAAAATATGTGTGGAAACATCACCTAAACTTTTAAAAGTTTTATTGGATAATATTATTTAGAATAATAATGATATTATATTTTAATATTGTCAATTTTTATCCATTTGAACATGAATATTACTTTATATTAATTTAATATTTTAGGAGATTCCAAGAGTGCCCCTCCCCTCTCTTATGGAAGGGAACATTTCTTATCATTTCTTCACACTTTAAAAGAATTTAATTTTCAAATATACCTACCCAAATCAATTAATTAAATCCCTATATATTTCATAGAGGCCTTATTTATGGAATAATACTAACCTTATAGGTCTTAAGGTGTAATGAAAGGGAGGTCGTCTAAAAAAGAGATATAGTTCTCAACCGATCGTTTTTGTTTTATTACTTATTCTACCTCCATATTTTTTTTCGTAACAATTATTATATAATAAAAAAATATCTTATAAATAATTATATATTATTAAGTTAATGGAATATCCTATATCTATCTCCAACCTATATCAAATTGGAAAGGAATCTATTATTCGTGTGTACGGCAGACAACCGCCTTGCTGACTGATGTAATTCTTTTTCCATAACCTCCTATCACAGATGATTATAATGATATATTTAAGATATATATATATATATGATATTAATTAAATATTTAACACTATTTAAAGATAATATAACACCTATTTTCTTACATTTTCATTCATTGAAAAATTATAACGTTCATTGTGTGTACATGTGAGCTACCACCTCCACAGAGCGATGTGATTCATTTTACATCACTATATTAAATGGATTATATATATATATAATTATTTTTGGAGAAATATTATGGTATTTATAATATTTGTATCATTTTTAATGATAAAATAATATTGAATTTTTTAGATAACGATCATTGAAAAATGGGAACACTACACAGGTATGAATGATCAACTCCATGATTGTTACATAGTTCATTTTTTATAAATACCTTTCATTATTGGTTTAAAAATTATTATTAATGTATATAAATGATAATTATTTCATTATTATTATTATATAGATGATATAATGATGATGTTTTTGACTATAATAAAACTACTAATGTCAATTTCGATATATGAGCTGAATATCATCAAAACGTTTAATGTGAACTCGATTGATTAAGTAATTGATTATAACATGGTAATAAGTAAAATAAAAGGTAATAATAAACCATAAAATTTTAGTCAATAAATTAAATATTTCTTTTTATTTTTAAGATAAGTAACACACATGACATGTTGGGTGTAAGGTTAGGGACTTTCTTTTAAAAATCCACTTATGAATTTTCCTTTAAATTTTTTTTCTTCCATGTATACGTTTTTAAAATTATTTTTTGGAATTATTTTTATGGAAATAAAATAATTATTAAGCAAATTTTATGCTATTTTTTACTTTCTATAAAAGTTTCTCAAAAGGAATATTTTTACATAATATTTTTACTTTATTTAAAAACAACAAAAGGATTATTCTATTTTAATGTATATAGAGACAATAAATTTTCCAACATCCATAAATGTTATTTTATTTTTTGGGTACCTTAAAAATATTTCAAATTTTATTTAAATAAAAATTCTTTTCTCTTTCTTCAGGGTATTTTAGTTTTTAAAAGAAATGATATTTCAATATAGGAAGGTGTTTTTCATATGGGTTTAAATGAGTTTTTTGAAGGTTTTATGAAAAAAAGGTGAAAAAATAAAATGTTTTATTTATGATATGGTACTTGAGAATTACATTTGTGAAACAAGTTATCCCAATAAAACTTATATAAATAGTTTATCCCCATTATAGCTCATGATTAATGGGTATTCCCGATATAATTATAAAGTGGGTTGAGCAACATTATAGCTCATGAAAATTGGGTGAGACTAATATAACTTATATGAAGGGTGAGCCCCATTATAAATATTTAAATTCATTAACTTATATTATTTATCATAAAAGAAAATAAGGATAGATTTAACCAATATAGTTTATCCTATGTATTTAAATGAACCCTAATTATTTATGACACAGGTTTAAAATGGGGTATGGATATATTTTCTCTAAGTTGTATGAAAGGGTTTTTATTTGCTTGATATGAGTTATAAATGCTTTATTTGAGAAAACATTGTGTTTTTTTCATGTGTAAAGGGTTTTTTTCATTACCTCAAACAAAATAGAGATAATGGTAAATAATTCATGTGATTTTATGTTTTAAAATGTTTTTCATTGAGTTTTAGGATGGGTAAGGGAAAAGAATAAGTCAAGATGAAAGTAATGAAGATATTTAATGAAATTAAATCATGTTTTATTTTATGAGTTTTATTTTGTGGGTAAAATAGATACTGAGCTGGAGTGTACACGTTGTATTGTATGAGTTTGTTATATAAGATTTATGACCTAGTCCTATAAAACTCTAAACCTGAAAATATCCTCAAATGTAATAGAAGTAATTTTAGACTTGAAAATCAATATTATGTAATATTTAAGGTAGGTTCCTTATACATGCACTGTGGTTTACTATCTACATATTAGTTTTTCCAAAGCATTTCCACCCTCTGATCCATGAGAACTAATTTTAAATCAATCCCAGCTTTACCCAAATGATAAAAAACATGGGTAATTTTAGTGTCTTTTAGATTGAAGACCTTTACAACCACCTATCAAAATTTATAAATATTCATGACACCTTCTAACGCAATAGTATCCCTTTAGATGAAATATGGATACATGTTTTCCCATTTTCACTTTATACAAATATAAGGACTAGCTGATGATTCATCTATACAGATCCATCAAACCATGGTATGAACTAGAAAATTGGTCTATTTTTATCTTCTTTCATCATTTAATAAAACTATATTATCTATTTTATTCATAAAAAATATAAAATGAAATTATATAATGCGTGATACATAAATTTTTTACTTGGTTCACCATAATCAGTCTAATCTAAGAAGAATACAAAGGTAATGTGCTAATGTTTTGGAATCACTATAGAACATTTATCTTATATTTTTTGGATCAGAATCACCATCCCTCCAATTTTATTACTAATCACACTTTGAGAACTCATTGTTATATCAAATTTTGTTAATTAACTTATCCTCAAGAATATTCTTCTGATAATATGTATTATCTTTGAATGGGTTCACATAGAAATGAGTATGGGATTATGTACCTATTTTATATGAGGTACAAAATCCACTTTATCATATATCATTTTCTTTGTGAAAAATTCCTTCACGAACTACTCCTCTGTGTACTTGATTCATAGAACACCATTCATCACATACTAATACTTCATGAAATAAACATGTGCTACATGAATTATATACACTTTATAGACTAATTTCACCATGAAATTCCTATACACTTTATGAACCACTCCTACTTATCAAACTAAATGTGCTTCATGGACTGATAATATCTCACAAACTGCTTCTTCTTTGTAAACTCAGCGTCCTTTGCGACTTGAGCTACATGAACTACTTTAAAACATAGATGAATTACTCTAGTGACCATATTATTTAATTAAAATTCATATCTCTTAATGAAGTTATTATGGGTCCCTATAATGGTGAATAAACTTATAAATTTAACTTATCACAAAATTTCATTTAATCCCATAACTTAATCTTCTTATTTATATCACGTACCGATCTTACTTCTCGATCAATGTACTTAACATCCATCATGGCCTGCATAGTTTCCATGGAAATTCATGAACTCTTAACCACATATTTATCATATAATATGTCTCAAATAATGCCAAAATTCTTCATAGTGGTCTCTAAATATTTTCCTTTTTGATACAAATGATGAGGGACCATTGTAGAATTATTTTTGTAGTCACCCTAAAAACATCACCTATCAATTGAAAATGATGAACTTACTTCATGAAATTTCCTTATGGTTCACAAATCTAATTTTCAAAGACCATGAATTTGCTAATAATTCTCTACCACAAACTTACTTAATAGATTCACATAAGTGATACACAATTTTTCATACTCACTATGTGGTCCGCATACTTGTTATTTAGTTTTAATACCAGTGATAACCTCCATTATGATTTTACATTGCTTCTATGTAGACTGAGAACTTTGGTATGTTGTCAAAAAACATGTTATGCGTAAATCCATGCATTTATACAAAATCAATTCCAAAATTTCACATTAAAAAATATGGAAAACAATAGGAACCTTACCACCTTTAAAATTCTCTCTTTGAGAAAAAACCTACTAAAACTTTTCCAACCAGCTTTATTAATAGACACAACAACCAAAAAATATCACAAGATATTTTTTCCAAATAATACCCCTATTAGGGTTTTTAAAACACTTAAAAACCACTTATAAAAATATATTGGAAAAATGTATACAACTTACGATTTAACCACCACACATATTAATGATTCAAGAAAGTGATAAAATCATTACTCAACACATACTTTAATCCCAAATGAGTAAATATTAGTGTGAAAGACAAGAGTAACATGTAAATTTCATCAATGAACCACTCTCTTCTCGATACCACTTGTTGAATCTTTCTCAAGAAGACCAATTCATCAAACACATGTCAAAAAAAATTGTTACCTGAACCCAAAGGAGACCTTTCATGATATGTATTCATTTATATAAAAATATCTACACCATCATGTTTAAAAAGACTCCCCTATTTATCTCCTCCTGATTCATCATTGAACATCTCTCCCCCAGTCAATAACTTATCCTTATTCATGAATAAGACTTATCCTCTATTTTCAATGAATCCAAAGGCCATTAATTTGTAGTATAGATAGGGAAAATTATATATATCAACATATAGGGGAAGAAACACCATACTTAGGGATGTAGAGGTTCCACATACACACTGTTAAAGTATGGGTAGTCAAATAGACTCCAAGATCCATCTGATGCCTTTTAAAAGATTCCTTGGGTAATTCCTTTTCCATAATGTCAATGAATATAAATTCTATAGGGAAATAATCCAAATTTACCAACCCATGTTCCACTTTTCTTTTATAAAGTGATATTTGATTTCAATTTTCTTTTTCCTTGTGTGATGAATATGTTTTTTCCTAATATTAATAACACTTGAATTATTAGAATTGATTTAGATATAAAAATTTACTTAAAATCCCATATTTTAAAGATGTTGATTTATACATATAATTTTCATGAAAGTTTGAGTATCCATAATATATTTGGCCTCTATGTTTATCAGATAAATTAAATCTTTTTTTATTTATCATCTAAGAAATAATTAATCCACTAAAGTAAATTCAACAACTTAATGTTGAATTTATATCATCTCTTCAACTAACCTAATCAGTGTGTGTATACTCAAATAAATCCTATTCTATTTTCACATTATAAAACAAGTTGAAATCCATTATGCCTTTTATATACCACAGTATCCTATTTACAGTAATCATGTGAGTTTTTTGGGATTTATTTGATATCGTGCAACCTAGAATGTGGGAAAAACAATACCAGGTGACATCATAATTATCTACAATATGATCCCAATAAACCACCGATATTTTATGACGTTGATGAATTTTCCATCATCATGTATTGAAATCTTCATATAGGAAGAAAATACTGTTTTTATAAACTTGTAATGTTTCATTCAAAATCTTCTCAAAACATACTTATCATATTTAGATGGGGAAATAAATGTGTCATTCCATCCTTACATCACCTTTAGACAAGGGAAAAAATTAATCTCACCAATAATTAATATTTCAAACTCACACTTCATTAATTCTTAAAATTTACTACATTATGTATTATTTGATTTACCAAAAATTGTGTCATACATAGATATTAGCATCATCATCATTTGAATTCTCTCATTTATTATATAGAGGGTATAATCAACTCCACCATGTTGGAAATTGATTTTCTTGAAGTATTGATCAAGTCTTGAATACCATGCTCTTGGTGCCTTCTTTAACGTATACAAATCTTTCTTCAGTCAAAACACTTTTTTCTCATCCTTAGTAATGGAAAAACCATTTGTATATTGTATGTACACATCACCTTAAAGATCTCCATTCAAAAGTAATAACTTGGAATATATTTGGGAAACATTGAATTTCTTCTACATTACAATGGATTAGAATAGTATAATTTTCCCTATTCATTCTGTATGTGTAAATGTTTCATCAACATCGATGACCTGATTCTAGAAGTATCCCCTGCACACAATTCATGCTTTGTTTCAAACCACCAAGCCATATTAATTCATTTTATTATGAATGACCCATTGTATCTCAATGATGTTATTGTCTATCAGCCTCTAAATAATCTACAACATCTTCTTATTTTTATTTTTTTCAAGCTATTTATTCATATCCTAAATAGACCTCTCATCATAATTATTTTTTTCAAAACCTTTTGGATATAATTGTGATAAGAAATATATTTATTATAGAGACATCATTATCATCGTGTACACTGGCATTATATAATCACCTATATTATTTTGATCTTAAATTTCAGCCATATTTTTTGGATTATATATATATGAAGTTAAAAATTATTCCATCTCATCATTAATGTATTCATCTAAATTAAAATTTGTAACTTGTAATCCCCTTGAGCTGCTCATCTCATCACCACTTTCATCAAGAAACTATACACTTTGTTTTTTAATATTATTTTTATTCTCTTCTGTATTCCCATCATTTCTGTTGAAAAAATTTACTATATATATATTGAATAATTTTATGATTTTATTTTTCCTAATTAACCAAGGAATATCCATTCATCTTTATGGGATTTAAACATCCCATGTTTATCCTTATTGAGAATGAAAAACTTACTTTCAAATATTAGAAAGTACTTTAATGTTAGCTTATTATAATATACCATATCTCATATGGAGTCTTTTATTTTCCCAGGAATGAAAAATATTTTTTAGTAATGTAGATATATGTAAATACTTATTCCTTCCAAAACCACTCTAGTGGGTATTTCCCAATAAGAATCATTTTGTCCATGTTGTTTATGATCTCATTTATCCTCTCAACCACACCATTGTTTTAGGAGTTCCTACTATTAATACTTGGTTCCCAATCCTAGGTGATAATGATAATATTATCATTATTTTTAATTAGTTTTTAAATTATTTAGTCTCCAAAAATTAATCAATTGGAGGTTATTTTCACAAAATTAGTATTTTTGGTAAATTTTGGGCTTAAGTGTGAAAACTGATTAATTTTGGAAAATTGGTAGTTTTTTGGAGCTTTAGTTTTTTGACCATATATTTTACAATTTGGATCCAATTTAAATGATTAATTTTTTAGAATTACCTTATTCGTGTACTTATACTTTTTCTTCTGAACATTGATCCAATTTAACACATAATGGATTATAAAAATAAAACAAGTAGAAAAAAGTTCTATAGAGGACATAATGGACCCAAAATCGGTAATTGAATGATATCCTGGCCTATAGACCTCAAAATGAAGTGATTCTAGATGGATATTAAATAGGAATCAATGTGTCATGATCCCATTAAAATTCATCAAGAATTTCACTCATTAGGCCTCATATTTTATTTTCCCTAATGGAGGAAATTGAAAAGTCTCACCATCCACAAAACGTATTCATAAGTAATTCAGTAATATATTCCGCTACACATGTAAAAATTATTTTTTAATTTCTATAGTTGATGTTAAATTTCAATTTTAAGAAATTTTAATGATAAACATTAGTGATTTTTGGAATTATGGTGGGCAAAAAAGAAGCACACTTTCAGAGGAAATATTCTGGAGGAGAAATTTTATATTCTTCCTTTCCATTATTTTCTTTATTTTTATTTTTAAAAAGTATTATTCTTGCCCCTTATTAATTTATTCCCTTAACATGTTGGGATAATTCTATTAGTGATTGGTGAATGATAGGTTTTCCTTTTTGTAATTCTTGAGTTCATGCACTTAATGAAATAACATATTTTTTTTCTTTTGTAATGTGGATTTCAATTTATAATAGTGTTTTTCATTATCAAGTACAAGAATATTTGGTTTTAAATTATGTTGTTGTTATTTATTTGTTTAATGATAATTTTCTACCTCCATTAGGTTCTGGTCTATATATCATGGAATATATTAGGGATTAGTAGTGAAGTACTTAATGATCGTCAGTATGTGTGGGAGTGGTAGTGGAAATTCTTGATTTTTTATTATAAACAAGACCTGATCGAGAATTTCCTAAGTCAATTGAGGGTATTCAATTTAACTCTTTCACACATAGGAAGGGGAATATATCAAAATAAAACCATGACAAGGATTAATCTTTCCATCACCATTAACTAAGTGAGTGAGATTAAGTGATCATGGAGTACCAATTTAATCATCTTAGTAAAATAAAATTGGATAAATTGGAAATATGATAGCATTTTAATTGAAAAAATGATCCTGAAATGATCACCGAATTCAGTTCACTATTTTCAATAAATTTATTTTTAAAATTTTTCAATATTTTTCTTAATTGATTTCATCTGTTATTTATTTTAGTTAGTTTTCTAAATCAACAAATTTCAAAAAAAACCTACACTTATTTCTCAAATTTAAGGTGACAACTTGAATATTGTTTCATCCTATCTGGATGCACCCTATGTTGACCATTGCACATCATTTTAACTTAGGAAATATTTTCTTTCATCATACCTCATGAGAAGCACGTTTCAAAACTTCGCTCCATTTATGGGGAAGCAGTGCCAACAATCTTATTGTAAATATTTGAGTCTTTTAAAATTAAAAAAAACATAAAAAAATATTTTGGAATGATGTTAAAAAATGATTATTTATTTAATGCATGAAAAAATTACCTAAAATTGAATAACTAATGTTTAACTCGTCTTTGTCTTTGGAGTATATCATTTATTTATTTCATAAAAAGACCATGGGATCTTGAATCCAAATCACCCTGGAGGATGAATGCAAGGATATCATATATGAAATTAAAGTGAACCTCAAATACCTAGTGTTGGAGGGGTTATCTAGATAATTAATCGAACTCTTGGATTATTTTATGGGATTCTGTCAAGATATGGTTGAGGTAAAAAAGCGATGACCTTGTTCCGAACAATATTTATAGAGAAATTTATTAAGTAAATAACTAATAAGAATAATTTTACAAGGATCTTGAATCCTGATGGAAAATGATTAGTCAAATAGTGAAAAACCTAGAGAGAAAAATAGAGTAGACAGTGGAATATGTGCATGAATCTCGGGAGCAGCAGTTGGAGTTGAAAAAAGAACCAGAACCAAAAAACGTGGTGGAAGAAATTAAACCACTTATATTTCAAGTTAAAGAACCCATAGAGGCCCTCATGAAATTAAAATAATATCCATTCAGTTGGGCTAAATCAATGTTGGAGGAGATTGATGAATAATATTGTCCTACTGATGTATTCATGGGAGATCAAAAATATATGGATGAATTCTAGAATGAGTGTGATGAACTAATTGATCCCCCTATTCCATAAAAAGTATAAGAGTTGGAACAATTGAAGGAAGACACCACAAAGGTGGTGGAATTTAAATAAAATATTGAGTATCTTGGCTACCAACCCATATCTAGTGAAATTCAACTAGAATAAAAACTTCCTAACAAAAATTTATTTGATGCAAAACAAACTTATGGAGATGATATTTTCATGAACTCATTATCTTCTAACTTTTTTGAAAATAAATTGAGTATCACCATTACATGTTTTAAATATTCATATTTGTACAACACTTGTATTTTATTGGAGGATGAAGAAGAATAAAAATTAGATGCATCTAACAAATAAAATATGGATCTCCCCAAACAAGTTGAACATTTATTAGAGGAAGTTCATAAGGGGACTAAAGTGGGTTTTCATGAGAAAACTGAGAAAAAGATTCTTAATTCAAAAAGGAAGTATTTGATATTGATTCTTCATTCTTTAATATCGGTTAAATAAAATTACACTATAAATCTTTATTTTATTACTAAATTAATGCAACATTACTTGAGAAACCAATAGAGAACTAAGAAGAAGTTGGAAAGTGGAAACCAAGAAAGATGAGTACTCATTCATTATAATACCCCCACCAAGAAAGTTGTATCTTATTGTACTAGGGGTGGATTTGGTGTATTATATCCATGGAGTCCTCAAGAAAATCAAATAATTTCATGCAATAAAAAATAATTTTTTTAGTTCATGAGAAATAAACTCCACCCACCATCAATTTGGGGATAACCAACTAGAATTGACCATATTGAGGTAGTCAAAACCTAGGGCCCAGTCATGGGATTAAACCAAGTGTCATCCTTATTTTCTCATTATATATATGTTTTTATTTTATTTTAATGAATTTAATATGTTATCTTCTCTACTTTGTTTGTAGGTTTACAGAGAGAAACACTTAGGAGCTTAACTCAATGTTTCACTACCAATAAGTCAGGTTGTACCTCTGATTTTCACTTTCTTGCTTTCTATGATTTAATTTAAAATTTTATTACATATGAAATCCATTTTAATTCATTGAGGAAACTATATAATTTAATTTTTTAGGAGGGAACCTTTTTAGTTTAATATTTTAATTTTTTATTCTATTTTGATAAAAAAATTTAAAATTTTTGCTTGTTTCATTTACAAATTTTTTTTGTGTTTTTTAACAATTTGAGCTAAAATTATTATCATTTCAATTTTTTAAACCAATATCATTGAGTGAAAAAATTTATCCGATGAAACTAAAGTTAAATTAATGCTGAAAATGAATTTTTTTCAAGTACATTTATTTGGGAATTTCATGAAAAGTACTTTGATTTTTGAATCTAATGCCACATTTCACTATATTTTTCTTTGAAATCACATTACTGTGAGGCTTTTAAACAATTTTTTCCATATTCTTTACATTCACCTCACATCTTGAGAGAACTAAAACATTCCTGCTTTCCAGAATTTAATTTATTCCTATAAAAACTTAAGGGTTTGTGGTACTTATTTTTAAAATGTTTAAGACATTTATTTGGTTTTAAATCCTTCCTTTTAATAGAATCATTTTCATTATAGCCATTATTGTACATTTAATCCTTTTAGACCTTAGAATCCACAAACAACCTATTAGGTTAGCCACATTACAAGCTAATTTTCCCTCTCTGACATGCTCTTAAAGTGAAATTACATGATCTAGTTGAACTTAAGTGTTCGGCGAAGATATCTTGTATAGGGATACCTAATTTTGTGATAAATTGGGTGGAAAATAAAATATTGAATATATGTATTTGATTTTGAAAAAAAAATCATTATGTTGATTTTTTTTCTCTTTCTGTAGATTTTATGTTATGTGAAATTGTGCCTTTTTAGAGCATCCAATGGAGAAAGAAAGTTGTGCCTTTTCTAGAGCTTCTAAGAAAAAAATTCTATTTTATAAGATTGAATTTTTTTATGAAAAGATGAATGGTGTGAAATTTACTTGATGATTGGGTTGATATTATAGTAATGGGAGTGAGGAAGATACCATACTAGAGTGAAAATTAGAAACTTGAAATTTTGCTTCAAAAAGAGACAAGCCTTCCTCATTCAGTCTCAGAATAATTTGATATATAATCATATCAACCGGAAGCCAAAAAAACCTTGAAAATTCCTCATGATAAACAAATTTCCATGACTCATGTTAGGTAGAGATATGTGAATTTATCAATCCTATGGTGACACTTTCATTGGTTTGGATGAGAAAATTCTTATTGAAAATTTATATTTGTGAGATGAGATAAAATTCTTGTGAGGTAGATGTTTTGTGTGAATGGGAAGAGAAATGAACTGAAAATATACTGAATGATCTAAATAGAGGACTTTAAAGAATGGTATTTGATGAGGCATTGTTATTTTGTTTTATTGTGTGGAATTTATGGATCTCTTGGGTATGTGTTTTGAATTTTCTTTGATTTGATTTTGATGCTGAGTTATACATGAGTCCAAGTGATAAGTGTGGGGGGATTAATAGTTATGATATTTTAATTTTTTTTAACGTGTTTTAAAATGATTTAATCTAGTAAAATTATTAATTTTGAGCTAATAATTTCAATAATTTAGTATTTTTGGTGAATTTTGTGCTTAATTTTGAAAACTGCTTAATTCCATAAAATTTGCAGTTTTCTAAAGATTCGGTTTTTCGGGAATAGATTTTGAAATTTTGATCTAATTTACATGACTCATTTTTTATAGACTTCATTTTTTATTGGATTCAAATTTATCTTTTGGACCTAGATCCAATTCGATGCACAATGATCTGGAAAAATCAAACAAGTAGAAAATAGTTTTTGGAAGACGGAATGGACAACAGATTAGTAATTGAATAATATCTAGGCCTAAAGATTTAAAAAGAGGTTATTATAAATTTATATTAAAAAGGAATCAATTTATCATGCTCCAATTAAATTTCACGTATAAATTTTCTCATTAAGATTGATTTTTTATGCGCCCGAATGGAATAAATTGAAGAGTCTCCTCATCCAGAAAAAGTAAACTTTAGTAATTCCGTCATAAATCCCAGTACATGTGTCCAAATTATTTTAAATTTCTAGGGTATATATAAAACTTAATTTTGAAAAAAAAAATAAAAGAAACCATAGCGTTTTTTAGAATTTTGGTTGGAAAAAGATGAAAAATTTCGATAAAAATATTCCGTAGGAGACATTTTATTTTCTTCCTTTAACCTATTTTCATTCTTTTTAGTTTTTTAATGTATTATTATTACCCTTTATTCATAGATTACATTAACATGTAGGGGTAATACTATGGGTGATTGGAGAAGGAGAGTTTTTTACTTTTTGTAATTCTCATGTTCATGCACTTAATGGTATTATTTTTTTTTCTCTCTTTTGCAAAGTTGGTTTCAATTTCTAATAGGGATTTTAATTATCAAGTATGATATTATTTGGTTTTAAATTATATTATTGTTATTGCTTTGTTAAATTATAAATTTTCCCTCCATTAGGTTCTAGTATATATACGATGGAATAAATCAGGGATTAGTGGTGAAGTACTTGGCAATCGTTAGTATATGTGGGAGTGGTAGTGGATATTTTTGATTGTTTGGGATAAATAAACCCGATCAGAAATTACCTAATTAAATTGAGGTTATTCACTTAAACTCTTTCACACATAGTAAGGATAGTATATTGAGTCATGATCTTGGAAAGGTTTACTCTTACTATCAATATTGACCAAGGGAGTTATATGAATAAATCAGGGAGTCTCACATTAATTGGCTTAATAGAAAAGAATTGGATAAATTTGAACTATGATTGCATTGTAATTAGAAAACCGATCCTGACCTGATCACCCAACTGATAACACTATTTTCTATAAAAAAATTCTAAAATTTTATTAATTAATTTTTTCTTTTTAGTTTGTTTTCTAAATTAACTTATGTAAAAAAACCACCACTTCTTTCTCAAATTTAAGGTGACAAATTGATTGTTGTGTTATCCTATCTGGAGACAACCTAGGTTGACAACTATATTGCATTTTATCATAGAAAATATTTCTTTTTTTCATACCTTAGGATAATCATGTGTCACTAGGTTTTCCAGGATAATCCTGAAACTAGTTGTTGGAAAATTTTATGCCCTTATCAGTTCATAACTTGATAGTTTTCTACCCAAGAATCTTTTTGGTCTCCCTTCAATAATAAGTAATGAATCGAAACACACCATACTTGTGAGTGATGAACATTATTCACACCATTATTATATAGTTATAGATGAAAAATGTGACATCTTTTCCCATAAATGGGTCTTACTAATACATGTCTACACATATCAACATGCACCAATTCCGGAACTCTTGTTTGTTTTTACTATTTTTTCTTTTATTTTTTTAATATTCCTTTTTTTGATAAGAGTAAATCATGTGTATATAATAAAGTGACATTTCAGGGAGATTTTTATCTATATAAAATTTTACTAGACCTTCCAAGTATGGTTGGATGAAATTTCCAAAAATGTTATGCCACAAACTATTTTATTCTTCCATAGATAGAAATCATATATTGTATTCTGTACTGGAAAGGTAGAGATTCCATTTATTGTGATTACCCTGTATAAACACAACACTATCATTTACCTTGATGATACATATCTTCTTGGTGAAGTTTATTGCATGCCCCAAGTCACAAAATTTTCTAAAACATAGAAAATTGAGAAAAAGACTTTCAACAACAAATGAATATGCATGTTTCATATATTTTCCCCAAAATTAGATTTTCTTGAGGATATTAACTTTAAACCTTCATCATTTTCAAATATAAAGAAACATTATTTATTATAATAAATTCCTATAATGAAATCCTAATTTTACATTATATGGGAGGTGTATCCACTATCAAGGATCCATACACCAATATAATCTGATTCTCTGAGGGATATCTCAATAATTTCTCCCTTTTCAACTCTCTTCTTTTTGATCCATTTATTAGACATCTCACTTGGTATTGGTTAACATAATTGATCTTAGTTAAAGTACGATGGACTGACTTCATCTTGTAATGCTATAAATCATTTTTTCATTTTCAGTTTTCTTGACGATCACCTGATCTTCTATATATGACCACTTTAGTTCTTTATCGACACATTCCTCTAGATTGTTGAAGAACAATTTCGAGCTAAATGTCTAAATCCTCCACATCAGAAACAAGGACCATCAAAATCATAGTTGGAATATTAATTTTTTTGGATGCCTATGTTTATATTATACCCTTTTGCAACTTATGTCTATAGAAAAAATATTCTAAAAGTATCATATCTTTCCATAATAATAACACTTGATACACATTGCATTCATCTGTGTATTTTCTAGAGTACTAATTTAATCTTGGGTTCTATGAGTATCAAGATTCTAAGTCATATCCAAATCCACTTTTAACTTCAGAGTGGGTGTTTTTGTCTTTGTTTCAACCATCACGACTTTCTATTTGTGATGAAAATCAATGCCAAATTTGATAATCAGGTGTGCCTCATGCTTCTGCTGACATTCCATAACCTAATTTTTTTTACCTCCATGCTCTAATTTTACTTTTTGTATCACCTATGAGATTTGATTTCCCAATGTTATAATAGGATTCAATAGTTTCACCTAATATTCTAATTTTTTTGTAGAATAAATGCTTCTATACAAATCCCTTTTATTTTATTTACTTGGTCTTTGTTTTTTTAGTCAAACCATTGATAACCATAGTCTATTGTGAAACATTGATATTGTCATCAATGAAATTATCCAACTTTTCTAGATTTGTAATCTTGAGATTTTTAATTTCCACCTTTAGATCAGAATTTCTATCTTCTTATTAATTTATATATATTTTAGAATCATAAACAATTGTGCTGGATTTATTCATTTTATCTCTTACAAATGTCTATCTCTCCAAGATATGCTTTTAACTATTCTTTTAGATTAAATATTCCTTCCACTTCGCACTTTTCATTGTCGATATCATCCCTAGTCATAGAACTACACACAATAGGCACCATATAATCTTCCATGTGGTATTTCAATCCTCAACTTCTTCTTAATATTTCTCCTAAACTATCCTCTTGTGAAATTAGGTTATTCTTCTTAAATAATTTTTGTTTCATACTTTTATTTCCTTTCACCTTGGCTGAAAAATTATTTATAATAAATTTGGCATCCTCCTCATTTATTGTAATTTTTTTGGGAAAATTTGCAGTAAAATGTATAACATTTACACATTTGAAGAACAAAATTGGAATTTTTCCTTTAAAATTTCCCTTTACCCTTTACATATTTGTGGAATGGAATGACATGACTTATCCTCATCTTCATCTTCTTAGCTATCCTCTTTGGGGATTTTCTTTATGGAATTGAATGTCGCCTCTTTAGAGATATAATTTTACGTATAATTTTTATAATTATTTCAAATTTTATATGTAAAAAGTGTATAATTAAAACTATCCAACATTAGATCCTCCAGATCTGACTCTTTGAGTATAGATACTTTTGAATTGAACTATGGTGGAAATATTCTCAGGATGCACTTGAAAATCTTCACATCATCAAGGGTTTATTTAAGACAACACATTTTTTTAAAAAAACATTTACCAAATAAAATAATGCATCCATAGTCTCATTATGATGTAACACCCCAAGGCTTTAAAATAATACTATGTTCTATAATTTATACAATATGCAATACTGATCTTAAACGAACAACACAATTTTATTATTCTTTGTCCATTATAAAACAACCATTAATTCATTTGATATGAATAGAATTAAATGAATTTTTAAATAAATACAAGTTTCATAATCAAAAAATATTTATTGAAATATTCATAAGAAATATTTGCTATGTTTTTTGTAAAGTATTTATTTACTTCAAAATAGTTTTCTTCAAAAATAGTTTTTATTAATTTTTGTGAGAGAATATTATAATTAATTTTTGTAACTTTTAAGAATTTTTTTGATAAAACAATATATTTTTTGAAATAATTATGTCAAAATTATCATAGGGTAAATTTTTTTTATTTTTTTGAAAGACTGATTTCCAATGAATAGTGAGAAAATACTGATTTTTTTTAAACTGTATTTTTGTTTCAAGAATTTAAAAATATAAATTTTGTTTTAAAATCGTTTCAATGTAAAATTAGTCATATTATATTATTAATAATACAAATAACTTTATTTTAATAAATTTAATGGTTTAATTTTATATAAATATATTTTTATACTTAAAAGACATTTTTCTGGAAAACAGTTGTTCATTGGATTTTGTGTTTTTATCTTAAATTAATTTCTTCCACATATAGAAATTGAATATTGGAAAAATATACCATATTTGGAATAAAAAGGTAATAATTTGGTAAATATTTCAATGTTATTTTAGGGAATTATGCATAGTAAATGTGGTAAATATTTGTCACCTCAATAAGGGTGAAATGAGTAAAATAGGGTTACAACCACGAGATAGAGTTTTCAAATAAATTCAAAAATTTTATTTATTTAATTTTATGGTATACAATCATCCATATACATGAAAAATTATATTATATTTTTAATTTTTGTGTGATTTTCCACTAATAATAACATTTATATTATTTTATGTAATGAAAATTCCAAAATGTCATTATCCTAAAATTAATAAAACTAATTTTTTTTCATAAGGATAAAAGAGGGTATGTTAAATTATAACATTTTATTTTAAATATGAATTAATTTTTTTATAATGGTAATTTTTTTAGTTTTTATTGTGGAAATAATTATAAAAAATTCTTACAAAACACTGACACAATTCTTGTGCAAGTAGTAGAAGAATTATATAAATGAATTTAAAAACTATAAAAGTAATATTTTTGGGTGAATTATAGTCTATAATGATTTTTATAGACAAATGAATCATATTAGGGATTTTTTAAAGGTTTATATTTGAAATAAAGTACTATCTTGACGTCTTTAAAGTCAAATTAAGTGAATAGTGTTAAAAATGACACTTGATATTTTTTGAAAAACAATATTTCAATAAATTATTTAAAAATAATAAAAGTATTGAAAGGGAAAAATTTTAGTGAAAAAATGTCTAAAATTTCATCCCTTGGCCATTTATTAGAAATTTTTTACCATATAAGAAAAATTACAACCCTTTAAGATTGAAAAATCCATTATTTTGTTTAATATTAAAAATTGTTAATGAAGTAGTTAAACCATAATATAAGTTTTAAAAGACATAAATACCTATATAAATTTTATTGGATGATTATATTTCAACCATATCCTCATTTTATACTAATTTATGGTTATTTAGAATCATTATACTTGGTAAATATAGTAATTATATATAAATATTTTAAATAATTCTAAGTGTGTCCTTTCCATCCCTTAAAAAAGGACACCCATCCTTTGTCTTCTTTACACCACTTTGAGCCATATATCTCAACAAAAAACTGACCAATTATCTTATAAAATTACATATAAATTAATTATATGTTTTAGTATTCTTAAAACTCCATACTAAGGGTCCTTAATAAGGGATCTAAAGAGGGTCTACCGAAGAAGATGTAATCATCCTCCCCGACCTCATTCGATTTATTTCTTCATATAACTCCTCCTAATATATGGTATTTATCATTAAATAGTAAATTAAATATATTAAATATATTTATATTTTATTATATTTATTTAACCACAATTATTAATCCTATTTTCCATTAAATGTGAATTGAAATTATTGCTCATGTATATGTGTGGACTACTACCTCCACATAGAGATACAATTCATTTTCCATCACTATATTTTTTGAAAGGTTATTAGGATGGGTTTGAAGATTATATATTATATTTATGACATAATTATGATTTTCTAATTATAATATCATATTAATCCTCTTACCTCCAAATCTAATGGAAAATGATAATGCTGCTAGTGTGTATGTGTGGACTGCAACATGTACAAAGCGATGTGATTCATTTTTCATCTATGATTAAAAATGATGGTAATAAGGATAAATTTAATGAATATAGATGATATATATGATATAATAACTATTCTGGAAATTTTAATTATTTTTTATATTTCTTTCATTCCATGTTTCTAAAAGTGAAAACAACATTCATGAGTATGTACGACTTACCATCTCTATGAATAGTGTAATCTATTTTTCTATCTCTACCTTGTATAGATGGATATATCTCTCTCTATATCTCTCTCTATATATATATTAGGAATATATTAGTTATTTATATCATTATTAAAAAAAATTATATGATATAACCATGATCAAAGTACAAGTACCAAAACCACCGAACCGAAATTTACTTGAAAATGAAAGAGATAACCCAAAAAATGGTGATTTTAACAAGTAATAATTAATAAATGTTTTTTAAAAATGTTATAAGTGGATACTATATGATATTATAAGTATTTAAATTATCTTTAAATAGAATGATAATAAATTTATATTTATTATAAAGGTTGTTTTAGTGCTTTAAAAGTAATTCAAACTTGAGGTAATAAATTCTTGTATCACATTTATTTCTATGAGGAACATGCCATATTCACCAATTATTTATATTATGTGTTTTATATAATTTACATGAATGTATTTTATGATTTTCTCATTAAAAATATGGGGATTTACAAATCCATAAAATTTTATTGCTTTTTTGAGGATTTTTATTTAGAGATTACCAAATTTATAAGGGATTTATGTTAAATTATCTTTGTTTATCAGGATTGTTTATGATTAAGTTTCAGATGATGAAATATTATGAACTATTTCTCAAGGATCCCTTTAATTTTATTCTCCTATAGTTATTTATGAAAATTAAAGTTTCCTTTATTTTTATCTCTTTAATAACTCCAGATACCAAAATAATGCTTTTAAGGAAATCTAACATTATTTTTATCTTCGGTCAAAAATCCTTTTTTCCATGTACATATTTTATTTAAAATATTTAAAATAATGTTTTTAATACTCTAATAAAAAAATTTAAACTTATTTTTATCAATGTCTGAATTTTTACAAAATGGTTTAAAAGTAATATTCTTATTATCTTTTGAATAAGGTACTTTTGACCTTTTACCTAAAATGTATATGGAATATTTGTTTGAATATACATGGAATGAAAAAAAATTCCCACAAAAATGACCAATCAATGGGTTGAACCCTAATTTATAGGTCTCCATAGTTATTTTCAAATTAAAATTTTTCCATAATATTTTTTAAAATTTTATATTTTAAGCAAGTGATTTCAAAATGAAAAGGGTAATTTCCTCAAGAAATAATCCAAGTGATATTTTAAAAGTATTTTCATCTAATATAAAATAATTTTATGTTATTAATGATATATCAGGGATATGATCCCTTGATCCAATATTTATAATTTATGATTATTATGATGAGATACTTATAAAACCCCTTAAATTTCTACAAGTTATGCTGTGATAAATTGTTGAAATATTTATAAAACTTGTCTTTTTAAGAGGTTATGACATATGATGAATGTTTTGTGATCTTGTGAAGCATATATTAATGGTTTATGATTATATGATGGATGTTAAATATATCTATCCAATTAATTGTGTAAATATAGATATCTCAAGAGATAATAAGGACATTAATGGGGGGTGAACCTAGTTTAGTAAGGAACTTTTTCCACTATGATAGTCTTGTGAGTTAACTTCACTAATAATATGATAGAATAAGGAGTGAACACAAACCATTATGATAACCTTGGTAGTGAGACTTGACTAAGAAAATTATTTTCTATGATTACGTATATGCCAGAAAATTATGTAATATACCAATGTTATTCTCTCATGGATCATGTTATACGATTACTTTATGATTCATATCTTATTAAATGACAAGATTTATACCATGGCTCAAGATTATGATCTTTGATATGTGTTGTATTGTAACGAACCGAACTTTTGAATAATATTTGTTTCATAATTTTGTGTACTATTTTATTTTATACTCAACAAAACTATATCCTTTAATTAATGAAGTGAGTATAATTAAAATAATACCACTGGGTTTTAACTGTTATATGACCATTGGTCAATATGACCGTTGGAAACTAAATTTTTAATGTTATGATTATTTTTTATAAATACAAGTGATCATGGTTAATTAATACAGAAAGAAGAGTCGATGGCCTCATCCAGTAGACTCGGGCCATACAAATCCCATTTATCAGATCTTGGGAAGGAGGTTGCATCACTGGGCTTTGCTCTGGACCAAGCCCAAGACGAACTCCAACATGTGAAGCTTGAACAGAATCACCTACAAGAGAAGTTCAAGCTGATAGAAATCACCACTCGGTCAATGTTGTTTGAGCCATCCCAAGATTCTATCACCATATCACATCTTACACTTAGGTCATATACAGGTGTTTTAAGGGGCTATGTAATGATACCTTAGTTACATTGTGTAATCATTTTGTATAAATAAAATTATTATTTATTATTATGTTAAATTTGTGAATTTCAAATATCCGGATAAATGTAGGATGAAGTTTCATATTATTGATGATTTTTTGGAAAAATGGTATTTTAAAATATTATTTGTATACTTTAAATAATTAATAATGTAAAAATATTTTCAAAAAATTCTCTTCTACAGTTGTGACCAGTAAGAAATTCAAAGTCTGATAAGATCAACATAATTTTTAGGGAATAGTAATGTATGAATAGTAATATTACACTTATGAATAGTAATGTGACCAATGGATTAGTAACCTCACTTAAGAAAGTATAAATAAAATTTTGGAATCTTGAATGGTTAAGTGGTATAATAGAATAAGTAAATAACTATTTCCAAAATTATTAGTTAAGTATTATTATTTTTTCAGGTAAATAGCGTTTTTACTTAAAAATTAAATATCTAATAATTAAAAAATCATTTTCATAAAATGGAGTTTATTTTTTAATTTAGAGAATTGATATTATGTTAGGTTGAATTTATGATATTTTTATAAAATGTTTTGTTTTTCAGTGAATAGTAAAAATATTGTTTTGAGTTTAGTTGTGATTAATGACTTCATTAATAATGTAATAATGATTTAATAATTCTTGTCTAATTTTGAATAGTAATATATGTTATGAGGTGTCCCAAGTGGGAAATACCATGATAAAATACCTTTGACAAGCCCATGGTTTTTCAAATACCACCGATGAGGTGTACCTTGGAAATTAATTAAATATTCCTCCATTTTTTCTATAAATACCAAGCCATTCCCTCATTCCATTCATTCCAAAATCCTCCTCAATGAAGATCTGGTCTTTTTACCTCCCAATGAGTCCTCAAAAGGTTCCCTCAAGTCCCCCAAGGTTTCAACCTTCAAGCTTTCAAAGTCACTCTTCAAGGTAAGGGAACCTTTCACCATCCTCTTTTAAGTCATGAATTCTTTTATGTTATGTCTTCTAGTTTCCATATAATTATGTTGGGGTATATTCTTATATATAATTATTACTGTCCATTTCATGTACAATTGATGATATACCCTTTCCTCTGTCATCAACTGATTTTCTGAATTTTTAATTGACGTCGTTAGGTTGCCAAATATTTGTAAAAGAAATCGCATCTTCTCTTTTCTTTAAAGTTTTCTTTTCATGTGGTGTGTCATTCAAAAATACATAACATGATCTTATTTAAATTTTATTCTATCCCTATAATTTATTATGAGTTATTTATAAGTGGGTGAATTTTTTCCCATGTCTTTTTAATATTTTCTAAAACCATGTTATATAACCGTTATGCTGTAGAATTTTCGTCTCAAAATATCTCTCTTTTTCTCAAGAAATTATCTTATTTTATTTATGTGAATTCCCAAATATATTTTTTATTTCTAGATATTTTCATAAAGACATAAAATTGATCTATTTTATTCTTTAATTAACATAAATATAACCCTCACTCCCTTTCCATGGGTTATAGATGACATAATTATCTTATTTTTAAGCACTTTTTAAACGTCACGATTTTGGAATGAAACCCATTTATTTTCTTCTATTTGGATTATTTATTAAATGTTTGATTATAATCTATGTGACTCATATGAAAATAAATACATATTAAGGGTAAAACCAGATAGTTCTCTAATGCATTGGGTAAATAATTTAATCTCTAGATATGACAAGTTTCATGATACCTTGGTGAATAACCTTGGTAATTTTTATGACACCTTGGGGATGAACCTTGGTGATATGTTCACGAATGTCTAAATTAAACTTTTTCTCCCCATTATCTTTTTTTTCAAGTTATTTTCATTATTATATGCCTCTACTTCCATTTCTCATGTATTTATGTTTTTCATCAAGTTTTTGTTGATATCACAAGTAAACTGATTCCCTTACTTTCCTTACCGGGTTTTCTGATCACCCTTTACTTTGATATATGTCTCCAGGTTATGATATGAAATATTAGTAAATAGGATGAAATTTTCAAGAGGATCTTCAAGGGTATTTAAAAGAGTGTTTTATGTTTTCATGTATTTTGTCTCTGATTTCCAAGTCACTATACTCTAAAGATCCTCTATTTGAAAAATGTAATGAAAAGTTATGAAATAAAAAGGCAGGATGACATAGTTGGTATCAAAGGATAGTTTAGTTATTTATAGAAATTAGGATATGAAAACATTATAAATAACTGTTGACACTCCTTTCCTTCATAGAGTCTAAAAAATGAAAAGGGAAATACCTTGATCCCAAAGTGATTCATCTTTTGAAGAAACATCAAAAAATTGACAAAGGCATGAACCAAGATTCAAATGCACTTGGGTCGTGAAAGTTCCACCAAGGTTACGAAAGTATACTTGCGTGCCGCCCATTGATCACGCAGGTGGCTTGCGTGCCTTCTTTGAAATTTTCCCAGGGTCTTCTCTAGCATATAAATACCCCCTATGGCCCCCCCCATTTCGAGGATGAAAAATTCCAGAAACTCAGATTTGAGCTCCTGACGCCCTAGTCTATTCTCAAAGCTTCCAAACACTTCTTAGGTAATTTATTACCTAGAATGGAAGATCTTAAGAGGGGGGGAAGGCCTAATTGTTGAAACTCATCAACACTAGAGCACCTAGGTGGCCATCCCTTAAGGGAAATGGCCACACTTGCGCTGCCTTACCCCTTCAACATAACTTGCGCGCCTCTCTTCTGGAAGTCTCCAGGGGTAGTATTAAAGGCTTGAACCAAGTCTTTCCCAATTTCTACCCTAAGGATTGACCATCATGCAAGTACACATGTGTCGCGCAGGTACACCTGCGCGACCAGGACTTGCGCGCCCACGTAGTACTTGCGCGCTGACCAGGACTTGCACGCCCCTCTCTTTTTGGGAGCCCCTCCTGCCTATTTCACCTCTCCTATGTTTATCCACCTTTCCTCTTCAAGATTAATCCTTCAGAACTCTCTCCAAATCCATCTATGGGATGATTTCCTTGTTGTATTCCTTATCTGAAAGGAATTCTGTGGAACATCTCTTAAAACCTAGTGATTTATATATATTTATGTCACTAAGGTCAGAGATTTAATTCATTTCAACCTCATCCTTCAAAATGAGAGAATCCTTAACCTAGGCCTCCTTTTTAGGAGTAAGCCCCAGTCCAAGTTCTTTTGATTTGGGTGTCTTTTTCAGGAGTAAGTCCCAGTCCAATTCCCCTAATCTGGGTGTCCTCCTTAGGAGGAATCCCCTATCATAATTTCCTAAATTTGGGCATCCTCCTAAGGAGTATGCCCCAACCTTAATTCCCTTAACGTGGGTTTCCTTTTCAGTAGTAATCCCCAGTCTCAAATATGGGCATCCTCCTTAGGAGTAAGCCCCAAGTCCCTTAATTTTTCAAATCCCTTTTAGCTGGGCCTCCTTCTCAGGAGTAAGCCCCAGTCTTAATTTCTCTTAACCATTCTTAATTTACTTCTGATCTGGGATTCCTTCTCAGGAGTAAAACCCAATCATAAGTCCCCTCCTAATTTGGGCATCTTTCTCAGGAGTAAGCCCCAAGTTAGAGTATCCAAATCTCTATAAAGTACATATACCTTTATGGACCTTGTTCCTGGGTTTCTTCCCTAAAGTGAAACCTAATATTCACCTATTTGGATAGTCCTACATACATAAGATCCATATCATTTCTTTTGATGGAAAAATTATCTAGTGTTTACCAATACCTCTCGTTTCTCACACCCATTAGAAACCGATTAGAATGTTTGAACCTTCAATCAATGAGGTCATCCCCAATTCCAGAGGAAACAAAAAATGGTGAACCCGATATGAATCCTAAACCAAGTTAAAGTGATATTTTACCTATTTGTTAGGCCCCTATTTAAACTCAATGAGAGGGCCAACAAAGCAATCAATAAAAAATGTGCTTATCCAAAAGATGTTGTAGCCAAACTTATCTTGATTATGTTTGTTATATCAATCAGGCACTCTTTTCCAAGATCTTCAGCATTATAAGAATGGATTATCTTAAATTTACACCTTTGAATACCTCTGCTATGAAAACCTCGGCTGTGAATGCATCTGCTACTACTCCTGCTGGATCGTCGTTCTCTCTGAGGGCGACATCACCTACTCAGCATCTTCAACGCTAGGTATCTAATGCGCTGGTTAAGAAGTACTATCAACACGGTACCATTCCAACTCTGGAGGCTGCTCGATAATCCCACCAAGTGAACAATTCACCCTGGTCGTCCAGACAGTGACGACCAGTGATCAAGAAGATGGCGGTGCTAACCATCGTCTCCAACTGTTTCGGGTCATTATCCCTGGAACGCAACAACCATTCCCTCCCATATTACGAGGAGGTGAATGAGAAGGATGCTCATGGCCTTAATTCAGGGAAACATGAGTCCTTCTCGAGGGCTCCCACCAGCAATCGCCGTCAGGCTCGTGCGGTAGTGTGCCCTCAACATTTTGAGGGTGTCGTCTCTAGGCATTCAGCTCAAGTTCCTCGAACCCGAGCAGGCAAGATGAACCACCAGAGGTGAAAACTGGTTAACAGTGAGAAGGTTCTTATCTCTTCCATTTCCGTAGAAGTACACCAACCTAACTTGGTGGCAAGAAACGAACGGGCACACACACCCGTCCATTTTAATCCCGCTGTCCAGCAGACTCGTCTGGAAGCAGCACGCCAATCCTGCCAGGAAATTCCGATGGAGTACTATAGATAGGAACATACACCTGTTTATAAATCATCGGCTAGTCATAAGGCTTGTCTGACTACATGCGATGGAGCCCACCAACCAAATGTGTTGACAACTGGTAAACAAGCACATACACCTGCTTACACTCATCAATCCTGCCAGCAGCCTCATCTGTCAGTATTGAAGGAAGCTCGCCAACCATGTTCGGCGGAGTGCAATCTGCAGGCACATACACCTGCTAGTATTGATTAAGCCTACCAACAGTCTCATTTGGTAGCATTCAGAGAAGTCAGTCGGAAAGCTCTGGTGACAAACAGGATGCAGACTCAACTCTCTACCCCCACATATGAGTACTGTCAGAATTCACTGACAGGAAAAGGAGGAATAGAGTAGGAACATACACCTACTCCAAGCACATAATGGACGTATATCCCCGTTTCAGCTGCTGAAGTCACCAAGCACATTCTGTCAATGGTGAAAGAGCAGAAGCAAATCCCTGCTCATATCCTGGATGCCTTCCAGGATATTATAACAGCTCCAGCAGCATCTCAGGGAAAGACACATAAATCTATCCCTACCAGTGGAGTGATAGATCAAAAATTCACTCCGGAACAGACACACACATCTGTTCCAGTCTAAGAGGGTTGTGGGGCGTACTCCCCCATATCATAAGGATAGCCAAATCAGGCACATACACCTAATTTGAGTGGATATAATCAGCCTAACCTGATCATTTCTCCTGAGAAGGCACATACACCTACCCATAATGACCAATTTCATCAACAAGTGGTTCCTAAAGCGAGTAAGAAGGAATCTAAAAAGAATACCCACCCAGTACAGTGAATAAATCAAGGGCCGATCTGTAATAAGGCCATACTCAATGCTGGAGTTCCTGATGCACTCAGACAACTATCTGTTGAAACTCAAGATTCTTCTCTCTCAGTTCCCAATAGTGGGAACATTCACTACGGGAAAAATGAGCAATTGCGACGGGTTATTTGCGACGGGATTTAATCCCGTCGCAAATAGTCATGTTAAAAAAGTATTTGCGACGGGGGTACATACCCGTCGCAAATAAGGAGGCTTTTGCGACGGGATTGCTTTCCCCGTCGCAAATAGTTTTCCCGCGATGCGCGCCAAATCGCGGGAAACGTATTTGCGACGGGGAAATATTCCCGTCGCAAATAACAGGCGGCGGTAAATGGTATTTGCGACGGGAATATTCCCCCGTCGCAAATACTATGTCGGCAGAGGGTTATTTGCGACGGGTCCCGTCGCAAATAACTAATTACCGGTTGACCGTAATAAATGTTGGCGAAGGTATTTGCGACGGGTCCCGTCGCAAATAATACTATTTGCGACGGGATTCCCGTCGCAAATGGACCCGTCGCAACTAATCTAACCTATAAATACCCCCATCCGTTTTTTTCATTTCATTCTCATTCCTTATCTTCTCTCTCTCTCAGAATCATATTTCTAGAATTTAGTTTTTCTCCAGTTTAAGTTTTTTCTCCGGAGCTGATATTAAAGTTTTGAAGAACGATCAGAACAGATCAATTTTCAAGGTATTTATCTTCATTTTAATTTTTTATTTATTTTTAATTTTTTATTAGTTTTTATTATTATTAATTAGTTGTAATTTAATTATGTTTACATTGTTTTATTACTTAATAAATTTAAATTATTAGTATTGTTTATATGGTAATTAGGAATAATTAGTAATAATTTTTAATAATTAAGAATAAATATTAATAACTAGTAATAAATACCAATAATTAGGAATAAGAACATTATTACATTATTAGTTTATTTTATTATTAATATTAAAATAATATAATTTTTTATATATATACAGTTCTTTTTTCATCTGTGTGTTTGCTGTCTTCACATGTATTATTTGTATGTGGAGATAGAAAACGCACAGATGAAAAAAGAACTGTATATAAATTAGAAAATTATATTATTTTAATATTAATAATAAAATATATTAATAATGTTATTATTTGTAATTATTGGTAATTATTTCTAATTATTGATAATTATTCATTTTATTACTAATAATTATCAATAATTAAGAATAATTAGTAATAATTACCAATAATTAACAATAATTAGTATTAATTACCTATAATTAGTATTAATTACCATTAATTAGTATTAATTACCAATAATTAGTATTAATTACCAATAATTCGTAATAATTAGGAATAATTAACAATAATTACTAATAATTAGGAATAATTAACAATAATTACGAATAATTAACAATAATTAGTAATAATTAGGAATAATTAGGAATAATTAGTAATAATTAAGAATAATTAGGAATAATTAGTATTAATTAGGAATAATTAGTAATAATTACCAATAATTAGGAATAATTAGGAATAATTAGTATTAATTACAAATAATTAGTATTAATTAGGAATAATTAATATTAATTACAAATAATTAGTATTAATTACAAATAATTAGTCTTAATTACCAATAATTAGTATTAATTACCAATAATTAGTATTAATTACCAATAATTAGTATTAATTACCAATAATTCGTAATAATTAGTATTAATTACCAATAATTCGTAATAATTAGGAATAATTAACAATAATTAACAATAATTAGGAATAATTAACAATAATTAGGAATAATTAGTAATAATTAGGAATAATTAGGAATAATTAGTAATAATTAGGAATAATTAGTAATAATTAGGAATAATTAGGAATAATTAGTATTAATTAGGAATAATTAGTATTAATTAGGAATAATTAGTAATAATTACCAAAAATTCGTATTAATTACAAATAATTAGTATTAATTAGGAATAATTAGTATTAATTAGGAATAATTAGTATTAATTACCAATAATTAGTATTAATTACCAATAATTAGTATTAATTACCAATAATTAGTATTAATTACCAATAATTAGTATTAATTACCAATAATTAGTATTAATTACCAATAATTAGTAATAATTAGGAATAATTAACAATAATTAGTAATAATTAGGAATAATTACGAATAATTAGTATTAATTAGGAATAATTAGTAATAATTACCAATAATTAGTATTAATTACCAATAATTAGTATTAATTACCAATAATTAGTATTAATTACCAATAATTAGTAATAATTAGGAATAATTAACAATAATTAGTAATAATTAGGAATAATTAACAATAATTAGTAATAATTAGGACTAATTAACAATAATTAGGAATAATTAGTATTAATTAGGAATAATTAGTAATAATTACCAATAATTAGTAATAATTACCAATAATTAGTAATAATTACCAATAATTAGTATTAATTAGGAATAATTAACAATAATTAGTAATAATTAGGAATAATTAACAATAATTAGTAATAATTAGGAATAATTAACAATAATTAGTAATAATTAGGAATAATTACCAATAATTAGTAATAATTAGTATTAATTAGGAATAATTAGTAATAATTACCAATAATTAGTATTAATTAGGAATAATTAGTAATAATTACCAATAATTAGTATTAATTACCAATAATTAGTATTAATTACCAATAATTAGTATTAGTCAGAGCTTGGTTTTGGTGGAGTTTCTGAACGCTGGCTTTCAGATGATGAACATCATAGAGCTCATACGTATGTTCTGCTCAACTGTGAAGAGATGACATCAGTTGTACTGTAAGTGTTTATATCACTTATTCTATCATTTATGTTACAGTAAATAACTTTGGTTTTTATAGGTTGTATGATAATCATATCAAGAAACAAATTCCACAAATTACAGCAGCTGCTCTCGAAGAACGGCGACTGAAAAATTTCTCTCAGTGGTTTCAAAAACTGGTAACATAAATTCTTTATCATTTAGCAACTCATTCAATGTATAGTTTACTATATTGATAATTATTTCACAAATCTTCAGGTGTCTCGACATGCTGATAAAATTGACAAACGGCTCTGTGTATTGAGTAACCCACCTTCCAAACTTGTTAAAACTTATAATGCATATGTGGTGAATGGATTTCGATTCCACACGCATGCATATGGGGAATCGAAAAAAACAATGAACAGTGGAGTTAGCTTGAGAGGATCTCATCATCGAGAAAATGAAGTTGACTTTTATGGCATGCTTGATGAAATCATTGAACTCTGTTATCTTGGACAACATTACATAACCATGTTCAAATGTCGGTGGTTGGATACAGAGAGAGGCGTGCGTGTTCATCCGACTCATGGAATCATCGATATTAAATGTAAAAGTGTTCTCGCAGTAAATGAACCATTCTTATTGGCTCAACAGGCATATCAAGTTTATTATGCAAAGTACTGTGCAACATCAAGAGACTTGACTGATTGGTGGAGTGTAATAAAAATCAAAATTCGAGACAATCAGTTTAGTCAAAGTGAATGTGCTTTCACTGATGTGCAAAGAATTGAAGTTTTTCAAGAAAGTACTCAAAATCAATCTTTTTTACAAAGAGATATGAGTATCGATGACGACACCCCACATTTAAGAGTCGGTGATGACGATGATGTTAATGATGTCACACATGAATTTGAAATGGTAAGAGATGAAGCAACTGCAACTCGAATGGATATCGATGATGTTGAGGAGGAATATGAAGATGACATTGACATATATGAAGATGATGATGAAGATGAACACTTATAGAATTCCATGGTATTTATATACAATCATAATATGTATATATATGTATATATAATAGTAATTATCAATTATTTGCTAATATTAACATTTTCTGTTTCAGATGGACGAGGCCACATTTCGTGAGTTGACGGAGGCTGACCTGCCTTTCGATGCGGATGAGTTGTTGGCAGATGACCCTCAGCCTGCAGGCGCTTCAGGGAGTACGCGGAGGGGGCGCGGTCTTGCACGATTGATGATTCCTGACCCCGTCCCCGAGCGACGTCCACGTCTTGGGTTTGATCCGCGCACCCGGAGGTGTGATAACCTGTGTAATAACCTGTGAATTTGACTAAGATTTCATTAATCTATTCACATAATAAATGTTTATTATTTTTTCAGTTTTTCGCATATAGCAGTCGGACAGGGCAGCGCTATTTTGCGCAACTATTTCTCTCAGCCGTGGACCACATGGGAGCAGATTCCCATTGATGTGCAGCAGGCCATGTTCGGCCATTGGTTGGTACGTACGTAAATAAATAATTTTTATTTTGAAAATTATTTCATTTCTAACTTGATATTTTGATTTATTTGTAGGGTTTATGGTATCCGATCGAGGATACCATGCGTGACGCCATCCACGAGGCATGGGAGGTGGCCATGCGTGATCGCCTTCGTCAGTTTTTGCACAATTTAAGAAAAGCTGCGATGAAGAAATCAGGAGTGTCAGATTTTGAGGAGTCATGTAGAGCACACCGACCAGAGTACATTTCATCCCATGTATGGGATGGATTATGTGCGCACTGGTTGAGTGGTGCCTTTCAGAGGAGATCATCGGTGGGGAGGCAGAATCGGGGGAGGCAGGAGGTGACTCATCGAGCTGGGAGTCGTTCTTTCAGTACTCATAGACAGCATCTGGTACGTACATTATTTATAAATATTTTATATAACTATAAATATTAACAGTTTATTTTTTATTCTTATAGGCTGTCGAGCACCCCGATATTACAGAGTACGACGTATATCGGAGGATGTATAGTGATCCTGCTACTGGGGAGCTCAGAGGTGATCGTCAGCATCACATCGTGGTCAGTATTATTTGTTTTCAAGTTTAAAAATTAACTGCATATAATATATTCACAATTTTAATTTTAAATTGCAACTGTAGGAGTCATATGAGGCCGCAGCGGCACAGGCCCGGCCTGAGAGTCAGGCCGAGTCATCAGATCAGACCACTGCCCGTCAGTTTGATGAGGCGGCATGGATGCAGGCCACCCAGTATGCCTTCGAGAAGGGCCGGGTAGTTGGTATCGGCTCTCGACTGACTCCCGGAGATTATTATGGCAGTGCTGCGATGTCGGCGTCCAGCTCGAGGGGAGCTCGTGCATCTTCTTCTACACAGTATGAGGAGCAGTTGCGATCTCAGACTGCACAGATAGAGAGTCTCCGACAGGAGCAGGAGCAGATACGTCAGCAGCATGAGGAGGAGCGTCGACGCCAGCAGCAGCTGTACGAGGAGCAGACGAGTCGGTGGCAGCAGCAGCATCAGGAGCAGATGGAGTACATGCGCCGACTCACTCATGCTTTAGGGATGGAGTTTCCTCCACCACCATCTGCAGATCCCCCACCTCCCCCCCCTCCTACAGATTAGAGTTTGTATTTCTGTTATAAAATTTGTGAAATCAAAATATTTTTTTTTTCTATTCGTAGTTTCTGTCTCATTATAAAATATTAATAATATTATATTTTTAAATAACAATATTAATATGAATAATAATAATATTTATATTTTATAATATTAAATTTTATATATATATTAAAATTTTATATATATATTAAAATTTTATAATATTATAATTTAATTATTTTTTTGTAATACTTGAATTATTTTAATATTTGAATGTAAAATAATTCTATTATTTTTATATTAATTAAAATAACTTATTAATATTTTTTTTATTTATGAATTATAATTATAATATTATTATATTAATTAAATTATTTATTAGTATTCTATTATTTTTATTTTTGAATTATAATTCTACTATTATTATATTAATTAAAATAATTTATTATTTTCATTTGTAAATTATAATTCTATTATTATATTAATTAAAATAATTTATTAATAATTTTTTTTTATTTTTTTTATAGTATTTGCGACGGGATACTATGCCCGTCGCAAATACTAGTATTATTAATATTTTTTTATTTTTTTTTAAAAAGAGTATTTGCGACGGGACCCGTCGCAAATACTATTCATAGTAATTGCGACGGGTCCCGGTTCCCGTCGCAAATACTAGTATTATTATTTTTTTTATTTTTTAAAAAAAAACGTTATTGCGACGGGCCCGTCGCAAAAACATTTTGCGACGGGAACCGTCGCAAAAGGTATTTGCGACGGGCCCGTCGCAATAACTGTTTAAAAAGTTTTTTACAAAAAACGGAATACTATTTGCGACGGGGAGAATGCCCGTCGCAAAAAAGGGCTTTAGCGACGGTCCCGTCGCAAATAAGTTTAGTTGCGACGGCGTTTTCCGCAACGGGCTATTTGCGACGGGACCCCGTCGCAAATGGCTATTTGCGACGGGATCCCGTCGCAAATAGCCCGTCGCAAATACCTGGTTTTCCAGTAGTGATTAATTCCTATGGTCTGTATCAGATACTTCCACATGAAGGCTTGCTTCATGATGATTCGGTCAATCTCGAAGTTTCATCTTCAGATGAGAGCGACAAGAACCCTCTGTGTGGCCAGAAGACCAAGGAGAAATTTTTTTCATCTTTTGCTATAACCCACCAAGGTGGTCCTCCCCATGATGATGAATTTATCTACGAAAGTCCTCTCCACAGTAGTGATTCACATTGCTTGGAAAATTCTCCAACAGAAAATATAGTGATGAGAAATCCATCTTATCTTGAGGCACTTGAAAATTTGATGCCAGTCATGTCTGATGATTTACCATTATCAGGTGAATCACTTTCTCAATCAGAATATTTCCTGGGGTGTAGGTCATTCTCCAAACCACCCCGGGGTCATTCATCTTCTAGTTTAATCAGTGAATTCTCTACAGATATGTTTGAATCTAATAAAGCAGCATGGAAGCACCAGCTCTGGTGTAATCATGTAGAATAATCTTCATTGAATGATAAAGAGGAATTACTGAATATGAGAAAACAAATGGCGAAAGGTGAAGTGCCTGTTATGTTTTCTCCTTTGGGTGATTATCATTATGACATTCTAGAAATGTTGACGGAATATGGAATTCATGATATTCGTCTCAACATATGGAAAACTATTTTTCAGTTGAAAAAGAAAATATTATCTTATGATGAATATGAAAATCATGTCAAGATAATAGAAGGGTTACAACGCAAAATTGATTTGGCATCTCTCTTAGTTTCTTGATATCTGAAGGTTGAAAAACAGAAGAGAGCCCTTCAGTGTTCATGCCATGGATCACTAACAAGATTGCGCCAGTTAATTTCCAATTCCCTATATGGTATTCATATCAGGGGATGGGGTATTCATGGAGTGATACATTTCACTATACTCTCCAGTCAGCAAAGCCCGCCGAAAATGGTCTCGTGCAATATTATTTCCCATGGCCGGCCACAATCAATGAGTTTTGTTTGTAATCAAAAGATTTCCTAAGAATAGGCCTCAACTAGTTCCTCTTAAAATCAGGAATACAGAGAACAATTTGTTGAATTACTCCTACATCAAGCAAATGAGAATATTGAACAGGCCTCTCGTTTAGAGCAAGCACATCACCAAGTGACAGAAGTTTCAGAAATCATCCAACGGTCTTTTGAGCCGGGTGAAAAAGTGGATGCAGGTTGATGCATCTAGCTAATTTTCAGACTAAAGTCCACAAGATCAGGAGATATTTCATGAAAGTCTCAGATATAGCATATCAAGAACCACCCCAGCTTGCCAGACTAGGGACTCTTTTAACCCAACCCTCAGAATCAACAAATATGATTCGAGGAGTTGATTAGGAACAACCCCAGTCCACCGGACTGGGGACTTTTTCAAATCCTCAATCCCTCCCTCAGAGAAATTCAGTCTTCTCTTGATTGGGGAAGAAGCCTCAAGAGGAATGAAGATGAAAATTATTAGGAGATTCCCTCCAAATTACAGTTCATTAAGAAGTTCCTGAGGGATCGAATAAAAAAAAGGAAATGTATCATCAATGACATGGAAGAAGACAATATCGCAGAAATGCCGATAGAAGGGATGCAATGAATTATGCATCAATCAATGTCATCAATGTCATTGTTCCCGATCCACCAGATGAGGTTCACTTAGAGGGATCATATGAAGAGGTTCCGGCTAAAGAAGTTGTATGTACAGACACAAATGAAGAAGGTGTGCATACATGAAATCAAAGGCTTACCCAAAATATGGATATTCCTTTAATTAACCCACTTCCCCCTATCCAAAATGGAACCAACAAGGTGAAAGTAATGAATCAGGTTACATACCCTTCCTCTGGAGAAGGCCAATCGCTCTCACTAGAGCAAATATTTTCACAACAAGAGGAAGAAATGAAGGAATTGAGGAGGTTGAATGCAGAACTACTTCAAGGTAGTCTTCCTCCTAAGCGTTATGGAGTCATTCAGCCAAAGGAATTTGTTGTGGCCACTAAGATTGATCAAGAATAACCTCCTTTATCAGTACACCCTCACAGGTCTAATCATACGGGTCAAGTGCAACAACAATCGGTAGTGATGTCATCGGTTGCAGTACCAGCTACCACATCTGTACGAGCTCCATTCATTGCACCTATTTAGGTCCAAGATCAACCGGATGTTTCTCAAAAGTTAATAACTACTATTGAGTCATTAACAGCTCGATTGGAAGCTATGGAGGTAAAGCATGCTCAAATTCAACCAAAAAAGAGAGCTTACCCTGAATGGGTTGATGCAATTCCTCCCCCATCAAATTTTTCAAGTACCACATTCCCAATATTTAATGGTACAGGATACCCAGAGAAACACTTAACTCATTTTGTTTCTCGTTGCAATCCTATGATGGGAACCCTTCAGCAACAAGAGGTAGTTAAGCTCAGGTGTTTTGTACAATCATTACAAGGACCTTCTTTTGTCTGGTACACAAGCTTTCAATTCCGGTCAATTACCAGATGGGAGGATCTCTGCCAAATATTTCTTCTTCAATTCCATTCAACTTTGACAAAGACAACAGTTTTTGATCTTACAAACCGTAAGAAAAGGGAGAATAAAAGGGTTTCAGATTTCATTTCTTGCTTGAAGGGATTAACTTATTCCATGAGTTTAGCACTCCCTCAATAAGAATTGTTGTCGATCTGTGTGGAAACATTACGTGATGAGTTGCGCACACCGCCGATCCCTTTGAAATACACAAGAGGGTTTCGATACCTTACTTTAATTTCCCAACAGATTGAAGATTCTCTTATAAATACTAAGGATAAAGCTTGTGTAATTCCATCATCTCCAGGAAGAAGAATGTGTAAAATAGATACTGCTATAGTTATTCTTAAACAATCACATGTACATGCTTCTACTTCAAAACCTTCATCTTCTCAAAGGGCTCCACCTCATGATCACCAAAACAGAGGATGTTTCGTCAAGATGATCAAAGTGATCAAATATGGAAACAATTTGAGGATCTAAAGAGCAAAGTTTACTCTTTCCAAAATGAACAAGTTCCTGGTTACTTCATTTCGGGTCTGGAAAATAATTTGGTTCAATTGCTAAGGCCCAAGAGGCTAAACAAGTATGGAGATGAATTTTGTCCCAACTATTGTCCGTTTCATCAAATGTTTGGGCATCCCATTCAGGAGTGTTTTGTTTTCAAGGACCTCCTGCAAAAAATGGTCGACTTGGGACAAGTCAAACTAAAAGGTTCTTCAGCTCAGGTAGCATGTGTTACTACTACAGATCCAGAGGGGGAAGGCGAGTGGCAAGAATTCAAGATCAAAAATGCACAAAAATATGATGATTGGATGGTCAGAAAAATGATCAACCAAACTCATGCTATTTTGCGAACACAATTGAAGAAGCCAATTGTGTATTCTACCATGAATGCCGCAGGAAAACCCTCTTCATCAGAGGGAAAATCCTCAAAGAAGTGGAATAATTCCAAGAAATAGGAACAATCAGAAGAAGATGAAATTATGTTAAATCTCAAGTTTTCTTTGACTCTGGAAAATTTTATGCCATCTACTTCGAAGCAACAGGAATCACCCCACCAAACAGAACAACCTAAATAGGCTAATCAGAAAGAGTCTTCATTAGATGAAGAGTTGATCTTCGGTTCTGTTAATATGATTCAATTAACAGATCCATATGCCAGTCGCAGTTTTGATTTTTATGAGCTCAAGTTCCCTGTACCAAACAGAGGAATCAGAGGAAGTTCCAGAGGCTCAGGATACATGGGAAGACATGGATCTTTCAAAGGCCACTATTCCAATTATTCCCCTTCTAGAACTGTGTATGCAGTAGAAACTCGTTGCAGAGCTCTTCAAAGAGCTCAATAAGAACAAGCAAGTTCTTCTACACAAGGCAGACTCAGTCCTGGAACAGTTATTCTGGAAGATCTTTTGGAGGTTCCACCTTCTTCCTCTCAGCATGTAAATAGAACTAATCCGTCTAATCTTCCAAAGCCTGGAGTATTACCAAATCCTATCGTGGTACAAGATGCATCAACTTCCAAAGCATCAACTCCTAAGGCACCTGTGAAACCACATGTTTCTATTGGGAAACGCATACCTTTGGATCAAAAGTATGATATATTGAAACACTTGGCCTAAATATCGGCCAAGTTATCAATTATGGATTCTTTGAATTTATCAAAGGATCTTCAGGAGGCACTCATCGAGGCTTTGTCGAGTCCTCAGGAGTATGAAACTGAAATTACTACAGCTGAAGTCAACAATGTAGAGAATAATCCAGCAGAATGCCACGCATTGATATCTTTTACTGATGAAGATGAAGATGATTCCGTGTATGGACATATTAGACCTTTGTACTTATCTGTAAAGTTCAATGGTGTAGACTTCCAAAGAGTTTTCATTGATAATGGTTCAGGAATAAACCTCATCCTCATTTGTACACTTCATCGATTAGGCCTCACAGAATCTGATTTATCTCTTTCTACATTGATGTTATAAGGATATGATAAAAATGAACAAGAAACACTGGGAAAGATTACACTTAGAACTCAGTTTGGAGATCTTTTATCCAATTCAGATTTCATGGTTGTTGATCAAGACTCAGCCTTCAACATCTTTCTTGGTAGACCCTGGCTACATCAACATGCGGTTATCCCTTCATCATACCATCAATGTCTCAAATATGGTTTCGATGGTCAAATTGGGACATTGTATGGTGATAAATCCCCATTCAATACATGTGAATCTCAATATATTGGGGCAGAATTATATCACATGAAGGGAAATGATGAATCCACAACAAAAGAGATTACCAAATCTAATGCTCCATATGGTTTGGAAAAGATTCTAATAAACCCATTTACACATGTGAGTATAGATTATGTGTTTCCTATCATTCAAATTGACATGATAGACTCAAATCAAAATACTCTTATGGAATCTTTCATAATTTCAATTACAGCAATCAAGCCAGACAACATGGGAGAAATTGGTGATTCACCAAGCAATGATAAAAGCTCAAATGGAGATGTCTTCATTTCATCAGCTGAAATCCAACAAGTATATAATTTGCCAACAAGGCCAGAAGAAGTTATAGCAATGTCAGAAGTAAATGATGATATTGATTCTCAATCCATCATGTCCTCTATATTACCCAAATAAGACCCTTCATCATCAATCGGGTCGGAAATGGAAGCTTCTTCTTCAAGATGTGAAAATTTTAACGTCTCTTCTGATCATGAAAATTATGCTTCATCATCTACTATGAAAGTAGAAACAGAAGAAATAACACATGTTGAAGAAGAAGATGATGATCTCAGGGATGATCCTCTAGCATTTGAAGAGGGTATCACTACCACTGTGGATGAGCTCAGAGAAATAAATCTAGGTACAAAAGAAGATCCACGCCCCACTTTAATTAGTGCGGATATGACTCTTGAAGAGAAGGAGATGTATATTTCCTTTCTAAAGAAAAATTGAGATATATTTTCTTAGAACTATATAGAGATGACAGGTCTTTATCCTGATGTTTCCACTCATCGTTTGGGTTTTCCAGAAGAACATCAAGGATTCAAACAAGCCACTAGAAGAACACACCCAACCTCTGCTTCCAAAATTGAAGCTGAAGTGGATAATCTCCTCAAATATAACTTCGTCAGATAAGTTCAATATCCCAAGTGGTTGGATAATATTGTCCCAATGATTAAGAAGAATGGGAAAATTAGAGTTTGCATTGATTTCAGATATCTTAATCAGTATTATCCTAAGGATGATTTTCTAGTACCAATTACAAATCTCTTAATTGATGAAACAGCTGGCTATAAAGCACTTTCTTTCATGGATGGATATTCCGGATATAATCAAATATGAATGGCTTCATAAGATGAAGAATCTACAGCCTTCAGAGCCCCTCAAGGTGTTTTTTTCTATCAGGTAATGCCCTTTGGCTTGAAGAATGAAGGCGCAACATATCAGCGTGCCATGCATCATATCTTCAAACCCTTTTTAGGGAAGTTTTTGAATGTTATGTGGATGATTTGGTTGTTAAATCCAAACAACGTTCTAATCACTTGGCTGATTTGGAAATCATATTCCACAAACTTCGGCAATATAATTTGAAGATGAACCCCTTAAAATGTGCTTTTGGGGTAACCTTAGGAAAATTTATCGGCTTTTTTGTATGCCATCATGGTATTGAAGTCGATACTAAGAAGACAATGTCAATCCTTGGTATTTCACCTCTTCGAAATTTTAAATAATTGAGAGGACTTCAAGGAAACTTAGCCTATATTCAGCATTTCATCACCAATTTGGTAGGAAAAATTTTACCCTTCACCAAATTGATGAAGAAAGGAGTCACTTACCAGTGGAGTGAAGAATGTCAAGAATCATTTGATATTCTCAAGAAGTATCTCTTGAGTCCATTGGTGTTAATTCCACCTGTTGAAGGAAGACCACTTATCCTCTATGTGACAAATTTAGAGCGACCATTGGGTGCCTTTCTTGCTCAGAAGAATGATGCTGGGAATGAAAACAGCCTCTACTATCTCAGTCGGACTATTCTTGAAGCAGAAACCCGATATTCAAATATTGAAAAGTGCTGCCAAGCATTAATCTTTGCAGTTCAGAAGTTGAGACACTATCTGCAACATCACGAGGCCCAATTGGTACCTCACAATAACCCGCTCAAATTCATCCTTAGTCGTCCCATGTTTACAGGACGTCTGTCAAGGTGGGAAGTTATTTTGCACCAATATGATATTCCATATGTGTCTCAAAAGGCAAAAAGGGCCAAGCTATGTCTGATTTCCATACGAAAAACCCTCCAGTAGAAGACACATCTTAATATATTGAACTCCCTGATGAGGAATTCTTCTCTATTCAAGAAAGTCTTCAAACATGGGAAATGTACTTTGATGGTGCTTCTAGAAGTTCAATAGGGAGGAAAATGGAAAATATTAAATTCAACAAATTTGGGTTAGGAGTTGTACTCATTTCCCCAGAAAAGGAATTTCAACCTTATTACTTCTCATTATTGCGAGGTGGTACAAATAATGAAGCGGAATACCAAGCTCTTATTGCAGGATTGGAGTTGGCGCTTCAAGAACAAGTGAATCAATTAAAGGTGAAAGGTGATCCGGACTTTGTAATCAAACAAGTAAATGGGGATTACACAATCATAAAAGAAGAACTAATCCTTTTGTATGATTACATCAGAGATTTAATGGTAGAGTTTCCTTCGAAACCGACATTTTCTTATGTCCCAAGATCACAAAATTCTCAAGCTGATGCACTGGCTAATATAGCCACAACTCTGGAAGATCCAAATCGGGATGATACAACCATCAGTATTGACCACCGTCATACAATTTCACCTTATGTTCAAATCAGAACAGAGGAAATCAATGAAATTAGTCCCATATCTGAACCATGTGGTCATACTATAGTATGGATGACACCTATCAGGGAATACCTTCAAAATGGAACACTTCCACCCGATAGAGCTGGGAAAGAACAAGTACGAAGACGTGTGGTCAATTTCACTCTTTTTGATAGCTCAGATCACCTAGGGAAAATTCTATACAAACATGGTTTTTATGGAGTTCTCTTAAGATATATTTATGGTGAAGAGACAATTGTTTTCATGAAAGAAGTACATGCAGAAGTCTGTGGTGCCCAGCAGTCTGGACATAGACTATCTGATCAAATTCGAAGGCTTGGATACTTTTGGCCTCCAATGATACAAGATTGTGTTGATTTCACAAAGAAGTGTCATTCATACCAAGTGCATTCCAACTTCATTCATCAACCCCCAGAGTTGCTTCATACAGCTAAATACTTGTGTCCATTTTCCACATGGGGAATGGATGTGGTGGGACCTTATCCTTTGGCTACAGCCAAGCAGTTGAAGTATATTCTTACTGCTACTGACTTCTTTTACAAATGGGCATAGGGAATACCCTCAATGAATTCTATTCTAAATTCATTATTAGCTTCATCAAGTCTAACATCATTACCAAATTTGGTGTACCTCATACCATATTGACGGACAATGGAACCAACTTCTGTTCATTTGAGGTGAGGAAGTTGTATCAAGAATACAACATCAAATCTAACCATTCATCTCGGTATCATGTAGCAGCCAACGGCCAAATAGAATATTTCAACAAGACTTGGTCAAACATATTGCACAAGATGGTTGATAAATATAAGAAATCATAGCCTGATAAACTCCTACATGCTTTATGGGATTATTGAACCACCACCCGTACTGCAACGTGGTCAACTCCATATTCATTGGTATATGGAACGAAATCAGTCCTGCCAATTGAGGTTCAATTACCTTCACTCAGAGTATCCATTTGTGATCAATCATCTACAGATGAACAATCTCAAAAGTGTTTGGATGAATTGGAATAGTTAGATGAGAAAATATTGTGCACCCTGCACCACTTGGAAGTCTATCAGAATCGAATAGCACGATCTTTCAACAAAAAAGTTCGTCTTCGTTCATTCTTTCAGGGAGAATTGGTATTATTTCTCAAAACTCTAATAATTCCAGGAAAGAAACCTCCCAAGCTTGAGCCAAAATGGTAAGGACCTTATTCAATACATAAGGTCTTCTCCAATGGAGCTTATTCTTTAATCTCAATGGATGGAGAACCCATCACTACTCCAACCAATGCCAGATTTCTGAAAAAATATTTTGTATAAACACAAAATACATCTATGGTCCATTAATATGACCTTAAACTATTTGTATTACTTTCTTCCAGCAAGATGTTATACTGCATAACCAAGGGTCCATGCATACGACTTTAAACTATTGGAACTTACGTCCAACATGACGTTAAACTGTGACATCCTAACTACATAACACTAAACTGTACAAAAGTCCCTTACATCCAGTAAAACATTAAACTGCATAACCAATGGTCCATGCATACGACCTTAAACTATTCGCACTTTCATCCAACATGATGTTAAACTATGTCCCTTTCATCATCCTATACGACGTTAAACTATACAACAATGGTCCATGCATATGACCTTAAACTATTCTCACCATCATCCAACATGACGCTAAACTGTATCATCCCTTTTTTGTCCAACATGACATTAAACTGTGAAAAATTCCCTGATACATCCAACATGACATTAAACTGTGTCCTCTTTTGTCCTTACTGTATGACATTAAACTACACAGTTCCCCTTTTTTGTCCAACATGACATTAAACTATATTTTATCCCTACTACATGACACTAAATTGTGCAGCACCAATAGTCCTAATTGCAAGAATTTAAACTGTATAGTCCCTTCATATGTCCTAAATGACATTAAACTGTGAATCTTTAAGGTAGTTTCTACCTCTTGTTTCTCACACCGAGTATGACTCACATGATCTTAGATTAAACATCAACCATAACACCTTCTCTGGGTCGCTAACCATGCGTAAGTCCCAAAATCATTTTTTAGGTCGTTGTCTCCAAGAACAACATGATCACTAATTCATTATTAAACTGAACTACGTGGACTTTGATCCTTGCCTTCCAGGCTGGGTATGTAGGCAACCTCCCAAGGTTCAAGCCCAAAACCAATCTCTTCACATTGGTTCACCTTTTTCCTTGCTACATGACGTTAAACTGTACAACACCTTTTGTCATGTATGACAGTAAACTGCAACATTCTTTGATACCCTCACATTAGAGGAAATCATTATTTACATTGATATCCAATCATGTTATATTTCAAAGACTATGTGTATACTTGGTAATGCATGAACCTTTTATCTTGGGTTAAACCATCATTGTACTAATGCCCCCTTTTTCACCCTTCACTTCTATGAACCAAATTTGTACAGAGGGTATTTCTAGAACAACGTGGGATTGATTCTCATCCTTATGGGATACGTAGGAATGTTTGAGTATCCCTAGAATCCAGCCCCAAGTCTTTGGGACTAACCCCAAATTCCACTTTCATTCTCCTTACTAAAAAGTCCTTATGAAAACACACACTATGTATTCATTATTATGGCTTGAGATCTATGACCCTAAACTAAGATCGCTCATAATTTCGTCCCACATGACGTTAAACTGTATTTCAAGAACTATGTACGGATTGATTTCCATCCTTATGGGATACATAGTGAAGTCAAATATTTCAGTTCAGGACCCATCCACAACATGATTATGGTTAGCATTGACTTGTATATCTCTACATACAGTGGACAATACCAATTTTTATGTGTCAAAATCCTAGTCTAAAATACTTCCAGATCTTCATAACCATTTTCTTGACTTCTGGCCACAAATTGTCCAATTTCTAAGAGTATTTTTGCCTGACTATGCAGCACGTTCCCTTAGGCGGCCATGCATAAACATCTATATAACATAATTTTCAGCCAAAAGATACTATTATTTGACTATGCAGCCAATTCCCTTAGGCGGCCCTGCATAATTCAACCACCTAACGGGTTTCTTAAATAATGATAGCTTCATTCTTAGGAAGAAAACCTCTTTTTTCCTTATTGGTATTATCAACAATATGTAAGGATCTGCAAAAAATATCCATCCTTATCATATTTTCCCCATGTTCTTTTTCATGATCTGAAAGTATCCAAGTATATGGTTTATATTTCTCTTACCTACGTTTGGGTCAGACCTTTGTAAGAGTGGCATTCATCCAGTTCTTAGACGATCATGCTTGGCAATATCTTCTCCATATTCAAGTACCTCTCTCCATACTACAAACTCTATGCTTTGAAAAATTTGAATCTCCATAAACTTCCACTGAATTTTTAGCAGTAGAAAAGTAAATTTCTAAGAGTTCTTTTGCCTGACTATACAGCACATGCCCTTAGGTAGCCTTGCATAAACAGTCTACATAACAGACCTGTCATCCAAAAGATGTTGTTATTTGACTATGCAGCCAATGCCCTTAGACGACCTTGCATAATTCAACCCCCTAACGGGTTTGTTAAATAGTGGTAACTTTATTATTGGAAAATACTTCTTCTAATGGCTTTTAGCCCTTTTTCATATCATTCCTCAGATTTAAAATTTCTTAAGTCATAGTTTACATATTTTCCTCCATACTTGAATATGGTAATATGTTTTCAAATAAATTATAAAGGAATTGAGTCAATTTTAATCCATTCAGTGAAAGCTATTTCAACCTTAAACATTACCCTTTTTATGTCCGACATGCATGATATTAAAATGCCAATAACCACAAAGACCCTGGGTTTCTCTTTTTTCCTCAGAGTCAAATCCTGTTTTCACTCCGGATCCAACTCTTTGGGGGGACTTTTGTTGACGCGCCTTTCCGTCACAGAGTCTAAAAAAATTAAAAGGGAAATACCTTCATCCCAACGTGATTCATCTTTTGAAGAAACATCAAAAAATTGACAAAGGAGTGACCCAAGATTCAATTGCACTTGGGTCGTGCAAGTTCCACCAAGGTCGTGCAAGTATACTTGGGCACCACCCATTGATCGCACAGGTGACTTGTGTGCCTTCTTTGAAATTCGCCCAGTGTCTTCTCCAGCCTATAAATACCCCCTGTGGGCCCCCCATTTCGAGGATGAAAAATCCCAAAAACTCAGATTTGAGCTCTCGGCACCCTAGTCTCTTCTCAAAGCTTCCGAACACTTCTAAGGTAATTTCCAACCTAGAATGGAAGATATTAAGAGGTGGGAGGCCTAAGTATTGAAACTCATCAACACTTGCGCACCTTGGTGGCCAACCCTTAAGGGAAATGGCCACACTTGTGCGCCGCCTTACCCCTTCAACATAACTTGCGCGCCTCTCTTCTGGAAGTATCTAGGTGTAGTATTAATGGCTTGATCCATGTCTCGCCCAAGTTCTACCCTAAGGATTGACCGTCGCGCAGGTACCCATGTGTCGTGCAGGTACACCTGCGCGACCAGGACTTGCGCGCCCACACAGTACTTGTGCACCGACCAAGACTTGCATGCCCCTCTCTTTTTGGGTGACCCTCCTGCCTATTTCACCTCTCCTATATTTATCCACCTATCCTCTTCAAGATTAATCCTTCAAAACTCTCTCCAAATCCATCTATGGCATGATTTCATTGTTGGATTCCTTATCTGAAAGGAATTCTGTGGAACATCTCTTAAAACCTAGTGATTTATATATCTTTATGTCACTAAGGTCAGAGATTTCATTTATTTCAACCTCATCCTTCAAAATGAGAGCATCCCAAACCTGGGCCTCCTTTTCAGTAGTAATCCCCAGTCCAAGTTCTTTTGATTTCGGCCTCCTTTTCAAGAGTAAGTCCCAGTCCAAGTCCCCTAATCTGGGAACCATCCTTAGGAGTAAGCCCCAGTCATAATTTCCTAAATTTGGGCATCCTCCTCAGGAGTAAGCCCCAACCTTAATTCCCTTAACCTGGGTTTTCTTTTCAAGAGTAACCCCAGTCTCAAATATGGGCATCCTCCTTAGGAGTAATCCCCAAGTCCCTTAATTTTTCAAATCCCTTTCACCTAGGCCTCTTTCTCAAGAGTAACCCCAGTATTAATTTCTCTTAACCAGTCTTAATTTACTTATAATCTAGGCTTCCTTCTCATGAGTAAAACCCAATCATAAGTCCCCTCCTAATTTGGGCATCTTTCTTAGGAGTAAGCCCCAAGTTAGAGTATCCAAATCACCATAATGTATAAATACCTTTATGGACCTTGTTCCTGGGTTTCTTCCCTGAAGTGAAACCTAATCTTTACCTATTTAGATATTCATACATACATGAGCCCCATATCATTTCTTATGATGGCACAATTGTCTAGTTTTTACTAATACATCTTTTTTCTCACACCGAGCATGACTCGCGTGAGCTTAGAGTGTAAAAGTAATTATGACATCTTTCTTTGAGCCATCAATCATAAATAAATGCCATACTTCTTTACTCGAACTACATGGGTTATGATTCCTTTTCCAAAACAAATGACACATAGGTAGCCCATCTGTGAGTACGATCCCAACTATGAAATAACCCATTTCCTTCTGAATGAAAATAAACATCAAGTTCCCCACTGAGTGGATTTAAAACCAGTATGGTCACCATAATGACCAAGAGACTTTTATGTATTGAAGGATACCATTGACTAAGAATCTCTAACAAATACAGATGATTATCTATCAATGAAGAACCTCAAATACATATAAAAGATTGTCTAAATCTCTTACATATCAATAATTGATTGTCAGATCTAAAACAAATCTCATTTTATACTTGGTAATGTAATAAGGATTCACGAACATAACTTAAATATATAAAGAGAGTCCCGGAGTAGACAATAATTCCCCTAAAAAAGTTGTGATGAGTCTGACCTCCCATCCTCTCGACTAATGCAAATTCCTAAGCCTCATCAGTCCACAACTAATGAGCACCTACCTTTGGAAAGTAGTTACAAATGGATATGGAATCATTGGATGTTTCCAGTTCAAAAAAAAACCCGTTGGAAACCTATTGGAATATTTGAACCTTCAATCAACGAGGTCATCCCCAATTCCAGAGGAAACAATAACCCTATAGAAAATTTTAAATATAGGAAAACTTCTTGGTATTTTGGTGAAATATTAAGTAAGTGGTTTCCGAACAAATAAATCCCTACCTGGATACGAACAAGTGGATGTGGATCTGTCATAGATGTACATAGGAGTGAAAACTCCAATAAGGAGTTTTGGGCTTGACCTGGGGTATCTTGGTACATGACAGCGAGCCTTTCTGCACTCATGGTTTGACACTTTCGAGGGATATGTTCGGTGAATAACAATATTTTTATGAATCATTATGAAGCATTTATAGAGAAATTTAATTGTTTAAGAATGAAGTTTTATGACATAAAATCCACTATAGGTAAAAGATTCATAAATTAAATAAGCTTATTACTAAAGTTTTATTTTTGAACAGTGGATCAACATTATCGAGAAGATATTTTCTATGCTCCACTATTCGGAACAAGAGAAGGCCACCCTGGCTGTTTACCGCTTAGAGGGAGAATCTGATCAGTGGTAGGAGCTGATAAAAACATGAGGCCAATATTGGAGGTTGAATCTATGGAGTGGTAAGAGTTTAGAGGGATATTCTTGAGTAAGTATTTCCCTTGTTCCATGAGAACAATATTGGAGAAGGATTTTCTCGAGCTGAAGTAGAAGAAGAATGAATCTGTGGGAAGATATGAGATGGACTTCAAAAGGATTTCATGTTACACCTCTAACTTTTTCATGGATCCAAATGGTAAGGTTGATTGATTATTCGGTGGACTAAGACCTCATTTGCAGAAGAATCTAGCCAACCGAGACTATGATAGCTGTGAGGAGATTGTGCAGAGTTTGATGAATGTCGAACTTGGGTTTGGTGAGATACAATGGTCTCATAAATCCAATGACCAGAAAAGATAAATGGATCCAAGCTTAAGGAGGATATTTGATTAGGGAAAAGGAGGCAAGAAATTGAAATGTTCCACGTGAAATAAATATGGTAATAAGAATTTGGGGAACTTTCTGCTCGAGAGCAGGAAGTGTTAAAAGTGCGGAAAAGATGGCCATATTGCACGAAACTTTCATATTGAGGTGAAGCCTCAACACCTAAACACTAAAGATAAAGGGAATATGGTGCAAGACCTACCTGATTTCCAATTATATATGTGTGGAAAACTTGGGCACTTTTCCAATTAATGTCCAAATCCGAGGGCAGTGGAGGGGAATCACCATCAGCCTTAACATCGGCTAAGGGAACAAGGTCATACTTTTGAAATCACTATGGCTGAATTTGAAGTGAAAAATTATGTGGTGGAAGGTACTCTTCTTGTTATCTCAAAGATAGAAAGTACTTTGTTTGATTGTGGTTCTATGCATTCCATTATTTCCTCTAAGTTTGCAAATAATTTAGAATCACCCCCTGAATTTCTAAAAGTAGAGTTATTATTAAAGACTCCTGGTGGGATTATCCAAGCATCGTCAATGTTTAGAAACTCTAGTATTTACTTTAGTGAGCACAATATTATAGCTAATCTAGTCTTCATTACCATGCTAGAATTTGACATTATATTAGGGATGGACTATGTCTCAAAGTATAATGCTAAGATCATATGTAGAAGCAAGGAAATATCAGTAGTCTTTATTGGAAAACCTACAGTTATATTACGAGGAGAGATGTCTCAACCCGATATTTGTCTAGAATAATATTCTATAACCTTCTTTATGGAGTTGATCGGTGAAGAAGAAAAAGGAAATGAAAGTATAATGGTAGAAAATGCCCCCATCATCCAGGAATACAATGACGTATTTCCTAAGGAGTTACCCAGACCTCCCCTAGAAAGAGAGGTAGAGTTATCCATTAAACTCATACCTAAATCTTATTCGATATCAAAGACCCTGTATAGGATAGAAAATGTGTAGTTGGAATAATTAAAGAAGAAACACCAAGATCTTTTGAAGAAGAGGTTTATCCACCCAGGTGTGTCTTCTTGGGGAGCACATGTTCTCTTTGTGAAGAAGAAGGATGGATCATTGTGTCTATGAATTGATTATAGAGAACTGAACGAGATCACAATGAATAAAAAATACCCTCTCCCAAGAATTGATAACTTATTTGACCAACTTCGTGGGTCTCAATTCTTCTCTAATATTGATCTTAGATATTGTTATCATCAATTGAGGCTAAAGAAAAAAGATATTCCAAAGAACTGCCTTCTAATCAGGATATAGGCATTATGAGTTTGTTTTCATTCCCTTCAGACTAACTAATGCGGCTGCTTTTTATAGATTTGATGAATAGAGTCTTTAAGAACTACCTTGATAAATTTTTGGTTGTTTTTATTGATTATATTCTCATATATTACAAAAGTCGCGAGGAGGATGAGGATCATATGAGGATTATTTTGTAATCTCTATAGAAGTAGAGTCTTTTTGGAAAGTTTATCAAATGTGAATTTTGGTTACAACAAGTTTCTTTCTTGGGACACAATGTTACCAATGAAGGAGTCACAGTTTACCCTACAAAGACAAAATTTGTAGAAGAGTGGCCTCATCCAACAACAATAACTAAGATTCATAGTTTACTTGGATTAGCTATTTTTGAAAAAAAAATTAGGACTTTCTAATCCATTAACCAAGTTAACTCGAAAAGGGGTCAAGTTCATCTGGAAAAAGGAGTGTGAAGAAAGTTTACAAGAGCTAAAGAAGAGATTGGTTACTGCACCCGTGTTAACTATGCCCTCAAGTAGAGAAGGATTTGTTATTTTTAGCAATGCATCTCTAAAAGGGATTGGGTTCATCCTAATGATAAATGACAAATTCATTGCTTATGCATCTCGATAGTTGAAGAATCATGAGCACAACTATCCTACGCATGATCTAGAGTTAGTTATGATCGTTTTTTCTCTGAATATATGGGGGCACTATCTTTATGGGGATAAATGTGATATATACATAGACCATAAAAGTTTGAAGTATATTTTCACACAAAAGGAATTGAACATGAGACAAAGGATGTGGTTAGAACTTCTTAAAAACTATGATTGTTCAATTCATTATCATCTCGGAAGAGAAAATAAAGTCGCTAATATATTAAGTAGGAAAGACCTAGTTGTTCTTTCCCTAATGAGGATTCAAAGATATCCATTCGTTAATGATCTAGTAAAGATGAACATGAAAATTATAAGGTAAGGGACATCATCAACCCTGAACCAAATGATTTCTTAACCATCATTACTAGAGAAGATCAAGAAATATCAAAAAGAATATGCTTTGTTACAGAAAAAGATTGATGTTGTGAAGGATGGGGAGTTTCTTGATTTCAATATTGATCAATAAGGTGTAATGAAATTTCATACAAGACTATGTGTTCCATCTATTCTGGAAATAGAGAAGGAGCTGATGGATGAATCTCATAGATCTACTTTCTTTATACATCCAGGAAGCACGAAAATGTATAGAGACCTTTGTGATCAATATTTTGGGGATAATATGAAAAGGAATATTGCTAACTGCACTTAAAGGTGCCTTTTATCTCAGTAAGTGAAGGTAGAGAGACAACATCCTAAATGGGTATTTCAAACACTACCCATACTAGCATGAAAGTGGGACAATATCACTATGGACTTTGTCACAGATCTCCTGAGAACTTCTAAATGAAATCATGTGATATGGCTTATTGTGGACGGTCTCACCAAGACTTGCCATTTTATCTCCATTCGGGAAGATTTATCTCTTGATCAACTTCCCATGATTTTATAAATGAAGTGGTAAGGCTACATGGAGTTCCACGTTCTATCGTATCTGATTGTGATCCAAGGTTCACATCAAAATTCTAGAAAAGTATTCAACATGCTCTAAGAACTGAATTGAATTTCAATACGGCCTATCACCCCCAAACTAATGACCAATCTAAAAGTACTATTCAAACACTCAAGGATATGATGAGAATAAGCTCAATGTAATTTAAAGGTGGATGGTATAAACATCTCCCTTTAGTTGAGTTGACTTACAACAACAACTTCCACTCAAGCATTCAAATGGCACCCTATGAATCTCTATATGGTAAGAGATGTAGAAATAATACTTGTTGGCATGAATATGGTGTGGGAATGCTTCATGGGCCTGATCTTATGCAAGAGATGACAGAAAGAGTCCATGCCATCCAGCAGCACCTTAAGGTTACTCAGAGTCAAAAAAAGAGCTATGCCAACAACCGTTTAAGGGACATGGAGTTTGATGTTGGTGAAAATGACTTTCTTAAAATTTCACCTTGGAAGAGAGTGATGAGGTCTGGGAAGAAAAGGAAGCTCAACCCTAGGTACATTGAACCCTATGAAATCCTTGATCTCATAAGAGCAGTGACCTATCAGATTTCACTTCCTCCAAATATAGCACAAGTTCATGATGTATTCCACGTATCCATCTTGGGGAAGCACCTAACTGACCCTTCACATGTACTAAATATATAGGTGGTACAACTGGAACATGACCTCTCTTATGAGGAGAAACTGGTGGAGATCTTGGATCATAGAGACAAGGTTCTATGCAACAAGACTACACACCTTGTTAATGTGTTGTGGAATAACCAAAAATATGAAGAAGCCATGTGGGAACCAGAGGACTCTATGAGGCAGAAGTACCCAAACCTTTTCTCTTTTGAGGGTACGAGTTAAACTTTCATGGATGAAATTTCTTTAGGGGGGAAGATGTAACGAGCCGAACTTTAAATAATATTTGTTTCATAATTTTGTGTATTATTTTATTTTATACTCAACAAAACTATATCCTTTAGTTAATGAAGTGAGTATAATTAAAATAATACCATTGGGTTTTGACTATTATATGACTGTTGGTCAATATGATCGTTGGTCAATATGACCGTTGGTCAATATGACCGTTGGAAACTAAATTCTTAACGTTATTATTTTTGTTTATAAATACAAGTGATCATGGTTAATTAATACAAAAAGAAGAGTTGATAGCCACATATAGTAGACTCGGGCAATACGAAGCCCATCTTTCAGAGCTTGGGAAGGAGGTTTCATCACAGGGCTTCGCTCTGGACCAAGCCCAAGCCGAACTCCAACATGTGAAGCTTGAACGGAATCACCTGCGAGAGAAGTTCAAGCTGATTGAAATCACCACTCAGGCAATATTATCCGAGCTGCCTCAAGATTCTATCACCATATCACATCTTACACTTAGGTCATATATAGGTGTTATAAGGTGATATATAATGAGACCCTAGTTACGTTGTGTAATCCTTTTTTATAAATAAAATTGTTATTTCTTATTATGTTAAATTTGTGAATTTCTAATATCAAGATAAATATAGGATGATGTTCTATATTATTGATGAATTTTTGGAAAAAGGGTATTTTAAAATATTTTTTGTATACTTTAAATAATTAATAATGTAAAATAATTTCCAAAAAATGGTCTTCTACAGTTGTGACCAGTAAGAAATTTAGCGTCTAATAAGATCAATTTAATTTTTAGTGAATAGTAATGAATGAATAGTTTTGTATGAATAGTAATATTACCCTTATGAATTGTAATGTGACCAATGGAATAGTAACCTCACTTAAGAAGGTATAAATATAATTTAGTCATATTTAATGGTGAAGTGATATAATAACATAATTAAATAACTGTTTTTGAATTTAATAATTAAGTATTAGTATTTTTTCGGGTAAATAGAGTTTTTACATAAAGATTAAATATCTCATAATTAAAAAGTAATTTTCACAAAATGGAGTTCATTTTTTAATTAAGAGCATCAATATTAGATTAGGGTGAATTTATGATATTTTTATAAAATGTTTTGTTTTTCAGTGAATAGTAAAAATACAGTTTTGAGTTTCGGTGTGATTAATGACATCATTAATAATTTAATAATGATGTAATCATTATGGTAAAATTTCGAATAGTAATATATGTTATGAGGTGTTCTAAGTGGCCAATACCTTGGGAAAGCCCATGGTTTTTCAAATACCACCGATGAGGTGTCCCATGGAAATTCATTAAACATTCCCTCACTTTTGCTATAAATACCAAGCCATTCCATCATTCCTTTCATTCCAAAATCCTCCTCAATGAATATCTTATATTTTTAACTCCGAAGGAGTCCTCCCAAGGTTCCCTCAAGCCCCACAAGTTTCCATCCTTCGATCTTTCAAAGTCACTCTTTAAGGTAAGGGAACCTTTCACCCGACTCTTTAAAGTCATGACTTCCTTTATGATGTGTCTTCTAGTTTCCATCTAATTATGTTGGGGTATATTCTTATATATCCTTATTACTTTTAATTGCATGTACAATTTATGATAGACCCTTTCCTCTCTCATCAACGGCTTTTCAGAATTTTTAATTGATGTCGTTAGGCTTCCGATGTTTTGTAAAAGAAATCACATCTTCTCTTTTCTTTCAAGTTTCCTTTTCATGTGGTATGTAATTCAAAAATACATAACATGATCTTATTTAAATTATATTCTGTCCATATACTGAATTATATTATATTTATGATTGTGTGACCCTTTTCCCATCTCTTTTTAATATTTTCTAAAACCTTGTTATATAGGTGTTATGTTGTAGAGATTTTGTCTCAAAATCTCTCTCTTTTTCTCAAGAAATTCTCTTGTTTTATTTATGTAAAAACACAAATATATTTTCATTTCTAGAGGTATTCATAAAGAAATAAAATTGATCAATTTGATTCTGTAATTTACATATATATATAACACTTAATCCCTTTCCATGGGTTATAGATGACATAATTATCTTATTTTAAGCCCTTTTTAAACGTAATGATTTTAACATGAAACCCATTTATTTTATTCTCTTTGGGTTATTTATGAAATGTTTTATTATGATATATGTTGCTCACATGAAAATAAATACATATTAATGGTGTGCCTTGATATCTCTTCAATTTATTGGGTAAAAAATATAATCTCTAGAGATGACATGTTTTACGATACCTTGGTGAATAACCTTGGTAATTTTTATGACACGTTGGGGATGAAACATGGTGATATGTTCATGAATGTCTAAATTAAATTTTGTTGACACATATTCAAGTTATGGTTAAATTTATTTTCATTATGATATGCCTATACTTCCATTTTTCATGTCTTTATGTTTTTCACCAAGTTCTTGTTGATATCACAAGTAAACTGATTCCCCTTACTTTCCTTATTGGGACTTCTGCTCACCATTTCCTTTGATGTATGTCTACAGGTTAAGAGATGTAGTAGTTTTATATAGGATTAACTTTTCAAAAGTCTGTTCAAGGGGATTTAAAAGAGTTTTTTAAGTTTTCATGTATTTTGCTCGTGATTTCCAAGACACTAGACTTTAAAGGTCCTCTGTTTGTAAAATGTAATGAAACGTTATGAAATAAAAAGGCGAGATTCCATAAGTATGGTTTTAAAATGTTAATCTCATGTAATCATAAACTTATTCTCATTTTATATTTATGTGATCATTCATATCTACCTTTTTACCTTTACCTGTCATCCGAGATCACCCTTTCTTATGTTTCCTTTCCCCAGGTTATGAAGAAATTATTTAAGAATGATATATATAAGAAGGGTGATAGTCATGAAGAACATACTGGGAGATGATATAGACCTATTATATATTTTTTTCTGTATCCATGTTTCCAAAGACACTAAACTTACATGATTCTATAATGAATCATAATATTATGTATTGAATATTTATCTATTAAGATGTAATATAAATTTATGAAAAGTATGAGTCTCCATAGTTGGTATCAATGTAGGTTTTAGTTAATATTTTGAAATAATAATGATAAAAATTTAGAGATAACCTTCGGGATAAGCCTAAGTATAGGATAACATTCTAAATTTGTGGTAAGATAGATATTATGTGGTTTTATTAGCAATGAGCTTATTTTTGGAAACCACACGTGGGTGTGGTTTTTTCACTGATGTATCAAGGGGTAATAATATTGAAAAGAGTTTTTTGAATTATATATCATCCATAATTCTAGTGCACAATGATTTTTCCCTTACTATGAACCTAGTTTGATACTCCCAGTGGATATTCTTAGGTTAACTAAAATTTTAATTATGAACCATTGTTAGGATTTTAATAGATAATAACTAAGGATGTCATAGGTTAAACCTAAGGTTTAATTGATTAAAAAAGAATTTGTCATCATTTCTATAGAGACCCAAAGATTTACGTACATGGACATTACATTACTTTTGTGGAATACTTAGTACATAACAAAAACACACACACAAGGATCGTAATAGTTTAGTGTCTTTGGAAACTCGGAATATAATCTTCTAATCGTGTTGAAAGATCTTCAACATCTCCCATTAAGATCTTCCTTTTTTTCCTAAAACCTTTCTTTATATCCTGGGGAAAAGAAAACATAAAAGGGTGAGCTGAAATCCTCAGTAAGGGTAAACAAAAGAAATATCAGTCACATCATTTTCATAAGAACATAACATTTTTGAAATCTTAACCTGCAAAAGAGAGCATAATTTCATAACCTGGGATAAATCATAGTAGTGAAATGAAATCCAAATAATCATAACATAAGACATTAAACTTTGTGGCATACACACATAATCATAGAGAATCATATCTTATTAGTCAAGACTCATTTCCAAGACTATCTTAGTGGACAGAGTCCATTTCTGAACCGAGTCACCCTCGTTTCAGTCCTGTTTCACAGAACCGGTATAACCTACCGTTCCAGCCATGTCTATATCATGAGATATAAAATCATTACCCAATGCATTGGAGGGAGATATAGGTCCCACCCATCTCATAATTATACCATTCTTATGTGTTCCACAAAATCATAAATCATACATCATTGCATAACCCATGTAACAAAAATGGGAATCTTAAACATCATGACATCATAAAACAATTCATATAAGATAAAGGAATTCATAAAAATATTTCCATCACAACATAATCAAGTAAATGTAATAATAGGGATAGAAACATAACCCTATATTATCTTAGATGGAAAATAATTTTGATAAAACACTTGAACTCCATTCTTGAGGAAAATATCCTTTCTACTTCAAAAACACTTTTCCTTTCTTAACATGTCATACAATTTAAAACTAAAGAAGTTGATTAAAAATAAACATGAAAACTTTTAAAGGAAGTTTCTTGGAAATAATGTTTTATAAATCCATTTATTCCGTATAAGTTAAAAAAACATTCTTCTCGTACTTTTTTCGGAAAAGTCAAAAAAGTACTTCGTACGAAAAACGACAAAAGATTCCTTTCTTATCTTTTACTAAAAACTCATCGAAGGGTAAAATTGGATTTAAACAATTGTTGGTGGATGAAAATAATATTACATATTTAGGAAACATGGTTTTGGATGATAAAATACACCCTAGTAAATGCCAAAGTATAAACAATCTCGGATAAAAATGAGATTGTGATATTTCCCTTACCTTTGGTCCGATATGCTTTGTACATGTCCGAAACTCTTGTATAATGATTTAAATAATGTTATTTACTTATTACAGAATCATACTTATTTTTATGATATCATATATGTTCATATTTTTAGCTTATTATTAGTAATATTTCATTACTACTTGTTATTCGGGTGTTTATTACATTTTATTCCAATGCGTGTTTTGTCGGATAAATTCTTATTCTTCTCTTTAGGTTATATATACCTCATTTCCCGAATGGTATTAGTGTAATATATATCATATTAATTCATTCAATTAATTTATATAATCATTATGAAATGAAGATCATGTAGAACGAGTCGCATCACATCGTGGAGACGGTATTCCGTACGTACGCACGAGTGATGATACCGTTCCTATGATCATGGAATTGTATTGGAGTGTATGTATACTATTTCAGAATCAATATCAATTTATAATAGTCATATATAGTCATCATTTACACCATTATACCCATCCAAGTAAGGTGGTTGTGGAAAATAGATTACACCATGGCGTGGAAACGGTATTCCGTACGTACGCATGCGCGATGATTTCTTTTTCCGTAGGATGGATAGATGGTGAAATTGGGTTGTCTCATACTTTTAATAACATATCAGTATATGAGTGATACTGATTTTATTACTTCATAAATAAACAACTAAAGAAGAAGAAGTGGAAGAAGAAATAAAGATGAAAGAATCGGTAACAGACATTACCTCTTCTTTGAAGTGCTTCTTTGAGACCACCTTTTAGGGCACTAAAATAGGTCTTCAAAGAAGACCAGAAGCTCTAGGATGTTTCTAGGGAAGTGGAGAGAAGAAATTGTCAGGGTTTGGCCGAGCTTTAAGGCTCAAAGTGGTGTGAGGAAAAGGGGGAGGAGGTTCCCTTTTATAAGGGAGGAGAGGGGCAGCTTTGGAATAACTAAAAATATTATTTTATTATAAAGTCATGTTTGGTTTTAAATAGCTCCAAATTGATTTATTTCGAAGCTAAGTTGGGGATGGTTCTTAATACTCTCATCCAATAGAATTTAGAAAAGTTTAGGTCATTATAGTAACCTTATATTTTAGTTTTAACTCTTAGTTAATTAGATTGACATTTACCATGTCACTTTGTATTTTTATATTATATAGTTAATAAACTTACCATATACATCCAATCGACCCCCAAGTTGTGTTTTATTAATATATATGACCTTATATAATTCATTTGGCCGAACCTTAGATTTTTAGGAATAAAATAACAATTAATAATATAATATTTGTTTTAAAAACTATTTTATGTCAATTTTGATACTATTCAATAGTTAATTTTTTTGAAACTCATAACAGAATGATTACTTCGACCAAAGATAATTAAATCACTCCTAACATGTCATATTAAACTATAAAATTAGTTTAGTTCATAAAAAGTCTCAAATTATATTTATTTTGGTATTTATAACATCAATTATGTCAATATTTCATTAATAAGATAATTACTGCATCATCGTTGTGTCATATATAAATTAAATTATTTAATGTCTACAAAAATTACAAATAAAATACCATTATGCAGGAAATCTTTTTATATTTCTAATTAATATTTATAGACGAATTTATCTTATGTAGAACCCCATATTAAAAATGATTTACTTATTAAACTTTGATTTTAACTATTTTAACCCTTCTTTAAATAAATTACTAATAAATGTTCCTAATCTAATCCAAGTGGGCCTAAATGATCATATTTTATTCCTAAGGTTGTTTTAGGTCGAATTACACTTATCCAATAGAATTAAGACATGTGTTAGGGTAATAATAATAACATATTTACCCTTAATTACCCTATTTACTTTTAACCGTGGTAAAAAAAGTAAAAAGATATTATTCACCAAAAATTATTTTCATCTCATTAAACCACATTTTACTTACTAACATCAACCATGTCTCTTGTATTTTTTAAATTCCACTCACAGAAGCGGTAAAAATATGTTTTATGAAAAATTCATTTTTTAACTACCACTTAGTGGTTTCACTATTTATCAAAAAATGAAAGTTTCCAGAAAAATACCAATAATTAGGCCTAAGATATATTTGATATTATGAACTCAAAAATGATGTCTATTTTACCAAATTAAAAAAATATTAGTTGAATTAATTAATTTAAAAATTAATTCCCGTCGTCAAAACAAATAGCGTGTTTTTAAGAGATAATAACCATCAAAAAATTGACACTTGTTTATGACTGGTTTAAATGTGAAATTACATCCAATGACCAACATTGTATTAAATTGTAAAAATATATTCTAAATATACTTTAAAACCACTCAAATTAATAATTTATCACTGTTAATTATTCCTATCAAAAAAGTTCTTTTTAATTAAAATTTAGTAATTTTCACTATTCATCAGAATATGAAAGTTATCCGAAAAGTACCAAAATTTCACCCTAAGCTAATTTCGATATTCCGAATCCAAAAATGAAGTCCATTTTCAAAAATAATATTTAAAAAATTTCAAAAAGTGGTTATTACTATTCATAACAGCTAGTTTTAGTAATATTTTAATAGCATATCATTGTTTAGTGAAAAGCGGTATTGCGTACTACACACACTATAGAGGAAGGTTGCGATTGCGTGTAATGCAAGGCAAGTCAAGGATGTGTGTTGTGCAAGATCCTTTTGGTGTAGCATACAACACAAGATATTAATGAAAAGAATAATTTTCATAAAATCTCGGGGTGTTACATTCTACCCCCCTTAAAATGAATTTCGCCCTCGAAATTCTTCGGGGTTATAAATGGTTTACTACTCGAAAGTTTCTTTAATAGAAACCCACATCATAAAAAGGAATACCAAAACTTGGATTTAAAAACTACTGTATGAAATGTAACAATTACCCAAATAAACTAATCACTGGGTTTCCACATAAGTGAAAATATGGATATGGAAGAGAAATCTAACCATAATGTTCTGATAGAGAGTGGTAGAGAACATGGCTATGAAAAATCCAGCAATCACAAAGCCATAAATTTGTGACAATCTAAGGTACCATCTGATTCATCAGATATAAGTGCAATAGGACAACATTTTTGGTTTTCCAGATCATTTCCCTAAAGTTGATGAAATTGGAATTAGAAGAAATACTTTCATGATTTTGGTATAGTCTCACCGTTTGTCGTTATTTGGAGAATTTACACTTCATCTCTTAAAGAAATGAAGTTGAATTTTTCATTAATGATGTGTTATAAGATCATGTGATAGAATGACGGGTCATTCCATCTGTCTCAAACAAAAGGTTAGAAAAGTTATCAAAAAATATATAAGTCCATCTATAGTGATATTAATCATATATGGTTCCTAAAATGAACTTATACTTCATATATCATACCTCTTAATAAAATAAAACTAGTTTCTACTAACCAGGGACTTCCTGTAGGCCAATGGTAGGAGATAAAGGTCAGTCGCACTTCGGTTGTGGGTTCGATTCCCACAGCCTTGTCCGACGCGATGGGATGTCGCCCATCCTGCAGGTTGTCTTTTTCTAAAACTACATTACTATATCATCCCATCAATAATATCGAAAAAAGGTTCTATCCTTAAACAATACTAAATTATGGTTAACATAATCCATTCCAATCTTTCGGCTTATCTAAAATACTTCGGTCCAAGATCATAGTATAAAGAAAACGATAACTTGAAATTCCATCAACCAAGAATGTGAATACCATCATTTATCCCCCATATATCTTGTTGGTGACATTCCAATCATGTGAATACCTTAATGATGTATTCTCTTGAAAAATGAATACCCATTAAAACTTAGTGAAAACATGAATGCTGTCAAAAGTTAACTCTTTCCACATACCAAAATCCAAAAATTCTATATACTCAAACCATGATATAACCTTCTCCTTATATCAGTCATGAGCTCATGAATACTATCAAAAATTTAATTTTCTCCTTATCCCTTCATTATGTGCATATCAACTACATTCCAAAAATATCTGAATAACCTTTCATGGATACTGGTAACATTAATCAAACACTTTCAAAACTCAAGGAAAGGCAACAGTGTAACAATCCTTAGATGTCTCTTTATTCCATAGTACCATGAGATTACTTATACAAAATTACACATGATAAACATGTAATCATTCGACTACATTCTTAAACCATTGACCGAGCTTCAACAATTCTTTCATCTCATATATCATTTGTAGTCTCTTCATCATCATCCACATAAATACTACCCATACGACTATACTGATTCTCTTCATCAGACTTTCCCTTAGGGAATTGGTTTGCATAATGCACGTACATTCCACATTTAAAACATTTAACCATTGTTGATGTCATAGCAATACCATTATCCTCATCCCTGGTGTTAACTGAACCTTTTCCTTTGCACTTACTGGCTTTGTGTTCTTCTTTTCCACACCCAAAGCATCTTCCAGTTCCTTTGAAACATTCTCCTCGATGCCTCTTCCCACATGATTTACATAGGGGAAATTGAACTTTCTTTCCTCTATGATCATCATGAAACTCCATCTTTCTCTTATTAGCCGAGTGAGGAAATTTACCAAATTTTACTTTATTGATCATATTATGAGATTGTTGATTCGGCATAATAATGATTTTTGGACTTCCAAATCCCATTTTATTTGGTTTCTCATGAATAATATCATTCCATTGTCCATCATATCCTCCGTTATCGTGAATCATCTTTTTTCCAGCCATTTTCTAAAACCCAAAAAGAATAGAGTGAGAGGAAAAAAATCATAATAAAGGGGGAGTAACTTCAATATCTAACATCTTTGGTTTAATCTAATATCGTTACCATAGTTCTAGGACTATATCCTATACGTATACTTATCCTTAGAGACATCCCTAGACATACCTTAGAAATATCTCTAGGGATCTCACTAACGTTTTCGCATCCTAGTTTCCAAAGGTTAACTAAACCTTTCCTCTGATACCAACTATAGAGACCCGAAGCTTGACGTACATGGACATTACATTACTTTTGCGGAATACTTAGTACATAAAAAAACACACACACAAGGATCGTAATAGTTTAGTGTCTTTGGAAACTCGGAATATAATCTTCTAATCGTGGTGAAAGATCTTCAACATCTCCCATAAAGATATTCCTTTTTTTTTCTAAAACCTTTCTTTATATCCTAGGTAAAAGAAAACATAAAAGGGTGAGCTCAAATGCTCAGTAAGGGTAAACAAAAGAAATATCAATCACATCATTTTCATAAGAACATAACATTATGGAAATCTTAACCTGCAAAAGAGAGCATAATTTCATAACATGGGATAAATCGTAGTAGTGAAATGAAATCCCAATAATCATAACATAAAACATGAAACTTTGTGGCATACACACATAATCATAGAGAATCATATCTTATTATTCAAGACTCATTTCCAAGATTATCTTAGTGGACAAAGTCCATTTCTGAACCGAGTCACCCTCGTTTCAGTCCTGTTTCACAGAACCAGTATAACCTACCGTTCCAGCCATGTCTATCTCATGAGATATAAAATCATTACCCAATGAATTTGAGGGAGATATAGGTCCCACCCATCTCATAATTATACCATTCTTATGTGTGACACAAAATCATAAATCATACATCATTGGATAACCAATGTAATAAAAATGGGAATCTTAAACATCATGACATCATAAAACAATTCATATAAGATAAAGGTATTCATAAAAATATTTCCATCACAACATAATCAAGTAAATGTAATAATAGGGATAGAAACATAACCCTATATTATCTTAGATGGAAAATAATTTTGATAAAACACTTGAACTCCATTCTTGAGGAAAATATCCTTTCTACTTCAAAAACACTTTTCCTTTCTTAACATGTCATACAATTTAAAACTAAAGAAGTTGATTAAAAATAAAATTGAAAACTTTTAAAGGAAGTTTCTTGGAAATAATGTTTTATAAATCCATTTATTCTGTATAATTTAAAAAAACATTATTCTCGTACTTTTGTCGGAAAAGTCAAAAAAGTACTTCATACGAAAAACGACAAAAGATTCCTTTCTTATCATTTACTAAAAACTCACCGAAGGGTAAAATTGGATTTAAACAATTGTAGGTTGATGGAAATAATATTTCATATTGAGGAAACATGTATTTGGATGATAAAATACACCCCAGTAAATGCCAAAGTATAAACAATCTCGGATAAAAATGAGATTGTGATATTTCCCTTACCTTTGGTCTGATATGCTTTGTACGTGTCCGAACCTCCTGTATAATGATTTAAATAATGTTATTGACTTATTACAGAATCATACTTATTTTTATGATATCATATATGGTCGTATTATTAGCTTATTATTATTAATATTTCATTACTACTTGTTATTCGGGTGTTTATTACTTTTTGTTCTTATGCATGTTTTGTCGAATAAATTCTTATTCTTCTCTTTAGGTTATAGATAACTCATTTAAATAATGTTATTAGTGTAATATATATCATATTCATTCATTCAATTCATTTATATAATCATTATGAAATGAAGATCATGTAGAACGAGTCGCATCACATCGTGGAGACGGTATTCCGTACGTACGCACGAGTGATGATATCGTTCCTATGATCGTGGAATTGTATTGGAGTGTATGTATACTATTTCAGAATCAATATCACTTTAAAATAGTCATATATAGTCATTATTTACACCATTATACCCATCCAAGTAAGGTGGTTGTGGAAAATAGAATACACCACGGCGTGGAGACGGTATTCCGTACGTACGCACGCGCGGTGATTTTTTTTCCATAGGATGGATAGATGGTGAAATAGGGTTGTTTAATACTTATAATAACATATCAGTATATGAGTGATACTTATTTCATTACTTCATAATGAAACAACTAAAGAAGAAGAAGTGGAAGAAGAAATAAAGATGAAAGAATCGGTAACGGACATTACCTCTTCTTTGAAGTGCTTCTTTGAGACCTCCTTTTAGGGCACTAAAATAGGTCTTTGAAGAAGACCAGAACCTCTAGGATGTTTCTAGGGAAGTGGAGAGAAGAAATTTTCAGGGTTTGGCTGATCTTGAAGGCTAAAAGTGGTGTGAGGAAGAGGGGGAGGAGGTTCCCTTTTATAAGGGAGGAGAGGGGCACCTTTGGAATAACTAAAACTATTATTTTATTATAAAGTCAAGTTCGGTTTTAAATAGCTCCAACTTGAGTTATTTATAAGATAAGGTTGGGATGGGTCTCCATACTCTCATCAAATATAATTTAGACAAGTTTAGGTCATTATATTAACCTTATCTTTTAGTTTTAACTCTTAGTTAATTAGATTGACATTTACCATGTCACTTTGAATTTTTATATTATATAGTTAATAAACTTACCATATACATCCAATAGACCCCCAAGTTGTGTTTTATTAATATATATAACTTTATCTAAGTCATTTGGCTTAACCTTATATTTTTAGGAATAAAATAACAATTAATAATATAACATTTGTTTTAAAAACTATTTTATGTCAATTTCGACACTATTCAATAGTTGATTTTTTTGAAACTCATAACAGAATGATTACTTTGACCAAAGATAATTAACTCAATACTAACATTTCATTGGAACCTATAAAATTAGTTTAGTTCATAAAAAGGCACAAATTATATTTATTTGGTTATTTATAACATCAATTATGTCAATATTTCATTAATAAGATAAATACTGCATCATCATTGTGTCATAAATAAATTACATTATTTAATGTCTAAAAATTACAAATAAAATACCATTATGTAGGAAATCTTTTTATCTTTCTAATGAATATTTATAGTCGAATTTATCTTATGTATAACCCCATATTAAAAATTAGTTACTTATTAAACTTTGATTTTAACTATTTTAACCCTTCTTTAAATAAATTAATAATAAATGTCCTAATCTAATCCAAGTGGGCCTAAATGATCATATTTTATTCCTAAGGTTGCTTTTGGTCTAATTAAACTTATCCAATAGAATTAGGACATGTGTTAGGGTAATAATCATAACATTTTTACCCTTAATTACCCTATTTACTTTTAACCGTGGTAAAAAAAGTAAAAAGTTACTATTCACCAAAAATTATTTTCATCTCATTGAACCACATTTTACTTACTAACATCAATCGTGTCTCTCAGATTTTTGAAATTCCACTCACAGAAGCGGTAAAATTAAGTTTTATGAAAAATTCATTTTTTAACTACCACTAAGTGGTTTCACTATTCATCAAAAAATGAAAGTTTCTAGAAAAATACAAAAAATTAGGCCTAAGCTATATTTGATATTATGAACTCAAAAATGATGTATATTTTACCAAATTCAAAACATATTAGTTGAATTAATTAATTTAAAAATTAATTCCCGTCGTCAAAACAAATAGCGTGTTTTTAAGAGATAATAACCATCAAAAGATTGACACTTGTTTATGACTGGTTTAAATGTGAAATTACATCCAATGACCAAAATTGTATTAAATTGTGAAAATATATTATAAATATACTTTAAAACCACTCAAATTAATAATTTATCACTATTAATTATTTCTATTAAAAAAGTTCTTTTTAATTAAAATTTAGTAATTTTCACTATTCATCAGAATATGAAAGTTATCCGAAAAGTACCAAAATTTCACCCTAAGCTAATTTCGATATTCTGAATCCAAAAATGAAGTCCATTTTGAAAAATAAAATTTACAAAATTTCAAAAAGTGTTATTACTATTCATAACGGCTAGTTTAAATAATATTTTAATAGCATATCATTGTTTAGTGAAACGCAGTATTGCGTACTACACACGCTATCGAGGAAGGTCGTGATTGCATGTAATGCAAGGCAAGTCAAGGATGCGTGTTGTGCAAGTTCCTTTTGGTGTAGCGTACAACACAATACATTAATGAAAAGAATATTTTTCATAAAATCTCGGGGTGTTACAATTTAGACATTCAATTAATGATTTTTCATGATTATATGATTCCTCGCTATGAATATTGATTCTCACACTATACTTTTTGGTTTTAGTCAATGGAATGGAACCAAGAGGATTCATGTTAATACAAAATGTGATAGATAATGTAATTATTTTCCTCATGAGAAACCAAATAAAATAGGAGGTCGAAGGAAAAACCTTGAAATTATGCCTAATCATCTATATAATTATTTGATTAACAATATAAAATTGGGTGAGTTTCTTGACACACATAATAAGATAAATATGGAGATTCATGAATACCATAGAGGAAATAAGATTCATCTTTCTTTATGTCAAGTTTGTGGGAAGAAGTACTTAGGGAAATGTATTAGAGGAACAAAAAAATGTTTAATGTGTGGAAAAGAAGATAATAGATCAAGTAATTGTCAGGAACAAATGAATAGTTTGACAAGGGATATTAATTTTATCATAAGGTACCATTTATATTTCAATGTATTATGTTTTGAGAACATGGGAATTATCAGAGCAAATTCTCGAATCCAAAGGTTAAATCCTAGAATAAGGAAGGACATATGTTATGCCAATCATTGAAGTAGCAGTATTAAAGTGTTTATGTATTGGTATTTTATAATTAAGTTTTAGAAGTGTTATATCAATGATATTATGGATATAAAAACCATGAAACATCTATGTGTAGGTTTTGGGTGCAATTAAAGTGTGTGATGGGTCATTCCCAACATTTATTTTTGTCACGATTGATGATCAATTTGAGATCTACACAACAATAAACACCGTGATCAACAGAATTGGATCAAATAAAATAGAAAATGGAAATCACACCATAGCCAGGGGGAGGATCGTCACATATTATTTATAATTAATTCAATTAATTAAATAATTACCTTGTTGGAATTCTTTCTTTAGTGATGAATCTTAAAAAAGATATGCCCTATATGGCTATTTCATTGCAGAAATCTAAGATGATTCCCTATTCCGGTGATCTACATGTGCTCGAAAAATTTCTGAATGTCACCATAGGAATCTATGGGTGATAGAACAACATATATTATTTCTTGTGATATCCACCATTGATCACCTTGAGAACCACTTACAAATCATTCTTCTTGATTTATATTGACTTGATAGTGGGTGGTGTAGGAAGATCACTCTACATTTTCTGGATTTTTCTTGGATAAGGGAGCTCTCTAGGGATTGAGAGGATTATCCAAATTTGTTGTGTACAACCAAAAAATGAATTGGATCCATGAGAAAATAATATAATTGGGTTTATATAATGCAAGGGTTAAAATAAAATAATTTAACAAGTGACCTTTATTATTTATTTAATCCCTACTGAACCCCATGTCAAATAAAAATAATAACATTATTATTTTTGAACATGTGATTTAATTTTGAATTAAATTAAATATTATTTAATCAAACAATATTCAATATTTAGTAGTTATCACTGGAACATTAAAATTGGTTCCCCATTCTTCCACAGTATTTATCAGGTCTTGAATAATGACTATTTATTTATTAAATAAATATCAATAAATTATTCACTAATAAATAAATATTTTTTTCACTAAATAGAAAATAAATATTTATTAAATATCCCACTCACATTATATTTTCTTAAATAACTAGTGATGGAATATATGAAATCAAATATACATGAATAATTATTAAACCACGTATGGGAATAATATTTATTCAACTTGTTAAATATTAAATAATAATATATTATTTAACAAAGATTCTCGATATACTTAGTGTATGACCCTCTCAGCCTTTTTCTCAGTGGCATTAGGAAAATTAGCCTAAAGTCCAAGGTTAAAATCCATAAACATACCAAATAACCCATAGAGAAATAATTTAATTTCAAAATTACATGATATCTCATTTTAATTCTTACAATGTAATATAATCCATTTATCATGATATCTTAAATCAAGAAGGTTGCATGCTGGTCCCATCAACCTTTGTGCTCAATGTCTCTTTCTTTGACTTCTAGAAAATTGATCTTTCCTATAGATCACCATGGAAATGGATTTATTTAGGCTATATAATTTCCATAAAAGGGCATGAGATATCAAATTTTGTTGAAGAATAGAAGGGAAAACTCCTTTATCACATTATTCATTAATTCAATATTACTTGTGAAACACCCAACATATCATACCTCGCTGTGAACATCTGTCATCACGGTTTTGGTCAATACATTAAGGTACGTGACTCATAATAATCATTAACAATAATATTAAAGTAAAAATATCAATACACACATTCAAATATTGTAGAATCCAATGGCACATATAAATGTGGATTTCATACTAGCGGGTTTCATTCTCATAATATCCTACTGGATATTACCAAGGATGTACACCGTGAGAAGGTGCCTTAAATTCCTATGAGTCTCTACCCCTGACAACCTGTATCCTTTGTGTCTTTCAAATGATATCATCTGGATATAGAACATATATAAGAATAGTGTTGTAGCACTTCTGGGCTCTCATCATAGCGGGGAACTACTATGACCATTTAGTGTGATAGCTACTTTTAAGACATTATCACATACTATGTTACGTAAAGGAATAATCATGATGTGATAATAAGTTTATTAATATTAAAAACTATACATAAATGCTATCATAAAGTAAATAGAAGTTTGTTCTAGGGAACCAAATCCAATATACTCCCACTTTCACTATAGCCAACTGCTAATAGCCTTCTGTTCTCTAGTTCTCACATGATACTCATGGTTCTGTTGAGATTAACCTTTCGTAAAGGGGTCCACCATGTTCTCTTCCATGGGTACTCTACTTACTGCAACTTCACCCCTTTGATAAAAATCCATCAATAGGTGATACTTCTGGGGTATATGCTTTGTCCATTTATGTGGACTTGGATATTTTGGAAGATCCACTACTAAAATACTATCACAGTACAATGTGATAGGGTATTTACTGATAGGAACCACATAAATATCCTAGAAAAATTTATGAATCGAAACAGCCTATTTTGGTTCATCAGAAGAAAATAAATACTTGGAATCTACTATATTATCAGTGAAAAATGGCTTCTTTGAACTCTTCCAGCTCACAAATCCTCCATTGAGATAGAAAACAAATCCTATCTGTGACTTCATATCATTTTGATGTATCTAAAAACTTGAATTATAATAACCCCAAATGACTAGATCCTCATCTGCCACATACACTAGGAACATATCCTTAGTTCTCCTCATTTACTTAATGATGGCCTTAACAGTATACCAATGTTGATCTCTACGGTCTTCTTGATATCTACCTACCAGGCTCAATGCATAGGAAACATCAAGTCTATTACATAACATGACATACATGATTGATCCTATCACTAAATCATGTGGGATATTACTCATTATATATTTCTCCTGTTGTGTCTGATGGCACATTTTCTTCGAAATATGTAAACTATGTGACATTGGAACCAATACCCTCTTGGATTGTTCCATACTAAATCTCTTTAGTATTTGGTAAACATATATACTTTGACTTATTCCAAGTAGCCTCTAGGATTTATCATGAATTATCTTGATCCCTAGAATATAGGCTTCTCCACCTAATTCATTCATTTATAAACACTTGTTTAACATGTCCTTAATAGACCATAATACTGGAATGTCATTTCCAATAAGTAATATCTCATCAACATATACTACTAAGATAAATATTTCCTTTACACGAAACCTCTTGTAAACACATGAATCATATTTATTCTTAATGAAACCAAATTATTTTATGGCCTCATCGAATTGAATGTTCCATGACCTAGATGCTTGCTTCAATCCGAAAATGGATCTCTATAACTTTAAAATATTTTTAGGATCAACTAGAATCACAAAACCTTCTGGTTGTGTCATATAGACATCTTCCTAAATATTCACATTAAGAAATGCAGTTTTGATATCCATATTCCAAATATCATAGTCATGGTAAGCTGCTATAACAAGAAGAATTTTGATGGATTTAGAAAGGGAAACCACAGAAAAGGTTTCGTCTTAGTCATTGACACTATTTAAACCCTTTATCCACTATCCTTGATTTATAGGTATTTAATTTACCCTACATGTCTTGTTTCCTCTTGAATATTCATTTTCATACAATGGTATTTACATCAATTGGTGCATCAACCATATCCCAAACTTAGTTCTAATACATGGAATTCATTTTAAAATTCACATCCTTTTTTCATCTTGTAGATTTTGAGATTTGTACTTCCTCTTTGAAAGAGATTGGTTCATCATTTTCAATGATTAATGAGTCACCATATTTGGTGGATAGAAAACTATATCTCTCTTTTTATCTTACCTCTATTTATCATCTACACAGTACTTGTGTTTCAGGAAATACTTCTTCTATGAGTACATGTGAATTCTGCTCCTGTACAAACTCTAGTTTATCTTCAGCATCAACTACATCAAAGTCAATCGTACTCCCACGATCCCTTTTAAGAAGGTTCTCCCTCTTAAGAAAGATGTCTTGTCTGGAGACAATCACTTTATTGTCTGAGGGGTTGTATAGGTAGTATCCATTTGTTTCCATGGGATACAATATAAAGATAAACTTTGTGCCTCGAGGTGCTAGTTTTTTTTCTAAGAAGGCCTTAACAAATTTCTCTCTCTCTTTTTCTCATGAAATTATCTTGTTTTATAATTATGTCATCTATAACCCATAGAAAGGGAGTAAGGGTTATATATATGTAAATTACAGAATCAAATAGATAAATTTTATTTCTTTATGAATACCTCTAGAAATGAAAATATATTTGTTTTTTCATATCAATAAATCAAAATAATTTTTTGAGAAAAAGAGAGAGATTTTGCGACAAAATATCTACAACATAACACCTATATAACAAGGTTTTAGAAAATATTAAAAAGATATGGGACAAGGGTCACACAATCATAAATATAATATAATACAGCATATGGACAGAATATAATTTAAATAAGATCATGTTATGTATTTTTGAATTACATACCACATGAAAAGGAAACTTGAAAGAAAAGAGAAGATGTGATTTCTTTTACAAAAATTCGGAAGCCTAACAGCGTCAATTAAAAATTCTGAAAACCATTTGATGAGAGAGGAAAGGGTCTATCATAAATTGGACATGAAATTAAAAGTAATAAGGATATATAATAATATACCCCAACATAATTAGATGGAAACTAGAAGACACATCATAAAGGAAGTCATGACTTAAAAGATGCGGGTGAAAGGTTCCCTTACCTTAAAGAGTGACTTTGAAAGATCGAAGGTTGGAACCTTGTAGGGCTTGAGGGAACCTTGGGAGGACTCTTTGGGAGTTAATAAGACAAGAGATTCATTGAGGAGGATTTTGGAATGAAAGGAATGATGGAATGTCTTGGTATTTATAGCAAAAGTGAGGGAATGTTTAATGAATTTCCAAGGGACACCTCATCGGTGGTATTTGAAAAACCATGGGCTTTCCAAAGGTATTGGCCACTTAGGACACCTCATAATATATATTACTATTCAAAATTTTACAATAATGATTACATCATTATTACATTATTAATGATGTCATTAATCACACTGAAACTCAAAACTGTATTTGTACTATTCACTGAAAAACAAAACATTTTATAAAAATATCATAAATTCACCCTAACCTAATATTGATGCTCTTAATTAAAAAATGAACTCCATTTTATGAAAATAATTTTTTAATTATGAGATATTTAATTTTTAATTAAAAACTCTATTTACCTGAAAAAATACTAATACTTAACTAATAAATTCAAAAACAGTTATTTAATTATGTTATTATATAACTTCACCATTAAATATGCCTAAATTATATTTATACCTTATTAAGTGAGGTTACTATTCCATTGGTCACATTAAAATTCATAAGGGTAATATTACTATTCATACATTACTATTCACTAAAAATTAAATTGATCTTATTAGACGCTAAATTTACTACTGGTCACAACTGTAGAAGACCATTTTTTGGAAATCATTTTACATGATCAATTATTTAAAGTATACAAAAAATATTTTAAAATTCCCTTTTTCCAAAAATTCATCAATAATATAGAACTTCATCCTACATTTATCTGGATATTAGAAATTCACAAATTTAACATAATAAGAAATAACAATTTTATTTATACAAAAGGATTACACAATGTAACTAAGGTCTCATTACATAGAACCTTATAACACCTACATATGACCTAAGTGTAAGATGTACTATGGTGATAGAATCTTGAGGAATCTTGGATAACATTGCCTGAGTGGTGATTTCAATCAGCTTGAACTTCTCTCATAGGTGATTCCGTTCAAGCTTCACATGTTGGAGTACGGCTTGGGCTTGGTCCAGAGTGAAGACCAGTGATGCAACCTCCTTACCAAGCTCTGAAAGATGGGCTTCATATAGCCCGAGTCTACTAGATGTGGCCATCAACTCTTCTTTTGGTATTAATTAACCATGATCACTTGTATTTATAAACAATAATCATAACGTTAAGAATTTATTTTCCAATGGTCATATTGACCAACAATCATATTGACCAACAGTCATATTGACCAACGGTCATATAACAGTCAAACCCAGTGGTATTATTTTAATTATACTCACTTTATTAATTAAAGGATATAGTTTTGTTGAGTATAAAATAAAATAATACTGAAAATTATGAAACAAATATTATTTAAAGTTCGGATCATTACATTCTTCCCCCCTTAAGAAATTTCATCCATGAAATTTTAACTCGTACCCTCAAAAGACAAAAGGTGTGGGTACTTCTTCCTCATAGAGTCCTCTGGTTCACATGTGGCTTCTTCATATTTTTTGTTCTTCCACAACACATTAACAAGGTGTGTAGTTTATTGCATAGAACTTTGTCTCTACGATCCAATATCTCCACCAGTTGTCCTCATAAGAGAGTTCATGTTCCAGTTGTACCACCTCTGGATTTAGTTCATGTGAAGGGTTAGTTAGGTGCTTCCTCAAGATGGATACATGCAACACATCATGAACTTGTGCTATATTTGGAGGAAGTGAAAGCTGATAGGTCACTGCTCTTACGCGATCAAGGATTTCATAGGGTTCAATGTACCTAGGGTTGAGTTTCCTTTTCTTCCCAAACCTCATCACTCTCTTCCAAGGTGAAATTTGAAGAAAGAATTTTTCACCAACATCAAACTCCATGTCCCTTAAACGGTTGTTGGCATAGCTCTTTTTCCGACTCTGAGCAACCTTAATGTGTTGCTGGATGGCATGGACTCTTTCTGTCATCTCTTGCATAAGATCATGCCCAAGATGCTTTCCCTCACCATATTCATGCCAACAAGTATTATTTCTACATCTCCTACCATTTAGAACTTCATAGGGTTCCATTTTAATGCTCGAGTGGAATTTGTTGTTGTAAGTCAACTCAACTAAAGGGATATGTTTAGACCATCCACCTTTAAATTACATTGAGCATATTCTCATCATATCCTTGAGTGTTTGAATAGTCCTTTCAGATGGGTCATCAGTTTGGGGGTGATAGGCCTTAATGAAATTCTATTCAGTTCTTAGAGCGTGTTGAATACTTATCTAGAATTTTGATGTGAAACTTGGATCACGATTAGATACGATAGAAAGTGGAACTCCATGTAGCCTTACCACTTCATTTATATAAATTATGGAAAGTCAATCGAGAGATAAATCTTCTCTAATGGAGATAAAATGGGTAGTCTTGGTGAGACCATCCACAATAAGCCATATCACATTATTTCCTTTGCATTTTCTCAGGAGATCGGTGACAAAGTCCATAGTGATATTGTCCCACTTCTATTCCGGTATGGGTAGAGTTTGCAATAACCATTTAGGAAGTTGTCTCTCTACCTTCACTTGCTGAGATAAAAGGCACCTTGAAGTGTAGTCAACAATCTTCCTTTTCATATTATCCCCCCAATATTGATCATAAAGGTCTCTATACATTTTCGTGCTTCCTGAATGTATAAAGAAAGTAGATCTATGAGATTCATCCATCAACTCCTTCTCTATTTCCAGAATAGATGGAACACATAGTCCTGTATGAAATTTCAGTACACCTTCTTGATCAATATTGAAATCAAGAAACTCCCCATCCTTCACAACATCAAACTTCCATAATAGATGGAACACATAGTCATGTTTCCTTACTGAGCACCTTCTGCTTAGACGTCCTTGTTTTGGAATGTTGGGTTTGAACCTCAGAGAGTATTCCTATGTATCCCATTCAAATGGGAATCAAATCCCACTTAGTTTGGTGAGTCTCGTAGGGGTGTATTTCCCTTTGAGAGAAATTGGTTAGGGCTTACACCTAAATAGGATTCCCTTGTAACAAAGTCTATGAGTGATTTCTTAAATCATGAAGATTTATGGGGGATTAATTCAGGACTTACGCTTAAGGTGGATTCCCAAATTAAGGGAATTAGGGTTGGATTCCTAAAGAAGATATCCAATGAACTCGGGAACTGATGAAGGCTTTTTATGTATCTCAATTATGGTGGGAATCATAGTTCTCATAGTTCTTTTTGTGAATTGTGTGTATGTTGTGACCATCCCAATACTCTAATCCCATGCGAGTCATGTTCAGTGTGAGAAAAAAGATGATGTGAAAGATTCAACAAACCAAACACTCTCTCTTCCATTGATGGGAGAGGGAAGGCCTATGGTGAAAGAATCTGAGGCAATGGGGGGAGAGGGTGCAGATCGATGAACCTTTCAATGTGGGATGACATTGGGGATAATTTGTCCCAACTCTAGAAAGATTATGGACTTTCCTTAGTGGGAGTGCCCTGATTGGATCCCAAGAGAGGATAGAGACTTATCCTTAGTTTGAATGAAAAATAAAGTGTGGCCCTCACTCTCCCTATTGGGAACTGGAGGCTCCGAGTCATAGAGATGAGAAGGGGAGGTCAAAGTCCCATTCCCAAAATCTATGATAGGGAACTTACCAACATTATCTCTAGGGTAAGGATCCATATGCTTGAATATATACAAACCTAAAAACATTACAAGGATCCTGAATCCCTTATAAGATGAATGCTGGAAACCTATGATTGTAGATATACAAACCCAAAATAGGAGACAAGCTGATGTGCCTCTCACGAAGGTCTGATAAGTCAGGCCATTTTGGTATATGATTCAATTTAGTCCCTTTTATATAAGGGAAAAAATGAAGGAGATACCCTACCATGAATGGATCTGAATATGTTTTATAAGGTGATATGCGTAGTCCTTGAGAGAAGCTATGTAGCATAGCTATACCACGTAGGTCTATCGTATAGGTACACCGCATAGGTATGTTGCATAGGTGTGCCGTGTAGTACTTAGTGATGACTGAAAAAAATTTCTTAACATAGGATAAACAAGACTATGTGATCTTGAAATTTTTTTAAGGATTTAAAAATGTACTTATCCCATCTAATTCTCTCTTATCTTGTTTTTTAGAGAGCTACGTGAGAAAATTTGGGGGATCTGAGCAAAAGAGCTACGCAATGGGAGCTTCAAGAGTTCTTCCAACTTTTTTTCAGTCGTCAAATGAGGATCCAAATGGACCTATTTATAGGTAGATAGGGGAGATGGTCGAAAGTATTTTGTCGGTGTAGGTCGGTCGTGTATCTCCTCTGCATAGATCCTCCGCATAGGGGTACAATAAACATCTTATCACATAGCTTTGTCTTGTAGGTCCTCTGCGTAGTTCTATCATGTAGCTCCTCCACATAGGTCCTCTATGGTTTTTATGCATTTTACATCATTTAGATTTGTCTTGAAACTTTGAAATATCTAGAGGACATCTTCATAATCATTTTTTCTTACTAAGGAGTGTCAAAAAATCCTCCCTTGGGATTGGATCTGATTAGAAAGATGGTTCAGTCCTGAGGTAAGATTATGGGGAAAATACTATGGATTAAATTATGAAACACACATGTTTGTGGCATAGCTATATCACACAATTATTCCACATAGCTATATCATGTAGGTTTTATGCGTAGGTAGACAATGTCTATAAATAGCTCCATTGCTTTGAAATTCTCTTCATTTGGGATCTCAGATTTTTTACTCTCGTAGCGTATCTTGTTCATCCATTCTTTATGCATTGTTCTTTCATGTAGTTCCCTTGAAATGTTTTCAATGTGACACCATTTGAGTGATGGATCTATGTAGAAGGATTTTTTCGAAGGACTTGTGCTCAGATCCTTATCAAAGGACCTACACAGATGACCTCGTCGAAGGAGCAACGTGGAGATTTTTTTTCCAAATTCATAAATTCCATTAAATTAAAATTTTGAATTTTCTTAAGTCAAAATTCAAACCTAATAGGAAAAAATGGTAGTTATTTTATAGAAAATGGCTCACATGATGACCATAACTGAGGAATCTAATGCTCGTCAAAATGAGATGATGAAAATTGTCAGACCAGACTATTATGATGTTGTGGAGACTACTCTCCCTTGGCTATTGAAAGGATTGATTCCATATCAACGTGAATATCCACAAAGTCACTATTTTCCTCTGTACAGACATGGGATTTTACAAGATTCCCACATTCTAGCTTATAATAGATACTTTCTAAAGACTTGGTTTTTCCAACACTTTAATTATCATTGCATGAATATCACTGTGAAGGATATGCCTTTTAATGAGGGAACAATCCCTATCGGATGCATCTTATACCATAGTGGTTATACCCCTGATATGAAAGATCATGTTGTAGAGACAAGTTCACATTGTTTTGATTCCAAATTTTAATGATTCGCAAATATATTAGTCTAATGGTTAAAAGGAAGACTGGGATATTTGTTCTGGGGTAGGAGTTAAACATGAATGGTTGTGGGAATTTTGGGTATGCAAGACTTGTGCAGAATTTTGGAAAGAACTATTAAATGTTCACCTTTATAAAGATGTCTCGATGGTACAACCTTATGTTTAAAAAAAGTACTTCATTCTTGAATTTCTGAGCCGATGGAGTCCGCAAAAAAAATACTTTCCACTTGACGCACGGTGAGTTCGGAATCATTCTATGGGATATCTACCATATATCTGGGGTTCCCATTCTCAGGTAGATATATGATGAGTTCATTCCACTAGTAACGACATCAGGTGATGTTACCAGGACACCCCCATTGGATCATGAATTATTCAAAATATAAAAGGAACTACCTAAATAAAAGAAATATATTCATGAAAGAGTGTGGGTGGAAGCCTTTTTAGAACCAACAATAGATAAAGGTACCACCTGTGGACATCCTACTATTTTTCCATCTATAGATAATCAGGGTATTTCAGGCACATATTGGCCCACATTGGTGATAGGATACTACAAGCATTGGAGCTATAAATTCAAATATGATATTGATGCAAAGGTACTCTTAGATAGCTTCCTTTACATGTGGATAATATCTTACTAGCTTCCAGTTCATGAGTCCGAAAACAGTGTAAGGCTAGAGACTTTTGTTATCATATCTAAATTGGTAGAGGAAAAATATATTGGGTTAGAAACTTCTGTATTGGTAAGAATTTATTATTCCCTACTGCATTTGTACAATGATAACCCTCCATTTAAACTTTCAGGTCCATTCCAAGTGTTGTGGGGCTAAATTGCGACACAATTTTATTTATATTCAGTGTTGAATTATGTTAGAGTCCCCAATGGTCGATTTACCCCATTTTTACAGAATGTCTCTAGTATTAAACCATTGATCTTGAGACTAGATGTAGTGCCGAGGGAATATAATGCATCAAGAGAATTCAACTTCTTCCCTTTTAGTAACCCACCAACTGGAACATTTATTGATGACGGTAAGGAAGAAAATTATGCGCTAAGGTTATATATGATGGCATTTAGGGACAACATGTTATCAACCAGGATTGATGGTGAAATTATCTACAAGGATTATGTCCCTTATTTGTTTTCTCACTTGTTCAAATTACTTTAAAAATCAAGAAATTTCCCTCCCATGTATGTTATACATGAGAAACATCCAATGGTAGCGAGACAATTATGAATTTTGATGGATTTATAGACTTCCAAATTATCAATTACATTACCTCAATCAAATGCATCAATTGGATTAAAAGATAGATATGCCACAGCTTGGGCTTCTTCTTAACCTTAGGGGGATTCAAAAAAAAGGAATATATCAGGTAGCGGCCACAAAAAATTCCGTGCATAGAAATCATAGTAAAAGGTTTAAAGACAAAGATGATGTAGAGGATTTAGAAGATTTTGAACGTAAAAAACAACTCTATAGAAGATATAACAAGTAGAATAAGGCTAGGGAAACAATACATCCAGCACCGAGGTGATATAGCCGTCGTTATTAGAAAGTGATTCCCATCCCATATGCTATTTTTTCTTACAATGAAGGGAGGCCTGGAGAGGTTCTCCAATCAGAGGGTGTTGAGTTTTCTCCATAGACAACCATATCGAAACTAAATTATGTGTGGCCTTCAGCTATTCAATATTTGGAAAGCTTGACTCGTGAACCCAGGGATGCATGGGAATTCCTCCAAAATGGACTTAGAATACCGAATGTGGGTAAAATTAAACCACCTTATAATTGTCATCTAGATAATAACCTGGATGAAGTATGTGAGTATATTGTAGAGTTGGAGAACTTTATATATGAAAATGATGTCAAAGTACCAACCTCAAAATGAGTCTTCAATATGATGGAACAAGGGATACATGAAGGGGTAATTGTTCACCTTGAAGAGGAATGATATATTTATGTTAATATTGAGAATGTGTTTAACATTTCTTTGGTTTCAATTCGGCGTCATCATTCACCATAATTAATCTAGATAAGATTTAATTTTTCATCTTGAAATTAGGGAAGGAACCTCATGATAGGTTCTCAAGTCACCAAGGTATGGACCTAAAGGTTCCCCTATTAACACATTAGATGATTTGTCCAAGTCTCCAGATCCTTCTCCCAAAGTGGAAATCATGACTAGGGTAATGGAGACTGAAAATCCTCAACCACTACCTCAGGTTTCTACTGCTAAGAGGATTATTTCAATTTCTCAATAAGATTATGAAAAGAAACCCAAGAGAGCATTGAGATTGGTATGAAGTTTATATCAAAGAAGTAAGTATTTGTAATTTCCTCTGGTATTATGACTTTATTGATACAACTTGGTGACCATGTTCATCCTCTCATATGATATGAATTTATATCTTCTCTTATGGGATTAAAAACTGGTCCATCAAGAATGGAGAAGGAAACCCCAGGAGATTCATAGATTCATGCTGATGAATCTATTATTCTGATGGATGAGACACCAAAAGGTGAAACTATATCTGCTCCTGATTCTATTGAGAGAGATATAGGTCATGGTAATGTCAAATACATTTTTATTTTGTATCAAATGATTTTGTTAATACTATTCTCTTCATAAAATATTAGATCTATTTTCCTTAGCAATGGATACGATAATAATCAATGCTAGTATTTCTATTCTCTAGAAGGAAGGAATGAGGATCTTGGGAAATCTGAAGTAGATGCTGGTGCTGATCCTAACTTATCAAGACCTGATGATGTTGCACCATTTAAAGAATTTATGGAACAAAATGTCAGCAGACCCAATTTGGGCATCAAACAATATTTTTCGGATTCCTTAAATAGTCACGATGCTATAATATTCCAAGACGAATACACTAAAATGATGGATGACCTTAATCCAAAAATTGATATTCTAGCTTCCATAAAGAATTTTGGGGACATCCATGATGAATTTAAAGTACATAAGATCTCATTATTTCATTTTACATACCTAATTGTTCTTCTTTTACATGGTACTTCACATCAAAGTCCAACTTATGCAACTTTTTCTACATAGAATGTAGCTAGGATCCTTCATGAATGAGGCTTTACACTCTATCATTCTTTTACTAAAGATGGAAAAATACCTACTGAGGACCCCATGTTGGGAGACACTCTAGAGCCTTTGATTATGGATACTGGGAAAACTCAGGGGAATGTACCTCCCTAGGCAAAAATTTCACAAACTACTGAAGTTGAGAAGACTGGGGATGAATCTAATCAACTATCCAACTTATTATTGGGTATTTTTTATTGACAGTCTAGATCATGCTCTATTTATTACATTCTTCTGAAATGGATTGTGATTTTGACTCACCATTTAAGGTTATTGTCTCCGACTACTGAATTAAAATGTGAAACTTATGTGTTGGCTCAAACATCAACAGAAGGTGAAGCATCCACTATTCTGAGAGAAGAGCAAGGAACCTCTCTAAATGGTTTGCATAAAAAGTATATTCTGCCCACTGTTAGTGACTTAGATTAAGATTTGGAATATAATTTCTGAGAAGCCTTTGGATGATCTGCTATCCCATTTTGGAAAACTCCCAACATTATTTTGCATATTAGGATTTGGTGGATTTAATTACCACCCAGTCTAAAATGCAATGAAAGAGACCATTCACTGACAGAAGCAAAAACATAATTTGTGACAAGATATTAAAAAGGCCAAATGACATATTAATTTTGAAAGATTCCCTGCTGTAGTAGTTGAGGCAAATGCCGACCATACCAAGATTTAGATAGAAATTAGGGAACAAATTAAATAGGCAACGAAGGAGATGATTCATCTTTCACAACAAATGGATGATGTTCATAAGAATCTTGAGAAATTGAACCAAACATTGCGATAAACCCAATTGGAAGGGATAAATTCCATTTCAAATTAAAAAGAAGCACTTCGTTAAGCCAAGGAGGATTATGTTGCTCAACTGTCTCCACTTCAACAGGGGTATGATAAGGCTCATGAAGCTATTCAACAGATGAGGAGTCATGATGAGAGTTTGTTAAATACAATACAAAGAGGCTCCATTCTATGGATGTTCCTTTGATTTTACCATATGAATGAAAGTAATTTTGTATCCAATCATATATGTCTTCATTATTTCTTTCTCTCTATAATTTAAATATCAAAGGTGATGATTCTTTTAACATCAAACCTTTATTTCAGATAATCATAATTACAATTATTGGAATAGGGGTGCTCAAAATTTTCTACTTAAGCCAATTGGACTAATGAGAATAGTTTTATTTTTTACTAGTTTTATATTGAAAAACCACACAAACTTTGTATATTTTGACTTTTTATTGTTCAATATTTCCTAAACCATTCGAAATGTATTTCTAGTGAGCTAAGACTCGATTTATTTTTTCAGGGTTCCCTTTGGGGGTTTTCAACATGGTGATAATTATGTCTATTTTATTGGAAGTTTAAAGTCATGCATGTCAGAATAATAAGTATAGTGTTTAAGGTTGAATATCTTTGACCATAAATTTTGAAATTAGATCCTAAACAAGGCTTAGTGGCTATAAATTTATTCTATATTCATTAGATACTTACAACGGGAATCTTCAGTCATGAATTTTTATGGTCACCAAATCTAAAACTTGAAGTATTAACATAAAGGAGGTATTTTACAAGAACAAAGTTACCATTGATTGAAAAAACCCATTATGGGGGTTGTATTATGTAGGGCCTACTTGGGAATATGTTACATAACCAAATAGTGGAATATTTTGACTGGAATGCCTGTTATGTACGGGAATTTTATGCAAGGCCACCTAAGGACACATACTACATATTCAGGAAAAAAGTGATCTAAAAAATTTAACATTTTATTGTTCATAGACAAGGGAAATTAAGACTTGGGTGACTCAAGACCACAGTAGGTGGTTTTTCCAAGGTAATAGATTTTAAGAATAAAGGGACATCTATGCCGACATAGGTCATGAATGGGGAAACCAACCTTACAAAAATTTGGTGTGTGAAAAATGGCTAAAATATTTCAGAAAGGGGCCTTCTGACATTGTTCTGTGTAGTTTAAAGTCATGTTGCAAGGACATTAGGCTGTGCAGTTTCAACTCATGTTGCAAGGAAATTAGGCTGTGCAGTTTCAAGTCATGTTGTAAACAAATTAGGTTGTGCAGTTTCAAGTCATGCTGGAGGACATTAGGTTGTGCAGTTTCAATTCATGATGTAAGAACATTAGGGGGCTTTAATTTAAGGTATTTAGCTATGACCAAAGGATTATGAGTCTCCAATTCCTTGATAATTTGTCTAGAAACATGCCATCATGTTCAAGTATGGATATTAATAATTTTAAACTATGATTTGAGAATTTTTGGATCCTGAGAATGGTATGGGAAAGAAAGGGATAATAAAACTTAAAGAGGTATCTTCCAAAAAAACAAAGTTACCACTATTTGAAAAACCTATTATGGGGGAGATATTATGCAAGGACAAATGGGGTAATATGTTTCATATCCATGTATTGGTTTCCTTTTACTGAAAGGACCGTTATGTAGGAGAACTTTATGCAAGGCCACAGGAGGCACATACTTCATAGTTAGGCAAAAGACCTCTCGAGAATTTTATATTTTATTGCTAAAAGTCGATGAATGTTTATGAAGATTCATATTTTCTAGAGCATAGAGTTTGTTTTATGAAAAAAAATACCTGAATACATAAAGATAATTTTCAATCATGATTTCCAAAGAATCAGAGGCATATGATTTCTATGAAGATCTGACCCAAACATAGGATATATGGTGTTTGTATTTTTAGGTCGTGCGACTAGGACCAGAATATTATTGAAACAATAGATGATATGTGGTCAAATGATCCAAGGTTATTTTAATATTCTTTGAACACATTGAGATGGAAAATGTGTAAACCATGTTCTTGGAGGATTTTAGATCAAGAGAAAGGTAATGGAACCAATATACATGGATGACTGTTTTAGGATACATATTCATGTATATTTTCATCAATGATTGAAGGGGAGAGAAGATGATTTTACCAAGAACAAAATTACCATTATTTAAAAAAACATGTTATGGGGGTCGTATTATACAGGGTCAACTGGGGCATATGAAACATAGCAAAACCATGGAATATTTTGACTGATAGGCCTATTGTGTAGGTGACTTATGCAAGGCCACCTAGGGGGAAATATTGCATAGTCACACAAAAGAGTTCTCAGTTATCAGAAACTCTACCACAAAAAACTGAAGAAATATTATGAAGATTTGAAAGTATTCAAGATTAAGAGTATTAAATATTAAAGGGGCGGTGATCAATGCATATGATAAATATTTAAATCAATAATGGTTATGAGTTAGGAGTTCTTTACATAGATCTGACTCATATGCACAATGAGAATACATTTTGTTTCCTTGGTGGGATCTCTAAGGAGAGGACCCAAAATGAAGACCCCCACATGTATTGTTAATTATACGTGGAATATAGGTAAAAAAATTTCTTGTTAATGGGACTAGGATATAAGGAATAGTTTTCACTACTTATATAAATGGGATGAGAATCAAGCCATACATAGTTTTTTGGGTACTTTTTAATTTAATGTCATACAACAAGGACATTATATTGTGTAGTTAAGAGTCATGCAACAAGGACATTATGATGTGTAGTTTCAAGTCATGCTCTGAGTACGCGAAGTGATTCTAATGTGAAAATAAATATTGCAGCTAGATCAGATAATTGAATTCATGTGTCACTAAGTTTCTCATATTAATGAGAATAAAGACACACATAGTTCTTGAATCATTCCCAATGTAGGTTTGATTCATACACACAAGGAATAGATGATTTTTTGTGGATAGGCCCAAGATTGGAGATTTAGGGATATCTACATATCCCATTGAAATGATAATAAAGAAAAGAGTAGTTCTTGATAAAATAATTCCCCACACTAATTGAGTTTGATGTGAGAGATGTGGACTTTTAACACATTTTAGAATAATGGTTAAACTTAAGACACAAGATGGTATGAAAATCAAACCATATATCTTGGAAGAGTACTCTACATAGATTTGGTTCATATACAAGAAGAAAAAGGAAAATAAATTTCTTTATGGTTTTAGTTGAGCCGAACATTGGAGATCTAGGCATATCTACGCATCCCATTGAAATGAGAATCAAGACACACATAGTTCTTGAAATATTCCCTATTCAGGTTTGATTCGTACACATAGGGAATAAAGTGGAAATTTTCTTTGTCATGACTGGGCCCAAGACTAGAGATCTATCTATCTCTATGCATCTCATTGAAATGATAATAAATCCATACGTAGTTCTTGAAACTAGGTCTCTATGTAGATGTAATTCAAACATAGGAAAAAATGGAACTTATGTGCCACTAAGGAGTAGCAATGATGTGAGTAATGATTGCACATATAAGCTACTCTTTATATTAATAACCACAGGGAATACCAATTTTCGGTATCTTATGGGATTTCTTAACTTTAAATGAAGAAGACGTTAAACGTACAGTTTAATGTCGTGTAGTGAGGACAAATGATGTCATGCATTTTAACGTCATGCGACAAGCAGAAATATGCTATACATTTTAACATCATGAAACATGGACACATATGATTGTTGTGCAGTTTAATGCCTTACAACTAGGACTTTGTGATGTACAATTTAGATTCATGAAATGAGGACATATGATGTGTAATTACACAAAGCATTTTTTCAATAATATTTCATTGGTTGGAGTTGTAATAAGTTCTCCATCCATTGAGATTTGGGAATAAGCTCCATTAGAGTAGACTGTATGTATAAATTAAGGTCCTTACCACTTTGTCTCAAGCTTTTGAGGCTTCTTTCTTGGTATCATAGGATTCGTGAGAACCAATACCAATTCTCCTTAGAGAAATGAGCGGAGGAAAAATTTCTTATTAAAAGATCATGATATTATATTCTGATAGACTTCCAAATGATGAAAAGTTTGTAATATATTTTCATCTAATCATTCCAGCTCATTAAATTGCTTTTAATCCTATTCATATGTAGAAAAATAATCACATATTACAACTTGGAGTGAAGGAAATTTAATTTCAATAGGAAAACTGCTTCTGTTCCATATACTAATGAATATGGAGTTTCTTGAGTGGTAGTATAAGTAGTAGTCTGATAATCCCATAAATCATGATAAATTTTACCATGCCAATATTTCATATCTTTAACGACCATTTTATAGAGTATATTTTAAAGGGTCTTATTGAAATAATATATCTGTCTATTAGCTGATGCATGATAGCGAGATGAATGGTTGGATTTGATATTGTTCTCCTGATATAACTTTTTTACCACATAAGAACAAATATTGGTGTCATTGTCCATCATTATAGTACGAGGGACACTAAATATGGTAATGGTATTAGTTTTGACAAAGATAACAATGCTTTCGGATTTGAATTCTTTGAGAGGTATTACTTAGCCCATTTGGAAAATAAATAACAATAATAATATACTTGAACTACTTAGTTGTAGCTGGAGGATAAGGTCATACTACATCCATTCCCCATATAGAAAATGTCCCAAATTATTTATCTATATATAAAAACTCTAGGGGTTGATGAATGATGTTGGCATGCACTTGGTAGGGATGAAAGTTCATGGAGAAATATGTGTAATCTTGCATCATTGAAGCCCAGAAGTATCCAAGCCTTCAGATTTGATCAAAAGTCCTATGCCTAGATTGTTGAGCACCATAAGCTCCTATATGTACTTATTTCATGACAGTTGTAATTTCTTCAACATAAATACACCTGAGGAGGATTCCATCAAAGCCTCATTTGTAGAGGATCTTCTGGTGATCTGGGCTATCAAAAAGAGTGAAATTGGCCACTCATCACTGGATCTGTTCTTTTTTCATTGATATTTGGTGGAAGTACACAATTTTGAAGTTATTCCATGATAGGTGTCATTCATCCCATAGTATGACCATACGACTAATAAATAAGTCTGATTTCATTAATTTTATTCGTTATATTTTCAACTAAAGGTTAAACCACATGACGATGGGAAATACTAAAGATTGTATTATCCCAATTTGGATCATCTAGGGTTGTGGCTGCATTAGAGAATGCATTATCTTAGTAATTTTGTGATCGTGGGACATAAGAAATTGTTTGATCTGATATAAATTCAACCTTTAATCCTATAACATAATAAAAAATTTATTAACTCTTCTTTTTTGATAGCATAATCTCTATCGATCTATTTGGTTACCAAATCTAAATCACCTTTCACTTTCAGGTGGTTCCCTTGTACTTGGAGTGCCAATTCCAAGCATGCAATGAGAGATTGATATTCTACCTCATTATTGGTATCATCTTATGATAACAAAAAGGAATATGGAAACACTTCCTTTTTGGGTAGATAAGCAAAATTCCTAACCTAACATTGTTGAGTTTCGGGTTATCCATTATCTTCCCCATTGAACTTCTAGAAGAACCATCAAAGTATATTTCCCATATTTGGGGAATATCATGAATAGATAATATTTATTCATCAGGAAGTTCAATATTCAAAGATGTATCTTCTTTAAATGGGTGTTCGACAAGGAAGTATTCCAAGGAATGGCCTTTTATTGCTTTTTGAGGCACAAACTAGATATCAAACTATTTCAAAATAACAACCCATTGTGCGACACATCCTATAAGCATAAGACAATTGAGGAAAAATTTGAGTGGGTTATTTCGAGATACCAAGTGGACCTTGTGATGTTGCAGGTAGTGCCTCAACTTCTAAACTGTAAAGATTAATGCAAGGCAGCACTTCTAAATACTTGAATACTGAGTATCTATGTTAAGCATAGTTCGAATGAGATAGTAAAGGATATTTTCATTCCCAAAATCATTATTTTCTTCAAGTAAGGCACCCAGTGATCACTATAAATCTATCACCTATAGAATAAGTAGATTTCCTTTAATAGGTGGCATTAATACTAGTGTACTCAAGAGATATTTCTTTAGGATATCAAATTCGTCTTGTCAATCTTTGGTCCAATGATAAGTAACTCACTTCTTCATTAATCTGGTGAAGGGTAAACAGTTGCCTGCCAAATTGGCGATAAAATTCCTAATATAGGCCAAGTGTCCTTGAACTCCTCTTAATTACTTAAAATTTCAAGGAGGTGGCATGTCGAGGATTAATTTTGTCTTCTCAGGATCAACTTCAATGCCACGATGGTGTACAATGAAGTCGAGGAATTTTTCTGAGGTAACCTCGAAAGGACATTTCAAGGGGTTAATATTCAGATTATGTTGATGATGTTTATTGAAAATGGTCCCCATATCAGTAAAGTGATCAGAACGTTGTCTGGATTTAACCACTAAATCATCCACATAACATTTGAAAAAATTTCCTAAGAAGGGATTGAAGATATGGTGCATACCACGTAGATATGTTTCACTAGAATTATTTAAGAAAAATGCCATGACTAGATAGAAAAATATGCCCTGAGGGGATCTGAAGACTGTAAACTCCTCATCCTATGGGGAGATTCAGATTTTATTATACCCAGAGTATCCATCCATGAAATATAGAGCTTAATAACTGGATATTGCATCAACCAAAAGTTCTATGATTGGATTCAGGAAGTCATATTTGGGACAATTCTAGTTAAGATCAATAAAATTAATGAAATATATGATTTTCCCATTCTTCTTTTTCACTGGGATAATGTTACACAACTATTTTGGATATTTAACCTCACTCACAACGTTATCTTTGATAATCTTGTTGACTTCACCTTCAATTTTAGAGGTGTGATTTGGGTGCATTCTTCTTGCTACCTAATTAAATCCTAGATTCTCTTCTGGTAAACAAAAATGATGAGTGGCCACATCATAATTAAGTCATGTAATTTCTATATATTTTCAAGGAAATACATCTTGATGTTTCTTTAGAAATGAAGTATAAATCTCTTGTTATTCAGAAGTCATGGCCACACTAATTAGGGTAGGGTCTGGATATTCTTCTATGCCTAGATTTATTTCTCTGATGTCATCCACAATGGTGGAGACACCTTCCTCAAATGTCTGAGGGTCATCTTTAAGATATTCTTCTTCTTCTTCCTCACGTGTCACCTCTTCTGTTTCTTCTTCAAGGGTATGTGATTAAACAAAACTTTCAGAGCTAGGTGAGGAGTTAGTATTTCGAGATCCAAAAGAGGAGGCAACCATTTCTTACCTTATTAATGATGAAGGGTATTCCTGGAATATTAAATAGATAATGATGGGTTGGGAATCAACATCCTTGTCTTCCTTTATTAATGCGATAAATTCTTCTATCCAAACTGATGAAAAAAATACTTTGTGAAGTTCGATGGATGAAATGATGAAATCCCCATTTAATCTTTCACTACTGCTTGGTAGATCAAAAATTTATCCCATGCCGTTAGGATCAATTTCCACAATTGACATTGTGGAAGTCATTAGATGAGTGCTTAGATCCAGTTATATCCTATCAATTTGATTGATATGAAACATGTAATCTATACTCAGATGTTTAAATGGGTTAGTCAGGTTCTTTTCCAGACCATTCAGAGCATTAAATCTTGTTACATCTTTTTCCACAGACCCCGTTCCCTTTGTGTGGTAGAATTATTCCTCAATATACTAAGATTCACACATTTTTAATAGATCCTTGTCACCATTCAATTTTCCAATTTTTACCATTGAAGAAATACTTGATACATTGGTGATATGAAAAAGGAATGATTGCATGCTGATGAAGACAAGGCCTTTCAAGCAGAATGTTGAAGGCTGTGTCATTTTAGAAAACCATAAATCTGAATTACACACAAGATCCCCAAACTAAATTCTGAGTGTAATCTCTCTTCGATTTTCATTTTCATTCTTGTCATAACCATTCCACATCAAAGTTTAAGGAGATAAGTTAGATTCAGTGATACCAGATGGGAATGAGGTTAACTCCTAATCCATTATTAATGAAGCCTCTTTGGAAGTCTGTATCATTAACACTTCTCAATAGATACAAGGGCCATATGTGTCCATGTACAACATAATCCTCATATTCGTTAGTGAATGATATAACTGTATGAAATTATGCAGGATCATTCTATATACTGTGAACCTTAGCAACATCAACCTCAGTTTCAAACTATTGGGGACTTGATAAAGCCTCAATAAGTGATTCTAGAAGATCTTTTAACAGATTCAAGGAATCCAGGATTGATAACTTGGCCAATACCTGGGAAAGTTATTTCAAAACATCAGACTTTTTGTCAAAAGTTCTGTGTTTTTCAATATGGAAATGTAGTTTTGATGGTTACTTGGATGTTGATGCTCTTGATGTAGATGTATCATATGTCGGGGCATAAGCTATAAATACTTCTATTCTTGGTATATTAGACTGACTAGGTCTATCTACCTACCAAGAGAGTGATGGTGTAACCTCTAATCATTCTTCCATGATGATCATGTCATGATCGATCCTATCATGGGTAGGAGAATTTCCTTGTTGTTGATGAGCCTACTGAAGGGCTCTTCCATGAGTTTCTACTGCATAAACAGTTCAAGCAAGGGTATAGTTAAAATAGTGGTTTCTATCATATCCATGTCTTCCCCTATATCATTGACCTTGAATTATTCATCTAGTTCCCCAATCAGGGGTAGGGAATTCAGGTTTATCATAACCAGAATCATTATTTACATAGGGGTCCATTAAGTGGATAACGTTAACAAAACCAAGGATCAATTCCTCATCTGATGAAGATTCTACTTGATGAGTCGGTTCTTGTTGTGCCATTTGGTAGGGAGGTGCCCATGATTTTGATACAAATGACAAGAAATCTGTCAAATTCAAGGACAACATTGTCCTTAACACAAGCTCGTCATCTTCTAACTACTCTTTATCTTTTTTATCATGACACTTCTTTGAGGATTGACATTTGGAGAACTTATCTTTTAATGAAGATGGATTTTCAATAGTAGAAGTGGTAGGATGAATAGTTGGTTTTTTCAACTGTGTTCGTAGAAATATATGAGTTCGATTGATCATTTTCCTAAATATCCAATCATCATACTTATGTACATTTTTTCTTTTAACTTACTATCATCCACCTTATTTCTCTAGATCTGTAGTAGTAACACAAGCTACTTGGGATGATGAAATTTTTAGTTTCACTTTTCAAGAATATATCATTTTTTAAGAGATCTTTGAAAACAAAACACTCTTGAATGGGATACCCCAACATTTGATGAAAGGACTAATAATTTTGGATATCTTCTTATCTTTTTAATTTGGTTTCTTCAGCCTTGGAAACTAAAATAAATTGTTTTCCAAAGAAAAAATAAAGTAAATGGAAACCTGTTTATTCCTGAAAGAATAAAATTTGTTATTTAATTACTCAAATTGTATCTGTCTTTTATCTTTTTGATTATCTTGAGGAGGTGATCATTTTTTATGATGCTCAGGAGGTGGATCCCAACGCTATGATGAAGGTTTTTAAGTAGAAGCAGGTACATGTTCTGGTTTGAGTGTGACTGTAGTAGCATGTAATTTCCCTGTTTTCCTTCCCAAAGCTGATAGGATTACACAAGATTTGGCTTTAGTTTCCACAATGGAATCCTTCACTTGTTGGGTGATTGAAGTAAGGTCTCAAAGCCATCCTATATATTTCATTCAGATTAGTGGTGTGTGTAACTCATCACATAGATTAACCACACAAATTGGAAGAAAATATTCTTAAGGGAGTGGTAGATTTAAGAAACATGTTAATCCTTTCTATTGAGAAATGAAATCTGAAACTCTTTCATTACCCATTTGTTTTAAATTTGTAAGATAAAAAATTGTTTTCTTCGGCAACGTTAAGCTAAATTGTAGAAGGAATTTCTGATGGATGTATTTCCATCCAGTAATTGATTAAGACAACAACCTTTTATACTAGACAAAGGTTGGCCTCTATTATGATTTCATAAAACACCTGAGCTTTGCTGCATCTTGTTGTTGAGGGGTCCCCATCATGGGATCATAATGAGAAACAAAATGTGTTAAGTGATTCTTCTGATCTTTTGAACCATTAAATATTGGAAATATTCCATTATAAAATTTTTATAGGGAAAAGATTAGTTCTACATATTTAGGTTAAACTCTCTTTTCTGGTTGTATGGGTACACACCATTCTTCTATAGCCTCCAATAGATTTTTTAATGACTCAATTGTATTTATAAGCATTTGAAGAATATCTGGATGAGATGATAAATGTATAGGTACAACATCTAGAGATTGAACTGGCATGACAACTGAAAAAACCAATGGTGGTTCTACTGCTAGTAATTTTCTTAGATAAACCAAAAGGATAGGCCTATAAGGATGTGTTTGATCCCATAATAGTTGTGTAAGAAATGCAGGGAATTCATTATCTGCATCTGTAGTTCCAACAAACCCTCTTTACTAAGTAGTTACTATTGGATGTGAAATTTGAGGATCTTATTGTGGAGAATATCTAGCAGAAATGATACATCAAAGTAACTCTTCATTGAGTCTTTTCAATTCCTTCATCTCCTCCTCTTGCTGGGAAAATAATTCTTCAAGCAAAAGAGATTGAACTTATCTAGTGAAAAAGTGAGACATGACCTGACCTTTACCTTTCCCCTTGTTATATTCCTTTGGAAGAGGTGGGATTTGGTTACTTGAGAAAATACCTAGATTATGTGTAATCCTTTAATTTTGGGTATGCACACATCCTTCATTTTCTTCAGTGTATTCCATATTATGAATAAAACTTCATCCACTGACTACCCTAAACTGGACTCATTTTCTGTAGGATCTTCCATAATGGTATTAATGACATTTACTGATGCATAATGTATTGTCGACATTTTATTAGTATCTTTGTAAGATCATATCATTTTGTGTCCTCAATGAGACTTTGTTCTTCTATATACTAAATTTCCGAGAACTATTTGATGGAAAGTAACCTGAAGGGAATACTTGGATAGTTTAGATGTGAATTAGCTTTGTGACTTCTTCCCTAATTGGGAGAAAATCGACTTCTGTTGAGGAAGATATAGTGGATGTGAAAAAGGCACCAACCCTACAGTATGGGGATATTTTTGTTCTTCAAACATTCAAACTTTGTTTATTGATTTCAAAGGCTGAGTTAAACAAGCCTCTAACCATGCAGAATGGGATGGCTTCTGAACTACTATGGATGAGATTAGCGCTATTTCTCTTCTGATTTTACAAGTTCTGGTAAAAAAATTGGTTGGGTGCATTATCTGAAAACCACTTAAATCACCAGCTTCAGAAGACCGTTGTGCTATTTCAAACAGTTGTGCAATCTGATGGATGAAATCCTATAAGCGAGAGGCCTACTTAATGTTCTCAGACACTTTATGTAAAAGTATCTCGATAGTTTTCTCTATTTGGGCCTAACTTTGATGAGAGTTAGTCGAGGCCTTTTCTTGAGCATACCTTTGAGTACACATATAATCTTTTGATTGTAGAAGACCATGGGAAATAACATTGCATGAGACCACTTTTGGTGGGATTTGCTGATTTTGGAGCGCAGTGAAATGAAATTATATGTGTGCACCCCATCCTCTGATAAGAACACTAGATGGGGTATTATTAATTAACTATACTAGCCTCTTTAGTGTATTGAGGAATGAACACTGAAAGGTTCCCTGCCACTTCTCAACTTTTTGATGTCGGGAAACTGAGAGAGATGCCAAGTCAATTTGGTAATGTAACTCTTCTATTACATTAACATGACTTTGATATTCATCATATGGTAATAATTTGGATTTTATATGACAAATATTCTTCCATATGTTGAGGCCGATATCATGAATTAAATCTTCTTCCATCAATTCTGGAATGTTGTTTTGAGAGGTTTCCATAGGCTAGAACATGATGGGTATTTCACCCATATCCAGCTGTTTTCTCATATTCAACATATCCTCATCATCTTTTACTAGAGTTTTCTGAACTTGGTCTGACCAAAGTGAAAATTTCTCAAATATTTTATCACAAACAATAGGATTAGTTATTTTTCCCACTGCTATATTAAAATAAAAATGACCTAAGGGAGGTTTGGAGAATAATTTTTGCCTTGGGATGTCTTTGGATTGAGAAGTATTTCATCTGTTAGTAACAAGGCATCAGACATGACTGGCCTTATGTTGGCATGTGCCTCGAGATAAGATGGATTTCTTATCACTACATTGTCAACTTGAGAATTATCTTGGCAATGTGAAACACTACTGCAGAGAGAACTTTCGAAGCGAATTCCATTATGGGTAGGACCACCATAGATGATTAGAGAAAGGGATAAATACTCTTGATCCTTGGTCATCTGGCCACATAAAGGGTTTTCGTGGCTCTCATATGGATATATATTCTCTAGATTGATCTAAGTTTTATGAATCAAGCCTTTAGGATGAAGTGTATAATGTGGAAATTCAGAATTACTGCTAATACTCCTATAATTTGGTAATGGGAGGGTAGGATCTTGGGTTGCTACAGATAAATGTCTGAGGGATTCAAGAACTCCAGTATTAAGAGGAGCCAAATCGCTGATTGAATCTTGATTTTTCAATTATGCTTGGTGAGACTTATTCTTTGATGCTATTTTACACAGAGTTGGGGCCACTTTTTGGGATAATTGGTTATCATGTATAGGTTTACATGCTTTCCTTGGAGTGGTTATCAAAATAATGCAATTATCCCTAATTGGAATGGGTGTATGTTCCCAATCTAGTTGTTCGTATGATATGGGGTAGTATGCCCCATTACCCTCCTAGACCGGAAATGAGGTATGTATTTTCTCTAGGATCTCATGTCGATGAATCATCGATAATGTGGGGACAAAATTATGTGTCTGTACCCTGGTATTACTGAAGTTTCTATTATAATATTTTGGAAGGCTTCCAGAATATGGGTAGGAATTTGTGTCTGCCCTTTCATAATTATTAAAATGTGTTTAGTGACTTAAGTGGCTGTAACATGAATATATGTCAATTATTTATCTAGAGTAGGTGTATGTTCCTACTCCCATCCTCCCTTTACTATCAGTGGATACTAATAGTAGTCATGTATGGAGGCAGAGAGTTGATTCTGCCCTAGGTTTATTGTCAATTATTTTCGACTGATTTCTCTGGGTGTTTCCAAACAAGACTACTAGAAGGCTTGATGAATTATGGAAGGTGTATGTTCCTAATGTCTATTTTCCACCTAGCGTTGTTAAATAATTTCTTTAAATGGTGAAAGAATATATTTCTAGTAGGATTGGAGATTGTAGGGAGGTGTATATTCATGCTTACCAATTTCCACCATATTTGATTGGCGGTATTCCTTGAATACAGCCCGATGAGTCTGTTGACTGGATGATAGTTTGTAATCAGTTGTATGTTCCTATTCATGGTACTCCACCAAGGTTAAATGGAAGGATTGGTTGGGTATCTTCAGACGAGTCTGATGGATGGTTGAATTAAGGTGGATGAGTGTATGTTCTCATTCATTGTTTGCCATTAAGTTAGGTTGATGGAATTATCTAGAGGGGAAAAAGGTAAGAACTTGCTCCCTATTGGACGGATGTTGTACCTGGTGGTTCATCTTGTATTTCTGGGTCTGAGGGACATGGAATAAACAACTAAAGGCAACACCCCCATCATGTTGGGGGTTAACTGCCACATGATTCTATTGGCGGTGATTATTGGTGGGAGACCTCGGGAAATACCTCTGTGTCTTTGAGTTGAGTCCATGAGTGGCCTATTGATCCACCTCTCTATAGTATGGGAGGGACTACTTATTTAATTCCATGGATAAGGACCCAAAATGGTTAAAGATGGTGGTTGGCACTGTCTGCTTTTTGACCACCGATTTTTGCAGGACAAACGATTGAGGGCTGTTGTTAACTTGGAGATCTTGTTAGGAAGCCTCCAAGGTTGGGATAGTACCATATTGAGGGTATTCCCTAACCAATACATTTTAGACCCAGTGTTGAAGATGCTAATTTGGTGATGACATCCTTCCAGTAGATAAGGATCCATCTTGAGCAGCATCCAGGGAATTCATTGGTGCAAACTTTAAGGAAGCCATTTGGAGTGAAGGGAGTTATGAGGAAAATGATAAAATGTAAACAATGAACTCCATTAAAGCAGTTTCTTTTAGATGGACACATGGGTGACTGATTCCATTGTATGGCCTTCCTTTATAAATTTATAGGGGCCTGACATATGGCTAATACTATCAACTTGTTTAAGTATTCACATTAGGTTCACCATTTTTTTTCCTCTCCTTCAAAATGTGTGTTCTAATTAGGAATAACTACTTTTGGGTGGTTTCCATTGGATTTATTTATGTAACCAGAAATATCCAACATTGGTTTATCCAAAGGTACCTTCTTTCCAAAGGCTAGCATTAATTAGGTTTAGACCTACAATACTTAAGAAAATACATTGGTCGAGAAGATGGGAGGTCAGAATCATCACACCCTTTTAGGGGGAATTATTTCCTACTCTGAGACTCTCATATAAATTTAAGATATTTTCATGAATCCTTATAAATTTACCAAGTATAACATAGGTTACCCATGAAATTTTCGATCAATTTTTAGCATGTGTGATATTTAGAATCATCTGTATGTATTTGAGGTTCTTCATAAATGGATACATCTATCTGTATTAGAGGTTCTCCATCAATGGTATCCTCTCATATACTATTTAGAGATTCTTTTAACCACTGTTATGATAATACTGGTTTTTAAGCCACTCATTAGGGCACTCTAGAATTTATTATTGTCTAGGGAGATTAAAGTTTGTTTTGATGTTTGGTATCATACCCATAAATGGGCTACCTACATATCCTAGATAAAGGAATCATAACCCTTGTAGTTTGGTGCCACTTAATGGTACACCTCATACCATTTATGGTCATGTGATAAGAACCTAAACATACAGTTTAATTTCAGGTGGTAAGGACATCTAAGAAGAAGGTTCTTAGTCAAATATTGGTGTGAGACTTATTCATAAGTAGCCCTAGGAACCTATAAGAGATATGAGATTCCGAGTTTTATTAGACATTGTTGGGAATATGGCCCAGGAAGAATATGGTTGCTTTTGAATGTTGGGTTTGAACCTCAGGGAGGCTTCCTACGTATCCCATTCAAATGGGAATCAAAGCCCACATAGGTTGGGGCTTACTCCTAAATTGGATGCCCTTGTAACATGGTCCATGAGAGATGTCTTAACTCATTAAGATTTAGGGGACCTTAATTTGAGTCTTACTCTTAAGGGGGTATTCCTAGATTAAGAGAATTAGGGTTGGATTCCTAAAGAGGATATCCAATGAGCTTGGGCCCTGATGAAGGATTCCTATGTATCCCGATTATGGTGGAAATCATAATTCTCGTACTTCAAGTGGTGAATTGTGTGGATGTTGTGATAATCAAAATTCTCTAAGACAACGTGATTCATTCTCGGTGTGAGAAACAAGAGGATGTGAAAGATTCAACAAACTACACACTCTCTCTTCTGAAGATGGGTGAGGTTGGGCCCACGATAAAAGAAGTCGAGGTGACGGTGGGCGAGGGTGAAGAGTGATGAACCTTTCAATATGGGATGACATTGGGGGTCATGCAGCTCGACTCTCATAAGATTAGGGACTTACCTTAGTGGGAGTGCCCTGATTGGATCCCAAGAGAGTAGGGATACATTTCCTTTGTTTGAATGGAAAAGCAAGTTTTACCATCACTCTCCCTATTAGGAATCAGAGGCTCTGAGTCTTGGTGATGAGAAGGGGAGGTCAAAGTCCCATTCCCAAAATCTAAGTCAAGGAGATTCCCAACATTATCTCTAGGGTAAGGATCCATGTTAACATAGATATAAAAACCTAAAAACATCATAAGGATCTTGAATCCCTAGAAGATGAATGTGGGAAACCTTTGACTATAGATATACAAACCCAAAATAGGAGACACGTTGATGTGAATTTCCCAAAGGTTTGATAAGTCACAAGGTTTTTTTGGAGGCTTCAACTTAGTCCCTTTTAGATAAGGAAACCTAGGAAGGAGATAACCTACCGTGAACGTCTTTGAAGTGGGTTTACAAGGTTATATATGTATCCTTTAGAGTAGCTATGCGACATAGATATACCATGTAGGCATGTTGGATAGGAACACCATGCATGGATGTTACGTACGTGTGTCATGTAGGTCTTATATATGACTGAAAAAAGTGCTTAACATAAGAGAAAAAAGCCTATGCATGCTTAAAACATTTAAAGGATTTCAAAACGTGATTATCCCATCTAATTATCTCTTCTATCTTGTATTTAGAGAGCTACATGAGAAAATTTGGGGGATCTAGGTGAAAGCACTACGCAATGGGAGCTTCAATAATTATTACAACCTTTTTTAGTTGTCAAATGAGGAGCCCAAAGGTCCTATTTATATGCAAGAAGGGGATATAGTTGAAAGTATTTCATCAGTGTAGGTCAACCGCATAGCTCCTCTTTGTAGCTCCTCCGCACAGGGGTACAGAAAAAATATTTTTTCATAGATCTGTCATGTAGGACCTAAATTTAGTTCTATCATGTAGCTCCTCCTCATAGGGCCTCTTCAATTTTTATGCCTTTTACTTATTTTAGCTTCGTCTTGAGACTTTGAAATATCCAGAGGACATCTTCATAATATATTTGTCTTAATAAGGTGTTTCAAAAATTTACAATACTTTTTTCTTAATTTAATACATAGACATAATTATTTAAATGTTCCATACCATAATATATGATTTACTTATAAATGAAACAAATTTTATTTCCAAACATGAAAATAAACCCATGTGTATCTAGGCATGATACCTAAATTATGTTCTTGGGAACTGTAGGTACATAATAATAATAATATTTTAAAACCAAAACCAATCTCACTGGTAATAAAAGTTGGTATTCAGAAATGGATAGAGCAACCAGCATCACACCATCATAAGCTCTCAAATCCACCACTCCTATAGAAACTTTTCAGAATCTACTTGGTTCCTGCATTTTGATACAGATGTGAGCACCAAAAGATGTATCTAATACCCAATGTGTAGATAAGAAAAGATTACACTCAATAATGAATGAAACTTCAGCTTCCCCTTGCTTCTGGGTATAGTTCTGCTTATAGTGGCCTAGATTACCACATGCAAAACATTCTACCTCCTTTTATTTTCCCTGCCTTTTCTTCTTCCTCTTTATGTAAGTATGTTGATCGGGAGCTTTAGAATTATTATGAGTCTAGGGCCCCTTTTCCATTTTCTTCATTTTCTTATTCACCATAAAGACCACCGGTTTATCACAACCCATGACCTTATAAACTTGCAATATCAAAATAATAATTTCAAAAATATATTTCTCATTATTCCTCATATTAAAATTATAAATAAAAATGAAGAAGGTCTTGGGTAGTGATAAAAGTACGATATCTGTATGCAAATATTCTGTGAATTTAATCACTAAGATGTCTAAGCATTCAATGTATCCAATAATCTTGACTACATGTGGACTAGTTGATGCATAATCTCCATGATTAGTTCTAAAAATAGAATTGTAGATCTCATACCTCTCTTATATCACCTTATCTTGATAGAGATCCCAAATGCGAGACATTATGCTATAAGAATCCATGTCCTCATGTTGCTTTACAATATCATTAAACATGGATGATAGGATGAAACATTGATTTTTTTTGGAATTGTTCAAATGTTTCTCAGATAGTTTTAACTCTTCATCACATACCTATATTCCAGGTGCATCAAGAAAAGGTTCTTCTAGTAAATATAATTTCCTTTCATGGAAAAGGATAACATGTAAGCGCCTTTTTCACTCTTGAAAATTTATGCTTATGATAAGGTTATATTTATTAAGTATTGATCATAGAAATTTTTTTGAAGTCATTTTAATGTTTTTTTATAAAAAATAATATAATAATAATTTTAGAACATTATCTGATAAAATTTATAAAAATAAATAAATATTATATTTATTAATATCCCACTATTTTATCAAAAACCAATAGCCCTCATCATTTTATTTGGAATATCTAATTGGTTATACATTCAAGTGGTAAAGATCTATATTCCCCTTCTTATTACCCCAAATTTAGTTTTTCAATCAACTTTAATGGTTTTAGGTATAAATTCCAAATACCAACTGCATTAACTCATAGTTCCTTGATTTGTTGAGTGGACTCCCCAATACTGAAATCCTTAAATTGGATTTCCTCAACCATTACCTCTCAGTTACACCAATTCCTACTTTGGAAGACAACCCTTGATAAGTTAATTCAACCAAGAAATTCAAGTTAAAATTCCATAATAATTGAAAACACCCCAACTTTGGCTGGTCAAGAACATTAAACCATGATTCAATTTTAACTAAGGTAGTGTAAGTCTATTCCAACTTAATATATATTGTTAAGTGATTTTATCCTTTTACGAATAAAGTTTCAATTACTATCTTTATCTCGTGTTTATTAATATTATGTTGATTTAAGTGATTAACCATGTCTTAGATAATATTTTTGCATAATCCAAATATTTTAGTTCTATCTCTCATACTTGTTAATTTCATAAATTCATGTTATCATAAAAAAAACATCCATAATTATATAGCCATGAAACTTGATAGAAATAAATTAATAAATTAGTATGATAATGATATTTTACTAATGGTTAGTTTATATAGAAATTGATAAACAAATCGTTGACCTAGTAGAAAAACACTATGAACCAATTAAGGTTCTTATTATATCTTTCCACTTTTCCACCTTTATATCTCTCTTGGATTGGTTTCACCTTAGCTTCAAACATGAACCGCCTATAGTAGTTTGGGATCTCCATCCATTAAATATACTTTTAATAACACACAAGTGAGGGAAACAAGGAGTGTACATAAAATAAACCATGGAAATGCATGACCTTACATAATAATATGAGATAAGAAACACATGCCCAAAATTTAATTTAATAACAAATTAAATGAAACCAATAACATACAAAGAGGTCTGGTCAATGATCATGACCATCCACATGCATGGAATAAATTAAAAATTTTAAAAAACTAGCATTCAATTCATAATAATTATTATTTAAGACAAATCATGGTCGAATAAATTAATTATCTTATTTAATTAATAAATTATTTTATATTAATTCTTATCCAAATTTCAGTAAGATTTTCATCCATCACAATTTTAAACAAATTAAAAAAATTTATTTAAAATTAACTATGTACATAAATATACCTTTGAGGCAACACGGTGAATACCCATACAATTCTACCCATCATATAGCACCCTAGGCCCAAAATTCTATAGCTAGTGTCTACTATCAATTACATTAGTTTGATTACAAGGAATCAAGCCCTGAAGGACCAATTCATTTATTACTCTCGATAAACTAGTTACATAAATGAGTCTTTTATTACAAATGACTACACTAATCAGAACATAATTTTTTCTAAATAACTTCTTTATAAATAAATAACTTTGAGGATAACTATAATTCATCTTGTAAATACCACATATCTTTCATAGTACAGTTCTTGTATTCCATATAAAAGAAACATTATAAGGGTGAGCTCAAATGCTCAGTAAGGGAAAATATAGTGGAAACAATAATGATTCAATAAGAACAGTCAAATGGAAAGGTAAGTAACTATACACACATGCAATGTAATCAATAAATAGGATGGAATTGCATAAAAAATATTTCAAGGTAATAACTAGAAACACATTCCATTCAAATAACTAGATAAAGAAAAAATAAATATTGCGATCTAAGAAACTCAAATATATTCCATTTATTCAACGAATTGAAAATGAAATGTATCTACAGATATATTGATGAAAGATATCATGGATGAATAAAAACAAAAACTATTATGAGGGAAATTATTTCTTAATGAAAATCATGTCTGAGGCACATTAAATCCAATTACTGTTAAGACCTTTCACAAGACAATTTACTCTATTCTAATTTCCCAACTAATTTGCCTCATGAGAACCTGTCAATGAATCAAGGAGCTATATAAAGTCTAAAATCTACTCATAATTGAATGTAACAATAATTATTCATATAGAGTAACTAATTTAATTAATAAAAAACATTCCTTATCAAATATACATATTGAATAAAGAATATAGATTTATCAATATTTCCCCAAATAATCAAATAAATGTCAAATTGGACAACATATGTTAAATGGTATATGATTTAGGAAATAATAATATCCATTATGTGATAATATGGATATTAAAGTTAGTTTCCAATGAAAAATGATTACAATAAAGTAATTATTTCAATATAAGGTTAAAAATCACAAAAGTAATTAAGATTGAATAGATAATCATTAAGAACATTCTTGAGGAGAATAATCTTTAAACATTCCAAAGTGTCCTATACAACTTTGAAACATTTGAATCATAATCTCCAAAAATGTATGGCATTAAATGAAAATTATAATATCATGAGAATAATGATATTTATGATATAACATATTAAAAGGAAGTATATACACCAAATAAAATTGAATTGGTTCATAATAACAAATAAGTCTCAATGGAATGAAAATTGAAACAAAATTCCCTTACTACTTGAGTAGATTTTGAATAATAGGATCCATGAAATGTTAATAATAAATTAAAACGTTTAATATCATGAAATAAATTAAAATAATGATATAATATATCAAAATGGGAAGTAGTTATACCACACAAAATAAGTGAGTCGTGTGTTTGAAATTTATCTCAAATGTGTAAAAAGTGAGATAAAAATCCCTTACCTTGAGTTCCCTTTTGGGAAATAATTATTTAACTTCCTGTATAATAAAATTATGTTAATTTTCTACTTTCTTTAATTTTTTTAGTATTTATAATTAATCTTATTTCACTTATTACCATTTTTTATACAACTACTTAAACAATTAAGTTTACATTGGGTGTTTTAACCAATTTCAATTTATCTGTCAATTTTTTTTGGTAAGTCAAATATGGTCAAAAGGGTCATTATATAACATCTACAGAATAATATTAATAACATAATTATTATATTTATACATAAATTATAATTTTAAAATTAATCATTGAATATGGTTATGAAAAATGGATCAACATTACAATCATGGAGATGGTAGGTCGTACGTATGCATGAGTAACATTCCCATTTTTCAAGTATCATTATGAAAAGAATATAAGTAAAACCATATGTTTCCAAAATGATAATTATGTAATAAATAAAATATTATTTAATCATACATACTTATATATATAATTATTGTGAAGAAAAATTAATCACATTATGTCGAGGAGGCGGTAGTCCACACATCCACGAATTACGTTATCACTTTTTAGTGTGTAAAAGGGTAATAAAGAAAATGATATGTATATAATTAAATAAAGTTTATTATGTAATTAATATCATATAGAGGATTCTTATGTCTTTTATGTTTAATTATAACCATTATTTATTCATTCCAGGTTTCATGTGAATAAATCAGATCGATTTGAGGGGGCGATAATCCACACTTCCTCAAACGATGTTATCTTATTAATGTAAAATGGAAATAATTAAATTAATATGTTATAAAAGGATTAAATAATTATAAATAAATAATAAATATCATATATAAATATATTTTCCATCATAATGGTCACCATGATATGTGGTATGGGAAAAACGAAAAATCATCATTTCGTGAGGCAGTAGTTCACCGTACAGAGAAACAATTTGTTTGTTACAAATTAGATAGAGGTGTGTGAATGTCTAGGTCAAACAATTATAATAATTACATCCTTGTATATTTAGTATAATGTTTTTGTTATAAAATAAAGTAATAAGAAGAGTATAAGGGTTGGAGAAAGGAAATGAAACTAAAAATCTTGGGAGAAGACATTACCTCTTCATCAGGTAACTTCTTTTTGTTTATTCAAAAAGGATTCCTTGGAAGGATTTATACCAAAAGGGAGGATTAAAGGTAAAGGGGATGGAATTTGGGAAAATATTTAGTTAGATATTTTCTGAACCTAAGTGGTCTAAGATGTGTTAGTAATAGGGAGAGGTGGTGGCCTTTTATAGGGAAGGAAAAGGACTCACTTGGAATTTTTGGAAACAAGTTAGGTGTACACATGTTATTACCTACACAAAGTCATATAAAAACAAAAAATAAATAAATAATGGTAGGTTAATGGATGATATATGGCCATAAAATGGGTTTCAGACAAGTTGATAGGTCAATTGTTCCCTTAAGTTAAAGGTTTAGTCATTTATTAAGCTTGGTTTTACGTTAATAATTGTAATTAATTTTAATCACTTTCGCTAATAATTTTGGTAAAAAAAGTTTCTGTTAATATAAATTATAAATTATTATGATTAAAAATATTGAATCCATTTTTACAAATTCAAATCATATAATTGGAAGAAATTAATTTAAAATTCATCCGGCAGGCGGGACGACAATGAAGGTTTTTAAAGTAAAAAAGAATGAAAGTTTTATATGTTTTTATAATAAATTTCAAAGTTAAATTGGTTAAAATCAAATAAATAGTATTAATTTATAAAAATATTATCTAATTATACTTTAAAACCAATTAAAAGTTTACTTTAAACTAATAAATGAAATTTAACAAAAAGCAGTTTTGAACTAAAATTCAGTATTTTTAACTATTCATTAAAATTGATATGTTTTTGAAAATTATCAAAACGTAACCATAACCCAATTTTTATGTTTATATTTCAAATATGAAGTTTATTTTGAATTATTAAAATAATTAAATTGTGAAAATTCATATTTAAAATGGGGTTCTTTTAAAAGGTGGTAAAATTGCATTTATAAAAATATAGGGTTTTATTTGTAAAATAGAGCTTGTTATTATATTATGAATATCAAAACTAATGGGTGAATATCAAAAATATTTTATTGAATATATAAAATATATATTTCATTCAAATCATTAACTAATTATAATTTATTATTTTTATTAAGACAAACTCCTTTGGAAGCATAAAAATAATAATATTTATTTTTATATCCAATTGGTTCTTATTTTCATTTATAATTAATTGGTTACCAATGAATTCATTTTATATTTATATAAACCATAAATTTTCATAAGTTAGTAAATATTATTCACAACCTATAGCATAATGACTCATTTATATCATATTATATTAAATAATAATATTTTAATAATACATTGTTATTTAGAAAAACTCAAACTTGTGTGTAACACTAACTTTCATGGAATGTCATTCTTGCATGTAACACAAGAGATCAAGGAAGGATTCCATTGTGTGAAATTCAATCTAACTCGATGTTGTTATCGTTACAGTCTATATCATATATTAAATGTATTTAAAATAGTATATATATAGTAGAGTTTTGGGATATTATATTCCCTTACATGCTTGGTGATACATGTCATGCAGACTATCAGATATAATGTTTTATATTAGAATTTTAGGGTGTTACATTCTCCCCACCATAATTAAATTGCATCCTATCAATTTAATAAACATCTTGGTAATTGATTGTTTGATGTTTCCAATGTTGTAATCCCGCATCATGAGAATTATTCGTATAACATCCTCAAGAAAAGGGAGAATGGGAAGTAAAAAGGCCACAACAACCTGTAACTTGGTCTCTCAGTATGATAACACTAGTGGTAATTATGGATACATACTTATAAGAAAATAATATATATTTATAGGGATTAAATGAGTTCATCAATCAGAAATAAGTGAATTATTAATAGAAATTTGAGGGACTCAAAACCATAAATCTTTAATAATTTAAAAGACCATCGGTTCAACAAAAATTAAGGTATTAGGAAAACTGTTTTTTATAATTCATGTTTCTAATGTTGGGTAATTCACTTACTGACCAAGAATATAAGTAAATATTCTTACTTGATAGGTTTAAATTCATATTAACAATCCTAAATTTTGGTTGTGCTTCGATAAAATTATAATTCATCCCTTTACTCCGAAAATTTAATTACCAAAAAATAATATTTTATTCCAAAAGAACTAAAATAAACTTTTAAAGGATCATATAGCCAATAAAAGAGTGAAAAGTATAACTATTTGTCTATAACTATCTTCCAAAACCAATATGGTTCATAGATTAATCTCTAATCATGAAAAGTGATACTACTGGTTCATTATTAACATTTATCATCAAATTATTTAACTAAAAACAACGAAAAATTAACTAGGAAATTATGTAGGTTAGTGGTTGGAATAAAACCCTTATAGTTTTCGGTCATGGGTTAAAGACATGTTTCTTTTACATATTTTATTGGTTTTCACCCGACTTACAACTTTTCATTTTCTAAAACCAAATAAATATAACATTAAAAATAACTATGATGGAAATACTTGAAATTAGTATAATAACTAAATAGCATTTTAAATATGTTTTTCAATAAAATATCAATACATAAATAATTCATCCATTTATTTCCACATATGTCCTTCCTTAGCTAAGAGTTCATCCCTAATATCATTTATATGATTTCTAAACAATGACAGTTTATCTTCAATATAAAACACCTTAGGTTTATCCTAGGTTATTCATTTTCATTGTCCATTCAAATTATTTATAATGGTTGGTAAAGAAAAAGTGTATTTTCCTAATTGTATCCCCTAGGACTGTCAAACTAGGTGTACAGTAAATCCCATTTTCATGTACTAGGTTACCCCTAGTAAGACATAGAACACCTTATCAGAGTTATTACTCCAAGGTACATCTATGCCAGAACCACATCCACTTGTAGTATCCAGACATGAATTTATTTCAAGGAATACCCACATAATATCAAACTTAATTAAATTCTAGGATTTTCTTCTATACTTATCCTCAAATTATACCTTAGGGTTATGTTCTCTTACATATGTTTTACTTAAACTAGTTCCCAAGGTTTCTACTAAACATACTTTGATACCAACTGTAGTGACCCGAACCCAGAAGACCATAACTAGTTTTTGCTATCAATTACATTAGAATAATTACAAGGAATCATGTCCCGAAGGACTAAAGAGTTTAGTTGTCTTGGTAAACTAGATACATAAACGAGTGTTTTATTATAAATGAATACACTAATTAAAAAAAATTCTAAATAAATTATTTTTAAATAAACAAATTCAAGGATAAATATAATCCATCTAGTAAATCCCTTAATATCTTTCATAGTATTATTCTTGGATTCCTTGGTAAAGAAACATAATAAGGGTAAGCTCAAATGCTCATTAAGGAAAAAATATAGCGGAAGAAATAATGAATCAATAAGAATAGTCAAATGGAAAGTTAAGTAACTATATACACGTGACATTTAATAAATAAACTAATTGGAAGTGTGTAAACAATATGGAAAGGTAATAAATGAAAAAACATTCCATTCAAATAACTAGATAAAGAAAAATAAATATAGAAAGGTAAGAAATTGAGATATATGCCATTTAATCATCATACTGAAAATGAAATGTATCCATAGATATATTTAAGAAATATCTCATGGATGAATAATAACTAAAACTAGTATGAGGTCAAATATTTCTTAATGGATGTCATGTCTGAAGCACATAAAAAACTATTACCATTAAGACCTTTCACAAGATGGTTTAATCTATTATAATTCTCACAACTAATTTGTCTCATGAGAACCTTTCAATGCATCGAGGAGCTATATAATGTCTAGGATCCACCAGTCATTTCATGACCAAATCATTATTCATATTAATTAAAAGATTTAATTAATAAACAAAATGCCTGTTCAAATATCTGTATTGAATAAAGAATACATATTTATCAATATTTCCCCAAATAATCAAATAAATTCCAAAGTAGACACCGTATGTAAAATGGTATACAATTTAGGAAATAATAATATCCATTGTGTGATAATATGGATATTCAAAGTAATATATAATGAAAAATGATTACAATAAAATTTTTATTTCAATATCAAGATAACAATTACAAAAGTAAGTGAGATTGCATAGATAATCATTAAGAACATTCTTGAAGAGAATAATCTTTAATCATTCAAAGGTCTCCCATAACACTTTGAAATATTTCAATCATAAAATATAGAATGTTATGCAACTAAATGGAAATTATAATATCATGAGAATAAGGATATTAATTATATAGAATATTAAAAGGAAGACTATACACTAAATTGTAGGTCCTGGGCGCAGTGGAAGCTCGTGGGTGGATGTGCCCACTTGACTTTTTATCATTAGCAATGATCAATCTGGGATCAATACGACGATAAACCCCAGACACCATGGATTGATTCATAGAAATAGACAAAGAAGAAGAATATCTCTAGAACCACAAAGGTGGATCATCACAGGTCGAATATAATTAATTTAAAAAATTGACAAGAAGTAACTTTTATGGAGGTCTTTCATCCTTGATATTTATGATCATGTTCTGATGTGATTCATCGTTGCGTCGCAGAAGCCAAGTGTAGACTTCATCTAGTGGTGATCCACACATGCACCACGTATCTCTGGATGTCACCAAAGTAATCTTCGGGTGCTAGCATGGATAAGCCTTTGCTTGCGTTGTCCGCATTAGATTTCCTTAATCTGATGGAGGAGGATCTCTCTCAGTCTTGAGAGCGTTATTGGAGGAAGTTGTTCTTTTATACTAGAGATAATTCTCTAGAATTGTTTTGAACAATGATTGGGGAAATTTTTTGGGGTTGTGAGGATATTTATAATCGGGTTTAAGGTTATAGAGTTATGACAATAAATAAACATGTTACATGTTTTATTTATTTCATTAACTCATATTGAAAAGCCCCATGTTGAATCATTAATTCAATGACATGTTCCCACAATGATTATAATAAATATCATTTAATAAAACAATATTATTTCCTCAAAATCCAGACTATAAAAACTTTACAGCGTGTAATCATTAATACACAACGTGTACTTGTTTTTCATTTACTTTTCCAAATGAAAACTACACAGTGTGTAGATTCAATGTACATGGCGTGTATATATTTTATTCATTTTATTCTTCTCCAACATTAAAATGATTTAGGCTTCCTTGAATAATTATTAAACCACATATGGGAATAATCTTTATTCTACTTGAGATACTTGGATACACATAGTGTGTGACCCTTTATGCCTCTTTCTCATTGGCATTAGGCGGGCTTGCCTAAAGTCCAAGATTAATATCTAGCAATGGGTCAAGGCACCCAAGAGAAATAAGTTGACGCCACATTGGCGTTTCACCTCATACGAATGCTTACTGTGTAATTTAATCCCTTTGTCGCAATATCTCATCAAGAAGGTTTCATGGAATTGTCATAACTTATATTCTTGATCCGTCATTATTTGACTTCAAGAAATAAACTCATCATGACTCCATGTCCATGGAATTTAGGTGATAGTTTGATTTAAATAAAAGTTCCTGAGATATCTAATTCCATAAATTTGGAAGGGACAAATCCTTCCTCGACTTATCCATTAACAATATTTCATTCGTGATGCACCCAACATACCATATTTCCCGCAAACTGTCTTCATGAAGGTTTTCGTCAGCAAATATAAGTGTGCGAGTCAAAAGATGAGTTAATGATAATCTTCCAGTCTAAGGACCATTACACATTCTCGTAGATATCAATTTCTGATGACACCAAGACAAGGGGAATTACTACTAGCGGGTTTGTTCTCATAATCTCCCATCTTGGAGATTATCAAGTGTGAACTCCTTGATAGAGAGTCTCATCTTCTTACGAGTGCTCGCACATGACGGCCTATATACTATGTGTCCTATAATAGTATTTCATCAAACTTTAGAACTTTATTTAAGAATATTTTTATAGCATTTCAAGGTTCTCATCATAGTGGGGATCTGCCATGACCTTATTAATGCAACAAATATTACAGGACATTATTATATTATAGTAATGCAAAACAATGAAAAAATATATAATAAGTGCACATTCATGTAATCAAAGTATAAACAGTTGGTTCTCAGAATACCAACTCAAACATAAATAAAAATTAATTGGTGTATAACAACAAAAAAGTCTTAATGAAATTTAAATTGAGAAAAAATTCCCTCACTACTTGAGTAGATTTTGAATAATAGGATACTTGAAATATTATTAATAAATTGAAACCATTAATATCATTAAATAAAGTAAAATCATGATATAATATATCAAAATCGGTATTAGTTATACCACATAAAAGAAATGAGTGGTGAATATGTCATTTATCTCACAGGTGTAAAAAGTCAGACAAAAATACATTATATTTAGTTTCCTTTCAAGTGAATTTTCATTACCTTCATGTATAATAAACTTATGTTAATTTTATAATTTATAGATACATTTTTTAATTTTTATCTTTAGTTTTATTTCAATTATTACTATGTTTTTTACAACTACTTATACAATTAACTTTACATCGAGTGTTTTGAACAAATTCAGTTTATGTGTCAAAAAAACTTTGGTAGGTCAACTATGGTCAAAATGGTCATTATATAATATCTGAAGAATAATAATAAGGACATAATTATCATAAATATACATCAATTATACTTCTAAAATTAATAATTAAATATGTTTATGAAAAATTAATCAATGTTACAATAATGGATATAGTAGGCCATATGTATGCACGAGTAATGTTCACATTTTTCAATGTTCGTTATGGAAATAAGGCAATTAACACCATATATTTTTAGAATGATAATTATTTAATAAATAAAATATTATTTAGTTTTAAATACTCTTATATATAATTCTTGTGATGATAAATGAATCATATCATGTCGAGGAGGTTGTAGTCCACACATTCTTGAATAATGTTATCACTTTTTAGTGTGTGAAAGGGTAATAAAGAAAATAATATATTTATATTTCCAGAAATTTAATTATGCAATGTATATAATATAAAGGTTTTTATGTCTCATATGTTTAATTATAACCATCATTTATACATTCCATGTATCGTGTGAACAAATCACATCGCTTTGAGGGGGTAGTTTTCCACACTTCCTCAAACGATGATATCATATTAACGTAAAATGGAAGTTACTAAATTTATGTTTTATAAAAGTTTTAAATAATTATAAATATATAATAAATATAATATATAAATATATTTTACATCATAATTTCCACCAAGATAAGTGGTAAGGTAAAAATGAACAATCATCATTTTGTGAGGTAGTAGTTCACCGTACACAGAAACTGTTTGTTCGTTACCCATTAGATGGAAATGTGTGTAAGTGTAGGAAAAAATATTAGAATTAAAACATAATATTATATTTTGGAAATAGTTTTATAAAGTAAATTAATAATAAGAGTATTGGGGGTGGATAATGGAAATTAAACTAAAAATATTGGGAGAAGACGTTACCTCTTAATCAGGTTACTTCTTTTGGTTTATACAAAAAGGCTTCCTATGAAGGATTTATACCCAAATAGAGGCTTAAATATCAATGTGGTAGAATTTTTGAATCTATTTAGGCAGATCTTGGTTAAACCTAAGTTCTTGGAGAGGTGTGAGGAATGGGGAGAGTTGGTGTCCTTTTATAAGGAATAAAAAGGGCTTACTTAGAATTTTTGGAAACAAGTTAGGTAGAGACATGTTCATACCAAAACAAAGTCATAAAAAATCAATAATGAAAGTTTAATGAACAATATATGTCAATAAATTGGGTTTTGGACAATTTTATATGTCAACTGGGATCTTAAGTTAAAGGTTTACTCCTTTATTGAGCTTCATTTTACCTTAATAATTGTAATTAATTTTAATAACATTCACTATTAATTTTGGTAAAAAACAAAGTTGGTAATATTATGTATTATAAATTATTCTAATTCCAAATATGGAATCCATTTTTACAATTTCTAATCACATAATTTTAATATTTTAATTTAAATTTCATCCCACAGGCGGGGCGACAATGTGAGTTTTTAAAGTAAAAACATCTGAACGTTTGCTAAGTTTTTATAATCAATTTCAAAGTGAAACATATTCCAATGACATAAATATTATTAATTTATAAAAATAATATATAATTATAATTGAATAAAAATTAAAATTATACTTTAACCTTAAAAATAAAATATAACAAAAAGCAGTTTTGAACTAAAATTCAGTATTTTTAACTATTAATTAAAAAATGATATTTTTCCGAAAAATATCAAAACATCACCATAACATAATTTTTATCTTTATATTTCTAATAAGAATTTTATTTTGACATAATATATTAATTAAAGTGTAAAAATTCATATTTAAAATGGGTTATCCCTTAAAAGGCGGTAAAATTGCCTTTATAAAAATATGTGTTTTTATGTGTTAAATAGGGTTTGTTCTTATCTTATGCATATCAAAGATAATGGATGAATATAAAAAAATATTCGATTGAATATATAACATATATATTTCATTTAAATCATTAAATAATTGTAATTTATTATGTTTATTAAGATAAAACTCCTTTGGAAGCATAAAAATAATAATATTTCTTTTTATATCAAATTTGTTCTTATTTTCATTTTTAATTAATTGGTAACCAATGAATTAATTTTATATTTATGTAGACCATAAATTTTCATAAGTTAGTTATTAATATTCATAATCGTTAATATAATGGCTAGGTTTGATCATATTATATTAAATAATAATATTTTAATAATACAGTATTATTTGGTGATACTCGGTCTTGCGTGTAACTGAGGATTTCATGGAAGGTATCTCTTTTGCGTAACAAAATATATCAAGGAGGGTATCATTTTAAATGAAAACCAAGCGAACATGGTGTTGTGTTCATTAAAAGCTATATCATATATTGAATATATTTAAAATAGTAAATATATAGTTGAGTCTTTGGATATTATATTACCTAATGTGATTGGTGATGCATGTCATGCACGCTATCAAATACAAAGTTGTACATCATCATTTCGGGGTGTTACAAAAAATTTATTATAGTCATATACTATTTAATCATGTGACTTATGGAATACTTGACTTATCACGTACTTTTATGATGTGTACTCTCAAATTAATGATTATAAAAATTACACGACTTTGCAGTCACATGTTATGCTTCAACGCACGTAGAGTAACAACTGCAATATGAATCATACATGATATGTAGATATTAAAATTAAATAGATATTCATTAAAATTTAAATTATATATATATATTAAAAATATATCACATGAAATTTCTTATCAAATTAATGACTACACGCAAGAACATATCGATAAGTTTTACATAGTATAATAAATAAATTTTAAATCTGTGTAATTTGGTATAAGTACACGGTGTGTACAAGTGAATTACATGGCATGTACGTCTCTCATCGTATCTCTAAGGTACATACCTTGGGGATCTATATGTAAATTGTGCCTTGTAAAATTAGAGTACATGGTGTGTATAAGTGACTACATGGTATGTAGTCTCCGAGTTACACGGTCACAAGTCAGGTAGGTCGTGTATGGTAATACACAGCCTGTCTGTGACTCAAAGGGACTACACACCATGTATGTGGTCTATACGACATGTACTCTAGCTAACCGTGCACCAACCTAGCCCTGTCAGCATGCAGAGTAAGAATTAAATACACCATGTGTCATCAATACACACACTTTTAATTAAATTCTGAATTAATTCTTGATGAATTTAACACAAGTACACAATGTGTAACTCTGGTTACATAGAGTGTACACTCGTGTTATCTTGCTATAATCCATGGAACCTCCAGATGAGTTCGTAAATTTTAATTCCTTCATAAAAATAATCATATTAATTAGATCTAAAAGAAATGAAGGGGGAATAAGAAGATCTTGTAATTCAGATTAAAATAACGGTTAAAATTGAATTGAAAAATAAATTAAAATTTCATAAATCCATTGAGGATCTTTAAATAATTATAAATATCTATGTGTCCACTCTGATACCAATTTTAGATTATGAGAACATTGGAAGCATGTGATGGGTCATGCCCAACTTTTCTTTTTTTCATGATCAATGATCATTCCGAGATCTACACGATGATAAATGTTGTGATCAACAGAATTAGATCAAATAAAATAGACAATGTAAATCACACCGGAACGAAAGGGAGGATCATCACATATTATTTATAATTAATTTATTTAATTAGAGAATTACCTTATTATAATTATTTATTTATTGATGAATCTATCAATAGATCATCATTTTACGGTCATTATACTGTAGGAATCAAAGTAGATTCTTTCTAGTGGTGATCCACATATGTTCCAATAATCTTCTAAAGTCACCATAGGAATATCTGGGTGCTAGAATGATAGATCCCATTTCCTTAATCGGCTACCTTTGATCACCATGAGAACTGATTCCAAATCATTCTCCCTGATCTCGCTTGACTTGAGAGTGGATGGTGGAGGAATATTTCTCTCCTTTATTGGGAGAGTTCATGGATAAGGGAGCTCTATAGGGTTTAAGCGGATTATAGTAACCAAGGATTATCATACATGGATATTAAATTATTTTAGATGATTATTTAGTACATTAAATAAATACATGCCCAATGACCATTATAGTTTAGTGTCTTTGAAATATTGAAAACAAAATCATTTATCCTGTTGAAAGATCTTCAATAACTCCCATAAATATCTACACCTTTAGAATTTCTAGCTAAACCCTTTCTTCATATCCCGGGGAAAGTAAACATAAGTAATGGGTGAGATCAGATGCTCATTAAGGGTAAATAAAGGGAATGTTCAAGAATACCATGAAAAAAGGATATGGAACATGAGCATAACATTTGGAGATCATACGCTTCAAATTAGAGTTCATAATAAATATTGGCAGTTCATAAGACTTGGATCATAAGATAAATAAGAGCATAAGTCATGAAATCATAACATAAGAATAAGACATTGAATTTATGGCTTGAACATTTGTTTATAACATTGTGAATGTTTATAAGAATAAACGAGTTCACTCATTAAGTCAAGTACATGAAATAATGCCCCCAAATCAACTTATGGATATGAAACCCAGCCAGTTCATAACATTCTGAACATGTAATTTGGTTCATGCATAACCTTATGGACATGAAACTAGGTCCATGCATAACATTGAGAACATATAATCAGGTTCATACATAACTTTGTGAACATGTAATCAGGTTCACACATAAACTTATGGACATGAAACTAGGTCCATGCATAATATTGTGAACATGTAATAAAGTTCACTTATAACATTTTGAACATGTAATCAACATCACACATAAACTTATGGACATGCAACCGGGTCTATGCATAACATTTTGAACCTGTAATCAGGTTCACACATAACATTATGAACATGAAATTGGGTTTACACATAGCATATATACTCATGAGTCCTCCATCATTACCCAATGCATTGGAGGGATATATAGGTCCAACCCATCTCATAATAACATCATTCATACATGTGCCATAAAATAAAACTTTAAACATTTCATGACCCATAAAAAGAAATATGATTTTTTGTAACACCCTAGGTAAATAAAGAATATGGCATTTTCATATTTATCCATATTTGTGAATAAAATATTAATATTTCTTTAAAGGGGATTCTATGCTCGATGGCGTACCCAACACGCAACAACGAGTTTCTTGGGAATCTTACGTTGCACTTTAATAATAAAATAATATTATTTTAAATGGTAGTTAATATGTAGCCGTTGTATTGGCGGGAATGGATAGAAATAACTAAAATATTATTATATATGTTTTTAAATGTTTTTACATTTATCCAATAAAAGATAAAGGCTAAAAATACGGAAAGAACTCAATTTTAGGCGTATATGCCCTGGTTTTCACTAAAGGGTCACTTATCACCTTTTGATGGTGAACCGTCATTAAATATAGTTTTGTTCACTCTTATACATTCAATTGGACCAAATAAAACTCTTCTTAAGAATCGGGACATCAAAATTTACTTTCTGTAAATTTTTGGTATCTTTCCGATAAAGTTCATTTTTTAATGAATAGTGTAAAATGTTGTATTTTAATTCAAAACCTCTTTTTAATCGAATTTATTTATATGATTAGACTATCTTTTGAATTGGTTTTAAAGTGAAATTATAATATATTTTTACCATTAAATCCAATAGTTGTCGTTGGAATTAATTTCACTTTGAAATCAGACTTAAACTAGTGTCAGTCTTTTGATACATATTGTTTCATAAAAACACGCTATTTGCTCTGACAGCGGGAATTAATTATTAAATTAATTAATGTGACTTATATGTTTTGAATTTTGTAAAATAGACTTCATCTTTTAATTCGGAATATCAAATATATCTTAGGGTGAATTTTTTGAATTTTTCTGAAAAACTTCAATTTTTGATGAATAGTGAAACCACTAAGTGGTACTTATAAAAACTGATTTTTCCGTTTAAATGAAATTTTCCATCTTTGTGTTTTTAATATCAAAAATCTGACATACATGGTTTTAATTAAGAAGTAAAATGTGGTTCAATGGGATAAAAATAATTTTTTTGGTGAATAGTAACTTATTAAGTTTTTAATCGCGATTAGAGGTAATTAGTGTAGTTTAAGGTAAAAATAATGTTTTAATAATATGAAATGAAATTGACACATGTCCTAACCTCATTGGATGTGTCATGGCCGACCAATACAACCCATGGGTCAACTTGGGGACCCCATGAAGCCACTTTGGTTGGAAAATGACATTAATATATTTTTATTTAAAGTTAAAGTGAAAATGAGACAAACATGAAATGTATTACTAAAACAATTTTTACAAGGGGTTATACAAATCAGATTTTTGACTATAAATATTCATTGGAAATATAATAATATTTCCTACATCATAGTATTTTTTTTATAATTTTTGGACATTATATATGTTAAATTATTTATGACATCATGATGATGCAGTGATGTCCTCATTATTTAACGATTTAAATAAAATGGAAAGATAATGTAATATCTAAGACCTACACATGTCAAAAACCTATTGGATGAGTGGATTTCGAACCCTTATCACCTTAGACTCAAAATAAATCAATTTGGGACCTTTAAAATCCGAAATGCATTTGAAAATAAAGTAACATTTTGTAACTTTATAAAAGTGCCCCTCCTCTCCTCTTATAAAAGGCCCCCACGCCTACCTCCTTACCCACACTCCCAAAGCCTTTGGATCGGCCAACCCTTGCCCATTTTGTCTCTCCACTTCCCTCTATTACTACTTGAAGCCTCACTTTGGGCATAAGTCTTCCCAAGGAAGCCTTTGAGCTCAAACCAAAGGGAGTTACCCGATTTTAAGGTAATGTCTTCACTTGAGTACTTTTGTTTTATTTTGCTTCTCCAACCCCCTAAACTCTTTTTATTCATTTATTTTGTAACAAAACCAGTATAATAAATATACTAGGATGTTGTTATAAGAATTATTCTAGCTACACTTTCACACACCTACATCTAATGGTTCAATAACATACTGTTTCCATGGATGGCGAATTTCGGCCTCCCGAAATGATGATTGTTCAACATTATTTTAACACCTTCTAAGGTGGCCATTAAGATGACTCTATATTTATATATGATATATAATATGTTTATGATTTAATTAAGCTTATGTATTTTTCATTTTGGGCATACCTTTATGGTTTCCATTATGGGTAAACGCGATATCTTCATTTAAGGAAGTGCGGACTACCGCCCCCTCAAAGTGATTTGATTCGTTAATACCATATGTGGTACGTATAAAGGATATATTTAATGATATTATATATGATACCATACTGGAATTAAAATACTATTATGTATCATTATGTTTTAATTCCATTAAATATGAAATAGAAATGGAAGTAGCGTTCATGCGTACGTACGGCTTACCGTCTCCATGAACGGTACATTTCATTTCTTATCTCAAAATGTTATGTAATAATATAAGTACATATATATAATGGATATATATGTAATATATTACATAAAAATTATGGATATCATTCTGGAATTATAAAATACATATATCTCTCTCATTTTGTTTTAATTCCATTAATATGACAAAAAATGAAAGTAGCGTTCATGCGTACGTACGGCCTACCGTCTCCATGAACGGTGCTTTTCGTTTTTTATCTCCAAATGATATGGAATAGTATGAAATGAATATTTACTGGATATATATGATATTTTAATCATTAATACTATTCTGGAAATTATTTACTTATAACTACATGGGCAATCTTTTTTCAAACAAGTTCATTTTTGACTCATGTACCAAACATCGGCAAAAACGTCTGATATGAACTAACATTATTAAACAATTATTATAACATTATAATATGTGATATTAACTGAATAGTAATCTCTAAAGGAGGTACTTAGGCAATTATTAATTGACCAGAGTTTATTATTTAGGAATATAAAGAAACGAACAAGACAAGTTGGACTTGAGGTAAGGGATCCTACTCCTCTCTTTGTTTTTAAGTACACTCTTTTATGTCATTCCTTTTAAAGCTCATATTTCTTGTTATTGATATGTTCTTTTATATTACTCTTACTGTAATTTTTATGTTCATGTGATGAGAGACCCTATTCTCTCTCATCAATCCATTTTGGAAGTTTTTAGTGGCGCCGTTAGGCTGCCGAATTTTTGTAAGAGATCTAACCTCTCTCTTTCTTTTTAAGTACTCTCTTTTATGTCACTTCTTTTAAGCTCCTATTTGTTATGTTGGGGGATGTTATTTTATATTTCTCTTTCTATAAACTTTATGTTAATTTGATGAGATACCCTATTTGATCTCATCAATCCATTTTTGTATGTTTTATGTGGCACCGTTAGGCTGCCGAGTTTTCGTAAGGGATTTTTCATCTCACTTTTATTCCCATGAGATTTATGCTACATTTGACACAATTTCCTTTGAGTGGTGTATGTGCTGCCCATTATTCTACTCTTTGTGTAATATACTTTCGTTTATGAGTATTTACATCAATGATGTATTGTCCTTCTTTCATGGGGTGTATGTTTTGACAGATACCCAATTCGGTAAGGGAACCTTTCACCCTCCTCTTTTAAAAAGACTTCTTTAGTTGGGTCTTTTAATTTACATATTTTTATGTTGGGATATGTTCTCATATATCCTTATTGATGTAAATTTTATGTCCAAGTGATGAGATACACTTTTTATCTCTCATCAACTCATTTTGATGTGACGTCGTTAGGCTGTCAAGGGAACTTCTTAACCCAATTTCGATTTCTTTGGGTTTAACATGTAGTTATTGAATATTTCATCCTTTGAATATGTGTGAATAACCTTTGATTATTTTACAATTAATATCCACTTATATTTGGTGTATTTTTTTGTCACACATAATTATGTAATTGATTTATCCTTAAACCAAGGATACCGTCTTTGTATGGGACTTCGTCTCAATCTCCTTTCATTGAGGCATATTTTGTTTTATACACAGCCTTCTTTTATATGGTGTATAAACCCCTTTGAATTTTACGTTTATTAAAAAGGAATCTTTTTTATACGAAGCATTTACTAAATGACAAAAGGGAATGTTTTTGTCGTATGTATGCGGCGACAACGACTTCTCCGCCGCCATGACCATTATTTTAGTTTCAGCTACCTCTACAAGCCATACCTTCTTTTTAAAAGAAAAATAAATACCATGTTTTACTTTTATTTTATCTTTGTATTGAAAATGGTTTTCATAATGTTTTTATATCAATTTGTTGTATTGATATCTTGTGATTGAAAGGTGGGAATGTTATGTTTCCTTTATGCATGTTTTATGTGATACGATTATGTTAAGGTTCTTGGGAATTATTATGAAGACGGGTGGTTCCATGATAAACTAAGGGCGGGTGAGCCCGATATTGCTCTCCAATGCATTGGGTAACGTGAAGGAGTGAAACATTAAGGTTTCTCTGAAGAGATTTAGGGAATATACTGTGATGGGTATTCCAAACGTAACCAAGAGGGTTACTCCCTACGTAAGAATGTTATGAATGCCTCAAGTTACCTTTATGTCTTATGATTTCTATGATTTATTCATGGTTTGATGAGGTATGTTAAAGTGCCTATGTTTTATGGGTAAAGTATGATTTCATTCCTATGTATATATGAACTCATGTTTCCTTTCCATATTTTTATAACCCTTACTGAGATTTTTATGCTCATCCCAAGTTTTTGAAATGTTTTTCATAGGTTAAGGGAAAGGTACATGATGTGATGATAGTGTCATGGATGTGTCAAGAAAGAATCCATGTTTTATTTTCAATATGTCTCCGTTGAAGGGAAGAATGAATACTGTCTTTTATGTAACCATTTTGTTTAAATGTGGAATGTAATGCCAGTTTCATGATCTAATTCTCTAAAACTCTAAACCTGAAAAGATCCTCAATGTGTAATCTTGTAATAACTCAAGATTAAGTAAGGTTTAAGGATGGGGCCTTATATTTATAAACATAAAATAACAACCAATGAAATGAAATGGGAATAATTAACATTTTATCACATTATAACCAATGGAAAAGAGATAGGTTTTATAACCATTTCATTAAAGAATAACCCGTGAAAAGAAGTGGATTTCAAAAGTGTATAAACCTTAGAAGAGAAACATGAATCGTAAGAATTATTCATTAAAAACATAAATCATTCAATAAATAATATTAATTTAAAATTTGGATCAATTCCTAGAAGTGATTTAGTAACATCAATGGATGTTATCTTAGATAGATAAAAACATGGAAATATATTTTGAAAAAAGTTCCTAAGGAAAATATTATTTCTTCTTCAAAAAATGATTTCTAAAACAAATAACCTTTTGAAAAGCATTTATTTTTAAAATAATTTGAAAACTTAGAAATAAAGATTTAAAAAAAATTAAAAACTATTTTCCTTAAAAACATATAGAATAAGCTTGATATTTTTTAAAAAAACATTTTCTTGGAAAACTTATAAAATTAGATTCAAAATAATTAAAAAACCTTTTCCATTGAAAATAGATTTTCAAAAACTATAAATTGTTATTAAAAACTATAAAACATTTTTAAAATAATTGTTCATTTAAAATTATCTTCAAGTAAAACTTCAAAAGATTTATGATTTTTTTTTGAAAACATGGTTTTTTTAATAAAACATATTTCTAACCGAAGAGAGAAATACATTACGATTTTCTTAAAACATTGTTATTAATTATATTAATTATCAAAGAGTGAGAAATGGAAATAATACATGGATATATATTGAATAATAAAAGGACAATGTAACTAATGAGTTTTTTTAGATTTGTATCATAATATTTCATCAAAGAAGAATATTCATTAACAATCTCAAAAAGCGATGAGATTATTTTTATAAAATCTTATCACTAGGTAACATGGGATCATACTATAAATTTATGAAAATAAAATTAAATGAAGATAAAAATATCATTAAAATAATTATATTCATTATATAAAATGTAAAATGGAAGCTTATAAACCTCAAAATATAATTTAGATGCATAATAAAACATGAGTCTCAAAGAAGGCAAATTCAGACCAAACTATTTTTCCGATTTTATAACTTTTGAAACTTAAAGCCCATGAAAGAAAGAAAATAAAATTTATATTTAAATATCAATAAATTTAGGAATTATATTCATATAATACATTAATTTTAAGTATATACACCACACCAAAGGAAATAGTGGTGAACATTGTATGTATCTCATGGAAATAAAAATTGAGATGAAATCCCCTTACCTTGTTTCTTGACTCTCTTCGTACTCATACAAGATTCATGTATAATAAATATAAGTTTATTATAAATAGTTTATAGAAGAATATTATTATATATAATACCATATATGGTTTTATAAAGAACTTATATTACCCACTCGTAAAGAATCCTATGTTAATGTTTCACTTTGGGAATATTCTCTTTGTTATTTGCATGTTTCTTAATTTGTTATATCTTTGATCCATATAATTATATAAGGATTTATATAATTTCAAACATGATATAAATATAATTTATATAAATTATATTTTTATTATAATAATATGTATAATATATAATTAGGAAATGGAATACATCATTCATGGAGATGGTAAGTTGTACGTACGTATGAACGATGTTTCCGTTTTTATTATCTCATTGAAAAAAAGAAAGAAAATGACATATAAGTATCTATATATGTGTATATATATCATTATTAAATTATAATTATTATATCATATATATCATATAAGTTCAATAAAACCATCCTTAATATATTCCATGTAGTGCGTGAATGAATCACATCGCTTTGAAGGGGAAATAGTTCACACTCCCTCAAACGAAATTATCATATTTACAAAAAATAGAAAGTAAAATGGTATGTGTTGTAAAGGGAATAAATAAAATAAATAAATAATAAATATAATATATTAAATATACAAATATATTATCTATCATAATTTCCACCATGAGAGGCGATAATGGAAAAATGAACAATCATCATTTAGTGAGGTAGTAGTTTGCCGTACACATAAACAATATGTTCATTACCCATTATATCGTTTTGTGTGTATGTTTAGGTATAAAATTTAGCATAACATCATTATAGTATGTTGAATATACGTTTTTTTATAAAATCATGGAATAAAGAGAGTCGAGTGGGTGCAGAAAGGAAATAAAAGAATGGATGTTGAGAGAAGGTGTTACCACCTAATTGGGTAACTCTTTTTGGTTTGTGCCAAAAGGCTTCCTTGGATTTATTTTTTACAAAAGTTTGGGTTAATAGAGGAAGTTAGGTATGTTTTAATGTGTATAAGGCATATATTATTCGATCCTAGGTGGGTTGAGAGTGGTAAAGAAGAGGTTGAGTTGGTGACCTTTTATAGGGAAGGGAAAGGACACACTTGACATTTTTGAAAACAAGTTAGGTGTCCCCACATTTTTACCTAAAACAAGTCCCAAAAAACTAACCAAACTAAATAAGGAAAAGTTAATGGATGAATAAATACCATATAATTGGTGTTTTAAAGTGTCTAGGTCGTTTTGAGTCTTAAATTTCAGGTTTATTACTTTATTAACCAAATTTTTCTCTTAACCCCTGTAATTAGTTTTAATCACTTTCACTAATATTTTTTTTGTGAAAAACAATGATAACCTTATTATAAATTATAAATTATACTAATATAAAATTTTAAACCATTTTCCCAATTATAATCACATAATTATCGTAAATTAAGTTAAAATTAATCATATTGACAGGACGACACTATGAGTTTTTAAAGTTAAAAATCCAAACAATTGCTAAGTTTTTATACCCAATTTCAAAGTGAAATTGATTCAAATTAGATAAATTCGATTAATTGATAAAAATATTATCTAATAAAACTTTTAAATCAATTTAAAATATTATTTAATCTTATAAATAAATTATATCAAAAAATAGTTTTGAATTAAAATCCTGTATTTTCAATTATTCATTAAAAAATGAATCTTCACAAATAAATAAAAAAACTTTAGCCTAACCTATTTTTTTTTATATTTAAGAAATTAAGTTTATTATGTGATATTTAATATATAAAAGTTCCAAAATGTTTATTTAAAATAGGTTCCCCATTAAAAGGCGATAAAACTGCCTTTGTAGAAATTATAGGTGTTTATACATAAAATTGGGTTTGCTCTTATCTTAATACTATAAAAACAGTTGGATGAATATAAAAAATATTTTATTGAATATATAATATATATATATAATGAATACCACTCAATAGTTGCAATTAATTTAATTTATCAGGGTAAAACAACTTTGTGGGTATAATAATAATAATATTTTCCTTTGTATTCAATCAGTTTTAATATTCATTTATATTAATTGTAATAAATGAATTAATTTAATATTTGTGTATACCATAGATTTAAATAATTTAGTTAACCATTTTTTATATACTATAATTTAATTTCCAGGTTATATCTTATTATATCGAATAATAATATTTTAATAATATAATGTTGTTCGGTAAAACTCGGTCTTGCCTGTTACTCAATCCATCAAGGAAGGTAATTATTTAATATAAATAAATATAACCTTGATGTTCCATATATTCAATGATTAACATTATGTTACATGTAGTGCATGATTAACTTGGTGTTTCTTACAATACAATCCAAACATAGTGATTTAATATAAAATCAAATATCTTTAGTGTTGTGTGAAATGAAATATATAAAAAATATTAAATTTATTAAAAAAATCAAAAAATATCAGGGTGTTACATTCAACCCCCTTAAAATGAATTTCACCCTCTAAATTCATCTGGGTTATCAATGGTTTAATACTTTAAAGTTCTATTCATAAAAACCCGCACTGTAAATATAAATACTAAAACTTCGATTAAAAGGGGAAATTGGAACCATAAAATTTACCTAAAGTAACATATAACTGGGTTTCTATATAATAGAATATAGGTTGAAAGTAAAAACATGGATAAGAAAGAGAAATATAATGATCATATTCTGATAGAGAGTGATAGAGAATAAGGTTAGGGGAAAGTTAATATTCAGAAAGCCATTAATCTATGATGAACTAAGGGACCGTCTGATTCATCTGAAATGGAGGTACCCAGATAACATGTTTGGTTTGAAGATACTTTTCCCTAAATTTAAGAAATTTTCATGAAAATATATACCTACATGATTTCAGGACAACCTTCCCTTTTGTTGTTCCTTGATCCACCTCACCTCTTACTCCAAAAAGGAAGGTGGATTTTTTATTCTCGAAGACTAACAGATCATGATTTTCATGATATACTATCCTATTTTTCATTAGTTTTCATAAATACCAGGTTTTTATAATAGGTTATCCAATATTAATATATTTTCATTTGGTAAGATAATACTTTTTTATCACAAACATCATCCAAAGATTAACTTAATCTTTCCATAAATGGTTAACCATATAAACCTTCTAAATGATGAAAATAAAAAACTTTAGAAATAATTCTAAAAATCAAATTAACATTGATTACCTATATATCAAAAAGTATCTCATGGATTTTAAAATCCAAAAATGTGAAAACCCTCATCATATATTCTCTTGAAACATGGTAATAACCCAAATTACCATTAATACTTTTGGAAAACATGCATTATTTCTTATTACAAAGGTTACTATATATATTCCTTTTATACAAGATTATGTAAACTTAATACATGATGAAATATAATACTTTTTCAAAAAATCAATAAATAGATCCTAAGTAATCAATGCTATCTAATTTAATTATCCAAATCAGTCATCACTTAATCCAAGCAAAACACAATTTTCTCAAAATATTGATCACATAAAGGGTTACCTTTATTTAATAAAAATATCACTTATCTATGTATTAATCACCATTAAACATACCATTTTCAATCCTTAGTTAAATATTATATGGAAAAAACTTATATATTTCATGATTCATATAACATAATCTTTGAATTCCAAAACATAAGTACTTAATTCATCCAACTTTATTTTTAAACCATTACTCAGGCATCATCAACTTATTCCTTAAAACGTATTTCCTAGAATATGAAATATGTATGATGTGTCACGACCCGCCCTCAGGGTCCGTGCCGTGACTACCCCAATCCCGCCTTCCATAGGCCAGGGGCTGGAGACTAGCACCAAGGCGTAAATCCCGGTAAAAAGGGAAGGCATTGCCTTTGTAAAGTAAACAAACACCACAGAGTAAGCAAGCGGAAAGTAAACACTAAGCAAAAGCAGAGTACAACTGAAAGTGCGGAAAAGTAAAAGGGCCAGTATACAAACCCAAACTGAACGTAAAGTACAACTCGAAAGGGAAAAACAGCAACTGAAAAATAAAAGCCGCTACACCGAGCTGTCCACTGGAAATCCCACCTGAAGGGTGGGTACAGATAGCTCCACTGCTCCACGGGTCCCGCCGTCCGCTCCGAGCACGTCCCGCCCAGTGGTCCACCTCCAGGTACCGTCCTGCTCTGCAAGCCTTAGCTAAGATCAACGCTATCCGTCGTCTGCAACCAACACAACGTAGTGCGGGAAAATCCCGTGCAGGGGTGAGTATAAGCTACTCAGTAGGGACCCCGAGACCCCTGAAGGTCTCTCAAATCCACAAAGGATAAACCACGAAGAAAGGTACAATCACGAAGTAACAACCGACACTGCTTAGGTATATGCCCATACATATACCTAAGTCATCAATTTCAAATACGTCCCAACCTCCGAGCCCAAGTACAACTCAGTCCACAGAGGAAAGTAAACGTATTCCACACAGGAAAGAAAAACGTAATCCACACAGGATAGCACAACACAATCCACACAGGAAAGCAATAGGATTCAGCTCACACAGGTATACTTCTTCAAAAGACGATAAAGATGATCTCTGATCCATCTAAGTCGTAGGACCCACGAAGGATCGATATGTAACTAACCCCCGCAAAAGACCCACATAGGATCGGGCCCACGTAGGACCTGTAGGCGCTGGTTCACAGAGGACCGCTGAGCGAAAAGACCCACATAGGATTGGACCCACACAGGATCGGGCCCACACAGGACCTGTAGCACTGATCAATGTAGGATCGCTGAGTGCTGTAGTCGTCGTCGCCGAATCCACACAGGATCTCTGTACTGTCATCGTCGCAGTCACAGTAGCAGTAGTAGAAGTAGTAGTCACAGTAACAGTCGCAGCCAGCACTAGGGTTCCCGCACACAGCAAGCTCGTTCGGAGGGTCCGCTCCACGAGCCGAGAGGCTGATACATCAACTGTCACAAAGTCCAGAGTTGATGTATTCAAAAGTTCTGTATCATCAACAGGAACTCAACGCAACAGACGGCGCGTCGATCGGACGCCCGGTCTGAGAGTTATTGGCATTTTCGTCTCCGGGGCCCGGTTGGTTTTTAAGGAAAAACCAACCCGACCGTACTCCACCTGCGTCCAAACCTCGGGCGGAGTATACCAAAAGATCCGTCTCACTAAGAGGAACACAACAAAGCTGACGGCACGTCAATCGAACGTCCGTAGCTCAAGATATGAGCATTTCCGCTCCGAAGGCCGGGTTAGTTTCGTGAACGAACCAACCCGGCCAAACTCAAAGAGTTCCGAAACTTTGAGTGTGATATACCGAAACGACCGTCTCGATCCAAGTATCGCGTTTCCGCAGACGGTTCGTCGATCGGAGGTCTGTGGCTCAAGTTATGGCCAAAAGACCGAAACTGATTCGAAACGGGGGGTCCGGGTCCGGGCCGACCCGGCCCGACCCCCCTGGGTCGGCCCGAACCGGGTCGACCCAACCTGGGTCCGACCCGGGCCGACCGGCCGGCCGGCGGCGCGGTGGCGCGGCGGCCTGGCGGCGCGGCGGCCTGGCGCCGCACGGAGGCAGCGCGCGGGGGGGCAAGGCCCCCCGCTTCTTCAAATTGGTGGCGCGGCATAGCCGCGCCTTTTTGCCAATCAACGGCCCCCGTCTTGGGGGCCCGCTTTGAGGAGGATCCGGGGGGCCGCCTGCCCCCCCTCAAGGAAACCGCCCCCCCTCAATTAAATGGGGGGGGGGGGGTTTAGAGCTGGCCAGGGGAATTAAATTCCCCCGGCCTTTGACCTTCTGGCCGGCCATCTGCCGGCCGGTTTTTCTTCAACGGGACCGGAAAACCGGTCCCCTTTCCGGCTTCCGACGCTGGCGGCCCGGCGTGCCGCCGGTCTTCCCGTCTCGCCGCGGCCCGGAACCGGCCGCGGTGTTCGTCGTCCGGCGCGGTGCGACGACACCGCGCCCCTCCGCCGCGCCTTTGATTCCCTTCGACACGGCGCGACGGCGTCGCGTTCTTGATGATTCTTCCATGGCGCGGCGCGATGGCGCCGCGCAATAACATCGTGCGAATAACCACGTGGTGCGACGGTACCACGCCATCTTGTTTCATCCGCAATATAAAACATCAAGAACAAAGGAGGGGGTTCGGTCGTGTTCATGCGGTCCGGCCCCCTCACGTTAAACAATAACACATAAAGAAAAATCCTCACGTTAGTCATGCCAGAACCACGAACAAGGATAAATAAATAAACAAATAATAACAACCCCTACCTTGGGTATAGGTTCGAAGATTTTTCAACGTCCCGCGGAAGACAACGTCGCGGAGGTCGGGCGTCACAGTAATCGTTCGTCAAATCCGATGACGAAGAGGTACGTCCGAAGAGGTACGTCGTTGGCGAATCTTCGTATGCCGACGAAGGAAGTCCGAGGAGGAAGCAGCGTTCCCTTTCGTTGACACGGAAGACGAAGAAGAGAGGAGCAGAGTTCTTCGTCAGATCTTGAGCGTTCTTCGTCAAAGCTTGAGCATTCTTCGTCAAAGTTTGAAGAAGAAGAAAGAAAAGCTCTCAAACCTCTCAAGATGGCTAAACAAATCTAACCAAATAAAATAAGCTAAGAGATTATTTTATCAACTCAACCAAAACTTTTTGAATTTCAAAGGTTTGAAAAAGCTTAAACAACTCAATCTCATTAATAAGCTAAGTTGTCAAAACAATTAAAGAGGGGTTAAAGGGAGTTTTGAGAGAAGTTGAAAAGTTGGGTTTCGTGTGGGCCCCACCACACTTAATCCTCCCAAGGGAGGTTAAGTGGATGTGGGTCCCACCTTAAACTCCCTTTGGGAGAAGTTAACTAACATAAAAATAAAATAAAAAGTGTTACACATTTTTAATCAACTTTTTATAATTCTCCCAAAAATTAACTTTCGTCCCGCAATAAACGCAACTTCGGAAAATGTCTCCTTAAGCGAATATCGGCGCTGCGAGTTCATCGGTGTCCTCGAATTTCAATTCCGAGCACCGGATCAAAAGTTAGAAATTCCCGCTCGTTCGTTCACTGAACGTACCCGAGCCAAACTTCGGGAATTGATTCCGGGCACTCCGGGCCTCGGAATCAGATGCCGTCTGAAACCGCGCTCTTGTAAAATTCCAAAGAAAATTAAGAAAAAATTTACCTTGAATTTTACGGGTATTTACATTACTCCCACCTCAGGGCTTTACGTACCCATAAAGATACATCAAAAACTAGGAAAACAAATGAGGGTACTGAGCATGCATCTGAGCCTCCTGCTCCCATGTGCTCTCCTGGAGATTCCCGTGCTGCCATCTGATGCGCACAAGAGGAATCGATCGCCCACACAGGACCCGCTCCTGTCTATCCTCTATCTCCACCGGGACCTCCGTAAAAGTCGCCCCATCGTCAACGTCAAGCTCCCCATGGTCAATGATGTGCGTCGGGTCGTGCACGTATCTCTTCAGCTGAGACACGTGGAAGACGTCGTGCACCCGGTGCAACTGAGGTGGTAGAGCCAAGCGATAAGCCACCTCACCAATCCTGCTGAGGACCTGGAAGGGTCCGATGAAGTGCAGAGATAACTTGCCGCCTCGGCCAAATCTCCGAATACCACGTCGAGGTGAGACCCGCAAGAAGACGTGGTCGCCATCCTCGAACTCTAGTGGCCTCCGCCTCCTGTCAGTATATGACTTCTGCCGGCTCTGTGCTGTCCTCATCCGCTCATGGATGACCTGGACCTTCTCTGTCGTGGCCTGGACCATCTCTAGTCCCACAAGTGCTGAATCCCTAGGGTCTGTCCAGCATAAAGGAGATCTACAAGGTCGACCGTACAACGCCTCGTACGGTGCCATCCCGATGGTGGAGTGGTAGCTGTTGTTGTACGCAAACTCCACCAACGGTAGGTGGTCCTCCCACCTACGACCAAAGTCGAGGACACATGCACGGAGCATGTCCTCGAGAGTCTGAATGGTCCTCTCCGTATGACCATCCGTCTGAGGGTGAAAGGCTGTGCTCAGACGTAGCTGTGTCCCGAACGCCTCCTGTAACCCCTTCCAAAGCTGGGAAGTAAAGCGAGCATCTCAATCGGAGACGATAGATGATGGCACGCCATGGATCCGCACAATCTCCTGAACGTAGAGACGTCCCAAGCTCTCCACTGATCCCTGCTCTCTGATGGGTAAGAAGTGTGCCGACTTGGTGAGTCGGTCAACAATCACCCATATGGAGTCGTGACCTTTGGAAGTGCGTGGAAGTCCAGTCACAAAGTCTATAGATATGTCATCCCACTTCCACTCTGGAACCTCCAAGGGTTGTACCAAGCCTGCTGGTACCTGATGCTCTGCCTTCACCTGTTGGCAGGTGAGGCATCGAGAAACGAACTCTGCTACAACATTCTTCATGCCCGGCCACCAGTGCTGTCGTCTGAGATCCTGGTACATCTTCGCCACTCCAGGATGTACCGTCAAAGGAGAAGTGTGAAACTCTCTCAGCACCTCCTCTCGCAAAGCGACTGGTATCATGGTACGTCCTCTGAAAAGGATGTCGTGCTCTGCTCCAAGGGAGAAACCATCAGGTGTCTGTCCCGAGGATATCTGTGCACGCCGTGTCTCACAGTCAGCGTCCTCACGCTGTGCCTCTCTGACCTGCTGTATTAGAGGAGGGGTGACTGTGAGAGACTAGAGAAAGGCTGCTCCATCTCTATCCATGAAGGATATCTAGAAAGAGACAAGCTACAAAGATTTCTCCTTTGCCGAAAAGTGAAATCCGGTCTCATCCCCTGGATGAACCACGTTCCTTGCCTAAAACAGTCAATCCCGTCATGATTAGTTAATTCATGGCATGGATGACGTCGTAAGGCCTCGACGCTGCTACCAAGAGATCCAACCGTTACTCTCGCCTCCAAGGGTCGAGTCACACTGTCGGCATCAGTGTGTGGTCACTGGGTTTCCTCCAGTACGAATCTCACAAGTGAGGGTCAAGTGAACAGTTTTTAACCGGCACCTCTTAGTAAAAACAAACAAAAGACAAGAAAACAAAAGTCACCAAGGCAAGTGTCTTTTATTACTTCAACTTAAAGAACAAGGACTCAAGGAAACACAATCTACGGAGCTAGAGGCATTATGGGCAAAGGCCTCTATGCCTGGAGCTAGTCCCGAACTAGTCCACCCGCTTCCGGAGCTCCATGATCGTAAGCTTCAGCTGCCTGAAGCTGTGCTCTTCCCTGAGGTGGGGGTGGACCTCCTGGTGGTGGTGGTGGTAGAGCCTCAAAGCGTCGCCCACCACCTGCTGCTCGACCAGCTCCTCTTCCTTGTCCACCTCCTCCCTACGGACTGCCACGGTCGAACCTATGCCTTTGCCTAGGTGGTTCCTCAACCGTCTGCTGCTCCTCTGCATGGTGGGTCGGGCAGTCACGAGCCATGTGGCCTTGCCCGCCGCATGCATAGCACTGTCTTCCACTCGAAAGACTGGCTCCGCGCTGTGTGCCCCGCGCTGCTGAGCCAGTGTCCTGAGGTCGTCTGCCTGAAGGTCTGGTCTGCCTGGACCCCTGAGTCATCCGCCGACTGCCTGCTGCAGATGACTCTACCATGTGCCGCCCTGCGATGGGTCGGTGCGCTGGTGTAGACTCAGCAAGGAAGCTCTCGATCAGAAGGGCCCGCTCCAGTACTCCTGTCTGAGTCGGTATGCTGAGGGAGATCAGCGATGCCCTGATCTCGTGTCTCAAACCCTGCTCGAAGGTCCGGGCCCGGAAGAATGGGTCCCGTACCATGTCGGACGAGTAGCGCGAGAGATCAGTAAATCTCTCTGAGTACTAAGCGACCGTCATGCTGCCCTGCCGCAGCTGAAGAAGCTCCTGGATACGCACCGCACGAAGGGTGGCTGAGACGAACTCCGAGCGGAAGAGGCTCTCAAAGTCCGTCCAAAGTAGAGATGCCTCATCGTGCACCTGGAGCATCAAGCTCCACCATCGTCCTGCTGCTGCGTGTAGTAGGCTCGTAGCGAGGATCACCATGAGGTCTGCTGGTGTCCTCACTAGCCTAAACACATGTACCACTGCCTCCAGCCAGTCCTCGGATGCCTGGGGATCCGTCTCCCCACGAAACCTGGGTGGTCGCTGGCGCTGAAACTCATGCAGTGCGCTGAGGCGACGTGCATCGTCAGCGGCTGGTGCTGGAAGCATCGGGGGCTCGGCGGGTAGTGCTACCGCCGGTGCCACTGCTGACAAAGGGCCCTGCACCGAAGCATCATCGCTCGGTGGGATGTCGTCACACTCGACTCTCAGAACCCTAGCTGGCTGCCGTCGTGGGGCCATCCTGAAAAGGAAACAGGTGCGCCACGGTCAGAACAGTATACCTGGTGAGATGATATAAGTAATCACAAAGAAAACATTGAAACACACACGCAATCAATGTTTTCATGCATTAAGTCGGAAATCAGAAGTCAGGGTCCTGGTGTACGGATACGTCGGCCGCCGCACCAACACTGGACTCCCTGGACTGATAACCACACTCAATACGCTAAACATTATTGCTTCACATAGAAAAGATCAGAGTTCGCGGTAGAACCGAACTCCTCTGATACCAATTTGTCACGACCCGCCCTCAGGGTCCGTGCCGTGACTACCCCAAGCCCGCCTTCCATAGGCCAGGGGCTAGCGACTAGCACCAAGGCGTAAATCCCGGTAAAAAGGGAAGGCATTGCCTTTGTAAAGTAAACAAACACCACAGAGTAAGCAAGAAGAAAGTAAACACTAAGCAAAAGCAGAGTACAACTGAAAGTGCGGAAAAGTAAAAGGGCCAGTATACAAACCCAAACTGAAAGTAAAGTACAACTCGAAAGGGGAAAACAGCAACTAAAAAGTAAAAACCGCTACACCGAGCTGTCCATTGGAAATCCCACCTGAAGGGTGGGTACAGATAGCTCCACTGCTCCACGGGTCCCGCCGTCCACTCCGAGCACGTCCCGCCCAGTGGTCCACCTCCAGGTACCGTCCTGCTCTGCAAGCCTCAGCTAAGATCAACACTGTCCGTCGTCTGCAACCAACACAACGTAGTGCGGGCAAAGCCCGTGCAGGGGTGAGTATAAGCTACTCAGTAGGGACCCCGAGACCCCTGAAGGTCTCTAAAATCCCCAAAGGATAAACCACGAAGAAAGGTACAATCACGAAGTAACAACCGACACTGCTTAGGTATATGCCCATACATATACCTAAGTCATCAATTTCAAATACGTTCCAACCTCCGAGCCCAAGTACAACTCAGTCCACACAGGAAAGTAAATGTATTCCACACAGGAAAGCAAAACGTAATCCACACAGGATAGCACAACACAATCCACACAGGAAAGAAACAGGATTCAGCTCACACAGGTATACTTCTTCAAAAGACGATAAAGATGATCTCTGATCCATCTAAGTCATAGGACCCACGAAGGATCGATAGGTAACTAACCCCCGCAAAAGACCCACACAGGATCGGGCCCACGTAGGACCTGTAGGCGCTGGTTCACACAGGACCGCTGAGCGCAAAGACCCACATAGGATCGGACCCACACAGGATCGGGCCCACACAGGACCTGTAGCACTGATCTACGTAGGATCGCTGAGTGCTGTAGCCGTCGTCGCCGAATCCACACAGGATCTCTGTACTGTCGTCGTCGCAGTCACAGTAGCAGTAGTAGCAGTAGTAGTCACAGTAACAGTCGCAGCTAGCACTAGGGTTCCCGCACACAGCAAGCTCGTTCGGAGGGTCCGCTCCACGAGCCGAGAGGCTGATACATAAACTGTCACAAAGTCCAGAGTTGATGTATCCAAAAGTTCCGTATCGTCAACAGGAACTCAACGCAACAGACGGCGTGTCGATCGGACGCCCGGTCTGAGAGTTATTGGCATTTTCGTCTCCGGGGCCCGGTTGGTTTTTAAGGCAAAACCAACCCGACCGTACTCCACCTGCGTCCAAACCTCGGGCGGAGTATACCAAAAGATCCGGCTCACTAAGAGGAACACAACAAAGCTGACGACACGTCAATCGGACGTCCGTACCTCAAGATATGAGCGTTTCCGCTCCGACGACCCGGTTGGTTTCGTGAACGAACCAACCCGGCCAAACTCAAAGTGTTCCGAAACTTTGAGTGCGATATACCGAAACGACCGTCTCGATCCAAGGATCGCGTTGCCGCAGACAGTTCGTCGATCGGAGGTCCGCGGCTCAAGTTATTGCCAAAAGACCGAAACTGATTCGAAACGGGGGGTCCGGGTCCGGGCCGACCCGGCCCGACCCCCCCTGGGTCGGCCCGAACCGGGTCGCCCCGACCCGGGTCCGACCCGGCCCGACCGGCCGGCCGGCGGCGCGGCGGCCTGGCGCCGCACGGAGGCAGCGCGCGGGGGGGCAAGGCCCCCCGCTTCTTCAAATTGACGGCGCGGCATAGCCGCGCCTTTTTGCCAATCAATGGCCCCCTTCTTGGGGGCCCGCTTTGAGGAGGATCCGGGGGGCCACCTGCCCCCCCTCAAGGAAATCGCCCCCCCTCAATTAAATGGGGGGGGGGGGTTTAGAGCTGGCCGGGGGAATTAAATTCCCCCGTCCTTTGACCTTTCGGCCGGCCATCTGCCGGCCGGTTTTTCTTCAACGGGACCGGAAAACCGGTCCCCTTTCCGGCTTCTGACGCCGGCGGCCCTGCGTGCCGCCAGTCTTCCCGTCTCGCCGCGGCCCGGAACCGGCCGCGGTGTTCGTCGTCCGGCGCGGTGCGACGGCACCGCGCCCCTCCGCCGCTCCTTTGATTCCCTTCGACGCGGCGCGACGACGTCGCGTTCTTGATGATTCTTCCATGGCGCGGCACGACGACGCCGCACAATAACATCGTGCGAATAACAGCGTGGTGCGACGGCACCACGCCATCTTGTTTCATCCGCAATATAAAACATCAAGAACAAAGGAGGGGGTTCGGTCGTGTTCATGCGGTCCGGCCCCCTCACGTTAACCAATAACACATAAAGAAAAATCCTCACGTTAGTCATGCCAGAACCATGAACAAGGATAAATAAATAAACAAATAATAACAACCCCTACCATGGGTATAGGTTCGAAGATTTGTCAACGTCCCGCGGAAGACAACGTCGCGGAGGTCGGGCGTCACGGTAATCGTTCGTCAAATCCGATGACGAAGAGGTACATCCGAGGAGGTACGTCGTTGGTGAATCTTCGTATGCCGACGAAGGAAGTCCGAGGAGGAAGCAGTGTTCCCTTTCGTTGACACGGAAGACGAAGAAGGGAGGAGCGGAGTTCTTCGTCGGAGCTTGAGCATTCTTCGTCAAAGCTTGAGCGTTCTTCGTCAAAGTTTGAAGAAGAAGAAAGAAAAGCTCTCAAACCTCTCAAGATGGCTAAACAAATCTAACCAAATAAAATAAGCTAAGAGCTTATTTTATTAACTCAACCAAACCTTTTTGAATTTCAAAGGTTTGAAAAAGTTTAAACAACTCAATCTCATTAATAAGCTAAGTTGTCAAAACAATTAAAGAGGGGTTAAAGGGAGTTTTGAGAGAAGTTGAAAAGTTGGGTTTCGTGTGGGCCCCACCACACTTAATCCTCCCAAGGGAGGTTAAGTGGATGTGGGTCCCACCTTAAACTCCCTTTGGGAGAAGTTAACTAACATAAAAATAAAATAAAAGTGTTACACATTTTTATTCAACTTTTTATTATTCTCCCAAAAATTAACTTTCGTCCCGCAATAAACGCAACTTCGGAAAAGGTCTCCTTAAATGAATATCGGCTCTGCGAGTTCATCGGTGTCCTCATATTTCAATTCCGAGCACCGGATCAAAAGTTAGAAATTACCGCTCGTTCGTTCACTGAACGTACCCGAGCCAAACTTCGGGAATTGATTCCGGGCACTCTGGGCCTCGGAATCAGATGCCGTCTGAAACCGCGCTCTTGTAAAATTCCAAAGAAAATTAAGAAAAAATTTCCCTTGAATTTTACGGGTCTTTACATGATGTATTAAGGTTCCTCAACCTAAATCTAATCATGCTTGTTTTGATCAATGTAAAAAACACCAGAAGAACATCATGTAACTTTCACATGTCATTTGAAGTCTCTTTATCTTCAAAAGTATAACCAATACTCAAACCACCTTCCTGATTATCTTTATAAGATTTCCACCTGGGAAATATATTTTCATAATGACCATACTTTCTGAATCTAAAACGTTCAATGTTAATCATGTTTTTTAGAGTTTTCTCTATTCACTAAAACTCGAAAGAAATGTTAAGAAACACAAATCGTATAAGAAAGTAACATATTCATGAAAAATTACTTATAATATGTCTAAATTATGAAACCTACCATTTAATTGGTGAAACCTTAGATTTATACTAGGTTATTCATAGTCATTTTATATTAAAATCCTTTATAATGGTTCATGAAGAGTTTGTGATTTTGCAAAGCATATCCTCAGGGAGTGTCAAACTAGATATGCAGCAAGGCCCATTATCGTGTACCAGATTACCCTGATTCAGGCCCAGAACATCTTGTCAGAGTTTTTACCCCTAGGTATATCTATTCCAAATACACATCCACTTGTAGTATCTAGACATGGATTTATTTCTAGGAAAACAGTCACTCTATCCTTTATCAAAATTCAAGGACATTTTTCCTAAACGTTAACTCATCCATATACTAATCCTTAGAGACATACCTAGACATATCATTAGAAATATACCTAGTGATATCACTAAAGTTTTATCATTCTAGTTTCTGATGGTTGACTAAACCTTTACATTGATACCAACTATAGAGACCCATGCTTAACATACATGGATATTACATCATTTTAGATGAATATACAGTACATTACAGAAATACATGTCTGAGGACCGTAATAGTTTAGTGTCTTTGGAAACATGGAAACAAAATATTCTATCCTTGTGAAATATCATCAATAACTACCATAAATATCTCCACCTTTAGTATTTGTACTAAAACCCATTCTTCATAACCTATGGAAAGGAAACATAATAAAGGGGTGAGCTCAGATGATCAGTAATGGTAAATAAAGGAAATGTGTAAGCATAACACGAAAAAAGGGTATGGAAATTCATAATAATATTTGAAGATCATACACTACATACTAGAGTTCATAATAAATATTTATAGTTCATAAGACATAGATAATTAGTGAATTAAGAGCATCAATCATTAAATAATAACATAATAATAAGACATGGAATTTGTGGCATGCAGATTTGTTTATAACGTTGTGAACATGTATAAGAAGAAACTTGTTCAATCATTAATTTAAGGACATGAAATCATGCCCCACATAAACTTATAGACATGCAAACAGGACTATGAATAGAATTTTGAACATGTAATCAGGTTTACACATAACATTATAGACATGAAACCAAGTCCATGCATAACATTGTGAACATGTAATCAGGTACATGCATAACATTGTGAACATGTAATCTGGTTCATGCATAAAATTTTAGACATGAAACTAGGTCTATGAATAATATTGTGAATACATAATAAGGTTTACTGGCATGAACAACATTCTTCAAGATAAAGGAGAGATAATGACCCCTGAGTCCCACCTCTTATAGGACCAAGGGTGGCGACCAACACCAAGGGTATAGAAATATCACAAAAAATGGGAGGAATTACCTTTTTATAGTAACCAATATGGGGTTATAATATGTATCAACCTCAAAAAACTCCAATATAGATATATATAAAGAAAACAAAATTGACCCTACATACATGTTTAATGAAAAACTACCAAAAATACAAAAAAAAAATACAAAGTCCAAAAATAAAACTAAGCAATGACAAAGAAACCATTCCCAACATCTGATCTATTAAGGTCCAACACGGTCCATGTAATCTCCCTGGAAAGCTGAAAATATTTTTATATATGTAGGGTGAGCATACAAGTATACTCAATAGGGAAAAAGCCAAGTCACCCAAGAATAACTGGGAGAAGCATACTAATACCCCTGTGATAAAACAACATAAACTAAAAAACACCTAAAAAGGTATAATATCCACCCAAAATCACTGAGGAATTCTCACAAAATAACACAATTCAAGTAATGTAATGTAGTAAGCACATCAATATTTGGGTACCCCGCACCACTTCCCATTGGTTAACTGCTAATCTCTAATGGAGAACGTCTTGATGCTACCACGCTCTTCCACAATCCCCACTATCACAACCTTCCATCACACACTTGGGACACAAACCACACATATTCCACATATAGATTCGTAGTCCATAACCACCACACATCTCCCCCGAAAACACATGAGCCTCATTCTGAAGACACATAGGAAACAAACCTCCTCTCACACATCCAATACCACACATTTGGTATTAAACCTCAAGTCATTTCAACCTGCCCAAAGACTCTTGGGTGATAAATCCTGAGAAGAGGGAGCTGGTTAATGTCAGTAACCATCCATCCATCCTCCAACCGGGATTTTGGGAAATACACCCTCCTCCATAACAATGGGTGTCTTTGGAACATAGTATACAACGCGAGTGGGGTGCATATAGAAAACATAAGGAACTACAAGTTTATATATATATGTAAAAAACATTCAACCCATCCTATGGTATTCCAAACATAAAACCAGCCCACTCAAAACCACCTTTTCTGCTACCCCTATATGCATGAACCACCACAAATGACGATCACTTGAATGATGATTTACTAAAATCCCTAACTCAAAACATACCGCCAAACAATTCATTTAACTAGTTGTCATTATGCATTATAAATTCATATATTTATTTATTTCCATCCCTACCCGGGAAACTACCAAACACTGTAAATTTTATAAGGAGAAGCAACCATACCAACCACTACCAAATCCAAACAAGGAAATAAGGTCCAATGGTAATGGAATTAATTATAACACTCCTTCAAAAAAAAAACAAATAGGAATCAACCAAATTGTAGTCCCAATACACAAAAAACCTCCTTACTACCACACTCTATAGCCCCGCTGCACAACAAAACTACACCCAACACACCCATAAACAAGAAATCAGGACAAAACCTAGTCCTGTAGCCCCACTGCCAAACCACTACCCAGATGTAGTCCCATTTTCTGTCCATTCCACAATCAACCAAACTCCCAACCTGAGATACCATCACACCACCCATACCACCCCATACACACAATCACACCCCCATCCACAACACCAAACAACCAAAACTGACCCAAGAAAAAACATAACAACACATAGCCACACCAACAAGAAAAAATTTATTCATATTTAGCATCACTTTTTCTTTAATTCCACTTGAGAAAAGAGGGGTTATCACAGAATAAAGTTCATCATGGGGCATACATTTATTTAACTGAATGTATGTACTTAAATAGATTTAAATTATTGTAATAGTAATTCATAAATCATACTGGTACACAAAAAGATACCACCAATGACCATGATTTTCAGATAAATACAACCCATACAATTCACAACATGGATCAAGGATAACATTAAAAAAAAGCGATCATCATCATATTCCCAGCCCCACATTTATTAATTCTTTTCATCTTAGTTAAATTTGGATTAAAAATTTCTCAAAAGGAGGAATCATTATACCCACCCCACATGATACATGATTATAAGAGAGATGAAGGAAATCCCTACTTAGAAAAACAGGTGACCAACGATTTCCCTTGTGCCAAAATAGGGGGTGCACGAGTAGCAAGAAAACTCTGAGAAAACTAGATTGATAGATGCGACACAGCACTAAAATACATGGAAAGGTAAGGCACTAGGTGTACCAAGAGAAAATAGAAACACACTAGGAAGAGAAGGTATTAGCTTAGAAAATACAAATCATATATCAACGGAAGGGGAAACCGTTTCAGGGGCAATTAAAGTTGGATTATGGCCAAGACCACATGGTTAGACTATTTCAAAGTCCATGGAACATTAGGATATTAAAAATATAATTAATATCAATTTAAATGCCTTTATAAATGACCAAAAAAGCATTTAAACTTGATTTATGTAAAATAAAAAATAAGAGGGGTGAAACTAGAAAAATTGGGAAATAATGGAAATGTGTCACCGATGGATGAGTCACCGATAGCAAGCCACCGACATCAAGCCATCGACAGTGAGTCATAGACGCTGAGATACCGATGTTGAGCTACCGATGCTGAGCCACTAATGCAACCTACCAATGCCTGACTAACTGATGCCCTAACTCAATGAAACTATGACTCACCGACACCCTGACTCACTAAAACCCTAACTCACCGATGCCCTGACCCACTGAACCCCTGACTCACCGACACCCTGACTCACTAAAACCATGAATCGCTGATTCCCTGACTCACTGACGCCCTGACTCAATGTCTCCCTAACTCACTGACGCCCTGACTCACCAATGCCCTGACCTACCGATGCCTCGACCTATAGACACTTCGACCTACTGATGCCTCAACCTATCAACACTTGAACCTACTAACACCCTCAACCTACCGACTCCATGACCAACCTATTCCTTGACCTAATGACTCCTTCGACCTTCTGACACCTTGACCTACTGACTCCTTGACCTATCGATGCCTCGACCTACCAATGACTTTAACCTACCAATGCCCTAACCTACCGATGCCTCAACCTATTGATGCCTCGACCTACTGATATATTGACCTAATGATTCCCTCGACCTACCGACGCCCTGACCTACTGACGAAAAAACAAAAATTTTGGAAAACTATTGAAATGAGATACCATTGCCTCCCTGAACACCCAAAACACTAGATTTTGACAATGTAATGTACCTCGGAGGTCTGGGCCATTGCATTAGATACCTCCAAAACTATTATCACCCTCAAGAATTCAAAACCAAACCGAAAAGAAAGAGGGGCCTGAACCACCACCCCGTAAGATACCTCACAAGGATAAACCACATCATTGGAGTGAAACTTCATTATACAAGAACACATCCTCTAAGATTTTGAAACCCAAACTACCAGAAGACATACCACACAAGCAATAAAAGTCACCCCGCTTGAACATATGATTTAGGAAATTCCTTCCCCCATGTCAATATACTATATTCTTTTGGAGGAACTAACTCACTCGTACAGGTTTAATCACATCCTCATTAATGTGTCTTGATTAAGGATTAGGTCCCCACCTCCCCATATGATAATAATTTATCATATTTCATATAACAAAGAAACAACTCATATAATAGAAAACAAGTTCAAGAATTACATCACAAAGAAAAACACATGAGAGAAACTCAAAAAAACTCCAGGTACTGGGCACACATCTGAATCTTTTTCTCCTAAGTACTATCCTCTAGGTTACCATGCCTCCACAACACTTGAACCAAGGGAATATTCCGTCCACACAACACATTATCCGGATGATCCTGGATCTCCACTGGTTACTCCAAGAACATTGCATCATACTTGAAATAAAACTCTCCCCAATCAATGACATTGGAGTCATAGTGAAGATACTGATGAAGTTGGGAGACATGAAAGATGTCATGGACCCTTCCCAACTGTGGTGGAAATGCCAGCTGATATGCCACCTCACCAAATCATCCCAACACCTCAAAAGGTCTGATGAACCTGGGAGAAAGCTCACTCCCTCTAACAAACCTCCATTGACCACGTAGAGAGGAAAAATTCAAGAATATGTGGTCCCCAACATCAAAATATAAATTCCTTCTCCAGTGATTGGAATATGAATTATGTAATTATTATGCTGACTTCATCCTCTCATGGACCAGCTGTACCTTCTATGTCATACTCTGTACCACATCTGAACTGATAACAGCTACCTCCCCAACTTCCATCCAACACAAGGGTGAATGACAAAATCTTCCATATAAAGCATCAAACAGATCCCTTCCAATGGTATAGTGATAGATATTATTGTAATCAAACTCTACCAAGGGAAAATGTCACACCCAAGACCACTAAAGCTTAGAACACATTCTCGAAACTTTTCCTCCAATGTTTAGATGGTCCTATATATTTTTCCATCAGTCTGAGGGTGGAAATTAGTGTTGAGGCATAACTAAGTGCCAAATTCATGCCACAATACCATCCATAATCATGACGTAAAATGTGTATCTTGATCTAAGATGATGGTTCTTGGAACCCCATGTAGACACACCACCTCATTTACATACCTTCTTACTAAGGCATCCACTACAGTCAAATCCTTGATCACTAAGAAATGATCCAATTTAGTCAACCGATCTAATACTACTCAAATAGAATCACATCCTCCTTGGGCCCTAGGTAATCCTATAAAACAATACATAGAGATGTCATCCCACTTCTACCTGGGGACTTCTAGGGGATGCAACAAACCACTGGGAACATGATGATCAACCTTCGCTTGCTGGAAAACTATGCACTTTGCCACAAACTTCTCCACTTCCCGCTTCAACCCAGGACACCAAAAATATTCCATCAAGACCCGATACAACTTGGAAACTCTTGGGTGTACCACTAGGGGTGATCTATGAAACTCACAGATAACTTTCTCATGTATTTACACTAGAAAAAATAGTTTATCATGGAACAATATCTAATTATGACCATCCTCTGACCATAACTCTGAAGCATCACCCTGGTCAGTGTAATAACATATCACCTACGCCTTTGAGACTCCCCACTGAGACTCCTATACCTTCTGCCTCAGAGATTACTGCAAACTCATCTGAAATAGATGGACTCTTTATCCATCCATTCCTAAATTTAAGTGCAAGGTATCCAACACCTCTATTTACCTCCAAGTATCTACATATTCTCAAACCATTTCCTTCTGCGACTTCCTACTCAAAGAATCAGTCACACATTCCCATTTCATAAGGTGTATGAGATCTCAAAATTTTAATGCTAAAAAAAATTCATCTCCCTACACTACTACATGTTCAGGTATCACTAGGAAAATATGTACCTAAATCCCTTGTGATTCATGAAGACCAAAAAATGCTCCCCAATGAGATAATATCACCACAGATTTTGTACGAACAAGATTGATTCTAGTTTCATATCATGGGTGGAATAGTTATGTTTAAGGGGCCCTAACATCCTAGAACCATAAGAGATCAATCCCCATTACTTCATTATAACACACCCCAAGCCTAGATGAGTAACATCAAAAAATACCTCAAACATCACCCCTTCCTCTGATAGCATGAGCACTAGAGCACTAAGAAACCTTTTCTTTTAGAGAGCCAAACGCTGCTTGGCACTTATCGCCCCACAAAAAATATTGGCCTTTTCTGGTAAAATCCATCAATAGAGCTAAAAAACAAGAGAAATCAAGCAAAAATATCTAGTAGTATCCTTCTAGACTGTGAAAACTATGAACTAATGCCACATTATTGGGTGCTTCCCAAGAAACTACTTCCTCAAACTTTGCTGGGTCCACTGCAACACTTTTCTGAAAAATCTAATGACCAACGAAGTGGATTAGGCATTCATTGATGAATAAGATGATGAATCAGTTCTGAAACTTAGGAAATACAGAGTTCATAATCCCCATGAACATGGACAATGTGTTCATAACATCGAACAACATAAACACGATATTTAAGTGCCCATACATGCACCTGAAAGTAGTATTCCGGATTCCACCCTCCTTCACCATTAATTGGTGATACCTAGATCATAGATTTATCTTAGAGAACCAACCTAATCCCCCTATCTAGTCAAAAAGATCATATATTCTCGGAAGTGGATAACCGTTCTTGACCGTTACATGATCCAGTCTCTGATAGTCTATGTAGAACCTAAGACTACCATCAACCTTATTCACAAACAAGATTGGAGCACCCCATGATGATACACTGAGTCAGATTAAACCCTTATTCACAAGATTGTCAATCTGAATCCATAAATCCCGCAACACATAAGGCACCTTTCGATAAGGATCAATTGATATCAGATGAGCATCGGGTTGTAAGTCTATCCTGAACTCAACACCACATCGAGGGGGTGGAGTCAGAACCTCATTAGGGAAGACATCCAGAAACTCTATGACAACCCCCAGAACCTCCACTATCTCAGCATTCATCGATCCGATTAACAGCTTAGCTAATAAGGAAAAATGATGCTCCACGCGCTGGCTGCCCATCTGAAAGCTCCACTCGCCAATGAAAGCCACAAGCTAGCATTTCACATATGAAAACATGAATCTTCTCTGAAAGAAGTTGATAATAACACACACATAGTATAACCATAAATTCCAAGGATAAACATATATGGAAGCATCTATACAAGATAGAGATATCCACTAGACTAATGCGACCCCATCATTAATCTACATCCTCGATAAACATCAAACCAGCTAGTCTGACCTCCTACTAGAGTACTCAACCCCAGGGGTATGTAAATTATACATTTTTTATAGTCCTAGAGTATGGGATAGACTATGAGAACTAAAGGGGTACAAATCCCTTGAATCAAATAAGGTGCAAGTAGGTGTATGAAAAAACCAATCGTACCTTGAATGATCTCCGAACCTGCTGGAAATACTACCTCTGTGCAGTGCAACTGCCCACACCTAGCTCCTCTACCACTCGGCTCTTGGCCACCTCCCTGACCATGCCCTGGTCAAGGTCCCTGAGGAGTACCGTGAGGTCAACCTCCTCCTACATTGTCTGCCCTTGGTGGAGTAGGGGCCTGTTGTACCTACAGGGGGAAAGGCCTAACTAAAAACTGTTGCTAAGGTGGTCGCTGAACCTACCAAACTCCATCATACTAAACACGAGTTGGAAACTATCCCTAGATGTTCCCACGACCTCTGCAATAAAAACACCTCAGTCCTAGTCTAGTGGGAAAAGGTCAAGGACAAGAGGGTTAGAATTGAAACTATTAGAGTAGGATCCCTGCTGGCCGAAACCTGAAAGTCCCTGATGCCAGTGACTTTCTGTTGGCGTCATTCCCATTTTAATGACTCGAGTGAATTCCCTCATGTGGAATGTCTCCTTGAAAGTTCATCCTTTCCACTACCTCATCCTTGTTTTGAACCTCTAAGTAATTCAATAGGGTTAAGGTAGTAACCACATACTGAAGAGAAGGATTAAGTGCCTCCTCTAAGCACCTTGCTAGAAACTCCTCATCCAAAAATAGATCCAAAGAAAAACGTAGGATATCATTGAACATGATCCTAAATTATCTCACTGACATACTCCCCTACTACAGGGAGAGTATATTCTTCATCTTTTTGGCTTTCATCATGGAAGAAAGGAATTCTACCCGAAACTCCTTCTCAAATTCATCCTATGAAACATCAGTGCCCTTCCTCTCCCCGAGGTAAAGAGTCCACTAATGATGCACTTCTCCCATCATCTATCTCACCTCTAAAAGAACCCATTACTATATTGGTTCCTGGATCAAGCTGAAAGTGATCACAAACTCCAGAATCTAACCCTCCATCTCCATGTCTGAGACACTACCCTCATGCTTTCCCAGACTATACTATTAGAAATCATGAAACATCTTCTACCACTGATCATCCTCCTCCACTGAGTTGACCCTCCTACGGTCAACCTGGTCAGCCTACCGACCCTCTACTACTCGTACCACATAAAAGTGACATCTGAGATCCATAGATGAAATGAAAAAAATTAAATCCTAAGCCCAAGTAGCATGAAACTTATCTAGGATTCATTTTAACTCATTGTTTATTTTAATTTCCCACAAAATCCCAAAAAAACAAGAACATAAGTAAAAATTATGCATATAACTTTCCTAGGTTATTTACCTCACAAATATTATAGCCTCACTTGTTCATTTGGTAAGCTCATAGTCCATGCATCAGATCAAAAGGGGCCCTAAAATCTCATGTCCTTGTCGGTCTTCCCTGGCCTATGTAATGCACCATGATCACCTAACACTATTTTCCTACCAACCCATTCAATCATCACTATGCCTAACTCCAAAATCTATTATACCTCTCAACCATCACATCTAGTACCATTCTATTATGACCTGACTTCTTCATGATTAAGAAGAGATAATGAGCCCCTAAGTCTCGCCTCCAATAGGCCCCAGGGTGGCGAACAGCACCAAGGGTATAGAAATATCACAAAAAAGGGAGGAATTACCCATTTTTATAGTAAAAAAAATAGGGAGATAAGATGTATCAACCTTAAGCAAAGTCTAGAAAAATATATATAAAGAAACCAAAATCCATCCCACATACATGTTTAAAGTAAAATTGCTAGAAATACAAAGAAAAATTGAAAGTAAGTACCAAAATAAAACTAAGCAGCAACACAACAACCGTCCCCAATGTTCAAGCCAGTAAGGTCCTGAATGGTCCATGTAATCTCCCTAGAAACCTGAAAATAGTTTTATAGACATATGGTGAACATACAAGTATAATAAGTAAGGAAAAACCAAATTCACCCATGCATAAGAAGGAGAAGTATACTAATGCCCCTCTGAGAAAACAAATGAAACTAAAAAGCACATAAAAAGGTATAATATCCACCTTAACCTCACTAAGTCATTATTACCAAATAAAACAATTCAAATAAAGTAAAGTAGTTAGAACATCAATATTTGGGTACCCCACATCACTTCCCACTATTTAACTGCTCATCCCTAATAGCGAACGTCCTGATGATACCACGCTCTTCCAAAATCCCCACTGTCACAACCTACCTGCACACAATTGGGCCACAAACCACACACATTCCACCCATAGAAACCAATGCCATAACCACCACACATCTCGCCCGAAAACACCTGGTCCTCATCCTGAAGATACTTTGGAAGCAAACCATATCTCACACGGCCAATACCATAAATGTGGTATTAAAACTCAATCTATTACAGCCTAGTTGAAGAGTATTGGGTGATAAATTCCTAGAATAGGGAGAAGAGTAAAGTTAGTAACCATCCATACATCCTCCCCCTGAGATGTTGGAAAATACACCCTCCCCCATAATAATGGGGGTGTTTGGAACATAGTTCTCAACAAAAGTGGGGTGTGTATAGAAAACATAAAGAAATATAAGTTTATACATATAGGTAACAAAATATCATCCCATCCTATGAGATTCCAAACATAAAATCATCCCACTCAAAACCACCTTTGCTGCTTCCCCTACATGAACGTACCACCATGAACAATAGTCACATGAATGCTTCTTCACTACAAGCCCCAACTCGAATCATAGCCCCAACTAATTCATTTAACCATTTGTCATTTTGCATTATAAATTCATTCATTCATTATTTCCATCACTACCCAATAAACTAAAAAACACTGGAATTGTTATTAGGTGAAGTAAGCATACCAACCACTACCAAATTCAAACAAGTAATGAAGGTCCAATGGTAAAGAATCCCTTCTAACACTCATTCAATAAAACAAATAGGAATCAACCAGATTTCAGTACCACTACACAACACCCCTCATTAAAACCACACTCTCCAGCCCCGCTGCACAACAACACCACACCCAGTACACCTATAAACTTGAAATTATGACACAAAACAGTCTTAGAGCCCCACTACCTAACCACTACCAAGATGTATTCCCACTGCAGAACAATTCCATCCATTCCACAATCAACCAAACACTCATCCTAAGATACCATCACACCATGCATACTACCCCATACACATAGTCATACCCCCATCAACAACACCACACTACCAACATAGACCCAAGGCCAAGCATAAACACACACAACACACAAACACACCAACAAGACACATTTTATTCATATTTAGAAGCAATCGTTCTTTAATTCCACTTGATAAAGTAGGTGTTTTCATAGAATAAGTTTGATCCAAGGGAATCTATTAATTTAACCAAATGTAGGTGATTAAAATGAATACAATTCATGCAGTAGGGATTCAAAAATCATAAAGGTGTGCAAACATATACTACTAATGACCATGATTTTTAGACGAATATAGTCCATAAAATTCCTGACAAGGATCAAAGATAACATATATAACAAAGCCATCATCATCATCTTAAAATCCCCTCATTTATTACTTCTTATTATCTTCATTAAATTTGGATTCAACTGTTCTAACAAGGAGGCATCATTATACCCACCCAGTTTGATAAACAATTAAAATAGAGACAAAGGAAATCCCTAGTTGGAACAATAGGTGAGCAATGATTTCCCTTGTGCCAAAACAGGGGGTGCACGGAAAGTAGGAAAAGTCCAAGAAAACTAGATCGATGGATATGACACAACATGCGACTCCACAGTAAGGGAAGGATCTAGGAACACCAAGAGAAAATAGAAACACACTGGTAAGAGAAGGTCTTTTCCTAGAAAATTCAGATCCTATATCAATGGAAGGGGAAATAGTTTCAAGGACCATTAAAGTCAGATCATGGGCCATACCACCCGGTTTGCCTATTTAAAATTCCCCTGAGCTTTAGGATATTAAAAATATAATTAATATCCATTGAAATGACTTTATAAATGTACAAACAAGGCTTTAATCTCTATTTAAATAAAATAAAGCATAAGAGGGGTGACACATGGGAAAATAAAAATGATTCACCTATAAGTGAGTCACAAACATCAAGCTACCGACTGTAAGCCACCGAAAGTGAGTCACCGACACTGTTCTAACAACACTGAGATACCAAAGTTGATCCACCTGCATGACCTACTGATTAATAACTCACTGATTCCCTGACTCACTGATTCCCTAACTCACAAATTCCCTAACCAAATGATTCCTCAACCTACAGATGCCTCAACCTATCGACACATCAACCTACCTATTCCCTCAACCTACCAACGCCCTGACCTACCGACAGTAAAACTAGAAATTTGGAAAACTCTTAAAATGAGCTACCATTGCCTCCCAGAACACCCCAAACACTGTATTTTGACCAATTAATGGACCATAGTGGTCTGGGCCATTACATTCACTCATAACATTGAGAACATGTAATCAGGTTGATGCATAAACTTATGGACATGCAACCAGGTCCATGCCTAACATTGCAAACATGTAATCAAGATCACACATAAAATTGTGAACTTGAAATAAGGTTCATGAATAACATATATAATAATGAATCATCCATAGTTAACCAATGAATTGGATGGCGATATATGTCCCACCCATCTCATAATAGCATCATTCAGACTTGCACTACAAAATAAAACTTTCGTCGTATCATGAACCAAAAAAATAAACAGGTTTTATAAACATAAAATCATAACACATTAAATGAAATGTGTATCATTAAAATTTCATCACTTTATAATCTATGGAAAATAGATAGGTTTCATAACCATTTCATCGAATCTTAACTCGTGAAATGAAGCTAGTTTCAAAAGAATATAACCTATGGAAGAGAAACAGGTGTTATAAGAAGTATTACTTCAAAAAATAAAAAATTCAAGAAAGAATATGAATTTAACCTTCAGATCATTTCCTAGAAGGTATTGAGTAACATGAACATATTTCATCTTAAATAGATAATAACATGGAAATATATTTTGAAAACATTTCTTCAGAAAAATATCCTTTATTCTTTGAAAAATGTTCTTTAAAACATAAAAAAAAATTAAAAAACTTTTCTTTCAAAAATAATTTGAAAACATATAAATAATTTTTAAAAAAAAATTGAAAACCTTTTTTCTTGAAATATTGTAAAATAATATTGAAAAAATTTTGAAAACCATTTTCCTTGAAAACTTCTAAAAGAATCTTCAATACATTTTAAAAAAAATTTATTGGAAAATATATTTGAAAATTTATAAAGAAAGGTGTGAAAAAAATAATATAAAATAAAATAAATTTTCATTTAATAATATCTTCAATGATCATTTTATTATATTTTTAATACCATTTTTGAAAACATGGTTTTTTGTAACAAAATAGATTTCCAACCGAAGAGAGAAATAAAATTACATTTTCTTAAAAAAAATTAAATTAATAATATTAAGTAAAGAAGAGTATAAAATGGTATTAATACATGGATATATATTTAATAAATATAGATAAAGCAAAATATTTAGTTTTCTTAATATATGGATCATAATATTTCTTCAAAGAAGCATAATCATTAACAATATTGAAAAATTATGAGATTGTTTTGATAAATTCTTATAACTTGGTAACTTGGGATCATACTCTCCATATAAGAAAAAAATTAAAATAATCATAAAATAACATGAAAATAATTATATTCATGATATAAAATTTAAAATATAAGTATACACACCTAGAAAAAGAATTTAGGTGCATAATAAAAGATGAGTCTCAAATAAGGAAAACTGAGAAAAAAACTGTTTTACCTATTTGATAACTTTTGAAACTTAAAACCAATGAAAGAAATATCATAAAATGGATATTTAAATAACCATAAATTTAATAATAATATTAATATAATACATTAATGGTAATTATATACACCACAAAAAAGTAAAGAGTGGTAGATAAGGCATGCATCTCATGAAAATAAAAAGTGAGATAAAATCCCCTTATCTTGTGTCTTGACTCTCTTCGTAATCATACAAGATTTCTATATAGTAAATGTAAGTTTATTAAAAAAAATTAAATAATAATATTCTTATATCTAATACCATATATGGTTTTATTAACTCCTTATGTTATCCACTCATTAAAAATTCTATGTTAAGGTTTCACTTTGGGTAATATTCACCTTGTTCTTTGAATGTGTCTTAATTTCCTTTATCTTTGGTCCTTATACTTATATAATAATTTCAAAAATTTAAAACATTATATAAATATCATGTATATATGGTATATTTTTATTTTAATAATCTATAGAATATATAATTATGACATGGAATACACCGTTTTGGGAGACGGTAAGCCGTACGTACACATGAAGGTTGTTTCTATTTTTATTATCATACTGAAATAAAGAAAAAAATGACATTTAAGTATTTATATATGTATATATATATATATCATAATTATAGTAGAATTATTATATCATATATATCATATAATTTTACTAATCCCATCCTTAATACATTCAATATAGTGTGTGAATGAATCACATCAGTTTGAGGGGGTGGTAGTCCATACATCCTCAAAAGAAATTATCATATTTACAGAAAATGAAAAGTAAAAAGGTATGTGTTTTAAAAGGAAAAACTAAGATTAAATAAAAAATAAATACAATATATTACATATCTAAATATATTTTCCATCATAATGTCCTCCATGAGAGGTGGTAAAGGAAAAATGAACAATCATCATTTAGTAAGGCAATAGTTCACCAGACACATAAACAATTTGTATGTTATCCATTAGATGGATGCATGTGTAAGTTTAGGGTGAACCATTATCATTAAAAAAATACTATAATATTGGATATAATATTTTTTATACAATAATGGAATAGAGAGAGTGTAGGGTGTAGAGAAAGTAAATAAAAGAAACGATCTTGAGAGAAGGTGTTACCTCTTAATTGGGTAATCCCTTTTGGTTTGTGACAAATGGGTTACTTGTATAGATTTGTGAAAAGGGAGGATTAAAAAATAAGGTTAGGTTTTTTGGGAATTTTTTTGGGAAGTTATATTCTAAACCTAAGTGGTTTGATATGTGAAAAGAAGAGGGAGAGGTGGTGACCTTTAATAGGGAAAGGAAATGACACAGTTTGAATTTTTGAAAATAAGATCGGTTTACCCACGTTTTTTCCTTACCAAAGTCATAACAAACAAAAATAAATAAATAATATAAGTTTAGTGGTATAATAATTTTCAGAAAAGGGGTTTTGAACAATTGTCTAGGTCATTTTAGGTCTTAAATTTAAGGTTTAGTACTTTATTAACCTAATTTGTTTCTTAACCATTATAATTAATTTCAATCACTTTCACTAATATTATTAGTCAAAAACTAAGTTAACCTTATTCTAAATTCTAAATTATTATGATTAAAAATTTATAATCCATTTTTCCAAATTATAATCACATAAGTGGTAGAAATTAATTTAAAATTAATCCTGTTGACGGGACGACACTATGAGTTTTTAAAGTTAAAACGTCCAAACTTTTCCTATTTTTTTATGCATAATTTCATAGTGAAATTGATTAAAATTACCTACATTATATTAATTGGTAAAAATATTATCTAACATTTTTTAAAAAAAATATTTAATTTAACCTTATAAATAAATTAGATGAAAAAGAACTTCTTAATTAAAAACTAGTATTTTAAACTATTCATTAAATAAATGAAACTTCCCAAAAAAATCCAAAAATTTCTCCTAACCTAATATTTATGTTTATATTTCAAATAGAATGTTTATTTTGAAATATATAATCTATAAAAGTTCCAAAAACTATATTTAAAATAGGTTCTTCATTAAAACGTGGTAAAACTACCTTTGTAATAAATATTGGTTTTTATGCAAAAAATTAGGTTTGTTCTTATCTTAAGATTATAAAAACTATTGGATGAATATAAAACCTATCTTATTTAATATATAATATATATCACATTAATACCATTCATGAATTTTAATTAATTTAATTTATTAGGGTAAAATAGCTTTATAGGCATAAAAATAATAATATTTTCTTTTTTATTCAATCGGTTTTCATATTCATTTCTAATTAATTGTAACCAATTAATTCACCTTATATTTGGGTATAATAATAGATTTTAATAAGTTAGTTAACCCCTTTTCAGAACAACTAATTTAATGTCTAGGTTATAACTTATTATATTGAATAATAATATTCTAATAATATATTATTGTTCGGTAAAACTCGTTCTTGCGTGTTACGCAAGCCATCGAGGAAAGTCATCGTTGCGGGTAACACATGATAACTATTATGTTCTATATACTTTAAGATAAAAATTATGTTATGTGTAGTTCACAATTATCTTTTTTTTTTGTATAATTCAATCTAAACCTAGTGCTTTAATATAAAATAAAATATTTTTAGTGTTGCGTGAAAAGAAAAATATGAAAAATATTAAATTAATTCAAAAGAAATATTTCACAAAATATCAAGGTGTTACAAGGGTTCTATATGTTTTTTATGCAGAACCAATCAAATGAATTGTATCTATGAGAAAATAATATAATTGGGTTCATATACTTCTAGGGTTAAAGTAAAATAATTACATAAATTTCCTTCATTATTTATTTAATCCCTGTGGAACCCCATGCAAAATAATAATAATATTATTATTATTTCTCGACATGCTCTTAACTTTTGAATTAAATTAAATACTATTTAATCAGATAAGATTTAATAGTTATTATTTCTCACTGGACCATTAAACTCGGTCCACCATTTCTCCACAACATTTATCGAGCATTGAATAATGAATGTTTATTTATTAAATAAATATCACTACTTTATTAATTAATAACTACTAAATATTCCACTCACATTATTTTCTATTCAATAAATGGTGATTTAATATATGTGATCAAACATACATGAATAATTATTAAACAATGTCTAGGAATAATATTTATTCAACTTGTTAAGCAATAAATAGTAATATATTATTCAACTGAGATTCTGGATACACTTAGTGTGTGACCCTCTAGGACTCTTTTTTAATGGAATTAGGTGAAGCAGCTTAATGTCCAAGGTTAGAATTCAACAACACGCCAAGGTACCCTTGTAAAAAGTAGTTAATGTTTCAAAAACATGATACCTCATATGAATGATTACTATGTAATATAATCCTTTATATCAAGATATCTCAAATCTAGAAAGTGTCATGCTGGTTCTATCGACCTATGTGGGTGATGTCTCATTATTTGACTACGTAAAAATTAAACTTTCATATAGAACACCATGGCCATGAATTTATTTAGGCTATATAATTTCCCTCAAATGGCCTAAGGTATCAACTTTTATTAATTAATAGAATGGGTAAATCCTTTCTTGCATTATTAATTAATGAAATATTACTCGTGACACACCCAACATATCCTACCTCTCTGTGAACATATTTTTTCACAGTTTTCATCAATACATAAAAGTGTGTGAATCATAATACTCATTAATAATAATATTAAAATCTCAGGATCAATACACACATATATAAATATGAAAATCCCATGAAACATATAAATGTGTACTTCCTACTGGTGTGTCTTGTTCTCATAATATCCTACTGAATATTACTAAGGGCGTACACCATGAGAAGTTTTGTCAAAGTACTATGAGACTCCACCCATAATAGCTTGTATAATTTCAGTCTATAAAATGATATTATTTGGATATAGAACATATATTTAAGAATAGTGTCATAGAACTTTTAGGTTCTCATCATAGAATGGAATTTCTATGATCTTTTAGTGCAACAAATACTTTTAAGGCATTATCACATACTATGTTACGATGAAGAAAAATCCTGATGTGATAAGAAGTTTATTAATATTCCAAACTAAAAATAAATGTTATCATAACGCACAGAGAATTTGGTGTTAGGGAACCAACTCCAACAATATGGATTGTTCCAAAATATTTTTTATTTAATGATTTTAAAGAACATGTTAAATGATACTAATAAACAAGAAAAGTGATTTTTTGGAAAGGTGATAATGTTTAGTTCATTTAAATATTTGATTGAAAATTATTATGTAAATGGGATAGTATTAGTGAACTTGTAATTGGATAGTGATTTGATTACATAGTGATTTAGATTATCCTTGATGAATTTTATTACATTTTTGGATTCATGGAATATATTCAATAATCTATGATATTATTTGAATAATAAAGATTATATTAATTTTCGGAAGCATATATGTTCTCTTGTGAGGTAAAATTAAGAGATATACATACCATAATGGGTTGATAAGTTTATGTTTTATCACAAATTCAATGTTAATGATATCCCTTTTAAGGATTTAAGTGATGATATTTTGAGGTGATTTGAAACATTTACTCGATTTTAGGAAGAATTTCTCATTAAGGATTAAATAAAAATATGGTTTAGTATATGATTTGATGTAAATTTAATTATGGTATATTTAATATTGGTATATATATAATCTAGACGTTTTCAAAGCGATTCATTAATAATGGAATATTTTCATAGATATTTATAGTCAAGCTAAGGATTACCTTTAAGGTTAGTATAAAATTTTGATTCATGATATTTGGGGGAATTTCAGTATGTTATAAAATTATATATTTATTTATAAAGGTGATTAATGATATTTTTGGAGATAATTAATTGGGTGGAGGTATATGTAACCTATAAGTTTAACATGTGATTTTACATGAATGATTATTTGTGAAGAATACAATTAAATTTTTAGGGATTTAAGATGAAAGGTATGAGATCATCTTTGAGGCTAAAAAAATATTTAATATTGATGTTATTGAGTTAATTTGGGGATGTAGGGTTATTTATTTATGGAATTATCTAAGTTTAATGTTTGGTGTTATTCTAGAAATTTTGGAGTAAATGTATTATTTATTTAGATGAAGGTTTATACATTTTGGATATTATCTTACCTTGTGCTAACCAATTTGTATTTTTTAATTTATAAAGATAGAATTAATAGAATTTTATCATTTTTTGGATTATGTTATCCATTATAAGTTTATGTTAGTGCTTCAATCATGGAAACAATTCATCTTAAATAAAAATCGTGTGGAGAAAAGGATCAGATTGTGGTGCTAATTGATTAATGGATGAAATTATAGTTGTTATGTAATTATATTACCTTATGTTCTAAGTTTAAATAGAAAATGTATTCCTCAACTCTTGTAAATGATATTAAAATAAAAAATGTATCCTATTATATTCATTTTGTTTGAATCAATGGTATTTTTAACACCTCTTTGACCTATGGTTTTGTGCTCTTTAACTTTCTCAAGATCATTCACTTTCTTATGATAAATTTTCTCTATCACTCTCTATCGTTATTTGGACATTAATTTTTTCCTCCATGTCCATATTATCATTTAACAATATTTTTTCATATTTATAAGCCTATTTATGTGTTATTCTATATGAACTTTATATTTCCCTTTCCCTCTTCTCAAGATAATGTTTTATTAACCCTTTTTACAATATGGGTTTTCAAAAAATAAATTTTTAAATATCAAACCCGTGGTTACTAAGAAAAAGTTAAAATTTTTATTTTTTTTAAATTTATTAATGTATAGATAACGTAACACCCTAACATTTTAAAAGAACACTATGTTCTAATGGTATACAACACACAATACTAAGTTTAAACAAACCACAAAATATTACTATTTTAAGACCATTGAAATAAATACATTGAATTGGAGGATGTGAATAGAAGTAAAAAAATTATATATATACAAAGTTCATAATAAAAACATTTATTGATAAATTATTAGTAAATAATAACTCAATTTTTAGTAAAGTCTTTTTATTCTTCAAAATACATTTTATTTAAAAATAGTTTTTATTTATTTTTGTGAGAAAATAGTATAATTAATTTCCAGAACTTCAGTAAATTTTATTTTATAAAATAAAATAATTTTAAATCATAATAAAAATTTATATTATGGTAATTTGTTTTTATTTTTTCTAAAAAGATTGAATTTCTAGTGAATAGTGAAACATACTGATTTTTATTGAAAATTGTATTTCAAATTCAAGCATTTAAAAAGTTAAATTTTATTTTAAAATTGTTTAAACATAAGATTAGTTTTATTATATTATTTATAATATTACTAATTTAATTTAAATAAATTTAATGGTTCAATTTAGTATAAATTGTTTTTATAATTTAAATGATATTTATCTAAAAAATAGTTTTTCATTGGATTCTGTGATTTTTTTTCTTAAAATAATTTATTCTACTTATAATAATTGAATAATGAAAAATGGATTTCATATTTTGAATAAATATGTTCAAATTTTATAAATATGACTCTTATTTTTTGTTATTATGGATAGTAATAGTGGTAAATATTTGTCACCTTAGTAGGGGTAAAATGGGTAAAACAGGGTTAAATCTCTGATATAACCTCTAAAAATGAACCTAACGCCTATAATTATTTCATTGGATGGGATATATTTGACTATATTTATACCAAATTTTAATATATGGAATTTTTGTACCATTTTACCTTGATAATGACATTTATATTATTTTAAGTAAAGAAAATTCCAAAATATCACCCTATTAAATTTAATAACTCTAAAATGTTTACATAAGGATCAAGAGAGGATATGTTTTGTTATTATTTTTTATTTAAAATATTAATTAATTTATATATCATGTTAATTTGTTTTTAATTTTTAGTGGTGGACTAATTACCTTAAATTCTTACACAATACTAACATAGTGCTTGTGCATGCTGTAGAAAAATCATGTAAATTATTTAAAAAAAATAAAATTAATATATTTTGGTTGAGTTATGTTTCCCCATGAATTTTATAGATTAATAAAAAATATTAGTGTTTTTTAAAGGTTTATATTATTATTAAAATACTTTCTATATCTCTCTAATACTGAATTAAATTAATAGTGCTAAAAATGACATTAATGATATTTTATGAAAAAAATAATATTTTATAAAAATAATTAAAAATCATGAAAATAATTAAAAATATTTAAATTGTGAATGTATGATGAAAAATTCTCTAAATTTTATCCATTTTCTAGTTATGATCCAAATTTTACCTTATAAGTAAAATTGTAACCCTTTTAGATTCAAAAAGTCATTACGATAGTTAATATTAAAATTGTTTAATGAATTGGTTAAACCAAATGATGAGGTTTAAAATGATACCCAAACCTCTGTAAATTTCATTGCATGATTATATTTCAAATATATGCTATTTTTATTCTAATTAATGGTTATTTTGAAGCATTATAATTTAGAAATAAATTAATTATATGAAAATATTTTAAGTAATTTCCACAGTTTCCTTACCCTCCCTTATAAAAGGAAATCCCTCATTTATCTTATTTAAACTACTTTAATACATATAGCTCAACAAAACACTCAAAAATTATTATCAAAACACATATCCATGAATTAGAGGTTCTGTTTTTATTAAAATACCATAAAAAGGGTCCTTAATAATGGATCTAAAGGAGAAATACCAAATAAGAGGTAATAATCCTACCCATACTCTTTCAATTTATTTATTCTTATACCACATCTTAATATATTTTATTTATTATAAAATAATAATTTTGTTGTACTTAATATACATAAATGTTATTATTATAATGTAACCACCATTATCCACCCTCTTTTAGATCAAATGTGATGTATTAATATCGCTCATGTGTACGTGTGGAAAACTACCTCCATGTAGTGACACAATTAATTTACTATCACCATATTTTATGGATGGTTATTATTATGGGCTTGGAGTTTATATATTATATTTAAGTCATCGTTATTATTTATTAATTTTAATATCATATCTAACTTATTACCTTCAAATCCATTGGAAAATGATAACATCAATTGTATGTATGTGTGGACTACCACCTCCTCGAAGTGATGTGATTCATTTTTTATTTCTTATTTACATGTATAGTAATAATAATAGATTTAATGTATATATAGGATATAATAATTAAATTTTAAGGGTTAATTATTATTTACCTTTATTTGATTCCATCCTTCAATAAATGAAAACAACATTTATGTGTACATACAACCTACCATCTCCAAGAATGATGCAATCAATTTTATTATATCTAAAATTTATTTATGAATATATATATATATATATATATAATGAATATATATTAAATTTATGTCCTTATTAACATTTTTGATATTATGGAACCATGATGATAGTAAAAGTATTAAAACTATCAAATCAAAATTCTCATAAAAATGATATAGTTAACACTTGAAATAAATGATTTTATTAATGAATTATCAATAAATGGGTGTGAAAATGTTATAATAGGATCATATATGATATTATACGTATGTAAATTATTTTGTTATACAATTATAATAAATTTAAATTTATTACACATGAGTTTATATTTCTTTTGAAGAAAGATTAACTAAAGGTATGGGATTCTCACCTCACTTTTATTTTTTTGAGCCACATTCCATATTCACCACTTGTTTCTATTTTGTGGTGTGTATAATATTCATGAATGTATTTTTGATTATTATTATGAAAATTATTGAGAATTATAAATCCATACATGATCCTATATTTCATGAGGTTTTGATTCATAGATTACCAAAGCGGTAATGGATTTGTGTTACAATCACATTCTTTATCGAGATTGTTTATGATCGAGTTTACGGTGATGAAATTTTATAAACTATCTCTCAAATATACCATGAATTTTATTATTATATTTTTTATTTATATTACATGTTTTCATTTATTTTTCTTCTATTTATTAAATCAAGTTAATGATATAATGTTTTTATGGAAAAACAGTTTTATTTTTCTCTTCAATCAAAAATCATGTCTTTACATGTCCATGTTTTCTTTGAAACATTTTAAATAATATCATATGAATTTTTAATGTAGTTTTTACCCATGTTTGGATATTTAATTTTTTTAGAAGGAATATTCTTTTCATTTTCTAAATGTGTAACTATTAACATTTTTACTGAAAATGTGAACAAAATATTTCTTTTAACATATATGACATGAACAAAATTTCACACCATCATGAGCATTCAATGTTTTGAAGATTCATTTACATTTTACAATAGTTCTTTTAAAATAATTTTTTTCCTAAAAAATTTTGGGAATTTTTTATATTTTAGAGAAATGATTTCAAAATGAAAAGTTTCTTTTATTCAAGAAATATTCCAAGTGATATTTTAAATCCCTTTTCATCTAAGATAAAATCCTTTGATGTCACTTAAGATTTACCGGTGATATGATATAATAATTCCACTATTATTTTTTCTCCAGATGGTTTATGATTATCTTGATGAGATATTTATGAATCCCTTTTATTTTCCATGGGTTATGTTATTTTGATTGGTTGAAATGTTTATAGAACCCACTTTTCTCCACGGGATATGATATATAATGAATGTTTTATATTCTTGTGGAACAAATATGAATTTAGTGTGATTATTTGATTTATTTGAGATGAATTATATATCCCTCCAATGAATTGGTAAAATATGGATATCATATGAGATAATAAAGACTGGAATGGGGAGTGAACCCAATTCAATTAGGGGCTCTGTCCACTATGATAGTCTTGGGAGTGAGCCTTGACTATGAATATGACAGAATAAAAAATGAACCCAATATGCTATCTTAGTATTATTTTTTCCTTTCCCCAAGTTATGAATGAAGGTTTCAAGTATGATATGTTTAATAAGGGTTCTAGTTTTGAATAACATAGTCGGAGATCATGTAGAAATCTAATGAATAATTAGTTTATGTATCTATGTTTCAAAAGGCACAAAATATATATGATTATAGTATGAATAATTTTGTGATGTATTGAATATTCATATATTAAGATGAAATATCTATATAGGAATAGTATGGGTCACTATACCGGGTGCATTCTCAAGTCATCGTACTTGTTCCAAAAAACCTATAATTACACTTCTAAAATTTTTGAGTCACCTTTATAGATATGAATTAGTTTTTCCCATATGACATGTTCTAATTCACATGATATAAACCTCATATAGATTGTGTTGTATAAATATACTCCTAAATCATTGATTCCCTTAACATTAACATCTAATTCATAGCAGTTTTCATCTGAAAAATCACTACCATACGTATTAACCGAATTACCATACATTGAAGAAATATACACATCCAAGCCTAAAGATCAGAATTATCATTGTACCTAATTATTTCATATATAAAGTTTTTTCCTTTAAATATCATAATCCCTTTATGGTTTATTCCTTCTATTACCTCCACTTAGAGATAATACCTCTTTCTATAACCTTTAGTTTTGATACCAATTATTGAACCAACTATATTGACTACCCTGAGGGGGGGTCAGGGTATTTAGGATAAAACAACATTCTGTTTTGACCTTGTTTCATAATAAAACAAAACCTTATTATCTCTATTTCTCATAGAGAAATATAAACTAAAATGAAAACATACAAGTGAAATAAAACATTTACTGGGTTCACCCTATATGCAACAATACAAGGAGAATATAAAGGAAATGTTCCAATGTACTAGAATAACTATAGCACACTAAAATTATAATTTCATAGTGAACTAACTATTACTCTTAGTTTATAGCTAATCACACTTTGAGAACTCATTTTCTTCCCAACTAAAGTAAATTCACTACTCCTGCATAAGTTTTTTATATAATATGAATCATCTCTTAACAGATTCACATAGAAATGTGTGTGAAATAAATATACTATTTCATATGGGAGATTAAATCATGTTTATTATTTAGTGTTTTATTCATGAAAAATTCCTTCGAAATCTATTTTTTTAAAAACTGCACCTTAGTGTTCTTAATTCATGGAATAGTGTTCATTGGATACATTCCCTTCATGAACCACACTTGTGCTATGTGAATGCACTTCACTTTGTGTATTGGTTTCCTTGAGAACTACCTATGAATTTCATGAATCACTAATCCTTCATGGGGATAAAGGTTCTTCACATATGGATCGTACTTCTTTATTATCCAATGATCCATCGACTAATGATTTCTTATGAGTTGATTCTCTTTCATGAACTCAAACCCCTTCTCATTTTTCACTTCATGAAATAATTTGGTACATTGTTTAATTCCTTTAGTGAAAATATTTTCTTCTAAACTCCACTCTATCTTTATAAAGTGATTAGGGGTCCTTGAATTGGTAAAGAAACCTAAAAATATTGTAGATAATAAAATTAAACTTAAGTTCTTCACAAAATCTCTATAATCATATTGTATACTTCTCATGATTTACAGTCCATATACTAAAACTCATTCATGAAGCATGTAATATCCTTCATGGTTTAAGAACTCTTAAACACATATTGATCATCCTATAAATAATTCCTAGTGAATAAATCCTTCATGGTGGCCTCTAAATATCCACCTTTCTACCACAAATGATGAGTACCCTTAGTGGAATTCCGATTGAAATCACTCGAAAAACGATCCCCTATCACCCACAAACAATGATCCTTATTTAAAAAATTGATTTTTGGTTCACATAAATGATTTGTGAACTCCATTCCTTTTTCAAAAAACATTTTCAATAAACTTATTTAGTGTATTCATATAAGTATGACTTAGTTCTACATACTCACTATGTGGTCAACATACTTGATATGTTGTTTGTATACTGGCAAAGAACCTCCTTCATGGTTTCTCATAGTTGGTATATAGGATGAGAAATTTTCTATGTAGTATATAAAGAATAATGTATAAATCTATAAAATTCCAAAAAAGCAATTCCAAAATTTGAAACTCAAAATTTTAGAAATTGGTGTGAAAAGTTTCCACCTTTAAAACTCTTGATTTAAAACAACCGTACAAGAGTTTTTTCAACTGACTTTTTCAAAAAATACAATGACCTAAAATAATTAATATATATTTTTCCCAATACATTCCAACAATTATAGTATAGATAAAAATAACATACCCAACCCCCAAAGTCACATCTTGTGGATATGATTTAAGATTTTATCCAAAAATTATATTCTCACATGACTAACCAAGAAATTGACCTGATTAACCAGTAATGCAATATTTGAAACCTTGAGCATCAAGTAGGGTAGATTTATAGAAGGATAAATAAAAGGTTATAGGGAATAATACTAAGTAAAATGGATAATAACTCAAAGAAGGAGGTAAAATATGTGATGTTAAAAATAGGGAGAGAGTTAGAGGTGATGAATCCACAGCAGGATGAGAAACAATTTGAAAAAAATAAAAATAAAATGATAGTGAAAAGGAGGAACTTGAAGCCCCAATTTAAAGGAAAATGGGAGAGGATGAAGATATGAAGGAATTTATAGTTAAAAAATATATTTAAGAGGAAAAAATAAGTAAGGATATAATAATAAAGAACCTTATCAACTCACTGTACCATTCGTAGAGAGGGTTAGGTAATGAAAAATCTAAGAGTGACTTATCATAGTGAGTAATGTTCTCCATTCATTCAAAGAAATATCCCACCAATAATTATTGATTGAAAGAGAATTTTAATTCCACTCAAAATTGGATCATGTTCCTTTGGGAAGGAACTTTTCAATTTGGGTGTTAATGTAAACCTTATTCCCTTAAGAGTATTCTAAATGCATGGATTGGTTGAACCTATTAAGGTGATAGTTTCACTACATATTACCAACCGATATGTAAAATTCATAGGAGGCATACATAAATATTCTTTTATAAAAGTGGGGAAATTTATTCCCCCTATGAATTCTTGACCCTTGGAATGGAAGTGTAAGGGGATATTCCCTTTATTTTTGTATAACCATTCCTAGAAACCAAGAAAGTGATATTTGATACAAATACATGAAGACTAATTTTTAAAATTAGTGTAAAATAAGTAATATTTGATCTATGTAAAGATATGAAGACTGAGACTACATTAGATGTCTATTAGACTATTTTCATTGTAGAAGAACAATCATACCTTATGATCTTACAAGATAAAGAAGTGGAAATCACGATATATCACACCAATGAGATAATGGAAGATAAATAGGAGAAAATCAATTTTTAAGATAGATAAGAAGTTGAAGGTTTGTAGTGAACATAACCTTTATCAAGGTAATCTTGTCCAGAGTTCTCCCCTTAAATCAACAAGCCATTTATTCTTTATTTGAATCAATAAACCAATATACTAAGGTACCAATTCTTAAGAGATAATGAAACCATACCCATTATTATCAACTCATAATTTACTAATGAATAAGAGGAGAATCCATTATTAGTTTTTAATAAAATAGAACATGAACTAACTTGAATAATTGTTGATATTAAGGGAATTAACCCCATAGTTTGTGCACATAAATTAATTTAGATGATGGGATAAGACCAAGCCATAAACCATAAATAATACCCAAGATACTAATAAAGAATGTGGTAAAAAAAGAGGTACTCAAAATCTCAGATGCATGGTGTATTTTCTATATATTGTAAAATGAATTGGTCAGTCCATTACAAGTTGTTCCCATGAAGGGAGGTCCAATATTAGTGAATAATTAAGAGAATGATTTAATTCCAACCAGAGTAGTTACAAGTTTGAATAATTTATGGACAATAAGGAATTGAATGAAACCAAACGAAAATATCACTTTCTATTATTATTCATGGATTATATGTTAGAAATATTTCCTAGACACATGTTTTACTACTTTTCAAATTGATTATCCAGTTATAAAAAAAGACTAGTGAACTCATCTAATTAGTCAAAGACTAGTTTCACCTGCCTATATGGGACATTCTTCTATCAATACTTATCATTTTTCATGTTTCATACACCACTAAAATTTAATGGTGCATGATATATAAGTTTAATGATATGAAGGAAGTCTTATAGAATCTATTTATGTGTGGTTTGTTAATTTATGGGAGATCATTTGATATGTTCCTAAATAAACTTAAATTTGTTATCAACAATTTTGAAGATAAGTACTTGGTGATCAATTGGTGGAAATGATAGTTTATAGTTAAAGAAGGAATTTTACTATGTAAAAAATATTTTATAAAGAAAATGAATTAAATTTCACCAATACAAGAATAATACAATTTCTTCCCAATTTTACCACCATCAAGGAGATTTGAAATTTTCTTGGACACATGAAATTATACTCCAACATTGTCAAGTATTTCTCTAGGATAACCCAGCTAATCACTCACCTTTCAGTGAAAGATGTTCAATTAAATTTTTATCAATTAAGTAAGAATTCATTTGATTCTTTGAAATAAAATATAGTGGTAACCTCTATCATGATCACTCTAAATTAGGAAAAAGAATTGGATTTGATGTGATACACAAGTGATTTTACTATTGGAGGTATACCAAGGTAGTGGGTTGATTATATCATTTGAACAATATATTATGAGATACTCACAATCTATGATTTCCAACTAAAATAAACCACTATGTAAAAGGAACTTCTTATAGAGGTATTTTATTTTGATAATTTTATATCCCATCTCATTCTATCCAAGGCAGTTGTCTACACCGATTACACTACACTAAGATACTTGTTGAAAAAAAAGGTTGTAATGTATAGGATGTCTTGCTGGATCCTATTACTATATGAATTTGAAAAAATGATTAAAGATACAAAAGGGTTCATGGAATGTGGTGTATGATAACTTATCAAGAAATTAGTTACCACATATGGTAGATGAGTAAGATATATACATCATTGATGACTTCCTAGATGAGAAAATAGTCTTTCCAATTATATTAGATTTCATGTGGAGTATTTATATAGAAAATTATTTATATAAACTGTAACTTTATCATCATTTTTTCTCTCAATCGTAAAATAGATATTTTTCCAATACAAATTATTATTTTTTGGGTGATCAAATTTTTTCTAAGAAGTGTAAAGATGAACTATTCTGGTAGTGTGTACCTAGGTGAAATTTAAAAAGTGTTTTGGAATTCTATCAATTCTCACCCATCAGAAGAAACTATGGTCCTGATAGAAACATAGATAAAACTTTTCAAAGTGGATTATTTTATCCCAATATTTATAATGATACCAATTTTTTTTTTGAAAAGTTGTGATTGATACTAGAATACATGAAATATTGTAAGAAACAATGATATTCAATGACACCCTTTCCTAAAAGTTGAAGTGTTTGGTGTGTGGAAAATTTATTTCATTGTACAATCAACAAATTAATATAGTAATAAATAAAATTTTTCATGTGGGTATTATATTTTGAAATGGGATGAATTTGAATATACTACTCAAAAAAGAACTAGTGTGGTGATAAATGTCTTGGAAAAGAATATCATTTATAAATTTTGAATTCCTCGGTTTATCATTAGTGATTGTGGAACACATTTCAATAAAAAATTTATATATGGATTGTTTTAGAAATAAAGAGTTTGATATAACACCAATACACCTTACCATTCATAAAAAATTAGGTTGGTAGAGCCATATAACTCATAAATCAAGTGAATTTTGGAAAAGGTTGTGATCTCAAGTTAAAAATCTTGGAGAAAGAAGACGAATGATGATTTGTGTGTGTACAAAACAATGTTTAAAACATTGATTGGTATGAACCCATTTCATATTATCTATGGTAATTAATTCCACTTACTAGTGGATCTTGAGCATCGATCATATTGGGATATAAAAATATGAATATAGATATGAAAAAAACAAGAAAGAGATTACTATTGTAGCTAGGTGTGTTAAATAACTTAGGATAGATGCATATGATAATTCAAGGATATATAAAGAGAAGACCAATAAATGTAATAATAAAAGAATTTCCTAAAAAACATGTGCACCTAAAGAAAAGGAAATGTTATTTAACTCACATTTGATATTGTTTCTAAGTATAGTGAAATCAGGGTGGTCAGGATCATTCATGGTTCTTAAGATGTTTACACATAGAGAAATTGAAATACAAAGGGAGCATTTACCCCAATTCAAGTTCAATGGCCAGTGGTTAATTATTTACATGGAATATTTCCAAGAGGGTTTCATTCACTCCTTAAATTATTATTATGGTTCTCAAAATGAATGTCTAGAAGTCAACTTTAAATGAAGCATTGATTATGGGTAAACCTAGGTATGTTCTCAAATGATAGAAAAAAATTATCCCTTTTTAATTACTTTAGATTTTTTTGGATGTTAAGAGTGTCCCTTAGAAATAATCCTTGAGTAAAACCAAAGGAATCATCCTTCCCATCCTATTCCATGAGAGGGAGTACAAGAGTTAGTGGTAGGGTGGGTTTTCAAGGAAAGAAAACACACACAATGGTCCAGCTACATTGACCATTTGATCATTACTAGGGTATTATCATGCCATTGTGGGGGGTGTAATTTTATTTCAGTTATATAGAATCAACTTGAGGACATGGCCTTACTAAGGGCTTCTATGACCTGGTTGTGTCTGCCCATTTAAAAAAGGGTTGTGACTCTCCTACCATGACCTTCACCACACTATGTCTGTCACAAGAAGGCCATATCCATTTATTTTCGACATGGAAAGAGCTATTTATCAACATGCATCTAGGTATTAACTCACAAAAGATATCAAGGGATGAAGTTGAAAAAATCCCCCCATGGGGGGGGGGGATTCATATGTAGGCTATTGGTTTTCAAGAGGTAATTTGAAAAATTAAAAATAAACTTAAGGTTAAAAAAATAAAAAAAATGGGTTGGACTCAGTAGAGAAGCACTTAAATAATAGACAGTCATCGATGATAAAAAAATACCACATATCATGGGATATTTAGTGCCAGATTTTATTAGCAATTAATAGAAATCACTGATAAAAAGGGAATCTTTATCAGTTCTAGATAAAAACGAATAAAGGATTATTTTATCAATGCTAAATAAATTACTACTAAAAGTATAGTCTTTTTCATGACATTTTTTAGCATTGATAAAGGTTGACTTTATCAGTGGTTTTATTGACATAGATAAAAGACTTATATAAATTTTACTAAAAAAATATTATCAACATATAAAAAATTATCATATTTATATTCAAAAATTAATTTTAAATTACATTAATTAATTACAAAATGCATGTATATGATTAATAAAAATATAAAATATATATTTTTTTAATAAAACGTTTTATAAATAAAAGAGATATATTGATAATATGTGTTGTTTTAATTTATATATTTATATCAATATCTATGTGTGAATACGTGAATGTGTTTTGTTGTGTGTGTCTGTGTTTTGTGTATGTGTATATATATGTTGTACGTGTATAGATGTATGTATGTGTACGTACTAATGCATATATGTATGTGCACATGTGTATATGGGATATATATATGTGTGTGTATATATGTGTATGTGTATGTATAGTACATGTGTATATGTGTATGTATGGCATGAACTATTCATTTTTAATATTATCTCACATATAATGTGTTTTGTTTTATTTTTGATATAATATTTTTGGGATTAATTCATTTTTTTTAAATTTATACATATTTATTTACTAATTACTATTTATAATTTGTTTTAATTTATATGATTAGTATTTATTCTATTTCATTTAATTATTTTTATTATATATATATATTAAAATTTATATAATTAAGTTATTTAAATAAATTTTTAATATTTTCCTCATTTCTATATGTTTTCGCAATTCATGTAGTTAATCGTATATGAATTAATTTTTTAAATAGTTTTTATATTAAATTTTATTTATTCATTTTTAATATTCTTTCATTTTATTTATTCATTTTTAATATTTATTGAATTTAATATTTCTGGGATTTAATCATTTTCTAATATTTATTTATACATATATTTATTTATTATGTAGTATTTTAAGTTTTTTTTTTGTAATTTATATGAATAATATTTATCTATTTTTTTTATTAATTTTGAACATTTAAAATATGTTTGAAATTTATATAATTAATCTATTCGAATGAAATTTTTAATAATTTTTAATTTAAATTGTTAATATTCTTGTAATTTATTTAATTTTATTTATCTATTTTTAATATTATTTGATTAATTTTTTTTCATTTTTGATATTTATTTATTTTTAATATTTTTAGAATTTATTAATTTTTTAAAATTTATACAAATTTATTTAATATTTTATGATATTTTTAATATGTTTATAATTTATATGATTAATATTTAGTCATTTTTATTTGTAAATTTTTAATATTTTTAATATGTTTGAAATTTATAAAATTTACTCTAATAAATGGGTTTAAATTTTAATATTTTTTTGTCAATATAATTCATTTTTAATAATTTTGTTATTTATATAATTAATAAAATCTATTTATTCATTTTTATTCATTTTTATGTGTAAGTAATTTATGTAGTCAATGTCTCAAATTCACTTTTTAAATATTTTTTAATTTAATTTATTTTATTTATTCATTATTAAAATTATTACATTTAATATTATTTATTCATTTTTGTATTTATTAATTTATAATATTTTTGGGATTTATTAAGATTTTAATATATATTTATACATACGTTTAGACTCTATTTTAATATCCTAAATATGTTTTTATCATATGTGATTAATATTTTTTCAATTATATTTATTGGACTGTAATATTTTTAAAATGTTTGAAATTTATATAATTATTTTTTTTAATGCACTTTCTAACATTTTGTTCATTCCTCTATGTGTTTACAAAACATTTAGTCAATATTACGAACAAAACATTATTATTTACTATGTTTTAATACCCTTTGCATGATTTTAATACTTGTGAATGTAATGAGTATTAATTTGGGTAGGTTTAGGTAATACTTTTAAAACCTAACCCCTATCTAAACTCGATTATAGGGTTCCTGAACCCAAAATATATTTAAAAACATTTACTGGTCATTATATTTATAAAATTATATTTATAAATAAATATATTTATATTTATATATAAATATACTTATAAATGTATATTTACTATATTTATAAAATTATATATTAATAATTTTTAAAAAATATAATTATTTAAATTAATATTTATATATTCATAAATAATTAATTATATATTTAAATAATTATAATATTAAAATAAATATGTTTAAAGAAAAAGTATATTTACTATATTTATAATTTGATATTTATAATTAGATATAATTATATATTAAAAAATATATATAGTTATGTTGGATCCCAGGACACCTAGAGGGGGGAGGAGTGAATCAGTGTGTCAACGTTTTCTTTTAAAGTATCTGATCTTCTCCCATATTGATAGGAACGCGTTGAACCTGTATGATGGATATGAACAACAATTAAACAATCACATGCAAAGAGATCACACAACACTTTTACTTGGTTCACCACAAAGGGCTACGTCCAAGGAGCATACGCCGGAAATATGTTAGTTGTACCAAAATCCACTAATCTTCCGTAGTTGTGGAGTAAAAGAGTTTGGACATAGTCACTATGTGCTAGGCACACTTCCTTTACAGTAATTTAGGGATATTTCACTGCATCCATCGGAAAACTTCTGTTGACTCCCCCTTGCTCACTACCATGGGAGAAGTATTACTCGGTTTATTGACTTGAGGGTCTCTTCAACAGATTTGCATTGAAATCTTTGTCTCAGTCCATCATGAGACACTACTAGCATCAAAGTCTTGAATTGATGCACTAGAGTGCACTGGTCGCACAAATCAGATATTCAAAAGCCTGTCAGAAGCAAAACACCACACTTGGGTGCAATACCTCAACTTGCACACAAGATTTGTGAATTGTCGCAAAATATGACTTTCGCGCAACCCCTACTTTCCGTGTAACCTTTATATTTCGTTAAACTACACCGAACGGTTCACTTGATCTTTTCATACTAAAGGAACACCTTACGCGCAAGATTAACTCTCTGTAATTACTTTGCGCGTAAATATTTCACGCATCAGTGCAACTGGATTTTCGTTGGAAAGTCATTAATTCTTTCATGGGAGTATCCACCTATTTATAGGCCTCGATGACCCAATGTGTAATTTTTCATTGCATCTTTGTCGATGCACGCATGATTCTTTCTGAGCACGCAAAACCTCTTTTGATGCCGCATTGAGCGCGTAAGTTTCTTTCATGAAACATCATCTTTCGCAGACGTTTATGTTTTCCATGCACTTTTTGCCTTTTCCATATTTGTATGTAATGATCCAAAAACAAGCCTTGCACACAAGTTTGAAAAAACCCTTCAATCATGCACGCAACTCCCTTTTCCAATAAAACTTTTCTCCATATTCAAATTTTTAGACTCAAAAAGTTTGAAAACACTGGGAAATGATTGCACCTTCAATACTATTGCTCTCCTGAACTGTATGATCACATTCCTGGAAAATTTCTTAACTTCAAATGAGGATTGACAAAAAACAAAAACCATAATCCATTTTCAGCATAAAATGGCCATGGTTCCAAAAATCTCCCCCTTTGATTTTGTTGTAAATATCTAGATAAATTTAATAGAGCAGTAGCCACAATCAAAACCTGATACAAAAGAATAAACTCATCCAACACTCTCAGTTTACGTGAGAAATGATCAATGTAGAAAATAAGAGGGAAGACATGGATTGTGTTCTCATGTGTTCAAATGAATGCTCTAACTTCTTTTTCATTAAATAAAAAGATTTTCTCCATTTACATTCTCTCCTTTGAAGATCTCCATTTTTCTACAACCATAATAACATTTCATCCTCCACATTTTCACATTGAATTTATCCATTTCTTCCCCATTGGAAATAAACCCAAAGAACTATATTTGAACATTGTAGATCTCAGAAGGTACTTCCTCTGGATTGTATCTCCCCCGTAACTCTACATCACTTCTAAAAACAGATTAACATAGTTAAGACAAATGGGGAAGGGAAAATTCCTAAACTTCTCATGCACTAGGAGGTGTATGAACACCAAGGTTAAACCGATGTTCCTCAAACACATATATTGATAGCGAATTGGTCACAATGTCAGCCACTTTCTCATCTGTTCCCACATGTTCCATGTTTATAATGCCTTGATCAACTTTTTACTTGATGAAGTGATATCTGATTTAAATATGTTTCGTACGAGAATGAAGATAAATATTCTTCGTAAGATCAATTGCACTCTTGTTATCACAGTAAATCACCACTGGTTGTTTTATCTCAACACCAATGTCAGTCAGTTACTGCTTCATCCAGAGTGACTGAGTGCATGCCTTTGTAGTAGATATATATTCAGCTTCAACAGTACTAAGATAAGCACTTTCCAATTTCTTTCTCAACCAGCCCACACATTTCTTACCAATATAGAATTCTCCACCACTGGTGGATTTTCTGTCCACTACATCCCTGGCCCAGTCTGTATCCCAAAATACAGATAATTCGTTATCTTTTCTTAAATGAAAGAATAAGCCATAATTTTGGGTCCTTGAATGTACCTAATGAATCGTTTAACTTCCACCATATGTTATTCCTTTGCATTACTTTGAAAGTGGGCCGCTAAACATATTTAAAATACAATATATGGACGTGTCGCTATCAGGTACAGTAATATACCAATGATTCTCCTATACATTGTAGGATCCACAGACATTCCATCCTCATGCTTTCTAAGTTTTGTTCCAACCAAAATTAGAGTCCCCATTAGTTTTGGAATCTTGCATATTAAATTTCTTTAATAGTTATTTTGCATAATTTTATTGAGAAACAAAAGTGTAATCCTTCTTCTGAACCACCTAAATCCCTAAGAAGTATGTGAGTTCGCCAATCATAGACATTTTAAATTCTAACATAATGTTATTAGAAAATTCTTCAACTGATCCCTACCTACTACCACCAAAGATAATATCATAAACATAAACTAGCACCATAAATTGATATTTTTGAGAATTATTGACATAGAGATTGTGATTTATAACTATTTTTAATTTCTACTTCTTGAGATAAGAATCTTTCTAGGAATACCATACTCACTATGCCTGTTTTAATCCATATAGGGCCTTCTTTAGTTTGAAAACCATCATTTCATTATTGCCAAGAATGAAACCCACAAGTTGCTCAATATATACTTCTTCTTCCAAGACACCATTTAAGAATGTTGTCTTGACATAAATTTGAAACATTTTATATCCTATTTAGATTACCATGGCAAGAAACAACATGATTGAATCGAGTCTCGCTACTTGAGAAAATGTCTCCTTAATATCAATGCCTTCAATTTATGAATATCCTTTACAGACCAAACAAGCCATATTTCTTATCACATTTCCATGATCGTCAAATTTGTTCTTGGAAATACACTTTGTACCAATCATATTGTGACCTTTGGGTATCTTGAAAAGATCCCAAGTATGATTTTTCTCAATATGATCTAACTCTTCTTTCATTTCTTTTACACAATACTCATCCTTTGAACCTTCGTCAAATGAAGATGGTTCCACAACTGATAGAAATGTATATTATACATTATTCTGCATTCTCCTTGTCAGTGTAGGTGCATTTTGATCCCCGATAATGTTGGACTGATCAATCCCTTCTCCTCGATTTCTCTTGTGGGGTTTCATCAAATTTGTTCCAGCTATGTCTTCCTCTTATGAATCTTCTTCTCAGTCAACATCATGATGTTCCTCCTAACAGTTTTTTAGACCTTCCTCTACCTCTTTATTAACATTTTTTTCATGTTCAAATTTTCCTAATTTTCTATCACATCAACAAAATAATTCATTAAAGCATTCATTTTTTTCTCTTCAATGATATTAACATACCTAATTTCTACAATTCTTTCTAAGCTATTATTGAAAAACATGTAGGATTTTCTATTCATTGAGTATCTGAGAAATATTACTTCGTCTGCATTGTCTCCATACATCCCTTGATTTCTTTCTTTGTTTCAGATGAAACATTTTCTTCCAAAAACACAAAAATATTTCAAATTGGTCTTCCTTCCATGAAACAATTCATATGGTGTATTTTTCTCACCCATATATATCGTTGTTCAATTTTAAATATACACTATAGCTGGAACTACCTCTTTCTAGTAATGTTAAGGAATACAAATCTTGATTTGAATAGTTCTAGCCATGTTGTTTTCTTGTCGATTCCTATACTGAACAACTCCATTTTTCTATGGTGTTCTCACAGTAGACACCTCATGTTGTATCCCATGCTTCTTTGGGTAATTTTAAAATTCAATGGATGTGTATTCCCATCCATTGTAAGACTGGAAGACATTGATCATTTGTCCAGTATCATTCTCAGTAATTTTCCAATAGGTTTTCATGCAATCAAGAACTTGTCTCTTCCTATGTGTAATAATCACACATTACATTCTTATGTAATCATATATAAAAATAACAAAGTACATTTATTTATGTGTTATGACAATATTTATTGGCCCATATATGTTTGTATGAATGAGATCAATGAGATTATATGCTATTTTATTCTTTGGATGGTAGAAATTGTGTAACGCCCCAACCCCAGTTACCCAGAGTCGGTGCATTATTACATAACATTGGCATGATCACAAAAGATCAAGTCTCTAAAGACTGATTAGTTTAGTAGCCTTGGAATAACTAGATACATTCATAAAGTTTACATTACATCATAAAATAAACACTAAAACAACAAAGTCTCCATAGTCAACACTCATATCCCCTCATACTATCCCTGCAGGTCATTCATAAAATACTTTTTCACATCCTTGGAAAAATAAAACACAGAAAGGGGTGAGCTCAGATGCCCAGTAAGGATAACAATATAGCGGAAACTTTCATAAATAAGAATAAACATTTAAGGCAATGTATAACTAAAACAAAAGCCTTTTAAACTTGAACTTCATCATAATATGGAAGAAATAAAATGAAATAATGCAATTTACTTATTCACATGGATATTCTACTTATCGAATAATCACATGCAATATCAATAACCACTTTCATAATGATGGAATGCATAATGAAAAACTATCATAACTACATAGTCAAGGCCTTGTTCCAAGACTAAAAATAAGATTTTGTCAAGGCCTTGTGCCAAGACACCAGTTTGTCTCATGAGACCTACCGAGGCATCGAGGAGCTAGATTGGGCTCCACCTGTCCCTTATTAAGTCCAATTCATTCCTCATATGAACAGGTTTAAACATAACATAAACATTCGTATTAAAACTAGCATACAAAATGTCACTACATTATCCATAAACCATGAAATGTATAAAAATAACACATCCAAAGTCAAACATATCACAAAACCTTCATTACGATATGGAAGTTTTTTATCATAACAAATCAACTCCAAATAAGCTTAAAAATCTTCAAAGGATGTTGACATAGATGAAATAGAAACTATTTGAGAGAAATATCTATTTTTTTGAAATCATTTAAAAGTCACATAATTATAAAATAAAAAGTTCACATTGAAAATATCCTTATAAGCTTGTAAGGGAAGCTTCAAAGATTTTATAATGGTGGAAAATAGTCACACCTATCGTATAAGTTAAAAAAGACATTCTTAACTTAATTCTATCGAAAAGGTTAAAAAGAACCTTGTTTGGAAAACAACAGAAAGATTCCTTTATAAACTTCTTATAAAAAGTAAATCAAGGGTATAAATGACTTTAAACCATAGTCTATTAAATAGTAAAAATGATTTGAAATATATTTTTAAAAAACATGGATGTGGATGATAAAGAGGTCCCAGTAGAAAATTACGTATAAACAACCTCGGATAATGAAGAGATTGTAAAATAAACCCTTACCATGTACTTTTCCTTAGTTGAGGGTACGTTAAACTCTTGTATAATTTTGAAATAATTTTTATTAAATTATACAATAATCATATACATTAATATGATATCATATATGATCTTTTAACATTGCTTTGTTAATAATATCTTAGTATTATCGTCTTTTTGGGTGTTAAATTAATCGTTTTCTTTTATATGTTTTGTTACATACGTCATGTTTGTTATGGATAGGTTGTGTCTTATTCATATACAGAATGATATCAAGTCCTTAAAATTTATTTTTTATCATCAAATGAGAACTAGACTTGCATGGATACGATAGGGAATTAATCTCATCGCGTTCATGGAGACGGTTGTCTGTACGTACGCACGAGCGACAATATCATTCTTTTTATATTAAAATAATATATAATTGGATGGTATATCATATATAAAGAATCATTATCATGTTATATTTATTATTTACATCAATTACACATCATTATCATAGCCATCCAAATAATAATGTTTTGAATAACAATTACACCACGACGTGGATACGGTAAGTCGTACGTACGCATGTATGGTGACATGTCATTCAAAGGATAGATAGAATACTGAATATGGTTGTACCATATTTATAATAATATCACTATATATAGAAGATACTAAAGTTATTATTTTAGAATGGAGATAACAAAGAAAGAAGAATTTGAAGAAGAAAGGAACTTGAAATAGGGTGGTGAAAACATTACCTCTTCTTCGGGTTATTCCTTTTGATTTGATCAAATGGAATACTTAGGTTGGCTTTCTGATCAAACTAAGGAATCTAGGTCAAAGTGAGGGAAGTTTAGAGAATATTTTGACCAGCGTCGTCCGATCCAAAAGGATTTGGAGGTATGAAGAATTGGTTATAAGTGGATTCCTTTTATAAGGGGGAGGAGGGTCTCTTTTGGAAAAACCGAAAGAATTAATTTATAATAAATTCATATTTGGTTTCTAATAAATAAAACGGTATTATTCAAAGTATAAGGTAATTATGGGTCTAAATTATTTCATACAATATATTTTAGATAGGTTTGGGTCACTATATTAACCTTATCATTTATATTTAACTCTTAGTTAAATAGTTTGACATTTACCATGTCACTTTGTATTTCTATATTATATGGTTAATAAAATTACTATGTACTTCCAAGCGACCCCCCAAGTGGTCCATTAATGATAAAACTATAATTATATAAGTCCTTTGACCAAACCATATATTTTCAGAAATAGAATATGAATTAATAATATAATTTTTTTTTTGAAAACTATTTTTTGTCAATTTTGACACTATTTAATAATTAATTTATGTTAAAGGCATAAAAAATTATTAATTCAAACCAATTTCATTTAGGAAATCATAAAATGTCATATTAATCAATAAAATTCGTGTATGTCATCAAAACTTTCAAATTATATTTATTTTAATATTTATAATACCAATTATTTGATTCTTTCATTAATAAGGAAAATACTGCATCATTATTATTTCATAAATAAATTTAATTATTCAATGTATGAAAATTATAAATAAAATACAATTATGTAGGAAATAGTTTTATCTTTATAATGAATATTTATAGTCGAAAATATAACATATATAACCCTATGTAAAAATTGTTTTTTTAAAGATATATGCTTATGTCGTTTTTGTATTTACTTTAACTTCATTAATATAAAGTGTCATTATCACTTACAAGTGGATCCATGAGGTCCCAAAATCGACCCAAAGATGCCCATGGTCAGACATGTATCAACCAATACAGTTAGGACACGTTTTAGGGTAATTTATTATTATTATAATATTATATGTTTACCCTTATTTATCGGATTTACCCTTTAACCACGGTAAAAAAAATATTTACCAAAGTAATTATTCAAAATGTCTAAAAATAAAAGTTACCTATATACACAATTTGGACCTATGGATTCTAAATATGGAATCTATTTTTCTAAATTCAAAACACAGAAGTGTCAGTAATTAATTTAAAATTATTTCTCGTTGTTAAAACAAAAAGCGTGTTTTTAAGAAATAATAACTATCAAAAGATTGACACTTGGTTAAGTCCAGTTTAAATGTGAATTTATATCCAATGATTAACATTAGATTAAATGGTAAAAATATAATCTAATTATACTCTAAAATCACTCAAATTAATAATTTAACACTATTAATTATTTCGATTAAAAAATTTGTTTTTAATTAAAATTTAGTAATTTTCAATATTCATCAAAATATGAAAGTTATCAGAAAAGTACCAAAACTTCACCCTAATCTAATTTCGATATTCTGAATCTCAAAATGCAGTCCATTTTGAAAGATAAAATGTATAAAATTTAAAAAATTGGGTATTAGTATTCATAACGGATAGTTTGATTGGTTGTGGTGTGTGTTAGAACTCGAAGTTGCGTACAACACACGCTACTGTATTATTCAAAGAGAAGTGTACCGTGGAATCTTGGGGTGTAACATTCTCCCCTCCTTCAAATAATTTCATCCTCGAAATTTCTATAATACTACCGCATGAAAAGACTCGTGTGATTTTTCATCATAAATTCCTCAGGTTCCCTCGTGGCCTCTTCCATATTATGGTTTTTCCATAGAACTTTTACCAGATGAGTTGTACGGTTTCTTATAACTTCTTCTATTGTATCAAGAATCCTGACGGGCTCTTTGCAATAAGATAGATCGGGTTCCAGTTCTAATTACTCATAGATGAGTACATGCATTGGGTCATGCATGTATTTTCTCAACAGTGATACGTGGAACACATCATGACCTTTGGAGAGACTTGGAGGCATTACCAAATGGTAAGCTACATCCCCAATTCATTCTAGAATTTTGAATGTTCCGGGGTACCTAGGACTCAATTTTCCCTTCTTACTGAAACGTATAACACCCTTCCATGGAGATACCATCAAGAAAACATGATCTCTTACCTGAAATTCTAAATCCTTCTTTCAGCTGTCAGCATATCTCTTCTGCCTACTTTGAGCTGCTTTGATGTGGTTTTGGATTACCTTCACCTTTTCCATCATTTCCTCCACCAGTTCCGGGCCTATAAGTTTTCTTTCACCAACATCATACCAACAGGTTGGGGTGAGACATCTCTTTCCATATAATGTTCATATGGTGCCATCTGAATACTCTAATTGAAGCTATTCTTATAAGAAACTTATACCAGAGGTAAATATTGATCCCACATACCTTGAATGTCATGTGAGAATGATCTCAACATGTCCTCTAAGTACTTAATAGTCAGTTCTTATTGTCCATCAGTTTGGGGGTGGTAAGAAGTGCTCAAACGACGTTCAGTATCCAGGGATTTCTAAAGACTTTTCCAGAATCATTAAGTAAAACGGGGATCACGATAAGAAACAATCGATAGGTGTACTCAATGAAGTCTCACAACTTCAGTAATATATAGTCTTCCTAGATATTCAAGTGGTAGATCGACTCTTATAGCAAGAAAATGTGCTGAATTGGTAAGACGATCAACAATAACCCATATTGACTCATTCCTTCTAGGAGTCTTTGGTAGCACCATGACAAAGTCCATCGTAATATTATCCCATTTCCACTCTGGTATGGGAAGAGGTTGCAAGACTCCTCCAGGCTGTTTCCTTCCAGCTTTCACTTGTTGACAAACCATACATCTTGACACAAAATCATAAATCTCCCTCTTCATGTTGTCCCACCAAAAATATTCCTTCAAATCTCTATACATTTTGTTGCTCCCAGGGTGTATAGAGAAATTGGATCTATGAGCATCATCTAACAATTCCCTTTTCAGATCAGTTATATCGGGAACACAAAGTCTCTTCCCAAATTTCAAAATTCCTTCTTCATACACAAAGTCTCTCAATCTCCCATCATTCACAGCTTTAATATTCTTTTAAAACTCTTCATCATCGGTCTGAGAACTCTTTATCCTTTCTAGTAAAGATGGTTTGGCAACCATTTGAAAAAGTATCGATGTTTCACCATCCATGGTAATTCCCATATCCATCTTCACTAGATCCCTGAAAATAGGATCCCTTTCAATTCTCATCATGTTCAAAACTCCATGATCGTTTCTGCTCAAAGCATTTTCCACCTTATTTTCCTTCCCCGGGTGGTAGTGTATCGTGAAATCATAATACTTGATTAGTTCGAGCCATCGCCTTTGCCTCATGTTGAGTTCTTTCTGTGAGAAAATGTACTTCAAACTCTTGTGATCAGTATAAATATCACATTTTTCACCATAGAGATAATGTCTCAATATCTTCAAAGCAAAAATTATAGCAGCTAACTCAAGATCATGAGTAGGATAGTTTTTCTCATGAATTTTCAGTTGTCTTGATGCATAGGCAATAACCCTATCATTCTGCATAAGGACACAACCAAGTCCTTTCTTTGAAGAATCACTATAAATAACAAAACCATCATTCCCCAATGGTAGAGTCAATATAGAATCATTGACTAATATTCCCTTAAGTTCTTCAAAACATTATTCACACACTTTTTTCAAAACAAATTTAACCCCTTTATGTGTGATCTTTGTTAATGGTTTAGGCAATAAAGAAAAGTTCTGGATGAAATGCTGATAATAACCTGCTAAGCCTATAAAACTGCGTACCTCGGTTATACTCATTGGTGTTGGACATTATTCTATTTCTCTTGTCTTAGAAGGATCAACAGAGATTATATACTTAGAGACAATATGGCCAAGAAAAGATATCTCCTAAATCCATAATTCACACTTTCTAAACATCCCATATAATTCATGTCTTCTAAGAGTCTTCAGGATAATGCGCAAGTGATTTTCAGGATCTTCGTAGATTTTGGAGTATACCAAGATATCATAAATAAATACCACCACAAAATCATCGAGATATTCCTTGAAAACTCTATTCATTAGATCCATGAATACAAAGGGTGCATTATTCAATACAAAAGGCATTACTGTAAACTCATAATGCCCGTACCTAGTTCAAAATGATGTCTTCAGAATGTCTTCCTTCTTCATACACAACTGATGGTATCCAGATCGAAGGTCAATGTTTGAAAAGTATTGATCTCCATGAAGTTGGTTGTATAAATCATCAATGCGAGGCATGGGATACTTGTTATTTTTTTTATAGCATTGATCTCCCTGTAGTCGATACATAACCTCATAGATCCATCTTTCTTTTAAAAAAAATAGACAAGGGCTCCCCATGGAGAAACACTAGGGTGAATAAATCCCTTATTACTCAGTTCCTCTAGTTGTTTCTTTAGTTCAACTAATTCTACAATGGCTATTCTATAAGTGGTTTTTGATATAGGCCTTGAACCAAGAATTAAATCAATGGAAAACTCAATTTCTTATTCTAGAGAATGTACACGTAAATATTCTGGAAACACATAAAAATATTCTCTCACAATAGGTACATCCTCTATTTGAACATTCCTTTCCTCACCCACAGTCATTTCATTCTCTTCCTCCCCCATAATTGAATTTAGTTGAGCTACTGTGGGTGGATCTATGTAAGAATTAGGTGTGACAATTCCTCTCTAAATATATGGTGTTCCTTATAATCATCATAAAAAATAGTAACCTTCTTATTCTTACAATAAATTTTTTGCTTCATTGTCTGAAATCCAATCCATACTGAGGATTATATCAAATTCAATCATAGGCATGATGATGAGATCCGCAGATAAAGAACATTTATGTGCTCTAACGGAGACTAATTCACAAAACTTTGTTGCAATGATACTTCCCTTATGAGTTTTGACTGACAACTCACTTGTTAAATCAAATTGGAAATATCTAATTTTCTTAGAATACTGGGAATATATGAAACAATGCGATGACCCTGAATCAAATAATGCATTTTCTAAACTTGAGGAAACCATTAAATTACTTGCCACTACTCTTTGGGAGCTTCTACCTCAGCAGTAGTGATAGAATAAGCTTGGACTTGATCCCTTGGACTCTTCTGAGGTAAGTTCCCCTGACTCTTAGGACATTCATTTACATAATGTCCCATCTCCCTGCAGTTGTATCAATGAACATCAGTAGCTTCTTTATTCACCTTGTAATCACGAGCTTGGTGGCCTTTTTCACCACACTTGGAACAGAATCCCATTCCATTCAAGAAAGTACCAGGGTGTTTCTTCCCACATTTACTATAGGATGGATATTCAACTTTTCCCTTCTTCCCCTTATTTCAATTTTCAGAGTGATCATCAGATCTCTTCTTCTCTTGATTTTCTCTAAAGTCATAAGACTTAGAGAATTCTTTTTTTGTCTTGATAGCACATGATACAATATCATTGTACAATGAGAAGGATTGTGAGACTAATGATCGACAGAGAAATGGTTTTAACCCATCAAAGAAATGATCAATCTTACTTCTTGGGTTATGTATATAATCTGCAGTATACCTCGCTAGCCTTGTAAAGTTAGCCTCATACTTTGCAACATTCTCATCCTCCTTTTTTCTTAGACTCAGAAATTGCCTTTCCATATCTTCTCGATGGTCATGAGGAAAGTATTTTTCTAAGAAAACATATTTTAACTACCTCAATTCCATATTTGATACTTCATCATCTTCCTTTGAATTTTGAATCAATTACCACCATTGATCAGCATCTCCAGTGAGGCGGTAAACTGCCATCATAACTTTTTCCCGTTTAATACTCCCCAAAGCCTGAGATATTTTCTCTATGGAACTTATCCATTTCTCATATACTAAGGTATTTGTACTCCCATTGAATGTTGGTGGTTGTTTCCTCATGAAGCGGTCTTACATTGATCCTCCATGCTGCGGATCAGGGTGCTCCATACGGGTAAGGTTATTATTCACAACCTAAGTGAGTTGTCCCAGTACAATGATTAGCTGATCAACACCAGTTGTATCACCAGCTCCACAATAATTATCTTAAACACGGGGGAAATACCTACATGGAGTGCATGCATTGATACAGTTTACATTTCTTCCACTAGGCTCCATTTCTAAATAATGGCATAAACTAGATCAGTTTATGAATCAAAATACACAATTCAATACTTGTAAAATACTTAACATAAATTGAAATATTTATGGATATAATCCATAATCATAAAAAAATGTTTTCTTTTAGGAAGTATATACTCAAAAAACCTTCAAAATAATTTTTAATAAAAATGAGAATTATCCTAAGAATATCCCCCGGGAGTGTCATAAACAAGAGTGCAGCAAGGCCCGTTGTCGTGCACCAGTTCCTGTTAAAGTCTAGATCAAAGCGGTCTTTTCAGGTTTTACCCCTAGGTAAATCTGTGCCAGATCCGCCTCTACTTGCTCGTATCCATACATGGATGTAATGCTTGGAAAACTCACACAATATATACAATACAAAAATTCTAGTAAGTTCTTCTATACTAATCCTCAAAGTCCATCTTATGTCTATGTGCTCTAATCAGAGTTTATCTAAATCTAGTTTCCAAGGTTTGTACCAAACTTCCTCTGATACAAACTGTAACGCCTCGACCCCAGTTAACTAGAGTCAGTGAATTATTACATAACATTGGAATGATCACAAAAGATCAAGTCTTGAAAGGCCAATTAGTTTAGTATCCTTGTAATCACTAGATACATTCATAAATATTACATTACATCATAAAATGAACACTATAACAAAAAAGTCTCCATAGTACACACTCATATCCTATCATAATATCCCTGCAGGTCATTAATAAAATACTTCTTCACATCTTGGGAAAATTAAAACATAGAAAGAGGTGAGCTCAGATGCCCAGTAAGGATAACAATATAGCGGAAAATTTCATAAATAAGCATAAACATTTAAGGAAATGTATAACTAAAACAAAATCCTTTTAAAATTGAACTTCACCATAATATGGCAGAAATAAAATGAAATAATTCCATTTACTTATTCACATGGATATTCTACTAGTCGAATAATCATATGCAATATCAATAACCACTTTCATAATGATGGAATGCATAATGCTAGACTATCATAACACATAGTCAAGGCCTTGTACCAAGACTACAAATAAGATTTTTTCAAGGCCTTGTGAAAAGACACTAGTTTGTCTCATGAGACCTACCGATGTATCAAAGAGATATAGCGGGTTCCACCCTTCACTTATTAAGTCCAATGCATTTCTCATATGAACTGGTTTAAATATAACATAAACATTCGTAGTAAAACTAGCATACGAAATGTCAATACTTTCTCCATAAACCATGAATGGTATAAAAATAACACATCCACAGTCAAAAATATCACAAAACCTTCAATAAAATATGGATGTTTTTTATCATAATAAATCAACTTCAAATAAGCTTAAAATCCATCAAATGATGTTGACATAGATGAAATCAAAACTATTTGAGAGAAATATACCTTTTTTTAAATCATTTAAAAGTCACATAATTATAAAATAAAACATTTACTTTGAAAATATCCTTATAAGCTTGTAATGTAAGCTTCAAAGATTTTATAATGGTGGAAAATATCTGCACCCTCCATATAAGTTAAAAAAGACATTCTTACCTTAATTCTGTCGAAAAGGTTAAAAAGGACCTTGTTTGGAAAACGACAGAAAGATTCCTTTATAAACTTCTTATAAACAATCAATAAAGGGTATAAATGAATTTAACCCATAGTCTGTAAAATAGTAAGAATGATTATAAATACATTTTTTAGAAACATGGATATGGATTATAAAGAGGTCCCAATAGATAATTACGTATAAACAACCTCAGATAATGATGAGATTGTGAAATAAACCCTTACCTTGTACTTTTCCTTGGTTGAGGGAAGTTTAAACTCATGTATAATGGTGAAATAATCATCATTAAATTATATAATAATCATATACATTAATATGATATCATAAATGATCTTTTAACATTACTTTGTTAATAATATCTTAGTATTATCGTCGTTTTGGGTGTTAAATTACTCGTTTTATTTTATATGTTTTGTTACATAAGTCATGTTTGTTATGGATAGGTTGTATCTTATTCATATACATAATTATATCAAGTCCTTAAACATTATTTTTTATCATCAAAGGAGAATTAGACTTTCATGGATATGATAGAGAATGAATCTCATAGCGTTCGTGGAGACGGTAGTCCGTACGAACGAACGAGTGACAATATCATTCTTTGGATATTAAAATAATATATAATTGGATGGTATATCATATATACATAATAATTATCATGTTATATTTATTATTTAAATCAATTACACATCATTATCATACCCATCCAAATAATAATTTTTTGAATAACAATTACACCATGACGTGGAGACGGTAAGCTGTACGTACACACGTATGGTGACATTTCATTCAAAGGACGGATAGAATACTGAATATGGTTGTACCATATTTATAATAACATAAAAGTATATATAAGATATGGGAGTTATTATTTTATAATGGAAATAACAAAGAAAGAATAAGTTGAATAATAAAGGAACTTGAAAGAGGGTGGTGAAAACATTACCTCTTCTTGAGGTTCTTCCTTTTGATTTGATCAAAAGGGCTCCTTAGGTTGGTTTTATGATCAAAATAAGGCCTCCAAATTGAAGTGAGGGAAGTTGAGAGAATATTTTCTAAGGTTTTGGCAGAGACAAAAGGCTTTGAAGGTATGAATAATTGGTTAGAAGTGGTGTCCTTTTATAAGGGGGAGGAGGGTCTCTTTAGAAAAAACTTAAAGTATTAATTTATAATAAATTCATATTTAGTTTCTAATGGATCCAAAGTGAATTATTCGAAGTATAATGTATTTATGGGTTGAAATAATTTCATAAAATATATTTTAGATAGGTTTGGGTCACTATATTAACTTTATCATTTATATTTAACTCTAAGTTAAATAGTTTGACATTTACCATGTCACTTTGAATTTTTATATTATATAGTTAATAAACTTACTATATACTTCCAAGAGACCCCAAAATAGTCCATTAATGATAAAAATATCATTATATAATTCCTTTGTCCAAACAATATATTTTTAGTAATAGAATATGAATTAATAATATAATACTTGTTTTAAAAACTCTTTTATGTCAATTTTGACACTATTTAATAATTGATTTTAGTTAAAGTCTTAACAACTTTATTAATTCAAAACAAATTAATTTAATAAATAATAGAATTTCATATTAATCAATAAAATTCGTGGATGGAATCAAAACTTTCAAATTATATTTATTTTAATATTTATAATACCAATTATTTGATTCTTTCATTAATAAGGAAAATATTGCATCACTATTGTGTCATAAATAAATATAAATATTCAATGTCTAGAAATTATATATAAAATACAATTATGTAGGAAATATTTTTATATTTCTAATTATTATTTATAGTCCAAAATATTACATATATAACCCTATATAAAATTTTATTTTTTAAAAGATATATGCTTATGTCATTTTTTATTTACTTTAACTTAATTAATATAAAGTGTCATTATCACTCACAAGTGGATCCATGGGGTCCCAAAATCGACCTAAAGATGCCCATGGTCGGAAATCTATCAACCCATAGGGATAGAACACGTTTTAGGGTAATTTATTATTATTATAAGATTATTTTTTTTACCCTTAGTTACCGGATTTACCCTTTAACCACGATAAATAAAATATTTACCGATGTAATTATTCAAAATGTATAAAAATAAAAGTTACCTATTTACACAATTTGGACTTCCTGATTCTAAATATGGAATCCATTTTTCTAAATTCAAAACACGGAAGTGGAGGTAATTAATTTAAAATTAATTCCCGTTGTTAAAACAAAAAGCTTGTTTTTAAGAGATAATAACTATCAAAAGATTGGCACATGCTTATGTCCAGTTTAAATGTGAATTTATATCCAATGACCAACATTAGATTAAATGGTGAAAATATAATCTAATTATACTCAAAAATCACTCAAATTCATAATTTATCACTATTAATTATTTTGATTAATAAAGTTTTTTTTAATAAAAATTTAGTAATTTTCACTATTCATCAAAAAATGAAAGTTATCAAAAAAGTATCAAAAATTCACCCTAAGATAATTTCGATATTCCAAATCCAAAAATGATCAATATATTGAAATATAAAATGTATAAAATTTCAAAAAGTGGGTATTACTATTCATAACGGCTAGTTTGATTGGTTGTGGTGTGTGTTAGAACTCGAAGTTGCATACAACACATGCTACTATATTATTTAAAGAGAAGCGTACCGTGAAGGCTTGGGGTGTTAAAAATTGCCTACCATATTTCCTCGCATATAGGAATCACATTACTTTTCACGTTCACACTTCATATTAGGGATATCCATGAATATATTTAGTTTTGATATATTTTTCCATGTATTTCTGATTGATGTGCCCCAATCTTCGATGTTACATATTGTTTTCCTCTTAAACTGTTAGGTAGAAACTTTTCTCTTTGATGTCGACCTGATAGAAGTTTCCATCTATTCTACATACTGTCATAAGAGGATTCCCATACTTTCCCCTTATAGTACAACCATTATTGTTGAATGTCACAATTAGACTTGAGTCACAGAGCTGAATCACACTTAGAATATTATGATACAGACCATCCACATAAAGGACTTCAGTTTTCTTCAGCTCTCTATTAGCTAGCTTAGTACTTCCACAACCTTTTCTCTTCAAATCACCATCGTTATCGAACCTCACTGTTCCATCGACCGTTTTCTTGACATATGTTAGTAAGTCTTCATTATCCATCATATAGGGCGAATACCCTCTATCAAGAATAAAGTTTCTGTTATTCTCTGTAGCATTGAGGGATACTTCTACAAGATTGGATTTTTCAATTTTCCACTTTTGTTTCCATGATTTATTGTGTTGAGTGTATAACACTAATGGACTTGCAACTCTATCTTCTGTGTACCAGGTTTTTTCACATTCAATCTCTTCATCAAGAGGGTAAAAATTGTTTTAAAGAGCAATACAGTATTGTTGATGAATATTGAATTTTTTTATCTTTGATATGAGGTGTCTGTTTCACTCCTCTGCCTATAATAAATAGCTTTATGGCCAAATTTAGAACAATGAAAACAATATCCATAGAAATATTTTCTTCTAAAAGAATTAGGATATGAATTTATTCTCATTTTTTGAACTATCATCTCTTCTCCATTCAAATAGCTCTTTGAAGATTCACAATAAGACATGGTATGGTGTAGATATCCATAGAACTGACTCTTCAAGAGAGGAAATGCATTCTTACTTCTATTTATCCTCATTCCTTCTTCTGTGGGATAATAGTTTGATTGTATATTATTCATGGAGGCTCGGGGATAGTCGTGTGTTATTATTTCATATTGAATTGTGGGTTTCTTTTCCATAACCTCAGGTAACTTTTCCTTATTACCCACTTTCTACTTGCCTTTATTTTGGTCACCTTTATTTGTAGTATTTGACGATTTAGCCTGAAAACTGATTCCACTGTTTCCCATGTAAGTGGGTCTTTAATCCTTCAAACTCTTTCAACTCTATTAGAACCAAGTTTGAACTCTCAAAAAACTCATCATATTATAACCTTCCAAATTTCATTTTCTTCCTTGATTATTTTGAAATTGATTTACTCTCAAGTTTACTCCTAAGAGAAAACAATTCCTCTTTAAGACCCTCAGTAGTCTTGGAATTTTATTCTAGTCTGGAGGTGAGTTTATTGATGACATTTTCCTGCTCTTAAATTCTCAGCTTCAGATACACTACATCATTAGTTCTTTTAAGGATTTTAGACTGTACTTTCACAAATTCTCCCATTCTTTCAATTTCATCTTCAAGTTGATCAACATATTCAAATGATTCTTCTACAATTGATTTCCACTTATTGCAACTCTTACATTTAATCTTAATCTTATTAACAAAATTATTAAGTTTCAACTCAGGATTGACATTAGTTTTAAACTTATTATCTCCACCATTATCTTTTAATGGATCTAATTTTTCAACATTGGCCATCATGAAAGCATGTTTTCTAGATTTAAATTCTGGTTCCTATTCCTCATAGAAATCATTATTCTCATCATTTTATTCACACACAAAACTCTTTTTCTGTAGTTTCTTTGAAAACTTTAAGTTTTCATTTTTGAATAAACTTTTATGAGGATTCTAAATGTTGTTAACTTCTCTCTCTTTATCATCAAATTTCCTTTATCACCAAGAGGATATGTTGCAAACATTACCACAACAAAAACATGCCAGAGATAGATTGCCTTCAAATTTTCCTTTTCCCTTCTAGAATTTCATGGAAATGAGAGAAATAATTTATTTTTCCTCATCTTCCTCAGCACTACTATATCTGAAATTTTTTAGTTTATCCAAATCTTTGAATGCCATTTCTTTACTAAAATGAGTCATAGCATCTTCCAGTTTGACTCTCATTTCATATGCCACCAGGCTACTTAGTAAATCATCTAGAGAGAGCTTGGAGAGATTAATTTCCTCAAGGGCTAACACCTTTGCATTGTAAAAGGGTGTAAGTATCTTCAAGATTTTCATTACAATGTCAATGTCTTTGATTTCTTCACCCAGTCCTAAAATTTCTCCTACAACTTCAGTAATTCAATTGAAGAAGGTGTCTACATTCTCATCATGGAGAATCTTCAAATAGTCAAACCTATTGTGAAGTACTTGAAGTTTTTACTCCTTTAATTTTTTGTATTCTTCATAGATATTTTAAAGCATATCCCATAAAGAATTTGTTGTGGTGAAACTCATTACCTTTAGATAAATATGATTTGAAAGAGTTGTGGTGAGAGCATTCTGTCCCTTAGCATTCGCATCAAGAATTGTCTTGTCTGTCTTAGTCATAGCCATCCCTGTTGGATCAGTAACCTGTATTCATTGCACATAAGCACAAAATAAGTCCATTCCAAGTTATCTTAGATGAGATATCATTCTGTTCGTCCAAATCTGAAAATTACTTCCATCGATGAGGGGGACTCCCCTAACATGGGCTGAATTCTTCATGACCGCAACGAACAGATCTAAGATAAGAAACCTCACTCTGATACCACTTCTAGGACATTGGGACAACATAAAAGGGGAGGGGTGAATCAGGGTGTCAATTTTTTTGTTTAAAGTATATAATCATTTTCCCAAGTTAGTAGGAACATGTTAAACCTATATGATGGATATGAACAAAAATTAAACAATCACGTGCAAAGAGACCACCCATCACTTTTATTTGGTTCACCACAAAGGGATATGTCCAAGGAGAATACACCGACAATGTGTTAGCCATAACAAAATACACTAATCATCAGTAGTTGTAGACTAAAAGAGTTTGGAAATAGTCACTATGTTCTAGTCACACTACCTTTACAATAATTTAGGGATGACTCACTGCATCCCTTGGAACACTTCCGTCAACTCCCCCTTGCTCACTGCCATGGGAGAAGTCTTAGTCAGTTTATTGACTTTAGGTTCACTTCAACAGATTTGCATTGATGTCTTTATTTTAGTCCAACACGATACACTACTAGCCTCAAAGTCCTGAATTAATGAACATGAAGGCACTGATCACACAAATCGGATATTCAAAATCCTGTCAGAAGCATAAAACCACACTTGCACACAATACCTGAAATTGCACACAGGATTTGGGAATTTTCATAAAATATGAATTTCACACAACCCTTACTTTCTATACAAACCTTTTCTTTCACTTAACTACACTGAATGGATAACTTGGTCTTTTCAGACTAAAGGAACACCTTCTGGGAAAGATTAACTCTCTATAATTCTTTCGCCTATAAATATTTTGTGCATCAGAGTAACCAGATTTTTGTTGTAAAATTATTAATTCTTTTATGGGGGTAGCCACCTATTTATATGCCTCGTTGACCCAACACACAAGTTTCCAATGCATCTTTTTCGGTGCATGCAAGATTCTTCCTGAGCGCACAAAACTGATTTTGACGTCGCATTGAGCGCGTAAGTTTCTTTAGTGCAACATCATCTTTTGCACACATTTATGTTTTTCATTCACTCATTTCCTTTTCCATATTTTGATGTACTAATCCAAAAACAGTCCTTGCATGAAAATTTCAAAACACTCTTCAATTTTGCACATATCTCCCTTTCCCAAAAACACTTTTCTCCATATTTAAATTTTTGGACACAAAAATTTGGCAAACACTGGGAAATGATGCCACCTTTAATATTGTTTCTCCCCTAAATTGTATGATCCATTTCCTAGAAATATTTTTGAACTTAAAATGAGGATTAACAACCAACAAAAACCATACTCCATTTCCAGCATGGAACGACCATTATTCCAACAAGTTAGACAAATTTTTATATATAATTATTTATATACTTATATAAATATATTTATAATAATATATATATTTATACTTAAAAATAAATTCATTTAGAAATACATAATTATAAATACATAATTATAAATATATTTATAAATACATATTTACAATTCTTTATATATATATATATATATTTATAATTATATTTCAAAATTCATATGTAGAATTATTTAAATATATTTTTGATTACATAAATATATATTTATACTTTTATACGTTTATATTTATTTATAATTATATAAATTTATTTTTTAAATAATATTAATTGTATTATTAAATATTAATTACATAGGTCTTTATTAGTGCTAAAAAATCACATATAAAAATATGTTTTATCAGCGCTTATTTTTTAAGTGCTGATAAAACCTATCTTTATCATTGATTTTTTGAAAGTGCTGATAAAATCCTTTCTGATCTTTTAAATTAACCCAATTAGTGATAACTTATTTCATGTACTTCAAGCTCTCAAAGAAGTCGATCTCTATCACTGCTCCCCATTAAACTTCTTGGATAATCAACCCTCTCATAACAAAATGTATTTTACTATTTATACTCCTCCTTAGTCGACATCAATTATTCTATCCTTTATCGATGTTCAACAGATTCAACTCGATCTCTATTTCCACTTCCCCTAACTATTTCCCTTGATTTCATTCGTTCACTACTTTTTCTAGATCTTGTCATTCTATTTAATTAGATGATATATCTTTGAATTAATCATACATGAGATATTCTATTGTAAATTTCTCACTCTGATTATACAGATATCCTGACTAAATGAGGCTGTAGATGAAGTATAGAATCCTTCATTGATTAAAGGACCATTTGTACGTTGTAATTTTTTACCACATATCATGTAAGGTGTTGATTTAAAATTATAATTAGGAAGAGTTTTTGTATCACACATATAGTGATCTACTCTATGTTCTAGGTATCCTTAGTTTTACCATGGATTAAAATAAAAAAATTCTTCCAATTTACTTCAATTACCAAGAAGAAAAACCTTAATCCTTTTAATATTTTCATTTTCACGAACATCTACAATTGGAATTTTGCAACACAAACCACTGAAATCACGTTTAGTTAAAAATTCATCCTTATAAGAATGTTAAAAAAATTGAGCATCCACAATAGAACGTTTGGGATCATTATTTTGTATAATTAGGTTTGTACTAAAAGTACCTTTGGAAGACATTTATGTAGCAATAATTCACAGGATCAATTCAAATCATGATGTTAAATATTTCAATGCATAAATGGAATAGCAAGAGGATATTGAGGGATTAAAATAAGAGGTTAAAATATTAAAAACTCAAAAATATAAAAAACCAGAGAAATTTTATTACAACCCATAATTTTAAGACACTATATTTCATGATTTATTACATAAAGGTACAAATGATACAATACTAAAATATATTTAAGTATAGTGTCTTTAGGGGATTAGTTACATAACATAACATCATAAAAGATATAATTAATTTATTGAAAACTTCCTTAACATTATCTTAAAATCCTTCAATCCTTTAAAACTGTAGGGGATGACCTAAGGACATACATAAGAAAGGGGTGAGATATAAATCCCATTAAGGGAATAAAAAAAATGGAAACATAGGGTAAAGAGAAATATATGATCCAAGAGGCATAAAAATGTAACATAAGAGGTGATAATCATAATCATGAAAAATGAGGCATGATACAACATGATAGCGTAAAGGCAATATAGAAATGTGGAAACCACTAAAAAAATGGAATAATAAGCATAAGTCAAGATAATTACCAAGAAATAATAACATAGTGTTCTTAGGATAACATCCCATGCACCTTTCATGGAATTTCATGAGATTAAAATATTACCCAATGCATTGGAGAGTTATCTGGGTACACCCATCATAACCATATCATGTACATGCATAAGTGTTCCACATGAATCTTATAACATAAGAATATATTTCATCTATATTAACCCCAATATTGAAGAGTGTGGGTTATATAAAATTAATTGACCAATCAAACAAGTATAGGTACATATAGGGTAATACCCACAAGTGGAAATGGGTATGAGAATTCACTTCAAAATCCTTTGACATGAAAAAGTACAGTGAAATTTCAGTAGCATAATGATAGTACTTAAATATTCATAAAATAGTTTAATTAGAGAGGAATAGTTATCTAATAATTTGTGCATTATAATTTAAGTATGACTTATGTGGAAAAACATATCTCAACATTAGGAATTTGAAATCAAAAGGCATAAAATAAAGAAGGTGTTTGAATAAAGAGAAGAAGTAGAGGATCCCTTACCTTGAGAGGGTGTTTCCAAAAGTTTGGTAGGAGCTTCTTGAGATATTGGTAAAATATTTTAAGGTATATATAGAAGAATTTTTAGATTAAGGTCATGATCCATGTTTTTTAGTGAATATAAATGGGATTTTAGGTGGGTTTATATAGGAAAAGAGAAAGGGGTTCTTTAGTATTTCCAAAACGTAGGTTTTGTAATATATACATTAAAGTAATAAAACCCAAAAACCTTACCAAAGGTTTTACCCATGGTTTCTTCAAAATAATTTTTGTTTTCATTATTTTATATTTCTATGTATCAATATAATTAACATATTACCCTTTGTGATGTGAAAGTGAGTCATGTTCATAAAGAATTGATTTTTAAAACTTAAGATATAGTATAGGTTTTGGAGGATTCATAATGGATTTATAAAATTAATAAAATAACCTCAAAAAAATTATTTTAAATGGTAGATATATATTTTTTGATGTATACCTTTCATGGAAAATATTACATCACTTTTGGGCCATTATGATGTTATATTACATACTGTATATTTATAATGTATTCAGTTTTTACTAAAAAATTTGAAAATCTCATGAAATTAAGAGAAATTCACCAATGGGTAAATTTGATATGATAAATAAAAAAATAATATTTATTTTATCCAAAAAATCTCTAAATTTGCGAATTTATATATTTAAATCAAAATCCCAATTTATTGAAAAATACTGGTTTTTTTACGATAATATTTTTTCCGACCATTATAAAAATTATTTTTGACTTTGTAAAATTATATTATAAAATATAAATAATGTATATTATTATTATTATAATATATTAAAATAAAAATTATTTTTAAAATTACTGAATTCATTAAAAAAATGTCTTAATTGAAATTTCTTATTATTCTAAAATATAATTTAATTTTTGTCGTATTGAAATATAATTTTTATCAAACTAATTATTTAATCATTTATAAAGTAGAATAAATTAGGAATAAATAAAATAAATATTTTATAAAATATAAAATATAAATATACTTGCTTTTAGGGTTGATATATATATGGAATCCCATCTTTTATTACATAACGTTTCATTACATTTTACAAATAGAGGATCTTTAAAGTCTAGTGTCTTGGAAATCAGGAATATAAAACATGAATAAATAAAATATTATTCTAAAACAATTATAGGGTTTCATAATAAGTTCTTATTAAGTACAATTATTTCATCTCATAACTTGGAGACATACATCAAAGGAGAGGGTGAGTAGAAGTCCCAATAAGGAAAGTAAGGGAATCTGTTTACTTGTGAAATCAATAAGAATAAAAAAACATAAGGACATGAGAAATGGAAGTAGAGGCATATCATAATAAAAATAACATGAATCACATATTGAATATGTGGATACAAAATTTCATTTAGACATTCATGAACATATCACCATGGTTTATTCCCAAGGTGTTATAAAAACATTACCAAGGTTATTCACCAAGGTATCGTGAAACTTGTCATCTCTAGAGATTAATTCTTTACCCAATGCATTGGAGCACTATCAAAGTGAACCATTAATATTTATTTATCTTCATGTGATCCACAAATATCATAATCAAACATTTCATAAATAACCCAAATAGAATCAATGAAATGGGTTTCATGTCAAAATCGTGACGTTTAAAAAGTACTTAAAATAAGATCATTATGTCATTTATAACCCCTAGAAAGGGAGTGAGGGTTATATGTATGAAAATAACAGAATAAAATAGATCAATTTTATGTATTTATGAATACCCCGGGAAATGGAAAAAGATTTGGGTATCCACATAAGTAATACATAATAATTTCTTGAGAAAAAGAGAGAGATTTTGAGACAAACATTCTGCAGCATAACGGCTACATAACATCATTTTAGAAAACATTAAAAAGAGAGGGGAAAAGGGTCAACCACCCATAAATAATTCATAATACCATATGGTTACATAATAAGATCATGGTATTGATATTTTAATTACATAGCACATGAAAAGTAAACATGAAAGAAAAGAGAAGATGCTTTTTCTTTTACAAAAAAATCGCCAGCCTAACGGCATCGCTTAAAAATTAAGAAAATAAATTGATGATAATATAAAGGGTATCTAATAATTTGGATATAAAATGTAATGTAATAATGATATAGAAGAACATACCCCCACATAAGAAGATGGAAACTAGAAGACATAACATAAAAGAAATGATGACTAAAAAGAGGAGGGTGAAAGGTTCCCTTAACTTGAAGAGTATCTTCGAAAGCGTGAAGGTTGGGACCTTGGGGGCCTGAGGGAACCTTGGGAAGACTCCTTGGGAGGTATAAATAACAAATCTTTATTGAGGAGGATTTTGTAATGAAGTGAATGAGGGAATGGCTTGATATTTATAGGAAAAGTGAGGGAATATTTAATTAATTACCAAGGGACACGTCATCGGTGGTATTTTAAAAACCATGGGCTTGCCCATGGTATTGTCCACTTGGGACACCTGATAAAATATATTTCTATTCACAAGTCCACCAGATTTATTATATCATGATTACATCATTAATGATGTCATTAAACACCCGAGACTCAAAACTATATTTTTACAATTCACCGAATATTCAACTGTTTCAGAAAAATCCCAAAAATTATCCCTAACCTAATATTGATGCTATGAAATCAAAAATGAATTTCATTTTATAAAAATAATTTTCGAAATATTTTTAATTTAATTTTTAAATAAAATCCTTATTTATTAAAAAAACTATAAAACTATAACTGATTTTGTAACACCTTAAAAAAATAATCAAGGTCCCATAAAATTATCATATAACCATAATAAAATAAATCAATAACTTATTATTACATTTTATGAAAATAAATTTTTATTTTAGATTATTAAATTAATTATAAAATATAAAATAAAATATTTATGACCTACAATAAATAAAAAAACTTATACTATGATCGTTTTGTCACTTTTAAGATGTCTAAATTGTATTTATACATTTATGTGTGAAGTATCTATTTTTTGGCTGATTTACTATTCATTACTATTCATTATATACATAAGGGTATTTTACTATTTATACTTTACTATTCACTAAAAATTAAGTTGATATTATCAGACTCTAAATTTCTTACTAATCATAATTGTAGAATACCATTTTTTGAAAATCATTTCACATTATTAATTATTTGAATTATAAAAAATAATTTAAAATATCGCTTTTTCCAAAATTCATCAATAATATGGAACTTCATTCTATATTTATCTGGACATTTTAAATTCACAGATTTAACATAATAATAAAAAACAATTTTATTTATACAAAAGGATTACACAACGTAACTAAGATCTCATTACATAGCCCCTTATAACACATGCATATGACCGAAGTATAAGGTGTGCTATGGTGATAAAATCTTGGGGCGGCTCAAACAACATTGTCCAAGTGGTGATTTCTATCAGCTTGAACCTCTCCCTTAGGTGATTCCATTCAAGATACACATATTTAAGCTCAGCTTTGGATTGTTCCAAAGCAAATCCTAGAGATGATACCTCCTTCCCAAGCTCTGATAAATGGTCTTTATACGACCCAAGTCTAGTGGAAAAGGCCATTGACTCTTCTTTCTGTATTAATTAACCAAGATCCCTTGTATTTATAAACAATAATTATAATGTTAAGATTTTACTTTCCAGCAGTCATATTGACCAATGGTCATATAATATTCTAAACCCAATGGTATCACTACATTAATTAATGGATATATTTTTGTGGAGTATAAAATAATACACAAAAGTAGGAAAAAAAATTTATTCAAAAGTTTGGGTCGTTACATTCTTCCCCCCTTAAGAAATTTTGTCCCTGATATTTTAACTCTTACCCTCAGAAGGGAAAAGATGTGGGTACTTCTATCTCATAGACTCCTCCGGTTCCCACATGGATTCTTCACATTTGTGGTTCTTCCACTACTACTTAACAAGGTGGGCAGTCTTGTTGCGTAGAACTTTGTCTCTATGATCCAAGATCTCCACTGGCTATTACTCATAAGAAAGGTCGTGTTCCTGTTGTACCACATTCAGATTTAGTACATGTGAAGGGTCGGGTATGTACTTCCTCAAGAGGGATCTGTGGAAGACAAAATGAACTTGTGCTAGATTTGGAGGAAGTGCAAGCCAATTGTCCACTGCTCATACGCGATCAAGGATTTCATAGGATCCAATGTACCTAGGGCTGAGTTTCCATTTTTTCTAAAACCTCATGACTTTCTTCCAAGTTAGCATCCAAAGAAAGACTTTGTCACCAACATCAAACTCCAAGTCCCTTCTATGGTTGTTGGAATAGATCTTTTGCTGAATTTGAGCATCCTTAATGTGTTTCTGGATGACATGGACTTTTTCTGTCATCTCGTACACAAGGTCAGAACCAAGAAGCTTTCTCTCACCAGCTTCATCCCACCAAGTAGGAGTTCTACATCGCTTCCCATATATAGATTCATAGGGTTCCATTTGAATGCTCGAGTGGAAGCTGTTGTGGTAAGAGAACTCAACTAAATGGAGATGTTGATCCCATCCACCTTTAAATTCCATTGAGCATGTTCTCATCATATCCTCATGTGTTTGAATTGTACTTTTAGATTGGCCATCAGTTTGAGAGTGATAGGCCATACTGAAATTCGATTCAGTGCTTAGAGCATGTTGAATAATTTTCTAGAATTTTTATGTGAACCTTGGATCATTATCAGATACGATAGAAAGAGGAACTCCATGCAGCCTTACCACTTCCTTCACGTAAATCCTGGCAAGTTGATCAAGATATAAATCTTCTCGAATGGAGATAAAATGGGAAATCTTGGTGAGACGGTCCACAATAACCCATATCGTATTGTTTCCCTTGGAAGTTCTCAGGATAAAAGTGACGAAGTCCATAGTGATATTATCCCACTTCCATACTGGTATGGGTAGTGGTCACAATACCCCTTTTGGAAGTTGTCACTTTTCCTTTACTTTCTGACATACCAGGCACCTTGAAGTGTATTCATCAATCTCCCTTTTCATATTATCCCACCAATAATGATCAGGAAGGTCTTTATACATTTTTGTGCTTCTAGGATGTATAGAGAAAGTAGACCTATGAGCTTCATCCATCAACTCCTTTATTTCCATAATATATGGAACACATAGTCCTGTATGAAATTTCAGTACACCTTCTTGATAAATATTTAACTGAAGAAACTTCCCATCCTTCACAGCCTTAGACTTCTTCTATTATAAAGGATCTTCTTTCTGAGCTTCCTTGATATTCTCTAGTAATGATGGTTGAGAAATCATTTGGGTTAGTTTTGATGATGTCCCTTCCCTTATAATTCCCATTTCCAGCTTTACTAGGCCATTGATCTAAGGATCTCTTTAAATACTCATCATGGAAATAAAAACTAGGTATTTCCTGCTTAATGCATCAGCGACTTTGTTTTCTCTTCCAGGATGATAGTGAATTGAAAAATCGTAGCCTTTAAGAAGTTCCAACCATCTTCCATGACTCTTGTTCAATTCCTTTTGTGTGAAGATATTCTTCGAACTTTGATGGTTTGTGTATATACCTCATTTCTCCCCATAAAGATAGTGCCTCCATATATTCAGAGAAAAAATGACCACAACCAGCTCCAGATCATGCATAGGATAGTTCTTCTCATGAGTCTTCAACTGTCGAGATGCATAAGCAATGACTTTGTTATTTTTCATGAGGACGCACCCCAGACCTTTCAAAGATGCATCACTAAAAATAACAAATCCTTCTCCACATGAGGGCAGAGTTAACATGGGTGTAGTAACCAATCGCTTATTTAGATCATGGAAACTTTCCTCACACTCCTTTTTCCAGATTAAATTGACCCCTTTTAGAGTTAACTTGGTTAATGGATTAGAAATTCATTATAATTTCTTCACAAACCTCCTATAATATCCCGCTAAACAAAGGAAACTACGAATCTCAGTTATTATTATAGGCTGAGGCCACTCCTCTACAACTTTTGTCTTTGTAAGGTCAACTATGATTCCTTCATTGGTAACAATGTGCTTCAAGAAAGAAACTTATTTCAACCAGAATTCACATTTTCTAATCTTTCCTAAAATCATTTCCTTCTGTAGAGTTTTCAAAATACCCCTTAGATGATCTTCATGCTCCGCACAACTTTTGTAATATATCAGAATACCATCAATAAAAACTACCACAAAATTATCATGGTAGTCCTTAAAACTATATTCATCAAATCTATAAAAATATCATGTGAATTAGTCAGTCTGAAGGGCATAACAACAAACTCATAATGCGCATATCATAACTGGAAGGTAGTTTTTGGAACATTTTTTTTCTCCACCCTCAATTGATGATAACTAGAACGAAGATCAATCATAGAGGGGAATTGATCCCCATGAAGTGGGTCAAATAATTTATCAATTCTTGGAAGGGGGTATTTTTTTCTTTTTTGTGATCCCATTCAGTTCTCTATAATCAATGAATAGATGCATTGATCCATCCTTCTTCTTCACAAAGAGAATTGGTGCCCCCCAAGGAGACACACTCGGTCAGATATACCCCTTCTCCAAAAGATCATGGATTTGTTTCTTTAATTATTACAGCTCCACATTTTCCATCCTATATGGGGTATTTGATATCAGATGAGATCTAGGTACGAGTTTAATGGAGAACTCTACCTCTCTTTTTGGGGGAGGTCCATGTAACTCCTTAAGAAATACATCAACGTATTCCTAGATGATGGGGACATTTTCTATCCTCAAACTCTCATTTACTTCTTCTTCACTAATCAAATCCATAAAAAATGATATAAGGGGTTCTTTTAGACAAATATCTGGTTGATATATCTCTCCTTGGGAGATAACTGTAGGTTTTCCATTCAAGACTATTGATATTTCCTTGCTTTTGCATTTGATCTTAGAATTATACTTTGAGAGCCAGTCCATCCCTAGAATAATGTCAAATTACAGCATGGGAATGGAAACTAGATTTTATTTTCCTCACTAAACTATATACTATAGTTTCTAAACCTTGACAATACTTGGATAATCCCACCAGGAGTCTTGACTGATAACTCTATTTTTAGAAAATCAGGGGTTGATTATAAATTCTTTGCAAACTTGGAAAAAATAAAGGAATGCGTAGAACCAGAATAAAAAAAGTAGGTTCTCGCTTTGAGAGAACAACAAGAGTACCTACCACCACATCATTTAGGGATTCAAATTTAGCTATCATGATAGCAAAAGCACAACCTTGCTCCCTTTCCCTTTGCTGAGGTTGATGGTGGTTATCCTCCACTACCCTCGGTTTGGATAGTGATTAGAAAATTGACCAAGTTGTCCACCCTTAAAGAATTGTACATCAGGTAGGGCCTATACTATCTTCCCCTTCTCGTTAGTGTTTGGAAGATGAGGTTTCACCTCACTATGACAATTCCTCACAATATGGCCTCTCTTCCACACTTGTAGCATTTCCTACTCCCGAGGAGGCAGTTCCCGGAATGTTTCTTCCCACATTTATTACACGTAGGATGTTGAACTTTCTTGCCTCATCTTCCCTGATCAATGGTCCTCCATAATTTGGCCTCCATCGATCTCTTCTTGTAGTTAGATTTATGATACCGCTGCATCTCACCAAACTCCAGCTCGACTTTCATCACACTCCGCATGATCTCCTCATAGCTATCATAGTCTCATTTGGATAGATTATTCCATAGATGTGGTCTCAGTTCACCAAATAATCTATCAACCTTACCATTTGGATCCATGAAAAAGTAAAAGGTATATGGTGAAAGCCTTGTAAATTTGATCTCGTAGCTTCCCATAGATTTATTCTCATTCTGCTTTAGCTTGAGAAACTCCTCCTCCATTATTGTTCTCATGGAATGAGGGAAATACTTACTGAAGAAGATCCCTATGAACTCCATATATTCAATCTCTACTCTTTTCCTTTTGTTTTTAATCATTTCCCACCACTGATCATCTTCTCCCTCAAAGCGATAAATATCCAAGGTAATATTCTCTTGTTTAGAACAACAGAGCACAGAAAAGATATTTTCAATAGAGCTGATCCACTATTCAGAAATCAATGGGTCAGTAGATCCACTAAAGTTTAGTGGTCGTTGACACATAAAGGACTCAACAAAATGTTTTTCCCGTCATGTTGAGATCGGTCTCTTATCTTAATTCAAGTTATTTCTCATAACATGAGTCATTTGGTTCATCATTCACATGAAAGTTTCCATTCCGGCTTCCATCGGAGGGCCGTCAGTGTGTGGTTCATTGCGGTCACCATTTTCATGGTTCCTCCTTTTTCCCACCATTTTCTAAAAGAATGAAACCTTAGTAAGAAAATTATTTTATTTATGAATCTTTTAACCATAGAATATTTTATGTCTTAAAACTTCATGCTTTAAAAATTTACATTTCTCTATAAATCCTTCACAATGATTCATAAAAAGATTATGATTAACCAAACCTATCCCTTGGGAGTGTCATAACCAAGAGTGCAGCAAGGCCTGTTGTCATGTACCAGGATACCTCGGGACAAGCCCAAAACTCCATTTCATAGTTTTCACTACTAGGTACATCTATGCCAGAGCTACCTCTACCTTCTCGTATCCAGATATGAATGCATTTTCCTGATAAACCACTTACTCAATACTCACCAAAATACCATGAATTTTTCCTATTTGTAATCTTTTTTATAGGGTTTTTTTAAAAATTTTCATATCCTAATTTCCATTAATAACTAAACATTTATTTGATACCAACTATGGCATCCTGCCATATATTACATAACTTTTCATTACATTTTACAAACAGGGGATCTTTAAAGTCTAGTGTCTTGGAAATCGGGAACATAAAACATGAAAACATAAAATATTCTTCTAAACCACTTTTAGGTCATTATCATAAGTTCTTATTAAGTACAATTATTTCATCTCATAACCTTGAGACCTACATCAAAGGAAATGGTGAGAAGAAGGCCCAGTAAGGAAAGAAAGGGAATCAGTTTACTTGTGAAATCAATAAGAACTTTATAAAAAAAATAAATACATGATCAATGGAAGTAGAGGAATATCATAATAAAAAGAACTTGAATCACAACTCGAATATGTGGATACAAAATTTCATTTAGACATTCAGGAACATATCACCAAGGTTTATTCCCAAGGTGTAATAAAATCATTACCAATGTTATTCACCAAGGTATCATGAAACTTGTCATCTCTCGAGATTAATTCTTTACCCAATGCATTGGAGTGCTATTAGGGTGAACCCTTAATATATCTTTATTGTAATGTGATCCACATAGATCATAATCAAACATTTCATAAATAACCCAAATAGAATCAAATAAATGGGTTTCATGTCAAAATCGTGGGTTTAAAAAGTACTTAAAAAATAAGATCATTATGTCATTTATAACCCATGGAAAGGGAGTGAGGGTTATATGTATGCCAATTAAAGAATAAAATAGATCAGTTTTATGTATTGATTAATACCCCTAGAAATGAAAATATATTTGGGTATCCACATAAATATTATAAGAGAATTTCTTGAGAAAAAGAGAGATATTTTGTGACAAAAATTATGCAGCATAACGGCTACATAACATCATTTTAGAAAACATTTAAAAGAGAGGGGATATTGGTCAACCAATCATAAATAATTCATCATAAAATATGGGTATGTAATAATACCATGGTATGGATATTTTAATGACATACCACAAGAAAAGGAAACATGAAAGAAAAGAGAATATGTTATTTCTTTTACGAAAAATTAGGCAGCCTAACGACGTCGATTAAAAATTCAGAAATTAAATTGATGAGAGTAGAAAGGGTATATCATAATTTGTACATGAAATGTAAAGTAATAAGGATGTTGAATAACACACCCCAGCATAATAATATTGAAACTATAAGAAATAACATAAATTAAATCATGACTAAAAAGAGGAGGGTGAAGGGTTCCCTTACCACGAAGAGTATCTTCGAAAGCTCAAAGGTTGGGACCTTGGGGTGCTTGAGGGCACCTTGGGAGGACTCCTTGGGAGGTAGAAAGACTATAACTTAATTTTGGAGTATTTTGGAATGAAATTAATGAGGGAATGGATTGTTATTTATAGGAAAAGTGAGGGAATATTTAATTAATTTCCAAGGGACACCTCAACGGTTGTATTTGAAAAACCAAGGGCTTGACGATGGTATTTTCCCATGGTATTATCCAATTGGAACACCTAATAAAATATCTTACTATTCACAAGTCAAAAAAATTATTACATCATGATTACATCATTAATGATGTCATTAAACACTCGAAACTTAAAACTGTATTTTTACTATTCACCGAAAATTCAACTTTTTCAGAAAAATCCAAAAAATTCACCCTAACCTTATATTGATGCTCTGAATTCAAAAATGACCACCATTTTAAAAAAACAAATTTCTAAATATTTTTAATTATTTTTTATATAAAATCATTTTTTTATTCAAAAAAAACAACTCTAAAATTATAACTTATTTTGTAACACCTTGAAAAAGTAATCAAGGTTTCATAAAATTATCATATAACCATAAGACAATAAAGTAAAAATTTATGATTAAATTTTATGAAAATACATTTTTATTTTAAATTATTAAATTAATTATAAAATTGTAAATAAAATATTTATGACGTTCAAAAATAACAAAACTTATACTATGATCATTTTTTCACTTTTAAGGTTTCTAAATTGTATTCATACATTCATGTGTGAAGTTTCTATTTTTTGGCCGATTTACTATTCATTACTATTCATAAGGGTATGTTACTTTTCATACTTTACTATTCACTAAAAATCAAGTTGATCTTATTAGACTCTAAATTTCTTACTGATCACAATTGTAGAAGACCATTTTTTGAAAATCATTTCACATTATTAATTATTTAAAGTATACAAAAATATTTTAAAATACCCCTTTTTCCGAAATTCATCAATAATATGGAACAACATCCTACATTTATCCAGACATTTTAAATTCACAAATTTAACATAATAAGAAATAAAAATTTTATTTATACAGAAGTATTACACAACGTAACTGAGGTCTCGTTACATAGCCCCTTATAACACCTGCATATAACCTAAGTGTAAGGTGTGTTGTGGTGATAGAATCTTGGGGAAGCTCAAACAACATTGCCCGAGTGGTGATTTCTATCATCTTGAACTTATCCCTTAGGTGATTCTATTCAATCTTGACATGTTGGATCTCAGCTTGGGCTTGGTCCAGAGCAAAGCCCAGAGACACAACCTCCTTCCCAAGCTCTGACAGTTGGGTTTTGTACGGCCTGAGTCTACTGGATGAGGCCATCGAATCTTCTTTCATTATTAATTAACCAAGATCACATGTATTTATATACAATAATTATAATGTTAATAGTTTATTTTCCAACGATCATATTGGCTAACGGTCATATAACAGTTGAAACCCAACAGTATTACTTCATTAATTAAAGGATATAGTTTTTTGGAGTATAAAATTACCCACAAAATTAAGAAACAAAATTTATTCAAATGTTTGGGTCATTACAATATAGATCCCTTTATTACAGTAGCGAACTCTCTAAGAGTAAGGTTTCTGATGATTAGTTTTTCTTGGTGTGGTTCAATGAACATGGTTTGGGTCATGATCTCGATGAGATTGAAATTTTCCCGAAAATGGTTTCACTCAAGTTTTAGTTTTTGAATATTATCTTGGGATTGATCACGGGAAATCACAGAGATTCGACCTCCCTCAGAATCTCTAATAAATGGGATTTATAGGGTATGATCCAACTGGTCAAGGCCATCAATTCTTTCATCTATATCAATAGAATTTATCATAAACCTATATATATACTAATAATATGATCAATATCAAATGTCTATATTATCAATGGATATAATTGTTAATGGTATTTTTAATCCGAATGGATATAATATTCATAAATAACCAAAGTAGTGCATGTGTTTTCTATAAATTTATTACTTAATGATGCATTTATTCACTCTAAGAGAATTAATTTCATTTATAAAAATTTGGTTCATTAAATTATCCCCCATTCAGAAGCTTCAACTTCAAAATTTTGATTTTGTACCATAAAATAGATGAGGCTACTTCTGTTTCATCACCTCTTCTGATTACCATGTTTCTTTCTCACACATGTGGTTCTTCCATAGTACTTTGACAAGGGGAGTTGTCTTGTTTTGTAGAACATAGTATACTTGATCTAAGATCTTTTACGGGTTCTCCTTGTATGGATGATAATTATCCAATGGTACCAAATCTAGATTCAATACATGCGAGGGGATTATTATTCACTTGTTCTATAGGGATACTTGGAACACATCATGTACATGAGACAGGTTTGGTGTGAGTGCTAATCGATAGGCCACCACTTCGATGTGATCAAGGATCTCAAAGGGTTTGATGTATCTTGGACTAAGATTTCAATTCATATAAAACCTAACATCTTTCTTTCATGGAAATATATGAAGGAATAATTTATCACTAACCTCAAACTTTAGGTCTCATCGATGATTTTATACATAGATTTTCATTAAAATTTGTGTGGATTTCATATGATTGTGAATGGTTTGAACCTTATCTATCATATCTTGGATACAATCAGGTCCCATTAGATTTTTATCTCCAACTTCATCCCATTATGTTGACGTCTAACACCTATTCCCATATAGAGAGTCATAAGGTTCCATTTGAATGTTGTAAAGGAAATTATTGTTTTATGAGAACTCCACTATGGGAATTCATTGATCCCAAAATCCTTGAAAATACATTGAACATGATCATAACACATCTTTCAGATTCTAAATGGTCTTTTCAGTCTAACCATCCATCTAAGGGTGATAAGTAATGCCGAATCTTAGTTCTATATTCAATTCTTATTAAAGGATTCTCCAAAATATTGAGGTAAACTCCATATCTTTATCAGATATACTAGAGAGTGGAACTCTATATATTCGTATCACTTATCTTATTTATATCTTGGTGATTTGGTCAATATAGAAATATTTCTTAATTTAAATGAAATTTGATTATTTGGTAAGGCTATCTACTACCACCCAAATGGTGTTATTACCTTACAGTTTCATGGTGACTCCTATGGTGAAATACAGGGTTATGTTTTTCCCATTTCTATACTAGTATGGTAAATGGTTGCATAATTATTTTTTAATTTTATCATTCAACCTCGACTTACTGGCAAACCAATAATTGAGATACAAACTCTAAAATCTCACTTATAATGTTATCCCACCAATTTTTTTTATTCAAATATATATATATATTAGTTCTTCATGGATAAATATATAAAGATGATCTATTTTTATGATCCAAAAGTTACCTATTCAGTTCTATCTTTGATGGGGCATATATCTGAGTTCTAAACCTTATAACTCTATCTTAAAAAATGTTGAACTCTAGAATATTCACTACCTTGTACTGTATAAAATTATAGTCTTTCTAAGACACCATTATCCTCTTGAGAATGGATGGTTAAGAAACTAGTTAATAAAGTTATGATATGATGATCCTTTTATTATTCTGTTGGTCGGAGTGGACACTCAAGAGGGGGGTGAATTGAGTTCCAATTAAAATTTCTGTTTAAAAACTTTGTCTTAAAATCCCCCAAATCAAACACAGAATTAAAATGTAGTGAATTTATATCAAAATAAAGGTTCGTTTAGGTTATCAATGGATTGATTATTTCCTAGTTAATCAAATCAAAAGAATTGATTAGCTTTTGAAACTAACTTACTGAATTACAACTAATATAAACACTTGCGAGTTTAATTATCAAAGTGACTTTAAAACAGTTTTGGTTTTAAATTAATTTTCAGCGGAATAAAAATAACTTTGAAAACAGATAAGCATAGAAGGTTTAATGAAGAGGTTCAGTCTCAAGCTGAGACTTAGTCCTCTCAAAACTTTATATAAAAGTGATCCACACCCTGGATCGGGGATTACAACAGTATGCAACTATCTAGGTCCAAGACCTCTACCACTATTATCCGTGGGAACAAAAACAACAGAAAAATATTTTTCCAGGTCACGCACAACCTCTACCACTATCCCAGTGGGAAATAAAAGATGCAAGAGTTGAGTGAGGATTTACAGATCATCCAGTTAAAGTACAGGAGATAGTGTGTGTGTAAAATATAGCAGATAACACACACTGCTCAAAATGTAAAAAGATAAATCACAGAGGCAAATATTTAGAGTTTAGAAATGGCTCTAGTGATTGTAGTGCAGCTCTGGACTCCTTTGGATTTGATCAGAATTGGTTCTGAGTTCTATTCTGGTTTTTTCCTGGAAAACAGAGTGTCATCTGCTTCCTTGACTTCCAGGTTCTGAGATAGGGAAAAATAATTGATGAAGTTCTTGTGTTATGTTCTCATTCTCAGCTCTTCACTGGTATGCAGTGATGAATGAATTATTCGTGTAAGTTCAGTCGTCTCTTTTCCTACACACTCGGTTGCTCTTCCAGAACACCTCGTGGTATGTATATCTCTGTGTATTCGTCTATTTCTGTCTCACTTTGCATTAGCACATCCTTCCTTTATTTAAAGCACGATCTCCGACAAAAGATGATTTACTTTTTGCAGGTACGAGGTATGGTTCCCTGACAACCAACAACACACATTAAATAAATGTCAGTGTATTAAAATATAACTGATGTGACCATTGGTTAGATTAAATAATAATAAATAAATTTAAAGCTTGTTGGGTTCTGTCTCTGAAACGGTTGCTCTGGATATCGGTAGACTTGTGTCTCAGTAGGTCTGAGTATCGGTAGGCATTTGTAACGGTAGACTTGATGTATCGTTAGCAGTAGATTGATCACACCGGTAGTGGTAGATTTTTAACAGTAGCTATAGACTTGATCGCATCAGTAGCGGTAGCTCTGTCCTGGTATCGGTAGCGGTGAGTCTACCTTGTAACGGTAGCGGCGAGTCTGCCTTGTAACGGTAGCGGTGGCTCTGTCTAATATCGGTAGCAGTGAGTCTGCCTTGTAATGGTAGCAGTGGATCTGTCTTATATCGGTAAGTCTGTTTTGTATCGGTATACTTTGATATATTGGTATACTTCCTTTGATAACATTAGCTTCAACATATCGGTGGGCTTGTGTGTATCAGTAGCTCTGTTCTGTATCGGTAGACTTCAGCACATCGGTAGCTCTGTATCAGTAGCTGTCGACTTCGATATAGGGGTAGACTTTGAGTACCGGTGATCTTGTAACTGTAACTCTATCGGTGGACTTGTTCTGTAATGGTAGATATTATCTGTAACGGTGGACTTTAATTTAACGGTGACTAGTCTGTATCGGTAGCTCTCTCATAGCGGTAGACTTAACTGTATCGGTAGCTCTGTTCTGTTTAAGCATTCTATTGGCAGAATGGGTAAAGTCAGAGTGTAAAAACATCCAGTAATCGAAAAACTAATATTTAAACATATAACAATAGAACAATACTTAATGCAAATAAATATCAAGATTCCCAAATAAGTATTTAACCATTTATCAACTAGGGATTAACAAAATACAAATAATCATATTTGAGATTATCAAAATATAATAAAGCAACTAGATTCCCAGAGGGTTCAACAATATCCCCCTTTTTGATAATCACAAATTATGCCAAGAAAATTGAAATAGTATCAGAGGAAAGAAGAAAAAAAGAGTGGAAAAGAAATTAGCATCAGAAGAAAAGGTTCTTTTATTTTGTTCAGAACAAAACTTCCATATTCCTCCCCCTTTCAATTGTACTACAAGATTCTCTCTTAAGTCTTATTTTCTCAAGTATCACTTTATCATTTCCCCTTTGTGTGTTTCTCCCCCTTAGTTAACTCTTAGGTACCATTTCTTATTTGCTCTATTTTTCTCATTTTTCTCATTTTCTCCCCCTTTGTGATTAAAAAAAGAAGGGTAGCAGAGAAAAGATAAAGATTAGCAGAGAATAAATGACAAAGGAATAGATACTCGGTTAAGTAGAGAATGAAGAGGAATTTCATTAATACAAAATATACACCGATAAAATAAGAAAAAAAAATACAAGTGAATCCTATCAAAAAGATCTAGAACCACTCAATCCTCCTCTAGAACAGGTGTCTTTCCCTTAGGATCCTCAGAGGGTGTCGGAATGGCTGATGGCACAACTGGTGGTTCAGCTACAGAAACTGTACCAGATCTGAAATTTGTGCTCCTCTGGGTGATCATCGGTGTTAAGATCCGGATGGCTTGAACTTGAGTCAATTGAGGAGTACTCCCAGAGGTAGAAGCAGGAAGGGAAGGAGGTACAATTACAGGTCATGCATCCACATGCACTAATGGTAGCAGCAGATTCCTGAAATCCATTATAATGCTTCCTCCTCTCTCCATTGCAGACACAAAATCATCTCTATTTTCAATGAATTTATCCAAATCCGGAGTAAGATCTCTGAGCTTACTAACCTGTTCTCTGAAGGCTTGGGTTACTGGAGGTAACTTCATATTTTCTAGTAAAAGTATGAAATGGTTGGTCAGCTGATGCTTGGTATAAACCTTTTCAAAATAGTCATCCACCTTATTCTTGATTGCTTCTTGAGAAGCAGTTGCTGCTCGCAGGTGATCACGAACAAAATTACTAACTTCCCTAGTGGTAGCAAGAATTTGAGTATCTGATGCACCACTGAGACTGGCCTTATCCAATTCTTCCTGAATAATTGTGAGGATCTGGTCAAGGTTCACACTGGAGCTGGATGAGGGAAGAGGTTTCATTGAGAAGGCCACTGTCTCCTTAAAGGATTGAGTCAGACTACTAACTACTTTTTGAACAAGTTCATCCTGACTGCTCAGATGTTCTTTCACTGACTTCTTAAAGGCCTCAAAAACTTCCACAAATTGCTTGACCACTTCTTTGATATATCAAATGTCAGAGTTTACTTGAGTTTGAGAGCTATTCATGGTAGTTAGAGAAGAAATCAATTGTCTCAAGGCAACTACAGCTCCTGTCCAACTCTCAATATGAGTGTGGCACAATTTAAGTTCATCCATCATTTATTTCACAGGACTGGATACACCATATCCAATGGATAACTCAAGGGATTTCTCCACACTTTTCATCTCTTCAACCAAACTTTTCTTCATATCTGCCACTGATTCCCTTATTGCTTCTTTCAATTCATCTTTTAAGGACTCAAGGTCCTCCTTGGTTGACACATTTTCATCCACAGTGGGTAAGGTAACTGATTCCTTTTAGGGTTGGTTTTCCTCATCCGAATCTCCATAATAGAGTCCAAGAATCATATATCCTGGATCTGATGTCCATCCTTCAATGTCATATAGCACTGATAATGAGCCAAGATTCTCCCCCTCACTTGGAACATTCTCCTAAGGTATCTCTTCCAACTGTTCTTCCTAAGGTAATTCTGCAATTTCCTCTACAATTGCCGTAGATTCAATAGCCATTTGTTCTGAGACATTAATGACTCTCATCAATAGGTGCTGCTGCTGCTTCTTCCTGATCAGGCATTGTCCTGACTGTACTGACTATCAGAGGACTCAAACTGAGCTCTTTTTCAACATTTTCCTCATCATCTGCTTCACAATCAGCCTCCTTTTCTCCATTAATGTCATGATTAGATTCGGTTTCCTCATCCTCCTCAGAGGTGTCCTTGACAACATACCGGCATGATTCTTCTCCTTTTTCTGTAGTCTCTGTATCATTGTCCTTCAAGACAGTTTCTCTCTTTGATAGTTCTTTTGGAGGGACAGCTGCTCCATAAGAAATAACACGATGCACAGGACTGGGGTAAGTCTGGGTCTCCTCCTTCCTCTACTGATGTCTCTTCCTCCTCAGCTTCAGCTTCATCACTGTAGACCGGTTCTGGCTCATCTGGTCCAAGACCAGGATCCCTCACATCCATTGGTCTAGAAGGATGATCCACATGAGTATACTTGTCATATATTTTTCCATTATCATTCACCCATGATTTCTTCCAAGGATTCCAACTGACTTTCATGTATTTTCAGACAGTTCGTGTAATACAGAAGTTGTCCTTAACCACTACCAGCTCATCCTGAGGTACAGCTAACTCTTTCACTTTTAGCATCACAGAAATTAGCTTTGAGAAAAACAGTGCATTTGATTTGGACTTCAGTCTAGTCATATCTTCCACTTGAACCATAATCAGTCTACATAGATTGATTCTCACATTGTGCTTCAACAAATATAACAAATATATGTCTTGGAATCTCAAAGTAGCAAAATATCCTCTTCTAGAACTAACAACATGCTGGATAAATTTAAACAACAGCTTATCTTCTCCTACCATCCCTGCAGCAATCACCTTTCTAGGGGTCCCATTCCTTGTAAGCTCCAGCAAATCATCTTCATATTGAAACACATCACTGGTCGAAGGTACAGACTATGAGTAGAACACATAATATCCTTCATGTGGAGCTCTTAAGTTCCTAGCCCATTCCACTGAAGTAAAAGATACTTCTTGACCATTTACCATAGAAATCATTCTTTTTTCTTCTGCAGACATTTCAAAATGAACGAATTCGTAGAACTATTTCACCAGTCCTGGATAATAAGGTCCATTGTTGTTTCCGAAGCACTCAGTCTAACATGGTTCTTATAAAACTTTAAGAACCAAGGACTTTCTCTCCATGAGCCATTCTGTACACACCTCTTTCTCAATGACAATCTCTCTCTTTGAGAGATGCGGGTTTATTGGATTTCTTCGAGCTATACTTCCACTTCCACTTCCACTGGTACTAGACTTCATTAATTTTTGTCTTTTTGCTTGAAGATCATCACTCCCATCTGTAACCTGGGGTCTCTTGACACGGGCCATAACGGATTCGAGGTTTAGGGTTTTGCGGCTTGAGAGGGATAGGTTAGAGGGATTCGAACAGACGAGCTCGAGGTGAGATTGAGTGAAATCTAGTATCGATTTTAATATCATTTAGGATTCACAAATAAAATAAATTTTATATATATATAAAAAAAAATCGAAGTCTCGACCTTAAATACCGAAGTTTAAAACAGCGCGAGATGCACCAACGGTGAGGTCTTCTAACGGTGAGGTCTCTTAACGGTGAGGATTAACTAACGGTGAGGTCTTCTAATGGTGAGGTTTTCTAACGGTGAGGATTCTCTAATGGTGAGGTCTTCTAATGGTGAGGTTTTCTAATGGTGAGGATTATCTAACGGTGAGGTCTTCTAACGGTGAGGATTCTCTAACAGTTTAAGAATAAGTTATCATTCCTAATTTATGTCTAATGAAACTTAATCTTTCTAAACTTAAAGGCTTAGTGAAAATATCAGCTAATTGAAGTTCAGTGCCTATAAATTCAAGTGTTATATCACCTCTTTGATAATGATCCCTTAAAAAGTGGTGTCTAACATCAATGTTTTTGGTTCGAGAGTGAGACACAGGATTATTAGAGATGTTAATTGCACTAGTGTTGTCACAGTTAATTGGAACATGTTTAAAATCAAATCCATAGTCCAGTAAAGTGTGTTTCATCCACAGAATCTGTGCACAGCAACTACCAGCAGCTATAAACTCTGCTTCATCAGTAGACAATGAAACTTAGTTCTGTTTCTTACTACACCATGATACTAGGGACTTTCCAAGTAAATGACATGTTCCAGAAGTTCTTTTTCTATCTAACTTGCATCTGGAAAAGTCAGCATCCGAATAACTTATTAAATCAAATGTTTGTCCATTTGGGTAAAACAATCCCAAATTAGCAGTATTTTTAAGATATTTGAAAATCCTTTTAACAGCAAGTATGTGTGACTCCTTAGGGTTAGTTTGAAATCTTTCACACATACATACACTAAACATAATATCAGGTCGACTAGCAGTAAGATAAAGTAAACTCCCAATCGTACCTCTATAATTAGTTTGATCAACTAATTTACCAGTTTCATCAATATCCAATTTACAGGTGGTATTCATAGGTGTATCACTTCCCTTAATACTATCCAAACCAAAACGTTTTAATAAATTCTTAGTATATTTACTTTGATTTAAAATAATACCATCTTTAGTTTGAAAGATTTGAAAACCAAGAAAGTTCTTAAGCTCTCCCATTAAGCTCATTTCAAAATCATTTTGCATAACCTTTGAAAAATCAGTACATAAAGAATTTTTAGAAGATCCAAATATAATATCATCAACATAGATTTGTACTATTAAAACATATTTTGAAATCATTTTTATAAAGAGATTGGGATCCGCTATTCCTTTTGTAAATCCTTTTCAAATAATAAGGTTTGAAAGTCTTTCATACCAAGCTCTTGGAGCTTGTTTTAAACCATATAAAGCTTTAGAAAGTTTAAAAAAATTATTTTGAAAATGAGGATTTGAAAAACCAGGTGGTTGTTCTACAAAAACATCTTCAACAATAGAACCATTTAGAAAAGCACTTTTCACATCCAATTGATATAACTTGAAATTCAGATGTGATGCAAAAGAAAGTAAGATCCTAATAGCCTCTAATCTGGCTACAGGTGAAAAGGTTTCCTCATAGTCAATTCCTTCTTCTTGATTGTAACCTTGTGCAACTAGACTAGCTTTGTTTCTAATGATGTTTCCAGATTCATCAACTTTGTTTCTGAACACCCATTTTGTGCCTATGGTTATAGTGCTCTTAGGTCTTTCTACTAATTTCCAGACTTTGTTTCTTTCAAATTGATTCAGTTCTTCTTGCATATCCATTACCCAAAATTCATCATTGATAGAAACATTGAAATTTTTAGGTTCTAACTGTGAAAGAAAAGCTTGATGTTCGACCTAATATCTTAGAGAAGCTCGAGTCTGTGTTCCTCTATCTAAATTACCTACAACAGCATCTAAAGGATGGTTCTTTAGAATTATAGTTGGTCTAGAAAAGGTAGGACTAGAAATTTCAGATTCATTTACAGGTTGAGATTCAACAGAAGCAGGTTCTGGGAAATTTCCAGAACTGGATGTTTTAATTATAGGTCCACTGCCATTATCATTAAGGTTCAAAACAGAGAGATCATCTTCAAGATTTTCAAGAGAGGTCTTAAGTTCATGTGGATCAGTTTCATCAAATTTGATGTGAACAGATTCCTCCACACATTTGGTTCTTTTATTGAAAACTCTATAGGCTTTACTAGAAGTAGAGTAACCTAGGAAAATTCCGTCATCACTCATGGATGAAAACTTGTCAAGATTGTCTTTAGTGTTGAAAATAAATACTTTGCAGCCAAAAACTCTGAATTAGTTAACCTTAGGTTTCCTATGGTTCCATAACTCATAAGGGGTCTTCTTAAGAATATGTCTAATCAAGACTCTATTGATACCATAACAAGATTTATTTACAACTTCATCCCAAAAATAAATAGGTAGGTCATACTCATTAAGCATAGTCCTAGAAATTTCCTGAAGGGTTTTATTCCTTCTTTCTACTACACCGTTCTGTTGGGGTGTCATAGGGGCAGAGAAATTGTGACTATAGCCATTCTGTGAGAATTAGGATTCAATCTCATGATTTTCAAACTCACGACCATGATCACTTCTCAAAGTTTTGATCTTGATTCCACTAAGATTCTCTACAGATTTTGAATATTTAACAAAGTAAGAACAAGCTTCACTTTTGTGAGCTAGAAAATATACCCAAGTATACCTAGAATAATCATCTACTAGAACATAGACATAATTCTACCCATTTAAACTAGAAACTCTAGAAGGTACAAATAAATCCATGTGAACCAACTCAAGAGGTTGAGAATTCGACACTTCTTTCTTTGATTTAAAAGAAACTTTGTGTTGCTTTCCCTTTTGATAGGGATTACAAACTTTGTCTGCTGGAAATTCAAGTTTGGGTTGGTCTCTAACTAAGTTCTTACTAGAAAGTTTTCTAAGTGAATGAACATTATAGTGTCCTAATCTTCTGTGCCAAAGCCAAGACTCTTTATGAAAATCATTTAGACAAGTAATATTTTTCTTAGCTAGAGAATTTAAATCAACAGCATAAACATTTTCATTTCTTAAAGTAGAAAACACTAAAGAATTTTTAGAATTAAAAACATTGCAAGAATTATTTTCAAATTTAACATAAAAACCATCATCACATAACTGAGAAATACTTAAAAAATTATATTTAAGTCCATCAACAAAGAAAACTTTAGAAATTAATATTGAGTCAGTGTTACCAATCTGGCCTAAGCCGATGATTTTTCCTTTTGAGTTATCACCTAAAGTGACAAACCCTCCATCAACTCTGACTAAGATTTTAAAGAATGATAAGTCTCCTGAAATATGTCTTGAACATCCACTATTCAAGTACCAGGTCTTTCTATAGGAGCTCTTTAAGAAGGTTCCCTACAAAACAGATTTAGACAAGAAATGATTTTGGTACCCAGATTTTCTTTGGTCCGGACAGGTTAGCCAACAAAACCTTAGGTACCCAGATTTGTCTTATGGGTCTCATAAAATTTGTAGAATCAACAGATTTTGAAAGGTAAATCTTATTAGATCTGTAACTATGAATATAACTAGTTGAAGCATATGAAGTTCCAGAACTAGCTACATTCTGTCCAGATTTAGGAATGAATTTATTTTTGATAATTTTCCTTTGTCCAGGTTGGTATCCTATACCAGTAGTGTATCTAGGTGCTATTTGCTTACCTATCATTTGAGTAATAGTATCTTTACCATTTTTAAACATTTCTAAGTCTTTCTTAAGTTTCTCATTAGATAATTTTAGTTCAGTATTCTCTTTAAGCAACTGAGCATTCTTTTCTATTTCAATATCAAGATCAGATTTATGTTTAATAGTTAAAGCATACTGTTTCTTTAAACCTTTGTATTTGTCTTTCATCTCATTACAGGTTTCTTCTAACATATCACAATATTCAAACAGTTCAGATTTTGTCATGTTTTCTGAGTCAGAATCATCTCCAGAATAATATGAATTTAAATCAGGAGTTTCAGATGTTACCTTAGATGTGTTTGTCATGAGACACATATATGCCTTGTTTCTGGATTCAGTCTCAGAGGCTTTAGATTCACTGGAGCTATCCTCAAAAGCACTCCAAGTAGCCTTCATAGCATTTTTGTACTTACTTTCCTTGTAATCATATTTCTTCTTGTATTTCAGCTTTGGACAGTCCGCTTTTCTATGTCCTTTTCCTTTGCACTCATAGCAGACAACTTCATCTGATTTGTCAGATTTCTTCCAATCCTTTTTCCAATGTCCCTTTCTATGATACTTACTTTTCTAATTTTATTTTCTGAAAAAATTCTTCTTCCTATAGAACATTTTAAACCTTCTAGAAATGTGATCCATATCAGCATCACGGTCAGAAGCACTTTCACTGTCTTCACAGCTTGAACATTCATTTATAGCTTGCAGCTTCTCCTTATCCTTGTTCCTTGAAGTTGAAGTCTTGAATGCAATCGACTTCCTTCTTGGTTCTTCTTCTTCTTCCTTGTTCACTTTGAGTTCATCTTCATACATCATAAACTTGCCAATTAATTCCTTGACTGGCAGTTCACCATATCACACGACTCTCTAATTGAGACAGAATTTCCCCTCCATATTTCCGGTAGACATCTCCGAATTCTCATAATTTGTTCCTTTGATGGAACATCCTTTCCCAGAGAGATCATTGTGTTGAAAATTTCATTGAACCTGAGATACATGTCAGAAATGGGTTCATCAGGATTCATCTTAAAATTATCATACTTAATATTATAAGTGTTAAATCTCATTTCCTTAACATTAATTGTTCCTTCATGAGAAATAGCTAAGGTATCCCAAATTTCAAAAGCAGTTTTACAGGCAGATATTCTATTAAATTCCTCATCCCCTAAAGAACAGTACAGAGCATTAATGGATTTACAATTATGGTTGTAGGTTTTCTTAGTAGCTTCATTCCAAGTAGATCTAACAGTAGTAGGAATTTTATATTCAGATTCTATAGCACTCCAAATATCAAAACCCATGCTCTCTAAATAAATTTTCATCTTGATTTTCCACTGAGCATAGTTGGTGCCATTGAAAAATGGTGGTCTATTGGTAGCAACACCTTCAAGTCTATTATCCATGATAAATTACTTAAAGAAATGATTTTAAAGAGATAAAAATTTAGAAATAACGGAAATTTTAAGAACTTTAAAATACAACTAAAATCACAGTTGAAAAACAGAGTACTTTAGAAAATATTTGAAATCCTCTGATACCAAATGTTTGTCAGAGTGGACACTCAAGAGGGGGTTGAATTGAGTTCCAATTAAAATTTCTGTTTAAAAACTTTGTCTTAAAATCCCCCAAATAAAACACAGAATTAAACTGTAGTGAATTTATATCAAAATAAAGGTTCGGTTAGGTTCTCAAATGATTGATTATTTCCTAGTTAATAAATAAAAAGAATGGATTAGCTTTTGAAACTAACTTACTTATTTATAACTAATATAAACACTTATGAGTTTAATTATCAAAGTGACTTTAAAACAGTTTTGGTTTTAAAGTAGTTTGCAGCAGAATAAAAATAACTTTGAAAACAAATAAGCACAGCAGGTTTAACCAAGAGGTTCAGTCTCAAGATGAGACTTAGTCCTCTCAAAACTTTATATAAAAGTGATCCACACCCTGGATCGGGGATTAAAACAGTATGCAACTGTCCAGGTCCAAGACCTCTACCACTGTTATCCGTGGGAACAAAAACAACAGCAAAACAGCTTTCCAGGTCACGCACGGCCTCTACCACTATCCCAGTGGGAAATAAAAGATACAATAGTTGAGTGAGGATTTACAGATCCTCCAGTTAAAGTACATGATATAGTGTGTGTGTAACATATAGTAGATAACACACACTACTCAAAATTTAAAAAGATAAATCACAGAGGCAAAGATTTAGAGTTTAGAAATGGCTCTAGTGATTGCAGTGTAGCTCTGGACTCCTTTGGATTTTATCAGAATTGGTTCTGAGTCCTCTTCTGGTTTTTTTCTGGATAAACAGAGTGTCGTCTGCTTCCTTGACTTCCAGGTTCCAAGATAGGGAAAAATAATCGATGAAGTTCTTATGTTATGTTCTCATTCTCAGCTCTTCACTGGTATGTAGTTATGAATTAATTCTTTGTGTAAGTTCAGTTGTCTCTTTGCCTTCACACTCGGTTGTTCTTCCATCACACCTCATGGTATGTATATCTCTATGTATTCGTCTATTTCTGTCTCACTTTGCAGTAGCACATCCTTCCTTTATTTAAAGCACGAGGTCCGGAAAAAGATGATTTACTTTTTGCAGGTACGAGGTACGGTTCCCTGACAACCAACAACACACATTAAATAAATGTCATTGTATAAAAATATACCTAATATGACTGTTGGTTAGATTAAATAATAATAAATAAATTTAAAGCTTGTCGGGTTCTGTCTCTGAAACGGTTGCTCTGGATATCAGTAGACTTGTGTCTCGGTAGGTCTGAGTATCGGTAGTCATTTGTAACGGTAGACTTGATGTATCATTAGCGGTAGCTTGATCACACCGGTAGCGGTAGATTTTTAACAGTAGTTATAGACTTGATCGCATCAGTAGTGGTAGCTTTGTCCTTGTATCGGTAGTGGTGAGTCTGCCTTGTAACGGTAGCGGTGAGTCTGCCTTGTAACGATAGCGGTGGCTCTATCTTATATCGGTAGCGGTGAGTCTGCCTTGTAACGGTAGCAGTGGCTCGGTCTTATATCGGTAATTCTGTTTTGTATCGATAGACTTTGATATATCAGTAGACTTCCTTTGATAACAGTAGGTTCAAAATATCGGTGGACTTGTGTGTACCGGTAGCTCTGTTCTGTAATGGTAGACATCAGCATATCGGTAGCTCTGTATCAATAGCTGTCGACTTCGATATAGTGGTAGACTTTGAGTACCGGTGAGCTTGTAATTGTAACTATATCGGTGGACTTGTTCTATAATGGTAGCTATTATCTGTAATGGTGGACTTTAATGTAACGGTGACCAGTCTGTATCGGTAGTTCTCTCATAGCATTAGACTTAACTGTATCGGTAGCTCTGTTCTGTTTAAGCATTCTACTAGAGGAATGGGTAAAGTCATAGTGTAAAAGAATCCAGTAACTGAAAAACTAATATTTAAACATAGAACAATAGAACAATACTTAAAGAAAATAAATATCTAGATTCCCAAATAAGTATTTAACCATTTATCAACTAGGGATTAACAAAATACAAATAATCATAATTAGGATTATCAAAATATAATAAAGCAACTAGATTCCCAGAGGGTTCAACAATCTCCCCCTTTTTTATAATCACAACTTATGCCAAGAAAATTGAAAGAGTATCAGAGGAAAGAAGAAAAGAAAATATTGGAAAAGAAATTAGCATCAGAAGAAAAGGTTCTTTTATTTTGTTCAGAACAAAACTTCCATATTCCTCCCCCTTTCAATTGTACTGCAAGATTCTCTCTTAAGTCTTATTTTCTCAAGTCTCAGTTTCTCATTTCCCCTTTTTGTGTTTCTCCCCCTTAGTTAACTCTTAGGTCTCATTTCTTATTTTCTCTCATTTTCTCATTTTTCTCATTTTCTCCCCCTTTGTGATTAACAAAAATAAGGGTAGCAAAGAAAAGATAAAGATTAGAAGATAATAAATGACAAAGGAATAGAAACTCAGTTAAGTAGAGAATGAAGAGGAATTTCATTAATACAAGAGATACACTGATAAAATCAGAACAAAAAAATACAAGTGAATCCTATCAAAAAGATCTAGAACCACTCAATCCTCCTCTGGAATAGGTGTCTTTCCCTTAGGATCATCAGAGGGTGTCGGAATGGCTGATGGCACAACTGCTGGTTCAGCTACAGAAACTGTACCAGATCTGAAATATGTGCTCCTCTGAGTGATCATCGGTGTCAAGCTCCAGATGGATTGAACTGGAGTCAATTGAGGAGTACTCCCAGATTCAGAAGCAGGAAGGGAAGGAGGTACAATTACAGGTCTTGAAATGGTAGTCAATTGAATCTTACATAGATTTGGTATATCCTATGTACATAGAGAATCTTACACATTGTTTTCTTTCCTATAATGGTAGTCAATTGAATAATCATAATCCTTGGCCATCACTAACCACCTCTGTTAGCACATATTAATCTACTTTTTTGTGAATATATACTTTAGGATTTTATGGTCTATATATATATATCAAACTTCTCCCCATAGAGATAATGTATCCAAATTTTAATGCAAAAATCACTGCATCAAATTATATATCATGATTGGGCAGTTATTCTCATGGATATTTAGTTTTTTGTAGGCACATGCTATTATTTTTTAAATTTTCATGAATACAAAACAAAATACCTTTTAAGATGCATAATTTTAGATCACCAATCCTTCCCTATTGGTGGGTAATGTGTGATAATGTGTAGTGATTAACCTCATCATTATATCTTTAAAACCTTACTCACATTCATCATTCTAGACAAACTTAACCATTTTCCAAGTTATATTCATTAGGGGGATTTAAAATCATGACATGTTTTTCAAAAATCGATGATGGTACCCAGATAATCCAAAGAAACTATGAATTTCTATCACATAGGTTAGTCTTGGAAACCCTTAAATTGCATGTATTTTTTATTGATCTATATATACCCTTTTATAGTGATGAAATTACCTAGTAAAGTCACTTTCTCCAAACAGAACTTATATTTACTATACTTTACATACATATTTTCTTTCTACAAGGTTCTTAGTGCAATATTCAAATGCACCTCATGTTCTTCCTTTATTTTGGAATAGATAAGAATTTGGTCTATAACTACTAATAAATATTGGATGAGTTAATATATAAGGACTATATTGACCAATACCATAAATATTTTTTTGAGCCTTCTTAGGTTCTAATGGAATCAATATGAAGTCATAGTATCCGTAACATGTACTAAAAGTAATATTGAGGATATCCTCATTATTCATCTTTACTTGATAATATCCTAACTGAAGATATATGTTATAGAAACACTGAGATACACTTATAAATCAAAATATCATCAATACATGGTAGAGGATACTTTTTATTTATCGTGACCATGTTGGGATCATGTTAATCAAGGAAGAGGCGCATTGACCCATCCTTCTTCTTGACGAAGAGGACTGGTGCACCCCACAGTGAGAACTCAGGCATATAAAAAATTTATTCATATTTTCCAATCATTATTTTTTAGTTACTCAAGTTAAAAAATATACATTATATAAAGATTATTGGATATTTTAAAATCTCCAAGTATATTCTTGATTGGAAATTCAACCTCTCTGTTAGGAGGAAGGCCAAACAATTCTTTGGGAAACACCTCAACTTATTCCCTCACAAAGGGCATGTCTTAAAAGATGATCTTTTCTTTATCCTCAATCATTTGGTAAATAGACCCATTCTCATAGTAAAATAATATCCATTAAATCAATGATGTTACCAAATAATATTCATCCTCCTACTTTCACTTCTATAGAATCGGAAGGCGATTCACAATATAATGGGTGATTTCCTTCTCTAAAAACTTTTTATTGGTTATATATAATGAAATCTAATTAATGCCTAGAATATAGTAAAATTAAACTAAAGGGAGTATTATGAGGATAAATGAGAAGTTAAACCCATATATATGGGCAAAGGAGGAGTTATATACTTGGGATTCAATAATTCCCCCATTTTTCATTTTTACTGATAACTACACTTCCATTATTTGTGGTGGTGTTTGAATAGTTATACTAAAGTTTTAAGATATGAAATAATGATCATATCTAGAATACAAATAGATATTTTATATTATTGAATGAATAACTTGTATACATTTTACCACTTCGTTATCAGGATCCACCTTTATAGTTGTGATGGTATATGCTCACCCTTACTACCTTTGAGGCTGTTGGCGTTGATTGTTTTTTACAACCCTTAGCTTAAGAAAGTGGCTAGCATAGTGTATTTGTTCATTGTAATTTAAACATTGGAAACTATTATGAGTGTTGGCTTTAATATTTCTCTTTTCCACCACATTGGTGGATTTCTCCCATCGGTAATTGCTAGATATGTTCCCTTCCTTTCCGCACATAAAGCATTTCCTCATCCCCTATAGGTGAATTTTGAGGTGCTTCTTCCAACACTTTTTATAAGTGGGATATTGGAATTTCTTACCATATTTATATTTATCCAATACATCACTATAATTAAAGTCCAATTTCCTATTATTATCCCCATTAGAACCTTGAGATTCACTGATCTCAATTTTGACTTTGAGGGAATATCAGACAATTTCCTCATAACTATCTAAGTCTTGAACTTCCAAGGTTTTTCATAGACTCAACTTCATTATACCAATAAAGCAGTCAAATTTATATTTGGGGGTAACAAAAAATATATAGGCATATCATAAAAGTATTATGAATTTTTTCTCATATACACTAATAGATTTTTACCCTTTTTCTTGAGGATAAGGAATTCCCTCTTGATTTTCTATCAGAGAGTGTGAGGAAAATATTTATCAAAATTGTTTTTTAGAATTACTTGCCCCAAATCGCTTTGATCTCCTCCATTATATTTTTTTCTTGAAAAACTCCCACCGTTTATCTTCTTTTCCTTCCATAATATAAATAACAAGTACAAACTTATCTTTCTCAGAGCACTAAAGGATAGAGAAGATCATTTTAATGGAGTTGATATATTTTTCTAAATTAATGGATTAAAAGATCCAATGAATGTTGGAAGCCTTGGTCACATGATGGTTTTAATTTAAACTTTAAATTTATTAATGGGATTTTTTCATTACTCATGGTTCATGTTTCAACTAAAAACTTGAGTCAGTTGGGAAAGTTTAGTCACCAAGTTTGTGATTCCTTCTCCCACCAAGTTGAGCATCTCATTTAGGAGTCCATCACATTGAACATCACATTGGTTTTTGACTTATTTCCTCCAATTTCTAAAAATTAAACAGAATAAAGTAAAATATCATGGCTGGTAATTTTAAAATTATTGAATACATAAGATGAAAATAATGAATGTTAAAGGGATAAATAATAAATAAAATATTTTCCTTGTCCTATGAAAAAATATAATTCAATCTATGTTATCCATCGTCTATTTTCTAATATAAAATATTATTAGAATATTTTTTTTCTTAATAATGGTTCATAATGTGTTTGTAAATTTTAAAAAATATCCCTTAGGAGTGTCAAACCAGGCGCACAGTAAGGCCCATTGTTGTGAACTAGTTCCTGGTTGAGTCTATCTCAATACAGTGTTTTCGAGGTTGTTACCCCTATGTACATATATAACCAAGCCACATCCACTTGTAATATCCAGAAATGTATGTATTATATTTGAAACCACTTACTCTATACTTTACAAAAATTTATGTATGTTTTGATTTGGTTAGTATTATCCCTAAGTCTTTCACTAGAGTTTTCTAATTCTAATTCCAAAAATAACTACACCTTGCTCTGATACCATCTACAACAACCCATATTTTTAATACACTTTATTTCATGATATATTTCATAAAAGTATAAATGATATATTCAAAAAATATCATAACTTATAGTGTCTTTTGGATATTAGGTACATAACATAAAATCCTAAAACATGGATACAATGAATTTATTAAAAACTTCCTTAACTTTCTCTTAAAATCCATCATTCATGTAAAACTACGTGGGATAACATAGAGACATATATAATAAATGGGTGAGTTGTAAAGATCAGTAAGGGAATAGAAAAATGGTATAGGTTAAAGAAAAAAATGTGACCCAAGAGGCATAAAAATGTAACAAAATAGGTGATAATCCCAATAATGAACAATGTGGAATGATATAATGTGATAGTATAAAGGCAACATGTAAATGTTTAAACAAAAAATAACATCACATAAATAGAATAAATCAAGGTTAATAACCAAGGAATCATAACATAGTGTGATTAATATAACATCCCACGAAACTTTCAGGGCATATAATGAGATTAAAACATTACATAATGCATTGGAGCTCCATTTTGAGAAAACCATCATAATCATATAATGTACTTGCATACGCATGCCACATAGATCATATAAAATATGTATTAACCCCATGATTTAGGAGTGTGGTTTAGATATATGTAATTCCCTAATAAAATAATTATAGGTACATATTGTTGAAATCCCTTTATTGGAAATGGGTATGAGAATTTATATCACAATCATTCAAAAATAAAAATCAAAATGATGTTTCTATTTCATAACAACAATACATAAAGATTCATAAAATGGTTTAATGAGAAATAAAGGCTTATATAATGATTTTTAAATAAAAATAAATGGTTGAGGGATATAGAAAAACATATCCCAATGTTGGGAATTGGAAATAAAAATGCATAAAATAAATAAGGTGCATGAATAAAGAGAAGAATAGGAGGATCCATTACCTTGAGAGGGTGTTTCCATAAGATTGGTAGGAGTTTATTGAGAGAAAAAGGTAGCATTGGGAGGGATATAGTGTGGAATGAAAAGATTAATTTTATGATCTAATGTTTTTAGTGATGATAAATGGGTTCCTGGTTGGGTTTATATTGTAAAATATAGGGGAGATCTTTATTATTTCATATACATAGGTTTGGGACTCGATATAATAAAATAATCAAAACCACAAAAATTAAGATGCTTTTATCATGTTTTCTAAGTAAGTAGAGTGGTTTTAATTATTTTATATGTAAAAGAACCGAAATCATTAAAATATTACCCTTCATGATGTGTAAGTGAGTCATGTTTATAAAGACTTTATTTTAAAACCTTAATATATAGTATTGGTTTTGGAGGACTCATAAATGCTTTATAAAATTAATAAAATAACCTAAAAAACACATTATTATAAAGGGTAAATATATATGTTTCCATTGATAATTTTTATGTAATATATTACATCACTTTAGGGTCATTATGATGTCATAATACATACTGTATATTTATATCATATTTAATTTTTCATGAGAAATTGATTATCCCAAAAAATTAGGAAAAATTAACAATTAAATAATTTCAACCTGATTAATCAAAAAATAATATTTAATTTATCCAAAAATATATCTAAATATGAGAACTTTTATTTTTAATTCAAAATCCATCTTTATTGAAAAATACTATTTTTTAAAAAATATTCGTTTTCTAACCCTTATAAAAATTATTTTTCACTGCATAAAATAATGTTATAAAGTATAATTAATAAATAGTATTTATTAATAATATTTTATTAAACTAATATTTATTTTTAAAATTAATTAATTATTTAAAAATAATTCATTGATTTAAATTTTTTATTACACAAAAATATAATTCGAGTTTTTTCGTATTGAAATCTAATTTTTATCAAACTCATTTTTTAATCATTTATAAAGTAAAATAAATAAGGAATAAATAAAATAATTATTTAATAGAAATATAATATACATATTCATTCTGTTAGGGTTGAGATTGTTGACACTCCTTTCGTCACAGAATCTAAAGATCGGAAAAGGGGAATATATGAGCACAAAGTGATTCAACCTTTGAAGAAAACATCAAAAATTGACAAAGGGATGAACAAGGAAAACTTTACGCATAGGCCGCGCAAGTTCCTTCATGGTCGCGCGAGTGGACTTGCGTGATGCAACTTGGCGTGCAAGTGACTTGCGCGACCTAGTTGATAACCGCCCGGTAACCGCCCAGGGTCTTCTCCTGCCTATAAATAGACACTGTGGGCCCCCTATTTAGGAGGATCTTTTTCCAGAAACCCGGATTGAAGCTCCCGACGCCCAAGTCTATTCTAAAAGCTTCTGGAACACTTCTATGGTAATTTCTTACCTAAAACGGAAGATCTAAAGGGAGGGAGTAAGGCCTAAGTTTTGAAACTCATCAACACTTGCGTGCCTGGGTGGTCAGCCCTTAAGGGAAGTGGTCACACTTGCACGCCGCCTTATTCCTTCGATAGAACTTGCGCGTACTTTTTTTGGAAGAACCTCAAGAGGATTTTAAAGGCTGTAATGAAGAGTCGCTCAAGTATCTCAAATTCTGGTTGAATATCGCTCAAGTACCCACAATGTCGCGCAGGTATACCTGCGCGACCAATACTTGCGCGCCGCCGCAGTACCTGCGCGCCTTCCAAGACTTGCGCGCCCCATCCTTTTTGGGTGCCTTTCTTGCCCATTTCACCCCTCTTAAGCCATTACACCTTTCATTTTTAAGATTAAGTCTTCAATACACTCTTCAAATCCATTGATGGCATGATTTCTTGATTTGAATTCCTTATTTGAAAGGAATTATGTGGAATATCTCTCAAAACCTAGTGATTTAAATATCTTTATGTCACCAAATATGGAGAGTTCATTCATTCAACCTCATCCTTTAAGATGAGAGAATCCTTAAACCTGGGTCTCCTTTTCAGGAATAAGTCCCAGTCATAATCATGGGATTCCTTTTCAGGAGTAAGCCCCATGTCCCCTAACCTAGGCCTCCTTTTCAGGAATAAGTCCCAGTCATAATTATGGGCATCCTCTTTAGGAGTAAGCCCCAATTCCCTTAATTTTTGGGCATCCTTCTTAGGAGTAAGCCCCAGATCCTCTAATTTGGGCTTGCTTTTCAGGAGTAAGCCCCAAATCCTTTAATTTGGGCATCCTCTTTAGGAGTAAGCCCCAAGTCCCTTAATTTTCTCTTTAACCAGTCCTAATTTACGTTTGATCTGGGATTCTTTCTCAGGAGTAAAACCCAGTTATCAAATCCTCTCCTAATTTGGGTTTCCTTTTCAGGAATAAGTTCCAAGTTAGAGTATTCAAATCTCCCTGAAGCACATATACCTTTATGGACCCTGTTCCTGGATTTTCTCCCTAAAGTAAATCCTAACCTTCATTTATCTGGGAAGTCATATATACATAAGCCCCAAACCATTTTTTTATGATTACATTTTTCATGGCCCAATTGTCTATTTTATTACCAATACCTCTTGTTTCTCACACCGAGCATGACTCACGTGAGATTAGAGATTAAAAGTAATTATGACATCCTTCTTTGAGCCATCAATCATAAACATTATACTCCCTTATTTGAACTACGTGAGTTCTGATTCCTTTTCCAAAAAAAAGGATACCTAGGTAGCCCATCTATGGGTTCGATCCCAACTCTGAAATAATTCATGTCCTTCTGAATGACAATAAACTTTAAGTGCCCCGCTGAGTGGATTTAAAACCAGCCGGGTCATCATAATGACCAAGAGACTTTTATATAAATGTTTTGAAGGTTACAATTGACCAAGAATCTCTAAATAGATATAGATGATTCTCTATTGATGAAGAACCTCAAATACATATAAAATATTCTCTAAATTTCTTAAATATTTAATCATTGATTGTTAAACTAAAGGAAAGCTCATTTTTTACTTGGTAATGTAATAAGGATTCACGAACATAACTTAAATCTATAAAGAGAGTCCCGGAATAGACAATAATTCCCCTCAAAAAGGTGTGATGAGTCCGAACTCCCATCCTCTCGACCAATGAAAATTCCTAAGCCTCATCAGTTCACAAACTAATGAAGCGCCTACCTTTGGAAAGTAGGTCCAAGTGGATGTGGAATCATTGGATGTTTCCAGTTCTACGAACAAACCTGTTAGAAACCGATCAGAACGTTTGAATCTCCCATCCAGGAGGTCATCCCCGAATTCCGCGGGAAACAAAAAATGGTGAACCTGACGTGAATCCTTAACCAAGTTAAAATGATGTTTTACCTATTTTGTTAAGCCCCTATTTAAAACTCAATAAGAGGGCTAACAAAAACAATCATTGACATGTGTGCTCATCCAAGGGATGAAGTGGATGAATTTTATCTTGATTACGTCTGTTATATCAAACAGGCACTCTTTTCCAAGATCTTCTGTATTTCCATAATGGCTGCTCTCAAATTCACATCTGTGAATACTGCTACTGCAAATACCACTGCTGATATTCCTACTGGATCGCCATCCGCTCTGAGGATGACATCACCTACTCAGCGTCTTCAACGCTGGGTATCCAATGTGCTGGTTAACGAGTACCGTCAACACGGTACCATCCCAACTCTGGAGGCTGCCCGACAGGCCCTCCAAGTAAACAACTCACACAGGTCGTCCGGACAACGACGACCAGTGACCAAGAGGCAGGCAGTGCTGACTACCGTCTCCAACCAATTCGGGTCGTTATCCCTGGAATGCAATTTCCATTCGCTCCATTACTCTGAGTAAGTGAATGAGCATGTCCCTCAGGGCCTTAATTCAAAAAGACAGGAGTCCTTCCCAAGGGATCCCATCAACAATATCCGCCAGACCCGTGCGACAGTGCGCCCTCAACATGATGAGGGTACCGACTCCAGGCATTCAGCTCAGGTTCCTCGAACCCGAGCAGGCAAGACGAACCGCCAGAGACAGAATCCGGTTAACAATGGGCAGGTTTTCATCCCTTCCATCTCCGGAGAAGTCAACCAACCTAACTTGGTGGTGAACAATGAACAGGCACACACACCTGTCCGTTTTAAATCCGCTGTCCAGCAGACTCATCTGGTAGCATCAAGCCAATCCCGCCAGGCAATTCCGGCGGAGTACTATAGGCAGGAACATACACCTGCTTATACATCATCAGTTAGTCAGCAGGCTCGCCTGACTACATATGATGGATCTCGTCAAACGCATTTGGCGAAGTGTAATCAGCAGACACATACACCTGCTAGTACTAATTAAGCCTACCAACTGTCTCGCTTGGTAGCACACGGAGAAGTCAGTCGAAAATCTCCGACGACAAACAGGAGGCAGACTCAACTCTCTGCCTCCACACTTGAGTACTGTCAGGATTCACTGACAAGAAAAGGATGACAGGAGCAGGCACATACGCCTACTCCAAGCCCGGAATGGACGTATATCCCTGTTCCGGCAGCTGAAGTCACCAAACATATTTTGTCAATGGTGAAAGAGCAGAAGAAAATTCCTTCTCATATTTTGGATGCTTGCCAGGATATCATAACAGCTTCAGCATCATCTCATGGAAAGACACATAAATCTATCCCTAGCAGTGAAGTGATACATCAACGATTCACTCCGGAACAGACACACACATCTGTTCCAGTCCAAGAGGGTTATGGGGCATACTCCCCCATATCATATAGACAACCAAGTCAGGCACATACACCTGATTTGAGTGAAGATCGTCAGCCTAACCTGACCATCTTTCCTGATCAGGCACATAAACCTTCTCAGAGTAACCACTTTCGTCAACAAGTGGTTTCCAAAGCGAGTAAGAAGGCATCTAAGAAAAAGATCCGCCCAGCACAGTCAGGAGATCAAAGGCCAATCTGTAACAAGGCCTTGCTCGATGCTGGAGTTCTTGAAGCCCTCAGACATTTATCTGTTGGAATTCAAGATTATACTCCCTCAGTTCCCAATAACGAGAACGTTAATTCTGAAAGTCTTCAACAGAAACTTCCTCATGAAGGCTTGCTTCATGAAAATTCGGTCAATCTTGAAGTTTCTTCTTCAGATGAGAGCCACAAGAACCCTCTATGTGGTCAGAAGACCAAGGAGCAAGAGATCTCATCTTTTGCTGTAACCCATTATGGTGGTCCTCCCCATGATGATGAATTTCGCTGCTAAATTCCTCTCCGCAGTAGTGATTCACATTTACTGGAAAATACTCCAGTGGACAATGTAGTTCCAAGAAAGCCCTCTTATCTTGAGGCACTTGCAAATGCGAAACCAGTCATGTCTGATGCTTTATCGCTAGCAAGTGAAATACTTTCTCAATCAAAAGATAGCCCATGGTGTAGGTCATTCTCCAAACCACCCCTAAGTCATGCATCTTTTAGTTTGATCAACGATATCTCTACCAATCTTATTGAATCTGATGAAGCAAAAAGGAAACACCATCTCTGGTCAAAATAGGTAGAAGAATATTCATTTAATGATAAAGAGGAAATGTTGAATATGAGGGAAAAACTGGCAAAAAGTGAGGTACCAGTCATGTTTTGGCCTTTGGCTGACTCCCAGTATGACATTCCAAAGATGTTGACGGAAGATGGAGTCCATGATATTCGTCTCAACATATGGAAAACTCTTTGTCAATTGAAGAAGAAGGTATTATCTTATGATGAATATGAAAATCATCTTAAGATAATAGAAGGGCTACAACGTCAGATTGATTTGGCATCTCTATCAGTCTCTCGGTATCCGAAGGATGAAAAGCAACAGAGAACCCTTCAACGTTCATGCCTTGGCGCACTAAGAAAATTGCATCAGTTAATTGTCAATACTCCATCTGGTGTTCATATCAGAGGATGGGGTGTTCACGGAGCACTACATTTCACAGTGATTTCCAGTCAGCAAAGCCCGCCGAAAATGGTCTCATGCAATGTTATTGCCCATGGTCGGCCACAATCAATGGGCTTTGTTCATAATCAAAATCTTTCTCAAGAACAGGCTTCAACTAGTTCCTCTCAAAATCAAGCATATAGAGAAAAAGTTGTTGAATTTCTCCTACATCAAGCAGGCGAGAATATTGAACAAGCCTCTCATATGGAGCAAACACATCATCAGATGACAGAAGTTTCGGAAATCATCCAACGGTCTATTAAACCAGGTGATAAAAGTGGATACAGGCTAATGCATCCAGTTAATTTCCGAACTAATATTTGCAAGATCAAGATAGTTTTTAATAAGGTCTCAGAAATAGTATGTCAAGAGCCACCCCAGCTTTTCAGACTGGGGACTCCTTTAACCCAACCCTCAGAGTCAACAAATGGGATTCGAGGAGTTGAGAGGTAGCAGCAGGAACATCCCCAGTTCTCGAGACTGGGGACTCTTTCAAATCATCAATCCCCTTATCAGAGAATATTGGTCTTTTCTCGATTGGGGAAGAATCCCCAAGAGGAACGAAGAGCCAAATTATCAGGAGATTCCCTCCAAGTTATAGCTTGTCAACAAGTTCCTAAAAGATTAAATCAACAAAAGGCAATGTCTCATCAAAGACATGAAAAAAGACAATATCACAGAAATGTTGATAGAAGGGATGTGATGCATTATACATCAATCAATGTCATCAATTCCGTTGTTGCTAATCCACCAGAGGAGACTCACTCAGGGGACTCAGATGAAGAGAATCCTGCTCAAGAAAATGTACGCGCCGATACAAATGAAGAAGGTGTGCGTACACGAAGTCAAAGGATTACTCAGAACCTAGGTAATCCACTTCTTTCTCTCCAAAAAGTATCCAACAAAGGGAGGGGAAAGAATCAGGTTACATATCCTTCCTCTAGATAAGGTCAATCGCTCTCGTTAGAGCAAAGGTTTGCACAACAAGAGGAAGAAATGAAAGAATTAAGAAGGTTGAATGCATAACTACTTCAGAGTAGTCTTCTTCTTAAGAAAGCTGAAGTCCGAAAGCCGAAGGAATTTGTTGTAACTACTGAGATGGATCAGGAATATCCTCCTTTATCAGTACACCCTCAGAGGTCTAATCCTACGAGTCAAACGCAACAACGGTTGGCAGTGCTACCATTAGTTGCAGCACCAATCACCACGTCTGTCCAAGCTCCATTCATTGCACATACCCAAGACCAAATTCAACCTGATGTTTCTCAAAAGTTAATAACTACTATTGAGTCATTAACAGCTCGGTTAGAAACTATGGAAGGGAAATGGTTGCAAGTTCAACCAGAAAAGAAAGTTTACCCTGAATGGGTAGATTCAATTTCTCCTCCATCTAGTTTTGGAAACCCTGTTTTCCCTACTTTTAAGGGATCAGGCGACCCTGAACAACATTTGATGCATTATGTGTCTTATTGAGAACCTATGATGGGAACTTCAGAGCAGAAAGAAGCAGTGGAACTCAGATGCTTCATGCGAACCTTGCAAGGACCAGCTTTTGTCTGGTATACAAGCTTGCAATCCCGGTCAATCATCGGATTGGATGATCTTCATCAAAAATTCCTTCTTCAGTTCAGCTCAACTTTGCCAAAAACGACAGTTTTCGATCTTACAAACTGCAAGAAAAGGGAGAATGAAAGAGTCTCTGATTTCATTGCTCACTGGAAGGGATTAACGTATTCTCTGAGTTTAGCACTCCCTCGGGAAGAGCTGTTGCCAATTTGTGTGGAAAATTTGGGTGACGAATTACGCACGCCATTGATCCCTGTGAAATACACAGGAGGGTTTCGAGACCTTACTTCAATCGCTCAGCAGATTGAAGATTCTCTTATACAGGCTAAGGTTAAATCTCGTGTAATTCCATCAGCGTCAGGAAGGAGAATGGGTAAAGCAGAAACTACTACAGTTATGCTTAAACAAGCACCTATACCTATTTCTACTTCAAAACCATTATCTTCTCGAAGGGATCCACCTCATGAAGGCCAACAACAAAGGCCGTTTCGTCCAATTGATCAAAGAGATCAACGACGAAAACAATTTGAGGATTTGAAGAGTAAAACATACTGTTTCCGAAATAAGCAAGTTCCTGGTTACTTCATTTTAGCTCTGGAAAATAATTTGGTTCAATTACCAGTGCCCAAGAGACCAAACAAGGAAGGAGATGAAGACCGTCCTAATTATTGTCCCTTTCATCAAATGTTGGGGCATCCCATTTAGGAGTGTTTTGTCTTTGAAGACCTCCTGCGAAAGATGGTCGACTTGGGACAACTCAAGTTGAAAGGTTCTTCAACTCAGATAGCATGTGTTAATGCTACAGTTCCAGAGGAGGAAGGTGAATGGAAAGAAGTCAAAATCAGAAATGCACAGAAGTATGATGATTGGATGGTCAGAAAGACAATCAACCAGACTCATGCCATTTTGCGAACACAATTAGAGAAACCAATTGTGTCTTCTGCCATGAATGTTGCGGTAAAACCCTCTTCGTCAGAGGGAAAATCCTCAAAGAAACTGTTTGATTCAAAGAAGAAAAAAGAATCAGAAGAAGATGAGTATGTGTCAAAGCCTAAATTGTATTTGACTCTGGCAGACTTTATGCCATCTACTTCAAAACCACGGGCATCGCCCCATCAAACGGCACAGCCTAAACAGGATAGTCAGGCAGAGTCTTTATTAGACGAAGAGTTAATCTTCGGTTCTGTTAATATGATTCAATTAACAGATCTGTATTCCAGTCATAATTTCAATTTTGATGAGCCTAAATTCCTTGTATCAAATAAAAGAATCTGAGGAAGTTCCTAAGGTTCAGGATACAGGGGAAGATGTGGATCTTTCCGAAGCCACTACTCCAATTCTACCCCTGCTAGCACTGTGTACGCAGCAGAAACTCGTGGTAGAGCCCTTCAGCGAGCTAAAAAAGAACAAGCAGGTTTTTCTGCTAATAGAAAACTCAGTCTTAGCACAGTTATTTTAGAAGACCGATTGAAGGTTCCATATTCTTTATCTCAGCAATTAAATGGATCTAATTGGTCTAATCTTCCAAAACCAAGGATGTTTCCAAATTCTATCCCAATACAAGATGCATCAGCTTCCAAAGCATCTGCTTCCAAGTTACCTGCTAAACCGCGTATTCCTGTAGGGAAACGCAGAACCTTAGATCAAAAGTATGATATATTGAAACACTTGGCCCATGTACCAGCCACGTTATCAATTTTGGATGATTTGAATCTGTCAAAAAATCTTCGGGAATCACTCATCGAAGCTTTGTCAAGTCCTCAGAAGTTTGAAGATGAAATTGCTGCAGCTGAAGTCTATCACATAGAGAATAATCCTGCAGAATTCCATGCAGGGATATCTTTTACTGATAAGGATGAAGATGATGTTGTGCATGGGCACATAAAACCTCTGTACTTATCTGGAAAAGTCAATGGTGTAGATATCCGAAGAGCTTTCATTGACAATGGTTCAGGAGTCAACATCATGCCCATTTGTACACTTCGTCGATTGGGCCTCACGGAATCTGATTTATCTCCTTCTACCATGATGTTACAAGGATATGATAAAAATGAACAAGAACCACTGGGCGAAGTTACACTCAGAACTCAGTTTGTAAATCTTGTATCCAATTCGGATTTCATGATTGTTGACCAAGACTCAGCTTTCAACGTCTTGCTTGGAAGACCCTGGCTACATCAGCATGCAGCTATCCCTTCATCATACCATCAATGTCTCAAATACTGTTTCAATGGTCAAGTTGGAACATTGTATGGTGATAAGACCCTGTTCAAGTCATATGAGTCTCAATACATTGAGGAAGAATTTTATCACATGAAGGGAAGAGAAAAATCTACAATGAAGGAAATTACCAAAGTTAATGCTCCATATGGTTTGGAGAAAATTCCAATAAATCCATTTACACATGTGAGTATAGATTATGTGTTACCTATCAGTCAAATTGACAAAATAGGCCCAAATCAAAATACTCTTATGGAAAGATCCATAATGTCAATTACGGCAATTGAGTCAGACAACATGGGAGAAATTGGTAACCTACCAAACAGTGATGAAAGCACAAGTGGTGACGTCTTCATTTCATCTGCTGAAATCCAATAGTTCTATACTTCGCCAATCAGGCCAGAAGAAGTTATAGAATGGTCGGAGGTGAATAATGATGTCAATTATCAATCCATCATCTCCTCTTTATTTCCCAAAGAAGTCCCTTTATCATCAATAGGGTCGGAAATGGAAGCTTCTTCTTCAAAATGTGCAAATTTTGACATCTCTTTTGATCATGAAAATTTCGTTTTGTCATCTACTGTGAAAGTAGAAACGGAAGAAATAGCACATGATGAAGAGGAAGAGGAAGATCTTAGAGATGCTCTTCCAGCATTTGAAGAAGGTATCTCTACCACTGTGGATGAACTCAGAGAAATAAATCTGGGTATAGAGAAAGATCCACGCCCCACTTTAATTAGTGCGGTCATGACCCTCGAAGAGAAAGAAATGTATACTTATTTTCTAAAGTAAAATAAAGATATTTTTTCTTGGAACTATATAGAAATGCCTGGGCTTGATCCTGATATTGCTACTCATCATTTGGGTTTACCAAAAGAACATCGAGGATTTAAGCAAGCCGCGAGAAGAACACACCCAACTTATGCTTCCAAAATTGAAGCTGAAGTGGATAAGCTGATCAAAGCTAACTTCATCAGAGAAGTTCAGTATCCCAAGTGGTTGGCTAATATTGTACCTGTAAAGAAGAAGAACGGACAAATTAGGGTTTGCATCAATTTCAGAGATCTTAATCGGTATTGTCCTAAAGATGATTTCCCAGTTCCGATTACAGAACTCTTAATTGATGCAACCGCTGGCTATGAAGTAATTTCCTTCATGGATGGATATTCCGGATATAATCAGATCCGAATGGCCCCAAAAGATGAGGAATCTATAGCCTTCAGAGCCCCTCAAGGTGTGTTTTGTTACCAGGTGATGCCCTTTGGTTTAAAGAATGCAGGTGCAACGTATCAACGCGCCATGCATCGTATCTTCAAACCTTTCTTAGGGAAGTTTGTTGAATGCTATGTAGACGATTTGATGGTTAAATCCAAACAACGTTCTAATCACTTGGCGGATTTGGAATTCATATTCCACAAGCTTCGACAACATAATTTGAAGATGAACCCCTTGAAATGTGCTTTTGGGGTAACCTGAGGAAGATTCCTCAGCTTTTTTGTACGCCATCGTGGTATTGAAGTCGATCCTGAGAAGACCAAATCAGTCCTTGGTATGTCAACTCCTCAGAATTTGAAAGAATTAAGAGGACTTCAAGGACACTTAGCCTATATTCGGCGTTTCATCGCCAATTTGGCAGGCAAAAGTTTACCCTTTACCAAATTATTGAAGAAAGGAGTCACTTACCAGTGGACTGAAGAATGTCAAGAATCATTTGATGTTCTCAAGAAATACCTATTGATTCCACCAGTACTCATGCCACCTGTGGAAGGTAGACCACTTATCTTCTATGTGACAGCTCTAGAGAGATCATTGGGTGCCTTTCTTGCTCAAAAGAATGATGATGGGAATGAAAATAGCCTCTACTATCTCAGTAGAACTATGCTTGAAGCATAAACCCAGTATTCAAGTATAGAGAAGTGCTGCCTGGCATTAATCTTTGCAGTTCAGAAATTGAGGCACTACCTGTAACATCACGAGGTCCAATTGGTATCTCACAATAATCCGCTCAAATTCATCCTTAGTCATCCAGTGCTTACAGGACGTCTAGCAAGGTGGGCAATTATTTTGCAGCAGTTCGACATTCAGTATGTATCTCAAAAGGCAATAAAGGGCCAAGCTCTAGATGATTTCCTAGCTGAACAACCTTCAGTGGAAGACACGTCTTCAGATATTGAACTCCCTGATGAGGAAGTTTTTTCTATTCAAGAGTGCCCTCAAACATGGGAAATGTATTTTGATGGTGCTTCTAGAAGTCCAATAGGGAAGAAAATGGAAAATCCTAAATTCAACAAAGTTGGTTTAGGAATTGTACTCATTTCTCCAGATAATGCATTGTTACCTTATTCCTTTTTATTGTGGGAAGGTGGTACCAATAATGAAGCCGAATACCAAGCTCTTATCACAGGCTTGGAGTTAGCACTTCAAGCACAAGTGAATCACTTAAAGGTGAAAGGTGATTAAGACCTGGTAATCAAACAAGTCAATGGGGATTATGCCATCAGAAAAGAAGAGTTAATCCCTTTGTATGATTACGTCAGAAAGTTAATGGCAGAATTCCCTTTAGAACCGACATTTTCTTATGTCCCAAGATCACAAAATGCTCAAGCTGATGCACTGGCTAATATAGCCACAGATCTAGCAGATCCAAATCGGGACGAGACAACCATCATTATTGCCCACCGTCGTGAAATTTCACCTTATGTTCAAGCCAGAACAGGGGAAATTAATGAAATTAGTCCCATTCCTGAACCGTATGGTCATACTATAGGATGGATGTCACCTATCAGGGAATACCTTCAAAATGGAACACTTCCACCTGATAGAGCTGAGAAAGAACAAATCCGGCGACGTGTGGTCAATTTTACTCTTTATGATGGCCCAAACCACCTAGAGAAAATTCTCTACAAACGTGGTTTTTATGGAGTTCTCTTCAGATGCATTGATGGTGAAGATACAATGGCTATCATGAAAGAAGTACATGCAGGAGTCTGTGGTGCCCACCAGTCTGGACATAGATTGTCTGATCAAATTCAAAGGCTTGGATACTTTTGGCCTTCAATGATACAAGATTGTGTTGATTTCACAAAGAAGTGTCATTCATGTCAAGTACATGCCAACTTCATTCATCAACCTCCAGAGTTGCTTCATGCAGCTAAATACTCATGGTCATTTTCTACATGGGGAATGGATGTGGTGGGACCTTCCCTTCAGCTACGACCAAGCAGTTTAAGTACATTCTTATTGCTACTGATTTCTTTTCCAAATGGGAAGAGGTAGTACCTCTCAAAGAAGTCAGTTCTAAATGCATTGTTAGCTTCATCAAGTCTAACATCATTACTAGATTTGGTGTCCCTCATACCATATTGACGGAAAATGACACCAACTTCTGTTCTTTTGAGGTGAAGAAATTGTATCAAGAATACAACATTAAATCCAACCATTCATCTCGGTATCATATGGCGGCCAATGGCCAAATAGAATCCTTTAACAAGACTCTTTCAAATATACTGCAAAAGATGTTGGATAAAGATAAGAGGTCATGGCCTGATAAACTATTTCATGATTTATGGGCTTATCGGACTACCACCCACAATGCAACGCGGTCAACTCCATATTTGTTGGTATATGGAACAGAAGTAGTCTCTCTAATTGAATTTCAATTGCCCTCACTCAGAGTAGCCATTTGTGATCAGTTATCTACAGATGAGAAATCCCAAAAGCGATTGAATGAATTAGAACGGTTATATGAGAAAATATTGTGCACCTTGCACCACTTGGAAATCTATCAGAATCGAATAGCACGAGCTTTTAACAAAAAAGTTCGTATTCGTTCATTCAATCAGGGAGAATTGGTATTAGTTCTCAGAACACCAATGATACCAGGAAAGAAACCTCCCAATCTTGAGCCAAAATGGGAAGGACCTTATTCAATACATAGGGTCTACTCCAATGGAGCTTATTCATTAATCTCGATAGATGGAGAACTCATTACTACTCCAACTAAGGCCAGATTTTTTAAGAAATATTTTGTATAAAATACAAAGTATTCACAAATGTCCCCACAACATGAAACTAAACTGTGTAGCACCAGTTCATCCTTGCTATATGACATTAAACTATACAGAAATGGTCCAGTATGACCTTAAACTGCAACTTCGTCCCACACGACATTAAACCATGAAAAAGTTCCCTAAAATGTCTTGTATGACTTTAAACTACACCATAGTCCAGTATGACTTTAAACTGCACCATCCATGGTCCATGCATATGACCCTAAACTATTTGAAAGTCCCTTATGTCCGGAAAGACGTTAAACTACAAAATCATCAAAGGTCCTGTATGGCCTTAAAACAACACCACCGTCCAGCAAGACATTAAACTACACCATCCACGGTCCATTTATATGACCTTAAACTATTCGCCCTTTTGTCCAACATGACACTAAACTGTAGAAAAAATCCCCAATGCGTCCAACATGACGTAAATGGTGTGTTATTTTGTCCTTACTGCATGACATTAAACTGCGCAGTCTCCCTTTTTGTCCAACATGACGTTAAACTGTATTTTCCCCGTCGTCCTAACTACATGACGCTAAACTATACAGAAAGTCCTTGATATGTCCTATATGACATTAAACTATATTTTGTCCCTGCTACATGACACTAAACTGTGCAGCACCAACAGTCCTAACTGTAAGACTTTAAACTGCATAGTCCCTTTATATGTCCTATATGACATTAAACTATGCATCGTTAAGGTTGTTGTTACCTCTTGTTTCTCACACCGAGTATGACTCACGTGAGCTTAGAGCAAACCTCAACCATAACACTCTCTTTGGGCCGCTAACCATGTGTAAGTCCCAACAACATTTTTATTAGATCGTTGTCCCGAAGAACAACTTGATCATTAATTCATTCTTTAATTGAACTACACGGACTTTGATCCTTGCCCTCCAGGCTGGGAATGTAGGCAACCTCCCAGGGTTCAAGCCCAAAAAACAATCTCTTCACATCGGTTCAACACCATCTCATATGATGTTGATTCGTGAAACCGCCCCTAGAATCAATATCTTTAAATTGATTCACTTTCGTCCTTGTTATATGACGTTAAACTATGCAACACTTTTGTCTGGTACGACAATAAACTACAATACTCTTTGATTTCCTCATTTGAGAGAGAACTATTATTGACATTGATTTTTCAATCATGTTTCATTTCAAAAGACTACGTCCATACATGGTAATGCCTAAACTTTTTATCTCAGGTTAAACCATCATTGCACTAAAGTCCCCTTTCACCCTTCACATGTACGAACCAAATTTGTACAAAGGGTAGTTCTAGAACTACGTGGGCTTGATTCCCATCCTTATGGGATACGTAGGAATGTTCGATTATCCCTCGAATCCATCCCTAAGTCTTTTGGGCCTAACCCCAAATTTCACTTTCAGTCCCTTGGTTGAAAAGTCCTCATGAAAACACACACTGTGTATTCATTATTATGGTCTGAACTCTATGACCCTAAACTAATATCTCTCATATTTTTGTCCTGCACGACGTTAAACTGCGTTTCAAGAACTATGTATGGCTTGATTCTCATTCTTATGAGATACGTAGTGAAGTCCAAAATTTCAATTCATGACCCATCCACAACATGATTATGGTTATCATTGGCCTATGTATCTCTATATACATTGGACAATACCCATCTTTATGTGTTATAATCCTAAACCTTAAATATTTTCAGATCTTCATAACCCTTTTAATGACTTTTAGTCACAAAAATATCAAACTTCTGAGAATTCTTTTGCCTGACTATGCAGTACATGCCCATAGGTGTCCTTGCATAAACAGTCCACATAACAGACTTGTCAGCCGAAAGATGCTATTTATTTGACCATGCAGCCAATGCCCTTAGATGACCCTGCATAATTCAACCCCCTAACGGGTTTTGTTAAATGATGGTAACTTCATTCTTGGGAAGATTGCCTCTTTTGTCCTTATTTGTCTTAAACGACAGTATGTAGGGATCCGCAAAAAAATAGCCATCCTTAACATATTTGTCCCATATCCTTTTTCATGATCTGAAAGTATTCAAGTCTATGGTTTATTCTTCTTCCCAACGTTTGGGTCAGACCTTCGTAGGAGTGATATTCATCCATTTCTTCGATAATCTTGTCTAGAAATATCTTCTCCATATTCAAGTACCTCTTTCCATACAGCAAACTCTATAATTTAGAAAATTTGAATCTCCATAAACTTTCACTAGCTTTTAGCACTAGGAAAGTAAATTTCTGAGAGTTCTTTTTGCCTGACTATGCAGCACGTGCCCATAGGTGGCCTTGCATAAACAGTCTACATAACAGACTTGTCAGCCGAAAGATGCTATTTATTTGACCATGCAGCCAATGCCCTTAGATGGCCCTGCATAATTCAACCCCCTAACGGGTTTTGTTAAATAATAGTAACTTCATTCTTGGAAACTACTTCTTCTAAGGACTTTTAGCTCTTTTTCATATCATTCCTCATATTCAAATATTCTTAAGTCATAGTTTATATATTTTCTCTCATACTTGATTATGGTAATATGTTTTCAGATAAATTGTCAAGTAATTGAATCAATTTTTAATCCATTTCGGTCAAAGCTATTTCGACCTTAAACATTATCCCCTTTATGTCCGGTATTCGTGACTTTAAACTGCCCACAAAAGACAAAGGAACTCTGAATAAAAGTCAAGTTCCAGCTCACTAAATATACATTTTTGTATGATTTAGGTAATATTGAGCAATTAAAAGGTTCAAAGTTTGTAGGGTTATTTGTAATAATCCTAGTAAAAATCAAATTATGCTTACTAAGCCCATTGGTTTAAGTAAATTTGAAGCAGGTAGTGAAAGAATGAAATTACAAATAAGTGAAAGTGAAAGTGTTTTTCATTGATGCACAAGAGTTAGAAGGACATCCACAGACTAGAGTCTCTTCTCTTTTTCAAGAATTACAAGAGGCTTTCAACATAACACTTCATTTGATTTACGGCATCCCGAGCTTCATCAGCAACCACCTGGAATTCATTCATTCAACTAGATACAATAAGAGATGCAGTGATACTAGCTCTTCTTGGAACAATTGTAAAAGGATGTTCTTGAGTGCGGTTTGAGAAAATTTTCTGCTGATCAAACAGTGACTCTGTTTCTGTCCAAGAGACTTGGAAGATGGATACATGGATTTGAGAATGGAGCATTGGAAGTAAAGATCCATTTGGAGAGAGTACTCTTTTCAGATATTTCTCTAATGCCATGTTTGTCTTCTCTCCACCAACCGGCAGTGGAAAACATTTCAGAACATGGGTTTTCCATTTTCATATCTGCAAGGAAATGGCATGGAAGGAGAACTTGAAAGTTCACACCATTGTTGTTGCTCTTAATGCACAACATAACTGAAATAGAGGAGTAGCAGTGCACCTGCATCTCAGGTGTATAATTGTTTGCATTTGGAACATTTACTCCTTGCAGATGACCATGACCACACAGAGGCAGATGGATGCTCTGTGGAAAATTAGGATGATATTTCTTCAAGTACTTAGCCAAATCTGGGAGAGTGTTGTAACAGATATCATAGTAATCATGGCCAATGATGTTCATCATGTCATAAATCCGCTTTCTAGCCAGTTCATCAGCTGTTCCAATTTCCTTGGGAACCACTGAATCTGCACAAAAGATGAATAAACTAACTCTTAAATGGGTTTATTTTTCATAAAATTTGTGAAGAAATTTGAAAAAATGGCTAAGGCATTAAGGTGCGCAAGTCTAAACATGGCGCGCAAGTATTCATGTGACCGCGCTAGTTTTTGACGCGCAAGTGTAAACCGCGCAAGTACAAATAGCTTTACAATAGCGCGACATCAAGGAAAACATTGGAAAATAGAATAACTTGCGCGGCTAAGATAACATGCGCGACGAGAGCTCGAGAAGTTTGAAGTCCAGGAATCCAGATGCTTTGTACGGAGGTGATGCCATGTATTTATAGGCCAGGAGGCCTATCTGCACGTCTTATACAGTGCACTCAAAGCCTGCACGACGCAAACTTATGCGCCTCCCTCTGTGCCTTGAAGACTTGCATGCCCCCTTTTCCTTTGGATGTATTCGATTTCCTTAGAGTCAAATCCTCATTTCTCTCCAGATCCAACTCTGAGGGGGGACTTTTATTGATGCTCCTTTCGTCACAGAATCTAAAGATCGGAAAAGGGGAATATATGAGCACAAAGTGATTCAACCTTTGAAGAAAACATCAAAAATTGACAAAGGGATGAACAAGGAAAACTTTGCCCATAGGCCGCGCAAGTTCCTTCATGGTCGCGCAAGTGGACTTGCACGACGCAACTTGGCGCGCAAGTGACTTGCACGACCTAGTTGATAACCGCCCGGTAACCACCCAGGGTCTTCTCCTGCCTATAAATAGACCCTGTAGGCCCCCCATTCGGGGGGATCTTTTTCCAGAAACTCGGATTGATGCTCCCGACGCCCAAGTCTCTTCTCAAAGCTTCTGGAACACTTCTAAGGTAATTTCTTACCTAGAACGGAAGATCTAAAGGGAGGGAGTAAGGACTAAGTGTTGAAACTCATCAACACTTGCACGCCTGAGTGGTCAGCCATTAAGGGAAGTGGTCACACTTACGCGCCACCTTATTCCTTCGATAGAACTTGTGCGTCCCTTTTTTGGAAGAACCTCAAGAGGATTTTAAAGGCTGTAATGAAGAGTCACTCAAGTATCTCAAATTCTGGTTGAATATCGCTCAAGTACCCACCATGTCGCACAGGTATACTTGCGCGACCAATACTTGCGCACCGCCGCAGTACCTGTGAGCCTTCCAAGACTTGCGCGCCCCTTCCTTTTTGGGTGCCTTTCTTGCCCATTTCACCCCTCTTAATCCATTACACATTTCCTTTTTAAGATTCACTCTTCAAGACACTCTTAAAATCCATTTATGGCATGATTTATTGATTTGACTTCCTTATTTGAAAGGAATTCTGTGGAATATCTCCCAAAACCTAGTGATTTAAATATCTTTATGTCACCAAATATGGAGAGTTCATTCATTCAACCTCATCCTTTAAGATGAGATAATCCTTAAACCTAGGTATCCTTTTCAGGAATAAGTCCCAGTCATAATCATGGGCTTCCTTTTCAGAGGTAAGCCCCAAGTCCCCTAACATAGGCCTCCTTTTCAGGAATAATCCCCAGTCATAATTATGGGCATCCACTTTAGGAGTAAGCCCCAAGTCCCTTAATTTTTGGGCATCCTTCTTAGGAGTAAGCCCCAGATCCTCTAATTTGGGCTTCCTTTTCAAGAGTAAGCCCCAAATCCTCTAATTTGGGCATCCTCTTTAGGAGTAAGCCCCAAGTCCCTTAATTTTCTCTTTAACCAGTCCTAATTTACATTTGATCTGGGATTCCTTCTCAGGAGTAAAACCCAGTTATCAAATACTCTCCTAATTTGGGTTTCCTTTTCAGGAATAAGTTCCAAGTTAGAGTATTCAAATATCCATGAAGCACATATACCTTTATGGACCATGTTCCTGGATTTTATCCCTAAAGTAAATCCTAACCTTCATTTATTTGGGCAGTCATATATACATAAGCCCCAAAACATTTTTTTATGATTACATTTTTCATGGCCCAATTGTCTATTTTATTACCAATACCTCTTGTTTCTCACACCAAGCATGACTCACGTGAGCTTAGAGAGTAAAAATAATTATGACATCCTTCTTTGAGCCATCAATCATAAACATTATACTCCCTTATTCGAACTACGTGGGTTCTGATTCCTTTTACAAAACAAAGGATATGTCGGTAGCCCATCTATGGGTTCGATCCCAACTCTGAAATAATTCATGTCCTTCTGAATGACAATAAACTTCAAGTTCCCCACTGAGTGGCTTTAAAACTAGCCTGGTCATCATAATGACCAAGAGACTTTTATATAAATGTTTTGAAGGTTACTATTGACCAAGAATCTCTAAATAGATATAGATGATTATCTATTGATGAAGAACCTCAAATACATATAAAAGATTCTCTAAATTTCTTACATATTTAATCATTGATTGTTAAACTAAAGGAAAGCTCATTTTTTACTTGGTAATGTAATAAGGATTCATGAACATAACTTAAATCTATAAAGAGAGTCCCGGAATAGACAATAATTCCCCTCAAAAAGGTGTGATGAGTCCGACCTCCCATCCTCTCGACCAATGCAAATTCCTAAGCCTCATCAGTTCACAAACTAATGAAGCGCCTACCTTTGGAAAGTAGGTCCAAGTGGATGTGGAATCATTTGATGTTTCCAGTTCTACGAACAAACCTGTTAGAAACCGATCGGAACGTTTGAATCTCCCATCCAAGAGGTCATCCCTGAATTCCAAGGGAAACAGAGATACGTAGACATTTATTACAGCAGAAAATTCCCTAAGAGTAAAATTTGTGATAGTGAGATTTTCTTGGGGTGGTTCAGTGAATATGGTTTGGGACATGATCTCAAAAAGAATGAAATTATGTCATAAATGGTTTATATAATTATTTTTTTGTTTAATATTGTATTGGTATTGATCAATAGAATATCCCATAGATACTATCTTCCTTGGAATCTTCAATAAACAGGATTCATATTGTACGATTCTGCTAGATGAGGCCATTACTTCTTTCAACTTTATCAGTAGACTTTATCATAACCCTATATATTAATAATAATATTATTATTATCCAATGACAATATTATCAATGTTTATGATGCTTAGAGGTCTTTTAAATCCAATAAGATATAATATTACAAAATAACCAAAGTAGTGCATGTGTTTTCTGTAACTTCATTGCTTAAATATGCATTTATTCACTTGAAGAGATGAAATTTCATTTATAAAAGTTTAGGTTTTTTTTGAATTAATACTAATAATATAAGAGTATTATAGAATAATTTATTTATTTATATAAATAGTAAAAAATGGTGCATGTAGAAAAAAATTATAAGGGACTAAGTGACTATGAAAAGAAGAAAAGTTGATTATCAAATAAGACTCTTCACTCATTTTATAACACACAAAATTTAAAAAATTTATAATCTTATCTAATAAAAAAGTTAAATTAAAATATTAAATGATCCTAAAGGTTACTTCATAAATTTCATAGAATGAAAATATTACATATTGAAATAAATCTTATTTGAGTTTTGATGAATCCTAAAGGAAGATATAATTAATGTTAAAGATGAAATTGTTACACGAGGGATGAATATTAAGTTGTATAATTCCATGAAGGAAATTCTATCCAAACATAATTTCTATTTCCACACAACATGAATATTATTTTTTTATTATGGAATCCTTGGTTACTCGATCAATACATATTCCAATAAAAAATAAAAAATTTACATAGGTTCAATTATATTTTTTCAAAAAGGAACTTCTCTCATCAATATTATTATTGTCTCAATGTATATGAATGAAAATATTTTCTTTATTTTTTGATTTGTCTAGGAATTTCACCAATGAAAACAAAAATCATCACTCATAAAATAATTCAACTTGAGGTTCCAATACAATTTTTAGAAATGAATAGTCAATTTTTTTTATTTTAAATAAAGACGATATCCTATATTATATTCGATAATAGGAAATAAAGATTACTAAACCCATAAATTATAAAAATTTGGTAAAAAAGAGAAATTCATAAATGCATAATGTGTCAAATATTCTTTGAATGAAAAAAATGGATGAGGAGAAATGATCATTGATAGTGGTATATCATACCACGTGATGGGGAAAACATTGTTAACAATATAAAGAAAAGTTAGAATTGAATTGCATGTTTTAGAATTTGTTATTCATTGATAATAAATATAACTATAAAGAGTAAAATTGATATAAATGAAATGTTAAAAAAAATTGTTGTATTCTGAATTCTTGAGGAAAAAATTCATGATCTTGTGTTAGTTGTATCATTTTCATTATCCTTTGTTGATGTTGATTGTTCCTTATGGCCCTAATAAGAATTTGTGATACTATTATTTTAGGATTCATCTATTTCATGTGATTTTTTTAAATTTTCAAGAATTCATGAAACCCTAATTAGATATTTCTTATGTTTTTTAGTATCTTTAAAACCCTAACCAGATACATCTGGTTCATTTGGTTTAAATTCAAGATTTTATTAAAACATTAGGTTCTCATGACCATGTGATTCAGCCCTATCAATGTTCTAATCATGTAAAAAATATCAACACTATCTCTTAATCATCCTATCAATAAAACACCACCACGACTACTATGTACGAAGTGAAGAAATTAGAAAACATCAGCTCGTCCCTCTTATTATACTCACGCCAAGAAAAGTTACGAAGTCTATCCTTGATCTATGTGTTTTGAAATAGAAGAAAATATAATTAGATTCTTTGTAACTTTATATATATCAAACATTCCTTTCCTTAAATTATTTCCACCACTAAAAAAATATCAATACACATCATTTGACTCATATTATCTTAGAAAAATGACATCTTATATCATAAATGATTCTTTAATAATGGAATTTTATGGGTTCTAAGATAAAAATATTTTTTTTTTATTTTTATAAATATTAATATTATTGAATTAAATATGATGCATGTGAATAAAAAATGGATGGGTTCCAATCGTATGAAAAAATATTACAAGGATAGGGTGAAAGAGGTATTTAAGCATGAAAATGATCATGTATATAACCCTTATCAAATCCTTTGTCCATGTTTATGTTGTTTTTATTCATGAATAATTAGTCAGTATGAGTTGGAACAATACTTTATCTATCACATAATATAATGAAGTTATAAATTCTAGACTAAACATGAGAAAAAACTAAATGTAGCTAGTGACTCAGATAACACTACATTTTATTGATTATCTTATATGAGTACAAGTGTGAACAATAATAAAGATTATATTGAGGATATTATTATAGGTGTGAATTATGATGAAGATCATATTAAGGAAATAAAAATTAAAGTTGAATATAAATGTCATGATTGTCCAAAGTTGTTTCATAAGTAAATGAGTTGTGAAGATATGAAATTTTATTCTAGTTGTACTAGATATAAAACAATTTCATCCATAATGAATCTCTATAATGTAAAATTAAAAAACATATGGAGTTAAACTAGATTTACTAATCTACTTGATCTCTTGAATGATATGATCCCAACAGATAATGAGATTACTTGTCGAAAATATGATGTTAAACGAATTCTTTGTTCAGTGGGTATGTTCTATGAAATAATACATGTTATTCTAAATGATTGTATACCATTTCTTAAGGACCAAAAATCACATAAAAAATACAAAAAGTGTGTAATGTATCATTACAATAAATATGAATTAGGTATTCTAATAGTGGTATGGTACTTTCCAATCATTCCATGGTTTAAAAGCTTATATAGAAGTAAGGATTCTATGAGGAAATTGATATGGAAAACAAATAAAAGAAATAAATATGGGAAGCTTTATAACCTGATACACTCTTCTAAGTGGAATAAAATTGAGTATTAGTATCCTAAATTTGAAAATGATCTGAGAAACATTCATCTTAAACTATATATATATGGAATGAATCCTTTCAATTTCTAAAGATACACTCACAGTACATGGCTGGTTATGTTGGTAAATTACAACTTTCCACTATAGTTATGTATGAAATAAAGATACATCTTGTTATATATACTAATATCAATAAAAAAATCAGGTAATTATATTTATGTTTATTTTGATCCATTTATTGAATATTTTAAATTACTTCTAGATTTATGTGTTACATTATATTATGCTTAAAAAAATTAATATTTCACGTTGAGAGCTATGTTGTACGGGATGATAAATAAATTTTCTAATTATTAATTTTTTTTGGGATATAATATTAGTACAACTCAATGGTTTCCTATTTATGAATGAGTTTATCACTCAATTAGGTTGAAACATTCATCAAAGATTGTGTTTCTGGGACATCACATATTTCTACCCCAACAACATAAATATCAATCTTGGATGAAATCATTCGATGGGAGTTCAGAAGAAGGTATAACACCATTTACAATAACAGGTGATCAAATATTTGAGGAAGTAAAAAATATAGACACTTATTTTTTGTAAAACTTCTTTGAATAACCTTATCAAAACTGATTGAAAAAAGGGATCATTTTTTGAATTACGACACTATAATTGTTTGTACTCTAGGTTTTTTTTTAATTTTATGTATTTAAAAAAATTATATGATCATTTCATTGGAAAATTTCTAAATTCGACAAAAAAATAATGTAATTAAGGCTTAGTTGGACATTATTAACATGGGTAGATGGGAAGAGTTGGCGCTAGTGAGGGGTGAAAGAAATAATTTTCTCCCTCTAACTTCTTACACTAGTTCCATGTAATAAAGATATCAGTTTTTCAACTTCTTGAATGATGTAAAGTTTCTAAAGTGATATTTATCAAATATCAATAATATCATATCAATAAATTATTAAAGTTAAAGGGACTAAAATCACATGACTATCATGTCCTGATACAAAATCTAATGTAAATATCTTTACATTAAAATTTTCATAATAATTTAAAACATACATTAATAAATATCTATTTCTTTTTTCAAATATATATTAATTAAAGTTATAGTCCTAGTTAAATTTCCAAAAATGGAATAATAAATTTCTATCATATTAGTTGAATTAGAGTTTTTCCTCCTAATAACATTCATTAAAATGATAGTTCACTCAATGGTTCACTTGATTAGAGAGATTTGACTATGTGGTCTTATACATTATAGATTGATATACCCCATTGAATATTATAGGAATGTTTTTAAAGGGTATGTCAAAAACCTAAGTCATAAAATTTTTTTTACTGTAGAGTGATATATTTTTGATTAATTATTTGAATTATTTACCAACTACATATCTGATGTGGAAATCATTATTCTACCAAAATCTCATCAAACTAGTCAACTTGTGGGAAAATAAAATTTTGGAATAGATGTTGTTGCAATTTCTATTATAGAGCAGGAGTATGATCAACATTATATTTTTCATAAGAGTTTAGAGGTTTCATGTATCCAGTACCAAGGAAGAGAATAAAATTTTATGTAAATATGTCGTACTTTGGTATCATTAAAAAAATATTGGAGTTGGATTATACAACATTCCAAGTGCCAATTTTTCAATACAAGTGGGTTGATAATATGAGTGAAGTTACAATTGGTGAATTAAAAATCAAGGAAATGGATTTCAATTAGGAAGGGTACAATGAAGAATCATATATAATGGAATCACATGAATTACAATTATGTTATGTTCTAGATCTTATATACAAAAGTGGTCAATTTTCCTCTTATTGACCAAAAAAACTGAAGGTTTAGAAGCAAATTCAACTAAGGATGAAATTTTCATTAGGATGTCACAAAAATTTCACAATATTCCCAATGTAGTCGGGGTATTATATGTCAGATGAGACCCCAATGTGGGGACTTGGATACTCGATAGAGGGGTCAAACCCCTTCCATCTTAAAAAAAGATATTTCAATAATCAGGTTATGTTTTTTAATATACATTTAATTGACTGATATTATTCTCTATTCAATACTTTATTAAAGTAATATAAATTAAATATTCAACCACTTTATTAGATAATAAATTCTTCCCATGTCGATGCTCTCAATCCCAAGGAATAATGGGTTTCTCAACATACTGATGCCCCCAATGAATAGGAATAACATATTTCTACACATTAAGATGCTACCAATCCATAGAGAATACCATATCGATGATGTTGAATCTTATTAAATGGTATATGGTGAAAAACTTATATCCCAAAAATAATATAATCATCATAGCATGGTATTGTTAACAAAAAATATTAAGTCGAGAAACAAAGGAATCTTATTTGAGGATGGATGGAATGAAAATGATCGACCTATTATCCCTAATAAGGACATGTTTAATTGTTTAATTAGCCTCACCACTCGAATGAACATACTGGTTAATGTAGATATATGGAAAAATATTGTTCCTTTTCTTAAGGAACTCATTTGGTAAGATATTAGGTTAAAAGTATGATATAAATTTTTTATTTCACTTAAAAAATAATGAAACATTGATTTATTATTCATTATTCCTTGAAAATTGTTTTTGTACACGATGAGTGCCAAATGAAATTTGTATTAATTATCTCTATAAAGGCTCATTGAGGATTTTGTAAAATTCTTATGAAGTATCATCTCAGAGATGATGATGGGAAAATAAAACCACACCCGCTACAAATTTATACACACCTCATAAACTAACAAACATATAACACATTTATTGGTCATAGTAAGGATAAAACTTTCAATGTACATTATTATTGGTAATACATTGCTTGAAAATATGTGTATTAATCACTTTGATTAAGAGTAATTAATTTATGAATCAATAACTGAGTGATGAAAATAACTAGTATAAAACAAAACCAATGTACCCCTACTATAATGAAAGGACGAGCATGTTTCACTCAAAAAAATAGTATGTATTTTAAATCCATAGAAATAATTTTACGTGACATAAAACAAAATCAAAATTTTATTCCTTTATTTATATGAATATTTTTTAGTAAAAATCTAAATTCACATCCATCCCATGTCAAGTTTAATAGAAGGAGGCTTGTGTAAATAAGGATGAGATACTAATAAATTAATAGAAAAAAGTAAGGGAATCATGTGTAAGTATGAAATGATAAAATTTTATTCTCCCTTAAATTGGTATTATATAACAATGATTACTTACTTTCCTATATTTTTTATCCATCTTAGAAAAATGAATTACAATTTGTTGTACCCGATGAATAACTACTATCAGACAACTACTATCAGTGGCCTTCAAGTGGTAAGAAAAATATGGCCACATCATAGGTATGAGTTTTGGGGTTTCACCTTGAATATATTTTTAGAAATGAAATGAATAACGATATAAAGATAAGAAAATGGATGAGATGTGGCCTGATTTTCTAATCTAGAAGAAAAACTTAATTAGAAGTATTAGTTGTTATAAAATGTTATTGGAAAGAATAAAAGAGAAGAAACAAAATAAAAAAACTCTATATGATAACCCCTACCCTACTAGCTTTGAGGTGATCCATTCCCCTTAAAGGGATTCCTCAAAAGAGGTAATCAATTTTTCACAACTCTTTCCATGAAATATGAATTAGGAAAACACTGATTCCTTCCCAATACTGATACTATACAGGGTGAAAATAATTTTGATTTATATCTATCATCACCCATCCCTCACCTTGTTTTAGAGGGGTACAATTTACAATATCCAAGTAGATATTCTAAAAAACAAACAACTTCTAATAGGATATGTGGGAGTGGGGATTCAGATATCTCATGATCTGAGCATCGATCTAATTTTCCCACTTGATGAGCTAGATATTAATATGGTCGATCTTACTATTAGAACTTTCATAGCATGGCCATTTGATATTGAAAAAATACTTTTCATTGAGGAGGTATTCCTTTAAAACTTCTATTAATTAATGAATTTAATGAATGAATGTTATTATATATGGATAAAGGGAAGGGGTTAAAAGTAAGGTCAAATAAAAAATATTCTAAAGGTTTTACTAATCAATCTAAAAGATCTTCAAAAAATACTTTTAACTATCTTGTTTAACTTCTACATTTACTAACATTACAAGTTCATGCAGATACAATGTTAAAATATCGATATTTGACCATAATTTATTTTGAAGAAAAAAATTATAGAGAGGCCATTATAGACTATCTATTTATTGGTAATGTAAATTAAATCCATAAGAATTAATGACTAGGATCCTCAGTTTTAAATGTATATATGAGTTTAGTTTTCATATATTTTTTATCCAATACATGATCTACTATGTTAATTATAAATGGGTATTATTCAAAATTTCTTCTAAGTGTATAGATTAGTAAAACTTGAATGGAAAACCCTATTAACAAAAATTTGGACTCATTAGTACTCACGTAACTTCTACATAGTAATTATCATTACATCCAAATGAATATGAAGTAATAGTAAACAATGGCTATAATATTTGAAATAAAACATACAGATGAAATACTCTTCTCAATACCCATGATGTAGGGGTAAAAATCTACAATTTAATCACATTGAATATATTTTCATTCATTTCATAAATAATTCCTTTTTTCTTTTAGGAAGAATTGGTTACTCATTAAAATCTATCTAAATACTCCAAATATTTATTTTCCTAATTCAATGCTTGGATACCCAAAACATTAATAACACATGATGAAATTTGTCAATTTTTAAAACATTACATTAAAAAATTTAAAAGTATACTTAATGTTGTAAATTTTATAATATGTTTTAATGAAAATTATGTTATGATTGGGTGGTGTTTAAATATCATAAAAAATCATGGAATAATGTAGTCCATGAGCACAATAAGCCTATTGAGTTCTACAACATGATAAGTATTAGGGTATATATAATAATATTTCACAATAAAAAATATATAAAAACAAATTACTTATTTGTCGAAATGTTTCTATGGTGATCGAAACAAACTAATGGAAATGATTGTGGATATTAAATTCTGAAATTTACAAAATATATCATATTCTATCAATAAAATAGTATCCCCAAAGAGGTATTTATGATAATAATTACAATTTAATTTAAAATATTTATTAATCCCTTGTTTATTTATACTTTTTCAGTACTATTAGGAATGTCGATAGTCCTCATATTCAAAATAGAAAATAGGTTTCTAGAAATTAATGGTAAGAACACATGGTGTTAGAATGTATAAAGATGTCATGAATAGGTGAATTCCCAGTAATTATGATGTTAATTTTATCATTATTTTATCTAATTACCTTCTCATTTTTAAATGATACTTATTTTAGTTAATTTCCTTATCAAGACACATGTGACATACTCAAAACAAAGAAAATTCATTTGGATTATTTTGATACTTTTGGAAGACAATCTTTAAGTCATTTGTAACTTGTAGAAATCAATTAAATTTAAATCCTATGAACGATGTGACCAGTATGACTCCAAATGTGTGTTTTTATTTAAAATATTTATTTTAGTTAAAAAAATTTAGATACTCAAAACTGATAGAATTCATTTTGATTATTTTGATACTTTAGGAAAACAATCCCTAAGTCATTTGTTACATGTATGAATCTACCTCACCACAATCCAATATATGGTGTAATTGGTATGACTTAAAGTTTATGTTATCCGTTTAAAATTGATAGTTAGTTCGAAATGTGTGGTACTCGCTAAAAACCTAGAAAAAAAACTCCAATTATATTGATAATTTAGTATAATGATTCATAAGTCATTTGTGATGCATAGGAATTAGTCTCACATCAAACCAACACTCGATGTGGCCAATATGACTCAAAGTGCATGTTTTCAGTTTAAATTTATATTTTAGTAAAAAGTTATGTGAAATACTAAAAATAGAGAAAACACATTAATATTTTTTTAATACTTTAAGAAAATTATCCTTAAGTCATTTTTGATGTGTAGGAATCAACCACGTGTCAATACAACAAACAGTGTGACTGGTTGACTCAAAATGTGTCCTTTTTATTTAAAATTGGAATGTTAGTTCAAAAAACGTGTGACATAATCAGAACTAAGAAACTGTATTTGGATTATTTTGATACATTTGTAAAAATATCTATAATTAATTTTTGACCTATAAGAATTAGCCTCTCCTCAATCTGATACATGGTGTACCCGGTATGTCTCAAAGTGTACGTTATCAGTTTAAAATTGATTGTTTTGTTTAGAATGTGTGTCACTAAAAAACGAAGCAAACATGATCAAATTATCTTAATACATTAGTGAAATGATTTATAATTCATTTATATATATATATAATTTAGTCTCATGTCAAACCAACACACTATGTGATTGGTATGAATCAAAGTTCTTGTTCTCAGTTTAAATTAACATTTAGTGCATAATACACATGACATACTCAAAACCAATAAAATTAATTCAGGATTATTTTATAACTTTTCAAAATAATCCTTAAGTAATTTGTGATGTGTAGGAATCAACTACATTTCAATCTAAACCCTGATGTGATCAGTATTACTCTAAGAGTATCTTTTTTATTTAAAATTTATTTGAAAGTTTAAAAAAACATGTGGCACAATCAAAATTGAGAAAAAAATATATGGATTGTTTTGATAATTTTGTAAAATTATCCATAACTCATTTTTATGTGTTGGAATTATCCACACCTAAATATGATACATGGTGTACCTAGTATGACTCAAACTACATTCCATTAGTGTAAAATTGATAGTTATTTAAAAAATGTGTTTCACTCATTTAAAATTGAACAAACAAACATGTATTGACTTAACACTTTAAGAAAAAAATTCATAAGTTGTTTTTGATGTGTAGAAATTGGTCTCACATCCAACTAACAAATTATGTGACCAGTATGACTCAAAGTGCATGTTATTAGTTTAAATTTTCATTTTAGTAAAAAAGATACATAGAATACTCAAAAATGAGAAAACACATTAATATTATTTTAATAATTTAGGAAAATGATACTTTATTAAATTTTGACATGTATGAATCAACCACATATCAATCTAATTCAAGGTGGTACATGTATGATTCATTGTGCGTGTTTTTATTTAAAATTGACATTTTAGTTTAAAACACATCCCACATACTGAAAAATGATCAAACACATTCCGATTGTGTTGATAATTTAAGAAAATAATCCATAAGTCATTTGTGATATCTAGTAATAAAACACACCTCAATATAATACATGGTGTTCCCATTATGAATCAAAGCATATGTAATGAGTTTAAAATTGAAGATTTAGTTCAAAACAAAAGTCACTCACTGAAATCCAAGAAAAAATGCTCATATTATCTTGATACATTAATAACATGATTCATAAGTAATTTTAGACACGTAGGAATCAGTTTCACATCAAACCAACACATGATGGGACTCGTATGACTCAAAGTGTGTGTTTTCAATTCTAATTGACATTTCAGTAAAAAATACAAGTGATATTCTCAAAACCGATCAAACACATTCATATTAGTTTTAATAATTTAATAAAACCATCCTTAAGTCATTTTTGACATGTATAAATCCAAAACACATCAATCCAACACACAGTGTGACTGGTATGACTCCAAGTGATTGATTTTATTTAAAATTTACTATTTAGTTCAAAACACATGTCACATACTCAAAATGAATAAAACAAATTTGGATTTTGTAACACTTTAGAAAAATGATTAATATGTCATTTTTGATATATAGAAATCATCCACTCATCAATTTGATACATGATGTTACTAATATGACATAAAGTGTATGTTATTAGTTTAGAATTACAGTTTAGTTTAAAATGCGTGTCACTCACTAAAAACCAAGAAAATGTTCTTAGATTTTTTTTATACTTTAGTAAAATTATTCATAAGTCATTTTCAACATGTACGAATTAGTCTCATGTTAGACCGACACATGATGTGACCAGTATGAATCAAGTTTTTTAGTTTAAATTTACCTTTTAGTAAAAAAGACTCATTACATACTAAAAAATGAATAAAACATGCATATAGTTTTTAAAATTTAGGAAAATGACCCTTAAGTCATTTGTGACATTTAAGAAATCTAGTGTTGATCAATCCAATGCATAGTGTTACCGATATGACTCCGATTGTGTCTTTTTATTTAAAATTTACATTTTAGTTAAAATCACATGATACATAGTTAAAACTGATAAAATTCATTTATATTGTTTTGATACTTAAGTAAAATGACCCAAAAGTTACTTTTTGTGTGTATGAATCAACCACACCTCAATCCAATACATGGTGTTACAAGTATTATTTAAAGTGTAAATTATCAGTTTAAAATTGGATGTTTATTTCCAAATGTGTGTCACTCAGTAAAAACCAAGAAAAAATGTTTTTATTATCTTGATACTTTAATAAAATTATTAATAGGTAATTTGAGATGTGTAGTAATTAGTATTATGTTAAACCAACACACAATGGGATCAGAATGACTCAAAGTGCATATTTTCAGTTAAAATTTATATTTTAGTAAAAAATACATGTGATATGATCAAAATAGATCAAAGACAATCAGGTTATTTTGATACATTAGTAAAAACATCCTTAAGTCATTTTTGATGTATAGTAATCAACCACATGTCAATCTGAAAAATGGTGTGATTTGTATGACTTTAAGTGTGTCTTTTTATTTAACATTAAGTTTTATTTCAAAAGACATTTTACATACTCAAAACTAAGAAAATGAATCCATATTATATTTATATTTTTTTAAAATGAACCATAAGTAATTTTTGGTGTGTAGAAATCAACTTCACCTCAATCCGAGACATAATGTTCTTGATATGACTCAAAGTGTTTGTTATCGGTTTAAGATTGAAATTTTAGATCAAAGCATGTTTTACTCACCGAAACTATGTGTTATCAGTTAAAATTGACATATTAGTAAAAACGACACATGGAATACTCAATAATAAAAAAAAAATTAAGTCTATCTTTATAATTTAGAAAAACAATCCTTAATACATTTTTGAGGTACAAGAATCAGTCACACCTCAATCTAATACATAGTGTGTCTGATATGACTCAAAGTGTCTCTTTTGAGTTAAAAATTTACACTTCAGTTCAAACCACATGTCACATACTCAAAATAAATAAACAAAATTCTGATTATTTTGATATTTTTGGAAAATGATTCATAAGTCATTTTTGATCTTTATGAATTTCCCACACCACAATCCAATACACTGTGTGCCCGATATGACTCGCTGTGTATGTTTTTAGTTTAAAATTGGTACATTAGTTAGAAACACATGTCACAGACTCAAAAACCAAGAAAATGAATTCATATTATTTTCATAATTTCATGAAACTATCCATAAATCATTTTTGATTTGTAAGAACTAGTCGCACCGCAATCCAATGCAGAGTGTGACCGCTATGATTCAAAATGTACGACTTCATTTAAAAATGGAATTTTATTAATGTATTGTTTCATATTTATGTTTAGTTTATTTTTGTACTATTATTAACATAATTATTGTTTTGTTATATAGGTTCACTCTTTTTTTAGAAAGAGTGGTTTGTTCGATAGCTGGTAGCATGATCAGGCTCTTTTGATAGGGGGTCGGGGACCAAAGACAATGTAATATTAATGTTTTTGAATGTTTTCCATAAATTGTACATACCATGTAATTATAAAAACCAGTGTGTATGAAATGTCTATAATATAGTTTTTTTTCTTTTATTTGTGATATAAATTCAACTTTAATTAAAGTCTCTATTTTCTACTATAATTTTCTAAAAGTTTAGATGCACACTACAACAACTTTGATTTTTTTAGCGCTAGTTTACTGTTAATAAATGTGGTACTTTAATATCATCAAAATTGCATTGATAAAGAGATCCATTTATCATTACTAAACTTTAACTTATAAAGGACCCCCTTTATAAGTATTTTTTAGTGCTAATAAAAGCCGTATGATTTTTAGGGCCCTCATTATAACAATGCTTTTTAGCGTTGATAAAACCCTTTTTTCATGCTGTTAAAGGGAATATATTCAGTAGTGAAAAATCAATAATAAAACTTGAATAAGGTGTCATGAATGAGTAGAAGATAACATAGGGTATCTTTGAGGGCCAACCACAAGGTGACACTTTAAATAAGAGAGTAGTAGATGTAGTGTGGGGTGGAACAATAGGAGGATAGTGTGTTAATGCATGAGAATCATGTATTATTTACAACTATCCAGTATATGGAAAATTTGATAAGATACCCTAAAATTGAATGGAATTGTTCCAATTAAATGATATGCACTGTGTGGGAATTAAATGATGTATCTAATTCTAGAAAATAGGAAGGAAAACAGAGAAGAAAATAGAAATTTCAAGATACATGAATTTAATTCATTGTCCAAAAGGGTTTGATCCACCCCTACTTGTTGGTGTAGGATTCTTAGTAGAAATTTCCCCTGAGGATTTAAACAATATTTTGGGAATGTTAAACTCCAAAATACAACATCCCTATAGAACCTATATTGGGATAGTTTATCTAGAGAATTTTGGAATGTAGATATTAAATTGACTGAACTCTCTATGACTATACTTTTAAATCAGTATTAGTCTGATTCACACCAATTTGATCTCAACATTTTATTCAAATGACAACTTGATTTGATTGAAAAGTAAAAATCTTGGGAGGGGGGTCACCTAATCAAATAATAATTTTTTGAAATATGATCATTAAGACTAATCTCTTTATCAATCGGATTTTCTTATTTTTTTAATTTTATTATTTTGTTATATATATATATATTACAAAAAATATATATTTAAAATAATTAAAATAATTTTGGAAAAAATAATTTTTATATAAAAACCAGTTCCTGAAAACCCTTTTTATAAGAGAAAATAAATTATTCCCAATTTCTAATGTGGGTTTCCATAACTTTTTATAGCTCATCAATCCAAGAAAAAAGTTTTGTTCAATAATAAAAATATTTCTTAATTTCTTTTTTATGAATAGAATTATAAAAATTTCAAACTTTTATTCATAAATATTAAATCTCAATATAAAAAGTGAATAATTGTACACAATAAAGGTATATTTTTATTTAAACCTTTAGTTAGTATCAATATTTCAAAGTATTATCATATTTATAAGTTTTCAAAAAATTAAACATATTAATATTTAAGATAAATTGAAGATATCATAACTACAATGATATTTCAAACCAAAATCTAATTTTTAGCACTTTTTTGGTCATGTTCTTAAATCCTTTTCATGAATTCTCTAAGGATCACACCCATTAAATCTTGTAATAATTGACACCACTTCTAAGTTCACATAAGAAAAATATTTAAAATGTTTTTGTTGGACCCCAGGATAGCCTCAAAGGGGAGGGGGGAATCAGGATTTCAAATTTTTCTTTTAAAGTGATGGATATTGTTCCCAAGTTGGTAAGAACTTGTTAAAACAATTTTATGGATAAGAATAGTAATAAAAAAATCACATGCAAAGAGACCACAAAATAATTTTACATGTCTCACCACTAAGGGCTACATCCAAGGGGAATACACCAACAATGTGTCTATCAAACCAAAATCCACTAATCTTCACTAGCTATAGATTATAAAGGATCGGTAACAATCACACTGTTCCGGGATCACTGTCTTTATCGGATTTTAGGGATATATCACTACATCCATTGGGACACTTATGATAACTCCCCCTATCTCACATACTTGGGAGAAGTCTTTCTTAGTTTATTAACATGAAGGTATCTTAAATTTATTTTCATGAAGCCTTTGTATTTGTCCAGCATGAGACCCTGCTTTCATGGAAGCCTACATTGATTCACAATGAAAACCATGTCTACTAAAAACTGATATTGCAAACCTCCTTTTCAAAAAGATCATCTAAAATTATTCTTTATGAATCTCACTACTTTACACAACTCACTCCTTCGCAATGATCACTACTTCAAAAAGAACAATACTTTAGAATGTTCTTTCACCTTTGCAGAAAAACCTGCCATTACAAAGCACACTACCTTCATGGATCAAACATCCTTCATGAAGCTCACTGATCTAATGAAAAACATACCATCTTCATGAAGAATTCAAGCTCTCATATAACCCCAGTTTTACAAAGCACCCCTTGATTCATGAAATCAGAGCGATTCTGGATTTTCTCTAAAAAACTTCATAGCTAATGAAGCGGGGAAGCCTCTTATTTATAGGAACGACCAATCTCGAAGCTCCACCACCTCCATTGCATTATTTAGATAATTTAAAAATTTATTCATGGTGCTCCTCCATTTGAAAATCACTAATAAAATTTGACATTTTCATGATGGTCTCAGTAAAATCCTTCACACCACCACAATGCTCCAAATCTCATAGTCACAGAGATCACCATCACCAATCATGATGTTCTAATTCTCCGTCATTCATGATGATTTTCATACCTATAGAGCACAACATTATAATTATTTAATCCTTTTCGAAACACAATCCATGATTCCCATCTTCATGGAGGATATGCCTTTTCCGTATTATTATAAGGCCTTCAAGAAGAACCACCTTTCTCAATGCATTCTATTCTCTAAATTCTAGACCCAAAAATTTTTCCAAACACTGAAAAATGACACCACCTTCCATAACACTTATGGATTTAACTATATGATATGTTTACCTGAAATATCATTAATCATTCATGTGAGGATTTAAAAACAACACAAACCATTACCCATTTCTAGAAAAGAAAATCCTTGTTTCCAACAATCTCTCCCTTTGAGTTTATAGGCAATCTACAGATAAATTCAACATAGCACCAAACACTATCAAAACCTGTTATGCGATAATAAAATCATCTAACACTCTAAGTCTATGTGAGCAATTATCGGTGTAGAAAACAATAGGGAAGACATGAATTGTGTTCTCGTGTGTTCGAATGAAAGCTCTGACTAATTCCTCATAACATTGGATTGTTTTCTACATTCACATTATCTACTTTGAAACTCATATTTCTCCCCCATTGTAGAATTTATAAATTTATTAACCAGAAGTATATTTCATTATCCACATTTTCACATTGAATTTATAAATTTAACCCCCATCGGCAATAAAACAAAATACTGGTATTTGAACATTATAGAGCTCAGAACATAGTCCCTTGGATATTATCTCCCCTATAAACCTGTATCACTTTCACAAATAGATTATAATTGTTAACACAATTGGGGAGAAGGGAATCTCATGACCTCCTTATAAAATAGGATGTGGCTAAAAATCAAGGCTCAACCAATGATTCATAAAACCAATTGTGCTCTTTTTATCGTAGTGGATCATCATCAACTCTTTTGCCTCATCACCAATATCATATAGTTGTTTCTTCCTACAAATTAGTTGTGTGAAGGCCTTCGTAGCTGAGATATTATATGATTCAATAGTAATAAGGGTAGTGATTTCTAGTTTCTTACTCAAAAAACCTACACATTTAATTCCATTAAATAATTCTCCACCATTTTTGGACATTCTGTCTCATGATTCTTTTGACTGTCCCCATATGTTATTCCTTTGAAATACATAGAAAATGGGCCACTAGAAATGATTCAATGATGATATAAGACCGTCTTGAAGTCAAGAACAATAGGATTACAATGATTCACCTATACAGGTTGGGATTCACAGAAGTCCCATTATCAGGTATTCTATGTTCAGTTCCAACAATAATCAGAGTGGAAATTGGTTTAGATCCATGCATATTGGATTTATTTAGAAACTCTCTAACAGAATTACCCTGTAAAATAAAAGTGGGTTGCTTCCTCTGAATCACTTATAGCCTGAAGATGTATGTGAGTTCACCAATCATGGAAATTTCAAATTATTCTTTCATGTGGTTGGAAAATACTTCCACTAATTCCTTCCTTCTACCACCAAGTATAATACCATCCACATACTTAAGTACCATAAATTGGTCTTCCTCTGAATTATTCATTTAGAGATTATGATCGACACCTCCTTTTTTGAATTGGAGCTTTTTTAGAAAAGAATCTAGATGATAATACCATGCTCATGGTATAAGCCATTCAATTTAAAATTCTTCTTCAAGAATTCCCTTTAGGAGTGTTATCTTCAACATCCATTTGATTAAATCCAGTCTCATCACTAGATAAACTCTTTCTTTGATACCAATTCCATCAACCTATTCATAGCCTTTACACACTTGATGTTCTCCATTTTTTATCACATTTTGATATTATTGTCAAGTAACATGATCCCATGGTTGGTACATGTCAATATGATTGAGTTCTTCATTCATGGATTTGGACCATGATTCAACTTCCACAACTTATTCTATAGAGGTTTATTCCCCAATTGATAGGAATGAAGATTGTTCGTCATTCATCAATCCTCTTATATTTGTGGGTGTGATCCAACCCTAAATGATGATAGATTGATCAATTTTATCTCTTCAATTTCTCATATGAATGTTCTTCACTCCTTTATCTATTTATAGATTTGAATCTGTTCCATTGATCACCAAAAAGCATTTTCCAATGAAATAATATTTATGAAACTTCTAGAATAACTAGGTTAGATGAAAATTAAAATAATGATACTTGAAGATTCTTCATTGGTATCTCCCTCAAGGGAAATTCACTTCAACATCATCATAATAGTGGATCTCATCAATTATGGGTTTAGAAAAAATTCAATATGGAGAGAACACCAAATTGGTTCTTTATCTTGCAAATATCCATATTGAAAAATATCATCAACTTCACCATGGATAACCTTCTTGAACACTTTTTTTTCAAGATTCCAGAAATAAGATCAAGTCAAGAAGGTACCCTATTTATCTTAGTTATTCAGAATAGATCATGTTTAGATTCATCCAAAAATTATTATCCGTCATATTTGTGTTTGAATACCAAATTGAGGAATCATTAAAAGATGGTGACTTATTCAGTTTGGATATCAATAATTGTTAGCCACATATTCTTCTTAGGTCCCCCCCTACAAACATACTTCACCTTCTATTCCCTTCATTATAAGAAAAAATAAAATACACAACAAATTAAGGGAATAAGGTGCCACCTACTTGCTTCATGAATATGAACTACATGGTTGTGATGATCTTCTCCACTATATTTCTTCATTTTCTCCCATATTCATGATTTCACATCTAAACATATATCTGAACTATTTTGAGGTAGAATTGATCTCTCTACATTCTCTTCTTCTTCGTGTGGAGAATTGTTCTTCTTAATAGACATCATGGATGATATATTCTTACTCCTCTTAAGGAATTCTTCTTGCTCTAGTATTAAGGTTAAACATCCTTTTGCAATGTGATCAGATTTCATGCATCTCTCACATAAAACTTCTTTAGAGTTAGTTTTTCATTTTTTTAGAAAACAATCACAACCTATTTCCTCATCATGTGGGGCCTTTTCTTTCCCCTTTTAACCAGACTTATGTTGTGAATTTTTAATTTTCCTCATTATTTCCAAATCATCCAGCCAAATGACCAACATGTCATTAAGAACTATTGAAACATGTTTTGATCTTCCATATTGGTTCATCCGAGTATCATCCCTCTTAGTTTTGGATAATCTACAGTTCAACTTCATGGATTTAAAATCCAAGTTATTCTCATCTTCCTTACTTGAGATCTTCTAATGGGAATTTTTGTTCACAATATTCTTCAAATTTATTCATAAGTTAGATTCATTACACATTTCTGGAATTAATGTTATTATTTTATTATCAAAAATGAATTCATATTGAGATTAGAATGTAACAACCTTGTGATCACTGTCACTCCATACATCATAGATATTATCAAGAATTACAAATCTATTTATAGTAAATAGATGCTTTTAGACCTATGGATGTTGGTTCTTCATCTCTGTATTTCTCCCCTGTGATATAGGATTCTTTTTTTCACTTAAAGTTTTTGGATTGTACAAACAATTTAATGCATAATTCCCAAATTTGTTGCAGCGCCAACATTTACCCACAAATCTTAATTTCATTTTATCTATTTCATAAGGTTGTTGTCTCTTGTTTGTGACTTGTTGAGCCCTCTTTGGGTAACTGACTTCCATACACTTATTTATATCCACCCTGAACATGTTGGTTAGTTTCATATGTACTTTATTCATCCATACTTTTCCAATATTTGTCTTAAAACGTGCACTCTTCTAGATAAAAAGGTTTAGAGGAATTAACAAAAGTTGGTTTGGATGGTACCTGCTTCACCTATGATTCTTGAGATAGATCATCAAAAGATGTCATGATGTTTTTATCGCATGTTAGAGGTCTTTTAGATTTAGAATCCTCCTGTGAGAATTGAGTATAAATGGAAACTATTAATTGAGATAGATCGTCAAATAATGTCACTATCTTCTTATCACATGTAATAGGTCTTTCAACTCTATAATCCTTCAATGATCATTGAGTAGAAATAGAAACTGTTTCCTTCTTTTTTTAATTCCCAATATATGTCTTCTCAAGATTGGCCAACTGAGCTTCAATATCTATACATTTCATATTGAGGATAATTTTCTGATCATTCAATAATAATCATCTTTTCTTTACAAACCTACTTAACTCTAGCAAGTTATTCTTTATAAAACTTAAATTTATTAAGAATTAAAGAGTCATGTTCCTTGATCTTCATGGAAATTTCTTCCATGTGTGAACCCTTCATGTTAGTTCTATTTTTCAGATTCTGTTGATGAACATGGATATTATCTTCAAGATAATTTTTGACTACCTCTTTCTCTTCACCTTCTTTGATGTATTTGGAGGATCTTATTTCATGTTCCCTATTTGTTTCATCAAAGGATCCAACCTGTTTAGAGAGAATATAACATTGTAGAATTTTTATTTGCAAGCCTTACTCCATAGAATCTTCTTCTTTTCTCAACTAAGTGAATTCCTCCTTCACACATTGAAATATTCTACAAAACAATATGAATCTTTCTTTGAGAATATCATAAAGATATTTTAGTATTCTTTCAATTTCATCTAAGGATGTAGATTGATCAACATTCCCATTTCTGCTACAATATTCATCTTGAAGACAACTTTCAATGGTGCTAAAACATACCTCCTGATCAATTAAAAAAAATTATTTACATGAGGTGGAAAGGTTATCCTTCTCTATAGTGGAAACCTTATCTACTTGTTCTTTACATTTAATGCATAATATATCATCATTTTCAAAAATTCATGTAGAATTAGATACTAACTCTTCTCTAGATAAGAGGAAGTTATTCAACCATCTTTTATCTTTATTTTTCATATTTATCAAATTTTTCATGGTATTTTTGGATATATATTTCTTCTTAGAGATAACTGAATATTCATCATGACTATTGTTTATTGTTGAAATAGGAAAGAAACTCAAATATTCAATAGAGAATAGATTTACAGTATAGTATCCAACATACATAAACCTGGCTATGATTCCACTTGTAGGACACCAAGACACCCTGAGAGGGGAGGGTTGAATCACAGTGTCGATTTTTTCTTTTAAATTGATGGATCTTATTCCCATGTTGGTATTAAATCATTAAACCTATATGATGGATAATAAAAAAATCAACCAATCATATTCAAAGAGACCACACAGTAATTTTACTTGGTTCACCACTAAGGGATAAGTCCAAGGATTATATGCCGAAAGTGCATCAGTCATACCAAAATAAAATAATCTTCACTATTTTTGAAATACAGAGGATCGATCAGAGTCACACTATTCTAGGATCATTGCCTTTACAAGATTTCAGGGATAGCTCACTGTGTCCCTCATAACACTTCCGTCGAATCCCCCTAACTCACTACATTGGGAGATGTCTTACTCAGTTTTTTTACTTGAATGTCTCTTCAATTTATTTTCATTGAAGTATTTGTCTATATTTAGCATGAGACACTTCTTACATCGAAATACTAAGTTGATGCACACTAAAAACCCTATCTACTATTCAGGAATCTCTTTCGTGAAGATGAATCCTTCACAGAACTCACTCCTTCACAATTCTCACTACTTTACAAAACACACTAATTTGAAAATCTCATTCTCCTTTGTGGAGGAACCTTCCGTTGTGATGTACACTGTCTTCACATATCAGCCTTCCTTCTTGAATATCACTAAGGAAACACAGAACCTACAATATTTGTGAAGCACTCAATAATTAGAAGCCTTGAATTTAGTCAAGAATAGAATAACCGTTTCTTGAAGCTCAAGCACTCATAGAATCTTAGTTTCTTGGAGGACCCATTTCTTCATAAAATCATAGTTATTCCTGAGAAAATGAAGAGGGGTAGCCTATTATTTATATAAATGCCTGATTATGAAGCTCCACCACCTCAAGTTCATTTTTTGTATCATTCAAAAATGTTTTTGAAAAACTCTTACCTTCACAAATAATCTCTTAAAATTGACCTTGTCGTGATGCTCTCTGTCAAACCCTTCATGCCACCACAATTCTCTAAATCTCATAGTCACAGAGATCAACATCACCAATCGTGATGCTTCAATTTGACATCATTCATGATGCTCGTCATAACTACAAAGCACATCGTCTGAATTATTTAATCCTTTTCAAAACAAAATTAATGATTCATATCCTTGTAAAGCTCATGAATTATCCATATTTTCATAAGGCCTTCAATAAAAAACACTTTCCGCAATGGTTTCCATTCTCCAAATTTTGGACCCCAAAAATTTGGAAAACACTTGGAAACTATGCCACTATGAATACTGCTTACATCTTGAACTGTATGATCCATTTCCTTGAAATCTTAATGATCATCCATGTGAGGATTAACAACAAAAACAAACCATGACCCATTTTCAGTAAAGAATATATTTCGTTCCAATAGTTTCCCATCGTTAGAACACATAACTCATCGAGTAGTAATATTTTATTAAGACTTTATAACTCAACCTATAGTCACAACAGATGATATTGATACCATGTAGTTGGGGATATTATTATCAATATCAACAATAATCTTTGTAACTTTTTTTCCCATTAAACAATTTGATTAGGATCTACCTAAATAATATGTTAGGTTTCCATTACAAAAAGGATTTATTTTGTGGGTTTTAAAACTATATATTTATTAGTTGTATGAATGATCTCTCTAGGTATAGATTTTGTAAATGGATCCTCAAGGTTTTTACAAGATCAAACATAGAAAATTATTATGGTACCATCTTGTAACAATTGTCTCACATAATTGTGTCTCAAAATTATATGTCTAGACTTTCCATTTTACGTTAAACTATATGATTTTGATAAAACTTATTCACTATATAAATTGATAGAAATAATAGAAATCAGACTAGGCTATAATATAATATCCAAAAAAATATTCCCAATCCATTCATCTTCCTTTCCACAATTCTCTAAGGAGATAAACTCTAATACCATGGTCAAATGTAAAATATATGTTTATTTCTTACTCACCCAAGAAAGAACATAACCTCCAAGAGTAAACAACCATTTAGGTTTGGATTTATCATCAACAATTCTGGAAATCCAAATCAAATCATTTTATCATCCTAATATAGCCAGATAATCATTATAGTAGAAACTTAAATATTTGGGCTTTATTAAGTATCAAAAGATTAATTTTATAAATTTCCAATGATCCAAAACAACATTACTAGTATATCTACTCACTTTACATATCATAAATGCAATATCAGGTCTAGTACACTACATTTCATACATTAAATAACCAATTTCACTAGCATACTCATGTTTTGATACAACTCTATCCATATTCATAAAAAGTTTAACACTGGAATCCAATTGAGTATTAGAATCCTTGAAACCAAGTTGATCAATTTTATATAACATTTTTTCTATTTAGTGAGACCATCTTAAATAATAACCCCACTATATTTTCTAACATTAATACATACAATAGTATCAAATATTCCAAGACCCTACATTTTGAACATAGATTAAAACTAATTATTTTTCTCATTAAGATCAATAATATTAGTTTTAAAAATAATCATATCATCCACATATAGACAAAAAATAACTCTATATTCTTTTTAAACATTGAATAGATCCATTTTAATACATTTTTATGAGTAAATCCATTAGATAAAATAATAGAATCAAATTTATCACGTCATTTATTTAGAGGTAGTTCAAGGTTACAAGGATATTTAACTAGTTTATATAATATCTTTTCATTACCTTATAAAATGGAACCTTCTTATTTTTTCGTGAAAACATTTTCATTTATGTCTCTATTTTAATAATTTATTTCAACATCAATTTTATGGGTATATAATTGTTTAATTGAAGCTAACGAATAAAAAATCCTTATCAAAGTAATATGAGATACAAGAGAATAAGTATCAAAATAATAAATCCATTAATTTTATATGAAACCTTTGGAAACCAAACTATCATTTGAATCATGAATTTTACCATTTAAATCTAACTTCTTTTTGAAATACCATTTAAAACCAATAGGTTGTGATCCTATTAGAAAATATATAATGACCCAAGTATTATTTCACACAATGTAATCCATTTCATAAATAATTGTTCAATTCTAGAAATAAATAAATAAATAAATATATATAATTCAAAGATTTATTATATGTCTAAGTTACCTTTTATAGTCAATAAAACATAATAAATATTTATAATATTATTATTTTGATCACCCTCAACAAGGAAAACTATGCAATTTGGAGAAATAAAATCTAGATTTAGATGTTTCTCCTTCCTAATTCATGTACTACTATTAGGTTCAACCTGAGAATTAATATTATTATCTAATATTTTATTTGAACTATATATTGAACAAGAGATAGTGGTAGGAGTAATAACCTACTCTATATCATCTTTATAAAATTTATTTTAAAAAAACTCTATATCTCTTGATTAAAAAATGTCATTATCTTCCAAATCCAAAACTCTCTAAGCTTTTATATTTATTTCAAAAAATAAAATACTACCTTAATAAATCTAGGAAAAATTTTATTTATTTTAGGATTCAGAACTCTATAGTAAGATAAACAACCCTTCACATTAAAATATAAAAGTTTAGGAATTCTACTTTTCAAAATTTTATAATGGGATAAATAAGTTTTCAAAGAAGAAATCCAATTATGATTATCGAATTAAACCAATAAACCTTCTCCCAATAAATTTAATGGTAACTCAAAATTTATTAATCATGGAATTTGCCATTTCTACTAATTTATGATTTTCATTTCAGATAAGTCATTTTTAAGTGTGAAAGTAGTAGTTCTTTGATGAATTATACCATTTTCTTCACAGAACTCATTAAATTCATTAATAAAGTATTCACATTCTCTATCTGAGCATAATATTTTAATATTTTTTTTTAATTTGTTTTAAAATTCACCTTTACACTTCTTAAACATATTGATTGATTCATATTTTGTTCTAATATATATATCCTTTATAGTCATCAATAAAAGCAATAAAATACTTTTTCCCTCATGATTTAACAAACCATTTAATTCAAAAATATCAGAATGTACTAATTCTAATATATTAGAATTTCTCCCAATACCATGATATGATTTTTGAACAATTTTTTATTCTAAACATGTTTCAAATTTATTAAATTCATTTTCAAAGTGAATTAAGTTTAACTACATCAGTACTTTTAGTGACTTATAATTAAAATATTCTAAATAATCATGATATAAATTAGAGGACTAAATCAAGTAAGAATAAGATTGAATAATATTATTAATATAAAGTTGATACATTCCATCATTTGAGTACCCATTCCCCATAGACATACATCCCTTCAATAATATAACCTTGTCAGATTTGAATAAAACGTGAAATCCCTTATTATAAAAAAGATCACCAGAGAGTAAATTATTTTAAATCTCTGGTATATGCAACACATTTAGATGAGTTAACTTATTCCCATAATGAAAGTATTTTTCCATGCTTTCTTGTCAGTTGACATTGATTCAGGCATTATTTACACAGTGTAATTCCTTCTTGATAGTACTATCATCAAATGGTTTTAACGTTGAATGACCCTTGAAAACATGCACTGTTTATCTATAACCAATCCCAAATACCATATTTATTGAAGTCATATTAACTTTAGATATCATCAAAACAATATTCTATTCAATCATTATATTTTCAGTGGTTTTGTCAAATTTATTTAGATAAGGACATTACCTAGAAATATTCCTAGGTTTTCCAAAGAAAAAACATTTCCTTTTTTTGGATGGATTTCCATTATTTTAGAATTATTAATTTTTTTTCTTGACATGTAAGGACATGTTCAATGGTGCCTTTCCCTTATTGATATTGACCTTTGTATCAAATTGTGATTCCATACCCACATCTCTCAACACAGATTCTTATTCAATGTGAAGTATATTTCTCAGTTGTTCTAAGAAAATATATACACTCTTTTTAATGAGGGATTTACCAAAATATTTCCACATAGGTAGAAATTTAGTAATAATTTCACCAATAAGGAATGTTTCTAGTATATTTATTTTAATGCAAAGAAGTTTGCTTTTTATAAATTGGTGTTTATAAAATTTCTCTATCAATATGTTTTTATCAACCATCCTAAAGTTAATATATTTATAAATAATAAATTTATTAGTACCTTATTCATCAGTTTTGTATTTTAATTCCAGTTCATCTTATATATTTTGATCATAATTCATTTGGGGAAATAGTCATAAAAATGACTTGATAACATATTGAGAATATTTCCTTAAAACAAAACTTGATTTTTTTTCATGTTTTTTCCTCATTTCACAAACATATTTGAATTAGGTCACATCAATGGGTTTTCTATCAGGATTTGGATCAGGCTCATTGGTAATGTTATGAATTTTGGGTTCCTGGTAGTAAAAAATATTTAACACTGCAAGTAGAAATGTCTTCCAATCCTACCACCATGATAAGTTGTTTTCATCAAAATATTCATGTTTTACTATGTATTGGTTCATTAATTTAATGTATTTAGAATATTTATTATAGGTTCTTCCTTAACTAAAATGATTTTTTATTTTTTAAAATTAGGACAGAATAGAGAGAATTAAATAGAAATTTAAAACCTCAATGCCTGAATTTAATTAACTATCCAAAATGGTTAGATCCAACCCCAATTGTTGGTATCGGGTTATCAGTGGAAAATTTACTTGAGGATTTCCCCATGATTTTGGGAATGCTGAACAACAAAATTCAGTAGCCTCATAGCACTAATTCTGAGAGATTTTAACTGTAGAATTTTGGATCAAAGATATTTAATTTTCTGATCTTTCCATCCCATTATTTATAGATCAAAATTGGTGTGATTAACACTAATTAAATATCACTATTTTGATAATAGGAAACCTTACTTTGAATGAAATGAGAAAACTATTAAAGGGGGTGGGGGACCCGATCATATTCCAAAAATTTATAATCTGGTAATTACGAATAATATCATTATTAGTCATATTTTATAAAATATTCTATTTTGTTTTGTTTTATTTTTAGATAATATATATATATATATACATTTTAATTATAATATATATTTTAAAACACTTGAAAATGATTTTTGAATATTTTTTTATGATAAAGAAATTCCCAAGGGTCTTTTTTATAAGGTAGAATCAATGATAATTCATCCCCATTTCTAAATTGGGATTCCATATATTTTTCCACCACATCAATCCAAAATAATAGTGTGGTTCAATAAACAATTATTCATTTATTTGTATTAATAAAATTAAAAACATATAGTGACATAATGTTTTATAAATTGATGTATTGAGACTAACTATGGTACATAGGGATTTAATGCTTATGAAACAACCACCAATATGTTGTAGTGGTACTCAAAAATTTGTCCCCCATTTTATGATTAGAGTGAGATATAAGAGGGAGACACCTAAACAAAAATTCCTAAAACAAAATTTGACTATTTCATGGGAAGATCATGTTTTGGACCATATATATGGATGACCATATTGAAAATCCAGAAGACTGTAGCATGGTTCTTCTAAAAAAGATAAGAAAAATAAATAAATAGAAGATTAATCAGAATTACTATCACCCCAAAATATAATGAAAGAGTTTTACAACATAATTATCACTAATCATGAGGGTGTTTTATTTTGTATTGAAGGTAGGAAGATTCATCTCATTGTCTCTAAATTTGGTTGCAAATCTAATATTTACAAAGGGAGGCTCATCACTTATAAGAAGTATAAGACCATTCTTATAGACCCACCCTAGGATATGGGTTTTTAATAGTGGCGAGTGCTTATTGGTGGCCCTAAGACCAACATCTTTTAGCCAAGACCAAGTTCTATTAAATAAAGGACCAAACAATGTGACTCATTTATTAGGAATTTACAACCTCTTAGATACCTAAGGATAACATTTGGGCAGTGGTGAATCAACTAAATGTTAATATTATCCATTAAATTATTGAGAGGATACCACCGAACATGGATTCCATACTAGTGTACTATTTAAAAATATTAAGGGGAAATAGGGAAATGATAAGGTTGGGGGGAAGAATTTGTGACATTTATGGACAAATAATCAAAGGTCTTTAATGATTTTATTCCTCTCACTCAAGTGGGGGAATATAAAATACAATAATATTTAGCAATTTCATATGATTAGAGTGGTTCTTAAGGTTTTACATGAGTTTTTATGAAGGTATGAGAGAATATGTATCAAGGTTGGAGAAACTTAGTCTATATCGCTCTCGAGGTAGCTATAGTGAAGGTCCCTCGCACACCCGATGGGGCATAAAGAACTCGGTTTCTTTCGTAATAGGGGAATTATCCGAGATGTACATCGATTATAAACCACATGACCAATGTAATTGAATCAAAGTTCAAATGAAGGGATAATTAGGGAACTAAAACATATGATCATGGCATATTATTTATAATTAATTTATACAATTAATCAATTACCATTACTATAGATTTCATGATTTAATGTGTTGACTTTTATCAGTGCTAAATAAGAAGTTAAAATAAAAGGGTAACCTTTATCAATGCTAGGTAAACTCACTAATAAAAGTGTACCCTTTTTTAGTACATTTTTTTGTTGATAAAGGATTCACTTTATCATTACTTTTCCTAGCATTTCTAAAAGATACAATGATTTTTATAACTTTTAATAAAAAATACTATCAATATATATATATATAATTATCTATTTACATTCAAAAATTAATGTTTAATTATTTGCATTAATTACAAAAGTCATGCATATAATTAATATAAATATGATATATTAATTTATATATTAATAATTTATAAAATTATATAAATATAAACGATGTATTGTTAATATTTGATATTTAATTTATATATTTATATCAATGTCTATGTGTGTATATCAGTGTGCATTATATTGGGTGTGTGTGTTTTGTGTATGTGTATATGTATATATGTTGTACATGTAGTGATGTATGTATGTGTACATATTCATGCACATGGGTATGTGGGATATACATATATGTGTATGTATAGGAAATTTTTATATGTGTATGTATGGAATATAATATTCATTTTTAATATTATTTCAAATTTAATGTACATTTTTTGATTTTTGAGATAATATTTTTGGAATTTATTCATTTTTTAAAATTTATATATATTTATTTACGAGGTATTATTTATTATATGTTTTTAATTTATATGATTAGTATTTGTTCAAATTTATTTATTAATTTTTAATATTTTTGAAATGTTCGAAACTTATATGATTTAGTTATTTAAATGTGCTTTTTAATATTCTCTTCATTTTTTAATGCTTCTAGAATTCATGTAGTTAATCTTATATGAATTCATTTAAAATAGTTTTTTTCATTTAAATTTTATTTATTTACTTTTTAATATTCTTTCATTTTATAAAATTTATTCATTTTAATATTTTTTTTATTTGATGTAATTTAATCAGTTTATAATATTAATTTATACATATATTTATTTACTATGTAATATTTTCAATATGTTTGTAATTTATAAGAATAATATTTGTTATTTTTATTTTTTAAGTTTTAACCTTTAAAATATGTTTTAAATTTATATAATTAATGTATTAAAATGAGTTTTTAATAGTTTTCTAATATAAATAGTTAATTTTAATTTATTAATTACGTTATGTATTTATTTTTAATATTATTTTATTTAATAATTATTATTTTCTTCAGTTTTGATATTTATGAATTTTTAATATTCTTATAATTTATTCATTTTTTATATTTATACATATTTATTTAATAAGTTTATGTTTTCAAAATGTTATTAATTTATATGATTAAAACTTATTGTTTTTTATATAAATTGTTTTATTATTTTTAATATGTTTGGAATTTATGTAATTGATTCCTATAAATTCATTTTAGTTTTAATATTTTCAAAGTTAATATAATTCATTTTAATTATTTTGTTTTTAAATTAATTAATAAAATCTATTTATTCTTTTTATGCATTTTATGTGTCTATAATTCATTTAGCTAATGTAATGAATTTACATTTTTAAATAATTTTTTTAAATTATTCAATTTTATTTATTCATTTTTAAAATTCTTTCATTTTATATTATTTTTTCATTTTTAATATTTATTAATATTTATTTTTTTGGGATTTATTTATTTTTTAATATTTATTTATACATAATTATTTCCCATGTTTTAATATTATTAATATTTTTTTAATTTATATGAATAATATTTATTCAATTATATTTATTAAGATGTAGTATTTTTATAATGTTTGAAATTTATAAAATTTATTTCATTAAATGCATTTTTTAATATTTTATTCATTTCTGTACATGTTTACAACCAATGTAGTTAATCATATGAACGATACATAATTATTAACTATGTTTTAATACTCTTAGCATGTTTTAAATTTATATGATTAATATTCATTCAATTTTATTTATAAAGTTTTTATGTTTTTAAAATGTTTAAAATCTAAATAATTAATCCATTTAAATGCATTTCTATTATTTTCTTCATTTTTTGTACATGTTCAGAATTCATGTAATTGATCTTATGAATTCATTATTTTAAATAGTCTTATTATCTATTAAATTTTATTTATTCATTTTTAATATCATTTTAGTTAATATATTATATTCATTTCTTATATTTATTAATTTTTATATTTTTCAGAGTTTAATAATTTTCTAATGTTTAATTATACATATTTATTTACTTTGTTTTAGTATTTTCAATATTTAGTCATCTTCATTTTAATATATATATCAATTTTTTATTTTTTAATTATTTTTATAATTAATAAAACTTATCCATTTTAATATTTTTGAAGCCACTTCATTTTTAATTATTCAATTTCACTCATTTTTAACATTCAGGAATTTAATATTATATATTCATTAATAATTTTTTAATTTTTTTCATAATTTGATCACTTTTCATATATAATCATGTCATATTTTTTATTTTATTTTAAACTATTTTTATCAGTTCTTTCAAAAAAGTGAACACAAATATATGTTTTATCATTTCTCTAATATAAAGAACTCTCTTCCAATAGCCCGAAGGCCTTTATTTTTTATTTATTTTTGATAATATACCTTTCAAGGGGTGAGGTGGAACCCTTACAAGGCCCATAGGCGCAAGTATTACATAGCTCGTAGGCCTTCGAGGAATTCATTTCTTGTAGGCTTCAAACATTATATACAACCCAGAACAACTACTTGGAACTTCTCCTCCCCAGCATCTTCAACGTGAAATCACCTCTCCACATTTGCATGGTTGTTCAGATAGGCTTTCCCATGCATGCACAGGCTTATACCAATGGCAGGTGCCATACCCTCTAATTCTTTCAATCCGTTTAGCTTCTCCTATGGTGAAAGTCTCCTTGCACATCCTCCTTTTGGAGCGTGTTCCTTATAGGTTATCTGGTTTGCATCTTCACTTAAGGTGGCCCAAAGGCATTAAGGTGGCCCAAAGGAATTACTGACATGAAGGCCAGGGTGGCTCGAAGTCCTTAAAGGACTCAGGGATGATATCGGTGGCCCGAAGGCCCAAACATGGGAATAGTCCCAGCTGCTACAGTTCCAAACAGTGTCTGCTGCAGTACTGCTACAGTACCCCCAGAAATATACCTCTACCTGGATTTGATCTCGGGTCGCCTGGATGCACTTATAGTGTCTTCCCTAACCGGGATGAGGCTCATGTGCCTAATATAAAGAACTAATAAAACATATCTTCATTAGAATTATAATTTTATTGATGATAAATATATGTTTTATTAGTGTTACTTTTTTTAGTGCTGATCAAACCCTTCTTGATCTTATAAATTAACCCCAATAGAAACCACTTCTTTCACACCGTTCAATCTCTCATGGAAGTTAACCTCTACAGCTTCTCCCCCTAAAACTTCTCAAATGAATTTATCCTCTCATAACCTAAGGTATTTGATTATTTCTAGTCATCTTTAATATCCCTCATCCATTCTCTCCTTTATTAGAATTCAATAGATTCAAATATATTCTTCTCATCTACCTATAAGGTAAAGGCCATACCTCGTGGTCGATCTCATATATTATCATGAAATATAGATCTCTTATCAATAATTGCATTAAGTTCACTCAAACATGGAGAGAAGTAAATAAAGTAGCAGATCATCTTTCATCCCAAGTTGAACAAGTGTAACACCTCGACCCCAATTTCCCAGAGTCGGTGCATTATTTGAATACATTGGCATGATTACAAAGAATCATGTCCCGAAGAACTGATCAGTTTATAAGTCTTGGAAAATAGATTACATACATGAATGTTACATTATATTATAAAATTAAAAACAACAAAAACATTGTCTCCATTTACCACATTCATATCCCTTAGACTATCCTTATAATTCAGTCATAGTCTTCTTCATTACAACCTGGGAAAAATAAAACATGCAATGAGGTTAGATCAGATGCTCAGTAAGGATAAAAATATAGTGAAAACTTTCATAAATAAGCATAATCATTTAAGGCAACATATAAAACTAAAACAAAATCATTTTAAAATTAAACTTCTACATAATATGTAAAATATAAATCAAATAATTCCATTTACTTATTCACATGGATATTCTACTAGTCGAATAATCACTTGTAATATCAATATCTAATTTCATAATTATGGAATGCAAAATGTCGAATGTCATAACCACATACTCAATGCCTCATGCCAAGGCTACAAATAATATTTTGTCATGGACTTGTGCCAAGACACTAGTTTGACTCACGAGACCTACCGATGCATCGAGGAGCTATAGTGGGATCCACTAGTCACTTACTAAGTCCAATGCATTTCTCATATGAAATGGTTGAAACATAATAGAAAAATTAATATTAAAACTAGCATATGAAATGTTAATACATTAACCATAAACCATGAATGGTATAAAAATAACACATCCATTTTAAAAAATATCACAAAACCCTCAATACAATATGGAAGATTTGTGTCATAATAAATTAACTTCAAAAAAGTATAAAATTCATTAAAGGATATTGACATAGATAAAATCAAAATTATTTGCGAGGAATATCTCTTTATATATTTTGAAATCATTTCAAAGTCATGTAATTATAAAAGAAAATATTTATTTTGAAAATATTATTATATTCTTTTAAGGGAAGCTTCAAATGTGTTATAACAGCAGAGAATAACCACACCTGCCGTATAAGTTAAAAAAACATTCTTACCTTAATTTGTCGAAAAGGTCATAAAGATCCTTATTTAGAAAACGAAGAAAATATTCCTTTCAACCCAATTTATAAATAGTAAAACATGGTTATAAATGAATTTTACCCATAGTATAGTAAATAGCAAAAAAAAAATTGAAATAAATTTTTAAGAAACACAAATGTGGATGATAAAGAGGTCCCAGTAGATACATAAAAACAACTGCGATTAATAAAGAGATTGTGAAATTAACCCTTACCTTGTACTTTTACTTGGTTGAGAGTATGTTAAACTCATATATAATAGTTAATTAATTGTTATTAAATTATAAAATAACCACATACATAAATATGATATCATATATGATCTTCTAATATTGCTTTGTTAATAATATTTTAGTAGTATCATTATTTCGGGTGTAAACTGAATCATTTTCCTTTATATGTTTTGTATGTAAGTAATTTTTATTATGGATAGAATGTATATGATTCATATCCAGAATGATATAATGTTATTAAATATTATTTTTAATAATCAAATGAAAATTATTCTTGAATGGTTATGGTGGGGAATGAATCTCATCACGTTCCTGGAGACGGTAATCCGTACGTACGCACAAACGCTACTTCCATTTCATTTTTTATTTTAAAAGGATATAAGACCAAATGATACATAGGTATATTATTATTAAATTATAATATAATATAATATATATATTATATAAGTTCATTAACAACATCCGTTATACATTCCATGTATGGTATGAATGAGTCGTATCACTTTGAGGGGGCGGTAGTCTGCACTTCCTCAAATGAAATTATCATATATATACAACATGAAAAGAATAAAGGTATGATATAAAAGAGAATTACATAAGATTATAGATAAAATAAATATCATATGTAATTATAGTGCCATTATAATGGCCACCATAAGATGTGGTAGTAGAAGATTGAACAATCATCATTTCGTGAGGCAGTAGTTCGCCGTCCACAAAAACATTATGTTCTATATCTATTAGATGGAGGTGTGTGTAAGTGTAGTTCAAATACTTCTCATAAAACAACCTAGTATATTTAGGATACTGGTTTTGTTATAAAATAAATAAATAAAGAGAGTTTAGGGGGTTGGAGAAGTAAAATAAAAGAAAATAACTTAAGAGGATATGTTACCTTTAAATCGGGTAACTCCCTTTGGTTTGAACCAAAAGGCTTAATTAAAGTGCCTTATGCCTAAGGTAAGTCTTTTTAGAGGAAGAGAGGGGCGTAGGGAGATTAATTTTGCATATTTTGGATGAGCCAAGGGGCTTGAGAGGGGTGAGAAATAGGTTAGAGGTGAGGTCTTTTTATAAGGGGGGAGGGGATATTTAGGAATGTTTGAAAATATTATTTTATTATATAATTATTTTCAACTTCTAATGGTCTAGAACTTATTAAAGTCTAAGATAAGGTGACTAATGTTCGAAATAAAATCATCTTATAATAATTGGACATGTTTTGGATATTGTTTTAATTTTTATAATAACATTTATTTAAATCATTCTTTAATGAGGTAAACACTGCATCATTATTGTGTCATAAATAATTTTATTTATTTGATGTCTAAAAATTATAAAACAAATACCATGATGTTGGAAAAAATTAATTTTTATAGTCAAAATGGTAACTTATATAACCCCTTGTAATAATTATTTTACTAAAAGATATTTGTTTATGTAATTTTTCTCTTTACATTAAATTAATTAATATAAAGTGTCATTATCACTCTCTAGTGGATCCATGGGGTCCCAAAATCGAGCCAAGGATTCCCATGGATAGAAATTTATCAACTAATTGGAATATTACACATTTTAGGGTAATTTAATATTATTATTATAATATTTTTTTACCTTTATTTATCACATTTCCCTTTAACCAAAGTAAATAAAATATTTACTGACGTAAATATTCCTAATGTATAAAAATAAAAGTTACCTATTTACATAATTTGGACCTCCTAATTCCAAATATGGAATCAATTTTTCCAAATTAAAAATACATAAGTGGAAGAAATTAATTTAAAATTAATTCTCGTTGTCAAAACAAAAAGCTTGTTTTTTAGAGGTAATGCCTTGGCCAAAATGACCAAAGCACAAATTTTATTAAAATAAAGTTTACAAAAGTCTATAGTACGGGATCATATTATAATATCTTCCATGAAAGGGAATAAGAGCAGCTGGGAGGTCTTCACATAAGGTAATGTCTTGATTAACTCCCAAATTGGCCAATCCATTAGCAACCGTGTTTGCTTCCCGATAAATATGTATGATGATGTAGTTCAGATCAGGGAGAAATCAGTTGAATTCCATCCAACGAGTAGTAATAGGCCCATCTAAACAAGTTATGCCAATTCAAATTACTTTAAAGATGGTCATCGAGTCACTTTGAATCCAAAGGTTGTTCCAACCATGAACCATGGAAAAAATAATCCCATGAATCAAGCCCATCATCTCAGCTTCAAGGGAGGTGGCAGTGCCACAGTGACCCATAAAGTAGCCTAGAATGTAGAGACCCAAAGCATAATGTACATGGACATTACATTACTTTTGTAGAATACATAGTACATAACAAAAACACACACACAAGGACAGTAATAATTTAGTGTCTTTGGAAACTCGGAAAATAATCTTCTAATCATGGTGAAAGATCTTCAACATCTCCCATAATGATCTTCCCTTTTTTTACCTAAAATATTTCTTTATATCCTGGGGAAAATAAAACATAAAAGGGTGAGCTCAAATGCTCAGTAAGGGTAAACAAAAGAAATATCAATCATATCATATTCATAAGAACATAACATTTTGGAAATCTTACCCTGCAAAAGAGATCATAATTTCATAACACGGGATAAATCATGGTAGTGAAATGTAATCACAATAATCATAACTTAATACATGAATCTTTGTGTCATACACATATAATCATAGAGAATCATTTCTTATTAGTCAAGACTCATTGTCAAGACTATCTTAGTGGACAAAGTCCAATTCTGAACCGAGTTCACTCCTCGTTTCAGTCCTGTTTCATTGAACCGGTTTAACCTGACATTCTAGCCATGTCTATCTCATTAGATATAAAATCTTTACCCAATGCATTGTAGGGAGATATAGGTCCCACCCATCTCATAATGATACCATTCTTATGTGTGTCACAAAATCATAAACCATACATCATAGCATAACCCATGTAATAAAAATTGGATTCTTAAACATCGTGACATCATAAAACAATTCATATAAGATAAAGGAATTCATAAAAATAATTCCATCACAACATAATCAAATCAATGTCATAATAGGGATAAAAAGAGAACCCTTTATTATCTTAGATGGAAAATAATTTTGATAAAACACTTGAACTCCATTCTTGAGGAAAATATCCTTTCTACTTCAAAGACACTTTTCCTTTCTTAACATGTCATACAATTCTAAACTAAAAGAAGTTGATTAAAAATAAACTTGAAAACTTGTAAAGGAATCTTCTTGTAAATACTGTTTTAAAAATCCATTCATTCCGTATAAGTAAAAAAAACATTCTTCTCATACTTTTGTCAGAAAAGTCAAAAAGTACCTCGTACGAAAAACGACAAAAGATTCCTTTCATATCTTTTACTAAAAACTCACCGAAGGGTAAAATTGTATTTAAACAATTGTAGCTGGCTAGAAATAATATTACATATTTAGGAAACATGGATGTGGATGATAAAATACACCCCAGTAAATTCCAAAGTATAAACAATCTCGGATAAAAATGAGATTGTGATATTTCCCTTACCTTAGGTCTGAGTTGCTTCGTAAGTGTCCGAACCACCTGTATAATGATTTAAATAATGTCATTGACTTATTCCAGAATCATAATCATTGTTATGATATCATATATGGTTCACTTATGACTTTATTTTACCCGTTCTTTTGTAAATTCCATGTTAAAGAGAGTTTTGGGTAAAATCGTTTTATTTGTCGTCTGTGTTTTGACTTGTAATTATTCATATGATTACTTAGATCATGATTAAATAATTCCATAATATAAAACATGATTTATATATAATATATATTCAGAATATACATATATATAATAGATCAGTGAATGGAAAGAAATACACCATTCATGGAGACGGTAGACCGTACGTACGCATGAACGCTGTTTTCGTTTCCTTATTGAGTTGAATGGAATTAAGTAGATGACATACATATATATACACATAAATCCAGTATCATTATTATGTCATATATTTCATGATTACTTATTATATATACTTTATAATATTTCATTAATGGTTAACGTGGAGAATGAATCTCATCGCGTCGTGGAGACGGTAGTCCGTACGTACGCACGAGCGATGATATCGTTCTCATGATCGTGGAATTGTATTTGAGTGTATGTATACTATTTCAGAATCAATATAACTTTACAATAATCATATATAGTTATTATGTACACCATTATATCCATCCATGTAAGGTGGTGGTGGAAAATAGATTACACCACGGCGTGGAGACAGTATTCCGTACTTACGCACGCGCGGTGACTTCGTTTTCCATAGGATGGATAGATGGTGAAATAGGTTTGTTTCATACTTATAATAAAATATCATTATATGAGTGATACGGATGTTATTACTTCATAATGAAACAACCTAAGAAGAATAAGTGGAAGAAGAAATAAAGTTGAAACAATCGGTAACGGACATTACCTCTTCTTTGAAGCGCCTCTTTGAGATCTCCTTTTAGGGCACTAAAATTGGTCTTTGAAGAAGACCAAGACCTCTAGGATGTTTCTAGGGAAGTGGAGAAGATAATTTTTCAGGGGTTGGCCGAGATTGAAGGCTCATAGTGGTGTGAGGAAGAGAGGGAGGAGGTGCCCTTTTATAAGGGAGGAGAGGGGCTCCTTTGGAAAAACTAAAAATATTATTTAATTATAAAGCCAAATTCGGTTTTAAGTAGCTCCAAATTGATTTATTTCTAAGATAATGTGGGTATGGGTCGAAATAATCTCATCCAATATAATTTATACAAGTTTAGGTTCCTATTTTAACCTTATCATTTATATTTAACTTTAAGTTAGATAATTTTACTTTTACCGTGTCTTTTTGTGTTCTTAGACTATAAGGTTAATAAACATACTATAAGAAGCCAAACGAACACCAAGTTGTTTATTATTAATATATATAACCTTATATAAGTCATTTTTCTGAACCTTAGATTTTTAGGAATAAAATAACAATTAATAATATAATATTTGTTTTAAAAACTATTTTATGTCAATTTTGACACTATTTAGTAATTGATTTTAGTGAAAATCATAACAGAATTATTAGTTCGAAAAAAGTTACTTACATCAATAATAACATGTCATATTAACCTATAAAATTAGTGTAATTCATGGAAAGTCTCAAATTACATTTATTTTGGTATTTATAACATCAATTATGTAAATATTTCATTAATAAGATAATTATTGCATCATTGTTGTGTCATAAATAAATTAAATTATTTAAAGTCTAAAAATTGAAAATAAAATATCATTATGTAGTAACTCTTTTTAGATTTCTAATGAATATTTATAGTCGAATTTATCTTATGTATAACCCTATATTAAAAATTATTTTCTTATTAAACTTTGATTTTAACTATTTTAACCCTTCTTGAAATAAATTAATAATAAATGTCCTAATCTAATCCATGTGGGCCTAAATGGTCATATTTTATTCCTAAGGTTGTTTTTGGTCGATTTACACTTATCCAATAGAATTAGGACATGTTTTAGGGTAATAATAATAATATCATTTTTACCCTATTTATTTTTAACCGTTGTAAAAAAAAGTAAAAAGTTACTATTCACCAAAAATTATTTTCATCTCATTGAATCACATTTTACTTACTGACATCAACCGTGTCTCTCAGATTTTTGAAATTCCACTCAAAGAAGCGGTAAAATTATGTTTTATGAAAAATTCATTTTTTTAACTACCACTTAGTGGTTTCACTATTCATCAAAAAAATGAAAGTTTCCAGAAAAGTACAAAAAATTAGGCCTAAGATATATTTGATCTTATGAACTAAAAAATGATATCTATTTTAACAAATTCAAAACATATCAGTTTCATTAATTAATTTAAAAATTAATTCCCGTCGTGAAAACATATAGCGTGTTCTTAAGAGATAATAACTATCAAAAGATTAACACATGTTTATGTCTGGTTTAAATGTGAAATTACATCCAATGACCAACATTGTATTAAATTGTAAAAACATATTCTAAATATACTTTAAAACCACTCAAATTAATAATTTATCACTATTAATTATTTCGATTAAAGAGGTTGTTTTTAATTAAAATTTCGTAATTTTCACTATTCATTTGAAAATGAAAGTTATCCGAAAATTACCAAAATTTCACCCTAAGCTAATTTCTATATTATGAATCCAAAAATGAAGTCCATTTTGAAAAATAAAATTTAAAAAATTTCAAAAATTGGTTATTACTATTCATAACGGCTAGTTTTAATAATATTTTAATAGCATATCGTTGTTTAGTGAAACTCGGTATTGCGTACTACACATGCTATCGAGGAAGGTCGTGATTGCGTGTAATGAAAGGAAAGTCAAGGATGCGTGTTGTGCAAGCTCCTTTTGGTGTAGCGTAAAACACAAGACATTAATGAAATTAAAAAGAATATTTTTCATAAAATCTCGTGGTGTTACATTCTACCCCCATTAAAATGAATGTCTCCCTCTAAATTAGTCGGGGTTATAAATGGTTTACTACTTGAAAGTTTCTTTAATAGAAACCCACATCGTAAAAAGGAATACCAAAACCAATCTTTAAAAAAAAGTATGAAACGTAACGGTTACCCAAATAAACTAATCAATGGGTTTCCACATAGGTGAAAATATGGATATGGAAGAGAAATCTAACCATCATGTTATGATGGAGAGTGGTAGAGAACATGGCTATAGAAAAGATAGCAATCACAAAGCCATAAATTTGTGACGATCTAAGGTACCATCTGAGTCATCATATATAAGAGCACTAGGAAAACATTTTTGGTTTTCAAGATCATTTCCCTAAAGTTGATGAAATTGGAATTAGAAGAAATACTTTCGTGATTTTCGTATTGTCTCACCGTTGGTCGTTCTTTGAACAATTTCCATTTCATCTCTTAAATAAATGAATTTGAATTTGTCATTCGTGATGTGTTAGCAGATCATGTGATAGAATGATGGGTCATTCCATCTATCTCAAACAAAAGGTTAGAAAAGTTATCAAAAAATACATAAGTCCATCTATAGTGAGATAAATCATATATGGTTACTAAAATGGAATTATACTTCATATATCATACTACTTAATATAATAAAACTAGTTTCTACTAAACAAGGACTTCTTGTAGGCCAGTGGTAGGTGATAAAGGCCAGTCGCACTTCGGTTGTGGGTTAGATTCCCACAGCCTTGTCCGACGCGATGGGTTGTCGCCCATCCTGCAGGTTGTCCTTTTTCTAAAACTACATTACTATAACTTCCCATAAATAATATTGACAAAACTTATATCCTTAAACAATACTAACTTATGTCCAACATAATCCATTCCAATCTTTAGGCTTATCCAAAATAATGTTGTCTAATCTCATATTATAGTGAAAACGATTACCAAAGAGTTCATTCAACTAGCATGTTAATACCATTGTTGATCCCCATATATCTTGAGATATGTCTTGTTGGTCACATTCCAAACATTATAAGGCCTTAATCATGTATTTTCTTGAAAAAAATGAATACCTATTGAACCTTATTGAAAACATGAATGCTGTTAAAAGTTAACTCTTTCCACATACCAAAATCCTCAAAATTCTATATACTCAAACCATGATATCAGTTAGTCATTATATCAATCATGGGCTCATGAATACTGTCAAATATTTCATTTTATCTTTTTACCTTCATTATGTGCATATCATCTTTTTTTCCAAAAATATCTCAATCACTTTCAATGGTTACCGGTACCATTGAAAACCACAATAGACCAATACATAAATATTCCAATATTCCACAAAACTATATACAACATTATTTTGGAATCCCATTACATAAACACTTAATCATTTCACCACATCGTTGTTATATTCAACATCTCCAATAGTGATCGCATGTGACTTCCCTTGGTCCTTGTCTTAAGTGGTTGCTCATGTCGATCATCACTAACCCTTGGATTAGGGCATTTATTAGCATAATGCCCCATTTCGTTTCACTTGAAGCATTGAAGTGTTGGTGGTGCGTTCTCTGTAGTCTTTTCTTTATTCACATCATTAGAAACCCTTTTTCCATTACTTCAACACTCGGCTGCTCGATGACCTTCTTTTCCACACTTAAAACATTTTCTAGTCCCTTTAAGACAATCTCCACCATGATTCTTTCCACACTTTGAGCATAAGGAAACATTCATCTTCTTTTCACTATTATTCTGAGATTTCTCATTGAACTCCAACTTTCGTTTCTTGTCAAAACTATGAGATGGATAAGTAACAACAACTTCCATTTCTACCTTGATAGCACAATACACAATTTCTTCATAGCGACTCAAGTCTCTTATAGCTAATTCCCTTCGAAGATTTGGTTTTAAGCCACTGAAGAATCGATCAACTTTACTTTTAGGTTGGATGATAAATCCAGATGCATACCTTGCAAGCCTTGTAAAATTCGCTTCGTATATACCAATAGATTCATCTCCATTTTTCTTTAGTTCAAGAAACTCCTTCTCCATCTTTTTTCGAAGAATACAAGGGAAGTACTTATTGAAAAATAAGTTCTTGAACTCGTCCCATTCCATGGACTCAATTTCATCTCTTGGCCTCGTATTCTTGATAAGATTCCACCATTGATCAGCTTCACCTTCCAAATGATATACTACTAAGATGACTTTGTCATGTTCAGAACATTGAAGAACTGGAAATATCTTTTTAGTGGTACTTATCCATTTTTCAGCAAAAATTGGATTAAAAGACCCACTGAAAGAAGGAGGATGTTTCCTCATGAAGGACTCAATAGAATATTGTTCCCTTCTCTACTCATTTGGAAGTACAGAATGATTCATGGCTTGTGTAAGTATAGCAATAAGATTTTTCACTCCATATCCCATAACATTTGTTTGTTCAGGAGGAAAATCATTGCATTGTCCATTACATTGATCAACACAGTTCCTTCAGGTTCCAGCCATCGTCTAAAACCCAAAAAGAATTATGTGAGAGGCAAAAATCACGCTAAGGAAAACAATATAATAAAGGGGGAGTACATTCAATGTCTAACATCTTGGGTTACCATAATTATAGTACTATAACCTATACTTATACTTAACCTTAGGGACATCCCTAGACATACCTTATAAATATCTCTAGGGATCTCACAAAAGTTATCGCATCCTAGTTTCCAAAGGTTGACTAAACCTTTCCTCTGATACCAACTGTAGAGACCCGAATCTTAACGTACATGGACATTACATTACTTTTGTAGAATACTTAGTACATAACAAAAACACACACACAAGGACCGTAATAGTTTAGTGTCTTTGGAAACTCGGAAAATAATCTTCTAATCATGGTGAAAGATCTTCAACATCTCCCATAAAGATCTTTCCTTTTTTTACCTAAAATCTTTCTTTATATCCTGGGGAAAAGAAAACATAAAAGGGTGAGCTGAAATACTCAGTAAGGGTAAACAAAATAAATATCAATCACATCATATATATGAGAACATAACATCTTGGAAATCTTACCCTGCAAAAGAGATCATAATTTCATAACATGGGATAAATCATGGTAGTGAAATGTAATCACAATAATCATAACTTAAAACATGAAACTTGGTGGCATACACACATAATCATAGAGAATCATTTCTTATTAGTCAAGACTCATTTTCAAGACTATCTTAGTGGACAAAGTCCATTTCTGAACCGAGTTCACTCCTCGTTTCAGTCCTATTTCACTGAACCGGTTTAACCTGTCGTTCCAGCCATGTCTATCTCATGAGATATAAAATCTTTACCCAATGCATTGGAGGGAGATATAGGTCCCACCCATCTCATAATGATATCATTCTTATGTGTGTCACAAAATCATAAACCATACATTATAGCATAACCCATGTAATAAAAATCGGATTCTTAAACATCGTGACATCATAAAACAATTCATATAAGATAAAGGAATTAATAAAAATAATTCCATCACAATATAATCAAATCAATGTAATAATAGGGATAAAAATATAACCATTTATTATCTTAGATGGAAAATAATTTTGATAAAACACTTGAACTCCATTCTGGAGGAAAATATCCTTTCTACTTCAAAGACACTTTTCCTTTCTTAACATGTCATACAATTATAAACTAGAAGAAGTTGATTAAAAATAAACTTGAAGACTTATAAAGGAAGGTTCTTGGAAATAATTTTTTAAAAATCCATTCATGTCGTATAAGTAAAAAAACATTCTTCTCGTACTTTTGTCGGAAAAGTCAAAAAGTACCTCGTACGAAAAATGATAAATGATTCCTTTCATATCTTTTACTAAAAACTCACTGAAGGGTAAAATTGTATTTCAAAAATTATATGTGGATGGAAATAATATTACATATTGAGGAAACATGGATTTTGATGATAAAATACACCCCAGTAAATTCCAAAGTATAAATAATCTCGGATAAAAATGAGATTGTGATATTTCCCTTACCTTAGGTCTGATTTGCTTCGTAAGTGTCCGAACCTCCTGTATAATGATTTAAATAATGTCATTTACTTATTCCAGAATCATAATCATTGTTATGATCTCATATATGGTTCACTTATGACTTTATTTTACCCGTTCTTTTCTAAATTCCATGTTAAAGAGCGTTTTGGGTAAAATCGTTTTATTTGTCGTCCGTGTTTTGACTTGTAATTATTAATATGTTTACTTATATAATGATTACATAATTCCAGAATATAAAACATGATTTATATATAATATATATTCATAATATACATATATATAATAGATCAGTAAATGGAAATAAATACACCGTTCATGGAGACGGTAGGTCGTACGTACGCATGAACGCTGTTTTAGATTCCTTATTGAGTTGAATGGAATTAAGTAGATGAAATAAATATATATACACATAAATCCAGTATCATTATTATGTCATATATTTCATGATTACTTATTATATATACTTTATAATCATTCATGAATGGTTAACGTGGAGAACGCGTCGTGGAGACGGTAGTCCGTACGTACGCACGAGCGATGATATCATTCTCATGATCGTGGAATTGTATTTGAGTGTATGCATACTATTTAAGAATAAATATCACTTTACAATAATCATATATAGTTATTATGTACACCATTATATCCATCCAAGTAAGGTGGTGGTGGAAGTAGATTACACCACGGCGTGGAGATGGTATTTCGTACGTACACACGCGCGGTGATTTCGTTTTTCATAGGATGGATAGATGGTGAAATACGGTTGTTTCATACTTATAATAACATATAATTATAAGAGTGATACTGATGTTATTACTTCATAATGAAACAACTTAAGAATAAGAATTGGAAGAAGAAATAAAGTTGAAAGAATCGGTAACGGACATTACCTCTTCTTTGAAGAACCTCTTTGAGATCTCCTTTTAGGGCAAAATAATTGGTCCTTGAAGAAGACCAAGACCTCTATGATGTTTCTAGGGAAGTGGAGAAGATAATTAGGCAGGGTTTGGCCGATCTTGAAGGCTCAAAGTGGTGTGAGGAAGAGAGGGAGGAGGTGCCCTTTTATAAGGGAGGAGAGGGGCTCCTTTGGAAAAACTAAAAATATTATTTTATTATAAAGACAAATTCGGTTCTAAATAGCTCCAAATTGATTTATTTCTAAGCTAAAGTGGGTATGGGTCGAAATAACCTCGTAAAATTGAATTTAGACAAGTTTAGGTTCCTATTTTAACCTTGTCACTTGTATTTAACTTTAAGTTAGATAATTTTACTTTTACTGTGTCTTTTTGTGTTCTTACACTATAAGGTTAATAAACTTACTATAAGAATCCAAAAGAACCCCAAGTTGTTTATTAATAATATATATAACCTTATCTAAGTCATTTGGCTGAAACTTAGATTTTTAGGAATAAAATAACAATTAATAATATAATATTTGTTTTAAAAACTATTTTACGTCAATTTTGACACTATTTAGTTATTGATTTTTGTGAAAATCATAAAAAAATGATTAGTTCAACAAAAGTTACTTAAATCACTAATAACATGTCATATTAAGCTATAAAATTAGTGGAATTCATAAAAAGTCTCAAATTACATTTATTTTTGTATTTATAACATCAATTATCTCAATATTTCATTAATAAGATAATTACTGTATCATCTTTGTGTCATAAATAAATTAAATTATTTAAAGTTTAAAAATTACAAATAAAATATCATTATGTATGAAATATCTTTATCTTTCTAATGAATATTTATAGTCGAATTTATCTTATGTATAACCCTATATTAAAAATTATTTTCTTATTAAACTTTGATTTTAACTATTTTAACCCTTCTTTAAATAAATTAATAATAAATGTCCTAATCTAATCCAAGTGGGCCTAAATGGTCATATATTATTCCTAAGTTTTTGTTTTGGTCGAATTACACTTATCAAATAGAATTAGGACATGTGTTAGGGTAATAATAATATCATATTTACCCTATTTACTTTTAACCGTGGTAAAAAAAAGTAAAATGTTACTATTCACCAAAAATTATTTTCATCTCATTGAACCACATTTTACTTACTGACATCAACCGTGTCTCTCAGATTTTTGAAATTCCACTCACAGAAGCGGTAAAATTAAGTTTTATGAAAAATTCATTTTTTTAACTACCACTTAGTGGTTTCACTATTCATCAAAAAAATGAAAGTTTCCAGAAAAGTACCAAAAATTAGGCCTAAGCTATATTTGATATTATGAACTCAAGAATGATGTCTATTTTAACAAATTCAAAACATATCAGTTGCATTAATTAATTTAAAAATTAATTCTCATCGTCAAAACATATAGCGTGTTCTTAAGAGATAATAACTATCAAAAGATTGACACTTGTTTATGTCTGGTTTAAATGTGAAATTACATCCAATGACCAACATTGTATTAAATTGTAAAAATATATTCTAAATTTACTTTAAAACCACTCAAATTAATAATTTATCACTATTAATTATTTCGATTAAAAAGGTTGTTTTTAATTAAAATTTAGTAATTTTCACTATTCATCAAAAAATGAAAGTTATCCTAAAAATACCAAAATTTCACCCTAATCTGATTTCGATATTCCTAATCCAAAAATGAAGTCCATTTTGAAAAATAAAATTTACAAAATTTCAAAAAGTGGTTATTACTATTCATAACGGCTAGTTTTAATAATATTTTAATAACATATCGTTGTTTTGTGAAACTCGGTATTGCATACTACACACGCTATCGAGGAAGGTCGTGATTGCGTGTAATGAAAGGAAAGTCAAGGATGCATGTTGTGAAAGCTCCTTTTGTTTTAGCGTACAACACAAGACATTAATGAAATTAAAAAGAATATTTTTCATAAAATCTCGGGGTGTTACATAGAATCTGTCCGAGGTGGTTCCTGAAGATAGCGCACGCCCTGCAGGTCCCTGAATGCCCTTGGAGGCTCTATCTATGTTTATTTGGATCTATCTCGGGAGAGGAGCTCTCCAGAACACCTCCAGAGTACAATGTGGATGACAAAAGTTTCCATTGATCTGTAGACATTTCAGGATTCCAAAATCGTGCACGGTATTGCGGGAATGACCTTTTTAAATCAAAGCAGCTTCCTGTATGGAAATAAAGATCCACATAAAACATGAATTAAGATTGTGTGATTATTTTTTATGAATAATTACTTTCCGATCATACCAGATCACATGGTTAATCTTAGCAACTACCGCAAGGAAGAGGCCTTTGATTTGCTGAGAGCCATCCAACTATGCACATTTCATAAGTTGTTTTTGGACAGAGTCAAGAATCAACCATCTACAATCTAAGATGTCAAAAATATAGTTCCAAAGATCATAAGAAGTGGAAAAAGAAAGGAATAGGTGGTTAGAATATTCTCTATCTTGATTACAAATTTTACAATTATGGTAAAGCTAGATTCCAAACGATTGAAGACAAATATCAATGGGAACTCTGTTATGAGTTAGGCTCCAGATGAGACTGAATCTTGAGGGATTTATCCAAGGTTTGTTGAAGTATTTGATCCAGCTATAATCTTTCTCATTGTTATAGAATATATGAGTGTAGTAATTTTTAGTGGTAAGCATTCCATTGTGAGCCATCTCCAAAATTAAGAAATCATTGTTGTAAGCAAAAGGGTAGCCATCAATGAGATTCAAAATAGTATCTAAGAGATGATCTTGTTGAGAGTTTAAAGAATATTTTATAGAGTTGTTGGTGTTTTCATGAATTTGATCAGGAGAATCATAGAGATTAAAGGCACGCCAGTCCAGTTATCAAGCCAAAATTTCATGGAAGAATTTCTGGAGACCATCCATCTGGAGTTATTCATAATTTTGGTGAAGGATTTTTTGATGGCAGACTATATGGAAGAATTAATAGATCTCAAATTTCCAATCATTAGTTTATCTAGAAATATATTTTTGAGAAAAATGAGGGATTACTAAGAATTGTTAAAAACATTCCTATAAATTCAAGCATGAAGGGATTCATTAAAGTATTTTATGTTTTTTTATACCAATGCCACCATTCTCAATAGGCTTGCAACAAGTTGACCAAGGGACCATCATGAGTTTCCTTTCAAGAGTACTACTGGTCCAGATGAAATTTCTAATAGTTGTGTTCATTTTTTTGATAAGACCAATGGTCCATTTGTAAACCATCATAGAGTATACCATATTAGAGATAATAATGGATTTAACAAGGCAATTCATATCTTCCATAGAGAGAGATCTACCCTTCCAAGTGTAAAGTTGGTTAAAGAAAAGATTAAAAATAGTGAAAAAGTGGAAAGCTTTGGGTCTACCCCAAAATATGGATTCAATAAGGTAAGTGAAGGGTAGGTATCCTTCTTTCAGACCCAAATCATTGATAATATTACATTTTATATTGGGGGAAAATTCTTCCCAAAAAAAGATACAATATTTGTTCCAACTTATGGTTTGACTAGAAACCTCCTCCTAGTGAGAGAGAGCAGTTTTGAGGTTAAGAATGTTTTTTTGCCTCCTTGAAGGAAAAGGATGATGTAATCAACATAAAAAAGGTGAGTAGTAGCATTACCATTGTTGGGTACATGAATAGGTTTCAATTTATTTTCAACCACCAGACAGTTGATCAGTCTACTGAGGTAGTCTTCCGCTATTGAAAAGAGAATGGCAGAGAGAGGGTCTCCTTGCCTGACACCTTTGGAGCATTTAAAGTAACCTTTGGGAGATCCATTGATCAAAATGGAGATAGTGGATGAGTGGAAGAGAGTTCAGATCATAGCGATGAAGTGCGCACTAAAACCAAAACTTTGAAGCACTTTGAAGATAAAACTCCAATCCATGGTGTCAAAGTATTTTCTGATGTCAAGTTTAATAGCTATGTTTCCTCCTCTAATAGGTTTATTCAAGTTGTTGATATATTCAGAGGCAATACTGATACAGTCTTGAATGGATCTACCTTTTATAAAACCAAATTTTTTCCACGAAATAATTTTGTCAGTAATAGTTGATATACTATTATCAATGATTTTGGTAATGATTATGTAGAGAGTGTTGATGAGAGAAATGGGTCTGAAAAGATTAATTTCAAAGGCATTATCCACTTTAGGGATCAAGGTGAGAAACTGAGCATTGATAGCATGAGGGAGCACCCCTTTTGTAAAAAAGGATTTAACAAGATTACAAACATTGTACTAAACCACATCCTAATAATGTTGGAAGATACTATTGTTAAAGCCATCAGGTCCTAGGGCGCTATCTGGATTCAGACTGAAGACAGTGTCTTTGATTTCTTGATCCAGCAGTGTGTTAAGAAGGAAAGTATTTTCCGCATCAGTGATCAATAAAGGAATTACTTCAGGAAGTAGGACTTTATTGTTATCAGGTCCATTAATGTTGGTTTTATAATATGAGACTATATGTTTAGTTATGCCATCATCCTTGTAAAAAATCTTGTCCCCATCCTTTAGCAAGGTTAGAGGTCTGTAGGCCTTCCTGGTTCTTTGGAGGGCATTATAGAATTTGGTATTTCTATCCCCATCATTTAACCATTTAACTTTATAATCTTACTTTCTCATGTTGTCTTTAAAAGTGAGAAAATAATTGAGATTGATCGAAATGTTTATTTCATGCGTGGGGTCAGTGTGGAGGTCTGAGTTGGTTCTTTTATTTTGAATATCATTGAGTTCTTTCGCAAGAAGAGTAATGTCATGTTTAATTTGTTTGGATTTGGAGTTACACCAAGATTCAATAGTCTGTTTGAGGTGTTTTAGTTTGAGGTTTCAAGTAAAGGCATCCTTACTATGAGATATGGAGGACCAAAAAATTTTTATGACATGATTTCAATCTTCATCATAGAACCATACATTATTGAAGAGGAAGGGTAATCTAGGTTTCATGTCTTTAGAGGAAATGTTTACCAAGATGGTATGATGATTAGAGTTTAGTCTGTGAAGATTGATGCTAGATATAGTGTCCCATTTTTATAAAGCCGGTACATTCATAAATGATCTGTCCAATTTAGAGGCAACCACTTTATTATAATTTCTTTTATACCAGGTATATTTTGCACTAGTGAGATTAATTTATATAATATTTTTATCCTTGATCATGGTTTTAAATACTTTTGTGGAGATAGATGCGTGAGATGGGCCAATTGTTTCACTAAAGTTAAGAATAGCATTAAAATCTCCCATAAGAACCTAGGGAGTATTGGTGTTGGTTCCTAAATGAGAGATATAATTCCAAAGAGTTCTTCTATCTTGGTATTTATTCTTATAATAAACAAAGGAGAAGAAAGTGTGAGTACCATCAATAGAAAAGGTTCAAGTGGGGATGTGATTTGAGATAATAAAAATAGTAAAATCATGTAAAGATAAATTTGAAAAAACCCACAGAGAATCAACATTTAGATTATTATTGATTGCACCAAAATACATGTAGTTGTGTTGACTCAAGTGAGAATATTTAGAGGAGAAAGTGATTTTTGGTTCCGAAATAGCAAAAAGAGTAGGGTGATTCATGTTAACCATTATTTTCAGAACATTTAGGGTGTCATAGTTGGTGATACCCTGACAATTCTAGAAAATAATCTTCATTTTAACAGAAGTTTGGAGTTAGAAATCCCTTTTTTATTTTTTCTAGATCCTTTATTTTTATTAGATCTTCTAACCTCTTGAGTATGAGTGGTATTTCCTTGTTTTGTATGGGAATTATTTGGAGGTTTATTCAAGTGTGTAGTCATATCTAAACCTATGGTATCTTTTAAAAGTGGTGGCAGATCATTGTGACTTTGAGATACCATATTTTTAGGCTTAGTAATGCATTCAAAATTTATTATAGTAGGGGGTTTGGAGTTACCTAGAAACTTTGGATCCCCTACGAAAATTAGATTGATAAAATGGGGTGATTGCTCTTATTTTAGGGGGGTCTTTATGTTCCTGCATATTTAACAGTTCTAGAATAACAGGTAAGAAATCATGTGCTGCTAGTTCTAATGGTAATCGAGCAGAAATAGTAGAAGCAGTACTAATAAATTGTGTCTCAGGATTATCGTTTTTGTTGAGAGAGATTTTGTGTGAGGGGAGGGAGTTGTAATTACTATTAGGTCACTATTTTCGGTGATTTTTGCAGTAGTAGGGTTGATTCAGTGTTGTTTATATTGCATAAGTGTGATGGAACAGATCTATCAGCAATAACATTAGTGAAAGTGTATGTGGAACTCTTAGAGTTAAGCAGTAAATTGCTATCATTATTACCATAGAGCAGTTTTTTAGACTTCATAGAAGAAACTTCAATAGGAGCAGTTGGAAGAGAGGTCATACCTGACACAGGAGGTTCCAAAGTTGACTTATGTTCGACAGATTGCAAGTGACTCTTCTTGTGTCTTTGGGGGTCTTTAAAAATCTATATATGTTTGGGAACTATAATCGAAGTTTTTCTGTTATTTAAAATAGGTTCCATGACCTTTTTCATGTTCACTTAAGTTTATACAATGGGTAGAGACTGCTTGTTGGGGTTAGATGAGGTGTTCTCCTCTGCCTTGTCTTTGAGGCAGGGACCACTGTTATGAGTGGGAGTGAATTTATTGTAGGTACTATCTTACTCAGTGGATAGATTAATAGTATCTAGAACCTTCTTTGAAATTTTAGTTAAGAGGCTTTTGTCATTAATTGATTTCTCTTCTTCTTCAATATCACCTACCCAGTAAGTACCCGAGTTGTCCCCTATGTACTCCAACTTGTGTGTTTTTTACCCAAACTACTTTTTTGGGTAGTCCAGGTATGTCTATCATGGGGTTTTTTTCTTTTTTAGTTTTTTTAATTTCATTCCAATCATTATCAATTAGTTGTGCTTCTTGATTTCTAATCACCCTACATTTATATATAGTGTGTCCAATTATTTTATAGTGATCACAAAAGGGGGATTCCTTTCATATTCCACTCTAATTTCAGTTTTGTAGTCATTGGAATTGAAGTTAATTGAGTTGGGTAACTTTGATTCAAGATTTATTTCTACCAAAATTCTATCAAAGAGACCCAAATTAGTATTTAAAGTCCTGTGATCAATTTTTAGAGGAGTTTTTTTGCAGGAGACAGTGTCATTTAAGTTTTTTTGCTGCCAAACGAACCAGTTGAGACCATGCAATTTAATCCATACATGTGCCAATGTTTTCCAATGTGTGTGTGGATTAAAGGTGGAGTCCCAATACGAAATTCCGAATAATCCCAGTTTGAGGTTAAGAGTATCGGTCTTCCAGACACTTTCAAGATCCCCATGTGATTTTAACAGTATGTGGAAATAGCCTTTACCTATGGGAATTAGCTTCCAATTTATAGAATTCCAGCAGTGTGCAATTCGTGAATGATGTTCAGTTAAGGGACATGGATGGTTACCTTTATGGCATGATATGTGAACCATTACAGAGAATTTTCACAGCTGCGCTCATTGTTGAAGGGCATATGGGTCCACCTCCACTAGATATCCACCATCATCCAAATGCTTGACCAGGGAGGGCTTCATATTGAATTGATTATCTAGATCAGAGCTTTTCAGTGCATCCAGGAACAAAACCACTTGAGACCTACTAGTAAGATCATGACTACGAGAATCTGTTCTAGGGGAATCTTCCCTTCATGTATCCATTGTAAATTTTTTCCTAGAGAGAAGTTTTAATTTCTCAGGCATCGCGAAATGGTGCGAATCAAAACAACCAAGATCAAGGAAACTTTCCATAGAGGAGAAGGGCGCAGAGATCAGGTGAAAATCTGTGAAGTGTCGAGGTTTTTTAGAGAGATATGGTATCCCATCTCTCTAAATCCCATCTTATTTTTCAACAAAAAGCATGGTTTTAAGAAATAATAACAATCAAAATATTGACACCTGTTTATGTCTATTTTAAATGTTAAATTACATCTAATGACCTAAAATATTTTAAATGATAAAAATATAATCTAATGATTCATTAAAACCACTCAAATGTATAATTAAACACTATAAATTATTTAGATTAAAAAATATTTTTTATTTAAAATTTAGTATTTTTGACTATTAATCCAAATATGAAAGTTACCAGAAAAGTACCAAAATTTATCCAAACTAATTTTTTATGTTATGATTCTAAAGAATAATTTAATTTCATTAATTTGGATATATAAAAGTTTCAAATATTGGTTTTAAAAAGGTTCACCACTAAAAGGCGATAAAATTTCATTTTTTTTGAAAAATACTTATTTTATCGAAAAAAATAAATTTGTTCTTATATTATGTCAAAGAAACACATAATATGGAATCTAAAATTATAAGGAGTATATAAAATTCTAAATTTAGTTAACAATATTCACAACCACTTTTTGAATGGCTAGTTTGGTAAGTCGTGGTGCGCTCGAACTCAGTGTTGCGTGTAACACAAGTTATTGAATTTATTTAAAGAGATAATGTACTATGAAATCTTGGGGTGTTACAAAAAGTCCTTGGAGTCGTCTGTTCTCATAACATTGATTTCTTTAAACCCAAGGGTGTGTATTTAATATGAGGGGATACCCTCGACCTACACAACTTCAGTCCTCCTTAGGCCCTGGTTTGTTTTCTTGTTTATTCCTTTCATCATTCTATAAAAATGGATCATACACGATATCTTCTTTTGAAAATATTTCACTCTGATTTCATGGATCTCTCAACTGAATGAGGTTTCAGATGAGATATAGATGCCTTAATTGATGAAAGGACCATCAGTACACTATATAAACTATTCATATTTATCATGTAATTTGGTGATTCCAAATGATAAGCATCTTGAGTTTTTGTAGTATAGAAATGGTAATCCACTCCAAGTTCTAGGTATCATTATGCTCTAATGGATTAAAATATAACAGTTTTTCCCATTGGCTTCCATTACCAAGCATAATAACCCCAATCCTTTTAATATTTACTTTATTGTGAACATCTATGATAGATATTTTTCAACACAAACCACAAACCTAATGATTAATTAAAAAAGACTTTTTATATTAATTTTACAAGAAGTGAGCATACACAATTGAAAGTTTCAGATCATTATTAAGTAGGCTTTAGGTTTGTACTGAAAGTATCATTGGAAGAGATTTATATAAAAATAATTCATGTGAATAATTCAAATTATGATGTTAAATATTGCAATGTAAATATCGAATAACAAAAGGGGTAGATTGAGGGATTAAAATAAGAGGATTAAAAAATAAAAACATGAAAAAATCTTAAAAACCATATAAATTTACCCAATTAATAATAAAAATGTAATTTTAGGATAGAATCATTGATATATTTACATAAATAGTGAAAAAAGAGTATGTGGAAGTAAGGGTTAGTGGATGAAGGGACTATAATAAGAAGAAAGCTTCATTATCATATAAGACTCTCCAATCATCTTATTACATATATAAAATTTATAATCTTATCCAATGAAAAAAAATTATCACTCATATAATAACTCAACTAGAGGTTCTAATTCATATTTTAGAATTAAAAAATCAATTTTATATTTCAAATTAGGACAATATCCTATCATATAATGGATAATATGATGTAAATATTACTAAACCCGTATATTAAATTTTTTTTGTACAAGGATAAATAAATAGGATTAGAATTTGTTAAATATTTTTTGAATGAAATTAATGGAGAAGGAACGTGAATTATTGATATTTGTATATAATACCATGTGATTGGGAAAAATTGTTGAGGAAATAAAGAAAACTTGGTATAGAAGTGTGTGTTTTAAATGTTTTAAAAAAATTAAAAATAAGAATTTGATTGTTCCTTCCATCCCCAATAAGAATTTACATTGCTCTTATTTAAGTATTTATCACATCCAAGTTAATTTTTTTAAATTTTAAGCATTCATGAAACCCAAAATAGATCATTATTTAGTTTTTTTAGTAGCTTGAGAACTCATGCCAAATACTTCTAGTATTTTCTTTAAATTTAATATTTTATTTAAACATTGGGTTCTCGAGACCATTTTAATGGGACCTATCAAAATTTTCATCATTTGAAAAAAATACTAGCTTCCAATCCTAAAAATCCTCCCACAAAAACACCACCTAGCCTTCCATAGAACAAGTGAACAATATCATGTCATTGACTGATTTAAAGTTAAAGGGATGAAAATTGCATGACTATTTTGTTTTAATGAAAGATCTAATTCATGTAGATTTATTTTTTATTTTTCCTAAGAATTTAAATTGTACATTAAACATTATCTATTTATTTTTTTAAAGAAACATGCTAGAAATTTATAGACCCCGATGAAATTTACAACTATTGAAAAGGAAATTGAAGTCATGTTATAAGAATTAGATATGTTCTTCCCACAGTTATTCTTTGATATGACGCTTCACTTGGATAGAGATATTCAACTATGTGTTCATGTACATTATAGATGGATGTACACCACTTAATGGTATATGAGGATTTTGAAAAGATATATAAAAAATATAAGTTAGAAAAAAGGTTGTATTGTAGAGTGATATGTTGTTAAGGATACTCTTGAATTCTTTACCAACTAACTATATTAAGTGAAAAGAATTGGTATAACAAAATCTCAACACATGGGGTAGCTTGTGGGTGATATAATTTTTATAATATATGTCATTGCAATTTCTATTACAGAGTGGAAGTAGGCTCACTTTTATTTTTTCCATAATAGTTTATAGGTTTCACTATATGTTGAAACCTATAGCAAAATTAATAGGAATTTTAATCCCTCAAGGGGTGAAAGATGGATATAAAATAAAAATAATAAATAATTTATAATATGGTTTTGAGAAAATATTTTTATGGATTAAACTATAAATTTAGATCCAATTTCAGAATGACTTTGATGGCTAGCCATAGGACCAAGTGTTCATGTATTGTCTTATAATGGTTTTGTAATTGATGGTTATACATTCTATTAAAATGAACATGATGAATATAGTACCATGAAAAATAGTGGAGTTATTCTTGTGGTTTAATAAATGAATGTATTTGGTACCAAAAATAAAAATCAAATTTATAAAAATATGTCATACTTTGGAATTATCAAACTAATATGGCAGTTACAATATACAACATTACAAGTTTCAATTTTTCAATGAATGTTGTTGATAACCAGAGTGAAACTAAAACAGATTAATTAGGATTCATGAAAGTTCATTTCAGTAAGTAAGCGCATAAAGAAGAACCATTTTTAATGGAATTATAGGCAGTACATGTATTTTATGTTCTAGATCCTGCAAACTGAAAGTAGTCAATTGTTCTATTACCAACTAAAATCATTGAATGGTTAAATGTAAATTTAACTAAGGATGGTCTTTTAAATGGGACATCATAATAATTTCACAGTGGGCCCAATGTATATAGGATCCTGAATGTTATATAAGACCATAATGGGGGGATTTGGATACTCTATAGAGGGGTAAAATCCCTCCAAGATTTAATATAAGAGAGTTTAATAATCATGTTATATATTGTTTTTTAATATTCATTGTGTTATCTTATATTAGTATTGGATCACTACTATATTTATGTAATCTAAATTAAATGTTTAACCACTTTTTTAGATAATTACTTCTTCACATGTCGATGCACCTAGTCCCAAGGAACAACAAGTTTCTCAACATGTTGATATTCCCAATATAGAGGAACAACAAGTATCTGAACATGATGATGCTATAAATCTATTGGAAAAACATATTTAAAATGTTTAAACTGAGGAAATGGTAGACAATGAACAACCTATGTCCTAGAAAAAATTGGATAATCATAACAAGGTGGTGTTAACAAATATTGTTAAGTAGAGAATCATAGACATTAAATTCAAGGTTAGATGGAATGAACGTGGCTAGAATGTTCACCCAAACAGATCAATGCTCTGTAGTTACAGTAGGCTAACCACTCGAAGGAAAATTACAATTGATGTAGATATGTGGAACAATGTTTTCCCTGTGCTTAAGGCACCAATTTGAGAAGAGATTAGGTAATTTTTTTATATAAATTCATTATTTTAATAAATAATAATAATGAAACAATGATTTACTCTTCTTATCCCTTTTATATTTCATTTATACTAGATGACTAATGAATGAAATTTGGATTAATGCTTACTGTAAAAGCTCATAAAAGATTTTAGTAAATCCTTATGAAGTAGCATCTTAGAGATGCTGAAAAAAAAATACATACCCATAACATATGTATGCACATCTAATAAACCAAAAAAAGTGGAATGCATTTATTAGTCATTGTGAGGAGAAAATTTTTTAGGTACATTGTGATTGGTAATACATTTCTTGAAAATATGGGTATCAATCACTTTGATTAATAATTATTAATTTATTAAATAATAACTGAGTGCTGAAAATACACAGCATGGAATAAAACCAACAAACTCCTACAGTAAATCATGGATTGGGTATGCTTCACTTGAAAAATAGTATTTATTTTTAAACATTGCTACCTAACATTCCTTTAAAAGCAGTAATAATGGCCTTTATCAGTGCTTGAGAAGCACTAACTACTAGAGATAGGTTAGAAGATGTAGTATTTTATCAGCGCTTATATAAGTACTGATAAATGACTCATTTATAAGTTCTTATAAAAGCAATGATAAAGGGGCATACAGTAGTGTGTTGTTACAACACACATCCCCAACAGTGCAATGTGCAGTAACATCACACCACAACCCCAAAAACATCAAAAAATAAGTAAAATAAAGTATGAATACATAATTTAAATGAAGATAAAACGATCTAGGCTTTTTTTCTTGGTTTTGGAGATATGATGCACATTTTAAACTAAAATGATACCTATATATTGAAAAACTGCACTTGGAGTCATAGCAGTCATACTATGTATCAAATTGATGTGTGGATGATTCATACACATCTCAAATGACCTATGGGTCATTTTCCTAAAGTAGAAAAATAATTCAAATGTGTTTCCCGGTTTTGAGTACATCTCTTGTCTTTTTTACTAAAATGTAATTTTAAAATAGAAACACACACTTGGAATCATATCGGTCATACCATGTATACTTTTAATATAATAATGAGTCCTACCTATCAAAAAAAATTATTAATCATTATCCTAAATTATAAATACTATTCGAGTGTGTTTGTTCAGTTTACAGTGTGTGAAACATTTTGAACTAAAATGTTGATTTTAAACTGATAACTAACACATTGAGTCGTACCCGACACATATTATATCAGATTGAGGTGCATATGATTATTACACATCAAAAATGACTTCTATAATTTTTTCTGAAAGTATAAAAATAATTCTAATTCATTTTCTTGGATTTTGGTAGTTGAGTTGTTATTTTTACTAAAATTGATGTCAATTTTAAATAAAAAGACGTAAATTGCGTCTTATTGGTCACACCATATATCGGATTGAGGTGAAACCAATTCATACACATCCAAAATGTCTTATGGATTTTTTTCGTAAAGTATCAAACAATATGAACGTGTTTACTCACTTTTGAGTACATCATATGTCTTTTTTACTAAAATATTATTTTAAACTGGAAACATGAACTTTGACTCATACCAATCGTATAGTGTATCAGTTTTATGTGATACCAATTCCTATATGTCACGACTCGTCCGTGGGGCCCATGCCTTGACTACCCCAAGCCCGCCTTCCATAGGCCAGGGGCTGGTGACTAGCTCCAAAGGTGTAAATCCTGATATCTGGGAAGGCATTGCCTTTATAAAAGTAAACAAAGCACCACAGAGTACAAGCGGAAGTAAAACACTAATTACAAAGAGAAGTGCTGAAAGGTAAATGGGCCAGAATACAAACCCAAAATAAAGTAAAACTATAGCCGAACAAAGTACAACAGAAAAAGACAACAGCTAGAAGGACGTAAGTGGCTCCTGGGTCGTCCTTCTCAGATCCTACCTGAAGGGTAGGTACAGATGGCGCAGCTCCTGGATCATCCACCACGAATCCTACCTGAAGGGTAGGTACAGATAGCCTCCACAATGCTCTCGCTCGTCAACCTCCTCTGAGTGTTGTCTCACCGTGAAGTCCACCTCCGGATACTGACTCATCTTGTAGTCCACCTCCAGGTACTGACTCGTCGTGTAGTCCACCTCCGGGTACCGTCCAGTCCTCGAACACTCGGCCTCCGTCAGCACTGTCCGTCGTCTGCAACCAACACAATGAGGTGCGGGCATAGCCCATGCAGGGGTGTGTATAACAATACTCAGTAGGGACCCCAAGACCCTCAAGGTCTCACTAAAACCAACATGGATAACCACAAAGAATATCTCAACAGATAACCTCTACTTAGGTATATTCCCATGCATATACCTAAGTTATCAAGTAACCCATCTCAATCATGAGGAAAACACCAAGATCATGAAATCAACGGATAACCACCACCCAGTTATATGCCCATACATATACCTAAGTTATCAAGTGACCCATCCCAATCAAGAGGTAAACACAAAGTTCATAGACTCAGCTCAAACCGGGATTTTCATTATCGAAACCGTAACTGCTGAAGAGCCCCGTCTCTGGAGTGTACAGTGGTCCTGTCACGACTCCAAGGTACTGCTCACTAACCTAAGACTGCTGAAGTACTCCTCCTGTCGAGTACTGTGGGCCTACTGCTACAACTGAGCGCTTCCCACCAGGGGTCTGCCGCTACAACCAAGTGCTCCCCCTCATAGCCTCAAGAGGTACTCCTTCTGTTGAGTACCGCGGGTCTGCCGCTACAACCAAGCGCTCCTCTACCGTGGGTCTGCCGCTACAACCATGCGCTCCCCACTGGGCTATCCGAAACACACCGAGTCGATCGGTCAAGCAGTCGTCATGTCTCAGCCGGCTACACGGTCTCCGTACTCCGCACACTCGTCTCTGGGAGGGTCCACTCCACGAGCTGCTGGTCGATACTACAAGTATCACAAAGTTCCACGAAGAAGTATCTCAAAAGACCACCTCATCATAGGGGTCTCAATCACAACAGACAGCGCGTCAATCGGATGCCCGGTCTGTGAGTTACTAGCCTTTTCGTCCCCGGGGCCTGGTTGGTTTCGTGTGCGAACCAACCTTGCCGTAACTCAACTGTACCCCGAACTGTCATAGGGTATACTCAAAGGGACCATTTCTCAGCGTGATCACCAACACCTCTTACGGTTCGTCAAACGGACGTCTGGTCTGAAAGATATCAGCTTTTCCGTTCCAGGGGCCCGGTTGGATTTTGGGTGCAATCCAACCCGGTCACTATCCAACCGCAACCAAAACTTGGGTGAAGTATGCCAAAAGTTCCGTCACAATAATAGGAAATCAACGAGACAGACGGTGCGTCAATCAGACACCCAGTCTGTGAGTTATTGACTTTTTTGTTCCAGGGGCCCAGCTGGTTTCGTGAGCGAACCAACCCGACCGCACTCCGACGACATCCAAACCTCGAGCAGAGTAAGCCAAAAGATCTGTCTCACGTAGATGAATCCATCAAAGTCGACGGCACATCAATCGGACGTCCGGATCTCAAGATATAAGTGTTTCCGCTCCGAGGGCCCGGTTGGTTTCGTATACGAACCAACTCGGCTGAACCAAAGGTATTCCAAAACCTTGAGTGTAATATACCATAATGACCGTCTCGATCCAAGGGTCACATCGCCACTGACAGTGCGTCGATCTGAGGTCTACAGCTCAAGATATAAGCAATAATCCGAAAAAGGTCCGAAAGCAGGGGGTCTGGGCCCAGTCCGACCCGGCCCAACCCACCCTGGGTCGACCCGACCCGGGTCCGGGTCCGACCCGGCTTGGCGCAACCCGGCCCGGCCGGGGCGCGACCCGGCCGCCTGTCGGCTCGGCCATGATGGCCCAGCGGGTGCAAGGGGGCACCGCCCCCCTTGATGATTCTGCGGCCCTGCGTGGGGGGCCGCCTCTCGCCAACGGACGTGGCAAGGCCGCGTCCTGCCTTCGGTTCCGCACGGCTGCAGAACTGCACCCCGCCGCCGGGGCGCCGCCGCCTCCGGTCGTCGGCGTCGCCGCGCCTACGACCCGCGCCACCGGTGGACTCCGCGGGCCACCGGAGTTGCACCGGTGGTCCGATTTCATTTCCGTCTGCGCCATAACTCATCCTGGGTCCCGTTCTTCACTGCGTAATCAACAAATCGTCTCTGTGGCCCGTTTTGTCGTCGTCTTCCGTTCCGGACACCAAGAACAAAAGGGCGGTGGGTTCAGACTTGTTCGTTGGTCCGCACCCACCGCGTTAGCGGTTTGAAACAACACCATAATTCCCAGCAATTGATAAACCTCGACCCGCAATAATAATATGCGGACCAACTTGTTAATTGTTTGGTCCGTGTTCTTGCCTTGGAGGAAAACAAACATGAGTATTATCATTTTCAAAACGACCCCTAAAATCGTTGTCTTCGGATGCGAGTTCATCGCGGAATTGACCGTCACGGAAGAAAAAGGACCATCGCGTCGCGGAAGGGCGTCACTGTCGCGTGGTACTCGACGTCGCATAGACAAACTCAAGATGCTGATCGAAGATTGTCGTGGGGATGGAACGTCGTGGAAGAAGCGTCGGCGTCGTGCCGCGTCGATCTCCGGGGGTCTGGCGTTCTTCGTCTCCCTTCGTTGGAGGCCGGCGTTCTTCGCGTTCTTCGTGTTCTTCGCGAAGGAGGATGAAGATCTTTAGATATTCTCCAAAGGTTTAGCACAACAACCAGATAATAAAATAAGTCCTTGTATTATTTTATTGTCAACTAAAGAATTTGAAAAACAAAGATAAGTAACGAACAATTAATTCATAGAATTAATTGCAACGAACTAACCGCCCAATTAATAGGGGTGTTAAGAATTTAGAAAACGCGTCAGTTGACTTTCATTTAATAGGGTTTTTCGCGGGTGCGTTACTTAGCGGAAAAGAAAGTGTGTGGATCGTGTGGGCCCCAACTCAAAAATATCCTACCAAGAGGGTACGATATTTTGGGTTCCACCCTATTCGCTTCAACTCAGCTTAAGCAGCTTTAAGTGGCTTTAAGCGGCTTTAAGTGAAATAAAATAAAGTTGTCGCACCACTTTATTTTATTTTCTTCACTTAACCCCCAAAAATTAAAAATCACATCCAAGCAAACGCAACTCCAGAAGAGGCGTTTCTAAGCATGTACTGGTGCTTCGATCCCATCGATGCCCTCGGAATTCTATTCTGAGCACCGGTTCAAAAGTTAGAAAAACTCGCTCGTTCGTTCACTGAACATACCCGAGCCAAACTTCATAAAATGATTCCGGGCACACCGGGCCTCGGAATCACGTGTTGTCAGAAACTGAGTTCTTGCAAAATTCCAAAGAAAATTAAGAAAAAAATTCCTTGAAATTTATGGGTCTTTACATCACTCCCACCTCAGGGATTTATGTCCCCGTAAAGATACACATAAACTAGGGAAACAAAAGTGGGTACTAAGCACGCATCTGAGCCTCCCACTCCCAAGTGCTCTCCTGGAGGTTCCTGTACTACTCGTGAAAGCGCACCTGAGGAATAGGCCATCCTCAAAGGATCCACTCATGTCGATCCTCGATCCCCACTAGAACCTCTGTGAAAGACACCCCATCGCCATCGTCCATCTCCCCATGGTCGATGATATGCGAAGGGTCGAGCACGTATCTCCTCAGTTGAGATACGTGGAAATCATCGTGCACCTGGTGCAACTGAGGTGGATGGTTCAAACGGTAAACCACCCTGCCTACCCAGCTAAGGACCTAATAAGGTCCGCTGAACCTCGGAGATAACTTGCCGCCTTGGTCACATCTCCGTAAACCTCGTCGAGGTGAGACCTGCATAAGGACGTGATCGTCATCCTCGAACTCCAGAGGTCTCAAACTCCTGTTAGAACTGGAACTCAAAACGACTGTTGCCACAAGGGTAAGGTTGACTGACTCAAGAGTGTTCGGTCGCACCCCCCCTCTACATGAGTTATCCTGTGCTTCCTGGGGTTACCTTTTCTCCGACCTTGGAAAACCCAACCTGACGTCGTAGTTAAACCCCAACCTTTTTTCCTAATACCATCAATTTGTGTATGAACTGTGATTGCCTAGTCTATAATCAAACCAACGTCGTAAGGCCTCGACGTTTCCACCAAGAGATTCCAACCGAAACTCTCACCTCGAGGGTCTGACCACACCATCGGCATAAGTGTGATTATCGAGTCTCCCCCCGAGTTATCTCCAGATGTGAGGGTCAAGTCCACAGCTTACTGGAAACTCTAGGTCTGGAACAAGATTTCTGAAAGAAAGGAATGATTCATATCAACGTCCGTTACTACAGCAGCTAGTAGTGGACACAGACTGTCCCTTGAATCGTTCTTAGAGCCATCGGGTCACTCTCCTTGACCGCATGCAGCCACACTCTTCGTCCGCTCTCCAGCTCCCTGAGCCTGGCAGGGATAACTAAGGCGGGTGGTTGTAGCATGTTAAGATGTACACCACCTCATGATGCTCTCCTAGCTCTTCCTCTACGTCTGCTACTTCGCAGACTCATCTCTCCTTTAAGCTTCCTCTTATGGAAACATTTAACATGCCCGAGTCTCCAAGACTGCTGCCAGTTTCCTGTTTCTTACTGCACTGTGCAGTCTTCAACCGCTCCTGGATGATATGCACCTTCTTTGCCTACGATCTGAAAGAGCTGCTAAAATTTCTCCTTTACTGAAAAGAGAAACTCAGTCTCATCCCCTGGATGAACCATGCCCATTTCATAATACAGTCAATCCTGACATGAATGATTTATTCATGCCATGGATGACGTCGTAAGGCCTCAACGTAACTACCAATAGATCCAAATGTCACTCTCGCCTCCAAGGGTCGAGTCACACTGTCAGCATCAGTGCGAGGACACTGGGTCTCCTCCAGTAGAAATCTCGAAATTGAGGGTCAAGTCAACAGTTTTAACCGGGACCACTCAGTATCAACCAAACAAAAGGACAGGAAAGCAAACATCACAAAGATAAGTGTCTTTTTATTATTGCAGCTCATAGTACAAAGAAACGAATACAAACACAACATGGAACTAGAAGTACAAGGTACGTATCCACTAGTTCATCTCCTGTCCACCTACTCCCGGAGCTCTACTGCCTTGTCCACTTCTCGGTTGTTGCTCAAGCACCCACTGCTTATTCTACCTTAGTGGATCCTCCAAATCCTGTGGATCAACTGTACGAGCAGTCAGACAGTCACGTTCCAGGTGACCCTTTCCGCCGCATTCATAACACTTCCGGCTCCTCGTACGGCCGGCTATGGCCCACTTGGACCTCTGCATCATCTGTCTACTGCCCACAGATGACTCGGCTACTGATCAAAAACCCTGCGGAAAATGCAGAAGCTCCTGTACACGCTCGGGGTGTAGAGCTACTAGAACAAACTCCACCCTGAAGAAAGTCTCGAAGTCTTCCCATGTGAAGGTCATCCCGTCGCAAAACTGGAACAAGTGGATCCACCACCTGCCTGCTGCTGCCTGAAGAAGGCTGGTAGCAAAGACCACCATGAAGTCTGTCGGCGTCCCCACTAGCCTGAAGACTCTCACCACTGCCCCCAGCCAATCCTCAGCCGCCTGCGGGTCCGTCTCTCCCTAGAACCTGGGTGGCCTCTGTTGCTGGAACTCGTGCAGTGCACTCAAGTGGCGTGCATCACCTACTGTTGGGGCTGGTGGCATCGGTGGCCGAACGTTTGGTAGTACCTCTGGTGCCTTTGCTGGTGCCTCAACTGCAAGAGGGACCTGTACCGAAACCTTGTCGCTCGGCAGGCTGTCAGTACGCACATCCCTCTGGGCTCTAGCTGGTCATCCGTGGAAATGAATCCTGAAAGAAACAACGTGACACGGTCAAATGATTATACCTGGTGAGCTGACCTGGTTTGAGCTGACATTTAAAAACTTCTGGAAACACACACGCAATCAGTGTTTTCATGCACAGAGTCATAAATCAGTTGTCCGGGTCCTGGTGTATGGATACGTCAGTCACCCGCACCAACACTGGACTCCCTAAACTGAAAACCACACTCGGTACTCTTAACACTATTGCTTCATAGAAAGGAAATATTAGAGTTATAAGTTCTGCGGTAGAACCGACTCCTTTGATACCAATTTTTCATGACCCATCCTCAGGACCCATTCCTTGACTACCCCAAGCCCGCCTTCCATAGGCCAGGGGCTGGTGACTAGCACCAAATGTGTAAATCCCGATAACTGTGAAGGCATTGCCTTTATAAAAGTAAACAAAACACCACAGAGTACAAGCGGAAGTAAAACACTAATTACAAAGAGAAGTGTTGAAAGGTAAATGGGCCAGAATACAAACCCAAAAGAAAGTACAACTACATATGAACAAAGTACAATAGAAAACGACAACAGCTGGATGGACGGAAGTGGCTCCTGGGTCGTCCTTCTCGGATCCTACCTGAAGGGTAGGTACAGATGGCACAGCTCCTGGATCCTCCACCACAGATCCTACCTAAAGGGTACGTAGAGATAGCCTCCACAACACTCTCGCTCGTCAACCTCCTCTGAGTGTCGTCTCACCATGAATTCCACCTCCGGATACTAACTTGTTGTGTAGTCCACCTCCGGGTACTGACTCGTCGTGTATTCCACCTCCGTGTACCGTCCAGTCCTCGAACACTCGGCCTCCGTAAGAACTGTTCGTCGTCTGCAACCAACACAACGAGGTGCGGGCATAGCCCGTGCAGGGGTGTGTATAACGATACTCAGTAGGGACCTCGAGACCCTCAAGGTCTCACTAAAACCAACATGGATAACCACAAAGAAGATCTCAACAGATAACCTCTACTTAGGTATATGCCCATGAATATACCTAAGTTATCAAGTAACCCATCTCAATCATGAGGAAAACACAAAGATCATGAAATCAACGGATAACCACCACCCAGGTATATGCCCATACATATACATGAGTTATCAATTGACCCATCTCAATCAAGAGGTAAACACAAAGGTCATAGAATCAGCTCAAACTAGGATTTTCATTATCGAAATCATTACTACTGAAGAGCCCCGTCTCTGAAATGTACAATGGTCCTGTCACGACTCCAAGGTACTTCTCACTAACATAAGACTTCTGAGGTACTCCTCCTGTCGAGTACTGTGGGCCTACTGCTACAACCAAGCACTTCCCACCATGGGTCTTCCGCTACAACCAAGCGCTCCCCCTCATAGCCTCAAAAGGTACTCCTTCTGTTGAGTACCGCGGGTCTGCCGCTACAACCAAGCGCTCCTCCATCGTGGGTCTACCGCTACAACCATGTGCTCCACAAGAGGCTATCCGAAACACACCGAGTTGATCGTTCAAGCAGTCGTCAGGTCTCAGCCCGCTACACGGTCTCTGTACTCCGCACGCTCCTCTCCGGGAGGGTCCGCTCCACGATCTGCCGGTCGATACTACAAGTATCAAAAAGTTCCATGAAGAAGTATCTCAAAGGTCTGCCTCATCACATGGGTCTCAATCGCAACAGACGACGCGTCAATCGGACGCCCGGTCTGTGAGTTACTAGCATTTTCATCCCCGGGGCCTGGTTTGTTTCGTGTGCGAACCAACCCTACCGTAACTCAACTGTACCCCAAACTGTCATAGGGTATACTCAAAGGGACCGTTTCTCAGCGTGATCACCAACGCCTCTGACGGTTTGTCAAACAGACGTCTGGTCTGAAAGATATCATCTTTTCCGTTCTAGGGCCCCGGTTGGATTTTGGGTGCACTCCAACCCGGACACTATCCAACTGCAACCAAAACTTGGGCGAAGTATGCCAAAAGTTCCGTCTCAACAAGAGGAAATCAACGAGACAGACAGCGCGTCAATCGGACGCCCGATCTGTGAGTTATTGGCTTTTTCGTTCCAGGGGCCCGGTTGGTTTTGTGAGTGAACCAACCCGACCGCACTCCGACGGTATCCAAACCTCGAGCGGAGTAAGCCAAAAGATCCATCTCACTTAGAGGAATCCATCAAAGTCGACGGAACATCAATCGGACGTCCGGAGCTCAAGATATAAGCGTTTCCGCTCCGAGGGCCCGGTTGGTTTCGTATTCGAACCAACTCGGACGAACCCAAGGTATTCCGAAACCATGACTGTAATATACCATAACGACTGTCTCGATCCAAGGGTCGCATCGCCGCTGACGGTGCATCGATCGGAGGTGTACAGCTCAAGATATAAGCGAAAAAATGAAAAAGGTCCGAAAGCGGGGGGTCTGGTCCCGGTCCGACCCGGCCCAACACCCCCTGGGTCGGCCCGAACCGGGTCGACCCGACCCAGCTGGGTGCGACCCGGCCGCCTGGCGGGTCGGCCGTGATGGCCGAGCGGGTGCAAGGGGGTGCTGCCCCCCCCCCTTGATGATTCCGCAGCCCCGCTTGGGGGGCCGCCTCTTGCCAACGGACGCGGCAAGGCCACCTCCTACCTTCGGTTCCGTGCGGCCGCGGAACCGCACCCCGTCAGCGCTGCCGCGCCTGTGACCCGTGCCACCAGTAGACTCCGTGGGCCACCGGACTTGCTCCGGTGGTCTGATTTCATTTCTGTCTACGCCATAGCTCATCCCGGGTCCCGTTCTTCACTGCGGAATCAACAAATCGTCTCTGCGGCCCGTTTTGTTATCATCATCCGTTCCACACACCAAGAACAAAAGGGCGGTGGGTTCGGACTTGTTCGTTGGTCCGCACCCACCGTGTTAGCGGTTTGAAACAACACCATAATTCCCACCAATTGATAAACCTCGACCCGCAATAATAATCAGTGGACCAACTTGTTAATTGGTTGGTCCGCGTTCTTGACTTGGAGGAAAACAAACATGGGTATTATCATTTTCAAAATGAACCCTACCTTCGTCGTCGTCAGACGCGAGTTCGTCGCGGAATTGACCGTCACGGAAGAAAAGGATCGTCGTGTCGCGGAATGGCGTCGCTGTCGCGCGGTACTTGGCGTCGCATAGACAAACTCAAGATGTCGATTGAAGATTTTCGTGGGGATGGAACTTCGTGGAAGAAGCATCGGTGTCGCGTCTCGTTGATCTCCGGTGGTCTGGCATTCTTCGTCGCCCTTCGTTGGAGGTCGGCGTTGTTCGTGTTCTTCGTGTTCTTCATGAAGGAGGATGGAGATCTTTAGAGATTCTCCAAAGGTTTAGCATAACAACCAGATAATAAAATAAGTCATCATCTTATTTTATTATCAACTAAATAATTTGAAAAAAAAAGATAAGTAACGAACAATTAATTCATAGAATTAATTGCAACGAACTAACCACAAAATTAATAGGGGCGTTAATAATTTAGAAAACGCGTCAGTTGACTTTCATTTAATAGGGGTTTTCGCGGGTGCGTTACTTAGTGGAAAAGAAACGGTTTGGATCGTGCGGGCCCCACCTCACAAATATCCTATCAAGAGGGTAGGATATTTTGGGTTCCACCATATCCGCTTCAACTCAGCTTAAGCAGCTTTAAGTGGGTTTAAGCGGTGTTAAGTGAAATAAAATAAAGTTGTCGCACCACTTTATTTTATTTTCTTCACTTAACCCCCAAAAATTAAAAACCACACCCGAGAAAACGCAACCCCGGAAGAGGAATTTCTAAGCAAGTACCGGCTCTGCGATCCCATTGGTGCCCTCGGAATTCGATTCTGAGCACCGGTTCAAAAGTTAGAAAAACCTGCTCGTTCGTTCACTGAACGTACCCGAGCCAAACTTTGGAAAATGACTTCAGGCACACCGGGCCTCGGAATCACGTGCCATCAGAAACTGCGTTCTTGTAAAATTCCAAAGAAAATTAAGAAAAAAATTTCCTTGAAATTTGTGGGTCGTTACATCACTCCCACCTCAGGGGTTTACGTCCCCGTAAAGATACACATAAACTAGAGAAACAAAAGTGGGTACTGAGCACGCATCTGAGCGTCCCGCTCCTAAGTGCTCTCCTAGAGGTTCCTGTACTGACCGTGAAAGCGCACCCGAGGAATTGGCCATCCTCGAAGGATCTGATCCTGTCGATCCTCGATCCCCACTGGAACCACCGTGAACGACACCGCATCACCATCATCCAGCTCCCCATGGTCGATTATATGCGAAGGGTCGAGCACGTATCTCCTCAGTTGAGATACGTGGAAATCGTCGTGCACCTGGTGCAACTGAAGTGGATGGTTCAAGCGGTAAACCACCCCGCCTACCCATCTAAGGACCTAAGAAGGTCCGCTGAACCTTGGAGATAACTTTCCGCCTTGGCCACATCTCTGTAAACCTCGTCGAGGTGAGACCCACATAAGGACGTGATCACCATCCTCGAACTCCAGAGGTCTCCAACTCCTGTTAGAACTGGAACTCAAAACGACTGATGCCACGAGGGTAGGGTTGACCGACTCAAGAGTGTTCGGTCGCACCCCCCCCCCCTGTGCATGAGTTATCCTGTGCTGCTTGGGTTCCCTTTTCTCCGACCAAGGAAAACCCAACCTGATGTCATAGTTAAACCACAACCTTTTTTCCTAATATCATCAATTTGTGTATGAACTGTGATTGCCTAGTCCATACTCAAACCAACGTCGTAAGGCCTCGACGTTTCCACCAAGCGATTCCAACCGAAACTCTTACCTCAAGGGTCTGACCACACCGTCACCGTAAGTGTGATTATCGAGTCTCCTCCCAAGGTATCTCCAGACGTGAGGGTCAAGTCCACGGCTTACCGGAAACTCAAGTTCTGGAACAATATTTGTGAAAGCAAGGAATGATTCATATCAACGTCCATTACTACAACAGCTAGTAGTGGACACAAATTGTCCCTTGAATCATTCTTAGAGCCATCGGGTCACTCTCCTTGACCGCATGCAGTCGCACTCTTCCTCCGCCCTCCAGCTCCCTGAGCCTGGCGGGGATAACTAAGGCGAGTGGTTGTAGCATTTTAAGATGTACACCACCTCATGCTGCTCTCCTATCTATGCCTCCACGTCTGCTGCTTCGCAGACTCATCTCTCATTTAAGATTCCTCTTATGGAAACATTTAACATGCCAGAGTCTCCAAGACTGGTGCCAGTTTCCTATTTCATACTGCACTGTGCAGTCTTCATCCGCTCCTGGACGATCTGCACCTTCTTTGCCTACGATCTGAAAGAGCTGCTAAAATTTCTCCTTTTCCGAAAAGAGAAACTCGGTCTCATCCCCTAGATGAACCACACCCATTTCCTAATACAGTCAATCCTGACATGAATGATGTATACATTCCATGGATGACGTCGTAAGGCCTCAACGTAACTACCAAGAGATCCAACTGTCACTCTCGCCTCCAAGGGTCGAGTCACACTGTCGGCATCAGTGCGAGGACCCTGGGTCTCCTCTAGTATAAATCTCGAAAGTGAGGGTCAAGTCAACAGTTTTAACCAGGACCACTCAGTATCAACCAAACAAAAGGACAGGAAAGAAAACATCACAAAGATAAGTGTCTATTTATTATTGCAACTCATAGTACAAAGACACGAATACAAACACAACATGGAACTAGAAGTACAAGGGACGTATCCACTAGTTCCTCTCCTGTCCACCTGCTCCCGGAGCTCTACTGCCTTGTCCACTACTCGGCTGTTGATCAATCACCTGCCGCTGCTTCTGCCTCGGTGGCTCCTCCAAAGCCTGCAGATCAACTGTACGATGAGTAGGACAGTCACATGCCAGGTGACCCTTTCCTCCGAATTCATAACACTTCCGGCTCCTCATACGGCCGGATATGGCCCACTTGGACCTCTGCATCATCTGTCTAATGCCCACAGATGACTCGGCTACTGATCGAAAACCCTGCGTCAAATGCAGAATCTCATGTACACGCTCGGGGTGTAGAGCTACTAGCACAAAATCCCCCAGAAGAAGGTCTCAAAGTCTTCCCATGTGAAGGTCATCCCGTTGAAAAACTAGAACAAGTGGCTCCACCACCTGCCTGTTGCTGCCTGAAGAGGGCTGGCATCAAATATCACCATGAAGTCTGTCAGCGTCCCCACTAGCCTGAAGACTCTCACCAATGCCCCCAGCCAATCCTCAGCTGCCTGCGGTTCCGTCTCTCCCCGGAACCTAGGTGGCCTCTAGTGCTGGAACTCGTGCAGTGCGCTCAAGTGGCGTGCATCGCCTACTGCTGGGGCTGGTGGCATCAGTGGCCCAACGTATGGTAGTACCGCTGGTGCCTCCGCTGGTGCCTCACCTGCAAGAGGGCCCTGTACCGAAGCCTCGTTGCTCGGCAGGATGTCAGTACGCACATCCCTCTGGGCTCTAGCTGGTCTTCCAAGAAAAGGCATCCTGAAAGAAACAAAGTGACATGGTCAAATTATTATACCTGGTGAGATGACCTGGTTTGAGCTGACATTTAAAAACTTCTCGAAACACACACGCAATTAGTGTTTTCATGCACAGAGTCGGAAATCGGTTGTCAGGGTCCTGGTGTATGGATAGGTCGGTCGCCCGCACCAACACTGGTCTCCCTGAACTGAAAACCACACTCGGTACTCTTAACACTATTGCTTCGCAGAAATGAAATATTAGAGTTATAAGTTCTGCGGTAGAACCGACTCCTTTGATACCAATTTTTCACGACCCATCCTCAGGGCCCGTGCCTTGACTACCCCAAGCCCGCCTTCCATAGGCCAGGGGCTGGTGACTAGCACCAAAGGTGTAAATCTCGATAACTGGGAAGGCATTGCCTTTATAAAAGCAAACAAAATACCACAGAGTACAAGCGGAAGTAAAACACTAATTACAAAGATAAGTGCTGAAAGGTAAATGGGCCAGAATAAAAACCCAAAAGAAACTACAACTACAGCTGAACAAAGTACAACAGAAAAACACAACAGCTGGAAGGACGGAAGCGGCTCCTGGGTCGTCCTTCTCGGATCCTACCTGAAGGGTAGGTACAGATGGCGCAGCTCCTGGATCATCCACCACGGATCTTACCTGAAGGGTAGGTACAGATAGCCTCCACAACGCCCTCGCCCGTCAACCTCCTCCGAGTGTCATCTTGCCGTGAAGTCCACCTCCGGATACTGACTCGTCGTGTAGTCCACCTTCGGGTACTGACATGTCGTGTAGTCCACCTCCGGGTACCCTCCAGTCCTCGAACACTTGGCCTCTATCATCACTGTCTGTCGTCTGCAACCAACACAATGAGGTGCGGGCATAGCCCGTGCAGGGGTGTGTATAACGATACTCAGTAGGTACCCCGAGACCCTCAAGGTCTCACTAAAACCAACATGGATAACCACAAAGAATATCTCAACAGATAGCCTCTACTTAGGTATATGCTCATGCATATTCCTAAGTTATCAAGTAACTCATCTCAATCCGGAGGAAAACACCAAGATCATGAAATCAACGGATAACCACCACCCAGGTATATGCCCATGCATATACCTAAGTTATCAAGTGACCCATCTAAATTAAGAGCTAAACACAAAGGTCATAGACTCAGCTCAAACCAGGATTTTCATTATCGAAACCGTAACTGCTGAAGAGCCCCGTCTCTAGAGTGTACAGTGGTCCTGTCACGACTCCAAGGTACTGCTCACTTACCTAAGACTGCTGAGGTACTCCTCCTATCGAGTACTGTGGGCCTGCTGCTACAACCAAGTGCTTCCCACCATGGGTCTGCCGCTATAACCAAGCGCTCCCCCTCATAGCCTCAAGAGGTACTCCTTCTGTTGAGTACCGCGAGTCTGCCGCTACAACCAAGCGCTTCTCCACTGTGGGTCTGCCGCTACAATCATGCACTCCCACTGGGATATCCGAAACACACCGAGTCGATCGGTCAAGCAGTCGTCAGGTCTCAGCCGGCTACACGGTATCTGTACTCCGCACGCTCGTCTCCGGGAGGGTCTGCTCCCCGAGCTGCAGGTCAATACTACAAGTATCACAATGTTCCATGAATAAGTATCTCAAAGGACCACCTCGTCACAGGGGTCTCAATCACAACAGACGACACGTCAATCAGACGCCCGGTCTGGGAGTTACTAGCCTTTTCGTCCCCGTGGCCTGGTTGGTTTTGTGTGCGAACCAACCCTGTCGTAACTCAACTGTACCCCGAACTATCATAGGGTATACTCAAAGGGACCGTTTCTCAGCGTGATCACCAACGCCTATGACGGTTCGTCAAACGGACGTCTGGTCTGAAAGATATCAGCTTCTCCGTTCCAGGGGCCCGGTTGGATTTCGGGTGCAATCCATCCCGGCCACTATCCAACTGCAACCAAAACTTAGTCGAAATATGCCAAAAGTTCCGTCTCAACAATATTAAATCAACGAGACAAACAACGCGTCAATCGGACGCCCGGTCTGTGTGTTATTGGCTTTTTCGTTCCAGGGGCCCGGTTGGTTTTGTGAGCGAACCAACCCGACCACCATCCGACGGCATCCAAACCTCGAGCGGAGTAAGCCAAAAGATCCGTCTCACTTAGAGGAATCCATCAAATTCGACGGCACGTCATTTGGACGTCTAGAGCTCAAGATATAAGTGTTTCCGCTCCGAGGGCCCGGTTGGTTTCGTATCCGAACCAACTCGGCGAACCCAAGGTATTCCGAAACCTTGAAGGTAATATACCGTAACGACCAACTCGATGCAAGGGTCGCATCGCTTTTGACGGTGCGTCGAACGGAGGTCTACAACTCAAGATAAAACGAAAAACTGAAAAAGGTCCGAAAGCGGGGGGTCTGGGCCCGGTCCGACCCTGCCCAACCCCCTTGGGTCGGCCCGAACCGGGTCGACCCGACCCGGGTCCGGGTCCGACCCGGCCTGGGCGCGACCCGGCCCGGCCGGCGTGGGCGCGGCCCGGCCGCCTGGCGGCTCGGCCATGATGGCCGAGCGGGTGCAAGGGGGCGCCGCCCCCCTTGATGATTTCGCGGCCCCGCGTGGGGGGCCGCCTCTCGCCAACGGACGCGGCAAGGCAGTGTCCTGCCTTCGGTTCCGCGCGGTTGCGAAACCGCACCCCACCGCCAGGGCGCCGCCGCCTCCGGCCGCAGACGCCGCCGCGCCTGTGACCCGCGCCGCCGGTGGAGTCCGTGGGCCACCGGAGTTGCTCCGGTGGTCCGATTTCATTTTCGTCTGCGTCGTAGCTCATCCCGGGTCTCGTTCTTCACTGCGGAATCAACAAATCGTCTATGCGGCCCATTTTTTCGTCGTCCTCCGTTCTGCACACCAAGAACAAAAGGGCGGTGGGTTCGGACTTGTTCGTTGGTCCGCACCCACCGCGTTAGCGGTTTCAAACAACACCATAATTCCCAGCAATTGATAAACCTCAACCCGCAATAATAATCCGCGGACCAACTTGTTAATTGGTTGGCCCGCATTCTTGCCTTGGAGGAAAACAAACATGGGTATTATCATTTTCAAAACGACCCCTAACTTCGTCGTCGTCGGACGCGATTTCGTCGCGGAATTGACCGTCGCATAAGAAAAGGATCGCCGCATCGCGGAAGGGCGTCGCTGTCGCACGGTACTCAACGTCGCGTACAAAAACTCAAGATGCCGATCGAAGATTTTCGCGGGGATGGAACGTCGTGGAAGAAGTGTCGGTGTCGCGTCGCATCGATCTCCGGGGTATGGCGTTCTTCGTCGCCCTTCGTTGGAGATTGGCGTTCTTCGCGTTCTTCGTGTTCTTCGCGAAGGAGGATGAAGATCTTTAGAGATTCTCCAAAGGTTTAGCACAAAAACCAGATAATAAAATAAGTCCTCATCTTATTTTATTATCAAATAAATAATTTGAAAAACAAAGATAAGTAACGAACAATTAATTCATAGAATTAATTGCAATGAACTAACCGCCCAATTAATTGGGGCGTTGAGAATTTAGAAAACGCGTCAGTTGACTTTCATTTAATAGGGGTTTTCGTGGGTGCGTTACTTTGCGGAAAAGAAACGGTGGGGCTCGTGCAGGCCCCACCTCACAAATATCCTACCAAGAGGGTAGGATATTTTGGGTTCCACCCTATCCACTTCAACTCAGGTTAAGCAGCTTTAAGTGGCTTTAAGCGGCTTTAAGTGAAATAAAATAAAGTTGTCGCACCACTTTATTTTATTTTTTCTTCACTCAACCCCCAAAAATTAAAAACCACACCCGAGCAAACGCAACTCCGGAATAGGTGTTTCTAAGAAAGTACTGGCGCTGCGATCCCATCGGTGCCCTCGGAATTCGATTCTGAGCACCGGTTCAAAAGTTAGAAAAACTCGCTCGTTCGTTCATTGAACATACCCGAGCCAAACTTCGGAAAATGATTCCGGGCACACCGGGCCTTAGAATCACGTGCCGTCAGAAACTGCGTTCTTGTAAAATTCCAAAGAAAATTAAGAAAAAAATTTCCGTGAAATTTAAGGATCTTTACACTATAAATAAAAAATTACATATGAATTAATTTCCTAAAATATCAAGAAAATCCAAGTGTGTTTGCTCAGTTTTCAGTGAGTGACATTTGTTGAACTAAACTGTTGATTTTAAACTGATAACGGACACATTGAGTCATATCAGAAATACCCTACATCAGATTGATGTAAGGATATTTAATACACATAAAAAATGACTTATATATCACTTAACTAAAGTATAATAACAATATGAATGTGTTTTCTTTCATTTATGAGTAGACCAGTTTTCCTTTTAATTAAAATTAATGTCATTTTTAAATAAAGAGATACACATGGAGTCAGACCAGTCATACCATGTGTCTTATTTAGGTACAAAAGATTCTTGCACATCTCGAGTGACTTATAGATAATTATAATAAAGTATTAAAACAATCTTAATGTATTTTCTCAGTTTTGAGAAGGTGATTTGTCCTTGTTACTAAAATCGATGTTAATTTTTAATAAAAAGATGCACTTTGAGTCATATCGGTCACACCGTGCATCAGATTAAGGTGAAGAAAATTCTTACACACCCCAAATGGATTATGGATCATTTTCATAATGGATAAAACCAACATGAATGTGTTTACTCAGTTTTGAGAAGGTCAAATGTCTTTTTTACTAAAATTTCTTTTTAAACATGAAACATGTACTTTGACACATACCAGTCACATAATGTATCATTTTGAAGTGATAATTATTCCTACATGTCACAGATTACTTATGAATAAATTTCCAAAATTATAAAGAAAATATGATCATGTTTTCTTATTTTTTAGTGAGTGACATTTTTTGATCTAAACTGTCGAATTTAAACTGATAACAGATACATTGAGTCATACCAGGCACATTATACATCAGATTGAGTTTAAAATAATTCATAAACATGATAAATAAAGTATGGATAATTTACCTAAATTATTAAAAAAATATGAATATGTTTTCTCGATTTTGAGTAGGATATTTTTCCTTTTTATTAAAATTGATGTCATTTTTAAATAAAAAGATGAAATTTGAGTTATACCAGTCACACCATGCATCAGATTTAGGTACAGATGATTCCTACAATTCTTAAATTACTTATGGATTGATTTAATAAAGTATCAAAAAAATCCAACTGTGTTTTCTTTATTTTGAGTAGGCGAGTTTTCTTTTTTACTAGAATTGATGTCAATTTTAAATAAAAAGATGAAATTTGAGTCATATTGGTCACACCATGCATATTATTGAAGTGAGGATAATTATTAAAATTCCCAAATGTATTATGGATTATTTTCATTTATTATCAAAAACAATAGGAAAGTTTTTACTCAGTTATAAGTACATCACATGTCCTTTTTACAAAATTTTCATTTCAAACGGGAACACACACTTTGACTCATAATGATCACATCATATATCAGTATGACGTGAGAACAATTATTACAAATCATAAATGAATTATGAATCAATTTCCTAAATTATAAAGAAAATATGATTGTGTTTTCTAGGTTTTCAGTGAGTGATTGTTTTTAACAAAACTGTCGAATTTAAAATGATAATGGACACATTGAGTCATATCAGACACACCGTACGTCATATTGATGTGAAATTGATTCCAATACATCAAAAATTACTTTTGGAAAATTTTACTAACGTATAAAAATAATATAAACGCATTTTCTTGGTTTTCAATAGGTTAGTTTTCCTTTTTATCAAAATTATTATCATTTTTAAACCATAAGATGCACTTGGAGTCATACTGGTCACATCATGGATCGAATTGGGCTAAAAATGATTACTAAAAATATCAAAAGACTTATGTATCATTTTAATAAAGTATCAAAACAATATGAATGTTTTTTCTAAGTTTTGAGTAGGTGAGTTGTCATTTTTACTAAAATTGATGTCAATTTTAAATAAAAAGACAAACTTTGAGTCATATTAGTCACACCATGTATCATATTGGAGTGTGGATAATTCTTACATGTCCCAAATGTCTTGTGGATTTCTTTCATAAAGTATAAAAACAATATGAATGATTTTACACTGTTTGAGTACGTCACAGACCTTTTTTTACTAAAATGTCATTTTGAACTAGAAACATGCACTTTGACTCATATCGATCAAATCATGTATCAGTTTTACGTGAGACCAATTACCACACATCAAAAATTATATATGAATCAATGTGATAGATTATCAAGAAAGTATAAGGACATTTTCTTGATTTTCAGTGAGTGACATTTTTTTATCTAAACAATCAATTTTAAAATGATAATGGACACATTGAGTCATATTGGGCACATCATGCATCAAATTGAGGTGAATCTATTTCATTAACATCAAAGAAGACTTATGGATCATTTTTACAAGGTAAAAAAACAACGTGAATGTTTTTTCTATGTTTTGAGTTGGTCGATTGTCCTTTTTATTAAAATTGATGTCATTTTAAAAAAAAGGCATACTTGGAGTCATACCGGTGAAACCGTGCACCAGATTGAGGTACGAATGATTCCTACACATCTTAATTTACTTATGGATCATTTTATCAATGTATTGAAACAATATGAGCGTGTTTGATCAGTTTTTATTACATTTCATTTTTTTACTAAAATTTCATTTTAAACTAAAAATACACACTTTGACCTATAAAAATCACATAGTGTATCAGTTTGACATGAGATTAATTCCTAAATTTTATAAAGGACTTATGAATATATGTACTAAATTATCATGACAATATGAGTGTGTTTTATTTGTTTTGTGTGGGTAACATTTTTTAAACTGAACTATCAATTTTAAATGGATAACAGACACAATTACCAAGATTAATAATTATTTATAATTATTTTAATTTAAAAATTATTATTAATATAATTTTTTGTTTTATTTAAAAAAATAGTATTATAAGGTGTGCCCAATATGACTCAAAGTGTATATTATCAATTTAAAATTAACATTTCTGGTCAAAACATGTGCCACTTTCTAAAAACTGAGAAAACAAGCTTGAATTTTCTTACTACTTTATGAAAAAATATTCATAAGTAATTTTTGGCATATATGAATTATTTTTACATAAAACTAACACATGATGTGACCGGTATGAATCAAAGTGAATGTTTTTAGTTTAAATAGTTATTTTAGTAAAAAAATACATGTTACATACTAAAACCTGAAAAAAACATTCATATTGTATTGATAATTTATAACAATGATCCTTAATTCATTTTTGTGGTGTAGGAATAATCCATACATCAATATGATACATGGTGTGTTCGGTATGACTTAAAGTGTCTGTTTTGAGTTTAAAATTTACACTTTAATTAAAAACACACATCACATAATGAAAAAAATAAAAAAAATTCTAATTGTTTTAATATTTAAGGCAAATGATTCATAATTTAGTTTTTGTGTATAGAAATCAATTACAGCTCAATCCAAAACAGATGAGACCGATATGACTCGATGTGTATGTTTTTAGTTTAAAATTAATGCTTCAGTTAATGAAATAAATCAAAAAATAAAAACCATGAAAACACATTAATATTGTTTTAATAATTTAGGGTAAGGATCCATATTTTATTTTTTAGGTGTAGGAAGTAGTCACACCCCAATCCAATAAATAGTGTGACCGGTATCACTCAAAATGAGGGATTTCAGTTTAAAAATGATATTTTATTAATGAATTGGTTCATTTTTTTTAAAATTTCCTTATTTATAATATTACCAACATAAGAATAGTTTTTTCATATTGTTGTGATCTTTTTCTCAAGTTGGAGTGGTTTTTTGGACTACTAGTAGCATGATCAGGATCTTTTTATTCAATCCAAAGGAATTTGGATACCTTCCAAGTTAACTTCTTTTGAGGATTATATATTCATGATAAATTATCTCAAAACTATTAATAATATCTAGATAAATCAAGAAAACCATAGATCTAGTGAACCTTGGTTATTTTAGGCCTACATTCAATATAATTCATTTTTATGGACCTACTGATATACCCTCATTGAGATTATATAACCCAAAAATTGATCCCTTTTACAACCAAAATGCACACTTTGTAAATTTTTCAAAAAATTTCAACATAATTAGAGTACTAAGTATAATTATCAAGATATCATTATTCATTTTTTTCTCTTTTAGAAGATAATAATATCCTTTATAAATACTACTACAAAATGATCAAGGTAATCAGTACACACTCTATTCATTAAATCCATGAAGATAGCATGGGAATTAGTAAAACCAAATGGCCTAACTATGTATTCATAGTATCCATTCATTTATTGTAATTTTTTCTTTGGTATATCCTCATTATTGGACCTCAATTGATGATATGAAAAATGATGGTCAATCTTGGGAAATTATTGACCCCCATGCATTTGAACAAACAAGTCATCAATACATGGAATATGATAATTGTTCTAGATTTGGATCTTGCTCTGATCCAGATAATAAATGTTTAGTTTCATCGATCAACTATTTTTATAACAAATTGAATAGGATCACCCCATGTCAAAACATTTGGAAGAATGAATACCTTGTCAGGTTTTCCAAATATTTTCTTCTTCAATTACTACAACTCAATTGAGACCATTCTATATGGAGTCTTTGAAATTTGTGTTTCACCAGGTATTATTTCTATTGAGAACACATCTTCATGTTTTGGTGGAAGGATAGGAAACACTTCCAGAAAGACATCAACAAAGTCCCACATAATAGGAATATCATTTATGCAAAGTTCCACCCCAATAATTTAAGATGGACACACTTTCTGGATGATAATTAAGACCCATAGAATGGATGTGATCCCCATAGTATTTTCATACTTATCATGACATTGATAGACAATGATATGTTGTTTTGAATATCAAACATGACTTCCCTTCTTCAAAAATTGATGTACTATAGATGTAGATAATTCCAAACCATTCCCAAGATAATATCAAATTCAAATAGAGGAAGAATGATAATATTTTTAGGAATCACATTCCCACCAATGTCAATTGGAGATGAATCATATTCTTGAGATTTGATAATAATTACATTAGGGTTTTTCATTGCCAATTCTATATCTAATCATTTTTTCGGCATATTGATTTCCATGGAAAATTATTTATATATTAAATAACAGTTATATCTATATTCAAATAATACATTAGTAATGATATAGTTCATTGTAAGTTTACCATTCACCATATCATTATTGCACCCCTCATCAGAAATAGTCATCACATGGAATTTCCCATTGTAACTTTTATTAAGAGGTTGTGGATACAAAAAATACTCATTAACCATACTATTTAAGCATGGTTTTCATAATTCTCATACTAATTTCATTTGAATCAATAGTGTGGTTGGTGCATTTTGTGCCACATTCTATCTATTCTCATTGTTAGCTGATTTATTCCCATCACTTCGATAATAAATTTTTCAAAGACATTCCCTTCAACAATTATAACATTTAATAGTACCCTTAATATAATTACCTCCATGATTATACCCACACATTGATCATAGATGAAATCCCATCTTCTTCTCTCAATGGTTCTTAGATTTTCATTTGAATTCCTTTTTTCTAATCTTATTAAATCCATGAGATTGATATATAACACAAACCTCTATTTCCACCTCAATAAAACATTAGAAAATCTCTTCGTAGCGAATTATGTATATTATGGATTACTCCCTTTGAAGACTTTTTAGTTACTAAATAATCAATCAACTTTAATTTTAGATTTTATGATAATACAAGAAAGGTACCTCGCAAATGTTTTTAATTTTCCTTATAGGTACCAATGGATTCATCACCCATTTTACTTAGCCTAAGGAATCATTTCTTCATATCAATGTGAGGAATGATAGGAATGTACTTTTTGAATATATTTTCTTGAAATCATCCCAATAAATGGAGTAAATTTCATCATGTTCCCTCATATTGTTCATATTATTACACCATTGATCCACTTCACCTTACAAACATTTGACCACCAAAATGACAATTTCATGTTATAAAAAATTGAGAATGGGAAATATATTTTTCATAGGTTCTAATACATTGTTCAGAAATTACTGGATTAGAATATCCACTAAAATAAGGTGGAATGTGCCTCATGAAGGCCATAATAATATATTGTTCCCTCATTTGGAATTCAATCAGGATTCATAGATTGAGGAAGTTGTGTGAATATATAAATGATAATTTTGGTTACATATCAAATAACATTTGGATAATGTGGAAGAAAATCAATTAAGTATCTATCACACTTAGTATTAACATGGTTCATTTGGGTTCCAACAATTAACTAAAACCTAATGGAATAGTGTAAGAATCAATAATCATAAGGGGGAACCACATAATCAGGAAGAACACTATTAGGATTTCTAAATCATTACACCTTCTTTAATATATTACACCTTAAGTTTTTCCTTGGTTGTTCTTGGTGATCATTTATTTAAATCCCAGATGATAGTTCATAAAGATATTTTAAATTTTCAATGAGTGTCCCCAAGGAGTTTCAAACTTGGTGTGAATCAATGATCATTGTCACGCACTAGGTGAAAATCAAGTCTATCTCATTGTGAAATTTTATGGAGTTATTACCCATAGGTAACTTTGGGCTAGATTTACATTCACATGTAGTATCCATAAAAGTATTTAATTTTTTAGAAACCACTCTCTTTATCATTTAAAAAAATTCTATCACATTTTCATATACTTTGACTCATCCTTAGACATATCATTAAACATTTCCTTAGAGATATAACTAGGTTTTTATCATCTTATTTTCCAAAGCATAACTAAACCTATCCTATGATACCAACTATGGTGACCCAAGATTATCGTATATAAATATTACCACATTTTTTTATGAAAATTCATTACATTACACAAACATAATCCGAATGAATGTAATAGTTTAGTGTCTTTGGAATCTTGGAAACAAAAAAACATGTCCTTAGGTAAACTAAATCATCTGGAACTATGATAATCATAACATGATCCTTTCTTTGACATACGATACAAAAAAAATTTCCACATAACATGGGGAAAGAAAACATAAGAAAGGGTGAGATTATATGCTCAGTAAGGCTAAATAAGGGAGATACGTAAGCATAACATGAACATAAGGGTATGAGAAAGTTATAATAAAATTTGAAAACCATATGATGAAAATAAACGATCATAATCCTGAGTCATGAAATAAATATTTCTATTTAATAAGTCACGAATCATAAAAGAATCAAATAAAATGGTCCATAATAGTATATCATTAGTATAAGGCATAGATTTGTGGAATATACATAAGTATAGAAAATCATTTCCATATTAGTCAAGGCTCATAATGAAGGATATCATAGTGGAATGTAATCACTCCTAAAACCATCATAGTAGTTATGGTTCACTCTCAAGACAATCATAGACAAAAAGTCTATTACTGAGCTGAGTTCACTCCCTATTCTAGTATGGGCTATCTAATGAGATAATAATGTTTTCCCTATGAATTGGAGGGTGATATAGGTCCAACCTGTCTAATTTTGAAAACTATATTTATGTCTTCCATATATTCATAAAACTTTCATCATATCATAACCCATGAAATTAGATGGGTTTTGTAAAAATTTCATCATATCATAACCTGAATATAAGGAAGTGGTTTTCTAATCAGTTCATCATTTCATCATAAAATAACCTAATTAAAAAGGAGTCAGTTTCATAAGAATTTTTTCACGGTATATACCTTGTAAGAGAAACATGTTTCATTATCATCATACCGTCAAAAGAATAAACCATTCAAAGAAGGAATAATAATGGAATCCTTAGATAATATCTCCAATAAGTCATATGTAACATCAACAGATGTCATATAAGAAAAAAAATTATTTTGATCGATCATTTAAAACATTTATTTAGCAAAATATTCTTCAAATTATATAAAATAATTTAAAAACATAAAACGTTTTTAATCAATTTCTATTTTAAAAAAACCTTGAAAACTTATAAAGGATTCTTTAATGAAAATAATGAGTATGATGATGGGATGTTTTTTTTCAAATTTTACATGTTAAAACAAATATTCCTCTCCCAATTTCAATAAATACCAAGGATAATTATTTGTAAAATAACATGATTATTCTAAAATATTTAAAAAAAAATTAAACATGGGTAAAAATTTATTTTAGAAATAATAGGAGACTAATAAAACATTTTTTAAAATATTATTTCAAAACATGGTTTTAGAAGAAAATATATTTTTGACCAAAGGGTGAAATAAAGTCAGATTTTATTAAAAAAAATATCAATTAATCGAAGTAAAAAAGAGTGGATAAATTGTAGTTTTATTTTAAAATATCATGAATTTCTAGTAGAGAATAAAATTTAGGAGTTTTTTATATATTGGTCATAGGATTTTATCATTGGAAACATAATCATAAACAATCCAAATAAACCATGAGATTGTAACAAAAATTAATTACCGCATAGGTAAATTTGAATCTAAGTCTGATGAAAGATATTATATATCAAAGGGGTTTCATATAAACCTAATGAAATTATACATATGAAAAAAATAACATTCCTATCAAAGAAGGAAAATTGAGATAAAAATCACTTACCACTTTGGTAACTTTTAAACCTTAATCCCCATCAATGTGATATATTAAAATGGATATCCAAATCCCCATAATTTTATGTATAATAATCATAAAATAAATTCATGGGAAGTACATATAAAACATAAAAGAAATATGTGGTGAATATGGCATGTGTCTCCAGGAAGTAAAAAGTGAGATAGAAATCCCTTACCTCTTTAGTAATATTTTGAATAAAAATTCCTAATAAAGAATAAAATCAAATGAAACTTTTTATATTAAGAAAATTATTATATTCATTTTATAACAAGTCAATGGGGAAGTATAAACAAAACAAAAAAGAAACAATTGGTGAATTTCAACATGTCTCCCAGTAATAAAAGATATACAAGAAATCCCTTACCATAAGTCTTGACATCCATAATACACGTTCAAAACAATAGTATAATAAATAGAATTTTATTATAAATATTTTAACAAACCATATATATATCATACCACATATTATTTACATGTGTTCTTTTATTACATTTTTATTAACAATTCCACATTAAAGTAACATTTTGGGTAATGACTTCTTTTTTTGTAAGTTTTGATTTGTTATTTTTTGGTACTATTAATTTGGTCATGTTATAATAGTATCCATATTTTTAAACATTATATAAATATAATATATATTAATAATATATTTAATTAAAATAATTCAAAACATTAGTGATAGAAAATGAAATACATCATTCATGGAGATGGTAGGTCGTACGTATGAATGAAAGTTGTTTCCATTTTATTTGAAGAATAAAATAAAGAAAAATAAGTGCTATATTATTATTAAATAATAATATTTATTTTATATAAATGGAATTTTTTAATTAAAACAACACTTATTACCATCTATTTAAAGCATTGGTGAATCACATCGCATCCTAAGGTGGTAGTTTTCTATACACACAAGGGATATTGTCATATTCCCAAAAAATGAAAAACCTGTAGTATGTGTGATACAATAATTAAAGTGGAATAATAATATCATAGAAATAATGTATAAATAACAAATCAATCATTATTCACATCCATGAGAGGTGTTAATGGAAAAAATTAATGACATCGATTCACGATGTGGTAGTCCTCCATATACATGAACAATGATTTCATAACCCATTTGATAGAAGTGCAGATGGTTATAGGTCATTATCTTAAAATAAAAAAAATATTATTATATGTAAGATACTGAGGTTATTATAAAATGATGTTATAATAATAATTGAAGTAGTTTTTGGAATAAATAAAACAAAAAAACACATTCATGAATGTTACATATTCTTTCTCTATCCCCCTAATGATTTCATCAAAAAACTTAATTGGTTGGATTTATATAAAAAATAAGTATTATAGGATTATATGAGAAAATTTGGGATTATATTGGCTTAAAATTTTTTTATAGTGTAAAAAGGAGAAGAGATTGGGTTGTATTTTATAAGTGAGGTGAGTGAAATACGTGTAATATTTTGAATAAAAGAATTTCATACAAACTTTTTTCATGTTACAGGGATCTAATAGTGGAAACTTATAATGAAATGAATATATAAGGTCTAAATGTGGGAATAAATTGTGTTTTGGGAATGTTTTTAGTTATTAATAACCCTTTTATTTTTTTTTGAACCCTTAATAAAATTATTTTTACCTTAATCACAGAAAATAATATTTATGATTTTTAATATTCATTTTAGTCAAAATTTTTGTTAACATTATTAGAAAATATAAATTTCTTTGATTCTAAATATGGAATACATTTATTTCAAATTATATTCACATAAGTGGAAAAATATTTTTGAAAATTAATCCCACATATGTGATGAGAAAGTGGGTTTTTAAAGAAAAATATTCAAAACATTAAAAAGTTTTTTATTGTCATTCAACATGAAATTGTCTCCAACGACCAAAATTGGATTAATGGATGAATAATTGAAATTATTTTATTTTTAAAAAAAATTAAATTATAATTTAACTTTATAAAAATTATATGAAACACAAATTTCAATTAAATATTATTATTTGTAACTATTCATAAAAAATGAAACATTTAAGATTAACCCCAAAAAAGCACCCTAAGATAACTTAGACTAGATGATTTAAAAAATGAAGTTTTTTTATCAACTTAAATTTATAAAAGTATGAAAATATAATTTTATTAATGCTCCCAAAATAAAATAAAAAATATTTTTTCAGAAAATAGTAGTTTTGAAACATATAAAGACTTTATTGAAATTAGGTACTTTTTTATAAAAAAAGTTTCCTTTATATAAAACCATTATAATTAATATTTAAATGTATTTATTAATATTAATATCTCTAATTTTTATGTCTAGGTTTAACTGTCTCCTAAAAATAACTATATTAATAATATAAAATAGTTTTGTTAAATCTCACTCTCATGATTAACATAAGTTATCCAAGTGTTGTGTGTAGATAAAGACTAACTTATGATTGGTTGGCATGAAAGATATCCAAAACATTACTGATTCTAAAAAAATTATAAAATATATGGGTGTTACAAAGTCCATATTTACCCTATTTCCTAAACCCAGAGTATTCAAAAAAATGAAAGAAATCATTGATAATGTAGAAAAATAGCAGAGGATCCTGGCATCGGGGAAGCACATGACATGGACTTAATGTAGATCACTATTTTATTAGATTGAAAATGAGTTTGGAAATCAATGTAGGATGAAACAATTGTGCTAATTGCTGTTGGGGGAGGCTAAAATACTATTGAGAGTTGTTTAGGTCCACACAATACATTGAAAGTACTGGTATGGGGAAGAGGAGAACTGCTTGAAGAACCAGGGTCTATTTCTTTCAGATCATCTAGTGGATGTAAGGAAGGAACTGTAGAATTTTTGTCACTGAGATTTGATATATAAGCTGGAGGGGAAGAAGGTAGAGAGGATTCCATGAGCTTTGAAAAAATAAGAACAATCCTCAACCTTCCAACTAACAAATCCTTTCATGCCTCCACCTTTACCGTACGGTTAGGAGAGTCAAGATAAGGTATACATGGTTGAGTACAAAGCACCACCACAGGTGGAGGTAGAGAAGAAACTGACCTGTAAAAAATTATTAGAAAATCTAAACTAACCAAATCCAAAACAACCTACAATCCATTCTACATCACTGATGATTCTAGAGTGGGGAAATGTATAGACTCTGAGGGAGGAACATTGAGTTTAAAATGAGGAATTATAAAGGTAGACCATGTATCCCATTGAAGATAGAAATATGAGCAGAAACAAGATGGACAAATATAAGAAAAATACTTCTACTAGGAGACCAATACACCTACCCAGAGAAGGATATGAGGTAGATGGGGAGCAGAAAAGTCTATATTTATACAAATATAAGATACATTAGAGTTTATAAAACTAATTTAATGGTAATTGGAAAACAAAAATAACCCAAGAGAATATTTAATCCCAGCATGTAATGATAGATGAAGAAAAGGAAGTGTGTGACTATGAAGATTAATCCAAACTGTCACATGGGGGGAGTCCTAACAAGAGTGAACATCCATGGACTTCCTGGATAAGTAGAAACTCCATTTTCCACACATGTGAGGGGATCAGGACTACAATTGGAAAACAAAAATAATCAATAGATCCAAGGACCACACAAAAGTCCTTTAGATGGAGAAAATACACCTGAGATGGGGAGGATAAACCCAAGGAACTAATGAAGGTGTGAAACTATAAAAGATAAGGATGATCCAAGACAAAGGGAGCCACCACCATCCACCATTGAAACTAAATAGATACTTCAAAGGTGCCACTTGAAAAATTGAGCTTTGGGGATCCATCCATGTTAAATAGCTACAACACCTCCATCATAATTGAAGGGATCACTGGAGGATATGATGTCTGATATACATTTAGGAAAACATATTTCATCATGGTTCTAACTAGAATATGGCTAGAGTAATGAGAGGAAGTTGATCCAAACAGGCATGTAGACATCCTACCTGAGAGGTGAACATGTTAAGGAAGAAGAGAGGTAGAAGATACTTACAATTTCATCTTCCTTACAACATTGAATCAAATAAAGATATTAAAAATATATATTTTGATTGATCCCAACCTTATTTTACTTTTTAATAATCTCTATTATGGTATCATTGAGTTATGAATTAAATCTATTTTTATTTTTTATCCACTGGTTAGAGAAATTTAGTCTTCAAGATTTGTATCTTCCTCTTTTCTAAACCTTAATACAATACCTTCAATTCAGTTGATATATCAGTATCTAACCTCATAAAACTCTATCAAAAATATCGAAACTAATGATATTTAAGGATATATGAAATTTTATATAGAATCAAGAAGAACCATATATGGATTTTTTGTCTTGAATGTTCACTTCAGCATCATCACTTTGAGATTTACTTCCTCGAAAGGTTATCTGAAAGGACTCAACATATTTTGAAGCTCTAACTTATTATCCATTATCTTCTAGTTTTTTATAAAATTCATCAGTACTCATACATCTACATACTTTGAATATTTTAAATAACTATGAAATATATTCTATGTTTTAGTTTTCAACCTATATTTCTCCATTAACTCATTCAAACTCTGTAAAACAGAATAATAGGTACTCATATTCTGATTAGTTAAATTTTGATCAATATATCTTCTTAAAATATCTAGCTTTCAATCATAATATCTTGATCATATTCGCATATAATTATCTTAACTTCATCACATATGAGATTCTAAGGGTTTTTCATTCCTTCATCCTCAATATGAGTCAATTTATTTTTCATTACTTCGATGCTTTTTATTTATATCAACCAAATTCCTCATCACCACTAATGTTTTCATCTTCATTTTCTCAACCTCAAATATTTCAACAATATTCTATACATCAACAAATAATTACTTCATCATATTTTTATTTTTAATTTAAAATCCTATGAAATTATGGTATTTTATATCTTGAAATAATTTCAAGGCTCGAATCAAAGTCTATATTTTGTGAATCAGGACAAACATTCTAGAAACATTTGGTTTATCTCTTCTGAGAGTAATTACAGAATCTATGTATTCCCCACCATTTGATATATTTACCTTATGAGTTTTAATATCTATGACATCCAAAAAACTCTCCATATTCATATCCTTGAGTATATATTTACTTTACTTATCATAAGTAACAAAAAAAGTACTCTTCATCACAAACAATTTCAGATCTTCAAACCACCAATCCTTCTCAGATTCTAGTATACCATCACACCACAAATGCACATACCTCCTCAAAAATAATGTTGGTGAATTAGTATTGATGTTTCCTAGAGATATTTTTACTTTTAAGCAACTTGTAAAACCATTTAATACATTCTCTAGTCTCTTGAGGATATACATCACCCTAAAATGCAAAATATGATGTAATTGAAAATCCCTAATTATTCCAGTAGTAGTAGTGTCACATCAAGGATCTTATTAACCTATAGCGTAAAGAAATTTAGTGATAATATTAATTACTTGAGGAAAATATATAGGTCATTTGGGTGGTGTATTCGCCTATTCCTCTTCCCACATGATAGGAGGTTGTTATCATGGATATATTTTTTATAATAAAGTACAATAATATATTAAAAAACCCATGAATATAGGCTTCCTAGGATTTAGAACTACAATAAAAATATAAGTTCTAACATCATTCCCCTCTCCCCTTTAAGAAATTATCATATAATTATCCAATTTAATTATTATTTGAAAAAAAACAATTTGTAGAACAATTATTACAAGCATATAATATTATCTCAGAAACAAAAGTAAGCATGCAACATGACTAACATAAAAGAATTTGACTATCAATAATATAATATGGATTTATAATCCTTGAAACCAATTATTGAATCATTTTTTCAGTTATAGAATATAATTTAATGATATTAAAAGTGGAATAAACCCATAAAAATAATGATCTATTATTAATGAAATCAAGATGAAAATAAAGTTCCTAAATTTGTAAGCATGACTTGATCACCAAAATATCTATATATATCAACAAAAATTATGTATACTATATTTGGAAAATTATATGAAAATTTAATGATTCTATCCTCCATAGTTGGTACATTGGTCACTAGGATCCTTGTTCATAATAATAGTACCAATAAACAAAAAAAGAGTTATAATGTTTTATTCATAAATAAAAATGGTGATCAGGGAGAAGGATGTATTTGGGTATATAATGTGAGTATCATATATTTAATTAATATGGGGATCACATCCCTTAAATTGGCATAATTTATTAAATAAATATATTCTATATCAGTTTCCATGAGATAACAGCCGACATGTGTTTCAATAATGCATGATTATCAGATAAAATATCATTTTATCATTTAAAATAACATGGAAGGATATTAATGAATTAAATCAATTATTCATAACAAATGGTAAACAATAGTGGAATATCTAGAGGTTGAAATTCCCTTGATATCGCAAATCTATTATCTATCATAAACTGTGATAGATGTTAATCATATGTTATGACCAAAGCATTAGGATTCCAATATTACTGGTTTTGACTCAGGGTATATTATACTATATTACAAACCTATTTATATGAAATTCAAAATCAAAATCTCACTTACACTATAATCACATAAGTAAATTATATATAAATTAAAAAAACTCTTTAAATAAATATAAAATTCTTTTGGATATAGTTTTTCAAATTATCTTTAATTTAAAGAAAACACTTTTTCTATAATTTAATCCTCAACCTTAGGCCTAACCTTCACAACCCATGTCACTATAGAGGTATTTATTTAATATAAGTTTATTTAATTTTAAGATTAATTTACTTTTTAAGATTATTTCGACTTTTACTTTTACTTTTTGTAGACATTTTTCTCTTTGCAGTATTTTTCATACCCACCTCATGGTAATTAAAAACTATGTGGTTAAACCTTAAATATCTATCTTGAGGAGCATAGTTCAGAACACATGTATTAGATTAAATAATGAAATTAACATTTTTTAGTTTTTATATTAGCTAATTTTTAACTTTCGTGGATTTTTATACCCATGGAGTTCATGGTTAGAGTTGACCCTTATGAAAAGTAATTATAACCCCTGAAGATTAACTTTATGAGACTATTTTCCAGGACACGGGTTTCACATAGTTCGGATAAATAATATTGAAACCATGTGATATATTATATGATTTAATAGATATATTTTTCTTGGTTTATGTGTGGTTAGTAAACCATGTGTCCAAATTTTATGGGGCGTTTTTCCTATCCAGTGAATCCTAAATGGTTAAGACCTGGATTACCATATTCTATTACCTAACGATATAGATTTTTCATATTTTAAATAATTTGGGAATTATAATTTTTCCTTTTCTTTATTTTAAAATGGTTCCCCTATTTTATTTTTCCTCTTTGGCCAAGCTTGGGAATGAATGGGGGTGTTTTTTTATCCTTCCACTTTGACCTTCAAGTCATACTCTTTCAATTTTGAGGTGATTTCTCAAGGAAATCCATAATTTAATTTTCTTATTCACCCCTCCCTATTTATCTATTTTCCATTTAGATCCAGCTTATACTAAACCCCTAGAGAGCTTCAATAGGAAAAAATTGTGTTCTAAGTGGTTCTAATTTTGGGTTTTTCTTGTTAGGGATTTCTTGGGGTCTATTGAGGGTTGTTGAAGAATACACTATCATAGTAGATGAATTCTTTCTTGATATATTTGAACTAATGTAGGTGTTTTGGGTAATATATTAAAATGTAATATCACTTAGTGCTTGATGTTTTCAAATATTTTATTTCTTAATTATGAATATGTATGATAGTTAGAAATGGTTTTCCTAAATTTTTGAAGAGATTTATCTCATGTAACAATGATTTAATTTGTCATTTCATGTGGAACATTAAATTACGTGTATTTTGAAAATGTTTTAAGTGTTTTTTTCATTTAAATGTGGTATTAGAAACATTATTTAACCATGTTTTGGAAATAAATTAAATTGGATGTCCATTTTTTTAAAATATATGGGTTTTTAGAGAAAAAGGGTGAGTTAACCCTTTAATGTATTTTTAAAGAACATTTGTAAAAAAATTGATATATTTTGGAAAAATGCGCAAATGGATTGATTTTAAAGAGTTTTTTAAAATTTAATTTAGAATGATTAAATGCAACTTGGAGTTGTAAATCAATTTTCAAAAGATGTAATAATTAGAACATTTGAATAAGATATTTAATATTGTGGGTGTGTTATAACATATTCATCTCTATGTTAGTTGCTATAGATATGGATTTTTTCTTGAGGGGTACATTTTATATTTCATATGATATGGATGATATGTAAAAGGGGTTATTTCTTACGTGGGAATATGACTTGGGTTGAGATTTACTACATTTAAGTTATTTTATTTTCCTTATTTCTTACCTCATATTGATTTAATTACATGGGGATCCAAAGAATATTTATTATGGATGAGAGATAGTTACTATCGGGTGTGAGATAGATATACTAGACACCAAATGGGGTTTGATGTACAAAGTCCATGGGGGAGTTCCCCAATGAGCCTCATTTAGAGGATTAATTTGGTTATAGACATAGGAATGAATTTATAAATCTATATATGGTTATTAACGCAATACATTTAGGGTTGCATCGTGATATGTTTAGGAATTTCCTATGTTTACCTAAATATTCTTCTCCTGGAAATCCAATTCATTATGTTCCTTTGTTTTATTGGATCACATGGATCCATTTATTCCAATTTCTTCCACTATTACATTTTTTATAAGATTTCAATGTGTCTTAATAAGTGGTTATTAATTTTGGATTTTTTTATTAAATTTATTTCAATTTTTTTAAAATTTTTCATTTTTATAACGTGATAAAAAATAATTTTAAAAATAATTTTTTCATAAAAAATGGGATAAGGCTTGATAAAGAGGTTTTAACTGATTTTGTTCATTTAAGAGAAAGAAATGGAATTTTATATAATGGTTAGAATGTGATATCATTTTTTACATACATGTAAGTGAAAAATTAATTTTGTATCCTTTTTTAACTAGCATAAAATTAAATTTCATCCATATGTAATTTCACAAACTCTATGTTAATTTACTACTGGGCCCAATTTCACTCACCCCATACATATACCATTAGGTGTAAGAAATTATTATAGTTTTATTTCTGGATCCCTACTTTTGGTCTTCTGGTTTGGGAAGTTAGTTGTTCTATTTTAATATATAAGTGAGCATGGGAAGAGTAGAGTAACTAATGGTCACATAGATATCTTAGTATCAGTTGGGTTGGGTTTTTATTTTCATTTTCATTTTCGATGTATATGTATCATCCTTCTAACCAAGATACCATTTAATTCTTTTAGTTTATTATTTAGTGCATGTTTTTTATCTTTATTATTCATTTTATGCATGTGTCCTTATTTATTTATTGTTTACTCTGATTATATGATTTATTTAAATTTTTATTTATTATTTATTGAGAAATAATTAAAATTGACTATGTTCTAAGACCTTACAACTAGTTTTTAGCCTGGGGAAATAAGGAACACACCTCATGATTTTCATGGGCTGATTTAGGTTTCTGTTGGATGGATTCACATGTATAGTTCATGAAAATTCGTAATTTTTTGACACAATATGGTTATTTTAGGTGTCTCTAAGTAGTATAGAGAATAGGGTCATCCTCCAAACATGATAGGTAATTGTGGGGGGTGTTCCATGAGAAATATTTTGACCTGAGGCATGAGTTTACATTGGTGTTTTGAACATGAATATTTAATTTTAGTTTTACATTGGATATCCATCATGGATTTTTATATATTTTAATAATACCATGGTTCTATAGGAGTATAATGATGATATTTATGTTCATTTAATGTTTTTAAATAAAAAGTGGCCAGAATATCATGGATATATTTTTCACCCACGTGGTCTAGTAAATAATGAAAATACCATTTGGAATAATTCTACAACCATGATAATTAATTTTTCATGGTAGGAACATGGTTTACAATCCTATTTGTCCAAAATATGAATAGTGATGCTTCTCCCCCAGAAATGGTTCCTCTCTCTATTTCCTTCTTGGATAATCCCAATATTCTCTACCATTTGTGTGATCCAAATTAAGGGATATTTTTTTAAAATTATTTTTATTAAATTTAATTTAATTTTTTATTTTTTTCCCTATTATTGGTTCTTTCTATTATGTATTTTGAGTTATATCTTTGGAAAAAATATGGGTTAAAAAAATATTTTTTGGTTTAGTCTTTTGAAATTTGTTCTGAATTTTCATTGAGTTGAATTATTTTAAATTTATATTCTTTGAAATGAAATCAACAGATTTTTTGGGTGGAAAATGTGTTTTAGTTTTATAAGAATATGTTATAAAAGACAAAATTTTATAATGGGATCTTTTAAAAGTTTTTTTATAATCTCTTTAAAGGACATAAATTTAAAAAATGAATTTTTATTGAAATTTAGAGTTAAAATGGGTATTTCAATATGAAATTAATTTAGGACATGTTTTAGCAGTATTTGGTTTTTATGAAATTTATAAAAGGTTTATTTTTCATTTTATAATGGTTTGTGTGATTTGGTTTGGAAAATATAAATATATAAAACATATGTTTAATATTAGTTATTTTATTCCTCCTTGAAATGTTTTAATGAATATTTAGTGTTTCTATTCATTCTAAAGTTTACTCCTCATTTGTGGCTACACCCTAACTCAAATTGGAGTGGTGGATAAGGGACTTCTATGCTTTAGGAATTATTGAGATAGTATCATAATTTTCTTTATAGTGAGTTATAATGATGGATTTTTGTATTGGTTATAAAGGATTCAGAGTTTATTTTTAAGGATCAGTTTATTTTAGAGACTTCAGGAGAATATTTATTTTATATCAAGGATTTCACAGTTTCTATTTTGTGAATGGTATTGGGTTTTTGAATTGTATACAAGCCTAGATATATTTTTTTGATTATTAGTGATTAATGTGTTTTATTTTATTGTGGAAATCTTGAGTATGGTCTCTTAATTGATTGATCATGAGTGTTAATTGGGTTGGTGCTTGTGTAATTTAGATAGATTTTTACTTCAGGTTTTGAGTACAATATAGTTTTGTCCTTGTACGGTTTACTATAAGATAATGTTACAATATTTAGGCCATATTTTACCTATTGAGTATGGTGACCCAGGTCTATATCCTAGGATATTTTTCATTGAGGCCTTCATGTGATATTTTCTTTATGGGTTTGGTTATTGAGGTGCATAATGATTTGGTGATAGTTTCATTCAAAGACATTTAGTCCTCTTTGGATTATGTGTTTCTTTTTATTTTGGATATTATAATCTTAATGGTCGATGATATTTATTATTGTTTCAATTCTTGGATTTTTTTTGGAGATGTATTCTCGTTGTTGTTGCTTCATCCTTTTGGTGTTTCCACTTCTTATCAAACTGTTTTTGAGAATTTATAAATGATGTGAATGCCTGTTATTGGTCTCCATTCCTCTTAGGATCTTTTTAAATGGTCATGTAGTGTTATACTTGAGGATTTATTGTGGTTTTTAGGACTTTATTTGAAGGTTTAGAGGAATCATTATGCTCAGTGATCTTGTCCCTAAGGTTCTCTAAAGATGTTTCACCATCTAACTCACCTCATTCCATGGGTCATATTTGTGGTGTGATTTTTTTAATTATATTTATTTTAACTACATTATATGGGAATAAAGTATCATGGTGTGGAGTTTTTCACTACACATTTCAATATAGAGGTATTTATTTTTCATTATTTTAAGTAATATTTGGATTAATTGTTTTAAAATATGGATTTAATTTTTTTTCATAGTATTCTTGTGAATAGTTTGTGTGTGGTTACCATAAAAATATTATAAAATACATGAATAAACCTTATATAAATATTCTATGATATATGGTTAAGGGAGAATGTTTTAGAAGAAACTATGTTCTTACCCTCATGTAGGTTCTTTATCTGTTTATTTTGAATATGAATAGTGTTTCCTACATGGGTTTCAGATGGATCATGTTAAACCATATAGATGTTAGTAGAAACTGTGTAGATTAACTTTTTTATGGAATTTTGTTTGGGTGAAAAGGTTTCTTACGGTTAGTATAAACTATACGAAAACCCTACAACAGGGTGTATAGTTTAATAGATTTGTTTTTCAATGTTACTGCATTGTTTATAAACTATGTGGGGGTGTTTTTTCTATCTAGTGAAGCCTGAAGGACTATCACACAATTTACCAAATCATACTTCCTAACATTACCTCCTTTATAGGTGTTTAATTTTTTGGTTTTACCCTTTATACCTTTCCCAATTTTATGTGGGTTTCCCCTATTTTATTTATCCTCCTTCTCAAACATTCCATGGTGTGCATGGGGGGTTTTTTCCTACATTAATAATGATTTTAGGACCTCATTCTTTGATTTTGAGCTGATTTATTGTGTTAAATACATCCCTTCATCTTCTTCTTCAAACCCTCAATGTTTAACTCTCATTTTAATTTAGATTAATTTCCTCCAAGAACCCTAGGTATAGTATATGACCAAATTAGTGGTCGAGTTGGTTTTTATTTGGGAGTTTTTCTTTTTAGGGCTTGCTTATGGTCCCATGACAATGGTTGGAGAATATTCCAAAATATGTTGTGAATTTCATCTTGATTATCATTGAACTAAGGTGTGTTTTTTTAATTTTGTAAAATAACATGTCTCTGGATTCTTGGATTTTTTTTAAAAAAATATTACTTAGTTTTGAATATGTTTAATAGTTAAAAATTTATTTCATAATTGTTTAAAGATCATTCTCCCTTTTCATAATTATTTTACATGGAACTTCAAGTGGTATTTGAAATTTTAAGAATTTTTAAAATGTTAAGGGTTTTTTTAGTTAAAATGTGATGTTTGAAAAAAATGACCACATTTTGTTCATGAATTGAATTAGAAAATGATGTTATGAGATTTTTGGTTTCTTAGTGAAAAAGGTAATCTGGATTTATAATTTATTTTCAAAGGACCTTTGTAAATTGTTTTGGATATGTTTTTGAATTAGATTTCAATGGATTATTTTTATGTAGTCCTTTGAAATGAAATTTAAATTACTAAAGATAATTTGAAATTATGACTCCATTTCCAACGGAAGTCCATATTGAAACTTTTTAATTGGTTTTAAACAGTTTGGGTGTGTGAGTCCCTATTGATCCCTATTTGGAGAGTGAAAGATGTGGATTATTTCCCAGTGTTAATGTTATATTTTTTATATTATGTGGATGGTATTTTAAATGGTTTTTTTCTTTCAATAAAATTGGAGGTTATAAGGTATTTAATTGTTTTAAATTATTTTCTTCATGTGATTGTTTACCTCTTTTTGTTTGACATATATCAGAATCCAAGGTGTTTTCTGTGAGGCAAGAGAGAAAGAACTATCTAGTCAATTAGAGATTAACTATATCCCTTGTGGGAGTAGATTTACATAGGTCATTAGGGAGTGTAACTAGTATGTCTTGTTATATGCATCCAACTAGTTATAGACAAAAAAACCACCGATTAGCTTGTATAGTGTAATAAAGGGAGTAGGTCTAGAATCACCGGATGATATTTTTAAAATTTTACCATTTTTAATTTATGATTCCCCTTAGGGAAATTCCCTTATTCATGTTTCCTAATATGATTGGAAAACATGGTACCATGTATTCCCCTTTCATTAACACATACATATATTATATGGTTTTCTAGTGTTTTAATATGTTATTTGTATATTTAGATTCATTTATTAAAATTATGGAAATGTTTTTGAAATGGGTGTAAATTATAAAGTGTCTTCGAAAGTGGTTATAATGGGAAGTTTTGATAAAAAAAATTGGCTAAGGGTAGATAAATTGTTTTCTATATGATTGGTTTTATTTAAGACCATGAAATAGAATTTGATAACACAGTTTTGATGTGGTAATGACTTATATATACATATAATTGAAAACCTATTGTTGAATCATATTTCAAACTATCATAAAATGAAATTTCATTCATAAGAAATTTTAAAGTATTGTTATTACCAACTAGGATCAATTTCTATCACACCCTACATAAACCATTCAATAAATGCATTTCTTATGGTTTTCTTTCAGGTGCCTCAACTTCGGTCTCGTGGTTTGGGATGTTGGGTACTTATTTTCTTATAGGAGTAGGATTGAGATGAGGAGTGTGACCATGGGTCACATGGATATCTTTATATGGGTATGGTTATTATATTTTTTTTTCTTTGGTGGATGTATATTTATCAACTTCATGGTTTGGATCATATTCCATTATTTTATTTTATTCATTGATGTGATTATTTTATATTATTAATCATTTTGTGAATTTCTCCTTATTTATACTACATATACTCTAATTATATGTCTTTTAAAAGTGTTTCTTATTATTATGGGTGAAAACATTACCATAGACTATGTTCTGATACTATGGTACGATGTTCTAGCTCGGGGTGATTCGAAATGTGCCTCAAGTAATCACAATTCGGTTTGGGTGCCTCATAGAAGGATGTCCTATGTTTGTTTGAGATATTAACTGTGTGACCTAGTGTGCCTTTGTAGAATTGAAAAAAAAATATAAATCCTTATTTAAAATATGTAAAAAAAATATTATCCTCTAGTAATTAATATGTGCTAGGCAATCTAAAATGGGGTTTGGTGTGATCTCAATAAAAATATACCCATATCATTATATAAAAGCTATCACCAAATTTTGAATCATATATAATGTATCTATACATATGAAATCCTTCTTTCAATGATACAAAGTGACCACTAGACATCAAACATGTCAATCTGGTATAGTTCATTTAATATATTGATGATTCTTCAAAAAAATATTGATCAGGTAAAGAATATATCACATATCAATCATCTTAAAGTTAAGAACATCACTTTTCCATTATGTAACTTGTATATCACATCACATGTCACTAAACTAAGAATCAACAAGAATTTTCTCAATCTAATTTATTCATGGTTTAAAGGTTTATTAGCATCATATAAGTGGAAATATCTATATTGGTTGTATATAAATTGACGATATGATTAGCCACACAACCACCCTTCCCCAATTACATAACACATAAGGATTTCATCAGAAATTTATAAAAGTTTGAAAGCATTTAGGATAGCTATTTATCCAACATTTGGTAAAGCGGATTCATAATTAGTATACACCCCTAAGAATATCATGGAATATATCACATTCCATGTCATATATCTTGGTGGGACACTCCAAATAATAAGTCTCCACTTATTATCTCATGATTCCTCTACCCACACTACATTTACCATATCATCCAAACCTAGAATACTTCTCGATGATTGTACATTGAGAGGATATCCTCATTACACTATTCATATAATATAAATTAAAACACACATGAAGGAATGATAAATTGAGATTACCTATATTATAAAATAATAATACATTTGAAAAACCATTACATTCTCCCATGTATCTTATAATAAGATATTCAACATAATGTTTTTTTTTTCAGTCATGGTTTTTTCAATGAAACTGTTAAATTATCCTCTACAACCACCCAATATATCTATAAATTTCCCCTATCAACAATCCATTGAATGATATGGTACTTTTGAATGATCTGGTTAGTAATTTAGTGAGGTATAGGATCCTATTCCTGAACTATAACTCTATTATTATAATGGTAATTCTTGATTTCTTCTTAAATTCTATAAACCACACTATTTTTAGTGATAATATTCTTCATCAAAATAGATACTTTCAGAACAGCTGATACATCGATGTACTTTTCCTATATTGTCAAGTCTACAATAGAAACAAGTTTTGAACTCTTGAAACCAATATATTTTTTATTGATCTAAAACATGAGACCAAATGATATCTCATTCTTATAATATTAGATCATAAACTATCATAAGTGTAACCCTTAACAAAGAGTTCATTATCTCCACTAAATAAGATGAACATATTTTTATGATCCAAAACTTTCATTAGATGCCTCACTCTTTTTCATGTAACTCTTTATCCTTATTTGGTCATATTTTTGTTGTATCTTGTCTTTAGTGAGTTTTGGTGAGTTTTGGATACTTTTGGAAGGGTTTTGGGTAGTGTAGAGTTGGATAATGTTTTTCCCAAATTGTGTTCCTACCCCCAAAAAATAAAACATCCCAGAATTTGGGAAATTAAATGGTTAGAGCATGGATAATCAACCCATTCAACACTTAGTAGAAATCATGATCCCAATATAGTATCAAAAAAAGGTTAGAGATTGCGGTTTAGCAAACCATGTGACCCCAACCAGAAAACCATGAATATGGAATGTCAAACCTGTGAAATTTTATTTTAAAATACCTAAACCCCCAATTTTTATCCCAAATTTCCCCTGATTGACCTAATCAAAAATCATTTTTCTTCTATATCATCCGTAGATGATTCTAAGGCCTCCTGAACCTTTTCTAGCGATAATCAAAGATCCAGTGGAAGGATTAAACTCCTCTTATGGTATGTAATCTATTCCTCATTTGGATTCCCCTCTCTCCTATTTATTTTTCTAGTACGAGAGGAATGATTTTACCTACACTAAAAATTATTTAGATCTAGGTTATGATAGATATACTTTATTTGGATCTTGGTCCAAGGTTTTGATCCATGATCTCCCCCTCCGTTGTGTTTTTGATCATTTTACACAGAACAATGGGTTACGATTTGGTGAGAATTTATCAATGATCATGAGGTAGGTGATCTAATTTCTATTTCCTATAATCTTGATTATGAATTATATGTTTTATTTTTATCATTTCATTTCCATTTTAAGAAATTTAAATTTAAATTAAATTAACGAATTGATTTTTCCTGTGATTATGAGACCCTTCACGGATCCAGTTTGACTCATCTGAGTTTTGAGATTGGATTTTATGGTAACCCATAGGGTGTGCCTATATAATTAAAATGATGATTTATGCATTATTCATGGTTGATAAACGAGATTATGAATATAATTGATAAATAGGGTTATAAAATTGGTTGAATAAAGGTTTTAAACATGGTTGAAAAATGTGCTATTCATATACAACCATGATATGTGATATTTGTGAATGATGTGAACAACAAGTTGTGGGTTAGGAACTACTTATCCAAAAACTAATGGGGTCTCATTCTACTACTCTAAGACCCTAAGATATATATAATTGTTTTCTTGTGACCACAATGTAGTGGGTCCAAGACTACAACTCCAAATACGTATTGGGTTCTAGACTTCTACTATAGGCCCTCAATGTATTTATGTTAACATTGAATGAAATGAATAAATAAATCCAATGAAAGAATGATCCATGAAATTCCTATGGTGTATGGTTCAAACATCAGTATAGGCCTAGGTAGGTATGACTGGTTTGGGTGTCATCGTGAACCCAAGGGCCTATGTAGTAAACTAAATAATATTAAATGTGAACATTGTTTACATTATTATTTGTAATATATTATTTATAAAACTACACACACTAATATAGAATATATATTTATTTATATGTAGGTTGTTGTGGCCTACTAATTTGTACTCACACTCTACTCGGGCTTCTTGGTTTGTACTCAAATAGACTTCATGTTTATAGGAATTGATTAGGATAAGATCCTTATATTAGATGGATGAGTTGGGAATCAAGATAAAGCATGGATGAGGGAACCAGGCATGATGTTGGGACCCATTTTTGAGTTATCACAGTGTCTTTATTTTGGGTCATCATTTTACACTTGAAACTTATATGGAACAAAATATAAACTTCTTTGGTTTATGGTCATCGTTTCTTATTTGTGATTCATCATGTGATGTTGGATGATTATTTTTTATAGTATTATCTCAGTTATTATCTTTTAGCATTTGGATATTTTCTATTTATTTCTACTTTTATTCTTATTTGATGATGTGGGTATATTCTAACATCATTACATTATAATAAAAACCTATAACCCAAAATCCCTAATACTATACTGATATCCATTAATTTATATTTCTCGCATTTATTCTGACACTTTTGACGAAAAAATTTCATCAAAATCATACAACATCATCATGTAAACTTGGACTATGTACAACCTCAATGACCTTTTAGGATTAGAAATTTATATAATTATGAAAAACTATTAAATAAACAACTCATATCTCCTTGGACTCATAAGTCAAAAAAAATACATTTATCCCATTTAACCCAGCTTTTCTTATTTCACAATAGTCCATAAATATAATCCTTTTGAAAACCATTATAGAAATAAATCATTGAACATCATTATTTAAAACATGTGGAAAATGATACATAATAAGGGTGATCTTACATGCTCTGTAAGGTTAATCATAAGCATTAATAAATAAGTTTCATCAATGAGAATTAGAGTGCATAAGGGTATGATGACATAATCAAAGTGCATGAGTAAATCATAAAATAACAGATACCCATTATTACATGGTCCATAAATATGATAACTTAGAAATTGAAATGGTCATCAGAATCAATAATCATGATTCATGTGATATAAATATCAATTATTAAAAATAATATTAACCCATAGAAAGAAAATATAAAACATATTTGTATCTTGGAACATCGTCTCATATAACCCTTATAGAACTATTGCATAACAATTACAAATGGAATAACTAATATGACCAACTTTCACCTCCAGAGTACCAAATGCATCAAAGAACTATTTGGGTGCACCCATATTATAAGCTACAATAGACTCCCCCAATTCTATCGAGCACACGATTCATTTATAGTGTCTAAAAAAATATTCATATAAAATTCATCAAAACTCATTGAAACAACCACTATTCATTTCAAAATATGATTGACCTATGAAAAGGAAATAGGTTCCACTACAATCTCATTGAAACATGGTTAGCCAATGTGAAATAAATGGGTTCTAAAATAATCACTTTGAAACATGATTAATGCATGGAAAAGAAATGGGTTTCAAAACAATACCTTTGAAAACTTATTAACCCATCGAAATGAAATGGGCTCAAAAAAATTATCTTTGAAACATGATTATCCCATGGTAAAGAAACAGGTTTCATAAAAATATCCTTGAAACGTACATAATACATTAAAATAAACAATGTAGATGGTATAAATACAAAATATCCCAGTGTTGGATAATTTAAAAAAGGATTTTTGATATTAATTAATGGAAATTACCTTAAAAGACCATTAAAACATTCTTGAGTAAAATAATATTTAAACATTCAAAAGCATCCCATACAACTTTGAAACATTTTGGTCATTAACCCCATGAATAAATAAAATTAAAATAAACTTATAATATCATTATAATAATGATATTAAAGATATATCATCCAAGATTATAAGTATATACACATCATAAAATAAGAGAGGTTTGTAACAAAACAAATGTCTAAAAGAATGAAAAATTGTAACAAAATTAAATTATCATTTTTTTAACTTTGAAACTTTAAACCCCATGAAGAAGTGATGAAACATTTTATATGTAAATCTCCATAACATCAAGGATAATAATAATCAAATAAATTCATTATCATTAGATACACCACCCATGAAAAATAAGTGGTGAATATTGAATAATTCTTGCACAGTTAAAAGTGAGACAATAAATCCCCTTACAACTATAGTAACATCTAAATAAAAAACAAAAAAAGTAATAATAATAAAATAAAAAATATATATATGATGAATATAAAATAATTCATGATATAATACATCAATAATTTTACTATATACACCACAAAAAATAAACAAATAGTGATTATAATGTACGCCTCCTGAAAGTAAAAGTGAGACAAAAATCCATGACTACATGAGTAACTTTTGATTCATGAAATCTTTGAAACAATAACATAAATTGAAACATTTAATATCATAAAACAACTTAAAATCATGAGATAACTTGTAATATGGTAGTATATACACCATATAAAAAACTAGGTTCCTAATAATAGAATATTATTTAATGAAATGAAATTGAGATGAAATCCATTACCTTGAGTCTGATTTGTCATGATTGTCCTATATCTTCATGAATAATAAATATATGTAAATTATATACTTTCTTAATAGACTTTTAATAATTTTTATTAATTTTATTTCACTTATAAACATTTTATATGCAATCACATAATCAATAATGTTTAAGTCTTATGTTTTGACCCTATTTGGTTTATGTTTCAAAAATGACTTGGTAGGAAACCAATTGTAAAATGTGTCATTATATAAACATATCAATAATAATAATAAGTATATAGTTATTATATTTATACAGTAATTTTACTTGTATAACCAATCATGAAATATGGTTATGAAAAATGAACCTACATTACAATCATGGTGATTGTTGGCCACACAACACTTCAGTAACATTCCCATTTTTCAATAATCATTATGGATAGAATGAAAGTAACATTTATGTTTCTAAATCAATCATGATATTATATATACAATATTATTTTTTCATATATATATATATATATATATGTATAAATTTATTGTTATAAAGACAGAATCACATCACTTCAAGGTGGCGGTAGTTCACCCGTCCATGGTCGACTCTATCAATTTATTAGTGTGTGAAAGGGTGATAAAGAAAGTGATATATTATATTTACATAAATTTAATTATCTCATTAATATCATATATTAGTCATTTAGGTCAAAAATTTTATTTATACTTATATTTAATGCATTCCATGTAATGTGTGAACATATTATATCACTTTAAGGAGGCTGTAGTCCAAACATCCACAAAAAATGTTATCATATTTCCACAAAATGGAAAGAATAAATCTACGTGTCATATAAAAATTATATAAGTATATATTCATAATAAATATCACATATATCATATGAAAACAATTATGCTATCATAATTCCCAACCATGAGAAGTGGTGTAGGAAAAATGAACGACATCTTTTCACGATGTCGTAGTCCGTCGTACAAACAAAAGGTAGATTCGTTACCCATTTGATGGAAGTGTATGTAGGTTTAGTTAGAACCCATAAAATTATATCATATCAATATATTTAGTATAATTACTTTATTATTTATTCATGTAATAAAAATAAATGAATTATTTTAGGAAAAAAATAAACAAAAGTGATCATTCAAGAAGGTCACCACTTTTCAGGTAACTCTTTTTTGTCTTCACCAATGGAATTACTTGGATTGATTTATACAAAAGTTTAGGATTATAGGTTGATTTTCGGGAAGTTAGGATATTATTTGAGTAAATTTTTGATGATCCAATGTTTTTTGAGACATGTGAAGAATTCAGGGGGGTGTGAATTCTTTTTTATAGTGAAGGGGGAGTGACATTCTTGTAAATAAAAAAAGGAAAGAAGTATTGGGAGGTCTACCTTAACTCATGTGCCACAAAAATCGAAAAATAATTTATTAAATTGGAATTATGGTTGATAAAAACCTTCACCACACAAAAAATTTCATTTTTATAATTTGGTTCCTTAACTTCTAACATTCCCTACATTTATAATTTTGGTTTTAATTATCATAACTCATTTTATAAACTAAGTAATTTGAAACTCAATACTAAATTAAATTAAGATTTATAGAAAATATATTCTAACATAATTTTAAATATTATATATAATTTAAAAAATAAAAATACAATATGTGTTGGAAATTAATTTTAAAACAAGTGCATGTAACACATAAAAACACTAATTTAATCAGAACCATGCTAATATTATTATTACAATCAATGAGTCTATATTTTAATTATAAAAGATAAATTTTCCCATGAATGTAAAATATTTGATATTTATTAACACTTAAAATCACTTGGTATTTGATCAGGAGTTTCATAAATTTTAAATCATTTAATAAAATATCATTTATTGTAAAATAACATTAATAAAAATTTTGATATTATTTATTTAATTTTAATTTAAAAAATATCAAAATAGTATTGGAATTAATATATATTAAATTAAAAGCTATGTAACATGAAATTTTCATTTAAAATTTTAATTGAACATAATAATTCATTAAATTTACTTTATTTAAATGATTTTAGCATCATTTATTTTATTTATTTATTAACTAAACAATCACAATGTTGGAATTTATTAAGCATTTAATGTAATTATATCATCTCTAAAAATTAAAGTTAAATTATCTTAACAAAAAATAATTATCTAAAATTAAAGAGATTAATTATCACTGATACTATGTATCTTCTTCCATACTCTAATAATTTATAGGAATTAAAAGCAAGGAAGGTACACTTTTTGTCCTTTTCTTCAGATAACTAATTATATGAGTCACTTTCATGAAAATATATTCCAATAATTCATAAAATTCAATATAAGAGTAGAGATAATATATATATTAATATAAAATAGATTTTGGAAATGTTAATGGGTCATTTAGTTCCTTGTTAATCATAAATTTACCTTAATCATTGTGATTAATTTCAATCACATTCATTAATATTTTTGATCAAAAAATTATATTGATATTATTAGAATATAATTCTTATACTGATTAAAACCATTTGTATACATTTTTTCAAACTAATTTTACAAAAATGTAAAAATTAAATTAAATTTTAATCTATCAAATGTGATGAGAAAGAGGGGTTTTGAAGTGAAAATGTTCAAAATTTTATTATGAATTTTTTATCAAAAGTCAATATAAAAATTATTTCACTGAACTAAATTCGATTAATATATATATATATATATATATTTGTTTTATTGTGAATTTAAAATCAATTTAAAATATAATTTAACATTAATAAATATTTATATGAAAAGAATTTTTTCAACTAAAATGTTGTATTTTTCACTATTCATCAAAAAATGAAACATCTTAGAAAAATCTCAAAAATTATCCCAAAGCAAATTTTTATATTTCAATTTCCAAAATAAATTTTATTTATTCCCATAAAAACTAAAATAGTTTCAAAAAATATTTTTAAAATAGGTTTTCTAGTAAAAACTAGTAAAACTACCATATTAAATAACAATATTAATAGTATATTATTGGTCGGTATTAAAGAGTCTTGGGTGAAATGCAAGATAAACATAGATTTGAATGTGATGAAAAATAAATTATGTATAGGGTGCAACAGAATCCATTAAAAATTAAAATTAATCAAATATATATATATATATATATCTCAAAATCTTAAGGTGTTATAATAATAGACCTCTGTTACTATTTTGCAGCCTCTAGAAAAAGAGGAGTCATACATGATTTCATTTAATGAATCAGCTTGGGGCAGTGGATTGTAGCACCTGATCCGGACATCAAAAAGTGGTATCAAATGAGTTTTCATTTCTTTTCAATTGTATTACTATTTTAAAAATGTTTACTAGATACTAGGATGAGTCGGGCCTTGGTCATAATCTTGTGCATGAGAGTAGCTAACCCATGTGTAGTGGAGAACCCAAGTACCTAGGGTGGGATTATTTTTCATGATGTTTTATATTACAATTGAATGTTATTTCTCCATGGTTGATGTAATTTTGTTTCATTTTATTATTTTTATGATATTTTATTCTTGGATTTAAATGGCATGAGGGTTGAGTATACATACATCATTCTAGGCACTCGGGATTTTAAGTGAAATGCATCATTTTAAACAGACATAGAAAAGTAAGTTTTGTGTAATTTTTTAAATGAAATTTATTTTCATTATTTCAGTATTTTTTAAATGAAATGTAACATAATATGGAATTTATAATTTTTAAATGATGTTAAATGTGGTACTTTTAAACCGATAAAATAGTGTCCATTGGGGAACTTGTCTTATGAATGTTTTTTACCGTAGGTTTTACATGTACCCGATGAGGTATGTTTGAGGGTAGTGATAGTTCCTCGGTTTTGACTATGTTGCCGGGAATGGGGTAATAATTTCTATAGCATATTTTGAATCCCTCTTATGTAAATGTGATAAGGATGTGTTATGTGTCCTAAGATATGTGAGGCTAATTGTAGAGTCATGGCTCCATGATAACGTTAATTAATAGAATGATAAACAGACATGGATGGAAATGTGCCTCAAATAGTGTAACCAATGGATATGATAGTTTCATTTGAAATACGCAGAGATAAGTTATATGAGAAATTTTCTTTCTTTATGGAGTTCATGGATAGATTACTAGGGAAGGATATAAGAAATACCTATGACCTGTCATAGGAGTTCTAGTTGTGGAACCCTCTGACCTTTACCATATAGGGTGGACTGGAGGCATATGAGTTTTGGATTGATTCTATCCAGACAATCCTTAAACATTTAGAGAATCTCGGGGAGAGGAGAGTCAAATTGGATTCATATATGTTACATTTATCAGTGAAGTGTTTGTGGGATATTCAAACTTAGGATGAGAATCTAGATAACTCAGTAAGGAAATACGTCCAAGAAATGTTCCTAGAACACTTTTACCAAGAGATTCTCAGGTACAATAGAGCAATTGAGTTTATTTCATTGTCCCATGAGAGTATGTCCATGATGGACTGTGTTTCTCACTTTACCGACATGAAGTGCTTTGTTCCAATGTTGGCAGGAGATAAGGAAACTATGGAAAAAAAATTCAGGATGGGCTTAAATGTGGGATTAATTCCCATGTTAGCATCTTTTGCCTTATTTTTTTATGAAGTGGTGAATCAGAATATAATTTTTTTAGGGAAGCCTAAAGGAGGATTCTAGTGGAATACATGTGGTTTCTACTACATGACTAAGAGGTACATCTTCCAGGATTATGAAGGTTTATTATGAGTATAGAAACCAAGGAAATGTAAAATAGATTAGTCGAGGAGAATGATATGTTACATAGAGTAGTAATTGAGTGTACCACCACTTGTGTGGTAGGTTAAGTCACATTCATAACTAGTGTTTTTAACCACCAATGGTGTTCCAAGCCTACGACAGGATGGATCACTTGTAGAGTTAATGCTGAAACCCTCAACTAAGGGGTAATGATAGAGGATCTAGGACAAATCAAAGTATTAGAATGGGGTATTATACCCCATATTATTTGGGAAATTATAGTTTTTTTATGTGGATTTAACAGTAGTGGTTGTGGTACTTTAGAGAAAGAGTGAATGTATTAGTAGTATAGTGCATCTCAAGGCACTCAAACTGTCACATAGGGTAGAGGGATAGGAAATTTGCATGCAGTTCATCCTACACTTGTGGATAGCAAGGTTGGTCCATCGACTTTCAAAGGTACTATTTTTATAGATTATATTCTTGTTATTTCATTATTTGATATAAGCGAATCACATTATTTTTTGTCTATTCAACTTTTGAGTGGTTTGAGTCTCACAGTTGAGTTTGTTAGTGGGGTTATGATGATTGAGACACCATTGGAAGTATGGTCATATGACATGTTTTTATGTAAGCAGTGTTCTCTCAAGATTATGGAATATAATCTCTATTGGGATACTTTCATTCGAGAATTGTCATGATTTAACTTGATTTTGGGTATGGATTGGTTAGTATCATACCAATCCCACATATATTGTTACAATATGAGAGTTACATTTAAATATCATGAGGGATAGAGTTATGTTCAACATGTGGAATGGGGTATTCAAGAAGTTCATGAAGGGCCTGTTCATCAGTAACTAGGGGAGCTCACTGACTAGGTTTCAAGTCATTTACTGGGTGATGGCGTTGTAAAGATAATGACATTCCAAATGTTGTGGACCAATTACATCATGGTTTTTTGAAATAAATCTTAGTGATTAAACCTAATAGTGATGTTGATTTTACAATTGATCTAATTATAGCAGCTAAACCAATTTCCATTTCACCTTATTGAATTGCACCAACAGAGCATCAAGATCTCAAGACTAAGCTGGAAGAGTTGATGGATAAGGGATATATCCATCTTAGTGTGTCACCTTGGGTTCTCCAGTCTTCTTTTCCAAAAAGGATGATATGATCTTATGTTTATTTTTTAATTATAAGAAGTTGAACCAGTTGAATGTGAATAATCTATATCCTCTTCTATGTACTAATGGTCTCTATCACTAGTTGAGAGGAGCATGTGTATTCTCTAAGATTGACATGAGATTAGGGTATAATTAGTTGAAAGTTAGACCTTCTAATATACATTAGACTAATTTCAAAATTAGGTATTTCTTATATGAGTTTAGTGTGATTTTGTTCGGTTTGATAAATGCATCAATTGTGTTTATATCCTTGATGAATAGAATCTTTCACCCATACCTAGATCAGATTGTGGTTATATTTTTGGATAACATATAGGTATACTCCCAAACAAATAATGATCATTCCCACCATCTTGAGATCATCAAGAGTAAAATCAGATATAATAGGCAATACTCTAAGCTATTTAAGTTTCAATTATATATCGGCATGGTTTATTTCTTAGGTCACACAATCTCCGAGTTAGTAATTTTAGTTGAACAGAAGAAGGTGCATGCCGTTTTTTCTTGTGAGAAACCCAATAAGGTTGTTGATATCCATAGATTCTTGGGTTTGGTCAGTTATTATCAGAGGTTTCTCTATGAAGTTTCACATTTATAATCACCATATTCAAGATTGACCAATATTGTGTCATGTTTGAATGGTCTGGAGCTTATGAGAATAATTTTAAGGAATTTCATAAGTGTCCCAATACCACGCCAATCTTGAATCTACCCGATCCATGTGAAGAATATACCATGTTGGGTGATGAATTTGGGATAGTATGTAGAGCAGTGTTGATGAAATGAGATCCAGTTGTTTTTTATGTGTAATGAAATTTAAGGCCATATGAATGGAATTACCCTATGCATTTTCCAGAGTTGGCTCGCGTGGTTTATTCCTTAATGTATTACCATAATTAAATGTTATGTGAAAAGTTTACTATGTATACTAAAAAAAATATCATAAATTATATCATCTCATAATGATATTTTAACCTCCAATAGCAGGGATGGGTTGAGTATATTCATTCCTTTTATTTTGAGCAATCTTATATACCAAGGAAGTGAAATGGTGATGCTATAAATTTGAGAAGGAAGACACATAATCATCCAGTTCATGAGTCCAATTCTGAGTGGAAGAGGGAGACCTTGCTTATTAACATGAATATTGAGGATCAAGAGGGGAAAGAGAAGAAGAAACTTGTATCCTTATTAGTTTATTCTAAAATTATGAGTCGCATTAGGGAGAGTCAATATGAGGATCTAGAGCTCTTAGGCTTGAGGGAAAGTATTAAAAGTATAGAGTCAACTTCCGATTGAACTATAGATAAGGATGAGATCAAAAATATTTAGAACCATGTTGTTGTGCCTAAATTTAAGTGTGAGGAGCTGATGTTGCAGTCTCATGGCTCGAAGTCGGTGGTGCAACCTAGTTTGACCAAAATATGTTGTGACCTTTGTAGACAGTATTGGTGTCTAAGCGTGAAATGTAATATTGAATGTTTCATGACATAATGCTACACCTATAAGTAGGTTAAGTTTGAGAATAAATGACCTGGTGGTTTACTATATTCTTTTCCCATTTCTGAATGGAAGTGGGACAAATTTATCATGGATTTTTTGTGGTTATTCTATGGATTCCTTGTAAGAATGGTGTGATTTGGGTGATTATGGACTGGTTGACCAAAGTATCCCATTGTTTTCCTATTCATGAGACTTTTATTGTCGACCAGTTTGTTGAGATGTACATTTGGGAGATAAACCATCTACATCGGGGGAAATGGATCATAGTTTCAGGCCATGTCTCATGTTTTACTATTCTATTCTGGTATGTCTTACAGAAGGCGTTGGTCACCCAAGTGTTTTTGAGTATGGTTTTCCACTGTCAGACATACAGTAAATGAGAGAATACTGTACAGGTTCTAGAGGACAAGATGAGAGAATAATTTCTTGATTTTAGTGGAAATTTGGAGAATAAAATAGTGCTAGTTGAGTTTCCATATCATAATAGATGGAACTATATGATTCACTTTATGTTAGGCCTTTTAAATTACCCATATATTTTATAGAGGTGGGTGAGTAAGAGTTGTAGAGACCGAGTATCGTACAATAGAGGTTGGTGTAGGATAAGATGATTTAGAAATGTATGTCTATGACTCAAAGTAGATAGAATTTATATACTAATAAATGTCAATGACCCCTTGGGTTTACAATGGGTGATCATGTATTCTTTTGGGTTTCTTCGATATTGGGAAATCGTATGATTTGGAGGTGGGTCAAGTTGGTACCATGGTTCATTGGACCATTTTAGATTGTGGACAGGATCAGACAAACAGAATATCAATTGGATCTTAAATAGATATATAGTCATATTCATGATGTTTTCAATGTTTCACTTCTTCAAAAGTATCACCAAAACCCTTCCCATGTGATCGCTAATGATGATGTTGTGCTTGAGGATGATGTTTCCTTTGAGGAGCATCCAATTAGGGTTGTGAATCATAGTGAGAAAGTGTTTTAGGGAAAGACCACAATGAAAGTCTAAGTTTTGGGGGTGTATGGAAATGTTCAACAAGAAACATGGGAGGGGTAAGAAGATATGCGGTCTCATTTTCCTAACATTTTTACCTCAGAATAATAGAGATTCTCGGGAGTACAACTCAAAGACGATCTCTTATAAGGTGGGGATATTATAAAATCCCAAAATTTTTGGAGATGAATTATACGTTTCTAAGGAAACATTTCATCCTCATTTGGTAATATTTTGGTTAGATATTGTCTTAGTTTATTTTGGGTGAGTTTTTTAAATTTTATGAGCGGTTTTGGGTAGTACACTGTTAGTACACTGTTTTCAAAAACTATTCCCCTACCCCCAAAATACCATGCATTTGAGACAAAGGGTAATTTTATTTTTAGAACATAGTTTATCAAAATTTGTGCGTATAAGCAGAACCCATGCATCCAATATACTTGGGACACACAGTTATGGGAAATATTTTTGAAAATCGTGTAGTCCCACAAAGGAAACTATGTGAAGAGAAAATTAAACCCCTAAAATATTATTTTAAAATTCATAAACCCCGAATTTTTATCCCAAATCACCCTATCTCAACCTATCCTAAAATCAATTTCATTTGGAGGATCTTGGTAGGATTACTATCTTCTGGTGTGAAGCGATTATTTAGTAGAATGATTTAACCCCTATTGTAGTATATAATATCTTTCTCATTTGGATTCTACTCTCTCCAATTTCACTTTACTATTGAAGAGAAATGATTTTTTCCTATGTTGTTAATGTTTTAGATATAGGTTTTGATAGATCCACATTATTTGGATCTTGGTCTGAGGTTTTGATTCTATATCCCCTTCATTATTTTTATTTCATTCATTTTGTACCGAATTGAGGGTTATGCTTTGGTGTGCCTTCATCAATGATATTGAGGTAGGTGGTCTAATTTCTATTTCCCATAGATTTTATTATTATTTTTGGGTTATAGTTATACCATTTCCTTCACACCTTTTCAAAATTTCAATTTAATTTTAATTAATGAATTGATTTTCCCATGTGATTATGAGACCCTTCACTGATCTTGTAGTACCCATTGGAGTTTTGAGACCGAACTTTATGGAAACCCATCAGGTGTGCTACTATAATTAAAATAATGATTTTTTAATTATTTATGGTTGATAAAAGAGTTTAGAAATATGGTTGATAAATGGGATTATGAAATTGGATGAATAATGGGTTATAAACATGGTTGATAAATGGGTTCTTTATGTGGAACCTGTAGGTTCCGGGCGCAGTGGAAGCGCGTTAGTGGGTTTTCCAAACTTTAATTTTAACGTTAAACAACGTTCAATCCGAGATCTGTCACGATATAAAACGCTGAATCTTCGGAATAGAACGAAGAACGAAAAGAAAAGAAGAGTCCCGGAACCCTTGAGGAGGATCATCATATGTTGATTATAATTAATTTAATTAATGCATAAGAATTACCTTGTTGGAATTCTTTCTTCGTTGATGTGTCCGGTCACGATTCGGTGATTCGTTGTTGCGTCGTAGAATCCAAGTGTAGGATTCCTCTAGCAGTGATCCACACGTGTGTCATGTATCTCCGGACATCACGGAAGAGATCTTCGGGTGCTAGTGCGGAAGAACCTCTGCTTGCGATGTCTGCCTTCGACCGCCTTGATCCGGTGGAGGATCTTTCTCTCGTAACTTGAGGGCATTCTTGGTGGAAAGGGAATTCTCTCTTGGCTTGAGAGTATTTCCAAATCCGTTGTGCACAACAATGGCTCTTCAAAATGTTGGGGTTGTGAGGATATTTATAATCATGTTTGAGGTTAATAGAGTTATGACAATAAATAAACGCGTTAGGCGTTTTATTTATTTCATTAACTCTTATTGAACCCCCCCCCCCATGTCGAATTATTAATTCCTTGACATGCGCCCACGCTGATTATAATAAATATCATTTAATAAAATAATATTAAATCCTCAAAATCCCAACTAGAAAAACTACACGGTGTGTAATAATTAATACACGGCGTGTACTTGTTTTCCATAAAACTACACGGCGTGTATATTTAATATACATGGTGTGTACTTTTATTTTCCATTTTTCTCCACCACATTTATTAGACCTTGAGTAATGACTATTTATTTCTTAATTAAATTTAACTACATTACTCGCTAATAAATATATTATTTCATCCACAATATATTCTCTCGAATAACTAGTGTCAAAATAAATGCGATCAGACATCCTTAAATAATTATTAAACCACAGTCTGGAATAATATTTATTTAACTTGTTAAATTAATATTTAACTGAGATACATGGACACACTTAGTGTGTGACCCTCTAGGCCTCTTTCTCAGTGGCATTAGGCTGAGCCTGCCAAAAGTCCAAGGTTAGCATCTAGCAACACGCCAAGGCACCCATAGAGAAAGAAGTTAACGCCGCAATGACGTGTTACCTCCTACGAACACTTACCGTATAATATAATCCCTTTTTCTCGATATCTCCAATCAAGAGGGTTGAATGCTAGTGCCATCAACCCATGTGCTTGATTATTCTTTCTTTGACTTCCCAGAATTGAACTTGCCCATACCTTACCATGGCCATGGATTTATTTATGCTATATCAATTCCATAAAAGGGCCTGAGATATCTACTTCCATTATGGAACGGAAGGGACAAATCCTTTCTCGCATTATCTATTAATGTGGTATTACTCGTGACGCACCCAACGTATCCTACCTCACTGCGAACAGTGTGTTGTCACAGTTTTCGTCAATACATCTAAGTGCACGAGTTGTAATACCCATTAATAATAATCTTAAAGTCTAAGGATCAATACACATGTCCGTAGATAGGAACATCCAATGACACTATGAAATGTGGATTTCCTACTGGCGGGTCTCGTTCTCATAATATCCTCCTAGATATTACCAAGGGCGCACACCATGAGAAGGTGCCTCAAAGTTTTATGAGTCCTCACCCCTAATGACCTGTATTATTTGTGTCCCTCAAATAATATCATCCGGCCATAGAACATACATTCAAGAATAGTGTTATGGCACTTCCGGGTTCTCATCATAACAGGGATCCGCTACGACCCTTTAATGCAACAGTTGTTCTTAGGACATTATCACATGACATGTCACGCAGAAGAACAATCAAGATGTGATAAGGATTTTATTTTATTAATAAAGTACAAAGTAGTTGGTTCTAGACCACCAACTTCAACAGACTCCCACTTGGACTAGAGCCAACTTCTAACAACCTTTAACCCGCTATATCTCACATGATATTCATACTTCTACTGAGATAGGCCTTTAGTCATGGGGTCCGCCATGTTCTCTTCCGTGGACACTCTTCTCACTGCAACTTCACCCCTTTGATAGAAATTCCTCAAGAGGTGATACTTCCGGAGTATGTGCTTTGTCTGTTGATGTGACCATGGTTCTTTTGCAAGAGCCACCACTGCAGTATTATAACAATACAATGTAATGGGATCTTTACTGCTTGGCACCACATCAAGCTCCTGGACAATGTTCTGAATCCAAACAGCGTCTTTGGATGCATCAGAAGCCGCTATATACTCGGACTCCGCTGTAGAATCGGCGACAACTGGCTTCTTTGAACTCTTCCAGCTCACAGCTCCTCCATTGAGACAGAAAACATATCCAGATTATGACTTCAGATCATTCTGATCTGTTTGAAAACTAGCATCAGCATACCCTCTGATGACAAGCTCCTCGTCTCCTCCACATACCAGGAACATATCCTTAGTTCTTCTCAGATACTTAAGGATGGTCTTAACAGCAGTCCAATGTTGTTCTCCTGGATCTTCTTGATATCTTCCTACCATGCTCAGTGAATAGGCAACATCAAGCCTGGTACATAACATGGCATACATGATGGATCCTATAGCTGAAGCATATGGGATCTTCCTCATCCTATCTTTCTCCTGTTGTGTCTGGGGACACATTTTCTTAGAAATATGTAAGCCATGTGACACTAGAACCAATCCCCTCTTGGATTTTTCCATACTAAATCTCTTTAGTATCTGGTCAATGTATGTACCCTGACTTAGTCCAAGTAGCCTTTTGGATCTATCACGAATGATCTTGATCCCTAGAATGTTGGCTACTTCTCCTAAGTCCTTCATGGAAAAAACACTTGTTCAACCAGTCCTTAACTGACTGTAAGGCTGGTACGTCATTTCCAATAAGCAATATTTCATCAACATATACCACTAGGATGACGACCGCATTCCCATTAAACCGCTTATAAACACATGGCTGACATTCGTTCTTAATGAAACCAAATTCCTTTATGGCTTCATCAAATCAAATGTTCCATGAGATGGATGCTTTCTTTAATCCATAAATGGATTTCTGCAACTTGCAAACCCGTTTGGCTTCACCTGGTTTCACAAACCCTTCCGGTTGTGTCATATAGACATCTTCCTGAAGGTTCCCGTTAAGGAATGCTGTTTTGACATCCATCTGCCAAATCTCGTAGTCATGGTAAGCTGCTATGGCAAGTATGATTCTTATGGATTTAAACATGGAAACTGGCGAGAAGGTTTCATCATAGTCAATTCCTTGATGCTGTCTGAATCCTTTAGCCACTATCCTTTCTTTATAGGTGCTAACTTGACCTTCCATGTCCAGCTTTCTTTTGAATACCCATTTGCATCCAACAGGCTTTACATCAACTGGCTCATCGACCAGAACCCAAACTTGGTTCTGATACATGGAATCCATCTCAGAATTCATAGCTTCTAGCCATCTTGCAGCTTCTGAGCTTTCTACTGCTTCCTTGTAGGAGAGAGGTTTATCATTGTCCAACAATAATTATTCACCATCCTCGGTGACTAGGAAACCAAATCTCTCTGGTTCCCTTACCTCTCTTGAGCTCCTACGTAGTACTTGTGTTTCTGGAACCTCTTCCACGGGGACATGTGGAACTTGTTCATGTACCAACTCCTGTGTATCTTGAGCATCAACTTCATCGAAGTCAATCTTTCTCCCACTATCCTTCTTGAGTATGTGATACCTCTCAAGAAAGACGGCTTGTCTGGCGACAATCACTTTCTTGTATTGGGGGTTATATAGGTAATATCATTTTGTTTCCTTGGGATATCCTATAAAGATACACTTCGTGCCCCGGTGTGCTAGTTTGTTGCCTGAGAAGGCCTTAACAAATTCCTCGCATACCCATACACGTGTGTGCGACAAAATGGGTTTCCTTCCATTCCATAACTCGGATGGAATTCCATTTTCCGCCTTAGTTGGTACTCGGTTTAATGTGTATGCTGCAGTTTGTAATGCATATCCCCAAAAGGATAATGGAAGATCCGCATGACTCATCATCGACCTCACCATGTCCAACAAGGTGCGGTTCCTCCTTTCACTAACACCATTCCACTGTGGTGTATAAAGAGGAGTGAGCTGAGATAGAATCCCAGACTCCCGTAGAAGATCGATGAACTCTTGGTTCAGATATTCTCCACCTCGATCCGATCGAAGCTTCTTTATCTTCTTACCAAGTTGATTCTCAACTTCATTCTTGAATTCCTTAAATTTCTCTAAGGACTCTGACTTATACCTCATTAAGTAGACATAGCCATATCTACTCAAATAATCAGTAAAAGTAATAAAGTAAGAATATCCACCTCTAGATTCTACTGGAAATGGTCCACACACATCTGTGTGTACCAATCCTAGAAGCTCTGTGGCCCTTTCACCTTGTCCACCAATAGGTGGCTTGGTCATTTTTCCTTGTAAACAAGCGTGACATCTATCAAGTGGTTTTAGCTCAGTAGAGTCTAAATAGCCATCTTGGCAGAGCTTTGTCAAGCGCTTCTCGTTCACATGACCAAGGCGGTGATGCCATAACTGGGTGATGTATGAGTCATGTGAGTTTGTTTCCTTATCGATTGCCAACACTTGGTTTTCATAATTTAATACATACAAACCATTATTCAAATGGGCCATACCATAACATACGTTGTTCTTATAAAAGAGAAAACCCTTATTTCCAAACTTGAAAATAAATCCATCCATATCCAAACAAGACACAGAAATTATGTTCTTGGTAAGACTAGGCACAAAATAACAGTTTTGTAAAACCAAAATCATGTCAGTTGGCAATGAGAGGTGATAGTCGCCAATAGCCAACGCAGCCAGCCTTGCGCCATTGGCAGCTCGAAGATCCACCTCTCCTCTGGCGATTTTTCTAAATCTACTTGGTTCCCGCATTTGAATACAGATGTGATCCCCACAAGATGTATCTAATACCCAATGTGTATAAATAGAAAGATTACACTCGATAACGAACACACCTTTAGCATCCCCACGCTTCTGGGTGCAATTCCTCTTCCAATGGCCCTGCTTGCCACATGAAAAACACACTGCCTCCCGTTCCTTGCCCTGCCTCTGGATCTTCCCCTTCTTGGAGGGACGGTGCTCGGGGGATTCAGACCATTTATAAGTCTTTGTCCCCTTTTCCTTGTCCTTCCTTTTCTTGTTCACCATAAGGACCTCGGGTTTGTCACGCCCCATGTCCTTATCTACTTGGCGAATCAAGGTCAGAAGCTCTGATAGACTCTTCTCATTTCAGCTCATGTTATAGTTAACAATGAAGCTAGAGAAGGTCTTGGGCAGTGATGATAGGATGAGATCAGTACGCAACTCATCCGGGAATTTAATCCCTAAGATGTCCAAGTGTTCAATGTAGCCAATAAGCTTGACTACATGAGGCCCAGCTGGCTCAGACTCTCCAAGCTTCGTGGTAAACAAAGCATTAGAGATCTCATACCTCTACTGTCTCGCCTTATCTTGGTAGAGATCTTTAAGGTGAGACATCATGCTATACACATCCATGTTTTCATGTTGCTTCAAGAGCTCATTAGACATAGCCGATAGCATGAAACACTGGACATCTGTGGCATCATACATGTGTTTCATGTAGAGAGATAATTCCTCATCACTAGCCTCTTTCCCAGACGCAACTGAAATAGGCTCTTCCAGCACATATAATTTCCTTTCGTGGTGAAGGACGACGCGTAAACGCCTCTGCCACTCTTGGAAATTGGTGCCGGTGAGAAGGTTTTCTTTCTCGAGTATGGTGTGCAATGATATGTTTGAAGTCATTTTCTTGTCGTTTCTACAAATTAAGATGAGCAAAGGTTTAGTACTTTATTATAAAATTTGAGACAAATAAATTAATACTTATTAGTCTCCCACTATTTTATCAAAATCCAATAGCCCTCACCATTGACTTTGGAATATTCTTTTTCATGAATATTCTAGTGGAAAGGATCCATATTGCCCTTCGCATTACCCCAACTAGGGTTGGTCAAGCAACTTGAAGGGTTTTAGGTAGGAATTCCAAATTCCAACTGCATTAACTCGCAGTTCCTTGATCCGCTGAGTGTACTCCCCAATCCTGAAATCCTTTTTTTGGATTTCCTCAACCTTTGCCCCTTGGTCACACCAAGTCCTGCTGTGGCAGTCAACCCTTGATGCAAACCAAGTTAAGTCAACCCAAAACCTTAAATTAGAATTCCCTGATAATTGAAAGCACCCCAACTAGGGTTGGTCAAGCACTTTGAACTATGGTTCAATTCTAACCAAGATTATGGAAGGCTATACCGACTTAATATTTATCTTGAGGGATTTTATCCTTATACGTAAATTGCCATTTTATTATCTTTGATTACATGCTTGTTAATATTAAGTGGGATATACTTAAGTGATTAACCATGTCTAAGATAATATTTATGTATAAGCCAATTTTATTTTAGTTCCATCTTGCATGCTCGTTTAATTCATTAATTGTGTGATCGTGACAACACACCCACAATAAATAAACCATGAAACTGACAGAAATAAAATAAATGGTATGATCATGAGATTTTCTATTGGTTAGTTTATCTAGCGGTTGATAAACTAACCCAAGACCTAGGGGAGAAACACCTTGAACCTTTCGGGTTCGTGTCTACAGCTTTCCACCTGTCCACCTTTGTATCTCCATGGATTGGTTTCACCTTGGCTCCTGACTTGAGCCGCCTCCACTAGCTTGGGAGCTCCATCCATTACATATGCATTTATCTCACATGCAGGTGAGGGGTAAAAAGGGGTTTTTACATAAAATAATCCTTGGGCGCGCAGGCTCTACATATTAATGAGGAGATGGCTCGCAGGCCAACAAATTTAATTTAAATAAATAAATTAAAAGAAACCATTCTCATACAAAGGTCTCGGTCTAGCTCATGATCATCCATACATGCAAAGATAATTACGCATAAATAAAACTATCATTCAAATCTTTAATCGTTCTTGTTTAAGATAAATCACGCTCGAATCAATTAATTATCTTTAACTAATCAATCCTTTTATCTTAAATCAATTTTTTTAATTTCCTTGATATTCTCATCCATCATAATTTTAAACAAATAAATTCATTTAAAATTATCCTTGTACGTAACTTGTACCTTGGAGGAAACCTGGTGAATTCCCATTTATTACGCAGATGTTAAATTAAACACATATATATAAAACACCTATCACGTGTTGTGCCTCAGCTTTACGCCTGCACCATGGTACACGTCTCAAGGGTTTGTATAATATAATAATACATTTTAATAAATCTGCATAATTTGGGTGAGTACACGGCGTGTAGTTCCGACTACACGGTGTGTACTTTTTCTTCACCGTCCATCCGAAGTACACGCCCGGGGATAGGGCGTGTTAATGTACTTCGGAAATTTTTGGAGTACACGGCGTGTACAGTGGGACACACGCCGTGTAGTTTCCGCGTTACACGGTTTCCAGCCGGGCAGGCTATGTACGGAGTACACGACCCAACCCTAACCCGAAGGGACTACATGTCGTGTTCATTGGACCACACGGCATGTATTTCGGAAACCATGTGCCACCTGTTTCTGGTCAACACACGGTGTCTTAAATTCTTAGAAAGAATCCAATACACGACCTGATTTGGCGGATCAGTCAATGAATTGAACCTAGACTACACGGTGTGTACTTCTGAATACAGGCTGTGTATTCTGGTGTTATACCGCCAGAAACATTTGGCTCCTCCGGATGAGTTCCTCTATTTTATTTTAATCAAAATTAAAAGAAAAATCCGTTTCTTTGAGGTGAACGAGAAGCGAGAGAGGAGGAACAGATCTTGATATTCAGATTTCCAGAACGATTAAACATGAATTGAAATAACTAAATTATTAAATGCGTAAATAACCAACAAAAAACTAAATAATTATAACCAACGATATAACCTTTCTTTGATACCACTTGTAGGTTCCGGGCGTAGCGGAAGCGCGTTGGTGGGTTTTCCCGACTTTAATTTTAGCGTTAAACAACGTTCAATCCGAGATCCGTCATGATATAAAACGCTGAATCTTTAGAATAGAACGAAGAATGAAAAGAAAAGAAGAGTCCCAGAATCCTTGAGGAGGATCATCATATGTTGATTATAATTAATTTAATTAATGCATAAGAATTACCTTGTTGGAATTCTTTCTTCGTTGATGTGTCCGGTCACGATTCGGTGATCCGTTGTTGCGTCGTAGAATCCAAGTGTAGGATTCCTCTAGCAGTGATCCACACGTGTGTCACGTATCTCCAGACATCACCGAAGAGATCTCCAGGTGCTAGCGCGGAAGAACCTTTGCTTGCGATGTCTGCCTTCGACTGCCTTGATCTGGTGGAGGATCTTGCTCTCGTAACTTGAGGGTGTTCTTGGTGGAAAGGGAATTCTCTCTTGGCTTGAGAGTATTTCCAAATCTGTTGTGCACAACAATGGCTCTTCAAAATGTTGGGGTTGTGAGGATATTTATAATCATGTTTGAGGTTAATAGAGTTATGACAATAAATAAACCTGTTACGCATTTTATTTATTTCATTAACTCTTATTGAAAACCCCCCCATGTCGAATTATTAATTCCTTGACATGCGCCCACGTTGATTATAATAAATATCATTTAATAAAATAATATTAATTCCTCAACATCCCAACTGGAAAAACTACACGGCATGTAATAATTAATACACGGCGTGTACTTGTTTTCCATAAAACTACACGGCGTGTATATTTAATATACACGGTGTGTACTTTTATTTTCCATTTTCTCCACCACATTTATTAGACCTTGAGTAATGACTATTTATTTCTTAAATAAATTTATCTGCATTACTCGCTAATAAATATATTATTTCGTCCACAATATATTCTCTTGAATAACTAGTGTAAAATAAATGTGATCAGACATACTTAAATAATTATTAATCCACAGTCGGGAATAATATTTATTTAACATGTTAAATTAATATTTAACTGAGATACATGGACACACTTAGTGTGTGACCCTCTAGGCCTCTTTCTCAGTGGCATTAGGCTGAGCCTGCCTAAAGTCCAAGGTTAGCGTCTAGAAACACGCCAATTCACCCATAGAGAAAGAAGTTAACGCCGCAATGACATGTTACCTCCTACGAACGCTTACTGTGTAATATAATCCCTTTGTCTCGATATCTCCAATCAAGCGGGTTGCATGCTAGTGCCATCAACCCATGTGCTTGATTATTATTTCTTTGACTTCCCGGAATTGAACTTGCCCATACCTTACCATGGTCATGGATTTAATTAGGATATATCAATTCTATCAAAGGGCCTGAGATATCTACTTCCGTTATGGAACGGAAGGTACAAATCCTTTCTCGCATTATCTATTAATGTGGTATTACTCATGACGCACCCAACGTATCCTACCTCGCTGCAAACAGTGTGTCGTCACAGTTTTCGTCAAGACATCTAAGTGTGTGAGTTGTAATACCCATTAATAATAATCTTAAAGATTAAGGATCAATACACACGTCCGTAGATAGGAACATCCAATGACACTATGAAATGTGGATTTCCTACTGGCGGGTCTCGTTCTCATAATATCCTCCTAGATATTACCAAGGGCGCACACCATGAGAAGGTGCCTCAAAGTTTTATGAGTCCTCACCCCTAATGACCTGTATTATTTGTGTCCCTCAAATAATATCATCCGTCCATAGAACATACATTCAAGAAAAGTGTTATGGATCTTCCGGGTTCTCATCATAGCAGGGATCCGCTATGACCCTTTAATGCAACAGTTGTTCTTAGGACATTATCACATGACATGTCACGCAGAAGAACAATCAAGATGTGATAAGGCTTTTATTTAATGAATACAGTACAAAGTAGTTGGTTCTAGACCACCAACTCCAACAGAACCGTGGTACATTATATTTGTAAAGGATGTGAAAAATGATTTATGGGCCAAGGACTACAACCATAAATATTCATGGTGTTCCATACTTATTTTTTAGAACACTGAGATATATATTTATTTATTTTCTTGTGGTCACTGAGTTGTGGGTCTGGAAATACTACTTCAAATACCCATGGGGTACCAGATTGCTTCTTTAGTCCCCCATTGTATTTATGTAATCTTGGAAAGAAATGAATAATTAAGTCCCATGAAATAATGATATTTTAAATTCTGATGTGGTACGTCCAGACTTCGACATGGTCTTACATTGTTATGGTTGGTTTGGGTGTCACTCTGAACCCAAGGGCCTAAGTGGGTAATTAATGAATATTAAATGTGAAAAATTTTTAGTTTTTCCTTTTTAATTGTTGATTTATAAAATTTTATACACTCTTTTAGACTTTAAATTAATTTATACATTTTTCATAGTGATGTAATAAGTTGTAATCGTAGAATTTTTAGGCAACATGGTCAATGGTTGAATAGAATTCATGTTTTCAGTACTTGATATGGGAAGGAAGCCTATGTTATATGGTTGAGTTGGGATTTGGTATGGGGCATGGATGAGGTAACCAAATATGATTTTAGGTCCCATTAGAGAGTTTAAATAGGGTCTTTATTTTTTGTTTTCATTTGATATGTGACACATATATGGGATAACATATCTACGGTCATATTTCCCCACATTTCACTCATCAGGTGATGTTTGATGATTAATGTTTATAGTGTTGTCTTGGTTGTTGTTAATTATAATTTGGTTGTTTTTTAATGATTTTTAATATATTTTTACTTTGATAATAATGGTATAGACCCTCCATGTTACATATTAGTCCTTTAATGCTAGTTTGAAGCCTATGGAATAGAGAGAGTCATGGCTAAGGTCAGGTGATAAACCGGCCCGGGGCACTGACATGTTGAAATTGGGTCAGAATATCACAATATCCTTAGTTATTATTAAGTACTTAAGGATATTATTTACATCAATCCAATCACTCTCACCAGGACTGGATTGGTATCTACATGTAGCTCTCAAATTATTATCGACATCTAGAATATATGGTATATCCAATGATTGATTCATAAAGAATTTGATGCCGACTTTTTACTCTTTATATTAATCTTTAATCTTCCTAAGAATCATTCCATAAAACACTAGTAAAGAATGTTTTCTCATGTTTTTTATGCTAAAAATATTTATCACGTTAACAATATATGTGTTCTAACTCTATCCAAGAAACCACTTAAATATATATATATATATATATATATATATATATATATATCTTTATACCTAGTATATAGGATACATCATTTATGTCTTTCATTGAGAAAATTACCCTACCATGTATTTATAGTGTATAAATTTTTTACATCATTCCTAATAAATGGCATACCATAAACATAAAATATAAGAAATCTCTCAAAAATCCCAATAATATAATTGTATACGCATGACTCATAATGGTTTTTTTGAATATAAACTCTTTGATTAAATCATAAAAAATTATATTCGAACTCATAATAGCTTGCATCAATCCATAAGTGGACTATTGTAACTTGAAAAACCTATAAAACTCATTTGAAACTTTAAAACCATTAGGTTGTGTCATATACACATCCTCAACTAAATTCCATTTAAGGAAATATGTTTTTATATTCATTTAATATATATCCTGCTTAATAAGAGATATTAATACAAGGAATATCTTGTTATAATTTATCATAGAAATCAGTGAAAATATATTTTCATAGTCAATATGATGAATTTTTATGGAACCACTTTACAAGATGTGTTCTTTATTGGTAGAAACTATATCATACATAACATTTTTCTTATATAAAATACATATTAACCCTCTAGGCCTCACTCTTTTAGGTGTATCATCCACGATTTAAACGTGGTTAGTGTATATGGAGTTCATTTCTAAATATATGGATTTTAATAATTTCTCAAAATTAAAACTCTCAATAGTCTCTTGGTAGATCATAGGTTAATCAACAATGAATACTACTTTATCAAAAAAATTCACAATTAATATTTACCTCTTTGAATATTGATTGATCATCTATACCATTTATTTTCTTGTGTAACATTAGTTAGTTTTTCTTCTACGATGCTTTGTGGAACTGACTCAACTTCCATCGTTGGAACACATCCATTTTGTTGGTATTAAAATTCTATATGTGAAAATTTTCTCTCATTAACGCCTAAACGTTTTTATTCTTCTCAATTAAAATAATTCATGAGGCCCTAAACATTCTTGTGTTTAATGGGATTAAAAAATAAATATCTCACTATATCTTTGGGATAATAACTAAATACACGTTTCTCTAATTTAGGGATAAGTTTATTGGAAGATAAATGTAACACATCTTCTTCAAAACCCCAAAATACTAATGAATTTAATATTAATATGTTTCCAATTTTATATCTCATAGGATGTCTTTATGAATTATTCTGATGCAATGAAATTAAGTTATAATGCAATAATTTTCAAAGCTTATCCCCATGATTGATGAGAAAGGTCACAATGACTCGTCATTGATCAAACCATGTCCAATAGTGTATGATTACTCCTCTCATATAATCCATTCCACTATGGTGTTCTTAGAAAGTGATTTGTTGGATAATTCTTCAATATCTCAAATGATATGGGAATTTATAACTCAAGTATTCACCACCCCGATCTAATCATAAAATATTAAAACTTTTTCATATTTTATTATGTACTACATTTTAAAACTACATAAAATCTTCAAAAATTTTATAATTTTGTCCCATCAAAAACACATAGTCATACCAACTAAATTAATCAATTAAAATAATGAATTACATAAACTTACCTCTTTCTAGAGTACTCATTTACTCTACAAACATCACAACTTATGAGATCTAATATTAAAATAACCGTTTATCCTTTTCCACTAAAAGTTTATTTTTTCACCTTTCCTAATATAAAATATTCACAATAATTAAATGATTAAAAAACAAATGACTCCAAAAATCCATTTCAATGGAGTCTATGAATACATTTCTCATTCATATTTCTAAGGGGACGATATTAAAGCTTGGTAGAGTTAAAATAAATTTTTACCTTATTATTTTGAATGTTGTAGATATGATTATCTATATCCATATTGTATAAACCATTTAATATGATCCCAATTACATAAAAATTTTCATTAATATATATATAATAAATATTTTCCTCAATAATTTATAAAAATACCTTCTTTTAAAAACATGATACATAAATAAAATATCAATTTTTGGTGGGGATATAATAATAGTTATGAAAATACAAGACTAATAAACATGGTAGAAATAGATAATTATTTTTGACTTCAAATGTTGTAACTCTTGCACCATTTCTAACACATATGTATACTTATCCTTTCTTCAATTCCCTCCTATCTCAGAGTCTGAATTTATCTACACAAATATGTGATGCACAACTGATATCTAATTCCCATGAATATTTTTATAAATAAAAAATTGTTTTATATATCATACATATGAGAGATATCAAAATTATAAACATGGTTCATGAAATAATCAATTATAAAGGATTATATATGGGCGAGTGTCATGTTTTAAATATTTTTAATAAGGACTTTTAATGAAATTACTTCCATAAAAAAAATTTGAACACATATATTATATCTATTCAATGATTCTTGTACTATATTTCATTATTATTTACACCAAGTATCTTTTAAATAATCTATAACTCTATCTGGAAGAAACCTATTAGAAATCATATCATATATTAGTCTTGGATAGCTAAGTGGAAAACTCATTACTGAAATCCATCATATGGATTCTTTCAAATCTATTTTTATGTTATCCCAATGGTTAGTGTTTCCCAAAAAATAGTAACATAATGTAAATTCCAAGATCAAAGAACCTAATAGTTAGGGTCACCTTATTACATTCTTGAATTACACAACATAAAACATGAGAACCTAATAGTTAGGGTAACTCATATTGAATGGTGGAGGTCTTGAAAAGTGAAACATTAGAAGGAATCTCACACTTAATATTTGAGGGTTTTTAAAAATTTGGTCCAATTTAATATACATCACATTTCATCTCATGAAATCTTTATTATATCATATTTTATTACTTTATCCATGTATAGGTCTAATGATTTACTTTTCAAATCTTTATTACATTTACAAAATTAATATTTTTAGACCTTGTTAATGTTAAAATTTTTACACAACCCACAATTCGTATTAATCACCAATATATTGAATCCAATCATATCTATACATATCTGAATCTATACAATGTATAAGGTATATGTAAATTTCAAGTAATGGTTTTGAATAATTTGAGGTTGATAATCTCCACATGAATAATCCCGGAGATAGATATATCCAACCTATGCCTTTCTAGAAAAAATATTAAGCCTCTAGGATAGTAGGAAGTTTAGCCCAAAGTATCTCTACCCATGAATACATTACTGAAGATAGAATCTGATTCATCGTAACTCTAACAGCTAATGTATACGACATATAGTCAATAATTACCCTTAAGCTAATAACTTCAACTATAAATATAGGTAATGATAGAATAAAAATAAATATTATATTGTCATATCTAGCATGTAATGTATGGAATGGAAATTTATAAGGAAAATTTTATCACAAAAATCAAAGTGTACATTATATCCATATTTCATTAATAATTTATAAATATGAATATTCAAAAAATAAATAAAGAAATAAATATAAATTTTATTTATTTTCGAAACCTGATATATACATACATACATTTGATATTTTAGTTAGGCATGAAAATATCCGCTTTATAATGCCAGATTTTATTAATTTATAAAAAATTTATAAAATAAAATAAATTCTATAAAAAAATATTAATTTTTTAAATTCTAGGATATAAGGTATTTTAGAAAAAATATGAGATTATATCTATCCTAAAATGTTACACATATGATAATGGATGTCACATAAAATAGAAAAGCATATACATTATATATGGTTTTTCATATTTAATTTTTTCATATGTAAGAGGTTTTTCCTACAAAGAAAAAAACCTTACATCTGTGAAAATTTATTAAGTAGAAAAAAAATCATACATATAAAAATAAATCCAAATTTATAAAAAAAGAAATATCTCACACATAGGTAAATCTCTTACATATGGAAAAATTTCCAACATATCACGGAAAAACCTTATGTTTCACTATATGTAAAATATATCAACAAACCAAATATCTTACATATTGATCCATATTTGAGGATATCAAATATTTCATTATTATGGTTTGAAAAATTGTTTTCACACAACCTTGGTTTTATTCGTAGACTACAAAATCTCATATTATAGGAAAACACACAAAATATATTTTTTTTAATGTTTCATATATTATTATATACTAAATTCATACAGTAAGAAAACATAAAACTATAATTATGATATCCTACATCATAAATCCAGACGATCCAACATCTGACATTCAACCACACTATGATATGGATCAAGAAGATTATGATATACATGTTCTATACAAAACTATTAAAAGAACATATTTATTTATTGATGAACCTGGCTATGATACCATTGATGGGATTTAGAGTATTATCTAATGATATTTTAATTTAAATAATCCCTAAAAATTCATGATCAATAATTAAAAAAAATCAATATTTAAAGTAATAAAATAAAAATAAGAATACCATGATTATAGTTTTCTTTATATATATTAAAAATTATGGAGTATGATTTATTGGAATAAATAATAAACTACCAAATGATTCTCACCTCAAAATATGGTACACCATCCACTAAGATCATTGTTTATAAGAATAAGACCCCAACACCCAAAAGGTGTTCTAGTGTCTTATCTGCAAAGACAAATGGTGATCATGAAGAAAGAGAGATTAAAATATAGTATGTGAGCATAAAAAATTAACCAATGTTAGATATTATACCTTATATAGGATCTATTCATCTAATTATGATATTTTATCATTGGATTCCATCACATGTTAGCCTAAAAGAATTACGATAATGAATTCACCTAGATATTTTTTTCATTTGAAAGTTTTAAATGAAATTATATGATATAAATGAATCAACTAAATGATTGTTAGATAAAGGTAAAAAATAGTAAAATGAAAGTAAATATAGATGCACTTGATATCATATATAACTTATCTATCATACACAATGATAGATTTCAGTCATATTCTATGAAATGAGCAATGACATTCCCATATTTATGATTACAATATCGGGTATAGTATATAATATTAAATTATAATATTAATAAATTTTAAAAAAATTAACCTAGCCATTAATAATAAATTTATAGGGAATTACTATTTATTTATATATCCTTTTTCATTTAATATAAATCATCAATTAGTCTAAAAATAATATGATAAATTAATGTAACACATAGTATTTTCTATTATACAATATGTTCAAACAAAACAACACCTAGTATGATGCATGAGACTCAATAATTTGTGACTAACTCAAGTGTGAAAGATTAAAAGTATATCGAACTACCCTTGGGAACTCCAGCTTTCATTATATTTATGAAGAACATACAAATTTATGGGTTACTTCCCGAGTCCTGATTGTCTTATCTTCTTGATAGTCTCAATTACCTTACCCTTTATCCCTAGATGTGGTATCTCATTCCATTTTGAAATGTTTTTACCCTAATAGTTATTTTGTGACCTGATCACATCATCAAAACACATCAGCGACACCACCCAATCATTAATGTCTGACATAAACATTGAAGATTAAATAAAGTAAGAAAGTTAGATGGTTTCCCCCCTAATAATTTAATATGTGATCATAAAGAGATATATACCAACATTATCTTGAAAAAAGGTTATTTAAGGTCACTTTGGGCATAACCAGTTAATTTCATAATCATAGGAGGTGAATAATCTATAAAATATTCCATAAATTTGATGTACACTCATTATCATGAACCAAAAATGTATAAATAATCCCAAAATTACACAATGTAATTTATGTTATAAAAATATTATATAATAGTCCAGTAAACCAAACGTTTCCCAATAAATAAAACATTACTCTCTCTATTGGTGTCCCCCATCATGAAAAGTAGGGACCACTCCTTTTTTCTCTATACACACCCTCTAAAAATTGAAAAAGGTAACATCCATTCCCCAAATTCCAAGTGAAAAAATATCTTATTCTTAGGAAATCATCTTTACCATAGGTCATGTACAAACATGGTCTTCACATATCCTAAGAGGGGATTATGTATGGTTTGAAAGTGACATACCCAGTAGGAAGTCACCACCAACCCTAAACCACCCATCATAAGCTAAAATGCATGTAGAAATAAAACAATACTAAAAAAATTGGTAGACAACAACTACCTGACATTAAATTATCTATTCAATCTAAAGTTTTAAACTAAACAATAACTTCTTATATAATGAGGGTTTATATATATCATTCTTTTTTAGGCTTAACCTAGGATATGAGATGAACAATAACTAGAGTTAGGGTGTATTACTAATCCCACTCAAGGGAAATGGAATAGTATATAAAAAAATCAAGAAAATCAAGAAAAACATCCCATTTCGGGATAGGGGAAGGGGAATTTGATTGGTAGGTAATTTTGAGCCCACCTATATAACTAAATGATTTTCAACATATTTTTTTACCTACGTACCATTTTATATAGGTATACATTATACCCATTACAAATGTAACTACCAAATTAATTTACTAAATCCAATACTCTAAACAAGATGATGGAAGCATTAATTCATACTTATACTAACAAACCTAGTAATTGGTTTTAAGCATGATTAAATTCATCCAATCCACAATCATAACTAGTATGTAAAAATTTTAATAAATTTTGAATACTTCTCTTGTTATGGAGTTAAGTTAATAATAAATGGTAGGAGTATGTTAAACATGTGATACTATCATGAAAGGATAATCAATTTTCATAGAATAATACATGTTTTCCAAAATAATTTCCCAAAAACATTATAGGATTAAAAAATTTATATTAAATTATATTTATTCTAGCATGTGTATTTTCCATCTCTATGCTTTTAGAATATGACATATGGATTTGGTTAACCTACAAAATTGATTATAGAGTGGTTATTTTGTGTTTAAGGAATAATAATAATCCTACAAATTAATACATAAATCAACCGAAGGTTAAAGGGGAAATTAGTTATTGAACAACCTTATAAATGAGATATAATATTGGGTAAGAAAAAAAATTTAATACCATGATACCACCCAAGTTTCCCACTCATTGAGACAAATAACAAATTATATTGAATAAATAATTTGTTTTCATAGGTCTTAAAGATAAAATATGCAACATTATAGATATTACCATGAGAAGGAGAAACAAATAATAAGATATGTGGTGGTCCACGGCCTTTCGATTTGAAGTGTGATATTTCATGAACAATCAAATCCATGATATACCACGGATTAAAGGAGGATTGAAGAATATGTATAATAAGTTGAGATGAGATCCTATGAAATGTATCTAAATTCAAATGGGAGTAAATTTACGAAGAAGATTATTTTAATCGGTTAATTTTGGTTCGAAAATGACCAAAATATTCATTATTAGGGTTTTTTCCTTGAGTCTACTGAGTAGACACTATAAATACATTGGGAACCTAATATATTTGATTGAATCACTAGATACAAAAACCCCCAAAAACTATCTAATATAATGTCCCTGGGTAATCAGTGTCTTCTACACCTCTCCTCCTTCTCCTTTGTACCCAAAACTATTCTTGAATACCTCTCGCACACATTAAAACTGATAATGAGACCTATAGTGGAATTAAAATACTATAATTATGTGGAATTTACTACTAAGATATGTTAGGGTATTTACAAAAACAAAAATCTATTTTGACTGTTTCTACTTAATAAAAAAAAATTGATTATCAAGTTAAGAAAATAAACCAGGACCCTAAGATTATCATTAAATAAAAATTAATCCCATTGATGACCAATTTCACCACAATCTGAATAGTGTAGTTGTATCCCATTCATATGACCACCATCTATTAGCTCTAGGACCTTGTGTAACATATAAAAAATCTCGAGTAATGGAAACTAAAACTTATAGTGAAAACCCTCTACCATATAGATATATTTTCACACAATTGAAATTACTATATTCTTGGTTAGTCCCACATTGGAAATAAGATATGTTATACAAAAATGAAACTGGTGTAAAACATTCATCATGGTACCCAAGGAAACTACTTTGTGAATACCATAATCTTTCTCGATAAAGGGACAATATACTCCCTACCATTAGATATTCTGTTAGGTTCATTGGATAAGAATATTTCGTCAATCATGACCCCTTAATTAATGTCTCTAAGTTGGGCCTCCCTAATTCATTGGAGAGGTATGACCCACCAAAATTATCCCAATTTAATCTATTTCCCTCTCTCTCATATCTAGTCCTACCAATCCATGGCTAGATACTCATATATCTCTTCCATCAGTTAGATGGAATTCCTTCCTAATGGAATGATCTTCCAGGCTTCTATGACAATACTATTATCACCTAAGCTATTAAAGCATAAAAATTAAGAGAGTCCAGCTACTAATCAACCCAAGTGGAAAATATGAATCATAATACAGAATATATTAATTTCCAGATTCTTGTTTATAGATATCTCCATATATTTTGTTCTATCAAATTAATCTTAGAAAAATATTAAAAACTCAACATGATTTCCCTCTAACTAAGATGATACATGGATGTGATCAAAAATCCCACCTCAACCCAATCCATGGGTCTTACAAAAATATCAAAGGTTTTAATCCCACCCAAATAGATCACCAAGAACTCATAATGTCTATATATATTCCTATAATTTTTTTTAGAATGACCTCTATATAAATTTAAAGATGATGATATACGAGCATGTGTTCAACCTTTAATAAATACTTCACCCCATTCCTCTAACTGAATTGGTCATTCTGAGCCAGAAAAAACAATTCTCTAAAAAGTTCCTCCTAGCCATACTAATATAACCATGATCAAGACTTGCTACTCAATAAACTAGAGAAGATATAAATATGATCAAAGAATGAAATTCTATGAGACAACTGATCTCTCTATAAGGTAATCCATGGAATGTCTTTTAAATAAATATACAAGAATTATTTCACTACTATATGAATCTGATCCTCCATATCATCCATAAACCATAATAATTTTTCTCTCTAAATGGTGAGTGATCATCCATAACCTCATAAGGGTTAGGTAAAATCATACTACTTGAGGGTATCAATCACCATTAATGGTGAATATAAATCAATATGATCAACTTCATATCACCAATAAATGAATAAAATCTCCCTATTCTATGTCTGATGTAACCAATCTATAAAAATGATGTAATAATAGGTTTGTTATTTAAAAAATTATATCATAAAAAAATTATCTCTCTCTTCTAAAAACAGTTTATCACTATCAATAAATGTGAGTATTCGAGTGATTACCACCAGTAGGGATCTCTAGACGGGGGTTGGTCTAGAAACACCACCGAAACATTTAATTCCTTAAACTAAATCGATATCACCTGTTTGAATTTATTCATTGAATAACTCTACCCACCACTCCTTCACCACCAAATCCTCTACCAAAAATACCTCATTGAATTCCATTGATCCTCCAATATAAATTCCCATGATCCAACATTTTTTTAATATAGAGGTATTTCTTGGCATCACTCTAGCTATCCTTAGGTAAATGATGACCAAAGATGATTTCATACTATTTCACTACTAACATAATTAAATACCAATAAATAATATCTCTCTCTACTTAGAAAATTCTCACACTATTGATAGATTTGAGTGTGAATGTTTTTTCAATCCATAAGAGTCCCTAGCTGGAGGTTGGGATAGAAAATCCCTTGGAATCATTATCTACTCAAAAAAAATAACACCTTATAATCGAATACATTCATTTCATACCACCTCTACCACTATTTCAAGACCAAATACTCTAAAAGAACCACTTTCTAGATGTTCATCAAGTATTAAAATGAAATTCATCTAACCCTAAAATTGTTTTAGTAGGGATGTATTTCCACTATATCACTCTAGACTTCCTTGGGCAAAGGATCACTTGTCTAAAACCTATAATGCATCTATTCAAGTAAAATTTCAACTAAAAACACTATATCATGGGATATATCATAGGTTGGGATGTATAATAGAATAATCCAATCTCAAATTATCTATCTAGATACCTTTTTTGACCTTTCATGCTTCAAGGAATCCATTATAAATTCTGTTATATGGTACCTCTTGAGGTTTAATAATCTTGATTCTTACTCAATCATGGTCAATATATCATGACGAAGGTCAAAAATATACTATACTCATTTCAACCTCAATGTTACTAGTTATAACACTTACATGAATGAAATATCAACCTACAGTCATGGTAAAATAACACTATGGTGAGTCTAATTAAACAGTATCGACCAATGGATTTCTATGATATGAAAGACTCAATGCAAGAGTCGTCATTTTAATTGACACTAAGTTCTTCTATTTAATTCTTATTGTGGTAATAATATTGTAAATATTTAATGGCTACAAATATTTTTTTATATGGTTTTAATTGACCATAAATGGATATTTAATGACATTTTATACATTATAGTTATCAATTTGTAATTTTTATATATTTTTATGATTTTAAAATTAATTAATAAAATTTTATTTTTATAAAATATCAATAGTGTCCATTTTGACACTATTCAATTATTTGACATTAAAAAAATCCTCACAGAAGATAAATTCCAAAAAAAACAATATTTAGTACACTAATATAATTTTATAGTCACCTATAAAATTTGTGTGTCATATATATTATTTCATATGATATTTCTTTTAATATTGTTAAAATTATTTATTTGATATTTCTATTAATAAAATTATTTTTACATCACTGTTGTGTCATAATTAATGGTAATTATATAACATATAAAAATTATAAATAAATTTCTATGATGTATTTAATTCTTTTATCTTTCTAGATACTATCTATAGTCTGTATTATAATCTATTTATCCATATATTAAAATTAATATGCTTATATAAAATGAGATTTTGATATTTTTCACATTCATTACTTTTTGTTACATTCATGTCATATTCATAGGTGTGTGGCCATAAAGTGATTAAATTTTAAAAAGTATATTATAATGGTATTATTTAATCATCCAATGGTATTTTTTACAGTTGTTAAGGTAATTTTTTAATATTATTTTTACATTTAATTACCAGATTTACCTTTAACCAAGGTAAAAAAAATAATTACAAAAGTTACTATTCATAATGACTAAAAATAAAAGTAGCCTATTAACATAATTTGGACCTACTGATTACAAATATGGAGTTAATTTTTAAAAATTCAATACATATAAGTTTTAATAATTAATTTAAAATCAATCCCACTGTCGAAATAAGAGAACAAGTTTTTTAAAAGTTAAAACATTGCAAAAGATTGAAATGTTATTCAATAAGAATTAAATGTAAATTTAATTCCAATTACATACATTATATTGATTGATAATAATATATTCTATTTAAATATTAAAATCCAATCAATATTATAATTTAACCATAAAAATTATCTCTATGAAAAAAGTTGTTTTCATGTAAAATTTAGTGTGTTTTTACTATTCATAAAAACATGAATGTTATCAGAAAATATCATAAATTAACCCAAATTAAATTTTTATATCCCTCTATAAAAGAAAATGTTACTTTATTTATATAAAAATTATTAATTTTTGAAAATATTAATTTAAAAGGGGGTCATTATTCAAAGGTGTAAGATTAACCTTTGTTTATAAAAAAATAAGTTTTTAAACAACAAGTAGGGTTTATTCACACCCTATGATTAAAATATCCCTTGAATGTATAAAAATATGTTTTACTCTATATATATATATCATTAATTCCATTACCAATAGTAATTCACTCAAAAATACAAATATCTAATTTATATGTTTTATAAATAATTGATAGCCAAATAATTTATAATAAATTTTCAAAAGTTAGTTATAATTATTCCAGCTAACCTAATGGATAGGCTATAAAGGTAATTTAATACTAAGAGAATATCTCAGTTTGTTTATACCCTCAATTTTATGCAACATAAGTTGTTGAAGAATAAAAATTATTTAATGAAAATATTTCCTAAAAAACATCTGGGTGTTACATTCTACCCCCCTTAAATTGAATTTCGCCCTAGAAATTCATCACATGGAAACAAAAAAATGATGATACCTCTCCCTCATCATAACCTGAAGTTCAATGTGGTTTCTTTAAATTGGTGGTTCCTCCATAAAAGTTTTACCATGTGAGTTGTCTTATTTGGTAGAACTTTTTCGCTACTATCTAGAATCTCTATCGTTTGTTCTTCATAAGAAAGATATTTCTCTAGCGGTATGACTTCGAAGCATAGTACAAGTGAAGAATTGGGTATGCACTCTCTCATTAGAGATACATGGAACAAACTATGATCATGAGAGAAATTTGGTGTAAGTGATAATTGGTATGATACCTCCACAATAAGATCTAGAATTTCCAAAGGACTGATATACCTAGGGCTCAGCTTTCTCATCTATCCAAATATCATTACTCTTTTCCAGGGAGATATTCCTAGACACACATAATAACCCACTTCAAACTCTATGTCTCTTATTAAGTTGTCAACATAATTGTTTTATCGACTCTGAGCTTATCTTTTGTGTTGTTGAATACATATGATATTTTCTACCATTTCATCCACAAGATAAGGTCCTAATAGCTTTCTTTATAAAAATTCATCCCAACAAGTTGGAGTTCTTCACTTTTTTCCATAGTGGGCTTCATAAGGACCCATCTAAATATTGTAATGAAAAATATTATTGTATAAAAATTCCACCAATTGTAGGTGTTTATCCAAACCATCTTTCAAATCCATAGAGCAATCTCTCAATATGTATTTCAGATTTTGAATTTTCCTCAAACAAATACCATATGTCTGAAGATTTTAAGAAGTGATGAAACATAACTCTTTATCTAGAGCATGCTAAGGACTTTTCCAGAACATCGAGGTAAACCTTGGATACTGATCTAATATAATGGAAAGCAGTACTATAGAGACCCTAAAATTCTGTATAATTTTTTTAATTATATGCAATTATTACGAGACTGTGAAAATTGACGGCACTTGATTCCAAGGGTTGGAGAGCCCAAAATGGAATTTTGAACATTTTTTAAGGTATGATCTGTAAACCTGTAGGCGGGATTTCCTATCATTTGTACTGGTTCTCAGATTAAAAATCACAGGGCACCGTTGAATTTGTAGTGCCAGGATTCACCTAAGACAAGATTAACTTCGATAGTTAATGGTCATATGAAAAGTTAATTTTGGACTTTTGAAAAAAAAAGTAACTAAAAGTTATTTTATACATTCATTAAAACCATTGAGTGATGGTGGCGGGACCACAGAGTTAGTCATCCATTATATTATGGTCATTAAAAGACCTGTTACACTATTTGTGTAACCACAACGCACGGTTAATTAATGGGTTCATTAATGAGCCACATTAATGAACCTAATGTGATAATCTTTAACCCTAAGAGTTAATCAATCCATTAACGAAGGGGATTTGACCACCATAGGAGAAATTTTTGACTAAGAGCCAGCGATCACTTCCTCTAATGAAGAATGGAGTTTTGAAGACACCCATTGAGGAATCGATCTGGAGTTTGAAAATCAGAGACAAACCTTAGACGAAAATGCATATGAATCTTCTTCTTCTTCCACAATAGTTTCCAACAAAATAAATGTAGGTGGTTTAATAGTGTATGATTTTAAAAGATTTGTATTCCTCATTTTTGAATAATATGAAGAACGCGGATCAACTGACTAATGGGATGATCCATGATTAAATCATTCTTACAGGTTGTTGTTGTGGGAAATTTATTTGGGTTAATCATTATCCTGAGTTGAATGATTCCTTCCAATGTTTTAACGCTAACACGAAGGGCACGAGCCGAACCGAATAAGTCATGGACCCTCTGATGAACTTCTTCTTAGTGCGTTCTTTGAGGTCGATAAACGACTGTATCAGTAATGTGATTTCAAGGGCCACACAGTGAAGGCGCAAACTCGGGAGGCCCGTAGGTGCAAACGGGAAAAAAATGGGCCACATGAGTATCTTTGATGGCCCGCAGAAGCACCCACCATTGCAACGGCACCGACAATGGAGGGTACCCAAACCCACTAAATGGGGACAACATTGCACACATGCATTTTGGCAGCATGAGTCACAGATAGCCAGGATGTAGTGGGTGGAACAGTGTGGTGTCAATGTGCCACGCGGGGAGATGAGAAACCTGCTCAAGCCGCTCTGCTGGTATAGCATCCCTCCATTTTATCACATAAACTTTCATTACATTTTACAAAATCGAGGATCTTTAAGGTTTAGTGTCTTGGAAACCAGGAACTTAAAACATGAAAACATAAAGCATTCTTCTTAAACACTTGAAAGGATTCTCCTCATGTTCATCCTATGTTCATTACTTCATCTCATAACTTGGGGGCATACATCAAAAAAAAGGGTGAGTAGAAGGCCCAGTAAGGGAAACAAGGGGAGACATTTAACATGTGAACTTGAGATACTTCAATAAGGTCATGAAAAGAACTTTAAGGCATGAGAAAGAAATCATGAGATATATCATAATAAAAATAAAATTTTTCATAACATGAATATGTGGCTACAACATTTAATATTGACAATCATTTCATTTCACCAAGGTCCATCCACAAGGTTTCATTAAAAATTACCAAGGTTATTCACCAAGGTATTAGTCTAAAAGGTCATCTCTAGAGATTAAGTATTTACCCAATGCATTGGAGCGCTATCTGGGTGCACCCTTGACATGTCTTTCTTATCATGTGATCCACATATATCATCATCTATCATTTCATAAACAACCCATATAGTATAAAAGAAATGGGTTTCATTTCATAATCATAACGTTTTAAAAACTGCTTTAAAGACATGATCTTTATGTCACTTTACACCCACGAAAAGGGAAAGCGGGTTTCATGTATGTAAAACCCAGAATTTAAAATAGAAAATTTTGGTATATATGTGAATACCCATATAGAAGAGATAGCTTTGAGTATTCAATTAATAAAATCAAAGAACTTTAGAAAAATTGAGAGACATTTTGAGGTGAAAATTCTGCAGCATAACGGCTATGTTACAGGGTTTTAGAAAACATTGAAAAGAGAGGGGACATGGGTAAAACATTCATAAATAACCCATAAAAAAGTATAGGGACAGAATATAAGGGATTTAAGAACATGTTAATGAAATTTGAAAATATACCATGTGAAATGAATAACATGAAAGGAAGACAAAAATAAGATTTCTCTTATGAAAATTCGGCAGCCTAACGGCGTCACATAAACTTCAACCAAAAATGAATTGATGAGATAAAATAGGGCCTCTCATCATATGAAAATAAAATATCAGTATGATAGATATATAGATCATACCACAAAAGAATAAAAAGGAACTTGAAATACTTTAGATGGAATTAGAACTCTGAAAAAGGAGAAAGGTGAAAGAACCGCTTAAAACTTTGGCAGCCTAATGACGCCACTTAAAACATCAAAATACTGAATTGAAGAGATCAAATGGGGTCTCTCATCATATGATCATAAAATATCAGTATGATAGATATAGATATCATACCCAACATAATAAAAAGGAACTTTAAATTCTTGACATTAAAGTAGAACTTGAAAACGAGAACGGTGAAAGAACCACTTAAAAATTCGGCAGCCTAATGGCGCCACTTAAAAAATCAAAATACTGAATTGAAGAGATCAAATGGGGTGTCTCATCATATGATCAAAAAATATAAGTATGATAGATATAGAGATCCTACCCCAACATAATAAAAATGAACTTGAAAGTCTTGACATGAAAGTAGAACATGAAAACGAGAAGGGTGAAAGAACCACTTAAAAATTCGGCAGCCTAACGGCGTCACTTAAAACTTCAAAATACTGAATTGAAGAAATAAAATGGGGTATCTAATCATTTTATAATAAAATATCAGTATTATAGATATAGAGATAATACCCCAACATTATAAAAAGGAACTTTAAATACTTGACATGAAAGTAGGACTTGAAAACGAGAAGGGTGAAAGAACCACTTAAAAATTTGGCAGCCTAACGGCGCCACTTAAAACTTCAAAATACTGAATTGAAGAGATCAAAAGGGGTCTCTCATCATATGATCATAAAAGATCAGTATGATATATATAAAGATAATACCTCAACAAAATAAAAAGTAACTTGAAATATTTTACATGAAAATAGATCTTGAAAAATGAGAAGGGAGAAAGAATCAGTTACAAAACTTTCGGCAGCCTAACCGCGCCACTTAAAACATCATAAAACGAAATAATGAGAGTAAGAGGGGATCTCTAATTATATGAAAAAGAAAAGTGAAGTAAGAGGAATATAAAATAACATACTTTAACATAAGAACATGGATCATAAAAGAAATTACATAAAAGAGATTACTTGAAAACAAAAAGAGAGGTTGGATCCCATACCATAAAACGTAACTCCTAAAACTCAATGGTTGGGACCTTGAGGGCTTGGGGGAACCTTGGTAGGACTCCTTGGGAGGTAATGAGACCAGAACTTTGTTGGTGGAGAGTGGGGAGTCTAATGGATGAGAGGATGGCTTGGTATTTATAGGGAAACTGAGGGGACAAGGCATTAATGGCCAAGGGACACCTCATTGGGGGTTTTGGAAAACCATGGGCTTTCCCATGGTATTTGCCCATGGTATTGGCCACTTGGGACACCTCATACCTTATCTTAATATTCATAAGTCGACCATATTGATTACATAATTAATACATCATTTAATGATGTCATTAAACACCCGTAACTTAAAAACTGTATTTTCACTATTCACTGAAAATTCATCTTTCTCAGAAAAATCCCAAAATTTCACCTTAACCAAATATCGACGCTCTGATTAAAATATGAACTCCATTTTATAAAAATAATTTTCTAAATATTTTTAATTTAATTTTTAAATAAAAACACTATTCACCGAAAATTCATTTTTTCAGAAAAAAAAACCCCAAAAATTACCATAACATAATATCGGTGCTCTGAGTTCAAAAATGAAATCCATTTTATAAAAATAATTTTCTAAATATTTGTAATTTAATTTTTAATTAAAAAACACTATTCACCCAAAAAAACTAATACTTGAATATTAAATTATGAAACTGTTATTTAACTAATTTATTGCATCACACTACTTAATCAAGGTGCCTAGATTATATTAATACTTTCTTTAAGTGAGATTACTAATCCATTTGGAAACATTACTAATCCTAATCATAAAATCACTATTCATAATTTACTATTAATCAAAAATCAAGTTGATCTTATTAGACTCTAAATTTCGTACTGAACATAATTGTAGAAGACCTTTTTTTGAAAATCATTACACATTTTTATTTTTTAAAGGTTTACATAAACATTTTTAAAATATCCTTTCTCTAAAATTCATCAAAAATGTGCGTACTATATTTATCCGAACATTTGAAAATTCATAAACTTCATCATAAGAAGAAATCAAAATTTTGATTTAAAATAATGGGTTAAACAAGGCAGTTACGGTCTCCTTACATATCACCTTATCACACCAGCCTAGGACCTAAGTGTAAGGTGTGCTTAGGTGAGAGAATCTGAGGGAGGCTCGGCCAACATCGCACGAGTAGTAATTTCTATCAGTTTGAACTTCTCGCAAAGGCAATTCCATTCTAGATTCACACGATGAAGTTAGGCTTGGGTTTGGTTCAGAGAAAAGCCCAGTGGTGCTACCTCTTTCCCAAGTTCTGTTAGATGGGATTTGATCGGTCCAAGACTACAGGGTGAAGCCATAGAATCTTCTTTCTATATTAATTAACCAAGATCACTTGTATTTAGAGACAAAAATCAAAACGTTTAGTTTACAGCGGTCATATTGACCAATGGTCATATAACAGTCAAAACTCAACGGTCTCATTTTAATTATACGCATGTTATCAAATGAAACATTTTTGTTGATTATAAAAATAAAATAAAATAACACACAAAATTAAGAAACAAGATTTATTCAAAATTTCATGTTGTTACAATCTTCCCCCCTTAAGAAATTGCGTCCTCGCAATTTTTAAAATTGGGTTTTGAAATTTCATTTAAAGTCCCACATCGTAAAAGGAGTCATTAAAACTATTACTTTAAAAGAAAGAAAGTGAAGTACAAAGGTCCCCCGAGTTAACCCACACTAGGATTCCATGTAGGAAAACATGGACATGGAGGAGAAAAAAAAGAGTCATGTTATGAGGGAGAGTGATAGAAAACATGATTAGGAGAAAGTTAACCATAAGAAAATCCAAAACTTATGATGTGTGTAAACGGTATTTGATTACCTAGATGGAAATTTAAACCAACAACGTTTTTGTTTTACGTTCCTTTTCATAATTTTGAGGAATTAATTTACTACATAGAATAAAAACATAAGAAAATATACCTACCTTCAAGTAGAGTTTCATCTTTTAATAAGTCTCTACCAAAACTAATATTTTCTCCAAACGATGAGAATTCAAAAACACTTGGTCTCATCAAAAGCACAAGAATAATCTTCTAGAGAATCACATAATCCAAAAAATATTAACTATCTATTTCTTCTATCTTTAAACATTATCCCAAAAACAGAAAGGGTAAGGTAAAATAAATCTTCAAAAAGAAAGAATCCCATAGGAATGGAAACTACTTTTAAATCTTCAAAGTTCCATGGTACAACCCAAAGTTCATCATAGACCATTCCATAAATAACTATACTTAATTCCTTCAAATAAACCAAACTAAGATTGAAACCCAAGTACGTGAAGGATTTGATAACATAGTCTTCCAAAATAAACTTCATCGTTCATCTCCAAAAAACATAAACCACTCCTAACATCTTATAACAAAGGTAGCTAACCTAAACATATTTTACCCAAGATAGGTTAATCATTACCATAAGTAACCTAAATTACTATAAGTCCACCTTAAATTCATCGATTCATCAAAATATAAGTCGACGTTTACTCCTCAAAGAAAATACCGTAGTAATCTATTTACCTCGATCATATAGGGTCCCCAAAATAGTGAACGTCTTCCAAAATAATAATCATCTTTTAATACCATAATCATCTCTGTCATATTAATACAAAAATCATCACATTTTCTATCATATTGGTTGTTGGGACATGTTCTTCAATTTCCTGCCATTAACTAAGAAAAGAAAGTACAATTAAGGGCTTAAATACTTATCCAATAATCATGAAAAGGAACTTAAAGCATATAAGGATAACTTGTAGAAGAAAAGTATACCCTAACTTGTGATACCCTAGGATCCCATCTAGGTTATCCATTATCATATATTCTTATGTGAATCTTTATTTTATTTTCTCTTTGTTCCTTTAACAATGGTTCATACTAAGCTTATGAATTTACCAAAGCATATCCCCCGGGAGTGTTGTAACCAAGAGTGCAACAAGGCCCGTTGTAGTGTACTAGTTCCTGTTTGATTCTAGCTCAAAGAGGTGTTTTTGGGTTTTACCCCTATGTACATTTGTTCCAGAGCCACCTCTACCTGCTCGTATCCAGACTGGGATGTATTTTCTTGGCAACCCATTACTCAATACTCACCAAAATACAAGGAAGATTTCCTATATATAAAATTTTCTATAGGATTATTCCTAAAGTTTTAATATCCTAATTTCCACAAATAACTAAACCATCCTTTGATACCAACTATAGCATCCCACCTTTTTATCACATAAACTTTCATTACATTTTACAAACCCGAGTATCTTTAAGGTTTAGTGTCTTGGAAACCAGGAACTTAAAACATGAAAACATAAAACATTATTCTTAAACACTTGAAAGGATTCTCCTCATTTTCATACTAGGTTCATTACTGTATCTCATAACCTGGGGACATATATCAAAATAAAGGGTGATCAAAAGTCTCAGTAATGGAAACAAGGGGAGACATTTAACATGTGAACTTGAGATACTTCAATAAGGTCATGAAAAGAACTTTAAGGCATGAGAAAGAAATCATAAGATATATAATAATAAAAATAAAATTTTTCATAACATAAAGATGTGGATACAACATTTAATATTTAAAATCATTTCATTTAACCAAGGTCCATCCCCAAGGTGTCATTAAAAATTACCAAGGTTATTCACCAAGGTATCAGTCTAAAATGTCATCTCTAGAGATTAAGTCTTTACCCAATACATTGGAGAGCTATCTGGGCGCACCCTTGAAATGTATTTATTATCATATGAGACACATATATCATCATCAATAATTTCATAAACAACCCATATATCATAAAAGAAATGGGTTTCATTTCATAATTATAACGTTTTAGAAACTGCTTTAAAGACATGATCTTTATGTCACTTTAAACCCACAGAAAGGGAAAGCGGGTTTCGTGTATGTAAAACCCAGAATTTAAAATAGAAAATTTTGGTATATATGTGAATACCCATATAGAAGAGATATCTTTGAGTATTCACTTAATAAAATCAAAGAACTTTAGAAAAAGAGAGACACATTTTGAGATGAAAATTCTGCAGCATAACGGCTATGTTATAGGGTTTTAGAAAACATTGAAAAGAGAGGGGACATGGGTCAAACATTCATAAATGACCCATAAAACAGTATAGGGACAGAATATAATGGATTTAAGAACATGGTAAGGAAATTTGAAAATATACAATATGAAATGAAGAACATGAAAGGAAGACAAAAATAAGATTTCTCTTATGAAAATTTGGCAGCCTAACGGCGTCACATAAACTTCAACCAAAAATGAATTGATGTGATCAAATAGGGTCTCTCATCATATGAACATAAACGATCAGTATGATAGATATAGAGATCATACCCCAACATAATAAAAAGGAACTTTCAATACTTGACATGGAATTTGAACTCTGAAAAAGGAGAAAGCTGAAAGAACCACTTAAAAATTCGGCAGCCTAACGACGCCACTTAAAACTTCAAAATACTAAATTGAAGAGATCAAGTGGGGTCTCTCATCATATGATAATAAAATATCAGTATGATAGATATAGAGATCATACCCCAACATAATAAAAATGAACTTGAAAGTCTTGACATGAAAGTAGAACTTTAAAACGAAAATGGTGAAAGAATCACTTAAAGATTCGGCAGCCTAACGGCGCCACTCAAAACCTCAAAATACTGAATTAAAGATATCAAATGGGGTATATCATCATATGATCATAAAATATCCTTATGATAGATATCTAGATCATACCCCAACATATTAAAAAGGAATTTTAAAGTCTTGACATGAAAGTAGAACTTGAAAACGAGAAGGGTGAAAGAACCACTTAAAAATTCGGCAGCCTAACGGCGTCACTTAAAACATCAAAATACTAAATTGAAGAGATCAAATGGGGTATCTCATCATATGATCATAAAATATCAGTATGATATATATATATATATAGATAATACCCCAACATAATAAAAAGGAACTTTAAATACTTGACATTAAAGTAGGACTTGAAAAAGAGAAGGGTGAAAGAACTACTTAAAAATTCGGCAGCCTAATGGCGCCACTTAAAACTTCAAAATACTGAATTGAAGAGATAAAATGGGGTCTCTCATAATATGATCATAAAATATCAGTATGATAGATATAGAGATCATACCCCAACATAATAAAAAGGAACTTGAAAGACTTTACATGAAAATAGATCTTGAAAAATGAGAAGGGAGAAAGAATCTGTTACAAAACTTTCGGCAGCCTAACGGCGCCACTTAAAACATCATAAAAAAGAAATAATGAGAGTAAGAGGTGATGTATCATTATATGAACATGAAAAGGGAAGTAAGATGAATATAAAATAACATATTTTAACATAAGAACATGGAGCATAAAATAAATGACATAAAAGAGATAACTTGAAAAGAAAGAGAGAGGTCGGATCCCTAACCTTAAAACGTAACTCTTAAAACTCAATGTTTGGGACATTGAGGGCTTGGAGGAACCTTGGGAGGACTCCTTAGGAGTTAATGAGACTAGAACTTCATTGGGGGAGAGTGGGGAGTCGAATGGATGAGAGGATGTCATTGGGGGAGAGTGGGGAGTCGAATGGATGAGAGGATGGCTTGGTATTTATAGGGAAAGTGAGGGGACAAGGCATTAATGGCCAAGGGACACCTCATTGGTTGTTTTGGCAAACCCATTGGCTTTCCCATGGTATTTGCCCATGGTATTGGCCAATTGGGACACCTCATACCTTATATTACTATTCATAAGTCGACCATATTGATTACATACTTAATACATCATTTAATGATGTCATTAAACACCCGTAACTTAAAAACTGTATTTTCACTATTCACTGAAAATTTATCTTTCTCAGAAAAATCCCAAAATTTCACCTTAACCAAATATTGACACTCTAATTACAAATATGAACTCCATTTTATAAAAATAATTTTCTAAATATTTTCAATTTAATTTTTAAATAAAAACACTATTCACCAAAAATTCATTTTTTCAGAAAAAAACCCCAAAAATTACCATAACATAATATCGGTGCTCTGAGTTCAAAAATTAAATCCATTTTATAAAAAAAAAATTAAAAAATTTTTAATTTATTTTTTAGTTAAAAAACACTATTCACCCGAAAAAAGTAATACTTGAATAATAATTTATGAAACCGTTATTTAACCATTTTATTGAATCGCGTTACTTAATCAAGGTGCCTAGATTATATTAATACTTTCTTTAAGTGAGATTACTAATCCATTTGGACACAGTACTAATCCTAATCATAAAATCACTATTCATAATTTACTATTCATCAAAAATCAAGTTGATCATATTAGACTCTAAATTTCATACTAAACATAATTGTAGAAGACCATTTTTTTGAAAATCATTACACATTTTTATTTATTTAAGGTTTACATAAACATTTTTAAAATATCCTTTCTCTAAAATTCATCAAAAATATGCATACTATATTTATCCGAACATTTGAAAATTCATAAACTTCATCATAAGAAGAAATCAAAATTTTTATTTAAAATAAAGGGTTACACAAGGCAGTTACGGTCTCCTTACATAGCCCCTTACCACACCAGCATAGGACCTAAGTGTAAGGTGTACTAAGGTGAGAAAATTCGAGGGAGTCTCGGCCAACATCGCACGAGTAGTAATTTCTATCAGTTTGAACTTCTCACGAAGGAGATTCCGTTCTAGCTTCACACGATGAAGTTCAGCTTGGGTTTGGTCCAGATCAAAGCCCAGTGGTGCTACCTCCTTCCCAAGTTTTGTTAGATGGGATTCGATCGGTCCAAGACTATTGGGTCAGGCCATCGAATCTTCTTTCTATATTAATTAACCAAGATCACTTGTATTTAGAGACAAAAATCGAAACGTTTAGTTTACAGCCGTCATATTTACCAATGGTCATATAACAGTCAAAATCCAATGGTCTCATTTTATTTATACTCATGTTATCCAATGGCCTGCGGGCCGAGTTTCCAGGTGGGACGGAACCGTGAGCCGGATCAGACCCATTGGCCAGGCCAGACCCGCAAACTAGGTCAGACCCGCGATCTTGGTCGGACCTGCGGGCCCTAATGGGCCGGACCATTACTGGACCGACCGGTCCTATTACCCTAAATGAGGCGTGTCATGAAATTCAGGTGTCCAATGGATGCACTATCAGCGGCATTGGGACCCTTGAGATTAGAATGTCATTTTATTATAATCCACTTGGGTTTTGGAGAACATTGGAGTGTGGCTGGGTTGGATCGAACCCAAATCCAACCGGGCCCTTAGTAATAAAATGGCTATAACTTACAGACTGGGCGTCCGATTGACACATCATCTATTGCGTTGTGTCGGACTCCTCATGTATTAATCAGGTTTTGATGATCACAAATCCTATTTAGTCTATAAACCATGTTAACTCTATATAATCTATCTCACATCAAATGCATAGTTGTTTAGTAAAATCTAACCAAATCTCTTAAGTAATATACACTCAGTTTGGTTACTATACACTATCTATTGATTAACTTTATAATTATTTCTCTGAAAAATGAATAAGATTAAGTAATTCCATAAATATAACTGCTTAAGTATGAATATAGATATTTTCCTAAGTCTGAGACACCGTGACCATGAGACACCGTGACCATGAGACACTGTGAACAATCAGACACCATGAACAAGTAGACATCGTGATCATAAGACAACGTGGCCATGAGACACCGTGAACAAGCATACACCATGAACAAAAAGACACCATTACATCTAGACACTGTGACATCCAGACACCGTGAACAAGTAGACACCGTGACATCCAGACACCATGACATCTAGACACCATGAACAAGCAGAAACCCTGACATCCAGACACCGTGACATCCAGACACCATGACATCTAGACACTGTGAACGAGACACTGTGATATCAAGACACCATGACCAATCCAGACACCGTGTGAAGGAGACACCGTTTCCATGACATACTATGACACCATTTTTAATATGTTTTTTCACCTTTCAATTTAATCTCTAACAGTCATATTTGAAGATTTTAATGCACTGAAATAATTAATATTTCTTTTTTAGTCAAGTACGAGGTATGAGGTGTAGAACACATGAAACCTGTTGGCTCAAACACCTGCACTTGAAGATAAAAGAGTAATGCAGCCCAGAAACCAAAAAAATAAGTGTGGCATGATACTAAAAAGTAGAACAATCTAGTGTCCATGTTCACGACAAAAAATAATACACTTAGATAATTCTTGAAGAAAAAATTGCTTAATGCAACTCAACGAGCTGAAGAATACATGAATCATACTAGAATCTTGAGGATATCTTTGCATTGTCAAACATCACGAAGAACACAAGCCAGATCTGTCTGACTTGCGACACTCTGTTTTTCATACAAGGACTTGAGTTCTGCATTTGCTTCATCTCAAGAAGTCCAGAGCTACAAAAACTAACACTCAGTGCACTTCTAAACCTATCTCAATATTTATACTCTATTGTGTATCATTTTATTAACATTCATGTAGTGTGTGTATCTGTATAACTACACACTTTATCTCCTGCATTAAACTGAAGGATACAAGATATCCTTACTCAAACATCTTTTTACACTTGTTTATACCCATGGATAACTGTAGAAGAGGGATCTGTGTGGCCTGTTTGTTTTTACCCATGAAGAACTTTAGAATAGGTCCCTGTGTGTCCTAGACAGTATTGTGTATTATTTTTTACCCTGATCCAGGGTGTGGATAATTTTTTTTCTATAAACTTCTTGGTGGTAGGTGATCACCAAGTGGAGTGGAATAGGTCTCAGCTTGAGACTGAACCTCTTGTTTCATATCTGTTGTGCTGCTTAATTTAGTCTTATCTGTTTTACTGATTTTCTGTATAATTTAGATATCACTAAATTTACTTTGATAGTTACTCTTGGAAAGAAGTTATAATTGTCTTGTCTTAGTATAATAGCTTCAAAAGTAATATTAATTACCAAAATTAAGATTATTGGGAACTAATCAATCATCTAAGAAGTTATTTATACAGTTGAACTCTCATAACAGTGTAACCTTGATTAACTAGGATATTTTTTTAATCTTTTGGGGAATCTTTTTAGAAATACGTTTTAACCAAAAACAAATTAGACACTCAAATTCACCCCCCCCCCCTCTTGAGTAATCTACTCTGACCAACATTTAGTATTAGAGGTTGTTTATTAAGACTTTGTTTAACCGTATTCAACTGTTATTGTAGTTGTACTTTGAAGATATATAAATTTCTGTTAATTATTAATTTCTAGCTCTTTTAATGTATTTTTGTATTATGGATAATAGATTGGAAGGTGCTGCAACCTACAGACCACCATTCTTTAATGGAACCAACTATGCTCAATGGAAAATGAAAATGAAAATGCATTTAGAGAATATGGGTTTTGAAATGTGGTCTTCTATTATATATGAATATAAGATTACTGCTACTGATATAATTACATGGGATCAACCTGTCAAAAATTCCTACAATTACAATTTAAAAGATATGAATGCTTTATACTGCTCCTTAGGAGATGATGAATTCAATAAAATTTCTGCTTGTAAAACTGCCCATGAAATTTGGGATACCCTGTCTGTCTCACATGAAGGAACATCTAGTGTAAAAGAAATTAGACTTAATACTTATACTATTAAATATGATAAATTTAAAATGAAACATGATGATCCTATTTCTAACATGTATCTTAGATTCAATGAGATTTGAAACACAATAATATCTCTTGGAAGAGAATTCACTGCCAAGGAACAGATCATGAGAATTCTCAGATACCTACCTGACAGATGGAGAGGAACCTCTGTCTCTATTAGAGAATCATGTGACATCAGCAAGATACCTGTAAAATAAATCATTGAGAAACTAATGATGTATGAAGAGGAACTGAAAGTCAATAAGTAAGAGGATGATAAACTAAAGAGGAAATATGTTGCATTCAAGACCACCACCTCTAAACACAAAGACAATGGGAAATTGGAAGCTTCTATTGAAAGTTCCAGTAGTGACCAATCATCAGCTGATAGTGATGAGGAGATGACTCAATTATCCATAAGCTTCAAAAAAATTACAAGAAGAATTAATTTTCTAGAATTCCTAACTTCAAGGTAAGATATGACCAAAAATGAAGTTGGAAGAAGGATTGGAAAATATTTCACAAGACTGATGAGATTGTCTACGATGAATGTAAGCGCAAAGGACATATCAAGGCTGACTCTCCAAAGTTCATGTACAAGAAGAGATATGAGGACAAGGACATGAAGTATAAAAAGGCAATTAAAGCAACCTGGAGTGCTTCTCAGGACATTTCAAGTGACTCAGAAACATCACTTGATGAAAAGGCTAATAAAGCCAATATGTGTTTTGTGACAAACACATATGAGCTAACACTAGACTTTCCTGTACATAATTACTACTATTATGGATATGATAGTGACTCTGAGAATATGACTAATGGTGAAATTTGTGAATACTTTAACATGCTTGAAGAAACATGAAATGAACTAAATGAAAAATATAAATCATTGAAGAAATAGTATGCTCTTACTGAGACTGTTAAATTTAAACTCACAACTGAAAAATAGAAAAAGGATCAACTGCTCAAAGAGAATAATGAATTAAAAATTCCTAATGAGAAGTTGAAGAATCTCCTAGAAAAGTTTACCAATGAGAAAAATACCCTTACTCAAATGCTAAGGAAAAAATTTCCCCTAAATACAACAACGGCATTGGTTATCAACCCGGAAAAAGAAATCTTAGTAGAACAAATTTTGTTTCAATATCTAGTACTATTCTATCCTATAAGACAATCATTTGAATTATTTAGTTATTTTGATACTACCTTTGGTTTCTATAATTTATATTGAAAAATAAAATCTGGACATGTCACATTTTAGGAAAGTCTCTAGTATCTTGGTCTAGTAAGAAACAAAATTTTGTTGCATTATCTACTACAGAAACTGAATATATAGCTTTTGGTAGTTTTTGTGCACAAATCATGTGGATGAAACACACATTACTATATTATGGATATCAATTCAGTCATGTACCTATAAATTTTGACAATAGAAGTGTTGTTTACATTTCTAAAAATCCCGTTTTACATTCTAGGACAAAGCATATTGATGTAAGACATCACTTTTTGAGAGATCGTTATCAAAACTGTGATATCAATTTGGAATTCATTGGTACTGAGTATCATCTTGCAGATATACTTACCAAACCATTAAATTGTATAAGAATATAATACATCATACATGAATTAGTCATGATAAATTTTATGTAATTGTCTTACTATTTTATATCTTACTGTTTCATGTTTACTATCTCACCGTAAAGTTAATGTTTATTGTCTCACCATAAAGTTTATGTTTACTATCTCCCCGTAATATTCATTCATTGTATCACTGTAAAGACCTGATATGGTCTCATCGTAATGATTCTTTATTATTTTTATTTACGAATTAAAAATGGTATCATGGTAATTATTCATTTCACCTTTATATTTTCCTACGCTTTTACTTTTGCGATGTTTGGTATTCTTAAATGATAAAATAAATGAAATTTTACTTGTCCTTTACTCAAGATTTCTTCTATTAACTCTTTGTAACCTTTCTTAAACCCTTTAATCCTTCTCTCTCTCTCAAACCTTCGTTGAATGCCCAGGGTGAAATGCCCTTCATCTTCAACACCTGAGAAACGTAGCTAAAAGAAGAAGAAAATCACACCCGAGATGGAACTCGAAGGTCCTCCAAATCCAAATCTGGTTAACCGAGTATTAGTACCTGAGAAAGAGGTATCCCTTAAGTGGATTATATCAATTAAATCTCTAGTTTTGAAAATTTTAAAAGAGAAAGGTTGGTTAGAATGGTTTTCGAAGGAAGATATACTTATCTATCGTAAGTTAGTGGCTCAATTTTATCATTTTGTTCTGTTATACTTTGATTTTAAAGATGGTTATGCTGTGAGAAGCTGGATAAATAGATGGAAATGCTAATTCTCTTTGAGGTTATGGGATGAATGCCTTAGGATATTTCATTAATGCATCTGTGAGGACTATCAGAGTGGACCTCCACCTTCCAGTGAATTATTTATTTTGGATGATTCTTTGAAAAGGATAACTGGAAATGGCACCAAGAGGAGAGCCACTGCTGCAGAACTAGATCAAGAATCTATAATTCTGTTTAAGTTTATACAGAACTTGATTATCCCCAAAAATTTTATTTTTTTTGTATTAAAATATCAGGATTTGTTTCTGATTCATCTTATAAAAAATGGGCATAAGATCAACCTTTGTAAGTATATCATACACCATATGTGTGAGCTGATCAAAACCACATCTAAGTCAACCTCCATATTTTATTCTCAGCTAATCTTAGCCATGCTTCATGCCAAAGGTATTGTTGGACCTAATGAGGAAGTTATCAAGGATTGTGAGAACTGGAATTCAAATGTCATTATCAAAAGGATGAAAATCAATTGGAATCCTTGAAAAAAGGCACGGGTGGAAGATAATTAATGGATTTTTGAAAATTTCAATCTAATAGAACATCCCTCAAGACCAAAAGATATTTTTGATCATGGTTTGTAACTAGATGAGGTTGTTGAGTATTCTGAAGAAGAAGAAGAAGAGGCTAAAGTGCCTCCCAAGGAAACTATTTCTGATAAAGAAGACAGTACTCATGTACCTCATGTAGTAAGTGAAAGATAATTCCCTACTTCTAAAGATGTTGTTAATCTAGAAGATCAAACCGATGTTGAAATAGAATCTGCTATCAAAGAAACAAAAAATAATGCTATGGAAGAACATATAGAAGAATAATTACCTGCTATGCAAGAAGTTGACCTTGATGAAATCCTAGTGGAATAATATGTTCCTGAAATAATTCCTTGGGCTAAGGAAAGACTGGAGTTGTCTTTTTAGTTGGCTATACAGAAAATGAGAGAGTATCTAAGAGATGAATTTGTGGAATTTGATCAAGACCCTAAGTCACTCAGTCCTGGGAAGGATGAAACTATTGAGGGGGAGAAAACCCCAAATCTGGAATCTTTTGAAGTAACAAACCTGATTAATTCAAGAATTTTAGACACTCAGTATAGGTTCCCTAGTTTTTATGATGTGAATGACTCCCATGAAGTCTCAGTAAAAGGATTTTACCTTTCTACTATGTTCCTATTTAAATATTTCTCTAATATTTCCCATGAAAAAGAACCTTAGCCCGTATCATTCCCTATATCTGAACCTTCACCAACACAACCATCATTAGTGGATAAATATGATCAGGAAGAATTTGGAGCTACCCTTTTGTCTGGAGTTGAAAAAATCTTGAATTCCCAGCCAACACTTATAACAAATCTAAGTGAGAAAGATGCCTCACTATTGTTGGAAAAGGCTATTTGGCATATCCAACCCAAAATGCTTCATGAGATTCAAGAAGTCAGAGTTGAAAATAGACAGCTTAGTGATGAAGTGAAGACCCTAAAAGGTATGATTAAAGACATGCAGAAAGAGATGCTTTCTAGATCAAAGATTGCTTATCATCCTGTGGAACCTATTGTTCCTCAAACCCCACAGAATGTTTTCTCTCAAATTCAACCTCATTTAGATTCCTTATTTGAAAAGGTCTCTGAAAGAAACAAACAGATTGTGAAATAAATGAGATAGCTTGTGGTTAATCTTAACAAGATCACTAATGAGTATATCGAGTGCTTGCAAAAAGTGATAAATCAACTAAAATTACGTACCTTAGCTATAAATTCATCTAATCCATCTAGACAATCGTCTCAACCTTCCTTATACAGCGACCAACTCAGAACAGTGGTCAAAGAACAACTTCAGACTATGCTTAGTGGTGTTAATAAAGATTCTCTATCTAAGGTTATCAAGAATAGTGATAGAGTTCTTGATCTGGTCCAAATCCATTCCAAAATTTCTAATGATGCTCAACAAGAAATTTCCATGAATGTGGATTTCTACTTCAACTTAATCTTCTCAAAGACTAACATGACCAATCATTTTAAATATCTTATAGAAAATATGAAGATTCCTTCGGTTACTCAAGATTTCAAGACTCAAGTCCAAAAGCTCACAGAGTTCACTCATATATTGGATACATTTATGTAAAACAAGGATGACTTTGAGAAATCTATACAGTATGGCGGGGATATTATTACAGATTTTATTAAGCTTCTGAGGCCCTATATTCATGTACATAGTACAACCATTGTTGCTCATGCGACAACACCTCTAAGACCTAGTTTTCCAACATTCAACTCTTCCCTCTCCTCCACTTTTATGTCTGTCAGTTAGGAACTGAGTCAAATCAGGCTGGTAATCCTTGATCAACAATTGCCTCGGTCTTCTTCTTCACCTACTATGTATCCCTCTGTCTTTTAAGGTCTTTCTTTACCTTCTCTATCAACCAGCTCACTCCCTTATTCTACTTTAACTTCTGCTCCTATGGATTCCTCTTATACTACTGCTGCTAAATGCAAAGAGAAGACCAGTCAATGAAGAAGGATAGTGCTTACTCTATTTTTTTAATGGGAATATTGTTAATGTTGTTTTATTGTATGTAATTGCCCTCTTTTATCTAATACATTATGAACTTTTCTTGTCTCTCTTATCTTTATTTATCTTGATACTTTTTGATAATCCCAAAAGGGGCCGAAATATATGGTAAACAAATATGAGAACTATAGGAGAAATATAGGAGGAGAGAACACTCACTCTATATATGCACATTTGAACTACGTTTTTAGAACACATAGACACTCTAAATATACATGATTTGTGATCATCAAAAAGGGGTATATTGTTGGACTCCTCATGTATTAATCATGTTTTAATGATAACAAATCCTATTCAGTCTATAAACCACGTTAACTCTATGTAATCTATCCCACGTCAAATGCACAGTTGTTCAGTTTAAGCTATCCAAAGCTCTTAACTGCTATACACTCAGTTTGGTTACTATACACTAACTTTTTATTCAATTTATAATTATTTCTCTAACAAATGACTATGTTTAAGTCATTCCATAAATATCACTGCTGTAGTCTGAATATAGATATTTTCCAAAGTCTGAGACATTGTGACCATGAGACACCGTGACCATGAGACACCGTGAACAAGCAGACACTGTGAACAAGCAGACACTGTGACAATGAGACACCGTGACCATGAGACATCATGAACAAGCAGACACCATGACATCCAGACACCGTGACATCCAGAAACCATGAACAAGCATACAATGTGACGTCCAGACACCGTGACATCTATACACCATGAACAAGTAGACACCATCACTTCTAGACACTATGACATCCATACACTATGAACAAGAAAACACCATGACTTCCATACACCATGACATCCAGACACCATGAACCAGACACCGTGATATCAAGACACCATGACCAATCCAGATGCCGTGTGAAGGAGACACTATTTCGATGAAATACTGTGATACCATTTCTTAATATGTTTTTTCGTCTTCAATATAATCCCTAATGGTCATATTTAAATATTTTAATGCACTAAAATAATTAGTATTTCTTTTTTATACAAGTACGAGGAACGAGGTGCAGAATTCATGCAACCTATCGGCTGAAACACATGTACTCCAAGATAAAAGAGTAATGTGGCCTAGAAACAAAAAAAGAAGTGTGGAATGATTCTAAAAATTAGAACTAGTTGAGGTCTATGATCACGAATATTAAGAATAAACAAAGATAATTCATGAAGAAAATATTACCCCATGCAACCCGACACATTAAAGAACGCACAAAGCATACTGGAATCCCGATGACATCTTCGCACTATCGAACATCACGAAGAACACAAGACGGATATTTCTGACTTGCGACACTCTATTTTCCATAGAAGGACTTGTGTTCTACAATTGATTCATCTCAAGAAGTCCAGATATGAAAAGGCTAACACTCAGAGCACTTCTAAACCTATCTCAGTATTTCTGCTCTGTTGTGTATCATTTTATTAAATTTTGAGCAGTGTGTGTATTTGTAAAACAACACACTCTGTCTCCTACATTAAACAGAAGGATACATTATATCCTTACTTATACATCTTTTTACACTTGTTTATACCCATGGATAACTATGGAAGAGGTCATTGTGTGGCCTGGTTGTTTGTACCCATGAAGAAAAATGGAAGAGGTACCTATGTGACCTAGATAGTCTTGTGTACTGTTGTTAACCCCAATCCAGTGTGTGGATCAAGTAAATTTATATAAACTACTTGGTGGTAGGTGATCACCAAGTGGAGTGGACAAGATCTTGGCTTAAGACTGGACCACTTGTTTCATATCTAATGTGCTGCTTAATTTAGTCTTCTCTATTTTACTTCTTTACTATATAATTCAAATATCACTAAATTCTCTTTGATAGTTACTCTTGGAAAGAAATTATAATTGTTTGGTCTTAGTAGAATATATTCAAAAGTAATATAAATAATCTACATTAATATTACTAATAACTAATCAATTTTCTAAGAAGTTATTCAAATAGTCAAACTATTATAACAGTATAACCTTGATTAACTAGGTTGTTTTTTTAATATTTTGGGGAAACCATTTATAAATACTTTTTAACAAGGAATTTTTATAGATACTCAAATTCACCCCCCCCCCTCTGGAGTAATCTACTCCAACCAACACATTGTAACCCGTATGACATGGAGGTTATTTGGGTTAATTCTTTGTGGGACTTTTTTGGTAGTTCAGGTATGATCGTTGTCTTGAGGAGCAAAATATATAGAACTCAAGTGCACCATGTGAGGGAATCCTATGGAAAGTTGTCAAGGGAAGAGATACCCTTTGAGGATTAGCATCAGAGAGACACTTTGTGGATCAGCAGTAGCATGACCTAATGAGGAACAACCTTAGAGCCACTCTTCATGAATTAGTAACTTACGACCCTAGGTGGATCGACGACTTAGGACCCTGTTTGGATCGACAACTGACGACCCTGTGTGGACCAAAAACCTATGAACCTATGTTGATTGATGACTTATGACCCTGTGTGGATCATCTAATAGTACCCTATGGGTATTGGTGACTTACGACCCTTTGTGGATCGATAACTTATGACCCTATGTGGATCGACGACTTAAGATCCGTTGTGGATCAACGACTTACAACCCTGGGTGGATCAACGACTACAAACCTTTGGGGATCAATGACTTATAACCATGTGTGGATTGGTGAATTACGTCCCTTTGTGTATCGGCAATAGAACGAATTCTTCATGGTTCCATAGTGGAACTTCTCAACAGAATAAGATGATTTGGATTTAGGACTAATAATCACTATTCATGTTCTTTTTGTAATATACCTGGTATGAGCTATATTTTACATTATTCTTTTTCCTTGAGATTATAATCTATGTTTTTTTCCTTTGTGAAATTATTTGAGAGATTTGGGGGTCTCGGGGTCCCTACTGGGTATTTTTATACTCACCCCTACATGGGCTTCACCTGTACCTTGTTGTGTATTGTGTAGACAACAGAAAAATTTGAACGAGATTTGGGAGCCAAGACTAGACGGTGTACAATGGTGACCAGTTGAGATGGAGAGCCATAATGACAAGTTGTACATACCCTTCAGGTAGGATCCTTGGTGGATGACCTTCAGATCACTTTTTCCCCTTTTTGTTGTGATTTTTTTAGTTGGGTTTGTATACTGGCCCAATTTTACTTTCAGTTCACAATTTTTTTATCAGTATTTTTTTCTTTTTGGTTTTCTTTTGTTTTGTACCTAGTTTGTGGGTGTAAAGGTTTAAAGGAAATTCCTTCCCATTTTGGGATATGCCTTTCTAGTACTAGTCACCAAACACTGGCCTATGGAAGGCGAGCTTATTTTATTCATAGAATGGGCCCCGGGGGATGGGTCGTGATATGAACTCCATGAAATCTTACCAAATATTGTACATATATCCAGGAATTCTAATCAAGAGTTAAATCCCCTCTAATAGAAATGATATGTGCTAACTTCATAAGGCGATCAACTAAAACGTAGATAACATTTTTGCCTTTGGATATTTTGGGAAGTCTGATGACAATTTCCTTAGTGATGTTTTCCCATTTCCATTCTGGTATGGGTAATGGTTGTAACATCCCCTTAGACTTCTATCTCTTAGCCTAAACATGCAGACAAACCAAGCATCGAGAGATATATTCGACGATATCTCTTTCCATGGCATCCCACCAGAAGTACTCTTTCAGGTCCTTGTACATATTTTTTCTTCCAAGGTGAATAGAGAAAGAATAAATATGAGCCTCATAAAATATATTCTTCTTTAATTCTGTTATGGGAGTAATACAAATCTTGTTCTTGAACCTTAGTATTTCCTCACAATAAAGGTTGAGTTCCGGAGAATTTCTCACATTTTTTTAATTCTACATCTCTCATTTGCAAATCCTCAATCTTCACTTGTATATATGGTTGAACATTAATTTAATAATGATAAGATTTATCCCCATCCATCAAAATTTCTAGATCCACCCTTCACAAATCCATAAATATTTGATCTTTTGTTATCCTCGTCACAGAGATGCTAGCATTGTCTTTTCGACTTAATACATTTTCCACCTAGTTTTCTTTCCCAAAGAGGTAATGTATTGAGCAGTCGTAATATTTAATCAACTCTAACCATATTATTTAAAACATATTCATCTCATTTTGTGTGAAAATATACTTTAAAAAATTATTATCAGTATAAATATCACACCTTTCACCTTAAAGAAAATGCCTCCATATCTTTAATTCAATGATTACTGTAGCTAACTTAAAATCATGAGTTGGGTAATTTTATCATGAATTTTCAACTATATTGAGGCATAAGCTATCACCATATGTTTTTACTTGAGAAAAAATCCCATCCCCTTCTTGGATGCATCACTTTATATCTCAATCGTTTCTCCACTACAAGGTAGTGTGAATTCTGTTGCACTGGCTAACATTCTTTTTAGTTCTTTGAAATTCTCTTCACCTTCCTCTTTACAAATGAACTTAACTTTTTTCGATTCAACTAGGTGAGTGTATTAAACAATAATGAAAAATATTTCACAAAACGTTGATAATATCTAGACAAACCAAGAAAACATTAGATCTTAATTACCATTGTTGGTCTTGACCATATTTTAATAACCTCTGTTTTTGCTGGATCTACAAATATCCCCTTTATTGAGATTATGCGACACAAAAATGAAACTTTATGAATCCAAAATTCACACTTGGTAAATTTGGCATAAAGATTCTCCTTTATCAGGATCTTCAGTACAGTTCTAAAGTGCTCTTCAGGATCTTACTTTCTCTTTGAATATACAATAATGTCATCTATAAACACTACCAGAGACTGAAAAAGATAGTCTCTAAAGACTATATTTTTTAGATCCATGATGATATTCGGGGAATTAGAAATACCAAAAGGCATCACAATAAATTCATTGTGTCAATAACTTGTACGGAATTCCATCTTAGGTATATCCTCCTTATTGACCCTTAATTGATGATATCATAAATGAAGGTCAATCATTGAAAAGTATTGAGCTCCATGTTGGTTGTCAAATAATTCATCAATGTAGAGAAGAGAATATTTTTTCTTGATAGTGAACCTGTTAATTTCTATATACTCAATGCGAAGTCTCATTGATATATCTTTGTTGTTAACAATAAGAATAGTTTCTCCCCATGGTGAGGAACTAGGGCATATGAATCCCTTATCAAGATTCTATAGGAGTTGCTTCTTCAATTCCTACAACTGAATCAGGGTCATTCTACAAGGTGTCTTTGAAATAGGCATAGCACCCTGTATGAGTTATATTGAAAAATAAACTTCATGATTTGGTGGAAGACTTCTAAATTCCTCTATAAAGACGTCATAAAACTCATGTACTATGGTTTTATTCTTAATCTTGAGTTTATTCCAAACCATTTGAGATAAATAACCTTCATTAATAATAATTAGAACCCATAAGATGGAAGAAATTTATAATGGATGGTTATATTCATCCTTGCATCATTTGATGATTATAGATTGATCTAGAATATGAAATGTGACTTCCCTTTCTTGGGAATTGATATGAAACTCATATATAGAAACCCAATACATGCTAAGAATCACATAAAATTCCACTATAGGATGGATCACAAGATCTATAGGAATTAATTTCCCCCAAACATCAACCGGAGAAGAATTATAAACTTTTGATGGGACCGTTGTTTTATTATGAGTTTTCACAAATAAGTCAACATCTAATTTTTTAGGTAATATGATGATACCCTTAGAAGATTCTTCAAAAATGAAAAGGTGTGTGGATCCATAATCAAATAAAAAATTTATTAATTTAGAGTGGATGGTAAGTGTACCTTTCACCACTTCATTGTCATATTCCAAGTCGCCGATAGTGATTGCATGTGACTTTCCTTTGTCTTAGTCCCTAAGAGTATTTTGATGTTGTTAATCATCTATAACCCTTGGAATAGGTCATTGATTAGCATAATTCCCCATTTCCTTTCACTTGTATCATTGAAGTGTAGGAGGTTCATTCTTTATAGCCTTTTATTTTTTTGCATCAATAGACATATTTTTCCCATCAATTCCGTATTCAACTACCCGATGAACTTATTTTACACAGGTAAAACATAAACTAGTCCCCTTTAGAAAATTCCCTCCTTGTTTCTTTACACACTTTTAGCATAAGGGAAAACTAATCTTCTTTTCAGTGTGGTCTTTACATTTTCTTTGGAATTCCATTTTTCTCTTCTTATAAAACACATATGAAGGATGGGTTTCTCCAATATCTGTCTCAACCTTGAGGGAAAATTGAAAAAATTAAGCATAGCTATTGAAGTCCCTTATGGCTAATTCCCTTTGGAGACTTGGTTTTAAGACACTAATGAATCGATCAATTTTACTCTTATGTTTGACAATAATTCTAGAAGAATACCATGAAAGTATTGTAAAATTTTCTTCATAGGTACCAACAGATACATCATGTTTTTTCTTAAGTTCAAGGAACTCCATATCCACCATTTTATGAAGAATATGAGGGAAATAATTATTGAAAAATAAATTCTTTAAATTGTCTCATTCTATAGACTCAATTTCATCTCTTTGCATAATATTCTTGATAATATTGCACCATTGATATGTTTCACCTTCCAAATGATATACTACTAAGATGAATTTATCATGTTCAGAATATTTTAGAACTAATAATATCATTTTAGTAGAACAAATACACTGTTCAATCACTAGTGGATCAGAAGACTCGATGAATGATGGTGGATGCTGCCTCTAAAGGATTCAACAGAATGTTTCTCCCTCCATTTCTCGTTTAGAAGTCCAACATGATTCCTATATTGAGAACGTTGTGTGAGCATGGATACAATATTTTTCATTCCATCTCCCATAACATTTGGTTTCTCCATGGTACAATCAGTACGTTGCTCGTTGCATTTAGCATTAACACGGTTCTTTTGGGTTACAACCATTGACTAAAACTAAGAAGCATAGCGTGAGAAACACAAATATTAATGGGAAAACCAATTAATTAAAGAATAAATATTCAATTTAGGACACTTTTGGTTTTATATTAGGTTATTCATGAACATCTCTAAAATAGTAGGATATGATTGTAACGTATACATAGACATATCCTTAGGGTTCTTACTGAGGTTCTCTCATCCTAGTTTCCATATTTAACTATACCTTTGCTCTCATACCGAATATAATGGACCATAATTTAAATGTATATATTACATTAACATTGAAGAATATTTATTAGATAAAATAACAAAAAAATCCAGGACTGTATAGGTTTAGTGTCTCTATAAAATGAGAAACATAAACAATTGGTTCATAAAACATCCACATTATATCCCACTTATTTATTCATAACTAGAGTCCTTTTTGAAATATTTTACTTAATACCCTTATTCGTGACCTAGGGAAAAGAAACATATGAAAGGATGAGCTCAAATTCTTAGTGAGGGTAAATAAGAGAAATATCAGCCATATCATTATCATAAGAACATAACTTTTGAAAATATTATCTTGCATATAAAAGATCAAAATATCATGTCATGGGACAAATCATAAAAGTGAAATATAATCCCAATAGTCATAACATAAAACATGTATTTTTTTTAATACACACATAAGCATAGAAAATCATTTCATATTAGTCAAGTACCATTTCCAAAACTATCATAGTGGACAAAGTCCATTATGGAACTAAGTTCACTCCTCATTGTAGCCCTGTATTACTAAACCATATTTACTTTCCGTTCCAGTCATGTATATCACATGAGATATAAATATTTACCCAATGCATTAGAGGAAGATATATGTCTCGCCCATCTCATAATAAAACCATTCTTACGTGTGCCGCAAAAATATAAAAACATTCACCATAGCTTAACCCACGAAATAAAATGGGTTTTTTAAACATCATTCCTTCATAATTGATATAAAAAAAATTAATTTCCTAAGGAACATTCCATACTAAATGCAATAAAATAATTTTAATAACAAGGTTATAAATATGAACCCATTTAAATAGAATCATCTTGTATGGAAATTAATTTTGAGAAAATAGTTGAGATTAATTCCTGAGGAAAAAATCCTTTCTTCTTAAAAAAATGTTTTCCTTCTTCCAAATGCCAAAAAAGAATAGAATAAATAGTTTTATGTGAAAATAAACTTGTAATATTGTAGGTTAACCATCAAGGAAATATGGCATTATGGAATTATAAAAATCCATTCTTGTCATAAAAGATAAAAAAATTCTTCTTTTACCTTTTTTAGAAAAGACAAAAAGTACCTCGTATGGTAAACAAAAGAAATATTCCTTTCATACCATGTAGTAAAAGTAAAAAATGCGTAAAAAATAATTTAAATATGAATTGAGTAATAATAAACATTTTATGAAAACAATTTTAGAAATCATGGACATAGATGATAAATATATCCCCCAGTAAATACTTACATATAAACAATCTAAGATAAAAATGAGATTTAAAAATTATCCCTTACCTTTGTTATGATATCCTTCCTACGTGTCTAAGCCTCCTATATAATTATTTAAATAATGTTATTGAATTATTCTAGAATTATAATCATTTTTACAATATCATATATGACTATATTATCATCCATTTGTTAGTAACATTTCATTGTCACACATTATTTACATATTAACTACTTCATGTTCTTATTCAAGATTTTTCAGATAAGCTCATGTTCCACTTCTTAGGTAATAGTTAAATAATTCACAAAATGATATTATTATAATAAATATCATATTTATTCATTAAATTTTTGTATATAATTGTGGTTTAATAAAGATCATGTAGAATGAATCGCATCTCATCGTGGAGATGGTAGGTCGTACGTACGCACGAGCGATGACCTCATTCACAAAATTGTTGAATAATATTGAAGTGGAAGGTGTATAAAATTTAATAATTAGTAAAATTTTATAATAATCATATATAGTTATTAATTATCTCATAATTCCCATCCAATTTAGTTGGTGGTGAAAATCATATTACACCACAGCGCGGAGACCTTAAGACCTATGTACGCACACACAATGATTTCATTTTTCATAGTATTGATAGAAGATGAAATAAGGTTGTTTCATATTTATAATAACATATAAAAATATTATTGATAGTTGTTTCATTACTTTATAATGAAAAAACTAATGAAGGGGATGTTGAAGAAGAAAGAAGTTTGAATGAATCGATAGAAGATATTACCTCCTCTTCGACGTGCTTCCTCGAAATCTCTTCTTAGAGCACTAGTGTTCATCTTTGAATATGACAAGAACATCTAGAATGAAAATAGGGAAGTTTAGAAGTAAAGAATATAGGTTATGGCTGAGATTTAAGGCTCAAAATAAAGTGAAGTGGTGAGGGAGGAGGTGCCCTTTTATAATAGAGGTGAGGGGCACTTTTGGAAACTCCCTAAATAATAATTTATAATTAAATAAATCTATATAAAAAAACCTCCAAAATGTCCCTACTTCTAATTTCAGATGAGTTAGGGTTGTAATATCATAAACCAATATATTTTTTACATGTTATTATTTCAATTTAAACTATGCCTTTTTAATTAACACAAAGTAATTCTATTTAATTCTAATTATGGTAATAAAATTATAAGTATTTAATGGTTATAAATATTTACCTATATGGTGTTAATTGACCATAAATATATATTTTATGACATTTTAGATTTTATAATTATGAATTTTTTATTTTTAAATATTCTTATGATTTTTAAATTATTTTAATAAAATGTTAGTTTTATAAAATATTAGTAGTGTCAATTTTGACACTATTCATTTATTTGACTTTAAAAAAGATCCACACTAAAGATAAATTCAAACAGAAATGCTAAATAAACTAATAACATGACCTAGACACCTAGAAATTTTTGGATCACAATAATTTGTTCATATGGTTTTTCTGTTAATATTTTTATAACCATTTATTTGATATTTCTATTAATAAAATAATTTTTACATCAATATTGAGTCATCATTAATGGTAATTATTTAATCTATAAAAAAATAAATAAATTTATATGATGTATGGAATTATTATATCTTTACATAGACTATATAAAGTCTATATTATCTCTTATTTATCATATATTAAAATTAATATACTTATATAAAATGAGATTGTGATATTTTTTCTCATTCATTAGTTTTTATTACATTCATGTCATATTCATAGGTATGTGGAAATAAAGTGATTAGATTTCAAGAAAAATAATTATAATGTTATCATTTAGTCATCCAATAGTTTTTTTACAGGTTTTAAGGTAATTTTATGATATTATTTTTGTCTTTAATTACCTGATTTATCTTTGACCATGGTAATAAAAATAATTACAAAAGTTACTATTCATAATGCCCAAAAATAATAGTATATTAACATAATTTGGAACCCCAATTCTAAATATGGATTCCATTTTTAAAAATTCAAAACACATAGTGTGTAGTAATTAATTTAAAATCAATCCTATTGTCAGAATAAGATAACCTATTTTTTAAAAGTTAAAACATTGCAAATGATTGATATACTTTTACATATAGATTAAATGTAAAATTAATGAAAATTAAATTATTTATATTGAATGATAAAAATATATTCTATTTATACTTTAAAACCATTCAATATTATCAGTTAACCGTATTAATTATCTCGATGGAAAAAGTTTTTTTCACTTAATATTTAGCGTGTTTGTACTATTCATCAAAACATGAATGTTACCAGAAAATATCATAAATTCAACCATATTAAATTTTTATAACCTTATATAAAATAACACGATTATTTTTTCATATAAAAATTATTAATGTGTCTAAATATTAATTTAAAATGGGTTCTCTATTCAAAGACGTAAGATTTACCTTTTTTTAAATGTATGGTTTTATACAAAAAATAGGGTTTATTCACACCCTATGATTAAAATATCCATTGGATGAATAAAAAATATATTTCATTCAGTATATATTTATATATCGCATTAATTTAATTACCAATAGTAATTCACTCAAAACTACAAATATTTAATTTATATTTTCCACAAATAATTGATAGCCAAATAATTCAAAATACATTTTCATATGTTAGTTTTAATTATTCCAGATAAACTAATGACTAGGATATAATGGAAATTTTATACTAAGGAAATCTCTTAGTTTGTTTAAACTAATTATTTCATGAAACAAAATCTACTAAAGAATAAAAATTATTTAAAGAAAATTTTTCATAAAAAACATCAGGGTGTTAAATTCTACTCCACTTAAACTGAATTTCTCCCTCAAAATTCTTCACATAGAAACCATTATATGAGGATACGTATCCATCATCATATCCTAAAGTTACCTTGTAGATTATCCAAATTGGTGGTTTTTCCATAAAACATTTACTAAGTGAGTGGTCCTGTTTCGTAGAACTTTTTCGACACAACCCAGAATCTCTATCGGTTGTTCTTCATAAGAAATATCTTGCTCTAGCAGTATGAATTTAGATATTATTACATTTTAAGGATTGGGTATATACTTTCTTAGGAGAGATACATGGAAAACATCATGAAATTGAGAGATATTATGTGGAAGTTATAATATGTATGCTAACTTCCCAACATGGTCCAGAATTTAAAAACGACTAATATACCTAGGGATCAGCTTTCCCTTCAAACTCTAGGTCTTTTCTTCAGTTGTCAACATAATTTTTTTCATCTTTGAGATACTCTTATGTGTTGTTGAATAGATCTAACCTTTTCTGCCATTTCATCAACAACATCGGGTCCTAATAGCTTTCTTTCCCCAACTTTATCCTAGTAAGTTGGGGTTATGCACATTTGTCCATAGTGGGCTTCATAAGGATCCATCTAAATACTTGAGTGAAATCTATTATTGTATGAAAGTTCCACCAATTATAGTTTTTGTTCCCAACCACCTTTGAAACCCATCGAGCAAGCTCTTAACATGTCTTCTAGAGTTTTAATTGACCTCTCATACTGGTCATCTATATGTGGATGATAAGAAGTTCTGAAATATAACTCTGTATCCAGAGCATGCCATAGACTTCTACAGAACATTGAGGTAAACCTAGGATCCCAATTGGATATATTGGAAATTGGTACTCCATGAAATCTTACCCCTTCCTTTACATTTATCCTCGAAAGCTGATCAAGAGAGAAATCATCTCTAATAATAATGAAGTGTGATGAATTTGTAAGGCAATAAACTATAACCCAGATAGAATTATTGAATTTTGATATTTTTGGAAGTTTTATGAAATGTCTATAGTGATGTTTTACCATTTCCATTCTGGTATGGGTAATGGTTCTAACATCCCCTTATAATTATGTCTCTCAGCCACAACTTTCTAACAAACCAAACATCGAGAGACATATTTGGTGACATCTCTTTTCATATTATCCCACCATAAGTACTATATCAGGTTCATGTACATCTTTGTGCTTCCAGGGTGAATAAGGCATGAAAAAATATGACCCTCATCCAATATCTACTTCTTTAATTCTAGTATGGGAGGAATACAAATCTGGTACTGGAACCATATTATTTCCTCACAATCAAGGTTGAATTCAAGAACAGATATCACCATCTTTTGTAGTTCTACATATTTCTTCCACACCTCTTTAATTTTCACATGTATATATGGTTGATAATTCATTTGAGAATGATAATATTTATCCCCTTCTATTAAAATTTTCATATTAAACCATTGAAAATCCATAAATAATGAATTTTGTTTATCCTTATCATGTATAGGATAGCATGGTCTTATCGATTTAGTGCATCTGATACCTTGTTTACATTACCATGGATGAAATGTATTGAGTAGTCATAATCTTTAATCAACTCCAACCATATTCTTTGGTGCATATTCATCTAATTTGGTGTGAAAATATACTTTAATCTTTTATGATTAGTATAAATATCACACCTTTCATGATAAAGATAATGCCTCCATATGTTTAATGAAAATATTCCCGCAACTAACTCCAAATCATGAGTAGGCTAATTTTTCTTGTATATTTTCAACTACCATGATGCATAAAAAATCTCCATATTTTGTTCCATGATAACGCAACCCAAACCATCTTGTATGCATCACTATAGATCACAATCCTTTCTCTACTACAAGACAGTGCGAGTACAGGTGCACTAGATAACCTTATTTTTAATTCATGGAAATTATCTTTACATTCCTTCGTCCAAATGAACTTAAATATTTTCTGATTCAACATGTTTAGTGGATAAGATAATCATGAAAAATAATTCACAAAACATCAATAATATCCATCCAAAACATGAAAACATTGGATCTATGTTATCAATGTTGGTCTCGACCATCATTTAATGACCTCTATTTTTTCTTGAACTATAGATATCCCCTCTCTTGAGATTATGTTTCCCAAAAATGAAACATTCTAATTCCAAAATTCACACTTGGTAAATTTGGCATAAATATTCTCCTTTCTCATGGTGTTTAATAAAATTCTCAAGTGGTATTATTGTTCATCCTTTCTCTTTGAATTGGTAATAATATTGTCTATAAGGACTACCACAAACTAGTCAAGATAGTCTCAAAAGATTCTATTCCTTATATCTTTGAAGACAGTAGGGTCATTAGTAAGACCAAAAGGCATCACTATAAATTCATAGTGTCCATACCTTGTATGGAATGTCATCATTGTTATATCCTCCTTTTTGACCCTTAATTGATTTTTTACTGAAGGAATATTAATCTTGGAAATGTATTGTGCTATGAGCAGTTGGTCAAATAAGTCATTCATGTGAGGAAGAGGATATTTCTTCTTGATAGTGACCATTTTATGTTCTAGATAATCAATGCATAGTCTCATTGATTCATATTTCTTCTTAAAAAAATAGAATAGGATCTCCCCAAGGTGATACACTAGGGAATATGAATCCCTTATCAATATTCTCTAGGAATTTATTCTTCAATTACTACAACTAAATTGGGTCCATTCAATAACGTGTCTTTGAAATAGGCATATCACCATGTATGCGTTCTATTGAATACTCAACACAACAATTTGGTGTAAGACCTGTAAATTCCACCATAAAGACTTCATTCAACTCCCATACAATGGGTGTGTTCTTAATCGTGAGTTTATCCCCAACCCTTTCAGATAAATAAACTTCATTTACTGGAATAAAGACCCTTATTATGGAATAAATTTCTACTGGAAGGTTATATTCATACTTGCATCGATATATGATCATAGAAAGTTCTAGAGTATGAAATGTGACTTCCCTTCCTTGGAAATTAGTATGAGATTTATATATAGAATTGAAATCCATGCCATGAATCACATAAAATTCCACTATAGAAAGGATCATAAGATTTGCAGGAAGAACTTTCCCACAAACTTCAACCAGAGAAGAATTATAAACTTTTGATGCATCCATTCTGCCATTAGGAGTTGTCAGAGCCAAATCGACTTCTAATTTTTGAGGTAATACATAGATACCGTATAAAATTATTTAGAAATAAAAGATTTGGTGGATCCAGAATCCAAGAAAACATTTTCTACTTTAGAGTGGATTTTAAGTGTACCTTTCACCACTTCATTATCTTACTGCACATTGTCTTTAGTTATTTCATGTGACATCACTTTTCCTTTCACATTGATTTTTTTTATGTCGATCATCATCAATAACCATTGGATTAGGGCATTGATTGGAATAATGCCCCATTTCCTTCCATTGTAGCGTTGAAGCATAAGAGGTTCATTATGTGTATCCTTTTCTTTGTTCGCATCATTTGGCATCTTTTACCCATCACTTCGACATTAAACTACCTGATGACATTCTTTTCCACACTTAAAACATTTAATAGTCCCATTAATACAATCCCCTCCATGTTTATTTCCACACATTGAGCATAAGGGAAAACTCATATCCTTTTCATCGTGGTCTATATTTTCCTCAAAATTCGTTTTTTCTCTTCTTATCAAACCCATATGATTGATTGGTTACTCCATTCTCCATCTCAACCATGAGAGGGCATCAGACAATGTCTTCATAGCTATTTAAGTACATTATGGATAATTCCCTTTGGGGACTTAGTTTTAAGACACTAAGTAATTGAACAATTTTACTCTCAGGTTGGATAATAATTCCAAAAGAGTACCTTTCTTGTTTTGTAACATTTTCTTTATAGGTACCAATAGATTTATCATCCATTTTCTTAAGTTCCATTAACTCCTTCTCCATCTTGGTATGAATAATACAAGGAATATACTAATTGAAAAATAAGTTCTCGAACTCTCCCCATTCCATGGACTCAATTTCATCTATTTTCCTCATATTCTTGATAAGATACCACCATTGTTCATCTTAACCTTCAAAACGATATACTAATAAGATGAATTTATCATGATTAAAACATTATAGAACTAAAAATATCTTTTCAGTGGTATTAATCCATTTTTCAGCCACTAATGGATTAGAAGACCTACTGAATGAAGGTAGATGCTACCTCATGAAGGATTCAACAGAATTTTGTTTCATCCTTTTCTCATTTATATTTTTAGCATGATTCATAGCTAAGAAATTTTTGTAAGCATGGATATATGATTTTTCATTCCAGCTCCCAAAACATTTGGTTTCTCAGGGGGTAATCATTGCATCGTCTATCGCATTAAACATTAACATGGTTCCTTCATGTTCCAACCATTGACTAAAACCAAGAATCATAGTGTGTGAAACACTAATCATAATGGGAGAACCACATAATTAAAGAAAACAATTTAGTTTAAACACTTTAGGTTTTATCCTTGTCTGTTCATGAACATATCTAAAACACTAGGATAGGACTTGTTCTTATACTTAAACATATCCTTAGGGTTCTTATTATGGATCTCTCCTAATAGTTTCCAAAGGTTAACTATAACTTTTCTCTAATACCAACTATAATGGACCATACATTACATGTAGATATTACTTTAAAATTGAATAATATTTTTTACATAAAATAACAAAAATTGTTCTTGGACTATATAGGTTTAGTGTCACTAGAAACTAGAAAACATAAAATATTGGTTCATGAAACATCAACATTGTCTCCCACTTATTTCTTCATAACTAGATTCCTTTTGAAATATGTTACTTAATACCAATCTTTATGACCTGGGTAAAAGAAACATATGAAATGGTGAGCTCAACTATTTAGTAAGGGTAAATAAGGGAAATATCAATCATATCTTAATCATAAGAACGTAATATTTGAAAATATATTCAAACATATGGAAGATCATAAAACCATTTCATGGGATAAATCATAAAAGTGCATTGTAATACCAATATTCATAAAATAAGACAGGAAATTTTGTGTCATACAAACAAAATCATAGAAAATAATTTCATATTAGTCAATTCTCATTCCCAAGTACACCCTAGAGGACAATGTCCATTAATGAATTGAGTTCGCTCCTCATTCTAGCCCAGTATTATTGAAATAGATTTACTTTCCATTATAGTCATATCTATCTCAAGATATATAAATCTTTTCCCAATGAATTTTATGGAGATATAGGTCCTTCCCATCTCATAATGAAACCATTCTTACATGTTCCACAAAAACATAAAAACATTCACCATAGCATAACCCATGAAATAAAATGGGTTTATTAAACATCATTCTGTAATAATTGTTATAAAACAAATGGATTTCCCAAATAAAATTTCATAATAAATGAAATCAAATCATATTAATAAAATGGTTATAACTATATCCCCATTTAAATACTATCATCTTAGATGGAATGTAATTTGGTGAAAACACTTGAAATTAATTTAGGATAAAAATATCCTTTCTTCTTCCAAAACGTTTTCCTTACTCAAAATACCACACAATTTTATAAAAAATAATTTTATATAAAAATAACCTTGTAATATTATAAGTGAAACTTCAAAAAAATAAGGAATTATGAACGCGTAAAAATTCATTCATTTCGTATAAGTTAAAAATCATTCTACTCATACTTTTTTCAGAAAAGTCAAAAAGCACTTCATATGGTAAACAAAAGAATGATTCCTTCCATACGATGTAGTAAAAGTAAAAAATCAATAAAAATTAATTTAAAAATTATTATAATAATATTAAAGATTTTATGAAAATATTTTTAGAAAACATAGACATGTATGATAAATATATCCCCAATAAATACTTAAGTATAAATAAACTAGGATAAAAACGAGATTGAAAAAGTATCCCTTACCTTAGGTCTGAAATCCTTCATATGTATCAAAAACTCTAGTATAATTATTTAAATAATGTTATTTTTTTATTACAGATTCGAAATCATTTTCATTATATCATACATGACTATATTATCATCTGTTTGTTAGTAACATTTCATTGTCACTCATTATTCGGATATAAACTGCTTTATGTTGTTATGAAAGATTTTCCTGATAAGTTAGTGTTCCACTTATTAGGTTATAGTTAACCAATTTACAGAATCATATTAGTATAATATATATGATATTTATTCATTAAATACATTTATATAATCATTGGTTAATGAATATCATGTAGAATGAATCACATTTCATCGTGGTGACAGTAGGTCGTACGCACGCATGAGCGATGATATCATTCCAAAAAATGATGAATGGTATTGAAGTAGATGGTGTATAATATTTCGTAATTATTAAAATGTTATAATAATCATATATAATTATTATTTCCATCCAAATACCCATCCGTGTAAGGTGATGGTGAAAACAGAGTACACCATGATGTGGAGACGGTAATCCGTACGTACGCACATGTAGTGATTTCATTTTTCATAGGATGGATAGATAATGAAATATTCTTGTTGAATATTTATAATAAAAAATATCAGTACATGAGTGAAACTTATTTTATTACATTTTAATGAAACAACTACTTAAAAGGAAGAAGAAGAAGAAAGAAGTTTGAAAGAATCAGTAGAAGGGATTACCTCTCCCTCGATGTGCTTCATCTAAATCTCTTATTATATCACTAGATTTGGTCTTTTAATAAGTACAGAACCTCAAGAATGGAAATAGGGAAGTTGAGAATGAAACAGGTAAGGGGATGGGTGAGCGTGAAGGCTCAAAAGTAAGTGAAGAGGTGAGGGAGTAGGTTCCCTTTTATAATTGAGGTGAGTGTCACTTTTGGAAACTCCATAAATAATAATTTATAATAAAATAAATCCCTTCCCAAAAACAACCAAAATGTATCAATTTTGAATTTGAGATGATATAGGATTGTAATATCATCAAAAAATAAATTTTATCCATGTTATGTTGTCAATTTAAACTATATCTTTTGAGTTTAAACTTAGTTATTCTATTTAAGTTTAATTTTGGTAATAATATTCTTAATAATTAATGGTTAGAAATATTTACTTATATGGTGTTAATTGATCTCAAATAGATATTTTATGAAATTTAGATCTTATAATTATCACTTTTAAATTTTTAAATGTTTTTAATATTTTTAAATAAATTAATAAAATTGTTATTTTTACAAAATATCAATAGTGTCAATTTTGACACTATTCATTTATTTGACTTTAAAGAAAATCCACAAAGAAGATAAATTTGAACCAAAATATTCATTACACTATTTAAATGTCATAGTAGCCTAGAAAATTACTGTATTTCATTAATTAGTTCATATTATATTTATTTTAACATTTTTAGAACAAATTATTTGATATTTCAATTAAAAAAATAATTTTTACATCACTTTTGTATCATTATTAATCGTAATTATTTAATATATACAATTTATAAATAAATTTCTATGATGTAAGTATTTATTTTATATTTACATAGACTATCCGTATCCGATATTATTTCCCATTTATCCATATATTAAAATTAATATACTTATATAAAATGAGAATGTGACATTTTGTCACATTCATTAGTTTTTATTACATTCATGTCATATTCATATGTAAGTGGCCATTAAGTGATTCAATTTAATAAAATATATTATAATGGTAAAATTTAGTCATCTAGTAGGATTTTTACAGGTGTTAAGGTAATTTTATAATATTATTATTACATTTAATTACACAATTTAGCTTTAACCATGGTAAAAATAATAATTACCAAAGAAAATATTCCTAATTTCCAAAAAAAAAGGAGCCTATTAACATAATCTGGACCAACTAATTCCAAATATGGAGTCCATTTTTAAAAATTCAAAGCACATAAGTTGCAGTAATTAATTAAAAAGCAATCTCATTGTCAGAATTAGAGAATAGGTTTTTAAAATTTAAAACATTGCAAAATATTGAAATGATTTTACATATGAATTCAATGTAAAATTAATTCTAATTAAAAAATTTATATTGAATGATAAAAATATATTATATTTATATTTTAAAACCATTCAACATTATAATTTAACCATATAAATTTCCTTGTGGAAAAAAGTGGTTTTCACTTAAAATTTAGTGTGTTTTTACTATTCATCAAAACATAAATGTTATCAGAAAATATCATAAATTCAACCAAAGTAAATTTTTATATCATGATTTAAAATAACAATTTTATTTTGTCATATAAAAATTATTATTATGTGAACATCTTTATTTAAAAGTGGTTCTCCATTCAAAGGCATTGGATTACCCTTTTTTAAGTTGGTTTTTCTACAACAAATAGAGTTTGTTCACTCCCTATGGTTAAAATATCGATAGTATGAATAACAAATATTTTATTCAGAATATATATCTCTAATTAATTTCATTACCAATAGTAATTCACTCAAAAAGAAAAATATCTAATTTGTATTTTGTATTTTGTTATAAATAATTGATATCCAAATAATTCATAATATATTTTCATAAGTTATTTAGAATTATTCTCACTATCCTAACAGCCATGCTAAAACGGGAATTTTAAACTAAGGGTGTCTCATGGATCGTTTAAACTCACAATTTCATGCAACATAAGCTACTGAAGAATGAAAATTATTTAATTGAAATATTTTACAAAAAACAATCTGGTGTTACAGTTTGACCTTCTATAACTGCAAAGGGTAACATGGGGAATACATAGACAAAAGATAAGTTCTAAAATTTCCAGTAAGGGAATAAACATGGAAAAAGCATAACACATGATTCAGAAGTCATAACCTGATAACATAAAATGTCTGGATCATCGATAAAAATATATATGAATAAAATATATATCATGGAATAATATGATCACAGAAATATAGGAATGTTGTAGTAATATATGTAATGAAATAAACATTAGTCAAGGATAACTTCCAAGACGATATCACATTGTGGACAATGTCCCATTATATATTAGGTTTACTCCATAATTCGATGCATAATATCTCATGAGACAAAAACATTACCCTATACATTAAAGTGATATATGGTTATACCAATCATAACATTTACATGCATATATGTGCCACATAAATAAATCCAAGATAAGGAATAATCATAAAGGTCACCCATGGAGAGAAATGGATTTTTTAATCATGTCATAAGTCATAACTAGAGGGAGTATCATAATGGGGTCCATGAATGAAGGGATTATATAATTCATGGAAACTAATAATGTAAAAATAAGAATATATAATGAATAACTATGTCCAAAAGAAGTTAAAAAATAAATAAAATATTGATTAGTTAATTTTGAACTATTCTACTAAGTGAGGTTTCAGGGAAATGAATAATGAGTCCTTGTAGAGGAAAATTGAATTATTATTTCCAAAAAATAAAAAATGAAATAAAATGGGTTTTTAATATAAAATTCATGATTTTAGAAATAGGTTGGGGGATTAAAATATTTTATGGAGTGTACTTTAAAATGGTTAAGATTCAAATAATTCACCTTTAATGTGTTTTATAGTAAAGATTAATTGAGAAGGTGGCCTTTAGAAAACATTCATTTCATATAAAATAAATATGGATTGTGAAAGATATATATGGGTAACAAATATATATAGAATATGGTAGAATTATTTAAGGATATCTAAGAGTTAAATTTAGGTAAATAAAGATAAAGTGTTACCCAAAGAAAATATAGAGGTTCATAGATATCCCTTACCTTATGTCTAAAAACGTTCTGCATTTGCATATAATGTCCTATATATTCCAATTATATTAATTAATTACATAGTTCATAAATTATTCCACATATATTATATTTATTATAATTTTATTAATTTCATTTCTGAACATTTTTAAGAGTTTAAATTCTCAATTTTATTGTTTTAGGTGGGTTCGTTTCATTGTTCCATGGTCAATTTACTTGTATATAGTTGTGGTTGTAATTTTGAACATAGAACACTATTCTAGAAATTAAAAAAATGAATTCCATTCCCTTACATAATTATATATGGTTCCATATATCATTTTGTTTTCTGAAATGTGGATGATCCATTTAATAAAATGTTAAAGATAAATGGCTGGTTTAATTTTGCAGTTTTGCCAAACATCTCAAATGAGTTTTATTTTATTTAATATTATGTATATATATTAGTTCTATAAAGTGAAATAAGTTTTTATATGATAATTAAAATCATATTTAACAACAAAAATAGTTTAATGACTTGACATATAGGTGGTACTAGAAAATGAAAAATCATTATCCATGGAGACGGTTAACTACAAAAAATTCAACAAAGCTTTCATTTATTTGAATAAGATGTGATGAAAAAATTGATGTATTGAATATATTACATTAAAAATTTGAAATTTTAGTATATAAATGATATTTTAATTATTAATATTTTATGGATTAGTGAGATGAGAATAATCTAGATTAAGAAATGAAATTGAATGTTGTATTCTGAGAATGTAACCTCTTGAATATCACCTCCTTGAAGGACCACTTAAAGAACATTAAATTGGTATTTTTCTGATACCATTATAACTTGAAGGTGGTTAGAGTGTGGAGGATATGGTTTACCATATATTTATAACTCTTCATGTCTTATAATGTGTGAGTTGAAGGGCTGGTATGTATTGGGTGAGGTGAGGGGTGTTTTTTATTATATTCACTTGTTTATAATTTCAGATTGAGATAGTAAATAGAATTGATTATTTTGAGTATATATTGTATATGGTGTTTGTGAGTTTGAACTAATTGGTACCCACATCATGAATCACTCAAAAATTCATGTATTTTACTTATAAGGTTAAATATTGTAAATTATCATATTTCATTATTCACCCGAAATTAAACTATTTAAGAAAAATGTCAAAAATTCACCATAACAATTTGTAGATGTGTAGATTTTAAAAATGGAATCCATTTTATGAAAATAAATTTCTAAATTTGAGAAAATTAATTGTTAAATAAAATTCCAATTTATTTGAAAAATACTGATTTTAATATTATAATCAATTTTATGACCCTTTGAAAAATTATTTATGGTCTCATAAAATTGTCTTATCCTAATAAAATTAAATAATATTAATTTATAAACTCATTTTATTTCAATAAATTTTATTTTAAATCATTATATTTATTATAAAAGTACGATTAAAACATTTATGTTTTATAGAAATAAAAACAATTAATTTATCTTTTTTACAACATTTATTTACATGTACTATGAAATAAATCCATAAAATTTTAATTTTATAAGATAACTATATATTAATTTACATTTCCATATGTGAGGTTACTATTCAAACATTCATATTACTATTTCTAATGGTTAGATTAAAACTCCAATGTCCATGTTTCTATTATAATTGGCAGAATACTATTATGACAATCAGATTTATAACGATCATATGGGTTCCCTACATCCTATAAATAACTATTATTCAAGTCATCTTAATTAGATTATATTTTTTACCATTTTTATATATACTTTCATATTCAAAATGAATATATTTTTATTACAATTATATATTGTTTCTATGTCATAGTTCACTGGTGCATTTATTCTGGTGGATAGAGAAGATCCAAATTATCAAATTCTTTTTCACTTATTTTTTATTTATCATCCTATTGTAGTATTTTCATATATTATATATTTATTGATGACTAATGTATCATTATTTTTGTTAGGTTCCCTTATGTGATGTTTGTTCTTTATACTACATGAAATAATTATAAGAAGGTAAATTTAACATATAAAATTCTAGGTTATTACCTTATTCCCCCTTATAAAATATTGCCATCAAAATTTCATTTTAAATAATAATGTAAAAATAAGTGAGTATTGTTGTATTGTATAACATTATCTGTATGGTTAATGATCTTAACTTGTTGCTCCTCATAATATTTTTAATATTCCAATAGTAAAACCTATGAATTTAGTACAGGCGAGGGATCTATTTTGTACTTACTCAAGAGGGATACATGGAATATATCATGTAGTTGAGACAAGGGTGGTGGAAGTGTTATTCGATAGTACACAGCTTGGATGCAATTAAGAATATCAAAGGGATCAATATACCTAGGACATATCTTCCTCTTCTTCCCAAGTTAGATAAATCTATTACATAGAGATATATGGAGGAATACCTTATCTCTAACATCAAACTTCTAGTTTTATTGATGATTTTTTACATGCTTTTTTCTCGACACTAGGTGGCCCTAATGTTCTTCTGAGTTGTATTAACCTTTCTACCATTTCCTCAACCTTTTTATTCCCCAAAATCTTGCATGCACCAGCTTCATCTTACCATATAGGTGATCACACCGTGATTTCCTATTCTTTATTTCCCTTACAACACTGTTAAATTAATTTTGTCTTATAAATTTAAATTATTAAAAAAAATCAACTTCATGATTGATACAATAATTTTATATTTTTCACTATTAAAAAGGAATATTTCACTTTGTTTGATATTTCCGTTGTAGGTGGAGGTGATTTGGGGGATCCACAATAATGTTCAAAAAAATGCTTCCCAAACTGTGCATGAATCCAAGAACACCAATGGAATCAACCACACACTTCTTCTAAAATGTGCATCTATTTGGGATGAAAGTTTATGATATAATCCAAAATATAGTGGGATAAAACATTCATGAAAAAACACCCAAGCACAATTCATCATTGAGAGTCCCAAATGAAATGATTTGTCCAATAAATTGAATCATCATGGAGTCAAATGTTTTCCTCTACATTTTTGAAATATCTCTTATTATATACATTATATGGACAGAAAATTTGAAATAGAGATTGATATTAGGTCTAACATTTTTTTATGGTTTTGTGAAACTGGAGATAAGATTTTATAGAGGTAGAAAACTATGGGCCTAGTTGTTTATTGAAATTAAGGTTCCCAAAACCACCTCCCATTTTAGCTATAAAATGACACCCTAGGCACCAAATTTAAGAGTTCGACCAAGATGAATGGTAATTCCATTTTATAGTAGCAAAGTAATACTTTACTATATCCTAGAAGTTTTGGAGTCCATGGGAAGTGATAATTCATCATCATTTTCTATCTCTCCTCCCATGGAGTTTTAAAAGCCTTATGATCACCCAGGGAGGAATATGATGTAATCTCAAGCTTCATGTTTGTAATATTGGAATGTTCTTTTTGATTGTATGTATTATGTTTTTTTTATTGATATTATATTATTATTATATCTATTTATGTACTAGTATGTCATACATGACCCATTTTATCATGTTTTGGGGTACCCTTTTGTGTGACGTTTTACACACCGTTTAGAATTTCAGCTTTCTCCACCTTTCAATTACGGTGTTTTTGTGGTACATATTAATGAGTTGAACTCCCATAAACACTTACATGGACATGAAATTTAATCTCACTATAAAAAATTTAAAAACATAAAAACCAAGAGAGTTCATTGAGTTCTTCATGTGTTTCCTTAGTGAGTTTTGATTATGAAGTCAAACACAAATCACACAATAATCAGTTGTATTCATTGAATCATTGTGTGTTCCCGAGTGAACCCTTGGAGGTGTCCAATTGTAAGCTTAGTAATAAACTAGTTATATATTTATCAAACCAGTGATTAAAATATCATAATCCTATCTCTTGAAGCAATGAAGGATGAATATCATGATATTTCCCTGGGTTGATCACACATAATCAATTCTGTTAATTTACACTTTTTTATCCCATTGATTTTTCTATTGAGTTATTAAATTATCAACCTAAAAGTTTTACAAAACCCCATTCCCCTTTAATTTTAATAATAAAATCTATCTTTTTGAATTAATGATCTAAGTATCCATTGAGAGACAGTATATGGTTCCTACTACACTACAGAAATTCTAGTAAAAATAAACATTTTATTTTACATGGTTGATAATGCGATCAAATTTTGGTTCTAATTATGGTGAGACAATATATTTTTTTTATATTTTATTTATTTTATTTATTTATTTTACTTATTAATTAGTACTCCTTTCAATATTCCCATATCTCTTTGGATTATTTTTGTTTTTTTTGCTTTTGTTTATTTTGGTATGTTTCTTCATCTATCTCCATATTACTCTCACTCTATCTCTATAATTATATAGTTTTACATCATCTTTTATTTTCCTTTTACACCCTTATTAAGTGATTTTATTTTTTACATATTTAATCATAAAAACAAAAAAAACATCCCAACATATTTTTAGGGCCTGATTAGAAAAAGGAAAACTGCTTGAATTTGACCTAGAAAATTAAAAGAGACTTAACTCTCAAATTAGGCCAACTAGAGTAGGAAAGTAAAGTAATAATGAGGAACCCCTTGTGTAACATAAAGTGGCCCCAAACTAATCAAAAATTGAACCAAATAAAACCCCAGATATCTTGGCTTCAAATAATCAATCTTTAAAATAACTGAAAACCCCAAATGTGGACTACCAAACTATGTACATCCAATATACTAAGGAAGAATCCAATTTTGATCAAATATATGGAATCACCAAGAAACTTTCTAAATTCCATGTTCTTCTTGGTGAGGACCCTCACAAAAATATTAAGGAGTTTCATATAGTTTTCTCCACCATGAAACCCAAAATGTGTCTAAGGACCTCATTTAGTTTATGACCTTCCCTTTCTCCCTTAATGGTGGAGGAAAAGACTAGATATACTATATTTCTACCAAAATTGGGTGATATAATTAACTTATATGACTCTTTATAGATATATTTTCCCATAATCCCAAACTACATCAATTAGAAATGAAATTTATGAAATTTTGAAATCATAAAGAGATACCCTTTAGGAATATTGGGAGTGATTCAAATGATTTTGTTCAAGTTTCCCCCACCCCCAAATTAGTGACCAATATTTCATTCAATAATTCAATGAGTTACGTATCCCCATAGATCATGGAAAGAGATATTTTGTAGTTATATTTTCTCTAGTTTATAAAACTCTTTCCAACGCTCGTGACAAAAAACCCAACACAGCTCAAAATTCCTAAACATTTGGTAAACTAGAAATTTCACAAACCCATGGAGTTCATGAGGTAAGTCATTAGTCCCTAGAAAAAATGTTATATAATAAACATGATGATATGATTACCCTTATAAGGTAATTATTTCAAGAACAAGCTAATTAAAACTATCCCCTCATTCCCTTATATTGTGGTATTTGTTTCAATAAAACTCATTTTTATGACCAGTTCCAACAAAATTAGGATTCATTAGAGTATTATACAGAGGTATTCCTTGGTAATCCAATCCAAAAATCACTACCCTTTAGGATAAAACCATTCAAGCCAATTCCAAACCCTGGGTGGAAAGAACAACCATATTACCAATGAGGAGGTAACTCGAGCTACCCTAAATAGAACTAGTATCATCATGTCCGAGGTATGAAACCTTATTTGCCATTAGTATCTCTAAAAATATTCACCCTCCCATATCCTAACTAATCCATGAGGAAATGGTGAAGAAAATGGAAACCAAAAACCTCTAATTCCAATAGACCACACAATAATCTATTCAAGACCTACAAAATCAAGTGGGAAAATTTGAAAACACCATCGATGAGATTAAGATACAATTTTTGGGACAACTACCTTCCCAAACCTTTACTAATCCTAAATAAAAATGTAATGTATGTCAAATTAAACTCTGTAGTGGAAAATAAGTTTCTAATTCTAATTATTCTAAAAAATAGGTAAGTCCCTCACTTGAAAAATCCTTTTCGCTACCCTCAAAAGATTCATGTAAAGAAAAAAGAATAAAAAAAGGTTAAACAAATTATCCTTGAGGATTCCCCTGAACAATCAATTCCTCTTCCTTTCCCCCAAATACATTCTTAAGTTATGATAAATTTTCATAATGAGATTTTTAAATACATAATTGATACATTTTAAAAATGTTCAAATTAACATTACTTTATTTGATGTAGTTAAACAAATCCTTTGCTAAGGAAAATTTCTTATAGAGAATTGCACCCATAAAATATTACTGATGGGGAATGAAAGATTAATCCTTGGAAACAATGTATTAGATATAAACCAACCAAATGAAAGGATCTCAAAAATGTCACTATACCTCTTACCATAGAGAAGACCCTCTTTTCTGATGAAATGATAGAATTGGGTACATCCATTAATGTAATGCTTTAGTCTATGTATAATTCTATGAAGGTTGGAGAGATTCAACTAATGGGATTTTTTATGAGAATTCCAAACCAGAGCACAACATACCCATCAGGAGTGTTCAATAACGTCCTCATAAAATTGAATAATGTCGTATTAATTGCATACTTCTACATTCTTGAGATGGAAGATACATGGGCCCAAGAACATTCCACTCTCATACATGGAAGTCCATTCCTTAAAAAAATATGATCTTCAATGTTCAAAATAGTACATTTTCCATTGAGTTGAGTGGATAAAAGGTATGTTTTAACATTATTAAGGCTATCAAACACCCCATTGAAGATACTCCACTCTTCTAGTCTATTCAATGGGATTACTCTCAAATGACACACACACATTCAATTTTCTCCTCATCACGTACTATGATTCATTTTCCTATTATTCACCCTTTGGTTATTTGAGTTTTTATTCATGTTTTGATTATAGTGTGGGTTCAGAAAAGTAAAAATTTGGTGCATTAATTGATTATTGTGTTCATTATTAACTACCCATGAGATTCAATGATCTTGATAATCTCATTTCCATTCATTCTATTTCTTTAGAGAAGAAACATGAGTAGATATACCATTTCATAGAACTCACTCCCCCTAAATCCCCTCTCTCAATCCAAAGACCACCAATGATTGAACTAAAACCATTTCTATATAATTTAAAATATGACTATCTTGAAGATAGTGACCAGTTTTTATCATTATTTCAAATATCCTCTCTCCACAATAAGAATCAAAACAACTCTACCTTTTGAGAGAGTGTAAAAAGTCCATTGGATGGACATTGTATGATATTCCCAAGATTATCCCATCTATTTATATAATACATAATGTTTTAGATGATGAGGATATTCCAGTTAGGAAATCTCAACACCAGTTGAATCCCACTCTCATTGAAGTGGTAAAAGTGCAAGTCAGTAAATTACTTTCTACTAGGATAATTTATTCTATATTTGATAGTAATTGGGTTATACCATTGAAAATTGTGCCTAAATAAAGAGGAATAAAAGTAGTGTAAAATGAAATGAATGATTTGGTTACAACATGTGTGAAAAATAGTCAGATATTTTGTATTAACTACTATCAAATGAATCAGGAAATGTGAAAGGACCACTTTCCTCTACCTTTTATTGACCAAATGTTAGAAAGAATGGCTGTAAATTCCCATGATTGTTTACTATATGGCTATATAGGTTATTTTAAAATTCATGTATCCCCAAAGGATTAATAAAATACAATATTTACCTATCAATTCGAAAAATTTTCATACAAAAGGATGTCATTTGTTCTATGTAATACTCCTGGTACTTTTCAGTGATGTATGTTGAGAATTTTCTATGAGTACATTGAAAATTTTAAAGAAATATTAATGAGTTATTTTATAGTTTATTGATCTTACATTGATGAATTTTTGGCACACCAAGGTTCTATCATGCACCATTTCATTGAAAAATATCTTCTATTAAATTATGAGAAATATCATATCATGGTTGAGCAGGGGATAATTCATGTGCATTTTATTTAAAATGAGGGAATGAAAATTGATAAATCATAAATTTAAATAATTTTATCCCTTATATATCCAAAATTTTCTCGTGAGGTGCGATATCTCTTGGGTCATGCTGGTTTTTACCACAGATTCATTAAAGTTTTTAGTAAGATAACAATTCCCTTGTCTCGATTATTGCAAAGGGATTCTGAATTTTTATTGGATAAATTTTTTTAGGTACATTAAATTCACTAAATTAGAGTCTAACGTCACCTACCATCATCGAACACCAAAGGTGGGATCTCCCCTTTGAACTTATGTGTGTTTACTCTAACATAGAAGTTGTGGTAATTTTATCACAAAGGGTTCAAAATTCTCATCATGTCATTGTGTATTCCTAGTTTACCATTGACCCTATGATAAAACACTATTTTTTTAAAAAAATAATTGATTATAAATGGAATAATTTCTTTACATTAAGTTAAATGTGTTTATTTATAAAATATTTTGGATTAGATCATTCATTTTAAAATTTGATGAAAATTCCAGTTTTACCCATTAAAATACACTGTATAATTTCAGAAATAAATATGTTTATATGTATTATTTGAACAGAAATTTTGTAAATAGTATCATTAAATAATGGGATACAACATTCATTCAGGAAATTGGAGAAAAATCAGGCATTTGATTGGAGTAAAAGGGCCATGAAATCAAAGCTGGGCTGGACTCACTAGATTGAACATCAGTTCTGTATGTGGTCCATATCTTCTTCATAAAAGCTTGGATTTGGCCCATATTTTGGAAGGAGATAAAGGACCCAATTTCTCACATTTAATTCTTCTGGAAGGATAGTTGAATCATGCATTTGGAAGTCAAACACATGGTCAAAATTGGCTATAAATATTTAGCCGAATTTCTACATTCACACTTAAAACCACTTGTAACCAAGCCTCGCTTCCACTCTATAAATATGTATTTTTATAATTTAGAGGGGTTGATAGTTTAATTATGAATTTAATGTTAGAGGATAAGTGGTTCAACTCAGATTATCCAAGAATTTAAATAAGTTTATATCTTTAAGCGAGGATCCCTTCATCGAAGACTTATACTTCTTCTTCACATTGTAATGTTTGTGTCTGTGTAATATACTTCTTAGTTCCACTTTAATTTCTTATGTTTACTTATATTTTGGTCAATTATATTCTTCTAAAATCATACTATTTGGTCTAGAAATCAATGGTATAAATTATTTTGGGTTATACCCTTTCTAAACCTTTGCTAATGCAATAAGTTTCTACGATGACTACACCGCCCATGGAAGTGTAGTTTTCTTAGTAATTGATCAAAATTTTACCTTCTCCATTTATTTATTTTTAATCAGTGTGATTATATAATATAAATAGTTTGATCCACTAATTGTGTTTTTAAATTAGAGTAATTTAATCAATCAATTTAATGATTCATGAAAAAACACGCGAGGTCGAGTAATGAGTGAATTGTGAGAGCGCAACCTTAACCGATGAAACAAAAACTCACAAGATAAATGTGTAGAGTTAAAATATAATCTCTAAAAACTATTCACTATCATTTTCCAAAATGGATATTTTCCATAATTAACCACCTATGATAATCTAGACTTATAATATCAATCAAAGCAGGGTGCAACAATTTCATGTTCTGAAGCTTGCTTAGGGTTTAATTCATTTCATCTTTGTGGTTAAGTTAACTCCCATACAGTTCTAGGGTTAACAAATTATGGAATAATAATTAAGTAGATATTAATTTAAATGATAGTTATTATTGAGTAAATTAAGAGGTATAGATAGATAAATTACTCCTTTTAAAAATATTTTCCAAAAAACATCTTCTTGTCGTGTTTTATTAATCAAATTGAATTTCAAAAACAAAAACAAAAAAATGAAATCTTTTTTTGACATACTTATTATCCTTATTTTATAATCATTAAACAAACCCCACCCCATTACATTTATTTTGTTTATTTTATTTTCAATAACCTTTAATATGTTGTTTTAAATTACTTCCTCCTTTAAGAGATCACCTTGGTCCGCCACTCTGCTACACCTAAATAAACCATAACCGGACATCATTTGAGACAACCCTTGAAAGAACCTCTCAAATTGGTGCCATTTCCCAGGAGGAAATTATTTTATTCAACTAATTATAGGTAATTATTCAATTTTATTTTATCATTTTGTTTTATCTTTATTATTCATTCTTCTTTCTTCTTTCAAAATTTTTGTTCATTTTTTCCTCTCTTTTTCTTCTCCTTCTCTATTTTCTTCTCTATTAAACAATTAATTGAAAATTATTCTCATGATATTATGGATTTATTTTCTAAATTTCTATTATTTATGTCATGATCTCATATCGAAGATATTCTTGATGTAGACCTCGATATTGAACAGAGCCTTAGAGCTCGAATCAAACAATCTCGATCTATGGGAAGTGTAAACATTTACCCAAAAAGGGAATTACTACACTCTAAGAACACTGAAAATGGAAAAACTTCTAAATCCAACATAAAAAATAGCCAATGTCTGAAAACAACAATAATTAACTTAATTGAACCATTATAGAATTGGTTGCACCAGATATTAACTGTCAACCAAATTCTATTGCATATAAAAATCTTGAATCGGACATTGATTTAAAATCTGGGTTAATTCACCTACTTCTAAAATTTCATGGCCTCTCTGGTGAAGATCCAAAAAAATATTTAAATGAATTTAATGTGGTTTTATGAGCCCACAAACAAAAAAATTTCTTTTAAGATCAAATAAAACAAAGAGCATTCCTATTTTCACTTGATGGAACTATAAAAAAATTTCATGTATTATTTAAAACTTGATGATGTAACATGTTAGAACAATTTGAAATTCGTTTTATTTCATTTATTTTTTCTAGCATCAAAGACCACTTCTATTCACAAGTAGATCTTGGCGATCAGGAAAGTGCAAGGGGAGTTAATGTATCAGTACTGGGAGCAATTAAATAAGTTTTGTGCAATATTTCCACATCACCCAATCAGTGAGAAACTTCTCATCTAATAATTATATGAACGACTCACACCTATGAAGAGAAGAATGGTGGATACCGTATCTGGAGGAGAATTTGTGGGAAAAACACCAAAAGCATCACATGAATTGATAGTCAAGATGGCACAAAACTCCCAACAATTTGGTGATCAAGGTTCAACATGTGTCATTGAAGTACATCAGGTAAGTCATTCTTCTCTTGAGATTCATTTAATTGATACCAAGTTGGAAGAATTTTCCACTATGGTGAGGCAAGTTTCATTTTCTAAAAAGACATCCCAACCCTCTCCTATGATACCTTGTAGAATTTTTACTGAAATAGACCACCTGACTGATTGTTGCCCCCAACTAGAAGAGAGAAAATATTGTTTGATGATATTCCCTGGGAGACCATATCAACAACAACAACTACGTCCTTTGAATAACTATGATTCCTCTACTCCAACATACAACCAAGGGTGGAAGGATCAATTAGACATGAGGTTTAGAACTGGAAAACTACAAAGGCCCCCTCTTCAGCAAAACCTCTTGTAGCCTCCACCTTTCTAGAAGGGTTTCCAACAACCCAAAATGTGATATGAAACCCAAGCATTAGCAAGCCAACAAAAAAAGAATCCCCACCCAAGTTAGATTCTAACACTGATGAACTTTTGAAACAAATTTTTCTTAATCAAAATAATGATCTAAAGAGTCACGGTTCAGAGTTGATAGAGTTAAAGACTCAAATGGTGAAAATTTACATCGCCCTCTATGAACTAGTAAGTAAAAACTCAAGAAATCTACCTTCTCAACCTAATCCAAATAAAAAAGGTAAATGTTAGTTCCATCACATTGAGAAGTGGGAACCAAAAAATTGATATATCTAAGCATATCATTAAACCATGATTCACCTCAGCTTCGGAGAATCCCGATTCCATACCAAATAAAGAGCAACAAAAAGAGAAGGACAAAAGTAAGAAAAGACTGATCATGTTCCTCCTAAATCCCTACCCTTTCCAAATAGGGGTTGTTCAACCCAAAAGGATGGCTGAATAAAAGATTCAAAAGGAGGTTTTGGAAATATTCAAGCATGTGGAGATCAACAACCCTCTACTTGAAGCCATAAAGAAAATCCCATGGTATGAAAAATTCATATAATAAATTTGTACCAATCGAAGTGGTCCCAAGGGAAATGAGAGGATAAATATTGGAAGGAATGTGTCAGCACTCATTACACTAACTCTAGAAATGCCATCAAAGTTAAAGGATTCAGGGACATTCACCATCCCATGAACCATAGGGGAGTTTCAATTTTATGACGCTCTTTGTGATTTGGGAGATTCCATAAATGTAATGTCACACTCAATATTTTCTTCTTTACAGGAAGGTGATTTGAAGACTACAAGAGTAGTGGTGCATTGGTCGAATAGAGCTACATCATATGATACAGAAGTCCTTGAGGATGTACTTGTTAGGGTAAGAGTCATGATCTTTCTAGTAGATTTCTACATGCTTAAAATAGAGGATGATTAGGTAAGTTCTCAATCTACCATTATCATAGGTAGGACCTTCCTCAAAAATACAAAAACTATCATAAATGATCATGAGGTAACACTTTCCGTGGATTTTGGAGATGGGGATGTCATATTTAATGTTATGGAATCCATGAATTACCCCAAAGAGGACCATTCCTCTTTTGTTATCTCCCATTTTGAACCACTAAATAAAAACCCCCATGGAATTTATTTGTCCTATCATTAGGGAGATTATGAGTGTTGGTTATATTTTGACTAATAGGAGCTCTTCCACATCGGTTTCTAATGCACAGTACTCTTTTATATTTGATTTTGAAATGGATTAATATTCTGATTTTGATAAAAAAAACTCTGATTATGACATGGTTGTTGAGTATGTTGATGGGTTTGATGATTTATCCTCTGATTTTAATGGTGTATATTCTGATACTAATGTTCATTGTGAACATATTTCAGTTCCATCGATTTATCTATCCATACATCACCCCCTATACTGGAACTCATGTCATTGACACCTAATCTCAAATTATCATACTTGTTATGTGGTGGGAAATTATCTGTTATAATTGCTAACAATTTCTCCTTTGAACATGAAGAAAAACTTTTTAATATTTTGAGGGAGAAAATTTGGGAAATTTCGTGGACCTTGGGAAATATTTCAGGTATTAGCCCCTCTATTTTCATGCATATTGTTTTTGTAAGATGGGGCTAAACCAGTTAGGCTGACACAATAGAGACTCAATCCAACCATTTTGGAAGTTGTTAAAAATGAGATTGAAAATTTACTCAGGGAAGGTATAATTTATCCCATTTAAATATTCCCAGTGGGTGAGTCCTATTCATGTTGTTTCTAATAAAATTGGTGTTACTGTTTTTATAAATGATAAAGAGGAGTTAGTTCTGATGTGTGTTCAAAACAGTTGGTGTGTGTGTATTGATTATAGAAAACTAAATCATTCTACTCACAAGGACAACTTCCCCTCCCATTTATTGGTCAAATTCAGGAGAGACTAGCTGGGAAAGCACACTATTGTTTCTTGGATGGATTTTCTAGATATTTTTAGGTTCTTATTACTCCATAGGATAAAGATAAGACCACATTAACATGTCCATTCAGCATGTTTTCATACCAAAGGATTCCATATGGACTTTGCAATGCCCCGGGTACCATCCAGATATTCTTGGTGAGTATTTTTTCTAATTTTCTTAAGTCTAGCATGGAGGTATTTATAGATTATCTTTCAGTGTATGGGTCTTCATTTGATGATTGTATCTATATTTTGGTAAATGGTTTGAATCATTGTATTGAAAATAATCTGGTCCTAAACTTTGAAAAGAGTCATTTCATGGTAGAGAGTGGGAATATTTTAGGGCATGTAGTGTCAAATAATATGATAGAGGATGATAGATCTAAGATAGGTATTTTTTTCATCCCTACCCTATCCTCATGTGTGTGTGATGTTTGATCTTTTCTAGGGAATGCAGGATTTTATCATCACTTCGTCAAATATTTTATTAATATTACTCTTCCTATGCCATGATTACATCAAAAAGATTCTAATTTTTTGTTTGATGATTCTTTTAGGAATACATTTGATGAGATAAAATAGTGTTTGAACACTCCACCTATCTTACAACCTCCACAGTGGGATCTTCCTTTTAAGCATATGTGTGACGCATCCGACTTCACGGTTGGAACTGTCTTATCATAGAGGGTGGAGGGAATTTAACATGTGATTGCATGTGCATTGAAGACACTAGATTCAGCCCAATAGAACTATATTTCCATAGAAAATGAGTTTCTTTATGTTATATTTGATTTAGATAAATTCCATTCATATTTATTGGGCTCTAAAGTAGTTTTTTCTCTAAACCTGCATCTCTGAGGTACCTATTGAAGAAGCAAGATGCAAAGCCCAGGCTAATCCGAGGGATGATCCTTCTCCAAGAATTTGATATTGAGATAAAGGACAAGAAGGGGTCAGAAAACCTGGTGATGGACCACATTAGTAGGCTTCCTCACACACTAGAGGATGAAACCTTGGACCAGGTACCACTTCGGGACACTTTCCCCAATGAGCATCTTTATTCCATCTTAGGTACGTGTCCTTGGTATGCTGATTTCGTGAACAACCTTTTTGCATCTGAAACCCCTAAAAATTTATTGAAACATAAAGTCTAAAATTTAAAAAGTGAGTCTCTATATTATGTGTGTGCTGATCCCTACCTTTGGCACATTTGTAGTGATCAAGTCATTATGGGTCCTCCAACAAGTTCTTATGGTTTCTTGTACATTTTGGTCGTTGTAGATTATGTGGGAAAATAGGTGGTGGTTAAGTCCATGAGGACCTATGACTCTCATGCTATAGTATACTTTGTCAAAGAATATATTTTTTTGTAGGTTTTGAGTACTGAAGGCCATCATCAGTGATCTAGGGACACACTTTTGCAATTGGAATTTTTTTCCCTCCTCCAGAAGTATGGGGTGACACCCAAACATCAACATTATAACATCAAAAAATAAATGGAAAACCTAAGGTTTCAAATTGTGATTTGAATCCAATTTTGGTGAAGACTGGGCGCCTAGATAAGAAGGATTGGAACAAGTTCTTGGATGATGCACATTGGTCTTATAGGTTGGCATAAAAAACTCCCTTCGGTTTGTCCCGATTTTGGATTGTTTTTGGGAAATCCTCTCATATCCCAATGGAAGTCGAGAATCAGGATTATTGGGCCATAAATAAATGCAACAAGGATTTGGTTCAATCCAGAATTCAAATGAATCTTCAAATAATAGAGCTTGTGGAGATTCGATAGTCCTCATATGAGAACTCAGAGCTCTATAAGAAAAGATTAAAAGTGTTTTAGGATAGAACGATCCAAAAATGGTAGTTTCATGTTCGGGAGAATGTTCTACTCTATAGTTAATATCTGTAGTTGATGCCCAATAAGTTTCATTACAGATGGTTAGGTCTATATATTGTATCTATTTTTTTCTATATGGTGAAATGGAGATCACAAAGGAGGACACATGAAGGAGCTTTATAATCAATGGGAAACATTTGAATAAATACATTGAGGGACTTTCTACTAATGCAGCGGATTTCATCACTCTATATAACCCCATCATCACTTGAGAATATCAAGTTCACTAGTGCAAAAACATGGATTAACATCGGTTTTTTTTTGTTTTTTGACGTCTATTTTAAATTGAAATCTATAAAAGAGGCCTAAAAAATAAGTATTTTGGCATCAGTTATTGAAAAACTGGCCCTGAATATAATTTCATTAAGAGTTTCAGTTTCGGTTTTATCGAAAACTAATGATGAAATTGAATTTAGACCATGTTTTCAGGGTCAGTTTTATTTAAAACTAACGCCGTAAGTTACATTTTATTTAGAAAATATATAAAATTACACTTTCAAAAAATTCAAAACCCCTGTAAAAAACACAATATGCAAAAACAATCAAACAATGTTTATATTTCAATAAAAAAACTATAACTTTCATGATTTTATCTAGTTAATCAAAAAAAGTATCTACACATTGGTACTATAAGGTAGAATTAAAATACACATACCTACAATCAATGTCTTCAAGAAATTTTTTGAAATTTGCAAGTCCCAAGACTCCAGCGTTTATAGTTCTCGCAACACCCAACTATTCTTTGATACCAAAGACAATACATTTGTGTTACTGAAAAATTTACATGGATTTCAGTTAAAGATCAATGCATCAATAATTATTATAAAAAACATGATAAAGACTTTACAGAGGCACTTGAGAGAACTCAATGATTATGAGACAATGATTATGATGTACTTATTATAGTCATGTGGATAGACTTAAAATTCATTTCATTATGGATACCAAGTACCATGTAAGAAATTGATTCCATGTGGATATCAAGTACATGTGCATTCTTCATCATTGTGGCCTGACTCAATACTCAGTGCCTTAAGAATACCATGTAATACGTTTAATGCACTTTTGGATTATTCTGGGTCACTTCTAATGTCTTTTTTATGCTTTTGGAATGGAGTTAATGCAGGTATGACATGGGATCATGCCAGCTATAATAATACATAGCCTCTCATCACATGGTTTAATTATTATTTATTCTTTCATATACCAAGCCTAAACAAAATAACTAATGCTGAAAGTTAATTTTATTTAGAAAATTCAGAATATTACACTTTCAAAATAAAGTAGAATTAAAATAAACATACCTAAATTTTATAGCATGCTCATTGTTGGTTATTTTTTAATCATTAATTTGATTATTAGTAGGGTAAAACACCTTATATATCAAATTAGATAGTTTTTAGAAGCCATATGTATTATTATTTATAAATATTAGAATATGCATACCTCAAATCTTAATCAGAATTAACAAATAGTTTGCAAAAGTAGATTGAATATGGGTCATATCATATTGGGAATAAGACTGTGAATCATTGAATGCCTACAATAATATTGAATGATATGAAATAAAAAAATAGAATAATATGGAAGAAAATATATAAAAAAATTAATACAACTAACCTTATGGAAATAAATAGTTTCCCTAGTTGGGATTATCTCATACATGAATCGTAGAATATAATAACCACATTCAACATGTCCATTTTTATGATAACATTATAGTTATAAAACAATTAACTGATAATAAAAACCAATATATAAAAAAAATTCTGAAAAAAATATAATATAAAAACTAATTACATGTACTTCCACATATTTGATTTTATTTTCTTTTTTACTGACATGTTTTCGTCATTAAACTGTTTCCATGAAATGCATTTTTATATATATAAACTAATAACAATTCTATAAACAATGAAAATTAATCATAATGATCTTATAAAAAATAAAAAAACTTACCTATTTAATAAGGTAGAAAATGGTTTACGAACTATTCCATTTAAAGATCAAAACCAATATAAGGTGCATTCACCTGGAAACAATACACCAAACATCCAATTCCCCCTACAATACAAAATTTCACAATTAATGACATTATAATGAGTATTAGTTCATAATTATTTTTATGTTATTACTTATTACGAAATGAAAAAAACCAGCACTGAATCTCTGTCTGTGATAATCTCTCAGATATATATATTGAACTCTTTCATCATTCATCACATGTTTGACTTCCAAGGAAATGTACTCTGGATCTATAAAACTATAAATTACTATTCTTTCATTTTGTAAAAAATCTTGTGTAGATAACTAATTTAAAAAAGAAAATATTGTTATTCAATTTAAAACCATCTTTTATTAAAGAAATAACCATTCAAACGTCAATTTACTTACATGGAAAACAACTGCACCACACTTAGCTCGATCTCTTCAAAATTAACTAAATGAATGATATATTCTTTCATTAATTTCAATCGATAATTTCTTCCACATATATCATGCATCATCCAAAACTCATAGATAAAATTCAAGGAAGAAGAGGACTCATATAATATTTGTAACCCATATGAAATATTAGAAGTATCTACAACCGACTATTCCTGAACATTTTGTTGCATTTGTGCAGTTTCATTTTCTTTCAGATATTCCTATATAAGTTAAATTTTTGAAAAAATTATAAGTAATTTTGAATCATTTTTAATTAATATTTAAAAAAATTCATACCACATGTGAAATATAACGAAGAAGAGTAGTTTCCCAAAATAAAAAATGGCCCATCACTGGTGATCTCTGTAGTAGGAAACGGTAGTAGAGTAGTAGGATCTATAATATCAAGTATAAATACTCTAACCTGACCCATCTAGATATGCTGATGATGTACCGAGTCCCCCAAAAAATGCACATGTCCTAATGCAACAATATGTACATTAGGATCTCCCGCAAACAACTCACAATATAAGGCTTGATCTGAGGGAGGAGGTGGAGGCTCAAAGTAAGAAGGTGGGGAAGGGTAGTCCTGGGGAGTAGGTTGAGAAGGCAGAAAAATGAAAATGGGATATTAGTGTTTATAATTTATAAAAAAGAAAAATTGATGAAAATAAAATAAAATACCTTGAAAGGTTGCACAAACAGGGCAGGGTAAGCAGATGGGGAAGGGTATTCTAGGTGAGTAGGCTGAGAAGGATAAAAATGAAAAAGTTATATTAGTGTTTATAATTTATAAAATAGAAAAATTGATAACAAATAAAATAATATACCTCGAAAGGTTGTGCATATGGGGTAGGGTAAGTAGATGGGGCAGGGTAGTCTGGGTGAGTAGGCTGAGAAGGATGAAAAATGAAAAAGTTTTATTAGTGTTTATAATTTATAAAATAGAAAAATTGATGAAAAAAATAATAATATACCTGGGATGGCTGCACAGACTATGACTGTCATGCCAAGTGTTATAACAAAGAATTCTGCACTGCTTCTTGAATTTGATCACCCATAGACTGTTTCATATCTTTCATCTCTTCTTTTAAGGATTCAATATATGGGTCTCTTAATTGATTCCTCTTACCAAAAAACTTCTGAATACTAACACCCACCTAATATCCTCTAACACGGCCAGGGTGGTCTGCCTTTCCCAAAGCAGTGGCTCGGATTTCTATCCTACCCTCGGGGATAAAAGAGCTCTGTGTCTCTTGCTCTTGATGTTCATCCTGAAATGAAAAATAAAAAAGTTATATTATCATTTATAATCTATAAAATAGAAAAAAATTTAACAAATAAATAATATTTACTTACAATTCTATCAGCCACTTGCTGAGCTTCCTCAATAAGATACTAATCATTTTTCCATCTTGTTGCTCGTTTCCATTTCTCATAGAGAGTGGGAGGAGATGGAGGACCAAACTGGACCTCTTATGAACCACTACTTGATTGAGCTCTTAATGCTTCAAATTATTCTCTAATCATTTTTTGCTTCAAATACGAATACCCTCCACGTGATAAAGTATGAGGGTATACATTTCTCAACTGGATTTTCTGATGATATCTCTTGGAGGCCTGTCATATAAAAAAAATACTAAGTAATAAAAAAATATATCATAGATTTTAAAATATAAAACAATTACCATACCTTGAATTTATCTTTCTAACGACTGTCAACAAATTGTTTCCATGTATATTCATCTATAAACGGATACTTAAGACATGGGATTTCAAACCTTCTCTTTCCAAAAACATAATTTTTTGTCATTTTGGTTTTAAAATATCTCTATTGAACCACCTATAATGAGAGATGTCTTTTATTAATTTCTTTGGTTTCCTCAAAATTGAATTTCATCTGCAATTGAATAAATTTAATATGTCATTTAAAATATATAACATTCATCAAATGAGATAAAAGAAATCAATTAAGTTATTTTACTATCATGGCCTCCCAAAGTTATTTCTTCACCATCCAATCTACTGACTTCCAATCAGGATATAAAATACTAATCCTGCAATGGCTCTACATTGCTATATAACTAACAAACTGAACTGCATTTGGGCCAACTACATTATTATTATCATCAAAACGGATGTGTACATTTTCATCATCATGTGAAAGTGATAGTTTTGGTTAATGTGTAATACCACTTTTACCAACTTGAGAAATTGATATTTGAGTAGTAAATGGAGAACTCTCCTCCGCCGAGGACACATCAGTAGTCTTGCAATTTTTTTTAAAAATTAACAGTTTTATTTAATTAAATAAGTATATTACTGAATATTTAATAATATTTCAAAATAGTTATACCTCGGTAACTGCTCCTCTCTATCTGTATCTAACATTGCTACTAGAAAGTGTAGTGAAATTTTTTGTACCTGCATATCATTAGAAAATTGAATAATTAGAAACAAGGAAGAAAAAAATAATTAAGGAAAAAAAGAGGCATGCATTTTTAAGTTTCAAGAATGGAAACAAAAATATAAATATTTACCAGAAAAATTAGAAGACTAATTTATTGATTTCCCACATGCCTTCATCATGATAATTACGTACTGCATGCACTATGTATGTCTTATACTCATTGTAATCATCTAGATAGTGCGTAATATATTAATAAGGTTAATGTAAATCTCTAACATCATCATCATCATCCTCATCACCCAAATGGTATCTTTTTCCTTTCAAAAAAACTAACCACTGATCATTCGATGGATCAATGACAAAGAATACTTGTTTTGAATGTGTCGCCTTGATAAATGGTTCCTCATTGTAATTAAATCTTTTCAAATCAACCAGTTTAAACCCATATTCACCATGTTTCACACCACTATTACTATCAACCCAATTACACATAAAAACCGTGACTCGAAATTTAATATAATCAATTTCCCATATGTCTTCAAGAACTCCAAAAATATGAAATTGATGAAGAAATTGTGTTTTTATCTTTGGCACTCGAAAAATGCACTGCTTTAGCGAAAACCATCACACAACTATTCTGAACGGTACTCCTATCATCTAGGTTTTTTGTGTAAAATTTGTTTCCATTGATATCAAAACCAGACCATGTGATCACATTAAGAGATGGCCCCCCCTACTAACCTCTTCAATTTTTTTGATGCAGATATATCTGGGGTGACTTTATCATTAAACCATGAAACAAATGTCTTCTTATGCTCAATCATCAACCACTTTTTGTTTCTTATTCGATATAGTAACTTTAATTCAGCAATATGTGAGGATATATATGATTGAACCTCAACTATGTTGTTCAAAATGTATAAATGTTCTTGCATCACTTCATCACGTGGAATGAAATTTACCTTTAAGCCTTGAACCCCTCTGCCTTCACTATCAACTATAATATATCGTGATACAGGGAGACCAATATGCTCTACCTCATAGAAATAATCAGTACAGAACTCATCACCTCTTATAATACATATTTTTGAACAATAGAGGCCTCTGGTTGATAAGGATTTTCAACATATCCTTTCAAAATTTTCAAATATCTTTCAAAAGGTTACATCCATCTTAAATAAACAAGCCCACATATTATTATCTCACGTACCAAATGAATCAAAAGATGAACCATTATATCAAAAAATGTGGGTGGGAAATACATTTCTAGTTGACAGTGAATAAGAGTTTCTTCATTCTCCAACACATCTAACAAATTTAGATCAATGACTTTGCAACAAATGGATTTAAAGAAAATAAATAACCTGGTGATAGTCTTTCTGACAGCTGTCGGCAATATACCACACACTGCTACTAGTAGAATTTGTTGCATCAACACATGACAATCATGGGATTTAATACCTATTAATTTACAATCCTTCAATGACAAAAAATTATTCACATTTTAATAAAAAACACTAGGTACTTTAATACAACGAAGACACTGACAAAAATTTATCTTTTCAATATTTCTTAATGTGTGACAATCCTGAGGTATTATGTTCTGTTTCCTTTCATAGTGGGAGCTAACTCCGAACATATTCTCATTAATATCAAGTCCAATGTATCAAGAAATCCATCTTTTGTATTTATTTTTATGTATAAAAATGTTCTAATCAAACTGTCACATATGTTTTTATCAACATGCATAACATCAATGTTATGTTTTATCTCTAAAAATCTCCAATAAGGTAGTTTGAAAAAAACAGTCTGCTTATTCAAGATATGTTTTTGAAAACAAGAAATTCTTCTCTTTCCAAATGTCGAATAAATATATTTCACACTCTCAAGGTATTCTTCAACTAAAAATGGTCTAGGGGGAAGGTTGTATTCTTGTAAACTGTTAAATGATTTTTTCAATCTATGATAAGGATGATCAATTCACAAAAATATTCGATGTTCCGTGTACACTATATTTATTCCATTATGTAGTTTATAATATGAATTTTGTTCTTCACAAATTGAAAATGATTTATATCCCTTAACACTATATCTAGATAAGTTTCCATATGCAGGAAGGTCATTTATAGTGAACATTATCATAGCACATAAAAAATAATATTTCTTGTATGCATTGAAATCTTGAACACATTCCTACCATAGTAGTTTCAAATCATCAATAAATGGTGAATGATACACATCAATATCATTTCCCGGTTTTTTTGCTCCAGAAATCATCAAGCTCATCATAACATATTTTTTCTTAATACATAGATGTGGGGACAAGTTTTAAACTACCAGAAAAATAGGACATGAACTATGTTGGCTATTGAGGCTCCGATATGGATTCATTCCATCAGTACACAATCCCATTCTGAGATTTCTAACTTCACTTACAAAATCATGAAATTTTTTATCAAAACTCTTCCACTATAGTGATTCCGTAGGGTGACATAATTTACCATCAGAGATGTGCTAATCTGAATGTCATCTTAACCTTTTTGAATCAATTGAATTTTCAAATAGATTCTACAAATGAGGAATTATTGGAAGGTACCAAATTAATTTATCAAGAGTTTTGATTGTGGTACCTAAAAATGAATCAAAATTGAATTATCACAATTGTATGCAAAAAATATTGGACCATATCATTGGAAAGTTCAAAATTGATTTTCAATGATGCTAGATGACATCACCTGAGAATGAATCTGAGTTGACTTTCCCGTCTATCATTTTGTGTGGTGTCTCCCATGTAGGACAACTTGATAAATATTCATTTTCTTTCCTATATAGTACATAATCATTGGGTCAAGAATGTATCTTTTTATACCCCAATCCCATTGGGCATAATATTTTCTTAACCTCATAATTGGAATCTGGAAGCCTGTTGCCTTCTGGAAGTATCTCTTTTAAAATCTCAAGTAAACTGGAGAAACTTTTATCACTCCACACATTTTTTTATTTTAAGTTAACTAATCTGAAAACAGCTAATAACACTGTATATTTACTGAAACCTGGGAATAATGGTTTCTCAGAATCTTCATAAAATTGTTCAACATTTGGTGTTTTTTCGATGGTTTCAACCCCTAAATCATGAATTAATTCTTCAATACATTCCTCATCCTCATTATGAATATCATCATCAACGTTGGATGTTTAATCTTAATTTATTTCACAAAACCATATCAAATGTGTATAATTGAAGATAAAACCATAACAAATGAGATGATCCTTGATTTCTCCGGAGTTTAACTTTCTCATATTTACATACTTTACACATGAAAAAAAATCAAATCAATGTTTTGAAGATGTCGTTTATAAAATTCCAAAAAAAAATAAAATCCTTTTTAATATTCACTAGTGGTTCTTTGTAATTGAATGCAATTATGATCCATGAAATATCTGATATCACAATATAATTGGTGAATATATTAAAACATATAAACATTTAAATATCTATCAGATAAATTGTAAACAAAAAGCACATTTAATAAAAACTACTGATAATTAGATAGAAAACATCAGATATAAAACACATTAACAAATAGTAATCATTTTATTTTCATATTATATACATGTGTGTTGTATGGATATTATAATTTAATTATAATATCATTCTTCTAAAATTTAGTAGTTCATTTTACATAGTTTTTGAATTATTTCAATGTTGCATGTGTCAAAATTATTGAAGATTGCATTAATTTAAAGGATGTAGTAAGTGAATTGGGTGAAATTTGATTGGAGTCAATGTAAAAAGATGCAATTTGTTAATAGTATATTTAATAATTTTTGTTGACATAATATTTAACCAGGTCCGAACACATATAAAATAAAATATAAACTAATAACTGAAGTGAATCAATAAAAAAATTAAATAATAAATAATTTATCAACAAAATTAAAAAAAACTTACAAAATTTGAAGTTTATCCCAAATGGATATCCTCAATCTAAATTGTGTTATGTATAATGACTTAGAAAAACAAACACTGCAAAATCTATACCAACAATAATAATACTAATGAAAAATAATGATAAAAAACAACTGAAATCAAACCACCAATAAAATTCACGTAAAATAGGGTTATAGAAGAATAAATAAACAATGGAAGATAAATCAAGAGAGGATAACAAAGAACGCAAACCGCAAATTGTGAAAATGTAATAAAACCTTCAACAATGGCCATCCAAGATCACAAATAGGGCTTCAAATGTCGTCACAAGTCGATGGAGCCACCGCGAGTTTCGATTTCAAAGATACAACAAAATGAGGGTTTTACGACCCTGATAAATTTTAAAAGACTTTCGGCATTGATTTTGAGAAAAAATGACGGCGAAAATCAAAACAAATATTTCGGCATCGGTTTTGAGAAAAACCGATGCCGATAATCCTTTTTTTTATTTTGGTCCTCTCTTTTTACCAAAACTAACGCCGAAAATATCCGAGTTTCTTAATTTCAGTATCTGTTTTGGAGAAAACCGACGCTGAAAATTGGACTTCGGGTGTTGGTTTTCGTCAAAACCGACGCCGAATTGATTTTTTATTTTCGGCATAGGTTTTCTTAAAAACTGGTGCCGAAACATTTTTTTTATTTTCCACGATGGTTTTCACAAAACCGATGCGAAATATAATCGAATAATGGTTTTTGGTGTCGATTTTACTGAAACCCGATGCCAATAAGTTTCTGCACATACTATTGGCGTTAGTTTATAAAAACCCAACATTATTACGCCAACGTTAAATACCTTATTTCCACTAGTACTTATTTCTAACCCTTTCACTTTTATATTCGTTTTCTTATTTAAAATTATATTTTTCATGTTAACATATAATTTCATAAGTTCACATTGAATAAAATTAAATATTTTGTGTGGGGGGGAGGGGACAAAAGTTTGGGGTAGATATTTAGGATTTTCATTTTTTTTTTGTATTTTCTATAAAGTGTTTTGTTAAAATTTTCAATAAAAATTAAAAAAAAAATAAAAAGATATCACGTTACATTATCTTTTAGAACATATGTAATATGAATGTTTTCTAAATTAATTGTTATAATTATAAGAATGAGTAAGATTTCATCATTAGGGGTTGATTTTTATAAAATCTAATGTCATCAATGATATGATTGGTTGTGTCATTATAAAACCTTTTAGATTATGACATCATTATTTATTATAATTGTTCATGGTAAATTATGTCATTAGTTTCTCCAAAAAAAACTTTTACTCAATCATTAATTGTGAAATTTTTTCCACTCAATTGAATGTATTATCATGTTAGGTAAAAATATTAATTGGTTGATCTATTTGTTCATTTCCCTTCCAATTGGTTTCATTACTGTACCAAATTGACCTATGTGATTGTACCTATTTTCTGACTGTTGTACACCCTCAAAAAAGGAAAAATAATATAAAAAATATGGGTTGTGTCTTGGGTAGGTCAAAAACCACTCTTCTTTAACCTTTGATCTTGTTATAACTATTAAAATTATTGTTCTGAGGAGATAAAACATGGGTTGAGATACGAGTGTGAGATTTTTTCCAAGTCAAACTAAAAAAATTAAAAAATAATAAATGATGGGAGTGATGAAATGTACAACATATGAGAATATCTAGGTCGGGAGCTTTAGGTTCAGATTTTGGGAATGCCTAAGTGAGTGGGTCTTGAAATTAGATTGTAAAAGAAGGTATAACAGGTTTGGTGAATTAAAACAATTAAGAAGAGTCATTTTTTACCTGAATATACTGAATAAATGGTTGATTTATGAGCAAGGAATGGTTGGCACACACACACACCTCGAGAATTAGTTGCATGGTAGACCCCTAATTTGTTTCACTATGAATAGTGTTATAAATCTCACTGGATTTTGTTTTGACACAATTTATGATACAATGAAATTAAAATTTATAGATATTGACTATTTATGGGATTCTTACTTTTCCTATATTTCCATTATGGATTGAGAAATATTGACATGCATATTTGGTCACAATTTTTTTCAAATGCATCATATGGGATTTTTCTGAGTGGAAAAGGGTATGTGTGGGGGAGTTGATAAAACATTATTTTGTTGAATATATTATTGATAATAAATTAAATAATTTCCTCACACTGTGTAAAATAAGTTAATTTATAAAATATTTGGGATTAGATCATTCGTTTGAAAATTTTATGAAAATTCTAGTTTTACCATTTAAAATACACTGTAAAATTTCGGACATAATTATTTTTATATGTATTGTTTGAACTTAAAAGTTTGTGACTTTGTTTCTGGAATACTGGGATACAACTCTCCTTTAGAACAATAGAGCAAAATCGTGCATTTTATTAGAGTAAAAGGGCCACTAATTCAACAGTGGGTTGGACTCGCTAGATTTGAAATCAGTTATGTATTTAGGGCATATCTTTTTCATACGAGCTTCAATTTGGCCCAAATTATGGGAGGGGTTAGAGGAAAAAATTCCACACATTTAATCCTTCTTAAAGGACATATTAATCACGTGTTGTTTTGGTCAAACATTCCTTTCAATTTTTCATAAAACATTTGGATGAATTTCCCCATTTACACATGAAACCACTCGTAACCTAGCCTCCCCTCCACTCTATAAATATGTATTTTTCTCATTTGGAGGGGATGGAACATGAATTAGGAAGTATAGAGATGATGAGAAGTCGTTTCAATCCAATTATATAATCATTTCAATACGGTTAGCTCTTGATGCAAGGATCCCTTCATCTAAGCCTTCTTCTTCTTTTTTGCATTGAAATTTTTATGTTTGTGTAATATACTTCTTAGTTCCACTTTAAGTTCCTCAGTTTTGTTCTATTTTGTTCAATTATCTTCATAGTTAATCTTCCTATTTTCCCTGAAAATAAATAGTATAAATTATATGGGGTTATATCCTTTCTAAACCTTTTCACATGCAATACGTTCCTATGATGACTACACCAGTCATGGAAAAGTAGTTTTCTTAGTAATTGATAAAACTCTTAACTTATTCATTTATTTATTTTGAATTAATGAGATAATTTAATTCACATAATATGATCCATGAATTGTGTTTTTAAATTATAATAATCTAATAAATAAATTGAATGATTCATGCAAAAACACGCAAGGTTGAGTATTGTGTGAATTGTTAGAGTGTGACCTTAACCGGTGAAACAAAAGCACAGGAGATATATTTTTAGAGTTGAAATATAATCCCAAAACACAATTCATCCTCATTTTCCAGAATGGATGTGTTCTCTAATTAACCACTATGAATAATCTAGACTTATAATTTTAATCAAAGAAGGGTGCTATAATTGCATGTTTCGAAGCTAGCCTAGGGTTTAATTCCTTTCATCTCTTTGCTTAAGTTAACTCTTGAAGTGTTCAAGGGTTAACAAATGATTGGATAATAATTAAGTGGAATTAAATTTAAATTATAATGATTAATAATTAATATAATAGGTATAGTTAGATCCAATATTACTTTTAGAAATATTTTCCAAGAAAACATCTTCTCGTTGTGTTTTATCAATCAAAATTCATTTCAAAAACAAAAAACAAAATAAAATAAAATCTCCTTCCAGCATAATTTCTCTCTTTCTTTTGTAAACATTAAACAAAACCCACCCCATCCTTCTATGTTATTTTATGTTATTTTATTTTATTTTCAATTTACCTTTAATATTTTGTTTTAAATTACTTCCTTTGTTGAGAGATGACCTAGGTCATCTACTCTGTTGCACCTAAGTAACACAAAAACTGAACATCATTTGAGAGCACCCCCGTAGTTCCTTTCACCCTACCTACAAAAAATACATGGCCACTGGAAAAGAACTTATTTCTATTGTTTTATCATTGTAATGATTTTGTCCATATCTTATTGGATCAAATATCATTGTCATTCCGGATCATGTTACCCTTCATTTTCACCTAAAGAAACCTATAGCTAAGCCATACCTCATTCAGTGGATCCTCCTCAACCAGGAATTTGACCATGAGATTAAAGATAAGAATGGAGTGTAATATGTGGTAGCTAACCACATTAGTTGGATTTCCCAACCACTGGACTATCATGTTGACCCAACCATTCTCATTGGATAATTATTCCCTCATGAGAACATTTGTGATGTTTGGAACCTTACCCCTTGGTGTGCGGACATTGTGAATTTTCTTGCAACATAGAGGGTCCCCACTAATTATAGAAGCTCACAATCATATAGAGTTATGAATATTTAATGATGTCACATTTAGAATGAACCATATTTTTGGAGAATATGTAGTGACTAATTTGTTCTTAGGTGTATCCATGACCATGATTTCACCACTATTTTGACATTCTACCACGCTTTGTATTATGGGAGCCACTTTGGATCTCAAAGAATACCTATAAAGGTCCTTGACTTGGGAATTTATTGGAAAACATTTTATAGAAATTACAATCAGTTTTTTATGTCATGAACACGATGTCAATTCCCTAGTAATATCTTCTAGAGTGATGAAATTCCCCAACAACCCATATTATTCTATGAAATATCTGATGCATGGGGAATTAATTTAATGGGGTCTTTTTGCAAATTCAATTGGATTTTTGTGCATCCTACTTTATATTGACTACTTCTCAAAATAGGTGGAAGTAAAGGCTAACATTACCTATGACTCTCGATTAGTTTTTTATTTTTCAAGGTCTAATATTTTCAGTAGGATTAGTTTTCTAAGATTTAATAATAGTTGTCGGGATTCAATTTTTTTAAATTGAAACAAGAAAAATATGATTCATACGCATGGGGTTGTTCATAAAGTCTCCACGTTATATCATCCCCAGACTAACGAACTAGTAGAAATCTAAAATCTAGAATTTAAGAGAATCAAAGAAAAAATGGTTCAACCTAATAGAAGATAATGGAGTTTCCACTTGGATGATTCACATTGGGCGTACAGTACATCTTTTAAAAACCCTAGAAGAATTTCACCAAAGAGGATTGTGTTTTGAATGGATTTTCACCTCCAGTTAGAGGTAGAACACAATAAATATTTTTTTATTAAAACATGTAATATGAATCTTTCAGATGCAAGTGAGCATAAGAAAACTATATAATCAAGAGTTGGAATAAAATTGGCATAATGTATATGAGAACTCAAAAATCTATAAAGAGAATACAATGTATTTTTTATGGGATGATTCATTAGTAGAAGTTTCATATTTTTGAGAAGGTAATCATTTATAATTATAGGCCAAATATCAACCTAGGTAAGCTTCTTTCCTAATGAATCATTACTTTTAAAGTTACAAATCTTTACCCTTTTGGGGAAATACATGTTTTGTATGAGAATAGGGGAAAGAGTATTACTATCTATGGGAAGAGGCTCAAACACTTCTATGAGTATTTTCTAAAGCATCTCATGGGGGAAATCCAACTGATGGAAGCCACATGTGACACCACTTAGAATCCCCTTCTCCCTACCTTTATTTTCTTTTATATTTATTTCAACTATTTACATTGAAGAGAATGTAATTTTTATGTGTGGTGGAGGGTGGCATGACATATTTAAGATTACTAAAAAAGAAAAAAGAAAAAAATTGTTATTATTTTTGATTTATTTTTCATTATTTTGTGTCTTTATATAAATATTGATCTTAAAAAAATATCCAATTAATTTTTCATGCTTGAGTTGATTTTTTTGGAAGATTCCATTTTTTTTGGAAAAAAATTTCCAAATGAATGTTGATATGAAATATTTTTCTATAATTTTTATTTTCAAAATAATTCATTGGTGTTTAATGTATTTTTAAAACACATGCCTCATTAGCACTGACCAATATTTTATTCCCTTACCCGAGATACATTCTAGTCCCATTACTTCATATTATTCCTTTTAAACACTTTATAAAGAGTCTCGAGTCATGTATAGAAACTGGAAATTTCTTTTATTATATTTGAATCCATAATATTCATATGTCCTATATTCATGATAGATGCTTTCATTCATTGAAAATCCATTTGTACAATTAAACTTTATTTTTTCCACCTTGACATTTTGTCATTCTTAAGCCTTAGAGGCCATGAAATGTATGTTAAGTAGCAAAGTCACATGCTAATTTATCTCTACCTACCCATCTATTGTTTACATTATTTTTTTACATTAAACAAGTTTGGCGGAGAGGGTGTTTCTATGGGAATTATCATGAATGAATCATTTTTATGGGTTGATATAATGGGTTCCTACAATTTTTTTAGGCTTTGGGTTCCCAAGACATATTGTATCATTGACTTAAATATGTTTCCCTATTTATCCCTTATGAAAATTTTAAAAAATATAGTTCTATAAAATGAAAAAATAGAAGAAAAAAATATATAAAAGAAGAAGTTTACTCATTATTATTCACTAATTGGTTGTGACCCACATAAAGAGACAACGAGGATAGTGATTGTAAGTGATACACATTGTGAGTGGTTGAGTATGTACATTAATTGTTAACAATCACTAAATTTTGAAATTTTTTCTACTTAAGGGACTAAACACTATTCTTCCTCGTATTTTTATAAATTAAATCCTTCCAAACCGTAAGCCTCAAAAAACCCATTGGAAGACCTCTTTAGTATCTCAATAGTTTCTCCTGGTAGAGAACATAGAATCTTGGAAATCATATGGTAAGATCACATGAACTCTAGGAAATGAGAATAACTATTCCTTCATATGTTCCTTGATATAAGAGGTAATAATTCTATTTGATGTAGGCTATGACATGTTACATTGTTGAAAAAATTAAGTTGGACAAATTTGAATGTGGGCGAAGAAAAATGATAGAAAATTTGATTTCATAAATGATATATGATGAATTTTATTTGAAAATAATCATGGATGTTTTCTAAAAATTGATTTAGGAATGGTAATTTCTTAGAATATAAGACTTTTCCCATGGGTGAAAATGTTTAAATGTGGGGGAATAATTTCATCGCAATTTCCTATTCATTTTTACCCTTACATCACTTTGTTAAAATGATTTCGTATTGTAAATTTCAATTATAATGAAAAATTTCACATCATGATTGATTGAATAATTTAATATTTATCACTATTAAGATGTTTTATTTCTCTTTATTAGATATTTTCATTATAGGTGGAGGTGATTTGGAGGATCCACAATGAAGTTCAAGAAATGCGGTCCACACTGCGCACGAATCCAAGCACACAAGTTGACTCAACCACACACTTCAAACAATATGTACAACCATTTGGGTTGAAATGTTTTTCTCTGATCAAAAATATAGTGGGACACAACTTTAGTGAAGGAATCCAATCCCAATGTGTCGATTAAAAGACCCGAACTAATTAATTTATCCAATAAAAATAATATGAATGGATTAAAAATATTGTCACTATATTTTATAAATATCCTTGATTATATACATTATCTGGAATCAAAATTTGACATGGAGATATAAAATAGGTTTTTGAATAGGTTTTCATTTTTGTGAAAACTGATATAACATTTTCTAGGTGCCCAAAACTATGGTCTAACTGGTTTCTCGAAATCTAGGTACCAAAAACCACCTCCCATTTTGGCTATAAAAGAACACCTTGGGAACCACATTTAGGATTTCAACTAAGAGTCAAGGTGATTCCATTTTGGAGTCCCAAAATATTCCTATACTCAATACTAGAAGTTATGTAGGTCATGTAAAGTGAAACTTTATCATCATTGTCATTCTATCCTCCCTTGGAGTTCTAACAACCTTGTGATCACTCAGAGCGGAACGTGATATAATCTCAAGCTTCATGTTTGTAATATTTGAATGATATATTTAATTATAGTTATTCACATTCTATTATTATTTTACTGAGTTATGTATTGTTATTTCTACTCGACTCATACGATCATGTTTGGGGGTACCCTTTCATGTGTTGTTTCACACATCGTTCACAATTTCCTCTTTTTCCCCATTTCAACTACGGTGATTTGTGGTTAATATTGGTCAAACAAACTCTAGAAAACATTACCATGTCCATTTAATTTCATGTCATAGTAACATATTTAAATAAAATTCTATCTTAAACAACACGTTTTGTATGTCACAGGTTTCCTTTGTGAGTTTTGGTTATGAAGTTTAACACAAATAACACAATCATCATTAGTATCTAGTGAATCATTGTGTGTTTAATATTGAAACCTAGGTGGTATCCTAGTGTAAAATAACTAATAAACTAGTTATAGGTGTTACAAACCATATATTTAAAAATTATAATCCTATCTCTTGAAGAAATGAAGGATGATCATCATGTGATTCCCCAGGTTGATCACACAAAACAAAATTTGTTAATTTCTACTCTCTTTTATCTCTATAATTTTTATATTGACTTATTAAATTATCGAACCCCATGTTTTCCAAAAATCCCATTACCCTTTAATTTTAATAATCAAAACTATATTTTTTAATTAATGATCTATGTCTCTGTCTAGAGAAGACCTAGGGTTTCTATTATAGTATAGAAATTCTATTAAAACTAAACATCAAATTTAATGCACTCGACAATGCAATCAACATGTGTTTTACATATTTTCCTATAAATGGCCTCATATGGTTCAATTTGGATACTTTAGTGGAAACTATTATTGTAAGGGAACTTGACCATAGGAAGATGTTGGTCTCATCCTCCATTAATGTCCATTAGTAATTCTCTTAACATATCTTCCAAAGTTTGAAAATTCCTTTCAGACTAGCAATATATTTTGGGGTGATAAGCCTTACTAAATATTAGAACAATTTTTATGGAATTTTTGAGTCTTTTCTAGAACATGGATTAAATCTCATATCTCGATCGAATAAAATTGATAATAGTACTCCATATAGCTTCACCACTATTCTGATGTATATCTATGAAGGTTTATTAAATGGTAACTCCTATTTAATCGATGCATCATTTTACTCCCTATGAGGATGGAGATGGTCAAGTCATAAACCTAATTCAAAGTATCCATCCTTTTCTCCGGATTTTATGATATAAATATTTAGAAGACAAATCTTATGACTCCTTCCTCGTAAATTTTGAACTCTCAGAATTTCCCATTTCTGATAGCTTCCACCTTCTAATGAATTACCACATAATCACTCTAAGCATCTTTTATCATTTATAAAAGGGTTGGTTGATATATAATTAGAGAAATGAATGATTATGTTCCTTTAATTTTGATTCCCATTCCCATCCAATGAAAGTATAAGAAGATTGGATCATTCTCAAATCTTATCGCTGATAATGTCACAGGATGATTTCTACATAGAGCATCAACCACTTTATTTTTATTACTAAGATAGTAGTGGATTGAGCATGCATAATATTTGATGTGCTCTAACCATATTCACTATAATAGATTAAGCTCCTTCTATGTGAATATATATTTTAGGATCTTGTGATCAGTATATATCTCACACTTCTCCCCATAGAGATAATACATCTATATTTTCAAAGAGAATATCACAGCTTCCAACTCCAGATTATGTGTGGGGTAGTTTTGTATTGAAATTTTCGTTTCATTTAGGATTATGCTATAAATTTTTCATTTTTATTTAGTGCATATCATAATCACTTATTTTAGACATCATTGTATACCATAGAGAGTCCCCCACTTGTGGGTAGTTTGAGTACCGGGGTAATGAGAAGCCTCCTTTTCAACTCATTGAGGTAGTCTTTGCATTCACTGGTCTATAAAAACATTAATCCCTTTTGAGTCATCTTGGTCAGTGGTTTTGAAAATCATGACAAGCTCTTCGCAAATCATCAGTAATAAATATATAGACTAAGGAAAATATGGATCTTTATTACAGATGTTGTTCTAGGACACTCCTCAATTGCCATTATCATAGAATAGTCTATAGATATCCCTTTACAAGGGATAATATTCACTAATAAAAATACTTACTCCATCCAGAACTCACATTTACTATACTTTTCATTTAGTTTATCCCTTCACAATGTTTTCAACATAGTATTCAAATTCTCTTCATGTTTCTCCTTACACCAGAATTCACATTTACTATACTTATCACACTTCTCTTCATGCTTCTCCTTACACTAGGATTATATCATAGTGTCCATTACTAATCCAGAAGGTAGTCTTGGGAATATCTTATATCTTCACCTTTAATTGGTGATATCCTAATTGAAGGTAAACCTTAGAGAAATATTTCTCCCCATGAATTTGATAAATAAAATTCATTTGTCTATGGAGGGGTATACTTTTTCTTTATTGTGATTTTTTTGAGGTCATGATAATTAATTTAGAGTCACATTGATCCATCCTCCTTTTTGATTAATATAACTATCACACCCCATGATGAATAACTTAGGAGTATAAAACCCTTGTAAAAATTATATTGTAATACCTTCTTGAGTTCTTTAAACTCAATGGTTGCCATCCTTTTAGGATTCTTTGATATGGGAAGAGATCTAGTTTTTTATTAAATTGAGAACTCAACCTCTCATATAATAGGAATATTAGTAAATTATACAAAAACACAATAGTGTAGTCCCTCACAATGGTTATATTTTCAAGCATGGTCCTTTCATTTTCCTCAATAATTTGGGATAGACATGATTTATTTTTAGAAAATCGTATATATGATTGAAAAGGATATTCCAAATGATATCCGTACACTCAGATGGGTCCGGAATGGGGTGTTTACCCTAGGAACGACATAAAACTTGTCGGCGCAGGATGTTTGGACCCCTCACTCGCTTTCGGAATGTTAAACGGATTAAATAAATTAATTAATTTATTCGTTTAATGGAGAAATGCTAGTATCTTTTAAACGGTGTCTCAGATTGGAAAACCAAGGGCACCATTGAGCTCAGAGCATGCCGTTTACCCTAGGAGGGGTATAAGTTTCACGGACGTCGGCCGTTTGTGAAAAATGGCCCCAGGGGCGTTTTCGTAATTTGGCGGCCTCAGGCGCTAAGTTTAATAACTTTTGAACAGGGTCTCGGATTAAAATTCCGAGACCACCGTTGTGCTCGGGAGGTCGTGTTTACCCCAGGGACACCCTCCTTTTTGTCTGCTTCGGGAGCGGAGTCGGGGGCATGTCAGGCGGGGTGTTTAAGTGTTTTTATTTAAACATGCACCCCCCCCCATTTCTTCCTCTTCCTCACAACCCTCCCCTCCCCTTCACCTACGGCGAGGCAACGGCGCGGGGCGGATCGCGCGGGAAGCGTCGGGCGAAGCCCCATGAGGTAGGCGGTGTTCGTTTTCATTTTAAATCCCGAACCCCTCTTTGAATTCGAATTTTAGTGTCGAATTTCCGCCCAATCTTCGAACAAATCCCATAGATTAGTAGAGCACGATCCGAGCTTTCTGACGCACCTTTCGGATGTGAAATCGGAGCTCTGAGGCGTCCGCAGCGGCCCGGCGAAAATGGGGGTGGTTTTGCGGTTTCCGGCGGTCGGCAGGGCGCTCCGGCGAGTGCCGAAGGCGGCGGACGGCGGTGCAGGGTGGCGGCTTCGGCTCCGGGCAGGCGGCGCGGCGGCCGCGGCTTCGGAAGGAGGCGCGGCGCTGGGCGCGGCGGCGGCGGCCGGTGGCGCCGGTAGGGCGTCGGCAAGATCGAGAGAGGGGTCGCGCAGCTCGCGGCCCCGTGCGGCAGACCGCGACCCGCTTATCGCGGGTCGCTTTTGGAATCACGACCGGCCAGTTGGCCGGTCGGTGGAGAACCCGCGCGGTGCGCGGGTGTCAAAGGGAGGCGGGCCGCGGAGCGGCGGCCCGCGGCTCGGCTGGACCGGGCCCAGCGGTTGGGCCGCGGTCCAGCGGGCCGGCCCAAGTGGGGCGGACCAGCCGGACCGGGCCGTTCCGGCCCAAGCGGGGCGGACCGGCCGGACCGGGCCGGTCCGGCTTTGCCCTCAGCCTTCGGACGCCCGTATTTCGGGCTACGGGCGTCCGTTTTGCGCGCCGTCTGCGGCAGCGCGGAGCGCGCGTCGAGGGGAATGGTTTGAGATGGTTTTGGGAATTTTTAATTCCCGAAACGAGGGGTCGCTGAGGCGCGACGCGTCCTTAAGTGGATGAGCGTTTCTCCCAAGTTTCTTGTTTTGAGCGGTGCGGACGCGTTCGACATCCGTTTTGAGCGCCGTCAGCGGCGTTGTGACCCTGGCACTGAGGCGGAGGTTTCCAGTGCGGTTCCAGGCGTTGAGGCTGGAGTTGAGGCGCGGGCCCCACGACCCGTCTTTTGAGTTGCGTGCAGCTTTTAGCAACATTTTCCTCGGACGTCCGTTCGGGGCGTGCGAGCAGTCGATGTTGGGTGTTTTTCCGACGGGATTGAAATAGTGCAATACGCCCGCCCTAATTTGGAACGATGGTGCGGGGCCCACGAGGGTCGTTTGGGCGTCGATGGTGATTTTCCATCTTTATCACCGGGCGACCGTTTTGGACAAGGGAGTGGTCCATCTTGTGTGCTTTTTCGGGAGGATCGCAACGGTGCGATCCGTTCGTTGAGTTTCGGGACCGGGTTGCGGGTCCCACGTGGCGCCGCTCGTGTGCGGTGCGCCGGAACGCACCTTTTTCTCTGGATACCCGTTCTACTCAAGCGAGTAGTGCTTTCGACATGTTTTTCTGAGAGCATCGCAATGGCACAGTCCGCCCGACCTCTTTCGGAGATGTGGTGTGGGCCCCACCGGACCGGGCTACGGTGAATATTACCTTTTTCACCGGGTGGCCGTTTTGGGTGATTGAGTAGTCAATCCCGTGTGTTTTTACGAGGGGATAACAGTGGAGTGATCCGTTGGTTCAGTTTTGGGATTCTGGTGTGGGCCCCACGCGGGTTGGTCACGGTGAATAGTACCTTTTCCACCTATTGACCGTTTCGGGTGAGTGAGTACTCTAACTCGCGTGTTTTTTCGCAAGGATTACAACGGTATGATCTGTTTGGCTGTATGGAGCCTCTTGCGCGATCTTGAGAAATGTGGAAGCACGGAAGGTGCTCCAGTGGTGGTTCGTCCTACTTTGCTTGTAGCGGGCCTTTGGTGAGTGATCACGTGCACTCCCGTGTGAGTGATGTAAATGCTTGAGGTGACGTGGTTGGCCGTGTCTGGGCCTTTGAGGTGGAGTTGTTACGTCATGCCTTCGCGCTGACGTTGGGTGTCGGGTGCACGATAGCCTTGAGCTGGAGACGAGGTATACTCTGGGAGTATACGGAAGCGCTTGGAGGTACATGTGGTTTGTACCTGAGAATTTTGTGCACTCAGTTGGGGTTGACTTGGGGCCACATGTCGTGTGGGCCCCACGTGCGTTCCGTGTTCTGCTTGGCGTACTTGGACCTCTCGCGGCGTAGAGGGTCCCTTTGTGCTCTTTTGTTTGGCTAGCAGGGTGGAGTTTATTTCCCCTGTATTTGTGTGTTGGTTTGACCAGCAGGGTTGAGTGGTCTCCCCCTGGTTTCTTCCTTGATGGATTGGCTAGTTTTGTACCCTTCAGTGGATGTGGCCAGAGCAGTTCTGATTTTTACCCTCCAGCGGGGCTGGGTAGTGTGTTACTCATTGGCTTCTAGGGTCTACCCTCCAGCAGAGACTGGGCAGTGGGTCACCCGGCACATTCAGGGTCTACCCTCCAGCAGAGACTGGGCAGTGGGTCACCCGACACTTAGGGTCTACCCTCCAGCAGAGACTGGGCAGTGGGTCACCCGACGACCTCTTAGGGCCTACCCTCCAGCAGGGCTGGGCAGTGGGTCGCCCGTCGTCTAGTTCCAGGTCTACCCTCCAGCAAGACTGGGCAGTGGGTCGCCTGTCGACTTATCCCAGGTCAACCCTCCAGCGGGGCTGGGCAGTGGGTCGCCTGATGATGTAATTTGGTTTACCCTCCAGCAAGGCTGGGCAGTGGGTCGCCTGATGATGTTTTAGGGTTTACCCTCCGGCAGGGCTGGGCAGTGGGTCACCCGATATCTGAATATGGTTTACCCTCCAGCGGGGCTGGGTAGTGGGTCGCCTGACGATGTATTAAGGTTTACCCTCCAGCAGGGCTGGGTAGTGGGTCACCCGATGTTTGGTTATGAATTACCCTCCAGCGGGGCTGGGCAGTGGGACACCAGTTAGCATTCCAGGCTCAGACCTTCTACTAGGCTAGCCTGTGGCTTACCTTCGTGATTAGCAGAGCGGGACCCTTGGTTGTACGGGTCAGTGTTGTGACGGCTTGACTTTGAGGAGACCTCTCTAATGCAGGTAAGTGATGAGGTGTGGTTTGACTTTCCTAGAACTCTCAAGTACGAGGGGCGCTTTCCCCACCGAGATGCGTTCTTGCGACGCGATCTAAAACCGTGCGGGCGAGTAAGTGCCGCCCAAAGCGGATAATATCTAAGTGCGGTGATTGAGCCCCTTGGCTTGCAGTTCGGGGAAGACGTACGGGATGCTAGGCATCGATGGAGGTTATGTCTGGGACTGTTGGCGACTCTTTCTTGGGCTGAGCTACGGGATAAAGGTCCCCTTACGAGTTTGTTCGGGTTTCTTGTTGAGCATACAGATTTGTATATACCGTGTTTTGAGTACCCACTCCTTGGGTTTTGGCTACTCTCCTTCAGGATAGGCGAAGACGCGCGGGGTATGCCACGTGCTTTCTGCGTCCAGCTTCTCGTGGTAGGACGAGTCTTCTATCTTTCTCTTAATGGGTTGAGTTGTTACTCTTTACTGCACCCTTGGTTGTACTCCTTTCTATTCCTTGTTCTCTCTACTGCTCACCCTTCGGTACCTCCTTTGTTGCTCCCTCGAGCCTTCGGGGTATCCTACTGAGTATTTTTATACTCACCCCTGCTTGGGCTTTTCCCGCACATGGTGTGCCCTTGTAGACGACGGACAGGTGGAGCGTGACTTCAGTGGAGCGTAGGAGCTTGGGAGCTTGGACCGTGTGCGGTGGTCGTGGCCGGGATCCAGGTGGGAGATCTGCCAGCTGTTTCTCTTTTTGTTTACCTGTTTCCGGGTTTTGGCACTTTTTGGTTGGGCGCGTGTTTTGCCCCTTTTCTTTTCAGCTTGTACTTTGTACTGTTTAGAGGTCGATGCACATCTGTGGTTTATTTATATAGCAGTTGCCCTTTCCTTTTCTTTGCTTGTCTTTACTTTTACTCTGCACTGTTACATTGAGTTTGCTGCGTGTGTGTACAGGTGCTTAGGCAAAGGCCTCCCCGAGTTGTTGTGCCTTCGGCGCTGGTCGCCAGCTCCTGGCCTATGGAGGCGGGCTTGGGGTAGTTGCGGCTCGAGCCCGGGTAGGGTCGGGTTGTGACAAAATCCTTCTAGTCAGATCAATAAATAATAAAGAATGAAAATGGAGATGACTTGTGAGTGCATCCTTCTTTATGAGATATTAAAGACAAAGAGATTATATTACATAGTGCGTGTTCGTAGGTTGGTTGTCGCTGGTGTCACAATTCTTATCTCTTTAGGGGCATGATGAGTTTCTAGATCCTGCTCTAGGTTTGTGAATAATATTCACTACTATTAAGATAAGGGCCTTGAGGATCGCACACAATAGCGTATTCAAGTATGTGCCCTATTCAAGTGAATATGACATTTGGACATGGTGAGTCCCACCACTAGGGTCAAGGATTTGTCCAAGAAATATGATCACCAATGCAATAAATAAATCAATATTATTCAAGTTCAGAATAATGAGTATTAAATTTATTTATTAAAAGTATTTATGAGTTTTAAGTAAATACATGAGAAATATTAATTGATAAATATAAAATATTCAAGGTTCAATTAATATTTGTTAGAACGACGAGTAGAGTTAATGAATCGATTATTATCACATAATATATTTTAATATATTACAAGTGAGTGATAATAATATTTATGACTCAGATTAGTAGTCATAAAATTTTGTTAATAGTCGTTGATTATTCAGGGGTTGGGTTGGCATTTCCAGGTAATTACATGAAACTATAAATAGTAGAGGATTAGAGTTTTCCATACACTATTCACTACCTCTATCTCTCCTCTTAACTCTCCCACATCCTAGAGAGAGAGGTGCTGGATCCAAGGAGCTCGGATTGAGCTCTCTCTCTAGCATCACAAGTGAACTAATGTTTTGATCATTGGAGTTTCTAAGGAGTCGTCACAGTTCTGCACTAGAAACCATATTACGACGATGAGTGCACCCATAGATTTCTTGAAGCATGTGTGGATGGTCAATAGGAATTTAGATTCATATTCTATGAGCAATGATCACCAATAATGAGCAAATTTCATGCATGGATTCAGATCGAAACCATGTATTTTACAGTTTAATTTTGGTGCTTAAAATTCTTCACGCGTGATCCTTGGCTTTAAATAGGCATCACCTCACCGATGATGAAAAGATTTCATTGATCTTCAGTGGACTTTTTTAAATCCCGTATGTTTGGGGATTCCGCTACACAACCAGTTCCTACAAGTGGTATCAGAGGGACACATGTTGATTTTAAGCCAAATATATTAAATTTTCATTAATTTGATAAGAGGTAGTTGTTATGTTTCCAACACTATAGACAGATTGTGAATCCGATATAGTATGACCAATCTGCGGCCATCCGAAGTTTTAAAATTGGATGAACTCCTCAAACCTGAGGGATTTCGGGTCCCCATAATAGTGTTTTCCAAGACCAGATATTGTTTTTCTGAGAATCTAAATTACTATAATTATTATAATAATTTTATTATAATAAAATAGTTTTATTATAAAAATAATAATTATAATAATTTATTATAATAATATTATTTATTTAATTATAATAAAAATCTCATTATAATAATATTATAATTTTTCTAAAAGCCTATATAAGCTTTAGAAAAAATTTAGGAGTGTAGTAAACTTTAAGGGGATAGGGGTGCTTGACTCTTTTAAAAAAGAGGGAGATGACCCACTTTTGTGGGCCTTTATTTAAAAAAATGGGCGGGAGGGGCTAATTTTTTAATATGGGTTTTAAAAAAACAAAAATTAGGTAAATGGGGTTAGGGTTCCAATATTTTTAAAACTGGGTCCAAGATGCGTGAACCCCGTTCACGCATCACTGACCCCGGGAAGATGCGTGAACGGGGTTCACGCATCTTAACCGCGCTGAAGGATGTGTGAACCACGTTCACGCATCCTTCACGAAGTTGATGAATGATGCGTGAACGGGGTTCACGCATCCTACAGTAACTTTTTTTTTAAAATTTTTATTTTTATTTTTTGTTTTGTTTTGTTTTATATATATATATATATACAAACAAAACATAAAATTCAGCAGAATTTATCTGCTATTTAATATCCAGCAGAACTGCCATTACAGCAGTCTGGATTCTGACAGAAACCATCACCCAGGGCTCTCTTTTATAAGAGGGCTTGCCCAGGAAATCATACTGCATTTCCGATGTGGGATTCAGGTTCTCTTTTCCTGCACAGAACATTCTGCATTTCCGATGCGGGATTCGGTTTCAAGTATGTGACTTTGAAAGACTGTAAAATACAAACTATACGACCAATATAAATGAAACTTAAAACATGGATTAAAAATATAATAAATAGTTGAAAATGAAAAGAATTTCGTAAAAAGGGTTGATGAATAATAATTTATAAGCTTTCAAAACCACCAACTTGAAACTTAAAAAAGTTTCAAGTACGTGACTTTGAAAGACCATAAAATAAAAACTATAAGACCAATATGAATGAAACTTAAAACATGGATTAAACATACAAGAAATAGTTGAAAATAAAAACAATTTCATAAAAAGTGTTGATGAATAATAATTTATAAGCTTTCAAAACCACCAACTCGAAACTTAAAAATGTTTCAAGTACGTGTCTTTGAAAGATTATAAAATACAAACTATATGACCAATATGAATGAAACTTAATATACGGATTAAACATATAATAAATAGTTGAAAATAAAAAGAATTTCATAAAAAAATGTTGATGAAAAATTATTTATAAGCTTTCAAAACCACCAACTTGAAACTTAAATACGTTTACGTGCCTTTGAAAGCCTATGAAATACAAACTATAAAACCAATATTAATGAAAATTAAAACATGGATTAAACATATAACAAATAGTTAATAATTAATTAGTTAATTAGTAATATAATTATTAATTAGTTAATAATTAATATAATTATTAATTATTAATTACTAATATACAATAATTAATTAGTTAATTAGTAATATAATTATATAATAGTTAATTAGTTAATTAGTAGTATAATTATTAATTGATAATTACTTAGTTAATTAGTAATATAAATCTTAATAGTAATTATTAATTATAATTATAATTATTAATTATTAATTATTAATTATATAATAATTAATTAGTTAATTAATAATATAATTATTAAATATAATTATTTATTATTTATTATATAATAATTAATTAGCTAATTAGTAATATATTTATTAATTATAATTATTTTTTATTTATCTATAATTATTAATTAGTTAATTTGTAATATAATTATTAATTATAAAATAAGTAATTGATTAATTAGTAATATAATTAGTGATTATAATTATTTATTATAATTATTAATTATTAATTATTAATTATTAATTATTAATTATATAATAATTAAGTAGCTAATTACCAATATAATGATTAACTATTAAAAATTAATTGGTTATTTAGTACTATAATTATTAACTATAATTATTATATATTAATTAGTAATATAATTATTTATTATAATTAGTAATATAATTAGTAATTATAATTAGTAATATAATTATTAATTATAATTAGTAATTATTAATTATATAATAATTAATTAGTTAATGACCAATATAATTATTAATTATTAAAAATTAATTATATATTAATTAATTAATTAATTAGTAATATAATTATTAATTATTAATTACAATACAATTAATTAGTTAATTAGTAAAATAATCATTAATTATATAATTAATAATTATAATAATAATTAAAAATTATATTACTAATTAACTAATTAATTATTATATAATTAATTATTAATAATTAATAACTAATAATTGTAATGAATATTTATAATTATTTATTATATTACTGATTTACTAATTAACTAATTAATTATTATGTAATTAATAATTATATGTTTAATCCGTATATTAAGTTTCATTCATATTGGTTATATAGTTTGTATTTTATAATCTTTCAAAGACACGTACTTGAAACATTTTTATGTTTCAAGTTGGTGGTTTTGAAAGCTTATAAATTATTATTCATCAACACTTTTTATGAAATTGTTTTTATTTTCAACTATTTCTTGTATGTTTAATCCATGTTTTAAGTTTCATTCATATTGGTCTTATAGTTTTTATTTTATGGTCTTTCAAAGTCACGTACTTGAAACTTTTTTAAGTTTCAAGTTGGTGGTTTTGAAAGCTTATAAATTATTATTCATCAACCCTTTTTACGAAATTCTTTTCATTTTAAACTATTTATTATATGTTTAATCCATGTTTTATGTTTCATTTATATTGGTCGCATAGTTTGTATTTTACAGTCTTTCAAAGTCACGTACTTGAAACAGAATCCCACATCGGAAATGCAAAATGTTCTGTGCAGGAAAAGAGAACCTGAATCCCACATCAGAAATGCAGTATGATTTCCTGGGCAAGACCTTTTATAAAAGAGAGCCCTGGGTGATGGTTTCTGTCAGAATCCAGACTGCTGTAATGGCAGTTCTGCTGGATATTAAATAGCAGATAAATTCTGCTGAATTTTATGTTTTGTTTGTATATATATATATATATATAACAAAACAAAACAAAAAATAAAAATAAAATTTTTTTAAAAAAAAGTTACTGTAGGATGCGTGAACCCCGTTCACGCATCATTCATCAACTTCGTGAATGATGTGTGAACGCGGTTCACACATCCTTCAGCGCGGTTAAGATGCGTGAACCCCGTTCACGCATATTCCCGGGGTCAGTGATGCGTGAACGGGGTTCACGCATCTTGGACCCAGTTTTAAAAATATCGGAAACCTAACCCCTTTTACCTATTTTTTGTTTATTTCAAACCCATATTAAAAAATTAGCCGGCGGGAGGCCTGAAAAACAAGGTCTTGTTAAAAAAATGATGATTAGGGTTTTGGGGGCTGAGCGTCCCCATTATCATGCGGTGCACAGGGTACCAGTTGCCCCATCCCAGCCACCACCCTGAACATGTCATGTGTCGCCCCAACCGGCGCCTGCCTCAACAGCCACCTCCCAAACCCGCCAGCTTCGGTCGCCCCGTCCAGGTCACCGCACTAGGCCGACCTCTCCACCACACCCCATCAAGGTCACCCTGCCTGGCTGGAAACCCAAGGCCGCCGCCCTCGTGCCTCCCCGTTCGGCAACCTCCCGACTTAGCTATGGACACCCCGACCTCGCTGTTTTCCGCCGCCACTCAAACCAGGCCCACACCTCCCAATGTGGTCGTCCACATCGGTGCCACTCATCAACACCGTCCTCTTTCAGTACCCCTATTGGCCATGGATAGCCCCACCAGGTTTCTTCCACATCGGTCAACCTATAACAACACCCCCAGGCCACCACGAGCTCCAACGCACCGAGGCGCCTCCTCCCGATCACAGTAGCCGGCAGGTTCAAATCCTGGCCACCACTCGATCTTCCTAATTGGGACGTAACCATCTATACAACATGATTTTTCCCCAAAACAGGTCGGTGCGGATCAACTAAGCTCAGATCAGGATTAGGCGGACCCACCCGGCCCAGAACAACCCTGCAGAGGCTGAGGGCAGCCCAAACTAGTCTTGTGCATGTTCGCCCTAACCCGTACATGCCCTTCCCAAAGTTTTATGGGTCTGGGTGTTTTTAATCTAATCAAAAATTAAATAAAAAAATTAATTTAATTTTAGTTGGGAATTAAATTAATTAAATATAAATTTTGGTTATTAAAATTTATGCGGCGTAATTAAATTAAATTTTGAGATATATTAAACTGATTAGTTAATTTAATTTTTAGTTTTAAAATTAAATTAATTAAATGGGTTGGAACGATGTATTATATTGAATTAAAATTAGAGTTAAATTTGAATTCATTAAATAATGCCCTCGAATTATTGAATGCATGTTTAATTTTTATTCTGCATTTATTTTATAAACGTGAGTTAATGCGTATGTTTATCCGAAGCTAGAGATCAACCAATGAATGTCTGGTAATTATATATTAGATTTATTTATTTAATTATTTCATGGTATTTTAATAATTAGTTTAATTAATTTAATTGTGATCTGCATGTCATCTCTAAGTCATTATATTTATATGGGAATGCGCGCCCATTCTAATAGTTATATTTTTATATACCCCAAGACCCCCTCGCCTGCGTGCAAGTACAGTTTTATAATGACGAGATGAGGTGTGAAGTACTTCATGATGGGTCATGGTGACACACCCGACAAAAGATATGATGCATTGGAGGGGAATACATTGCAATTCGAGTCACAGGCAACGCGACACAATGTATGACCCCATAGGGATTAGGTTGGTCTATTATTCACTCAACGGATCAGCCAATAGTACCGGCTAATTATCCGTTCATCATTTGGTTTTACATTGTTTATTAATTTTATGAAGGTGTAGTTAATGTGTGATCACATAGACAAATAATAAACAACCATGAAAAAATGAACATGTGACGCGGTGAAGTTTTATATTTCTTGCATGGTCAGTTGTGGGTGCGATCCCATATTACGTGCTTATAAAATAGAAAATTATTTCTTTTGTAACACTAAAAATTATAAAACCCTAAAAGATATATTAATTCATAACCACCTTCCATCAATAAAATATTGATAAAACCAGCTGTCTGAGTTTCTAATCATTCCATAGTTGAGGGTGCTTCTTACAACCACAGAGTCCTTATAAAAGTGATGGGTCGACTTAACTAAATTTCTAGTAAAGATCATCCATATCTAACTTTCTAACATTTTAGATGCAAGTATTGAGTAAATAGAGTTCTAATTTCAGAATCAGGGACTTCACTCAATAGATCAAGGAACCGCAAGTTAAAGTAGTAGGCCATCCAAAATCCCACCTTGAACCCTCTAAGTAGTGGCGTAGCTATAGCTTGTACACTATTGGGGGTGGTTTTGGGATCATTTACACTAGAGTACACAAGCGACAGAGTATTCCAATTCTAGCACAGAGGGTTCTTAGAATTTGATAAAATAGTGGGAGCCATTAAATGATTTATGTTATTAATCAAAATGTCCGAACCGATAATCCAGATAAAAAGCACTAATCTACTAAATTTCATTTTTTTAAAATGGAATGTTATTCCAAAAGTTTAAAATCTTCAACAAATATAAGAAAATGTAAACATCCTCATTGACACAAGTATCCATGAATAGTATAGGCACTTGTGCATAGTATTATAATATAAGAAACTCAAGGTGATAATTTCCCCAACACTGTTAAACTACCTTAACAAGCGAGGGTGAAACTTCTTACAAGATACAAATGAAAAAATCACATGATAATTCATTATGCTTTCATCAACATCTAATGTTAGTTGCGGTCGCTACACCAGGACATGGATGGTAAAACAATAAGTCTCATCTCTGAGAAGTTTGCAAGGAGAAATCAAAGCAATGATGTGAATAAAGTGATGTTACACCGGCATGCGTAAATTGAAATATTGATCATGATTTTTAAATGGATCCCTTTATCATATAATTTTCACCACATTACTCAAATCCTGTTTTATGTTACAAAATGAACAATTAATGATTAAACGTTTCATTACCAATTGGGGTAAGGATTTCTAGGATAATAAGAATATCAAGGATAATTTCATCATTAAATATTATGGAGAATAAATTTAAAGACAATGCGAAAAGGCCAAAAGGAAATTAATGCCATTGGAACATTTGAGACATCCTTAAATTAATGAGATATTAATAAAGGATATTTTCATTTCATATTATAAAATAAAAAAATGGATGTATTAAAGAAGCAAGCTACCTACTTCCTCTTTAGGAATATTCATTAGTGTAATGTTTCACCTTCAGTTCTTGTGTATTTAATACTATATTTCTATCATATATATGTATTGATATATAGTAACCAAGAAAGTGTAGAAACATTACTAGAATTCAGGTGTATTCCCTAGGTGGTAATGAATGGTTGATACCTAGGATAGTGGTGAGAAGCATGACTTCTTTAATTTCCATGTGAAAGAGTCATGTTGAAATATTGTTGCATATAATCACAAACATTAATCTCATGTTCCCTTGGATGCATGGAGACATTATTTCATGTTCTATAATGAATGTTTTTTTTGGAATTTAAAACTCAATCACTAGTTCAGTAATACATAAATCGTTGGAAATTATTGATGAATATAAATGTAAGACTTATACCAATTTGTGACATGATAATTCATTGTCAAGTAATACTAAAAGTGGAAATCATGAATATACCATGTATGGTATTCAGTCCCAGGACAACTAAATACTTTTGGTATTATCGACGCCTTTAGTTTGAACAAAGGAACCTTTAAAATAAAGCTATGTCACAATGCTTTTGGAAATAGTTCAACAAGGGAACATGAACTGTTCCAAGAAAAAGCTATAGGTATATATATATTTCATATGATTCCTTTATGTAATTAAGGAATGGTAAAATGAAGTAAGTGCATGGTCAGAGGATATGAGCGTCAGCAATTCGACATGCCAAAGAATATCTTTATCATGCAAACATCGATCGTGATAATGTAGTGTGGAGTAATTCCTAAACTCACAATACCTTATCCACATCACGACTTTGATTTTAATGAGGAGGATAAAGGATAAATTCCTACATGTTAACATTGATAAAAAAAATTAGCATTGAGTAATTACTAAATGAACATTACCTTATCCACATCACAACTTTGATATTAATGAGGATGATCGATGATGAAGTCTTACATGTTAACATTGATCAATAAAAATGTAGTGTTGAGTAATTCCTAGACACACATTACCTTATCCACATCATGAATTCTATGTTAATAAAGAGGATCGATGATAATTATTATATGTTAACATTGATCAACCAAAATGCAGTGTTGGGTAATTCCAAAACGCACATTTTATACCTCAAACTATTGATTTAAGTAATATCAATGTTACAACTTGAAGAAACTTCCATTATATTTCATGAAATGATTTGAAAATCACAGTGATATCCTACAAACATTTTCCAACAATAATGAAAAATGGATATCATACGAGTCATTGTATGAAGTAAATCCATTTTTTTCCTAAATACGTGTGTTTGGATGCAAAGGGTTTGGGCATAAACAAAGTTTCATTTGGTACAAACACAATGTTTATCTTTTGTAATCATCCCAATAGTTTCTTAGGATATTACATAAACCCCTATGATAGAAAATATACAGTCACGTATTAGACTAAACTTATATATAAGGTTGCACATCTCTATTAGAGATAGTGGGAGCTATCTTTACCTGTGTTTAGTCATTGATCAAGATGCATAAAGAGTTGTCTTAAGAACTAGTTCCACAAGTGCATGTGGAACAATGTATGTTCTAGAAACACATGCTGTATAGGAAGGATAAAACCATGGTGATGTTTTTTATATTCACCATGGTAGGTGATCTATTAATAATGTGAATAATATTTCCTACCAGTAAGTAGTGTCTTGAAATTGGCGAAAATTGATAAGACCAAATAAAATTTAATTAAAATATTTCATGTATCAAAGTGAAAAGGGGATTATTATTTTGAATACTATGGTGGGTATTCAATTGAGTTGATACATGGATGGTATAGCTGTAGTTGGTTTCACCAAGCCGTTATGCCTAAATCCATTAGAATTTTACTTATCATAGATAATATCTATGATAACATTATTTAGCATTGGATGTCATGACCACCAATCGTGGATGGTGTCTATACGACGCAACCAGAAAGGGATGGTCACATCATAGAATGCTAATAATGGTTGAAAGTTACTAAAATATAGTTTAGGATTGAAGTAAATAACATGATCATTTAAAAATAATTTGGAATAAATGAATGTCATGTGTATAGTAAAGGTTAGGGAGATCGTCAAGGTTTGCCAAGAAAATTAGGTTCAGCAACATATGGGAAAAAGAAATTGATCTTATAGTTAGTTATGTCCAAGATGAAATTTATTCTTTAGTGATTGAATAAAAGTAAAAATATAAGTTCTAGGGAACAGGATCTACTAAGGTAGATATATATGTTTCTTGGTCCTATCAAATCATACATATAGTGATATTGTATTGAAAAATACAATTTGGAACAAATCTAGAGATGAATTGTTGCCTATGTCACAGAGAATAATCTCTTCATCTTGACATGTCTGGGACATGGGAAGAGATAAACATGGTGATTTTAATTCCATACGCTTAAGCGATGGATTAATCACATATGCCATGATATGTAAAAGAATTAATATTTCCAGGATATTCTTTACAATAGGAAAATATTTATTATATCCAAGAGCACTGCAAGGTAAGTAGTTAGAACTATCTACTTATACTTCGACACATACAAAAGATATGTACTTAGTAAGTGGATAAGAAAGGATATTAGTTTTTGGGGATACAAAGTAGTCTTCCATAGATCAAGGTGTAATACTATCATAGTTAGTCTAAAGATAGTTAGTATAAAGATGATGAGTGAGTCATGCTCATATAATCCAGGGTAGATATACCTACAAATACCGAGTACATTGCAGCTTCTAAGGAAACAAAGAAGCAGTTATTAAATTCAATGATTTGTTCGTGTTCTTGGAATTGCACCTGGTGAGAAAAGAATGATCATAATGTAAATTATGATATTCTTACTAGCCAAGATGTCATGTTATGATAGTGGAAAAGTGGGACATACTCGAGATACCATCTCTTAAGAATTTTTACTCTAAGATACAAGGTTACAATAGTAGAATAGCCACGCGGTGGAATAGTGGAGGACCCAGTAGCTAAAGTCTTTACTCAGCAGAAACATGATGTTCATCATGTGAGTAGATAACAAGTTTGGTTTGCAAGATGGATGTAGTGTAAGTGGGAGTGTTGAAATAGTGGGTGCCCCAGACCCAACTATTTAGTGTTTTTAATTACTGTATCATTCATACAACTAGATATACATGATGTCATCTTACCATTATAGTGTAGATTTTTTATGTTTCCACTATTGAAACGGTAATGTACAAAGATTAATTGTCATATCAAAAGGTTACAACAGTTCCTAGGCTATAATGAGAACCTCTAGATACTACAAAATTAATATTAAATATATGTTCTATGGTCAAGATACATCTAACTAATAAGACATAATAGATGTTTGACTATTTGTTGTTGTGGGCTCATAATCATTAAGAGTTGTTCTCATTATGTTCACACTGGGTGATTTCTACTTGTGAGATCTTGAGGACTCACCATCCAATAGGACACCACATGTTTTAGGTTTAATTGGATGTTTCTATCTACGATCATGTGTAATGGTCTCCTAAATTGAGATTATTACCAATGTATTTCATTTGAATGTGTACTTTGTTGCAAGAAGAAAACCAAGGAAATGAAGTTGTGGTGAGGTAGTTTGTGTTCGATGGGTCATTGGTGGAATGGCATTCGTTGAATGGTCAATAAAGGATTTTTCACTTCTAGGTTATGGATGTACTATATCTTAGCCAATGTTGATAAGGATGGTAGTACCTTTATAATACCATGTCTGTGGAAGTTGAGGGTAAATCCATCAAGTTAGATCAACAAACAATATAGCATGAAAAGGAGATGACACTTGATTGAACCTTCATTTATGAGATATTATAGACAATGAGATTATATTACATAGTGTGTGTTCGTAACTTGGTTGTCACTGCTCTGAAAATACTTATCTCTTTAGGGGAAATGATGGGTTTCTAGATCCCACTCTTAGTCTATGGATAATATCCACTACTATCGAGATAAGGGCCTAGAGTATCACACACAATAGCATGTTCAAGAATCTGCACTATTCAGTTGAATATGAGATTTGGAAATTGTGGGACCCACCATTGCGGTCCGGGATTTTCCATGAAATATGATCACCAATTCAATAAATAAATTCATATTATTCGAGATTATAATAATGAGCAGTGAATTTATTTATTAAATGTATTTATGACTTTTAATTAAATACATGTGAAATATTAATTGATGAATATTCAATATTCAAGGTTCAATTAATATTTGTGGGAACAACGAGTCGTGTTAATGACTAAATTATTATCACATAGTATATTTTAACATATCACAAGGGAGTGGTAATAATATTTATGACTCGGATTAGTGGTCATAAAATTTCATTAGTAGTGTGTTGATTATTCGAGGGTTAGGTTGGAATTTCTGGGTAATTACATGAAACCATAAATAGAAAAGGAAAATAGTTCTCCGTAAACTATTCACTACCTCTCTCCCTCCTATTCTATCTCCCATGTCCTGGAGAGAGAGGATCTAGATCCAAGGGTCCTGGATGGAGCTCTCTCTCTAGCATCAGAAGTAAAGAAATGGGGTGATAGTCAGTGTCAAAGGAATCATCATAGCTCTACGCTGGAATCAGGATTATAATGATCAGTTCTCTTATGGATTTCTTGAAGTGTGTGTGGAATATCTGGAGGAATTTGAATTCGTATTCTTTGAGAAGCGATCACCAACAGTGAGCATACGTCGTACGTGAATTCATATCTAAACAAGGTATCTTTTAGATTATTTTTTGAGCATAAAATTATTCACGTGTGATCCTCATATTTAATATGGAATCGTTTCGCTGAAGTCAACAAGATTGCGTCGATATTCAGTGGAAAAAAGTTTAAAATCCCACCTGTTTGGGGCTTCTGCGGCATGCTCGGCTCCAAAAAAAAATTGATCAGTGGGGGGGGATTTATATAATTTAGATGCAATAATTTCCACATTCTCTATTTTCATAGATAAATCAACCTCCATATTTTGAGTTGGTTTTTGAATAGATCTTCTAAGTTTTAGATATAAAAAAGAATGTGTAGAACCATAATAAAAAATTATAAAATCTATTCTTGAATGAATGACCAGCATACATGTACATAATTCTCTTGAACCAACTTAGTAATAGTGATAGAATATGTCCTTCCTTGATTCCATGGATGCTATTTTCATTTATGTTCTATGACAACCCTTATATTAAAGAACTGGCTCACATAATTTTCATGTTTCTTGAGTGGAAATATTATAATTCAGGATGAGTGTTGATTCGAAAATTCCTTTCTTATTCCACATTAGTGGGATTCTTTATATACATTTGGATATTATTAACTCAATGAAAATCTTTTCCATATTTGAAGAATCTCTCATTCCCCTTTATATACTTCCAATGATGCTTCTTCCCACACTTTTGACATTTGGGATGATAGGTTTTATGTCCTCCATTTGATTAATCTATTGACCCTTCATATTAAACTATATTTTACTATTTTTATATCTATCCCATGAGACCCCTAATAGTATTTAATCAATATTTTAACCTTAAGGACATAACAAAAAATATCCCCATATATTTCAATGTATGAAATCACTCATTATTTTCATAGAATCATCTTTAATCTACTAAATAATCGATCCTCCTTACTTTTAGTGTTCATGATAAAGCCAAAAGTGTATCATAGAAGCATAGTGAAGATTTTATCATACACCCCGACAGACTGATCTCCCTTTTTCTTCAGTCTGATGAACTCCCTCTCCATCTTAATAAAAATAGTAAGAAGAAAATATTTTTTGAAAAATATTTTCTTGAATACTTCTCCTTAAATGAAATCAATTCACATTTTAGACTTAATATTCTTTACCAGTGTCCACCACTGATTTTATTCCCCATCAAAATGATATATATCAAGCAAAACTTTATCTCCTTTTGAGGATGGAAATATATAAAATATCTTCTCAATTGAGTTAATCCAATTTTCCATGATGAGAGGATTAAAAGATAGACAAATATTAGGAGGTCATTGTGTCATATATGCTTTGAGTGCATGTTTATCTATCATAGGAGATTGAGGGAATTACAAAATATTCAAGTTATTATTATTATAATTTGATTTATTTGAGCTAGTAATATCATAAATTTCAAATATTTTGGTTACATAATGTTTTAAAACTCATTAGGTAAATCATCACATTGCCAATCACGTTGTTTGTTGGAAAGGGTCCTCCTATTTCCATCCATTAAATAAAAAATAGAAAAATAAAAATAGGGGGATTGAATACATAGCTAATGAGAATCTAAAAGGGAAACTATGATCATAGTAGGATAAACTTATAAATGAAAATATTCCAAAATTATGATTCCCTATAGTTGAATCTAGTTTTTCCATGGTGATTGAATTATCCATAGGTTTCATACAAAGGTTTTCTACTCCTAATCACCAAGAATGGATCTACCATTCTTGAATACCAACTACTATTACCCAATCATTTTACATGTATTATTTCATGATTTTATGTATAATTATCCATCAAATACAAAGTGGGGATCGAAATCCCTAATTTATTTTGAAGACAGAGTAAATAATTTGAAAACATGAAACTACAATAAAAAATATTTTTATTAATATCCAAAATGAGCTCATAACAACCTTTGAGGTTCTATAACTACATAGGATAACATGGGGAATACATAGTCAAAAGTGATTATCTAAAAAGCCCTGTAAGGAAGGAAACATTGAAAATAATCATAACACAAGAGTCAAAAGGAATAACATGATAACATAAAATGTGTGGAACATTAATAAAATTATATACAAATAACATGTAGAACATGGAATAATATAACAGTGGAAATATATGAATTTGAAATAAATATACATCATGACATAATCATGAGTCAAGTATAACTACCAAGATGATATCACACGGTGGATAGGGTCCCATAATGGATTATGTTTACTAAATAATCCTATAAATAATGTTTCGCGAGACAAACAAATTTTCCAATGTATTGTAGTGCTATCTATTCACAGCTATCATAACATGTAAATGAATATATGTTCCACATAAATAATTCAAACATAAGGAATAATCATATGGGTTACCCATGGAGAGAAATGGGTTTTGTAATCATGTCATATGGCATAAAAAGGGTGTATCATAATGGTTTCCATGAAAAAATGGATTAAATAATTATTAGAAAATCATGAAGTAAAAAATAAGAACAAATAATGAATAATGACTTACAACTGATGTGAAAAAATAAAAAAAATGTTTAGGTATCTTTTGAAATGTTCCACTAAGTGTAACTTTATGTAAATGAATAATGATTATATATAGAGGTAAAATTCCAAGTTATTTAAATAAAATAAGAAATGAAATAATTTTTTTCAAGATAAAATGAGTGATTTTAGAAAAATGTTGGAGGATTAAAATAGTTTGTGTATTGTACTTGAAAATGAATATGAAAAGGAGAAATAACCTTTAATGAGGTTTTCTTTTTAAGAATAATTGATAAGGGAACCTTTAAAAAAATTATTTACCATAAAATAATTAAGAATTAAGATAAATATATATATTTGGTACATATATAAATAAAATTTGAGAAGTATATAAGAATAATGATGAGGTAAATTGAAGCAAATAGAGGTAAATCATTACCCAAATGAAATATGGATGTTTAGAGAGATCCATTATGTTATGTATGAATACATTTTGAATATTGAATTAATGTACAAGATAATAAAATTACAATAATAAATTACTTAATTAATAACCTCTTAAATGTATATTTTATTTATTATAATTTTATTGAGTTAATTTTGATCCTTTCAATGAGTTATAGTGATCAATTTCATTGTTCCTGGAGCATTCATTTTGTGGTTTCATGGTTGATTTACTTGTGTATAGTCATTGAAGTTCATGTCATATTGGAATATTAATCTATAAGTGAAATGAATTTATATTAATGACTAAAATATGTATAAATATTCTCATATATCATTTTTTACAACATGTGGATGATTCACTTTAAAAAACGTTAATGAAAAATGGTTATTTAATTTTGGATGTTTTTCTTACCATCACAAACTAGATTCATTTTATTTAATATTATGTGTGTATATTAGTTACAAGACATGAAATAGGTTATACTATTCTTATTAAATTGATATTTTTAACAATAATAATGGTTTTATGATCTACCTTGATGGAATTAATGAAAAATGAGAACTCATTATCCACATAAATGGTTTACCTCCATAATGTAGATAATGGTTTTGTTTATTTGAATAATAAGAGATGAGAAAGGGTAAAAATTTAAGATATTTCATTATAAATTTAACATTATAGTATTAAGATAATACTATAGTTATTAATATTTGATGGATTAATGGGGTGGGGAGAAGGTAGAATAAGAAAAGAAAATAAAGGAGGTAGTTTAATATTGTTACCTCTTAAATATCACCACCATGAAGGGCCACATAAAAAAATTGTTGGGAAAAAATCCCTCAAGGTATCATTGAAGCATTTTTGAGGTGATTGTGTTTGTTGAAAAAGTGGACAACTGTGCTGTGATTATTGACAAAGAAAACCATGACATGCAAATTTGTTGACAAAGGGGATTTCATGGTGGTATGTCGAGTTCAAGAGTTGTGTTCAACGATCCATGTCTGATTCAAGAACGTCGACAAAGGAATGGATGATTTGGAGGTAGTAAAAAAAGAATAGATACAAGATGGTGTCATTTTCCAGTGTTTGACATATTTTTGGGCCTGAAAATTGACAAATGAAGACAAGTGGATTTTGGCAAAGTGACCTGCGTGCTGTAATGGGACTTGAGCTCCATGTACTTGAAGGAGAAGAAACTTGCACGCCTATTGTTTTTCAAGATTAGAAGGTCAAAATATGGAAAAGGAAAGAGGGTCGCGCAGGTATTGGTGTGGTCGCGCAGGTGACCTGTGTGCCGTAAAGAGACTTGCACGCCGATGCCTTGAATGCTTGTGAAATTGCATGCCTGTTGTTTTTCAAGATCAGAAGATAAAAATATGGCAAAGGAAATAGGGTCACACAGGTGTCTTGAAGGGGAAAAACATACGCTCCGGGACTTGCGCACTGAGGGGTGACATGCGCGTCGCCACATAGGTTGACCAAATTCCTTTAAATATATGACCACCCCTCCTCATTTTCAATGGAGTTCAACACTTAGAATAATCAAAGCTCCCGTAGAGCTGGTGTAGTGGTCGCACAGGTGGTGTGTGGTTGCGTAGGTGGACTTGCGTGCTAGTGTTTGAAGTTGCGCTCCAGTTGGTAGTTGCATGCCAATATTGTCTTGGGCATAAAAGGGATTGAGTCGTGCAGGTTTGGAGTTATAGAAGATTATGCCGCGCAGGTGGTAGAGGCAGACATGTGCGCCAGTTGTGACCTGTGTGCCGATATTTGCGCGCCAGGTAAGGTGGATTCCCCTGCAGTGTTTTCGGGCTGCGTGGAAGCTGTAATTTTGCCTGATACCTTCGGTGCAAAGAGAGATTCATCTATGGGTGAAAGTTGGACTTCAACAGAGAATCCACATACAACAGAGGATGTATTCATTAGATATAATGAAGAGACCTACAATTCTATAAACTGTGAGTGGATCCTTTCCAGAGTGGTGAGCAAAGGATGAGGAAGAAGGTGATCCTCTCCACCGCTAGTGACCCAGAGAAAGTGAAACAGGGAGTGAACCTTGGTAAAGGAGTGAGCTGACCCTAAACCTTGTAAAGACAGTGAGCTTGGGAAAGATTTATTGTTCCCAAACCTTGTAATCCACTTCTAGTGAAGAATAGCGGAATTTGGTACAACCGGAAACTTGTCGGCGTATGCTCCTTGGATGTAGCCCAGTGAGGGTGAACCAAGTAAAAATCTCTATGTCTACCTACTTACTTCCCTACATTGAATTTAAAGCATCATCATCAGATAAAGAAGAAAATTAGTGATCATAATAAACACACAAGTGAAAAAAAAAGTGAACCTTGTAATAAAGAGGTCAAGATCCAGTGGGGAAGGAAAAACTTTGAAAAAGAGTATCCATACCCTGATTCACCCCCCTCTTAGGGTATATAGGCCCCTATTGGCCCTAACAAACATGGAATTGGTATTTTGTTGAGACAAAAAACACTTGGAAATGGGGAGAGTGGTAGGAGTGTTTTTCTTAGATATTTTGGATCCTTAATGTCTCATAAGGTTTGAGTTGAAGGGGTGTTGAGGGGTGTTATTTATAAGTGGATGAGAGGTGTGTTCTATTATTATTATATTGATTTGTTTATTATTTTGGCTCAAGAAATAAATAGTAACGATTCATGTTACTATATAATGGAAATTTTTCATGTCAGTTTGAACTAATTTGTTGTTACATCATCCATGAATTAAAAATTTATGTATTTGTCTTATAATATTAAATATCACAAATTACTATATTTCACTATTCACCCAAAATTCAACTATTTAGGAAAAAAATTATCCTTGACCATTTTTTTAAATTTATATTTAAAAAATTGAATCCATTTTATGAAATTATTTTTAAAAATATTTGAAAATTAATTTTTAAATAAAGTCCTCATTTATTTGAAAAATATTAATTTTAATATTGTAATTGGTTTTATGGCCCTTATACAATTTATTTATTTTCCCCTAAAAAAATAAGAAGATTATAATTGAACTCTAAATTAATTTATAAATCAATTTTATATAAATAAAATTAATTTTATTTAAATATTTATATTATAAATGTGTGATTAAAATATTTATGCTTAATAGAAATACAGACACTTAAATTATCATTTTTTAAAAATAATTATTTACATTTTACAATATATAAATATAGCATATTTTAATTTTTTTAATTCAACTATATATTATTTTACATTTCCATAAGTGATGATACTATTCTAAGTATTATATTACTATTTTTAATATTCAAATTATTATTCAAATTTTAATATTACTATTCCAACATGTCTGATTTATAACAGTTATATGGGTTACCTAATTCTTATAAATACCTCTTATTCCATTAATTGACTACCCACTTCTATTTTCTCTCAATTTTATGCCTAATTTCATTACCAAATTGAATATTTTATTATTAACATTATGTTTTATTTATATATCTTTAATTTTGAGTGCGATCATTTTGGTGGATTGAGCATATCCAAATTATCTTATTTTTATTCTCTCATTTTATATTTATTATCCTGCTATAATATTTTGAATTACTGTAGTTTTATTTTTTGAATAATTTATCATGATTTGTTTCTATATTACTTTCTTCTTTATTATACATGACATAATTATAAGAAGGGAAATATCATTGAAGTAATTATTAGTTGTTACAAAGGACCATGCTGTATAGGATGATAAATGAATTTCTTGCTTATGGAAATTTCCCAAGATATTGCATTAAGGGAATTTTGGTGTGTCCCATTTTTGAAGAATGCACACACTTAATTTTCTTGAAACATTCTTAGAAGACAATGTTTTTAGGATATTGGACATTTTTACCTCAAGAACATAAATAAGAATCTTCGAGGACAACATTCGATGAGAATACTGACCGAGGTATAAAAAATATATACACTAACAAGTATTATATGTTCTATAAGGTAAAATATATTGACATTTTTTCGATAAACAATTTTTTAAAAAAACTTATGAAATTATGTGAAAAAATGAGATCATTTTTCTTTGAATTATCAAAGTGTAATGTTTTGTGCATCATACATTTTATTGATGTCATGCACATAGAAAAAAATATTTGATAGTGTTATTAACCCATTATTAAATGTTCCTAGAAAAAATATGGCATCAATGATAGGTTGGACATGATTGAAAAGGGGATAAGGGAAGAATTAGTAGTGGGGGAGGGTAAAAAGTGAACTTTTTTCCCACAAAAAGTTAAATCTCTATCCAGAAAAGAAAAATTGATATTTTAAAATTTCTTTAATGGTGTAAAATTTTTAGATGGGTATTAAAAAAATATCATGAATGTCTTGTTAATGACTAATTTTAATGTACATGGACTAAAATCACACATATGTCCTATTTTTATGCAATATTTGATGTTTTTCTATTTATGTTTCATTAGGAGTAAAAATGTACAATATATATTAACCAGAATCTGCTTCTATTTCCAAGCCATATGCAGTAAATTTATAAGCTCAGTGAAGTTTCCAATCAGGAATAAAGAGGTTACAGTCATATTATATAAATTAGATATGTTATTCCCACCATTATTCATTGATATAATGGTCCATTTTATGGTTCTCATGGATAAAGTGGTTCAACTATGTGGTCATATCCATTATATATGGATGTACCCCATTTAACCGTATATTAAAATCTATAAGGGTATGTTAAGAATCAATGTTGACCAGAAGGATTTATCATAGAATGATATGTTATTAAAGAATATGTTGAATTCTATACCGATTATATATCAGATATTGATAGCATCGATCTCCTAAAGTCTCTTCATAGAGAACATCTTATGTGTGAAGGTATTTCTGGAATAGATTTTGTTACAATTAACATCACAGAGATGGGTCAATCGCGCCATTAATTTTTATATAATAGTGATGATTTTGATCCTCAATTTTAATCCCAAAAAGAAATTATTATATATTTTAATCCATCAAGGGATAAAGGACATATATAAAATTAACATATTCAATAGTTAATAGGGTGGTTCCTATATCATATTTATAAGGAGTTATCTAAAAATATGAATTCAATTGTAGAACAAATTTGATGGTTATAAAGGGGACCAAATGAAAATGTTATATCTGACTATTTTTTTTTAAAATGTGGTTATATATTCTATACAAAAGGATATGATGAATACAGTATAATACAAAATACTGGAGTTATACTTATGGCAAAAGAAATGCAAGTATCATGTTCCAAGGATAGAAATCTAACACATTAAAATTTTTTATATTTCAACATCATCAAACAGATATATGAGTTGAATGATACAACATTTCATTTGCCAATTTTATATTGATAATGGGTTGAAAGTAGGATGGCAGTGAAAGTTGATGAAATTTTCTTCGTGAAGGTGAATTTCACTGTAGAAGGTTATAAAGATGAGTTTTTCATAATGGAATCACATGAAGTACATGTATTTTATGTCTTGGATCCCATAAAAATTTATTGGTCAATTAACCTCTTAGAAACTAAAAAAACTATAGGTTCAAATGCAATTTTAATCAATGGATACCATGTAACTAGAAGATAAAAATAATTTTTTGACAGTATTAAAATATAAAATTCCTTATAAATTAGATAATATAAAAAATAGGGGATTTATAATCTAGATAGAGGAGAAAAATTCCTTCAATCTTTAAAGAAATCAAAGAGATTTTAATGAGTATGTTAAGGTTTTTTTAATAATGTATGATTTTACACATAATATTATTTTTTCTCTAATATATTGACATAATATAAATTAAAATTTTGACTCCTCATGTAGTCATTGAATTTTTTACAAGACGATGTTTCAAATCTTGGGGAAGAACAATATTTTTGATAGTGAAACTATAGAAGTATTAGGTTATCAAAAAAATGTTGATGAAAAAACAAGAACGATATAGTATCCCTATGTTAACTAAAATTATCAAGGAAATAAAAAAGGTTATAAAATTTTAGGTTGGATAAAATTAACATGACCAACCATTTGTGTCCAATAAGTCAACTTCCATTAAATATGAAAAAATCATAATGAGAATGAATGTGCCAATTGATATTGATTCATGGCACCATGTCTATCCTATAACTAAGTAACCCCTTTGGGGAGATATTAAGGTAATGTTACAATATAATTCCTATATTTTACAATATATATATATATATTGAAACATTTATTTAAATTTCATTATTCCTTGTTGATATCATCTATTTTAGAATATTTTTATTAGAAGTATGTCTTAATGGCTATTGTAAAATCCCATGGAGGTTTACAGACACTTCTTACCAAGCATCATCTCAGGGATGATAAGGGGAAAGTAAATCTCCACCATCCAGTTACATATGAATACATTAGAAATCAAGAAACATGGAATGAAATCATTATTCCTAATAATGATAAATAATTTCTTTCACACTGTGGTAGAAAATATATTATTTTACATTATTAATTTTACTAAATTTGATTCAAATTTGTAAATTTATGGAACAAAAAATGAGTCCTAAAAATAAACAATGAGCATTAAAACCAATATACCCCTATCATAAAGCAAATATGGGGTACACTTCACTAGATAAAAAAATGGTATGCATTTTAAATCTATATTAAAAGTATTATTAGATATGAAAAAACATATATTCCATTATTTATATGTAGATTTATGAATCAAAATTTGATGCCACTTTTATCTCACATCATGTGCAATAGAAGGAGGCCCACATAAATAAATAGGTAAACTATTTGATGAAAACAACCAAGTAGTATAATAAAAAAGTGTATGTATGAAATAATTGCAATTCATCATATTTTATAGTAGTATTACAAAAAATATATATATTTATGTACATATGTTTTTCATATGGTATAGACACAAGAATCAGCTGTAGTCATACCTAAAGAGAAACTCATTTTAGTATATTTCAAACGACCAGAAAAATGTGGTCATGTTAGTGGTGTAGGTTTTTGAGTGTCACATTGAAACAATTTCAAGAAGAAAATGAATCATGAAGAAACATATTCAATGATAAAAGTGTTTTAGGTGAAAATGAATTATTTTCAAGATATTATTCTCTGATCTTATTTGGTATAATAATAAATGAGAAAGGATTAAAGAAAACCAGTAGTTGAAAAACATATTAACACACGAAGATCCTAATGACCCCTACAATTTTTGAGTTTATTAATACCCTTAACTAGATACCTTTCAAGAGGTAGTAAGTTTTATAATCACTATTTCTCATAAATGTGAATCAATCAACTTCTGATGAATTTATATTACTAAAATTATATAGGGTAATGTTTTATTTAATTTATATCTATCAACACCCTAACACCACCATTTTGTGACATTTACAATTTAAAATATCCCTAGAGACATTATACAGAACAAAGAACTCCTAAACTGTCACAAGATATTAGAGATTAAATAACCTCAAGGTTTTATCACTAAGTTACATGTTCCACTTGATGATCTAGATATTACAATGGGATATTATACTATGGTTGTTTAATATTATAAAGATGAATGAAGTATGTCCTTAACAATTTATTTCAAAAGGAAAAACTACAACAGTTGATGAAAAAAGTTTTTAGTGAGAAATAGTATTACAAATGGATAAAATGATGGGGAAATGGTAGGTCAGAACAAGACAATCTAGTGAGTCAACCAGGAAAGCAAAAGGACCTTCTAGGAGTACCTTCTCCCCACTAGTTCAACAATAGAATATCTTTACATTAAAATTTCATATAGACACCACATTAAATGATGGAGATATTTTCTAAATTCAATATGATGAATACATATTTGGAAATTTCAGTATAGATAGGGTTGTTCATGAGAGTATAAATTTGATTCTCTTATTTGAATGGTTGGGAGTATCAGCTATGAATACATACCTAATGTACATTTTCATAATATATCTATAAAAAATGATCTATTATGTTCATTAAAGTAAATAAATATTCATATTTTCTCTATGATTTTATATTAATACTATATAAATATTAAAATTTGTGAAGTATGATTTGGATTCATTAATACATGCATCATTTCTATGCATGAAATTTCACTGTAAGTATAATAAAATGATAAGAAAAAGATGAAATAAGCAAGGAATTTGAGAAGAAAATTACATATGATAGAATCTTCTAAATTCCTATAATTTAAGGGTAAAACTATGAAATCTAATCACATAAAATATATTTTCCTTTTTCATTTATTATATTATTTATTTTTTCGGTTTCACTGGATACTAATTGAAACCAATTTGGATACCCCATATTTTTTTTTTGGAACAATGCATGGACTTCCATCAAACCGACCCCACATGATCTTTATTATAAATCTTTAGTCACTACAACCAATATTTTAAACATAAACTTCAAATTATATGTTTTAGTTTTTGTTTTAATGATAATATTGTTGAGATAGTGTGATATATAAATTTAGTATAAATCATGGTAAGAGATAGGTCACAAAAGATAAGAAGCCTATGGATTTATTCTAATAGAAATATATTAAGATATATATATATATATTTAACTATCAAAACATATTTAAAAAAAATTACTTATTTTTTTACAATGTCTTTGTAGTTTTTAAAGAAATATAATGAAATGATTGTGGACATCACGCTTAAAAATTTATGAATGATATAAAATTCCATAAAATTCTAGAATTCTCAAATAGATAATTTCCAAAGGGTATTTCAATTTCACTATAAATATTTATTAATAGTTATTTTTGTATATATTTCAATGTAATACCAAGATTTCCAACAATATATGTTCCCAACAAAAAATAAGTAAATTTTGTTTCTAGATGATTGGGTAGAGTAAATCGTGTCAAAATGTTTTCCAACATAGTCTTTAGGTGATTACTTATTATTATAGTGATCTAGTATGGTCCATAACCTTATATATTGATTTGGGATGTGAGGATTTAATATCATATTACATATATATTATTATTGATATATTTATCAAGGATAAGTATAATAGAGGAAATAATTTTTTTTAGAAATGAATGGGAAGAATACATGGTGTTAGAATGTATATAGAGATCATGAAGATTAAACCTTGTAAAACATATTTAGTTAATTTTCTCATCATTTTAAATAATTTTCTTAGCTAATTTTATAATCATTTTCATCATATACTTATTTTGTTAAATTTACACATTAGTTCAAAATACACATCACATGATTATAACAAAAAAATATTGTTTTGATAATTTAGAATAATGATCCATAAGTAATTTTTGATGTGTATGAATTTCCCACACATCAATCTGACACACGATGTCATTGATATGACTCAATGTGAATGTTTTAAATAAAAAAGTGTCATTTTAGTTTGGAAAATACATTTAAAAACCAAAATCTAAAAAATGATCTTGAATTGATTTCCAAATTTAGGAAAACTATCAATAATTAATTGTCATGTATAGTAATTAACCTCACTTTAATTTGAGACCTGATGTGGTCGTTATGACTCTAATTATGTGTTTTCAATATAAAAGTGTCATTTTTGTTTAAAAAAATAATCACATAGACAAAAATAAGAAAAGAGACCATATTGTTATCAAACATTACAACAAAAATCCATTATTCATTTTTCACAAGAAGTAAGTAAACGTGATCCATTATGAGACACGATGAGGTAGGCCTGACTTGAAGTACATGTTTTCAATATAAAAGTGCCATTATATTATAAAACATATTTCACTTTTCAAAAACCAACAAAATGAGCTCAAATTAGTTTCAAACTATTGGTAAAATATCGGTAATCCAATTTTGATGTGTAGGAATCAATCGAATGTCAATCTAACACCGGATGTGTTCAGTATGACTCAATGTGTATGTTTTCAATATTAATGTTACATTCTAGTTTAAAATGTACATTACATTTCTAAAACAATGAAAATTGGCTCCAATGGTTTTTATATTTTTGGAAAGTGATCCATAATTCATTTTTTATTTGTAGGAATTTAACTCACACCTATCTGACAATAGATGTAAAAGGAATGAAAAAAAGTTCATGATTTCAATATAAATGTTTCATTTTAGTTTAAAACACCTTGAATATCCAAAATGAGAAAATGATCTCAGATTTTTAAAAAAATTATAAAAAATGATCCATAATTCATTTGTAACATGTTGAAATTCTCCACATGTCAAACTGAAACATGATACGGTCATTGTGACTCTATGTCAATGATTTCTATATAAAATATTCATTTTAGTTAAAAACATGCATCAAAAATCCAAAATCGAAAAAATAAGGTTGAATTTTTTTTAAAATTTATTAAAATGATCGATAATTATTTTGTGACATGTAGGAATTGAATGCACATCAATATAACACCTAAAGTGGATGGTATGACTTGAAGTGCCTGTTTTCATTACAAAAGTTCCATTTTAATTTAAACTGCTTATTACCTCACGAAAAATAAGAAAATGAGCTCAGTTTATTCTTAAACATTATAAAAATAATTAATAATTCAGTTTTGATATACAGGGATTGATCGAACATCAATTTGATATACGATGTGGTCGATATGACTTGAAGTGTGTGTTTTTAATAAAAAACTACCATTTTAGTTTAAAAAGCACATAAAATATCCCAAACTGATCAAACAATGTTGGATTATTTTAATACATTAGAAAAATAGTCCATAATTCATTTTTGATATATAATCATTGACCACATGTCAATCAGACACAAGATGTGACTGATAAGACTCAAAGTGTGTATTTTCAATATAATGGTGTCTTTTTAGTTTAAAACACAGTTTACTAGCCAAAATCAAGAAAACAAGCTCAGAGTTTTTTCAAAATTTAGGAAAATGATCCACAATTCAATTCTAAAATGTATAAATTGACCCCACATTAATCCTACAAACAATGTGGTTGGTATGACTCAAAGTGTGTATTTTCAAATATAATATCCATTTTATTTTAGAACATGCATCACATAAGTGAAACTGAGTATAACAAGGTTATATTATTTTATAGTCATTTTATATATTATTACATAATAATTTTCTTATAATTTTTATCTAATACTTATTTAATTGATTTTTATTGAGATAATTCTTGACGATGAATAAGAAATGGTGTGATATATGAAGTCCTGTTTTCAAAAAGAAAATTTTATTGAAATGACTCACATCTGTAGTGAGTTTTTTATCACCACAGATGCGAGACAATTCAAGAGAACCTACTTTTGAGAATAACAAGAAATGGAGTGATGTTTAAGAATCAGCTGAAACTCGAGTTCATGTATAATGTTCTTGGTATGAATCAAAGTACATGTTTTTAGTTTAAAATTTAAACTTTGTGTTTAATTAATTTATTTATATAATTATTATCTTATGAATTGATTTATTATACATGTGTATTCTTTTTCTCGATATTGGGTTATTTTTTCATAAACTAATCTCATTACCTGGGGTCGGGGGATAGTGAAAATGGAATATTTATGTTTTTAATTTACAATTATAAGTTTTACATACTCCTATAATTGTACAAACCAATGTTTTAAATGTCTATTTTATAGTTATCTTTTCATGTATTTATATTTTAAATTATATTTCAATTAAATTATGTACATTCTAACTATATTTTTTACTTTAGTGAGTTGTAATTTCATAGCACACAATATCAGTATTCCTTTCTATCAGTTCTAGTAATAACAGTGATAAAGGGACCCTTTATCAGTGCTAGAAAAAAATTAATAATGTAACCTAATATCAGTTCTATACAAAGAATTGATAAAGGATTATTTATCAATGATAAGAAATGTTCTAACAAAGAGATCATTTATCAACACTAAACTAGTGATAATAAAGAACCCCATTTATCATCACTAGTTTTAGAACTAATAGAGGATCTCATTATTAGTGCAAAATAAAAGCGATGATAATGGCCTAGGGAATTTAAAGGTTCTTCAATTTTCATCACTTTTTTTGTTGACAATGACCAATTATTTCACTATTAAAGGCATAATGTGTAGTACTTTCCATTGTATAGTGGGATTATAGATATATTAATTTTGATCATAATCCATTTTTAATGATCTCATGGGATTAAAGATTTAAAGTGATAATCATGGAATCGATATTTTTGAATTCTTCAGGGTAATAAAATGAAACAATGAATATTTGATAATAAATCGTGAAAAATGTATTTTTATAAATAGTTATAGAATGAAATATCTATGATCCATGTAATATCTTCTAATTTAAATAATTATAATCTTTTATTGGGTTTTTTTGATGAATGAGGTAGAGAATAATATAAATTTCTTACCTCAATGGAATAAATATTATGCTTAATGTTATGTTCTTCATTATCATGTAAAATTTCCTTCGATCAACAATATCACCCATTCCTCTAATATAAAAAAATATCTCCTCCATTGATACCTTATTTGGGTTCATTATAAAAAATGGCTGAATTACCTTGTGATCTAGGATTAGGAGGAATTTTATAATTTTTCTATGAAAGCTAAATAAAAATTTGAATACTTGAAAAAGCTTGGTTTAATGAAGAAACCTTGACATCTAATTTATATCTCTCCTGGGTAAAACACTATAATTTGATCAAAATTTGTTGCCTTAGAATTTAAATTCTTGTAAACTTTTTACATTTTATAAATTTCAACATATATGAAATAAAATAATATATATAAAATAAATAATAAATATTCCTTAAAATTCATCCTACTAAAAACACACTAAAACACCATAGAAGGGTAAAAACCATGTCCTTTAATCAATGTAAAAAATATAAGGTCATTTCTTAGGTTAGATTTAACCTTAAACCATTTTATGTATTAAGGATTTAAAACCCAAAAATGATCTCATTCATGCTTGAATGAAATTTAATGTTTCTACAAATAAACCTTTGGTTGGTCTAAAATGGGTTATCTATTAATTTTTCAGGTCTAGGGTACAAATAAATGATGAAATGGTGTGTAAAAGGTAAACAAATTTCATAAATGTTTTTATAGTGATTTAATGATTGAATAAATTTCAAGATTTTAGTGAAAACCAATGCAATAAAAAATCATCAAATCATTCCTAAAATTTCTTTATAGATTTTCCCAAAAATAAAGAAACTCTTTAATTATTACCCTTCAAAAATTTCTTAAAATAAATAAAACCATTTCAAAAATTTTTATGGGAATGCATATAAAATGGAAACCGCCTTTATTATCATTAAACATTAACCATAACTCATTGATGGAGTGTAATGAATATTTTTCACTCCGAATTGTTTTTTTGATATTAGAAATTTGAGGTATTTTGTAGTTTTTCAAATACTAGTTTCTTATAGTAATTATAAGTAAAACTAATCTTTACCTTTTCAGTTTATTTTTATAGTTAAAAATTTTAATATATATATATATTATAATATTTAAAATATAATTATTTATATTTATAGAATGATTAAATTTTTTTAAATGAAGGAAAGATTATTTTTGATAAGTAAAAATGATATTATGTATTTATAGATTTTTTATAATTAATGGTTTATCAAAATCATAGTGTTTTAAATAAAATTTAAAAATACAATTATTAATTTTATTTTCAATAAATAACTATTTATATTTTTTCATTATGAAAATTCTGGATATTAGGGGATCACTTTGGGTCTCTTTTGTAGTGATGAGAGTGTTGGATCTGGTTATACCAAATATACACAAGATGGGGGTGAATTGTGTCTTTTACAAATTATATTCAAAATCGTGTTCTGCCCTTTGACTTTAATCAGATGGATTAATGCAGTGGAAATTTAAATTGCAGAGACACATGATGTATAGTGGTTCGGGGAGCATAAGGCCCCTAGTCCACTCCACCAACACTCTACTCCACGAGCTTGGTGATTTTCACTATCTGGTTCTCTTGTCAACAGACCGTTCCAAAACTGAGCACATGCAGTTGACAGATTTACAATCTAAGGAAAAACAGAGCCTTCTGGATCACTCACATAACCTAAACAACTTAGTACGAGAAGCCAGTTACTCAAGATAAAGAAGAAGTATTTGTTCTTTGAAAATACCTTCCCATTGTACTTCACAATTGTAACAGAATTCAATTGGCAGTATATGGATCATCACCTTCAGAAATAATTGTATTCAAGTAAGAGTCGTTCTGAGTCGATCTGGTTTCATTAGATAAAGAAATATAATTCTCAACTTCAGCAGTAGTAGATTTAAAATAGATCTTAGATGATGAAAGATTGAATCTTCTATCGTGATTCTTCTTCTTCAATAAACAGAGCTTTGTCACTCTTTGTAATCAGCAGATCTATAGATCTTGATAGTCTCTGTTTTTCTCCTTTTTATATTCATCATTGCAGTTCAGAAAATCTTGAGAGCATTCTGGTTCAATCAAAGACACGTATTAAAAATAGCTTTTGATCCGGCTTAAAATCAACCTAATAAACTGCTTGCAGACCATTGCATAATAATATCATCTTTAATTATCTGACATCAAACATAAGGTTTAACTGTATAACATGCATAAGGTAGATCGCAAATGTATGGTTGATGACGTAGGGTGGATCAAAAATGTAGGGTTGATCATCCATACTTATCTTTTTAACATTCAAATGTATGATAAATGATCCATACTTTTATAAGCTTCCAAACTTAAGGAACATGATCCATACTTTTGATGAAACGTAAGGTTTTTTACAAAAGTAAGGTTGATAAACCATACTTTTGAGAAAAAAATTTAACATTTAAAACTTACATACAGTTCTTCTCCCATACTTTTCAATATCCCAAACTTAGGGTTCCTTCCTAACGTAGGGTTCGTCTTACATACTTTTCCAATAACGTATGGTTGATTAACCATACTTTTCTGAAATCTTATAAAGTATACACTGCATTCCATCCTTACCCTACATTTCTCCACGTAGGGTATAAATAGTGATTCCAGAACACGCTTAAGAAATTCCCGAATATGTAGAGCATGAACAGTGTTTCCAAAACACGCTAATGCGAATACTTTAGCAATTAAATCTCATTGTTCATGAACTTAAATATTTCTTCCAGAAATAAAAATATACTTAAAATAAAATCATTAGAAAACAATTAAGGGTATTTGTTATCATAAAAAACATCATAGAGATAGAGTATTGTTCTCAATAATCTCCCCCTTTTTAAATAAAAATATTATGTATTCTTGAAAACAACACTTGCTCAACAATCTCCCCCCTTTTGATGATCACAAAACCCATAAAATACTAAATGAAATTAACTTCCCAAATTAATTACATATAGTTTTGAATTTTGAAATTGAACTTAATTTCTCCCCCTTGTTAAAAAAAATTGTAAATACAAAAAATGTTTTTGTGTTTATCCTAATTTCTCCCCTTTTTTGTGATGTCAAAAAGAATGATAGGATATGGAATATAACACATTTTAATGTAGTAGTGAAATTAAGTAAATTCTATTATTAACCATTTGTCAATAATTGAATGTGGATTACTGGCATATGTAAAAAAATAGAGTAAAACAAATAAAAACACACAAATATGCAATGAAATTACATTTAAAAAAAGTTACAATTATGATTAACTTAGGAATCAAGGTGTGGTAAGGGTATGAGATAGGGTGTATCTCCTCTGAACAAATGCCTTGATTTCTGTCAATTGATCCCTCATCCTTCTCATCATTCAATCTCCCATCTTGATAATAATATATCTATTATCCTGAGTCATATGAATATCTTCTATCATATTTACTCTAAAAATTCATGAAGTCTCTCTTACTTCTCCATAAACAGAGTTAACTTCTCTGTGAATTGAGTCGGCACAATTCTAATAATTGGTTCACTTGAGGTCAACTGGTCAACAAAAAATCATTGATTATCTAATAAGACTGATAGTGGAGCACTATTTCATTGAAAATCAAGAAATATGTGATTCATATTTCTCATTGCTATTGTGATAGCCTAAAATACTCTGATTAAATCAAATAAAGTACCTGATTCACTAGCGTCACCAGTCCTGACAGATGCAAAATTTGTCTCCATATAGTCTTTAAATTCTAACAGATCTAACTTTATCACCATTTCTGATTAAAGCTTGGATACCTCTATCAACATAATTTTCTTGAAAGTTTTAACTTCCTGCCTTGAAACCGTACTTCCTTTAAGTATCTTAAATTTCAACTGTTCTTTATATAAGGATATTTTTAGAGAAATATTTTCAGTTTCCAAATAAAACAACTTCCTATACAACTTGTCTACTTTCTCTTTCACTGAATCAGAGGCACCTTGTGCTTTATTCTCATCCTCAACTTCAATGTGATGCAGCAGTACAAATGGAAATGAGTCTGCATAAGATTTTTCTTTTTCTTCCTCCTAAGCTAACTGGTCCACATACCTTTCCTCAGAGTCATTTCCATACTCTTCCACAGAAAAATCCTCATGAATTCCTATATATGAACTTTAGAAACATTATCATTGCGAACATCAATAATCATTTCTTCGACTAGATTTTCTAAAATAATATCTTCTTGATTTTCCTATGGACTGGCCACAACCTCACCAGGCTCTGCCTACTTTTCTTTTTCAATTGTAACTTCAGTTTCAATTACAATTTGAGACTCAATTTTAGTTACAACCACAACCTGTTCCTGAGTCTTAGTTTTATCATCTTCTTGAATTTCAGATTGTAATTGAGGATTCACTTTAATTTCAGCAGTATCCTCTTCTGGTGGCTTCTCAACAGCTGCTTCTCTGAAAAAACTATAAGTGAGTAAATCTCTTTATGTTAATACATGTAAACCAAGTTCTTCATGATCATTAGAATTTATTTTCCTTTGAATCTGAATTCCCTCCTGACTGCCTTCTTTTTAAGCTTCTTCAGTTTCAAATCTTATTCTTCTTACAGCAGTACTGACTTCTGATTTAGCCTGTCCCTCCTTGGACTTAACATATTGATCCTGAGAACTTGCTTCTTCTTCTTCTGCTCCTACTGGAAAAAGTTTTCCTTTCAATGTGCTCCAGAAGTAACAAATCTTTCTCAAGGTCCCAACACCAAAATATTTACTATGATGACATCTAACTCTAGATTCCACCAGCCTCACCATATCCTTTTTGATAAATTTTTTTGAAATGAATCTACCAAACAGATAAAAATTCATCTGTGCTTCTGTTTGACAACAATAATGAAGGTACCTTACCATGTACCTAAGAAAATTAAGTCTTATATCACTTATCAATAGATACATTATATACATGTCTAGATACAAGATTTTCTCCATCTCAGACATCTTCAGTGCAATCCTTATTTGCAAAAACTTCACTAGAATTTTTTGATCCTTCTCCAAGTCCTTTACCAATATCTTCCTTATATATGTAGAACCAAAAAGAAAAGACATAATATTTTTATACTCATGTACTAAATATCCTATATTCATCAAATCAAAATAAAATAATCCCTCATGAGGGCAGTTCAGTATCTGAACAATCTTCACAGAGGATATCAAAACATCTCCATCTTCAATCTCAGCTACCATAGTATCCACATCTTCCCCCAAACTAAACTGAATATATTTAATGAAATAATGAATGTCTACTTCATATAGAAACTCTATAAAATCTCCATTAAACATCTATTCAAGGTTTTGAAACACTATAGATTGCATCAGAAATAGGTTCGTCTGATATAACCATTCCAGATCTATGACCTTTCCTTGCAAAATTTTCCTTCATTCAGAGCGTTGTCTCTTGGAAATTCTGGTCTCGGCCTCATCAGTTCTCTTGGTCTTGGCCATTTCTGTCAAAGAATCTCTGAATGTTAGAAAAGGGATTTAGATTTTGAAGGATCGTGTTTGGATATACAAAGATAAGTAAATCATCGCGGGTTCGAAAGGGTTTTTGGTAGAAATGAAATGATTCAGAATTCAAAAGGTTTCAGACAGCCTTGATTCCTGTGTTATAAATAATTATGACATATATTTTAAAAACAAATAAAATTGTTCCCTCGAGAGAAAAAAACTTATTCTGTTTCAAAAACAAATAACACATTTATTTTAAACAGTATTAAAAGAAATAAAAAGCATAATAAAATAAAACTTTATTTAAAATTAAATAAACCTAGATCCCCCTTAATAAAATCAAACCTTGATGAGGGAAGTGGTTTGGTAAAAATATCAGCTAATTTAATTTCAGTACTTACAAATTCTAAGAATATATCATTTTTAAGAACATGGTCTCTTAAAAAATGATGTCTGATATCAATATGATTAGTCTTAGAATGATTAATAGTTTTTTGAAATATTTATAGCACTAGTATTATCACATAAAATAGGCATACTATTAAAACATAGTCTAAAATCCATAAGAGTTTTTTTCATCCACAATATTTGTGCACAACAACTGCCAGCAGATACATATTCTGTCTCGTATTTTGATAGGGCAATTGAGTGTTGTTTCTTACTTGACCATGACACTAAGGATTTTCATAAAAAGTGACAAGTACCCGAAGTGATTTTACTATCCAATCTACAACTTCCAATGTCTGCATCTGAAAATTAAATTAAACTAAAATCAGACATTTTGGGATAAAGAAGAGATTAAAAAATAGTTCCTTTTAAATATCAAAAAATTCTCTTAATAGCAGTGAAATGGGATTATTTAGGATTTGATTGAAATTTTGCACAAAGACATACTGAATACATTATATCTGGCCTGATAGCAGTAAGATATAATAAACTACCAATCATACCTCATAATAACTTGTTGTCAACTAATTTTCCAGTTTCATCCAAATCAATTTTTATATCAGTACACATAGGAGTTGTATATGTGTTGCTATTTTAAAGTCCAAATTTTTTTTAGTAAATCAGTAATGTATTTTCTTTGATTTAAAACATTTCCAAAATCTTTTAGAGAAATTTTAAGTCCTAAAAAAAATTTAATTCTCCTATATACACATTTCAAATTATTTTTTCAAAATATTTGAAAACTCATGACAATGAGATTTATTAGTTGATCCAAAAATTACATCATCAATATAAATTTGAACCAATAAAATTTTAGAGTTTATAGTTTTCTTAAATGGTGTTGGTTCTGCCATTCCAATAGAAAAATCATTTTTCAAAATAAAAGATCATATTCTTTCATACCAAGCTCTAGGTGCTTGTTTAAGTCCATAAAGATCTTTAGTAAGTTTAAAAACATAATCTGGTTTTTGTGAATTTTCAAAATGAGGAGGTTTCTCAACATAAACTTCCTCCATTAAATAACCATTTAAAAATACAGACTCAACATCCTTCTAAAATAATTTAAAATTCATATGAGATGCATATTCTAAGAGGATTCTAATGGCTTCTAATATAGCTATAGGTGAAAAGGTCTCATCATAATCTATACCTTCTTCTTGAATATATCCTTTAGATACTAGTCTTTCTTTATTTCTAGTTATTATTCCTTGATCATATTGTTTATTTCTAAATACCCATTTGGTTCCAATCACTGGATAATTATTTAGTCTGTTAACTAATTTCTAGACTTCATTTATTTTTAATTGGTTTAGTTCTTCTTGAATTTCTATCTACCAAATTTTATCATCTAAAGCTTCTTCTATAGACTTGGGTTTTAATTAGGATAGAAAGGAAGAAAACTCAAAAAAAAATTCCTATATTCCTTCTAGTTTTTATTCATGTTTCTATGTCTCTTATTATTGTTTTTAATGGGTTATTCTTTAGGGTCCCTAACTGTCTAGGTAGTACACTTATAGGTTTTCAGTGTCATGTTCTTTTGAACTGGACTGAATTTCATTTATATCCTTTTCAAAATCATCTTACAGGTTCTCAAGTCTCATGTTATCATTATAATTAAGATCATCTATTTGATCTGTCCTTTTCTCAAAGGGAGCAGTTTCATCAAATTTCACATAAACCTATTCTTCAACAATACATGACTTTTTATTAAAAACTCTATAAGCTTTGGAAGTAGCAGAATATCCTAATAAAATTCCTTAATCATATTTTGGATCAAACTTACCAAAATTATCTTTGGTGTTTATGGTATAAACCGTGCATCCAAAAACATTAAGGTAATATACTTTAGGTTTTCGGTTATTTCAGAGTCCATAGGGTGTCTTTTTCAAAATTGTTCTAATTAAAACTCTATTTATTTTATAGCAAGTTGTACTTACAACTTCATCCCAAAAATAGGTAGGAATACTATATTCATTTAGCATAATCCTAGCCATTTAATGAATAGTCCTATTTCTTCTTTCAACAATTCCATTTTGTTGAGGTGTTCTTGGTGTAGAGAAGTTGTGTTTAATACCCATACTTGAGCAAAAGGAATTGAATTCCAGATTCTCAAATTCTCCACCATGATCAATTCTTAATGAAATTATTTTAAAACTTTTTTCATTTTGAACAGCTTTGCAAAAACTTTCAAATAATGTAAAAGCTTAATTTTTAAATTTTAAAACTAAAATCCCTATAAATCTAGAATAGTAATGAACTAAAACATATACATATAGTTTACCAGCCAAGCTTTCTACTCTTAAAGGTCCAAAAAAAACATGTGGATAAATTCTAGAGGTTTAGATGTAGAAATTTTGTTAACAAATTTTAAGGATGATTTGTGTTGTTTTCTAAGTTTACATGCATCACAAAATCTATCACTTTCGAACTTGAGACTAGGTAAATCAGAAAATGATTTTTTCTTGGATAATTTATGTAAATCATATATATTGAAATGTCCAAGTCTTCTATGCCAAATCTAAGATTCATTTATCTTAGTAGTTAAGTAGTTTACTTTTTATTTACACAAGGAATTTAAATCCAGGGTATACACCTTTTCAGTTCTAGGTGCTCTAAATTTAAGTAGTTTATTTTTGAAAATAGAACAACAATTGATAGAAAAATCAATAGCATAACTATCATCACAAAGTTCAGATATACTTATTTTATTGTGTTTGAATCATTGTACATAAAGGACTTTATTTATTGAGACAACTTCTGGATCTCCAACTGTTCCAATTCCAATGATCTTCCCTTTGGCGTTGTCACCAAAAGTGACAAGTCCACCATATTTTTGAGTAATAGTAGAGAAATTTGATGAGCTTCCACTCATATGCCTTGAGAAACCATTTTCCACATACCATATGGTCTTTTTTCTTATGTGACCTGCTTCCTGCAATGACATTTAAACAGATTGTTTTGGTACCCATATTCTATTGGGTCTAGTTGTGTTAGCCAACAAAGATCTCGGTATCCAAACTTGCTTTGTTTTTCTAAATTCAGAAGAATCAAATAAATTATTTGAAATAAAATCTTTCTTAATACCACTTATTTGTGGTTATCTTAAGAAAATATTTTTAGAAATATGTCATTGTGTTCCATATTAACTACAATTTAATCTTTTTTTCTTAGAGAAAAATAATTATTGTACAGCTTAGGTTTTTTACCTTTACTGAATATTCCAAATATTTCTTTCTTAATGACAGTTTTCCCAAAAAAAATCATTCAAGGAGTTTTATCCTTTGGTAAAAATGAGGGCCACACCTTTATATATTTCTACTTAAACTTTCCGTATTTTTATTTTAGCTTCATGATCTGTATAGTTAATGTTAATTGAATTATACTTATCATTTAACTCCTTAAATTATTTTAGTATTGTATCTCTTTCATCTAAAATAGCCTTGTCAATGTTATTTAATGACTTATGCTTCTTAAAAAGATAATCATATTTTTCTTCAAGAATGTTGCAGTAAGCTATAGGTTTTTAATTAGAATAGTTTGTTTCAGAATTAGAGTCAGAGTCAGAAGAATAGTATGTTTGTACCTCACCTGTTTCTGCCATAAAGCACATGTTGTCTTTCAGATTTACATATTCCTTCTGTGAGTCTGATTATGAAGATCTACTGGAGTCTACAGGCACACTTCATGTAGATTCCATTGCTTTATTTTCTTTTTTCTCATAATCATTCATTTTGAAGAACTTCTTATTATTATCTTGTATTAACTGAGGACTGTCAGGTCGGATATGACCCATCATCCTGCACTCATAAAATCTGACTTACTTTTCATTCTTTTTGAATGTTTTTCTGAAGCATTTATTCTTCCTGTAGAATTTACTAAACATTCTAGCTAGTTAAGCCAGTTATATATCAGAATTTGATGAATCAGAACTTTCTTATTTCACATTTTCTTCTTTTTTCTTTAGATGTTTTATTTTCCATTGATATGAAACTTTTAAGGTAGTGTATTCTCTCTTGATCAGAAACTTATTCTCATTTTCTTTATATTTCATCTCGGATTCATACATCATAAGTGTTCTAAGGAACTCTCTCATGGTAAAGTCTTCGAAAGGTGTTGACCGTCTGATTGCAGTAGAGATTCCATTCTATTTAGTAGGTAGTAATCTCCGTACTTTTAAATCCTGATCAGCTTGTTTGGTTGGATCTCCCAAGGCAGTTAAATTTTTGACAATTTCCGTCAATCCTCCATTCATTTTAGTAATGATTTTACCTTCAAACATTCTGAATGTATCAAATTTAAGATTAGCAGTAACATATCTCATTTTCCTGACATTATCGGTTCTCTCATAAGCAACAACAATATTTTTCCAAATCTCATATGTTGTCGGGAATTGAGATACTTTATTGAATTCATTAGGCCATAGAACACATATAATTTCATTCATTTCCTTCACGTTCATATCATATTCTTCTTAAGTGGCCACACTCCATGTTTTAGGTTTCTCTGGTATTTCATATGGAGTCATAATCTTAGAATATACTATGTATCCAAGGATTTTCAGATATATTGTCATTATTGATTTCCAACATCCATAATGTTCTCCATTGAAGTATGATACTCTGACCACAATCATTTCTTCTCTTGTATTAGTTATCTTTCTCTGTGTATAATTCTTAATCACTTTCAGCTTGTTAAGGATTTATCGAAAAGCTCCACCTCTGATACTAATTGTTGGATCGGGTTATACCAAATATACACAAGAGGGGGGTGAATTGTGCCTTTTACAAATTAGTTTCAAAATCATGTTCTTCCTTTTGACTTTAATCAGATGGATTAATGTTGTGGAAATTTAAATAGAAGACACACGATGTATAGTGGATCGGGGAACAGAAGGCCCCTAGTCCACTCCACCGACACTCTACTCCACGAGCTTGGTAATTTTCAATATCTGGTCCTCTTGTCAACAGACCGTTCCAAAACAGAGTATAGTGAGTTGAAAAATTTACAATCTAATGAAAAACAAAGCCTTCCAGTTCACTCAAAGAACCTACCCATCTTAGTATGAGAATCTGGTAACTCAAGATATTAAATAAGTATTTGTTCTTTTAAAATACTTTCTCATTGTTCTTCACAATTTCAACAGAATGCAATTAACAGTAGATGCATCGTCGCCTTTAGAAATAATTATCTTCAAGTAAGAGTTGTTCTGAGTTGATCCAGTTGTAGTAGATATAGAAATATAATTCGCAACTTCAGCAGTAGTATATTCACAATATATCATCAATGACGAAAGAGTGAATCTTCTATCGTGATTCTTATTCTTCAATAAACAGAGATTTGTCGATCTTCGTAATCAGCAGATCTGTAGATCTTGATAGTCTCTGTTTTTATCCTTTTTATATTCTTTGTTTTTGTTCATCAAATCTTGTATATTTTCTCTATGTATATATCACATCTATATATAAAATCACGATGAGAACTTCCCTTGCAAATTTAGATCCACAAAATTCACCTTCTGACTCGTGATATTTAAACATTTGAATTAACAGATCTGTCGTAACTCCCCTTGGAATTTGGCATGAAAAGCTCCTTCTAAATTGATCCTTTGAATCATAGATAAAATGAATTTGAATAAGTCAAAGACACATATTAAAAACAATTTTTGATCTGGCTTAAAATCAGCCTAACAAACCGCTTGTAGACCGTTGCATAATAATATCATCTTTAATTCTCTGACGTCAAATGTAAGGTTGAACTATATAGCATGCATAAGGTAGATCGTAAACATAAGGTTGATGACGTAGGGTTGATAACAAATGTAGGTTTGACCATCCATACTTTTCTTTTCAACATTCAAACGTATGATAAATGATCCATACTTTTATAAGCTTCCAAATGTAAAGAACATGATCCATACTTTTGATGAAATGTAAGGTTGTTCACAAATATAAGGTTGATAAACCATAATTTTGAGAAACAAGCGTAATGTTTAAAACTTATATAGGGTTCTTCTCCCATACTTTTCAACATCCCAAATGTAGGGTTCCTTCCTAATGCAGGGTTCCTCTTCCATAGTTTTCTGATAATGTATGGTTGATTAACCATACTTCTCTGATAACTTATAAAGTATACACCTCATTCCATCCTTATGCTATGTTTCTCCACATATGGTATGAACAGTGATTCAAGAGCACGCTTAAGAAATTCCTGAATATATAGAGATGAATAGTGTTTCCAGAACTTGCTAATGCGAAAACTTTAGCAATAAAATCTCGTTGTTCAAGAACTTTAATATTTATTCCAGAAATAAAAATATAATGAAGAATAAATTCCTGGAATATACATAAAATAAAATAATTAGAAAACAATTAAGGGTATTTGTGAGCATCAAAATCATCATAGAGATAGAGTATTATTCTAAAAAATCTCCCCCTTTTTAAATAAAAATATTATGTATTGTTGAAAAAAACACTTGCTCAACAAATAGTGTTTCCCTGGGTAAGGTCAGTGGGATGTCATGTTTTTACTCCACTCGATTCAAATTGGACAATATCTTTAGTAGTTGTTACATAAGATTATAAAATTGTCAATAAAATATAAAATTATATTTGAATATTTATATGATGTAGCTTTAATGATAAATAAATAAATTTATTTTTTTGATAAAACCTTAACTAGTTATTAATTAAAAATTAACTTTTTTTTAAAAAATATCATATAAATTTTAAATAGATTAATATTTAACCTTTTTATATAAATAATATTATGGATGCTTATATTTATTTTTATAGGTAAGTAATTAATATAGATCAAGGAATTAATTATAGACTACTAATAGCAGGAACTGTAAATATGCAAGATTCAATAACATTACAAGATATTGAGATAAAATTCATAGATTCATATACCTTATAGTTAACTAGTTTGTATCTTTAATCATTTGTAGTCATATTGAATATAATCACAGGTTGTGACATATAGTATATACCATTAATGATAATGAGGATTGTAAAGAATCATTTTCAATAAATATGCATCAATGTAAAATCCAAATGAGTTAACTATATTTTAATATATTTATTTTAATGACTATCATATTTCAATATTTATATGAAATTATGAGTTTCTAGTGGAAATTTTCATGACACTCACATATGATATAATTTCATATTATTATAATAAAACACCACCAATGTAGAGTTAATAATTTGGATATATTTTTATACAAAATGAAGTCATGAGGGTAGATAATTACAAGGATGATGAAGATTCACATGATGGGACAAAGGGGGTTGTAGAATAATAGAAGGTTAAAAAAATATTCTTACAAAATCCCATATCCATACAGGTTCGAAAATCATGAGAAAATTGAATTTGTTGAATCATGATCACGTGGATGGGGATGTTTTGACAATTTGAATTCATATTATAATTCTAAGAGTTTGAAATTTTTTAGTAAATGTTTCTGGATATGGTAGGAGGCTCAGGGGATTCTTTGAGGTGCTCCATTGAATGTCATATAATAGTCTTTGTAATGGTTAAACTATGTGAAAATGTAAATTCTTACCCAATGTTGGTTTTTATAGTGTTGTAATGAGACATACTTGAATCTTAAGAATTAACATGAGTTGATAGGTGGGTTTCTACTATTTTTCTACACCTAGAGTGTTATTGAAACCTTGGGGGTACTGATGTTTATTGGGAATAATTTTCCAAAAAATTGGGATATTTTTGAGTTTTGGTTGATTTTAAAAATTTTCCCAAATGCATACACCTTACGTATCACAAGGATGATGAACATTATAATACGTATGGAAAATTTTATTTTCATGGAAGAAAATATATTACATATGAAAATTTTCATAAGTTACAATCATAAATAATAATAAAATATTATGTAAGGTTTTTCCCAAAGGTAAAAACATTACGTATGAACAAAATTTTTAACCATAGGGGAAATAATATTATATATGGAAACTTTATAAATAAAATTTTGTCACATGTGGGAATATGTTACGTATAAAAATTAGGGTAGGTTAAAAATTTTATTTATTTAATTTATTCTCAAAAATAAATATTACATATGATAAATATATTACTTATGGAATTAAATATGTTATGTGTGGATATTTTTACTAAGTAAAATATCACATGTTTAAAATATATTACATATCATATTTTATTGAGTAAAATATGTTATGAAATTAATTTATTCCTAAGTAAAAATATATATAATGTGAGGAGTAATATATTAATCATGGAACAAATATGTTATGTATTGGTTTTTATAAAATGGGTAATACACTAGGTATTTGAAATACATTATGCATGAGATTTCCAAAGTGAATAACCGTACACATTATGTGAAAATGTAAAGCACGAGTGAAAAATGTTACGTACTGATTTTTCCACAAAGGGTAAAACCATATATATTATAAATACGTTATTGTAGAGCCTCAGGTTGGATTCCACTAAGTGGGGGGTGAATTAGTTGTCGTATTCTATGAATTATTTTCCTTTTATTCATCCTATTTGAATTATTAAGGTTCTAGATCCACTCAATGAATTCTTATAGACTCACCTTGTATACGGAAATAATAAGACATTAATAAAAACATGATATTTATAAGGATCGTTACTAAGAAAAACTCCTTGATCTGTTGGTTAGATTCCCCAACATAGATTCTCCACTATAATCCTATTATCAATTATAATGAATTTGGTAGAAACAGGGTATACACACTAATCATTGGTACTCTAGTTGATCCTTGCTCTACACCCTAGAAACCAACTCTTCTACCATGTTTGGTTAGGGTCCAAAATCAACTTCAACCTACTTGAATTGTTTGACACCCAAGCCTCGATCCACTTTAAAAACTAGTTAGACACCCCAATCCCAATATAATTCTTCTTGTTGTTTTGATCAACCAATAGATATTCCTCTTTCTTATTTAGATTGATCATACTCCTTGAGTTTATAGGATCAATATAGATCCAGTACACCTTCAAGATTATGAAAAGTTTTTTGGTATAAGTATGTTGTTCATGAATCTCCTTCAAATCAAATCTAGAATATCTTAGTAATTATTTTCTTACTAAATAATTGATCATTCACGTCACTTATTTCAAGTGTCTTCCATATTAAGTCACTTGTCTCTTCTCGATAAAGTGGTGTATCAATTTCTATATTATTTAACAATTCTAAAAACTTGTATTCTTCATGAAATCATAATTATTTCATTGACTTCTCAACTTCATTCTTTTTAAACCTATTTTACTTATATACTATATATTCTTTAAATACTATAATAAATTATTCCTATACACATTACATGGTCATCACCTAACCTATATGTCTTATTATATAATGGTTGTTTAATTACTTTTTTGATTCATAAAAAAATATTTAAAAACAAATTTAATTTTTTTTCAAGTAGTACTAGGAAACACATTATTTATGAAATTAAAAAATCTATAATTATCATAGGACATCAACTGCATAGAACTTAATCTTTAAAGGAACATTGAACTTCCCTACCAATGAATATATATTCTCAAAATTTTACACTTCTAAAAATGTATGACTTGCATTGCTTCTCCAAATTTTATCATTTAATAAAAGAATCACTTTATTTTCAGGTCTTAATTGAGGAAAAAATAAGAGCTTCCACTATTGAAAATCACTTATCCAATAAATTATCAAGTGTAACTTAACTAGGTGTTAACCCAATATTTATAGGAAATAGAACAACTGATAAACATATGATAATCCTATAAAATATGATAGGGTGTTAAACTCTTCATGATGATGAAATTTGTTTCACAACTCTTCATAGACAAGTTTACCTTCATTTTTTTTCTTTTCACAGTATATTTTCATGAATCCAAAACTATCAACCACTCAAATATTTTATATACCTTCACCTTTGTATACTATATGTAATCTTCAAATAACATTAATTATCATGAACTTTATACAAGTTCACATATTGTGCATTACACTATATTTGACACACTCTACTTCGTAGTTTGTAAATTATGCACTTAGGAAAAAAATAATCATGTGATATCCTATAAATCACATATATTTGTTCACAAATCAGGCACATTCACATTGAATCCTCTATGAACTATCTTATCACCTACATATGATTATTACAATAAATTTTATGTCAAAAACTATTGATCATTGTATGATAAATTCCTTATGTAGTTTATTTTCAAACATCCATCAAGATTATGACCTCCTCACATCATGTTTGAGATATTTTACTATCATAGTAGATAATGCCTCAACATATAGAAACCCATTAGAAGGAATTAGAAATGAGAGGATGTGGGATATGATTAGACATATAAGATTCTTTGGATATGACAACTATGATATAAGAGAAAGTTTTTAAACAAGTGGATAGTATACTGTATAGAGTTATACCACATCAAACTCTATTGTAGATACCCTATACTCTATAAGAAATCTTGTTTCCATTCTGCCTTAGTTGAAATTATCATGGACTGCTCTGAGAATTTTTTTTTCACTGCCCTAGGTCATTACCTCCTCTATGCTACTACCCTGTACTTATTTCCCTTACTAATGTGAGATTCTAACAATATTATAATCTTCATCCCACTGTGATGGCCACTTATACAATGGAAAAATTCTTTTTTCTAGAGCTTTATCCCATGTAAAGTTTATTTGGACCTACACAGGTGTCTATAGTTGGCCATAATGTTTAATAAAGGCATCATAATGTAACTTATGAAAATAAAGTCTCTTCTAAAACTACTCCTTTCCATATCCAAATTCTTCTGCAAATATTATTCATTAAAAAATATAAATATTTTTTTTGCAAATCCTTTATAAAAAATATCCTCACGAAATAATATATTATTATATGGAGTTCTTCAAAATAATTCTTCTTCTAATTATGGGATGGTTTCATTATTTTTAATTTTGTATCTTGTAATAAATATTTTGAAAACTCAAAACACCAGTAAAACATGTTTTAGGAATTAAGACTAATTTAAAAAATTACACAACTAATAATTCCAAAAATTCTTGAACATCTTCAATTAAATTATTCAAGCTAGAAGCCTCAATATTCCATTTCCACATACAAGGAAGTACCTTAATCAATCTATACACTTATATGGATGATATTTCATGCATGAAATCTAATGGCTTAACATATTCGTATCATAATTTATTCCTTCCTCATAAATTATCTTTATGATATATGAATAATAAATAACACATTCATACTTCGACCATTCACTTGTGATCTTCATCTATTAATGGATTTTTCCGTTAGGGAAAAACCTTATGCATGTGGTAAAATGTCACAAATGGAAAATTGGATAAGGTAAAATCATTAAACATAAGGAAAAACCATAAGTCTGAGGTAAAGACATTATATTTAATGAATTTTTATGTGAATACCAATATGTATAATTTATTTATATTATATATATAGTTTTGAGATTGAAAAAACCCCCATGTATGATAAAACAATATTATGTATGATTGGGAAATAATTTTTTTAAATTGTTAATGTTTAAGATTTAAAATATATTTCATGTGGTATTCCCTTGGGTGATGAGTAAGAAATCTTTTGAGAGGTTCCATACTTTTTCTATTTCTTAAAGATGAATAGTTTTCCCAAAATTTCTTGAGTATTAAGTAAAATATTTTAAACACTTTTTATAGGGGAATTTTGGGTTTCATTAAGACATGAACATGAGAAAATAGAATAAATAGATCTATTTTTTATCATATACTTACAATAGGTATATATCCATAATCTTTTAATGAACTAATGATTCATTTGATCTTGTGATGGATAGAGGTTAGTTTATAACTACATATTGATTATTTTTTTGTTTTTAACCTCCTTTTTATGTTATATTGTGTGATCCAAACCATAGTTTAGGTGATGATTCTAGCAGAGCATAGTGGAATCATATTGATATCAAGTTTTGTTTTCTTTTCCTTGCTAGAGGTCAGCCTCCTGGATTTATTTCACGAGTTTTGGGAGGATTCAAATAAGAATATCTTAAAAATAAAATTATTAAGATTTCATGATATTTTACTGAAAAAAAGGATGGTGTGAAATGATAAATTATTTATTTGGTGTATTAATTGTCTAGATGGATTTCAGGGTATGTGTGCACCACATTACACATGGATTGAAAATCTAGAAATTACATAGTGTCTATTTTTAATTTCTCATTAAATATTAATTTTGGAGTTAATATTAAAACAGTGTGTAGATTAATTACATTATCTTTGAAATTCATGTTGATGATGAGTTTTTTGACTTAGGTCACTATATTTATGGGTGATGGCCTCTTTCACATTCCAATATTTGGAAATGGAAATCAAGCATACTTTAAAGGAAGATACTTTAAAGGTGAAATATTTATGAATGAGGTATGTGGTCCCTTGAACATATCCTTTTGTATATCAATTTTGCTTATATATAGTGTGATATAAAATATCACCACTTTTGGTTGATCAAAAAATAATTTAAGAATGAATATTTTCCATTTAAATATCATAAGAATATTTAATGTGTCTCGGGATATGATAGACCCTCGACACTAGCTTCATGCACTAGTTTCGAATGCCTGAGGTCTTGATCATAAATACTTTCCATGAAGTATTAAGCCCATATAAAGATATATACTTAATGAGTGAAATATTATCCATTGATATAGGTTCCCTTAGACACCTCCATGTAGAGGGGAGTGTTTGACTAGTATTGATTGGCCCAAGTAGACCATGATAAAAAATTGATATACCTTTAATATTTTAGGGTAGTTAATTAAAGAGTGGGGTGAATTTTCCTCCCCTACTATTATGTGACTTCACTAGTTGGTATACAATAGGTATATTAATGATATCTTGGGTGAGTGGATCAACTTATGATTACATGGGAAGATAGATGGGAATTAAATTTTCTCTCTTGAGTGACACTAATGTGAATTTTCTTATATGTACTGTGAGTCTATGATATGATTATGGTAATGTCGTGGGACGTTATTCCATATAAGTGATGGTATTGGGACTGAGGTATGAGAATGTTATAGAAGATCACATGTAGTGTGTCTCGACTATGACATGGACTAGGGGACCTTAATGGGTGCTCCTACCCTAGGATGACCCCAAGGAGGGTTAGTATAGAGAGGCTAGTAGAAATATCCCTTTATACATATAGTCAAGAATATAGGTTGTGTTCTTGAGGGGAAAAATTTTAAGACATGTGACGAGCATGGGAATATGTCTGACCCCTATGATTATGGCTATATGAAATATTATTCAGTTTATAATGCCCTAGATGGTTATATGAGATATTAACTCAGTGTAATTGGCCCACAATAATGATATGAAATATTTATGGGTGAGAATTGGCCCCCAATGATTATATGACATACTTTAAAGTAGAAACTAGCCACCAAAGGTTATATGTGTTGTTAATAAGTGAACGATGGCCCCCGATAATATGATATATCAGATATTATGTGAGGTTCCTGACCCCAGTAGTCCAAAGTTAGTTGTTAATTTATTACATTGGCATTAGGTAAAAATAATCACATCCCAAAGGAACTAATAGTTTAGTTATCTTGGAAATCTAGATACATTCTTTAATCTTTCATTAGAATTGAAAACATTAACTAAAACATAGTATATTCTTTAAGAATGACAATGATCTCTTAGATTATCTATTCATATCAAACATAATATACTTCTTGGAATCCAATGGAAAATAAATATAAAAAGGGTGATCTCAGTTGATTAGTTAGGGTATGAATACAGTAGAAGCTACATAAGGCATGAGTAATGTGGTAAGAAATAAATGGAAATCAAATAATTACTTAATTAAATGAGCTAAAAACATATGCAAGGATATCAAAAATAATAAAATAATCACATGGAAATCAAAAACTAAACCAGTATTTATGGAATTAAATAATTTCATACATCATAAACATACCATTTGGGCCTCATACCTAGACATCGTATATAAATGGGTATGATCTCAGCAAATACTCAAGATAGTTTTTCTCAAGAGACCTACTAATACATCAAGGGGCTATAGTGGGCCATTCCCATCACATAATATGCCCAATTCATTCCTCATTTGAAAGGGGTTAAACATAATCTACATAAAAATTCATATTGAAACTATCATAGGAAATATTAATAATTTCCACAACAAATAACCATATTTATAAAACATACAATTTAATATGATGAATGATATTAAAATAGTACATCCCCAGTCAAATATATCATAAGCCATATAGATAAATAATAAGGATGGTTTCATGAAAACATATCTCTATGGGAAAATATTTAAAATAACATATGTTTTCATTAAGGAATATAAATATCATAAAATTTTATTTATAATCATTCCTAAGGAAAATAAACTTTTCACTTTCAAAATTAATTATTTTCAAAAATGAATGAAATTATAAAGGAAAAAACTTTCATTAAAAAGAAACTTGTAAAGTATGATTTATACATTGATGCATCATTATGGAGGAAAATTTTGTTTATTTTTTGTCATTAAAAAACATTCCTCTCATACTTTTGTAATAGAAGTAAAATAATACCTTATTTAGAAAATGACCCTAAGATACCTTTAAAAACATTTCGTAAATAGTAAAAAAAGGGTAAAAATTTAATCTAAAAATAATTTTACAACATAAAAAACAGGTTTACAGATAGTTTTAGAAAACATTGAAATGGAAGAGAAATATTCTCAATTGAGACTTACAAATATAAAATCCCAAATAATGATGATATTGTGAAACAAACACTTACCACTTGGGTTTTGTTGTAATTGTAAGCCCCATAAAAGAAATAACTTCAAATGAAACATTAAACACTTTTTAGACAAAGGGATTCATTATATAATATATCAAATGGTCAATATATACACAAAACAAAATAAATAAGTTGTGAATATGGTATATCCCTAATGGAATTAAAAGTGAGATGAGAAACCCTTACCCTAGGTCAGACTTCATTCACACATGTTCAAAAATCATATATATTAAATATATAAATATTATAAAAAACTTAAAGGACCTTATTCATTTATATCATACCATTTATTATATACTTATAATTTTTATCACTCATTTCGTAACAATTCTTTGTTAAAAATTATTGTTTGGTTTTCCATGTATGTTTTAGTTCGGTAATTTTGGTCATTATACATTGATCAGGGTTGCATAATATATAAAATTTTATTAATGACATAAAAATTATATATATTTATTATATATATATTTAAAATAATATATTAAATTTATATATAGAAAAATGTATTACAGTGTTCTAGGAAACGATCGGTGGTATGTATGCATGAACATTTTTTCATTATTCAACAGATAGAAGGAAATAAAGGTAAATAATAATAATTATTTCTAAAATTATTATTATATAATATAAATTATATATATTCATAAAATAAATTTTTTTACAATATAAAGAAAAATAAAAATGAAAAATGAATCACATAATTTCATGGAGCTGGTAGTCCACATGTACATATGAACAACGTTATCGTTTACCCACGGTTTGGAAGGTAAGATGGTAGATATGTTTTTACTATTTAAGAAGTTTAATATTGTTATAAATATCATATATAATATTTAACCTATCATAATTCCCATCCATAAAATATGGAAATGAAAAATGAATTTTATTACTACGTGGAGATGAAAAGTCGTACGTACACACGAGCGATACTTTCACTTCCTATTTGATGGTAAAGAGAGTGGGTAATAGTGGTTTCATAGTCATAATAAAATCTCAGTATATTTAGGATACTAAATTTATTATTTCATGATATATTCCTGAAATATATAATAGTTAGAATAATGAATAAATTTAAAATGCTCAGGTAAGATAATTACATCCTCTTCGGGAAACCTTCATTTTATCCATTATTAAGGGAATTAATATTGGTGTTTTATAGAGACCAGAAACTCTAGAACATGAATGTGGATGTTTTTAAGAAAAAAAATTAGGTATTGGTCAAGTTATATGGCTCCATTTTGAATCAATAGGTGATGTAGGAGGTTCCCTTTTCTAACTGAGTTGAGGGACACATTAGGAATTTCCAAAAAGATTAAATTATAAGAAATTAATTATCATGAAACACTCCCCAAAAGGGAAATATGTTAAAAGATAAGGTAGTATAGGGATGTAATAACATCCATAAATATACTTTATAATATGTTTAGTTTCATTTTAAAGCTTTTCATTATGATTAACCCTTAGTTAGTAAATTTCAATTTGAACTATGGTAATAAATTTCCTCTTATTAAAGAGTTTTAATTTTTACTAATAAGAATAAAATAGGAGAATAAATTCTAAAGTTATAAAAGTGTTTACCATATCATATCCACATTTCCTTATTCCCTGATTTTTTAAATTTTAATAATTTAATGAAATATTAATTAGTTAAAATATCATTTTTTCAATGTTGACAATATTCATTTAATTTCACATCAAATACATAAAGAAAACAGAGGAATTAGAATATAATTCAACAAAACATCTATAATATTTCCTATAACTCTATAAAATTCATTGGAAAATTTAAATCATTAAAATTATATTGAAATTAGTATTCTTAAAATCATTTTAATCGTTTTTATATTAATTAAATAAATATTTTATTAGTGTTTCATAAGAATTTATGGTAATTATATAATTTCTAAATGTGATAATATTGATTAAAAATATGTAATTTATTTAATAAAATTAATTACCTATAAGTCGAATAAATTAATTGTAAAATAAATGCGATTTTTTGGGTAAAATCATATTTTAGATAATGCAATTTTAAGAATAAAACTGGATTTAATCTTTTCTCATGAATAGTAAAAATATATATTAATGGTAAAAATTGATTGAATATATAATATATACATTTAATTTAAATAATTCACTAATATTAAATAAATAAATTTCTTATGATATAAATATATTGTGTGTCGAAACATAGTTTTTCATAAAATCACTTCTTTTAATTTTTTAGTTTTTTATTTCTATTCGATCGATAAGCAATGAATTTATTCTATAAATTTATAAACCATGTATTTCAAAAAATTTAGTTATCCCTATTTATATCAACTAATGTAATGGCTATGTTTTAACAATCACATAATAATATATCATTTTTTATTTATACTTGTTGTTGCGTGTAACACAAGCCATCAAAATATTAAATTTATTTAAAGAGACAAACCATAAAATATTAGGGTGTAACATGTTATGCGGTGTGAATTATTCCCCTTGATGATATATTATGGGGATAGAGTTATTCTCATCAACTGAACTTATATAAAATTTCAATTGGGACTACTCTTCCCCTTGGATTGAATTTATCTGAGATTTTGGGGAAAGTCACCCCCAATGTCAAATATGATATTACATGTGGGGGAATTCCCCCCCCCCCTTGAATTTCAAATATTTGGGATTATGGGGCTGGTTTCTCTTCCATGCGGTTTCATTTTTTTGATATTTCAGGAGGGGATCCTCTCCACCAACCCCAACTATATTATATGTAATCTGGGTGGGGCCTAGCTTCCCCAGGACTATATTTCTGATATTCTACATGAGTAAAATCTTCCCTTCAACAAAATTATATAAGATTATGGGATGGGTTTCTCAACTCAGAGGGTTCTATATATGAGATGATATGGGAAGTCCACATTTACCCTTGAGTGATCATATATATATATGAATATTCAATATTAATCGAATTATAGGGTAGGACATGTATCCCCCCCAAAGTTATATAACATGCCCACACACATCTGTCATAGGTCAAAGTTGATATGGTTGATCCCAATTGTCACCTTAGAACATGAAAATCAATCGTAATTATTTTATCATGTTCAAAAAATTATTTAATTATTCTATGTATATCATTGTTCATGATTTATAGTATTAGTTATGTTAATTATGTCTTAGGTGCCTTCCTACCAAGTTTTACTCATACACTTCTTAGGAAACTATGGAACTTGGTTACTTGAGAAGATTCCATTTATAATAAGATCATGTAAGGTAGGGTTATAGGATTGGATCATCCATATAGATATCTTAGAAAAGTATTTGGAGATCAGGATTTGATGATCCTCATGGATGGTAATAGAGCCTCATTTTATTATATTTATTTGTTTATTCTATATATATGTTTATCCTTGTCAGCATGTAGTTATGATATATAAATTTTTTCTCTTATATTCATTTTATATAAAAGGGTTATTTTTTTATGCATACACTGGTTATTATTATGGATAATATCTGGTTATTTAATTTATTTTTGTACTATGTTGTGAGGGTATAGTCTCCCCATGGTAACACCTTAGACCCTTATTACTATTTAGTAGTCTCTGGTGTATGGGAAGACATGCTTGAGGTCTCATGACACCCCCAACCTGGATGTTGGTGAGTGGTCTAAGGACGATGGGGTATTATAAAGTGGTGTTAAAGCATATTTTTCTTTTTATTACTATTTGAGTTATTCTAGAAAGAGAAAAAATACATTTCAAATGTAGTGATAGATCTTATATTGGTTTGTTACTGATGTGTACATTTCATGTATAAAATTATAAAATTAATTTCACTAATAATGGAAATTTAATGGTAAAATATTTCTTAATATTAATTATTCTAATTAAATTATGTGTAGAAGTATTTGAAAAATTAATTTTAGAAAAAATAAATATAAATATACGTATTTGGAATAGATTTTTACTTAATGAAAAAAAAAATTTGTTTTGGTGAAAAAAAGGTACCTTAAACTAGATTTTATGAATGAAAGATGGACCAAAACTCATACATATTTGAGACAAGGTGTAGTTCGGTACCTGGGAGAATATAGATGAATAAGGGGAAGGCTTGGTGTATTTCAGAGATGGATTGAAGAATCGTGATGGGGCAGTCCAGGGCTGCTAATCTAAGCTTCTAACACCATCATTTTAAATACAAAATGCTCCCAAATGCTATGAAATATTATGTGGGATTAGAAGATGTGGGAATTATTCATCATTTACCAAACCTCTATTGTTTCATCCCCCACACCTATTTATTTTTCCTTATACAGAATCCCTCTCCCACTCATGATGCATCACCCTTATTCATGTATTTTTCTATCATTATATTTTCACCATTTATACCACTTGTGGAGATGGAGCTTTCCACCAAGAATATATCCAAATATGTGGTTACAATGGGAGCACCATGGGAGATCTTGTAATCCTCTGTGAAGTTTCAAAAATTAAGGAGGTTCCATGAATGCACATGTCAAACTTCGTGAATCCACTACCAAGTCTTGATGGAAGCAATATGGATGATGAATTATTGATAAAATAGATATTCCATTCTTTCACCATGAAGTCAATAGTGTAGATTGACATTACTTCTAGAGAGAGTTTCATTCCACAAAGGGTTTGGTTCATGATGCCTACATTTCAGCTAAATTAATTAATGGTTTTTTATATTTTGGTTTGAAGTTTTAAGAGTCTCTATCATTCTATGAATAAGAAAGAAAATAATATACATATTTTAGAATTTTATTCATGAATTTATGTATAAATAACATGATGAGAGGGTGAATATACTATGTTTTTTAAGACATACAGGGGATTTTCATGTTGTGATCAAAAGATGTCACATCATGAACCTTAATTCTCATATCGAAGAAGTGCAAGTTGAACTGTGGAATGTGCCAATAAGAAATATTTATGTAGCAATGTTACAAATAAAATAGATATATCATTATTCCAAACCTCTATATTTGATATAGTACTTCATATATTCCCTTTAACAACATAAAAAATGATTTTAATAGTGCTTAAAAGCATTGTTATACATGGATCTGTTATAGGGTGTCCCCTTTATCAGCACTAAAAAGTGCTCTTAAAGGCCATACATTATTATCATTAGTTTATTGTTGAAAAAGGCCCCACATGTTGCAGTGTGCTGTTTGTATGACAAGACACTGCAGTAACCTGTAACCAGTACACAAATTATATAATTTAATTAAATTAAATTTTACATCACGAATAAAAAAACACTACAATATACATTTCAGAAATTTTTTTCTATAATTACATTTACAGTCACAATCCAAAAACATTTAAAAGAATTAATGTTCAATCGTCTTTATCACCTATGATCCCCTCTCAATAAAGTCAGCCCATGGTATAAGTTTCTGAACAGATCACCTCAACCTAAGGAAAAGAATCCACCTATATAAGAAAACATATCTTAGGTTAGTAAAATTATGAAGAAATAAATTAATAATTAATATAAAATAATGCATTAGTTGTTGGCACCCAAACACGTGTCCATGTAATTCACTGATTGATTCAATATATGACCCCAGAGTGTAGCCCGTTCTAACAGCTTCTATTTGAATGGTCGTGGGGCCCAAACAGAGTTACGGATTAAAAGTTATGGTCGTTTGATGTTAGGTTCTTAGAAATGGCCGTCCGGGATGATTTTGGGGCAAAGTATGGTTTTGCTCACAAGAAGTGAAATATTTCTCACAGGAATGATGGTTTTTCATGCAAGAAGTGAAATCTTGAATGCACGAATGGATGTATTGAATGCAAGTATCCAATCTAGTGTGCAATAGTAAAATCTTGCACGCAACATGTCTCACAAACCTTTTACGCGACCAATGAGAGAGAATCTTCCACCCTGGCTACCCGAAAAACATCTATGGAAGGGGCACACAAGTTTTGAGAGGTGGGGGAAAGAGGAGAATCCACACGCAAGATTCTTCCACACCAAAGGCAATGTCAAATGACCCTTTGCGCAGGTGCCTGCTGTAGGCCATGCAGAAAACACCTTGCGCACGCGGAAGTTTACGTGCACCCAGTGCGTGGAAAACAACTTGTTCATGCAGAATCATCTGTGCAACTACTTCCGGGTTCGTTGATAAATTGAAGTGTAGCCCCCACCCCTCAGGGAGGTCTCCAGAGGTCAGATGCTGCTCTGCTACGCGGAAGACCACCTCTGCTGCACCCACGTGGAAGAATGGAATCTTCTATGTGAGATCTTGTGCGACAGGTCCCATATGGGTCTGCTTTTGTGCAGGCCCATAGTGGTTTGATCCTTACCTGGAATATTTTCTTCCCAAGTCATGTGTGCGCAATATTTCGTGCTTGCACATAAAACTTCCAATTTTGTGCACAGGATTCCGCGCTTGTGCACAAAACTTCCAATCTTGCGGGAAACACTTAAATCTTGCTTGCAAGACTTCAATCTTGCGTGCAAGACTTCAATCATGAATGTAACAATACCATGCTACTGAATCTTTCATGCACCTATGCCACACAGTCCAATATTTTGCGCAACCCATCCTATGCATAGGCTACTTCCATTGCACCCTTATGCGCAGTCGCCTTCAACCTATGGGATACCATGATTTGAGATACTCCTCTTCACACCATGAAACAACTTCAGTCAGTATATTTCTCTTGGTAAGTTTCTCATGCCGTGAGTTGAGATTCTCATCATCAATCCACCCAAGTGCCTTGAGTCAAACCATTCCTCAACCAACTCATCCAAACCCCATCACCTGACTCCTATTCCAGGTTGAACCAGAAAGGGCTGCCCATGCATAAGTCCCAATAAAACCCATTTCTAAGTGCCTTATTCCTAATATTCCTATATACATGACTATAAACTATAGTACACCCTATGTGCCAAACATAGGATGCCTCCTATTCCAAAAAATAGATGCCTTATGCTCCAAGTATAAAATGCCTAATGCCATGATTATAGTGACATAATTTCAAGAGTGTTGGAATCGGTTCAAACATTCCATCACTCCACCTCACACTTTGCATGTCCTACATTCAGATCTTCATCCACATCCATGTCTAAAAGGACCCCCTAACGGCCTGGTCCCATGCCACATCGGCTCACCTACCGTCTTGGGCCAACGCCCCGTAAGACTTTGGACAACGCTTTGAGTCAGGTCCTGTGTTTCGAACACGGTCACCAGTCGAACCTCATTTGCTTGTCCCCATTTCAGGATAACATGACATGGATGTTGTGTTTGAACACGGTCAACAGTTATCCTCCGTCACCACACCACCACCATTCCATTCTGAATTTCGGGCATGTGATTCACACTTTTCATCTCCCTTTGTTTGGATTGATTCCAACGCCATTAGAATTATCCCTCTTGTTCACTAGTGCCAAGGCGAAGGCCTCAACCCACCTATGGGTTGGGATTCCCTCATGGCTAGACATGAGGAAAACATTACGGGTAGCTTCCTTGCATAAGCCCCATCCATAATTTCCGCTCCATAGCGGCACCTGGGCTGCTTCCTTGCTTAATCCCCATCCACCATTGTCGCTCCATTCCGGAACCTGAGCAGCTTCCTTGTGTAATCCCCATCCACCATTGCCGCTCCATAGCGGCACCTGGTCATCTTCCTTGTGTAAGCCCCATCCACCATTGCCGCTCCAAAGCCGCACTCAGGAAGCTTCATGGCGTAATCCCCATCTACCATTGCCGCTCTTTAGCGGCACCTAGGCATCTTCCTTGCATAAGCCCCATCCACGATTTCTGCTTCATAGCGGTACCCGGGGAGCTTCTCTGCTTAAGCCCCATCCACCATTGCCACTCCATAGCGGCACCCGGGCAGCTTCCTTGCGTAAGCCGCATCCACCATTACCACTCCAAAGCGTCACCCGAGCATCTTATTTGCGTAAGCCCCATCCACAATTTTCGCTCCATAGCAGCACCCGCATAAATTCCTTATGTATGCCCCATCCACCCTTGTTGCTCCATAGAGGCACCCGGGTAGCTTCCTTGTTTAAGCCGCATCTACAATTACCACTCCATGGTGGCACCAGGGCAGCTTCCTTGTGTAAGCCCTATCCACCATTGCTGCTCCATGGCGGCACCCGGGCAACTTCCTTGCGTAAGACCCATCCATGATTTCCACTCCATAGCGGCACCCAGGAGCTTCCTTGCTTAATATCCATCCACGATTGTCACTCCATAGTGGCACCTGGGCAGCTTCTTTGCGTAATCTCCATCCACCATTGCCACTCCATAGCGGCACCTGGACATCTTCCTTGTGTAAGCCCCATCTTCCATTGCCCCTCCAGAGCGGCACCCGGGGAGCTTCATTGCGTAAGCCCCATCCCCCATTGCCACTCCATAGTGGCACCTGGGCAGCTTCCTTGCATAAGCCCCATCCCCCATTGAAGCTTCATAGCGGCACCCGGGAAGCTTCCTTGTGTAAGCCCCATCCAAAATTTCTGCTCCATAGCGGCACCCGGGCATCATCCTTGCGTAAGACCCATCCACCATTGCCGCTCCATAGCGGCACCCGAACAAATTACTTACATAAGCACCATCCACCATTACCACTCCATAGCGGCACCCGGTCAGCTTCCTTGCATAAGCCCCATCCACTATTTCCGCTCTATAGCGGCACCCGAGCAGCTTCCTTGCATAAGCCCCTTCCACGATTGCCGCTCTATAGCGGCACCTGGGCAGCTTCCTTGCGTAAGCCCCGTCCACCATTGCCGCTCCATAGCGGCACCCAGGAAGCTTCCTTGCATAATCCCCATCCACCATTTTCGCTCCATAGAAACACCAAGGAATCTTCCTTGCATAAGCCCCATCCACCATTTCCACTTCATAGCGGCAGTCGGGAAGCCTAGAGTGTAAGCCCGACACCCAACCTCAATTACGTGGTCTTTGATCCTTGACAAGGAAAGGTATTTAGGAAGCCACCGTAAGGTTCAAGACCACCATCCACCGGTCATCCCAACCATTATCACATCGGTTCACCGACCCCCATGAACTACGAGGTCATTGATCATTACCAAGGCATGGTACATAGGAAGCCTCCCTGAGGATCAAGCCCACCAACCATTGGTCTCGACCATCCTCACGTCGGTTCACCAACACCCACTTGAACTATGTTGTCTTTGATCCTTTACAAGGCAAGGTACGTAGGATGAATCCCTGAGGTTCAAGCCCACAATCCACCGGTCGTCCCGACCATCTTCACGGTGTTTCCGGTCCCTTCACTTTACCAAGGTTTAGAGGGTGCCAGTCCTGTAAGTCATAGGGGTTATGAGTGAGCCCACCATCATCTGATCTATAAGACGTTAAACAGCCAAGCACCATTGTCCTCAACACATGACATTAAACTGTGGCCTCTCCCCATGCATTATACGTGGGGTGCCTGATCTCAGACATTATCTATGCCCACTAGTCTATACAGAAGTGTGATCCTTCCTCACATGGAATGAGATCATCTTTATCAGAGCATCGTTTGTCCGTGGGGAAATAGAAACCACCTCGGTGTAAGACCCTAGCCTTTCTTGTTGGAGGTAGTGTCCCTGTACCTCCTATATTCTTCCCAGCCAAAGACCAGAGAGTGGGCATGAGCACCGAATCCCTCCATTCTTCGAATCCAAATCCCTCTCCCTTTGGGATTTTTCGCCACCAGGCCTTCATCCTGGAGTAATTCCCAATCTCAATCTCCTTGGGCTGCTAACCATGCGTAAGCCGCTGTTTCCTCTTTGGGAGGCTAACTATGTGTAAGCCCCCACTCCATTTTCCACGGACCCACCTTTCATGACGTGATCTTCAGGTCTTTGCTGTCTCTTTTTCTCACACTGAGCATGAATCACGTCGTTTTAGAGAAAGCATCAACCATGACATCCTCTACGGGCAGCCTAGAGTGTAATTCCCACACCCAACCTGAACAATGTGGTCTTTGATCCTTGCTAAGGCAAGGTAGGTAGGAATCCTCCCTGAGGTTCAAGCCCCCCATCCCCCGGTCGTCCAGACCATCCGCACATCAGTTCACTAACCCCCATGAACTACGAGGTCTTTGATCTTTTCCAAGGCAGGGTACGTAGGAAGGATCTTTAAGGTTCAAGCCCACCATCCATTGGTCTCGACAATCCTCACATTGGTTCACCAACACCCACCTGAACTACATGGTCTTTGATCCTTTCCAAGTCGAGGTACGTAAGAAGCATCCCTGAGGTTCAATCCCACCATCCACCGGTCGTCCCGACCATCTTCACGTTAGTTCACCAACCCCTTGTGAACTGTGAGGTCTTTGATCCTTGCTATGGAAGGGTATATAGGAAGCCTTCCTGAGGTTCAAGCCCACAATACATTGGTCCCGACCATCCTCACATCAGTTCACCAACCCCTTCTGAACTACGTGGTCTTTGATCCTTTCTGAGGCAGGGAATGTAGGAAGCCTCCACGAGGTTCAAGCCCACCACCCGATCATTCCAACCCCCTTCACATCGGTTCACCCCCGTCCAACATGACATTAAAATATGAACCTAAACTATAGGTGATCCGTTCTCTCCCCCGATCAACGGTAAGCCGTTGTGACACCATTCAGCGGTAATCCATCACGACCCCATCCAGCGGTAAGCCGTCAACATCCCCATCCAGCGGTAAGCCATTGAAATCCCCAATCAGCAATAAGTCGTCATCAGAAAAACTACGAGGACTTTGATTCCCTATAATGGGGATACGTAGGAAGTCCCTTTGAGGCTCAATCCCAAATTCATCGTCATACTCATGGCGGTTCCATCTTGTTCTCCATCCACTTCATTCAACTTTCCATCATCCATCCTAATTCTTACCCAGGCCGCCACATCCCAGTGGGATCATGCCATCTCGTTCCCTATTCCCCTTAACACCAATCAAGAAGCTAACCACATGATGGCCCCAACATCTGTGTTCCCTCCAGAGGTTGAACCCATCTTATCCACTCTAATAAGTGTTATGGTAAGTCTGACCCGTCTCCGCTAGACGTTAAACTCGCGGCATGCCCTATGTTAAACATGGAAAGATGATGAAAACCTCAGATACATGCCCATGGAATAGGATCCCCCACACCTGAAGTGGAATGCCTCAAGATTACGCACCCTCGAGAATCCCTATAATAAGTGGAAGAAACCTAGACGTGCTAGTGTCCCAGTGTCCAGACACGCTAGTGATGTCCAACGTGACTACTCCCCTGACCGAAGGTTGGTACCCTGAATGGACCCTTTGGAATGTCCCGACAGAAGAAGTGTAATTAACTGGTGTCCTTGAAGATATGGTACTAGGGATAGTTTCATGAACAATTTCTTAAATCTATAAGGGAGACCAGGACAAGGTGACGGGTTCTGAGGAGGAATCCACGGAAGGCAGAACCTACATCCCATCATCCTGTTTAGATCAAGGAGAAAACATTCCTGAATAAGGAACAGATGCCACCCGCCTTTGGAAAGGGGGAATTTGGGGAAACAGGTGCGCTTCCTCCATAGACGGATGCACATTCCCCAATGAAAGCGTTCAAAACATTAGTAAAACGTTAAATTTAAATAAAAAGACATGCCTTGAGTTATACCAGTCACAAAGTGCATCTTATTGAATTGTGGTTGATTAAAACATTTCAGAAATGAGTTATGGATCTTTTTTGTAAATTATTATAACTATCAGAATGTGTTTTCTCAGTTTGGAGTTTGACAATTGTTATTTTTAGTCAAACAAAGGAAAATTTTAAATAAAGAAACACTAGGAGTTATACCAGTCACACCATGCATTATGTTGAAGTGTAGATAATTTCTACATGACATAAATTACATACAGATTATTTTCTTAAAGTATAAAAATAATCAAAATTTGTTTCCTCATTTTTTAGTATGTCACTTCTGGTTTTTACTAAAATATCATTTCAAAATGGAAACACACACTTTGAATCATACCAGTCACATTATGTGTTGGTTTGATGTGATATTTCTTCCTACATGTCACAAATGGCATATGAATCGTGTTCCTAAATTATCAATAAAATAAGAGCTCATTTGTTTTGTTTTCAGTGAGTGAAAATGGTTTTGAACTAAAATATCGACTTTAAACTGATAAAAGACACTTTGAGTTATACCGGTCATATTGTGCATCAAAATTTGGTGTGGAGGATTAATAAATGTTATATATGACTCATAGATCATTTTACTAAACTATCAAAATAATCTGAATGAGTTTTCTCAGTTCATAGTATCTCAATTGTTCTTTCTACTAAAATTAAAGTCAATTTAAAATACCAAAGAAACACCTGGAGTAATATTGGTCTCACAATGCATCACATTGAGTTATGATTGATTCCTACAAGTAAAAAATGACTCATCAATATTTTTTAGAAAGTATGAAAACAATACAAATGTGTTTTATCCATTTTCAGAATCTAACTTGATCTTTTTACTAAAATTAATGTCATTTTCAAATAAAAAGGCACACATGGAGTCATATTAATCACAATGTGCATCTGATTGAGGTGTCATTGACTCTTACAATATAAAATGACTCATGGATCATTTTCCAATGTATCAATACAATAAGAATTCGTTTTCTTAATTTTCAATATTTCACTTGTTCTTTTTACAAAAATTAATTTCAGTTTTAAATAAAAAGACACACATGGAGTCATATTGGTAACACCAAGGGATGGATTGAGTTTTGGGTGACTTTTACATGTCACAAATTACTTATGTATCATTTTTATAAAGTATAAATACAATCATAACCTATTATTTCATTTTTCATTATGTCACTTATTCCTTTTATTAGAATTAATGTCAATTTTAAATAAAAATACCCGCTTAGAGCTATAGTAGTCACATTGTGCATCTCATTGAGGTGGGGTAGACTTCCACATGTTATAAATGACTTACGAATCATTTTTTAAAATTATTAAAACAATCTGAATGCATTTTCTGAGTTTTCAGTATGTCACTTATTCTTTTCAATAAAATTAATTTCAATTTTAAATAAATAGACACACATGGAATTATACAAGTCACACCATTAATCCGATTGAGGTGTGGGTGATTCTTACACATCAAAAATAACTTATAGATCATTTTTTTAAAGTATAAAAACTATCTTAATGTGTTTTATTGGTTTTTAGTATGTCACTAATGTTTTTTTATTAAAATGTCATTTGAAATTAAAAATATGCACATTGAGTCATACGAGTCACATAATGTGTCATTTTGATGAGAGATTACTTCCTACTCATCCGAAATGACTTATGAACAATTTAAATAAATTATAAAGGAAATATAAAAATGAGTTCTAGGTTTTCAGAGAGTGACACATTTTGAACTAAAATATCAATTTTAAACTGATAACTAATAATTTGATTCATACCAGGAACATCATGTATCAGAATGACATGAGTATGATTACTACATGTAAACAATGACTTATGGATTATTTTCCTAAAATATCACCACAATATGAATGTGTTTTCCCTATTGTGAGCTTTTTTGTTTTCATTTTTACTAAAATTAATTTCCATTTTAAATAAAAATGGCATACATGGAGTCATACTGGTCACACCATGCATCAGAGTGAGGTGTGACTGATTCTTACATTTTAGATACTTTTGGATCATTTTGATAAATAATCAAAACAATATTAATGTGTTTTCTCATTTTTGGAGTACATCACATTTCTTTTGTACTAAAATGTAATTTTAAACTAAAAACATGCACTTTGAGTCATACCGGTCACATAGTGCGTCATTTTTGTGTGAGAATGATTCCTACACATAAAAAATTAATTCTAAATCATTTTCCTAAATTTTAAAGACAATTCAAGTATGTTTTCTTAGTTTTCAATGAGTGCTAATTTTAAACTAAAATGTCAGCTTTAAATAGATAACATGTTCCTTGTGTCATACTAGGCACATCACGTATCATATCAATGTGATTCTAACTCCTACATGTCAAAAATTAATTATGGATAGTTTTTCTAAAGAATCAAAACAGTACAAATGTTTTTCATGGTTTTTGAGTATTGTAGTTATCTTTTCTCTAAAATTAATATCAATTTTAAATAAATAAGACATATATGGAGTCATACCAGTCACACCATGTGTTGTATTAATGTGAACCATATTCCTACAAAACAAAAATGACTTCTGGATTATTTTCCTAAATTATAAAGTCAATCTGAATGCATTTGTTCAGTTTTGAGAATGTTAGTTTTCTTTTTTACTAAAATAAATTCCAATTTAAAAAAGAAATGTGAAAATGGAGTCACACTAGTTACATTGTGTGTCAGATTGAGGTGTCTCTGATTTTCAATCTTCATTACTGACTTCTAGATATTTTTATTTGAGTATAAAAACAATCTGATTTACCAATGTTACCATTATTCCCATTTAATTTCATTATCTAAATGCCAACATTACATATTCAATTTATGTTATTACCTAAAAATACATCCTCTAATATTTTTTTTCAATAATGATAAATATTTTTGAGCTAAAAACATAAAATTAATATGCATTGATGGAAGATCGACAAACAAAAGTAATGGAATGTGTAACATCCTAGCCCGAGGTCCACCTAACTCATGCTCTGAGCTGGTGGTTTAGGTTCTGGGTGCAACGAAAGAGATTTGGTGGGTGTAGAAAACTTTAATTTTTTTCATTAATGATGATCAATCTGAGATCTGTCATGATAATAAAATTCCGGATCTTAAGAAATAGAATGAAGAATGGAAGAAAATATGGGAGTCTAGGAACCGTAGAGAGGATCATCATATGTTAGTTATAATATATTTAATTAAAATAAAAGAATTACCTTGATGGAATTATCTCTCCATTGATGTTTCCAGTCACGATGTGATGTGATCTATCATTTTGTCATAGAGTCCAAGTGTAGGATTCCTCTAGAGGCGATCCACATGAGCCCCACATATCTCTGGATATCGCTGAAGGGATCTCTGGGTGATAGCATGGAAGATCCTTCGCTTGCGATGTCTGCCTTCGATCACCTTGAGAGCAGCTTGCAAATAACTCCCCTTAGTCTGGTAGAGGAGGATCTCTCTCGTACCTTAAGGGAATTATTGGAAGAAAATAATTCTTTATTGGATTGTGAGAATTCACTAGATCCGTTGTGCACAACCCCAGAAATGGCTAGGCTAATAAGAATTATATAATTGGGATTTTAATTACATAGAAAAATAAATTTAATTAATTACCCGAAAGAATTCATTCATTTCATTTAATTCTTAGTAAGACACCATGTCTAATAATAATAGTTGACTATTATTATTACTTTAAATGAACCTAGAGAATTACACCTAATACTATTGAAATAAATAAATTATATTATTTCTCGGAAATCTTTAGAAAATCTACACTGATTGTATATTAATATACATGGTGTGTACTTTTTTTTCCATTTTCTTTGTTTTCTCCACCACTTTTATTAGAACATGAATAATGGATTTTTATTTTTCAAATAAATGTCACTGCATTAATCGCTAATAAAAATATTATTTCTCCCGCAATATATTCTTTTGAATAACTAGTGTCTAAATAAATGAAATTATAAATCCATAAATAACTATTAAACCACAATCAGGAATAATCTTTATTCAACTTGTTAAATTAATATTTAACTGAAATACTTGGATACACTTAGTACCCTCTAGGCCTATTTCTTAGTCGAATTAGATAGATCCTGCCTAAAGTCCAAGGTTAGCATCTAGAAACATGCCAAGGAACCCATATAGAAATTAGTTAACGCTGCAATGATGTGTCACCTCCTACGAATGCTTACCATGTAATGTAATCCCTTTGTCTCGATATCTCAAATCAAGCGGGTTACATGCTAGTTCCATCAACCAATGTTCTCGATTATTATTTATATTCCTTTCAGGCATTGAACTCTACCATTCCTTACCAAAAATATGGTTTTATTTAGTCTATATCAATTCCATCAATGGTCCTGAGATATCTATTACCGTTATGGAACAGAAGGGAAAAATATTTTCTCGCATTATCTATTAATGAAGTATTACTCATGACACACCCAAAATATCCTACCTCTTTGTGAATAGTGTGTTGTCATAGTTTTCATCAATACATCTAACTGCACGAGTTGTAATACCCATTAATAATAATAATAAAGTCCAAGGAGCAATTCACACGTCCATAGATAGGAACATCTAATGACACTATGAAATGTTTATTTCCTATTTGTAGGTCTCATTATCATAATATCCTCCAGGATATTACCAAGAGCACACACCATGAGAAGGTGCCTTGATGTTTTATGAGTCATCACCCTTAATGGCTTGTATTATTTGTGTCTCTCAAATAATTTCATTCGGCCATAGAACATATATTCAAGAATAATGTTATGGAACTTCTGGGATCTCAACATAGTAGGGATCCACTATGACCTTTTAGTGAAATAACTATCCTTAGGAAATTATCACATGCATTGTCACACAGAAGTATAATAAAGATATGATAAGGTATTTATTAATAAATAAAGTACAAAGTAGTTGGTTCTAGGCCACCAACTCTAAGAGACACCCACTTATACTAGAGATAACTACTAAAAACCTTTAACCCACTAGCTCTCACATGATATTCATGCTTCTGCTGAGATAGGACTTTAGTCATGGGGTCTGCCACATTCTCTTCAATGGACACTCTTCTCAATACAACTTCACCCCTTTGATAGAAATAACTCAATAGGTGATACTTTCGGAGTATGTGCTTTGTCCGTTGATGTGACATTGGTTCTTTTTTAAGATCCACCGTTGTAGTATTATCATAATACAATGGGATAGGATCGTTACTGCAAGGCACCACATCAATTTCCTAGACAAAGCTCCAAATCCAAATGAAATTCTTGGCTGCATCAGAATCTTCTATATATTCGGACTCCGCTGTAGAATCAGCGACAACTAGTTGTTTTGAACATGCCCAGCTCACAGCTCCTCCATTGAGTCAGAAAACATTTCCAGATTCCAACATCATATCATTCTGATCTATTTGAAAACTAGCATCAGCATACCCTCTGATGAAAAGCTCCTCATCCACTCCATACACTAGGAACATATACTTAGTTTTTGTCAGATACATAAGGATAGTCTAAACAGCATTCCAATGCTATTCTCATGGATCTTCTTGATATCTTCCCAGCATGCTTAGTCCATAGGCGACATCACACCCGGTACATAACATGGTATACTTGATGGATCCTATAGCTGAAGCATATGAGATCTTACTCATTCTATCTTTCTCATGTTGTGTCTGAGGACTCATTATCATATAAAGATGTAGGCCATGTGACACTAGAACCAATCACCTATTGGATTGTTCCATACTAAATCTCTTTAGTACCTAGTCAATGTATGTACCCTAACATAGTCCAAGTAGCCTCTTGGATCTATCACAAATGATCTTGATCCCTATAATGTAGGATGCTTCACCCATGTCCTTCATGGAGAAACACTTGTTCAACCAGTCCTTAACTGACTTTAAGACTTGTACATCTTTTCCAAAAAGAAATATGTCATCAACATATACTACTAGGATAATGAACACATTCCCATTAAACCACTTATAAACACATGGCTCGCATTAATTCTAAATGAAACCAAATTCCTTTATGGCTTTTTCAAATCAAATTTTCCATGACCTGGATACTTGCTTTAATCTATAAATGGATTTCTACAACATGAAATAATGTTTGGCTTCACATAGTGTCACAAACCCTTCTGGTTGTGTCACAGAGACATCTTTCTGAAGTTTCCCATTATGGAATGTTGTTTTGATATCCATTTTTCAAATCTCATAGTCATGGTAAGCTGTTATGGAAAGTATAATTCTTATGGATTTAAACATGTAAACTAGCAAGAATATTTCTTCATAGTAAATACCATGATGTTTTCTAAATCCTTTATCCATTAGCATTGCTTTATAGGGGCTAAATTGGCCTTCCATGTCCATTTTTCTCTAGAATACGTATTTTCATTCAACAAAATTTGCATCAATTGGCTCATTGACCAGAACCAAGACATGGTTCTGATAAATGGAATCTATCTCAGAATTCATAGATTGTTTCCTTCTTGCTTCTTATGAGCTTTCTACTACTTCTGTTTAGTAGATAGTTTCATCATTGTCCAACAATAATGACTCACCAACCTCAGTTACTAGGAAACCAAATCTCTTTGGTTCCCTTACCTCTCTTAATATCCTACGTAGTACTTATGTTTCTGGAACCTCTTCCATGTGGACATGTGGAACCTATTCCCATACCAACTCATGTGTATATTGGGCATCAACTTTGTCAACGTTAATATTGATCCCACAATACTTTTTAAATATGTGCTCCCTCTAAAGAAATACGGCTTGTCTGGAGATAGTCACTTTCTTGTCTAAAGGGTTATATAGGTAATATCCTTTCTTATCCTTGGGATATACTACAACGATACACTTCATGCCCCAGGGTTCTAGTTTGTTTCCTAATAATTACTTAACAAACGCCTCACATCCCCATACACATGTGTGCAAAAAAATGGGTTTCTTTCCATTCCATAACTCTAAGGGAATTCCATTTTCCACCTTAGTTGGTACTTGGTTTAAGGTGTATGTTTCAGTTTGTAATGCATATCCCTAAAAGGAAAATGGAAGATATCCATGAATAATTATTGAACTCACTATTTACAATAAGGTTTGGTCCGTCCTTTCCCTAACACCAATCCACTCTAGTGTATAAGGAGGAGTGAGATGAGATTGAATCCTAAACTCCCATAGAATATTGATGAACTCTTGGTTCAGATATTCTCCACCTCGATCCGATGGAAGTTTCTTTATCTTCTTACCAAGATGATTCTCTACAGCATTCTTGAGTTACTTAAATTTCTCTAAGGATTATGAATTATACCTCATTAAGTAGATATATCCATATCTACTAAAATTATCGGTAAAATTAATGAAGTAAGAATATCCACCTATAGATTCTATAAGAAATGGTCCACACACATCCATGTACACCAATCCAAGAAGCTTTGTGGCCCTGTCACCCTATCTACCGAATGGTGGCTTAGTCATTTTACCTTGTACATAAGTGTGATATCTATAAAGTGGTTTTAGATCAGTAGAGTCTAAAAAACCATCCTGGCATAACTTTGTTAAGTGCTTCTCATTTACATGACCAATACGGTGATGCCACAACTGAGTGTTGTATGAGTCATGTGAATTTGTTTCGTTATCTATTTCCAACACTTGGTTTTCATAATTTAATACATACAAACCATTATTAAAATTTCCCATACCATAACATATGTTGTTCTTATAAAAGAAACAATCCTTATTTCCAAATTTGAAAATAAACCCATCCATACCCAAACAAGATATAGAAATTATGTTCTTGGTAAAACTAGACACATAATAAAAATTACATAAAATCAAAATCATTCCAATTGACAAAGAAATGTGATAATATCCAATGGACAATGCAACCAGCCTCGCACCATTGGAAGCTCAAAAATCCACCTCTCCTATGGAAATCTTTCTAAATCTACTTGGTTCCTGCATTTCAATACAGATGTAAGCCGCGAAAGCTATATCTAATACCCAATGTGTAGAAATGGAAAGATTACACTCAATAACGAACTCACTATTAGTGTCCCCACACATATGGGTGTTGTTCCTCTTCTAGTGGCCTTTCTTTCCACATGAAAAACATACTGTCTCTCGTTCCTTTCCCAGCCTTTAGATATTCCCCTTCTTGGAGGGACAATGCTCATGGGATTCAGAACGTTTATGAATCCTTGGCCCCTTTTCCGTTTACATTATTTTCTTATTCACCATAAGGATTGTGGGTTTGTCACACCCCATTCCCTTATCTCCCTAGCAAATTAATTTTAGGAGTTCTGATAGACTCTTCTCAATTTGTCTCATGTAGTAGTTGGCAACAAATCTAGAGAAGGTCTTGGGTTGTGATGATAGGATGAGATCTATATGCAACTCATCTGGGAACATAATCCCTAATATGTCAAGGCATTAAATTTATCCAATAAGCATGAATACATGAGACCCAACTGGAATAGACTCTCCAAGATTAGTTGTGAAAAATCAATGGAGATATCATATCTCTCCTGTCTCACCTCCTCTTGATAGAGATCCTTAAGGTGAGACATCATGATATACACGTCTATGGTTTCATGTTGCTTCAATAGATAATTGGACATGGTTGAAAGCATGGAACATAGGAAATATGTGGCATCATCTAAATGTTTCATGTAGAGAGATAGTTCCTCATAACTGTCCTCTTTTCAGGCGAAATTGGAACATGCTCCTCCAGAATATACAATTTCCTCTTGTAGCGAAGGAGGACGCATAAACACCTCTTCCTTACATGGAAATTGGATTTGGTGAGAAGGTTTTCCTTCTAGAGAATAGTTCAAAATGATATGTTTGAAGTCATTTTTCTTTCCATTTCTAAAAATTATGATGAGAAAAGTTTTATTATTTATCATGATAAAACTGAGGAAAATAAATAATTTAATACTTATTAGTCTCCAACTACTTTATCAAAATCCAATAGCCCTCACCATTGCCTTCATAATATTATGTTCCCTGAATATTCTAGTGACAAGGATCCATATTTCCCTTCTTATTACCGTAATTAGGGTTTGTCAAGAAACTTTAAGGGTTTTAGGTACACATTTTAAATTCCAGTCACATTAACTCGCAGATCCTTGATCCTTTGAGTGGAATCCCCAATCCTAAAATACTTTTATTTTGGATTTCCACAACATTTGTCTCTTGGTCACAGAAAGTACTATTGTGGCATTCAAACCCTAATGTGAACCAATTCAAGTTAACCCAAAACCTTGAATTATAATTCCACGATAATTGATAGCACCACAACTAGGGTTGGTCAAGCACTTTGAACTGTGGTTTGATTATAACCAAGATTATGGAAGGCTATACTGACTTAATATTTTTATTTATGGATTTTATCCTTATATTTAAATTTCCATGTTATTATTTTTTATTACATGCTTGTTAATATTAATTGTTATATACTGAAGTGATTAAAAATTCCTAAGATACTATTTACACATAAGCCGATCTTATTTTAGTTCCATCTTGCATGCTTTTTTAACTCATTAATTATGTGATCATGACAACACACCCACAATAAATAAACATTGAAACTGATAGAAATAAAACAAATGGTATGATCATGAGATTTTCTATTGGTTATTTTATCTATGTGTTGATAAACTAACCCATGACCTAGGGGAAAAACACCTTGAACCTTTTGGGTTCAGGTTTACAACTTTACACCTGTCCACCTTTGTATCTCTTTGGATTGGTTTCACCTTGGATCCTAACATGAGCTGACACCACTATCATGGGAGCTCCATCCATTATATATGCTTTTTCTCACTCACAAGCAAGGGATAAAATGAGGGTTTACTTAAAGTAAACCTTGGGTAGGCAGACCTAAAATATTAATGAGGAGAAGTATCGCAGGCCAACAAATTTAATTTAAATAAATTAATTAAAGGAAACCATTCACACACAAAGGACTTGTTCTTGCTCAATATCATCTATACATGCAATGATATTTATGCATAAATAAAACTATCATTCAATTGTTTAATCGTTCTTGTTTAAGATAAATCACGGTTGAATCAATTAATTATATTTAATTAATAAATACATTTATCTTAAACCCTTTTCTGAATTTCCTTGAGATTCTCATCCATTATAATTTTAAAAAAATAAATTCATTAAAAATTATCTTTGTACGTAACTTGTACTCTATAGGAAATCTGGTGAATTCTCATTCATAACTACCCAATGAGTATAAACGAAAATTACATAGATGTTAAATTAAACATATATATATATATAACACTTAACATGTGTTGTTCCTCGACTTTATGCCCACACTATGGTACACGTCTCAAGGTTTGTATAATATAATAATAAATTTTAATAAATATTTGTAATTTGGATGAGTACATGGCGTGTAGTTCCAATTACACGGCGTGTAATTTTGTTCACCATCCATCTGAAGTACATGCCCGGGGACATGTCTTGTAGATATACTTAAAAAATCATCAAAGTACATGGCATGTTCAGTTGAACACACGCTCTGTAGTATCTGTGTTACATGATTTCCAACTAGGCAAGCCATGTACAGGGTACACGGTCCAACCCTAACCCGAAGGGACTACACATCGTGTCCAGTGGACCACATGGTGTGTAATCCGAAAACCGTGTTCCACCTGTTTCTAGTCAACACAATGATCCATTTAAGACATAGAAAGAGTCTAACACACAACCTGATTTGGTGAACCGATCTAATGCATTTAATCTTGAGTACATGATGTGTACTTTTGAATACAGGCCGTTTGTTCTGGTGTTTTACTAGAAGGAACATTTGGAACCTCTGAATGAGCTCCCCTATTTTATATTAATCAAAATTAAAAGAAAAACTTGTTTCTGTTAGGTGAAAAAGAAACGAAAGAGGAGGAATAGATCTCAAGATTCTGGTTTATATAATGATGAACTTTAATTGAAACAACTGAATTACTAAATGTGTAAATCACCAAGAAAAACTAAATATTTATAATCAATAATATGACCATTATGATACCACTTGGAGGTTCCTGGTGCAGTGGAAGCGCGTTGGTGGGGGTACCCAAATTTAATTTTTTACATTAATAACGATCAATTCGAGATCTGTCATGATAATAAAACACCAGATCTTTGGAATAGAATAAACAAAGAAAGAAAATAGGGGAGTCCTGGAACCATAGAGAGTATCATCATATGTTGGTTATAATTAATTTAATTAAAATAAAATATTTACCTTGATGGAATTCTCCCCCCATTGATGCTTCCGGTCACGATCTGATGTGATCCTTCATTGTGTCGTAGAATCAAGGTGTAGGATTCCTCTAGCAGTTATCTACAAGGGCTCTATGTATCTATAGATGTTGTTGAAGGTATATCTAGGTGCTAGTGCGGAAGAGCCTTCGCTTGTGATGTTCACCTTCAATTGCCTTGAGAGCCTCTTACAAATCACTCCCCATGATCTGGTGGAGGAGGATATCTCACGTAACTTGATAGCATTATTGGAAGAAAATAATTCTCTCTGACATAGATAGAATTCTCTAGATCCATTGTACACAACCCAAAAAATGGATAGGCTAATGAGAATTATATAATTGGGATTTTAATTACATAGAATAATAAAATTAATTAACTACCCGAAAGTATTTATTCATTTCATTTAATTCTTAGTAAGGCCCCATGTCTAATAATAACAATTGACTATTATTATTATATGTCATGCACCCAACAAATTACACCTAATATTATTTAATTAAATAAATATTATTATTTCTCACAAGTCCCTAGAAAAACTGCATAGCGTGTATAATAATATACACGACATGTAATTATTTCCATTTACTTTATTTCCTCCCCAAATTTATTAGACCTTGAATAATGGGTATTTATTTTGAAAATAAATGTCACTTTATTACTCACTAATTAATATATTATTTCAACCAAAATATATTCTTTCGAATAAATTATGTCGAAATAAATGCAATCATGCATCCTTGAATAATTATTAGACCACAATTGGGAATAATCTTATTCAACATGCTAAATAAATAATTAACTGAGATACTTGGACACACATATTGTGTGACCCTCTAGGCCACTTTCTCAGTTGCATTAGGTGGAGCCTACCAAAATTCCATGGTTAGCATCTAACAACCCGCCAAGGCACCCATAGAGAAAGAAGTTAATGTTGAAATGATGTGTCACCTCCTACGAACACTTACCATGTAATGTAATTCATTTGTATTGATATCTTGAATCAAGTGGGTTGTATGCTAGTTCCATCAACCCATATTCTTGATAATTCTTTCTTTGAATTTATGGAATTGAACTCACCCATTCCTCACCATGGACATGGATTTAAATGGGCTATACCAATTCCATCGAATGGCCTGAGATATCTACTTTCATTATCGAATAGAAGGGACAAATCCATTCTCACATTATCTATTAATGCAGTATTACTCATGACACACACAACCTATCCTACCTCACTTCGTACAGTGTGTCATCCCAGTTTTCATCAATACATCTATTTGCGTGATTTGTAATACCCATTAATAATAATTATAAATTCTAATGACAAATACACACATCTGTAGATAGGATCATCCAATAACACTATGAAATGTGGATTTCCTACAGGAGGGTCTCGTTCTCATAATAACCTCCTGGATATTTCCAAGGGCGCACACCATGAGAAGGTTCTTCAAAGTTTAATGATTCCTTACCCCTAATGCCCTGTATTATTTGTGTCCCTTAAATAACATCATCCAGCCATAGAACATATATTCAAGAACAATTTTATAGAACTTCTGGGTTCTCATCATAGTAGGTATCTGCTATAACCTTTCAGTGAAACAACTATCCATACGAAATTATCACATGCATTATCACACAGAATAACAATAAATTTGTGATGAGGTATTTATTAATAAATAATGTACAGATTAGTTGCTTCTAGGACACCAACTCCATCAGGTGGGTCACATGGACTCAATCGCATCACCCCATGGTCCAGAGGCAACCAACTAGGTGCAATGGTGTAAAGGCATAACGACATAGAGAATATACCGTCCTATCAGTGTGGCATAGTGGATAACAACCATAAGCTGGAAATAGTAGAAGCATGATATAACTAGACACTAAAGACTATACCAGTAACCCACTGTTTCATAATCACAAACATTACATAAAATAATAAGTAGTGGAAGTATATGTAAGTGAACAACTTATAATAATATCAAAAATTTATATGTCCATGCCAATACATGGATTCATGGAAAGATTACATACAAAAAGGGAACAGGGGATAGGTAGATACAATTATTCTATAAAAAACTAAAAAAAGAAAACAAAATCTCCAAAATAATCTCAAGTGAATACTCATTCCTCTTATCCTAATCTCCATCTGTAGGTAAACATATCAAAAACCTATACAAGGGAGCATCCCTTAGAAATACATGTGGAAAGATAATATTCTTGTGTACCAGAGGCATCCCGAGTAGGGTTTGAGATAAAAATATCAGTAGGCCTCCACCAATGGCGTCTAACTGAAATCCAAGTAGTTCTCCTAACTATATAGTGTGTCGACGTAAATATTTAGCTAATAAAATAAATAAATAAACAATTTCATGCTCATGTTTCTAAAGAAAACCTAGAGACTCAAACTAGATCAACTCATGGATGGAATATAAGTCTGAATATTAACTATATATAGTAATATTATATATATTTAGTAGTTATATATTGTATCCACCTATATGAACAAGGTACATGTTGACTTAACTGGCCACATAATTGGAATACTAGTAGTTTGTTCGATTAGGGCATAACTCAGACATCCATATCCATTATAATGAACCTACAATCTCAAGAAATAATTTACAAGCCATACATACGAATAAGAGTGTGAGTTGTCATGCACGAAACTCATGATGGGGATTGATCCATCATTTTATCACATAAACAAAGTAATATGGGCAGTCAAGCCTAATGTCCAAATAATGATAATAGTGGGAGATGTTATGATCAACACCCAATGTAATTGAGTGTAATACCGTCATGATCTACTAAACCCTTACCATCATATCACATCCTATTTCATGTTGTATTATATTTATAATATAAGGAATTAGGAATTTATTCTCATGCCTCTCAATATACAGTTCAATTATAAAAACAAGCATTAAAATTTTCAATGAGCATTTATATTAGCATAACAAAATTTGTGGTCTTACCATCATATAAAAAACACTGTAAGTAATACATTTCAGTAATTAATGAAATAAACCTACCATGAAGAATTAATTAAATTATTTAAATTTAATTTAAACCATTTTAATTTATTTATGAAGGGAAACCATCATCTGTAGTCATTCCACTTAATTAATCCATCCATTTTCTGATCATAATGAAATTTAACTTATATGACTCAAGTATCCATTTAGAAGTTTTCATGGTCAATAAGGAAATTTAATAATTGGTAAATTCCAATTATAGGTTGAGGTAAACACCTAGGAGTTTTATAAAGTTCTTTAAACATTCATATATCAATGTAAATTTCATTTAAAGTCCAAGACAAAAGTTAAATAGGGATTTCAAGAATTTTGAATAATTATCCATTAAGGGAATTTAAACTTAGCACAACTAAGGGGTGTCTATAAATGAGATCACCAGTATTCAATCCATTAAACAAAGGTCAATAGGAATGTTTCAAGGTCAAAGGATCAATTTGACCAAGATAAACTAATATAAAGGGGATTCTTATAAAAATCCAATGTGCGGCATAATTGCATAACTACTAAACATAAAAACTCAAGGGGAAATTAATGAGACCACCTATGTCATGTTTGAAGATGACTCATCGCTAGATATCTGTCTCAGATTCAGAGTAGGATGAAAGATATCTAAGAAATGTTCCAACACCCAAAAAATAGGGAAGATGGTCTTACACCTAATTAGCATGATGGGTCCAAATATAAAATCAATCCAAGGAAAGTTGAAGGAATTACATAACTTAGGATGCCCAATTCTTTCTTCATGTCTCTATTTAGATGTCAGATGATTGATAGAAAATAAATCTATGATTTAGGAGGAGGGGATGTTAGGGAAAAATAAGAACACCCTTATCCACTGGAATTAGGAGGAGAAAGAAAATTATGTTATTAGGTCAAAAATGGGTAAATAGTCATTTCACCATAAAATATAAGGGCATGAAATTTGGATAAACTATGTGGAAACCATGAAAAATATATCTCCTAAGGATATACCTCATACGGTTAAAGAACAATGTTTAATAAACTGTGCATTAATATTCTAAAACCCTATGTCCTAGAAACCTATAATGTGGCATGGTCTTGTTAGCTGGCTAATATAGTTTTAAAAAACTATGTAGCCTATAGGTTCCCACAATATGTAACTTTACAATTTCATTGAAACTATGGGAACTAGGATGCATTGTTTCCTCTAACCATGCAGTATAGTCTCTTCTCCCCAATTCATGTCTCTAGACTCTAAATGAGACCTAGATGCACCTGATACCTCCTTGACATGATTAGGTGTCAATATTAGGTCCATATAATGAAATTTAAACCCAAAAAATAACCCATAACTTCATGATATTATGGGTTGTTACAACCTACCCTCCTTAGAGAAACTCATCCCTAAGTTATACCTTTGATGAAAAAGTGGTATCATTTGAAAAGATGTCTGATCGTTGAGCTCATATATCATCTTCCTATTCACAAGTTTCATTTTGTATCCAACCGTGCTAACATAGTACCCATACCAAAGGAACTGACCTACCTCCGAATTTCTATATTCTCCGACCCTCTATACGCAATGGATACTCCTTGAAGGAAGCATCTACATCCAATTCAACCTCATCTGGATGAAATAAGTATGTCGGGTCTAGATTTTATAAGCGAAGCTGGGATACTAGAAATAAATCGTGTATAGATTGGTATCATGAAGGAAGTTACAACTGGAAATCCACTCGTCTGATCCATTTCCCAACCTATAAGGGTCCAACAAATATCTGTGAGAGCTTATCCTACTTCTAAATATGTCTATATAAAAACATGTGTGAGACATGTAAGAAAATCCAATCTCAGACCTCGAACTCAATAGGTTACTGGTGTCAATTTTCATATGACTATTGTCTAAACTGATCTTTCAACATGTACATTTTGATCAGTTGGACCTAATTTTTAGTCTCTTTCATGAGGCATGGTCCAAGCATAGCTACCTCTACTACCTCTAGTAAGAATAGTGGTGAACAAAAAGGCCTTTCATATAAGGATTCATTAGGATCCATCTATATAGTAGCCAAAAATATATTACTATAAGATAACTCGATGTGGGGAATGTGTTTCTCCTAGGAACCCCCAATGTCAAGTACACATGCCTGGAGTATGTCCTCTATCAAATAAATTGTATTCTATATCTTTCCATTGGTCTAAGGGTGATAGGGCGTTCTCAAGATCATCCGGGTACCCAAGGCCTTCATAAACCCCTACCATAACCATGAAGTGAAATGAGCATCTATGTCATAAATGATAGAACAAGGAGATCCATGAAGACCTAAAACCTACACGATGTATATCCTTCTTATTTTTCCTACCGATAAGGTATCTCACATAGGTAGGAAGTTTGATACCTACTTAAAATGATCAATAATGACCCACACTTCATCATTTCCATGAGGTTATCTAGGTAAATCAGTCATTAAGTCCATCTAGACATCATTCCCTTTCCCCTTGGGAATGGGCAATGAATGTAAAAGAACATCAAGATGTTGATGCTCTACCTTCTCTTACTGACAGGTGGAAAATCGAATAATGAATCCAAAAATCTCTGGTTTTATATCAAACCACCAATACTAGCGTCATATATCTCATTACATTTTGGTGACATTTGGGTGAACTTCCCATGTTGATGCGTGGAGTTCCTATATCATCTCCTATCTGATGTTTTTTGGGACCCACACACACCCCATAAATAGTACATTATAATCCTCATTCATGGACCAATGTGAATATGTGTCATCATCTCTATCACTTTTCCTTAGGACATGTCCCTTGGGATCAAATATCTATCTCATTCTTACCCATTCTAAGAGAGTGCAGGTCACTACAATGACTGAGAGGATTGTCTGACCATAGTCCTCCTAAAACTCAATGCTAATCTCTAAGAATAACTCCATAAGTTACCATTATCCCTAGATTCCTTAAGTTCTTGTGTCTAAGCCTTCTATCTCAAAGTATCATCCACTTTGATGGCTTAATTAGGTGTGTAGGCAAGATCAAAATTAAATGACTATTGGTACTCAACCAACATGCACTGCCTGAGATTTAGATATCATTGTGTGAAGATGCACTTGATGTTCTCATGATCATTTTACACCAAAATATTCTATCTATGTAAATAGTATCTCTAATAGTGTAGATCATGAGCAACTGTAATTTAGCTCTAGGTTGTGCATTGGGTAATTGTGATCCTGAGGCCACAACTGACAAGACCCATACACGAAGACTCACTCATCCTACATATGAACAGCTCCAAGACCGATACTTGATATGTCACTGTATACAGTATAACTCCTTCATGGAACTTGAATAATTAGTATTAATGTGGAATCCAAATGGACCTTCAACTTCTCAAAGGCTACTTCCCAAGATTTTGACCATAAAAATATCACTCTCTTTATTTTAAATCCCATAAGTTTCATTTCAAGATGTGATAAATCTTGGATGAAGAGTCTATAATATCCATCTGGTGCCAAGAAAATCCAAATTCCAAATTCATTATTGGGTTGTTCACATGAAACCGCAGATCTCACTTTCTCTATGTCTACTAAAACTTTTTAATATGAGTTAATATTATCCTGTAAGTGGACATTGTTGAAAAAAAGTGGCATTTACTAAGCTTAACATAAATCTGATTCTCTCTCATTGTATTCATTATGATCTCAAGATGGGTTTCATGGTCATGTCTAGAGTGTTAATACACTAATACGTATTCAAAAAATACTATCACAAATGAATCATGATATGAAATGAAAACCTAATTAATATGGTGCATAAATACTACAGGTGTATTCTTGAGTCCAGACTGTATGACCATGTATTTTTATATACCATACTTACTCCTAAAATAATGTACATGGTATGTCCAAAGTCCTAACATGCACCTGACGATAGACCAACATCAGATATATCTTTGAAAACACCATCTCTCCATGGATATAATCAAAGAGGTTGTCTATTCTAAGTAGTGGATACCTATTATTTATTGTGAGATGATTCAAACAATAGTAATACACATAGATCCTTATTTTTCCATCTTCCCTTCTAGAGAAAATGACTGGTGAACCCCTAGGATAAGTGATAGGGAGTATGAAACATTTATCCTTCAGATCCTCCAACTTCTCTTTGAGATCCAATAGATCTTTATGTTCCATCCTATAAGGAGTAATGGTCAATGGTGCTACTCATGGAACAAGCTCAAAGTTAAATTCCACCTCTCTCAATAGAGGTCGACCAAATAATTCATTAGGAAATACATCCATGAAAAATTCCATTACTGGAGGGAAAATAAAGGGTTGTAACTCCTGGTCATCCAGGAAAAGACTGGCGATTTGAGTTGTAACACTGCCCAACCTCCGTTGCTCGGGTCCAGCTCGTGTTACACTGACATCCCATTTTCCCTTATATACATTCCTAACGCTCTCAAGTGATGTAAATTTCACCCTATGATGATAGTAGTCAATATGGATTGATAAGGAACTTTCCATTCTATCCCAAGTATTACATAAAAGTCTTCCATGTTGAGGATGAAAAGATTTCATATGAAGAGGTATCCACCTATCTCAAGGGTAAAATCACCACCATAATGAACATCCTATGATTGAATACCTAATGGGGTATCTAGAATCATAACTCTGTGTATGTGCTTGATCTTGACCCCAAACATCTCATAATTATCTTAGATAACAAAGAGGGTGATGGGACTGTGTCAAATAAATAAGACACTAAAGTGGAGGCTAAGAGAATAGTACCTCTAACTATATGAGGTTCAGTTCTATACTACTATGGAATAGGCTAGACTACATGTAACTGGCATGTACCATGACCCTGAGTCACTTCACAACTACCCTAATTAACCTCGTTCTACAAGAACTAAAAATCATAAGTCTGATTGCCACAACCTCGAACACCACCTCATCCAGATCATTAGGCTGTACTCCAACTACCTGCCTATTGTGATGCTACTAGCCCCTCACTTGTTCATGGAGAAAGTGTATATCCCCTCTCCTTAGAAATTGATGCAAACATTCGGCTGAAGCATTAGGTGTTCCCCATCCTTCCACAACCACTAAATTCCACTTTATTATAAAGACAATATGGTTTTGTATTCCCTAACTTTCCACACTGATGAAAAATTATAAAACTGACAACACGAGATGCCAAACTACTTCCACCTCAAGTAGTAGCCTCAAAACATCTATTTTTCCAACAAGAAGAACAAATCAATGCTCTAGGTAATGAAACTACCTGACTCAATATATAATATTACATCAATATTCAATTGGTAATGATGTGTTGGTTGATGATTTTAGAAATTTTAGTCAACCTGAATATATTGACCTTCGATCATATGGCATAAACCAGTCCACCCTTCAATCATCTAGTGGTCATAAAGTCATCACCCACTAGATTTAGGGAGAACTTCTTAGCCTCCATGAAGTGAGTATATATTTCAATACCTATCATATTTTCCTACAACCGGTTCAGGAATTATCTATCTCTATCACCCATTATAGTTTGGGGAAAGAAAATTTCATCGAGGGTCCTCTAGAAATCAACTGAGAACATATCACGATGTTGGTCTGCCTGGGTGATAACTTCCCACCACCACTTGGATGAATCGTACAACATATATGTAAAATTTTTGACACTCCTCCCTAGAGAAATATCTAAATGCTCGAATATAGAAATTATTTATTCTAGCCAAGACTCCATATCATGGGGTGTACCATCCCCTGAAAATGTGGTAGGTTTATTTTGCTAAAATTTTGGAGCCAACTCTTCCATATTTTGGGTAAGTTGAACTACAACTTGCATATAACTAAACATACATAATAATACCTCTATAAAATAAGCATAATTTCCCATATATGGTATATAAATAGGTTCCAAAGGGGGAAATGTAGGATGAGTCACTAACGGATCTGGTCCCACCACCTCAAAAGTATGTTGGTCGCGACTTTCAGGGTGTGTGACTGGAGGATTTCATGGTGCCATGATATTATATAGCCAAATGAATGACAAAAATTATATTTAATAAATTGGGAATATTGAAAATATAAACTAGGATAGGTATAAATCCTTCCTGTAAAAATTATCACACCTCACTTCCTACTCAAAAATCTAGGTCTAGGTAGTAGCAGATACCATTACAGTCCCTTGGAGTATTAGAGATACCTCACTACCGACTACCAAAGATGTGTTCAGGTATATGTCACTAATTCACTTATATAAGATGGATCTTCTTACTTTATGATTGATATTCAATTAAATTTTGTGTTTGTTCATGTTTTTAAATCACTTTAAATGTTTTAATTATGTGGTTGACCATTCTCGATCCATAAGGGCCCATAATTCTTATGAACCAAAATATGATGCCTACCTAATCCACACCATAAAAAGTTTAATCCACTAAGACCAATGTTCCATGGATCAATGTTCCATAATTAAATACTTAAGGTGTTTGCTTTAGCCTTTTTAGAAAAAAAACTATTAGGTTAAGTAATAGAATTTATGTTTAAATTATGTTTTCCAATCCCTATAAGAAGCATGATAACTATTCAATACATAATCAAGGCATCAAAAAATGAAAAGTAAAATTCACTCTAAAATTTAAACATGGACTGGAAAAAATGCATGTCATATTAGTCCTATTGTTCCTAATGATGATGGCTGAACTAATGAAAAACCCTCATTTTATTGGGCCATGGTCAAGAAATCCTCATTTCAATAATCAAGTGTGAATAAAATCATAACTAAAATGTTTCAACCAATAATGAATTCATACCAACTATAAATAGAATAATCAATAAATGAAATTACCCATCCCAACAGATGATGGTTTCCACTATACAAGGGTTAACTACATCTATTAATAGGTTCATTTCCAAATCCGTTTAACATATAGTCTCTTCTATAATACACAAACAATAAGAAAAAGAAAAAACAACAATACCTCTGATACCACATTGTAACATATCGTCCTGGGATCGAATTAACCTATGCCCTGAGCTGGTGGATCCCATAGCCTCTAGCCTGCCCCCCTATATGCCAAAGGATTCTGACTAGAAGTGAGGGTGTAAATGAGGATCTATGGAGAAACTACCCCCTCATATCACAATGGAATAGAAGATAACAACCACAATCAGACAATAGTAGAAGCATGATTTAAGCGGACAATAAAGACTAGTCTAGTAACCCACTATAGTAGAATAATACACCGTAGATAAAATAAATAGGTCATGGAAGTATAAAAAATGGAACAACTGATAATAATATCAAAATAATCTATGGTAATTTCAATACATGGATTAATGTAAATGTTATATAAAAAGGGGTTACTGGGTATAGGAAGATACATTAATGTTATACAAACTAAAAAAATAAAAATAAAAATATCTCCACAAGAATCATCAGGTAATGTCAGGTCCTTTTCTCCTAAGCTCTATCTATAAGTAAACATGTCAAAAACCTATATAAGGGATATTTCCATTTTCAATACCTATAGATATATAATCTTCTTGGGTACCATAAGCAACCCAAGTAGAGTGTGAGATAAAAACTTCAGTAGGCCACCAATAACAGTGTCTACTTGTAATCCATGTAATGCTCTTAACTATACAATGTGAAGGAATAAATAATTAGTTGATAAAATGAATAAATAAATAACCCCCCAATCAGGTTCCTAAATGACAAATGATAACTCTACCTAATTCATCTCATGGACAGAATAGAATTTGGAAAAGTCGCTATATATATAGTAATGATATATATATATAGTAGTTAAATATTTAATCCGCCTATATGAACCAAGTATGTGTTGTCATAAGTGTCCATATACTAGGAATACTAGATGGTGGATAAACCAGGGCATAACTCAGAAGTCTATGACTAGTATAACGATCATATAAGCTCAGTAATTAGGTTTTATTACCTACAACTTGATAAAAGTGTGATATGACATGTATGAAACCTAGTATGGTGAGTGAGCCATCATGTCATCTCTCAAACAATTTAACTTGGCATATCAAGAGCATTTTCCAAATAAAGTAAATTATGTGAGGCTTCATGCTCAACACTCGATGTAAGGGAGCAAGATACCATATTTCTCAACTGAACCCTTACCATCATATCATGGCCCACATAAAGGTGTATCACATTTATAATATAAGCCATGAGGCATTTAATCTCATTCCTCTCAATAGAATGTTCAATGATAAATAATGAATTTCTATTTTCAATGAGCATTTATATTAGTAAAGAAGAAGGTGTGATCCTGACACCCTTTACAAATCACTATGAGGGATACATTTCATTAATTAAAAGAATTTAACCCATCATGAAGAATTAATTCCATTTAATCCAATCCATTTAAACCATTTTAATTCATTTAAGGAAGGGAAACAATCATTTTTAGTCATTATATATAATTAATCCATTCAATTCATTATAATAAGGAAGTTCAATTTACAAGGCTCAATGATCCATTTATAAGGTTTCATGTTCAATAAATAAATTTACTACTTGTTTAATTCTAATTATTGGTTGAGCCAAACACCTAAGAGGTTCCTTGGGTACTTTAAACATTCATACATCAAGGGAAATTTTATTTAATGAAAAATATGAATGAAAATAGGAATTCCAGGCACATGGAACAATTATCCCTTAATGGTATTTCAACTTGGAGCTTCCAAGGGGTGTCCAAAAACTAGATCATAAATCATCAATCCAATAAAAAAGTGTCAATAGGCATGTTTCAATAAGGAAGGTTCAATTTCACCTGAAGAACCTAATATAAAGTGGGATTCTCAGGGAAAGCTGGTGTGCGACAAAACGATATAGCTATAGAATATCAAAAATCAAGGGGAAATAATGAGAACATCTACTTAAAGGCTTTAGATGGCTCCTCACTCGATAACAGCCTAAGATTCTGAGTAGACTGGAAGAGATCTATGAAATTTTCCGACGCCCTAAAAATAGGGAAAATGATATTTCACCTATGTATCATGATAGATCTAGAGATAAAATTTAATCAAAGGTAATAGGGATAAATATCATACCTTAAGATATCCAATGGTTCCTTCAGATCATGATTCATACTTCAGATGTTGAAGATATATGAATATACTATATTGTGGAGGAGGAGATGGTATAGGAGAATAATAACCCCCTCAACAAATGTAATGAATATAAGGAGAAAGAAAATTAGGTTATTATATATAATAGGGTAGAATGGTAATTTCACCATAAAATATAATGGTTCATGGTTTAGAAAAAATATTCCCAAATTGTGCATGATATATTTCTTAAGGATATACCACACATAGTTAAGTTTCATGATTTCCAAAACTATGTGAAAAACAAGATAAAAACGTATGTCTCAAAATCCTGTAATATCAAATGGTCATATGCCCCAGGTCGTACGATTTTAGACAAACAATGCGGCCTATGGGTGTTTACTATCTCCAACCACGCAGTTTCAGAGAAACTGTAAAGGTTGGGCGGCATAATTTTCTCTAACTATGTACCGCACTCTCTTCTCCTGAATTCGGGGTCATAGACTCCGAACGAGCCCCAGACACACCCTATACCTCCTTGAATTGATTTGGCATCATTATTAGAGTTGTAAAAAGGATAAAAACAAAAAAATCATACGTACCTTTGTGATAATATAGGTCATTACAGATAGTGTGGTGACATTTGTAGAAAGGAACATGTTATCTATTTTGTGGATTTTTGTGGATAGATGAAAGAAAAATATGAATTCCAAAAATATCTATGAAAAAATAAGTATTAGATAAAAATTATAATGAAATTAACTTACAAATAATATATAAAATTATGCAAAAAATTTATTAAATAAGTAGTAGGAATTCTCTCTTTCATGATGGTTGTATACATTTTTGACACATTTCCTTATTGTTATTATCTTAATTGCAACAACAAAGTCTAATATATCATGAACATGATCATATTAAAACAAAGCACCCCAACTCGAATAAAGGAATCCACCGGTATAAGAAAAAATTCTTATGTGAGTAATACTAAAAAGAAATTAATTAATTATAAATATGAAAAAATCCATAACTTCTATGGAAGTCCCATCTTCATGATATATTTTTAAATTCTTCCATTAGGTATACTGCCCATTAGTTTCTAAAAAAATATATATCGTCTTGTTAATATGATTTTTCGAGTAGTAATAGTAGTACTGGAAGATTATAAATATCTAAAGTATCAATAAATATTTTAAATGAAATAGTAATTATTTTCAAAAATACCACTTCGAGGACACTAGTTTGTCGATTGAATGTGATCTCTCTCATAAATTTAAAAACATATTAACCACAATCTTTTCTAATTTTTTTGTTTCATACACTTCATAAATATTGAGAAAAATAAGTAATTATTTTTTATATTTTTTTGGAAAGGGAAATCATATTCTATATTCCCGGATACCTATCTATTTAAAGAACTCGATAGACTCCATGTGTGTATGAACTGTCCTTATGCCATGATTTTTACAATATTTAAAAATTTTCCTATCATAATAGAATTATCATTAAAACATAATGTAAATATATAACTTATATTTTAGTTCCAATTTTTTTGAAATATTTTATTTTAAATTGATAAACATCATCAAGTGTGGTCTCTTTTTTGGGTATCCAGGCAGTGAATCTAGGAAATAATTCATTGGAATATCTAAATTGGCCACAGTGAGCATCTAATGTTTCCTAAAAACTCAAAAAGGATTAAGTAATGAAATAAATGAAAATATTTTTGATATGATTAAATTGTAGTTTTTTACACCAGAAATGTTGGTATTAGGAAGAGTATATCATCTGTAAATTTTCTTTCAAAAAAGTTGGCCGGTTTTGTCACGATTTCAGTCATTATTGTTGAATCTATTTATTCTTGTTCTGTAGAAGTGATGTGAGGACTAATCAGTTAAAATTTATGTTCATGGGGAATCCATTTAATAATTATTTATATATATTCTTACAAAAAATATGAAAATATTTAGTCATAATTAACATAGTATATCATCTTCTGGAAAAACAAATCATGAAAACATAACTCATGTTTATATTTATAATTTTTCATCCTAGCCATTCACAGTTTAGGATTTTATTTACATTCTCAAGATCAGAATATTCTATACCTTCCTCTCCATACATTTTTCTTCAAAATCAGCTATGTGTCTACTACCATTTTGTAAATTTTTCTCTACATGAATCTTCAAAGTTAGTAAATGGGAATATTGAATAGGTGAGGCAAAGGTGATTTTAGAATATCATTTAAATTATTCAATTGATCATTTATATAGTTTTGAGTTGACATTTAATTTCTTCCCTTCCCTTTTAATTTTTTGCAATAAAAATCATCAGTTCAAACATTTTTCAGTAATTGTTAACGGATTAGAATGAAAAGTAAATTGGAAATAAATACTTTCTTGTAGAAATGTGTTTTTACAAGATTTGATGTCCATGCGATGGATTTTCCAACTGCTTGATCAAATATAAAAATATCTTCATCATAAAGTTGAATATGTAGCTTGGCACTCAGCTCATGAGCTATGCCATTCTTTAATCTCACATGACCTACTGAAAGTGGTCTATTGCGTAAACTTTTATCTTGGATATTGAACATTGTATCCCTAACTACATAGAGATGGGTGGGTGTTGATAGATATAAATTAGTGTCATTTTCACCCTATAGAATATCAATATATGAAAGGTATTAGTGTCTGTCTAATTCAAATTTCACATAAATAGTTATTAGAATATTTATTACCTCAACTAAGACAATTCTTTGATGGGAAGGGCTAACCTCAATGCTGGTGGGGGCATAGTCAGGAAATGGTTTGTTCTGGATTTGTTTCTTCCCTTTTATTTACCCCAATAACATTTTCTAGAAACATATTCTTCAAATGAAATTCTTCTTCAAGTGTAGATAATATTTCTTTCTACTCTTCCATTTCTTTATCTTTATGCTCCAACTATTTTTTCATAATATATTTGGGGTGTCACCCCAAAACCTACACCTTTGATGCAACCATACTGTTCTGGACACTTCAAGGTCACTAATAGTAGGTGTTCATCTAGTACAGGTGTTGATGATTTATGTGGATATTTCAGATAGAAAATATCAGAAAATAAGTAGTTATTTTTATGTAATTGTGATTTAATGAAAACAATTAGTACGTTAAACATAAAAATGCTTCCCACACATTTTTGTACATTTTCATCTATTATTATCTCATCATTATTTACACGTTCTTCCTTCCATAACACATGGAGTGGGGGGGAATTGGATTTAGATTTTTTTTAAAGATAATGTCTGGGGCCAAAAAGACCAAAGCACAATTATTATAAAATAGAGATTTTATAGGATTATGAAGTATGAGATCATATTACAATAACTTTTATGAAAAGGAAGTAATAAGCAGGGAGGTCTTCAAACCAAGTAATGTCTTGATTTAAACCCATGTTTTCCAGACTGTTGGTCGGAGTGGATACTCAAGAGGGGGGTGAATTGAGTTCCAATTAATATTTCTATTAAAAACTTTTAGGATTAAAATCCCCCAAATTAAAACGGCCCAGTCAATTAAGGTAGTAGATATATAAGTAACTTATTGTTCAACATGTTTCTCAAAGGTTGATTACTCATAAGTAGAATTAGTATGAGAACTAATTCCACTTTTGAAATAAGTTTACTAAACGAATCACATATACTCACTAACTAGAACTAACTATCAGAGTGAATGTAAAAAAAGATTTATGTCTTTGCTAATATAAGCACAATGGATGAATGTAAAAAAGAATAATGGAAATATGAACACAAAAACTTAAACAAGAGGTTCAGTATTAATTCAAGACCTAGTCCTCTCCACTTTGTGATCACCTTCCACTAAGAAATTATATTAAAAAGTGATACACAGATTGTATCGGGATTTACAACAGTTTTCACAAACTGTCCAGGTTTTTCAAACTCTACCATAGTTATATGTGGGAAAAATAAACTACCAAGCCACACTAGGATTCTTCCACAGTTATCTATGGGAAACAAATGTAATGAGAGTTTGGTATGGGGATTTTCAGAATCCCGCAGTTCAAGCACAAGAGTCAGTGTGTGTAACACAGACACACTGCTCACAATGTAAATTATTTATACACAGTAGATATAAAGATAGTAGGGATAAGTTTAGAATGCTCTGTTGTGTTGGAAGATCAGCTTTGGACTCATTGGAATGAAGGAAATGAAGTTTTGGTCTTTCTCTGCAAGTTGAATCCAAAACAGAGTGTTACAACTTTCAGGTGTTGACTTCCAGATGTAGAGATGATCATCTTCTTGGGTTTAAATCTCTATTTAGTAGACCACTAAATATTGAAAGAGGTTCATTCAAAAGATATTCATGAAGCTCTGTGTTCCTCTGAATGAGTGTTTGAGTCTTCTTCTTCTTTATTGTATTTTTGGTGTTTTATGTGTCTCTTATGTGTATTTGATATATTTTGTGTCTTCTCTGTATATCTCTCGAAGTCTTTCTTTACTCATATATACATATACTTCTCCAGCTCAGCTTATTCTCATTTGTTTCAGTAGGGTCCGACAAGAGAAATGTTTCAACCACGTGTGGTCTCCCTCGTACCTCGTATTGTCTCTTGATATACCTGCAAATAACATTAAATAATGTCAGGTGCATTAATTTGTCCATACATGACCACTATAATAATAATAATAAAATTGGTAAAGAAAATGATATAATATCATTAGACTGGTAGCAGATGCATGTCACATGGTAGACTTCAACGGTAGCCTCTACAATTATGGACTTCATATGTAGGCTCTCAGTCTGTAGGCTTGTAACGATGAACTTTGTGTCAGTGGATGTCTTGTAACGGTAGCTGTTACTCTATGTAATAGTAGCTCCTCATCAGTGGACTTGATTGGTAGGATATTCAACTGTGGGCTTCATCAGTAGGCTTGATCAACAGTAGAATCCAATAGTAAGCTTCTAATAGAAGTTTTGTAACATCATACTACTTCAACAATGACATTTCCTATGGTAGACTTATCTCAATAAGTAATTTCATTAACAGTGGAATATGTCCATCAGTAGACCTTGAACAAAAGTCAACTATCTCGACAGTAGGGGTTGTCTAGTGGTCGCCTTCTACTAACGGTATACATTTCCAACTGTAGACTTGAATAGTGATGCTCTCAACAGAAGACTTGAGAAAGAGTCTGACTGTGAACTTATAACAGAAGCCCTCCCACATCAGTGACCTTGTGATGATGACTCTTTGTCTGTGATCTTTGATAAGCATATCAACAGTAGACTTGTGACAGTAACCTTGTACTGGTATATCAGTGACAATAGATCTTCAACATTAACCTTCTAGGATCAGTGGCCTAGAGTAATAGTGAGCTATAACAGTGACATTGAACATAAGGATCTTACTAGTAGCCTTTAACAGTGAAATTATATTTAGATAAATGTAAATTGTAAGTTAGTGTAACTAAATTATGAGACTAAGAATATAAATTGTTCAGGATAATCAATATAAATACAGATTAAAAGGGTTATCAAATGGATTAATATATCATGGTCAATTATTTAAACATGATTTGGGATTATCAAAACAGGTGAGTCCAAAAATATTCCCCTTTTTGATAATCACAAATTATGACAGTATGTATTAAAGATAGATATCACATATAATACAGTTACTAAACATATATAAAAAATGTCTCAAGTAATCAGAGTTTAATAAGAGTGTAAAAACAGAAAATATTGGTACATAGTATCAGAGATAAAGGAAAAAAAGATTCAACATAGGATCATATTATAACATTGCTCCCCAATCACATGATTAGTCTATAATTATCACAGTATTTTTCACCCTTTGTGATTAGCAAAAAGAAACACAAAATATAGAAAATAGAGAAATATTGTATTAATGAAAGTTCATTACATGACCCAAAAAGAATACAGAGTCCCTATAAAAAGACATAAACAGACTCAATCCACATCATCTGGAGGTAAGGGATCATTCCCTTTGGAAGAAGAAGATGGAGGATGATCCGGTGGATTGGCAGGTTTAGGAATTACTGTAGGAATGACTGGAGGGGCAGCAATAGAAGCTCTGGTGGGTCTGTAGTGGGTAGCTCTCTGCGGGATCAGTGGGGTAAGGCATTTGATAGCTTCAGCATGAGAAATTGTGGAAGAACTGGTGGGTTGAGACGCAGGTAAGGAATGAGGTATGATGAAAGGGGTATAATCCACATGGAGAAATGGTAGAATAAGGTTTTTGAAATCCATAATAATGATTCCTCCTCTTTCCATAGAAGATAAAGAATTAGCTTTATTCTACAAAAATTTATCCAAAGCAGGGGTAAATTCTCTCAGTTTGCTGACCTGCTCCTTGAAATCCTGAGACACTAGAGGCAGATTCGTATTCTCTATCAAAAGCTTGAATTGGTTGGTCATTTGTTGCTTGGTATAGATTTTCTCAAAGTAAAAATCTACCTTATTCTTAATGGATTCCTGAGTAGTAGTAGCTGCTCGTAAGTGTTCATGAACATAACTTTTGACTTCCCAAGTGGTAGAAAGTACCTAAGAATCTGAGGTTCCACTGGTACTGGCCTTAGCAAGCTCTTGCTGGATCACATTTTTGATCAGGTCAATGTTTACAGAGGAGTTAGATGAGGGAAGGGGTTTGACCGAGAAAGCTACTATCTTTTTGAAAAACTGATTCAAATTACCAATCTCCTTCTGAACAAGTGCATCCTGACTGTTCATGTGTTCTTTGACTGATGTCTTAAAAATCTCAAAAACTTCCACAAACTGCTTTACTACCTCTTTGATATATTGAATCTCAGCATTCACTTGGTTTTCAGAACTGCTCATGGCAGTCAATGAAGCAACCAATTGTCTCAGAGCAACCACAGCTCATGTCCAGCTTTCAATTTGAGTATGGTACACTTTAATATTATTCAACATTTCTTTCACTGGACTAGACACATCACATCCCAGAGATAGATCCAGGGATTGCTCCACATTTTTCAGCTCTTCAACAAGGCTATTATTCAAATCTACCACTGATTATCTCACTAACGTTTTCATTTCAACTTTTAAATACTCAAGGTCCTCCTTGGTTTCCAAATTGTCAGCAAGAACTATTGGAATACTTTCATGTAGGATAACAGAATCCCTTTGAGGTTGGTCTTCCTCATCAGAATCTCTATAATTGAGTCCAAGTAACATGTATCCTGGATCTAATGACCAACCCTCTATGTCATATAGCATAGAAACTGAACCAAGATGCTCCCCCTCACTTAGAGCTCTCTCATGAGTATTCTCCTTTTCTTGTTCTTCTCTAGGTAACTCCACAGCCTCCTCTGCAACTCCAGCAGATTCAACAACAATTTTCACTATTTGTTCACCAGTGGGGTGAGTCACAGCCTCCACTGAGTCATCAATGACCTCCATATCAATGGAAGTAGATTCCACTCCTTCTTCCTGATCAGACATTGTCTTATCTGTATTATCTATCAGAGGGCTCAAACTGAGCTCTTCATCTTCATTGTCCTCATCATTAGCTTCAGCAACAGTATCTTTTCCTTCATCCTTATCACAAGCCTCCTCTGTCTCATGATAATAATGATCTAACTCGGTGGCCTTATCCTCTTCAGAGGTGTCCTCGACAATATTCTGAGATGCTTCTTCTTCTTCAGTGGTCTCAGTATCATTGTCGTTTAGAACAATCTCTCTTCTTGGCAGTTCTTTTTGAGGGCTAGCTGCTCCGAAATCTACTGTCCATACAGTACTGTTAGGAAAATCAGGATCACTCCCATCATAAATGGGGGTGTTTTCTCTTTCAGGGTCCACAACACCTTCAACATCCTCCTCCTCATCTGAATAAGCCGGTTCTGTCTCATCAGGCTTCAGAACTGGATCTCTCTTGTCTTTTATCCTAGATGGGTGTGTAGTAGGGTCAAACTTTTCATATAACTTTCCTTCATCATTCACCCATGCCTCTTTCCAGGGATTCCAGATAATTTTCATGAATTTTCAAATCACCTTGGAGGTACAAACACTGTTCTTGGACAATATCATCTCTTCTTGATTTTTAGCCACACCCATTACCTTTAGCATTACTGAAATAAGCTTGGCATGAAATAGAGCATTGGACTTTGAGCGTGCCTTAGTAATATCCTCCAATTATGCCATCAGTAACCTACATAGGTTAATCTTCATTCCATGATTTAGTAAGTACATTAGGAATATGTCCTGGCACTTCAGCACTGCAAAATCTCTTCTCCTGGGACTAATTACATGCTGAATGAATTTGAACAGAAGCATGTATTCTCCATTCATCTCAATTGCAATGATCTTCCTTGATTTTCCATTTCCTGTCAGTTCTTCCAGAGTTTTTTCATACTCAAAAACATTACTATCTAGAGGAGCCACTCCATATTAGTAATCATATACTCCTTCATGAGGAACTCTCAAACAGGAACCCACTCAGTAGACAAGAAGATGAATTCATTGCCATTGACTCTGGATATTAGCTTATGCACATCATATTCCTCTTAAAACTTTAGATATTCATAGAATTATTTCACAAGCTTCGGGTAGTACAGTCCATTGTTGTTGGAAAAACATTCGGTCCATACTTGGGAATCTAGTGCTTTCAGCACTAATGACTTGCTCGACTGCAGCCATTATTCACTTAATTCCTTCTCAGCAAAGATTTCTCTCTTGGTCAGATGCGGGTTGACAGGCCCCATTGGGGTATTACTGGTGCCACTGGATTCATCTCGTTTTCTCTTTGGCCTTGGCGTATCTTCATTGACAGTCGGGGGTCGCTTGGTTCTGGCCATGGATATTGAAGGAGGTTCGAGGGTTCAGAAGAAGAGTTAGGGTTTAGAGATTTCGAGAGCAAGGTTCGAGATTGAGAGAGGAAGGTGGATTGAGATATGTTTGTTGCCTTTGGTTTTATTATTTAGGGATTAAAACAAAATAAAAAAGAAATAATAAATAGGAATAAAAATGGTTCAAATTCCCGCAAAAATAAAGACAATCAGTGAGGTATCCAATAGCGAGATGTACCGGTGAGGTACACCAGTGAGGTGCAACGGTGAGATGTAACAGTTTGGTTTATCAGTGAGGTCCAACTGTGGGGTCTAACAGTGAGTTCCGACTATGAGGTCCAATAGTGAGGTCCAATAGTGAGTTCTAACATTGAGGTCTGACTGTGAGGTCTCCTATGCTAAAGTTAATCATACCTAACTCATGTTTGATGTAATTTAACCACTCATAATTCAAAGGCTTTGTGAATATATCATCCAATTGATGTTCAGTGCCAATGAATTCAAGAGTGATATCACCCTTTTTATAATGATCCCTCAAAAAGTGATGTCTCACATCAATGTGCTTTGTCCTAGCATGAGATACTGGATTTTAATAAATCTTAATAGCACTTTTATTGTCACACTTTATAGAGAAAAGTTTGAATTGATATCCATAGTCCAGTAAAGTTTGTTTCATCCATAGAATTTGAGCACAACAACTACCAGCATCTATGTACTCAGCTTCGACAGTGGATAATGAAACAAAATTCTACTTCATACTACACTAAGATACTAGTGACTTGCCTAAAATGTGACATGTCCCAGAGGTGCTTTTTATATCTAACTTGCAACCGGAAAAATCAGCATCAGAATAACTCAAAAAATCAATTGATTTTCCTTTAGATAAAATAATCCTAAGTTGGGAGTATGTTTGATATATTTAAAAATCCTTTTTACAACATTTAAATGAGACTCTTTTGGATTGGCTTGAAATAGAGCACACATGCATAAAATAAACATAATGTCAGGTCTACAAGCTGTAAGATAGAGTAGACTCCCTATCATACCTCTGTAGTTGGTTTGATCCACTGGTTCTCCAGATTCATCAGTATCCAACTTACAAGTGGTACTCATAGGTGTGTCACTACCTTTACTACCATCCAAAGAAAAACGTTTTAAAATATCCTTAATATATTTACTTTGATTTAAAACAATGCCATTTTTATTTTAAAAGATCTGAAATCCAAGGAAAAATTTGAGTTCTCCCATTAAACTCATTTCAAACTCATTTTTCATCATTTTTGAAAAATAAATACATAATGAATTTTTAGAAGATCCAAAAATAATATCATCCACATAAATTTTTACAATCAAAACATATTTAGAAATCCATTTAATAAAAAGAGTTGGATCAGCTATCCCTTTGGTAAAACCTTTTGAAATAAGAAAAGAGTTGAGCCTATCATACCATGCTCTTGGAGCTTATTTTAAGCCATAGAAAGCTTTAGATAATTTAAAAACATGATTGGAAAAATGAGGATTTGTAAAACCAGGAGGTTGTTCAACAAACACAACCTCAACTATATACCCATTTAGAAAAGCACTGTTAACATCCATTTGATAAATTTTGAAATTCAGATGAGCTGCATATGCAAGTAGTATCCTAATAGCTTTTAGTCTAGATAAAAGTGAAAAGGTCTCCTAACAGTCTATTCCTACCTCTTGACTATATCCTTGTGAAACTAGCCTAGCTTTATTTCTAACTATATTCCCAAACTCATCAACTTTGTTCCTAAACACCCATTTAGTGCCTATTGTCAACGTGTCCTTAGGTCTTTCCACTAATTCTTAAACTTTGTTTCTTTCGAACTGATTTAGTTCTTCTTTCATATCCATTACCCAAAATTCATCATTGATAGCATCATTAATATTTTTAGGTTCAAGCTGTGAAAGAAAAGATTGATGTTCAACCTAGTTTCTTAGAGAAGCTCTAGTTTGTGTTCCACTATTTAAATCACCTACAACAGCATCTAGAGGATGATTTTTGAGAGTCCTAATACCTATAGGAAGTTTTTAACTATATTCCTCATTGTTGTCTTCTAGTTCAGAATTGGTAGGAGTAGATTCTGGAAAATTTCCAGAACTAGATACTTTTACAGGGGATTCACTATCCTTATCATTAACGTTCAGATTTGGAAAATCTTCCTCAAGATTTTCAAGAGAGGTTTTAGGCTAATGTGGATCAGTCTCATAGAATTTGACATGAACTAATTCTTCCACAAAATTAGTTTTCTTATTGAACACTCTATAGGCTTTACTTGAGATAGAGTAACCCAGGAAAATTCCTTCATCACTTTTGGGAGAAAATTTATCAAGATTGTCTTTAGTATTAAGAATAAAGACTTTGCAACCAAAAACTCTAAATTAATTAAACTTAGGCTTCCTATTATTCCAAAGTTCATAAGGGGTAATTTTTAGAACAAGTCTAATCAAAACTCTTTTGATAACATAAAAAGCTGTATTTACAGCTTCAGCCCAAAAATAAATAGGTAATTCATACTCATTAAGCATAGTTCTAAAAATATCTTAAAGGGTCTTATTTATTCTTTCTACAACTCCATTTTGTTGAGGTTTCCTAGGGGTAGAGAAATTGTTACTATAGCCATTATGTGAGCAGTAGGATTCAAAATCATGATTCTCAAACTCACAATCATGATCACTTCTCAGGGTCTTAATTCTAAGTCCACTAAGGTTTTCTACATACTTGGAATATTTGAAAAAATAGGAACAATATTCACTTTTGTGATCTAGAAAGTATACCCAAGTATAACTATAAAATTCATCTACAAGAACATAAACATAGTTCTTCCCATTTAAAATTGAAACTCTTGATGGTCCAAACAAATCCATGTGAACCAACTCAATTGGTTGAGAAGTTGAAACTTATTTCTTTGGTTTGAAAGAAACTTTGTGTTGTTTTCCCTTTTGACAGGGATTGCACACTTTTTTAATTGGTAATTCTAATTTAGGTAAGTCTCTAACAAAACATTTATTAGATATCTTCCTTAGTGAGTGCACATTACAGTGTCCTAACCTTATATGCCACAACCAATACTCTTTGTGAAAATAATTTAAGCAGGAAACATTTTGTTTGGATAAGGAATTTAAATCAACAGCATATACATTCTCATTTCTACATGAAGTGAAAAATAAATAATTTTTTAATTAAAAACATTACATGAATCATTTTCAAATTTAACATTAAAGCCATCATCACATAATTGAGATATGCTAAGTAAATTAAACTTTATTCCATAAATAAAAAGTTCTTTAGAGATTAATATTGTATCAGGGTTACCAATTTGGCCTAAGCCGATGATTTTTTCTTTTGCATTGTCACCAAAGGTGACATGAACACCATCAACATTAATTAGACCCTTGAAGAAAGAATAGTCTCCTGTCATATGTCTTGAACATCCACTGTCCAAGTACCATAGGGTCTTACAAGAACTATTTAAGTAACTTCCCTACAAAACAGATTAAACATGGGGTAGTTTTGGTACCCATATCTTCTTGGGTCCAGAGAGGTTAGCTAGTAAAACTTTGGGAACCCATATTTGCTTGATAGGTTTTCTAATATCAAAAATCACATTTTGAGACATAAATACTTTTTTGGGTCCTTTAGAAAATTGTTTCTCAAACGATGGTCCAGAACTAGCAGTGAACTATCCAGATTTGGGAACAAATTTGGTTTTGCTAATTTGTCTCTGTCCAGGATGATATCCTAGGCCAGTTGTATATTTTGGAGCAATATGTTTTCCTAGAAACTGTGTCAAGGTATCCCTACCAGTAGTGAACTTCTCATTATCCTTTCTTAATTTTTCATTAGATAATTTTAACTATTTATTTTCCTTTATTAGTGTAGAAAATTTCTCTTTTTCTATGTCCAGATTTGACTTGTAATTATCATTTAAAGCATGATTTCTTTTTAATGACTTATATTTGTCCTTGATTTCATATAAAGTGTCCTCAAGAATTTTTCAATATTCAAATAATTCTTCCTTAGTAATATCTTCATTATTATGAGAGTCACTTTCATTCCCATAATAATAAGTATTTTGCACAGGGGAATTAATTATTACCTCAGATGTTTCTGTCATAAAACATAGATTGGCATGTTTGTTCTATTCTGAGTCTGAAGCATCAAATTCACTCGAACTGTGTTCCGAATCACTCCAGGTTTCTTTCATATCCTTTTTATAACTTTTTCCCTTATAATCATATTTCTTTTTGAATTTTAACTTCGGACAGTCAGCCTTGATGTGTCCTTTCCTCTTGCATTCATAGCAGACTATATCATCTTCCTTATCATATTTCTTCCAATCTTTCTTCCACTTACCTTGTTGATCATACTTACCCTTGTAGTTTGGTTTTCTGAAAAACTTCTTATTCCTATAGAACTTCTTAAATATCCTGGCTATTTGAGCCATTTCTTCATCACTTTCTGAATCTGAATCTTCACTAGTTGAACTTTCAGTAGGTACATGTATTTTCTCATTGTCTTTTAACTTTGAAGCAGTAGACTTGAATGCCACGGATTTTCTCTTGGGTTCATCATCTTCTTATTTTTTCACCTTCAGTTCTTCTTCATACATCATTAGTTTACCAATCAACTCCTTAACAGGTATCTTGATGATGTCACATGACTCTCGGATAGACACAAAAGTGCCTCTCCATCTGTCTAGCAAACATCTCAATATTCTCATGATCTGCTCCTTCTCTGGAACATCTTTTCCCAGTGAACTAATGGTGTTGAAAATCTCATTAAACCTAATGTACATGTAAGAAATGGGTTCATCAGGTCTCATTTTAAAATTTTCATATTTAATATTATAAGTATTTAATCTTATTTCCTTCACGTTGGTTGTTCCTTCATGAGAAACATCCATGGTGTCCCAGATTTCATGAGCTGTTTTACTTGCAGAAATTCGGTTAAATTCCTCATCTCCTAAAGAGAAGTAAAGGGAATTCATAGCATTACAATTATTGTTATAGTCAGACTTTGTAGCATCATACCAGGTAGATCTAGCAGTTTTGGGGATCTCATATTCTGATTCTATAGCAGACCAAATATCAAAACCAATACTTTCCAAATGAATTTTCATTTTAATTTACCATTGATCATAATTCACACCATTAAAGAAAGGTGGAATATTAGTAGCAACACCTTCTAGTCTATTTTCCATAACTAGATTTTAGAAAATATATTAAGGAGATAAAATTTAGAACTAACAAAAATTTAAGATCTTTAAGATAAAACTAAAATCACCGTTTGAAAAACAGAGGGTTTGAAAACTTTTTATAAATAATAATGTTTCCTCTGATACCAAATTTTGGTCGGAGTGGATACTCAAGAGGGGGTGAATTGAGTTCCAATTAAAATTTATGTTAAAAACTTTTAGGATTAAAATCCCCCAAATTAAAACGGCCCAGTCAATTAAGGCAGTAGAGATATTAGAGACTTATTGTTCAACAGGTTTCTCAAAGGTTGATTACTCCTCAGTAGAATCAGTATGAGAACTAATTGCTCTTTTGAAAAAAGTTTACTAAATGAATCACATATACTCACTAACCGGAACTAACTATCAGAGTGAATGTAAAAAAAGATTTATGTCTTTGCTAATATAAGCACAGTGGATAAATGTAAAATAGAGTAATGGAAATATGAACACAAAAACTTAAACAAGAGGTTAAGTCTTAAGTCAAGACCTATTCCTCTCCACTTGGTGATCAACTTCCACCAAGAAATTATATTAAAAAGTGATACACAACCTCTATCAGGATTTACAAAAGTTTTCACAAACTTTCCAGTGCAACCTCTACCACAGTTATATGTGGGAAAAATAAACTACCAATCCACACTATAATTCTTCCATAGTTATCCATGGGAAACAAATGTAAAGAGAGTTTGGTATGGGGATTTTCAGTATCCCTCAGTTCAAGAACAAGAGTCAGTGTGTGTAACACAGACACACTTCTCACAAATGCAAAATACTTATACACAGTAGAGATAAAGATAGTAGGGATAAGATTAGAATGCGCTATTGTGTTGGCAGATCATCTCTGGACTCGTTGGAATGAAGGAAATGATGTTTTGGTCCTTCTCTACATGTTGACTCCAAAACAGAGTGTCACAACTTCCAGGTGATGACTTCCATATGTAGAGATGATCAGCTTCTTGGGTTTAAAGATCTTTTTAGCACACCACTACAGCATGAAATATGTTCTTTCAATAGATCTTCGTGAAACTCTGTGTTCCTCTGAATGAGTGCTTGAGTGTTCTTATTCTTTATTGTATTTTTGGTGATGTATGTGTCTCTTATGTGAATTTGATATATTCTATGTCTTCTCTGTATATCTCTCGCTGTTTGTATCTACTCATATATATATATATATACTTCTCTAGCTCAGCATCTTCTCATTTGGTTCAGCAGGGGCCGACAAGAGAAATGTTTCAACCACGTGTGGTCTCCCTCGTACCTCGTACTGTCTCTTGATATGCCTACAAATAACATTAAACAATGTCAGGTGCATTAATTTGTCCAGACATGACTGTTATAATAATAATAATAAAATTGGTAAATAAAATAATAAAATATCATTAGACTGGTAGTAGATTCATGTCACGCGGTAGACTTCAACTGTAGCCTCTACAACTGTGGACTTCATCTGTAGGCTCTCTGTCTGTAGGCTTGTAACGGTGAACTTTGTGTCAGTGGATGTCTTGTAACGGTAGCTGTTACTCAATGTAACAGTAGCTCCTCATCAGTGGACTTCATCGGTAGGCTATTCAACTATGGGCTTCATCAGTAGGCTTGATCAGCAGTAGACTCCAACAGTAAGCTTCTTACAGAAGCTTTGTAACATCAGACTACTTCAACAATGACCTTTCCAATGGTATACTTATCTCAATAGGTAATTTCATTAATAGTGGAATATGTCCATCAGTAGACCTTGAACAACAGTCGACTATCTCAACAGTAGGAGTTGTCTAGAGGTATCGTTCTACTAACAGTATACATGTCCAACTATAGACTTGAATAGTGATGCTCTTAACAGAATAATTGAGAAAGAGTCTGACAATGAACTTCTAACAGAAGCCTTGCCACAACAGTGACCTTGTGACGGTGAATCTTTGTCTGTGAGATTTGATAAACAGATCAATGGTAGACTTGTGACAGTAACCTTGTACCGGTATACCAGTGACAGTAGATCTTCAACAGTAACCTTCTAGGATCAGTGGCCAAGAGTAACAATGAGCTATAGCGGTGACATTGAACAGAAGGCTCTTACCAGTATCCTTTAACAGTGAAATTATATTTAGATAAATGTAAACTGTAAGCTGATGCAACTAAATTATGAGACTACGAATATAAATTGTTCAGGATAAACAATATAAATACAGATTAAAAGGGTTAGTAAATGGATTAATATATCATGGTCAATTATTTAAACATGGTTTAGGATTATCAAAACAGGTGGGTCCAACACAGACCATCTTCCATTGTGTATGTTTCTCAATAAATATGTATGATGATATAGTTGAGATTGATAAGCGAACAGGTGAAGTCCATCAAATAGGTAGTAATCAGCCATGCAATATGTGATATTCCATTCCAAATCTCTTGCATGATAGTAGTCGAATCAATTTCAATCTAGAGATGGTTCTGACCAAGGTGATTAGTGAAGGAAATAACATGTATTAAACTCATCATCTCAACCTCAAGAGAGGTGGAAACTCCACAACTACCCAAGAATCTTCCAAGAATCTGACCAAGGTGATTCCTAAAGATAAAACCGCAACCCGTATGGATCAGATTTCCTTTTGAGGAACCTTAAATATTATATTTAATCCATACAAAAATAGGATCTCTTCATAACACTTCTAGAGCGTGACGAGTTTGATAGTAATTTCCACTAATCTGAATACGTTGTAGGATTATAAAGTCATGCACAATGTGGTGGCAATGTCCATTTTTCATCAAGGCAGCTTCCCATATGGAAAAAATAATCTACATTCGACCTGTATTTTGATTGAGTGAGTAACTGTTATGAAAAATATCATTCCAATCATACCGGATCACATGGTGAAGCTCAAAAAATAGAGATAGAAAAAGGTCCTTAATTTTCTAAGTGGTATCCATTTTTGCAAAAAAATTTAGTTGATTATTATTGAAGTAAAAAATCAACCATATAAAACCAAAAATGTAAATAATATAGTTTCAAATAGAAGAAGTAGTATCACAAGAAATATAGAATGGTTAGAATATTCTTTGTGTTTATTACAGAGTTTTCATTTCGAATAGAGCTCGATTCCAAAAGACTGAAGACAAATCTTTGTGGGAACATTGTTCTGTGCAAGACGCCAGATGAGATTGAATCTTGAAGGCTTTATCCAAGGCTTGTTAAAAACAATTATCCAACTAAAATAACATTATGAGATAAAAAAATGATGATTTTAAAAATTCATTGAGTTAAGTATACCATTATGATCCGGTTCCCAAATTAAGAAATCATTATTACTTGAGAAATGGTAGTTTTCAATGACATTCAGAATAGTTTTAGGAAGATGATCATGTTTAGAGTTTAGAATATCTCTAATAGATTATTTGGTACTCTTCAGGGTTTTATTGGGAGGTATCATATAAATTATGTTCGTTCCAGTCCAGTTATCCAACCACAATTTCATGGAGAAATACCTAGAGACCATCCATTTGGAGTTATTCATAATATTTGAGAAAGATTTCCTAATGGATGGACATACAAAGGAGTTAATGAAATTCGTATTTCCCATATTATGTTTTTTAGAAAATAAATTTTTGGAGAAATTAATAGATTTAGAATTCTTATGAAGAAGGTTCCAAGTGATTCTGGCTTGAATATCTTCATTAAAGTACTTAGTTTTTTTTTCTGATACCTCCTTTTTCAATAAGATTACAACAATTTGACCAGGGGACTGTCAAAAGTTTTCTATCTAGATTCCTACTAATCCAAATAAAATTTTTTATTACCATGTTCATTTTTTTATATAACTAACCGACCATTTATAGACCATCATGGAGTAACCCATCTTGGAAACAACGGTGGACTTGACTAGGTATATCCTACCCACAATAGAGAGAGATTTACCTTTCTAAGAAGAAAGTTGGTTTAGAATATGGTCAACTACTGTAGAAAAGTTGCAAGATTTAGGTCTGCCTAAAAAATAGGAATACAAAGATATGTAAAAGGGAGAGTACCCTCTTTTAGAACCAAGTCACTGATAATGTTACATTTTCTATTGGGATAAAATTATTCCCAAAGAAGATGCATGCTTTTTCCCAACTAATGGTTTAACCAGAAACTTATTCATAGTGAGAGAGAGCTTTTTTGAGGATTATAATGTTTATTCTATCACCTTTAAGGAAAATCAAGGAATTTTCAGAATAAAATAGGTGGGTGAGAGCACTCACATTCCTTGTGATATGGATGGGTTTTTGTTTATTTTTGTCCAATCGACCATTGAGAAGGTTACTAAGATATTCTTTCACTATCGAGAATAGAATGGAAGAGAGAGGGTCAAATTTCCTGATACCTTTTCTACATTTGAAGTAGCCCATGGGAAAACCATTTCCCAAAATGGAGATAAACACCCAATTCATAATGTTTTAGATTGTAGTGGTAAATGAAACACTACAACCCAAACCTTGAAGAAAATTGAATAGATAAATCCAGTCCATGGTGTCAAAATCTTTCTTGATGTCCAGTTTAATAGAAATATTTCCTCCTATTTTATCATTATTCAAGTTATCGACACACTCAGAGGAAAGATATATATATTCTTGAATGTATCTACCCTTAATAAAACCAAATTGGTTCTAGGAGATAATTTTTGTCTATGATAGTTGAGAGTCTATTGGAAATGAGTTTAGTGATTATTTTATAAAGCATGTTGATAAGAGAAATGGGTATAAACAAGTGAATCTCATATGAATTTTATACTTTTGGGATCAAGGAATGAAACTGAGTATTAAGATCATGAGGAATGATACCATTCAAAAAAAAGGATTTGAAATGCTTGAAAACATCAACATGAATCACATCCCAGTAATGTTGGAAGAAAGAATAATTGAAACCATCAAGACCTGATGCACTGACAGGATTCAAACTAAAGATGGTGTCTTTAATTTGGTGATCCAATGGGGTGTAGAGAAAGAAAGTGTTTTCCTCATTAGGAACCACCAATGGAATGACCTTAATAAGGAGGTATTTTTTGTTATCAGGACCATTTAAGATGGATTCATAGTAAGAGACTATATGATGAGCAATGTCATCTTCATTATCAAGAATTTTTTCCCCATATTTTTAAAAGGATAGTGGCCTAAAATCCTTCATGATTCTTTTAAGAGAATTATAGAACATAATACTTCTGTCACCATCTAACAACCATTTAACTTTAAATGACTGTTTCTTATTGTTTTCTTTAAAATTGAGAAAATAATTGAGTTTAACTACAAGGTTTATTTCTTGGGTTGGATCAATATTGAAATCAGAACTATTGTAACTATTTAGTAATTCATTTATTTATTCCTCAATAAAAATGATATAATTGTTATTTTTTTCTTTGGAGCTACAAAATTTTTTGAGAGTCTGTTTGAGGTGTTTTAATTTGACAGTACATGAAAAAGAATCATTGTTTTATGACATTGATGACCTATATTGTTTTATGGTATTAGAGCATTGATCATCATAGAACCACACATTGTTAAATCTGAAAGGTTATAGGGGTCTCATGCCATTGGTGGATACATTGAACAAGATGGGATGATGGTCAGAGTTTAGCTTGTGAAGGGTGGTTCTAGAGATATTGTCCCATATATCTAAATCATGGACATTCGTGATGGTTCAATCTAGCTTAGAGGCAACCACTATATTTTAATGTCTTCTATACCAAGTAAATTTAGCTCCAGTGAGATTAATTTCAATTATATTGTTGTCTTGAATCAAATATTTAAATTCTATGATGGAAATAGTAGAAGGGGAGGGACCAATGTTTCACTTGAGTCTAGTATAGCATTAAAGTATCCAATAAGAAACCAAGGATCATTAATATTGGTTCCCATATATGAAATTTCATTCCAAAGAGATGTCCTTTCTTGATATCTATTCTTAGAATAAAAAAAGTGAAAAATAAGTACGTGTTATTAGTGTTAAAGTTGCAAGTAAAAATTTGGTTAGAAACACTGAAAATGCTAACATTTTGCAAAGAAGAGTGCGAAAAAATCCATAGTGATTACACATTGGATTAAATTTTTATTACACCAATAAAAGAGTTGTTATATTGGAACATGTGAGAATTTTGGGATGAAAATTTGATTTTTGGTTTAACAATAGGAAAAAACAAAGGATAATGATTGTTAACCATCCTTTTTAGAATAGTGAATGTTTCAGAGTTGGAAATACCCTAACAATTATAGAAAATTATATTCATTAATCTAGTGTTTCAAGTTATAACTCCCTTTTTTCTTTTTCCATGAATTTTTATTTTTAGAATACCTTCTTACTATTTGTGAATTATTTCCCTTAATGGTCTATTTTTATATACTTTTAGATATTACAGAATGGATGTTTTAATTAATAACCTTCACCTTAGTAGATTTAGTCATTGAGGAATTTAGAGTTGAATCTGTGGCTTTGATATTACATAGAACCAAAGCATTATAATTTTGGTTAGTAGATAGATTTCCAGTGTGCTCAGAACTAACAATGTTATCTATAATTTGAGTACCATCAATATAAATTCATTTAGAAATAGGAATAGGTGTACCTAGATACTTGGGAGAAGTTGTTCCCTACTCTAGGACATCTCAAGATATTAGAGTATCTTCTTGTGTCTTTTATACACCAGGATATTCAATGTCAATTACATAATTTTAGGATTGGGCACTGCCCAAAGTAGGTGAAAGGCACTACATCTGCTCAGTAGGATATATGGTATCCTTCCAAACTGGGACAAAAGTATCATTGTTTTCCTACATTTTTAAAGGATCCTTTATCGAGGGAAAAGTTCCCGATGTAGGTGAAATTTTTATTTTCACATATTTAATGTATTTGGCGTTAGATTCATTAATCATGTTAGTGGTATGTGCCTCAACAAGATATTCCTTTTGTATTGTTGGAAGATTTCTAGATTTAATAGTTCTACTAGCGATATCCATAATTTGAGGGTTGTAAATAGTATCATTTTGTGTATGTAGAAAAGAACCTAAGATGGTTTCCTTGTTATTGATTTCCTACTTTACCCCTATTGTATCATTGGCATGGGAGGTGTTCTGGATCTGTCCAGTGCCCACATTAAGCTTGTTAGTACTATATGCCTCGACATGACCCATCGTCTGTTTAGTATGTAGGTTTCCATATTTAATAGTGCTAGTAGTGATATCCAGAATTTGGGGGTTGTTTACAGTATGTTTGTGAGTAGAGGGAAAAGAACTGAAGCTGGTTTCCTTGCTACTGGTTTCCTGCTTCACCCCTATTGTATCAGTGGCCTGGCAGGTGTCCTAGATCTGTCTAGTTCCCATATCTAAAAGAGTGTTCACATCCATGTCTTTCTCAATTGTTAACCTAGGGGAATCAATATCATAATCGGTGGGTTGGGGTTCATTTTCAATTTATCATCTTTAAGATGAAATATAATTAGAATTGTGAAATGCTTATGTTGATCCTTTTAGCAAGCATTAATAAAAATTTGTTGTGGGAGATGACTACTATAAATGAACTCTTAGAGGGATAATAAATAATAAGTCAATGTTTCATTATTTTATTTCTTAGTAAAATCCGGAAATCATATCATAATGTTACCATAATCTCTTTCCACATGAGTATCTTGATCACGAGCCCAACATGATTTAGTGAGTCTACATCAATCGGCATGCACTTCTGAGTGATGAGCCCAATGTGACTAATGAACAATGCTTACTTGGGGTTAATAAACAGGCCATGTGAATTCTATATGGCCACAAATTTGTTGCCTTTTCTTTTCAATTTAATAATTTTATCTAGCACCATCACACTACGTAGCTCTAATTTTTTCTGCATCATTAGTCCTTCATCACCTACCATTTCCTCAGATACAACAACGTTAATATTGTTTTACAAAAGATGGGTAGCATAGACATGTGAAAATATCATTTTACCTATGCAATGGTAGGAATAATATGTTTAGAAACCTATTGTTCCTTAGGATTGGGAGCAGTTGAACATAAAGAAGGTCAGTATTCCTCTACACTGGTAGCAGTAAATGGTTGATAAACATATTGTTCTTCGGGATTAGAAGCCCCAACAAGTGAAGAAGTCATTATATTCAGATGTTGTTTAACATTCAATTTTGATTAAATAAATTCACCATCAAATAGATAATAGCATTAGGTAATGAAATTTAAATTATTGAAAAAATATAAGATAATTATTGATCCTTATTTCATTAAAGGATGAAGAGATTTTACTCCTCTATTGAGTATCCAAATAACTTCATTTTGTTCTCCTATGACATAAAAAACCCTATCTACCTTGGGAACGATAAGAAATTATTATGATGTCCCAAGGAAAGGGTAGTCCTCTATTTAATTTTAATACAACCCTTATGTGGTTTTGGTCGATAAGAGAATAATTTACTACTTTTTATTTAGAGGATATAGAATATAAAATACATGTACTTCTGGTGATTCTATTATAAATAGTTCTTCTATGTACCATTCCGTAAGTAAATACACTTTCAAGAATCCCAATTCATCTATTTTAATATCACTCTTACTGTTAACTCACTTTAATTAAAAAAACTCACTTGGAATGTTGTATAATCCAAATCCCATATTTGTTTAATGATTCCCAAGTATGAAATAATCACATAAATTTGATTTATTTCTTTGGTACCAAAAACATTTTATTTCTTTACCCACAAGTTCAACTCTACTATTTTTCATGGTACTTCCTACATCATGTTCACTTTTAAAGAATGTATAAACATTAATTACATAACTATTTTAATATAATATATACAGACTTGGTCCTCAGTCTAGAAATCAAATTCATTCTAGAATTTAATCCGTATTTTCATCTCACTCCTTAAAAATATAGTCTAAAAAATATCATATAACTATTAATTATGTGTATTTTATATCCACATTTGATCCATTTATTGACTAAAATGACTAATAATTTCTTGTGGGTTTCAACCCATGGAAAAACATCCAAACTATTATGAAAAATGTAAATGTGGGACTACTCCAGATCAGTAATATTGATTGTGACAACATCTCTACTAGAAACTCATTCACCCATACGCCACAAAGTTTAATGAGATTTAGGGAGACAAATTATTTCCACACTAGATAGATATACATTTAATAAATAAATGTATTCCCTAATAATATATCGATCTTCAATACAAACCTATATATGACTTTAATTTTTGACATAGCCTATCAAAATATTCGTATATTTTTAATGAGGGACACCATCTATAATGTATAGGACTACATAGTTGAATCTCTATCACATTGTGAACCGTCAAGTGAACCATCATATAAAAGAACACTAGCAGGTAGAAAATTTCTATTTCATATAATATGAAAAAAAAATTCTTTTTCCATAGTTTTCAATTATGTCGAGTCTATATCTTTGTTGAATATGGATATTAAAAAGAAATAGAGTTTAGTTATTGTATGATGAATATTCTTGGGAAAATGCAACGTAAAACTAAAGGAATTATATCTTTCATCAAATCATTAAATTCATGTGATTTCAGATTGTTTAACATAAAATAAGTCATTGACATGATATTATTCATATTTGATAAATACCCCTCTAGAACCATTAAATAATTCAAGAAGTTATAAAATAGATATATCTCTTTCTTGGAAATATTGTAGGTAGTTATTGGAAGAAAGGTTAGTTTTTCACCCTTCACTTGCACCAACTATTCATATATTTCCATGTAATGCCCCGACCCCAGTTACCTAGAGTCGATTCATTATTACATAACATTGACATGATCACAAAAGATCAAGTCTCAAAAGACCGATTAGTTTAGTAGAATTAGAAACACTAGATATATTAATAAGTTTTACATTACATCATAAAGTAAATAAAGAACTACAACACATTTTGTCTTCATATCCCCTCATACATTCCCTACAGGTCATTCATAAAATACTTCTTCATATCCTGGGAAAAATTAAAACATTGAAAGGGGTGACCTCAGATGCTCAGTAAGGATAACAATACAGCAGAAATATTCATAAATAAACATAACATTTAAATAAATGTATAACTAAAAAAAAGCCTTCTAAATTTGAACTTTAGCATAATATGACAAAGATAAAATGAAATAATTCCATTTACTTATTCACATGTATATTCTACTAGTCAAATAATCACATGTAATATCAATAATCACTTTCATAATGATGGAATGCATAATTCTAGACTATCATAACCACGTAGCCAAGGCCTCGTGACAAGACTAAAAATAAGATTTTATCAAGGCCTCACGCCAAAACACTAGTTTGTCTCATGTGACCTACCGATGCATCATGGAGCTATAGAGGGCTCCACTCGTCACTTACTAAGTCCAATGCATTCCTCATTTGAACAGGTTTAAACATAACATAAAGATTGGTATTAAAACTAGCATATGAAATGTAAATACATTCTTCATAAACCATGAATGGTATAAAAATAACACATCCACAGTCAAACATATCAAAGAACCTTCAATACAATATGGAGGTTTTGTATCATAATAAATCAACTTCAAATAAGCTTAAAATCCATCAAAGGATGTTGACATATATGAAATCAAAACTATTTGAGAGAAATATCTCTTTTTTTTAAATCATTTAAAATTCACATAATTATAAAATAAAACATTTACTTTGAAAATATTCTTATAATCTTGTAAGGTAAGCTTAAAAGATTTTAAAACTGTGGAAAATAGCCGCACCCTCCGTATAAGTTAAAAAAAATACATTCCTACCTTAATTTGTCGAAAAGGTTAAAAAGGTCCTTCTTTGGAAAATGACGTAATGATTCTTTATAAACTTCTTATAAAAATTCAATCAAGGGTATAAATGAATTAAACCCATATTCTGTAAAATAGTAAGAATGTTTTGAAATACATTTTTAAGAAACATGGATGTTGATGATAAAGAGGTCCCAGTAGATAATTATGTATAAACAACATCAGATAATGAAGAGATTGTGAAATAAACCCTTACCTTGTACTTTTCCTTGGTTAAGGGTTGATTAACCTCCTGTATAATGGTGAAATATTTGTTATTAAATTATAAAATAATCATATACATTAATATGATATCATATATGATCTTTTAACATTGCTTTGATAATAATATCTTAGTATTATCGTCGTTTCGGGTGTTAACTTACTCATTTTCTTTTATATGTTTTGTTACATAAGTTGTGTTTGTTATGGATAGGTTGTATATTATTCATATAAAAAATGATATCAAGTCCATAAACATTATTTTTAACCATCAAATGAAAATTATTCTTGAATGGATACGATGGGGAATGAATCTCATCGCGTTCGTGGAGACGGTAGTCCGTACATACGGACAAACAAAATATCATTCTTTTGATATTAAAATAATATATAATTGGACGTTATATCATATATACAGAATAATTATAATGTTATATTTATTATTTACTTCAATTACACATCATTATGATACCCATCCAAATAATAATGTTTTGAATAACAATTACACCACAACGTGGAGACGGTAAGCCGTATGTACGCACGTATTGTGACATGTCATTGAAAGGATGGATAGAATACTGAATATGGTTGTACCATATTTATAACAACATAAAAGTATATAGAATATACTGGAGTTATTATTTTATAATGGAAATGACAAAGAAAGAATAAGTTGAAGAAGAAAGTGACTTGAAAGAGGGTGGTGAAAACATTACCTCTTCTTTGGGTTCTTCCTTTTGATTTCATCAAAAGGGCTCCTTAAGATGGATTTATTACTAAAGGAATGCCTCTAGGATTAAGGGATGATAGTTGAGAGGGTATTTGGGCAGATGTTTTCTGAGCCAAAAGGCTATGAATGTATGAATAATTGGTTAGAAGTGGTGTCCTTTTATAAGGGGGAGGAGGGGCTCTTTAGGAAAAACATAAAGTATTAATTTATAATAAATTCATATTCTGTTTCTAATGGATCCAAAGTGGATTATTCAAAGTATAAGGTGGGGATGGGTATAAATACTTTCAACCAATAGATTTTAGACAGGTTTTGGTCATTATATTAACCTTATTGTTTAGTTTTAACGCATAGTTAATTAGTTTGACATTTACCATGTCACTTTGTATTTTTATGTTATATAGTTAATAAACTCACTATATACATACAAGTGACCCCCAAGTGGTCCATTAATCATAAAACTATCATTATTTATGTCTCTTGGCCGAGCTGTAGATTTTTAAGAATTTAATATCAATTAATAATATAATACTTGTTTTAAAAACTCTTTTATGTCAATTTTGACACTATTTGGTATTTTGTTTTTTCTAAATTTATAAAAGCATTATTACTTCGAAACTAATTCATTTAATCCACCGTAACATGTCATAGTAACCTATATTATTGGTGGAATTCATTAAAAGTTTAAAATTATATTTATTTGGGAATTTATAATATAAATTATTTTAATATTTCACTAATAAGGTAATTACAGCATCATCATTGTGTCATAAATAAATTAAATTATTTAATGTCTAAAAATAATAAATAAAATACCATTATGTAGGAAATATTTTTATCTTTCTAATTAATATTTATAATCTAATTTATCTTATATATAACCCTATATTAAAAAAAAATTAGTTATTAAACTCCGATTTCAACTCTTTTAACTCTTCTTTGAATTAAATAATAATAAATGACCTAATATATTTCTAGTGGACCTAAATGATAATATTTTATTCCTAATGTTGTTTTTGGTCTGGATACACTTTTCCAATAGAATTAGGACATGTGTTAGGGTAATATTAATATCATTTTTACACTTAATTACCCTATTTACTTTTAACCGTGGTAAATAAAAGCAAAAAGGTATTATTCACAAAAAAAAATTATCTTATTGAACCACATTTTACTCCTTGATATTAACTGTGTGTCTCGTATTTTTAAAATTATTCTCATAGAAGAGGTAAAATTAAGTTTTATGTGAATTTTCAAATTCTCCTAGGAGGTGGGTAAAAGACGGTGAAAAGTTCAATAAAAATTTTATATATCTAAAATTATTATAAACTGACTCCAATGAATTACATTAAAATTATATAGGTATTATTTTTCTATTTTGACCTAAAATATATTTAAATTCAATAAATAATTATTTAATCAAAAATTCGGTTTTAAACTATAACTCAGTGTTTCTCACTATTCATCAAAAATTGAAAGTTTTCAGAAAAATACAAAAAATTCACCCTAGGATAATTTTTATATTCTAAATCAAAAAATTTAGTCTGTTTTACCAAATTCAAAACATATAAGTTTCATTTATTAATTTAAAATTAATTCCCGTTTTCAAAACCAAAAGTTGTATTTTTAAGAAATAATAACTATCAAAATATTGACACTTGTTTATGTCAAATTTCAAAGTGAAATTACTTACAATGACCAGCATTGGATTAAATGGTAAAAATATAATCTATTTTTACTTATAAACCATTAAAATGTATAATTTTACACTATAAATTATTTTGATTAAAAAAGTTGTTTTCAGTTAAAATATAGTATTTTTCACTATTCACCCAAATATGAAAGTTATCGGAAAAACACAAAATATTTATTGAAACTAAATTATTATGTCCTGATTCTAAAGAAGAAGTTTATTTTTCTAGATTTAATATATAAATTTTTCAAATATTGGATTTAAAAAGTGTTCACCATTAAAAGACGGTAAAAGTGCATTTTTTGAAAAATACTTCTTTTATCTGAAAAAATGAATTCATTCTTACATTATGTATAAGAAACTAATAATATGGATTATAAAATTATAAGGATTATATAATGTTCAAAATTCAGTTAATACTATTCATAACCTCTTTTGAACGGCTAGTTTGGTAATCTTGTGGTGCGCTTGAACTCGGTGTTGCGTGTAGTGCAAGTTATTGAATTACTTTGAAGAAATAACGTACTATGAAATCTTGGGGTGGTACATTCTTCCCTAATTCAATAAATTGCGTCCTCACAATTTGAAATTGTTCTTCAAAAATAAATGGTTGAAAATAGAAAATACCTTTGTGGGGTAACCCATATCGGAAATTGGGTTAATAAAATTTAGTCTTGATAAGAGGAAAAGGGGAATGAAAAAGTAACCAACAAATTATTATCTCGATTAGGAGAACATTGGTGGAAATTAGAGACACATAATTGGAGGGAAAACTTAAATATTTATAGGGAGTTATTGAGGTCATCAATCACAAACAATTGTAGAATTGTGGGCCTCAAAGTCACCAATCTATGATGATTTAAAATACCATCGGTTCAACAAAACATAAGGTATTAGGATAGCACATTTTTGGTTTTAAGATGCCTTACCTAATGTTTAAGAATTTATTTCTTCACAGAATAAAATAATAAAAAAAGTATACTTGTCAAGTAGAGTTCTATCCTTTAACTATTTTCTACCACAAACTCATCTTTCAATCTAAAAAATAATAGAACTTAAAAAAATATTCTATTTATCCTATTAGTATAGGGTTACAAAAAATGAAGTTATAATTCATCTAACAGACCCTTTAAAAATAACTACATTATTCAATCCAGGAGATCATGTTGGTCAGTGGTAGGTGATACACCCTTGTTGCCCTTCAATTTCGGGTTCAAGTCTCGCGGCCTTGCCGGATGCGACGGGTTATCGCCCGACCTCCGAGTTGTCCTTTTTTAACAATCCAAAAATAATCTTCAGAAATTATTTAACCTTAATAATTGTATCAAATTTCAAATATAATCCATTCCAACCTTTAGACTTATCCAAATTACTTCTGTCCAAACTCACAGTCCAAAATTTATAAGGAAGGTAAATATAATGAAGATTTTTTTTTCCACGTAATAACATGTGAATACCTTCATCGTGTATTCTTTTAAAATATGGTAACACCCTGAATTACCATAAAACCTTATTGATTACATTCATTCTCCCTTATTACTTATATAATACTAGATATATTCCTTATGTCCAAAAACGTTGAATATTCCAACAATGATGAAATAAACTAACCATTAATCAGTGCCAAGGTATTCAAGAATATCCAATATAATTTATCCAAATCAGCCATCTATTATTCCAAAATTACTACCTCAGTATCAAGACCATATTAATTATTACCTTTCCTTCAACCATGTATTTTCAAAAAAAAATATTAACTTACTATTGAGTCACTTTTCATAGTACCATATAATCTCAAATCCTCAATGAAATAGTACTACAGTACAATCCTTATTTAACTCCATAATTCATATAACAAATACATCGTTGATACAACACTCAAATGAAATAATTCTTTAATAATAACATAATAACACTAGACATTACTCTTATTCTGTGGTAGTATCATAACTTTATTATTATCCAATATCATCATTTGGGGCATACTCTGATGATTTGAAAATTGATTCGCATAGTGTCCCCACTCCTTGCAGATGAAGCATTGTAAATTTGAAACCTTTTTCTTACCCTTGCAATCATGAATGTGGTGTCCTTTTTCTCTAAACTTATAAGATACTCCCATTCCCTTAAAGAATTTTCCAAGGTGATTCTTTCCACAGTTATCACATATGGGAGAATCCTTCTTTACCTTCTTCCCTTTATCTGTCTTTCTCTTTACCATCCTTTTCTTCTCTGGCTTCCCTTTCAAATCCATAGGAATTCTAAAACTCTTTACTTATATTATCAATACATGATACTATTTCTTCATATGATGATAATACATGGGATACTATTTCCCTTCTATATTCTGTCTTAAGACCATGAAAGATATGATCCTTCTTACTCTTTGGATCATGCGTATTGATGGAGTTCTCATTCCTTCTATTGGGAACCATTTCTAAACAATGGCATACACTAGATTTGTTTATGAATAGAAATACCTAATCCCAAACTTGTAAAACACTTAACATAAATCAAATAGTTTATGGATATAATCCATAATCATAAAAATGTCTTCTTTGAGGAAATATATACTCATAAACCCTTCATAATGGTTTGTAAATAAAATGAGAATTATCCTAAGCATATCCCCCGAGAGTGTCATAACAAAGAGTGTTGTAAGGCTCATTGTCGCGCACCAGTTACCGTTTGAGTCTATCTCAAAAAGATGTTTTTGGGTTTTACCCCTAGGTACATATATTCTAGAGCCGCCTCTATCTTCTCGTATCCAGACAGGGATGTATTGCTTGGAAAACTCACAAAATCTCTACAATACCAAAGTTCTAAGAAGTTATTCTATAATAATCCTTAAAGTCTATCTTAGGGATATGTGCTCTAATCAGAGTTTATCTAAATATATCTTCCAAGTTTTGTACTTAACTTCCTTGGATACCAACTGTAACACCCCGACCCCAGTTACCCAGAGTCGGTGCATTATTACATAACATTGGTAGGATCACAAAAGATCAAGTCTCGAAAGACCGATTAGTTTAGTAGCCTTGGAAGTAATAGATATATTCATAAGTATTACATTACATCATAAAGTAAAACAAGAACTAAAAAACATCTTGTATTCATGCCCCCTCATACATTCCCTGCAGGTCATTCATAAAATACTTCTTCACATCCTGGGAAAAATTAAAACATTGAAAGGGCTGAGCTCAGATGCTCATTAAGGATAACAATATAGCGGAAACTTTAATAAATAAACATAACATTTAAGACAATGTATAACTAAAAAAAAGCCTTTTAAATTTGAACTTAAGCATAATATTTCAAAGATAAAATGAAATAATTCCATTTACTTATTCACATGGATGTTCTACTAGCACTACTAGAAAAACAGGTATTTGCGACGGGGCAATTGCGATGGGATCCCGTCGCAAATAGACATTTGTGACGGGGGCCCCTCACAAATAGCCCGTTGCTGAAAACGCCGTCGCAACTACACTTATTTGCGACGGGCCCGTCGCTAAAGCCTTTTTTTGCAATGGTCATTCTCCCCGTCGTAAATAGTATTCCGTATTTTTGTAAAAAACTTTTAAAATAGTTTTTGCGACGGGTCCCGTCGCAAAAGCTATTTTTAAAAAAAAATAAAAAATATTAATAATACTAGTATTTGCGACGGGCATGGTATCCCGTCGCAAAAACTGTTTTAAAAAAAAAAATAAAAACCTATTAATAATACTAGTATTTGCGACGGGCATAGTATCCCGTCGTAAATACTATAAAAAAAATAAAAAAAAATAAATTATTAATAAATTATTTTAATTAATATAATAATAGAATTATAATTCACAAATAAAAATAATAAATTATTAATAAAATATTTTAATTAATATAATAATAATAGAATTATAATTCAAAAATAAAAAATAATAAAATATTAATAAATGATTTAATTAATATAATAATATTAGAATTATAATTCATAAATAAAAAAAATATTAATAAGTTATTTTAATTAATATAAAAATAATAGAATTATTTTACATTCAAATATTAAAATAATTCAAGTATTACAAAAAATATAATTAAATTATAATATTATAAAATTTTAATATATATATATAATTTAATATTATAAAATATAAATAATATTATTATTCATATTAATATTGTTATTTAAAAATATAATATTATTAATATTCTATAATGAGACAGAAACTACGAATAGAAAAAAAAAATATTTTGATTTCACAAATTTTATAACAGAAATACAAACTCTAATCTGAAGGAGGGGGGAGGTGGGGGATCTGCAGATGGTGGTGGAGGAAACTCCATCCCTAAAGCATGAGTGAGTCGGCGCATGTACTACATCTGCTCCTGATACTGCTGCTGCCACCGACTCGCCTGCTCCTCGTACAGCTGCTGCTGGCGTCGACGCTCCTCCTCATGCTGCTGACGCATCTGCTCTTGCTCCTGTCGGAGACTCTCTATCTGTGCAGTCTGAGATCGCAACTGATCCTCATACTGTGTAGAAGAAGATGCACGAGCTCCTCTCGAGCTGGACGCCGACATCGCAGCACTGCCATAATAATCTCCGGGAGTCAGTCGAGAGCCGATACCAACTACCCGGCCCTTCTCGAAGGCATACTGGGTGGCCTGCATCCATGCCGCCTCATCAAACTAACGGGCAGTGGTCTGATCTGATGACTCGGCCTGACTCTCAGGCCGGGCCTGTACCGCTGCGGCCTCATATGACTCCTATAGTTGCAATTTAAAATTAAAATTGTGAATATATTATATGCAGTTAATTTTTAAACTTGAAAACAAATAATACTGACCACGATGTGATGCTGACGATCACCTCTGAGCTCCCCAGTAGCAGGATCACTATACATCCTCCGATATACGTCGTACTCTGTAATATCGGGGTGTTCGACAGCCTATAAGAATAAAAAATAAACTGTTAATATTTATAGTTATATAAAATATTTATAAATAATAATGTACGTACCAGATGCTGTCTATGAGTACTGAAAGAACGACTCCCAGCTCGATGAGTCACCTCCTGTCTCCCCCGATTCTGCCTCCCCACCGATGATCTCCTCTGAAAGGAACCACTCAACCAGTGCGCACATAATCCATCCCATACATGGGATGAAATATACTCTGGTCGGTGTGCTCTACAGGACTCCTCAAAATCTGACACTCCTGCTTTCTTTATCGAAGCTTTTCTTAAATTGTGCAAAAACTGACGAAGGCGATCATGCATGGCCACCTCCCATGCCTCGTGGATGGCGTCACGCATGGTATCCTCGATCGGATACCATAAACCCTACAAATAAATCAAAATATCAAGTTAGAAATGAAATAATTTTCAAAATAAAAATTATTTATTTACGTACGTACCAACCAATGGCCGAACATGGCCTGCTGCACATCAATGGGAATCTACTCCCATGTGGTCCACGGCTGAGAGAAATAGTTGCGCAAAATAGCACTGCCCTGTCCGACTGCTATATGCGGAAAACTGAAAAAATAATAAACATTTATTATGTGAATAGATTAATGAAATCTTAGTCAAATTCACAGGTTATCACACAGGTTATCACACCTCCGTGTGCGTGGATCAAAACCAAGACGTGGACGTCGCTCGGGGACGGGGTCAGGAATCATCAATCGTGCAAGACCGCGCCCCCTCTGCGTACTCCCTGGAGCGCCTGCAGGCTGAGGGTCATCTGTCAGCAACTCATCCGCATCGAAAGTCAGATCAGCATCCGCCAACTCATGAAATGTGGCGTCGTCCATCTGAAACAGAAAATATTAATGTTAGAAAATAATTGATAATTACTATTATATATACATATATACATATTATGATTGTATATAAATACCATGGAATGCTATCAGTGTTCATCTTCATCATCATCTTCATATATGTCAATGTCTTCTTCATATTCCTCCTCAACATCATCGATATCCATTCGAGTTGCAGTTGTTTCATCTCTTACCATTTCAAATTCATATGTGACATCATTAACATCATCGTCATCACCAACTCTTAAATGTGGGGTGTCGTCATCGATACTCATGTTTCTTTGTAAAAAAGATTGTTTTTGAGTACTCTCTTGAAATACTTCAATTCTTTGCACATCAGTGAAAGCACATTCACTTTGACTAAACTGATTGTCTCGAATTTTGATTTTTATTACACTCCACCAATCAGTCAATTCTCTTGATGTTGCACAGTACTTCGCGTAATAAACTTGATATGCCTGTTGAGCCAATAAGAATGGTTCATTTACTGCGAGAACACTTTTACATTTAATATCGATGATTCCATGAGTCAGATGAACACGCACGCCTCTCTCTGTATCCAACCACCGACATTTGAACACGGTTATGTAATGTTGTCCAAGATAACAGAGTTCAATGATTTCATCAAGTATGCCATAAAAGTCAACTTCATTTTTTCGATGATGAGATCCTCTCAAGCTAACTCCACTGTTCATTGTTTTTTTCGATTCCCCATATGCATGTGTGTGGAATCGAAATCCATTCACCACATATGCATTATAAGTTTTAACAAGTTTGGAAGGTGGGTTACTCAATACACACAGTCGTTTGTCAATTTTATCATCATGTCGAGACACCTGAAAATTTGTGAAATAATTATCAATATAGTAAACTATACATTGAATGAGTTGCTAAAAGAAAAAGAATTTATGTTACCAGTTTTTGAAACCACTGAGAGAAATTTTTCAGTCGACGTTCTTCGAGAAAAGCTGCTGTAATTTGTGGAATTTGTTTTTGATATGATTATCATACAACCTATAAAAACCAAAGTTATTTACTGTTACATAAATGATAGAATAAGTGATATAAACACTTACAATACAACTGATTTCATCTCATCACAGTTGAGCAGAACATACGTATGAGCTCTCTGATGTTCATCATCTGAAAGCCAACGTTCATAAACTCCACCAAAACCAAGCTCTGACTGGTTGAAAACAAATAATTGATTGTCGATTTCATCAATATTCCTCTCGTTCCGTCCCATTCGGTTGTGTTTTGAAGGATACACAGATTCAAAATAATGGGAGCAGAAAAAAGATATTTCCTCTTGCAAATAAGCTTCTACAATAGATCCTTCAACAGATGCTTTGTTACGTACTTTTCTTTTCAATTTTTGCATGCATCTTTCAAATGGGTACATCCATCGAAACTGTACCGGACCTCCACATTTGGCTTCATATGGAAAATGTAACATCAAATGTTCCATTGAGTCGAAGAAAGACGGCGGAAATATTTTTTCCAGTTTACATATAATTACAATAACATCTTTTTCAAGTTTTCCTAGAGCATCATAATCTGCAGTAGCCGCACAAATTTCCTGAAAAAAAAAGAGACATGTCAGTTATGGAATCCCAAATCACAGAATTCAACAATCCTCTTAATACAATGGGTAGAAGTCTCTCCATTATAACATGACAATCATGACTTTTTAATCCAGTAATATGACCATTCTTTACACATATACCCAAATTGGAAGCACAACCATCTGGAAGTCTCAAATCTCCAATCCACTGACAAAATAATAAACGGTTTTCTTTAGAAAATGTATAAGCTGCTTTTGGTTTCAGTAACCTTTCTGTTCTGACATTCTCAAAGAGTTCCAATTCTGGACGCCTGCAAATTTGGGCAAGATCTAAACGTGCATTTACATTGTCTTTGCTCTTTCCTGGCGTATCCAAAACTGTATGAAACAAATTATCAAAACAGTTCTTCTCAATATGCATGACATCCAATATGTGGCGGACCAACAAATCAGACCAATATGGAAAATCCCAAAATATGATACGTTTAATCCAATTGTGTTCTTTCCCAAATCCAGAAATTTTCTGTTGGTTTATTGTGGGACCAAAAGTGATGGAAGGTAATGAAAATACAACTGATTTTAACTCCAAACCTGATAGCATTTTTGGAGGTCCATCCATTTCAATTGTTCCTTTTCTGAAATGAGATCTATTTCTACGAAAAGGATGATCAGCTGGAAGAAATCTGCGATGACAGTCAAAATAACAAGGTTTCTTTCCATGAATGAGCATAAATTCTTTGTTCTCTCCCATACAGTAAGGACATGATTTCTGACCATGTGTACTCCAGCCAGATAACATCCCATAAGCCGGGAAGTCACTTATTGTCCACATCAATGCTGCTCTCAGTATGAAATTCTGTTTCGTTGCAACATTATATGTACTTACACCAGTACTCCACAATAAATTTAATTCATCAATCAATGGATTCAAATAAACATCAATATTTTTCTTCGGATGTCCTGGAATTAGTAAAGTCAAAAAGATATATGGCTCCTTCATCAACATCCATGGAGGTAAATTGTACGGAGTTAAAAAACAGGCCAACATGAATATTGACTACCATAAGATCCAAACAGACAGAAACCATCAGTGGAAAGGCCCAGTCAAACATTTCTATCTTCTAACGCAAAGGATGGATGCACTCTATCAAAATGTTTCCATGAATCACCATCGGCTGGATGATTCAAGCTTTTATCGGTTGAAATATTCTCTTTATGCCATGACATCATTGTCGCTGTATTCTTAGACATGAATAAACGCTAAAGTCTGGATGTAAGCGGAAAATATCTCAACTGTTTTACAGGAATCAAACCAGACTTCCCGTGTTGTCCTTCTTTATATCTCAGTTGCCCACATGTGGGACAACTATCCAACGACTCATTTTCCCCAGAATATAAAATGCAGTCATTTGAACATGCATGAATCTTCTGACAAGTAAGTCCCAAATTTCGAACCAGCCTCTTACTTTCATAGTAATTTGCAGGTAAAACATTTCCTTCGGGTAACAGTGTTTTCAGCAAAGAAAATATCTGGTCAAAACAGGTGTTTGACATTCCGTTATCTGATTTGATAGCCATAAATTTTGTAACTGCTTCTAATTTTCTCATCTTGCAGCCAGGATATAATGCATCCTCAGCAGACTTCAACAACTCATAAAATTCAGACGATACCAACTCAGGATTTGAAGCTATATCAGCCGGAGTTTCTGTATGTTGAACAGATGAACCTGCAACATCATGTACTAAATCTTGAAACTGGGATGGATCCGGAATCAAGTTGGTATCACCTGCTCTGGAACTGCGTTCACCGTGTTGATACCAAAAAACATAATCTGCTTGAAAACCAAAACGCAAGAGATGTTCCCCCACTTTTTCAAACGTGTCAAACGTTCTCAATGCACATTTTCTACAAGGGCATTTTATTTTTCCTTCTGAAACAAATTCTGGATTTGATGCCGCAAATGATAAAAAAATCTCCACACCCTCTATATATACTGAATTTAAACCAGAACCATTTGGATTTCTACGTTGATTTATCCATATGCGGTCATCTAATAATGACTGTTGACGACCTCGTTGTTCCATATTTTTCTATAAAATATAAAAGCATTACTGATTTTGAATAATTTGTTAGAAAAAACACTCAAGCAAGGATTGAATATATTGAGAATAAAGCAAAACCTGTTACAAATATTGATAATTTTAATATTATATTGATTTTTTATTTCTTTTAATAATACTAATATAATTTTTTCATAAATATTAATTATATAATAATAACATTATTACATTATTAGTATATTTTATTATTAATATTAAAATAATATAATTTTCTATATTATATACAATTCTCCTTTCATCTGTGTGTTTAACATTCTGTCTCCACATGTAATATTGACATTCACTTTCACCTCTCCATTGGCGAGTAGGTTGATAATTTTGAAAAAGAATGCCAATATTACATGTGGAGACAGAAAACACACAGAAAAAAAAGAGAATTGTATATAATATAGAAAATTATATTATTTCAATATTAATAATAAAATATACAAATAATGTAATAAGGTAATTATTCCTAATTATTGGTAATTATTCCTAATTATTGGTAATTATTCCAAATTATTGGTAGTTATTCCAAATTATTGGTAGTTATTCCAAATTATTGGTAATTATTCCAAATTATTGGTAATTATTCCAAATTATTGATAATTATTCATAATTTTTGGTAATTATTCCTAATTATTACTAATTATTAGTAATTATTGCTAATTATTACTAATTATTGCTAATTATTACTAATTATTGCTAATTATTACTAATTATTGGTAATTATTACTAATTATTACTAATTATTACTAATTATTACTAATTATTACTAATTATTACTAATTATTAGTAATTATTTCTAATTATTACTAATTATTTCTAATTATTACTAATTATTGCTAATTATTACTAATTATTGGTAATTATTCCAAATTATTGGTAATTATTCCAAATTATTGATAATTATTCATAATTTTTTGTAATTATTCCTAATTATTACTAATTATTAGTAATTATTGCTAATTATTACTAATTATTGCTAATTATTACTAATTATTGCTAATTATTACTAATTATTGGTAATTATTGCTAATTATTACTAATTATTGGTAATTATTACTAATTATTACTAATTATTACTAATTATTACTAATTATTAGTAATTATTGCTAATTATTACTAATTATTACCAATTATTACTAATTATTACCAATTATTACTAATTATTACCAATTATTGGCAATTATTGGTAATTATTGGTAAGTATTGTTAATTATTACTAAATATTGGTAATTATTAGTAATTATTACTAATTATTGTTAATTATTGTTAATTATTAATAATTATTATTAATTATTACTAATTATTACTAATTATTGGTAATTATTACTAATTATTACTAATTATTGGTAATTATTACTAATTATTGGTAATTATTCCTAATTATTACTAATTATTGGTAATTAATACTAATTATTGGTAATTAATACTAATTATTGGTAATTAATACTAATTATAGGTAATTATTACTAATTATTTGTAATTAATACAAATAATTGCTAATTATTGCTAATTATTGCTAATTAATACTAATTATTGCTAATTAATACTAATTATTCCTAATTATTCCTAATTATTACTAATTATTGGTAATTATTACTAATTACTGGGAATTATTACTAATTTCTGGTAATTATTACTAATTATTCCTAATTATTACTAATTATTGCTAATTATTGCTAATTATTGCTAATTATTGCTAATTATTGCTAATTATTGCTAATTATTGCTAATTATTGCTAATTATTGCTAATTATTTCTAATTATTGCTAATTATTGCTAATTATTGCTAATTATTGCTAATTATTGCTAATTATTACTAATTATTACGAATTATTACGAATTATTGCTAATTATTGCTAATTATTGCCAATTATTGGCAATTATTGGGAATTATTGGCAATTATTGGCAATTATTGGCAATTATTGGTAAGTATTGTTAATTATTACTAAATATTGGTAATTATTACTAATTATTACTAATTATTACTAATTATTGCTAATTATTACTAATTATTGCTAATTATTGCTAATTATTGCTAATTATTGCTAATTATTGCTAATTATTACTAATTATTCCTAATTATTGCTAATTATTGCTAATTATTGCTAATTATTGCTAATTATTACGAATTATTACGAATTATTGCTAATTATTTCTAATTATTGCCAATTATTGGCAATTATTGGGAATTATTGGCAATTATTGGCAATTATTGGTAATTATTGGTAATTTTTACTAATTATTGGTAATTATTGTTAATTATTACTAATTATTGTTAATTATTACTAATTATTAGTAATTATAGGTAATTATTACTAATTATTACTAATTATTACTAATCATTGGTAATTATTACTAATTATTGGTAATTATTCCTAATTATTACTAATTATTGGTAATTAATACTAATTATGGGTAATTAATACTAATTATAGGTAATTATTACTAATTATTGGTAATTAATACTAATTATTGGTAATTATTACGAATTATTTGTAATTTTTCCTAATTATTGGTAATTTTTCCTAATTTTTCCTAATTTTTCCTAATTTTAGGTATTTATTACTAATTATTACTAATTATTGCTAATTATTGGTAATTATTGCTAATTATTAATAATTATTGGTAATTATTGGTAATTATTTCTAATTATTCCTAATTATTCCTAGTTATTCCTAATTATTCCTAGTTATTCCTAGTTATTACTAATTATTACTAATTATTACTAATTATTACTAATTATTACTAATTATTACTAATTATTACTAATTATTACTAATTATTAATAATTATTACTAATTATTACTAATTATTACTAATTATTACTAATTATTACTAATTATTACTAATTATTCCTAATTATTATTAATTAATGGTAATTATTGGTAATTATTGGTAATTATTGGTAATTATTGTTAATTATTACTAATTATTACTAATTATTGTTAATTATTGGTAATTATTCCAAATTATTGGTAAGTATTACTAATTATTGGTAATTATTACTACTTATTGGTAATTATTACTAATTATTACTAATTATTGATAAATATTACTAATTATTACTAATTATTGTTAATTATTACTAATTATTACTAATTATTCTTAATTATTGATAATTATTGATAATTGTTCCTAATTATTAGTAATTAAATGAATAATTATGAATAATTAGGAATAATTACCAATAATTACAAATAATAACATTATTAATATATTTTATTATTAATATTAAAATAATATAATTTTCTAATTTATATACAATTCTCCTTTCATCTGTGCGTTTTCTATCTCCACATACAAATAATACATGTGAAGACAGCAAACACACAGATGAAAAGAGAATTGTATATATATAAAAAATTATATTATTTTGATATTAATAATAAAATAGACTAATAATGTAATAATGTTATTATTCCTAATTATTGGTATTTATTACTAATTGTTAATATTTATTCTTAATTATTAAAAATTATTACTAATTATTAAAAATTATTACTAATTATTCCTAATTATCATTAACTATGAACAATATTAATAATTTAAATTTATTAAGTAATAAAACAATATAAACATAATTAAATTACAACTAATTAAGAATAATTGAAACTAATAAAAAATTAAAAATAAATATTAAATTAAAATGAACATAAATACCTTGAAAATTGATCTGCTCTGATCGTTATTCAAAACTTTAATATCAGCTCCGGAGAAAAAAATTAAACTGGAGAAAAATTAAACTCTAGAAAAATAATTTTGAGAGAAGGAGAAGATAGAGAATGAGAATGAAATGAAAAAAACTGATGGGGGTATTTATAGGTTAGATTATTTGCGACGGGCCCATTTGCGACGGGTATCCCGTCGCAAATAGTATTATTTGCGACGGTACCCGTCGCAAATACCTTAGCCAACATTTATTACGGTCAACGGGTAAATAGTTATTTGTGACGGCACCCGTCGCAAATAACCCCTGCCGACATAGTATTTGCGACGGGGGAATATTCCCGTCGCAAATACCTTTTACCGCCGCCGGTTATTTGCGACGGGAATATTCCCCCGTCGCAAATAAGTTTCCCGCGATTTGGCGCGTAAACCGCGCCAGTCCTTTTGCGACGGGGAAAGCTATCCCATCGCAAAAGGCTACTTATTTGCGACGGGGAAATAACCCCGTCGCAAATGCCTATTTTTCCCGTAGTGTAGTCGAATAATCACATGCAATATCAATAACCACTTTCATAATGATGGAATGCATAATGCTAGACTATCCTAACTACGTAGCCAAGGCCTCGTGCCAAGACTACAAATAAGATTTTGTAAAGGCCTCGTGCCAAGACACTAGTTTGTCTCATGAGACCTACCGATGCATTGAGGAGCTATAGCGAGCTCCACCCGTCGCTTACTAAGTCCAATGCATTCCTCATATGAATATGTTTAAACATAACATAAATATTCGTATTAAAACTAGCATATGAAATGTAAATACTTTATCCATAAACAATGAATGGTATAAAAATAAAATATCCATAGTAAAACATATAATAAAACTTCAATACAATATGGAAGTTTTGTATCATAATAAATCAACTTCAAATAAGCTTAAAATCCATCAAATTATGTTGACATATATGAAATCAAAACTATTTGAGAGAAATAACTCTTTTTTTTAAATCATTTAACATTCACATAATTATAAAATAAAACATTTACTTAGAAAATATTCTTATAAGCTTTTAAGGGAAGCTTAAAAGATTTTACAACGGTGTAAAATAGCCCCACCCTTCGTATAAGTTAAAAAAAATACATTCTTACCTTAATTTGTCGAAAAGGTTAAAAAGGTACTTGTTTGGAAAATGACGTAAAGATTTATTTATAAACTTCTTATAAAAATTCAAACAAGGATATAAATGAATTTAATATATATTCTGTAAAATAGTAGGAAGGTTTTGAAATTAATTTTTAAGAAACATGGATGTTGATGATAATGAGGTCCCAGTAGATAATTACGTATAAACAACCTCGGGTAATGAAGAGATTGTGAAATAAACCCTTACCTTGAACTTTTCCTTGATTTATAGTAGATTAACATCATGTATAATGGTTAAATAATTGTTATTAAATTATACAAGAAACATATACATTAATATTATATCATATATGATCTTTTAACATTGCATTGTTAATAATATCTTAGTATTATCGTCATTTCGGGTGTTAACTTACTCGTTTTTTATATGTTTTGTAACATAAGGCATGTTTTTTATGGATAAGTTGTATATTATTAATATAAATAATTATATAAAGTCCTTAAACATTTTTTTTAACCATTAAATGAAAATTATTCTTGAATGGATACGATGGGGAATGAATCTCATCGCATTCGTGGAGACGGTAGTCCGTACGTACGCACGAGCGACAATATCATTCTTTTGATATTAAAATAATATATAATTGGATGGTATATCATATATACAGAATCATTATAATTTTATATTTATTATTTACTTCAATTACACATCATTATCATACCCATCCAATTGATAATGTTTTGAATAACAATTACACCACGACGTGGAGACGGTAAGTCGTACGTACGCACGTATGGTGACATATCATTCAAAGGATGGATAGAATACTGAATATGGTTGTACCATATTTATAACAACATAAAAGTATATATAAGATACTGTATTTATTATTTTATAATGTAAATAACAAAGAAAGAAGAAGTTGAAGAAGAAAGGAACTTGAAAGAGGGTGGTGAAAACATTACCTCTTCTTCGGGTTCTTCTTTTTGATTTGATCAAAAGGGCTCCTTAAGATGGATTTCTGACTAAAGTAAGGCCTCTAGGAATAATGGAGGATATTTTAGAGGGTATTTTGGAAGAGGTTGGCCGAACCAAAATGCTATGAATGTATGAATAATTGGTTAGAAGTGGTGTCCTTTTATAAGGGGGAGGAGGGGCTCTTTAGGAAAAACTTAAAGTATTAATTTATAATAAATTGATATTTGGTTTTTAATGGATCCAAAGTGGATTATTCGAAGTCTAAGGTGGGGAAGGGTCGCAAACCTTTCAACCAATAGATTTTAGATAGGTTTGGGTCATTATATTAACCTTATCTTTTAGTTTTAACTCTTAGTTAATTAGTTTGACATTTACCATGTCACTTTGTATTTTTATATTATATAGTTAATAAAATTACTATATACATCCATAAGACCCCAAAGTGGTCCTTTAATGAAACACCTATCATTATTTAACTCTATTGGCCTAACATTAGATTTTTAAGAATTGAATATCAATTAATAATATAATATTTGTTTTAAAAACTCTTTTATCTCAATTTTGACACTATTTTCTATTTTGTTTTTTCTAAATTTATAAAAGAATTATTTCTTCTAATATAATTCATTTAATCCACCCTAACATGTCATAGTAACCTATAAAATTCTTGTAATTCATTAAAAGTCTCAAATTATATTTATTTGGGAATTTATAATATTAATTAATTTAATATTTCACTAATAAGGTAATTACAACATCATCATTGTGTCATAAATAAATTAAATTATTTAACATCTAAAAATTAAAAATAAAATACCATTATTTAGGAAATCTTTTTATATTTCTAATTAATATTTATATTCTAATTTATCTTATGTATAATACAATATTAAAAATAATTTAGTTATTAAACTTTGATTTTAAATCTTTTAACTCTTCTTTGAATTAAATTATAATAAATGACCTAATCTATTCCAAGTGGACCTAAATGATAATATTTTATTCCTAAGTTTATTTTTAGTCTAGATACACTTTTTCAATAGAATTAGGACATGTGTTAGGTTAATATTAATATCATTTTTACCCTTAATTAACCTATTTACTTTTAACCGTGGTAAATAAAAGTAAAAAGTTACTATTCACCATGTTTCCGAAGCTTTCGCCGGGGCGCACGCATCCGTCCGTGGAGGACGCGCAGCTGTTGCCCCGCATTCCCGCTTTCCAAAGGCGGGCGGCATTCGCTCCTTATTCAGGGACGTCTGCTCCTTGATCGAAACGGGATGATGGGATGTCGGTTCTTCCTTCCGTGGATTCCTCCTCGGAAGTCATCACCTAGTCCGAGTCTCCCTCATAGATTTAATAATGTTGTTTGTGAATCTCATTCCCGGTGCCATATCTTCATGGACGCCGGTTAATTACAATACTTCCGTCAAGGCATTCCATGGGGTCTTGACATGGTAGCGACCTTCGGTTGGAGTAGACGGTAACATCAGGCATGTCAGGGCATCTCTGGGTGTATGGACATTGGAGAACCTGTATTCTTCCTCATAAGAGGGAATATCAAGGGTGCAGAACCCGAGGCATGTATCTGAGGTTTTCCTCAGCTTCCCGTGTTTAACACAGGGTATGTTGCAAGATTAACGTCTAGCAGAGACGGTTACACCAAAGGCGTTCCATCCGAGGTTTTCCTCATGCATCTCATGTTTACCACAAGGTAGGCCATGAGTTTAACGTCTTGCGGAGAAGGTATAAGGGTGATCGAGACGTCCCGTAGAGACGGATCGATGGTGGTGTGCCCCGTAGAGGGGAGATGTCACACCGTAATGGCTGATCTGAACACCGCTGAGGGCGGATCAGGGGAAGTGCACCCCAGGATGGGGTACATTACCATTGGTTGGGATTGAAGCTCTTGGAGGTTTCCTACGTACCCTCTGTAGAGGATAGGGAATCAAAGCCCACGTAGTTCGAAAGGGTGATGAATCGGGGTGTACATAGAGGACAAAGACCCGAAGATATACTGGGGCTTACACATGGAGTGCGGCCCATGCGCCGCTAGGAGCAGCGAGGAGGTGGATGGAATGATCCCACCGGGATGTGGCGGCCCGGGTGAGAATCAGGATGGTTGATGGATGGATGAATGAATTGGAGGGGGAGTGAAATGGGACCATCGCAGGGGGCGACGGTGAAGTTGGGCTTGAGCCTTGAAGAGGCTTCCTACGTATCCCCGTGGCAGGGAATCAAAGTCTGTGTAGTTCGGGATGGTGCTGGTGGACCGACGTGAAGCTGGACCTTGGCCCGATGAATGTCGTCAGCGAACCAACGTGAAGGTGGACCTTGGTCCAATGGGAGATGGGCTTGAACCTCGAGGAGGATTCCTACGTACCATGCCTTGACACGGATCAAAGTCCTCGTAGTTCGCTGAGGAATACAGTTTAACGTCATGCGAGACGGGGGTGAACCGACGTGAATGAGGTCGGGACGACCGAATGGTGGATTTGAACCTCGTAGAGGCTTCCTACGTACCATGCCTTGACATGGATTAGAGACCTCGTAGTTCGGGGTGGTCACAACGGCTTGCAGTCAGACGGGAATTGTAGTTTAATGTCTCGCTGGACGTAGGTAGAACACGACGTGAATTGGATGATGGGTGGGCTTGAACCTCGTGGAGGCTTCCTACGTACCATGCTTTGACACAGATCAAAGACCTCGTAGTTCATATGGGGATTTTTCGGTGGACCGAAGTGAAAGTGGACCTTGGTCCAATGGGTGGCGGGCTTGAACCTTTGGAAGGCTTCCTACGTACCATGCCTTGACATGGATCAAAGACCTCGTAGTTCATATGGGTGTGCAGTTTAATGTCATACGGGACAAGGGGGGTATACAGTTTAACGTCATGCTGGACGAGGGCGAAACTCGACGTGAATGAACGACCGAGCAATGTGGCTTGAACCTCTTGAAGGATTCCTACGTACCATGCCTTGACATGGATCAAAGACCTCGTAGTTCAGGTGGGAATGGGTCACAGTGGCTTACCACTGGACCAGAATGCAGTTTAATGTCATACTGGACCGGGGTGAGACCCGATGTGAAATGACGGGTGGGCTTGAACCTCATGGAGGCTTCCTACATACCATGCCTTGACATGGATCAAAGTCCTCATAGTTCTCTAGAAGGGGTGGTCAGGGTCGGTGCTCACTCTAAGCCCACGTGAGTCATGGTCGGTGTGAGAAACAAGAGGTTGCAAGGACCTGACGATCACGTCACGAAGGATGCGTCCGTGAGAAGCGAAGAGGGGCTTACACGTTAGGCGGCCCAGGGTGCTGGGACTTACTCTAGGATGGAGGCCCATGGAAAAGGATGATGATGATTTCGGGCTTGAGCCTTGAAGAGGCTTCCTACGTACCATGCCTTGACATGGATCAAAGACCACGTAGTTCTTCTGATGACGGCTTACCGCTGATTGGGGGTTTCAACGGCTTACCGCTGGATAGGACCACAACGGATTACCGTTAAATGGGGTCGCAACGGCTTAACGTTGGATTGGGTCACAACGGCTTACCACTGGATTGGGATGTCAACAGCTTACCGCTGAATGGGGGTCGCAACGTCTTACCACTGATTGGGATCACGACAGTGGATGGGGCTTACGCGAGTAAGTTGCCCGGGTGCCGCTAAGGAGCGGCAATGGTGAATGGGGCTTACGCTAGGAAGCTGCCCGGGTGCCGCTATGGAGCGGCAATGATGAATGGGGCTTACGCAAGGATGTTGCCCGGGTGTCGCTATCGAGCGGCACTGGTGAATGGGGCTTACGCTAGGAAACTGCCCGGGTGCCGCTATGGTGCGACAATGGTGAATGGGGCTTACGCTAGGAAGCTGCCCGGGTGCCGCTATGGAGCGGCAATGATGAATGGGGCTTACGCTAGGAAGCTGCCCGGGTGCCGCTAAGGAGCGGCACTGGTGAGTGGGGCTTACGCTAGGAAGCTGCCCGGATGCCGCTATGGAGCGGCACTGGTGAATGGGGCTTACGCTAGGAAGCTGTCCGGGTGCCGCTAAGGAGCGGCACTAGTGAGTGGGGCTTACGCTAGGAAGCTGCCCGGGTGCCGCTAAGGAGAGGCACTGGTGAGTGGGGCTTACTCTAGGAAGCAGCCCGGGTGCCGCTATGGATCGGCAATGGTGAATGGGGCTTACGCTAGGAAGCAGCCCGGGTGCCGCTAAGGAGCGGCACTGGTGAATGGGGCTTACGCTAGGAAACTTCCCAGGTGCCACTATGGAGCGGCATTGGTGAATGGGGCTTATGCTAGGAAGCTTCCAGGGTGCCGCTAAAGAGCGGCACTGGTGAGTGGGGCTTACGCTAGGAAGTAGCCCGGGTGCCGCTATGGAGCGGCAATGGTGAATGGGGCTTATGCTAGGAAGCTGCCCGGGTGCCGCTATGGAGCGGCACTGGTGAATGGGGCTTATGAAAGAAGCTGCCCATAATGTCTCCCTCATGTCAGGCCATGAGGGCGTCCCAACTCACTGATGAATTGAGGCCTTCACCTATGCACTGGTGCACAAGCGGGAGAATTCCAAGGGGCTTTGAGATTATGCCATTGTAATCATGGCATTAGGCATCTTATACTTGGAGCATAAGGCATCTCTTATTTGGATCAAGAGGCATCCTATGTTTGGAGCGTAGGGTTTACTACAGTTTATAGTCATGTAGAAAGGACTGTTAGCATCTCATGCTTGGAGCATAAGGCATCTCTCGTATAGGGCAAGAGGCATCCTATGTGTGGATCATAGGGAGAATACTACAGTTTAGAGTCATGTAGGTAGGACTGTTGGTATCTCATGCTAGGAGCATGAGGCATCTCTCTCTTGGAACAAGAGGAATCCTATCATTTGTTAGATAGGGAGAATACTACAGTTTAGAGTCATGTAGGTAGGACTATTGGCATCTCATGCTAGGAGCATGAGGCATCTCTCGCTTGGAACAAGAGGCATCCTATCATTTGTTAGATAGGGAGAATACTACAGTTTAGAGTCATGTAGGTAGGACTATTGGTAGAAGGTGCCTAGGAATGGTTGGTGTTGGGACTTACGCAAGGGCGGCCCTTTCTGGTTCAACCTGGCATAGGAGCCAAGTGATAGGATTTGGAGGAGTTTCCTGAGGAATGGTTCGACTCAAGATACTCGGGGGATTGATGATGAGAATCTCAACTCACGACATGGAATGAAACCAAGAGGAATATTTCAACTCAAGGTGTTTCATGGTGTGTGGAGGAGTATCTGTAATCATGGTATTCCATAGGTGGAAGGTAGGAGCGCAAAGGTGCGCAATGGAAAATCCCGACATCCCGGCCCGAAAAGGTCGCGGTGCGACTCTCCATTTTTCATGGGGGTCTGTGACGGGCGTGAAGGTAGTATCCTTGCAAAGGATAGGTCTTCGCGAAGCAGCTTCACGGAGCATGGCCTCGCAGAGCAAAGGGCTCTCGCGGAGCAAAGGGGTCTCACGGAGCTTGGTCTCGTGAAGCAGCATCGCGAAGTAGCATCGTGGAGCAAGGGGCTCTCGCGGAGCTTGGTCTCGCGAAGCAGCATCGCGGAGTAGCATCGCAGGGCAAGGGGCTCTCGCGGAGCTTGGTCTCGTGAAGCAGCATCGCGGAGTAGCATCGCGGAGAAAGGGGCTCTCGCGGAGCTTGGTCTCGAAGAGCAGCATCGCGGAGCATAGGCTCGCGGAGCATGGACTCATGGAGTCTCAGCTCACGGAGCAGCAACGCGAAGGAAGCTGCTCGCGGAGCATGGCTTCGCGGAGCCGCAATGCGGAGCTCCGCTCGGTCGCCCAAGGGGAAAATTGGTCGTGGCCATCTTTCTGGAGAAGGGGGTGAGCTGGTTATTTATAGGCAGGGGCGCTGCGAAGCAGAACTCCCGCGCCACCTCAGGAGCTTCGTGGCGCGCTCGCGAACGTCAAATTCGTTCGCGGAGAGGTACCGCCTCCGGAGCTTCGCGGCTGGCTCGCGAACGTCAAATGCGTTCGCGGAGAGTTACCGCCTCCGGAGCTTCGCGGGACCGCGCTGCACGGGTGCTTCGCATTGGTGCTTCGCATCAGTGCTTCGCGAGCGGTCTTCGCGAGGGGTCTTCGCGGCGCATCGCAAACGTCAAACGGGTTCGCGGAGCCTCTCGCCTCATTGCTTCGCGGCGGCGCTCCACGATCACGGAGGGGGCTTCGCGAATGGGCTTTGCGAACCAGATTTCCAGCCCAACTTCAAATGTCCATAACTCCTAATCCATAACTCCGTTCGGGCCCTACGACTTACCAAATCAAAGCATGCGAAATGTACTACGATCTTGGATCATGTATGGAAGCATTTGGAAAATTTTGGGGACGCGTTTTCTGGGCTCTACACACCAAAAACAATTATCTTATTGAACCACATTTTAATCCTTGATATTAACCATGTCTCTCAGATTTTTGAAACTCTAATCACAAAAGCGGTAAAATTATGTTTTAGGTGAATTTGCAAACCTGGGAGGTGGGTAAAAGACGGTGAAAATTTCAATAAAAGTTTTATATATCTAAAATTATTATAAACTGAATCCAATTAATTAAATTAAAATTATATAGGTATTATATATCTATTTTGACCAAAAATTAATTTAAATTAAATTAATAATTATTTAAATAAAAATTCAGTTTTAAACTATAACTCAGTGTTTCTCACTATTCATCAAAAAATGAAAGTTGTCAGAAAAATACCAAAAATTCACCCTAGGATAATTTTGATATTCCGAATCCAAAAATGAAGTCTGTTTTACCAAATTCAAAACATATAACTTTCATTTATTAATTTAAAATTAATTCCCGTTTTCAAAACCAAAAGGCGTATTTTTAAGAAATAATAACTATCAAAAGATTGACACTTGTTTATGTCGAATTTCAAAGTGAAATTACTTACAATAACCAGAATTGGATTAAATGGTAAAAATATAATCTATTTTTACTTATAAACCACTAAAATGTATAATTTAAGACTATAAATTATTTTTATTAAAAAAGTTGTTTCCAGTTAAAATATAGTATTTTTCACTATTAACCCAAATATGAAAGTTATCAGAAAAACACCAAAAATTTATTGAAACTAAATTCTTATGTCCTGATTCTAAAGAAAAAGTTTATTTTGTTAAATTGAATATATAAATGTTTCAAAAATTGGATTTAAAAAGGGTCCACCATTAAAAGACGATAAAAGTGTATTTTTTTTAAAAAATACTTCTTTTATCTGAAAAAAATAAATTAGTTCTTAAATTATGTCTAATAAACTCATAATATGGATTCTAAAATTATAAGGATTATATAATGCTCAAAATTCAGTTAATACTATTCATAACCTCTTTTGAACAGCTAGTTTGGTAATCTTGTGGTGCGCTTGAACTCGGTGTTGCATGTAGTGCAAGTTATTGAATTGCTTTGAAGAAATAACGTACTATGAAATCTTGGGGTGTTACATTCTTACCTCCTTCAATAAATTTCGTCCTCGCAATTTGAAATTGTTCTTCAAAAATAAATGGTTTAAAATAGAAAATACCTTTGTGGGGTAACCCACATCGGAAATTGGGTTAATAAAATTTAGTATTAATAAGAGGAAAAGGGGAATGAAAATGTCACCACCAAATTATTATATCGATTAGGAGAACATTGGTGGAAATTAGAGACACATAATGGGAGGAAAAACGTAAATATTTATAAGGAGTGATTGAGGTCATCAATCCTAAACAATTGTAGAATTGTGGGCCTCAAAGTCACCAATCTATAATGATTTAAAATACCATCATTTCAAAAAAACATAATGTATTAGGATAACAAATTTTTGGTTTTAAGATGCCTTACCTAATGTTTAATAATTTATTTCTTCATAGAATAAGAGAAGAAAAAAAGTATACTTGTCAAGTAGAGTTCTATCCTCTAACTATTTTCTACCACAAACTCATCTTTCACTCTAAAAAATAATAAAACATAAAAAAATATATTCAATTTATCCTATTCGTATAGGGTTCCAAAAAAATGAATTTATAATTCATCTACAAGACCCTTTAAAAAAATACATTATTCAATCCAGGACATCATGTGGGTTAGTGGTAGGCGATACACCCTTATTGCCCTTCGGTTGCGGGTTCAAGTCTCGCGGCCTTGCCGGATGCGACGGGTTGTCGCCCGACCTCTCGGTTGTCCTTTTTATAACAATCCAAAAATAATCTTCAGAAATTATTTAACCTTAACAATTGTATCAAATGTCAAATATAATCCATTCCAACCTTTAGACTTATCTAAATTACTTCTGTCCAAACTCACAGTCCAAAATTTATAAGTAAGGTAAATATAATGAAGATTTGTTTTTTGCCACGTAATAACATGTGAATACCTTCATCATTTATTCTTTTAAAATATTTTAACACCCTGAATTACCATAAAACCTTATTGATTACATTCATGATCCCTTATTCCTTATATAATACTAGATATATTCCTTATATCAAAAAACATTGAATATTCCAACAATGATGAAATAAAAAAACCATTAATCAGTGCCAAGGTATTCAAGAATATCCATTATAATTTATCCAAATAAACCATATCTTATTCCAAAATTACTACCTCCATATCAAGACCATATTAAGGATTACCTTTCCTTTAACCATGTATTTTCAAAAGAAAAAGTTTAACTTACTGTTGTGCCATTTTTCATAGTACCATGTAATCTCAAATCCTCAATGAAATAGTACTGTAGTACAATCTTTATTTATCTCCATAATTCATATAACCAATACATCATTGATACAACACTCAAATGAAATAATTCTTTAATAACAACATAAGAACACTTGACATTCTTCTTCATCTGTGGTAGTATAATAACTTTATTATTATCCAATAGCATCATTTGGGTCATACTCTGATGATTTGAACATTGATTCTCATAGTGTCCTCACTCCTTACAGATGAAGCATTGTATATTTTAAATCTTTTTATTACCCTCTCAATCATGAATGTGGTGTCCTTTTTATACACACTTATAACATACTCCCATTCCATTCAAGAATTTTCCAAGGTGATTTTTTCCACAGTTATCACATTTGGGAAAATCCTTCTTTACCTTCTTCCCTTTATTTGTCTTTCTCTTTTCCATCCTTTTCTTCTCTGGATTCCCTTAAAATCCATAGGACTCTGAAAACTCTTTACTTATCTGATAAACACATGATACTATTTATTCATATGATGATAAAACATGGGAGACTATTTCTCAGCTAAATTCTTGCTTAATACGAAGAAAGATATGATCCTTCTTACTCTTTGGATCATGCGTATTGCTGCAGTTCTCATTCTTTATATTGGGCACCATTTCTAAACAATGGCATACACTAGATTAGTTTATGAATAGAAATGCCTAATCCTAAACTTGTACAAAACTTAACATAAATCAAACAGTTTATGGATATAATACATAATCATAAAAATGTCTTCTTTGAGGAAGTTTAAACTCATAAACCCTTCATAATGGTTTGTAAAGAAAATGAGAATTATCCTAAGCATATCCCCCTGGAGTGTCGTAACCAATAGTGCAGCAAGGCCCGTTGTCGTGCACCAGTTCCCATTCGATTCTAGCTTAAAACGATGTTTTTCCGTTTTACCCCTAGGAACATCTCTTCCAGAGCCACCTCAACCTACTCGTATTCAGACAGGGATGTATTGCTTGGAAAATTTACAAAATCTCTACAATACCAAAATTCTAGGAAGTTCTTCTATACTAATCCTCAAAGTCTATCTTAGGGATATGTGCTCTAATCAGATTTTATCTAAATCTAGCTTCCAAGGTTTGTACTAAACTTTCTATGATACCAACTGTAATGCCACGACCCCAGTTATCCAGAGTCGGTGCATTATTACATAAAATTTTCATGATCCCAAAAGATCAAGTCTCGAAAGACCGATTAGTTTTGTAGCCTTGGAAACACTGGATATATTCACAAGTCTTACATTACATCATAAAGTAAAAAAAGAACTACAACACATCTTGTCTTTATATCCACTCATACATTCCCTACAGGTCATTCGTAAAATACTTCTTCACATCCTAGGAAAAATTAAAACATTGAAAGGGGTGAGCTCAGATGCTCAGTAAGGATAACAATATAGCGGAAACTTTCATAAATAAACACAACATTTAAGGTAATGTGTAACTAAAACAAAATCCTTTGAAATTTTAACTTCATCATAATATGGAAAATATAAAATGAAATAATTCCATTTACTTATTCACATGGATATTCTACTGGTCGAATAATCACATGTAATATCAATAACCACTTTCATAATGATGGAATGCATAATGCCAGACTATCATAACCACGTAGCCAAGGCCTCGTGCCAAGACTAAAAATAATATTTTATCAAGTCCTCACACCAAGACACTAGTTTGTCTCATGAGACCTACCGATGCATCGGGGAGAAAAAGCGGGCTCCACCCATCACTTACTAAGTCCAATGCATTTATCATAAGAACAGGTTTAAACATAGCATAAACATTCGTATTAAAACTAGCATACAAAATGTAAATAATTTCTCCACAAAACATGAATGGTATAAAAATAACACATCCACCGTCAAACATATCAAAAAAACTTCAATACAATATAGAAGTTTTGTATCTTAATAAATCAACTTCAAATAATCATAAAATCCATCAAAGGATGTTGACATATATGAAATCAAAACTATTTGAGAGAAATATCTATTTTCTTTAAAATCATTTCAAATTAAAATAATTATAAAATAAAACATTTACTTTGAAAATATTCTTATAAACTTGTAAGGGAAGATTCAAAGATTTTACAATGGTGGAAAATAGCCGCACCCACCATATAAGTTAAAAAAATACATTCTTACCTTAATTTGTCGAAAAGGTTAAAAATGCCCTTGTTTAGAAAATGATGTAAAGATTCATTTATAAAATTCTTATAAAAATTCAAACAAGGGTATAAATGAATTTAACCCATATTAAGTAAAATATTAAGAATGTTTTGAAATACATTCTTAAGAAACATGGATGTGGATGATAAAGAGGTCCCAGTAGATAATTACATATATACAACCTTGGATAATGAAGAGATTGTGAAATAAAACCTTACCTTTTAATTTTCCTTGGTTGAGGGTAGATTAAACTCATGTATAATGGTGAAATGATTGTTATTAAATTATACAAGAATAATATAAATTAATATGATATAATATATGATCTTTTAACATTGCTTTGTTAATAATATCTTTGTATTATCATCGTTTCAGGTGTTAACTTACTCGTTTTCTTTTATATGTTTTTTTACATAAGCCGTGTTTTTTATGGATAGGTTGTATCTTATTCATATGCATAATTATATCAAGTAATTAAACGTTATTTTTAACCATCAAATGAAAATTATTCTTGAATGGATACAATGGGGAATGAATCTCATCGCGTTTGTGGAGACAGTAGTCCGTACGTACGCACGAGCGAAAATATCATTATTTTGATATTAAAATAAAATATAATTGGATGTTATATCATATATACAGAATAATTATTATGTTATATTTATTATTTACTTCAATTACACATCATTATCATACCCATCCAAATAATAATGTTTTTAATAACAATTACACCACGACGTACAGACGGTAAGCCGTACGTACGCACGTATGGTGAAATGTAATTCAAAGGATGGATAGAATACTGAATATGGTTGTACCATATTTATAACAACATCACAGTATATAGAATATACAGGAGTTATTATTTTAGAATGGAAATAAAAAGGAAAGATGAAAGTTGAAGAAGAAAGGAACTTGAAAGAGGGTGGTGAAAACATTACCTCTTCTTCGGGTTCTTCCTTTTGATTTGATCAAAAGGGCTCCTTAAGATGGATTTATGACTAAAGTAAGGCCTCTAGGAATAATGGAGGATATTTTAGAGGGTATTTTTGAAGAGTTTGTCCGAACCAAAATGCTATGAATGTATGATAATTGGTTAGAAGTTGTGTCCTTTTATAAGGGGGAGGAGGGGCTCTTTAGGAAAAACTTAAAGTATTAATTTATAATAAATTGATATTCCGTTTTTAATGGATCCAAAGTGGATTATTCAAAGTCTAGGGTGGGGAAGGGTCGAAAACCTTTTAACCAATAGATTTTAGACAGGTTTGGGTCCTTATATTAACCTTATCTTTTAGTTTTAACTCTTAGTTAATTAGTTTGACATTTACCATGTCACTTTGTATTTTTATATTATATAGTTAATAAAATTACTATATACATCCATAAGACCCCAAAGTGGTCCTTTAATGGAACACCTATCATTATTTAAGTCTATTGGCCTAACATTAGATTTTTAAGAATTGAATATCAATTAATAATATAATATTTGTTTTAAAAACTCTTTTATGTCAATTTTGACACTATTTTCTATTTTGTTTTTTCTATATTTATAAAAGAATTATTTCTTCTAATATAATTCATTTAATCCACCCTAACATGACATAGTAACCTATAAAATTATTGGAATTCATTAAAAGTCTCAAATTATATTTATTTGGGAATTTATAATATTAATTAATTTAATATTTCACTAATAAGGTAATTACAACATCATCATTGTGTCATAAATAAATTAGATTATTTAACGTCTAAAAATTATAAATAAAATACCATTATTTAGGAAATATTTTATATTTCTAATGAATATTTATAATCTAATTTATCTTATGTATAATACAATATTAAAAATAATTTAGTTATTAAACTTTGATTTTAAATCTTTTAACTCTTCTTTGAATTAAATTATAATAAATGACCTAATCTATTCCAAGTGGACCTAAATGATAATATTTTAATCCTATGGTTATTTTTAGTCTAGATACACTTTTCCAGTAGAATTAGGACATGTGTTAGGTTAATATTAATATCATTTTTACCCTTAATTAACCTATTTACTTTTAACCGTGGTAAATAAAAGTAAAAAGTTACTATTCACCAAAAACAATTATCTTATTGAAAAACATTTTAATCCTTTATATTAACCATGTCTATCAGATTTTTTAAATTCTAATCACAAAAGCGGTAAAATTAAGTTTTATGTGAATTTGCAAACCTAGGAGGTGGGTAAAAGACGGTGAAAAGTTCAATAAAAGTTTTATATATCTAAAATTATTATAAACTGACTCCAATTAATTAAATTAAAATTATATAGGTATTATATATCTATTTTGACCAAAAATTAATTTAAATTAAATAAATAATTATTTAAATAAAAATTCAGTTTTAAACTATAACTCAGTGTTTCTCACTATTCATCAAAAAATGAAAGTTTTCAGAAAAATACCAAAAAATCACCCTAAGATAATTTTGATATTCCGAATCCAAAAATGAAGTCTGTTTTACCAAATTCAAAACATATAACTTTCATTTATTAATTTAAAATTAATTCCCATTTTCAAAACCAAATGGGGTATTTTTAAGAAATAATAACTATCAAAAGATTGACACTTGTTTATGTCGAATTTCAAAGTGAAATTACTTACAATAACCAGAATTGGATTAAATGGTAAAAATATAATCTATTTTTACTTATAAACCACTAACATGTATAATTTAAGACTATAAATTATTTTTATTAAAAAAGTTGTTTCCAGTTAAAATATAGTATTTTTCACTATTAACCCAAATATGAAAGTTATCAGAAAAACACCAAAAATTTATTAAAACTAAATTCTTATGTCCTGATTCTAAAGAAAAGGTTTATTTTGTTAAATTGAATATATAAATGTTTCAAAATTTGGATTTAAAAAGGGTTCACCATTAAAAGATGATAAAAGTGTATTTTTTTAAAAAAATACTTCTTTTATCTGAAAAAAATAAATTAGTTCTTAAATTATGTCTAATAAACTCATAATATGGATTCTAAAATTATAAGGATTATATAATGCTCAAAATTCAGTTAATACTATTCATAACCTCTTTTGAACAGCTAGTTTGGTAATCTTGTGGTGCGCTTGAACTCGGTGTTGCATGTAGTGCAAGTTATTGAATTACTTTGAAGAAATAACGTACTATGAAATCTTGCGGTGTTACATTCTTACCTCCTTCAATAATTTTTGTCCTCGCAATTTGAAATTTTTCTTAAAAAATAAATGGTTGAAAATAGAAAATACCTTTGTGGGGTAACCCACATCGGAAATTGGGTTAATAAAATTTAGTCTTAATAAGAGGAAAAGGGGAATGAAAATGTCACCACAAAATTATTATATCGATTAGGAGAACATTGGTGGAAATTAGAGACACATAATGGGAGGAAAAACGTAAATATTTATAAGGAGTGATTGAGGTCATCAATCACAAACAATTGTATAATTGTGGGCCTCAAAGTCACCAATCTATGATGATTTAAAATACCATCATTTCAACAAAACATAATGTATTAGGATAACACATTTTTGGTTTTAAGATGCCTTACCTAATGTTTAATAATTTATTTCTTTATAGAATAAGAGAAGAAAAAAAATATACTTGTCAAGTAGAGTTCTATCCTCTAACTATTTTCTACCACAAACTCATCTTTCACTCTAAAAAATAATAAAACATAAAAAATATATTCAATTTATCCTATTCGTATAGGGTTCCAAAAAATGAATTTATAATTCATCTACAAGACCCTTTAAAAAACTAAATTATTCAATCCAAGACATCACATGGGTCAGTGGTAGGTGATACACCCTTGTTGCCCTTTGGTTGTGGGTTCAAGTCTCGCAGCCTTGCCGGATGCGACGGGTTGTCGCCCGACCTCCGGGTTGTCCTTTTTATAACAATCCAAAAATAATCTTCAGAAATGATTTAACCTTAACAATTGTATCAAATGTCAAATATAATCCATTCTAACCTTTAGACTTATCTAAATTACTTCTTTCCAAACTCACAGTCCAAAATTTATAAGGATGGTAAATATAATGAATATTTGTTTTTTTCCACGTAATAACATGTGAATACCTTCATCATTTATTCTTTTAAAATATGTTAACACCCTGAATTTACATAAAACCTTATTGATTACATTCATGATCCCTTATTCCTTATAGAATACTAGATATATTCCTTATTTCCAAAAACATTTAATATTCCAACAATGATGAAATAAACAAACCATTAATCAGTGCCAAGGTATTCAAGAATATCCAATATAATTTATCCAAATAAACCATCTCTTATTCCAAAATTACTACCTCCATATCAAGACCATATTAAGGATTACCTTTCCTTTAACCATGTATTTTCAAAAGAAAAAGTTTAACTTACTGTTGTGCCAATTTTCATAGTACCATATAATCTCAAATCCTCAATGAAATAGTACTGTAGTACAATCTTTATTTATCTCCATAATTCATATAACCAATACATCATTGATACAATACTCAAATGAAATAATTCTTTAATAACAACATAAGAACACTTGACATTCTTCTTCATCTGTGGTAGTATAATAACTTTATTATTATCCTATAGCATCATTTGGGGCATACTCTGATGATTTGAACATTGATTCGCATAGTGTCCTCACTCCTTGCAGATGAAGCATTGTATATTTTAAACCTTTTTATTACCCTCGCAATCATGAACGTGGTGTCCTTTTTCTCCACACTTATAACATACTCACATTCCCTTCAAGAATTTTCCAAGGTGATTTTTTCCACAGTTATCACATTTGGGAAAATCCTTCTTTACCTTCTTCCCTTTATCTTTCTTTCTCTTTACCATCCTTTTCTTCTCTGGCTTCCCTTAAAATCCATAGGACTCCGAAAACTCTTTACTTATCTGATCAACACATGATACTATTTATTCATATGATGATAAAACATGAGAGACTATTTCTCATCTAAATTCTTGCTTAAGACCATGAAAGATATGATCCTTCTTACTCTTTGGATCATGCGTATTGTTGGAGTTCTCATTCTTTATATTGGGCACCATTTCTAAACAATGGCATACACTAGATTAGTTTATGAATAGCAATGCCTAATCCTAAACTTGTACAAAACTTAACATAAATCAAATAGTTTATGGATATAATACATAATCATAAAAATGTCTTCTTTGGGGAAGTTTATACTCATAAACCCTTCATAATGGTTTGTAAAGAAAATGAGAATTATCCTAAGCATATCCCCCGGGAGTGTCGTAACCAATAGTGCAGCAAGGCCCGTTGTCGTGCACCAGTTCCCATTTGATTCTAGCTTAAAACGATGTTTTTCGGTTTTACCCCTAGGAACATCTCTTCCAGAGCCACCTCTACCTGCTCGTATTCAGACATGGATGTATTTCTGGGAAAATTTATAAAATCTCTACAACACCAAAATTCTAGGAAGTTCTTCTATACTAATCCTCAAAGTCTATCTTAGGGATATGTGCTCTAATCAGATTTTATCTAAATCTAGCTTCCAAGGTTTGTACTAAACTTTCTCTGATACCAATTGTAATGCCCCGACCCCAGTTATCCAGAGTCGGTGCATTATTACATAACATTTTCATGATCCCAAAAGATCAAGTCTCGAAAGACCGATTATTTTTGTAGCCTTAGAAACACTGGATATATTCACAAGTCTTACATTACATCATAAAGTAAAAAAAAGAACTACAACACATCTTTTCTTTTATATCCACTCATACATTCCCTACAGTTCATTCGTAAAATACTTCTTCACATACTAGGAAAAATTAAAACATTGAAAGGGGTGAGCTCAGATGCTTAGTAAGGATAACAATATAGCGGAAACCTTCATAAATAAACACAACAGTTAAGGTAATGTATAACTAAAACAAAAGCCTTTGAAATTTGAACTTCATCATAATATGGAAAAGATAAAATGAAATAATGTCATTTACTTATTCACATGGATATTCTACTGGTTGAATAATCACATGTAATATCAATAACCACTTTCATAATGATGGAATGCATAATGCCAGACTATCATAACCACGTAGCCAAGGCCTCGTGCCAAGACTAAAAATAATATTTTATCAAGTCCTCACACCAAGACACTAGTTTGTCTCATGAGACCTACCGATGCATCGAGGATAAAATGCAGGCTCCACCCATCACTTACTAAGTCCAATGCATTTATCATATGAACAGGTTTAAACATAACATAAACATTCATATTAAAACTAGCATACAAAATGTAAATACTTTCTCCATAAAACATGAATTGTATAAAAATAACACATCCACCGTCAAACATATCAAAAAAACTTCAATACAATATGGAAGTTTTGTATCTTAATAAATCAACTTCAAATAATCATAAAATCCATCAAAGGATGTTGACATATATGAAATCAAAACTATTTGAGAGAAATATCTATTTTTTTTAAATCATTTAAAATTAAAATAATTATAAAATAAAACATTTACTTTGAAAATATTCTTATAAACTTGTAAGGGAAGATTCAAAGATTTTACAATGGTGGAAAATAGTTGCACTCACTGTATAAGTTAAAAAAAGACATTCTTACCTAATTTGTCGAAAAGGTTAAAAAGGTCCTTGTTTGGAAAATGATGTAAAGATTCCTTTATAAAATTATTATAAAAATTCAAACAAGGGTATAAATGACTTTAACCCATATTAAGTAAAATATTAAGAATGTTTTGAAATACATTTTTAAGAAACATGGATGTGGATGATAAAGGGGTCCTAGTAGATAATTACATATATACAACCTCAGATAATGAAGAGATTGTGAAATAAAACCTTACCTTTTACTTTTCCTTGGTTGAGGGTAGATTAAACTCTTGTATAATGGTGAAATAATTTTTATTAAATTATAAAAGAATAATATACATTAATATGATATAATATATGATCTTTTAACATTGCTTTGTTAATAATGTCTTTGTATTATCGTCGTTTCAGGTGTTAACTTACTCGTTTTCTTTTATATGTTTTTTTACATAAGCTGTGTTTTTTTATGGATAGGTTGTATCTTATTCATATACATAATTATATCAAGTACTTAAAAGTTATTTTTAACCATCAAAAGAAAAATTTTCTTGAATGGATACAATGGTGAATGAATCTCATCTCGTTTGTGGAGACGGTAGTCTGTACGTACGCACGAGCGAAAAATATCATTATTTTGATATTAAAATAATATATAATTGGATGTTATATCATATATACAGAATACTTATTATGTTATATTTATTATTTACTTCAATTACACATCATTATCATACCCATCCAAATAATAATGTTTTGAATAACAATTACACCACGACGTATAGACGGTAAGCCGTACGTACGCACGTATGGTGACATGTCATTCAAAGGATGGATAGAATACTGAATATGGTTGTACCATATTTATAACAACATCACAGTATATAGAATATACTGGAGTTATTATTTTAGAATGGAAATAAAAAAGAAATATGAAAGTTGAAGAAGAAAGGAACTTGAAAGAGGGTGGTGAAAACATTACCTCTTCTTCGGGTTCTTCCTTTTGATTTGATCAAAAGGGGTCCATAGGTTGGATTTATGACTAATGGAATGCCTATAGGATTAAGGGAGGATAGTTTAGAGGGTATTTTGGTAGAGTTTGGATGAACCAAAAGGCTTTTAATGTATTAAGAATTGGTTAGAAGTGGTGTCCTTTTATAAGGGGGAGGAGGGGCTCTTTAGGAAAAACTCAAAGTATTAATTTATAATAAATTCATATTCGGTTTCTAATGGATCCAAAGTGTATTATTCAAATTATAAGGTGGGTAGGGGTCTAAATAATTTCAACCAATAGATTTTAGATAGGTTTGGGTCATTATATTAACCTTAACTTTTAGTTTTAACTCTTAGTTAATTAGTTTGACATTTACCATGTCACTTTGTATTTTTATATTATATAGTTATTAAACTTATTATATACATCTAAGCGTCCCCAAAGTGGTACATTAATGATACAACTATCATTATTTAAGTCTCTTGGGTGAACCTTAGATTTTTAAGAATTGAATATCAATTAATAATATAATATTTGTTTTAAAAACTCTTTTATGTCAATTTTGACACTATTTGGTATTTTGTTTTTTCTAAATTTATAACAGCATTATTATTTCGAACCTAATTCATTTAATAAACTATAACAATTCATAGTAACCTATAAAATTATTTTAATTTATTAAAAGTCTCAAATTATATTTCTTTGGGTATTTATAATATCAATTATTTTAATATTTCACTAATAAGGTAATTACAGCGTCATCATTGTGTCATAAATAAATTAACTTAGTTAATGTCTAAAAATAATAAATAAAATACCATTATGTAGGAAATCATTTTATATTTCTAATGAATATTTATAATCGAATTTATATTATTTATAAACCTATATTAAAAATGTTTTAGTTATTAAACTTTGATTTTATCTCTTTTAACTCTTCTTTGAATTAAATAATAATAAATGTCCTAATCTATTCCAAGTGGTGCTAAATGATAATATTTTATTCCTAAGGTTGTTTTTGGTCGAGATAAAATTTTAAAATAGAATTAGGACATGTGTTAGGGTAATATTAATATCTTTTTTACCCTTAATTACCCTATTTAATTTTAACCGAGGTAAATAAAAGTAAAAAGTTACTATTCACCAAAAATTATTTTTATCTTATTGAACCACATTTTAATCCTTGATATTAACCATGTCTCTCCGATTTTTGAAATTCCACTCACAGAAGCAGTAAAATTAAGTTTTATGTGAATTTGCAAATTCTCCTAGGAGGTGGGTAAAAGACGGTGAAAAGTTCAATAAAATTTTTATATATCTAAAATTATTATAAACTAACTCCAATGAATTACATTGAAATTATATATGTATTATGTATCTATTTTGACATAAAATAACTTTAAATTAAATAAATAATTATTTAAATATAAATTCAGTTTTAAACTATAACTCAGTGTTTCTCACTATTCATCAAAAATAGAACGTTTTCAGAAAAATACCAAAACTTCACCCTAGGATAATTTTGATATTCCTAATCCAAAAAATGAAGCCTGTTTTACCAAATTAAAAACATATAAGTTTCATTTATTAATTTAAAATTAATTCCCATTGTCAAAACCAAAAGGCGTATTTTTAAGAAATAATAACTATCAAAAGATTGACACTTGTTTATGTCCAATTTCAAAGTGAAATTACTTACAATGACCAGTGTTGGATTAAATGGTAAAAATATAATCTATTTGTATGTATAAACCATTAAAATGTATAATTTAACACTATAAAGTATTTTGATTAAAAAAGTTGTTTTCAGTTAAAATATAGTATTTTTCACTATTCACCCAAATATGAAAGTTATCAGAAAAACACCAAATATTTATTGAAACTAAATTCTTATGTCCTGATTCTAAAGAATAAGTTTATTTTGTTAAATTGAATATATAAATGTTTCAAATATTGGATTTAAAAAGGGTTCACCATTAAAAGACGCTAAAAGTGCATTTTTTGAAAAATACTTCTTTTATCTAAAAAAATGAATTAGTTCTTACATTATTTCTAAGAAACTCATAATATGGATTCTAAAATTATAAGGATTATATAATGTTCAAATTTCAGTTAATACTATTCATAACCTCTTTTGAACAGCTAGTTTGGTAATCTTGTGGTGTGCTTGAACTCAGTGTTGCGTGTAGTGCAAGTTATTGAATTACTTTGAAGAAATAACGTACTATGAAATCTTGGGATGTTACATTCCATGTCATCCATGTCTAATGTATCCTTAATTACATATTTTTTTGCTGGGTGAATTTAGAAACATGCCAATTACACTACCAAATATGTTTTATTCAACATTCTTAACACCAAGAAAATATCTGACATACAAACAATTCTAGTATGGTAATTAAAAAAACTGATCTATTTTTCTAACTAGTTTTTGCAATGTTTTTTAAAAATATTTTACGAATGGTGGTTCCCACATCTTTTACATTCTCAAACATTTTGTCTTCTCTTAGTGGATATGGTGTGGTACATTCTACTAAATTTATATCTAACAATTTCATTTAAGAGCAGTACTTATATCTTCTGGGTAGAAATATAGGATTACCTAGAGACACAGTCTTTCATTGATGTTTCAATGTTATTGACTATGTACCTTTTTCACAAATTGTATTCCCTTGAGTTCCTTTAATTCTATATATTGAAAATTTTCAATAAGCTGGAAAGTCATTTATTGTCATGTACAACATGGATCTCAATGTGAAATATTCATTTCTGTAAGAATCAAACAATGTGACACCTGAATCCAGCAATAATTTCAAATATTTGATAAATAAATCCAAATAAACATCAATATCATTTCCCTATTGTTTAGGTATATAAGCATAGATAACGTAATGCATTTTTATCTCATGAATTATCAATGTGTAAAATTATAATTTACCAATATAACCATCTGTGTATTGTGGATTCTTCTTTGAAACCCAAAATTATTAATTCCATCTGTAGATAACATAAGGTGAAGGCTTCTATTCTTGTTTCCAAATTCTAGATACCCATTATCAATTCTCATCCACTCAGTAGAGTCTTTCGGGTGATGAAGTTTCAAAAATTATTTCTTTTATCTTATTTTCATGTTAATTTACTTGATGTATACTCACTTACATATAGGACCCTAAACCATATAATGACCATATAACATTCATAGAAACTGATTTATATTTATTTTATTGAGAAGAAAAACACTTTGGACATTTATTAAGTGATTTTTGGTCCTTTAAAATCGTATACAATCATTAAGACATGCATGTATTCTTTTACAGATGATGCCCATCGAACGTAGAATTCATTTACCATTATATGCTTGGTTATGATTCTAATTATCTATTAGGATAATATCACTCAAGAGAGTAAGTAGTTTAGTGAAAAATGCATCAGTATATACATTTATGACTTCTAAATTATATAGTTTTATTATGGAAAAAATCAAATATATTTATTACAACAATCATATAATGATGTATTTCACAACTCTTTAACTTCCCAAATAATTTTTGGACAATCACAAAGTTAATATTCAAATACCATTGTGATTTCATCAATATGGTCTTCATCATTATTCACACCTACAATTACATCCTCATTATGGTCTTATTCATTGTTGACAATTATAATGATATCTGAAGATCCAAAAAATATAGTGTTATCCTAGTCACTAGTTACAATCTCTTTTTCCCCGTGTTTATTATGACATTTATATCTTCGATAAAATCCATAATAGATAAATGTTCTTCCAATTCCCATTGACTAATTAGACATGAATAAGACCTGGGTAACCGCAGAAAAGGATTTTAGAAGGTTAATATGCATGATCTTTTACAAACTTGATATACTCTTTCACGCCATCTTCATATTTTTTAATCATACAATTTGAATCCATCCATTCTTTATTAATATTAATACTATTTGATTTCATAATATTAATATTTTAAAAAACACCAAATGGGGCTTTTAGATACGGGGAACAAAAAATTTGAAGGTTTAAAATAATTTCATTAATCTTTGAAGGAAATGGGTAATTGAACTAAGAAAATAATTACTCCATTAGTGTTCAATGATTCAAAATTATAAAATCATCAATATTAAAACAAATATAGTCCAAGGTACAATGACCATCTAAAAACTTAAATATCCTCTAGAGATACACTATCCAACTAATCCTCCCATCCAATTTATACCATAACCATGAATTGGGAAATTTTGCAATCAAATAGAGAAAATAAATTATGAGTTTTCATTAATAAAATTATAATTAAAAAAAATTAAAATTGGTAAAGCACCCAAACCCACTTAGTAAATCCATTACCTAACCTTAATGGGTTAATATAGTAACATGAAATCCCCAATAATTCTTGGTCATCCCTTCCTTGAAATAGTCAACTCAATCGTATGATTTCGTGATGAAAATATGAAAACCTTTGAAAAGTTGAGCCTTGATCTAAAAATCTATAATATAATCTCTCAAATTACTGATGATAATGAGGAGTATCATGAGGTGAATTGGTTTTATAATGTTTAATGTCGTCTTGGGGAATATTGTAGAATTATTAAATGATGTTTAAGTTAATAAGAAATTTATTTGATTTATTCACCTGAAATAAATTTTCCTTTTTGGATTAAATCCCTTTAATATAACACCTTTGATTATTTTTTGGGATATATAATATCTAAAACCTTTATATAAATCCATAACATAGAGTATATTACCATTCCTAACACTTAAAACAAAAATTTGAGGTTTATAAATTAGTTCTAAAGGAATCAATCAAGCCTCATTGTAACTCTCAATCTATCAATTATGATCTAAAACATAAAGTATTGCATATAATAAGAAAATATTATCTATCCAATTAATTTTTTAAGAAATGATAATAATATTACAAAATTATAAAATATAGAAGTATAATTTATTAAAATAAATTTTACGAAATTATAAAAGTATTAAACTATTGATAAATTAAAAAAATTATACAGCTTTAAAAGTATAAATTACAATTTTATATATATTTAATTTAGTACATAAAATTATAGACACATATAGAAGTATAATATTATATTTAATATATAATAAATATATATATTAAAGAAATATACATTATTTGAAATCCCTTTTAATAATAGAAAATATTACTATTGAATATAATAATGGTTTCTACATAGTTTATAAAACCGTTCTTTCTAACTATGTGACCCAAAAAAATATAATATTTTAAAAAAATGAGCATAAAAAATGCCTAAATGTAAATAAATTATAATTATTTAAAATACTGTAAAATATTTAATGATAGTGACTCAAATTGTTACAAACTCGCCGCCATAACACTTTACTCCCATTGAAATCCATTTCCAAGTGATGGAAGATGAAAAATCACTTTAAAACATCAATGCCCTAAGAAAAAGTAAGTGTTATGGGTAATAAGAATATATTATAATGAGAGAGACCATTAATAAAAAAATTCAGTAATACCAACAAATATAATCCTCATAAACAATCTGAAATCTCTAAGAGAAATTCTATGAATTAACATGGGAGACAAGGACTCACGAACACTCAATCCTATTAAGGTTCCCCATAATTTATACATAATAGAAAATAGTGGGTATACAACAAGAACACACTATCTCTTTAAAAGAAACAACACCAGGAATGAAACACATACCTAAAACATCCAACATAACCAAAATTCTTCTACCAAGAATAATAACCATATAGGAATGTAACATGAAAACTTAGTAAAGCTCAACATCTATCAGGGAACCAGAATAAAAACACCTATTTACCCATGCATGGATATCTAGGTCTCAAAGGTTCAACCCAACATTAAAATATCTTGATGGAATAAGTGTTTAAAAAGGAGAATAAATAATCTCATACCATAGAGTGGTAGGGAGTGATAGAGGCAATGGAGGGAGTGACGACAACCGGGAGAAAAGGAGATATGTAACCACACCCGTAGGGTAGGGATTGACGCTGATAGGGAGTGATGACCACAGAGTAGAGAGCGACGGAGGAAGGGAGTGATGGTTTAGGGTAGGGTGTGGTGGCAGCAACACTACATATCTATGAAATCTCGAAGGAGTGAAAGAAGGAGACTCACTTATGGTTATTTTTAAACATCAGGGAAGACTTTTATCGGTGATTTTAAAAAGCGCTGATAAAGAGTGGTTTTATCAACTTTTCTTTAGCACTAATAAATATCTCAATAAATAAGTATATTTATTATATAAATACATTTATTATAATTATATAAATATATTTATATAATAATAATTCTTTGTATTATTATAAATATTTATATAAATATAAATATAATAAATACATTTTTTTATTAAAATGTATTCATTTCTATTTTATAAATATTTTTATATAATTAAATATATATTTATATATTTATATGATTATATAAATTTATTAAAATATAAATATATTTATTCATTTACTAATATATGTATATATATTTACAAATTTATAGTAAATATATTTATTATAATTTGATAATTATTTATATATTTATTTATTTCAAATTATACTCAAAAGGATCAAATGCGAGTTGGAAAACTAAACTCACATCCCCAAAATTTGTTATAAAAAAGTAAATAATAAGGGAATTTGTTGTGAGTTCAAAGAAGTGGCACATAAATCCACCAGTTGACCCACAAAATACATACAAAAATGAAGTCCCTGTTCCCTAATACATCTTTTAAGATTCACCTATTCTTATTCCTATCACCATTGAATTGGAGGTCACCTCGACCCCTTGGATGTCTGCTTCTTCTCAATTAATTTGGGGCTTTCAATGTAGTGTATTCTTTGCACGATTCATCTTTACCACTTTCAATGGACTGATCTTCCACTAGGTCTTGTTCCAATCCCATGATATGGTCATCACCATCCCTATTTGGATCATCCCCAATCGGAGATTCACTAAAATCAGTTTCATCTACAAACTTTCCTTGAATGGAAACCATATCCACATTAAAATTATCATTTGTAACCTTCATAGCAGGAGAGAGTGATATGCCGATCATATTATCCTTACACGGTGTCATAGAAACACCCATTCAATCAGCACCAAAAGTTGCCTCGCTACTACTGACAAGAGTCCTATGGACATAAACTAGAGAAACACCATTACCTGGATCAGTAGATGAATTATGGTTCTCAGACACAATATTAGGTGAAGTACACCTCAATACCTTCATCTTCTGCTTCATTTGGACCTATGATGAACCCACCAGATCAAGAGGCTTCTTACACTTTCTTCCTCTAGACTTCAGGATGTTATCTTGATACAGGTATGCAGTATCAACATCATCATCAGACCATTACATAATTTCTAAGTGATTTTCATTGTAATTTGGATCAAATGATACAACATCACCAACATGTGGTGTACTCCCATTATCACCCTAAAAAATATGAATATTATCATGAATATCCCCCCTCTGATCACCAAATGCACTCTTGACAAGGATTTTATCCAGTGATTGAGCTCTGACAGCCTCCTTTTGACTAGAAATTGACTGATCCTTACCCAATGTATCACTTATGACCTCATGCACCATGTCAAATCCATAATTTGACTCTCCAACCGTAGTAATTTTTAAGTTTATATTCATAGAGGAATACCCATTAATCTTATAGTTAGAACAAGAAATATTTAATTGGCAGTCATATTCTGAGTGCCCAATATTTTCACATTTGTTAAAAAATACAAGTATATTCTCATACTCTATTGAGATTTTAAAAATTCTATTAACAGTAAGAAATAAAATAGAGTTAGTAAGAATTTATCTATTATCAATTTCCAACAAAACTCTAGAAAATTCCCTCAAGAAAGAAATCTTAGTTTCTTTATCATGTTTAATTAAGATCCCTACTCTAGAAGTAATTTCCCCCAATAGTTGAGAGTGCCAAAAAAATTAGGGCAGATCATGGACTCGTATCCAAGTCTGAGTAAATAGGTTTTTTCATCAAGGAAATTTTAAAAATAGGATCCCAATCCTGGATCCTCAAAATTACATGTTTAAGGGGTATGAATCCTAAACCCATGCATGAAATTTGAGCTCAATAGATGAAAAAATTATGGAAATTCCATTTACTAACCAAGGTGATCATTCACTTACCAAATCACCAAAATTGAAGAAGTGGCTTCTTTATATCTTCGATCTTCAACTGATTTTCTTTCCTTGAGAAGTTAGCCTAGCCAAAATTGAATGCCTACATTCGTAAATATTTTCCGCAATCAATTGCTCATTTACTTTAATAATTAATAAATGTCCATTTTTTGTGACCCTAGCAGGGGTTTCCTTCCATGAATCCATGAAATATAGAGTCCTCCATTTGTCTGAAAAAGAGACATGATAACTTTATTTATATCTTCATCTACTAAAAAATCGTAGAGGCATCGAAAGCTGGAGCCGATATCTTCTTCCGATCATCCGACTTCAAAGGTCCAAAAAAAATAAAAAGGATTAAAAAATCCATTGGATTGGGAAGACATCGATCACCAAAAACTTAAACACCATGATGGACTACAACTTTCTCTAGTGACATCACAACATCAGCCAATAAAAAATAAAATATCTTTCTAAATATAATTATAAATAAATATTTTTAAAAAATATTCTATATGATTATAAATATATATATATATAATAAAATATCATGGCCCCCACTACTTTGAAATATTTATATAATTACATATACTTATATCAATATATCAATATATATAATTATAAATATAATAACTATACTTGTTATTAAAATATATTTATTACAATTTTATAATTATTCAAATGAATATTAATATCTATATTTATATTATAATTGTAATTATAAATATTTATATGTATTTATATGTAATTATGAATATATAATTATAAATATAATAAATATATTTATTATTTATATATATTTATATAATATTGGACCCTCAGGAAAAGATGAAATGAGGGTCCGTCATGGTGGTTCTGTTGTGGGTGCCAGATCTCACTACATATTCTCTTCTTTGAAAGAAGGTGCTTTGGATCATAATGTCAAGAGGAATGGTACCACAGATATCATTGAAAATGATGATGAAATACATGAAAGGTATAAATGATCATTGAAATTTAAATTATTGTGTAGGTTATTCTACCAATAGGGTGTCATCCTTGGAAGGTCTAGGACCTTTCATGCCGCATCTCCTTAGTATATGGCTTCAACAATTGGATGTTTGTAGTGATGGTTTGTCGGTAATATTACCTCATTTCTTCCTTTGGAGGACCTTAAGATGAAGGTATAATATCATGTTTTAATAGCTATAAATTCATGTTGGTTGATAATTCTAGAATAGGATCCCAATTCTCACATTTATCCATCGAAAACACTCATGTGTGTGTTTGTGTAAGAATTTCTGGTCTCAACAGGATTTTATGGAACTCAAAATAAATTCTATCATCACCTCAGTGATAAGTATACTAATAAATATGTATAAGGCTAAGGACGAAGCTTGGTATGGGTTTTTTTCATGCTTCGATTGAAGTAGATCTAAATTATACTTTAATTTAATGGGTAATGTTATATATTGATGATGATGATTTTAATCTAAAATTTTTCTATCAAAATCTTCCTCTATTCTACTCAAACTTCAAGTCTATTGGTCACTCCAAAAATATGTGAATGTTGAATTTTTTTTTCTACATGGTGTGTTCTAAAAAAGGGTAACGTGACCCCTGGGATTGTGGAAGAGGCACCACAGGTAAGCTGTATAGGCATTGGGCATGCTGGTGGGACTTAACCTAGCCCGGAGCAGCCGCATTTGGTTGTTGAAGTATGTGGCCACGATTCCAATTTGGTTGTCAAGGATAGGAGGTTGAACCAAAGTTTAGTTCAACATAGTGTGTTGGTTTTGAAGGATAGTGAGCTAGTGAACATTCATTTTCTTAGTAAAACACATAGAAATTAGGCTAATATGGGGGAGGTTTCCACTAAATCCATGAATTTTCATGATCAGACTGCACAAGAATTACAAATCCAGGATGAAATTGATCAGAAAATAATGAAAGAGGACAAGATGATTGTGGCTAGTGGTCATAAAGGTAATGTAAAAATAAGGGAGTTCTATTTATTTAGATATGACATGATGTGTTAAGTAAAGCCATGTAATGAGGGACAGTTTAAATGTAATTTGTTGAAGAGCATGGGTAGAGTGGCAAAGCGGTCCTCTATTGTGGGAGATGTTTCAAGGTTTCATAGCTCTGTAGTTTCTACCCATGACACTATGGAGACCAAATCAGATCTTATAAAAATGGTTTTAGTTTTCTTGACATCCTTAACAGGTCTTAGAGAAGGTAGGCGTATTGGGAGGAATTTGAAAACCCACATCAATCAGCGGGCCCAGTTCGAGTTGGAGGATAGTATCTCTAGCCTTTTTTGGATCCCAACTCACTAGATTACATGACTGGGGTGGATGATAGGTCGTGAAAATAAACAAATACTTAAAGGAGGGGTCACCATCCGATAGGTAGAGGTTGTGGTCGATCACAAATATGGCTTCATGTCTACTTATGGGATGATGTCTTCTTTTCCCTTTATGGTTGTGGCATGTCACTTGCTTCCTTTTGTTATATCCTTTTGTACCTTATCTCTTCTTGAGTTTAAATAAATTTTGGGTCCTTGGGATATAACCCATGGTCTCTACTATCTGAAAAAAGGTATTTATTTATTTATAATTATAATTATAAAAAATATATTTATATAGTATATATATATAATTATAAATATATTTATATAAATATATATATTTACTAATATATAATCCTAAATATTCTAAATATATTTATATAATTATGTATATATATATATGTTTATTATAATTTTATAAGTCTTTATAAAAATATATACTTATTTATAATTATAACTATAAGTAAAAAAATTATTTTATAATTTTAAAATTACAATAAACATATTTATGATATATATAATTTTACAATTCTATATAATCAATATAATTATTATAATTTTATAATTATTTAAATATATATTTATTTTTAATTGTAATTATAATTAAATAAATATTTATTTGTTTATAATTATAATTATAAATAAATATTTATTTAAATAATTATAATAAATTTATATATAATAATTTTATAATTATAAATATATATATATATATATCATTATAATTATAATTAAAAATAAATATTTTTATATAGTTATAAATATATATATATATATATATATATTTATTTATTTATTAATATATAAATATATACATTTATTAATACATAAATATGAATTTAAAATTTATAATAATTTTATTTATTGTAATTTTATAATTATTTAAATATTTTTATTATAATTTTAAAATTATCTATGAGAACATAAATATATTTTTCGTTATCGCATGAATGAAAAGTATAGATCATAAAAAATGAGTCATCACATACATGAAAGCATGAATAATAAGGGTGTCAATGTATAAATAAACATTTCATGAGTCATGAATACGTAACATATGCATGAGTCCTCATAAAAATAGGTAATATGACATTTAGAACATATATAGCAACCTAATAATGTCAACAAATAAATTTATGATCATAGCTAGTGTCAATTACATTCACGCATATCAATATATGAACATAAACATGTTCATGAATATCATCATTTTCTCATGAGATATATATTGACTCAATTCATTGGATAAAAATATTTAATTATATATATATAATTATAAATATATAATTATAAATACAATAAATTTTTTATTATTTTTAAAAACTTATTATAATTTTATAATTACATAAATATATAAATAATTTTATTTGTTTATAATTTTATAAAAAAAATTTAAACATTATATATATATATATTATTAAAAAAATTATATTAACATATCATATTTATATTAATTTTAAACATGCATTTTTTATTAATGTATATAAGTAAACATTATTTTTGAAAATAAATATAATAATTTTTTATATATTAAAAATATTTTTTTATTAATGACATTTATTAGTGCTATAAATGGCGCTCATAATGATAACATTTATCGGCACTTTTAGCTAGCATGGGAAAATGAGATTCTTTTATTAGCACTTTCTGTTTAGCGATGGTAAAATTAGCACTACCCTTACGCTGATATGTGGTTGTGATATATGTGAGTCATATTTTGATAAGATATATGTAAATGGGTATTTTCTACATAGCTATGGTGTTTCAAGAAATTGGAGGACAACTGGATGTGAAACAATAAGCAGATATGATATAAGATATGTCGGGAGATGAAGTATATAAATACGAGGCAGTTGTTGTCCATTTAGAGGATCAAATTTCAAGAAGTCTTGTTTGGATACAAACATTGGTTGGCGACTATATTTTCTCTTAGGTTTTTATTTCTTTTATTTTCATTTAAACCTATTATGGGTATCATGAGAGGAAGACTTTCTTGTTTTTGGTTTTAATATATTATGGGAATTGATTTTATAAAAGTTTTATTGGTTTTATGAATTCATGATGGGATATTGCCTTTATTCTTTTATTCATTGTCCCTTATTTATTTCTCTATTGCATGAACATTTTTTTAGGGGTTTTGAAAGTAGGATTTAATTTCTCCCATCAATATGACCCTATCCATTACCTTTGAGGGTTATGTTGATTTTAGTTTGATTTATATACTATTACTTCCAATAATACCATTAAATTAGTCTTAATTATATATTTAAACATGGTTATGGGTTACCCACTGCTTTTTTAGTCCAAAGTACCTAACCATTAGAAATGTTAATTTTATGAGAGTAGGGAGTATCTACCTGGACTAAGGTATTCACTGGGACATAATTCTAATAACTTCATGATTTTTATTTTCATGTTTTCTACATTGTTATTTCATGAGCCTGATCATGACAATTTTTGGTGCACCTCATCTCACTTGGTTTATATTGGGATAATTATTGTGTCTTTTGTAATAAGTTATAGTCCTTTATATTTATTTCTATGTTGTTCCATTCCCTTCTGGTTTCAACCAAGGGATCCAATTACATATACTAAATGAATAATTAGTTGGTAGGTAATTTAATCATTTAAATCTTAATGTGGTTTGCTCATAATAAAAAATGAAACCATATAAGAAACCGTGTTTTTTTCATCATTTATATGGACTAGGCTAATAAATTTAATTCAATAAGTTATGAAAATTATTTTCCCCACTCTTTTCTATTTTATTATTTTAGCTTTGGTTCTTTTCCTTTTTTTCTCTTTTATGCTTGTGTAAATTTTTTGTTGTGGTGGTTGGAACATATTTTATCTTGTTTAATGAAACTAACTCCACCATAAAAGTTATATATCTTTCACATAAAATAGATGAAAATAAGGATAATATTTAAATAATTAAAGGGAAATATGGGCCACAACCATACCTGATCCATGATGAGTCACGAATCTTTTACAATGGATTTATATTCAATTAATAATTACATGATTTATAAAGGATGGTAGAGGAATCTGAATAACTCCGGGAGGAAACCAAAGATAAATCCATCATCATGGCTATATTCAAGGGAAATTATTTGGAATAATATGAACCTGACCTCTCCATATATGACACCTTCATCATACATGGGTTGAATGATAAATAAGAAAGAGAATTCTCAAAATAAAAATAAGAATGATAGGTGTTTATATCTACTAAATTGATAGTAAATTTACTTGAAACATTTGAAGAGTAGATTGAAGAAGAATAAAATGATGATTAAGAGGTAATGACCTCTTAAAAACAATTAAGAATCTAAAAAATTGATTCTAGAAGAAGTGTAGGAGGAGTACAACATGATTTAGATAAACCATGAGCTTCTTCTCAAATCCTTAAGTTTATCTGAATTCTTTTTTTCTCCATTAAAAACTATGAATACAATCACAATCATCAATAAAGGAGCTACGCAATATTCAATACAACATCTATCTTGGATCAATTTGGACTAGGTAACTCATTTTGTTACTCTTACCATGTAATTAAAATACCTATGTTCAATATAAATGAACTAAATCAAAATCAATTTATGGGAGACACCATTATATTTTTTATTACCCATTAGCACATTAAAAATTAGTTTATAATTTATATTTAGTTTTAGGTAGTATTTTCAATACCCTAAAACGTTTTGTGCATAAATTAATACACCTTATTATTTTGACTTCCTTGTTTTATTTTTTAAGTCCATGACCGTGAAAATGTAATAAAACAGGAGAGGAAAGGATAAAATGTTCATGAAATAATGGAAGTATTGTTTTGATGACTTATTAAATTACCTACTCTAAATTGTTTCTAGAATTCTATTTTAGGGTTATCAAAGACAAATTTATTTCCATGATTTGAACATTATCATAGTTTCGGCCTTAGATACAAGAGTTTCTTAGGAATACCATGATTCCATGATTTATAATTCATTATTAGTATTATTTAAATAATAAGATAGGGGATTAAATGATTAGATATTATGGTAGATATATAAATTTCATAAATAATAATTTGAGAGCACTAGTTAATTTACGTATTTGAAATTCCCTTACATATTACATACATTGATTTTATAAAATTCATTTTGATTAGTTTTTTATTATTAGTTGTTAAATGAGGGTTGTCTCAAATAAAATATTTCTCATTCTTGAGAGGATTATAAACCAATTTTTTTAAAATTATATCCAATACCCATTTATTGAAAAATTATCAAAAAAATTCCTAATATAACATGCATTTAATATGGTCAAACAAATGAAAGTATAATGAACATTTAAAATGATTGTGGTGTTTTTATTATTGATATCTTTTTAAATGAGAAAAATCTTTAAATTATAATCCTTATTTTTAATATCATGAAATACATGAATGAAATTAATGGACAGAAGCACATTATAATCTTGAACCTCTGTGAGGATTCCTACGTACCATGCCTTGACACGGATCAAAGTCCTCGTAGTTCGCTGGGGAATACAGTTTAACGTCATGCGGGACGGGGGTGAACCGACGTGAATGAGGTCGGGACGACCAGATGGTGGATTTAAACCTCGTAGAGGCTTCCTACGTACCATGCCTTGACATGGATCAGAGACCTCGTAGTTCGGGGTGGTCACAACGGCTTGCAGTCAGACGGGAATTGTAGTTTAACATCTCGTTGGATGTAGGTAGAACATGACGTGAATTGGATGATGGGTGTGCTTGAACCTCGTGGAGGCTTCCTACGTACCATGCCTTGACACAGATCAAAGACCTCGTAGTTCATATGGGGCTTTGTCGGTGGACCGACGTGAAAGTGGACCTTGGTCCAATGGGTGGCGGGCTTGAACCTTTGGAAGGCTTCCTACGTACCATGCCTTGACATGGATCAAAGACCTCTTAGTTCATATGGGTGTGCAGTTTAATGTCATACGGAACAAGGGGGGTATACAGTTTAACGTCTTGCTGGACGAGGGAGAAACTCAACGTGAATGAACGACCGAGCAATGTGGCTTGAACCTCTTGAAGGCTTCCTATGTACCATGCCTTGACATGGATCAAAGACCTCGTAGTTCAGGTGGGAATGGGTCGCAGCGGCTTACCACTGGACCAGAATGCAGTTTAACGTCATGCTGGACCGGGGCGAGACCCGACGTGAAATGACAGGTGGGCTTGAACCTCATGGAGGCTTCCTACGTACCATGCCTTGACATGGATCAAAGACCTCGTAGTTCTCTAGAGAAAGACCCGACGTGAAATGACGGGTGGGCTTGAACCTCATGGAGGCTTCCTACGTACCATGCCTTGACATGGATCAAAGTCCTCGTAGTTCTCTAGAAGGGGTGGTCAGGGTCGGTGCTCACTCTAAGCCCACGTGAGCATGCTCGGTGTGAGAAATAGGAGGTTGCAAGGACCTAATGATCACATCGCGAAGGATGCGTCCGTGAGAAGCGAAGAGGGGCTTACACGTTAGGCGGCCCATGGTGATGGGACTTACTCCAGGATGGAGGCCCATGGAAAAGGATGATGATGATTTCGGGCTTGAGCCTTGAAGAGGCTTCCTACGTACCATGCCTTGACATGGATCAAAGAACACGTAGTTCTTCTGATGACGGCTTACCACCGATTGGGGGTTTCAACGGCTTACCGCTGGATAGGACCACAACGGATTACCGTTAAATGGGGTCGCAATGGCTTAATGTTGGATTCGGTCACAACGGCTTACCGCTGGATAGGGATGTCAACAGCTTACCGCTGAATGGGGGTCGCAACGTCTTACCGCTGATTGGGATCACGACAGTGGATGGGGCTTACGCGAGGAAGCTGCCCGGGTGCCGCTAAGGAGCGGCAATGGTGAAAGGGGCTTACGCTAGGAAGCTTCCCGGGTGCCGCTATGGAGCGGCAATGATGAATGGGGCTTACGCAAGGATGCTGCCCGGGTGTCGCTATCGAGAGGCACTGGTGAATGGGGCTTACGCTAGGAAACTTCCCGGGTGCCGCTATGGTGCGACAATGGTGAATGGGGCTTACGCTAGGAAGCTGCCTGGGTGCCGCTATGGAGCGGTAATGATGAATGGGGCTTATGCTGGGAAGCTTCCCGGGTGCCGCTAAGGAGAGGCACTGGTGAGTGGGGATTATGCTAGGAAGCTGCCCGGATGCCGCTATGGAGCGACACTAGTGAATGGGGCTTACGCTAGGAAGCTGCTCGGGTGCCACTAAGGAGCGGCACTGGTGAGTGGGGCTTACGCTAGGAAGATGCCCGGGTGCCGCTAAGATGCGTCACTGGTGAGTGGGGCTTATGCTAGGAAGCAGCCTGGGTGCCGCTATGGAGCGGCAATGGTGAATGGGGCTTACGCTAGGAAGCAGCCCGGGTGCCGCTAAGGAGCGGCACTGGTGAATGGGGCTTACGCTAGGAAGCTGCCCGGGTGCCGCTATGGAGCGGCACTGGTGAATGGGGCTTACGCTAGGAAGCTGCCCGGGTGCCGCTATGGAGCGGCACTGGTGAATGGGGCTTACGCTAGGAAGCTTCCCGGGTGCCGCTAAGGAGCGGCACTGGTGAGTGGGGCTTACGCTAGGAAGCAGCCCGGGTACCGCTATGGAGCGGCAATGGTGAATGGGGCTTATGCTAGGAAGCTGCCCGGGTGCCGCTATGGAGCGGCACTGGTGAATGGGGCTTATGCAAGAAGCTTCCCATAATGTCTCCCTCATGTCAGGCCATGAGGGCGTCCCAACTCACTGATGAATTGAGGCCTTCACCTATGCACTGGTTCACAAGCGGGAGAATGCCTAGGGGATTTGGGATTATGCCGTTGTAATCATGGCATTAAGCATCTTATACTTGGAGCATAAGGCATCTCTTATTTGGAGCAAGAGGCATCCTATGTTTGGAGCACAGGGTTTAATATAGTTTATAGTCATGTAGAAAGGACTGTTAGCATCTCATGCTTGGAGCATAAGGCATCTCTCGTATAGGGCAAGAGGAATCCTATGTGTGGATCATAGGGAGAATACTACAGTTTAGAGTCATGTAGGTAGGACTGTTGGCATCTCATGCTAGGAGCATGAGGCATCTCTCGCTTGGAACAAGAGGCATCCTATCATTTGTTAGATAGGGAGAATACTACAGTTTAGAGTCATGTAGGTAGGACTATTGGCATCTCATTCTAGGAGCATGAGGCATCTCTCGCTTGGAACAAGAGGCATCCTATCATTTGTTAGATAGGGAGAATACTACAGTTTAGAGTCATGTAGGTAGGACTATTGGCAGAAGGTGCCTAGGAATGGTTGGTGTTGGGACTTACGCAAGGGCGGCCCTTTCTGGTTCAACCTGGCATAGGAGCCAAGTGATAGGATTTGGAGGAGTTTCCTGAGGAACAGTTCGACTCAAGATACTCGGGGGATTGATGATGAGAATCTCAACTGACGACATGGAATGAAACACAGAGGAATATGTCAACTCAAGGTGTTTCATGGTGTGTGTAGGAGTATCTCTAATCATGTTATTCCATAGGTGGAAGGTAGGAGCGCAATGGAAAATCCCGACATCCCGGCCCGAAAAGGTCGCGGTGCGACTCTCCATTTTTCATGGGGGTCTATGACGGGCGCAAAGGTAGGATCCTTGCAAAGGATAGGTCTTCACGAAGCAGCTTCGCAGAGCATGGCCTCACAGAGCAAAGGGCTCTTGTGGAGCAAAGGGCTCTCGCGGAGCAAAGGGGTCTCGCGGAGCTTGGTCTCGTGAAGTAGCATCGTGAAGTAGCATCGCGGAGCAAGGGGCTCTCGTAGAGCTTGGTCTCGCGAAGCAGCATCGCGGGGTAGCATCGCGGAGCAAGGGGCTCTCACGGAGCTTGGTCTCGCGAAGCAGCATCGCGGAGTAGCATCGCGGAGCAAGGTGCTCTCGCGGAGCTTGGTCTCGAAGAGCAGCATCGCGGAGCATAGGCTCGCGGAGCATGGACTCATGGAGTCTCATCTCGCGGAGCAGCAACGCGAAGGAAGCTGCTCGCGGAGCATGGCTTCGCGGAGCCGCAATGCGGAGCTCCGCTCGGCCGCCCAAGGGGTGAATTGGTCGTGGCCGTCTTTCTGGAGAAGGGGGTGAGCTGGGTATTTATAGGCAGGGGCGCCGCGAAGCAGAACTCCCGCGCCGCCTCAGGAGCTTCGTGGCGCGCTCGCGAACGTCAAATTCGTTCGCGGAGAGGTACCGCCTCCGGAGCTTCACAGCGGGCTCGCTAACGTCAAATGCGTTCGCGGAGAGTTACCGCCTCTGGAGCTTCGCGGGACCACGCTACACGGGTGCTTCGCATTGGTGATTCGCATCAGTGCTTCGTGAGTGGTCTTCGCGAGGGGTCTTCGCGGCGCATCGCAAACGTCAAACGGGTTCGCGGAGCCTCTCACCTCATTGCTTCGCGGCGGCGCTCCGCGATCACGGAGGGGGCTTCGCGAATGGGCTTTGCGAACCAGATTTCCAGCCCAACTTCAAACGTCCATAACTCCTAATCCGTAACTCAGTTCGGGCCCTACGACCTACCAAATCGAAGCATGCGAAATGTACTATGATCTTGGATCATGTATGGAAGCATTTGGAAAATTTTGGGGACGCGTTTTCTGGGGTCTACACACAAAAAAAAATTATCTTATTGAACCATATTTTAATCCTTGATACTAACCATGTCTCTCAAATTTTTGAAATTCTAATCACAAAAGCGGTAAAATTAAGTTTTATGTGAATTTGCAAACCTAGGAGGTGGGTAAAAGACGGTGAAAAGTTCAATAAAAGTTTTATATATCTAAAATTATTATAAACTGACTAAAAATTAATTAAATTAAAATTATATAGGTATTATATATCTATTTTGACCAAAAATTAATTTAAATTAAATAAATAATTATTTAAATAAAAATTCAGTTTTAAACTATAACTCAATGTTTCTCACTATTCATCAAAAAATGAAAGTTGTCAGAAAAATACCAAAAATTCACCCTAGGATAATTTTGATATTCCGAATCCAAAAATGAAGTCTGTTTTACCAAATTCAAAACATATAACTTTCATTTATTAATTTAAAATTAATTCCCGTTTTCAAAACCAAAAGGCGTATTTTTAAGAAATAATAACTATCAAAAGATTGACACTTGTTTATGTCGAATTTAAAAGTGAAATTACTTACAATAACCATAATTGGATTAAATGGTAAAAGTATAATCTATTTTTACTTATAAACCACTAAAATGTATAATTTAAGACTATAAATTATTTTTATTAAAAAAGTTGTTTCCAGTTAAAATATAGTATTTTTCACTATTAACCCAAATATGAAAGTTATCAGAAAAACACCAAAAATTTATTGAAACTAAATTCTTATGTCCTGATTCTAAAGAAAAAGTTTATTTTGTTAAATTGAATATATAAATGTTTTAAAAATTGGATATAAAAAGGGTTCACCATTAAAAGACGATAAAAGTGTATTTTTTTTTAAAATACTTCTTTTATCTGAAAAAAATAAATTAGTTCTTAAATTATGTCTAATAAACTCATAATATGGATTCTAAAATTATAAGGATTATATAATGCTCAAAATTCAGTTAATACTATTCATAACCTCTTTTGAACAGCTAGTTTGGTAATCTTGTGGTGCGCTTGAACACGGTGTTGCATGTAGTGCAAGTTATTGAATTACTTTGAAGAAATAACGTACTATGAAATCTTGGGGTGTTACATTCTTACCTCCTTCAATAAATTTCGTCCTCGCAATTTGAAATTGTTCTTCAAAAATAAATGGTTGAAAATAGAAAATACCTTTGTGGGGTAACCCACATCGGAAATTGGGTTAATAAAATTTAGTCTTAATAAGAGGAAAAGGGGAATGAAAATGTCACCACCAAATTATTATATCGATTAGGAGAACATTGGTGGAAATTAGAGACACATAATGGGAGGAAAAACGTAAATATTTATAAGGAGTAATTGAGGTCATCAATCACAAACAATTGTAGAATTATGGGCCTCAAAGTCACCAATCTATGATGATTTAAAATACCATCATTTCAACAAAACATAATGTATTAGGATAACACATTTTTGGTTTTAAGATTCCTTACCTAATGTTTAATAATTTATTTCTTCATAGAATAAGAGAAGAAAAAAAGTATACTTGTCAAGTAGTGTTCTATCCTCTAACTATTTTCTACCACAAACTCATCTTTCACTCTAAAAAATAATAAAACATAAAAAATATATTCAATTTATCCTATTCGTATAGGGTTCCAAAAAAATGAATTTATAATTCATCTACAAGACCCTTTAAAAAAAACTACATTATTCAATCCAGGACATCACGTGGGTCAGTGGTAGGTGCTACAGCCTTGTTGCCCTTCGGTTGCGGGTTCAAGTCTCGCGGCCTTACCGGATGCGACGGGTTGTCGCCCGACCTCCGGGTTGTCCTTTTTATAACAATCCAAAAATAATCCTCAGAAATTATTTAACCTTAACAATTGTATCAAATGTCAAATATAATCCATTCCAACCTTTATACTTATCTAAATTACTTCTGTCCAAACTCACAGTCCAAAATTTATAAGGTAAATATAATGAAGATTTGTTTTTTGCCATGTAATAACATGTGAATACCTTCATTATTTATTCTTTTAAAATATGTTAACACCCTGAATTACCATAAAACCTTATTGATTACATTCATGATCCCTTATTCCTTATAGAATACTAGATATATTCCGTATATCCAAAAACATTGAATATTCCAACAATGATGAAATAAACAAACCATTAATCAGTGCCAAGGTATTCAAGAATATCCATTATAATTTATCCAAATAAACCATCTCTTATTCCAAAATTACTACCTCCATATCAAGACCATATTAAGGATTACCTTTCCTTTAACCATGTATTTTCGAAAGAAAAAGTTTAACTTACTGTTGTGCCACTTTTCATAGTACCATGTAATCTCAAATCCTCAATGAAATAGTACTGTAGTACAAACTTTATTTATCTTCATAATTCATATAACCAATACATCATTGATACAACACTCAAATGAAATAATTCTTTAATAACAACATAAGAACACTTGACATTCTTCTTCATCTGTGGTAGTATAATAACTTTATTATTATCCAATAGCATCATTTGGGGCATAATCTGATGATTTGAACATTGATTCGCATAGTGTCCTCACTCCTTACAAATGAAGCATTGTATATTTTAAACCTTTTTATTACCCTCGCAATCATGAACGTGGTGTCCTTTTTATACACACTTATAACATACTCTCATTCCCTTCAAGAATTTTCCAAGGTGATTTTTTCCACAGTTATCACATTTTGGAAAATCCTTCTTTACCTTCTTCCCTTTATTTTTCTTTCTCTTTGCCATCCTTTTCTTCTCTAGATTCCCTTAAAATCCATAGGACTCCAAAAACTATTTACTTATCTGATCAACACATGATACTATTTATTCATATGATGATAAAACATGGGAGACTATTTCTCATCTAAATTCTGCTTAAGACCATGAAAGATATGATCCTTCTTACTCTTTGGATCATGCGTATTGCTGGAGTTCTCATTCTTTATATAGGGCACCATTTCTAAACAATGGCATACACTAGATTAGTTTATGAATAGCAATGCCTAATCCTAAACTTGTAAAAAACTTAACATAAATCAAACAGTTTATGGATATAATACATATTCATAAAAATTTCTTCTTTGAGGAAGTTTATACTCATAAACCCTTCATAATGGTTTGTAAAGAAAATGAGAATTATCCTAAGCATATCCCCTGGGAATGTCGTAACCAATAGTGCAGCAAGGCCCGTTGTCGTGCACCAGTTCCCATTCGATTCTAGCTTAAAACGATGTTTTTCGGTTTTACCCCTAGGAACATCTCTTCCAGAGCCACCTCTACCTGCTCGTATTCAGACAGGGATGTATTGCTTGGAAAATTTACAAAATCTCTACAATACCAAAATTCTAGGAAGTTCTTCTATACTAATCCTCAAAGTCTATCTTAGGGATATGTGCTCTAATCAGAATTTATCTAAATCTAGCTTCCAAGGTTTTTACTAAACTTTCTCTGATACCAACTGTAATGCCACGACCCCAGTTATCCAGAGTCGGTGCATTATTACATAACATTTTCATGATCCTAAAAGATCAAGTCTCGAAAGACCGATTAGTTTTGTAGCCTTGGAAACACTGGATATATTCACAAGTCTTACATTACATCATAAAGTAAAAAATGAACTACAACACATCTTGTCTTTATATCCACTCATACATTCCCTACAGGTCATTCGTAAAATACTTCTTCACATCCTAGGAAAAATTAAAACATTGAAAGGGGTGAGCTCAGATGCTCAGTAAGGATAACAATATAGCGGAAACTTTCATAAATAAACACAACATTTAAGGTAATTTATAACTAAAACAAAAGCCTTTTGAAATTTGAACTTCATCATAATATGGAAAAGATAAAATGAAATAATGCCATTTACTTATTCACATGGATATTCTACTGGTCGAATAATCACATGCAATATCAATAATCACTTTCATATTGATGGAATGCATAATGACAGACTATCATAACCACGTAGCCAAGGTCTCGTGCCAAGACTAAAAATAATATTTTATCAAGTCCTCGAACCAAGACACTAGTTTGTCTCATGAGACCTACCGATGCATCGAGGAGCAATAGTGGGCTCCACCCATCACTTACTAAGTCCAATGCATTTATCATATGAACAGGTTTAAACATAACATAAACATTCGTATTAAAACTAGCATACAAAATGTAAATACTTTCTCCATAAAACATGAATGGTATAAAAATAACACATCCACCGTCAAACATATCAAAAAAACTTCAATACAATATGGAAGTTTTGTATCTTAATAAATCAACTTTAAATAATCATAAAATCCATCAAAGGATGTTGACATATATGAAATCAAAACTATTTGAGAGAAATATCTATTTTTTTAAATCATTTCAAATTAAAATAATTATAAAATAAAACATTTACTTTGAAAATATTCTTATAAACTTGTAAGGGAAGATTCAAAGATTTTACAATGGTGGAAAATAGTCGCACCCACCGTATAAGTTAAAAAAAGACATTCTTACCTTAATTTGTCGAAAAGGTTAAAAAGGCCCTTGTTTAGAAAATGATGTAAAGATTCCTTTATAAAATTCTTATAAAAATTCAAACAAGGGTATAAATGACTTTAACCCATATTAAGTATAATATTAAGAATGTTTTGAAATACATTCTTAAGAAACATGGATGTGGATGATAAAGAGGTCCCAGTAGATAATTACATATATACAACCTTGGATAATGAAGAGATTGTGAAATAAAACCTTACCTATTAATTTTCCTTGGTTGAGGGTAGATTAAACTCATGTATAATGGTGAAATAATTTTTATTAAATTATATAAGAATAATATACATTAATATGATATAATATATGATCTTTTAACATTTCTTTGTTAATAATATCTTTGTATTATCGTCGTTTCAGGTGTTAACTTACTCATTTTCTTTTATATGTTTTTTTACATAAGCCGTGTTTTTTATGGATAGGTTGTATCGTATTCATATACATAATTATATCAAGTACTTAAACGTTATTTTTAACCATCAAATGAAAATTATTCTTGAATGGATACAATGGGGAATGAATCTCATCGCGTTTGTGGAGACGGTAGTCCGTACGTACGCACGAGCGAAAATATCATTATTTTGATATTAAAATAATATATAATTGGATGTTATATCATATATACAGAATAATTATTATGTTATATTTATTATTTACTTCAATTACACATCGTTATCATACCCATCCAAATAATAACTTTTTGAATAACAATTACACCACGACGTATAGACGGTAAGCCGTACGTACGCACGTACGGTGACATGTCATTCAAAGGATGGATAGAATAATGAATATGGTTGTACCATATTTATAACAACATCACAGTATATAGAATATACTGGAGTTATTATTTTAGAATGGAAATAAAAAGGAAAGATGAAAGTTGAAGAAGAAAGGAACTTGAAAGAGGGTGGTGAAAACATTACCTCTTCTTCGGGTTCTTCCTTTTCATTTGATCAAAAGGGCTCCTTAAGATGGATTTATGACTAAAGTAAGGCCTCTAGGAATAATGGAGGATATTTTAGAGGGTATTTTGGAAGAGTTTTGCCGAACCAAAATGCTATGAATGTTTGAAGAATTGGTTAGAAGTGGTGTCCTTTTATAAGGGGGGGAGGGTCTCTTTAGGAAAAACTTAAAGTATTAATTTATAATAAATTGATATTCCGTTTTTAATGGATCCAAAGTGGATTATTCGAAGTCTAGGGTGGGGAAGGGTCGAAAACCTTTCAACCAATAGATTTTAGACAGGTTTGGGTCATTATATTAACCTTATCTTTTAGTTTAAACTCTTAGTTAATTAGTTTGACATTTACCATGTCACTTTGTATTTTTATATTATATAGTTAATAAAATTAATATATACATCCATAAGACCCCAAAGTGGTCCTTTAATGAAACACCTATCATTATTTAATTCTATTGGCCTAACATTAGATTTTTAAGAATTGAATATCAATTAATAATATAATATTTGTTTTAAAAACTCTTTTATGTCAATTTTGACACTATTTTCTATTTTGTTTTTTCTAAATTTATAAAAGAATTATTTCTTCTAATCTAATTCATTTAATCCACCCTAACATGACATAGTAACCTATAAAATTCTTGGAATTCATTAAAAGTCTCAAATTATATTTATTTGGGAATTTATAATATTAATTAATTTAATATTTCACTAATAAGGTAATTACAACATCATCATTGTGTCATAAATAAATTAAATTATTTAACGTCTAAAAATTATAAATAAAATACCATTATTTAGGAAATATTTTTATATTTCTAATGAATATTTATAATCTAATTTATCTTATGTATAATACAATATTAAAAATAATTTAGTTATTAAACTTTGATTTTAAATCTTTTAACTCTTCTTTGAATTAAATTATAATAAATGACCAAATCTATTTCAAGTGGACCTAAATGATAATATTTTATTCCTAAGGTTATTTTAATCTAGATACACTTTTCCAATAGAATTAGGACATGTGTTAGGTTAATATTAATATCATTTTTACCCTTAATTAACCTATTTACTTTTAACCGTGGTAAATAAAAGTAAAAAGTTACTATTCACCAAAAACAATTATCTTATTGAACCACATTTTAATCCTTTATATTAACCATGTCTCTCATATTTTTTAAATTCTAATCACAAAAGCGGTAAAATTAAGTTTTATGTGAATTTGCAAACCTAGGAGGTGGGTAAAAGACGGTGAAAAGTTCAATAAAAGTTTTATATATCTAAAATTATTATAAACTGACTCCAATTAATTAAATTAAAATTATATAGGTATTATATATCTATTTTGACCAAAAATTAATTTAAATTAAATAAATAATTATTTAAATAAAAATTCAGTTTTAAACTATAACTCAGTGTTTCTCACTATTCATCAAAAAATGAAAGTTGTCAGAAAAATACCAAAAATTCACCCTAGGATAATTTTGATACTCCGAATCCAAAAATGAAGTCTGTTTTACCAAATTAAAAACATATAACTTTTATTTATTAATTTAAAATTAATTCCCTTTTTCAAAACCAAAAGGCGTATTTTTAATAAATAATAACTATCAAAAGATTGACACTTGTTTATGTCGAATTTCAAAGTGAAATTACTTACAATAACCAGAATTGGATTAAATGGTAAAAATATAATCTATTTTTACTTATAAACCACTAAAATGTATAATTTAAGACTATAAATTATTTTTATTAAAAATGTTGTTTCCAGTTAAAATATAGTATTTTTCACTATTAACCCAAATATGAAAGTTATCAGAAAAACACCAAAAATTTATTGAAACTAAATTCTTATGTCCTGATTCTAAAGAAAAAGTTTATTTTGTTAAATTGAATATATAAATGTTTCAAAAATTGGATTTAAAAAGGGTTCACCATTAAAAGACGATAAAAGTGTATTTTTTTTAAAAAATACTTCTTTTATCTGAAAAAAATAAATTAGTTCTTAAATTATGTCTAATAAACTCATAATATGGATTCTAAAATTATAAGGATTATATAATGCTCAAAATTCAGTTAATACTATTCATAACCTCTTTTGAACAGCTAGTTTGGTAATCTTGTGGTGCGCTTGAACTCGGTGTTGCATGTAGTGCAAGTTATTGAATTACTTTGAAGAAATAACGTACTATGAAATCTTGTGGTGTTAAATTCTTACCTCATTCAATAAATTTCGTCCTCGCAATTTGAAATTGTTCTTCAAAAATAAATGGTTGAAAATAGAAAATACCTTTGTGGGGTAACCCACATCGGAAATTGGGTTAATAAAATTTAGTCTTAATAAGAGGAAAAGGGGAATGAAAATGTCACCACCAAATTATTATATCGATTAGGAGAACATTGGTGGAAATTAGAGACACATAATGGGAGGAAAAACGTAAATATTTATAAGGAGTGATTGAGGTCATCAATCACAAACAATTGTAGAATTGTGGGCCTCAAAGTCACCAATCTATGATGATTTAAAATACCATCATTTCAAAAAAACATAATGTATTAGGATAACACATTTTTGGTTTTAAGATGCCTTAACTAATGTTTAATAATTTATTTCTTCATAGAATAAGAGAAGAAAAAAAGTATACTTTTCAAGTAGAGTTCTATCCTCTAACTATTTTCTACCACAAACTCATCTTTCACTCTAAAAAATAATAAAACATAAAAAATATATTCAATTTATTCTATTCGTATAGGGTTCCAAAAAAATGAATTTATAATTCATCTACAAGACCCTTTAAAAAACTACATTATTCAATCTAGGACATCACGTGGGTCAGTGGTAGGTGATACACCCTTGTTTCCCTTTGGTTGCGGGTTCAAGTCTCGTGGCCTTGCCGGATGCGACGGGTTATCGCCCGACCTCCGGGTTTTCCTTTTTATAACAATCCAAAAATAATCTTCAGAAATGATTTAACCTTAACAATTGTATCAAATGTCAAATATAATCCATTCTAACCTTTAGACTTATCTAAATTACTTCTGTCCAAACTCACAGTCCAAAATTTATAAGGATGGTAAATATAATGAATATTTGTTTTTTGCCACGTAATAACATGTGAATACCTTCATCATTTATTATTTTAAAATATGTTAACACCCTGAATTTACATAAAACCTTATTGATTACATTCATGATCCCTTATTCCTTATAGAATACTAGATATATTCCTTATATCCAAAAACATTGAATATTCCAACAATTATGAAATAAACAAACCATTAATCAGTGCCAAGGTATTCAAGAATATCCAATATAATTTATCCAAATAAACCATCTCTTATTCCAAAATTACTACCTCCATATCAAGACCATATTAAGGATTACCTTTCCTTTAACCATGTATTTTCAAAAGAAAAAGTTTAACTTACTGTTGTGCCACTTTTCATAGTACCATATAATCTCAAATCCTCAATGAAATAGTACTGTAGTACAATCTTTATTTATCTCCATAATTCATATAACCAATACATCATTGATACAACACTCAAATGAAATAATTCTTTGATAACAACATAAGAACACTTGACATTCTTCTTCATCTGTGGTAGTATAATAACTTTATTATTATCCAATAGCATCATTTGGGGCATACTCTGATGATTTGAACATTGATTCGCATAGTGTCCTCACTCCTTGCAGATGAAGCATTGTATATTTTAAACCTTTTTATTACCCTCGCAATCATGAACGTGGTGTCCTTTTTCTCCACACTTATAACATACTCACATTCCCTTCAAGAATTTTCCAAGGTGATTTTTTCCACAGTTATCACATTTGGGAAAATCCTTCTTTAACTTCTTCCCTTTATCTGTCTTTCTCTTTACCATCCTTTTCTTCTCTGGCTTCCCTTAAAATCCATAGGACTCCGAAAACTCTTTCCTTATCTGATCAACACATGATACTATTTATTCATATGATGATAAAACATGAGAGACTATTTCTCATCTAAATTCTTGCTTAAGACCATGAAAGATATGATCCTTCTTAATCTTTGGATTATGCGTATTGCTGGAGTTCTCATTCTTTATATTGGGCACCATTTCTAAACAATGTCATACACTAGATTAGTTTATGAATAGAAATGCCTAATCCTAAACTTGTACAAAACTTAACATAAATCAAACAGTTTATGGATATAATACATAATCATAAAATTGTCTTCTTTGAGGAAGTTTATACTCATAAACCCTTCATAATGGTTTGTAAAGAAAATGAGAATTATCCTAAGCATATCCCCCGGGAGTGTCGTAACCAATAGTGCAGCAAGGCCCGTTGTCGTGCACCAGTTCCCATTCGATTCTAGCTTAAAACGATGTTTTTCAGTTTTACCCCTAGGAACATCTCTTCCAGAGCCACCTCTACCTGCTCGTATTCAGACAGGGATGTATTGCTTGGAAAATTTATAAAATCTTTACAACACCAAAATTCTAGGAAGTTCTTCTATACTAATCCTCAAAGTCTATCTTATGGATATGTGATCTAATCAGATTTTATCTAAATCTAGCTTCCAAGGTTTGTACTAAACTTTCTCTGATACCAACTGTAATTCCCCGACCCCAGTTATCCAAAGTCGGTGCATTATTACATAACATTTTCATGATCCCAAAAGATCAAGTCTCTAAAGACCGATTAGTTTTGTAGCCTTGGAAACACTGGATATATTCACAAGTCTTACATTACATCATAAAGTAAAAAAAGAACTACAACACATCTTGTATTTATATCCACTCATACATTCCCTACAGGTCATTCGTAAAATACTTCTTCACATCCTAGGAAAAATTGAAACATTGAAAGGGGTGAGCTCAGATGCTCAGTAAGGATAACAATATAGAGGAAACTTTAATAAAAAAAACAACATTTAAGGTAATGTATAACTAAAACAAAAGCCTTTGAAATTTGAACTTCATCATAATATAGAAAAGATAAAATGAAATAATGCCATTTACTTATTCACATGGATATTCTACTGGTTGAATAATCACATGTAATATCAATAACCACTTTCATAATGATGGAATGCATAATGCCAGACTATCATAACCACATAACCAAGGCCTCGTGCCAAGACTAAAAATAATATTTTATCAAGTCCTCGCACCAAGAAACTAGTTTGTCTCATGAGACCTACCGATGCATCGAGGAGAAATATCGGGCTCCACCCATCACTTACTAAGTCCAATGTATTTATCATATGAACAGGTTTAAACATAACATAAACATTCGTATTAAAACTAGCATACAAAATGTAAATAATTTCTCCATAAAACATGAATTGTATAAAAATAACACATCCACCTTCAAACATATCAAAAAAACTTCAATACAATATGGAAGTTTTGTATCTTAATAAATCAACTTCAAATAATCATAAAATCCATCAAAGGATGTTGACATATATGAAATCGAAACTATTTGAGAGAAATATCTATTTTTTTTAAAATCATTTCAAATTAAAATAATTATAAAATAAAACATTTACTTTGAAAATATTCTTATAAACTTTTAAGGGAAGATTCAAAGATTTTACAATGGTGTAAAATTGCCGCACTCGCCGTATAAGTTAAAAAAAGACATTCTTACCTTAATTTGTCGAAAAGGTTAAAAAGGTCCTTGTTTGGAAAATGATGTAAAGATTCCTTTATAAAATTATTATAAATATTCAAACAAGGGTATAAATGACTTTAACCCATATTAAGTAAAATATTAAGAATGTTTTGAAATACATTTTTAAGAAACATGGATGTGGATGATAAAGGGGTCCTAGTAGATAATTACATATATACAACCTCGGATAATGAAGAGATTGTGAAATAAAACCTTACCTTTTACTTTTCCTTGGTTGAGGGTAGATTAAACTCATGTATAATGGGGAAATAATTGTTATTAAATTATACAAGAATAATATACATTAATATGATATAATATATGATCTTTTAACATTGCTTTGTTAATAATGTCTTTGTATTATCGTTGTTTCAGGTGTTAACTTACTCGTTTTCTTTTATATGTTTTTATACATAAGCTGTGTTATTTATGGATAGGTTTTATCTTATTCATATAAATAATTATATCAAGTACTTAAAAGTTATTTTTAACCATCAAATGAAAATTATTCTTGAATGGATACAATGGTGAATGAATCTCATCTCGTTTGTGGAGACGGTAGTCCGTACGTACGCACGAGCGAAAATATCATTATTTTGATATTAAAATAATATATAATTGGATGTTATATCATATATAAAGAATAATTATTATGTTATATTTATTATTTACTTCAATTATACATCATTATCATACCCATCCAAATAATAATGTTTTGAATAACAATTACACCACGACGTATAGACGGTAAGCCACACGTACGCACGTATGGTGACATGTCATTCAAAGGATGGATAGAATACTGAATATGGTTGTACCATATTTATAACAACATCACATTATATAGAATATACTGGAGTTATTATTTTATAATGGAAATAAAAAAAGAAATATGAAAGTTGAAGAAGAAAGGAACTTGAAAGAGGGTGGTGAAAACATTACCTCTTCTTCGGGTTCTTCCTTTTGATTTGATCAAAAGAGATCCATAGGTTGGATTTATGACTAAAGGAATGCCTCTAGGATTAAGGGAGGATAGTTTATAGGGTATTTTGGTAGAGGTTGGATGAACCAAAAGGCTTTTAATTTATTAAGAATTGGTTAGAAGTGGTGCCCTTTTATAAGGGGGGGGAGGGGCTCTTTAGGAAAAACTCAAAGTATTAATTTATAATAAATTCATATTCAGTTTCTAATGGATACAAAGTGGATTATTCAAATTATAAGGTGGGTAGGGGTCGAAATACTTTCAACCAATAGATTTTATATAGGTTTGGGTCATTATATTAACCTTAACTTTTAGTTTTAACTCTTAGTTAATTAGTTTGACATTTACCATGTCACTTTGTATTTTTATATTATATAGTTATTAAACTTACTATATACATCCAAGCGGACCCAAAGTGGTCCATTAATGATACAAATATCATTATTTAAGTCTCTTGGGTGAACCTTAGATTTTTAAGAATTGAATATCAATTAATAATATAATATTTGTTTTAAAAACTCTTTTATGTCAATTTTGACACTATTTGGTATTTTGTTTTTTCTAAATTTATAACAGCATTATTATTTCGAACCTAATTCATTTAATAAACTATAACAATTCATAGTAACCTATAAAATTATTTTAATTTATTAAAAGTCTCAAATTATATTTCTTTGGTTATTTATAATATCAATTATTTTAATATTTCACTAATAAGGTAATTACAGCATCATCATTGTGTCATAAATAAATTAACTTATTTAATGTCTAAAAATAATAAATAAAATACCATTATGTAGGAAATCATTTTATATTTCTAATGAATATTTATAATCTAATTTATATTATTTATAAACCTATATTAAAAATGTTTTAGTTATTAAACTTTGATTTTATCTCTTTTAACTCTTCTTTGAATTATATAATAATAAATGTCCTAATCTATTCCAAGTGGAGCTAAATTTTAATATTTTATTCCTAAGGTTGTTTTTGGTCTAGATACAATTTTCCAATAGAATTAGGACATGTGTTAGGGTAATATCAATATCTTTGTTTACCCTTAATTACCCTATTTAATTTTAACCGAGGTAAATAAAAGTAAAAAGTTACTATTCACAAAAAATTATTTTTATCTTATTGAACCACATTTTAATCCTTGATATTAACCATGTCTCTTCGATTTTTGAAATTCCACTCACAGAAGTAGTAAAATTATGTTTTATGTGAATTTGCAAATTCTCCTAGGAGGTGGGTAAAAGACGGTGAAAAGTTCAATAAAATTTTTATATATCTAAAATTATTATAAAATAACTCCAATGAATTAAAATGAAATTATATATGTATTATGTATCTATTTTGGCATAAAATAAATTTAAATTAAATAAATAATTATTTAAATAGAAATTCGGTTTTAAACTATAACTCAGTGTTTCTCACTATTCATCAAAAATAGAACGTTTTCAGAAAAATACCAAAACTTCACCCTAGGATAATTTTGATATTCCTAATCCAAAAAATGAAGCCTGTTTTACCAAATTCAAAACATATAAGTTTCATTTATTAATTTAAAATTAATTCCCATTGTCAAAACCAAAAGGCGTATTTTTAAGAAATAATAACTATCAAAAGATTGACACTTGTTTATGTCCAATTTCAAAGTGAAATTACTTACAATGACCAGCGTTGGATTAAATGGTAAAAATATAATCTATTTTTATGTATAAACCATTAAAATGTATAATTTAACACTATAAAGTATTTTGATTAAAAAAGTTGTTTTCAGTTAAAATATAGTATTTTTCACTATTCACCCAAATATGAAAGTTATCAGAAAAACACCAAATATTTATTAAAACTAAATTATTATTTCCTGATTCTAAAGAATAAGTTTATTTTGTTAAATTTAATATATAAATGTTTCAAATATTAGATTTAAAAAGGGTTCACCATTAAAAGATGCTAAAAGTGCATTTTTTGAAAAATACTTCTTTTATCTAAAAAAATGAATTAGTTCTTACATTATGTCTAAGAAACTCATAATATGGATTCTAAAATTATAAGGATTATATAATGTTCAAATTTCAGTTAATACTATTCATATCCTCTTTTGAACAGCTAGTTTGGTAATCTTGTGGTGTGCTTGAACTCAGTGTTGCGTGTAGTGCAAGTTATTGAATTACTTTGAAGAAATAACGTACTATGAAATCTTGGGGTGTTACATTCCATGTCAACCATGTCTAATGTATCCTTAATTCCATATTTTTTTGCTGGGTGAATTTAGAAACATGCCAATTACACTACCAAATATGTTTTATTCAACATGCTTAACACCAAGAAAATATCTGACATACAAACAATTCTAGTATAGTAATTAAAAAAACTGATCTCTTTTTCTAACTAGTTTTTGCAATGTTTTTTAAAAATATTTTACGAATGGTGGTTCCCACATCTTTTACATTCTCAAACATTTTGTCTTCTCTTAGTGGATATGGTGTGGTACATTCTACTAAATTTATATCTAACAATTTCATTTAAGAGTAGTACTTATATCTTCTGGGTAGAAATATAGGATTACCTAGAGACAAATTCTTTCATTAATGTTTCAATGTTATTGACTATGTACCTTTTTCACAAGTTGTATTCCCTTGAGTTCCTTTAATTCTATATTTTGAAAATTTTCAATAAGCTGGAAAGTCATTTATTGTCATGTACAACATGGATCCCAATGTGAAATATTCATTTCTGTAAGAATAAAACAATGTGACACCTGAATCCTGCAATAATTTCAAATATTTGATCAATAAATCCAAATAAACATCAATATCGTTTCCCTATTGTTTAGGTATATAAGCATAGATAACGTAATGCATTTTTATCTCATGAATTACCAAGGTGTAAAATTATAATTTACCAATATAACCATCCGTGTATTGTGGATGATTCTTTGAAACCCAAAATTATTTATTCCATCTATAGATAACATAAGATTAAGGCTTCTATTCTTGTTTCCAAATTCTAGATACCCATTATCAATTCTCATCCACTCAGTAGAGTCTTTCGGGTGATGAAGTTTCAAAAATTATTTCTTCTATCTTATTTTCATGTTAATTTACTTGATGTATACTCACTTACATATAGGACCCTAAACCATATAATGACCATATAACATTCATAGAAACTGATTTATATTTATTATATTGAGAAGAACAACACTTTGGACATTTATTAAGTGATTTTTGGTCCTTTAAAATCGTATACAATCATTAATACATGCATGTATTCTTTTACAGATGATACCCATCGAACGTAGAATTCATTTACCATTATATGCTTGGTTATGCTTCTCATTATCTATTAGGAGAATATCACTCAAGAGAGTAAGTAGTTCAGTGAAACATGCATCAGTATATACATTTATGACTTCTAAATTATATAGTTTTATTATGGATAAAATCAAATATATTTATTACAACAATCATATAATGATGTATTTCACAAATCTTTAACTTCCCAAATAATTTTGGACAATCACAAAGTTTATATTCAACTACCATTGTGATTTCATCAATATGGTCTTCATCATTATTCACACCTACAATTACATCCTCATTATGGTCTTATTCATTGTTGACAATTATAATGATATCTGAAGATCCAAAAAATATAGTGTTATCCTAGTCACTAGTTACAATCTATTTTTCCCCGTGTTTATTATGACATTTATATCTTCGATAAAATCCATAATAGATAAATTTTCTTCCAATTACCATTGACTAATTAGACATGAATAAGACCTGGGTAAACACAGAAAAGGATTTGAGAAGGTTAATATACATGTTCTTTTACAAACTTGATATACTCTTTCACCCCATCTTCATATTTTTTAATCATACAATTTGAATCCATCCATTCTCTATTAATATTAATACTATTTTATTTTATAATATTAATATTTTAAAAAACACCAAATGGGGATTTTAGATACGGGGAACAAAAAATTTGAAGGTTTAAAATAATTTCATTAATCTTTGAATGAAATGGGTAATTGAACTAAGAAAATAATTACTCCACTAGTGGTCAATGATTCAAAATTCGAAAATCATCAATATTAAAACAAATTTAGTCCAAGGTACAATGACCATCTAAAAACTTAAATATCCTCTAGAGATACACTATCCAACTAATCCTCCCATCCAATTTATCTCGTAACCATGAATTGGGAAATTATGCAATCAAATAGAGAAAATAAATTATGAGTTTTCATTAATAAAATTATAATTAAAAAAAATTGAAATTGGTAAAGCACCCAATACCACTTAGTAAATCCATTACCTAACCTTAATGGGTCAATATAGTAACATGAAATCCCCAATAATTCTTGGTCATCCCTTCCTTGAAATAGTCAACTCAATCGTATGATTTCGTGATGAAAATATGAAAACCTTTGAAAAGTTGAGCCTTGATCTAAAAATCTATAATATAATCTCTCAAATTACTGATGATAATGAGGAGTATCATGAAGTGAATTGGTTTTAGAATGTTTAAAGTGGTCTTGGGGAATATTGTTGAATTATTAAATGATGTTTAAGTTAATAAGAAATTTATTTGATTTATTCACCTGAAATAAATTTTCCTTTTTGGCTTGAATCCCTTTAATATAACACCTTTGATTATTTTTTGGGATATATAATATCTAAAACCTTTATATAAATCCATAACATAGAGTATATTACCATTCCTAACACTTAACACAAAAATTTGAGGTTTATAAATTAGTTCTAAAGGAATCAATCAAGCCTCATTGTAACTCTCAATCTATCAATTATGATCTAAAACATAAAGTATTGCATATAATAAGAAAATATTATTTATCCAATTAATTTTTTAAGAAATGATAATAATATTACAAAATTATAAAATATAGAAGTATAATTTATTAAAATAAATTTTAGGAAATTATAAAAGTATTAAACTATTGATAAATTAAAAAAATTATACAGCTTTAAAAGTGTAAATTACAATTTTATATATATTTAATTTAGTGCATAAAATTATAGACACATATAGAAGTATAATATTATATTTAATATATAATAAATATATATATTAAAGAAATATACATTATTTGAAAACCCTTTTAATAATAGAAAATTTTACTATTGAATATAATAATGGTTTCCACATAGTTTATAAAACCGTTATTTCTAACTATGTGACCCAAAAAAATATAATATTTTAAAACAATGAGCATAAAAAATGCCTAAATGTAAATAAATTATAATTATTTAAAATACTGTAAAATATTTAATGATAGTGACTCAAATTGTTACAAACTCGCCGCCATAACACTTTACTCCCATTGAAATCCATTTCCAAATGATGGAAGATGACAAATCACTTTAAAACATCAATGCCCTAAGAAAAATTAAGTGTCGTGGGTAATAAGAATATATTCTAATGAGAGAGACCATTAATAAAAAAATTCAGTAATACCAACAAATATAATCCTCATAAACAATCTGAAATCTCTAAGAGAAATTCTATGAATTAACATGGGAGACAAGGACTCACGAACACTCAATCCTATTATGGTTCCCCATAATTTATACATAATAGAAAATAGTGGGTATACAACAAGAACACACTATCTCTTTAAAATAAACAACACCGGGAATGAAACACATACCTAAAACATCCAACATAACCAAAATTATTCTACCAATAATAATAACCATATAGGAATGTAACATGAAAACTTAGTAAATCTCAACATCTATCAGGGAACCAGAATAAAAACACCTATTTACCCGGGCATGGATATCTAGGTCTCAAAGGTTCAACCCAACATTAAAATATCTAGATGGAATAAGTGTTTAAAAAGGAGAATAAATAATCTCATACCATAGAGTGGTAGGGAGTGATAGAGGCAATGGAGGGAGTGACGACAACAGGGAGAAAAGGAGATATGTAACCACACCCGTAGGGTAGGTATTGATGCTGATAGGGAGTGATGACCACAGAGTAGAGAGCGACGGAGGAAGGGAGTGATGTTTTAGGGTAGGGTGTGGTGGCAGCAACACTACATATCTATGAAATCTCGAAGGAGTGGAAGAAGGAGACTCAGTTATGGTTATTTTTAAACAACAGGGAAGACTTTTATCAGTGCTTTTAAAAAGCGCTGATAAAGAGTGGTTTTATCAAATTTTCTTTAGCACTAATAAATATCTCAATAAATAAGTATATTTATTATATAAATACATTTATTATAATTATATAAATATATTTATATAATAATAATTCTTTGTATTATTATAAATATTTATATAAATATAAATATTATAAATACATTTTTTTTATTAAAATGTATTCATTTCTATTTTATAAATATTTTTATATAATTAAATATATATTTATATATTTATATGATTATATATATTTATTAAAATATAAATATATTTATTCATTTACTAATATATGTATATATATTTACAAATTTATAGTAAATATATTTTTTATAATTTGATAATTATTTATATATTTATTTATTTCAAATTATACTCAAAAGGATCAAATGAGAGTTGGAAAACTAAACTCACATCCCCAAAATTTGTTATAAAAAAGTAAATAACAAGGTAATTTGTTGTGAGTTCAAAGAAGTGGCACATAAATCCACCAGTTGACCCACAAAATACATACAAAAATGAAGTCCATGTTCCCTAATACATCTTTTAAGATTCACCTATTCTTATTCCTATCACCATTGAATTGGAGGTCACCTCGACGCCTTGGATTTCTTCTTCTTCTCAATTAATTTGGGGCTTTCAATGTAGTGTATTCTTTGCACGATTCATCTTTACCACTTTCATTGGACTGATCTTCCACTAGGTCTTATTCCAATCCCATGATATGGTCATCACCATCCCTATTTGGATCATACCCAATCAGAGATTCACTAAAATCAGTTTCATCTACAAACATTCCTTGAATGGAAACCATATCCACATTAAAATTATCATTTGTAACCTTCATAGCAGGAGAGAGTGATATGCCGATCATATTATCCTTACACGGTGTCATAGAAACACCCATTCAATCAGCACCAAAAGTTGCCTCGCTACTACTGACAAGAGGCCTAGGGACATAAACTAGAGAAACACCATCACCTGGATCAGTAGATGAATTATGGTTCTCAGACACAATATTAGGTTAAGTACACCTCAATACCTTCATCTTCTGCTTCATTTGGACCTATGATGAACCCACCAGATCAAGAGGCTTCTTACACTTTCTTCCTCTAGACTTCAGGATGTTATCTTGATACAGGTCTGCAGTATCAACATCATCATCAGACCATTACATAATTTCTAAGGGATTTTCATTGTAATTTGGATCAAATGATACAACATCACCAACATGTGGTGTACTCCCATTATCACCCTAAAAAATATGAATATTATCATGAATATCACCCCTCTGATCACCAAATGCACTCTTGACAAGGATTTTATCCAGTGATTGAGCTCTGACAGCCTCCTTTTGACTATAAATTGACTGATCCTTACCCAATGTATCACTTATGACCTCATGAACCATGTCAAATCCATAATTTGACTCTCCAACCGTAGTAATTTTTAAGTTTATATTCATAGAGTAATACCCATTAATCTTATAGTTAGAACAAGCAATATTTAATTGGCAGTCATATTCTGAGTGCCCAATATTTTCAAATTTGTTAAAAAATAAAAGTATATTCTCATACTCTATTGAGATTTTAATAATTCTATTAGCAGTAAGAAATAAAATAGAGTTAGTAAGAATTGATCTATTATCAATTTCCAACAAAACTCTAGAAAATTCCCTCAAGAAAGAAATCTTAGTTTCTTTATCATGTTTAATTAAGACCCCTACTCTAGAAGTAATTTCCCCCAATAGTTGAGAGTGCCAAAAAAATTAGGGCTGATCATAGACTCGTATCCAAGTCTGAGTAAATAGGTTTTTTCATCAAGGAAATTTTAAAAATAGGATCCCAATCCTGGATCCTCAAAATTACATGTTTAAGGGGTATGAATCCTAAACCCATGCATGAAATTTGAGCTCAATAGATGAAAAAATTATGGAAATTACATTTACTAACCAAGGTGATCATTCACTTACCAAATCACCAAAATTGAAGAAGTGGCTTCTTTATATCTTCGATCTTCAACTGATTTTCTTTCCTTGAGAAGTCAGCCTAGCCAAAATTGAATGCCTATATTCGTAAATATTTTCCGCAATCAATTGCTCATTTACTTTAATAATTAATAAATGTCCATTTTTTGTGATCCTAGCAGGGGTTGCCTTCCATGAATCCATGAAATATAGAGTCCTCAATTTGTCTAAAAAAGAGACATGATAACTTTATTTAGATCTTCATCTACTAAAAAATCGTAGAGGCATCGAAAGCTGGAGCCGATATCTTCTTCCGATCATCCGACTTCAAAGGTCCAAAAAAAATAAAACAGATTAAAAAATCCATTGGATTGGGAAGATATCGATCACCAAAAACATAAACACCATGATGGCCTACAACTTTCTCTAGTGACATCACAACATCAACCAATAAAAAATAAAAGATCTTTCTAAATATAATTATAAATAAATATTTTTAAAAAATATTCTATATGATTATAAATATATATATATAATAAAATATCATGGCCCCCACTACTTTGAAATATTTATATAATTACATATACTTATATCAATATATCAATATATATAATTATAAATATAATAACTATACTTGTTATTAAAATATATTTATTACAATTTTATAATTATTCAAATGAATATTAATATCTATATTTATATTATAATTGTAATTATAAATATTTATATGTATTTATATGTAATTATGAATATATAATTATAAATATAATAAATATATTTATTATTTAGATATATTTATATAATATTGGACCCTCGGGAAAAGATGAAATGAGGGTCCCTCATGGTGGTTCTATTGTGGGTGCCAGATCTCACTGCATATTCTCTTCTTTGAAAGAAGGTTCTTTGGATCATAATGTCAAGAGGAATGGTACCACAGATATCATTGAAAATGATGATGAAATACATGAAAGGTATAAATGATCATTGAAATTTAAATTATTGTGTAGGTTATTCTACCAATAGGGTGTCATCCTTGGAAGGTCTAGGACCTTTCATGCCGCATCTCCTTAGTATATGGCTTCAACAATTGGATGTTTGTAGTGATGGTTTGTTGGTAATATTACCTCATTTTTTCCTTTGGAGGACCTTAAGATGAAGGTATGCTATCATGTTTTAATAGCTATAAATTCATGTTGGTTGATAATTCTAGAATAGGATCCCAATTCTCACATTTATCCATCGAAAACACTCATGTGTGTGTTTGTGTAAGAATTTCTGGTCTCAACAGGATTTTATGGAACTCAAAATAAATTCTATCATCACCTCAGTGATAAGTATACTAATAAAGATGTATAAGGCTAAGGACGAAGCTTGGTATGGGTTTTTTTCATGTTTCGATTGAAGTAGATCTAAATTATACTTTAATTGATTGGGTAATGTTATATATTGATGATGATGATTTTAATCTAAAATTTTTCTATCAAAATCTTCCTCTATTCTACTCAAACTTCAAGTCTATTGGTCACTCCAAAAATATGTGAATGTTGAATTTTTTTTCTACATGGTGTGTTCTAAAAAAGGGTAACGTGACCCCAGGGATTGTGGAAGAGGCACTACAGGTAAGCTGTATAGGCATTGGGCATGCTGGTGGGACTTAACCTAGCCCGGAGCAGCCGCATTTGGCTGTTGAAGTATGTGGCCATGATTCCAATTTGGTTGTCAAGGATAGGAGGTTGAACCAAAGTTTATTTCAACATAGTGTGTTGGTTTTGAAGGATAGTGAGCTAGTGAACATTCATTTTCTTAGTAAAACACATAGAAATTAGGCTAATATGGGGGAGGTTTCCACTCAATCCATGAATTTTCATGATCAGACTGCACAAGAATAACAAATCCAGGATGAAATTGATCAGAAAATAATGAAAGAGGACAAGATGATTGTGGCTAGTGGCCATAAAGATAATGTAAAAATAATGGAGTCCAATTTATTTAGATATGACATGATGTGTAAAGTAAATACATGTAATGAGGGACAGTTTAAATGTAATTTGGTGAAGAGCATGGGTAGAGTGGCAAAGAGGTCCTCTATTGTGGGAGATGTTTCAAGGTTGCATAGATCTTTAGTTTCTACCCATGACACTATGGAGACCAAATCAGATCTTATAGAAATGGTTTTACTTTTCTTGACATCCTTAACAGGTCTTAGAGAAGGGAGGCGTATTGGGAGGAATTTGAAAACCCACATCAATCAGCGGGCCCAGTTCTAGTTGGAGGATAGTATCTCTAGCCTTTTTTGGATCCCAACTCACTAGATTACATGACTGGGGTGGATGATAGGTCGTGAAAAAAAAATACTTAAAGGAGGGGTCACCATCCGATAGGTAGAGGTTGCGGTCGATCACAAAGATGGCTTCATGTCTACTTATGGGATGATGTCTTCTTTTCCCTTTATGGTTGTGGCATGTCACTTGCTTCCTTTTGTTATATCCTTTTGTACCTTATCTCTTCTTGATTTTAAATAAATTTTGGGTCCTTGGGATATAACCCATGGTCTCTACTGTCTGAAAAAAGTATTTATTTATTTATAATTATAATTATAAAAAATATATTTATATAGTATTTATATATAATTATAAATATATTTATATAAATATATATATTTACTAATATATAATCCTAAATATTCTAAATATATTTATATAATTATGTATATATATATGTTTATTATAATTTTATAAGTCTTTATATAAATATATACTTATTTATAATTATAACTATAAGTAAAAAAATTATTTTATAATTTTAAAATTACAAGAAACATATTTATGATATATATAATTTTACAACTCTATATAATCAATATAATTATTATAATTTTATAATTATTTAAATATATATTTATTTGTAATTGTAATTATAATTAAATAAATATTTATTTGTTTATAATTATAATTATAAATAAATATTTATTTAAATAATTATAATAAATGTATATATAATAATTTTATAATTAAAAATATATATATATATATATCATTATAATTATAATTAAAAATAAATATTTTCGTATAGTTATAAATATATATATATATAAATATATTTATTTATTAATATATAAATATATACATTTATTAATACATAAATATGAATTTAAAATTTATAATAATTTTATTTATTGTAATTTTATAATTATTTAAATATTTTTATTATAATTTTAAAATTATCTGTGAGAACATAAATATGTTTTTCGTTATCGCATGAATGAAAAGTATAGATCATAAAAAATGAGTCATCACATACATGAAAGCATGAATAATAAGGGTGTCAATGTATAAATAAACATTTCATGAGTCATGAATACGTAACATATGCATGAGTCCTCATAAAAATAGGTAATATGACATTTAGAACATATATAGCAACCTAATAATGTCAACAAATAAATTTACGATCATACCTAGTGTCAATTACATTCACGTATATCAATATATGAACATAAACATGTTCATGAATATCATCATTTTCTCATGAGATATATATTGACTCAATTCATTGGATAAAAATATTTAATTATATATATATATAATTATAAATATATAATTATAAATACAATAATTTTTTTATTATTTTTAAAAACTTATTATAATTTTATAATTACATAAATATATAAATAATTTAATTTGTTTATAATTTTATAAAAAAAATTAAACATTATATATATATACTATTATTAAAAAATTTATATTAAAATATCATATTTATATTAATTTTAAACATGCATTTTTTATTAATGTATATAAGTAAACATTATTTTTGAAAATAAATATAATAATTTTTTATATATTAAAAATATTTTTTTATTAATGACATTTATTAGTGCTATAAATGGCGCTCATAATGATAACATTTATCGGCACTTTTAGCTAGCATGGGAAAATGAGATTCTTTTATTAGCACTTTTTGTTTAGCGATGGTAAAATTAGCACTACCCTTACGCTGATATGTGGTTGTGATATATGTGAGTCATATTTTGATAAGATATATGTAAATGGGTATTTTCTACATAGCTATGGTGTTTCAAGAAATTGGAGGACAACTGGATGTGAAAAAATAAGCAGATATGATATAAGATATGTCTGGAGATGAAGTATATAAATACGAGGCAGTTGTTTTCCATTTAGAGGATCAAATTTCAAGAAGTCTTGTTTGGATAAAACATTGGTTGGCGACTATATTTTCTCTTAGGTTTTTATTTCTTTTATTTTCATTTAAACCTATCATGGGTATCATGAGAGGAAGACTTTCTTGTTTTAGGTTTTAATATATTATGGGAATTGATTTTATAAAAGTTTTATTGGTTTTATGAATTCATGATGGGATATTGCCTTTATTCTTTTATTCATTGTCCCTTATTTATTTCTCTATTGCATGAACATTGTTTTAGGGGGTTTGAAAGTAGGATTTAATTTCTCCCATCAATATGACCCTATCCATTACCTTTGAGTGTTATGTTGATTTTAGTTTGATTTATATACTATTACTTCCAATAATACCATTAAATTAGTCTTAATTATATATTTAAACATGGTTATGGGTTACCCACTTCTTTTTTAGTCCAAAGTACCTAACCATTAGAAATGTTAATTTTAGGAGAGTAGGGAGTATCTACCTGGACTAAGGTATTCACTAGGACATAATTCTAATAACTTCATGATTTTTATGTGCATGTTTTCTACATTGTTATTTCATGAGCCTAATCATGACAATTTTTGGTGCACCTCATCTCACTTGGTTTATATTGGGATAATTATTGTGTCTTTTGTAATAAGTTATAGTCCTTTATATTTATTTCTATGTTGTTCCATTCCCTTCTGGTTTCAACCAAGGGATCCAATTACCTATACTAAATGAATAATTAGTTGGTAGGTAGTTTAATCATTTAAATCTTAATGTGGTTTACTCATAATAAAAAATGAAACCCTATAAGAAACCGTGTTTTTTTCATCATTTATATGGACTAGGATAATAACTTTAATTCAATAAGTTATGAAAATTATTTTCCCCACTCTTTTCTATTTTATTATTTTGCTTTGGTTCTTTTCCTTTTTTTCTCTTTTATGCTTGTGTAAATTTTTTGTTGTGGTGGTTGGAACATATTTTATCTTGTTTAATGAAACTAACTCCACCATAAAAGTTATATATCTTTCACATAAAATAGATGAAAATAAGGATAATATTTAAATAATTAAAGGGAAATATGGGCCACAACCATACCTGATCCATGATGAGTCACGAATCTTTTACAATGGATTTATATTCAATTAATAATTACATGATTTATAAAGGATGGTAGAGGAATCTGAATAACTCCGGGAGGAAACCAAAGATAAATCCATCATCATGGCTATATTCAAGGGAAATTATTTGGAATAATATGAACCTAACGTCTCCATATATGACACCTTCATCATACATGGGTTGAATGATAAATAAGAAAGATAATTCTCAAAATAAAAATAAGAATGATAGGTGTTTATATCTACTAAATTGATAGTAAATTTACTTGAAACATTTGAAGAGTAGATTGAAGAAGAATAAAATGATGATTAAGAGGTAATGACCTCTTAAAAACAATTAAGAATCTAAAAAATTGATTCTATAAGAAGTGTAGGAGGAGTACTACATGATTTAGATAAACCATGAGCTTCTTCTCAAATCCTTAAGTTTATCTGAATTATTTTTTTCTCCATTAAAAATTATGAATACAATCACAATCATGAAGAAAGGAGCTATGCAATATTCAATACAAAATCTATCTTGGATCAATTTGGACTAGGTAACTCTTTTTGTTACTCTTACCATGTAATTAAAATACCTATGTTCAATATAAATGACCTAAATCAAAATCAATTTATGGGAGACACCATTATATTTTTTATTACCCATTAGCACATTAAAAATTAGTTTATAATTTATATTTAGTTTTAGGTAGTATTTTCAATACCCTAAAACGTTTTGTGCATAAATTAATACACCTTATTATTTTGACTTCCTTGTTTTATTTTTTAATTCCATGACCGTGAAAATGTAATAAAACAGGAGAGGAAAGGATAAAATGTTCATGAAATAATGGAAGTTGTGTTTTGATGACTTATTACATTACCTACTCTAAATTGTTTCTAGAATTCTGTTTTAGGGTTATCAAAGACAAATTTATTTCCATGATTAGAACATTATTATAGTTTCGGCCTTAGATACAAGAGTTTCTTAGGAATCCCATGATTCCATGATTTATGATTCATTATTAGTATTATTTAAATAATAAGATAGGGGATTAAATGATTATATATTATGGTAGATATATAAATTTCATAAATAATAATTTGAGAGCTCTAGTTAATTTATGTATTTGAAATTCCCTTACATCTTACATACATTGATTTTATAAAATTCATTTTGATTAGTTTTTTATTATTAGTTGTTAAATGAGGGTTGTCTTAAACAAAATATTTCTCATTCTTGAGAGGATTATAAACCAATTTTTTTAAAATTATATCCAATACCCATTTATTGAAAAATTATCAAAAAAATTCCTAATATAACATTCATTTAATATGGTCAAACAAATGAAAGTATAATGAACATTTAAAATGATTGTGGTGTTTTTATTATTGATATCTTTATAAATGAGAAAAATCTTTAAATTATAATCCTTATTTTTAATATCATGAAATAAATGAATGAAATTAATGGACAGAAGCACATTATAATCTAGTCATATCATTCTTACTATACTCTTAGTGTTTTTATGATATTCAGTGGTTCAACTATGGGGAGAGGTTTATATGGTGTAAAGGTATGTACTTTATTGATAATAACAAGTTGGGGTAGTATCACTGGGTATTGGGAGAATGTTAATGAATTTATTTTATTGTGTTTTGTTGTTTACTCCCTCACAAAAATTGCTAAATCATTGAAAAAAAACCATTGTTGAACAATGTTGAAAAAACCTGATTTTGAAAAACAGATGCTAACAAAAATGACGGTGTATAATTCATTATATTTCAATGAAATATTTCTGATCCGTATAAGGATTTTTAATGTGGGTAGTGATGTTATCATTTGAAGAGGATTACTTTGAGTGATAATTTAATTTATAATCATTCAAAGTACAGTAGAGTTAAACCACCTTTTTAGGAATATATTGTTTTTTAGATAATTGACTTACTACATTAACCCTATAATTTATATAATATTTAATGAGAGGTAATCTAGAATATTTTTTTATATTTCTCTTTATAGGATGGATATTTAGTATTCCTTGCAAGATTATGGTAAGGAGCATGCCATTAGGGTTTGAGAACAACTCCATTTAATTTTTATCTAGAATGATTAGGGAAAATAATTTAAATTGAGAAAGATCACAACATAATATTCATGTTAATAATAAATTAAGATATTTTATTGAATATTGGTTGAAGATTCATTAATTTCAAAAGGGGAAATGTAAAAATCAAAATTGATTTGGTTTTCTGGAAAAGTTAAGATTTGAATACATTTTTTATGTGAATCATGAAAGTTATTTCCCAATTGATAATTATTTTTTTGTAAAGGCATTTAAATATTAATAATGTGGGATCCCTTTATGAAAATGTTCAGATTGTATGCTTGAGAAGACGTAGAATTCAAAGTATCAAGATATTAGATATCAAAATTTCATTCACAAATTTTTATAACCGATATCATTAATCTTGGTAATTTTATTGATAATTCTAGCCTGATATTTATTATTTTAATAAATTAAAATATCCAAGAAAATTAAAAATGAATTTTGGAAGAAAATTATACACACATATATAAATATTGAATAGATTTTTGATTAAGTGAAAAAATGGTTTGTTTAGGTGAAAAAGGGACGTTACATAGGCTATCCATGAGGATACATGGACTGATAAGATATCATTGTTGATAACTAGTGTTTTTAACACCTAGAAGCATATCATAGAACCATAAGAAGTCCTAGTGCATGTTTTTATATGTAATGAGATTCTGGATGGGGTGGTGTGGGGAAACTACTCTTGGATGCTTACAAATATAATTGATATATAAACAGGTTCCTAGATGCAATAAGAATCGATGTGGGATTAGAATATTTAAGAATTATTCATCACTTTCTCAGATACCATTGTTCCACTCACTATTATAATAAAGGCCTTTAATAGTTCTAACCTTTATCAATGGTAGAATCAATCAGTGATAAAGGTTCACTTTATCAGTGCCCTTTAGAGCAATCATAATGGGTAACATTTATCGGTGATTTTCTATAGCACTAATAAAAGGCACAATTTATCAGCGCTCATAAAGGGTAACATTTATCACTGCCTTATTTTTACAATTGATAAAGGCCCCAAATAAAATAAATTAGTTAAAGAAATAAAAAATATGAATGAGTTTATTAAAAAAATATTAAATTGTTTTTAATTAAATAAAAATTAATAAAAATGAATAAATTGATTAAATTGAATATACTATAAAAAAATTATAATTACTAATAAATAGAATATACTAAATATATAGATATAGGTAAAATTCAAATTAAAAAAAATAAAAAAATTAAATTAAGAAAAATGTTAAACATTTTATTAATGAAATAATAATTGATAATATTAATAAATAGTATATAATAAATATATATAGATATATATGTATATAAATATGATTTATATAATACAAAATATTTATTCTTCTTATTAAATAAGTCATATATTTAGTGAAGAATGGTTTATAATTAAGAATTAATTTGAATTAAAAATATTTTCTAATCGCCCCATGTAAGGGATATAATTCAATGTTATTTTATTTTTCAATGAATCAAATATCAAATGTGTGTTATACTGATTTAACATACATATATATGTAATTACTTCATTTTTATATACAACAAACACGCATAAATATTTATGCAATGAAGTATTATATAGAAACACATAAAAATAATATTTATTTAAATTTATTCAAATTTTAGTATTCATTTAAATTTTCATTATAAAAATATAAATTTTATATATCATGTCTTTAATCGGTAAATTTTATTTATTTATTCTCAATTTTATTATAGCTAGGTATTACTTCATTTTTAATATTTTGTATTTTTGGGGAATTTAAGCATTTTCTATTATTATTTTTGATATATTTGTTTACTATATTTTAATATTTTAAATATTCATTCACCTTTATTTCAATTTAAATAAATATTTTTTAATAATTCATATATAATTAATAAAACATATCCCTTTTTTCAATATTTTTAAAGTGTACTAATTTTTAAATATTCGATTTCACTCATTTTTAACATATGCATGCCCTTAAATTAAATATTCATTAATAATGTTAAAAATATATTTCTAAATAAATATTTATAAATGTATATCAAATATATTTATACATTTATAAATTTATAATTATAAATAAATAAATATTATGTTTTTAAAAAGTAGTCATACTATTATAAATAAATAATTATAAATTTATGACAAATTTTTTTAATAATGGATATATTTACAATGTTTATATTTATATTTATTTATTAAATATATATACATTTATATATATGTGTAATATAATTGGAGGACAGAGGAAGGGGAGAAGACTCTCCTATCGAACCCTAGCAATTCACTCACCCTAAACCATCCGTGAATCTTCAACCTCTACTCATATCTCCCGATTCACAATAATGTATGGATAAAATTGCATCCTACAAAGGGAATAAAAGTGACTTTTGTAAGAGAATAATTTTTTTCTTCTTTTGATGGTTTCTCTGGAGGTTTTTTCATCTCGATATCAGACAAGGTCTCACAAAGAATCATCTGAAAGGGCTTCATTAGGAATGTGTTAGCTTCAGATATTACCATCTCAAAAAGGATTGATACATGAAAACATTTGATCATCACTCAAATTTTGTTAATGGAAGGTATGAAACCATGGGAAATCCATGATTTAGTTTCTCAATTAGCTTCTGTTTTTTGGTTTTCAAAGATCAAATTTTTTTTGCACGGGAAAGGATATTTTTTCATATCTTATTCCCCTCTGTGGAACTCAAAGGAAAGGCATAGAGCAAAGGTTTAATCAACCTTCGACCGGGAATACTAAAAATTCATGAGTAGAATATTAACTTTAATCTCAATGAGTTTAAGGATACTTTTGCATTGGTTTGGATCAAGATACATGACCTAAATTGGGTTTTATAGAACCCCAAAATTCTTTTTGATATTACATATACAGTAGAAATTCCAATAAGAATGGATAATGCCACTGAATATGTTAGTTTTGGTGATATTTCTAGAGCTTTAATGGAAGTTGACTTCAATACTACATTGATTTATAAATTAATTCTATATACTTCAACTGATGACAATAATTTTCAGATTGAGTACGAGAAGACTACACCATTTTGTGATTCCTATTGGATTATTAGACACTCCAATTCCATATATAGGATGATATTGTCCACCCCATTTTCCAATCTAAGGGGCATGATGGGCTGTGTCGTTGTAAGATAGGATATAATTGGATTACTTAAGGTAAAGAACACCAGATTAAGCTAAATTGTGAAAATAATCTCAACTTAGATATCAGGATCCCAAATCCTAGGGGAAATATCTCGGTTGATAAGGGGTCCTCTCATTTAGCTACAAATAATCTTCATGAAGGTCCTCAGAAGAGTGGATGTCCAAACCGTTATACAATGGACCAAAAGGAAAAATATAAATTTAATGTAAATTAAAAAGACCACCCTTCATTGGCTAACATTATTGAAGAACACTGCTTAATAGTGGATGGTTTCTCATTTAAAGATGCTTTGCATAGAGGTTTATAGGAAGAAAATTATAGTGAATAATCTGATCTAGTAAGGATGATAGAGAGTCTGATTCACATGATTATGTGGAAACCAACTTTTGGAAAAAGAAATGAATGAACTCTTTATATAACCAAAAAGTGAAATCTAAGGGTGAAGTTTCTTTCTCTTTCAAACCCAAGTGAAAATAATGCACTTTTGTGCTTGTTTTAGGACAGAATACTCAGACTATTCCTGGTAATATTTTGATCTCTAATAAATCGGTCTCCACATTTCATGTTATAGGAAACCATGCTGGGATAAAATATATCCCTTTGAACAAGATGGCTAGTGTCCACAACATTCAGAAGCCTATGACTCCTCCAATTTGTGAACTTATCCAACTACTGCTCATGGGATTGAATCTGTTTTGAACCCATCAAGCACTGAGAGTTCCAAAACTGCATGTACTATTACACCAAATAATTATGTGGGTTATTTGAATAGAAATTTTGGCATGAAATATTCTGCACAAGAAGGTCTCTCATATGCCAAACAAGGGCTTCTCCTGTTACAAAAAATAGACCTAATACTACTGTGATTGAACCTATCCAAACCACTGATCATGGGATATAAACTTGGTCTGAATTCATCAGCCACTGAGAATAACAAAATATAATGTATAGTTTCACCACATAATTATGTGGTAGATTTTAATGTCAATGTTGACATGCAACATGCCACATAGGCAGGTGTCTCTTATGCTAAACAGGGGCTTCTCTCCCTTGTACAGGCTAGTCCTATGGAAGAAATAGAGATCCCCATTGGTTATGATAGTGTCAAAGTGGCCTAGGTGAAAGATTATCATTTTATTGGGAATATGAATGTTGATATACATCTCAATACTCACTCTCTATGAAAAATAAAAGCTAATTTTTCCACTAAAGTCCATGGACTGTAGGTGAGGCCAAACATGAAGGTTACTACTTACAATTATTTTGAGATTCTTACTTCCATAAGTAGTGACAAGGATAGAGAGAATAATGAATGATGAGTATCAAGTAAATAATTGGTTGTCATCAATGTTGATGATGGACTTATATACAATAAAGGTGGACCTTAGATTCATGCCAAAACATGGATAAGAGGACAACATCCTCATGGACGTGGTGGATGCACCTCTCACCTTAGTATGAGCACCCTCTCTCGAGCTGCTTAGTTGTTGTTTTTAGATTATCTGTACTTTAACTCTATGCTTCACTTTCACATCCCTTTAACTATTTTCCATTTCAATAAAGGGGTTTTTGAGCCTTAAATTTTAAAATATATATATATAATTATATAAATACATATAATGATTTTAAATATATAAATATATAAATCTTTGTTTAAAGTATTTGTATAATTTTAAATAAGTAATTATATATCTAAACAATGAATAGATTTACTATATATATTTATGTATATATATTAAATATATATATTTATATAAATATATTTATAACTTTTTATTTACAATTTATAAATCCACTATCAGCGCTAACGTTTTAACACAGATAATGATTCATTTTATCAAATATTTTTTTAGCACTAATAAATTTGTATTTTATTAGTGTTTGTTAATTTAGCACTGAAAAAATGATCTTTATCATTGATTTTTTGGAAGTGTTGTCCAGGTGTCCTGATATATTTAAATAACTCTAACCAGTCTCGAAGCAGTCGCGATATCTGAAGCTTTCTATGGAAGTCATCTATTGTCAGTGCTCCTCCTCATTTAATCCAAGCTTGAATCGATCCATGAATAAAGGATTGAAAAATTACAAGGCACAAAACCAAGGCTCAAACGATTCAAGGGTATAAATATCCAAGGCTTGGAATGAATTACAGGTATGGTGATATCTCTACTTTCTCACGGAATATTCAAAGCTTCAATCAAAGGTATGTTATTTTCTTCTTCTACTCACTTATTAATTATGTATATGGTGCTTAACTAATACTGAAATATGATTAATAAGTGAACATTTAGTGTGTCTTACAACTATGTTTACTATTAGAAATCACTATTTTATTGTGTTCTTTTTTAATATGGTTTGGGGGGTTCTAGTTATGGTTTGTGAAGGTTATTTTTGGGGTGGTGGAATGATTTGGTTGTGATGGCGGGGGTCTAATTGATTATTTTTTTATCATTATGGTAGTGATATGGCTGGTTGATCCATAAAGGAGATGGTTTCAAGTATTACAGTAGAAATGGAATGGGTGTGGTGCCTATTGGTATGGGATTGAATAGTTGTTGATGTAATATTATAAGGGCTTGGTGGGATTGAGTCTCAGTTTTAGTTTTCGTGGATCATGGTTGTATGAATAAAATTAATTTTGTGAAATAGTATGGAAAGTGGTGAGAAATGGGTTAATTTTTGAACTAATTTTAAATTTAGGTTAAAATAAAATATGTGAAGACTTTAATGAATATGAATAAGTAAAAAAAATGAATTGAAAGTGAAAAGTGGATAAATGAATAATAATGATGAATCTAGAATTGAATATTGATGTGGTTACATGGTAAGTTGATAATGATGTGTGTGTTCAGTTCGTAGTCTGGTATAGATGTCTGGTATTTTTGCTTTCAGTTGTTGGTTCAAGGTAGCTAGGTTATGTGGCTTAAGAAATTCAAGGTAATGAATGAAAATATTATTGTGAATTAACCATTATGTTGGGATTTTGTGAATTATTATATAATATCTATTTTCATTATATTTTATAAAAATTGCAACTTGAGTTGTGTAACCTTTCCAATAACCATATGAGGTAATAGTTTCAAGTGGTTTTCTCTAATATCCATGTTATAGAGGAACAAATGGATAATTTCTCCATCATCCCTTCTCTCTATTTAGACATAATATTGGTTATAAAAGATCAAGGTTTTAGTGAAATATATACAGGATAAAAGGGTATGATTTACTTGTATATATATGATGGATGACATGGTTCTGAGGTTATGATGTGTAAATTGGTGGGGCATGTATGATAGGATGAGGGCACATGAATTATTTCATTCAGGTTCACGATGTTTTACTATGATAATGATGTGATGTTCAGCTGTGATGTAGTATGAGGTAGTGGATATTTGGTTATGGATATAATATGATACATGGTTATTAGGATTTTTGATATATAAGGGATTGAAGTCTAGGATATAATCCATTGAGGTGTAAGACTGACCAAATTAGTGGGAAATTCGCTATGGATGTCCCATTCAAATATATGCCTTTTATACTATATTATTATACCTTTTATAAAGATTTAGTGAGTGAGCCTTGAGGATATTGTCTTTTAGTATACCTTTATAGGTTTATAAGGATCAATTTACACTTAATCAATATAGTGAAAATAATAATAAGCCTCACTCCCAAGATATAACATGATTGAAATGGAATCTGTGCTTTAAAAAAATAAAGAACGCATATATACCTTTTACAAAAGTGAATCTACTAATAATTTAAACATAGTGGTTTTTTTAATATACCTTATAGGCAGCTGAAGGAAACTATCATTTGAGATGTATCCATGGGTTGAAAGAATCACCCAATGTTCAAGTGGGATTAATTCTCTCTAAGACTAGATAATTACTCACTATGTAAAATAGGAGGAAGAATAGAGATTCCCATTGAGAATAATCAAGACAATGATTAGGAAAGCTCACATATCCATCCTTGTGGGAACTATGACTTTTTATACCCTTTAGAGATACTCCCCTAGTGTTGATACATTTACTTTTATGTTCCAAGTATATTCATTTGGTTAAAATTCTATGTAACTGTCATCTATGTTTGTAGAAAATCTAAAAAATCCTTCATTCAACTGTTTAATTTGTCACATGTTCAATAAGGTTTACTCAATGGTGGAAATTCATCATCTAATTTTAGTTATGCTGATTCATCTCACTTAAAATCTATTTTTGTAAGAGTGGGTCTTATCCCCTTTAACTTAAAACCTCTATATCTTCTATAATTAAAATTATTTGTCTCCTTAGGACTAAACTTTTATACTATGTGCCAAAAATAACCATAGAACCCATAATTTCCATGAAAATGAAATTTCATTATAAATCATACTCATCGTCTACTTGAAAATAATTTTCTAACCTATCTAGACATAATTATTGAATCAATTTATCAACTATGAATTTTGAGATGTTTTAAAAATTTATATTTAATAGGTATATTATTTTTCTAAAATTATTTTTACCATTCCTTATATATTTTAAATAAAATTCAAATTATTATTTTGAGATTTTTTCAAATTTTTGATATACCATTAAAATTAAATGTAAACATTCCTTAGGTTGTTACCCCACTTCTTCCAAAAAATAGAAAGAAAGTTTTTTAATTCTATATATGTTGGAATATTTATTATAAATTATTTTTATGTATTTATAATTTTAGGTCAACATGTATTGGTTCCACCCCTAGGAATCTATAATTACCATCCATGTATATTAAATAAATCTTTATTTATTAGAATGTTTTATCAACACATTTTTATATCTTCTAGTTTGTGGAATGAATGTTTATTACTATTTTTTATCATGTTTTGGTTTCTAATTAATCGTTAATTGACTATATTATATTTTCATTTGATTAGGGGATTTAATAAAGACTTTATGGACCATTTTAATATAGGAAAGACTACTCTTAGTTAGAGGATTGAAACTATTAAATTTGGGTTTTCTCTTATAAATATATAATTTATAGACACCCTAAGAATTCATATATCATAACATATGATGAGACCCCTTGAATCGCAGATAAGAACATCATTTCCCCCCAAATCTCATATTCAATCGGCCATGAGTTAATAAGTAGTTCCAATTGTGTAATTCTCACAAATGGGTGGAATTACCCCTTTTAGAGAACACATTTGAGTAGAACTGTCATCCTCATCAGTTTCATCCCATGAATAGTTATTATTAAAAAAAATTACTTGAGACTCATCCCCCATATATTTCATGTTTTTTGTAATACTCTAAGCAGTAGTCATCCCATGGATGACTACTGCTTACAGTATTTCAAGAATCATGGGTTAATGTCCACAGTAGATGGAAGATGAGTGTCAAAAAACAAAATAGAATGATAACTATTCAGGAGATGAGATAATGAGGATGAAAGTTGTCTATAAAATTCATGTTTAGATGAACTCATTTGATAAAACCTACCTAGTGGATTAATTCTTTTCTTAAATTCCATTACCCATTTTCCTCAAATAATACTGAAATTATTTGAAATAATCAAAATTTGAGTTTCCCTTATTATAATTACATATAACATTAAACTTTTACAATGAATGTGTTATGAGTATTTATTTATTTATTATAAAAAATGAGTTTCTTATGAACAAAATAGGATAGATATGAATAAAAATTAGAGTCATGCTGGTCGTTTTAAAAAAGAGAGTATAAATTTGGAGTTATTGATTTCATCAAGTTTTCAATATAGCATGAATATGTCCCTTCTCAAATCCTTTTTCTATTTTTTACATTGTTTTTAATCAAGAAAGTTTTTTCTAAAAGTTTCAGAAGAACATTTGATTAGTCACAGAATAGTTCAAAGAAATAAATGTTAGACTAAACATGGGAAAAACTGAATGTCCACACCAATTTAGATGATACAACAGTTTATGGATCAATTGATATGAATACCAGGGTAAATGATGATGGATATCACAAGGAAGAAATGATAATGGAAATTTAAGATGACCTTCTTGATTGCCCAAATTTTTTTAAGAAGTTAAATATCTATAAAAATAGACCGTTGTATACTGGTTGTAATTAAGAAACAACATTTTTCATATGTATCGATGTCATATAATTTGAAATCTATTAGTGGATGGAGTGACATGGGATTTATATAACTACTTGGTCTCCTGAATGATATTCTACCAGAAGAAAATGAATTGGCATGTCAAACATTGGATTCTAAACAAATTCTATGATCAATGGGTATGATCTATAAAAAATACAATCTTATCTAAATGATTTTTTGGTCATTGTAGGACACTCAAGAGTGGGTTAAATGAGTTCCTATAAAAATTTCTATATAAAATAATTATTAAAAAAAATCCCACAATGTAAAATCAAATATGGACTAGTTTACCAGAGTAGAATATTTATAAAAGATTTGATTGTTTGAAATATTTCTCAAATATCGATTAGTTTCCACATAAGATAATATGAATTTCTATTTAACTTTTGAAAAAATTATACTAAATAATATTCTAATATAAATACTTTCTAATATTAACTATCAAATTTAAGTTATTTTTTCTAAAATAATTATAAGAATAGATAAAACAAAACATGAAGGCACACCGAGAAAGTAAAAAAAAAGTGGTTTAGTCTCAAGTAGAGACATAGTCACATCCATTTAATGATAACCTGACACCAATAAATTTATATAAATAAATTTTATACAAACCATAGATCTGGGTAACCAAGAAAATATATAGTTTTCTATGTTAAAAATACATATTACATGGTTTTTTTTGGGAGTAAAAATTAAAACAGGCCACGCAGGGACCTCTTCCATTGTTATTCATTGGAGTGTAAGGTGTAAAAAAGATAAGTTTGTGAGAATATCAATGCATCTTCAAGTTTGGCACATGATTCAGTATGTGTTTATATAACAGACACACACACACTACTCAAAATGTAAATAATGTACACAGGAATAAAAATAAAATTAATATAGTGTTTAGAAAGCTCTTTGTGATGTGCTATGTAGCTTCTGGACTCCATAAAGATGGTATAAGTGAATCTGGAGTCGACTTATAGAAGTAGAAAACAAAATAGAATGTTATTTTTGATTCAATCATCTTTTTCCAGTAAGGTAGATGCTTCCACGAAGTGTTTTTCTCTTCTATGTTTTTTATTAAAAATGTTCATGGCATTTTGGTTCACAGTAATGTATTCATATATGTATAGTATCTGGCTCTTTTATTTTTTATCTAGGGTGTTTGAGATCTCTCCTTCACTTCTTGTATATATGTGTCTACAACTTATTGATCAGGGATGCACTTTATACATGTCAACCAACATGGAGCATGTTCTCGATCATGTGTTTTCACATCGTACCTCGTATTGTTCTCTAATTATGTCATTAATATTTTTGGCAAAAAACTATTTAATAAAATCTGTAGCATTAAATAACACAAATATGTTTGTTCATAGTAAGTTTTAATTTATTATATAGATTATCAGTGTCTTAGTCTATCAGCATCTTAAAATGTTGATATCTTAGACTGTCAGTGTCTCAAACTGTAAGTGTATCATATTTTTGGTGAGTCATGATATCAGTGACTCTTGTTGTCAGTGACTCAACTATTGGTAGGACAAGTATCAGTGACTTACACTTATCCAAAATCTGATAACATATCTTATGATAAAAATTCTAAAACCCCAGGTCTAATATTATAAGTAAATAAGTTTAAACACAGTGGAACTTAATAAATCATAATGAAGCATGATTTGTTAGCATTAAAACTAGTGGAGGCCAATAATCTCCCCAATTTGATGCTTAGAAATCATAGAATTATATACAACAATTGTTAATTTATGATTATCAAAGTTAATTATTCATAACATATTATATACACCATAAGAGAAGAAATTATCATAAGAGATAAAATTTTTAGGGCACACACAAATATATTTAAATATCACTTATTAATCATTATTTTTAAGCTAATGTTCTCTTTTAATTTTATGCTCCATTTTATCTCTTCCTCAGATGTATGCCAAAAGAATTCTTTCCATTTTCGGATTATTTAAAAGGAAACAAAGAAGGGAAAAATAACACAAAATGAAATGAAAAATAGATCCATGATATTTCATCCGTCAAGAAGTACATGAGATTACAACATATCAAAACAGATCCCTATCAAAGTGTGATCCAACTTTTTCTTGGTCACATCAGAGTCCATCACTTATTTTCTAAAGGAAAAGTAAGGAGTGGTAGGATCATGAGGTGAAGAATTAGTAGTGGTGGAAGGAACAGTTAGGGTACAATAATATGGTTGAGGAACACCTTAAATACATAAGGAGCAAGGCTTGGGCTATAAGATGGTGGAGGACATGTAAGTTCATGATGGATGACATGTTGAATTTGGATAAGAGAATGATTAGGGGTTATAATCAAATGGATAGACAAATAAGTAGAAGGATGTAGTATAGGTATGAGAGAAGCAGATGATGGAGAAATAAAGGATGTACACTTATGATGTGGGTTGTAATTCAACAGATTGATGAAGTCCTTGATGATCTAACCACCACAATCCATATCCTTTTCAAAATCTTCCTTATTTTTCATAAACTTGTTAAGGGTAAGAGTGAATTATTTAAGCATATTGACATGATTTTTTAAGGCTTGAGTGACTGAAGGTAGCCTCAAATTTTCCACCAAATACTTAAAATGACCAGTTAGAATATTCTTGGTGTACATCATCTTAAAATAGAAGTCTAACTTCTTGGATATTTCCTTCTGAGCATTAGTTTCTTCTTTTGAAAATAATCTCACCATGTCATGAACATGGTCACTATTATTCCTGATCTTACTAGGGCTCTACTAACCAGTGATAGCCCTCATATTCTAATGCTCTCCTCGATCCATAGATCTAATCATCTCAATTTCTGTAGAATGAACAATAGGAGCAATAGAAGTGGAGACACCATGCACTATATCTCAAATATCTAATATCAATTGGTTCACATCAAGAGTAGAAGTCTGAGGATGATCAGTAACACTCCTATAAGTTTCATCCTCAAAAATTTTCACCACTTTAAACAAGGATGACCTATAATCAATTGTGATACTATTAATGACCAAAACCAAAATAGTCATCTCATTCCACATAATATGATTACCAAGGGCAATGGCTTCCAGAACTTAGACCAACTAAGGCTCAACCTAAGGAACATCTGTTTCTATGATCAAATATATATCTCTTTAATTATGTCTTGGAATTGAAGAAGGTGGATTTGAATAGACAGATCTAACTACAACAAAAAATTATTATTCAAAACCATCAAGATCATATTTGGTGACATATTCAACATATTATAAAGCATCCATTGTAATGGAAGTAGGGGAAGGAGTATTTTTCCTATCCTCTGAATCAGGATACTCCAATCCAAAAGTCACATATCCAGGATTTCTCCCCTATATAGGAACAACAATTTCATCCAAAGGAGAAAGGAAATAAACCTTTTCTCTCTTAGCCTATCTGCCTCCCTCAGCTAATTTCCTCTTTCTAGAATAGACTAACACTCCCACTGGAGTCACTGAGACTTACCTTATAGAAGGAACCTCAACCTGAACATGGACATCAAAATCCCTTTCCTCAACCCCAACCTGTTACGAAACCTCATGATATTCCAAAATTTGTTCATGTTCCACTACAGGAGTTTCAATAGGACTATCATTCTTAGTAGGATCTAATGTAAGATTAATAGGATCAACACCTGGACCTTGTTCATCACCATCATGATTTGATCCACCATCAGATTCATCAATTCCTTCTTCCTCATCACTTCTATCTTTTTCACTATCACATTCATTATCATATTCTTAATTTTCTTCCTCATCTCTATCACCAAATGTTTCTTATTATTCACTTACACATTGTTCTTCTTCACCATTTGACTCCTCATCACTATCAGATCTACATTAATACATATAATCAAATGATTGTTTAGTCTTCTCACTATCATCCTTAGAAATAAGTGGGTTTTAGAGGGTAGAGGTCTAGGTGGAGTTGTAGGACAATAAGTCATCCTATCTAGACATTCAGAAATGTCAGGATGACACCGATCATCTATTTGTGATTCAACTCCTTGAGTTGTCTCATATAACTCTTCATCTGAATATACAACCACCTCATCTGGTCCTAGACTAGGGTCTACCATATTTCTTGTCCTAGAGATATTCTCAACTAGATGGAAATATTCATACAACTTGTCGTTATCCTCAACCCACATCTTATTTCATGGGTTCTAATTAGTTATCATCTTCTTATAGATAACCTTGTTTAGATAGAAACCATCACAGGATGAAATTGTCTCTTCACTATCATTCACCAACCCATTAGATTTCAATATAAAAGAGATAATCTTTTGACAATACAATGAGTTTGTCTTGCAGTAGGGTTTGATCATACCAATGAACTGAACCATAAAATATCTAAAAAAATTAATCTTATGACCTTTCTTCAATATATATAATAAATAATATTCCAGTTACTTGAAGGAGAAAAATTCATTTTTCCCAGTACATAATTGATGCTGGATGAATTTGAATAAGTGAACGCACTCACCATCACGATCTATAGAAATAGGCCTCATATGCTCTTAATTTCTTATCAACTAAACTAATGCTTACTCGTAATAGAAAAGATCACTATTTGTAGGATCACTTCCTTGATGTTCATCACATAGACCCTCATGGGGTACTTAAAAACATTATGCCCAATGATTGTATAAAAGAAAGATTTTTTTCTCTTTATCCTCTACTTTATCCAAAAAAATTATAATCCTTCAAGAAAAAACTCATTATATAGGTAAAAATCATGCATTGTCCTCTGATTGTATGGTTTTTCATTGTTGTAGAACCACTCCAACCATCCTTAAGCTTGAAACATGTTTATCAGAATACACATACTTGATAACATACATTTGGAGTGCACTTACTTCTCAGACATCTCGATTCTTTTTTATAGTTTCTAGAAGAATAGGTTTAGGTTTTGGTTGCCTATATTCACATATATGCTTCTTGGATGGATGTGAATCAACCACAAATCCTTGTAATACATTCTTTAAATGATCCCTTGGGATTGTTTTGAAGGTTTTAGTTTGAGAGAGAATGGTAGAAGCTCAGGAAAGAAGGGTTCAAGGGTAAGAGTCTGAGAGTAAGAGTGTGAGGGTAAAATAAATATTAGATCAACCCTTATTTTATCATATATGGATTTTAAAATTAAAAATATGAAATAAGGGTTAAAATAAATATAAACAAAAAAACAATGCCATTTAAAATTCCATAAAGAGAAATAATTGTGTATCGATCGGTGAGACACATCGTTGAGACTTTTTGGTGAGTCACCACCGGTAGGTCTTATCAGAGGGTCATCAACTGTAGGTCCTATCAGTGAGTCAAGAATAGTAGTTTCTTAAAAATTGATCATCCCAAACTCATGTTTGATATATATCATCCTCTAAAAATTTAAAGTCTTAGTAAAAATATGAGCAAAATGATGTTCTATACCAATGAATTCTAGAATTATATCACTTTTCTGATAATGATCTCTCAATAAGTGATGTATCACATCAATATATTTTTCTCAAGAATGATAAGATGGATTATTAGAAATTTTAATAGCACTTGTATTGCCTTAGTTTATAGGGAAATTCCTAAAATTATATTCATAATCTAGTAATGCGTGTTTCATCCAAAAAATCTGAGCACGATAACTACCAACAATTATGTATTCAACTTTAGTTGTAGATAATGCAATAAAATTTCCCTTTTTACTACACTATGATACTAGATACCTTCTAGAAAGTGATATGTTCCAGATTTTCATTAACTATCTAACTTACAACAACCAAAATATGAATCAAAATAACTATTTTAACTAATCATTGTCCTCTAGGATAGAAAAATACTAAGATGGTAGTATATTTGATTTATTCAAAAATTCATTTAACAACACATAGATGTGACTCTTTAGGATGATCTGGAAAATGAGCACAGATACACACACTAAAAAAATCTCATGTTGGCTAGTAGTTAAGTAAAGAATACATCAAATCATAACTATGTAATTGGTTTCATCGATTGATTTTCCATTTTCATTAAGATCCAATTTACATGTGGTACTCATTATAGTGTCACTACATTTTTATCTATCAAAGAAATTTTTTTTCAAATTAAATTTAGTTTACAAACTTTGATTTAAAATAATTACTTCTTTATCAGGAATATTTTTTAATCCATGAAATAATTTGAGTTCACCCATTAAACTCAATTCAAATTCATTTTTCTTCATTTTTTAAAAATAAATACATATAGAGTTTTTTGAAGATCCAAAGATAATATCATCACAATATATTTGAACAACTAAAACATCTTTATAATTTTTTTAATAAAACAATTAGGGTCAGAAATAACTTTTGTAAAAACTTTAGAAATAAGAAAAGTGTTGAGCCTATCATACCAAGCTCTTGGATCCCGTTTTAAAACAAATAAATCATTTTCTAGTTTGAAAACATGATTTGGAAAATGAGAATTTGTAAAAATAGGGGTTTGTTCAACAAAAAATTCATCAACTATATACCCATTTAGTGATGCACTTTTAACATCCATATAATATAGTTTGAAATTAAAATGTGCTACCTAAGGTAACAATATTCTAACAGATTCAAGTCAGGAAATAGGTGAAAAGGTTTCTATGTAGTAAATTCCATCGTCCTAACTATAACCTGGTGCGACTAATATAGCCTTATTCCTTACTATAGTTACAACTTCATATACTTTATTTCTAAACACCCACTTAGTGCATATTTTCATGGTGTCTTTGGGTCTATCAATAAGTTTCCAAAAAAAAATTATTTCATACCGATTCAATTCATCTTGCATATCCAATACCCAAAATTAAGCATTGATTGCATAATTGATATTCTTAGGTTCAAGATGTTACAAAAAGGGTTGATGTTCAACCTGTTTCCTTAGAGAAGAACCAGTCTATGTTCCCTTATCTAAGTCTCTAACTAAAACATCAATGGGATGGTTCTTAATAATTATAATAGATCTAGAAAAAGAAGGACTAGTTATTTTATTCTCTTCTACAGGTTCGGGTTCACTATGATTAGACTCTGGAAATTTTACAAAAAAGGAAGATTTTGCAGCTAGATTAATAGTACAGTCATAAGGTTTAGAATTCATGTCAAGATTTGAAAAATCTTCCTCAATATTCTCTAGGGAGGTCTTAGGTTCATGTGGATTTGTTACATCAAATTTGACATATACTGATTCTTCCACACACTTGGATTTATAATTAAAGACCCTATAAGATTTTTTAGATGTTGAATAGCATAGGAATATTCATTAATCACTTTTGGAGACAATATTATCATGATTATATATTTTATTAAGGATAAGTACTTTATAAGAAAAACATTTAATGTAAAAAACATTAGGCTTCCTATTGTTCCATAACTCATAGGGGCTTTCTTAAGGATATGCCTAATTAATACTCAATTTACTTTGAAACAAGATGTATTCCCAACTTCATCCAAAAAATAAATAGGTAAATCATATTCACTAATCATAGCTTGGGATATTTATTATAAGGTTATACTTCTTCTTTATACAACTCTTTTCTAATAGGGTGTCCTAGGAGTAGAGAAGTTATGAATATAGCCATTTTGGGAGAAAAAAGTCTCAAACTCTAGATTTTCAAACTCATGTCCATGATCACATATTACGGTTTTGATCCTAATTCATCTTAAGTTATCTATACATCTATAATAAATGATGAAATAAGAACATACTTCACTTTTTTGAGCTAAAAATAAATTCCAAATATACCTAGAAAAGTCATCTACTAGAACATACACACAGTGCTTCCAATTTAGACTAGAAAATATAGAAGTCCCAACAATTCCATATGAACCAACTCAAGAGGTTGATAAGTTTAAAACCTTTTCTTTGGTTTGAAATATTTTTTTTGTTGTTTTCTCTTTTGAGAAGGATTATAGAATTTATCATTTGGAAACTCAAGTTTAGGTGGATCCTTGACAAGTCCATTCATATTTAGCTTTATAAGGGAGTGAATGTTACAATATACTAATCTCCTATTCCAGAGCCTGGACTCTTTGTTAAAGACACTCAATAAAGAAACATTTCTAGAAACTAAAGAATATAAATTCATATGGTAAACACTTTCATTTCTAAAAGCAGTAAATACAAAATAATTTTAATAATTGAAAACATTACAACAATCATTTTCAAATTTAACATGAAATACATCATCAAATAATTGTGAGATTCTAAGAAGATTATACATAATCCCATTAACAAAAATAAATTTAAAAATTATAATTGAATTAGTGTTATAGATTTCACCAAGTCCAATAATTTTTCCTTTTTCATTGTCACCAAGGGTGACATGCCCACCATCAACATTGATAAGGTTTATAAAGCCCTAATATTCCGTTGTCATATGACACTAACACCCAATATCCAAATACCATAATATCTTATAGGAACTCTTCCAACAGAATTCCTACAAAATTTGATCAAACAGGAATATATTTTGGTACCCAGAATTTTTTGTTCTAGTAACATTAGTAATTAATGATTTGGGAACCCACATTTTTTCATAGGTTTCCAATAAGATGTTTTTAAGGTCCTAGAAAAATAAAATATATTGGGTTGAGAAAAACTAGAGGTAGTAAACGTATTTCCAGTGCTGGAACTTGAATCAGAGTTTTCAATTATGGGTAAAAAACCAAATTTTCTAGAATTTGATACAAAATTGTTTTTAATAAAACCTCTTTTTGTAGTCTGATAACCAATACTAGTAGTATATTTTAGAGAAACATGTTTTCTAGGAATTTAAACTATGTTATCTTTAACATTTTTGAATTTCTCATTATCCTTATTGATTTATTCATTATATATTTTGAGTTCATTATTCTTTATAGAGTAGTTGACCATTCTTCTCCTTTTCAATTGTATGTTCATATTTAACAAAAATAGAAAGATCGTGTTGTTTCCTGAGATATTTATACTTCTCCTTTACTTAATTTCATGTATTATTAGGTATTTTAAAATATCCCAATATTTATTTATTTTTCATTTTTTTAGAATCAGATTCATCTCCAGAATAATAATAATTATGTGTGTGAGATTATAGAGTTTCCTTGGATGTTTTTGTCATGAAACACATATTGGATTTGTCAGCCTTCTCATTTAGTGATGAATCTAAGTCAGAAGAAATCTTGGTTTATTTCATTTCCTTTTTATACTTTTTCCCTTTTCCTCATACTTCTTTTTTATACTTTAACTTAGTAAAATCTTCTTTTACATGTCCTCTCCTATTGTACTCATTAAAAACTATATCAGTAGTATCATCACTTCTCTTCCAATCCTTTTTTCAATTTCCTTTGATGTCATAATTCCCCCTATATCTAGGATTTCTAAAGAATTTCTTCTTTCTATAAAACTTTTTGAATATTTTGGCTAGTTTATCCATTTATACATCACTATTAGTCATTGATTCATCATTACTACAACTTTCATCATGAACTGTAATTCTCTCTTTTTCTTTGTGTTTAGAAGCAGTGGTTTCTAAATCCAATATCTTTCTATTTTCTTAATCAAATTCTTCTCTCTTATCCTTAAATTATTATTAATACATCATTAGTTTACCTATAAAATCCATTACTGGTAGAGTTTTGATGTTAAATGATCACTTATTTATAATGAGGATCCTATCCATCTTTTTGGTAAACGTCTAAAAATTATCATTAGTTTTTCCTTAGATGTGATTTTCTTTCCTTGAGAGACCTTCATCATTAAAATTTTATTTAACCTAATATGAATGTCATAAATTGTCTCATCAGGATTCATTTTAAAGATATCATATTTAATGGTATATGTGTTAAATCTCGTTTCTTTAACCATAATGGTTCCTTAAGGTGAAACAACTAAGTATCCCAAATTGTGTGTTCTATTTTACATGTAGAAATCATATTGAATTATTAATCAGCTAAAGAGTAGTATAATGAAAACATAAAATTACCGTTATTATTGTATCCTGGCTTAGTGGAATCATCATAAGTGTTTCTAGCATTAGAAAGAATCCTATATTCATCTACAATTGAAGAAACGAATTCAAAATCCATTTTTTCTAAATGAATTTTAAATTTAAATTTTCACTGGGAATAATTTGTCCCATTTTCATTGGGAGGTATGTTAGTATCAACACATTCATATCTCTTTTCTATTTTAAACAAATTTTAATGATTTTAAAGAACAATAAATTTTGAACTAAAAAAAATTTAATGATCATCAAAACACAACCAAAATCACAGTGGAAAAGAGTTATAAACTTTGAAAATGTTGAGAGTAAGAAAAACTTTGATACCAAATGTTTGTCGAAGTAGGACACTCAATAGAAGTGAATTGAGTTATTATAAAAAATTATGTCTAAAAAGCTTATTTAAAAAATCCCCCAATGTAAAATCCAATACAGCCCAGTTAACCAAAGTATCATATTTATAAATGATTTGATTTTTTGAAATATTTATCAACAATTTATTAGTTCTCTGTTAAGATAATATGAAATACTATTTTAAAATTTTAAAGAAATATACTAAATCAAATTCTAATATAATCACTATCTAAGCTTAACTATCAAAGTTAAGTTATGTTTTCTTAAATAATTATAATAAGAGAGAAAATAAAACATTAAAGAAAACAATGAAATTAATCAAGTGGTTCAGTCTCAAGATGAGACTTAGTCATCTACATTTGGTGATCACCTATCACAAAGAAATTTAAAAAAATACATTTGATCGACACCCTTTATTGGGGTAAACAACAACAAACATAGCTGTTTAGGTCAACAAAACCTATTCCATTTTTTATGGGAGTGAAATTTACAACAGGACATATAGGGACCTCTTCAACTGTTATTCATGGGAGTTTAAGGTGTAAAAAGATACCTTTCTGAAGATATCAATGTATCTTTTAGTTTGGCATAGGTGCCTATGTGAGTTTATATAATAGAGACACACACTGCTCAAAATTTAAATAATCTATATAGGTAGATCAATATAATGAGAATAGGGTTTACAAATCATTGTTTAATGTGCTATGTAGCTTCTGGACTCCTAAAAGATGGTAGAAGTGAAGCTGGATTTGACTTCTATAAATAGACAACAAAAAAGAGTTTCGTTTTTGTTTATGCTTCTGTTTCTAGGAAGGTAGATGCTTCCTTCAATTGTTCTTCTCTTATATTTTTGTTGTTTCAATTGTTTGTGGTGTTTTGGTTCTTGGAAATGTCTTCGTGTATGCATAGACAGTAGCTATTGTGTTTTTATCTAAGGTGTACGAGCTCTCTCTTTCACTTCTCATATAAATTGTTGTACTACTTATTGATTAAGTATTCTCTTTATACATGTCATCCAATAAGGGGCTTGTTCTCGATCATTTGTTGGTACCTAGTACATTGTATTTTTCTCTTACAATGTCATTAATGTTTATTGAAAAAAAATTATTAATAAAATCAGTAGAATTAAATAACAGAAATATGAAAATTATTAATAAGTTTTAATTTAATGGAAAATCATCGGTGTCCCAGTCCGTCTGCATCTCAGACTGTCATCGATATCTCAGAATATAAATATCTCAGACTATTAGTGTCCCATGATATTGGCGACTAATGATATCGATGAATCATGCTATTGATGACTCATGTTGTCGGTGTCTCACATTTTTGGTATGTTAGTTTTTTGGTAGATCATTATATTGGTGGATCAAACTTGCATCAGAAACATAGGATCAGTTGATTGAGATGTTGGTCGGTGATGCATTGGTAACTCCATTTTCGGTGACTAACGTATAAGTAGCTCATAATTAGAAAAACTCTAAGTCATTCTATCAGATATTATCCTATCAATAGCCCATGATGTTTGTAGATTATAATTTTTTCGGTAACCTATGTATCGGTGAGTCAGGTATCAGTGACTCAGCTATCACTGGGACAAGTATCCATGACTCGCACTTCGCCAAAATTTGTTAACCTTTCTTATGATATAAATACAAAGACAAGAGGTTTATAATTATAGGTAAACATGATTAAACACAATATAATGTACTAAATCACAATAGAGAATTATTTTAGAGAATTAAAAATATAGGAGTCCAACAAATTTCATATTTTTTCACAATGACCATAAATCACTCATAAAATTCCCTCAATGTGGAATGATTCGATACAAGAATATTGAATCAATACCTTGAAAATTTGTATGATACGTTCCTATTATTAAACTATTTATAAGAGTATGTGGATGTTAAGAAACTGTAAGATAATTGACATGGAATGTAGATACAATAATTAAAGATGGTAACCTACGTCGTCCAGCAGATTCTCTTAACTGAAATAAAATTGATTATGAGTATCCTGAATTTGGAAATGATATTAGAAACTTTCATCTTGTGTTATGTACAGATAGAATAAATCCTTTTGGTGTATATAAAAGTACTCATAGTACACGGACCATCAAGATGGTAAATTATAACCTTCCACCATGGATATGAAAAAGAGAAAATACATTATGTTGTCTCTTCGTATAGTTGTACCAATGTAAAACAACAATGTTATTGATGTCTATTTGGATCCAATGATTGATGATCTGAAATTGATGTGGGATACAGGTGTTACAGTGTTTGATGCTCATAGAAGTGAAGAATTTAAATTGAGGTTCATGTTGTATGAGATGGTAAAGGACTTCCCCGCATATGTAAATTTATCCAGATATAGAATTATAGGAATTTTGGGGTGTCAAATTTGAAAATAATGTACACACTCGGTTTAGTTAAAGAATTCCTCGATGATTGTGTTTTTAATACATCATAATTTTTTACCTTGATGGTATAAATACTGATGCTGGATAACAACATTTGATGGGAATATTGAACAAGGTACAACACATACTCCACTAATAAGTGATCAACTATTAAATAAAGTAAAATATATTGACATATTTTTTGGTAAACAATTTTCAAAAAACCTTAAAAAATAATTTTGGATGAAGGGATCAATTTTCATTGAATTAAAGTATTGAATTTCTTATATATCATACATTTTTTTGATTCCACACATGTATAAAAAAAATTATTTGATAGTGTTATTGGAACATAACTAAATGTTACTAAAAAATGTAAGAAGGCATCCACGCTTGGTTTGATATGATTGACATAGGGATTAAGGAAGAGTTGGAACTAGTGAAGGGTAAAGGGTGGAATTGACTTCCGTCAACAGCTTACACTCAATTCAGACATGAAAAATTGAAAAAATTTCCTTTTCCTTAATATTTTAAAATATATAGAGGTCTATTAATAAAATATCAATAATTTTAGGTAAATTACTAATTTGAAGTTATATGGAATGAAATCAAATGAATTTTAGGATGCGATGAATGATTTTATGATTTTTTCCTTCTTTTTCATTCGACCTAAAAATGTATGGAATACATTTATGAGACTTTGTTTCTTTTTCAAAGGAATATATAGTAAAGTTTTAGACCCGATGATGATTCCAATCATGAATAAGTAGGTTGTCATCAGATTATGTGAATTAGAGATGTTCTTCCCACAATCATTATTTGATATAATGATCCACCTAATAGTTCACTTGGTTAGAGAGGTTCAACTATATGGTCCTATTCATTATAGATGGATGTACACCATTGAACATTATATAAGGATTTTTAAAATGGTATGTCAAGAATCAAAGTCAGGCATAGAGTTTTATTGAAGAATGATATATTGTTGAACAAGATGATACAATCTATTCTGATTACCTATCTGATATTGGCAACATCATTCTACCAAAGTATTGTCACAGTGTAATCCTTATAGGAGAAAATATTTCCATAAAATATTTTGTTCAAATTACCTTCACCGAGCAGGAAGATGTGCACCTTTACATTTTATATAATAGTGAATATTTTGATCCATATGTTGAAGCCCATAAAGAAATTATTATGGAATTGAATCCATCAAGGGTTGAAGGATGGATATTATTACCATTACTAATGATTATATTTTATTATCAAAGATAAGATTGTACACACAAATTTTTAATGATTTATGTGAAAATCTAAATTCAATTACCAAACAACTTCAATGGCCGACCAGGTGACCAAGTGAGAAAATAGTTTTATAATCAATGATTATTCATTCTATACCAAAGAGAATTATGATCATAGTATGATGAAAAATAGTTGTGTTACAATTGTGGAATAAGTGATTCACATAGTTGGTTCCATGGATAGAAATAAAATTTATGAAAATTTTTCTTATTTAGGTATTATCGAATAGATATACAGGTTGGATTATACAACATTTAAAGTGCTGGTTTTCCGTTACAAATGTATTGAAAATATGAGTGTAGTAAAAGTTCATGAAATGGGTATCATGTATGTGAATTTCAGTATTAAAGGGGAAAAATATGATCCAATAATACTAGAATCCCATGTATTGAATGTATTTTATATCTCAGATCAATCAAAAAATAATTTTTCAATTGTCCTACTATTGAATTAAAAAACTCTCCGGTCAGATGAAAATTCAATCAAGGGTAGCCCTTTCATTTGGAGATCGCAATCAGTTCATGATAGTCCCAATATAGATAATGTCATGTAAATTATAGGTGACTATAAGGAGGATATTTAGATTCTAGATAGAGGATAAATATCCCTAAAACCTTTTAAAAAAAATAAATAGAGTTCAATGAAATAGGTAAAAGTGTTTTTTTAACCTACTATGTTTATCATCATAATATTATCTATTATGTGCTGAATTAAAATAATCTAAATTAAATTTTTGACTACTCATACCTATAATTTCTTCGTCACAAGATGATGTTACCAATCCTATGGAAGAACATACTATAATGAAGGAACCCCATTAGTAAGATGTAAAGGTAATGTTATGATATACTTTCTATATTTTATCAAAAATTTATATACTGAAATGTTGATTTAGTTTTCATTATTCCATATAGAGTTTATTTGTTTTAGAAAATCTATATCTATATTTCAATAATTTCTACACCAAAACATCCACAAAATTCTTCTCCCTCAAAAACATTGCACCCCTATAGGGTTGGAATTTATCACTTTCTATAAAGATCCCTCCACCTCCTTTTCAGTTAGAGAAATTAAGCTACCTATTCTCAATCAAAGAATTAATCACATTGTTTTTACTATATTTGGAGGTATCATTGAAAATTAATTGGTGAAAAAAATATCTGAATCGATCTACTATAGGAGGTAACTCAATCGGATATAGTCCATGATCATTCATAAAAGGTTAGTAATCTGGATGGTCCCTCCACCTTTCCCAATATACTCTTGTTGATCTCTACTAACAAAGGCATCTGAATCACCTTTTTTATTATAAGTTCTACCCTCTATTGATGTAAAATATTCCCTCCAATGATAATAATCCAAATAGGCTTGATAGGTAACCAACTACTCTATCCCAAGAATAGAATCAAAGCCGATAAACTCGAGGATATACAGGTTCTACAATAAGCGATAACTACCCACCTCAAGAGGAGAGTCCATGCACTGGTTTACTCTCTCTGATCTTATACCCAACAGTGTAGCTAGCATCATCACCCCCACAGGATTACTCAAAATGAAGTCTGAGACTCTCCACAATAGATAGAGAAATAATGGAATGTGATTCACCTATTTTGAAAAGGTAAGACACTATCATAGATGCTACAAGAATAGTACCTCAAATAGTAGATGTCCTAGAATCCTGACCCTCAAGTATATATTAAACTGAATATATATATCCTAACACAAACTTGTGATACATCCTAAATACTTGGAGTGGTCCTGCTCTATTAGAGTAGTATATCTAAATCCTGGATATCATGTCCATGACCTCCCCCTCCACCCATATGGAAAGTAGTACTCCAAATACCTTTATGAAAAATTGATACTAAACCTGCATATAATGGTGGAGAAAAAAATACTCTCCCACTAGAAATAGATGGAAATTTCTTGCACAGTCACTTACGATTCCCCTACCTTCCACAACCTCTTAACTCAAAAAGGTCCCTCGGACACTATGACTTCTTATTTCTAGGATTCCCACACAAGTGAAATATCACAAAACTGCCAGTGGGTGTCACCTATATTCTTTTACTCATGAACATAGTCTCAAATTATCACTTCTAACAACTAATAGAACCACTACCCTATCAGGGTTCTGAACTACCCTGGCTCACAACATATGCTTCCCTCCAGTTCCTCTTAGTGATAATGTATTGGTTAATCATATCTGATGTGGTGGTCAACTAGAATAAATTTACTTGATAATTAATAGGATTCCTCATTCCATCCTCAAATCATCTCACTTTCCCTGGATCATCAATATTATAGATAGGATAATAGATATAGATATCCTTAAAATTAGTTGGATGGTCCATAACTGTCATCAAACCTTGATGAAGGTTTATAAACTCCCTGGAACAATCGGACCACATGGTCTCAGAGAAGAAATAATCAAAGAAGATCCAATGGAATTCCCTACACATCACTTTCTGAGACTAACCATCCTGCTTTATAATATATCACAAGCATTTGGTAGATCCTTGAAGAATATAAGTATCAAGTTTCAATCTGATTCTAGGAGGTGTCTCTGAATTCTCAAATATAAACATGACTGTCTCAATCCATAACTCTACAACTTGTGGTCCTCCATCCCCCGATAACATGGGTGGATTATACTACCGTAACATCCTAGTAAACTTCCCCAAATTAGGGTAGAACGTAGAGCTCCATACTAAGTCTTAATTAGCCATGTGAAAAGTAAAAAAAATCAAGACTCATCACCTACATTAGAAATAAGAGTAGGTATTAAATATGGCATTAATATAGGTATATCTAGTGGCATGGGCCCACTAACTTCGAAGAATGGTCTCCACTAGCCTCCAAGCATACGACTAAAGGATTTTGTGGTGTAATGTCTCTACAATTGGATAACACACATATTAGAATAAGGATTTGACAACTGAATAATCCACGATATAGAAAAAGAATAGGTATAAATCCTTTATTTGTAATAGTTGTACCCCTATTCCATCTCAATGAGTCAGGTCTGGTAAATAGAAACACTTGTATAGAAAAACAAATATTATACCTACTTTCCACTACTAAGGTCGAGATAAGGTGAAGCACTGTGTTTTTAATTCAATTTCATCTGAAATTGTATTTACATTTCAATTTAAACAGTTGAACTAAATGGTTCATAATTTCAATCTATACAGGACTATACACCTTATTAACCAAAAAATATGATCCATGTAATCCGTACCATAAGATGTTCCAATCCATGAAATCAATGGTCCAAGACTCAACATTCCATAGTTAACCACTTAGTGTAACTTTTATAGCCTAATTAAGAAAACACTATTTATTTTATGAAACGTAATCTAAGTACTATAAATATTGTATCAAACCTCTATGTGAATATTTAGCCGATGATAATTATACTTATATAAATCAAATAAATTATGGAAATCATATGCAATGAAATCAACATGATTCTCCTATATGGAATTCAATATGCATGGAACATGAATTTCTTACAAGGTGCCCAAAATAATGGATTCTCAATGACTCTTTACTCTCATCTCTTCAGGATAAGGATAAAAGATAAACATCAATTGTATCAATAATAATATCACAATTCAAGTGCATCACCCAATTATGGAATCAAATATTCCATAATAGTCCAAAAGTATAAAATATAAATTTCAATTCGATGTAATTTAGATTTTCTTTGTGCATGGGTTAGCTACTCCCAGAAACAACAAATTACCAAATATCATAGTGTTCCTAATATACAATATATTTTCTCAAAATAGTAAGGAAAGAAAATAATCTTCGGATACCACTTTGTGAATTTCCAGAATCGGATATCGCTGAATGGTGCCCTGAGCTCGGTAGGCAACTTGGCCTTGAGCACATCACCCTGAACACAAGAGGTTTATGACTATAATCTGGGGCCTAGGTTATTTCCATGGGGAGATTATTCCATAATTATAAGAGTGTATCATAATAGATTCAGAATAATAGATAAATAATGGAATCCTAAATAATTATATGACACAACATTAGTAGACACTGTAAATACGGAACTAGTAACCCACCATAGTAGAAGCAGATATAAAAAAATTCCATAATAATCAACTAATAGCAGAAGATGAATCATATAAAGATGAATGATAATTTATGTCATGTATATATAAATAAGGAAAACATTGATACCTCAAGTAGACATTATTACTATACAAGAAATACCAAATGAAGAAAAAAAGAGAAAAATATATCCCATGATCCAGAGCTCCAACCTAGTCATATTCCACCAGCTTCCTTCCTAATTCATGAATATATCCACACATCCGTTAAAGTAAATTTCCCCCTCTCTTCAACTATATGCTTGAAGTATTCCTAGGTACCATTGGAGGCTCAAATTGGCTGTGATATAAATCTCTGTATGTCACCACAAACAGTGTTTAAAAATATCCAGTTGTGAGTATAATATAGTTCTGTGTAGATATAATAATGTAAATAAGGAATAACAACTCTAAATGGGTCATCTCTAGTTCCATAAAGGAAATTAGGCTGACACTACCTTCTTTGACTCATGATAGAGTAACTCTAAACATGTCAGGGGATGTAATGTCATGTATCACACTTATATAAGGGATTCCATGCCCAGTATCATAGTAGTATATTGGACTCCAGGCCCAGTATCATAATAGTATTACAAGGGAATCCATGCTTTTATAGTATCATAACAAAGACCATGACTGTATAGTATCACAAGGGAAGTTATTATTATATTTTATCATAAGGGACTCCTTTCATCTATAGTGTCACAATGGACATCGTTCCTGTATAATATCATAAGGGGTATCACGCTCATATAGTATCATATTTATATAAGGGTATCTATGAACGTATTGTATAACATTTATATAAGGGTCTCCATTACCATTTAATTATTACAAGGTTCATCATGCCAATTTAGTATAAATCATGAGGGATTCCATTCCCACTCATTTATTACATGCATAAGGGTTATCATACCAATATTTTATAATTAAAAATGCCCTACATGCCCACACATCCTTTATGATAGTATCTATTGAATCTAATATGTTCCAAGGAATCATTCATTATAAATTTACATTCAATAATAAAAAACGTGTAACCATTTTTTCATTTAATTTTATGTTATGGGATTACCACTCACCTCTAACCAATCCATTTCATTAAAATTCTTAAGTTCATGACCTATGGTATTCCACGACATCCATCCACTATCAAAGGGATATCATCATTTAAATGTAAATACAAACACTCCATTATAAGTTATGGGTGTAAAATCTTGAAATCAAAATAAGAATAAGAAGGTTACACCCGAAGGGATAGCTCACTCCAATGTAGTATACCTCAATATTATTTGGATTCAAACAATTCAACCAATTCCTGGAAGATGTGATATTGAGGAAAATCACGGTGAAATAGGCATGCAGAACAACGACGCATATTATAAAACATAAATACTTATGGGATAGTTACTAGAACACCAACCTAATATTTGAACAACTCTCCTCATCCAGTATCAATCCTTTATTTGGTTTGGAACAAGATAAGATTGAATAATGGATAAACACCAATAAAATATGTCATATGAGCCTACACCTTGATAACTCCATCAAGTGGAAGAATAATAGAGAACAATGTAAAAGGAATCAAGAGCTCACTATGTGGATTATAATGAGACCTATGAGAGCTCATTCAGACACCGATTCAACAATTTATCTCAAATCCTAGCATTAGGAGGAGGAGAGCTCAAAATGGGAGACGAATCCACTACATGATGGAAGTAAGATAAAAGAAATTGAGAGGAAATTGTATACTTCATTAAGGGTAATTTGGGAAATTCACCCAAGATTTCAGAGGTGCATGGTTTGAAAAAACATGAACCAACAGTGCTCCCTTCACTACATAAGGAGGTAACCCACACTGTTAGGCCACAAGGTTTGAGAAATTGTGTGCCAATCATGTGATTTAACTCCACTAAAAACTACAGACATCCCACATTGGCCTGTGGCCTACTCTGTATGGTTTACTCAAACTGTTAATCCCCCTAATTATCTATATCAAGCCATAGATGGTTAGGGGTAACCTATGATCTTCGATGCATGGTTTTTCTTAACCATGAATCTAGTCTATTTTTCCCCACCAACTTGGGTTATGGGCTCCGAAAAGGCCTCAGACTCCCTCGAAACATTCCTACCCTCAAAGGGAATCCATAATAGTTCAATAATAAATAATTAGATAAAATTGAAAATGATTCATACCTCGAATAAAGACTAGGTTCTTAAAATTTTCAACTTATCTTATGAAAAAATGATATCTCTGCTAATGATAATTTTTTGAGTGGCAGAGTCCCATAAATGATATCCATTCACACCATCAGTGTACCATAATAAGATACATTTCATGGTTCTTAAATATAACTTTGATCTTTCTTGGCCATTAAAAAAAGATTATATAGTACTTCCAAAAGTATGTAACCAATAATAGTCAGTTGGTTACCCGTCCAAATATCTATTGGTATCTTCAAATAAACCTCTATTGAAGAAGATTAGTTGATCACATAACATGAGGTATTTGCAGCTTCTATCTAATTTTTTTTGGAAATTACTATAGTCTTCAACATTTCCCTTGTTCTATCTAACACATATATACTTATCCACTATTCCACTACATTCTTCTAAGGAATTTACACAACCATGAACTGTTAATTGATTCCATGTTGTTGAAAAACGTATCAAAATCTTCAATTTTATATCCTCCAAAATTTTCAGTCCTTAAACACTTGATCTTTTTTCTAGATTCAAGTTCCAAATTCTATTTGATTGTTTGAAAGCCTTAAAAACATATGCCTTCATCTTGATTGGTTACACCCAAATTATCCTAAAATAATAATCAATGAATGATAAAAATTACTTTGATCCTCATACTCATAGTCCATATTTTTATTTTCAAAAGACACTTTTATTAGATAACTGTGACCCAAAACAACTCCAAACATTAAAAATTCAAACACTACAAGATCCACCCACTGCAAATTAAAATTTCAAAGGAAAGGAAATTCCCATAACTCAAAATTAAAACCAATAAAACAACACCATACTTGGACCATGAGCCAGCCTGCATCCCACTATCACCATCAGTCACACACTACCAACCACCACCATCATCAACACCAGAGCTGAAAAAATCCACACCGTCGAGATACAAGTTGGCATCACCATCTTCGTCCTAAATCCGCCCACTCAAAATATCATCCCAATGAGCCTTTAACTCCTCTATGAAGCTCCATCTCAGAGAGAGCAGGGGAATTATAGATCCAGAGTAGAGAATGCAATGGGAAATTGAAGGCCAAAACTACAGCAAGAAGCCCTTGAACCGTCGACACAAAAGAAATCAAATATTTTTTCCGCCATCACAGTCAACCTCAAAACAATAATTACGATGGATGAGAGGCCACACCACCATTTTCAACAACCATCAGAATTCGAACAAGATCCATATGAGGCATAGCCTGATGTGCCATCTACATCATCCCAAACCAAATAACGCGGGTTCCATCTGAGACACCACCAGAACCCACCCCACCATAGAACAAAATCTAGAAGCGGTGAGATGACCAAGAAACACAAACCAAAGCTAACATGCTGATGACCCACATCCGCAACGAACCAGTTTAAAATTGTACCAAACCCATTGAAAAACACAAAAAAAATCCAAAAAAAATTGAAATCCACATTGTAGCATGGAACCAAATACAGAACAGAACTGGGGATTAACTCCTAGGGAAAACAGGAATAAATAGATGTTAAAGAGGAAAGGGGTTTGGAACCCTAAAAGAAGGAGATGCTTGGAGAACCATGGCCGCCAGACTTCGAAGCCCAAAAAAATCCTTGAATAAGACGCTCCCATTCAGAACTAAAATGGAGCACCTGATCATGAGTTCAGAGTGCAGAATAGGTAGAGGAGGAAGATCCAATGCACTGTCAACCACTCACCATCGAAGAAGCATGTATGAATCCACAGACACCGAACGGGATAGATACACTCGAGAGAATGGGTCTGAGGAGGAACCGATGAAAAAAATGATAAAGAAGGAAGGGAAAAGAAAGAGGAAAAAGTAGGGGCCGAGAGGTGGCACTTCATCATGAGAGGAAGAAACCCTAAGGGAGGAGGAAACCGCTCCTGGGGATCCAACCGAGCGAGAACAGATCCATCTACTTTGATCATCATAGGGATATAACTGATGCTTTCCAAACATCAGAATAGATAAACTCTACGATCTCTTTGATTCTTGTTGTAGACACCCCAAAAATTAACCTATTTTGTTTTCTCAAAACCAAATTCTCAAAAAATGGTAAGGGTACCCCTATATGTCTTAGAAGAAAATTATGATCTTCAAGAATCTTTAGTACTCATTATAAAATACGACTAAGATTCTAATTACACAATGTCATTAATGCATTCATTGATGTAGTTGATGTGAAAACTATCTATTCCTCCTAATAAGTTTCACCCATCAACACATACATGTTATTTAACATCTTATCTACCTTAATCAGGATAATAACTCTCATCCCAATTCTCATCAACTCATTATAAGTGAAAGTCTTTCATCCCATATTATCAAATTTTCACAAAGACAATATTTTCTTCTTCAAGCCCTTCACAAGGTGTACTCCTTGGATGTAGAGACCCAAATCTTGACGTACATATACATTACATTACTTTTGTGGAATACTTAATACATAACAAAAACAAAAACACAAGGACCATAATAGTTTAGTTTCTTTGGAAACTCGGAACATATTCTTCTAATTGTGGTGAAAGATATTCAACATCTCCCATAAAGATATTTCCCTTTTGTTTTCTTACCTAAAACCTTTCTTAATATATTGGGGAAAAGAAAACATGTAAAGGGTTATCTCAAATTCTCAGTATGGGTAAGCATGAAGAAAATAAAACAAAACAATATACATTTGAACATAAAAACATGAACATAATGATTAAACATCAAAATCTTGAGCAATGACATAAAACATGGCAGTACCTAAGGCATAGATCATAATTGAACATAAATCATGATAAAATATCTTGTAAATAAAACTTTTAATTTTGGAAAAACATTAAGCACATGATATGATTTCCATAGTATCCAACACATTGCTGCCAAGACCATATTAGGGGACAAAGTCCCTTTCTGAATCGAGTTCACTCCTCATTTCAGTCCATTGACACTGAACCGGATTAACTTACCGTTCCAGCCATGTCTATCTCATGAGATATAAATCTTTACCCAATGCATTAGAGGGATATATAGGTCCCACCCATCTCATAATGAAACCATTCTTATGTGTGCCGCAACATAAAAATAAATCATTCATCATAACCCAAAGAATAAAATGGGTTTCATAAACATCATCCCATCATAACATATTCCATATAAAAAATGGATATCATTTCATCATAAGAAAAGTGAAACCATGTAAATCATAGAGACATTATATTTGAAACATACACATAGGAAATAATGTCATCTTAGATGGAAAATGGTTTTGATAAAACACTTTAAATGAATTCTTGAGGAAAATATCCTTTCTTCTTCAAAATCATTTTCTTTTCACAAAATGCCATGCAATTTTAAAAGAAAATGATTTTGTTGAAAATAGTCATGAAATCTTGTAGAGTAAGCTTCAAGAAAATAAGGCCTTATAAAACCATAAAAACCCGTTCATTCCGTATAATATTAAAAAAACATTCTTCTCGTACTTTTGTCGGAAAAGTAAAAAAGTTCCTCATATGGTAAACAAAAGAAAGATTCCTTCCATACGATGTGGTAAAAGAAAAAAAAGGGTAAAAATGTATTTAAAAATACAGGGAAGAAAAGTAAACATTTTATGAAAACATTTTGAGAACATATGGACATGGTTAATAAACATAACCCCGGTAAATACTTACGAATAAACAATCTCAGATAAGAATGATATTGGAATAATTATCCCTTACCTTATATCCAATATGCTTCGTATGTATCCGAACCTCCTGTATAATGATTTAAATAATGTCATTGACTAATTAAAGAATCATATTCATTGTTTTGATATCATATATGGTTCACTTATGACTTTATATTACCAGTTCTTTGTAAATTCCATGTTAAATCATCATTTTGGGTAAAATCGTTTCATTTATCGTAAGTTTTTCGACTTGTTGTTCTTGATATTATTACTTATATCCTGATTTACTTAATTAAAGAATGTAACAAATTATTTATATATAATATATATTCATTATATACGTATATATATGATATATCGATAAATGGAATGAAATACACCGTTCATGGAGACGGTAGGCCGTACGTACACATAAACGTTGTTTCCGTTTCCTTATTGAATTGAATGGAATTAAGTAGATGACATACATATATACATACATTTATATATATACATAAATAAAGTATCATTATTATGTCATATATTTAATTATTATTCATTATATATACTTTATAATCATTCATGAATGGTTAACATGGAGAATGAATCTCATCGCGTCGTGGAGACGGTAGTCCGTATATACACACGAGCAATGACATCATTCCCATGATCGTGGAATTTTATTGAAGTGTATGTATAATATTTCAGAATAAATATCACTTTAAAATAATAATATATAGTTATTTATTTTCACCATTATACCCATTCAAGTAAGGTGGTGGTCGAAAACAAATTACACCACGGCGTGGAGACGGTATTTTGTACGTATGCACGCGCGGTGATTTCATTTTCGGTAGGAAGGATAGAAGGTGAAATAGGGTTGTTTAGTATTTATAATAATATATAAGTATATTAGTGATAATTATGTTATTAATTTATAGTGAAACAACTAAAGAAGAAGAAGTATAAGAAGAAAGAAACATGAGAGAATCAGAAGAAAAGATTACCTCTTCTTCGACGAACCTCCTTTAAGCTTCCTCTTAAGGAAGTAAAGTTGGTCTTTTGAGAAGAACAGAACCTCCAGAATGTTTTTAGGGAAGTGTAGAAGAGAAATGGTCAGGGTTTTACTGAGCTTCAAGGCTCCAAAGGGTGTGAATAGAAGAGGGAAGGGGTGCCCTTTTTATAAGGGAGGATAGGGGCACCTTAGGAAAACTTAAATTATTATTTTATAATATAGTCATATTCAGTTTTTAATAGCTCCAAATTAATTTATTTTGAAGATAAGGTGGTGATGGGTCTAAATCCTCTCAACCAATATATATTATACAAGTTTAGGTTGCTATTTTATCATTATCATTTAGATTTAACTTTAAGTTAAATAATTTATCTTTTACCGTGTCTTTTTGTTTTCTTACACTATATGGTTAATAAACTTACTATAACAAGACAAAAGAACCCCAAGTGATTAATTATTAATATATATATCCTTATCTATGTCATTTTTCCAAACATTATATTTTTATGAAGAAAATAACAATTAATAATATAATATTTTTTTAAAAAACTATTTTATGTCAATTTTGACACTATTTGGTACTTGATTTGTTTTGAAAATCATAACATAATGATTAGTTCAAAAAAAAGTTACGTAAATAAATACTAACATGTCATATTAACCTAGAAAATTATTTTAATTCATAAAAAGTCTAAAATTACATTTATTTGGGTATTTTTAACATCAATTATGTTAATATTTCATTAATAAGGTAATTACTGCATCATCATTGTGTCATAAATAAATTAAATTATTTAATGTCTAAAAATTATAAATAAAATACCATTTTGTAGGAAATAGTTTTATCTTTCTAATGAATATTTATAGTTGAATTTATATTATGTTTAACCCTATATTAAAAATGTTTTAGTTATTAAACATTGATTTTAACTATTATAATTCTTCTTTAAAAAAATAATAATAAATGTCCTAATCTAATCCAAGTGGATATAAAGAGTAATATTTTATCCATAAGGTTGTTTTTGGTCGAATTACACTTATCCAATAGAATTATTACATGTGTTAGGGTAATAATAATATCATTTTTACCCTTAATTACCCTATTTACTTTTAACCGTGGTAAATAAAAGTAAAAAGTTACTATTCACCAAAAATTATTCTTATCTTATTGAACCATATTTTACTCCTTGATATTAACCATGTCTCTCGGATTTTTTAAATTCCACTCACAGAAGTGGTAAAATTAAGTTTTATGTAAATTTTCAAACTCTCCTAGGAGGTGGGTAAAAGACGGTGAAAAGTTCAATAAAATGTTTATGTCTAAAATTATTATAAAATGACTCCAATGAATTACATTGAACTTATATAGGTATTATGTATAAATTTTGACCTAAAATAAATTGACATAAAATAAATAATTATTTATATAAAAATTCGATTTTTACATAGTAACCCAGTGTCTTCACTATTCATCAAAAATTGAAAGTTTTCAGAAAAATACCAAAAATTCACCCTAGGATAATTTTGATATTCCGAATCCAAAAATGAAGTCAATTTTGAAAAATAAAATTTATAAAATTTCAAAAAGTGGGTATTACTATTCATAACGGCTAGTTCATAATAATATTATAATAATATATCGTTTAGTGAAACTCGGTATTGTGTATTACACACGCTATCGAGGATGGTCTTGATTGCATGTAATGCAAGACAAGTCAGGGATTCGTGTAGTGAAAGCTTCATTTGGTGTTTCATATAACATAATCAAAACATATTTCATTTATACATTAAACAAAATCGATACTTAATGTTACGTAAAATAATTTCCACAAAACGAACATGAAATTGTGTGTAACAAGAGCTAAGAATAGTGTTGCGTATATTTCAAGATAATACAGTGTTGTGTACAGTGCAAGCTAATTTTGGTTAGTGTACAACACAAGACATCAACGAAATTAAAAAGAATAATTCTTATAAAATCTCGGGTTGTTACATTGGATGATTTGAACAATATCATCAAACATCTGTAGTTAAATAGTACCAACACTAACAATCTTTGAGTTGTGATAATTCTACATATACACAATCCATTCAAGGATAATTTCATACTGATAAAATCATTCCTGTCGGGATTTCATGTTCTATGTTACTCTAGAGTCGACAATCATGTGTTGTTGAGATGTTTCTTGCTTCTAGTAGTCACCACAGCTTTACAAAGTAAAATATATCTATTTCCAAAAGTACTCACCAAATCTTTGTCCAGGTCATGCTTTTGGATCCCACTAGAACCATGCTCCATCATCATAATTTCTGGACATTCACCAAGTTCTAGTAGGCAATTATCCCTCTACAGCACTTCCTACACCTTCATTTTATGTAATGGAAATTATTGTTGTCGAATTCTCAATATAAAATTCCTCCTCCATGTGGAAACAATAGAATTATAAAACCTCCTATATTTCATAATTATTTATTTAATAATATCAATTAATTTTTTATGATGTGAAAGATCAACTGGATTCACAATCACAGAGAATACTCAAATTAATGACAAACTTTTATACCCAGAAAGTGAACAACACTGGGCCAGAACTTTATTCTTATACCACTTGTTAGAACCATAAATGATTTTCCCATTGGTGCAATGATAATGGATGGATAAAATACATTGAAAATAATGAAATAAATGACACCAGATGTAATGTGGAGAAACCCCAAAAAATGAAAGGGGTAATAAACTATAGGAAAATAGAATGACTACTATGGGTAAAAGTGGTTACACACTCCCTCACTATTACAATGAAAAAAATATAATAAATATAACTATTAAATATATTGGGAACTGCATCAAAAAATACCCTAAACCAAGGGGAGATTATGCTACTAATTATTGGATGTGATTGTTGAGTGCTGAAACTAGGGGAAGCCATTGGCTTTTATAGGAACGCTTCACCCCATGTTCATCCCATACTATACCCCATTAGGTGGGTTTGGACACCCAAATCATCTACCATCACCATTCCCATTTAACAAAAATAGCAGAAACCATCGTCTTTACATTAAAACACTATCAACAATATGGAGCCCAATATCACCACCAAGAAACTCTATGAACCTATAGTAACTATGGGAGAACCCCTGATGCTCAGACAATTCCCTATGAATCCCTAGTGAAGATCGAGGTTCCATGAATGCACATATGAATAATGGTAAATCCACTGCGAAATCCTAAAGGAAGTGATGGGATGGTGAATTATTATTTTAATATATTGTTTGAGTAGTGGTATTTCATGCTCATGCCATGAAATTGAGAGAGCTAATAGATAGTACATATGAAGAGTTGTTCAGTCCATGAAGTGTTTGGTTTTTTCTATATACATTTGAGCTTATGTTATGAGTTTTTATAGACTTATATTAACATTAAGAAGTACCCTTTTCATTCTATGAATATAAAATTAGAGATGATGAATATTTCATCATTTTTTTATGCCATGATGAATAATTGATGCAGTGTGAGAGTGAATATACAATATTTTTAAAGATATATTGTAAGAGTTTGGGATTATTTTAATTAGTTATTAATATTTTTAAAGGGATAGAGTATAGAGTATTTTTAAAAATGGGTCCCGAGAACCGTGAACCCTGTTCACGCTTCTCATTTTAGGAAAGAATCTTGACCAAGGTTTATGGTTCTTCCTCTCGTCATAAGAGGTGTGAACCCCATTTATGCCTCATTATATATGTGTGTGTGTGTGTGTGTGTGTGTGTGTGTCTTGTTATTAATTTATTTTTCTAATTAATAATATAATATTTATTATTAATATTAATTTCTATGAATATTACTTATAAACATTTGTTACTTTTTGGTGATATAAAATATTAAAAATTTGTTAATAAAAAATATATTTATCAATAATGAATTGTATTATTTATTAGTAATTAATATTATAATATTATTTTATTAATTAATTAGTAGTATAAAAATTTGTATTTATAGGATTTTAATTATAAATATTATTATCTTTTATTGATATAATTATTAGTAATATATTAATATGTAAAAAAATTAATAATTAATAATTGTATTATTTTTTACTAATTAATAATAGAATATTATGTAATTAATATAGTTAATAGCATTATAGAAAATATTTATTTTAAAATAATCAAAATAAAATAATAATTATTTATGAAAATATTTACTAGTTAATAGTTATATAACTATTTCAAGATTTATTCTAAAAACTTTTTTAAAATTTTTTGTAGATATAATTATCAGAACATTGTTACTAAGTATATTATTTATTAATTATCAATTTTATAATTTATTATTAATTAATAATATATTAATATGGTATTAATATAATTTATAGAATTATTGGTAATATTTGTTGTATAAAAATGTAAATACAATAATTTGTATTTAGAAAAATATTAACTAATTAACAATTATATTATTCTTAATATATTATGTTATATTATTAAATAATTAATTATATAATAAATAAGACAATATTTATGATTAACATTAATAATACTCAAATAATTGAAAATAATATTATTAATATTTTATATTTAATTTAAGATGAGTATTTATAATATTAATACTTATTATTTAAATCTATATTATATATAATAAATATTCATCTTAAATTAAATATCAAATTTTAATTATTTTATTGAATTTAAAATAAAAAAATTAATAATATTTAATAATAAATTTAAGATTTTTTTACAAAATATGGATAATAATACTAATAAGTATTAATGTAAATAACAAATAGTTATTATTATTATTATTATAGTTATTAATATTAATGTTTCTTATTTGTTAAAATTATTTGTATGAATTCTCAATTATATCAATTAATTAATTTATGCAACATTATGGAATTTATTATTATGTTTTTAAATAATGTATAAATAATTATTTGAAAAACAAATAACATGTATCAATCTATGCTACATCGATGTCCTAGATACTCATCCATACCAAAACCATATGTGTATATAATGTGTCCCTTCCATGTTTGTCTACATCTGTGTTCTGGAGAATGCTGCTCCAGTATATCATCGATGGCACCCACCTCCACATCATTCTATGTGGTAGGCAGTGGATGTACAAACTCTCTGCTCGTACCCCATCCTGCCTATAGGGATAGTTTTTGTTGGATGGAACTCTTGTATATATATGAAAAAATGGTTATTTTGCTGTAGATATCTGTGGATCAGAGGCTAATAATGAATGTAGAAGATACCAGTTAACATCTATCCCCACAACAAAATATGACATGGTAATACATCATATCCATTATTGTGCATCTAGTTGTGGTTGTGGCTCAGATTCAACAGGAGTTGGAGGAGAATGAGAATTATCATGATGAACAACCTCCTCTTATGCCAAATCTATGTCTATAACATGGTCGTAACCCCTGGAACATCTATATATGGCACAATAGACTCAGTATCACCAATAAGATCAAAGAAAATCCCATGATAAATATCATCCATGGGAGAAAGAAACTCTCTCCCATCTCTATAAAAATATCCCCAGTCAAATTCACATCCCTCTACCGGATCAGAGCTGTGAAGGAGATGGCTGATATGAGCATCCTACAAAATCAAATTATATTGTTAAGTAATGTTAATAAATAAATTTCAACTGTGGATGTATGAATTTTTACCAAGAAATGGTAGTCTCATTTGTGTCATGTAAGAAATATCACTGATGTTATGCGGTACCAAGGAACATAATCCTGCTAACCAATTAAATGAATATGTACTATGTAAGCCTTTTGTAATTGAGGCTCATGTCATCTATCCCAGGACTCAATATTTCTTACATGATATATCCTCCATTTAAAATCTTACTTTTTTGACATCATCAAGGAATGAACTGAAGGTAACTGGCTAGGAATTGTTGGAATGGGATGGAAGATTCCAAACTACCTCAGATCCATATCTGACGGATGCCACTCAAATGTTTGAAAATGAATTAGTGTAATGAATCATGATCCATAAACAAACATCCCTATAAAAATAAGATGGACGAATCTGGATGATAGACTTAATATATGGAATCTATGAAATCTAAAAAATTGAATAATAAATTAATAAATGAAGACATGTACAGAACATAATAATGATGTTACTAAATAATTAGTAAGCACTTATGTCATCTAGTCATAGACTGTACATCATAAGTCTATAAGCATGGACATCGTTTCTTGATATATCTAAATGTTGATGTTATTGACTCCACCTGTAGATAACATTGTAATAGTTATATTTAATAATAGATGGTTAAAAACTTATTTTTAAAATTAGAAGGAAGGAACAATATTTCATCATCCATGCAGAGACTCTACTACAATATGAGCAAGAAATAGAGCATGTTCTTGTGTAGCTAAGTGAGGGGTTTTCTCCCATATCTACATCTTTATAGAAATAAATAATCTTATGAAAATTATAACACGATGATCTCATCAACCTAATAATCTAGATGAGAGAGGTTTTGGTCTATCCATGACATGTGTAATCTACTACCGATGATGGACCTACCATCATCATGGACCTCAATTCCCTATAATCTCTGAACTAGATCAAAACAATTTTCACCCACTGGACATATCATAGCCGCTCCATCGAGGGGGAGGCCCAAAATCATGGACACATCCTAGAGTGTAATATTCATCTAACACTTTGTAAAATATAAGGTATTTGTCTCTAATTCTCATCTCACTACTAGCGCAAAAATGAAATGATGATCGAAATATTTTAAGTCACACATCTCTACACTCTTGAACCAAGAATGAAAAAGATGTGGGACAATAGTGGGTGGTGTTGAAACATTATGGAAATTATGAGATCCCCATACACTCAATGAAACCACTATACTTCCTTCTAAAACTAGATGTGAAACATGCCTATCCTAGAATGTTAGGATTGGAAGAATTTCCTTCTGTAAATTTTTTATTATTAGTACTTTTTTTAGAATTAATTAAATTAAATTAGTAAAATATTTTTTTTAAAACTACAAGAGGAAAAATGAGGTAGAAAATTATCATGTATAATTCAGCATCATGATGAAAAAATAGGTAAAAATATATATTTTAAAGATGTTGGTGGATTATTCTAACAATTTCTTGTTTTAGTTATCACCATTCATGTTTTATTTATTTCTAAATATTTTTATGTAAATAATTTTTTATGAAAAAACCCACATCGAACATGTGGTTTCATGATATATTCAATTCACCATGTGAATTTAAGGACATATTTGAAGAAAAATTATTTAGAGGCTAAACCTATTTTTATTCATTTTTGTTGTATGTTTATTTTTTTAATAGTTAAATTATCACAAAATTATTTCCTAATGAATCCAAAAATGAAAAAACCAGAGTTCAAACGAGTCATAAATGGAGTAATTCTAAAATAAAATGATTCATTAATGAAACTTATACAAACAAAAGAATACATATTACTGATAAAATACATGGACTCGATCATGAACAATGGGAAGTAGATCTCTGTCCTTCCATTTGGGGACATATCTTATAATTATTTCCTTATGTGTGAAAAATGCTTCGTAATAGTCCCCAACCTCATTTCATAGGTCGATCCATATCATTTATGATTTGAGTAGACATTGGTCTTCCCTTTGGGTGCAACTTATTAATATCAAGAAAATAATTGAAAATGGAATAAATAAAAAAAATCAGAAATGAAAAATCCAAAATAAAAAAACTCATAAATATCATGGACGATAGTATTCTAATCAGCAGAAATGTTATTTGAATTAAAGTCACCAACAGACATCCAACGTGCACTATAACAGTTAAAAAATTTCCTCATGTGATACAATGGGTCAACATATGGATCCCATGATATTTTCATCGATGCACATGATGAAACAATATGGGCACTAAAAATTATCAATGTATGGAAGTTATCATAATCACAATAACTATCATCTTAAATGATCATCAGCACTCAACCACTATTTATTGTAACCCAGTAGTGGAACCCTCTTACCTAAAAGCGGTTTTGTACCAAATCAATTTTTAGAAGATGAAATTCTAATTTTTCATGTAGTGTCTGATAATTATCACATTGGAAATGCTGATTAAAACACCTTCCATTTTAAATCCTCTGATAGTCCTATTGGGATAGTTCAATAATGTACCTCACACATCTCTATAATTTATCTTGTACAAACCCTATGATCCGTAGTTTGCACACACCCTTGAAGACCCCATTTATCTTGTCAACTATATTAGTGGTCATATTCCCATATCATCTACCACTATCATATTCTAATGACCATTTATACATTGAAATTTGAATTATATAATCAAATGAATCTTAATTATCCCTAAAGATATATTTATTATGTCGATCAAACCATTGTTTTTGAGGCTCACATACTAAAAACAAAATAGAATAATGTATTTAAAAATATATTAAAATTTCTTTCAAAAAAAAGTACATTCATAAAAACATACCCAACATGATGATCACATTCTTTATTGCCTCATCCTTGAAATTCTTATGAACATTACTTCCAATATTTCTAATGAAAAATCAATGATAAGTTTTTAGTCCCCTCCATAAAACCCTATCAATAATGATATACTCTATAATCACGCGATGCTAATCAGATATTAAACACAGTCCTTGGTTTTGTGAGACATGAATGTGTATACATTCCAAAAACCGACCCCAAAATTCAAAATTATCCATTTCAACAATAGTTAATTCAAGTGGTAGAAGATAAAAATTACCACCCTATGTGGCTGAAATAAATAGAACACATGTTTACTGTTCATAAATTAAATTTCCATAGACTTGAATTAATTTTTTATAATAGGTTAAAGTGGTGAAACATGGATTGAATTCCAAAAACATCCTATTGAACTTTAACTTTGATTGATCAGCTTGGTGATTAGGAGAGATATACTCAATAGTGTCAAAATAATAAATAATTTGAATACTAAGACCCAAAAATACCATAAGTTTTAGAAACATTGCATATGATTCATCATAATAACCATGCACTTTTACAATTTACTATTTTTCATTAAAAAACTTTCTATAGGATTTATTATAATTAAAAATCTATTGTATCCATTCCTGAACAAGTGATACTGGAACATCTTGACATTATCATATCATCTCTATAAAAATAGCTGATTCAAACTCTTCATTAAGAGCAGAGTGATCCTACAACAAGATTATATGTAGACAAATGTGTGAGACTTATGATTTGGTTATCTTCCAACATTCAAAAAATTTATCTTATATTTACCTGAATTGTAAGTTACATTCTTGAATGTATTTTTCACATCAAATTATATATTTTTCCTTATTTGACTCATCAACCACAAATGAAAAATGTCAATATATGTGGTATTATTATATGGCATTTTTTTGAAGAAACTCTAATATCAAACTCTTTCTCGTCATAGATGGTATTTTCAGATGATGTATATTTATTCTCTATAATGACAGGGAATTCAGTACCCAGTTTAATGGCACAATAAAAATTTTATGCATGTAAAATTCATTATACTAAGGAAGTAAATAGCGTAGGATGATTACCACTAATTGGTGTATTCCTATCTATTAGAGAAACCTCATAAGTTTCATTCCCCACATCACCCTCACCTACATCATCTCCCGATGCCTCACCAAATACATCCCCATCAAGTAAACTATTATTCATTAAATCTTAAGTGCACATAGGGATGTCCCATACATTTCCTTCAAAATTTTAATCGTTTTATTCATAATTTGTTTCTATCAGAAGATTCATACAAGTAAGTGATGAATTGTTGTTTTTCAAAGGACCAACTTATTTAGATCTCACAAAATATGGTTCTGTAGTAGTAGGTTGAACCTCATTAGTATCATAAATCACCACATATAAATCATTAGACCATTACTACACTACTTTTAGGATAAAAATGATGCATCCATACAATCCATATCATAAACCATATAATACTCAGTTCGCAAAAAATGTTCAGGATATTGAAGATGTCGATATGAAATTGAAGTAATTGATTGATCAACCCTCAGTTTAAATTGACTATAAATCTTCATGTGAAATTCATCCAATATCACAAAATCATGATGATTTTCCACTCTTGTAGGTGGAAAACTATTGCTAAAATGCCACTAGATATTAATTACCTCACCATTGCAATATATTTGCGCAGAAATGATTACCTAGAAAAAAATATTTAATATAATAATATAGGATACATCATGAAAGTTTTAAAAATTTTAAATTGCGGATGATTAAATAATTTAATTATTCTTGAGACTTTTTATATGGTTTAGTTTATCATTATTTTGTAAACCAAACACAACCTTGGGGTATAATATCACCACCATTATCTGATATTTTGGAAACCATCAGTCTCCTCCCAGGCATGGTGTAAAAATCCTATTATAAATAGAAACATTTTTATAGAACTCCATTTTATTATAGTGAAACTCACATGAAAGTTAGAGTGTCTAGGTTTTTGAGATACATAACATTTTTATGTTGACACACTATCCATTACATACTTTGAGAGAGGAATGACACATGTGTCATCAACGGGGAAAAGAAAGTACAATTATTATAAATTGTATAATTGGAAGAAAAAAACTTGACATTCAAATGAAATCATACATTGGAAGTTCATGTCATGATTTTATAATTATTACAAAATAAATAATTGGACACAAAAAAGTACAACATACCATTTCAATCATACATTATACTTTTATCTAAAGATTCATCAACATTCTAAATTGCTGACCTGTTTGTTTGAGATATATATTATGTTCTAAATCATGTAACATTACTAGTAAATATATTTTAATAATAATATACATATATATAAAAAATCTATATATATTCATACTTTCATGAAGATTTTTCACTATCACATGTGAAAAACTATAATTAAAACCTTGATAGATATATATAACCTCATTATTGAAGTATATTAATGATGATATGAATACCCAAAAATAATTATTAAAACATTATATATATTTATTCTACATCATAATTTTTTTCACATATTTTAATTATTTATGGAGAAATAACTATGGATTGATCTTGAAATTTTTTCTATGGATTAGTTTATCATTATTTGATAAACTAACCAAAACCTAAGGGTTAACTCCAAGAGTCTCTATTATCACATATTTCAGAAACCATCAGTCTCCTTTCAAATAACACCACCTATTGTCGAACAACTCTTGTCGAAAACTACTTATCGACCGCCTTTTTATTACAAAGATACTCACATTCAAGTGAGTTGGTCTAGGGATATAAAAATATAACATTTTTTAGGTAGAAACATAATTCCATATATACTTATAGAGAGATCACTCATAGGTTGTCAATGAGGAGAATAAAATACAATTAATACAAATTATATAACTACAAACCCAATAAAATGACATGCAATTTCAATTATGCAATGGTTGGTCATCTCAAGATCAGTCATCAAACAGTACCCTTAACATGTTTTTTAGTATAATTTTTATGTTTTACATAAAATATTACTTTAGTAATAACTAGATATAATATATAATAAATATCTACACAATATTTCTAAAATTTTAACATTTTAATGTGTTTATGTATATACGTATTTAGGTATATTCACTTCATTTACCTATGTGTGTCAAATATTATAATTTAAATTTTTGTTACTTTTGATATAATATAAAATAATATATAACATAAATATATTTAAATAATATAACACAAATATATTCAACATTATTTATTAATATTTTAAAATATAATTATATTCCATACTTTATTACATGCAATAATATTTATTTATAATTAATATAATTTAAATTTTTTATTTTAAATTATTATTCATATTTCAAAAAATTAATAGAATTTACACATACATAATAACCATTAAAATTCTGAAAACTTATGTTATTTTAAATTTTATAAAATTACATATGTATATATAATTTTTTTCATACTTATAGATTCAAAATTTTAGCTAATTATATAATACTTCATTACTTAGAATAATAATTATTTATACTTAATATAATTTAATATTTTTATATAGAATTATTACTTATAGTAAAGAAAAGTAATGTAATTTACACTTACATAATATCCATTAAAATACTATAAACTTATGTTATTTTCAATATTATAAAATTACATATGTATATATAAAATTTTCATCATGTTTCTACTTTCCCAAATTTAAGTAATTTTATTTTATGCTTTATTACTTGAATTAATGATTATTTTTACTACATATAATTTAAAATTAAAATTTACCGTAAAATATTTTATGTCGTTAAAAAAAATAATATTATATATATTTAAATAAATTAAAATATGATTCTTAAAATAACTAATATATTTTTAATAATATATTCCTTATAAAATATTTAACGAATTACATATGTGTTTAGAATATTATGATTTAAATTTATGCTACTTTTGTTATAATATATATTATATACATATCGATCAATTCAAATCTAATAATCAACATTTAAATTAAAAATATTTATATTTTATAAATCAATATTATTTCCCTAAATATAAATTATATTTTATACATAACATTTCAATTATATAAACACCATATTTAAATTTTCTAAACATAAAATTTAAATCAAAAACAAAAAATATTAACAACTCAATCAGAAAATAATTTATAAACCCATAAATTCATACATCCATACATATTAAATAAATAAATCTTACAAAAAGAAATAAATTAAAACATTTAGACAACTAAAATTTTAATAAGAAAATATAAATTCTTAAAAGTAAAAAAATATATGTAGAGAATGAATTCCACTAGGGCTTCACAAAAAGATACAGAAAAGAAGAATGGAAAATGGAGGGGGGTACACCACATTTTATAGATTTGGGCACCTTAGAAGCATGAACCCCCTTCACACCTCCATTTTAAATTTTGAAAAGGAAACATGAATGGGTTCCATGATTATCCAAACCCATTTTTTCAAATATTCAAAACATCATACCATTTTTTGAAAAAAAAATTAAAAACCCATTAAAAAAAGGTATAATATATGTGCTATGATAAAATGTTACTGCATATTGAACATGCATACCTATATAGAACCAATGCAAGATAAATTGAGGTATGTTCTACAAGGAATTATTTTCACCATGAAAATATAGATAAAATAGATATATCAGTTTGGTTGAACCTTTCAGTTTGATATTTTCGAGGCATATTCCTACAAAATTCATTCATATAGGTATTTGATACATATAGTATAATATATTGATGTTGAAAATTAATCGACAGTCATGATTTCACTTTATGGATTCCATGGTGGGAAGGTACAACCTAGGAACCCCCATACCCCCAACAATCATAGAGGGAAGTATTTTCTCCTCTTAATTAATTAAACCATTTTATGTCTTAAACAACCCACTTTTGTAGGATCAAAATGATACTGATTGTAGTATCAGAATAATGATGTAGCTACTCAATATACAAGGGGGGGGGTTAATTGTAAAATTTAAAAATTCCTTTGGACCTTTTAAATATGGTAATGTTTAACAAAGTTAAACAAGGTAAATTCACAGAACATCTTAGTTCTACAAACATGCTTGATTCCGGAAATGTGATTCTGGAAATGTAACTTAAGAAAAGTTTAAAAAGATAAAGATTCTGCCATAAAGCGTATATAATCTAACTAATAAGATCTCAATTATAAGATAGATATACTTCCCTCAACAACCAAAATGTAGCAGAAAACATGAATCAATACACGTAACAAGTAGTAAATATTTTAACCCAAAGAGAAGGGTATCCAACAACCTTGGATAAAGGTCCCATGATTTATAATTTCAAGAATGTCTATCTTACCCACACCAGGGTTGGCCCTCGATACTAATATCGGAGTTTGTCTTGCTATCCCCGCAAGCCCTAGAACTTCAAGGAAGTCGACACTTCTGTCTTCCTATCCCCGGATGTCCTCGAATGTATTCAGCAACATTCGGAGTCACATGAAGCAATTCTGAACAAGATGTTCAGTACACACAAAGCATGAAATCCTATCTCTAGAAATCACTTTATAGCATGTAATCTCTAGAGTCATAGAACTATTCGTCAAAGTTGAGAGCTCTTTCAAATGAGCTTCTATTTATAGGAACATCTTCAACGGTCGGCTCCCTCCTCCAATAGTCATATTTTTCCTTGAATTTCAGAGGGACATGTACATGTGTCACTCTAACAGCGTTTAGTTAGTAACTGAATGCACAACATCTTTTTATAACTGAAACAATTTTAAGAAAAATAATGGTTTCTTAAATAAAAATAAATTATTCGGAATGTATGGAAAAAAATAAAAGTTCGGATTCTAACCAAAAAACTATTCGGTGTCTATAATTGATGAATATTCAAATTATGTCTTTAAAGGAATTTGGAACTTAAATTCTATAGAATTCCGGAGTCTGAACTCAGAAAGTTCGGAGTCTGAATTCATAATAATTATTAATCTGAATTCATAGAGTTTGAAGTCTGAACTCAGAAATTTAGGAGTCTGAATTCGGAGAATTCGGAGTCTAAACTTATAAAGTTCAGAGTCTGAATTCAAAAAGATCTATATCTAAGTATATATAAGATTCCTAAGTTTTAGTTATGAAACCAAATTTTATGCTCAGAAATAAAATGAGTAAGTTTTAGAGAAATTATTCCATGAACAATGAAAACAAGGTAAGGATAAATTTCCTTAGGGAAGGAAAAATTCCCTTATGAAATCAAAACTAGGTAATGATGTAAATTTTATTGAGGAAGGAAAATTTCCTTAAGTAAATAAAACATTCCTTATCAAAATAAAACATATGGGAAAAGAAATATGCCTTAAGATAGAGTGTTTGTGATTTTCAAAACAAGATGGAATGTAAAAGTCCTAAGGAAACCTTATTGACTCAACATCTTTCCCTCCCGGATTTTCCTTCCACATTGTTGATCCCAAAAATTACCCACATTAGAATATTCAAAAACATGTCACCGTATTTCATTACATATGTTTCCTGAGGATTAGAAAATATTTAACTTCTCATTTGTCACTTAACCTAGTTAAAGACATCCGTTGGTGGATACATCCAACAGATTTTTCTTCCAGAGCCTTAAGAGATTCTTCCTACCCCTTTAGAACTTCTTCTTGATTAGAATTTTTTTCCTCAAGTTTGATTCTAATATCTCTTTCCCTCTTTTAACTCTGAGCAATTGGATATAAATTCCCATTCAGATCTCTCACTTCTTGTATCCGATAATTCTGTTCTAGAGTTTTATTTTCCTTTAAACTATTTGTGAGATCCTTGACCTTCACATCTTTGGTGTCAAATGCATCCTTGAAACTTTCTTGGAACTCATCAATAATTCTCAGGTATTTTATGGTTTTCTATGACCATATGGTCATTTTCTTTCAAGATCTTTTATGGGATTCATAGTTTATGAAAAAGGTTTTGAAATCAACCTCAATCTTAATAGACTTATCCATCACCATGGATACTAAATATGATTTCTAATTTAAGGATTGTTGAAGAATTTGGCATCTCAGGTCTATACTGGGAAATACTGGTATAGTCCTAACAAGCTTCTTCAAAGACTAGACTACAAAATCATGTCCAAGGGAGGATGATTCCAAATCAGAGATTTTGCTTGGTGGTGTTTATTTTTCTAACTCAACAGCTTTCCTCTTTAAAGAACCACCAGCATCATTCTTCTTTACCATATCCTTGGTAGGTGTATCAAATACTACCATTTTTCCCTTATCAACATTTGGAATGACTTCATCTTGATCAGGATATTCATGCTCACTGAACAATTTTTTCTTCATTAAATTATTCCTTTTCGGCTCCTGCCTCAGCATCCTCTAGGTGAATGAAATTTTTATTGATGCTTTCTTCTTCAGATGTTTTGTCTACTTTGTCTTCAGACTTCTCCTCATCCTTTCCAAGAGTATCACGCTCTGATGATTCAGCTTGAGAGGTTTGGAATGATAATTTTTCCGAATGGATTTCCTTATCATAAAAATCCTCCACTTTATTTATCAAATATTCAGTATCACCATTGCCTTCTTCATATTTTTCATTTACTTATTTTTCTTGAACTTTTTTCAGAGTTACAAACTTCTTTCCTAGAGTCTCTGGTATTGATTCTATCAAGAAGGAATCTGTTACTGGAATATTCTCAGATTCTTTCTCAGCAGCCTTCAGAAGGGATTGCATTATTTCAGCCTCAGACAACTTCTTCTTTTGCTTCTTTTCTTTCTCTTGCTTCTCAAGCTCTTCAGCTACCTTTTCTTTAAAAGAGTTTTCTTCAGCAGGGTCCAAGACAAAATTAGGATCCCCTTATTTCTTATTTCTCTTGTCTTCTCTCCATTTAGCCACAAATTCATCAGGACAAGCTTTTTTCTTCTTTGGCTTCGGTGGTGCGGATTGGATTTCCTTAGCCATTGGGGATTTTTCTTTCTCTTCCACATCCTTAGACTTCCTCTTCCTTCCACCCTTTTTAGAGGTCTCAACCACCTCTTATTTCTTTGAAATAGCTTTAAATTCCTATTTAGGCAAGTCATAGAATTCTTCAAATTCTATGGAAAAGAAAACTTTCATTCTTCTCAAAGTGTCATCACTTAAGAACATAACTTTGCAATAACTCAATGTAGATCTTCAAGGAATTTTGAAGGATTCTAGACAACGAACAATCATCCTTGACAGAATGGTTGGATACATAATAATATGAGCCTTATAATTTCCATTCTTTATGTTCTCAATCATAACCAAGATATGCTAAACCAAGTTTATCTTCCTTAGGTTTACCAAGAAATCCAGAATGTACATGTCACTTTTATTCAAAATATACTTATATCCTTCTATCGGTATGATGAATCCTTGAACCCACAATTCAAGAATCTGATAATTTGTAGTCAGGTGAAGAATCTTTAGAGTCTTTAATTCTGAGAGACCAAGGCAATCCATGGCCTTCACCTTATCAAAACTTTCTTGAACTTCAGGAAGCTAATGAGAAAAAAACTCAGCTTCACCTTCATAAGGAAAACCAACCAAGCTTGTAGCCTTGGTGTAAGAAAGTGAATATGTATTTCCATAACACTTGAAAGAAAACTAACTCCTCCCTTTATCTTTGAAGAAAAATAATGAATCATATAATTAAATTAACAAATCCGGATATACCAAATCTAGAGCTTTTAGTTTTGAAAGACAAACACTTTCCCACCCATTAAGCTCTATATTATTAGAGATAATAGAATCATACTTTGAGAAAAACTTCGAATCAACTAACATTTCTCGGTATATCTTTCATTCAGAGATTGGTTTGATAGTTGACATATCTTTCTGAGAGGAGACTTCGGTAGACATTCAGAAGTAAGAAATATCTGAGTAGTTAAGAATAGGCTTATATAGGACGGAAGAGGTTTAACACACAAAGGATTGAGTTTCGATGTGGGACAACCATCAGGGTGGTCCTTTTTATAGGCAATTGGGGTGATGGTTCAACTTCCATACTCAATACAATGGTTGAAAAACCTTATGATCAGATCTGACGACTCAAAAAAATGACCGAAGCAGAATTTTGAAAGATTCTGATCTTTTGAGGTTTTTAATAAAAACATTCAGATTCAAGGAAAAGAGAATATGAAAATTTTAAAAACAGATGAAAATACCAACAAGTAAAAGATGATTATGAAAATTTAAGAAAGGAAACATACCTTTTGGATTTATAAGAAGATTATCCGTATCAAGGAAAATTCTTCTGGAAGAACATTAGATTCTGAAAATTTTTATTACGAAAATTTTCAATATGAAAATCTCCATTGAGAAAATTTTAAGTACAAAAATATTCATTAAGAAAATTTTAAGTATGAAAATATTCATTACTAAAATTTTAAGTATAAAAATCTTCCTTACAAAAAATTTAAGTACAAAAATCTCCATTACAAAAAATTTAAGTACAAAAATCTTCATTACTAAAATTGTAAGACTAAGAAAAATTTTAGACTACGAAAAAAAAATTAGACTACGAAAAAAAAATTATTACAAAAAAAATAATTGCCCTATAAGAAAATCTACCCCCTCTATGAAAAGGAGTTACTTGCTGTAAGGAAAATGGTTTCAATAGGAAGTTAACATGGAATATTACCTTACTATTATCATTCCTAACTTCTATTTAATATATTCAAATCAGTCAGAGGGTAAAGATTTTGTGAAAATATCAGCAAGTTGATATTGTGTTCCGATAAATTGAAGAATGATGTATCCTTTTTGTGTGTGATCCCAAAGAAAGTGATGCCTAATAACTATTTGTTTTGAACGAGAGTGATGTGCATGGGTTTTACTTAAGGAAATGGAACTAGTATTATCACAGAAAATTTTTGTTTTAGTAAAACTCATACCATAGTATGTGAGAGTGTATTGCATCCACAACACTTGAGCACAAAAAACTTCCAACTGCTATATATTCTGATTCAGTAGTGGAAAGTACTATTGAGTGTTTCCTTTTGCATGTCCAATAAACTAATGAATGTCTTAAGAAATAACAAGTTCTGGAAATACTTTTCTAATCCATTCTACATCCACCAAATTCATCATCTGAATTTTTTTTAAAATAAAATCATTTCTTGAAGTGTAAAAGAGTCCTAGATCATGGTTCCCTTTAAGTAGTAAAAAATACTTTTCACTGTCTTTAAATGATATTATTTTGGATTGGATTGATATCTTTCATATAATAATACTAAAAACATTAAGTCTGGATGACTAGATATAAGGTAAAGTATACTTCATATCCTACCTCTAAAAGATGTTTGATTTACTGGATTCCCAGCTTCATCAAGATCAAGTGAGTTTGAGGTTCCAATGAGAGTACTTATACTCTTAGTGTTGTCATATCCATACTTTTTAAGATCTTAAATATACTTATATTGGGATATATATATTCCTTCTGGTTTTTTAGAAATTTTAAAACCAAGGAAAAATGTTAACTCACCCATCATACTCTTTTCAAACTCATATTTCATTATATCCCTAAAGGAATCAGTTAAAGATTGATGTGTTGAACCAAATATAATGTCATCATCATAAATTTAAACAATCAAAACATTTTTCTTATCATTCTTTGTAAAAAAATTTGGATCAGAATTTCCCTTAATATAATTATTTTTAAGCAAAAATCATATAAGTTTATTATACCAAGATCGAGGGGTTTTCTTAAGTCCATACAATGATTTGGTATGTTTGTAAACATGTTCAGGACGTTTTGAATCTTCAACACCAAAAGTTTGTTCAACAAAAACTTCCTCTTGAACAAAACCATTAAGGAAAGAATATTTAACATCCATTTGAAAAATATTGAAATTGAAGAATGCTGCAAAGGCAAGTAGAATATGAATAGATTCAAGTGTAGCTACTAGATTATAGGTTTCTTCATAGTTTATTCCTTATTTTTGATTATAGCATTTTTCAACCAATATATATTTATTTCCTACTATGATTCCATTTTCATCAAATTTATTTTCGAATACCCATTTTACTCCAATAATAGAAATTTACGTAGGTCTTTCAACCAAGGTCCAGACTTTATTCCATTCATATTCATTTATCTCATCTTGTATAGCTTTTATCCAATCATCATCACCTAAAGTTTCATCAGTGCATTTTAGTTTTAATTGGGAAAGAAATTCTAGATGTTCAACATCATTTCTTAAGGAACTTCTAGACCTTACAAGTTGTTTTACATCACCAATGATACTATCACTGGGATGATTCATTAAAAACAACTAATTTGGGTTTTGAAAAACCTATTCATCAACATATGGTAGGAAGTCTTCTGGGGTAAATGCTTGAGAAATATTTTCTTGAAAATTTTCCTTATCAAAATGATCTCCTAACAAAAGTTGATAATCAGTTTTTGAAAACACATCTGAATATTTTGGTTGAGGTTGTTTAATAACAAAATGACCAGTTTCATCAAATTTGACATGTACTATTTCTTCAATAGTACAAGTATTATCATAATGAATACCTTGAAACCAAAAACATTGAAGTGGGAAAGTCTAGGTTTTATACCATTCTATAACTCATAAATAGTTTTATAAATAAAAGTTATAACCAAAACATGATTTACAGTATAACAAGAAGTACTTACAGCTTCATCCTAAAAATGTGTGGCTAACGAATATTCAATCAACATGGTTCTTGTTATCTCCTGAATAATTCTATTTCTTCTTTCAACAACACCATTTTGTTGAGGTGTTCTGGGTGCTGAGAAGTTATGAGTAATGCCTTTTCTTCTAAAAAAAGTTTCAAAATTTGAATTTTGAAATTCTCCTCCATGATCACTATGAATAACTATCAAAGGAAGGTTTTTGTCATTATTAACTTGTTCTCTGAAACTTTTAAAATAAGAAAAAATTCAGATTTCATTGATAGAAAATAGACCCATGTAAATCTAGTTTAATCAACAACTAAGAGAAATACATAATATTTTCCTCCAAAGATTCTAGTTTGTGTTAGACCAAAAAGATCCATATGCACTAACTATAATGCATCAGTGGTTGAGACTTCACCAACTGATTTAAAACTTGATTTATGTTGTATTCCATATTGACAAGGATCAAAAACATTTTAAGAATCAAATCTTAGCTCTGGAAGATCCTTAACTAGTCTTTTATTAGATAGTTTTCATAGGTTCCTAAGTTTATAGTGTCCTAACCTTCTATTCAACAACCAAGAATGATCTTCCATTGCACTAAGGCAAGGTAAATCTTGGCTCCTAAGGTCTTCTAAGTTTAGTGTGTAAACATTCTCTAGCCTATGGGTAGAAATAATAAACTCTTCCTTGGAATTGTGTACTAAGCACTTATCATTCCTAAAATTCACAAGGTAACCTTCATCACATAATTGACTTAGGCTAATCAGGTTGTTCTTAAGACACTTAAGAAATAAAACATTTGAAATCAACATTTTTCTAAGAAGAACAATGTTACCTATACCAATAATTTCTCCCTTAACATTATCTCCAAAATTCACTTTTCCTCCTTTTGTCTTTATAATATTTTCAAATATGTTTTTGTTACTAGTCGTATTCTGGGAACATCCACTATCCATGTACCATGTATTGCTTTTGGTACGTTCTTTATTTTCTGAAAAATAAGAGTGTAAGACTTTTGGAACCCAAACTTTCTAGGATCCGGAAACATCAGAAAGAAAAATTTTAGGAATCCACATTTTCTTTGAAAAATAAGATTTATGAAAACCTAAAGACTGAGTTTTGTTTAAGGAACAATTTTTTTCACAATTCCCACTACTCTGACACTTAGTGCAAAATGGATCAATTTGAAGAACAAAATAATTGTTACTAAAAATTGGTTTTGAACTAGTATAACAAAATCCAAAATTATTCCTTAGAGGTTGAATTTGGGAATACATTTTATCAAAATTTTCCTTACCTAAGGTAAAGGTTGAAAAACACTTCATCAAGGAAAATATTTTTGACTTTAGTCTAATAACAAAGTTCTTATCTTTAAAAACACCAGTTTTCATACTAGGTTTTGGCTCGAAAACATTTTTCTTAGAAATTACTTTTTCTAGATCGTTAGAATGTTTATCCTTCCCAGAGTTAACTTCCAAAAGGATTTTTGAAATTCTTTCAAAATCAAGGGTTTTCTTATCTAGATATTTATAAAGATATGATATTTACTTAGTAAGAATAGAAATCATAGAATTTTCCTTATCAAACTTTTTCTTGACATTATAATTTTCATTCTAAAGGAGATTAGAAAACCTAGAAACTTCTTCATATGTAGGTAAAATATTATCTTCATCAAAAGAATATTCTTCATCCGAGGATTCATAGTATTTACTATCACCGTAATTATCATTCAAGGAGACATTGGTGATGGATTCAACATTTTGTACCTTATCCATTAAAAAATGATTTTCAATAGGTAGTCTGGTAATTAGACCAAGATTCTTCTATCCAAAAGATTCGTAATCTGAGGATTCATCAGAAGATCCTCCACTAATGGAAATCCAAGTGTCATTAGATTTTAAAACATTCTTATCTTTAGATTTGTAGTACTTCTGTTTATTCCTCTCAGAATGATTTTACTTTTTATATTTTCTCTTAAGTATAGGATAATCAGGCCATATATTTCCATCTCATTTGCATTCATAACAAGTGAATTCATAGTCTTTCTTATCCTTTATTTTTTTCTTCTTGTATCTATAATGAAATTATTTCTTACCAACTATTTTTTTCATCCTTTGAGAAATATTAGATAGTTCATTATCATAATGTTAACTTTCACTTGATTTAGATAAAATAGTAACCTTATTATACATAAATCTTGTAACTCTCTCAAGATTCTTGGCTTTAATATGATTAGAATTAGTTTTAAAAGAAATACTTCTATTCCAAATATTCTTCTTAACATTGTCATCATCTCTCTTCATTATAGTCTTATGTTGGAGAATAGTTCCAAAAATCTCATCAAGAGTAATCTGTGAGACTTTCCTATTCTCATATATAGTTGCTCTCTTGGATTCACACTCATTAGGCATGATGTCTATAATCTTATCTACAAGTGCCTCATCATTCAAACCTTTTCCCCCATGGATTGTAAGCTATTGAAAATAGTCATAAATCTCTATTGTACCTTACAAATAGGTTCTTCATAAGGAAAGTAAAAACCATGGTACTCACCTCTAAGCATAGCTCTTCTAGTTTCAATAAATTTGGAAGTACCAAAATGTGGAACTTCAAGCTTCCTCTAAATAAAATTTGCACCTTAAAAAGAAGAAATCTAGCTATATATATTCCTGGTCATGGAATGCAACAAGGTATTGTGTACCTTATAGTTTAGTTGATATTCTGACTTCTCTTGATTAGTAAAAGTTCTAACATCCTTATCAAGAATCTTGTAATCTCCAGTAAGAATAACAAAGTTGTCTACTCTAGCATTAACGACAAAAGTCTTCATACGATCTCTCCAATATTCATAATCATTCCTATAAAAAATAGGTGGTCTAGTAGGATTAATATTTTCAATTAAAGAAACATTCATTCCAGCCATCTTAAAGAAAATATTTCTACACAAACTTTTCAATAATAAAAGTTTTTAAACAAGAATAAAATATCCTAAGAAAGGAAAATATATAACAATGAAAAACTTGAGCAAGGAAACTTATATGTGAATATAAGTATTTCAGAGACCTGCTCTGATACCAATTGTAGGATCGAAATGATACTGATTGTAGTATCAGAATAATGATGTATATGCTCAATATAAAAGAGGGGGGTGAATTGTATACATTAAAAATTTACTTTGGAACTTTTAAATATGGTAATGTTTAACAAAGTTAAACAAGGTAAGTTCACAAAACCTCTTAATTCTACAAACTTGCTTGATTATGGAAATGTGGATCCAGAAATGTAACTTATGAAAAGTTTACAAAGATAAAGATTCTACCTTAAAGTATATAGAATCTCACTAATCAGAGTACAAGTATAAGAAAGTATAAGATAGTTATACTTACCTCAACCACCAAAATGCAACAGAAAACTTGGAATAATACATGTAACAAGTAGTAAATGTTTAAACCCAAAGAGAAGGGTATCCAACAACCTTTGATAAAGGTCCATTGATTTATACTTTCAATAAAGTCTATCTTACCCACACCAGGGTAAGCCCTCGATAAAAATATTGGAGTCTATCTTGCTATCCCTGCAAGTCCTTGAACTTCAAGGTAGTCCACACCTCTATCTTCCTATCCTTGGAAGCCCTAGAATGTACTCAGCAATATTCAGAGTCACACGAAGTAATTCTGAACAAGATGTTCAGTATACACAAATCATGAAAGACTCTCTCTAGAAATAACTTCACAACATGTAATATCTAGAGTTGTATAACTGTTCATCAAAGTTGTGAGCTCTTTAAAATGAACTCATATTTATTGGAACATCTTCAACAGTTCTCTCCCTCCTCCAATGGTTATATTTTTTCTTGAATTTCAGAGGGACCTGTACAGGTTTTACTCAAACAATAGTTAGTTAGTAACTGAATGCATAAAATCATTTTATAACTAAAACAAGTGTAAAAAAAATAATGGTTGCTTAACCAAAATCAATTATTCAGAATGTATGGAAAAAATAAAAGTTTCGAGTCTAACCAAATAACCATTCAGCATCTATAATTCATGAATATTTAGATTCTATCTTCAAAAGAATTTGGATCCTAAATTATATATAATTCAAGAGTATGAACTCAGAAAGTTTAGATTTTGAATTCATAAGAATTCAGAATCTGAATTCATAAAATTTAAAGTATGAACTTAGAAAGTTCAGAGTCTAAATTCATAGAATTATGAGTCTGAACTCAGAAAGTTAGGAGTCTGAATTAAGAAAGTTCGTAGTCTGAATTCAGAGAATTTGGAGTCTGAACTCCGAAAGTATGGAGTCTGAATTCAGAAAGCCCTATGTCTAAGTATATATAATATTCCAAGGTTTTAGATACGAAACTAAATTTTATTCTTATAAATAAAATGAGTTAGGTTTAGAGAAATTGAGCCATGAACAATGAAAACAAGGTAAGGATAAATTTCCTTGGGGAAGGAAAATTTCCATTATGAAAGAAAAACTGGGTAAGCATAAAATTTTCTTGAAAAGGGAAACTTTCATTAAGGAAGGAAAACATTCCTTATCAAAATAAAACATAGGGGAAAAGAAATTTTCCTTATCATAAAGTTTTTTTGATTTTAAAATCAAGAATTAATGGAAAATTCATAAGGAAACCTTATTGACTCAACATCTTTCCCTCCCATATTTTCCTTCCACATTATTGATCCCAAAAGTCTTTTCATTAGAATCATCGAAAACATGTCACCCTATTTATTTTAATAAGTTCTATGAGGCTTAGGAAATCCTTAACTTCTCAATTGTCACTTGTTCTGGTTAGATACATCTGTTTGTGGATACATCCAACATATTTTTCAATATTTATTATGGCTTAAAAGAATTCACTTTTGTTGGTCTACTTAATTCTAAGTACTTGATGAGACTGTTTACAGATGAATATGATCTCACTTTTTCCTAGTCCCAAGACCGAAAAATTGTCAATGGATATTATTTTTCTTTATTCATATGGTCGTATGATTTGTGTATTTAAAGGGACCCACCATCCTCAATGATATGTGTAAGAATCCAAAAACTCCCTCTTACCTTCCAAAATAAATCCATTCTTAGAATTCTTGGAAATTTGGTAGGTTTTTCTTTGTATTCTCTAATATTATATTTAGATTCATGTGCTACCACATTTTTCCATGATGTTTTGTTTTTTTTGTGGTTGGCATGTTTTAGCCCCTACTTACGGCTATCCAGATTATGGGAGATAAGGGGTTACAATGTTATCAAGTGGTGCAGTTTGAATCATATATTGACTACTCCTCTTATTTAAACCATTTAGGGAACCTACATTTATATTTTCTTTGATGTTATAAGATATAAAGGTCCCTGATTTGGTCTAGTGTTATTAAACTATGTATTTTTTTATATGAAGAGAACACGATGGGTTTTCTGATTATACTGCTTAATCTATTAATCCCACTAGTTATAGATGATTTTACACTCATGTGGTGGGGTAGCTTTCGGTGGTAGAATTCTTTCCTCAAGTTTTATGGTGGGTGTTTGGACATATATAGAGTCACTGAATCCAAGCCCAACCAATTTGTGGGTTTTTTAGACATATGATGGTACTGATAATGTCAATTATCTTGATACTAAGAAATCCAGTGTGATAACCCCATTCTATGCAAGATCCTGAGGGGTGGAATCAAGTTATTCCCATATGAAAATGAAAGTATTCCAATGCCAATTTCATTAATGATGGGTATTTTGAAATTATAAGAGAGTAACCAAATGTTCCAGTGAATAATTACAATTGGATCATACAAATTATTTATCATAGTTTAACTATGAGGAGGATAGGTAGTTAGTGGAATTATTTAAAAGAATGGGAATAATGGTATCTTTGAAAAAGGGGGTGTCCAATTAATAATGGTAAAACAAAAACGAAGAATATGTATTATAATATGATATTAAAATAAATATTACTAGGTCATTAGATAAGGTGATCGTCACAATTATGCAAGGAATTTCACCAAGTAAAAGAGATATTGTACACTGGAGTCTCCAGGATTTTGAAGTTAGATCATAAGGAATAGAAGGAGGAAAAAATTAAGCAGAAATGCTCAAAAATTAAACTGTTAAATTTGAAAAAATAATGGATGAGAATGTAAAAGAGGTTGCAAAATGACCATCCATATCAACTACAGTTCCATGATTAGGGATCCATGAGGACCAAGTATTACCATAAGATGGTAGGTTGTTAAAAAATTAGATTTACCCATGCACTCCTAGGAGTATATGGGGATAAAGACCATGATTCTCAATGACACAAAGGAAGATATTGATTGTATATATGAAATAGCGTAAAATGTTTATCTAAATGATAAGAAACATACATTTATCAACAAATAATAACTCATTTAGACTTTCAAATTAAACTAAGGGAAGATCATTTTGAAAAAATTCATCAATGCCTAGGAAAAGTTATCCTTTTTTTAAAATTATCATAAATGATGATCCAAAGAAGAAGGAAATATCTATTAAATAAATGTTAAAAAGGGTACCTGACATGAGTATTTTAAAATTATCTTGTAATGTCTTCATGATATCTTATTCAGCGTAATATTCATGTACCATTTGGGTATTTTTAAGGTATTGCACTATACTCTTAAAATTATTTATCTAGAATATAAAATATTGAATTTGGAGGTATTTTATTAATATGAATGTATTTTAAGTTCACAATAATGGATAATATATACAAGTTAAGATACAAGAAAATATGATACAATATACATTGGAAGATGTGGTCTATAAATAAGATTCAATAATTTTACATTAAGAGCATTGAATTTTGGGGAGTCTTATTTGGAAACCAACTTTAGGATCCTGGTGGAGTTTCATTAGGTTTTGGTTTACTATATTTTATTTAAAACAATTCTGGGATAGCATGAGAGGCTGATTTTAATGCTTATGTTTTTATGTGTAAATAGGAATAATTTTATAATAGTAGCATTATTTTTATGATTTCATGATGGGATCTTGTATTTATCCATTTATTTATTATCCTATATATATTTCCCTACTGCAAGGCCATTACTTTAGGGTATTAAAATGTGTGTGTTTTCAATTTCATATATATGAGAATGACCATTTTCTTTGAGTGTTAGGGTGATTTTTAGTGTTTGTTCTAGAGTGAGACTTCCTCCAATACTATTGGGTTAGTTCTTATTCATAGTTTAGTTATGGTATTGGGTTACCCACTCCTTTCATAATCTGAAGTAACTGACAATGATAAAAGGAGATATTAGGAGATTTAAGAGTATCTACCATGAATAAGATATTCATTTGGATCTAATTTCTACAACCTTATGATTTTCATACAAATGATTTCTAAATTTTTATTTTATAAACCCAAGCATGAAAATTTCTTGATAAACCTCATATTATTTGTTTTATCTTAGGATAATTTGTTTTTATTTTGTATTAATTTATAATAAATGCTATTAGCAACAATTTTTCTTCTTATCCTAGTGGGTTTGACTTTGGGATCTCATTCACTATACTAAACTTGTAGTTATATGGTGGGTAGTTTGAAAATATAAATTCTAAACTGGTACTCTCATAAAAAGTAGTGACTCCCTATGAGTAATTAGTCATGAACACCATTCCTGATGGAAAATCTAGTTTACTAGGTACATTAGATTATTGTTCTTGTCTTTCACTATCATGTTCAAGATATTCATTTGTGTATGATTCGGGGTTTTGGTATTGTTTTTTTGTTGGTTTTTTTTTCATTTCTTGTATTAAAGTGTCTTGTGTATACGCATCATTTTAGGAATGTAGGATTCACATCAAATTTTTATTATTCTATATGATTTATATCAGTGATAATATAGGTTTTTATTATTTAAACTATAAAAAATAACATAAATTGGGTTTTATAATATAACGTTTTGTTATAATTATACTAATCTAAACCATTATATTTCCTTTTTGATGACAGGTCTTTTGGATCATATGGATGGATTCTCCTTGACAAATACTATATAGTCCTTATTTTTAAGGGATGTATATTGACCACTAGTGGGTCAATATAGGAATTTTATGCCTTCATTACGAAACCCTTGTTAGTGATCAGAGTATGAGTTTGGCTAATTATGTTTCAATAACAACCTATATGTATATTTAACATATATATTATTTGTGAAGTTTTACATAACTAAACAATTGAATATAGTTTTTCTTGATATGAATCATCATATCAAGATTTCAGTATAAGTATAGGGACAATATTGTTCTCTTTGAGGGTTTAGCCAGGTTTAAGGGTACACAATGAGGATTAGTACCTGGCAGTGAGATGATGGCTTGGATCATGATTACATATATATATATATGTGTGTGTGTGAGAGAGAGAGAGAGAGAGAGTGTGTGTGTGTCTACGAACCACAGATTGCAGTTTTTGGATTCTTATTTTCCTTGTTATATTTGATATGGTAGTAAAGTTGTTTTCCTATGGGTAGTAACCTATGAGAGACGTGATTTATGGGATAGTCGAGAGATCTTAGTGACTTGAGATGCTACTTTGGATATTGGAGGGTCATATATTATGACTAAAACGTGTGCCTCTTCCATTCCATTTTGTGAATGGAGTTTTTATGTATGAGGGTAACCTGAAAAAAGGGTTCCCCAGACTTTTGAATACCTTATATAAGAATATCATTGTTAGATGATTTGAGTTTAATATTTATTCAAGATAGATTCTATCAAGAACAAGGTATACTCATGTGATCCCCATTGTTTTTTTGTGATATAAATCACTTTGAGTGATATTTCAATCAAGAAAAGATTTCAATGGTAGGATTAGTGGGTTATCTAACCCTGGTGACTTTAGATGTGGTTCTTAATGATATAGTGGATACTGATCCTATATGGTTTAATATATAATGGGTAGATAATGGGAAAACAATTCTACTTTTTTTATGATGCCAAAGTTGGAAGATGATTATGATATTGTCCTTCACATGAGATAGATTTCTTAGGTTTATTGGTATGAAGCATAAAGTCAGATGCATTAGACTAGTTTAGATTAACATACAGTGAGAATGGTTAATGATTTAGGCACATAAGATTAGGAATGATGACATATTACTCAATATTGTCTAAGTTGAATTTTATGGAAGGGTGGAACTTGGGGGTACACCATCTTGGGTATGATTTGTTTTAGTAACAAGGGATGATGACAAATTTTATGACGGAATTATTGTATAGTGGATAGAGGTGTGCATGAAATTGTTTCATGAGTTGGTTTCACTTGAAATGGCTCATGGAAGTGATTCTTTTGAGATGGTTTGGTGTCGGAAATATTTCTTGTTGTTTTGATGAGGATGGGTGGTTTCCCCTTATAGTGATAAGAACATCCTATATAAATTAAATTTCCATGGTATAATTGATCTCACAATGAATCGTGGAAGGATTTAACGGTGTAGATGAATGTGGATTGGGAGGAGTGACACAAGCGTGATATTATAATTTTTTACTGTTCTATTTTAGAAGTGGATTAAGGTAATTTATATGTTTGGTAGAAAACTATATGTAATCAAAGATCATGATTCTTAGGTGGATTGGTTTGAAATGGAATCAGGAATGAAGCACCATTGGACCCAACTAAATGATTATTATCACCTTGGAAATGGGACTTGAATGTCGACATGACTCAACTAACTAAATCCCTACCTGGAAAGGTGGTAAGATTTGAGTTCCACCTGGAGCCTAATTCTAATTAGACCGAGGCTAGTGAACATCATAAAGTATGCATATCACACATAAGGTATGCTCTAGCCTAATGTACTTGCACAAACACACTAATCTCCATACATACTAGAGTAATGTAAATAGTAATAATTGGAACTATAAATAAATTTATAACCTATAACAACCCATAGTAGATAATGAGATCATATAAATGAAGTAAATAGGGAAAATACAATCCCACTGATCAGAAGGAAAGTAAAACCTAGAAATTAGTAAGAAAAACTCTCCCAACACACAACTTCTAGTGCCTGTCTATGATCTAGCTAACACCACCACCAAGAACCACTATTCACCACTTACACCTGGTCTACGTATATCATAAAAATTCATATAATTTTTATAAGACATAAAATTTATGGGAATATCCCATATAGGGATGAATATATACATACCCAATATGAAAATCTAAAATCATATAAGAAATAATTCATCAATTGTTGAGTCAGCTCAAAAAAACAATCAAGAGGGTAAAGAATGAAGAAAAAAAATATTCTCATAGAAGAACCCAAGTCATGGATTAAGATCATGGTGTTTATATATATCCAAAATTAATTTTTACTCCTTATATGCTCGATAAGAAAACATAACATTTACCCCATATAAACACTTTATGACTATTGTAGAGGATCTTACGCCCTTAATAGTGTAGGGGGGGTATTGTCCCTGGTGGAGAATCTTGTTCCCCACCCAAACTCCTTAGATAGGTGGAATACCGACTCCAAATATAGATTATCCTTCACCCAAGAAATGCACTCAGTAAATAGGGAGATTACAGACTTTATCACATTGATGGTGATAGTAAATTATGTCATGATGTTACTCAACTGTTGAGAAGCATAAACATTTACAAATATCACCCAAGAGAAAATATTGATATCTAAAATGTTGATATAGTCTATCATGCTCTATCAACCACATGTTATAACTTTGTATTCAAAATAGTTCCACCATTTTATCCCCCACATAAATTCACTCAAAAATGGTATGCTCACATATGAAAATATGATCCGGAATAATGAATCGAGGCCAGCATAAGGTTCAAGAAGATGTAAATGGAATATGCCTAAGGTACAGAATGTGTATCCCATAAGCAGTCATATTACCACATACTGGTTCCCTACATTGTGTGCGGAAGTCTTATTATATGGCATGTGATGAAATTAAAATGGTGTGTAGGATCTATAGGCATACTTGGCATATACCCCAACTTTCCTTGTCCTGTCCCACCATGGGTGCATAGAATGTTGTATTGGTTCACATAGAATATATATGTAACTTAGGTTCCTCAAAATATAATCTCTATAAACATTGAGATGGCCAGTTGGGAACATATTTTATGTCAACTATAATCCATTTCATTTGATATTTTTATCTGAAAAAAACCTTATCTACTAAATATTCTAGGTTAAAAAGTGTGTTTTCTTATGAAATGCATGTTTTATAGTCTGATTTTTTTTTCAGAAACTCCATCTTTTCCTATAAGCTTTGATGTTTCTATCGACCTCACTATAAAGAACATTATGATGCTCTAAAATCATGTTCATTGAGGTAGAATCTTCATAAAAGGCTATATTTCAGTCACTTCTCATTAGAATGATGAATTCTACCTCACTCCCAACAATGTTACACCAATATTTGTTGATAAACCCAAACCAATCACCAAATCACATTTTTCATCTTCTAATCACTATCCCCATTCTACCATTCTTGATTTTGAACCCAAAAAAAATATATGGATCTAATATTCAATAACATAATGGTATTGGTTCATGTAATAATTTAAAGTCTTGAAAATTTTAAGTTTACTGGTTAGTGCATGAATAATAGAAGAATAAATCCAAGAAACCATAATAGTAAGTGACAATAATGACCACACACAATCTGAAATCATTTATAGTATCATAAATAAAAACCAAATAAATAATCATAAGTTCCAACATCAAATATACCCAAATTTTAATTTCAATAAAAAACATAAATTGATATGGTCATGTTATAATTGATCATGGATTTAATTTTGAAATGATTGATCTATGTTCAAAACAATTCAAAAATGGTGTAAAAATTATAATAAAAAGAGGTTGATCATAATTCATGATAGACCATTGGTGAAGGAAGAACCCACTACGTCATCAATAGAATACTATGGGGCATTAATCATTGCTTCCCTCAATCCTTCTTTGTAGTTATCAAATATCCGCCATGGGAATCTCTTATCAAGTCTATATGGTTCTTGATGAAAATTAAACTTATATCATACCTATGGTCTCCATTAGTGACTCCTTTCATGATATATAGTATAATAATTGAATATTGACATTCATGAGTAATAAATAAACTATTGTTATTAATGTACTAATATCTGTGCTCTGTAAAACCCATAGCTTCACTCTTGCTTCGTGACTAATCTTATAAATATATTTAATAATATACATTTTCTTAAATTATGAAAAATATATTCATTACATCTTCCCCTACATTAATTATTTTCTCAATAAAAAAGCCCAACCTACTCAAAAAAATGATGGTACTCATCTCACATTTGGCTCTCAAACACCAATGAGATCTCTTGAATGTTATTGTGTTTTAATGGATGTTCACTAAGGGAATAGATCTCCTATAAAGTTTCTTCTCAAATCAATAATTGATCACTACTAGATGATCTGAGAAGGTTTTCTTGACTATAATTTCATTCTCACCCTAGTCAATAATTTGTGATGGATCATGAACATCTCTCATAAATTGTGACACATGGAAGTCATCGTGAAGCTAGTATAACTATTGGTAAAATTATTTACAATATATGACCATGAATACCCTTTTCAAAATTTTTAATATAATTATATATCATAGAGATAGATTTATACCATGGTCAAATATCCACAAGTTGCGCTGTGGTGAGACATTTGAAACCTATAGCCTCTCAACTTGAACTCCTTGGGTCCTTATCTATGGATCATATGGGAATTCTAGTGGATCTAAGATATCCTCATCCAATCTCGGATAACATGGATCTTTTATGTTGTAGCATGCACTAGATTCATACCCATGAGTGATGAATCGTCTATATCTGGCCAGTATAAGGGAAACCTATAAGGTCTTTCATATGTGACCTCAAGTGGTGTCCTACCAATAGTGGATTGGTTTCTATTATTGTAAATAAACTCCATCAATGGTAAATGATCCTCACAGTGATTTATGAATTAAAAAATAAAATTCCACAATATGATTTCAAGTACTTGAATATTCCACTCAATATGGTTTCCCTTCTATTGGTGTAATTCCATACTCATACTCAAATGGGTACCAAATATATCTTACAAGCCTCTCCATAAATGCCATATGAATTTTAATCTTGATTATAGATAATAATCAAGGGTACCTCCAAAATCAATAGGATCTGCTACACATATAATAACCCCATGATTTCACCTAAACTCTTCTCCTAGATGGTAGGGGAGTGGAATGACATAGTAAGTTGATCAATGATCACCCAAATAACATCCTTAATTATAACTAATAATGGAAGTCCCATCAAAATATCCCTTAATATAAAACCCAACTCCCACTCTGGAAACTTGAGGGGTTAGAACAAGGCCATTAGAACCTAACACTCTACCTTTTTCTATTGATAGGTAAGGCATCACAAAAAAACTCTACTATAATACTCTACAATCCAAGACACAAAAATAATCATTAGAGATCCTAGTACTTCTATTCCACTCTAAGATGCACCACTTAGGGTCATGTATGAAATTCCCTAAGAAAATAATCCCACAATATGACGGGCACCATATTTTTTCCTCAGAATAGGATTACCTACACGCCACATTCATTGAATTAATGAGGTTTGTATCTTATAATTATCTGGCCACAGAATTTATCAAAATAAATGTATATAAGATGAGTTTCCCTCATTCACTAAAAAAGATTGGGGTGTCAACCATAAACCATAGATATGTTTCTCCTCCCTTTTCCACTAAAGAGAAATTCAATGAAACCAACTAATATTATGCCTCCCCTAACCAGTGTGAACAATATTTACTATTGAAAGCATCTACCACTATATTTACATTCCATAGAGTATATATTATATCTAAGTTAGATTTATATAAGAACTATATCCATCACCTCTATCTCAGTTTGATATATCTCAAGGTGAATATATATTTCAAACCCCAAGGATCATAATAATAAAAGAAATCTCTAAGAATTTTGTGTCGCTAATTTATTAGGGAAAACACTATAGTTTCTTACTCCAAATAATGGGTCCCAGAATTGGGTAGGTGGGTTCTCAGCTGTAAAGATCCATATGAAAAAATTATATATATCTACATTGAAATATATCTAATCATGGATCTATATAACTCATAAGACAACATATACTCAATACCCTCTTTTAGTAGTCCCAAAATGGGAGTGTGTTAGTATCTTTTATATCTCCCTAAAGGCCTTCTAACATTTCTTTAAAGAAAAAAATGGATTCCAATTTTAGGACAAGTTTATTATAGGAGCTAAAATTTTGGTGAATGTCACCATAGACCACCTATATTATAAATACATCTAGTGGAATGTTTTTTTATTTTTTACACTCTTGGGAGGCTCCCAAGCTTGAACTACCTCAATATTCACAAGGTCCACAAATAATCCTTCCTCTAATATAACCTAACCACAAAAGTGAACCTCTATAATTGAGATCATAAAACTAAATAGATTTTTTTTATATTTTATGCTCTTAAATTCAATATTTTACTAATTTTTCTTTCTTGCTTATCCCTCAAATCTATCTAAATATGGATGACATTGATGAAGGCTTAATTGAACCAATACAAGAAAATATGTAATATTTGGTTCAAGAGTCTGATGAATATCATTGGTATGTTTATCATGAAAAAGGAAATCACAAGGAACCCCTATTTTCCATAGTTATATTAGAAGGTTTTATTCAATATATTATTTTTATATAATCATTGATGGTGATAGCCTAACTTATGGTAATTCATTGAGAACAACTTTTCCTCCTTTAGCTGATTAGAGATACCATTTTTAGTATTATTTAATATTTGAACTGAAAAAAATGGATGAAGTAGAAATATAGTATGAAAATTTAGATTAGTGGAGGATTGGATCAACTACAAATTGAAATGTAGGAGCATTTGAAGTGGAAAGGTGGGATGTGTGTTTTTGGGAGAGTTCAATAGATGTGCATGCCTGTGGGAATTGTGGTTAGTGAATGTGGAGAAAAAAAATGATGATCGCATCCTATTATAAATTCCATATGATTTACTCATGGAATTTCATAAGGAAGTCCTAATATGGAGGAAGGTGGTCCTAGGATATCCATTGAGTGGATAATAGAGGGCTGTAAGATAATATCATCAAGAGAACAGTGAATAGAGAACAATGAAAAGTGATAAATGGAAATGGAAATGATAAAAGAGCAGTGGTGAGAAGAAGTACCATGTTCATATTTTCTTTGCCTACAAATAAGGGGAACAAATATTCATCCACCATGAGATAGGATTAAATTTTTTTGGGTGATCGATGAGGAGTGAATAGTGAGTGTTCTAGTTTTTTCACAAAGAAGAGACGGATGTGATGGGAGGCCAAGATGTATCCACTGAGAAGATAATCATGAAGGGTATGTCGCATTTACGGTAATTTTTTTGAAATTATAATGATGAGATTTGAGAATATGGAAAGTAAGTCAATGATGACATGTTAAAGTCAATGGTTTAAAGTGTAAAATATGGCACATGATGATATATTATGACAATTACATTTATCAAAAGTCTTTCTAGTTATGGATATCAGGAGGTCTCTCCTAATTATCAATATTGGAGGTATATAAAAATGGTAAGTTTAAGGGTGTACTGAAAAAATTTCTTTGGGTGTGTTACAAAAAAAGCTTCAACTGTCAAGAATTCCATCAGGTGGTAAATTGTATTTGGGTGAATTTTCTACCCTTTGTGATTGATTCCTCTATGGAATTGGGATCTGACCCAAAAACTGTTATCAATGAAGGTTGGTTTCAACCTATAATGATTGATCTGGACTTATTAAGATCTGATGTAGATGAAGATGATTTTGATTTTGGAAGATTCGATGAAGGTGGATCTGATGATCACTTTGGTGATAGTGATAGAGAAGGGGATGGAGTATTTAAATTTTTATTGAGTTGGATACTGTGGGGATTATTTAATATTTGAAATGAAACAAAATTTATGAACCTAAAATGTAGGAGGTGAATTGAAATAACTAAAGAAGTGGATCACCTATACATTGAAATGTTGAGGCATTTGAAGTATAAATATATCATTCAATTTAATGGGAGAGCACAATAGATTCACATGGATATCAGAATTGTGGAAATAAAATGCAAAGAAAAAAAGAGATTACACCCTATTATAAAATTCATCTCATGGTGGTGATTAATTATAGAAGGATATACCAATGTGGTGGATGATGGGCCTAGGGAGTCTGTTGAATGGAAAACATAGGGCCATAAGATAATAGTGATAAGAGAAAAATGACAATAGATCAACAACAAGAGTATCAGAAAGAGAGAAGCAGTTAGAAAAAGTCGTATGTTCTAGTTTTTTTACACATAGAAGATTGTATTCAAGATTCAACCACTATGAGAGAGGATGTAGTTCTATTGGGTAGTTAGTGAGTATAGAAAAGTGAGTCTATCAGTTTTATATGCGGAGAAGAGAGATTCATGAGGATTAGGCCAAGATGTATCCTCCATGATAGAGAACCAAGATGGGTTTATCATATTTTTGGTGATATGAGTTACGAAATTATGATGATGATGGAATAGAATAAGGTGATTACACCGATGATTAAATTTTTATTGAAATGATTGAAATAATTTAATATATCATGCAAGGATATATGAGGACAGTTCCATGTATCAAAAAGATTTCCAGCATTGGATATCAGGTGGTGTGCCTTGATTCTCATGATCGGTGGTACATCAAAATGGTACTTCCATGGGTGTAATAAAAAAATGTATCTGGGTGTTTTTTGAAAAATACTTCAGGTGTTAGAAATTCCTTCAGGTGATAAAATTCCTTCCAGAGAATTTTCTACATTATATGATTTATTCTATTGCGGCATTGGGATCCAACCAAAACATTATAGATTCTTATTAAAGTGTGCATTCCTTTAAAATCAATAGATTTTGGTGATAATATCCAACACACACCCTAAATATCTCATCAACTTTCATAGATAATAATATCATATCTTTTAATGGGGGCACAATAGGTCTAATAAATCCCCTCTACTAAAGATCCATCAACTATATCCTTTGAGCATGAATCTCAATAGGGGAATTCTGATATTTTTTAGAAGATATTTGGATTTTATTCAGTATTAATACAATATTGAAATAAATCTATAAACTAGGGGTAGTAAGGCTATATCCTATGGCAACACATATTAGTATTACTCCACTATGATAGAAATCAATTTTATGTTAAGTCTACTACACCAAGGGTCATACAATCTAATTGATGGAAAATCATATGCAACTTTCTTTATATGATACTAGCTTGTCAAGCCAAGGAATCCTTATTACCAGTGAAAGAAAACCTCAACTCATCCACCTAGATTCAACTCTATTTTTCATAGAAATAATATATTTGGGAATGAGGTAATGATAGCATGTACATACCAATAATGGTGTCATATATATCTTTTTAGCTACTAAAAGATATTACACGAACCTTTATCCTCTTATATCTAAGTCAGAAAACTGAATGAAAAGTATGATCATGGTGTCTCCTCTCATATGGGTCAATAACTGAAATGTTTAGGACATAGGATATATTGGACTATCTAGTTCTAAAATAAAGGGTAAGGAAAAATAATAATATCTCATGAAAATCTCTATAAAAATAAATATTATGGTGGAGAATAAATAGATCATGACTTATATCATCCCACAACCTTATTTTTCATATCCTTTCATCACCTAAAGATATCCATATCCTTGACTATCATATCCTTGATCCTGTCATAAATCACAAAAATAATGTGGTACTAGTATCGAGTCATAAAATTTACCGCCTCCTATAACTTCTCTAGATACTCTATCACAACCACCAGTTTGAGGGCCTCTATGATCACCGCGTGTAGGTCTATATTAGTTCCATTATCTCATACTCGGTGTCCCATAAACTCTCTTCCAATATTTTATCTGATAGATATTTAGGTATTCCTTCATGGGAGATCCAAAAGTCTCATAGGTGTAGCACCTTTTATCCCCAGACTAACTAGGTCCCCTTCGATATCCCTGTGTGGCTAACTCCAACATCAGAACCCTAGCATGTGAACACATATTATTTCATGATCTAGAAGATTAACAACTTATAGCTACCACTAAAAACTTTTCTCCATGGTGGCCATTAACACAACCATCCTCCTAATAATATTCTACTGTAAAATTTTACACCATTAGTGCTCACTCTAACACCTCAACATATGTCGTTATATAAAATGGAACGATGCCATATCGAATCTCGTGTGGAATCCCATGCTCGAACATCAATTCCAAGATCTACCCATCATGAACCATGTATTGGGTGTATTAGAATATGTTAGCAAACCTTGTTACATACTGAGGTACAATCATGCTCCCCCGCTAAAACCCAAGGAGATCTAAAATAAACACTACACACAACAATACTATATAATATTTCTCCAATAATAGATACGTGAACTCATTCTATAGTTTAATCACATATTTATGAGTCTTTGTAACTAAACCCCACCAAAATCATGTTGAAACTTGTTGATAACTAACTCTTAGGACCACCATGAGATCAAAAGGGGTTCGAATAAGGTAGAACACTAGAATTATTGACTCCATCCAGTCCTCTATCACCTATGAATCCATTTTTACTAGAAATATGGGTGTCTTGTACCTCTAAAACACATTTTCAATACTCATCATATGCAATTTTTCATCCTACACCACTGAAAATATCGGATGGTAAGCCTCATGTGTAGAATCCACATAAACTATTGAAGGTGGGTCTACATGAGACTAAAACGTAAAAGAAATGTTCATTGTCTACCCAAAGGAAATGCCTCATTAACAAATCCCTTAAATGAGGCATCATCAATTGGATAAAATTCATCATTAACCTACCTTAAAACTCTCGATGGATATTTGTGTGGTGACATCATACCATTTTTAACAATGTACCATGATTAGTAGATGATATCATGGTAGCATACACAAGTAGAAAATAGAAATAAAAAACCCATTCATATATGATTCATGTTCAATAATTGTACCAAAAACCATTATATCTATAAATACATATTATAAGAAGGTTACTAGAGTCCTTTTGTATGGATATGTCAACTATCACAGAATATCCTGACATAACTCATTTTGACCCCACTCAAGACATTAGTAAGCTAATTGCGCCACCCCAAGCCTACCTCCAATAGTTTTGGTGGTTACTAGAACAGAGTAGGCATACAACACATATGATTGGATTTATCCTAATATACCAGCACACACACATGTACTCATATGTGAAATAGTAATGAAGAATAGTAATAACTAGAACTGAAAATGAATAAATAACCATTAACAATCCATAGTAGAGTATGAAAATATAAAACCAAATTAAATGTGGAAAACTAAATCCCATCAATTGAAAGTAAGGTCCAACTTAACAATTATTAAGAAGAAATAGACAAATAAAAAATATACCGAGTCTTTATTTCTTCCATCTAAAACTACCACTAAGAACCACTATGTACCACCACACCCTAGTCCACTTAAAACACCATAAAAGTACAAATATTCTTCATAATACAAGACACCCCAAAACCACAAAATAAATAAAGCATCAAAAGAAGAGTTAAGTAAAAATCACAATTGAAAGGGTAAAGTGATAAGAACCCAAATATACTCATAATATGGAAAGAAGTTATAGGGTAAGGTCTCAGTCCTTATGGTTATATAAAATATATTTTTATACCTTTTATGATTCCAACCTCACATTCACATGATGTAAACTCTTTATACCTATAGAGGAGGATCCGGAACCCCTAGTAGTGTATGGGGGACACTAACTATGTTAGAGAAACTCATGCCCCACTTGAGCTCTCTGGATAGAAGGAATACCAAATCCATAGATAGAGGATCCCTTTCCTTGAATATGGGGGGATACCAAAGCTATATGATCTACATGGAGAGGAACCTACACATGTAGATAAAACTTAGGAAAATGGGGGAATATGAACCCAATCCCATAGATAGTGAGAGGAAATTGTTCCCTAATGTAATTCTAATGAAGGGAAAATTTCTATTTACCAAGAATTGCCCAAATCCAATGATTTTAAAAATGATGATGTAGTTGGTCATTCTTCCTTTACTACATGTTTTTTTTTGTTTTCCAATGTAGGACCATCATCACATATACCCTAAAAAATAACTCTAAAGAGAATTATTTCATGTCCAAGTCCATGTCTAATAAAAACTTCTAGTTCAAAAGAAAATTATAAAATTGGTACATTGTGTGTAGATAAGTTCACATAGTATGTGAGATCAATAAGGGTACATGGTGTGTACCCTAGATTCCCAAGTCATGTTCCATAAAGGTTGTTTTGTGTGTGGTCTTACTACACATAGGATATAGACCACTTGAGTTACTAGGGGAGAAATCCAAGTAAATGCTAAGACTCCCATATAGGTACATGTAGTGTGTTGACATAGACACATGGTGTGTTATATTTTTCCTTACACACAAGCTAGGCTACCCCAACTTCTTGGTAACAGAACATTTGTTCTTTAGAACAATCATAGTGATGTTTTTTTCAAAAACTTTATCTTCCTCCAAAATATTCACTTCATAAACTAATATCACTATAAATTCTATTGCTATGTTCTAAAATCATTTTTATTTGTGGGAAATATTTATTGGAGGCCATATTCTTTCCATATCTCATCCGAATGCTAACCTTTTCCACAATATTATAACAAATTTAATTGTCTTCTGTAGGGAAACTCAAAACAATCATCCTATCTCATTCCACCATCACCTATTGTCCATCCTCAAAACGCCATTATTGATATCAAACCCCCAGAAATAAAACAACAGTGATATTCAATCGAATAATGATATCATTATTTGTAATGGTAAAACCACCATCTAAATAGATGGTCGGTGGTGAATGTATGAACAATGGGGGTGAATAAAATAAATCACTAAGTTAAGTGAAAATTATGACCAAAAATATTCATCAATCATCTACCATAGTGTTAATCGAATAAAAATAAATAATCTCAACTTCCAACATCAAATCTCCCCAGTCATAATTCAAAAAAACCACAAATTGAGAGATCCATGTGATAACAGATCATTGATTCTTCTTAGAAGAGATTAATTCATGATCATAAAAAATAAAGAAATAGTTAAATACAATAATATGAAGATCCCCACAATGATTCAGGATTGATTATTGTTGAATGATGAATTTTCTTTATCATCTTTGGAAAACTACTCGGTTTTAATCATTTATTATCTTGATCCCCCTTGAACATCCCAAAATATCCACCATAAGAAACTCCCTAGAAATTGTATGGGTTATATGGATTACACTATATATTAGATTAAGGTATAATATTTTGATGATTTATTAGGTCAAACCCATCAAAATAATTTTATTTAATTTTTTAATTTAATCATTCTTAATAAGGTAAGGATAGATCACCACTATCATGATCGATAAAAACAAGACATACATCGTGACTTGGGTAAAACCAATGTTTTTAAATAATTTTTGGACTCAGTTTTTCCATATGGGACTCATCTTAATAGATAAATCATAATTAAAGAATATCTATATGGGTGAGAATTAAATAATATATTGTTTTTAAATATAATAATATTGGGGATATAAAAATATTGTATCTTCCTTCCACATCCACAACTAATATTAGAAATATATTTAATAATAAAAAGGGTTCAATCATGAAAATGGGAGTAATTAAAAAGGAAATTGTTTATGTTATTTTATGAAGATGAAAAATATAAATTATGGTTGTATAAATTGATAGTAGTTGGTGTAGGTCAATACATAAGGTAATTGATAGATGTAAATCTTAAAATGATCATCATATTATATAACAGGTGCATATTTTGGGAAATAGACCAGTTGTTGACTACCTTCATGGAAATTATAGTTCTTTTGTTTCACAAGTGTAATTACACAACAAGGAATGTCCTTGTTCCATGTATTTAGTCTCAGGTGTGAGACCCTAGATTCGGATGTTGATAGTTGGGTGGCACTCAGGTGTCACACGGGGTGGGTGGGGGTTTATTATCAACCAATGAATTTAATTTATGAGTGTGAAATCAGTGAATTGAGAGTTCGTGAATTCCAATAGGATTGGGGAATTATTATTTAATTGGTGGAAATAATAAGTTTTGTTATGTATAGGCCAATGCACTTTTCTTTAGTGGAGTCAGTTTGATTTTTTGCATTAGCATGACCATAACCGGTTTGAGATATAATATTTGGCTCATGTATTGTGTATAGATGACTAAGAAGGTTCATGAGGGATACAAAATGACACTTATTTAGCATTAGAGTAATTATAATGTGGAGTTTTTAAACACCCTAATATTTAAGGGTTGGTAAAATAAATTATAATTTTTAGAATTTTTTTCTAGAGATGGATATGTTTTAAGAATTTAGATTTAGATTGTGTATCTGAGAGTTGGAAGACCATTATGATTTTTTTGGGATATAGTAAAATTCTCAAGGTATTCCTTAGGTTCTTGGGTTAATATGGGAGAAGGGTTGGTGTAATGTCCTGAGTAAGTGAAAATTGAAATTTTTACCCAGTGGAGGCCTTTAAACTGCGGAAATCGATAAAAATTGAACATTAAAAAATGGCTTGAGTTGAGATCTAATTTAATTATATTTTTCAACAACAATATTTTAAATTTTTGGTACTATTTTTAATATAATATAGTGTTTTATAATCACAAGGGATATTTTTTATATGTTTTATAAATTTGGAAAGAATTTTGATATTTTTGTGTTTTCAGTGAATTTCATATTTATCCCAAATTCATACACCATTCATATAAAAGGGAGGAGGATAACGATATTAAAATTATAAAATTATCTTATATATGGAATTAAAATTTTTTAAATTGAAAAATTTTCCAAGTTAAAAATCATAAATAATGAAAATATATATTATGTAATGTTTTTTATGAAGAGAGAACCCTTATGTATGCAAAAAAGGTTATGAAAAGAGGAATATTTTATTATATATAAAAATTAAATAATGAAATTTTTCTAACATATGGGAATATATTATATATGAAAATTTTACTAAGTTAAAAATGTAACATATTGTATTTAATCTTAGAAAAATATATCATGTATGAGTAATATTTTTTGTATGGAATGAAATATGTTACATATGGATATTTTCTCTTTATATAATATCATACATATAAAAATATATTATGTATCATGGTTTTTTATATTAAGTATGTTACGTATTTAATTTTTCACTAAGTAAAATATATTATGTAAAAATTAATATATTAAACATGTAATAATTATGTTACATTTTGGTTTTTTCATAAAAGGAAAAAACATAGATGTTGATATCATGTTACACATGGGATTTTCCAAAGTGAAAAACCCTAAACATTATATGAAAATGTAATGCATGAGTTAAAAATGATACATATCGGATTTTACTCAATTGAAAAAACAATACATATTGGAAATATGACATGCTTGTATCGTTACCAAAGGAAAAAACCTTATACATGTGATAAAATGTTACATATAAAGAATTAGATAAAATACAAAACTTATATTGAGGGTAAAACCTTATATATGGGGTAAAAACATTACTCATGAAATTTTTCAATGGGAAGAACAGAATGTATGATTTAGTTATGTTATTTATACATATATTTAGAAGGAATGAACTTATGTAGGATAAGAAATGTTTTGTATGATGAGGAACCCATATATTGGAAAAAAATATTATGAAAAATAATTTAAGTATCTCATATATGAGATTCCCTAGGGTGACACAAAAGACAATTTTTGGGTGGTTCTGGAGTTTTTCAATTTTAAATGATCACTTCTTTTTCTAGAATATATAGAATAATATATATATATATATTCATTTTTAAAAGTTTTTTTGGGTGATTTTATGACCTACATGTAGAGGACCCAACTAAATATAACTATCATTATCTTCTACTTATAAGAGAGAGATCTTCATTATTTATTAATGGGTTTAAATTTTGTTTGATCCTAGTGATAGATAAAGGTAAATATAACACTTTACATGGATATTAATTAGTTTTTTATAATCATTCACATTATTAAATTCTATGACATGAACTAGGTATTTTATGAAGATTCCGTCAAATCAGGATGGAATCATGTTGATATCAAGGGGGTTTTCCCTATAAAGATAAAGGTTGTCCTAGGAGGATTATTTCACTTGGTTTTGTGTAGATTCAATGAGGTAAATCACTTCCTTGAAATTATTTATGGTTAAAAAATTTTTGGAAACAATTAAGGGAATAATTGAAATAATATAGTTGGGATTTAATGTATTAATAGTACATATGGATGTCGATGGAAGTACACACATATTTACTCAAGGATTAGACCTTTGGAAAACACATGTTGTGAGATTTATGATTATTCACTACAAATAAATTTTCAAATTAATATTATAATATTATTAAGAATAATTATAGTTTTTAAAAAAATCATGTGGATAATATATTAACTGAGTTAGAGATTCGGGTTTATGGGAGATATCTATTTGGGCTTGGATGAGATTCAGTGGGGGTGGTAGAGCTTAATTTTAAATGGATAACTCAGTTAATGAGGTAGGAAATCCCTTTAACATCTTCAAAGATATATACATTTTTCATATTTATCATGTCATAGGCCGTCTCTCTATATTTTTTAGATGAATATTTAATTTCTGAATGAATTTTTTTCCTTTAAATTTCATTAGTACATTTATATTCTTTAGTACATTATGGGACCTCTACAATAGAAAGATGACTTTCCTACCAATGGATGAGGTATTGACCGTAAATATGTTCTATGAATTATGTGGACTATAGAAGGTTATATACTTAATGAATGGACATAATTTCCCCCTGTATTTATTCCATTAGACCAATCCTTGTAGAGGTGAGTATTTGACAAAAATAACTGGCTCGCCTAGTCTATGATGGAAGATTGATATAAATAAATGCCTTTAGTATAGTTTATTAGAGTGTGAGGAGAGTTTACCCCCACTAGTACATAAGTACCCAGATGGGTATAATCTAGGTAGATATATAATAAGTTATAAGAGAGGATTGACTAAGTATGGAGTGGTTAGTGAGATGGTCATTACTCTATAGATGAGAAGGTGTGGGTTTTTTTATACGGTCAGTGATTCCATGATATGATTATGGTAATGGGGAGGTATTGTATTCCCTCTAAGTGATGGGCTTAGTCCGAGAAGATGAGAACAAGATAGAGGACCCAAGTAGGTTTTCCAGACTATGAAACGACCTAGAGGATCCCAGCAGGTTCTCTTTCTGATGACACTAGGGATGTTTAGTGTGTAAATCCTAGTGGTTATAACCCTTTACACATGTAGTGATGAATATAGGTTGCGGAATTGAGATGAAAATTTGGATGATGTATTACAGACATGAGTGTAAGTTTGACCCTATTGATAATGGATATATGTGATATTACTGGGGAATACTAGCCCTTGATAGTTATATATGATATTATTGGTCATACACTGGCCCCCGATGATTATATGTGATATTATTTGGGGGAAACTATCCCATGATAATTTTATGAGATATTACTAGGTGGACATTGGCCCCAAATGATTATATGAGATATTACCTAGTGGAATTTGGTCCCTGATGATATTATGTATGATATATTAAATGGTGAGAATTAATCCACTCGATGAGATATTATGGGGTAATGGATTTTACCCCTGATTTCAATTATATGATATTCTAGTTGGGGTTTCTCTTCCCCCTAATTACATTTATCATAGACTAAATGGTAGGTTTATCTTCCCCCCACTGTTATATATGTGATTATATGTGGGCCTTCTAGTCCCCCTATTTAATTTATTTGATATTCTATGGTAGTAAACTCTTCTCAATGATATCATTTATCTAAGATTCTGAGTGGGAAATATCTTCCACCATAGCAAATTATATTAGATATGTGTGGATTTTTTCTTCCACTCGATTGTATACCCATGATTCTGGGTGGGGTCTTTCTTCCCCTAGATTACATTATCCAAAATTCTATGGTAGACTACTCCCCACTCCCCAACTGAGGATTTAATATATGATATGATAAGAATAAGATATAATTCCCACTGAGTGATAACATATAATTATATATTCATATTCATGTTATTTTTGGGAAAGTCATAAATCCCACCAATATTATGTAACATTTTCAGAGAAATTTACAATTAGATGATGTAGGTATAGTTGATCTCATGTGTCACCTTCTAACCCTATGATTGATAGTATTTATTTTATCATGTTCAAAATTTTATTTATTTATTTGTTCCGACCATATCAATGTTAATGCACTACATCACTGGTTTTGTTGGGGACACCATTTGTGGTTCCTTACTAAGTTTTACTCACACCCTACTTGCTCGTCCATGGATTATTGATACCTAATAAAACCCTATTTATAGTAGTTTAATGTAGGGTATACGGACATGAATTGATTTTTTTGTTGGATATCTTCTACATGGAATGGGATATTGCGATGTGATGAGGCGTGGGTATGGTAGTCGAGCCTCCTTGCATTCTTTTTTATTAGTTTTTATATGTGGTTGACCAAGTTGAAAACTAGTTGAGACATATTATTTTAGTAAATTATATTGATTTCATATAACATGGAATTTTTTTTAATTCCCTATTACATTAATACATGATTACCTTAAAATAAGTCGATGTGTTCAATGGCCTACACCACATGCAACACTGAACTTAAATGAAAATGTGATATATATATATATATATATATATAATATATATATATATGTTTTTTGTATGAATGTTAAAATCTTGATATTGAATTAGTATAAATGAATAGGATTAATTTCATTATAAAATTTTCATAGAAATAAAATATATGATACTTTTAATATGAATTAAATTAAATTTGTATATTTAAAATAACTAATACGAACATTTTATTCTTAAAAATATATTTTTATAAATATTTACTTTTTATATGATATGGGAATCTATTTCAAGATACTAGTGATTAATTCTAATAAATTATATTTTATATTAATAATTCATTAATAAAAATTTAATTGTTAAATGATTGGAAATATGAAGGAGAATGGTTAATATTAAAGAAAAGTTTATTTTTCTATAAAACAGTTTTTCCTTACATATCATCTTTTTATTTAAAAGATATATTCCTAAATTTTGTAGTTTTAATTTAATAATAAGATTCTTTTTATTCATCATAGTAATATTTTCTTAATATTAAGTTTAATGATTTTCTAAAAAAGATTTATTTTTAGGTGAATAGTGTAAAATATCATTTTTACAAATAACATGAATTTAATGAAAATATTAATATATAAGTAGGAATAATAAATACATGAATAATAGTTTAAGATCAAATACTTATTTTATAAGTGAATTTATAATTATATTTTTTTATTTAAAAACTCATATTTTCTATTTTTGAACTACAATTATATTTTTTAAAATAAAATACATTATAAAATTAGTATATTAAATTTAATATTTGATCAATTTAAGAAACTAAAAAAATGTATTTGAAATCCCTAATTTTTTGGTCTAAATTATGTAATATGGGTTTTTTTTAATTTTTTGGTAATAAAGGAAACGTTATATTAGGTAAAAACTAGTTTCCACGGTAAAAGATAATATGATGGTAGTGAAAAATCAAATGGAGATAAGTTGAAAAAATGTCTAAAACATGTGTGGGAGTAGTTTTTTAGGATTAAATATACCATATATCTTCATATATCCTTTATTTATCTCTTTTTTCTAATTTCCTTAAGAATTACTTCTCATTATTGAACAGGTTTTGGTATTTATAAAAATATCACTTCTTTTCGCTTATAAAAGGAGAACTCCTCTCTGCACTTCACCTCACTCAAAAACCCACTTTTTTGGATGAAAATATCCAAAAAGTATCCTAAATATTTATATAAACATTATAGAGGTTATTTCATTCTCATATGGCCATCCCTCAAAGGCTTAACGACATTATAAAGAAGAAAATCCAAGTAGTAAGGTAACTAATTCTAACCAATTATTTCTTGTTTAAATTTATTTATGTAAACTTATTCTTACTCAAATTCAATTAAATCATATTAAAATTATATAATTACTAAAATTACTATACTTTTTATATTTATAGAACAAGAATTAACCACATTTAACTTTTCCAATAATAAAAATGAAATTGTAATTTGTGTGTTATGCGGACTACCATCTCCAAGGTGCAACATGATTCTGTCTCCTTCCCCACCATTTATGGATATTAATAAAATAAAATTTAATGTATAAATATAATTCTTGTTATATAATTAATATTTCTTAATAAAAAAACATATAAATTATAAATAATGTGATCCAAAAACAATCATCATTAATTCAATCACTTAAGATGATCATACTAAGAGGAAAGTGATTTTATACATATTACATATTATCTTCATATCAAGAACCTCTTCTTATAATTCCATTAAAAAATTTATATCACAATAATAAGATAATTTTATAATCATTATACTTTTATTTTAATTATATTACAACTAAATCATTAAATAATTGTCTATTAATTAGGGCATGTTCTTGTCCGGGTCTGTATAACCACTTATGTGAACAATGTTATGAATTTATATCATGGATAAATATGATAGATTAATTAAAGTAAAAATATGATAAAAATATGTTTTATTGATTTTATTTTGGTGATGTTAAGGATATATGAAAATTTAACTCACTAATTAAGATATCACCCTTTGTTTATTAACAATCAAAGAAACATACTCATCACAGATTTAAACCTCATGGATCGTAACCAAACCTAAAAAAAATTAAATTATATGTTTATAAACTATCTTGAAAAATATATTAAATCACCTTATTTGATATTATAATTATTTAATTTTGGAATAAAATAGATAAAAATACTACTTTTACGTAAATAGTTCAAATTGATAAATATTACTTACATCCATTGTTGAAAATACATATAGGCTAACTAATATATATATATATATATTATGATTATAAATGAGGAATATAAATTCTTATAGTTATGAATAAGTTTATTATTTATTTATTTAATTAACTTTATTTATTTATTCAAGATGTTCGGCACACGTGCAAAATGAATCAGGGCTATGTTAAGGGTTCTTCATCTCTAATACCTTCTATTAATACATGTTTTGTATTGTGCACCGAATTTCACTTCTAATGTGAAAAAATACCTATTTGATATATCCTATCTTTAATTATAGTTTAATCATAATATTTTAAGTTCAATTATTTCCCCTCTCTTTCAAAGGGTTTTTATTAGAATTTTACTCAAGACATAAGGGTTTCTATCCTCAACTCTTCACCCCATGATAGATATTTATTATTATACAACATGTTTTATTATTAATGGTGCATATAATAGCTATTTACTAATTTTCCCATGATTCAACTATTATTCAGGGATGTTACATTTTCATTTTAAATTTTATCATTTAAGGGTTTTTTAATGGAAATATTTTAATTTAGTATAGGTTTTCTTGGACATAAGAGTTTCTGGAAACTCAATTATCATTCATTGAGTTATGATCATTCTCTTAAACATATTTCATATAATTTGAGAACATTATACCCTTTTATTGTTTTATTTGGTATTATCTCAATTTTAAAAATTTCATTACATAATCCCCCTTTCAAATAATTCTAGTTTCATAGAGTGCATTACTCTTAAAGGATATTGATAACTAAAATCTATTTTATTTGAGTTATAATGTTCCATAGTAAATATTTATCTTCCATTATTGGGTTATCTAACACTATATTTTATTATATATTATTCTATAATTTTATTTGTCAAAATTATTTTTTAATTAAAATAAGTATTTAATACTCTTTTTTTAAATGTAGATTTTCAATAAAGGTAGTTTCCACATATTAAAAAGTTTCATTTAATAGTAAATAATTTCATATCTAGATAAACATTTCCTATAGACAAATTTATTTCATTTTTAGGGCTCCATTATTAGAGAATATTTTTAAATGTAAATGTTTTAAAATTATTTCCCTTCACCTTTCAAAACGATGCTTTGGAAAGTGGTATGTAATTTTTTATATTACGCAAAGTTAAAAATGTTTTCAAAAATTTCTTTTATGTTTTCACAACTATTTTCCATTTCCTAATAAAAATAATTTAAAAACATGGTATTTATATTACATTAATTATACTCAAAAAAATATATATAAATATATTTATTTATAATTTGTGGGATTTAACTCATTGTATCAAACAATTTTATTTTTTTATCCCTACTTGTGTGATCCGATTTGAACCATTCTTTTGTAAGGATTTTAAACCTATGTCAGCATCCTTCTAAGATTCCTTTATTACACTAGGGATACATTATTTTTTGACCATTCACATTCTTTATCTTGGATAAATTATATAATGTTCTTTTCGATCAATTATATGATCCACTACTTATTTCTTCTTGTTGAAATATACCCCTTGAATATGTATAAGTTTTCTTTCAATGCCTTTACTTTGTGAATAGCATGTTTTCACTTACATTTATTGAAGGGTGTCATGAATCCCAAATGATTGAATTTTATTTTCTAATATGAAGTGTTGGATGTGTTGAAAATAATAGTTGATGCTTTAATGTTGTTTTTTGGGTATTTCATCCACAAAGTCAAGTGTAAGAAGTCTAGTAGCAATCTTGGAGTGAGGAATATTTCTACAAGGAACCTATATGGTCAATATGTGGGACAAATAAGGTTTAAGGAATTTTATAGAAGGTGGAGGATGACTAATTAGTGTGGCTTTTCCCATAGACTTGGGCATGTCTAAGAGGAGAATTTTCAACATGGAAAACTAGAATGGGGACACATTGTAGTAGTCCATATGGTAGTGCACCACAATTCCAATGATAAATGTTCAATGCATAGTGATTACACCCATGGTAAATAATTCATGGTTGATAGTATAAGTTGTAGTCCAACATGTCTTGGATTACATTAGTTTATGCTAGGGTTCTTCAGGTTTTGGAGGGAAAAAGGACATAAATTTTGTAATAATTCTCGATGAAGAATCCATGGTTGGGAATGATGGATTTAATGAATATCTTTAGCTCATAGAAGTCTGAAATGGGATGGATGACATAATAGGGGTAGTCATGTTGGAGTGAATTTATCTTTTTGTGAAATAGGGAAGTCCAAAATAGTTGTGGGGGTGGTAAAAGGAAATGTTGGTCACTAGGAGAAGTGTAAATTGAAAACAGGAAATAGAAGGAGACCACACCAGTGGTTATTGGTGTTATAGAGGAAATTTTTCCAAAAGCATTCTAATAGGACATGGTATAGAGTGTGTAGGGTCATGATTCATGAAACTCAATAGAAAATCGATAGAATCACTCAATAAGTGCATGATTTGGATGTTTAATGTTTCAAATTCCATGTGTCTATATTTGATACCATTATAGCAGAAAGGTTAGGGCATCGTCCTTATTTATGAAAAGGAAAGAAAAAGACAATGGGAAGGATGATGGGGTTATACAAGCACACATGACCTCGTACCAAAGGTGAACAAATGAGAAAAGGAAGAGAGACATTCCCAGGAAGTGGTTATTATGTAATCCGCATTCGATGGATCTTGGAGGAGGGTTGTGAGGAAGTTAATGGGAAGTTTCTAGGTCCCATTATGGTTTTGAAAATAGGTTAGTTAATAAATGATGATTCATCTTATTAAAATGGTGATCAAAATTTTATAAATAAAATAAAATAGAGAGATTCTCTATGTACATATTTTCTTATTCATAAAATATAGAAAAGAACATAGGAGACAAGTAGTACATTGAAGATATGATCCTCTGTGTAGTTGACAACTTTATTCCAAGTAAGTGTCTAGAATCATGAATAATTATTATTAGTTAAAGATTATTCTAAGAAGATATTGATTCTAATTCCTACAATAAAGTGAAGGTCATTCCAAAATTATTTTGGAAAGAATACGTGTTGAATCAAGGGTGTTTTCAAACATTGTGAATGAGAATAAAATGGGACTAAAACATATAATTTTTCCTTGTTTCAAGATATATTCTATGGAATTGTGATGAGACCTAAATATCTATAAAATATGTGTTTATACTTCAAAATATAATGAGAAAAGTAAGAGGAGTAAGTTTTAGAGAGACATGGGTGATATAGAGTCGACCGTAAACTATTGTAATGTTCTGATACGGGGTAAGTAGTGACCAATACTAAACCATCATAAGTGTAGTGACCCGTGTTATGAGAAATTATCTCAACAGTTATTTTTATGCATGAAACATCACTGTACAATGATAAAGTGTGTCCAATATTAACAGGGTCATGCACTCAATCAATCCTACCCTTAAAATCACACATCGATACCATGGAACACCAAGTACCTAAAGTCACATGGTTCTGTCTTTCAAGGTAATAATTTATAAAATCCCAAGGCATAATAATTGTTTTTTATAAACTTGATTAAAAATCCCATGCATTGATCTCAAACCAAGGAATATAGACATTTATTACTATCTCAAATCACACACCTCCCAAGATACTCCCTCTCATGAGTTTCCCTTGATCACATGAGTCTCCAAATCACTAAAATACGAGTCAAAATCAAGTATATCTATGACTCCCACCTAGATGAAAATTCTGGTCTTTCATGATTCATAAACCACAGGGCACTAACCGCACTCCTTTATCAATGTTCACACAAAAACCCACATATGATATTCCAACTCTAGGGTCTTATATAACACATTGATCAGAAAATTCCTCCTAATTCATTTGACTATTAGGGTACTAATTCTCACCAGGAATCCACATATGGGACATCCTTATAAAGAATCAAAATGTCATCAGTCATCATTACAATAACTAGAATAATATTCTTAGACTATCTTTATAAAAGGAAGCATAATCTTGAGGTTTGGTCAGATAGAATTTGATTCCAAGCTATCAAGGTAAAACATCATATAGCTTGTTACTAAAAATTTAAATAACTAAAAAGACAAAACACCCAAAAGGGGTTCAACACTAAGGAATCACATTTCTATGTCGACCTATAAGAGTATTCATAAAGGCACTATATGGATGTATTAACCAACTCAGGTCCCCCATATCCTATACAACGAGGGACAATGTTTTCCTCATACAGAAGTACCTCACTATAGATCCACATGAAATACCATTGAATGGAAATATATATACTTAGTGATCCATCTGAGTGAAATCCCCTTAAAAATATTTTATGGGATAAATCATATGACATATAGTTGGAACTTTAATTAGATCATACACTCCTTAGTAATAAAATCACATAATAGTAGGCCAATATTTCATTTGAATCTTATGTGTTGAATCATGATGCATGAGGTGCCTCTTTCCTCTGTGGGAAAAGATCCGAAATCCAATATAAATCATAAACCCCAAGCATTATGTTCATCACACAAGGTGAAAATCATATAACTGTAACACCACATGTCGAGAACAAAAATCCCAATCCCCTAGTAACCTAGACTTATTATCAGATCATGTTTTCATAATGCACCACTTGAGTATCCATCACTAGGGCTGATGCATTCCTATATATCCAAGCTACCATGTCCAAAATAGTAAAAAAAATCTCTAATTCCACTTTGTGATGTCCCAGCCCATATTCCATTGAACTGGTTCCTTGGCCTAGTTTACCATATAACCTAAGGCATCCCTCCCCATATACCGTAGGGTGACGACTAGCAGTGGGGGTCTAAGGTGGTTTAATTGGAGACTATACACCATGAATTAAAGTATCAAACAATTTGGAAATAAATAAAATATTGAACACATACATCATATCAAAGTACAAAAAACCGATATGCATATCCAAAAATAATAAATCAAATCAAAATTAATACAGAATATAGTTTACCTGTTGTCATAAAAGACATATCACCCACTGGGATAATCACATGTAAAAGGTAAATAAACAAAATAAAAAAGACAAGATATGAGGTCATTCTCCCAACTTTATGGCTTATTTCCCATCTACAGATCCCAATCGAGCTATTATAACTCGAAACCATAATATCAGGCCTAAAATCAACCTATACCAACATCCATGTAAGAGTATTATCTAGTCCCCAAGTGGAATGGAGGCTCAAGGAGTGTGTGAGTAAACAAATCAGTAGGGAGCCTCTAACACTGTCTAATAAATAGTAGGCCAATAATTGATATGTTCATGTGATATTATCATCTAAAATAAACAAATAAACTACATAAATAAATATATAAGTATAATAATGTCTCTCCAAAAGTTCACTCCCTCAATTAACCATACCCACTTTGCCTATGTTTGAGTTTCTCTAAGCACTACCTGATATCATGAAAATCAAATCATACCCATGGTCTATTCCCTTGAAAAGTCCTAGGAAATATAGTATATATGGATCATTGAATGGGTATATCATCATAAATGTATAAACATCCAAATCCTAGGAATCCTGGAAATATATCCAAACTCTAGCTATAATGATTGTATTGAAGCTTATTCCTAGGAATCATGGGAAATAACTGATCAGAAACATACTCAATGACACCATGTGAACTGCTTGGATCCTCGGAATCTTGAGATGTGTTAGAACTATAAATCCACTACTATGTTGATAGAGAATTACTAGAATGACCTAGACATAGTGACCCTAGTGTGTTTCTCAAATATTTCTTATTTTAAATTAATGAATGCGTGATTTTTAATTTTCTTCTATTTTATATAATATTATCCATAATTGATTTCCATTTTTTTAATTTTATTTTTTTAGTACATATATAAATATTCTTCGAAGAAATTGGGTTCCATTTTTTTCACATTAATATATCTCCTTTCCTACTTAGTAGTACTTAGTTGTTTTAAATTTTTTTAATAATGTGTAGGAATATTGTGATATATCTGGATAAAAGATGGATCACATTACTAAGGAACACACCACAATATGTTAAGGTTTTGGAAGGGTTTTTCGATTTTGAAATTTCCAATCGATCGGCTGATGGGAGAATAAGGTATCCATGCCCTAAATGTATATTTATAGGATGGTTGAAGAAATATGATGTTTATAACGACTTGATATTGAATAAATTCCATGATCAATATTTGTGTTGTATTTGTCTTGCATAATATAATATTACAAAAAAGTTTTAGCACTAATGTCAATAGAGAGAATGATCTTCCAAATTCATTAACAATGGAAAATGAAATGAGAAAACCTTATAAAATATTCATTTGGAATTTCAAGACACCAACATCAATATAAAAACATATCACAATAACCATTTCATGGTGCTACCAATAAAAACATGACAAGTGATTATTTTTGATACTATAGGACTACGAGATCAAGATTATAAAAAATCATTGGATTATCCTCTTGATTCTTTGGAGACTAATGTAAGAGAAAGATTCACCAAGTAGACAAATGTGTTTCATGGTTTAGTTGACAATGGAACTCAGGATTTGTATAGTGGATGTTTGAAATTTTCAAAAAATTATTTTCTTCTGAAGTTATACCATATAAAATTCCTAGGTGGGATTACAAATAAGGTGATTTCCATGATACTGGAGTTTTTGTGTGATTTATTTTTTGAAGTAATGATCCCTAAAACTTTTTATGATATGAAAAAATTCATTAACAATATTGGAATGAATTATACAAAAATAAATTTGTGTCCAAATTATAGTATGCTTTATTGGAGAGAGGATTTAAGATGGCAGGATTGAGAAAAATGTTCTTCTTCTAGGTAGAATTCAATGGGTGATGTTGGAATTTTGAATCAACATACTACTTTGAAGAAGAATAAAAGTAACACACATGCAAATGTTTATTGTAACTTTCCTTTAAATCCTCAATTGCAAAGATTACTCATGTCATCGAAAACCATTGAACACGTGATGTGACAATCTTTAGATAATAACATTGATGTGTTAATAAGACATATAAGAGATTCAAAATCATGGAATACATTGGATTCATTACATCCAAATTTCTCATTTGATCCTAGGAATGTTTGATATGGATTGGTTTCTAATGGATTTAACCCATTTGGGGATTTTAAGTACCAGTTATTGCATTTTTTTAGCTGTTTTGATCCCTTATAATCTACCTTTGTGGATGTGTATGCAAAAAACGTATTTTATCATTTAAAAGATTATTCCTAGAAAACAAATTCCTGGAAATTATATTGATGTATACTTAAATCCACTAATTGAATAATTACAGGATTTATGGAGAAACTATATTGAAACATATGATATATTTTCTAGGACAATGTTCAAAAAAATTGTTCTGCATAGTAAAATATTGGATTTTGTAACATGGATTTTGAGCCCAAATGACTGTCGCATATTAAAAAATTGTTATTCATGTGTCATAAAAGATTTCTTGATGTATCTCATAGATTTATGTTCAACAAGTCAAAATTCAATGGTTCTATTGATCATAGACCACCTTCAAAGTTATTAAGAGGTTCTGAAATATTGATACAACATGGAAATTTTGAAACAAAATTTGGGAAAGTGTATCATTTGAATTATATTGGTAAATGAGTTCAAAGTTCATCGTAAAGTAAAATAAGAATGCAACAATGGAAGAAAAAATATATTATTCAAATTTATCTATTGGGAGTTTAATATTTTTTGAATAATCTTGTTTTTATGAATGTTGAGAAACATTCTACTAATAATTTCTTCACATTTCTTAATGATCATGGAAAACTAAAGTACCAACTCAATGATCATAAATAAATACAGAAAATTAATATAAATAGTGATCTTTGACCAGATGATAATGGAAAGTATGCTCCTGTAATTTTTTTAATGAAAAATAGGGATAAAGATACATTCCTTAAAATTTTCAAATATGTGAAGGTATCTAATGTATATTCAGGTATAATATCAAGTTTTTTTTACTTTAATTATCCTAGTTCATATGTATTAAAAGTTATTGACTCACATATTTCGTTACAATCGTTATTACCTTTGAAATTGCATACATTATTACTTGAAAAGTTTACTATTATTGTATCAAATTTCGCACATTCTTTAGAAAAATATGTGAGAAAACTCTACAACCATTTGATATTTACAACCTTCAAGAGAGATTTTATTTACACTTTGTGAAATGGAGATGATATTTCCTCCATCATTTTTTACTTTCATGATGAATTTAACTATTAATTTTGTTGGAGAAGATAAATTAAGAGGCCCCATACATCATTGATAGATGTATCAAATTGAGAGTTACTTTAATTATATTTTTTTCATTTAAGTAAATAATTCTTGGCACATCATTAATTTCACAATTATGTTTTTTTCTATTTTATTTCATATATACCATGGGTATTTGAATTCATCTGTAACGCCCCGACCCCAGTTACCCAGAGTCGGTGCATTACTTCGTAACATTGGCATGATCACAAAAGATCAAGTCTTGAAATACGGATTAGTTTAGTAGCCTTGGAAACACTAGATACATTCATAAACGTTACATTACATAATAAAGTGAAAAACTACAATAACAAAGTCTCCATAGTCCACACTCATATCCTCTTCTGACTATCCCTGCAGGTCATTCATAAAATACTTCTTCACATCCTGGAAAATATTAAAACATTGAAAGGGGTGAGCTCAAATGCTCAGTAAGGATAACAATATTGCGGAAGCTTTCATAAATAAACATTAACATTTAAGGCAATTTATAACTAAAACAAAATCCTTTTAAACATGAACTTCAACATAATATGGCAAAATTAAAATGAGATAATGCCATTTAATTATTCACATGGATATTCTACTGGTCGAATAATCACATGCAATATCAATAACCACTTTCATAATGATGGAATGTATAATGCCAGACATTCTAAAACATTTTGTCAAGGCCTCGGCCAAGACGTATAAAATGATTAAGGCCTCGTCCAAAACCATAAATCAAATTGGGAAAGGGCCTCGGCCAATTCCACGTCTAGTTGTCTCATGAGACCTACTGATGCATCGAGGAGCTATAGCGGGCTCCACCCGTCACATATTAAGTCCAATACATTCCTTATATGAAAAATGGTATATAAACATTTAGAAATACCATTTTTATAAAATACCATTTGAAATTTATTGCTGTATCAAAATACCAGTTTAATTTTTTAGAAGATACTTACATTTAAAATTGCTCAAATATACTCCAGTGTTTTTCTGAAAACATTATGCAAGCTTCTGAAAACAAAATAACTAATTCTGAGACTGCTCGACTAATTGCAGGCCATGATGGGTCCACACCCAATCCCTTCCTGTCTACCACACTCGAGAGTCAGGTTTTCTAACAATATTTTTAAGCATGCATTAAATACGTATACATTTTCACTGGATTTTCATACATTTGAGAGAAATATCTCTCTCTCTTTTTTAAATCATTTAAAAACAGTTATGGCTTGTAGAGGAAGCCAGAACTCAAATAATGGTCACGGCGGTGGAGAAGTCATTATCGCCGCATATGTACGGAAAGAAAAACATTCCCTTTTTGTCGTTTAGTAAAACTCTTCGTATAAAAAGATTCTTTTTGAATAAACGTAAAATTCAAAGGGGTTTATACACCGTATAAAAGAAAATTGTGTATAAAACCAAATATGCCTCAATGAAAGGAGATTGAGACGAAGTCCATAAAAAGATCACTTTTAAAATAAAATTGATCGATTATGTGTATTCACTATAGGTACACATGAAGAAAGTAAAAATACAAAATAGGACATAATAATATCGACATAATTTGAAAGTATGAGATTAACCCAAAGAATGGAAGTTGGGTTAAGAAATTCCCTTACCTTGCATCCTGTCCTGACTCGACCGTTCTTTAACCTACTGAATAATAAACTAGAGTTAATTCATATTTACTTAAGAACCTTTTTCATGTTCATTATTCCTTTTATATCCCTTATTACCATGTTACAAACATTATGTAATTATTTAAGTTTATAACGGTCATTTTGTCGATCTTAGGTACTTGAGTCAGAAATAACATTCTTATAATTACAAGTTGTTCATGTGGTGATATATCCATTATATCCACAATTATATTCATGATATAGATATCATATATATGATATATATCCAGTATATACATTCATTCATAATGTCACGTAACATTTAGAGGTAAGAAATGAAATGCACCGTTCATGGAGACGGTAAGCCGTACGTACGCATGAACGCTACTTTCATTTCTATTTCATATTTAATGGAACAGAATCATAATGATATAAATTTATAATATAATTACATTATAATATAGTGTATAATACCATTTAATCCATCCTTTATACATCCCACATATGGCATTAACGATTCAAATCACTTTGAGGGGGCGGTAGTCCGCACTTCCTAAAATGAAATTATCGCGTTTTACCCATAATGGAAATCATAAAGTATGCCATAAATGAGAAATACAGAAGAATAAGGAAAACATAAACATAATATATATATCATATATGAAAATATTGTCATCGAAATGGCCACCATTATAGGTGTTAAAAGAATTTGAACAATCATCGTTTCGTGAGGCAGAAATTCGCCATCCACAGAAACTGTATGTTCTTTAACCATTAGATGTAGGTGTGTGTAATTTTAGCTTGAATCCTTATTATAACAAAATCCTAGTATATTTATGATACTGGTGTTGTTACAAAAGTAATGAATAAAAAGAGTTTAGGGGGTTGGAGAAGAAAAATAAAACAAAACAACATTAGAGAAGACATTACCTCAAAATCGGGTAACTCTTTTTGATTTGAGCCAAAGGCTTCCTTGAGAAGAGTTCTGCCCAAAGTGAGGCTTCTAGGAGTAATAGGGGGAAGCTGGGAGAGTATTTGGGCAGATGTTGGCCGAGCCAAATGGCTTGAAAGTGTAAATAATGTGGGAGAGGTGGGGGCCTTTTATAAGTGGAGAGGAGGGGTTTTTTTGGAAAGATTGAAATGTTACATTATTACACAATTCTTTTCGGATTCTAAAGGTCCCACACTTATATAATTCTTGGATAAGGTGATAAGGGTTCGAAATATACCCATCCAATAGTCTTTGGACAAGTTTAAGCCTTGTATTTTGCATTATCTTTTCATTTTATTAAAATCGTTAAATAATGAGGTCATCGCTGCATCCTAATGATGTCATAAATAATTTAATTTATTTAATGTCTAAAAATTATAAAAAAAATACTATGATGTAGGAAATCTTTTTAGATTTCTAATTAATATTTATAGTCAAAATTTAGACTTGTGTAACCCCACTTAAAAACTGTTTTAGTAAAATAACTCATGTTTGTGTCAATTTAATTTTAACATTAAATAAATATATATTAATGTCATTTTCCAACTAAAGTGGCTCCATGGGGTCCCCAAGTTGACCCATGGGTTGTCTTGGTCGGCCATGACTCATCCAATAGTAGTAGGACAAGTGTCATGCTCATCTCATATTATTAAAACATTATTTGTACCTTAAACTACACTAATTACCTCTAATCGCGATTAAGAACTTAAAAGTTACTATTCACCAAAAAAATTATTTTAATCTCATTGAACCACATTTTACTTCTTAATGACAACCATGTATGTCGGATTTTTGAAAATCAAATCACAGAAGTGGTAATATTTCATTTAAACGAAAAAACAGTTATTTAACTACCACTTAGTGGTTTCACTATTCATCAAAAAATGAAGTTTTTCAGAACAAGGCCAAAATTTCACCCTAAGCTATAATTGATATTCCGAATTCAAAAATGATGTCTATTTTAAAAAATTCCAAACATATAAGTTTCATTAATTAATTTTATAATTAATTCCCGCTGTTACGACAAATAGCGTGTTTTTAAGAAATAATTTATATCAAAAGATTGGCAATTGTTTATGTCCAATTTCAATGTTAAATTAATTATAATGACCACCATTGGATAAAATGGTAAAAATATATTCTAATTATACTTTAAAACCACTAAATAGTATAATTTATCACAATAAATTATTTTGATTAAAAACGTTGTTTTAAGTATTTTTCACTATTCATAAAAAAATTGGAAGTTCTCAGAAAGTTACAAAAAATTCAACTTAGGATAATTTAGATATTACGAATTCAAAAATGAAGTCCATTTTAAAATAAAAAAATTTCTATAATTTTAAAAAGTGATTATTACTATTCATAACGGCTACTTTGATTAGTTGCGGTGTGTTAGAACTCGAAGTTGCGTACAATGAAAGCTATTGCATTATTGAATGAGATGCGTATCATGGAAGCTCGGGGTGTTACATCATCTGTGAAAAATAAACCTCATCCTAAAAGCTCTATTTCTGAAGGCTATTTGGAAGAGGAGTTTCTTACATTTAGTTATAGATAGATGAATAATATTGAGAAAATATTCAATCAAGTTGGACGTGTTGATGACACATCAGCTAAATCTCAACTACGTGAGAAATCAAAAATATTTCCTGTTATTGGATGATCAGTTAGGAGGAGATAAAATATTACACTAATCGAAATAAAATTATAACAAGCACATAGATATGTTCTTCTGAATAGTGAAATTTTAAATCCATTTGTTAAATAATTGAGGATATAGACAAATATAAGAATGAGAGGCTTAACATGAAATGAGAAATATCTAAAAAAAGTTGTTAATAAAGAGCATGCATAATGGTTTTCATGAGGTTAAGTTAATAAATATTGAAATAAATAAGTATATTAGGATGAAGAATATATTTTGTAAAGATAATATTGTATTGTGCTTTTTTAGATCATGAATACTGATACGAGATCTGATTTGTCAGATGGTTTGAATTTTCTTGATCAAGGTCCTCTAAAATATGCTAGAAATTTTGACACTTATAGCGTGAATGGAATTAAATTTCATTGAGATGATTGGGAAGAGGGTTGGAAACATATAATAGTGCTATATTTACGTTTTCTGAAGTGAGATACTATAGAAAGTTGATTGATATTATATAATTAAACTACCATGGGAATTTTTATTTTTTATTCAAATGATATTGGGTCAATATTATCAGGTGTGTTAAAAGAGACTACTTTTGATTTACTTCTGTGAACTGCTCTCGCTTTATGGATGTTTGTTTCTATGAATTACATGATCTTTAAATCTTATCATCACAAGATAAAATGTTATACTGTGTAGAATATGTCATGGTTGAAGGGTGGAGTGTAGTATCTCTCTTAAAACAAAGAGACTTTAAAGATATGGGTGATCAAGTGGAATATTTGAACTCTGAAATTGAATTCCATCAATTGAAAGAAGTGATCTTTTTTCCATAATGATATTGAAAGTATTTGTCTTTGAAGGGTGAATAAAGTAGATTAAGTAATGACAGAGTAGGAAAACAACACGATTAAATGAGAAAATGATTGTATGTGTAGTCATCCATTCATTTATCAACCACTTATTTCATTTGTAAAGTCATTCATTATCATAGTTATCTATATTTTTTTTGTTAGTACTATGAATCTATTGTCATTACTGTTTTTTCTGAATGAATTTTCTAAAATATATATTCTGAAGTTCACCTTATTTGATTAAATGATAGGAATCTCAAGGACTTAGCTTTATACTGATGTCAGTAAACTTTTAGTCAATGTTCCCTCGACCATGCTGACAGATGATGATCCATTAGTTTCCCTCCCTATAACATCTAAGACACCCTCTGCTTTCCCCCCCTATGTCGTCTCTCAAAACCTCTATTAGCATCCCATTACTTGATCAACCAATGCCTCTCCATCCAGCAACCTCAGCAATGAGGAATTGGGCTGCCACTCTTGGTTCTTCATGAGGATATTGGAGGGTGATAGTTATAGGTAAAATTTTAATATTAATAAATTCATTTCACTATTTTATACTACTAACTATTAATTCATAAAATATGGAAACAATTCTACTATGGGGAAAAATATGAAAAGTTTAGATGTCTAGAATTTGAACATACTAAAGATTTTTGTCCCATTTGACTATTGTGGGTCCCTATGGATGATGTTGTGGGATTATTTTGAAATATTTAAGGAAATCTGGTAGCACATCCAGTTACCAATTATGTATACTGATTGAAGGAATATGCCTTCATCTTAGAAAAATGAATTTTTTTATTCACAAATAAATGTAATTTTAATAAATTATGGTGTAATTGAATTTCATTAAGTTAATAAATTCTAATATTTTCTAAATGAATCTCTTTGTATAGATGTTTTTCCACTTTCCCATTTTTAGTATTATAGCACAAAATTGGACATTTAATTTTTTTTATGAAATGGAAAGATTTAAAATGGATATTATGGAAAAAATTCAATGATACTTCTTTGAGAACCATGCAACTGTATGATAAGTTACCCAATTGGGTACCTAGAGAGCAATGGAATGTTTTTGGTGATAATCATCATGATGAGAAGCATGTGGTATTTAAATATATATTATTATATTAAACTAATTTAAAATATATACATTCATATGAAAAAGAGAGTATATTTCATACATTACTATTAAATTACATGTTATTTATTTCTATTTTTTTCAAAGAAGAATCCATTAATATGAGTTAAGAAAATCATACCCCACACTAAGGGGTCAAAGATGTTTTCCAAAAACTTATCAAATCTGGTAATATTTTTATTAATTTAAATATTTATAATAACATATTATCTATTCCTTATATCATTTTTTTATATTTATTTAGTCATAAAATTTAGGGCACCACGTTTTTCGAATATAATTGTGGTTGTATATTCATAAAAAATATAAGGAGAATTATGTTAATGGGTCTGCCAAAGAAGTTTGGCTATGAATTAATTTTTCATTATAATAAATTATTTTAAATTGTCACTATGTAAATATATATTTCTTAAAATATGAATTATATTTTATTTATTGGTAAAAATTAAAGAACTATGGGAATTTAATCATGCACAGTCATTCTCAGCCTCCAAGGATGACCCAGTTGGTAAATTCATTAGGAAGCAGTATCCTGGTCGAGTGTGTGGGATTGGTTTGAGACCATTACCATATGAGGTATTTAACATGCAATTGGATATTTTAGCTACATATACTCTTGGTTTTAGTCACTCCCAACACCAAGATGCCCAGAGTGATATTTTTTCTATTTGAAGCGCAATTCAGGAAAAGGGGGATCAGATATCTTCTTTTTATAAAGTGTTGGTTGATTTATATTATAATATGACCTAATCTATCCCTGGTGATATTGTATCGATGACTAGTGGTGAGAAGGTAAATAACACAAATTCAAAATCATTTATTTCAAAAAAAATATTGGTTTTAAGTTTAAATATAAATATACAACACTATTTAATTTTCAATACAATTGTCTTGCAGGTGTCGGTAGCAGGAAGTAGAGATGGAGATGGAGAGGGTGACGAACAGAGTTCATCATAGGGCATTGATTATTGGTATCTTTGATCTCTTGGACTAATATGTATATAGAGGGGTTTTTATGTATCGTTTTTGGCATAGAGTATTCTCATGAAATTTTCATGATTTCTAATATTTGAAGTGATTGAAACCATTTATATCATATTTGTTTCTACAACTATATAGAGGAATATTATAGTTCATGAAAATTAATGTACTTTTTTATATATGATTATTATATTTCATTCATGCTTTAGGGGACTTTGTAGATGAATATGGTCTAAGAAAACTATAGAGATATATATAGGATTGTTTTAGGACTCTTATGCTTAGAATAAGTTCTCTTTAGCACTATATGTAATTAAAATTATCAGGTGACCATTACCCCATGCTTATAGGGTACTGTGTAAGTAGAAAATAGATATATGGTGGTGTCTGGATATGAGACTTGATGTGGGTATCCGAGGTTCATTTCCATATGTCTAGTATAATATATATGTGAGGATTAGGACTAGTGAAAAAATTGGTGAGACGACCATATAGATCAGGATTCTTGAGAAACACCCTCGTAAGTGTGGGTTGAGGCTTAATGAGCACTATGAGTGGGACGAGCCCTTTGGGGTAAGATGAAGTGTGATAGAGAAGGGTTTTAACAAGGCGTAAGGCATAAATATCATCCTTAAGATATGGGAAATGAAACCCAAGATTAGGTCATGGGATTTGTTCGATACATGTCATCGTGTTTCAAAGGGGTATAGAGGATGATAAGTTTGGATGATACACGGGTAGTAGGAAAAGGAGAGATAATGTATTTTTTATAGTTGGGAAAGGAATGGAGGTTTGGTTCAAGGGATATAATGGGTAGTGGTGTGATTGATAGGGGATTTTTATGAGATCATTTCAATGAGATTAGATAATGATGGGCATTAGGGATCTAGTCACCTCCCTGATAGAAAATACATGATTTGATATGAGGGGTTGGGTCTCAAGTGACTATCACCATGGGATTTTTTTTGTGAGATATGTTATTGGATTCATTCTATATTTGTTATTTCATGTGTGTTATTTGGTGTTCTTCTGATAGAAAAAAAACCCGGTAGGGTGGAGGATCCTGAGACCTGGCATTTCTATGAGTGAGAAAGATATTCCTCGACTACCAAGGGTGAGATTGATTCCTTATGTTCATGAAGTATTACCTTGCCTTGAGTAGTCTTTCATTGGGATATTATAAATTTCCATGAGTAAGTTTGGGTTATGCAAGTGGACCATGATGAGTGAGAGGTTTGGGCCATGATATAAGGATATTCAAGGATGATGGACACTACCTTTATTGATGAGGTGGTGGGTTAGGATTTTAGATGTAATATTGTAGCATGATTTTTTAGTTAGTGAGTAAAACACATAGATGATTCCCACCCTGAGTCGTCAACTATGAATCGGGTCATGAGAATGATGTCACGAGGTGATGCGATGATGATATTTTGGCATGAAATCTATGTAGGCATGATGAGATATAATATTTTCCTAGTAATCACATAATGACCTAATTAAAATAGATTCATGGTATCGATGTTATAAAATTCCATTCAGGATCGTTTGTGATATGTTTATTTTTACCTTGTACATACATGTATATGATGGTGTATACTAGGGAAACATTCTGAGACCCTACTTAGACGTTCCCTCACACCCTTCATAGGATCCCTGGTGTGTATGCATACTATATTTTTATTTTTTTCCATTCATATCATAGGATGTGTAGTGAATTACAATAGATCATCTTGATAGGTAATTGAAGGAAGGGTGATGTCGACTGAGGATTTTAGTAGGTTCCAATGTGTGTATTTTTTATATTTTCTTATATTTTATATGGGATCATGACAATGGGTGACCTATGTATGTTTTCTACAACCATGTGACTATATACTATGATTAATTTTTTATGGAATTACCTTATTGATTTATGTGTACTCAGACTATAATATATGTTTAATTTTATTATAGCTATGTATTGGAATGTTTTGGTATATACATTGTTTTTTTCAAGGGTTATTCTAGGGCTACATATTCTGCAGTTGGATTTTTTTTAATTCATCATATAGAGGAATTCTAAACCATCGTTAAATATGGAATTTTTCATGTGACAGTTTAAACCGCATGTATATAATGTTTTTTTTGGGAAGTGTTTAAAACCACCTCTAAATATTCCACAAAATTATTTAGTGGCATTTTTCTTCATTTTAGCGGTGGTTTGTGGGGAAAAACTTAAGGATTTAGCTGTAGTTGAAATTTATGCTAAATCCTATTCATTATTTTGGTGGAAAAATCACCACTAAAATGAAGAAAAATTCCTATAAATATATGTTCAATTGAGATTACTAGAAATAGGTGACAAATGGAAGGAACTAACACATGTTGGTTCCCAACACCTACTTTAGTGGTCGTTTTTTGGAACTGTTGCAGAAACATTTGGTGGTGGTATAAACCATCAATAAATAAAAAAATAAGAGATGATAAATAGTGATTCTCTTGTAGTGAATATAAGTTATAAGTTACCCATTTAATGTCATTAAATTTTCATTTATGTGTTTAATGGTTTAAAAATAATCATCCCTGATTTTTTCTCATTCAAGTTAATGCCTGAAAATAGGTGGAATCAGGTAAACGATTATTGTGAAGGGAAATATAATTACTTACCCAATGATATTCCCAAACTGATGGGAGTTGGAATTGTGACTATCATAACGATACTATCTCATCTACCTCAGGTTTAGAAATAGAAACCTATATTAGGAGGAGCTTCCAAATCCCCCAATGATATTATAATCTTAAATTGAGAACTTTACCTGACCAGTGACTCAAACATTCAATGGATCATGTGATCCATAAAATTCAAAACAATGGATTAACTCCATTGAAAAGATATTCTTCATCCTTTAAAGTTCTGAACAAGATAAGGTTCTACAGACTATTTATCATATGGAGGGATAAGCTTATATATGGTGGAAATTGATCAAGAATAAGAAGCTTAAGTAAGAAATTGAAGTGATGGGGTGGAAGGAATTCCAGGAAAAAAAATTGATAAATATTTTCCTCACACTCTCCATATTAAAATGAAAAAGTATTTACTTTCCCTCAAGAAAAAAGATGATGAATCTATCAGGGCGTATGCAGAAAACCTCATAAGAATTGCATGATAAACCTCTATCTTAGTCATTACCCCTGAATGCAAGGTTAATCATTTATTTGGTGGTCTAAAACCTAATCTATAAAAATCCCTAGCGATATGAGACATTGATAGCTATGGGGAAATTTTCTAATGTGACCTAAAATTAGAAACGGTGATTAGTGAGTCTCAAGGGTGTCAAGGGGATAAGAAGCATAAACTGGAGTTTAATTCTGGTGGTCCAATGGATAAATCTATCAGTGCCAAGAAATTTCAACATCCCACTTCCTAGTGGTGTGGAAAGAATCACCTCATAAATTTCATAAGGGGGAAGTGGAAATTATTTATGTGTGGAATGGAAGGGAACCTAGATATGATTGTTAATATGAGAAACTCGTGATGAAATGGCGAAAAAAATGATCCAGTAAACCCTTAGTGAATTTTTCATTGCTACAATTTAAAGGAACCAGAGCACTTTTCAAACTAATGGACTAAGCCACAGGTTTTAAGAGATAACCAAAAACCTCCAAGGAAGTAAGGGAAATCTTTTTCCATCACAACCACTAAGGTGGAACCCAACAACGAATTGGTGATAAGTATGATAGTTATTCATTAATGGATAGTGAATGTAATTTTTTATTCTTATTCTACTCATTCCTTCATATCATGAAAGTTTGGTAGAGTTAATCAAAAACCACCACAAATCATGGAAGTATAGTAATTGATGAAAATAGAAAATGGGAAAATTATTTCATCCCAAGAATATAACTCCTCCATTATCAATGTTTATGGGTTTAATTTCCCAGTAAACTTTATCATACTCCTTTTGGTGGAATTTTATGCAATTATAAGCATGGATTATTTTTCCCTACATGGAGCCGACATGAATTTTTGTGAGAAGTAAATCTCTATCCATATTTTGAATCAACCCTGGATTCTGTACAAGTGCAAAGAGGAGGATTAATGTTCTTTAGTACCAACATCTCAAGCATGGATATTATTTCCCTATAACAATGTGTATCTAGCTCAAATGACTGAGTCTATGGAAATAATTATCCTAGAAGACATTATTGTTGTGAGGGAATATGATAACATGCTTCCTGAGGAATTTACTGGACTTCCTCATAGCTGAGTGTATGAATTTTAAACAAACCTTATACCTGGGGTGTTACCATTATCTAATACTCTACATAGAATGACTATTTTGGAAATTGAGGAGCTGAAGAAAAAACTTTAGGAGAATCTAGATAAAGGGTTCATACACCCAAGTGCTTCACCATGGGGTACACTAATCTTCTTCATCAATAATATAGATGGGACAATGTAACTTTTCATTGATTATTGTGATCTCAAAAAGAAAAAAATAAAGAACATGTATCCTATTACATTGATTGATGACTGGTTCAATCAGCTACGTGGAGCACAATACTTATCAAACATGGATATGTGGTCTATATATTACCAAGTTTGTTTGAAGGAAGTGGATATACCCAAGACTAATTTTTATCTAAGGTATGGACAATGTGAGTTCATTGTAATTGCATTTGGACTCACTAATACTCCAGTAATCTTCATGGACATAACTAATAGAGTCTTTAGAGATTACCTTGATAAATATTTTGAGTCTTTATAGATAATATTATAATATAATCAAAAAATCAGGTTGGACCATGAGGATCATATGAGAATTGTGTAAAAGTGCCTATGAAATACAAGATTTATGCGAAGTGTAGAAAATGTAAGTTCTGGTTGATGTAAGCCTCATTCTCAGGACATATCATTACAAGTAATGGGATACATGTGGACACTTAAAAAAAGAAAATTAAGGATGGTTGAAGCCAACATATATGAAATATATCTATATTTTTCTTAGATTATCTAGATATTATCATTTATTTGTGTGAAAATCCTCATGATTTTCAAACCCACCGACCAAGATAACTTAGAAGGGTTTCTTGTTTTCATGGAGTGATGAATGTGAAGAGAGATTCAAGGATCTAAAATGGAGGATTATCACTATAACTAAGATCACACTACCCACAAGTGGAGAAATTTTCATTGTATTAAGAGATGATTCAAAGAAGGGAGTGGTCTATGAGTTAAGGCTAAATGACAAAGTCATATCCTATACTTCAAGATAATTGAATTTTCACGAACAAAACTACTCAACGTAAGATCTTGAGTTGGATATAGGGATCTTTCATTTGAAAATATGGAATAATTATCTCCTTTATGAGAAGTGTGAAATATATATAGATCCCAAAAGCCTAATGTATATATTAACATAGAAAGAGTTGAATTTTCACCAATGAAGATGGGTAGAGCTGATCATGGGCCACAACTACTGAATCCATTACCATACTTGTAAATTGAATAAAGTGTTAAGAACTCAAAACCGTAGGATCAATAAATTATATCATTGATGAGAATTGATAGGGATATGATCTTCTTATATTTGAAAAACATGGACATGGGAATCATAAAGAAAGAAACATCATCAATCCTTTTAGAAATTATTTCTCATCCGTCTCTATTTGGAAAAGATAAAGGATTCTCAAGGGGATGTTGTGGGAATTAATAATAAAGTGGAAAATATAAATAAAGTGAAATCATTGGAGAACAATGTTAATGAATAAAGAGTTGTGTGATTTTGTTCAAGACTATGAGTTCCATAAAATCCTGAGTTAAAGAAGGAAATTTTATATGGTGCACATAATTAAACATTCTCCACTCACCGAGGAAGAAAAAAGATATATCAAGATCTCTGTGAGCACTATTTCTGGGACAATATGAAGATGGAGATCACTGAATATACATAAAAATTTCAAGTATTCCTACAAGTGAAGGCCTAAAATAATAAATCTAAATAGATTATGCAACCATTTCCTATACCAATATGGAAATGAGATAACATCATAATAAGATTTATCACCTGACATTCGAAGAAATCCAAAGGAAAAAATTATATTTAGGTTGTGTCGGATCATCTTACAAAGACTGCACACTTCATTAAAATTCAAGAAAATTTCTCCTGGGGTCAACTTGAACGAATATACATAAGAAAGGTGGTAAGGATATATGAAGTACCACTATCGATTGTATCTAATCAATATGTAAGATTCATCAATATTTTCTCGAAAAGTCTCTAACATTATCTAAAAATTGAGACAAACTTCAGTAAGACCTATCATCCTCAAACTGATGGACAATATGAGTTTACTATTCAGACACTAGAAGACATGCTTTAATCGTGTTTAATGGACATCTAAGGAGTATGGGACTAACATCTACCTCTGTTCGAGTTCTTTTACAATAAAATTTTACACTCAAGCATCTAAATTTCACCCTATGATAACCTTTATGGGAAGAGTTGAATAACACATACATATTTGGATGAAGTTTGGGGATTAAAACTGGTAGGTTCAGAAATGGTTGAGTAAATGGTGTAAAAGGATAAGACTATTTAGCATCACATGAAGAATTCTCATAATTGACATTAGAGTTATGTTTACAATCATTAGCGATACCAATAGTTTGATCTTAAGGACATGTTATTTCTCCATATATCTTCATGGAAGAAAGTGATGAGGTTTTTCAAGAAGGTAAATCTTTGTCCAAGATAAATCATCCACTTTGAGATCCTTTATTTCATCAAATTGATGGCCAATCAAGTTTCACTACCACTAATCTTATCTCAATTACACGATGTATTCCATGTATCCCAATTGAGGAAGTACATACCAAAACCCTAACATGTGTTTCATCCATAGGTGGTTCCATTGGGGAATGAACTTACCTATGATGATTAGCTAGTGAAAACCTTAGATCATGGAGATGAGGTTATACAGAATTAGGAAATTCACCTTGTCAAAGTGTTGTGGAGAAACCACTAGTTTGGATAAGTGAAGGGGAACCAAAGGAAGTGATAAAAATAGTTACCCTCATCTATTTTAGTGTGGGAAATGAAAATTTTTGGTGAGAAATATCTTAAGGGAGGAAAATTGTAACAACCCAAACTATTATAAATTAAATTCCCCTTTTGATATATTTTTATGTCCTATTATGTAATATAGTTATATAAAAAAATGCACTTCTTTTATTTTTTTTATGTCCAATTGGATTTAAAATACCATTATGTATCATTAAAGTTGATAATATAGTTTCTGAATAGTTATCACATGATTAGTATAAATATGGGATTTCAAAAAATCCAATTGACATAGACAAATTAAGTAATGGCATCAACCAGAAGGATCACGCCTTATGTTGAAAATTTATTGGAGATTTCAAGGGAGATAGAATCACTGGGATTTTCCCATGACCAAGATCAAGATGATATCCCATAACTTAATCATGATAAAAACCATTGATGAGATTAGTTCAAGCTCATCGAAATAACATCCCAAACCATGCTCTCAAAACCACACCCTAAAAGTACCACCATCGTGCACCTAACTCATTAGGTGTCTGTTAGAGTATTAAAGGGATGTGTATTAAGAACCAATTATTATTATTATATACATTATTTTTTATATAATGATGAATATATTTTCACCCTATTATGGTCACTTTATAAATGATTTTTATTTCGATATAACAAAACACAAATACTATCGTGGGGTAATTTTTTCATTCAATTAAGGAATTAATTTTGATGAATTAACAGATTTTAGAAATAAATAATAATTTGATAAAATTGTATTATTAAATAATTTTTATTTAATAAAAATGGTCATATAATTTTTCTAAAGTCAAATATAATTTTTATATGGTTTTGAAAACTGTTATTGTAACACCACAGATTTTTCAATAAATATAACTTATTATTTTAAAAGTGAAAATTTAAATATTTTGAAAATAATTTAGATAAAATGAATATGATTTTCGGAATCAAAATATCTAAATTTTCCAAGGCTGAATTTTTCATAATTTTCTAAGACAATCGAATTTTCGGGTAAAATTAAATTTCATTTAAATATACTTTATGCATTATGATAAAATAATGACACAAAATTGATGTAATAAATAATATAAATAGGATACACGATAGTATATATGTTTTACCTTTAAAAATTTTGATTTTATGTTGATTTTATTTATTTTATAAATCTGTTATGAGTCCTCCAAAACATGTAAAATATTTTAATGTTTCGAAATCCTTCCTTTAAGAGTATGACCATCCTCCACCTAAGAAAGGGTATTATTTTATTAATTTCTGACAATGTCCTTATAACATAATTAAATCCAATCTCATCTAGAATAAATCATGGGAAACCCCATTTGATGGTTTGTGGTTTTGGTTATTTTATTATGTAGAGTCCAAAACCATAATAATATAGAAATCCCCCTATTTTCCTCTATAATCCCATGCATTAACCCATTTATTTTCACTAAAACTACTTCTATCTTATCCATTTGTTGATCTCCACTCTCTATAGTCCTACCATGGATCCCCCAAGCTCTCAATAATCACATCCCAATCATTTGGAGTCACACACTCAAGTAAGGGATTTCTTTCTTATCATTTACATTAAAGCACTTATTTTGTGTTATGTATCCTAAATTTAATTTTCTTATGTTGGGAAATGTTATTCCATATTCCCTATACTTTCTGTTTAATGTAAAAATTATGATATCCTCATTTCAATATCATTAATTTTCTCATTATCCTCTACATACACCTGTTACCATGCCGAAATATAGATAGGATTATTTTCTTTATTCATGTTTCCTCATTAATTTATGCCTTCAATTTCCAATTTCTAATTCAGGGATATGTTTTTGTATGTTAGTATTAGATAACATTTTATTTCTATGTTATTATATACCCATTTCTCACTCATCAACCCATTTTTTTGTATCTTTAAGTGATTTCTTTATGCTACTGAAATATCATCGCTATTTTTCATGCCAAACCAATTCTGTAAGGAATATCATAGTCATTTAATATCAAGTGTTTTCACCATTAGGAACATATAATTTTTTATTGGGGTTTTACATGTATTTATTTCACACTCCTTAATCGTGTAATAAATTATGATGATGAATGACTACATTTTGTATGATCTAGGTGGCACACTGAATCATGAGAATAAAATGAATGTGACGAATATGCATGGAATTATTTAGCACTTTAATGCATTGGGTAATGTTTAGTCTCATCAGATGGCATGTTGGGATATAGAGAAAACCTGATTCTTTTATGTTAAATTTTCCACCATAATTCCTTTATGGTTTATCATTGACCAATGTTCTTGATACATTGTTTTAAGTTGTTTTCATATTTCAAATGTAATTGTTATCATGATATATTTTGTCTCGGTATTCATCTATATGATTATAATCTATTTATACCCCATTGATATACCTATTATATAACATGCATCACCTTATTTTATGTTTAATACCTTACTAGGATTTATAGATCACCCATTTCTTATGTTTCTCCTTAGGTTAACCCATGATGTTTTAAAAGACATTGAATTTTAGAAACATGTTAAGGATATTTTCAATAATGTTGTTGTATCAAATGTTCAAGATGTTTTTCTATGAAACTAATTCCCAAATACATTATAATTATCTCACTTCTAGGATGTATTAAGTTTAATTTTATGTAATAAATCATATATTAATGTGAAATAAAGAAAATTGTTGTTATATGAATCTTGATTATATTGTTACTAATTATTATCCCTAACATCTTCCCCATGTTATAGTCTTGTTGGTATCACCAAAAGACCAATACCAAGTTCCCTAAGAAGGTTCTCTAGGAGACGACACTCAAGAGGTAAAACCCTACCTCTTTCCCTTTTAATTTCTTTTCTTTTATTTTCTTATTTTTCCCTCACCTCACTATCCATAGTTACATGATAACTCTAGTATCATAAATATACTGGAATGTTATTATGTTAATGGGACATCCATCATCAAATATCTTCTATTTTCTTTTTTATCTTAATAATGAAAATGTCATCCATGATGTGTTGATTCACCACCTTCATGGATGAAGAATTTTTTTTTCTATTATCTCCTTGATGTATGATTATAAAACCATTATAATAGTTAAACAAGAATTTAAAATCTATATTAAAACTTTTTTATAATATAGAACTAATATATACACATAATATTAAAAAATAGTTTGCGATGATCGATAAACTGCCACAATAAACTGACATTCATCATTGACGTTTTATCAAATGAATCATTATCATATCTACAAAATTTATAAATGATACCATTTAAAATTTTGTAGGTTCATAAATACCATATAGGTTTAAATCATGTTTTATAATTGGTAATATGTGATTTATAAATTTCCCTTCTCAATTCCTTCTGATAAGAAAGATGAATTAAATGGAACTTCCAAATTTCTTACACATTTTCAAGTAACATCCATAATTTTTTTTAATCTACCATTATTTATTTCACTCATTTTATCATGAAAAACTATATTTTTCTCTTTTTTGGTTTTATACAAATAATTATTCCTTTATCCATTTTAAAGACTATTTAATATTTTCCCTTAAACCACACCAAATTGTCTCATTTCTAAAGTTTTTTAATCTTATTTGTTACATGTTTACACTTCAGTTAGAAATAATTTATCAATATATATGTCTAATTTATCTTTTTATTGTCCATGTATGGTTTAAATCCTTTATTTCATGGAATCCTTTATGAAAACCCCATTTTATGCCTTATGACATGATTACGATACCCATTTCTTTCTAGGTGGAACCCTTATGTTTATACCTATTGTTTGATTATTCATGTGGAACACATATGCATGAACGTGTCATGATGGGTTTTCCCATACAGAGCTCTAATGCATTGAGTAATGTTTAGTCTCATGATATGTCATGTTGGGGTAGTGAGTAAACCTGGTTCTTTTATGGGACTTTCTCCACCATGTGATATAGTCTTGGCAGTTATCCATGGAAAATTTTTATGTCATATTATATGTTTTTTCCACATTACAATGTTTCCATAATTACATGACCCATATTTTATATGTTATGCTTCTATGTGTTTGTATATGTTTAATTCCATTTTATGTCATCATGGTATGCCTTCTAACCCATGTGCTTTGCGTTATTTATATGTTTATTCAAATAATGGGATTTTTAGGTCATAACGTTTTTGAAATTTTTCCCCAGGTTATCCTATGTAGATATTATAACTCATAGGATGCCAAGATCTCATTATGGAGATTAAATAAAATATTTTTTCATTTTTGTTTTATGATTTCCAATTATGTACCTAATCTATACAATAGAATTTATTATTGTTGGTTTTTATTTGATTGTTAATGTTTCTTAAAATAAAGTAATAATATGTGTATAGGGATAGGGTTTATATAGTTTGTATTATAAGATGGTTGTATTTTCTATAGATATGGACTCTAATCCTTCCGAACCTTTCCAAAAAACTCAAGGAAATTCCTTTTTGAGATTTTACATTGATAAAAAATAGGTTTTGACCATGAAATCTAGTCGAAAAGGGATCTAAGAATCGTTGTTCATTGATCACTAAAGAACACTGAAGTACTCAAAATCAGGTATCCATTGTAATCTAATTTTCCAATGCTTCCATCATTGCCCCACCTTCATGTCATTCTGATCCAGGATCTATGATAATGCATTGTTGTGCAAATAAACGGGTGTGCAGTGATCAATTGATTGGGATATGTTGAATCATGGGCCAAATGAAGAACACCGATGATGAACAAAGAATTTAGGGGAGAAAAATCACAACAACAATGAGATGAATGGACCTCAATCTATGTCCATGTTGATCTAGTTTTTTCCCAATTATAACTAAAACAGAATAATAGACAAATTTAATCACAAAAACATTCTCCCAAAATAACTTCAAAATAAATGCATCCCATAAATATGTACGATCCACAAATCAACATGTTGGTCAAATTTTTTTTGTTCCCTAAAGGAATCATGAATTGGGAAAAAACAAATCAAAAAACATCCCTACCTCAATTTGGATCAATCACTGATAAAGAATGGGGTTTCACCACGATCATTGGCGGGATCCTTTGAATCTATTGTACGATGATCATCAATCCGTGATTTAGTCATCATTCTCCTGAGAGAAATCCACTGATATTCTCTATAATAGATATCCAATATCTTTAAGTTTATTCTACTTACCTTGATATTTTTCCATAGTAATATATTTAAAGAGGAAATTTTAGGTTGTTATGTCTCTAAATCCACAAAATAATTAAAATAATTTAATTTAATTATTTTTTTTTTCATTTTTCACCCATGACATCTTTCCCAAAAATGACCCACACCGACTGGGGATAAGTCACACCTAGGATAAAACTCTTATTCTAAACTTAATGGTTCCATCATATTTCTAATTTGGGAACATTCTCATAATTTATTATACTTTTTTAAGACAAATGGATGCACAAGATATTAATTATATTTACTATATTTTGGAAATTTATTTCGGTAACACCATGCCTTGTAATCACATTCTATCTCTGCACCTGGTCTCAAAAATATTCCATATAATTTCCAAAAATAATACACATAAAATCTGATACATTATATCATCATTACAATTCTAAATAACTGGAATATTCCTCAATATGTGAAGAGTGATATCCGTTTCCCAATAGTTTTTGTTTCCTTTGTATAAATATATCTAATCCATGCCCAAAATATTATCAAACCCCAAAAAATAAAGTAATCCAACATTTTTATGGTGGTTCAATATAAAAACATTAACTAGGGAGGAGTTATATACTTTGGATGCAATAATTTCCCCATTTGTTGTTCTCATAGATAACTCATCCTCTATATCTTTAGGTGGTGTTTTATATCTCTAAAATACATTCAAGATATGAATTAATGTGTAGAAATATAATAAAATAGTATGTTTTCTATTATTGAATGAATAACCATCATATATGTCGCCACATCATTGTTGGGATCCACCTCAGAAGTAGTGATAACATATTCCCTTGTTTTCGTGGAAGTTTTTATTCTGGATTTCCTCCAACAACTATAAGATTAGGGAAATGGATCACGTATTTCCAATGTTTAATTCAGTTGAAACACTAAAATACAATATGTGTATTTATCTAAATCTTCCTTTATTCCTCTACATGTTTGGGATTCTTCGTATCCCTTGGGAAATTATTATCATGATACCCCTCTATTCTACGATTTAATTATCTCCTAGTTCTCTTAATATAGTTCTTAGGATTATTCTTCCCACACATATGACATGTTGGATGTTTGATTTTCATTCCATCACGAGATTTATTTGTTGACCCTCCCATATTAAAATCCATTTTCTAGTTTTTACCTTCAGGCCCACCAGACCAATGAGAGTGTGTGATCTCCATTTCAACCTTAAGGGAACAACTGAAAGTCTCCTCATAGTTTTAAAATTCTCCAATAACCAAGGATTGTTATAGAATTGGATTTCGTCCACTAAATAAGTGATCCAATTTTCATTTCGTGCTCATGAAAAAATCAATGGTGTATCAGGCAATCCTTGAAAAGTTTACCTTAAACATCTCGATAGACTCATCTTCCTTTTTCTTCTGATCGAGGAACTTACTTTCCATATTAAGACAGAGAGTTTAGGGAAAATAGTTTTTGAAAATATTTTCTTGAATGAATCCCAATCCATGTAATCAATTTACTCTTTGGACATTGTTTTTTGGATAAGTTTCCACCACTGATCTGCTTCCCAATCAAATTGATAGACCTCCATTGAAACTTTCTCTTCCTCTAAGCATTAGAGGGTAGAATATACATTCTCAATGAAGTTAATCCATTATTATTTGATTGTGGTATTTGAATATCCACTATATATTGGAGGAGTTTTCTCATAAAATATTTTTTGGAATCCCTCTGAGAGGCCCAGGGTGTGATCCTCTATTCATCTTTGTGCCCTTAGTATATTTTTTTGTATCATCATGACCAAAACTATAGGGGTCCCAATCAACTACTTAGCGGGTTAATCTAGATTGATTATTTGGTATCACCCCATGGACATGGTAGCTATCCTCATATGTGTATTGTAATCTCTTCATACAATCTAGTGAGTACTTCTAATGGTGAGACCCAATGAAAAGTATCTCTTAGACAGACATCATCACTAATATCAGACTCAAGAGTTTATTCTCAAGAATTATTACTTTTTGGAATCTTATAGATATAATCCTAAGATGGTATACTACGGTTGTTGATTACCTTTAGACTGTGTGACTTTGTGTATTATATATAGATATTTGTGTAATATGTGTTATAGACATATACCAGTTTAAGGATGAGTATATTTACCTTTTTATGCATTCTAGTTTCAAAGTGTCCTACTGAGTATTATTATACTCACCATTGCATGATAATTACCCACGTATTTTGTGTCCTTTTCATACAGTCATCCTTTTGATAGAGTCCTTGATGGACATGGACTATATGATGCTTAGTGGGACCAAACAGATTGAGGTGTGTTCCTGTAGATTTTGACATTAGTCCTCGTTTCTTACTCTCATATTGGACTTGGGTTTTTAGAATCTTTGTGGTGGGATTATATTTAGCTCTATTTACATTTTTTACTTCCTGTCGAACTGTAGTTATAGGATTTATATGTATACATGCATTATTTTTCAGTTGTTTTTACATTTCAGTGTTCCATAGGCTTGGAGATGTGTGTGTTTGTATATGTACCTAAGGCCTACCATGTCATTGATATTCCTACACAAAACTATTCTCGAACCCCTGTCCTATTGAAGGTAGGCTTGGGGAGTTTTGTAATGAGGCCCTTTGGGAAGGTTTATGATAGAGTGGTATCAAAGTTGTTTAGTTCTACATTAAGACTGGAGTCGGTGAGATGGGTTTGGGGAAACAATGTTAAGTATTTTAAGTTTGTATTTCATACTAGGGAATGTTGTGTTATTACGGTTGCTGACATATCCATACACCAGGATTCTGATCACCGTATTTTCAACTCAGCAAATGATAACACTAGTTATAGAAAAAACAGTGGTTCATGCATCATATAGGAATGGTTTTTGGTTTCCAAGTCCATCTTGAGTTATAATCATTAATCATGATACATCTAGTTTACTTTTAAGATGCCTCTATAATGTATGTTGGTTATGATTCAACATGATCTTTGGGATGATCCCCTCAGGGAAGAGGCATCAATATAGGGAACAATTCCTGAGATGTTACTTTTGGTTGGTGCACCAACTATAACCCACCCATAGAGCATCAGGTGGTACCCGTAGTACCTACAGATGAGGTGTATAAGTATAGTGAACATCATGAATTTAAGAAAAAAAGACCCCTTAGGCTCATAGGTGATCCCCACATATAGGTGTTGGAGGATTGGATCGATGCGGAGATCTTATTTTTCCATATACATAGGACACAATAAGATTAGATGGTGGTTCAGTAGACTATCCATCCTCATAATCAATAGGGTGATGGTGGGGTTTAGTAGGTTAGTCTTAGGATGAGGTGACTCTTACCTAGTCATATTTTTATCACCATTTCAAATAGGATTTATCACCAGCTACGTGGGCCATACATATCAAGGAGATTTTGTAGCTCCAACAGGGCATAATGAATGTTGTTGAGTATTCATCCAGGTTCAGAAACCTCTCTAGGTACTCGATGGATACAGTTCATGACCAGTTATTCAGGGAAAGGACTTTTGAGTGAGGTTGAAATGGAGAAATCCAATCCATTAATATTCATATATGAATTCCTGTCTATGTTGGGGGTTCTAGAGTGAGCTATGGTGGTACAACGTTTCTTGGCTGAGCAGATAGACCAGATGGTTATCAATAGTGGGAAATCAAGAGCAAATACCTCGATAGTAGGGACCCCAAAATAGTTTCAGGGACCTGAACATACGAGGAATATTTGGAGGAGGACCTAGGTCCAAGGATCTTATATTTATATCTCACAAGGTGGGTCCAGTCATCCCAAAGAGAGGTGTTGATACTCATATAATAGTAGGGGACACCTTGCACGTGATTTTCCAACCCACCGTACAGCTAACAGAGAAACCATGTATATGACACCGAGGCATAGGTAGTAAAAGATGTAGGAAGGTTTTTAGGATGGAGAACAGGGAGTAGGAGCTAGGAGAGCAGTAGGAGGTGGTCAAAATTTTGACTTACTACCACCACCACCACCAGTTGGTCCACGCCATGCTCAGTGAGTTGGAGGAAAGCGGCGGGGATAGCTGAATGCAGTCAAACCTTACAACCCAAAGGCTCTGACAATGACTTGAGTTACGATATATGTTTTATCTACCTTATATACAGTACTTATACACATTGATTCTAGAAATTCCTTTATTTAAACATACCTTTTACAATACATAGAGATTCTGAATGAGCCATTGGATCAACCCTTATTCTTGGAGACTCTTAATGGAGAAGTTTCAGTGATCATGAACTTTTGTCGAAAGTGTGACCTAACTCTTGGAGGACATAGTCTCTATTTGAATCTCTTTGTATCAGCATCAAGGCCATAATATGTCATTGTTGGAATGGACTGGTTATCTACAATTCATTCCTAGATAGACTATTTTAGACAAAGTATGTGGTGTTTATTTAGTGACAGAACCAGGATTTCTATAGATGATGAAAAGGAAACGAGGAAGCATAGGCTGAACTCATGCATAGGAGGGTGTATCTGAGTTATCATTAGTCGGTCAGTATAACAGTTGGTGAAGTAGAAGTTATGAGTTCTTCTTTTCTTGCGGTTGTAGTATAGTGTGAGGATTTATTCCCTAAGGATGTTCCAAGTTTAACTCTTCACCAAATGATAGACTTCTACATTGATCTATACCTAAGGACGAAACTCATATCTGAACCACCATATCATATGGATCCTAGAAATATTTTTGAGTTGAGGGTGAATTTGGAGAAGTTGTAGATGAAGGGATTTTTTCCCAAGTGTTTCAACCCAGCTAATCCTAGTTTTTTTTCAAGAAGGCAGACGGGAGTTTTATGTTTTTGTGAACTACTGGCACTTGACCCAGGTGACTGTGAAAAATAAGTAACCACAATCAAGGATCAAGGACCTTTTTGATCAATTGAGAGGGGCATGATGGTTCTTGAAGGTTAAAATCTATTTAGGATATAACCAGATATGACTACAAGATGAGGATATAGAGAAGATGGTATTCAGGTGTCAATACAATCACTATGAGTGCATGGTGATTCCCTTTGGCATGGTGAACACCCCAGCAGTGATCATGGGACTCATGAACCATATCTTCAAGACTTTATTTGGTCATTTCATTGTATTATTCATCAACAACATCCTTGTGTACTCTATGTCAGAGGATGATCATGTGATACACTAGAGGATATTTCTTAATGTTCTCTAAGAGCACCATATTTACAAAAAGCTCCAGAAATTACAGTCCTTGATTTAGGTGTTCCCCTTTCGTGGACATGTTATCTCAGTGAAGCGATTTGTAGTGGACCCAACAAAGGTTAAGGCATTGTTACCTTGGAAGCCACCCAATAGCCTAATTGAGGTGTGGAGCTTCTTCAAGTTGGAGGGATATTACTAGAGATTAATAACTGATTTCTCAAGAATATCAACAACCATGAAAGCTTCGACTCTAAAGGGAAACATTTCGTAAGGAAAAAGAGGTTCCAATGGGATTTCTAGCAGCTGCATAATATTTTTACAAGTTCTCCCATTTTGATATTTCCATAAGAGGGTGTCGAGTACATAGTTTTCTATGATGCATCGATAACCAGGCTTAGTTATGTTCTGATGTAAAGGAAAGTGGTGGTTTACTTTGGTTCACACCAATTGATACCACATGAGAATAAATATGTGACCCATGATCTTGAATTAGAAGCATTAGTATTCTCACTAAAGATGTGGGGACACTACCTGATGGGAAACCATCTTATCATCTATTCTGATCACAAGAGTCTCAAGTATGTATTATCTTAGAAGGATCTTAACATGAGATATAGGTGTTTTCCAGAGATCCTCAACGATTAAGACTTCTAAATTTTCAATAATCCTAATAATGGGAACATCATATCAGATCCGCTCAGTAGGAGAACTTGTTTCTAGTTACTAAATGAGGCATCAGGGTAGTTTTCCTAATTATAGTTATCCTTTATTGATGGATATGAAGCCTCTAACCTTCAATCGATGGTTTTCACCCCTCCTCTCATGAATAAAGTCAAGGAGGTTGATCTTGGGGATATTGACCGTGAGACCCTACATACTCATATATCTATAAGGAATGCTCTTGAGGGATTTTCTAATAGTGGGGGGCACCGTGTTATTTTCAAAGAATGTACAATCATACCAGTGAAGTTATGGGAGGAGGTTCTGAGAGTTTCATAAATATCTTATTATGGTACATCTAGGAATGGAAATGATTATACTTGGACCTTCAATATAAGTTGTGGTGTTTAGTGATAAAGAAAGAAGATGCAATGTTTGTCTCTCAATTCCTTCATTATCAGTAAGTGAAGGTTGAACACCAAGTTCTAGGGGGTGTAGCTCAAACCATTGAGGTACTGGAGTGGAATTGGTATGTGATGTCCATAGAATTCAAGAATATTTTACCATGTATGTCTAGGGTACAAAATTCCATCTAGTTGATCATATACTGAATCACCAAGTTAGACTACTTCTTAGCTATACAAGAGAAGAGTTAAGTAGATATCTTAGGACGCATCTACATTCAAGATATAGTATGACTACATCGATTTACATCAATGATCATTTCTGACCATGATTCTCGATTCACATCCCGGTTGTGGATAGGATTACAGGTGGTGTTTTGGACTCAGTTATGCCTGAGCACAGCGTTTCATCCCCAAACTGACAGCCATATTGAGAAAACCATTCATTATTTGGAGGATATGTTGTGTGATTGTGTGTTGGACTTTGGTTTTGGTTTTTAGGGTAACCTAAAACAAGAATAGTTTGTAAAAAACAACAATAACCATTCTTCCATCGATATGACACCATCTGAGGCTTTCTATGGGTGACCCTATAGGTCAACCCTTTACTGAACTAGCCCCTGAGAGGCGATAATCATGGTCCTGGAGTTTGTATGAGAAAGAAGGTGTAGATCATCTAGGAGAAGATGAAGACTCCACAGAGCTATTAGAAGTTTTATGATGAAAGAAAATGGAGTCCATTGTTGTTTTAGGAAAGAGACCATGTGTTCCTACAGGTTTCACCTCGATGTGGATTACAAATATTTTTCCGAGGTTGGAAGATAACTTTGAAATTCATCTCTTATTTCCAAATACTACATAGAGTTGGAGAGGTGGTACACCACTTAGTTATACCTACACAGTTAGACCAGGCACACGATGTATTCCACATATCATAGTTAAGGAGGTATATGCATGAACCAATACAAGATATCTACTGGGGAAAGTCAAACATTGAAGGAGTGACCTTTTCGGAGTACCTAGAAGAGATCAAAGATTAGTAGGAGAGGATCCTTCTTGAGTCAGAGAATCCATTGGTGCATCTCTGGTGGAATCTCAAGAATATTCATGAAAACACGTGGGAGAAGGTGGATTATATTCGTACTTAGTACCCACATATTTTTTAGGATCCCTTGTTTTTTATTTTCACGGACATGAATCCCCTAGGTGAGGAAAATTAAATGTCTCATATTTTCCATTAGTTTTTTGGATATTAGATGGAATATTTTCGAGACTAGGCACTAATTTAGAATGCGATTATGAGTCCTGATGTGAAGAAAATAATTGTTAGAAATATATTAAATATATTAAATAACACGTGTGTGGAGTTTTACTAAAAATTGAAATAATGTCTAAATAGGTGCCCAAATAAAAAATCTAAGGGCTCTTTTATGTTCAAAATGTGAGGTTTACCCTAGGGATGACTTAAACTTATTTGGTGTGGGATTTTTGTGTAAAATACATCATGGGAATAAAATGGATTAAATAATTTATTTTAATTATTTTAATTCTTCTTTTGAAACAGTTACATAGTTACCAAAACATTTCTCTTTAAATATATTTCTATAAAAAAATCCTAGGGTTAGCCTCATAGCCCAAGTGACATTGGAGGGATACTGGAGAGAACTTAGGAGGATTTCTCTTAGGCTAACAATGAACGGATTATGCATTTATGATCAGTACAAAATGTATTCAAAGGATCTATCCAATGATAATGACATAACACCATTATTCATCAGTGATTGATCTAAATTGAGGTAGGTAAATTTTTTCATTTTTTTCCCCATTCATGATTCATATAAAAAACATGGATCAATTCAAAATTGGATTTATCTTTTGATCTTGCATATTTTTGAGGTGGATTTATTATAGGATAATTTATTTTTGATTCATTTTTTTTATTTTTCAACTATCATTCTAATGGAAACAAACCAAGATTGACTCAAACATCAATCAAGGTCTATTCCTCTCATTTTTATTGTGATTTTTATCCTCTGAATTCTCCATTCATCATTGGAATTCTTCATTTGGACCACGGTTTTGAAATATCCCAATCAATCAATCTTTGCACACTCGTTTCTTTCCACAATAATCTGATATGATATATTTGGGATTGGAACGATGTGAAGGTGGTTCAATGATGGAAGTGGAAATGAATCTTAAAATGATGGATACCAGATTTTAAGTTCTTTGGTATTATTTGATGCGTAATGAATAATGACACATATATCCATTTTCTAAGAAGATTGGATGGCCAGAACTTATTGTTAGTTGAAGGAAAATATCAGACGAGGAATTTCCTTGAGTTTTCTTGTTAGGTGTGGCTGAAGTGGAGGTCAAAGAAATGAAGAATATGACCAAAGTATGGATATTGATTTCTAGAAAATCTTACACCAAAAGGCTAGTAATTGAAATCTATATGTAGTGTTTGGCCCCATTTATGGTGGATAAGGTTATGGGTGGGAGTTAAGGATCACACAACATCTGAACCTGTCACACTACATGGGACCCCTCCCCGGAGACCCTATATATACCTAGGAGGATCACATACATGGGGTGGACTACACGGGCAGCCAACATACTGTGAACTCCCCCACATATACATAACCTAGACCAAGTACACAATATAAGCCATATACTGGTACACATGCACATGTACATGAGTGAGAGCCATGTAATGGCACACGGGTAGACTACACAAGTAGCATACACACCATATACTTCTAGACAGACACGCCTTGAGACATGGTCCGTCTACAAGGGTAGAACCTGGGGTCAAGGGACATGACATGTGACCCCTAATACACATCATGTACTTTATTATATGTTGATTAGATCCATTGTTATCCATATATTGGATATGTTTTGTTAGGTTGTGTTCCCCTTATCCTTTCTTTAATAGTTCGTATAGAATCATCTCCTACTCCTAGCACTATGATCCCTTCAACATGACTTCTTGGATAGAGTCATTATAATCCCTTCGAGAGGCATGGAGTTACATCATCTATTCATCTTTCTTCCTCTAGGTGGATTTCTTAATATAATCATGACAAACACTACATGGGTGTTTATCCTCTACTTAGCGGTTGATTCTATATTTTTTTCTATGTGTCACTCTATGGCCTTGGTAGTTATCCTAATTTTTGTATCATAATATCTTCATACCTTTTAGCATGTACTTATAAAGGTGAGACCCAATGATTGGTATCTCTTGGTCCTATGACATCAGTGCTATCAGACTCGGGAGTGTGTTCTCCTGGATGAGTGCTTTGTGGAATCTTCAAGCTTGAAAACAAGGCTGGTATACTACGATTGTGACTTACCTCTAGAATATGTGTCTTGTTTGATTATATCTAAATATTCATTTTATATGTGTTGTAGACATATTCCTATGTAGAGTAGACTAAATTTATTTTGTTGTATGTTTTTTGGTTTCAAGGTTTCCTAGTGAGTATTGTTATAATCACCCTTACGTATTCTTTTCCCACATATGTCATGTCTTGGGTAAATGACCGACCGTTTGATAGATTCATTGATGGACTAGGACTAGATAGCTCTTAGTTAGATTAGAAATACCTAGATGTGTTCCTACAGCTTTTGACGGTAGTCCCTAGTACAAACTCTCATGTTATACTTTTATTTTTAGACTCTTTCTAGTGGTATTTTTTTAGCTATTTAAATTCCTTTACTTCCTATCATTCCATAATTGTGGGATTTAGATATATGCATGCATAGTTGTTCAGTTGTATTTACACTTCAGAATTGTATGGGCTTGGAGATGTGTGTGTGTGTGTGCAAGTACATAGGCTAAGTCCTCATATGTCAGGGATATGCCTACTCGGTGCTAGTCCCTAGCCCCTAGACTATTGTAGGAGTAATTGGGGAGTCACGGAATAGACCCCATTGGGACGGGTTGTGACAGTTGATGAGGTATCTACTTCATAATGATCATCTCAAGTGTGGATATTATTTCCTTATGAGAAATAACATCTAGATCAAATGATTGAGAAAAATAATAGAATCATGCTCCAATACATTCCCATTAGAAGGGACTATACTGAAGTTTTTTAACAAATTTTGGGTTCTTCCCCATTAATGAAAGGTTGAGTTCTTAATTGAACTTATTAATATATCTATGTCTATATCAAAGACACGTTATAGAATATCCACCCTTGAGTTAGAGGAACTAAAGAAGTTGTTACAAGAGAATCTATATAGGGGGTTTATGCACCCGAGTGCTTCACTATGGAGAGAGAAAGTACTCTCCATAAAAAATAAAGATGGATCAACGAGCCTATACATTGATTATCATGATATCAACAAAATCATGATGAAGAAAAATTATCCCTTACCATAGATAGATTAATAATTCAACCAGCTATGTGGTCTAAGTACTTCCCTAAGGTAGAACTTCAGTTGGAATGTCACCAATTAAAGTTAAATAAGGAAGATATTCCCAATAATGCCTTTCAAACAAGGTATGGACACTATGAGTTTATAGTGATTCCCTTACAACTCACTAATTCCCTTGAAATTTTAATGGACTTAATTAATATAGTCATTATAGGTTACCTCGACATGTTTTTGGTAGTTTTCATCAATTATATTAAGATATACTCTAAAATAAAGGAGTAACATAAGGATTATTTTAATACAGTGTTAAAAAAATTTGAAGAGATAATATTTATCAAAATTACATTAAATGTGAGTTATGGATGTGGGAAGTATCCTTATTGGGGAATGTTACCACCAGTAAAAGAATATTGGTTGACCCTTAGAAGAAAAAGACAATCCAATAGTGTCCCAAACCAACATCTATAATGGAGATCCATGGTATCCTTTGTCTATCTAGGGATTAGTGATGATTTTTGAAGCAATTATCACAATTTTCAAACAAAATAATCAAAATGAATTGGAATGGAGTATTGTTTTTATGGACCAGTGATTGTGAAGACTTCTTCGAAGATTTGAAAAATAGGTTTATCGCCACACTATTACTCACACTACCAATAAGTGGGGAATTATTTTTGGTATACATTGATGCTTTAAAGAATTTATTAGGATGTGTGCTGATAAAAAATGATAAAATGACAAAATATTCCTTAAGGAAATTGAAAATTCATGAGAAAAACTATCCCACGCATGATCTAGAGTAGGTAGATGTGTTTTTGTTGTTGAAAATCTGGAGGAATTATCTCTATGGGGAGAAGTTTGAGATATATAATGATCATAAGGTCTTAAAATATACATTCACACTGAAGGATATTAATATGTTCTAGTGAAGACTATTAGATCTCATCAAATATTATAACTAATCAATCCACTACCATCATGGTAAATCAAATAAATTGGCAGATGCTCTTAGTAGAAGAGATCCTATAACGTTTTCAATGGTGATAATTGAAAAAGATCAAATATTCTTATACCATTAAAGGATGTACATGGGGATTATTAAGGAAGTAACACCATCAATCATTTCCCAAATGATTGTTGAACCATCCCTCTTGGAGAAAATAAAGTATTATAAAAGAAATTATATGGACATTCTAAAAAGGATGGATGCTATTAGAAATGGGAAATCCTCAGAGTTAAAAAATAATGAGGAATGAATCATAATATTTGGGTAATTATTTTGTGTATCATCCAATCCAAAGATAAATAAATATATTCTTAATGATGTACATAGCTCAACCATCTCTATTCACCCTGGTAGTAAAAATATGTATTGAGATATCTAATAGCACTATTTTTTGGAGAATATGAAGAAGGTGATTGTTGAATATACATAAAAGTACCTGGTATGACATAAATTTAAGGCTGAAAGGAAAAAATATATAAGGTGGTGATGAAACTATTACATATACCAACATGTAAGTGGGAAAAATCTTCATGTACTTTTTCACCAGACATATGAAGTCATACAGAGGAAAAAATTCTATATGGTTTTTTGTGACTCATCATAAAATGAAAGATCACTCTATTACAATTTGTGAGGAATTCTCACTCTATCAACTTGCACAGACATACATAATAAAATTGTTGAGCCTGAATGGAGTACCATTATTGATTCTATTTTAACAAGATCCAATATTTACCTCCATCTTCTAGAAAAGTATCTATCACAATCTAAACACTGATATGAACTACAGTACAGATTATCATCCTCAAACTGATGGAAAATCTGGGTACACTATTCAAATTCTAGAAGAAATGTTAATTGCATGTTTTATGGACTTCAAGAGATTATGGGACCAACATCCAACCCTAGTCGAGTTCTCTTACATGAATAGTTTCTACTCGAGTATATAAATAGATCTATATCAATCCCTTTATGGGAAAAGATGCAGAACATCGATATGTTGGGATTAAGTAAGTGAATGTAAGATATTAGGACCTAAAATTGTTAAATAAATGGTAGGAAAGGTGAAACAAGTAAACAACACATCCAGGAAGCCCAAAGATGATAGAAGATCTATGAAAACAATCATTGATAGGACCAATAGTTTATAGTTGGAGACATTGTATTCCACTATATATCTCCAAGGAATAGGATCATTAGACTTATAAAGAAAGAAAAGTTGAGTCCTAGGTACATCGGCCCCTTTGAGATTATTGATCATGTTGAAGTTGTGTCCTATTGACTAGAACATACACATACCATGTATCAAGTAAAAAATGTATTCCATGTATCCCTCTTAAGGTAGTACAATCCATATCCCTCATATGTACTGAATTCAGAGGTGGTATATTTGAAGAATGGTCACTCTTATGGGGAGAGGGTAATGATGGTCGTAGAACATAAAGAAAAATTTCTATGAAATAATACTACTCACATGGTTTAATTAATATGGTAGAACTATAAGTATAAATAAGTTACAAGGGAACTACAGGATGTAAGGAAGGAGAAGTAACCTCACCTATTTTCACTTTAGTATGTCAAAAGAAATTTTAAGGGTGAAATTTCTTAAGGGGGGGAGATTGTAAGGACCCATAACTTTATCAATGGAAATTCACTTTTATAATTATTTCATATAGTATAAATTACTAAAAATAAAATAGATCACATGATTCAAACTTTATAAATTAATAATGAATTAAATTTAAGGTATTTCTTGAAATTAAAGAACCTATGTCAATATAATAGTAATTTGACCGTAGGAATAGTAATGTGACCATTATGAATAGTAATGGGGAAAATAAAATTTTAACCCCACCTATAAATTATAAATAAAATTCAATGATATTATAAATGAAAATATTATATAATTACACCACAATAAAAGTAAATAAATGTTTTAAAAATGATAAATTAAGTATTGATACTTTGGTAAGTAATAAATGTTTATTTACTATTTTATAATTAAAATAACGATTTAAAACAAAATTTATTTTCATAAAATAAAAAAATAATTAATATTTCGCTTTCTTATGATTATAAAATAATTTTATGAGGCCTTAATTAATTTTTCAATGTGTCATAAAATCAGTTATATTATTAAAATTGGTATTTTTCAAATAAATGATAGGTTTAATTAAAAATTAAATTTAGAATATTTAGAATATTAATTTTATAAAATGTATTTCATTCTTAAAATCTACACATTGAAAAATGTCCAGGGTGATTTTTTGGTATTTTTCTAAAATGTTCAAATGTTTTGGGATAGTGAAGTAAGATAATTTACAGTATTTAACATTATATGTAAATAAATGAATTTTTGAGTCATGGTTGGGTAATGGATGATGTAAGTGGAAATTATATCTAGAAAACATACTCTAGTAACTATAATTATAGATAATAATCCTAAATATAGATATTCTTGAGCCAAAATAATAAAAAAAATGAATAAAACAATTGAAAACACCCCTCTCCTCCCCCTATAAATACCACCCCCTCACAACCTATTCTCCTAACACCTTATAAGAATTGGATATTTATTATATTCTATCCAATTCCTCTCAAAAACATTTTACCCATGTTTTAGTATTTCTGGTATCACTAAAACACCAATGCCAGGTGCCCTAAAGAGGTTCTCAAGGAGAAGAAAATCAAGAGGTAAAACCATCCCTCTTTCCCTTTAATTTTTTTTAAATTTTTATCCATCTATCAACTACACTATACAAAGTTACATATTAACTATAATATCATAAATATACTATAATTTTATTACATTAATGGTATATCCATTGTAAAATATCTTCTCTTCTCTTGTAAATATTAAAAATGAAAACATCGTCTCTCATGGGTCGATTCACCACCTTCATAGATGATGATTTTTTGTTTTCAATTATATCCTTTATGGATTGTCTCTCCCTTGCTTGTATCTTTCTCCCTTTTAATAAAAATGGAATCGTAGATGATGATGACGGTCTTAAAACCATTAGAATGGTTTCAATAGATTATAAAATGTATATTAAAACTTTTTTTTATGTTCTATAACTAATTGAAGTGCCCAGATCAGTGTGAATCACTGAGAGGGGGAGGGGGTGAATCAGTGATCCCTTAAAACTTTTTACTAATTGATTCATTATCAATTAAACCTCTATGGCTGGTTAAAGCCTCAATCCACTCTTCTTGTATCTCTCAACCTTTCCCGGATAATGCAGTAATGAAAAGGCACAGGACACAAGGATTTACAAGGTTCGGTACCAAAGGCCTACATCCTTGCCATGATCTCCCAGCATGGATTCTCCCATTATAATTTGTTAGTATTACAATGGTCGATACAGAGTCCCATTGTATCTCTCCTGAGTCCCACAAGAGGGTCTTTATACTGCGTCCCACAGTGTTACCAGAGTCCCACTGGCCTGCTCCAGAATCCCACTGAAGACTTCTTCTCCCTGAGTCCCACAGGGTCTTCTCCTGGCTCCTCGAGTCACACGAGTAGCTCTTCTTCTCTTTAAGTTCTTCAAGTATCCTCAGCAGTCTGGGATAAAGACTGCTGGCCTTGCTCTGTACTTCTGATCACTTGAGTTGATCAGGTCTTCTCGTCTTGCTCAGGCTTTATCTCCTTCTTCTGAGGATGACCTGGCTTCACTCTTCAAGAATCTTCAAGTCTTGGACTCCTCAGATGCACACTACTGATTTAGCACTGTTCACGTGTGCACGTGCATGCATGCATGCATGCACTCCCCTTCTTCTCTTCTTGGTGCAGTAAACCCTTAGAGGGTGTAATTCTTTTCAGCACACACCTACTTCTCAGACTTCACACACCTTATGCAATTTGTCTACACACATAAATGTGTGTTCTTCTTTGTGTGGATGTCCTCCCTTTTCTTCTTCTAAGTGTATACACACTTCTTAGTGCACACACCTAGGTTCGGCCAGCTTGTCTCCTTACACACACTTGTTTCATTTTGCACACACTTGAAACTTGGCCTATTCTCCTCTTCTTGTTGCACACACTCACTTTAGTGTTCTTTTAATTTGTTCTTAGAAGTGTGCACACACAAGGTCACAACCCTCGGCCTCTTCAAATACACACACTTAAAGTGTGTTCCTCTTTGTTCAAATGCACAACCAAGACTATGGATTATTCAATTCTTACACACACACAAAGTGTGGTCTTCCACTTCACTTGGCACACACCACTTGATGTTGTTCTTTGTGCACACACATGGCCTTGGGTTCTTCTTCTCCACTTGGCACACACACGAGGCAAGGCCTCGGCCTTCTTTGCCACACACAACCCGAACCCCTACTGCCTCAAGCAAGCCGTGCAAGAGGGTGCAGCCAATTCTTCTTCTCCCACTGCCGCATAGGTCTTCAAGATGCACAAGGGCATGCAAGGTGCGGCATATATTCACTTCTTGTCCGCGCAAGAACAAGGCACAAGGATCACTTGGCCGCGCAAGTGAAACCTCCTCGGGTGCAAGGGGCAGCCGCGCAAGGCTCAAGTGTGCAAGGGTGCAACACTGCCGCGGGCTCCTTCCTCCTGCCACGCAAGTGTGCGGGCAGAGAGGGTGGCAAGAGACTCGAGCGCGCAAGTATGCGGCTCGGCTCCTTCCTGTCGCGCAAGGGATACGCGCAGGGGACTCCCCTTCACTTCTTTCGCGCAAGGGATGCGCAAAAGGAACTTCACGGAGCCTCTGATGGCTCCGGGCTTTACTGTCGCGCAGGGGGCGCGCAGCTCAGTTCTTCGCGAGGCTCAAGAGCTCTCACGGGACTTCTCAAAATTTCAGCGCATCAGCAAGCATTCTCGAGGGCTCGGCCTCATTTATATAGGCAGAGGAGAGGCGGTTCATCCGCGTGATAAATCTCAAAATCCCGAGATCTTCGGATCTTTAAAAACTTTCCAAATCTTTATTTTCTTTCCTCTGTTTCAACGCGGGTTCTTTTATTATTTTCTTCCTCCTCGTGCATGCGATTTATAACGCATGCACGGCCTCTGTTTAAACCCAATCCATGCATGCAAAGCACGAACACCAACTAGCCTCGGCACCTTCGGTTTGCCTTCGGCCAAATCTCGAATTCTTCTTCTCATCGCATGCAAACTCGTATTTATGCTTGAATGTGTTCGTAGAGGCCAGACGATCACCATGGAGGTCTCGGTTTGCTCGGAGGTGGCCGGGAACTCGAAATCAGGTCGTCGGGGAGGCTCTGGTTCAGCGGCGGCATGCTGGTGGCTTCATGCGAGCTCGGAGAAGAAGACGGATGGGGATCCGTCGGATCAGGCGATCGAAAGAAATCGGACGGCCTGGATTAGATCGCCTTGCCGCGGATGGATCGTGCGGCGCAGATCAAGCGCGCGATGAGACGGACGGCTCAGATCTGTCCCGGGTGAAAAATGCGCGTCCCACATCGAAACCTTCCGCGGATTTTCCGCGGTTTATCACCCTGCCGCTCTCCCCTACTCCACAATTGAACTTCCTCCTCCACGGTGCCGCCCCGCACCGTGTTCTCCCTGCGGGCGCGCTCTGCGCCCACTATGCTCCCTGCGGGCGCACCACTGGCGCCCACTATGCACCCTTCGGGCGCGCTCCTGCGCCCACGCTGCGCGGGTTTCATCACCGCGTGGCCTCGGGGCTTATACACGGCCCCGGCCTCTCTTGGGCTGGCCCCATGGGATCCCCTTGGGCGTGGTGACTAGTTCCCACATGTGCCTTGGGTTGAACCCTTAAGGCTGGCCCTTGAGGTTGGCATATTTTTTTTGCTTAAGTAATAGCTAGGACTTTGTATAAAAACAATGTTAACCAAATGTAATATGCCAAGCCACATGCCCTTCAATCCATTCTTCTCCTTCATCTTCTTCTTGAGAATTCGAACATTATTCTTCTTGATTAGAAACAACTCCTATAATTCTTCTTCATCATCTCATTTTCTATTTAGGAGAGAATTCTCAAGGATCTTCATCAACCGAACTCCTGAATCAAATAACTTCTTCAATTCTCATTGTTGATCTAATCAGAGATCAAATTGGAACTTCTTCAAATTCACATGCACTAAGTGATAGTGCATGGACTTCATTAAACCACTTTATCCACTCAGTAGTTGTGTATGGATCACTTCAGCTCCTCATGCATTGTCAATACAATGCATGGTCTTCTAAAGCTTGTTGTGACATTGTATCCAGTTGATACAAGTTCTTGGAACTTAAAGATCAGTTCAACAATCGTCTGATGTGCATGGAGAATGTTTCAACCACAATTTCTAATACCACTTAGTGAATCTCCTAAGTGACATGCCTCTTAGTACCATGGCCATTCTCCTTCATCACCAACACCATCACAACCTTTGGCATTCACATCTTGACATTCCTTGACTTCCATTCATTCCAAGACAACTTCATGTCTCATTGACAACAAATGCAACACAATGCACTTCAATCTCCCCCTTTGTATTTTTTGTCAATACACCACTTCAGCACATATGAATGGGTCAATATGTGTGCCAATATTTTCTCCCCCTTATTGGCAATCAAATGCAAAGGTGTGGTGTGGTTCTCTTCCAAAAATCTCTTCCTCCCTTCGAATAGCTTCTTCTTGAAAAAAAACACTAAGAGAGGGATGATGTCACATGTTCTCTTTAGCAAAGAACCTTTAGTAAATCAACTCTAAGTCTACTTGGGCTAACCCGGTGTAGAAAACAAGAGTGATATAACCAAGATACTCAATGCTGTCCACAATTCTCTACACATGTGAGATCATGCTTAGGGGTTGAATTTTTTTTTTTTTTTTTTTTTTAGATATTCAATGAATTGCTAAATCCTGCACATACTTCACAAAACTCATTAGAAAGTTCAGTGCTAAGATAAATCTCCCCCTTTCATCCATTTGCCTTCAATCCATACTCCCCCTTAATTGACAAGATAAACTCAATTAAGAAACAAGGGATGAAAGTATGATTGGAATACCTTCAGCTTTTCTCAAGATGGTATTAATCTCAGAATCCCATCTTCTTCAGATTGGCTCCCCCTCAAGGGGTGCACTCCATTCAATCCAAACCATCCTCCAGCTGAGAATGACCATCATCTTCAATTCCCTACAATGTTAGCACATGTGAATACAAGTGTATAAGGGAATAATATGGAACCTCCTTGGTTCATCAATGTGAACAACAAGGTTGAGAAGATTCTCTCAACCGAGATGTCCCATTTTCACCAGTCTTCACACTTGCACATTTGATCTTCATTGATGATTGTGCTGGTGTGGTTCTCAAAACATCTTCATGTGAAACCTTCTTCTTCCCTTTTGCTTTAGCAATTGCCAGAGCTTCATCTTCAACTCTTTGTAGTTCTTTGGCAAGTTGCAACTGATGTGGCCATATGACAAGTAAATCATTTGGAAGAGTGGCCTCAGTTCTGGAAGTTCCACATGGTTCCTTTGATGCTGCTAAGCTACCTCTCTTAGGCAACTTATTTTCAATCAATCCCTTCTTTTTCTGGATTGATTGTCTTTTTGAGTCCAGTCTGCCTCTATTGAATTTCATGGTTTCTTTACAAAGATCCATGATATGACCTTTCTTTCCACAGTAGAAGCATGTTTTCTTGGTGGTCCTTCTGGATGACTCACCCTTCTTGGATTTAGGATCCAAGGACTTCTTTTCCTTTTTCATAATCTTCTTGGGAGCATCTTCCAAGTTCTTCTTGCTTCCCAAGGATTCCATTTTAGCCAGGTTCAGTGATCTTCTCTTCTATTTAGCTCTGGATACAGTTGGAGATTGACATGTATCACTTTGACCACTTTTGCAATCATCCCAGATGTTGTCAAGTAATCCAAATCTGTTAGCAGTAAACAGATGTCTCTGGACCTGTGGATGTTGCTTCTTTCCTTCTGGCTTGCTCCCCCTTGGCATGGGCTTCCTTTGTGCTTTGACATTCAGTGGATTGTACCAACAATCCTTTGCACAGTGCCCATACTTGTTACAACACCAACATTGACCCACAAATCTTGACCTTTTGATTCCTTCTGATTGTAGGGTTCTTGTCTTGAATTGTTGTGTTGCTTCAGGAGAGCTCTGCTTCTTTACTGTCTTCATCCATATTTGTTTGGAATTATTCTTCCATCCTGCACTTTTTGTGGAAACACAATTAGAAGAATCAGTACAAGATGGTATGGATGGTACCTTCTTTCTAGAAGATGTTGCACTTTTATTAGAGGATGTCTTTCTCTTAGAATCATCCTGCTCAAAGCTCACTTGAGTAGCAACATTTCTTCTTTCAGCTGACTGGGAGGCTTCAGCTTTGGGTGATTGCAGATTTTTCAATATCACCTCTAGTTCTAAGCATTTCATATTGAGGGAGTTCTTCTCATCCTCAACAGTTCTTAGCTTTCCTTCCCATTTCTCTTCCAGCTGTTTTATCTGGTCTTCATGCACCTTCTTCATTTCAAGCAATGAGTTGTCATGCTCCTTCACCCTTTTGACTTTGTCTTCTAGTTGAGCATCTCTGAAAACCATTGACACTTTGTGCCTCTTTTCCAGTGCATGGACAACATCTTTGACTATTATCATAAAGAATTCTTTCTCAGAAAGGCTTCTTTGCAATTCTTCAGCAGTGTCTTCATATCTTTCATTGCAAAGAGATATTGTTTCATCTTTGGCATTTACCAGCTTTCTGAGAGTGTTGGTAATGCCAACCCTTTTAGCCAGCTGATCTTCCATAGCATTGGCTTCTTCTTCTAACTGTGATTTTTCTTCTTGAAGATCATGGATGCCTGTAGCTATACACTTTGCCACTTCCATGGGGGCAGTCTTCTGAAGATATTCGATTGCAATTTGAAGATCATTCATTATTCCAACTTCATCACAGCTAGGACAGGCTTTCTTCATCTTCTTGGCCTGTTTCTTCTTTCTATTTTTCTGAGTCTTGGCAGATATCTCCATTTGAGGCTGGTCATTCATTTCCTCAAATCTGCACTCCATATAGACTCCCTTGGATCTTTTAGAGGTAACCTCCCTATGATACCAATTGAAGTTCCCAGATCAGTGTGAATCACTGAGAGGGGGAGGGGGTGAATCAGTGATCCCTTAAAACTTTTTACTAATTGATTCTTTATCAATTAAACCTCTATGGCTGGTTAAATCCTCGATCCACTCTTCTTGTATCTCTCAACCTTTCCCAGATAATGCAGTAATGAAAAGGCACAGGACACAAGGATTTACAAGGTTCGGCACCAAAGGCCTACATCCTTTCCATGCTCTCCCAGCATGGATTCTCCCATTATAATTTGTTAGTATTACAATGGTCGATACAGAGTCCCATTGTATCTCTCCTGAGTCCCACAGGAGGGTCTTTATACTGCGTCCCACAGTGTTACCAGAGTCCCACTGGCCTGCTCCAGAATCCCACTAAAAACTTCTTCTCCTTGAGTCCCACAGGGTCTTCTCCTGGCTCCTCGAGTCACACGAGTAGCTCTTCTTCTCTTTAAGTTCTTCAAGTATCCTCAGCAGTCTGGGATAAAGACTGCGGGCCTTGCTCTGTACCTCTGATCACTTGAGTTGATCAGGTCTTCTCGTCTTGCTCAGGCTTTATCTCCTTCTTCTGAGGATGACCTGGCTTCACTCTTCAAGAATCTTCAAGTCTTGGACTCCTCAGATGCACACTACTGATTTAGCACTGTTCACGTGTGCACGTGCATGCATGCATGCATGCACTCCCCTTCTTCTCTTCTTGGTGCAGTAAACCCTTAGAGGGTGTAATTCTTTTCAGCACACACCTACTTCTCAGACTTCACACACCTTATGCAATTTGTCTACACACATAAATGTGTGTCCTTCTTTATGTGGATGTCCTCCCTTTTCTTCTTCTAAGTGTATACACACTTCTTAGTGCACACACCTAGGTTCGGCCAGCTTGTCTCCTTACACACACTTGTTTCATTTTGCACACACTTGAAACTTGGCCTATTCTCCTCTTCTTGTTGCACACACTCACTTTAGTGTTCTTTTAATTTGTTCTTCAAAGTGTGCACACACAAGGTCACAACCCTCGGCCTCTTCAAATACACACGCTTAAAGTGTGTTCCTCTTTGTTCAAATGCACAACCAAGACTATGGATTATTCAATTCTTACACACACACAAAGTGTGGTCTTCCACTTCACTTGGCACACACCACTTGATGTTGTTCTTTGTGCACACACATGGCCTCGGGTTCTTCTCCTCCACTTGGCACACACACGAGGCAAGGCCTCGGCCTTCTTTGGCACACACAACCCGAACCCCTACTGCCTCAAGCAAGCCGTGCAAGAGGGTGCATCCAATTCTTCTTCTCCCACTGCCGCATAGGTCTTCAAGATGCACAAGGGCATGCAAGGTGCGGCATATCTTCACTTCTTGTCCGCGCAAGAACAAGGCACAAGGATCACTTGGCCGCGCAAGTGAAACCTCCTCGGGTGCAAGGGGCAGCCGCACAAGGCTCAAGTGTGCAAGGGTGCAACACTGCCGCGGGCTCCTTCATCCTGCCACGCAAGTGTGCGGGCAGAGAGGGTGGAAAGAGACTCGAGCGCGCAAGTATGCGGCTCGGCTCCTTCCTGTCGTGCAAGGGATACGCGCAGGGGACTCCCCTTCACTTCTTTCGCGCAAGGGATGCGCAAAAGGAACTTCACGGAGCCTCTGATGGCTCCGGGCTTTACTGCCGCGCAGGGGGCGCGCAGCTCAGTTCTTCGCGAGGCTCAAGAGCTCTCACGGGACTTCTCAAAATTTCTGCGCATCAGCAAGCATTCTCGAGGGCTCGGCCTCATTTATATAGGCAGAGGAGAGGCGGTTCATCCGCGTGATAAATCTCAAAATCCCGAGATCTTCGGATCTTTAAAAACTTTCCAAATCTTTATTTTCTTTCCTCTGTTTCAACGCGGGTTCTTTTATTATTTTCTTCCTCCTCGTGCATGCGATTTATAACGCATGCACGGCCTCTGTTTAAACCCAATCCATGCATGCAAAGCACGAACACCAACTGGCCTCAGCACCTTCGGTTTGCCTTCGGCCAAATCTCGAATTCTTCTTCTCATCGCATGCAAACTCATATTTATGCTTGAATGTGTTCGTAGAGGCCAGACGATCACCATGGAGGTCTCGGTTTGCTCGGAGGTGGCCGGGAACTCGAAATCAGGTCGTCGGGGAGGCTCTGGTTCAGCGGCGGCATGCGGGTGGCTTCGTGCGAGCTCGGAGAAGAAGACGGATGGGGAGCCGTCGGATCAGGCGATCGAAAGAAATCGGACGGCCTGGATTAGATCGCCTTGCCGCAGATGGATCGTGCGGCGCAGATCAAGCGCGCGATGAGACGGACGGCTCAGATCTGTCCCGGGTGAAAAATGCGCGTCCCACATCGAAACCTTCCGCGGATTTTCCGCGGTTTATCACCCTGCCGCTCTCCCCTACTCCACAATTGAACTTCCTCCTCCACGGTGCCGCCCCGCACCGTGTTCTCCCTGCGGGCGCGCTCTGCGCCCACTATGCTCCCTGCGGGCGCGCCACTGGCGCCCACTATGCACCCTTCGGGCGCGCTCATGCGCCCACGCTGCGCGGGTTTCATCACCGCGTGGCCTCGGGGCTTATACACGGCCCCGGCCTCTCTTGGGCTGGCCCCATGGGATCCCCTTGGGCGTGGTGACTGGTTCCCACATGTGCCTTGGGTTGAACCCTTAAGGCTGGCCCTTGAGGTTGGCATATTTTTTTTGCTTAAGTAATAGCTAGGACTTTGTATAAAAACAATGTTAACCAAATGTAATATGCCAAGCCACATGCCCTTCAATCCATTCTTCTCCTTCATCTTCTTCTTGAGAATTCGAACATTATTCTTCTTGATTAGAAACAACTCCTATAATTCTTCTTCATCATCTCATTTTCTATTTAGGAGAGAATTCTCAAGGATCTTCATCAACCGAACTCCTGAATCAAATAACTTCTTCAATTCTCTTTGTTGATCTAATCAGAGATCAAATTGGAACTTCTTCAAATTCACATGCACTAAGTGATAGTGCATGGACTTCATTAAACCACTTCATCCACTCAGTAGTTGTGGATGGATCACTTCAGCTCCTCATGCATTGTCAATACAATGCATGGTCTTCTAAAGCTTGTTGTGACATTGTATCCAGTTGATACAAGTTCTTGGAACTTAAAGATCAGTTCAACAATCGTCTAATGTGCATGGAGAATGTTTCAACCACAATTTCCAATACCACTTAGTGAATCTCCTAAGTGACATGCCTCTTAGTACCATGGCCATTCTCCTTCATCACCAACACCATCACAACCTTTGGCATTCACATCTTGACATTCCTTGACTTCCATTCATTCCAAGACAACTTCATGTCTCATTGACAACAAATGCAACACAATGCACTTCAATCTCCCCCTTTGTATTTTTTGTCAATACACCACTTCAGCACATATGAATGGGTCAATATGTGTGCCAATATTTTCTCCCCCTTATTGGCAATCAAATGCAAAGGTGTGGTGTGGTTCTCTTCCAAAAATCTCTTCCTCCCTTCGAATAGCTTCTTCTTGAAAAAAAAACACTAAGAGAGGGATGATGTCACATGTTCTCTTTAGCAAATAACCTTTAGTAAATCAACTCTAAGTCTACTTGGGCTAACCCGGTGTAGAAAACAAGAGTGATATAACCAAGATACTCAATGCTGTCCACAATTCTCTACACATGTGAGATCATGCTTAGGGGTTGAATTTTTTTTTTTTTTTTTAGATATTCAATGAATTGCTAAATCCTGCACATACTTCACAAAACTCATTAGAAAGTTCAGTGCTAAGATAAATCTCCCCCTTTCATCCATTTGCCTTCAATCCATACTCCCCCTTAATTGACAAGATAAACTCAATTAAGAAACAAGGGATGAAAGTATGATTGGAATACCTTCAGCTTTTCTCAAGATGGTATTAATCTCAGAATCCCATCTTCTTCAGATTGGCTCCCCCTCAAGGGGTGCACTCCATTCAATCCAAACCATCCTCCAGCTGAGAATGACCATCATCTTCAATTCCCTACAATGTTAGCACATGTGAATACAAGTGTATAAGGGAATAAGATGGAACCTCCTTGGTTCATCAATGTGAACAACAAGGTTGAGAAGATTCTCTCAACCGAGATGTCCCATTTTCACCAGTCTTCACACTTGCACATTTGATCTTCATTGATGATTGTGCTGGTGTGGTTCTCAAAACATCTTCATGTGAAACCTTCTTCTTCCCTTTTGCTTTAGCAATTGCCAGAGCTTCATCTTCAACTCTTTGTAGTTCTTTGGCAAGTTGCAACTGATGTGGCCATATGACAAGTAAATCATTTGGAAGAGTGGCCTCAGTTCTGGAAGTTCCACATGGTTCCTTTGATGCTGCTAAGCTACCTCTCTTAGGCAACTTATTTTCAATCAATCCCTTCTTTTTCTGGATTGATTGTCTTTTTGAGTCCAGTCTGCCTCTATTGAATTTCATGGCTTCTTTACAAAGATCCATGATATGACCTTTCTTTCCACAGTAGAAGCATGTTTTCTTGGTGGTCCTTCTGGATGACTCACCCTTCTTGGATTTAGGATCCAAGGACTTCTTTTCCTTTTTCATAATCTTCTTGGGAGCATCTTCCAAGTTCTTCTTGCTTCCCAAGGATTCCATTTTAGCCAGGTTCAGTGATCTTCTCTTCTCTTTAGCTCTGGATACAGTTGGAGATTGACATGTATCACTTTGACCACTTTTGCAATCATCCCAGATGTTGTCAAGTAATCCAAATCTGTTAGCAGTAAACAGATGTCTCTGGACCTGTGGATGTTGCTTCTTTCCTTCTGGCTTGCTCCCCCTTGGCATGGGCTTCCTTTGTGCTTTGACATTCAATGGATTGTACCAACAATCCTTTGCACAGTGCCCATACTTGTTACAACACCAACATTGACCCACAAATCTTGACCTTTTGATTCCTTCTGATTGTAGGGTTCTTGTCTTGAATTGTTGTGTTGCTTCAGGAGAGCTCTGCTTCTTTACTGTCTTCATCCATATTTGTTTGGAATTATTCTTCCATCCTGTACTTTTTGTGGAAACACAATTAGAAGAATCAGTACAAGATGGTATGGATGGTACCTTCTTTCTAGAAGATGTTGCACTTTTATTAGAGGATGTCTTTCTCTTAGAATCATCCTGCTCAAAGCTCACTTGAGTAGCAACATTTCTTCTTTCAGCTGACTGGGAGGCTTCAGCTTTGGGTGATTGCAGATTTTTCAATATCACCTCTAGTTCTAAGCATTTCATATTGAGGGAGTTCTTCTCATCCTCAACAGTTCTTAGCTTTCCTTCCCATTTATCTTCCAGCTGTTTTATCTGGTCTTCATGCACCTGCTTCATTTCAAGCAATGAGTTGTCATGCTCCTTCACCCTTTTGACTTTGTCTTCTAGTTGAGAATCTCTGACAACCATTGACACTTTGTGCCTCTTTTCCAGTGCATGGACAACATCTTTGACTATTATCATAAAGAATTCTTTCTCAGAAAGGCTTCTTTGCAATTCTTCAGCAGTGTCTTCATATCTTTCATTGCAAAGAGATATTGTTTCATCTTTGGCATTTACCAGCTTTCTGAGAGTGTTGGTAATGCCAACCCTTTTAGCCAGCTGATCTTCCATAGCATTGGCTTCTTCTTCTAACTGTGATTTTTCTTCTTGAAGATCATGGATGCCTGTAGCTATACACTTTGCCACTTCCATGGGGACAGTCTTCTGAAGATATTCGATTGCACTTTGAAGATCATTCATTATTCCAACTTCATCACAGCTAGGACAGGCTTTCTTCATCTTCTTGGCCTGTTTCTTCTTTCTATTTTTCTGAGTCTTGGCAGATATCTCCATTTGAGGCTGGTCATTCATTTCCTCAAATCTGCACTCCATATAGACTCCCTTGGATCTTTTAGAGGTAACCTCCCTCTGATACCAATTGAAGTTCCCAGATCAGTGTGAATCACTGAGAGGGGGAGGGGGTGAATCAGTGATCCCTTAAAACTTTTTACTAATTGATTCTTTATCAATTAAACCTCTATGGCTGGTTAAAGCCTCGATCCACTCTTCTTGTATCTCTCAACCTTTCCCGGATAATGCAGTAATGAAAAGGCACAGGACACAAGGATTTACAAGGTTCGGCACCAAAGGCCTACATCCTTGCCATGCTCTCCCAGCATGGATTCTCCCATTATAATCTGTTAGTATTACAATGGTCGATACAGAGTCCCATTGTATCTCTCCTGAGTCCCACAGGAGGGTCTTTATACTGCGTCCCACAGTGTTACCAGAGTCCCACTGGCCTGCTCCAGAATCCCACTGAAGACTTCTTCTCCCTGAGTCCCACAGGGTCTTCTCCTGGCTCCTCGAGTCACACGAGTAGCTCTTCTTCTCTTTAAGTTCTTCAAGTATCCTCAGCAGTCTGGGATAAAGACTGCTGGCCTTGCTCTGTACCTCTGATCACTTGAGTTGATCAGGTCTTCTCGTCTTGCTCAGGCTTTATCTCCTTCTTCTGAGGATGACCTGGCTTCACTCTTCAAGAATCTTCAAGTCTTGGACTCCTCAGATGCACACTACTGATTTAGCACTGTTCACGTGTGCACGTGCATGCATGCATGCATGCACTCCCCTTCTTCTCTTCTTGGTGCAGTAAACCCTTAGAGGGTGTAATTCTTTTCAGCACACACCTACTTCTCAGACTTCACACACCTTATGCAATTTGTCTACACACATAAATGTGTGTTCTTCTTTGTGTGGATGTCCTCCCTTTTCTTCTTCTAAGTGTATACACACTTCTTAGTGCACACACCTAGGTTCGGCCAGCTTATCTCCTTACACACACTTGTTTCATTTTGCACACACTTGAAACTTGGCCTATTCTCCTCTTCTTGTTGCACACACTCACTTTAGTGTTCTTTTAATTTGTTCTTCGAAGTGTGCACACACAAGGTCACAACCCTCGACCTCTTCAAATACACACACTTAAAGTGTGTTCCTCTTTGTTCAAATGCACAACCAAGACTATGGATTATTCAATTATTACACACACACAAAGTGTGGTCTTCCACTTCACTTGGCACACACCACTTGATGTTGTTCTTTGTGCACACACATGGCCTCGGGTTCTTCTTCTCCACTTGGCACACACACGAGGCAAGGCCTCGGCCTTCTTTGGCACACACAACCCGAACCCCTACTGCCTCAAGCAAGCCGTGCAAGAGGGTGCAGCCAATTCTTCTTCTCCCACTGCCGCATAGGTCTTCAAGATGCACAAGGGCATGCAAGGTGCGGCATATCTTCACTTCTTGTCCGCGCAAGAACAAGGCACAAGGATCACTTGGCTGCGCAAGTGAAACCTCCTCGGGTGCAAGGGGCAGCCGCGCAAGGCTCAAGTGTGCAAGGGTGCAACACTGCCGCGGGCTCCTTCCTCCTGCCACGCAAGTGTGCGGGCAGAGAGGCTGGCAAGAGACTCGAGCGCGCAAGTATGCAGCTCGGCTCCTTCCTGTCGCGCAAGGGATACGCGCAGGGGACTCCCCTTCACTTCTTTCGCGCAAGGGATGCGCAAAAGGAACTTCACGGAGCCTCTGATGGCTCCGGGCTTTACTGCCGCGCAGGGGGCGCGCAGCTCAGTTCTTCGCGAGGCTCAAGAGCTCTCACGGGACTTCTCAAAATTTCAGCGCATCAGCAAGCATTCTCGAGGGCTCGGCCTCATTTATATAGGCAGAGGATAGGCGGTTCATCCGCGTGATAAATCTCAAAATCTCGAGATCTTCGGATCTTTAAAAACTTTCCAAATCTTTATTTTCTTTCCTCTGTTTCAACGCGGGTTCTTTTATTATTTTCTTCCTCCTCGTGCATGCGATTTATAACGCATGCACGGCCTCTGTTTAAACCCAATCCATGCATGCAAAGCACGAACACCAACTGGCCTTGGCACCTTCGGTTTGCCTTCGGCCAAATCTCGAATTCTTCTTCTCATCGCATGCAAACTCATATTTATGCTTGAATGTGTTCGTAGAGGCCAGACGATCACCATGGAGGTCTCGGTTTGCTCGGAGGTGGCCGGGAACTCGAAATCAGGTCGTCGGGAAGGCTCTGGTTCAGCGGCGGCATGCGGGTGGCTTCGTGCGAGCTCGGAGAAGAAGACGGATGGGGAGCCGTCGGATCAGGCGATCGAAAGAAATCGGACGGCCTGGATTAGATCGCCTTGCCGCGGATGGATCGTGCGGCGCAGATCAAGCGCGCGATGAGACGGACGGCTCAGATCTGTCCCGGGTGAAAAATGCGCGTCCCACATCGAAACCTTCCGCGGATTTTCCACGGTTTATCACCCTGCCGCTCTCCCCTACTCCACAATTGAACTTCCTCCTCCACGGTTCCGCCCCGCACCGTGTTCTCCCTGCGGGCGCGCTCTGCGCCCACTATGCTCCCTGCGGGCGCGCCACTGGCGCCCACTATGCACCCTTCGGGCGCGCTCCTGCGCCCACGCTGCGCGGGTTTCATCACCGCGTGGCCTCGGGGCTTATACACGGCCCCTGCCTCTCTTGGGCTGGCCCCATGGGATCCCCTTGGGCGTGGTGACTGGTTCCCACATGTGCCTTGGGTTGAACCCTTAAGGCTGGCCCTTGAGGTTGGCATATTTTTTTTTGCTTAAGTAATAGCTAGGACTTTGTATAAAAACAATGTTAACCAAATGTAATATGCCAAGCCACATGCCCTTCAATCCACTCTTCACCTTCATCTTCTTCTTGAGAATTCGAACATTATTCTTCTTGATTAGAAACAACTCCTATAATTCTTCTTCATCATCTCATTTTCTATTTAGGAGAGAATTCTCAAGGATCTTCATCAACCGAACTCCTGAATCAAATAACTTCTTCAATTCTCTTTGTTGATCTAATCAGAGATCAAATTGGAACTTCTTCAAATTCACATGCACTAAGTGATAGTGCATGGACTTCATTAAACCACTTCATCCACTCAGTAGTTGTGGATGGATCACTTCAGATCCTCATGCATTGTCAATACAATTCATGGTCTTCTAAAGCTTGTTGTGACATTGTATCCAGTTGATACAAGTTCTTGGAACTTAAAGATCAGTTCAACAATCGTCTGATGTGCATGGAGAATGTTTCAACCACAATTTCCAATACCACTTAGTGAATCTCCTAAGTGACATGCCTCTTAGTACCATGGCCATTCTCCTTCATCACCAACACCATCACAACCTTTGGCATTCACATCTTGACATTCCTTGACTTCCATTCATTCCAAGACAACTTCATGTCTCATTGACAACAAATGCAACACAATGCACTTCAATCTCCCCCTTTGTATTTTTTGTCAATACACCACTTCAGCACATATGAATGGGTCAATATGTGTGCCAATATTTTCTCCCCCTTATTGGCAATCAAATGCAAAGGTGTGGTGTGGTTCTCTTCCAAAAATCTCTTCCTCCCTTCGAATAGCTTCTTCTTGAAAAAAAAACACTAAAAGAGGGATGATGTCACATGTTCTCTTTAGCAAAGAACCTTTAGTAAATCAACTCTAAGTCTACTTGGGCTAACACGGTGTAGAAAACAAGAGTGATATAACCAAGATACTCAATGCTGTCCACAATTCTCTACACATGTAAGATCATGCTTAGGGGTTGATTTTTTTTTTTTTTTTTAGATATTCAATGAATTGCTAAATCCTGCACATACTTCACAAAACTCATTAGAAAGTTCAGTGCTAAGATAAAGCTCCCCCTTTCATCCATTTGCCTTCAATCCATACTCCCCCTTAATTGACAAGATAAACTCAATTAAGAAACAAGGGATGAAAGTATGATTGGAATACCTTCAGATTTTCTCAAGATGGTATTAATCTCAGAATCCCATCTTCTTCAGATTGGCTCCCCCTCAAGGGGTGCACTCCATTCAATCCAAACCATCCTCCAGCTGAGAATGACCATCATCTTCAATTCCCTACAATGTTAGCACATGTGAATACAAGTGTATAAGGGAATAAGATGGAACCTCCTTGGTTCATCAATGTGAACAACAAGGTTGAGAAGATTCTCTCAACCGAGATGTCCCATTTTCACCAGTCTTCACACTTGCACATTTGATCTTCATTGATGATTGTGCTGGTGTGGTTCTCAAAACATATTCATGTGAAACCTTCTTCTTCCCTTTTGCTTTAGCAATTGCCAGAGCTTCATCTTCAACTCTTTGTAGTTCTTTGGAAAGTTGCAACTGATGTGGCCATATGACAAGTAAATCATTTGGAAGAGTGGCCTCAGTTCTGGAAGTTCCACATGGTTCCTTTGATGCTGCTAAGCTACCTCTCTTAGGCAACTTATTTTCAATCAATCCTTTCTTTTTCTGGATTGATTGTCTTTTTGAGTCCAGTCTGCCTCTATTGAATTTCATGGCTTCTTTACAAAGATCCATGATATGACCTTTCTTTCCACAGTAGAAGCATGTTTTCTTGGTTGTCCTTCTGGATGACTCACCCTTCTTGGATTTAGGATCCAAGGACTTCTTTTCCTTTTTCATAATCTTCTTGGGAGCATCTTCCAAGTTCTTCTTGCTTCCCAAGGATTCCATTTTAGCCAGGTTCAGTGATCTTCTCTTCTCTTTAGCTCTGGATACAGTTGGAGATTGACATGTATCACTTTGACCACTTTTGCAATCATCCCAGATGTTGTCAAGTAATCCAAATCTGTTAGCAGTAAACAGATGTCTCTGGACCTATGGATGTTGCTTCTTTCCTTCTGGCTTGCTCCCCCTTGGCATGGGCTTCCTTTGTGCTTTGACATTCAGTGGATTGTACCAACAATCCTTTGCACAGTGCCCATACTTGTTACAACACCAACATTGACCCACAAATCTTGACCTTTTGATTCCTTCTGATTGTAGGGTTCTTGTCTTGAATTGTTGTGTTGCTTCAGGAGAGCTCTGCTTCTTTACTGTCTTCATCCATATTTGTTTGGAATTATTCTTACATCCTGCACTTTTTGTGGAAACACAATTAGAAGAATCAGTACAAGATGGTGTGGATGGTACCTTCTTTCTAGAAGATGTTGCACTTTTATTAGAGGATGTCTTTCTCTTAGAATCATCCTGCTCAAAGCTCACTTGAGTAGCAACATTTCTTCTTTCAGCTGACTGGGAGGCTTCAGCTTTGGGTGATTGCAGATTTTTCAATATCACCTCTAGTTCTAAGCATTTCATATTGAGGGAGTTCTTCTCATCCTCAACAGTTCTTAGCTTTCCTTCCCATTTCTCTTCCAACTGTTTTATCTGGTCTTCATGCACCTGCTTCATTTCAAGCAATGAGTTGTCATGCTCCTTCACCCTTTTGACTTTGTCTTCTAGTTGAGCATCTCTGACAACCATTGACACTTTGTGCCTCTTTTCCAGTGCATGGACAACATCTTTGACTATTATCATAAAGAATTCTTTCTCAGAAAGGCTTCTTTGCAATTCTTCAGCAGTGTCTTCATATCTTTCATTGCAAAGAGATATTGTTTCATCTTTGGCATTTACCAGCTTTCTGAGAGTGTTGGTAATGCCAACCCTTTTAGCCAGCTGATCTTCCATAGCATTGGCTTCTTCTTCTAACTGTGATTTTTCTTCTTGAAGATCATGGATGCCTGTAGCTATACACTCTGCCACTTCCATGGGGACAGTCTTCTGAAGATATTCGATTTCACTTTGAAGATCATTCATTATTCCAACTTCATCACAGCTAGGACAGGCTTTCTTCATCTTCTTGGCCTGTTTCTTCTTTCTATTTTTCTGAGTCTTGGCAGATATCTCCATTTGAGGCTGGTCATTCATTTCCTCAAATCTGCACTCCATATAGACTCCCTTGGATCTTTTAGAGGTAACCTCCCTCTGATACCAATTGAAGTTCCCAGATCAGTGTGAATCACTGAGAGGGGGAGGGGGTGAATCAGTGATCCCTTAAAACTTTTTACTAATTGATTCTTTATCAATTAAACCTCTATGGCTGGTTAAAGCCTCGATCCACTCTTCTTGTATCTCTCAACCTTTCCCGGATAATGCAGTAATGAAAAGGCACAGGACACAAGGATTTACAAGGTTCGGCACCAAAGGCCTACATCCTTGCCATGCTCTCCCAGCATGGATTCTCCCATTATAATCTGTTAGTATTACAATGGTCGATACAGAGTCCCATTGTATCTCTCCTGAGTCCCACAGGAGGGTCTTTATACTGCGTCCCACAGTGTTACCAGAGTCCTACTGGCCTGCTCCAGAATCCCACTGAAGACTTCTTCTCCCTGAGTCCCACAGGGTCTTCTCCTGGCTCCTCGAGTCACACGAGTAGCTCTTCTTCTCTTTAAGTTCTTCAAGTATCCTCAGCAGTCTGGGATAAAGACTGCTGGCCTTGCTCTGTACCTCTGATCACTTGAGTTGATCAGGTCTTCTCGTCTTGCTCAGGCTTTATCTCCTTCTTCTGAGGATGACCTGGCTTCACTCTTCAAGAATCTTCAAGTCTTGGACTCCTCAGATGCACACTACTGATTTAGCACTGTTCACGTGTGCACGTGCATGCATGCATGCATGCACTCCCCTTCTTCTCTTCTTGGTGCAGTAAACCCTTAGAGGGTGTAATTCTTTTCAGCACACACCTACTTCTCAGACTTCACACACCTTATGCAATTTCTCTACACACATAAATGTGTGTTCTTCTTTGTGTGGATGTCCTCCCTTTTCTTCTTCTAAGTGTATACACACTTCTTAGTGCACACACCTAGGTTCGGCCAGCTTGTCTCCTTACACACACTTGTTTCATTTTGCACACACTTGAAACTTGGCCTATTCTCCTCTTCTTGTTGCACACACTCACTTTAGTGTTCTTTTAATTTGTTCTTCAAAGTGTGCACACACAAGGTCACAACCCTCGGCCTCTTCAAATACACACACTTAAAGTGTGTTCCTCTTTATTCAAATGCACAACCAAGACTATGGATTATTCAATTCTTACACACACACAAAGTGTGGTCTTCCACTTCACTTGGCACACACCACTTGATGTTGTTCTTTGTGCACACACATGGCCTCGGGTTCTTCTTCTCCACTTGGCACACACACGAGGCAAGGCCTCGGCCTTCTTTGGCACACACAACCCGAACCCCTACTGCCTCAAGCAAGCCGTGCAAGAGGGTGCAGCCAATTCTTCTTCTCCCACTGCCGCATAGGTCTTCAAGATTCACAAGGGCATGCAAGGTGCGGCATATCTTCACTTCTTGTCCGCGCAAGAACAAGGCACAAGGATCACTTGGCCGCGCAAGTGAAACCTCCTCGGGTGCAAGGGGCAGCCGCGCAAGGCTCAAGTGTGCAAGGGTGCAACACTGCCGCGGGCTCCTTCCTCCTGCCATGCAAGTGTGCGGGCAGAGAGGGTGGCAAGAGACTCGAGCGCGCAAGTATGCGGCTCGGCTCCTTCCTGTCGCGCAAGGGATACGCGCAGGGGACTCCCCTTCACTTCTTTCGCGCAAGGGATGCGCAAAAGGAACTTCACGGAGCCTCTGATGGCTCCGGGCTTTACTGCCGCGCAGGGGGCGCGCAGCTCAGTTCTTCGCGAGGCTCAAGAGCTCTCACGGGACTTCTCAAAATTTCAGCGCATCAGCAAGCATTCTCGAGGGCTCGGCCTCATTTATATAGGCAGAGGAGAGGCGGTTCATCCGCGTGATAAATCTCAAAATCCCGAGATCTTCGGATCTTTAAAAACTTTCCAAATCTTTATTTTCTTTCCTCTGTTTCAACGCGGGTTATTTTATTATTTTCTTCCTCCTCGTGCATGCGATTTATAACGCATGCACGGCCTCTGTTTAAACCCAATCCATGCATGCAAAGCACGAACACCAACTGGCCTCGGCACCTTCGGTTTGCCTTCGGCCAAATCTCGAATTCTTCTTCTCATCGCATGCAAACTCATATTTATGCTTGAATGTGTTCGTAGAGGCCAGACGATCACCATGGAGGTCTCGGTTTGCTCGGAGGTGGCCGGGAACTCGAAATCAGGTCGTCGGGGAGGCTCTGGTTCAGCGGCGGCATGCGGGTGGCTTCGTGCGAGCTCGGAGAAGAAGACGGATGGGGAGCCGTCGGATTAGGCGATCGAAAGAAATCGGACGGCCTGGATTAGATCGCCTTGCCGCGGATGGATCGTGCGGCGCAGATCAAGCGCGCGATGAGACAGACGTCTCAGATCTGCCCCGGGTGAAAAATGCGCGTCCCACATCGAAACCTTCCGCGGATTTTCCGCGGTTTATCACCCTGCCGCTCTCCCCTACTCCACAATTGAACTTCCTCCTCCACGGTGCCGCCCCGCACCGTGTTCTCCCTGCGGGCGCGCTCTGCGCCCACTATGCTCCCTGCGGGCGCTCCACTGGCGCCCACTATGCACCCTTCGGGCGCGCTCCTGCGCCCACGCTGTGCGGGTTTCATCACCGCATGTCCTCGGGGCTTATACACGGCCCCGGCCTCTCTTGGGCTGGCCCCATGGGATCCCCTTGGGCGTGGTGACTGGTTCCCACATGTGCCTTGGGTTGAACCCTTAAGGCTGGCCCTTGAGGTTGGCATATTTTTTTTGCTTAAGTAATAGCTAGGACTTTATATAAAAACAATGTTAACCAAATGTAATATGCCAAGCCACATGCCCTTCAATCCATTCTTCTCCTTCATCTTCTTCTTGAGAATTCGAACATTATTCTTCTTGATTAGAAACAACTCCTATAATTCTTCTTCATCATCTCATTTTCTATTTAGGAGAGAATTCTCAAGGATCTTCATCAACCGAACTCCTGAATCAAATAACTTCTTCAATTCTCTTTGTTGATCTAATCAGAGATCAAATTGGAACTTCTTCAAATTCACATGCACTAAGTGATAGTGCATGGACTTCATTAAACCACTTCATCCACTCAGTAGTTGTGGATGGATCACTTCATCTCCTCATGCATTGTCAATACAATGCATGGTCTTCTAAAGCTTGTTGTGACATTGTATCCAGTTGATACAAGTTCTTGGAACTTAAAGATAAGTTCAACAATCGTCTGATGTGCATGGAGAATGTTTCAACCACAATTTCCAATACCACTTAGTGAATCTCCTAAGTGACATGCCTCTTAGTACCATGGCCATTCTCCTTCATCACCAACACCATCACAACCTTTGGCATTCACATCTTGACATTCCTTGACTTCCATTCATTCCAAGACAACTTCATGTCTCATTGACAACAAATGCAACACAATGCACTTCACTAATATATATATATATATATATATATAATATTAAATTAAAAAACTAGTTTTTGTGATAAAAAACACCAAAATAAACCAATGCTCATCCTTAACATTTTATCTTACGAATAATTTTCATATCATAAAAAATTATATATAAGACCATTTAAAATTATATAGGTTCATCAATATCATATAATTACACTTATTTATTTTTTCTTCCATTTTATAAGAACTCCCATAAATAAATTCATAGGGACCAATCATAAAATCATGAAACAAATACTCTAGGAAAGGTGAAATTGAATATTATAACTCATCAATAAGGACATAAATTAATGTAATAAAATAATTATAAATAAAATAAATATATAATTGGTACTAAATTAATTAATTAATGGATCTAATTTTAATAACCTAGACATTAATTATATGTACAAAACAGTTTCAGACATAAGGTAAGGTAATCACCCAGAACATTATAATTACCTTTGGGTTCTTATTTCATAATTATTCAAATATAATTCTTCAAAATTTTGTGTATATGTTCCAAAATTATGTATCCTAATCAATATATCCTTAAAGTAAGGAGAAATACATTTTTTATGAGGGTTCATTCCTTATTTCCTCTTGATAAGCAAGATCGATTAAAGTAAACATCCAAGTTTCTTACCCATTTTAAAGAACCATCCATAATATATTTTAATCCACCATTATTTTTCTAAAATTACTAATTTTATCATGAAAAAACTATCTTTTTTCATTTATGTTTTTATGAAAAGAATTATTCCTTTTTATCTTTTAAAGATCCTTTAATATTTTCTCATAAACTGCACCAATGTGGCTCATTTCTAAAGTTTCTTAAATTATATTTTTACATATTTTCACTTTTGATGGATATAATTTATCATTCTATTTTTCTAATTTCCCTTTTAAATGTCCATGTATTATTTAAATCCATTATTTCATGGAATCCTTTATGATGCACCTATTTTGTATGCCTTATGACATGATTATGATACTCATTTCTTTATATGGGTAACCCTTATGTTAACACCTTATGTTTGGTTATTCATGTGGAACACATATACATGAAAATGTTATTATGGGTGTTCCCATAGAGCGAACCAATGCATTGGGTATTTTTTAGTCTCATGAGACATCATGTTAGTATATGGAGTAAACCAAATTCATTTATGGGACTTTGTCCACCATGTGATCTAGTCTTTGATGTTATCCTTTGCATATGTTTATATCATGTTATATGTTGCATCCAAATTCCTATGTTTCCATGACTACATGATCCCATGTTCTATATTTTATGATTTCATATTTTTATTCATGTTCCGTGTCTTTTTATGTCACCATTTTATGCCTTCTAACCCATGTTATATTATTTATTCCTATATTTATTCACTTACTGGTCTTTTTATATCATAACTTTTGGAAATGTTTTCTCCAGGTTATCCTATGTAGAAGTAACAGCTCCAAGGAAATTAGGATCACATTATTGATAATAAATAAAAGATTTTTCTATTTTGTTTTCATGATTTATTTTTATGTACCTAATCATCCAATGACACTAGACTTTTCAATCCATGGTTTTTATTTGATGGTTAATAATTCTTAAAATAATTTTATAAAATGTGTAAAGGTCTAGGGTCACTATATAAAATTAGGAGTAAGGTATAAATTATGAGGAGACCTTTACCCCTGTGGCTATGCTTGGATCCATTAGAATACATTTTTCCTATGTATATCATAGGAATTTTAAATTATACCATATGGATGTTAAATATTATTTTTAAAATGTTTATTAAACAGAGGAGTTTTTGGTTGAACAACTCTCGAGTTTTGAAAATCAAAATATACCAAAAACGATTTTAAAACATCTTAAGATTCTTTACTATCTTAAACAGGAATAACGGTTTTGGTGTGAGAGGTCAATCTTTTTTCTTTTATAAATATTTTTTCTATAGGACTGGTTGATCCTATCATTTTTAAGAAAACACCTTTATCTAATATTTTTTTTATTAAAAATTATGTAAATGATATTTTTTATTATACTAATAAAAAGGTTTTTTAATTTTTTTTCAAAACATATTTCAAAAGAGTTTGAAATGAGTATGATCGAGAATTTAAATTTCATTCTTAGATTAAAAATCTATTAAAATGATTTTGGAAATATTTTAAATCAAAGTTAATTTTATTTTTATTTTTTGAAAAAGTTTTTCATGATAATTTTAAGTCATATACAACTCCTATGTGTAATAATATAAGACTTTATTTGGATAAATCTATTAAACTTGTTTTCAGTAATTTTTATAGAGTTGTGATTAATATTTTACTATATCTTACTGCTAACTGGCTAGATGTAAAAAAATCCCTCCATGAAAAAATTCAATCAAATCTAAAAGGGCCTCATTTAATTGTTTTAAAATAGATTTTCAGATAAATAAATGGAATTGTTTCACTATACTTGACTTATCTTAAAAGAAATGGTTTTGATTTAATTTCATTTTTAGATACTGATTTTATATTTTTTTATATTAGATTGGAAAATTGCCATAGGAAATTTTTACTTTTCCAGGAAATCTATGGTTTCATTGTATATTAAGAAGCAACATTCAGTTTCATCATCAACTACTAAAGTATAATACATATTGTATGGTAGTTATTGTGCACAAGTGTTGTGGATGAAATACAAACTTTTAGACTTTGGAATTAATTTTAATCAAGTTCATGTTATATGTGATTGTACTAGTGGTGTAAATATTTCAAAAAATCATTTGATACATTCTACATCTAATAATATTGATTTGTAAAATTTATTTACAATGGATCATATCAATAAATGGTAGATATATTTAGAATCAATTGATAATAAATATTAACTTTCTAATAATTTTACTAAACCACAAATCATTTCTAGATTTTATTTTACTAAGGGGATTAGGTTTATTTAATTTTAAGTTAAGTATTTAATATTTTTGTTAATATATGTTTGGTAAAATAATTTGTTCTAACTATTTTTTAAAGTAGTTGTTTTTGAATATTTATTTAATATAAACTTAATTTTAATTTAATTTTTTTATTTTATTTTCCAGAACATCCTTTCATTTTTTTAAACCCAAATGATTACACTATATATTTTTCTTTAGAAACCTAATCATTCCGTAAAACCATCCGAGTTAATTTCATTCCCTTTATCCAACCATTGAACACTCAACCTCTGAATCTCCTAAACTCTAAATCTTTTTAACCCCATCTTTTCCGAACCTTATATATTTTACTGGTTCTTATGATGGTGAATATTAACGGGATTTTTGAGGTTTGTCCAAGTTGTGTAAGGAATAAAATAGTTTTTATTGTGGATTTATGTGTGTTGAAAATATAATTTGTCAAAATTGAATGAATATTTGAGATCAATCTATTATCGAATCAAGAATAAAGATTTTGTGGGATAGAATTCAAGTGTGATGGATACAATTATGAATATTTTTAAAACATAATTAAAGGATTATGGTAGATATTTATCGAGGAAATTATGAACATCAAATGTCCACTATATATGGAAAAGTTTATATTAATGTTATCCATATATAGTTAAGAAGATGATGATGATGAACCTATTGAGGGACACATGTAGATACAAAAACTTAGTAAACAATTATTAGAGGGAGTACATAATAAGATCACTCTGGATTTGTCTAAAAAACTGAATTTCAAGCTTCTTACTTTTAAGCTTAAAGATTTTGATATTTATTTATATTATTTAATTTCAATTCAAATTAAAGTATTAATTAACTTTACATTAAAAAAATTTGTATTTAAGAGTATAATGAAAAATTCTTGGAAGCATAGGAAGAGGCTATACAAATAGTAGTTAATAAAGAGGATGACCCATATTTTCTCTTACCCCACATTGAAAATTATAATTAATAGTAATGGGGATAGACTTGGTGAACTAAATACATGGTGTCCTTAACCATCAAGTAAAACTAAACCACATTAGAGATAACGTTATGTGGCTGTCCAAATTAAATAAATTTCATCTACTATCATACTTTTGATGATATTCAAAACTGAATTTATAGGGAAAACCAAAACCCAGGACCCAATTAGTGTTTAAACTAAGATCTATAATTATTTTCTTTCCATTTACTTTTTAATTTCATTTCAGTAATCATTATTGAAATAATTTCTAATAAGTTTTCATATTTTTACTTATAGGTTCTCAATGAGAAGTATCTCAGAGATTAACTCAAAGCTGCCAATTCTAATAGGTGAGGTTGTATTACTATTTTATACATGACTTTTTCCTAACTAATTAAATCTTTTTAAAAGTTGATAAGATCATTTTTTAATAATAATTGATAATAAAATTATAATTGTTTTTGATTTGGTACACAGTATTTCAGAATTTCATGATTAATTTTTTTAGAGTGTTTACTAGGTTATGCAATTTTTTCCTTAAATGTTTTCCAACCAAGTGAAACAAATCATTCTAGTTTTTATAATTTCACTAATTTTTAAATAGTTTAATTTATATGATTTCTGATAGAGTTTCTCTAAAAATTTCATGGAATTTTTTAATTTAAAACTTTGAAAAGTTTTTTGGGTAGAAAATAATTAATTGGAATAAAAAATATAACATCATGAAACTGTGATTTTTTTAGTAACATTTTTATTGTGAAAAATTATACCCTAATGGAGATAACCAAAATGATATTCAATAAAGTCCTTTGAAACTAGATTAGAAAGCATAACTAGGATCCCACATGAAGTTCTGAAATATTATGTATAAAAAAAACAAAGTACCTAAATATAAAAAGGGAATGGAGTTAGGAAAGAGTAATATTGAACAGTAAATGAAGAAGGTTTCAATTTAATTATAAGAATATAATTTGGGTTATATTAGAGAATTTATAAATATATATTTTCTATAAAAACCTATTAAAGATGAATTTATGATAATTTCACTTCTTTAAATATTAATTCCACTAAATTACATTTTATTCAAAAACCTAGAATTTGAGTTTTGGTTATCAATTAGAAAGGAATGTTGGGGTTTTCTATATTTAGGGTTTAGGTGCAAATTGATTGAGAAAATGATTTCAATAATTCATGTTTGTTGTTAGATTCAAGATGATGAGGATATAAAATTCTTGGTATCTATTACATAGTATAAAAACACCATATTTACTGTGATTGGATAATTTATTTTTTTAATTGATTATGTTTTTTTATAATAAACTATTTAATCCAATTTCCCTATACTATTCAATGGCATTAAAATTATTTAGTGAATTTAGTTGCACAATTTTAAATAGTTCATTTCAAATTAAAAAATAAATTGTCATGGTAAAATGGAAATAAATATATTATAATTTGGAATTAGAAATTCAAGAAAACCAACTTTAAAAAGATAAATAAAACAGAATCAAGAATAACCATATAGATTCGTCTATATTTCCATAGAACAACGAAAGAATTAACCCCTCATTATATTAAAGGGGGAGTAATAGGGAAATAATAATGAAAAATAACTCACAATGAAAGGTATAGACAAATACTATTTAAGGAATCTACACCAACGTAGCAACTCACCCCAGGGTTTGGTCTTGGGATTGTTCCTCAGAAGTAATAGCTTAGTAATCTATTCATAAGCCTTCCAATGTTCTTTGGTTGTGATTAATTCACCCATAAATCAATCATAATTGAGTCTCAAGTCATTAATGGTTGTCACATTCCATTTTGGGTCATAATTGGGGAGATTTATTGAATTAGTGTTGAAAACCCTCTAATCTGGGTCTATAGAGCCTAAGTTATGGTGTGACTTTTGTGTCAGGTAATGAAAGTAGTGAAATGATTTCTGAAATTCATTTCTCTTCATTTTAGGTATTCACATCCTGTTTTCCACTATTATAACATCATGAATTTTATATTCACGATGTGAATTGTTTTTTTTCATCCTTTGGATCCTCTTTTTTCTTTGTTTATTTTATCCTGACCCTCAGAAGCATCATATGATCTGCCTAAATCATGAAAGGGCCTCTTTTGATGTAATTAATTACATTTTGGATCCTTTTATCTTTGTTCCATAAAATATTCTATCATTACTTATATAAAAAAAATCCAATAAATTTATGGAAAATAATTAATTATTTAAATTATAAATGTAATTTATTTTTATAATAAAAGGTTTGCATGAAATAGATGTATCTAATCCTCCGTACTTGAATCTAGACTAGTGCTCAAGGATGAAAACTCAAAATACTACAAAAGATGTTCAACCTACCATAGTAGGACTTCAAAAAAAGTTTCATGTGATCAACCTGATGGAACAAGTAGAAAATGGGAAGATCTTGTTGAAGAAGAGAATATTTTTCTCCAAAATAATGATGTTGTCTGCATTAAAATAGTGGTTCCACCAGTGGATGAGCAGGATGAGAATAAGGATCCTCAAAAAATGTCAAAGGATATTTTTACACTTGTTCTTGGTATGAAACATGAAGAATTTACTTTGGATTTGATCAGTGCAGACATTAATGAGGCACTGTACAATGATTATGTAGACACTACTGACAATATCCTCCCTCCTAATAAACTGATGGACAATACCCTACATCCCTACACAACTCAACATCTGGATGAGGCCACCCCCTCAAAGGTTGAGGTTATCACTAAAACTGTACTTGATTACAAGGATTGCATTGAATCCACTCTGAAAAGAACTCTTCCCACTGTTGTTTCCAAGAAATTAGACCCGAGAATTTCTAGAAGAAACAAGACATCCGAGACACGAGAAAAGGGGGGTCACATCCCAAAACATAAGTCAAAATGAGGATATTATTTTGGAACATCCAGGTATTATCCACTCTGAACACTCCATGTTCCCTCAGGATTCTTATAAGAAAATAAAAACCTAACATTCTTGGGGTCTCATAACCTAAGACCAATAAAAAAAATGGTTCTTTTCATCAAGGAAAGGGATATTTAATGATTGGTTCTATATAGGATTATTTTCATGACAGATTATGGTTTTTTGTTCACAATAATGTGATTAACCCTATTCTAATATCTATGGATGAGTAGGCCATTACATGCAGGTTTACCAAGTATGGTTGTAATACTCTCTGCTTGATGTTTTATGCCTCCAACAACAACATTACAAGAAGAGATTCCTCGGTTCATATTAAAAATTTGTCTACTTCCATCTTGGAACCATGGATTATCATGGGAGACTTAAATGATATTCTACATGAAGATGAAAAAGATCAGATATGTTTCTAGTCCCATTTCCATTAAGGACTTCAGATTCTATATTGAAGAATCTAATCAGACTGAAATAAATTTTCCAGTGGATAAGTACACTTGGTACATGAAACATCTTAACAGCATGGGGGAAAGTGGAATTGACCATTCTTTTGTTAATGTGCACATGCTTGAGGATTGGAAAACCATCTCATGTGTTACTCCTGAAAGAAACAATTTATACCACCATCCAATTTTGATTAATTTCATTGATAAGGGTGAATAGATACCTCCTCCATTTAGGTTTAACAATGCTTGGACTACCCTTCCAGAATGTTCTCATATTGTTCGAGACACTTGGGCCATGGAGAACCATAACATAAATCCACTTTCTTGGGTACCCAAGCTTTGGTCTCTAAACCATAAAATTAAGCAATGGAGCAAGAGAGAGTTCATCCTTCTTGAACAAGAAATTGACTCTCTATAAAAAACTCTTCCTGAGATTCAAGAATCTATTACTTCCAAAAACTTCCCTGGTAATGATGACCAAGAGGTAAAGGTATCCTCTAAAAATTAGTTACTCATTGTTCTCAGGGATAACATCCTAAAATATTTGTTCAATGTTAATGTAATGTCTTGGATTTTCCGTTATTATTTTTAAATATTATATAGAATTATTTCGAGACCAGGCGTGAAGACGGCACATCATTCTGAGGTCCAGTGAGCTGAGAATTGTGGTTTGAACTTTTTTTTTAGTTAAGTGAGTCAGAACTTGTGCGCGGTTGTGGCAGTTTCCAAACGGATACCCAGATTAAAAATCTGAGCGCACAGTTGCGTCCGGGACGATGACTTTACCTAAGAATGAGGCTAACCTAGACCGGCGCGGGTCGAGGGAAAAAGTTAATTTTCTGATGTTTTAAGTAAAATAAAATAAATTAAATTAACAAGTTTATTTTATTTCATTTAAGGAAACATCTGCTGCAGCGTGGCGATGGCGCAACTGTTTCCTAAATTAATGACACGTCATAATAAGTTCAACATGGAAAGTCAACGTCATTAATGCTTCTGTGTAATTAAATGACAACATGTTCCCCTTTATAATGGGTTAAGAAATTGTTGATCGTTGGCAACGTTTGAGAGGAATCTCTTCCGAATCCACAAGGCGTTAGAGATAATTCTCAGCGACGAACGACGACAGATCGAGATTGAGGATCGTTGCGCCGACGTTGAAGGATCTCAATGACAACGGCAGCACGACACCTTCATCAACGATCGATCCTTTCAAAAGGTAGGGTTTTTTTATTTCAATTTCTTTTCCCCGTTTTAGAGTTTAAAGGATGAATGAGGATCAACCATGAACACGTTGATCCGTAGATTCGTACATTCTTACCGGAGGGTTTTCTTTGGGGTGATTTTGGGGGAAATAATCCATGATTTTTATTCATGTTGAACTATGCTCTGTTTTAATCCTATTAACAGGAGTGGATCAACGTCGTGACGAACGACGGCGGAGGTTCGTTCCTCATTTTGTTATTTGGATTTCCTCCCTCATTCTTTCTCGTGTGTTCTTCACGTTCTTCGCGGGGAAACGAACAATGGATTTTTGTGCATCCTTTCCGTGATGCAATGATCCCAAATTGAAGGTTCGACACCGCAAAGACCTTTTGCAGGTGCGGCGACGATGGCGGACGACGAATCAGACCGGATCAGGAAAGGGTCTTCTTCAAGCATTCTTTGCACGGGAAGATCAAATCACATTTTCGGGGCCGATCGGAGGCCCAAAAATGACGGAAGCAGCTTCATGGTGTCGGGGTGACCAGAAGCTGGAAGTTTTGCGGCGATCGGATGGTCAGATTCATGATCGGAGTAGCACGGGGGGGCGCGCAGGCGAAGAGCACCGTTTCTGGAAATTTCCAGAATACACGGTGTGTACTTCCGAAGAACATGCCGTGTAGTTCGGACAGTGACGGCTAGGGTTTCAGGGTCAGAGAAGGATCACACGGTGTGTGACCCCGATCACACAGTGTGCTGGACCTTCCCCGAAGCTGGGCGTGTACATTGGGTAGTACACGGACACGGGATTCTCTACACGGCTTCATGCGGCACGGTGTGTACAACTTGGCAGAGGTGGCTATGTGGAGCTCGGCATGTATCTCGGGGATACACGAACACGGGATGGAGTACATGACCGTGTACTCCATCACCCGGCCAGGAGAGGTCAACAACACTGGTCACCTCGTGCACAGATTGCACGGGTTGGAGTACACGGGTTGGTGACCGTGTACGGGCACATGGCTAGAGTACACGGAGCCAACCCCAGTGACCCAGACACGGCGTGTAATATGTACTACACGCCGTGTATAAATTTTTCTACATGACCAGACTCACGGCATGGGCCGTTGTACATGGGAAGTACCCGGGGTCGGACAACACGGCGTGTATCATTTCTACACGCCGTTTACTTTTTGGAAAATGTCTTGGTCCTTTTGTTCACCGTTCCTTGAACATCTTTGGTTTGGGTTAGTGCCCCTTCTTCTTGTTCCCTTGAAGATCAGGCATCATTCCCTCACACAGGATTATGATCCCTTCAGTAGGAATTCATGTGATAGAGTCAGGCATCCATCCGAGAGGCTCGGATCGAGATCCTCTATCCATTCTAGACCCTAGGTAGAGTCAGGCATCGACATGACCAACTCTACCGGGCGTTGATACTCGACCTAGCAGGTGAATTCCGTATGAGTAGCGGTATCTGCCATGGACATGGCAGTGATCCTCATCTATGTATCGAAAACTCTCCCACTCAGGAGTGTGTCTCCCGTAATGAGTGTAGCTATATCTCGTGATGGTTCCCGACGAACAGATCTTCCTGGATGGATGTCATCAGATCTATAAGACTCGTGGAGTTTGTTCTCCCGGAACGAGCGCATCACGGAATCTTAGGACGGAATCCCTTGCGGGGGTATGTAGTTGTGTGACTTGTCTCCAGACCATGTGTCTGGGTTTTGAGTATATCTGGTTTGTTTTATATGTTCGGTAAACATATACTATTCATAGGTGACTGTACCTTTACTTTGTGTTGCTTGTGGTTTTCGGGGTCCTCTACTGAGTATTCTTATACTCACCCCTATATGAGATTTTCCTACACGTCTGGTGTCTTGTGAAGACGACCAGCCTTTTGATAGAGTCCAGGGCAGACCAGGTCAGGACCGAGAATTATGAGTTCCCTATAAGCCAAGACGTTCATACGGCTACGAGCAGTAGTCCCAGTACCTTTGTGCTTATAGGTTGGACTTTGCAGTTTTTCAGACTCTTTCTTTTGGTGGGCTTGTATTATGGCCCAGTTTACTTTTACAGTACTCTACCTTTCGTCGTACTCTGTTGGTTGGGTTTAGTTGTATGCATGCATTTTTTTTCCTTAGTGTTTTACATTTCAGCATTTGTGGGCTTGGATATGTGTGTGTGTGTGTACAGGTACTTAGGAAATGCCGCCCATGTTAGTGACATGCCTACTCGGTGCTAGTCACCAGCCCCTGGCCTATTGGAGGTGGGCTTGGGGAGTCACGGCGCGGGGCCCACTGGGACGGGTCGTGGCAGAGTGGTATCAGAGGTGGTTGGTTCTACCTTTGGACCAAGATTCTATGAGTTTGGTTGGGAGAAACAATTTTGAGTGTTTTGGGTTCGGATTTCAGGCCAGAGACTCCAGTGTTGGTGCAGCGGCCGATGTATCCATACACCAGGACTCTGATAACCTGCTTTTCGATCTGATTCATGAAAACACTGGTAGCGGGGAAATAAAAAGGTACATGCATCATATAGGAATGGGTTGTGTCTTTCATATCCTTGGTGTCAGCTATCCAGATATACTCATTGACCGTGACACATCTTGATTATTTACAGGATTCCTCCGCGACGTGTACCCACTAGGATTCAGCAGCACGATCACAAGGATGACCCCCTCAGTGATGAGGCTTTGATACAGGGACCATCCCCCCAAGCGTTTCCACCAGGTGGTGCACCTACTATAACTCCAGTGGAGCAGCCAGTGGTACTTGCAGTACCGACCGACGAGGAGCGCAGGCTTAGCGCACTCCACAAGTTTCAGAGACAGAGACCCCTCAGGTTATGAGGCGAGCCCGACCCTTAGGCGGCTGAGGACTGGCTTGAGGCGGTGACCAGAGTTTTCCGTCTAGTAAGGAAACTGGCATACTAGATGGTGGTCCTAAGAGCGAGCCTTCTTCAGGGTTCGGCAGGACGATGGTGGAGTCTGACCACGCAGACTCACGATGAGGAGACTCTTTCATCGACAGAGTTTGAGAGACTCTTCAGGGAGGAGTTATCTCTGGTTACGCTGAGAGCTGTGCGCATCCAGGAGCTTCTTCAGCTATAGCAGGGTAGTATGATGGCAGCTGACTATTCATCGTGGTCAACCAACCTCTCCAGGTACTCGATGGATATGGTCAGGGATCAGTACTTCAGAGCTCGGACCTTCGACCGAGGTCTACGGCATGACATCCAAGATAGTGTCATTCCTCTATGCATTTCGACTTATGCTGGAGTGCTCGAGTGGGCCTTGGTGATCGAGAGCTTCTTGGAAGAGTAGAGATAGCCGCCGGTAGTCAGTAGCAGGCATACAGGTGCAGAGACACCGGAAGCAGGGATCCGACGTCAGGCACAGGGATCTAGATGTGGGAGACGTCATAGGAGGACCCAGGATAGGGGATCGACAGTCCCGGGCTCTCAGGCTGGATCCAGTCAGCCTAGGGATAAGCGATGCTATGCATGCGAGGTAGGGGGAATCTCGCTAGAGATTTCCTGACACGTCGAGCTGCTGACAGGGAAGTGGTGGATGGACCACCGAGGCAGAGGCAGAGAATGGAGCAGGCAGATCTGCCAGGCGGCGGACGTGGAAAAGGAGCAGGGAGAGCTGCAGGTGGTGGAAGACGCTTCGAATTACTTCCAACACCACCCCGAGGAGGTCCGCACCAGGCTCAGGGAGCTGGGGGACACGGACGGGGACAGCTGCATGCGGTCGAGGCATACGGCCCAGGGGATCCAGGGATGATTCGAGGTACGATCTTTGTCTTTTCTACCTTAGCTTCCGTACTCATAGACACAGGTGCCAGTCTTTCCCTTATAGCCACATGTCTTGTACAAAACTTCGAGATTCTGGTAGAACCGTTGACACGATCCTTATGCTTGGAGACACCTACGGGAGGAGACTCGACGATCACACACCTTTTCAGATAGTGTGATCTTACCCTTGGAGGCGAGAGTTTTGGTTGGAACCTCTTGGTGGTAGCGTCGAGGCCTTACGACGTCATTCTCGGTATGGATTGGTTATCTTCGGTCCATGCCCAGATTGATTGTTTTAGGTGAAGAGTGCGGTGTGTCTGCCATGATGGAACAAGGTTTTCCTTTTTCGGAGAAAAGGAAACCCAGGCAGCACAAAATGGGCTCATGTAGGAGGGGGCAGCCGATCACTCATGAGTTGGCTAGCCTTACCCTCGGAGCAGTAGATGTTGTGAGCTCTCAGTTCCCAGTAGTGGTGGCGGAGTATGAGGACGTCTTTCCGGAAGATTTTCCATGGTTACCTCCTCGCCAGGAAATTCACTTCTGCATCGACTTACACCCCGGAACGACACCGATTTCCTCATCATCTTATCGGATGGCTCTCACGGAGCTTCGCGAGTTGAGGGTGCAGTTGAAGGATTTTCAGAGCAAGGGTTTCGTAAGACCCAACGTATCACCCTGGGCGGCTCCAGTCTTGTTTTCCAAGAAGGCAGATGGGATTCTGAGGTTGTGCGTGGATTACCGGCACCTGAACCAGGTGACGGTGAAGAACAAATATCCACTGCCAAGGATCGATGACCTCTTCGATCAGCAAAGAGGGGCACAGTGGTTCTCGAAGGTTGGCCTTCGATCAGGCTATCACCATCTACGAGTACGGGAAGAGGATATACTGAAAACGGCTTTCAGATGTCACTACGGTCACTATGATTACTTGGTGATGCCCTTTGGCATGACGAACGCCCCCGCAGTGTTCATGGGGTTGATGAACCGGATATTCCAGCCGTACTTGGACTAGTTCGTAGTAGTCTTCATCGACGACATCCTTATGTACTCGGCGTCAGAGGAGGAGCACGTGAGACACCTGCAGATGGTTCTGGATGTACTTCGGGAGCACCATCTTTATGGTAAGCTCTCAAAGTGTCAGTTTTGGATTCATGAGGTCCACTTTCTGGGACATTTCATCTCAGCAGATGGAGTAGTAGTGGACCCAGCCAAGGTGGAGGCTGTGTTAGCATGGGTGCCACATCGGAGTGTGATAGAGGTGCGAAGCTTCCTTGGGTTGGTAGGATATTACCGGAGATTCATCACTAATTTCTCCCGGATATCAGCACCAATGACGGCCTTGACCAAGAAGGGGAAACCCTTCATGTGGACAGAAAAGTTCCAGCAGGCTTTTGAGCAGCTAAGGTAGAGTTTGACAAGTGCCCCAGTCTTGAGATTGCCGGAGGAGGGTGTCGAGTACATAGTTTTCTATGATGCATCAGGGACCGGGCTCGTCTATGTCCTGATGCAGCGGCACGTGGTCATTTCTTATGGTTCGTGCCAGCTTAGGCCGCATGAGAAGAACTATGCGACCCATGATCTTGAGTTAGCAGTGGTAGTCTTCGCATTGAAGATGTGGTGACACTACCTTATGGGAGATCGGTTCATTGTCTACTATGACCACAAGATCCTCAAGTACATCTTCTCATAGAAGGATATGAATCTGAGGTAGAGATGTTGGCTATAGTTCCTCTAGGACTATGATTTTGAGATCATATATACTCCTGGGAAGGGGAACAAGGTGGCGGACGCTCTTAGCAGAAGTTCGAGCTCACAACTGCTGAGTGAGGCGACACAACAATTAGCCACGTTATAGTTATCCTTCATGGATGGAGAGGATAAAACTTACCTATAGTCGATGGTTGGCACCCCTCCACTCTAACAGCGAGTTAGGGAGGCACAACTTGGGGATGTAGACTGTGTGACCTTACGTGCTCAGTTATCCACAGGACATGCTCCTGATGGATATTAGCAAGGTGGGGAGCACATAATTCTTTTCAGAGGACACACTGTTGTACCAGTGGCGTTGCAGGGGGATTTCCTGAGGGAGTTCCATACATCCCCTCTGGAAGTACATCCCAGATTGGCAAAGATATACCAGGACCTCGGATGTCAGTTCTGGTGTTCAGGAATGAAGAAGGCAGTGGCAGAGTTCATTTCTCGATGCCTCACATGCCAGCAGGTGAAGCCTGAGCACCAGGTTCCAGCAGGGTTATCTCACCCCTGGAAGTTCCAGAGTGGAAGTGGGATGGAATATTGATGGACTTCATGACGGGCTTTCCACAGACGTCCAAGGGGCACGATTCCATCTGGGTGATCATTGACCGACTCACCAAGTCGGCCCACTTCCTAGCTATCAGGGATCAGAGTTCTGTAGAGAGCTTGGGACTCCTCTACATACAGGATGTAGTTCGGATTCATGGCGTCCACTCGACTATAGTCTCAGACTGAGATTCCCGCTTCACATCCCGGTTGTGGAAGGGATTGCATGAGGCTTTTGGGACTCAGCTGCACTTGAGCACAACATTTCATCCCCAGACAGATGATCAGACGGAGAGGACCATTCAGGTTCTGGAGGATATGTTGCAAGCCTGTATCTTGGACTTTGGTCGTAGCTGGGAGGACCACCTACCACTGGTGGAGTTTGCGTACAACAACAGCTACCACTCCACCATCGGTATGGCAGTGTTCGAGGCCTTGTACGGGAGACCCTGCTGGTCACCGCTTTGCTGGACCGACCCCAAAGAGTCAACACTCATGGGTCCAGAGTTAGTGTGAGCTACTAGAGAGAAGGTGCAGATCATCCGGGAGCGGATGAAGACTGCACAATGCTGGAAGAAGTCTTATGCTGACAGGCGACGGAGACCTCTGGAGTTCGAAGAGGGAGACCATGTCTTCCTTCAGGTCTCACCTCGATGAGGGTTGCGGAGATTTGGCCGAGGCGGCAAGCTATCTCCAAGGTTCATTGGACATTTCCAGATCCTGGGCAGAGTTGGTGAGGTGGCATACCGCCTGGCTCTACCGCCACAGTTGCATCTGGTACATGATGTCTTCCACGTGTCGTAGCTGAGGAGGTACGTGCATGACCCACCGCATGTCATCTACTGGGGCGATCTAGATATTGATGATGGAGTGACCTTTGCTGAGTACCCGGTGGAGATCGATGATTGGCAGGAGAGGATCATTCGTGGGCAATAGATTCCCTTAGTGCATGTCTGTTGGCAGAACGAGAATCTTCAGGAGAGCACGTGGGAGCGGGAGGCCCATATCCATGCCCAGTACCCTCATCTTTTTTAATAGCCTTTGTTTTGGATTTTTGAGGATATAAAGCCCCAATGTGGGGTGAATTTAATGTATTGGATTTTTCGTTATTATTTTTAAATATTATATGGAATTATTTCGAGACTAGGCACGATGACGGAATATCATTCCGAGGTCCAGTGAGCCCAGAATGGTGGTTTGAACTTTTTTTTAGTTATGTGAGTCAACACTTGTGCGTGGTTGTGGCAGTTTCCAAACGGATGCCCGGATTAAAAAATCTGAGCGCATCGTTGCGTCTGGGATGACGACTTTACCTAAGAATGAGGCTAACCTCGACCGGCGCGGGTCGAGGGAAAAAGTTATTTTTCTGACGTTTTAAGTAAAATAAAATAAAATAAATTAACCAGATTATTTTATTTCATTTAAGGAAACATCCGTTGTAGCGTGGCGATGGCGCAACTTTTTCCTAAATTAATGATGCGTCATAATAACTTCAAAATGGAAAGTCAACGTCATTAATTCTTCCACATAATTAAATGAAAACATGTTTCCCTTTTTAATGGGTTAAGCAATTGTTGATCGTTGGAAATGTTTGAGAGGAATCGCTACCGAATCCGCAAGGTGTTAGAGAGAATTCTCAGCAACGAACGACGACAGATCGAGATCGAGGATCGTTGTGCCGACGTTGAAGGATCTCAATGACAACAACAATGCGATACCTTCATCAACGATCGATCCTTTCAAAAGTTAGGGGTTTGTTATTTCAATTTCTTTTCCCTGTTTTAGAGTTTAAATGAAAAACGCGGATCAACCATGAACAAGTTGATCTGCGGATTCGTACGTTCTTACAGGAGGGTTTTCTTTGGGGTGATTTTGGGGGAAATAATCCATGCTTTTTATTCATGTTGATCTCTGATCCGTTTTAATCCTATTAACGGGAGTGGATCAACACCGTGACGAATGACGACGGAGGTTCGTTCCTCATTTTGTTATTTGGATTTCCTCCCCCATTCTTTCTCATGCGTTCTTCGTGTTCTTCGCGGGGCGAAGAACAACGGATCGTTGCGCATACGTTCCATGACTCAACGATCCCAAATCAAAGGTTCGACACCACAACGACCTTGTGGAGGTGCGTCGACGATGGCAGACGAAGAATTGGACCGGATCGGGAAAGGGCGTTCTTCGAGTGTTCTTCGCGCGGGAAGATCAAATCACATTTTCGGGGCCGATCGGAGGCACGAAAATGACGGAAGCGGCTTCGTGGTGTCGGGGCGACTAGAACCTGGAAGTTTTGCGGCGATCAGATGGCCGAATTGATGATCGGAGCAGTACAGGGGGGGGGGAACTGGAGAAGAGCGTCGTTTCTAGAAATTTCCAGAATACACGGCGTGTACTTCCGAAGAACACGCCGTGTAGTTTGGACGGTGGCGGCTAGGGTTTCGAGGTCAGAGAAGGATCACACGGCATGTGACCTCAGTCACACGGTGTGATGGACCTTCCCCGAAGCTCGGTGTGTACTTTGGGTAGTACACGGACACGGGATTCTCTACACAGCTTCAGGCGGCACAGCGTGTACCGCTCGGCAGAGGCGGCTATGCGGAGCTCGACGTGTATCCTGGGGATACACGGACACGGGATGTAGTACACGACTGTGTACTACATCACCCGTCCAGGCGAGGTCAACAATGCAGGTCACCCCGTGCGCAGATTGCATGGGTTGGAGTACACGGGTTGGTGACCGTGTACGGGCACATGGCCAGAGTACACGGAGCCAACCCTAGTGACCCAAACACGGCGTGTACTCCGTACTACATGCCGTGTATAAATTTTTCTATATGACCAGCCTCACGACATGGGCCTTTGTAGACGGGAAATACTCGGGGTCGGAAAACATGACGTGTATCATTTCTACATGCCGTGTACTTTTTGTAAAATGGCTTGGTCCTTTTGTTCACCGTGCCTTGAAAATATTTTGTTTGGGTTAGTGCCCCTTATTCTTGTTCCCTTGAAGGTTAGGCATCATTCCCTCATGCAGGATTATGATCCCTTCAGCGGGACTTTCTGTGATAGTGTCAGGCATCCATCCGAGAGGCCCGGATCGAGATCCTCTATCCATTCCAGACCCTAGGTAGAGTCAGGCATCGACATGACCAAATCTACTGGGCGTTGATCCTCTACCTAGCAGGTGAATTCCAGATGAGTCACGGTATCCACCATTTCCCTGGATGTGATCCTCATCTGTGTATCGAAATCTCTCTCACTCAGGAGTGTGTCTCCCGTAATGAGTGTTGCTATATCTCGTGACAGTTCCCGACGAACAGCTCTTCCCGGACGGATGTCATCAGATCTATAAGACTCGTGGAGTGTGTTCTCCCGAAACGAGTGCATCACGGAATCTTAGGACGGAATCCCTTGCGGGGGTATGCAGTTGTGTGACTTGTCTATAGACCACGGGTCTGGGTTTTGAGTATATCTGGTTTGTTTTATATTTTCGGTAAACATATACTCTGTATAGATGAATGTACCTTTACTTTGTGTTTCTTGTGGTTTTCAGGGTCCTCTACTGAGTATTGTTACACTCACCCATGCACGGGCTTTGCCCACATGTCTGGTGTCTTGTGTAGACGAGAATCCTTTTGACAGAGTCCAGGGTGGACCAGGTCAGGACCGAGCTTTCTGAGTTCCCTACAGGCCGAGACGTTCCTATGGGTACGAGCGGCAGTCATAGTACCTTTGTGCTTACAGGTTGGACTTTGCAGTTTTTCAGACTCTTGCTTTTGGTGGGCTTGTATTCTGGCCCAGTTTACTTTTATAGTACTCCACCTTTCGTCGTACTCTGTTGGTTGGGTTTAGTTGTATGCATGCATTTTTGTTCCTTAGTGTTTTACATTTTAGCATTTGTGGGCTTGGAGATGTGTGTGTGTGTACAAGTACTTAGGCAATGCCTCCCATGTTAGTGACATGCATACTCGGTGCTAGTCACCAGCCCCTAGACTATTGGGGCGGGCTTGGGGAGTCATGGTGCGGACCCCACTGGGACGGGTCGTGATAGTTAATTAGATTACATATGGAAATAGAAATACCAAATTTTTTAATTCACATCAAAGATACAAAAAATTAAACAGGACTCTATCCCTTTTCAAGGATGGAGACACTATCCTTGATGATAGACAGAGTCTCTCAAACAATATTGTCTCCTTCTACCTGAATCTTTTCAATGGTCCCAGAAGAAATGAATACATGATTGATGTAATTATTCCAAAAGTGGTCACTCATGCTGATAACAATCTTCTCACCTTGACTCTAACAGATATTTAGATCATGAAGCGGTTTTTAGGATAAAAAGGAAAGCTCTCTGGGACTAGATGGTTTTACAAATCATTTATTCCAATTTTATTAGGAGGTCATACATGAAGATATTTGTAAACAGGTAAGGCATTTTTTCACTGATGGACATCACACTCAAGGTCTTAATGCATAGTTCATTACCTCAATTCTTAAGGTAGATAATTCAAGTGATATTGGTCAATTCTAGCCAATGAACCTTATCAACACCTTCCACAAGATCATCACTAAAATCCTGGACATTCATCTTGCTCATATTTCTGGGAGAATTTTCACCTGGAACTAGCTTGGTTATGTTAAATGAAGAAGTATTTTGGATTTCCTTATAATTTCCTCTGAATTAATGAATCTTTTTCATAAGACCACAAGTGGTGGAAACATTTCTCTTAAGAATGATATAAAGAAGGCCTTTTCCACCATGAATGGGGTTTTATTGGATGTATCTTGAATGATTTTGGCTTCCATGGGATATTTATTAATTGGGATAATGATTTGATCAGATCATATCATATTTCTATTTGGGTTAACAGATCTCTGGAGTGCTACATTAAATGCTCTACAGTAGTGTGGTTAGGGGACCCCCTCTCACCTATTATTTTTTCAATCGCTGAAGATTATCTCAGAAGACTGATCCTCGAAAAAAGTCCAAAAAAGGAGAAATCAAATCAATTTGTGCTTCTTGAGGTATCAATTCCCCCTATCATCTTCTTTTTTCAAATGAAATAATTATTTTTACTCAGGGAGACATAAGGAACATAAAAAATATCAAGAAAACCCTTCTTCACTATGAAAGAGCTTCTGGACAAGAGGTTAATTGGAGGGAGCATTTTATTTTCATTGGGAAAAACATCTCGGCTACAAAGAACCACTTAATGATACATGATTTAGGCATAAGTGATGGATACATTCCATTTACCTACGTTGGGGTCCCAATGTTCCTTATAAAACCTCAAGCCTCTTATTTTACTGATATTGTGAGCCATGTTAGAAGAACCCTATCTACCTTTAAGGTAAAGTCACTCTCAATAGTGGTAAGTCTTTACCTTGTAAAACATTTGATAGTCTAAAAGATGGTTTACTCTTTCATGGTGTAGCCCTGTCCTGTATCCACCATTAAAAATATCAAATCCCTCATGATGAATTTTGTGTGGAGTGGTAGTGTAGATGAACGGAAAATTATAACAGATCCATGGAATAATTAATGCTTGCCAAATACAATGGGAGGCATGGGTATTAAAAATATTAAACTCCTTAATAAATCACTTCAGGAACATTTTCTTTAGCTTCTTATCAATGAAAAATCACAATCTCTTGATTTTCTTAGAGCTAAACTCCTTAGCAGGCTGATTGTAGAGAAGATGAATTATATTCAACCCTTAGTTTGGCTAGGTCTAAAAAATATTTTCTGGAAGATCAAAAAGCACTCTCATTGGTTGGTTAGTGCGCAATCCTACCTCCAATTTTGGAGGGTTAACTGGACCGGTTCACCATTGATTAACAATGTTAATACACAATTTCTAGTTCTGTACTACAAAGACACTATCAAAAACCATATTGAGAAGTATAACCAGCAACCACCTCTTATTGCCATCATGGTCTTGTCCTATGGATTTATGAGAACAAAGGACATTCTAATATGGGAACTGAGTGAAAATGGAATTCTAGACTCCAAAATTTTCTACAATCATCTTCTTCAAGGAAAAGAAAATGGAACTGTTAATTTTAACAGAAATGGCTCCCACCATCTAGGTTTACACTCCTTTGGTACCTCCATCTCAACAAACTCCCAGTAGATAATAACCTGTAGTGGGTTGGGATCCCTCATTACTTCGAGTGTGATTTATGTCATCATCATTATGAAAATTTAAACCATTTTTTTTATCTTGGAAGACCGCAACATCCCTCTAGAACTCGATCTTTAATTAGTTTGATATCTAGCCTATGCATACGATCAGCAATGTGGACTTCCTAATTCAAATTGCAGCAGTTCAATTCTTGAAGAAGGTTCATATACTCTTCCTTGCTGCATGCTCAAAAGTTATTCACTTTATTTGGAAGAGTAAAAATAAGGCTTAGAATATGAATTCTTCCTTCAACTACAGTGCTTCTCTCTATAAAATTTTGTTTGTGGATCAACCATAAAAATGTTTACATGATGAAAAATGTGACAAAATAGTCAGAAACTTCAATGTTCTGAAAAAAATCTACACTTATATGGTAATTATCCTCAACCTAATGGAACCATGTATTTCTTATAGTTACCTACTTTTATTAGGCTGGATTAAATGTAACTTGGACGGAGCCTCAAGAGGAAATATAGGACCCACTAGATATGGGATTGTCATTATAAATAATAATGGTCACTTCCTTAAAGGGATTCATGGTACGTGTGGACTCGCCACTACTCTTGAAGTAGAAACAATGGATCTCATCAAAGTAGTGTAATTTGATCATCAAAGGAATTGGAGAAAATTCTAGTTTGAAAGTGATTCATTAAACGTTGTCCAAGCAGTGATAATGGGTCAGATTCCTCTTGCTTGGAATCTTACATCGAAATAGATTGAGTGCCTAGACACACTTTCTTCAATGCATTGTATCATTACACACGTCTATCGTTAAGAGAACCAACTTTCTGATTGTTTTTCAAACATGGGATCCTCTGATGACACATTTACTTATCATTCTAGCATTCATCGTGAGATGCTCTTAATTCTACACAAAGATAAATGTAAACTTACTTCCTTTAGACTCTTGTAACCTTGTTTCCTTTTTTTATATGAAGCATTACTGCTTACTTTTCTTAAAAAACAATATGACTTTGGGAATTTAGGTAAATGATGTGAAATTATTAAATCTAAAAAAAAATGAGGTTATCTCAAAAATAATTTTCAGAATAGTCATAAATGGCTCAATAGAAATATCCTCTACTAAAGTGATACCACCCCTTCCCTAATATCTCAAATCAATATCCTGAGGAAATGGAATATAATGGAAAATGAAACCCCTTGTGTTTCCATTTTTTTATTTTCTTTAAGTTATGCTTGATAAAAATATAACATCAACCACCTTACCACATATAATCAAAAGAACATCGATTTGGTAAAAATGGTTTTTGATCCTCCCATGATATAACCCAATTTTTTATAAGAGGGTGTTCAATGAATATAATGTATGAAAATATGATACATTCCTCAAAATGCATGAAGAAACCCTAGAAATTCTCAATACAGTAAAGATCCATCAACCATGGATAACCTCTCCCCCATAATTATTCGTTTGAAATCCTGAAAAAAATATTTAGGGGAAGAAAATAATGGATAAATAAGTCTTATAATTCAGAACATTTCCAAATAATATAGTTCATGTATTGTATGGGTTTAAAAAAGATTAATGTATGGTGGGTAAAATGATAATGGTTTAATACAAAATGTGAATATACATACTAAAAGTGATCCTATTCACTCATACTTTTGATAAGATGTGAAGAAAGTTATAGAAGATGACCTTCTCAATTATCTCAATAAATATACTATGGAAATTAATGAGAAATATATATTTAGAAAGTTTCTCAAGAATTATTAAAATATTTTGGATAATCACACATGTAAATTCATATTTATAATAAAATCAATTAACATAAATAAAAAATACAAGGAATGAACAAATCTCAAAAATGCTTCATTTAAAAGAATCCACAAGTTCCCCAAAATTATGAATTGTCAAATAAGAAATCACATGTTATCTTTACTAATTATTTCCCTCATATTTCTCAATAAATTTATTGAAAATTAAATTTCAAAACATGGAATGGTAATTACCCTAGGTATTTTATGTCTCATGGTTCTATTTTGTGAAGAATTAATTAAATGAGGGCATTCAATTTGTGGTTAAAAAAGAATTTATAAAAAATATGGTGAATAAAAATGAAAAATACAAAAATGAAATGCTTACTCCCTTTAAATTAATTACCTAGGATGGTCTATTAAGTTTTTTACATTCCTTCCTGTTGTTTTTATTCATATTAATTGATGGATCTAAAAGATGAAAACACACAAGTGAATGTGCAGTCCCCTTCCAACTAAATTTTTATAGAAATTAGAGAATATTGCACTTCCAAAAATAGAAGAATAAAAAATATTAAAAACTAAATTTTCATCCTATAATTAATTTTGGTTATTTTTTATGGACATATCTTTTGAATCTTAGGTGATTAATATTAGGAAAGAGGTCACCCAATACGGATCCAAAAAGTGTCAAAGTTGTGGTTCCTCCATATAGATGGTCCATATACCTTTATCTAAACATAGGTTCCATAATCCAAAATTAAGTACCTTCTCAAACTCCATGGTCCCAATAAAGATGTTCAAGACCCATCTTGAAATATCTAAGGTTAGTTAATAGACTACCAAAACCTATTATTCTAATTTGAATCCTTCATGAAAAAACCCCCAAATATCTTCAACTTTTTCAAAAAAATTATTACCTTTCTTATATTATTTTTAGGATTATTATTTCATTTTTAAAAATCAACATCATATCTTCTTCCATGTAAAATAGTTTCATCATCTTCTAATAAAATTTCCTTTATACACTCATCAATTGTTTCTTCAATATTCTTCATTACTCAGTGTAATTTTAACTTCACTTATTCTCCACCAACTCCTAAAGTAAAATTCCAATTTTGAAAATAAATTGGTTCCCTTCCAATATCTAGAAATGGTTTTCCTAATATTATTATGATATTCCCTCTATCCATGTGCATTATAAGAAAATCCACTAGAAAATAGAACTTGTCTACCTTCATTATAAAATATTAAAGTAATCCCTAGTGTTGTCTCAATACTATATCATCCAGTTAAAGAATAACTTGAGTCAATTACATATATCTGAATCCCAAGATCTAGAATGTTGATTGTGACACTCTATTTATTCTTGAAACTAAATGACATGAAACAATACAAAAATCATTAGTAAAAATATTTATCATAGTAGAAAAACTAAATGGATAAATTCACTTCTTTAGTATACTTCTTGATACCACCATTGAATATTCCCCTATCAGTGGGTTGGTGTCTAATTATTAAATATTTATTTTATTTGACACAAAATCCTTCTTGAATTTTGTACCTATGGGGTATGTTTTTGATTTCATCAAAAAATTCTATGTTTATATGTAATTTTTAAAATATCTATTATTTCATCAATCGTTATATGCCTTACCCGATCTAGAAATGGTAGTTGTGGTGAGTATGGTTGTAGTGATTCTTATTATATGAATTTCTTAGCTTCTCTATTGATTAATTTACAGTCACTATTTCTTCATATTGTCTTATAAATTTTCTGACACCATCTTAGATTGTATTTCAACTTCTCAAGGTGATGGATTTGATCTTTATTTGTAGGTTCACTTTTTGGAATCCTAGAAATACCCATCTTGGTCCTCTTGAAGTTTCTCGGTGATTTGACTACCTTGAATATCTATATTACACAATACAACCTTTTTGTTCATTTATTCTTCCTTAATTATCTTTAATTAAACCCAAATTATGGTTATATATGTGTCCAATGTCTCTTCTAAAGTATGAACATGACTCATCAATGATGGTCCTTGGTGTTGATGTTGAAATCCTTATTTTCTTCACTAAAATCATGGCCTTGGTTTTGTTAATGTGGTTAATTAGGTTATAGTCACACCCATACCTTCACAAATTTTTGTTAATTAAAATTTAAATAATTCACACCTTCACAGTACATACCTTGGGGATTTTTATTGGTCATCATAACATTAATCTCCATTGACATAGAATTAATCTTTGTGTAAAACAATCATTTATCCACTATGTGTGATCCTCATTCTTTAACTTTATTTGGTTGAAATTGAAAAATATTTTTTCACATTTCATTTAACAACTCGTAGCTTTCATATATTGAATTTTTTATATGGGAACATCTAGTAGAAACATCAACTGTTAATCCATTTACTTGTGATAAGACTTTTTAAAAGGTTTTAATTATCATCCAAGCTTAAATTTCATGATCAAGGAATAATCTAATTAAAATGTTAGATCTATCTCAAGAACTATTTAATGATTCATCACTTAATTGTTCAAAGTTTAAAATAATTACATGTATATCCAATAACTTTTAGGGTGTGAAAACCCTTTCAAAAATGTTCTTACCAAGTCCTTGCATGTATTGATTGAGTAAAGGAGAAGAATTTCGATCCATTAACGTGATTTTTCTCTAAGGGATAAATAGAAATGATGTATCCTTGTCATGTCACTTGTGATGTTCTGAAACTGGAATGTCTTTCACAATTCCAGGGAACTCACAATAAATTAGTTGGAGTCTTCATGAGGTAGCCCAATGAATTGGATTGAACATGCAATCATTTGGATGATTGAAAGCTTGATCTCTAAGTGTTGCGCAATGATATTAGGTACGAGATTTCTCAGATTGATCCCCACATTTGAGGGTCTTCTATAGTTGATTAGTTTTTTTACACTAGGGTTCCTTCCTTTGAGCTCTTTATGTTCCCCATGATGTTGATCTTTTCTATCCATGGTATCATGTTCTTCAATCATTCCTTAATTATTCTTACATAGCTTCCTTTCATTGTCAAGAATGAAGGAAGGCTCTCCTTCTTCTTGTCGAGTACTAATGTAAATAATTAGTCCCTGAAACCACAAAACAATAAGAATAAGTGAAAAATAGGGATAAATAGAAAAACCAAAAATTAAATTTCCAATAAATTCTAAGAATTGATGAATATTTATCCCTAGTAATGATGTTATCATTGACTTCACTCTAAATAATTGTTATTTATCTCATGGAAATAAAAGTACCAATTCATATACTCAAAATATAGTAACTAATTTTAAATACTAGTAATTTGAAAATCTAGGTCAATCCATGTATAATGGGAACAAATGACTTAGAATATTTTTAGGAAAATAAAAATAAAAATATAGGGATAAAATAGGTTTTCAAAAAAGAGAGTGAAGAAAATTGATTTTTTGAAGAAAAAGAGAGATTAGTGAAAGTAAACTAGTTTTTTATTATCAATTACAAAGGTGTTCTGTCTTTTTTTAGATTTAGAATTTAGGTGAAACTAGATTTAGACATTGATTTGATTAATTCATGTATAGTGTATATGTTTATATGAGAGGGATCCAATTTTCATGCTATCCCAACCTTTGTATAAAAAATACCTTTTTAGCATCTTCAGGTAATTTAGGGTTTTAAGGAATTAAGTTTATCCTACTACCAAAATTAAACCTAGTATTCCTAGACTATTCAATGGTCATGAATTATTTTAGTGAAATTAGTTAAAAAATGTGAAATGATTCATTTTAGATTCAAAAATAAATGTTCATAATAAAGGAAAAATAAAGAGATTGGGATTTGGAATCAGAAATTACGGAAACCCAAAATGAATAAGATAAATAAAATAAAATCCAGAAGAACCTTCCCCATTTTTCTATATTAACCTAACACAAGGTGGGATTTACCCCAAATTCTTGTAATAATGTTTTAAGAGGTAAGTAATAATGAAAAAATAAATAACGAAAGGCATAGAGAAAGACTGGTGGATGAATCTATAGCAACATAACAAATAACCCCAGGATTTGGTCTCCAGATCAATCCTTGGAAGCAGTAGATTAGTAATCTATTTATATGACTTATAAGGTTGTTGTGTTGTGATTAATTCACCCATAAATGCATCAATAATAAGTAAAAGGTCTTTATTGGTGGTCTCAATCTATTTCAGGCCATAATTGGGGAGTCTCATTGAAATAAATGTAAAAAACCCCCAAATTTTGGAATGACTTATCTATCACTCCAAAAATGTATCATACTACTACCCAAATAATATTTTTCTTCATTCCATGTTGTCGGTAAAAAATCCCACAAGGTTCCCCTTGGTATGTTTTAGGTGTGATTATGTTTGTTGGAAAATCCATATTATCAAGAATAAGAATAGTTGGTGTTTTCCAAAGAGTGGTTTTTAAGGTGGTGCAGTTTTCTAGAGATTTCCAAATTTTTGGGCCCCAAAATTATATGTTTGATGTTGAAAAAGGAAGTATTTATTCATAGGAGTGAATGGTATGAAGAAAATTCAATAAAATTGTTAAAGGATGAGAACCACGTACCACAATTCATGGACCACTTTCCATGTTCTGGGAACGGTATGCGAAGTGGTGGGAATGGTACGCCAGAGCGATTCGTGAAACCATAAATGGTTTTTGGAGGAAGGTGGTGCAGTACACGGATGGATTAAAGTTGGTGGTGGAGATCGTTCACATAAGAAAAAAAATAGTACATGGATCGGATAAAAAAATGGTTCGCTAGTGGCTTGCGGTTCGCAGCGACAAACGGATCGGTTTGTAGTGAAATCTAGATTGATGATTTGGTAAATTGTAGATTAGAGGTTTTTGAGGGTATGTTTGCCTATATAAGAATCTATAATCTCACTGATTACAAAGGAGATCGGATATCATTAGAGAATATCTTTTTGATCTAGGAATTCAGAAAAATCCGAAGGATGTTCGTGAGGGAGAATTCCAAGAAAGCTGAAGTGGTTCGCGCGAAAGAAATTTTGTCAAATGTTTTTTCAGAGAACTGTAACCCACATAAGAGATAGTACATAGAGGAAGAAGGCATGGTAAGTGGCTGGTTAGCTAAGGTAGACCACAAACAAAGAACAATTCACGGACATAGGTTGATTCAAAAAGGTAGTTTGCGAACAAAGTACAGATCATAGAGAGGAGAGGTTTTTCAGAGGTAGTTCGCCGGATCGGTGCGTAGAGGAGGTACGTGGTAGCGAAGGCACAGGTAGTCATCTAATGGAGGGAGGTTCATGGAAGTAGAAGCGATACATGAAGGAGGTGTTATGCATACCAAACCTGGTACTTAGTTTTCGGGAGAGAATCTAGTTCATGATTTATACAAGGAATCCTGGGAAGGTTAAAAATCAATTTGTGAAAGTATTTTCCAGTACCAAGCAGTACTTAGGAATGTGGACTTCATTAATAAGTGAAAAATGAAATTCAATAGAGAATCTACCTAAAGTTGGGGATGCATGAATTCAGGAAAATGAACAGACCTACATTTCCATAAACTATGTTTTACCTACACATCCATAAATTGTGAGTGGATTCCTCTCCAAGAGTAGTGAGAGAAGGAAGAGGAATGCAGTGAACATTTCCATTGGTACTGATCCAAAGAGAGAGGCATAGAGAGTGACCCTTGGGAATGCAGTGAGAAGACCGTAAACCTTGTAAAGGCAGTGATCCTAGGCATAGAAGATCTAGCCTGAACGTTGTACTAATTATTGGTAGTGATCCTAAGTGAATTTGGTATATCATCATATCACCATTGTATTCTCATAGAAAGTATCCCAGTAAGGGTAAACCAAGTAAAAATTGTTGTGTTCTGTGCATAATTTCATATCTTTTCATATATTTCTACGGAAGGAAGAGAGAATTAAGTTTTGTTTACCAATGAAACAAGATCTGAAGGGGAAAAGTTTTAATCTGTCATACCCTGATTCACCCCCCCCCCCACCCCCAGGGTATTTGACCTAGTGAACCAAAAAATCTGTATCAGAGGGAAAGGTTGAAAGTCTGTGGTTCTCCCTCAATAAAAATAAATGTAGTTGGTTAATCATAAAGTAAATCTGATCTTTGACGGAATTAATTTTGTTAATTATGGAAGAATCGAATGCATCACTACTTTAAATTAGTAGGAATGGATGTATTTCATAGTAGTTATTAATGGAATATCGACTGGCATTAATAGCAGTTTTTTATCAGAAGCTGAAAGAAAACAATTGGATCCTGATGCTAAAGGGATCAATTCTTTAGGGGTATCCCTATCAAATGTAATTTATATGAAGGTGATGTACGGTAAAACATCACATGAAATGTGGGAAAAATTATTAAACTTTTATGAGGGAGACACAGAAGTCTTAGAAACAAAGATACAGGTTCTATGAAACAATTTTTAGGATCTCGGAATGAATCCCAATGAAACTGTTAATGCATTATTCAACAGGATAAATATTATTGTGGAAGACATGTGGGTCTTGGATAATTCATTGAAGATTTAAAGGTTGTCAAAAATATCTTGAGGAAACTTCCATCATGGTTCAATCCAAAAGATTCATTATTGGAAAACAAAGACCCGAAATAGTTGACACTAGATAACCTATATAATAACTTTGTATCATATGAAATGAGAAACAGTGATAATGATAAAGTGGAAAATGAGAAGTCTAAGGAAGTGGCATTCGAGGCCATGAAGAATCTATCTCGTGAAGATAGTCCTGATGAGTAAAATATGGATGATATCATGTCATTTATCTCCTCTAATATGCAAATGGGGAAAATAGAAGTTCAAAGGTAAACCTCTATTTCGATTCTTTCTATGTGGAAAGATTGGGAATTTTTCAGAAAAGTTTCCTAATAAGTTGGATGATGAAAATGAAGAAAATGATGAAATTCCCCCAAAGTGGTATTCATAAAATGAGAAATCTATGAGAAGTAATAGGATAAAGTTCTTCAAAAATAATAATATACTTTTAGAAGAGGATGAAATTTCAGAAGAATCTGAGGTAGAAGAGTTGTAGGACTACAAGGATCATAAAATAGATGCTTTGGTGGAAGCTATCAGAAATTCATTAACAATAGAATAAAGTGACAATGAAGAAAGGGAAATTTAAGGAAGAGTTGATCTTCATGCTAAATTATATGCTTCCCTTGAAGAGGTAGATATTTTGTGATCCAAAACAAAGAAATCTAAAAAAGTTGTTCATGAGGACGAACTCTTTATGCCACAGTTAGTAGAATAGAATTCTGAGTTGAATGCTGAAATTAAAAATTTGAGGTCTTTAATATCAGAAATCTCAGAAATAGTGGCTGAGTAAAAGATAAAAATTGAATAACACAAAATGGAAATTGATAGTTTGACTAAAACTGGAAAAGATCAAACCAAATGTATCAAATAACTAGAAGTGGAATTCTTCAGTCTGCGATGAATAATTGAAGATCCTGAGAAACTAAAACTCTCGATTCGACATCAAGAAAGAAGATCATACATGCAATAGATAATATGATATTTGAGCATTGTGGTCCATTAGAACAAAAGAAACAACAAATTATGAATGATAAGGTTGTATGGGAATGATCTAAAACATAAAGTAGTTGTGGTTCAAGTCAGACCACAAGAACCCACTCCAATATTGAAAATTGAATTGGGTACAAAGCAGAATCAGAAGATACAGAGAACCCAAGGATCATCTAGTGGTGCATCGTTGCCACACAGAAAATGTACCACACGTATGATGTTATTGTTGTGGTAATATGGGACACTTTCAAAATGTTTGTTCCATATAAAAGAGGTACAAAAGGTAACAAGACCAACATAGGTGGTTGTATATAGATCAAAATTATAGTTCATCATTTGATGGTATTTTTTTAGGTGTAATGGATTAAAACAAATTGAATGATATTGTACATTAATAATGTAGAGGAATGTGTCATGTAAGATTGAATTTATCCATAAGAAGAAGTCAAATGTATCTTCAATAGAGCTAAAACAAGAAAATTGATTTACATCTCTGCAAATAGATGTTGGTCCATCATATACTAAGGAATATCAAGATTATAATTTCATGTCGGTTATGAATTCAACGACTTAGGTCAAAAAGAAAAGGTTTGAGTAGGCCATAGTGGTAGAAATTGCATTCCAGGCATCAGTTTGCATGGGGATATGGATAATTGGCAGTGGTTTCACTTCTCATATGATGGAAAATAATGATCTAGTGACTGGAATTAGGTAAAATAAAGAATTTATTATAATATTAGGTAAAGATGAGGGCCTGAAAATTATTTCTTCAGGGAAATCCATGTTTGTAGGAAATGACATTAGATGATAAGATGTCTTAGTTGTTGAAGGAAATAGTCACAACATGCTTATTTTTAGAACATTATGTGACTTAGGGCATGCCATATAAATTTCCAAGAAATTTTTTATCATCAAAGAAATGGATGGTGTAGTTGTGTTTTAAGGAAAGTGTACAAAAGGGAATGTATACCTCACCAATAGAGAAGAAGATATGTGCTTTTTGTCCAAGGGTGAAGAAAACAAGTTATTGAATAAGCGTCTGGGACATATAAGCCAGGAATCCTTGGAATATCTTATAAAATATGATGAGGATCAAAATCTCCATAGATTATCATGTGATCATACTCATACATGTGATGATTTTCAGAAAGGGAAGATCATTTGAAATACATGCAATCCAAATGAGTAAATGTCAACAAGATTTCTCGAGTTGGTGCATATTGATGTGTATGGTCGAATTTCACCAAGGGCTATTTATGGGAGGAGATATTATGTTCTATTCATTGATGACTATAGCAGAATGGCATGGGTATCAATAATCACTCACAAATCTGAAGTGTTCAGTTGTATTACAAGACATCAATGGGAATCTAAAAAGATGTTTGCTCAGAAAATTCGGATGATTCAATCGGATAATGGAATAGAGTTTACAAATATCCAAGTGGAGGATTATATTGAGGAACATGGGATAAGGCATCAAGTTTCCCCAGAAATAACTCCACAGCAAAATGGAGTAGTTGAGAGAAGAAATTGGAATGTTAACAACATGTCTAGAACAATTCACATTGAGAAAGATCTTCAAGAGAAATTTCAGAAAGAAGTAGTGATGACAGAATTATATAATTCAAATAGAGAAAAACTTTGTACTAAAGAGGAGAAGACTCTATATGAGTTATGGTATGAAAAAAATCATTCATTGAAGTACTTTCGAGTCTTCGGATGTAAATTTTTCATTCTCAATAAGAAGAAACATAGGAAGTTTCAATCCTATTGAGATGAAGTGATATTTCTTTTCTACTCAATGAAAATAAAAGTAGATAAATTATTCAATAAGAGGCTGGTAAAGATAGTTTAATGTAATGATGTAACAATAGTAAATAATGTGCAGAATATTCAGAAAATACATGATTAGGCTTAGGAGTATAGTGATGAAGATATGAGCAGTTATGGAGACACTCCAGCTCTAGAGGCAGATTCAGAACATGAATCAGATGATGAAAATAAATTAGTGTCTACCTAGAGACCAGTGAGAAGAGATGAAATTGGCAGACATAATATAATTGGTGATTAGATTGAAACAGTACATAAAATGAGGATTAAGTCTCTACATCAAGCATCATACATCACAGGTGGAGCCTAAATGCTTTGATAAAGCTGTTGGGGATGAGATTTGGGTTCAATAAATGAATGAATATCTTGACAAAATTGAGAATAATCAGACATAGGAAATTGTTTTGAGACCAGAAAAAATAATTTCATCAGAAAAAAATGGGTCTTTCACAACAAAATGAATGAAGATGGTGTTGTTATTCAAAACAAAGCACCACTAGTGTGTAAATGGTACTCCCGGATAGAGGGTATTGATGTTGATGAGACATTTTCACTTGCTGTAAGGCTAGAGACAATCAAATTATGTGTTTCCATAGCAGTGCAAAAAAAGTTTAAGAATTTACAGATGGATGTCCAGTTAGCATTTCTAAATGATGTTCTCGAAGAAGAATTTTACATTGAATAGCCTGATGGTTTTCTCATTCATGAAGATGAGAACAGATTATGTCAGCTAAATAATGAATTATATGGTTTGAATCAAGCACCAAGAGCATGGTATTTAAGGATTGATTATTTTCTAAAGAAGCTCTATTTTCAGTGTGGTGGAGATGATTACAATTTATATTTTAACAATGAAAATAGTAAAAGGATGATGGTGCTGATTTATGTCGATGAAATAATCTTTGGTGGAGTATATGAAGCACAATGTAGACAATTTTTTGAATACATAAAAAGAGAGTTTGAAATGTCGATGATTGGTGAGATGATCTTTTTCCGTGGATTACAAGTGACACAAATAAGGAATGACACATTTATTTCTCAATCTAAATATTCCAAGGAGGTTTTGAGAAGGTTTGGAATGGATAATTCTAAGGAGATGAAGACTCTAGTTGCTACCCAGATGAAACTATCCAAAGATGATGATGGCAAGGCAGCTAACATCATAGAATACTACAAAATCATTGGATGTTTTCTATACTTGACTATGAAAAGACATAAAATTTTATTTTCCTCATTCTAAATAGATAGATATCAAAAGAAATAACAAAGAGAGCCACGTGATTTCAGTAAAAATAATTCTTCGGTATATCAATGGAACAGTGGATCGTGGACTAATGTATAATGATAAATATTAGCTAGATTTATTGGGATATACAGATGCAGATTGGGAGAGATCAATAGATGATAAAAAATAAACATCTGAAGGTTCCTTTTATCTTAGAGGATTGTGTATATCTTGGTTAATAAAGAAACAAGATTCCATTTCATTGAGCACCACAGAATCTGATTACATTACGGCTACTCAAGCTTTCACACAGCTATTGAGGATGAAGAAACAACTTGAAGATATGGGAGTTAAAGTGGAATCTCTAATCAAGAATCCATTGTGATAATTCAAGTGCTATAAATCTTATAAAAAATATAGTCCATCACCCAAGGACAAAGAACATTTATATCAAATATAATTTTATCATGGATAAGGTGGATCAAGGGATTGTGAAATTAGATTATGTTCTTATAGAACAACAAGATGCGGACATCCCGACAAAGGACTTACTGAAAGAAGTATTTGAAAGGCATGGACTGGATCTGGGAGTCCGGTCGACCTCTCACACTTGAAAAGGTGTGGATGTGGGTCCTCCTCTCCCCATGGTATGATGTTTTTTCCCTAATATGCTAATGTGTGTTATTTACGCTGCTGTAGAAAACCTTGAATTGCCCATTGGGTACGTTGAAAAAGGGGGAGAGAGTGTTACTATTCTAAGGGGACAAAATACACGGGGTGAATCTGTTAAGTGGAGCTGTGAGATAGGGGGGTGTAGGTGAGATGAAGCTGGTCATAGGATCTATAACATAGGGGGAGCATGAAATATGATTATTCTAGTAGTGATCGATAAATGATTAGATATCACGATGGCTTAGGTTCTTGATGAAATAATGTCATTGGTATCAGTGTATCAGTATGGTATCAGCAATTTGTGATTATAAATGAAGTGATTCATTGATAAAAATTTCATTATACTCTTGTTTCTCATGAAGATCAAGGATCATGTGGGATTAGAGTATGTGTTGAGTAAATCTTTGATCGCTATCTTAATCGCATAAAGAGAATGGTGGCTGAATATGGAAGGAATTTTAATGAGGTATCAAAAAGTGAAGAATATTTATGAGAAGATTTGTCAATAAACACAAATGGGGATATTTTTTGGCAGAAATCCCTTTAAGGTGTCCACTAGGTATCTTTCTGGTGTGATATTGTTTGTTGACAAAGCAAGATGATCGTGAATGAGAACCTCGTACCACAATCCATGGACTGCGTACCATGTTTTGGGAATGGTACATGGAGCGGCGGGAACAGTGCACCAGAGTGATTCAAAAATCGACAACAATCCGCAGAGGAAGGCAGTGTGGTATGCAGATGGATTGATGTCGGTAGAGGAGATCGACCGCAGAGTAACAAAGACAGTATGCATACCGGATAGGAAAAATAGTTCATGGGTGTCTTTCTATAATTCCCTGACCCTAGTTATCCAGAGTTGGTGCATTATTACATAACATTAGCATGGTCACAAAAGATCAAGTCTCGAAAGACCGATTAGTTTAGTGGCCTTAGAAATAATAAATACATTCATAAGTTTTACACTACATTAAAAAATGAAAAACAACAACAACATAGTATCCATAGTCCACACTCATATCCCTTAAAATATCCCTATAGGTCAGTCATGATATACTTCTTCGCATCCTGGGAAAAATAAAATTTAGAAAGGGGTGAGCTTAGATGCTCAGTAAGGATAACAATATAACAGAAACTTTCATAAATAATCATAATCATTTAAAAAAATGTAATACTAGAACAAAATAATTTTAAACATGAAATTAATAATAATATGGAAAAAATAAAATCAAATAATTCCATTTACTTATTCACATGGATATTCTACTAGTTGAATAATCTCATGCAATATCTATAGCCACTTTCATAATGGTGGAATGTATAATGCCAGAATTAATAACCACATAGTCAAGGCCTTGTGCCAAGACTACAAATAAGATTTTTTCAAGGCCTTATTCCAAGACCCTAGTTTGTCTCATGAGACCTATCTATGCATCTAGGAGCTATAGCGGGCTCCACCCATCACTTACAAAGTCAAATTCATTCCTTATATGAAAATGTTCAAACATAACATAAACATTCGTATTAAAACTAGCATAAAAAATGTCAATAATTTCTCCATAAACCATGAATGGTGTGAAAATAACACATCCACAGTCAAACATATCACAAAACCTTCAATACAATATGGAAGTTTTGTATCATAATAAATCAATTTCAATTAATCTTAAAATCCATCAAAGGATGTTGACATAGATGAAATAAAAATATTTTTTAGAGAAAAATCTCTTTATAAATCATTAAAAAGTCATAGAATTATAAAATAAAACATTAATTTTGAAAATATTCTAATAATCTTGTAAGGGAAGCTTTGACGATGTTATAACGGCAGAAAATAACCACACCCACCGTATAAGTTAAAAACACATTCTTACCTTAATTTTGTCGAGAAGGTCATAAGGTTCCTTGTTTAGAAATAAAACGGAAAGAATCATTTCAAACCATTTTATAAAAAGTAAAGAAAGGTAATAAATGAATTTAACCCATAGTATAGTAAAAAAAATTTGGAATATGTTTTTAAGAAATATGGATGTGGATGATAAAGAAGACCCAGTAGATACTTACGTAAAAAACAATCTCAGATAATAAAAAGATTGTGAAATTAACCCTTACCTTGTTCTTTTCCTTGGTCAAGGGTACGTTAAACTCATGTATAATTGTAAAATAATTGTTATTAAATTATAAAATAACTATATAAATAATTATTATATCTTATATGATTTTCAATATTTCTTTGTTAATGATATTTCAGTAGTATATTCGTTTCGGGTGTTAACTGATTCATTTTCCTTTATATTCTTTATTACGTAAGTAATGTTTGTTATTGAGATGATGTATCTTATTAATATTCATAATTATATTAAGTCATTGAACATTATTTTTAATCATCAAATAAAAATTATTCTTGAATGGATACGATGGGGAATGAATCTCATCGCGTTCGTGGAGACGGTAATCCGTACGTACGCACGAGCGACAATATCATTCTTTTGATATTAAAATCACATATAATTAGATGGTATATCATATATACAGAATCATTGTAATATTATATTTATTATTTACATCATTTATACTCATTATTATACTCATACAAAATATGAAGTGTTTGAATAACAAACTACCCCACGACGTGGAGACGTTAATCCGTACGTACACACGTATGGTGACTTTGTCATTTATAGGATGGATAGAATAATGAATATGGTTTTACCATTTTTATAATAACATCATAGTATAGAGAAGATCCAGGAATTATTATTTTATAATGGAAACAACAAAGAAAGAAGAAGTGGAAGAATAAAAGAACTTGAAAGAGGTGATGAAATATTTATCTCTTTTTCGGGTTCTTCCTTTTGATTTGATCAAAATGACTCATTAGGTTGGCTTTCTGACTAAAGGAAGGCCTCTAGGATGAAAGGAGGACAGTTTTAGGATATTATGGTAGGGGTTGGAGGAGCCAAATGGCTTTTAAGGTGTGAATTTGAGGGAAGGGAAAGTTTCCTTTTTTAAGCGGTGTAAGGGGCACCTTAGGAAAAGATTGAAATATTATATTATAATAAAATAATTTTTGGTTTCTATTGGATCCAAAATGAATTATTTAAAGGATAATGTTGGGATGGGTCGAACACCTCTAAAACAATAGGTTTTAGACAGATTTGGGTCACTATATTAACCTTATCTTTTATATTTAACTCTTTGTTAAATAGATTGACATTTACCATGTCTCTTTGTATTTTTACATTATATAGTTAATAAACTTACAATAAACTTCCAATAAAACCCCAATTGGTTTATCAATGATACACCTATCATTATATAAGTATTTTTTTCCAAACCTTAGATTTTTAGGATTATTACATCAACCAAAAATATTGTGTTTTTTTTAGAAATGAATTTATGTCAATTTTGACACTATTTAATAATTGATTTTTTTAAGGCCTAAAAACTCTATTAATTCAAAATAAATACATTTAATCAACCCTAACATGTCATATTACCTTATAAAATTAGTTTAATTCATTAAAAGTCTCAAATTATATTTATTTGGATATTTATAATACCAATTATTTTTGTCTTTTATTAATATGGTAATTACCAAATCATCATTGTGTCATAAAAAAAATTATTTATTTAATTTATAAAAATTATAAATAAAATTCCATTATGTAGGAAATACTTTTATATTTATAATTAATATTTATAGTCAAATATATATTGTGTGTAACCCTATATTAAAAATGTTTTAGTTATTAAACTCTGAATTTAAATCTTTTAACTCTTCTTTAAATAAAATAGTAATAAATGTCTTAATCTAATACAAGTGAACCAAATGGATCATATTTTATTCCTAAGGTTTTTTTTTGTTGAATTAAAATTATCCAATAGAATTAGAACATGTTTTAGGGTAATTATGATATCATTTTTACCCTTAATTACCCTATTTACTTTTAACCGTGGTAAATAAAAGTCAAAAGTTACTATTCATCAAAAATTATTTTTATCTTATTGAACCACATTTTACATTCTGATATCAACCGGGTCACTATTATTTTTGAAATTCAACTCACAGAAGTGGTAAAAATAAGTTTTATGCAAATTTTCAAATGCTCCTAGGAGGTGGGAAAAGATGGTAAAAAGTTCAATAAATATTTTTATATCTAAACTTATTATAAAATGAGTCCAATGAATTAAATTGAAATTATATAATTATTATATATCTACTTTGACCTAAAATAAATTCAAATAAAATAAATAATTATTTAAATTAAAAATTCGGTTTTAACAAAAAACACTGTGTTATTCACTATTCATCATAAATTGAATGTTTTCAGAAAAATACCAAAAATTCACTCTAAGATAATTTTGATATTCCGAATTCAAAAATGAAGTCCATTTGGAAAAATAAAATTTATAAAATTTATAAAATTGGGTATTACTATTCATAACGGCTAGTTTGATTGGTCGTAGTTTGTTGGAATCTCAAAGTTGCGTACAATGCAAGCTATTGTATTATTCAAAGAGAAATGTACCATGAAATCTTGGGGTGTTATATTCTCCCCTCCTCAAAATAATTTCGTCCTCTAAATTTCAAGAATATTACTACATAAAATGATTTGGGTGGCTCTTCATCATAAGTTAATTGGGTTCCCAAGTTGCCTCTTCTATCTTATGATTTCTCCATAGAACTTTCACTAGATGAGTCATCATGTTTCTCAACACTTGTTCTTTGGTATCAAAATTCTGATAGGCTCTTCACAATAAGAAATATCGGGTTCTAGTTCTAATTCTTCATAGGTGAGTACATGAATTGGGTCAAGCATGTATTTTCTCAAAAGTGATATGTGGGACACATCATGAACTTTGGAGAGACTTACAGGCATTGAAAAACGATAAGCTATAACTCCAATTAGTTCTAGAATTTAAAAAGTTCTGATGTACCTGGGACTCAATTTACCCTTCTTACTGAAATTTATAACACCCTTCTATGAAGATACCTTCAAGAAGACATGGTCTCTTACTTGAAATTACAAATCCTTCCTTCAGTCATGATAGCTCTTTTTCCAACTTTGGGCTGCTTTGATGTGGGTTTGGATAATATTCACCTTTTCTATTATTTCCTCATTAAGTTCTGCACCTATGAGTTTTCTTTCACCAACATCATCCCAACAAGTTGGTGTGTGACATCTCTTTCCAGATAATGCTTCATATGGTGCCATCTGAATATCTGAATGGAAGCTATTGTTATAGTAAAATTATACCATAGGTAAATATTGATCCCACATACCTTGAAAGTCAAGTGAGAAGGATCTCAACATGTATTCTAAGGTTTTAATAGTTATTTCTTATTTTCCATCAGTTTGAGGGTGGTAGGCAGTGCTTAAAGGAAGTTCAGTATCCTGGGCCTTCTGAAGACATATCGCGAATCATGATGTAAAATGGGGATCACGATCAGAAACAATCGATAGAGGTACTCCATGAAGTCTTACAACTACATTAATATATATTATTTCTAGATTTTCAAGTAGTAAATCCTCTCTTATATTAAGAAAATGTGCTAACTATTTAAGACGATCAGCAATGACCCATATTGCATCATTCCTTCTAGGAGTCTTTGGTAGCCCCATGACAAAGTCCATCGTAATATTATCCCATTTCCAATCAGGTATGGGAAGTAGTTCCCTGAATCCTCCAAGTTGTTGCCTTCCAGATTTCACTTTTTGAAAAACCATACATCTTGATACAAAATCAGAAATCTCCCTCTTCATGTTGTCCCACCAAAAAAGTTCCTTCAAATATTTATACATCTTGGTGCTCCCTGGGTGTATAGTGAAATTGGAGCTATGAGCATCTTCCAACAATTCCCTTTTTAGATCAAGTATATCAAAAACACAAAGTCTCTTCCCAAATTTCATAATTCTATCTTCATATATGAAGGCACTCAATCTCCCATCATTCTTAGCTTTAATCTTATTTTGAAACTCTTTATCATCGGTTTGAGAACTCTTTATCTTTTTTAGTAAATATGGTTTGGAAACCATTTGAAAAAGTATTGATGTTTCACCTTCTATGTTAATTCCTATATCCATCTTTACTAGATCCATGAAAATAGGATCCCTTTCAACTCTCATCTTGTTCAAAACTCCATAATCCTTTCTACTCAAAGCATTTTCCACCTTATTTTCCTTTCCCTGGTGGTAGTGTGTAGTGAAATCATAATCCTTGAGTAGTTTAAGCCATCTCCTTTGCCTCATGTTGCGTTCCTTTTATTTTAAAATATAATTCAAACTCTTTTGATCAGTATAAATCTCACATTTTTTACCATAGAGATAGTGTCTCCATATTTTTAGAGAAAATATTATAGCTTCTAACTCAAGATCATAATTGGGATAGTTTTTCTCATGAATTTTTAGCTGTCATGATGCATAGGCAATAACTCTATCATTATGCATAAGGACATAACCAATTCCTTTATTTCAAGAATCACTATAAATAACATACCCATAATTCCCCGATGGTAGGGTCAAGATAAGAGAATTGACTAATATTCACTTCAGTTCTTCAAAACATTTTTCACTCTTTTTTTCAAAAAAAATTAACCCCATTACGTGTGAGCTTGGTTAATGGTATTTCCAATCAGGAAAAATTCTGGACAAAACGCCGATAATAACCTGCTAAACTAATAAAATTTCATAACTCAGTTATACTAATTGGTGCTGGCCATTCATGGATTGCCTTGGTCTTTGAAGGATCAACAGAGATTCCATCCTTAGAAACAATATGACCAAGAAAAGAAATCTCTTGAAGCCATAATTCACACTTTCTAAACTTCCCATATAATTCATTTCATCTAAGAGTCTTTAGAATAATGCATAAGTGATTTTCATGATCTTCATACCATTTGGAGTATTCCAAGATACCCTCAACAAATACCACTACAATGTCATCAAGATATTCCTTGAAAACTCTATTCAATAGATCCATGAAAACAGAGGATGCATTAGTCAATAAAAAAGGAATTACTGTAAACTCATAATGCCCATACCTAGTTTGAAATGCTATTTTTGGAATGTCTTCCTTCTTCACACACAACTGATGATATTCAGATCGAAGTTCAATCATTGAAAAATATTGATCTCCATGAAGTTGGTCAAATAAATCATTAATGCGAGGTAGGGGATACTTGTTCTTTGTTGTTATAACATTGATCTCCCTATAGTCAATGCACAACCTCATCGATCCATCTTTCTTCTTAACAAAAAGGATAGGGGCTTCCCATGGAGAAACACAAGGGTGGATAAATCCATTATTACTAAATTCCTCTAGTTGTTTCTTTAATTCCACTAATTCCATAGTGTCCATTCTATAATGGGTCTTCGATATGGGCCTTGAACCTGGAATTAACTCAATGGAAAACTCAATTTCTTGTTCCAAAAAATGTCAAGGTAAATCTTCTAGAAACACGTCAACATGTTCTTGCACAATAGGTACGTCTTCTATTCGAACATTATTTTCCTAACCCATAGTTATTACATTCTATTCCTCCCCAATAATTAAATTTATTAGAACTACTAGGGGTGGATCTAGATAAGAATCAGTTGGTATCATTTCTGCTCTAAATATAAGGTACTACTTATCATCATCAAAAATTGTAACCTCCTTCTTAAAATAAATTTTTGCATCATGGACCGAAAGACAATCCATTCCAAGGATTATATCAAATTCAATCATGGGTATGACAATGAGATCAGCAGATAAAGAACATTTATACGCCCTAATGGGAACTGATTCACAAAATACTGTTGTGATGATACTTCCCTTTGGTATTTTGAATGATAACTCCCTTGTTAATTTAAATTAAAAATATCTTTTTTTTGAAAATTGGGAAGATATGAAATAATGCGATGATCCAGAATCAAATAATGCATTGGATAAACTTGAGGAAACCATTAAATTACCTGCCACCACATCTTTGGGAGTTTCAAACTCAGCAGTTGTGATTGCTTAAGCTTGGCCTTTATCCCTTGGCCTTTTTTGAGGTATGTTTCCCTGAATCTTATGAAATTCATTTTCATAATGTCCCATCTCCCTAAAATTGTAGCATTGAGCATTGGTAGCTTCTTTCTTCCCCTTATAATCATGAGATTGGTGGCCTTTTTCAACACACTTATAATAGACTTTCATTCCTTTCAGGAAAGTACCCGGGTTTTTCATCCCACATTTACCGTAGGATGGATATTCAACTTTTCCCTTATTCCCCTTATTTCCAATACCAGAGTGTTCAAAAGATCTCTTTTTCTCTTGAATTTCTTTAAAGTCATGAGACTTAGAGAATTCTTTTTCTGTCTTGATAGCACATGAGACTATATCTTCGTATGATGAGAAGGATTATGAGACTAATGCTCAACGGTGAAATGGTTTTAACTGATCAAAGAATCAATCAATATTACTCCTTGGGTTACGTATATAATCTATTGTGTGCCTTGCTAACCTTGTAAAGTTAGCCTCATACTTAGCAACATTCTCATCCTCTTTTTGCTGCAGACTCAGAAATTTCCATTCCATATCCACTCGATGGTCATGAGGAAATTATTTTTTCTAAGAAAAGCTCTTTAAACTCTCTCTATTACATATTTGATACTTAATCATCTTCCTTTATGTTTTGAATCAATGACCACCATTGATCTATATCTCCCGTGAGGCGATAAACTGCCACGGCAACATTTTCCATTTCGCTACTCCCCAAAGTGTAAAATATTTTCTATAAGGAATTTATCTATTTCTCATATACTAATATATTTGTACTACCATTGAATGTTGGTGGTTGTTTCTACATGAAGCAGTCTAACATTGATACTCCACGTTGTAGATCATGTTGCTCCATACGGTTAAGGTTATTATTCATAACCTGAGTGAGTTGTCTCAGTATGGTGATAAGATGCTCATCACCAATTACTTCACCAGATCTACTATAATTAACCTAAGTAGGAGGGAAATACCTACATGAATTAAGTTCATTGATATGGTTTCCATTCCTTCCACTAGGAACCATTTCTAAACAATTTCATACACTAGATTAGTTTATGAATCGCAATACATAATTCCAAACTTGTAAAACAGTTACCATAAATTGAACAGTTTATAAATATAATACATAATCATAAAAATGTTTTCTTTGAGGAAGTATATACTTATAAACCCTTCATAATGGTTTTTAAAGAAAATGAAAATTATCCTAATCCTATCCCCCTGGAGTGTCGTAACCAAGAGTGCAACAAATCCCATTTTCATGCACCAGTTCACGTTCGAGTCTTGCTCAAAGTAGTTTTTTCATGTTTTACCCCTAGGTACATCTATTTGAGAGCCGCCTCTACCTTCTTGTATCCATATAGGGATGTATTGCTTGGAAAACTCACAAAATCTCTATAATACCAAAATTCTAGGAAGTTCTTCTATACTGATCCTAAAATTCTATCTTAGGATAATGTGATCTACTAGAGTTTTTCTAAATCTAGCTACCAAGGTTTGTGATGAACATCTTCTGATACCAACTGTAATGCCCCGACCCTAGTTTCATAGAGTCAGTGAATTATTACATAACATTGGAATGATCACAAAAGATCAAGTCTCGAAAGATTGATTAGTTTAGTAGCCTTGGAAATACTAGATATATTCATAAGTATTACATTACATTATAAAATGAAAAACTACAACAAAATAGTCTCCATAGGCCACACTCATATCCCTTAGACTATCCCTGCATGTTAGTCATAATATACCTCTTCGCATCCTAGAAAAAAAACAAAGAAAGGGGTGAGCTCAGATGCTCAGTAAGGATAACAAATTAGCAGAAACTTTCATAAATAAGCATAAACATTTAAGGAAATGTAAGACTAGAATAAAAGCCTTCTAAACTTGATCTTCAGAATAATAAGGAAAATATAAAATCAAATAATTCCATTTACTTATTCACATGTATATTCTACTAGTTGAATAATCACATGAAATATCAATAGGCACTTTCATAATGATGGAATGCATAATTCCAGACTTCATAACCACATAGTCAAGACCTTGTTCCAAGACTACATATAAGATTTTGTCAAGTCCTTGTTCCAAGACACTAGTTTGTCTCATGAGACCTACCAATGCATTGAGGAGTTATAGTAGGCTTCACCTATCACTTACTAAGTCCAATGCATTCCTCATATAAAAAGGTTCAAACATAACATAAACATTATTATTAAAACTAGCATACAAAATGTCAATACATTCTTGATAAAACATTAATGGTGTGAAAATAACACATCCACAGTCAAACATATCACAAAACCTTCAATATAATATGCATGTTTTGTATCATAATAAATCCACTTTAATTAATCTTAAAATCCATCAAAGGATGTTGAAATAGATGAAATCAAAACATTTTTTTAGAAAAATATCTCTTTCTATTTTGAAATAATTTAAAAGTAATATAATTATAAAAGAAATAATTTATTTTGAAAATATTCTTATAATTTTGTAAGGTAAGCTTCAACAATGTTATAATGGCAGAAAATGGTCGCACCCGCCATATAAGGTAAAAAACATTCTTACCTTAATTTTTTCGAAAAGGTCATAAGGTATCTTGTTTTGAAAATGATGAAAATATTCTTTTCAAACCATTTTATAAAAATTAAAACAAGGGTATAAATGAATTTAACCTATATTCTAGTAAAAATGTTTTGAAATACATTTTTAAGACACATGGATGTGGATGATAAAGAGATCCTAGTAGATACTTACGTAAAAACAATCTCGGATAATAAAGAGATTGTTAAATTAACCCTTACCTTGTACTTTTCCTTGGTCGAGGGTACGTTAACCTCATGTATAATTGTTAAATAATTTTTATTAAATTATACAAGAACTATATACATAAATATGATATCATATATGATCTTCTAATATTTCTTTGTTAATGACATTTCAGTAGTATCTTCGTTTTGGGTGTTAACTGATTCATTTTCCATTATATACTTTGTTATGTAAGTAATGTTTGTTATGTATAGGATGTATCTTATTGATATTAATAATTATATTTTGTCTTTAAACATTATTTTTAATCATCAAATGAAAATTATTCTTGAACGGATACAATGGGTAATGAATCTCATCGCGTTCGTGGAGACGGTAATCCGTACGTACGCACGAGCGACAATATCATTCTTTTGATATTAAAATAATATATAATAGGATGGCATATCATATATAAATAATAATTATCACATTATATTTAGTATTTAAATAATTTATACTCATTATTATACCCATCCAAATGATGAAGTGTTTGAATAACAAACTACACCATGACGTGGAGACGGTAATCTGTACGTACGCACGTATGATGACTTTGTCATTTATAAGATGGACAGAATAATGAATATGGTTGTAACATTTTTATAATAACATCACAGTATATATATGATTCTGGAGTTATTATTTTATAATGGAAACAACAAAGAAATAGGAAGTGGAAGAAGAAAAGAACTTGAAAGAGGTGATGAAATATTTACCTCTTCTTCGGGTTATTCCTTTTTATTTGATAAAAAGGGCTCTTTAGGTTGGATTTATAACAAAAGTAAGGATGCTAGTATGAAGGTAGGATAGTTATTAGGATATTATGGCAGGTTTTGGACGATCCAAATGGCTTTGAAGGTGTTAATTGGAGAGAAGGGGAAGTGCCCAGTTATAAAAGGGGTGAGGGGAACCTTAGGAAAAGATTGAAATGTTGTTTTATAATAAAATTTTTTTGGTTTCTAATGGCTTAAAAATAAATTATTTAAAGGATAAGGTGGGGATGGTTCTAAAAACTATCAACCACTAGGTCTTATATAGGTTTGGGTCACTATATTAACCTTATCTTTTAGATTTAACTCTCAGTTAAATAGATTGACATTTACCATTTCACTTTGTATTTTTATATTATATGGTTAATAAACAAACTATACACTTCCAAGGGAACCCCAAGTGGTTCATTAATGATAAAACTATCATTATATAAGTATTTTCGGATAAACGTATATTTTTAGGATTATTATATCAACCAATAATATTGTATTTGTTTTAAAAACTCATTTATGTCATTTTTGACATTGTTTAATAATGGATTTTTGTTAAAGTCCTAAAAACTTTATTACATAACAATAATTACATTTAATCATCCCTAACATGTAATATTAACCTAGAAAATTATTTTAATCCATTAAAAGTCTCAAATTATTTTTACTTGGATATTTATAATATCCATTATTTTAATCTTTCATTAATATGGTAATTACTGCATCATCATTATGTCATAAGTAAATTTAATAGATTTTTATCTAAAAATTATAAATAAAATACCATTTGTAATAACTCTTTTTATATTTCTAATGAATATTTGTAGTCGAATTAACATTTTTTGTAACCCTATATTAAAAATTGTTTAGTTATTAAACTTTGAATTTAACTCTTTTAGCACTTCTTTAACTAAAATAGTAATAAATGTCCTAATCTAATCCAAGTTTACTAAAAGGGATAAAATTTTATTAATAAGGTTATTTTTGGTCTAATTAAACTTATCCAATAGAATTAAGACATGTTTTAGTGTAATTATGATATCATTTTTACCCTTAATTACCTTATTTACTTTTAACCGTGGTAAATAAAAGTCAAAAGTTACAATTCACCAAAAATTATTTTTATCTTATTGAACCACATTTTACAAATTGATATCAACCGTGTCTCTCAGATTTTTGAAATTCAACTCACAGAAGTGGTAAAATTAAGTTTTATGCAAATTTACAAATGCTCCTAGGAGGTGGGTAAAATACGGTAAAAAGTTCAATAAAATTTTTATATATCTAAACTTATTATAAAATGACTCCAATGAATTACATTGAAATTATATAAGTATTATGTATCTATTTTGACCTAAAATAAATTTAAATAAAATATATAATTATTTAAATTAAAAATTCGGTTTTAACAAAAAAACGCAGTGTCTTTCACTATTCATCATAAATTGAATGTTTTTAGAAAAATACCAAAAATTCACCCTAATATATTTTTGATATTTTGAATTCAAAAATGAAGTCCATTTTGAAAAATAAAATTTATTAAAGTTAGAAAAGTTGGTATTACTATTCGTAACGGCTAGTTTGATTGGTTGTGGTGTGTTAGAATCTCGAAGTTGCGTATAATGCAAGCAATTGCATTATTCAAAGGTAAACGTACCATGGAAGAATGGGATGTTACACCTACGATTCATGGTGGTAAAAGAATCAGTATGTGGTGAAAGATATATTAAAGATTTGGTAAATCATAGATTACTAGTTTTTGTGGTTATCATTTCCTATATAAGAATCTCTAATCCAACAGACTACAAAGAAGATCGAATATCATTCGAAAACATCTTTTTGATCTTGGAATTCAGAAAAGTGTGGAGGAAGTTCGTGGGGGAAAATCTGAAGTGGTTCATGCGGAATAAATTCAATTGATGAAGTTTGTAGAGATTTGTAACCTATATAAGACACAGTACACAGAGGAAGAAGGTGTGGTATGTGGCCAGTTAGCGACAGAATTCTGGGAACAAAGAACAGTTTATGGACATAGGGTGATTTTAAGAGGCGGTCCACAAACAAAGAATAGTCTGCAGACAAGAGTGGTTTCATAGAGGAGGTTCACAGGATCAGTATACAGAGCTGGTGCATGTTAGAGAAGGTGATGGAATTCATAGAACGAAGGGAGGTTTGTGGAAACGGAATCAGTACGCAATGGAGGTGTTCTGCGTACCAAACCTGGTACTCAGTACACAGGAGAGAAGGTGGTTTACAATTTGTAAAAGGAAGCTTGTGAATGATTGAAATCATTTTGTGAAAGTATTTTCCAGAACCTAGTAGTACTCAAGAAGGTGGACTTCATCTGAAGGTTAAAATGGATCTTCAACAGAGCATCTACCTAAAGTTGACGATGCTTGAATTCATGAAAATGAAGGGACCTACATGTCCATAAACTATGTTTGACCTACACGTCCATACATTATGAGTGGATTCCTATCCAAGAGTAGTGTGTGAAGGAAGAGGAAGATAGTGACCCTTTATAGGGGTAGTGAGACATAGAGAGAGGCATAAGGAGTGACCCCTGGGAATGCAGTGAGCAGACCCTAAACCTTGTAAAGTCAGTGAGCCTAGGCATATAAAATCTAGCCTTAAATTTATACTCATTATTGGTAGTGATCCTTAGTTAATTTGGTACATTGGAATATTTTCATTGTATTCTCCTTGGACGTAGCCTAATGAGGGTGAACCATGTAAAAATCATGGTTTTCTGTGCATAATTTCATATCTGTTAATATATTGCTATGGGAGGAATAGAGAATTGAGTTTTTTTACAACAAAAGAATATCTAAAAGGGAAAAGTTTTCATCTGCCATACCCTAATTCACCCCCACCCTCTCAGGTTATTTGACCTAGTGGACCTAAAAATGTATTCACGTCTTTTTTATACCATTTTCACATTATTAATAGTACATCCATAACATTAATTTCCTTTTTCATCCCCATGAGCTTTATTCTCCTCTATTTATTTAGTTGGAATACCTATTTGCATCATATGATCATCCTTCACTATGGATGGCCCTTTTTTGTTTGAAATCACTTCTATTTTTCTTCCTTTGATCATTTTCCATAAATATTTTATCCTTACATAGATAAATTATTCCACTAAATATTAGGGAAATAATTAATCATTTAAATAGTAAAATTAATGAATTTAAACACTAAAATGTATTCATGAAATATATATATCATGTCACACTTTCAATTGAGGTGTGTAAATCATTCATGAACATTGGAGGAGGTGAGGTTTCATGTGGTTAAGATATTTATTTTGCATGTTATATTTCACATCTAAATTAGAGGATATTAGTTTATATATGATAGGATGGACTATCAAATATAATTTGGATAGTAAATAATGAATAAAGAAGGAATCTATGTATCCAAACCTAAGTTCATGAACCTTTCTAATAACTATTCATTTTTTCAATATTGTGCATCACATATTTATTTTCTAGGTTTTTATTAAAAAATTAAACTAAAATATTTCATTTCTTTTATAAATCATAAATTACCAAAATTATAATAAATTCTTAAGAGTAGTTAGTGTTTGACTATGAAATCCACTCAAGTGTGATGACCATGTTTGACCAATATGCTACACTATTAAAATGAATAATAGATATTTCAGATCTTATAATTGGTGTGTCATCAACATCCCTAAATCCTTAATTTATAATCATTCTAGAATCAATATCACACATATCTAAACCCTTTGATAAATAGGGTATAATGAATCTGATTTGTCTCCTCGAGCATGAAAATTCATGGATACAGTAAGAGTGGGAAGAAACCTCTTGGTATGATCAATCTTAGAGCCTAGTTTAGAGATCCAATTTCTAAGAAATAATTTATGGTTGTCTGTCAAGATACGACCCTCAATGTTCTATTAGAGTGGTTACGTATTCATATGCATGTGTTTAAGACCTTTTCGTACCATCAAATCCTCATGTAATTTTTCAATGAGAAATTCGGGGTGTTTTAGAGTTATAATAGTTCATTTGAGTCATAAGAATCTAAGTATATAGGGGTAGTATTCCATAAAATAGAGTAGTGAAAATAAATGATAGAAATTATTTTCTAGATCACCACACCCAATGATCTGAAAATGTCCCCCACTAGTCCTTTAAATAAACTCAACAAAAAATGTGTGTTTCCCATCAATGGTGTAAAGTTGATTACCCCCATTTGGATAGATCCTCGATCTTTGGACCCCAATTAAATCTCTATAGGACTTCTTTTTACAATATTTATACCAAGATACAAGTTTTATTCAACCAAAGAAAATAAAAACCTCATTAAAGGAGGCGAATAAGAAGTTCAGGTATCATAATCCCTATTCTCATTATATCATTCGTATCCATCAAAAATGATATAGGTGAAAATTTTAAATTTTTATCTCTATGATAATTAGGGGCTTTAACATCATCTTTAAACTCCATACCATTCACATATATTTAGAATTCCACCATATCAAATCTCATGTCTCATGATGTTTGAACATCCTATTTACCTAGTTATAGTAAATAGTGTGTAGAGAATATCTCATATTCCCCTAGTAATGATTCCCCTATGGTGAAAAAAAAAAGAATTTAGATATATTCCCATGATTTTAATGGGAGATAAAATAATTGACCTTTTAGTATTCAAAATGTGAAAAATCCACCATTTTCTCCCTTATTTGATAACGTCGAAACAGGACATGATGGAGATATAATAGTATATCTCAAATATGACACTCCATCACTTGATGAAGGCATCTCAACCACTGTTGAAGATATCTGGGAAATAAATTTCATTATGGATCAATAATTGAAACCTACATTTATTAGTGTCTCCATGACTATATAAAAGAGAGACTAATACATATACTTCCAAAAATAACATTGTTGTGTCTTTTCCTAGAACTATACAAATACATAGGTATTAGATCCTATTGTCTCTCCACATCATCTGGTCTTACCAGACGACCACTATGGATTCAAATAGGTGTCTAGTAGAATGCATCCTACTCATCCTTCTAAGGTATAGACTGAAGTTTACAATATCATTTTTATAACTTCATTCAAGAGGTCTAATATCACATGTGGATTTCCAACATCATCCCTATTAAAAAGAAGAATGGGAAAATTCTTATATGTATCAACATTAGGGAAATTAACCAAAATTTATTGAAGGATTATTTTTAATGCTGATTATAGTGTTTCTGATTGATGGAATTGATAAATTCCAATACCTCTCTTTCATGGATGAGTATTTGGTTTTCAAATAGATCTGAATGGCCTTTGATGATGAAGAGGACACTACTTTTGGAGCACCACAAGGGGTTTTTTTACCAATTTATTCCTTTTGGATTGAAAAATGTAGGTTACACATATAAATATGCCATGCATCATCTTTTAAATACCCTATTTGGAAGATTGTGGAATGTTATCTCGATGATCTGGTGGTAAAATCCCACCCACACTATGATCATCTCACCAACCATGACATAATTTCTAATTAAATCAGGAAACACAATTTGAAAATAAATTCATTTAAGTGTGATTTTAGTGTGATATTAGAAATTTATCTCATTTTCTAGTTCATTATCATGGAATAAAATTTTACCTTGAAAAGACTAGGTAAATCATTGATATACCACTACTCAAAATATCAAAGAGAAGAGAAAATGAAGGTGATTCTCACCTATATTTGATAGTTCATTCCCAACCTCACCGATCAATGATTTACTATAATAATATTTTTTATAAGGGGTAAAATATACATGGGATAAAATTTTAAATAATATTTCAATAGTACATATCAGTATCTTTAGCAACCACCATTTTGAATGTCACCTATTGACGGAAAACCACTTATCTTTTATGTGGGGATCTAGGAATAAACTCTGGGAAATCATCACGCATATAATAATGATAAAGGAAATGAAAATAGTATTTACTAAAAGAAATACATATTCTAGATAGGGATACATAGTACTCTAACCTTGAAAATAATTTCCTTGTATTAATCTCCACAGTGCATATGTGGCACTACCTACAGCATCATGAGGTTAATTTGATGTCCTGTGTAGACCCACACAAGTATACCCTCCATTTTATATTGTTAAATGGTCATATGAAATGTATCTATGTCATCCTAAAATAGTTTCACATTTAGGTTGTGCCTTATAATCCATTTAAAGGGTCAGCACTTGCAGATTTCATCATAACACTTCTACTCTTGAAATTTCCCTACTAAACACAGAGCTCCCTGATGAAGAAGTATTCCCCAACCATGAAACTACCTTAATATGGTGGATATATTATTATGGTGATTCTATAATCATAATTGGAAAAATAATGGGGAGTATGAATCTTAATAAGGTCATTTTGGGAATCATGCTATTCTACCTCACAAAAGAGGTCGTGTCTTATTCCTTCTTACTATTTGAAGGGTGTTCCAAAAACTGGGAAGAATACCAATCCCTCATTGCAAGTATGGAGTTATCTCTACAAGTAAAAATGGAAATACTAATCATCAATGGTGACTTATAATTGGTGATTAATAAAATAAATGGTGATTATTCCATTAAGAAAAAAGTGTTTATTCCTTTGTTTGATTACATGTGTGGTTTAATGGTGGGATTTCCATCAGAACCAATGTTGTATCATATAAAAAATGTGTTGAATTACTATCATAATGTAGGGTATAATGAAACTAAAACCCACTTATATAAATACCAAGATGATAATATTATATTCATTGAACATCATAGGGTGGTATCCATATTCATTGGATATAAAATGGAACAAATAAATGAAATAAATACTTCCTCGGTATAAGAAGATATTATAAACCTACCTATATATTTCATAACTATATGGATGCTTCTTATAAAATAGTATCTCTTGAATGGAAACCTTTCACTTGAGCATGATAATAGGGTTCATATGTAGTATTAGGAAATAAATTTCACACTTTGGGTTGGATAGAATTCACAAGAAAGTTCTCTATAAATATGTATTTGATGGGGGTTTTCCTCAAAATTATTGAAGGAGGAGTGACCCTCGCCATTTTCCAGGAAGTCCACAAAGGTTCCAGTGAATCATATCATTTAGGATCCAACATATCCCCTAAAATCAACTAGTTTAGTTAATGTTCTCCCCCAATGTTGTAGGACAACAAAGATTTGATCATAAAGTCCCATTCCTACCATATACACACCAACTTCATTTATTAACCTCTGAAACTATTTCATACCTCTAGATAATATTTGTCATTTTCCATATGGGAAATGAATTACATGGGGCTACATCACTTAGTTATTTCAAGGCAGTTCAAGTACATAGTTACTTCCAAAGTTTTCTTATCCAAATGGAATGAGGATATACCCATAATGAATCCATGGAAAAGGCTATTATCAACATTTTAAATTCACATATCATTATTGGATTTGGTTTTCCTCATACAATATTTATGGAAAATGAAACTAATTCTTGTTTTTAGTTGAAAATTTTTTATAAGTAATACAACATCTAGTCCAACCAATCATCCCACTATCATGCAATAAAAAATGGAAAGATAGAGGAATTAAAAAAATGAAATATCCTTTATAATGTTATAGATAAGGATAAGAAGTAATAACCAAATAATAATCATAACACCTTGGGAAATTATCATACAATAAACCATACTGTCTCACAAGTGAACTCATATTAGCTTGTATATGAGGGATAGGAGTTTCAACCCATTGATTTGAAATTTTCTTCACTTTGAGCCCCCATATATAATAATCTATTTGAAGATTATCATCCTAAAAATTGGATTAATTATTTAGATAAACTTGATAAGAAATGTTTTCACACATTGAACAACCTTGAATTCTATTAGAACCAAGTCCCATGATCCATTAATAAGAGAGTTTTTATCCACTCATTTCATTAAGGATACATGATGTTATCTTTCGCAACTCCCATTATACATAGGAAAAATCCTCTAAAAATCAAACCAAAATGGGAGTTACCTTACACCATACACAAGGTATAGCCTAATAGAGCTTAATCAATTATCACAATGGATGAGGAGCATATCTCATCACCTAATAATGAAATATTTATAATGAAGTATTTTTCATAACTATATTATTATTTTAATTTGTCCTAAATATAAGACAGTCAATTCCATACATCCCTATAATATGATGTTAGGCTATTAAGTGTAGGTAAGGGATGTAAGACTTTAAACTACATGACACCGACATATTTATCTCAATGCATACAACTTGATGACATAGTTCATTTTAACAATTTAAAACTACACAATAAATTCCTCATTGTAAGATATTAAACTATATATTTAATGTCCTCATCGTAAGGAAAAAAACTATATGACACATCAATTGAATAATCGTGAAATTACACTATATGCCCCAATAATTCCATTATGTTAGGCTACAAACTATTTTGATTTGGTCCTTGTGACATTATATTAAACTGAATGATGTTGATTCTACCCCACATAACTTTAAAATTCTATAAATATACTACATTCATGGATGAATTCCCTAACATGTGAGTCTTTCCCATTTTGGAATTTATGGTTCCTGATTTCTATCTTTCATTAACCCACTCCAAAGAAAAATATTCTTTTACCTACAAGAAATCCTGATTTACATAGGGATCCTATATCACAAGAACTATATAATTATTGATTCTTGTTATTATAGTATATAGAGTGACACCTAGATATTCTATCCTTGTCCAAACCATAATATCTTTTCATTATCAACATCTTCATTCTTAGATTAGAGCTAAATATATATAAAAATTCTTGACTATGTAAATTTTTAAATGCTTCCCATATATTCCCCCTCATGTAATATCATGTGTTTTGGTTGATCACCCCATTAAATCTTATTTATCATAGTGATCATGACACACATAATCATAGTGTTCCTGGAAAATCACTCTAATTAGCATGATTGAGAAACACTATATTCAAAATTAGGGGATAAATTACAAGTCTCAAGACATTAAACTGCATGATACAAGATCATCTATACATAAATCCTCACATAACTTGAGATATATTATTGGTGAGTCCCTTTCCCTTACAATATATAAATAACCATTTAATATCTTCTTGGCGCATTGATCAAAATTCAGATAAAACTCCCCCTTACAGGAACTATGTGTTTCTTTATTCCAATACTTATGGGATATTTAAGGATGTTTGGAATTTCTATCTTGTACACAACCACACATTTTTATTTCATCTATTTCCCCCTTCCATTGTATAGAATTTTTATTCATGCTAGGTTATTATGCATTATACTCTACACTAGGATGACATACGTTCTTTCAAGAACTATTTTTTGATTGAATCATATTATTATGAGAAACATAGTGACACTTGGACCTCAAGTCCTAATCCCAATAAAAAATTCATCAATTTAAAATTCCCCTCTCATGTGTATGATTCATATGTATGTAGGATCCTTCAAAATAAAATGCATTATCCATGGACCTATGATAAAATTGTTCCCATTTGAGATCTACATGTTGAATGATTCATATTCTTATAGGATATATAGCGACACAAAGATCTACTATATTAGGTCCTAGAATAAATATCATCAGTCTTATCCCAAGTAATTAGGTCCCCCTTAATTCATGCTGGGCTTTTTATAGTCACCTGATGAGAGAGTAAACCACTGATCCATTTATCATTATGCAAGATCAAGGTATATATAAAATCATCATAAAAACCATGTGTGTAATTATTCTTATTCTTATTTTATACATATTAATACCAGGATACTCTATCATAGGTTCAAATGAAAGTTCCAATCAAACCTATACTTGTATTTATCTTCACTTCATAATTTTCACTCATCATTTGAAATTTTGGAGAAGTTATTTAATTTTGTTCATATCCATCCAAAAAAAGGATTCCAATATATGTTTGTTTACAAAACACCTATTCTAAAAAAAATTCCCCAACTTTAGATGTTTTATCCTAGTGTTATTCCCCTCTAGATCCAAGTCTAAGATGAGGATAATTTTTTATGCATGAGTTAGATATATATGAGGTTCACTATATATATTTTCTTTTTAGACAATGATGAAATATATGATGTATTTTTCCACTACATCACCTTAAACTACATAACAGTTAAGTCTTTGTTGCATGACTTTTAACTGCATGAAATTTGGGTTTATGTCACAAGATGTTAAATTTCATGGCATAGAGTCTATCATATAGGATAGTAAACTGCTTAGTGTTACTCATTAAATATAACCCAACAATACTACACTAGATCCAGATAAAAGTGAAAGTGAACAATGTTTAGGATCCTATACTAGAATAAAATTGATTCTTATTTTTTAAAATCCCTATATTTGGGATTCTCTTATCTAGGCTTAGGGTATGAACCATATTTTTTCCTTAGGCATGACCATGGAGCTTCCTAAGGTTCCAATTCTATGGTTACGTAAAATAACTCTCTCCTACACATGAGTAATGTTTTTGTATTGATTGGTTAAAAACTACATGTGTCTTGATTCTTGTAATTTCAAGATATATAGTGATGTATAGATCATATACTTTGTATTCAACCACATATAATCCCTATTTTTCAGTTGTTTTTATAGTATTTCAATATCTTAAACATGATAAAATAAGTTCTAAGATATCCCATTACATTTATGGACTTCCAATTTCATATGTTACAAATTTCCTTTTAGGAGCCCTATTTTTTTATCAATATATCTTGACTATCGGTAATAATGGAATTAGAATCTAAGTGACACCTATGTTTATTATTCATATGTACCCCTGATATGGCTCTGTATACACAATTACAATACTACATACTAACCATAGGAATGTTTTCATCATAAGTATATGTACATATAATCCATATATTCCCTGACAACAACATAAAAGAACCCATCAGTCAAATGTGGAAAATTTTCATCCCTTGTATACCTATCCCATATCATCACTCATGATCCAAAAACCTTGATTCTTGATTTAAATAAACATTATTTCTTGTTCAAAATGTGTTGGGGTGTTCTTGTCCCTTAAACCCTAATTAAAATATTTTTTCACATATCCTCTATATGTTGGTCCACACATTATGACCTCAAACTATGTGCACCCCTTAGAGATATTCTATTCTAGTGACGGGCACTCCATTAACATTGTGTTTTACTTTTCCCTTATTATATAGACCATTTAAACCTTTGGTCCTTTCATCATGACCTTAAACAATGTTCTCTCAATTGTGGGATAATATACACTAGAAATGGACCACCCCCATTCATTTAGTGTTGGCCTCTCCCTCACCTTTTGAAATATTTACACAATATTAATGAAATACTATACGAAATAAAACTTTAGAAAAGTTCATTCAAAGCAATATAGCCTTAAAAATTATCCCTTAATAGGTTTATATCACAAGACCTAAAATTTTAGGTTAAAGAGACATACAAATTATTAGGCTGAAAACAAATAATGGGTAACCTAAGAAAAAGTAAATTATTTTCTTTCTAATCATAATATTATAATTTCATAGAAAACAAATATGGAATAAATGAAAGTCACAAAGATCATGGGGTTCACTATATATCCTTAGAAAAAGTTGAGTTATTCTCACTGGGTCCACTGATGTGGGAAAAAGTTTGACAAATTTCACGTGACACCTCTCAGCCTTGAATATGTGTTCGATAGATGACAGTGTAACTTTTATGGTACTATAATAATTTTTGAATACCATATTTTTCATGAACCTACTTAACTTCCCAAATTTTTTATCCCCATAAACGTTTTGTGGCTATCGGTAAAGGTTGCATCTAACTTCAATGGATACCTCTGTTTGGATATGCATACTGATTATTCACTAAAAGTGGCTAATATTAATTGTTAATATTTTTATATTCATTGTTCCAAAGTCCATAAACATTGTTTTTAGTGCATTACATAAATATAACTTCATTTCTCATCTTAAATGCAATTCATGTTTAAAATGAAAATTTGGGCCCAATCATTAATTTGTTTGTGGACAACATTATATTAATTTTATGAATTTGAAATTTTGGGATATTATCTATCACTTTGTTTGGAACATTTTATCTTTTAGGTTCTATGGATGAATCCCAAAGTAAGATGGAGAATTTTGTGCCTGAAGGTAGAAACTTGCTGGAAAAAGCATAATGGGCCTAAGGCCCATCAAACAAATGTGGGGACCAGAAACCAAGCCCAATGAAGTTAAAATTTATACAGTAGAAATATAAAAACATGAGGATAATTTTATTCAACTATGGCCGGAGCTAATTCGTATGTTTTCATGATGATAAAGGGATCTGAAGTTGAGATTTAAATGGTGGACCCGACATTAATGCACAGAAATCCGTCCCACCATTTAGACCATAAATTCCAAACGGATGAGCCAAATTTCCTGAAATTTTTAGATCTTATAGAAGACACAAGGAAGAAGATATTTTCTATTTATGACACCTTCGGATTAGGCCATATTAAGTGTCAAACTCACACGTCAAAATGGAGGATGAATCTGGATGGTTTTTTGGTCAACTTTGTAACATTAATTTCCTTTTGATTCTTCACCCTCATTTTGAATCTCTTAATTGTTGGGGGGTGAATTTATTGTTGGGGGTGGACATAAGGCTCCTAATATTCCTATATAATGAGCTGGAGGTTAAGGGAATAATCATCTAACATTTTCCTTTCAATCCAAGTTTTTCTTTCAATTGTAATTTCCCGCTTTCGTTTTGTAATGGCATCGTCAATTTCTCTAATGTAAGTTTTTCATTCACATTTATTATTTTAATAAAATTTATTCTTTTTCACTTTTTATTTTTCTTTTCTTCACACATTGATACCGTTGAATTGTAGTGTGAATTTATTCACACCCGTACTTGTGAATTCATCACACAACGGTGGAGTGTTCATTTTGATTAATGTTTTTTTTCTTTCTTCTTCAATCCCGCTTATTTAGGTCAATTACCCGCTTCCATTGATAGAATAGCATCAATGGAGTGATAAACTTTTATGGGTTGATCCTAGGGAGTTGCATGAGTTGTATTGAATGTTATTTGATGTTCTTAAATTCTTAAATTTGTTCTTTATTTTAAGAGTTCCTTTCTTTGATTTATCTTCTTCTTTGTCTTCACCGACTTTAACGATGACACATTTTGAGTGCTAGTACGATCCAATTACTTGGAGTGCTCATTTAATTGATCCTCTAGGTGAATTGGTGATTAGCCTTGAAATTTTGTATGGATTAAATCAGAGAATGATATTGAGGGATTATTTCATTTAATGGATACCTCTTGAACCGATGAACAGAAAATCAAATTAAAAACAAATACATCCAATAAAGCCCAAGAGATAACCTAGGATCGACTCACCTTAATTAGTTGTTTTAATTCAAGTAATTTTATTTGTTTTGTTCTTTAAATTAAATAAATATATCTTCAAATCAATCAACACCATAGTTGGCCACTTCATAGCCAATCCCGCATCTAATCAAAGTGTCTCAAGGTTTCTTCTTCGGTCCCTATGGATTTGATCCCTACTTGTACTTCAACGACCGCTTTTACCAGTAGGGTAAATTTGGGCACAATCAAATTTTGGAACCGTTTCCGAGGACCCTAGTAAGTTTTCTTAGACACCCACCTTCTATTCTCACCTAACTTCTCTTTTCTCACCTCTATTTCTCTTTTCTTTTCCCCTTTCTGTTTTTCCAAAAAAAAACAAATCCAAATCCAAATTTCATTAAACTCCAATGGAGTATCATCAACAATATCATTTCATAAAATCAGGCTAGAATCGAATAGAAAATCAACATTGGGAATCCCCTCACATAGGAAATTACTTTGATAAACCTTTAAATGAATACCCCACACCCGATAACATGAACGATCAATGGGATGCTGATTTTTTAAAGGATCAATTTCCATACCTATCAAGGATGATTGAAGAGATAAATCTTAATGACGATGATGATGTACAAACAACAATCAATCCTAATTATGAAAAAATTCTTGAACATTTGTGTAAAAAAATGGTTAAAATGAATTCAGAAGTTTCATCACTGAGATTAGAAATACAAAACATTGAGACTTATGAAGAACCCATTCCCACTGAGGATGTCATTTCCACATCACTTATAGAAGAATCTTGTTTCCCACATAACTCATGTGAATTTAGTAAAGAACCCACTTTAAAATCTTGGAATACATAGTTGGATAATGAAGAGATTTGGTCAGGTAATGTTGAAATTCAAGATAAAGAACATGAAGGAATTGTTAATGAGTATTTAAATCAGGATGAAATTGATTTCATGAATTCACAAGATGGAAATTATTCTTCAAGGATTGAATCTCCAGAATATTGCACCAAAAATGATTTTTTAGAATAACCAATCATTGAACCATTGGGAGAGTTAACAAATATTGAGTCTATACCCACTCCCGACATTCAAAAGGAAAATTTTTGGGAGGAATCAAAATTTCAAAAGGAACCAATTATTTCTAAATTTCCTGGAGAAGAAACTGTTTTTGATTCAAATTTCCATTCTTCTTTTGTAAATTTTTATCAACCTGAACTCAAAATTTTTCTCCTTTCTTCCCCACTCTTAAATGTGGATAACCAATACCATGAAATTTCAATTTATTATCCTCTTGAAACTAAAAAATTTGGAATGTTTATTGATTTCTTAGGAAATACTAGATATTCAATTCAATCAACCATTTCTGATATTACATGGATTTTACCGCTCATTATAGAACAAAGGATTTCACATGAAACATATTTCAAAAAAATAATCAATCTCAATCTTGTTGAAGTGGAGAAATATGGGTTAATTAAAATTTTGAAAGTTTGAATTGGATAAGTTGGGAGGTTCAAGTCGATCTAACGACGTTAAACAAAATCACCGCATGGGAGGCAACCCATGGTTTTCATGTTTTCTAATCATTTTGAATCATTTTCTTTTTCATATAATAAATTACCATAATCTGTTGACATGTTCTTCTTTTATGAGTAAGGATGGGTATGAAAGGGGAGTGCCATATTCATCCGTGTCACGTGGCGTGATCTCTGAGTAATACCTTACCCAGAAATCTAAAAATAATACAATGTATCATCAGTTTATTTTGTTTTGTTTATTATTATGTTTTTATAGGTTAAAAAAATAAAAGGACATGTTATAAGTCATATGTAGAATCCATTCACCACCATCCAAGCTGTTGAGACTCAAATCCAGGAGTGAAGGGAGACTGTTGCACGCACTATCATCATCAACCACCAGGTGACTTCATTCCATGATTATCATTTACTCTTTGAAATCCTCCACCCCCCTTCTAAATTTTCTTTTCTTTAAACACTGGGGACAGTGTCATTCTAAGTTGGGGGGAGATAAAAAATGATTTTTTTATATTTTGTGAATAAAAACATGCATGAAAAGAAAAATTACATTAACCATAAACATGATAAACACACATTGCAAACTCTAAAATTCGATATCAAATAAATTTTTCATGCCTTGATTCTGATTTTAATGCAAGTTTAAGTTCATGAGCATAGTTTTTGGAAAGTGCAGTTTTCCGATGTGATTTTTCAATGTTTACAATTTCATCCTCTTAATAAAAATGCCACAATGCACGTCTACTGGATCATGGGTGTAAATTTGAGTTCTTGGGTCCCTTTCATTATAGCATAGGGTTCTGGGGTAACTTTTAGTTTAATTTGAGTATCCAAAAAAAAGACCACATAGAGCAATGTTTTGTCCAAATGTGTGGCGTCCGGCACTTGGGGATCGTGACTCCATAGTTGTCTTGCCCAGAGTTAGGCTTTATATCTCTATTGTAGAGCATGAAATTGATAATATGTGTGGCGTCCGACACTTGGGGATCGTGACTCCATAGTTGTCTTACCCAGAGTTAGTCTTTTCATATCTATTGTGGTTAAAAAAATAAAATCAAAAATCAAAAAAATTAAAAAAAAATGGATAGTCATCTTAAGGTTTAATGTGATTCCCACCTAGCGCTTCCATTTTTTCCCCTTGAACAATAAAATGGCCCCCATATCTTTTATGATGCACAACACTTTATCATGCTTAATTGGAATTGGATGAAATGTGGCAATGAATTTGAACAACGGAATGGGCTTGGGCTTGGGATATGCTTATGGGCCTAGCTTGTTTTTAATTATTTTGATGGGTTTTCATAATTTTTTTTGGTATTAGATATTTGGGTGAACAATGTGTATTAAAATGTTTTTGGAAAAGGGGATTTGAATTTCATATTTGTAATTTATTTTGCTCGGGACTAGCAAAACTCAAGTTGGGGGGTGTGATTAGTCACTTAAAGTGGCTAATATTAATTTTTAATATCTTTATATTCATTTTTCAAAAGTCCATAAACATTGTTTTTAGTGCATTACATAAATAGAACTTCATTTCTCATCTAAAATGCAATTCATGTTTAAAATGCAAATTTGGGCCCAATCATTCATTTGTTTGTGGACAACATTATATTCATTTTATGAATTTGAAATTTTGGGATATGATTTATCACTTTGTTTGGAACATTTTATCTTTTAGGTCAGATGGATGAATCCCAAAGGAAGATGGGTAATTTTGCGCCTGAAGGAAGAAACTTGCTGGAAAAAGCATAATGGGCCTAAGGCCCATCAAACAAATGTGGGGCCCAGAAACCAAGCCCAATGAAGTTAAAATTTATACAGTAGAAATATAAAAATATGAGGATCATTTTATTCAACTGTGGCCGGAGCTAATTCTGATGTTTTCATGATGATAAAGGGATCTGAATTTGAGATTTAAATGGTGGACCTGACATTAATGCACAGAAATCCGTCCCACCATTTAGACCATAACGTCCAAACGGATGAGCTAACTTTCCTGAAATTTTGGGATCTTATATAATACACATGGACGAAGATATTTTCTATTTATGACACCTTCGGATTCGGCCATATTAAGTGTCAAACGCACACGTCAAAATGGAGGATGAATCTGGCTGGTTTTGTGGTCAACTTTGTAACGTTAATTTCCTTTTGATTCTTCAGCCTCATTTTGACTCTCTTAATTTTTGGGGGGTGAATTTATTGTTGGGGGTGGACATAATGCTCCTAATATTCCTATATAAGGAGCTGGTGGTGAAGGGAATAATCATCTAACATTTTCCTTTGAATCCAAGTTTTTCTTTCAATTGTAATTTCCCGCTTTCGTTTTGTAATGGCATCATCAATTTCTCTAATGTAAGTTTTTCATTCATGTTTAGTATTTTAATAAAATTTATTCTTTTTCACTTTTTATTTTTCTTTTCTTCACACTTTTATACCTTTGAATTGTAGTGTGAATTTATTCACACCCGTACTTGTGAATTCATCACACAACGGTGGAGTGTTCATTTTGATTAATGTTTTTTTTCTTTCTTCTTCAATCCTGCTTCTTTAAGTCAATCACCCGCTTCCATTGATAGAATAGCATCAATGGAGGGCTAACCTTTTATGGGTTGATCCTAGGGAGTTGCATGAGTTGGATTGAATGTTATTTGATGTTCTTAAATTCTTAAATTTGTTCTTTATTTTAAGAGTTCCTTTCTTTGATTTATCTTCTTCTTTGTCTTCACCGACTTTAACGATGACACATTTTGAGTGCTAGTACGATCCAATTCCTTGGAGTGCTCATTTAATTGATCCTCTAAGTGAATTGGTGATTATCCTTGAAATTGTGTATGGATTAAATCGGATAATGATATTGAGGGATTATTTCATTTAATGGATACCTCTTGAACTGATGAACAGAAAATCAAATGAAAAAAAAAATACATCCAATAAAGCCCAAGAGACAACCTAGGATCGACTCACCTTAATTAGTTGTTTTAATTCAAGTAATTTTATTTGTTTTTTTCTTTAAATTAAATAAATATTTCTTCAAATCAATCAACACCAAAGTTGGCCACTTCATAGCCAATCCCGCATCTAATCAAAGTGTCTCAAGGTTTCTTCTTTGGTCCCTGTGGATTCGATCCCACCACTTTTACCAGTAGGGTAAATTTGGGCGCAACCACATACATAACCCAATATGTCTATACACACAGGTCCCCAAACTATCGTTCTAACCTGAGGATTTTATTCACCCTAATAGAAAGTTTTTTCTAGTATTTTTATCTCTTAATTATATTATAGAATAATCAATCATTCAAATATGGCCCTCCGTCATTCCCACTATACATTTTCAGATCATAACTCTTGATTCAAACATTTGGTTTCATTGTTTATAAAACCCACAATGAAAATATTCTATTGGATTTCATACCCTTGATTTTATACATTCGGACATCATACTCAATTTCAAGGAAGAGATACAACATCTCTTCCTTAAACCTTTATTTATTTTCATGTGACCATAAACTGTACGACATGAGAGTATGTTCTTTATGATTATAAATTGAATGAATCTCTTCACAAGGTAATATAGGGTAGCATAGATCTCTATTCACATCATGTTTTGTTTTCCTTTACCACATAGACTAGTTTCTTTAGTCAAATATATATTACCTTAAACTACAATGATATTTTAGTCAAATCAATTTGACCCAAAACATATATTATCCTCCGTCTGATTTACATCACCTAAAACTACCTAAATAAAGAGATGTAGAACTGAAAGGGTTGAAAACCAATAAAGTGATGCCTAGGAAAATTCAATTACCTCTTTAATTTACATGAAACTCACATGATTTAGGAATAGTTAGTGCTTGAGAATAATAATATGTATAAAACTTTTTAGGTTGAAAACCAGTAAAGGATGTCCTGAGAAAAATTTAATTCCCAAAATGCTAGTTATCCTATATCTATGTCTTAATAAAACATTAATTTTACTAAGAATAAGAAAAAATATTAGAAGGGGTATTCCACTTTTATAAGAAGGGTTCATGAAACTTCATATACCCACAATATCTCTACGTGGATCACACATCCTTCCATATGGACCATGGGCCTCCAAAGTGGATTTCATGGTAATAAACTTGGATTCACTTACTTATTTATAATTGACACCTCTTTGTGATAATAAAACTTCATTCTAATGGGGGGGACTTTGTTTATTCTTATGAAATTTTGACAATAAACCAAACAAGGTCTTAGGTTAAGAAATGTCAAATAATATAAAATCATGAAGGTAGTGAAAAACCTCATAAGTGAGTAATATTAAGTCATAATACTATAGAATAAATGAAGGGGTTAATTTCTCCCATTTTAAAAAACATGAATATTTTAGAACTCATCCACCTTTTTAACTTGGAAAGGGATGTTTATCCCTTTTCATTAAAAAAATATAAAAAGAAAATTAATATAAAAGAATACAAATAATTTTTATATTTTAATAGAGAAGAGAGGCCCCATAGTACACTAAACCAACACTCTCTCCATAAGATTTATGATTTTTAATAGAATATCATTTTCTAAGATATCATGATAGTTGATTTCAATAAATTGTGACTTATTACAATATGTTTTACAAGGATTTAAAATATGACAAAAAATATACCTCGAAACACTCAACACCCAAGTCTTTAAAACCAAATGATACTCTCTTTGGCTGAAGAAGTTTTCTTTGAATGAATTCAGGTAAAAATGATAGAACCAACATATAAAGAGATATTTATAGTAATAAATTAATAAATTCAATTTTTTTTCTTATAAGTAATCTTTAAACTTATTATTAAAAATATATTTAGATTAAATAGTATTAGATAATTGAAAATTAATTGTATAAGGATGAATAATCATCAACAGATAAAACTTGTATGTCTCCAAAGTGTTTTCTTAAAAATATTTAACTAAAGTATATGGATAACAAATTCAGATAATAGTAATTACAACAAAAAATAGAATCTATTCTATAACAAGAAATATCCAATTTAAATTTAGAGTAAGAGAATCATATTTTTCTTGATCTTCAGTTAAAATAGTTTATCAAATAAAAATATCAACATTTATAAAGATATATTAATTTAAGAATTAGATAAGAATCCCAATTTTATTCTAGAAATATAGATATGAAAATGGTTTCAGATAAACCATGAACATAAATATAGTCATCATATTTCAAAATTGAAATCAGTCACCCATGGAATATCATGAATTCCCTTAGAAAATGATATAAATCAATCTATTATTAAAGACATTCTAAAAGAGACTTTGAATATCTTTAACAAGATATTTACCCCAGCGAAATCGTAGAAAAATCTTGTAAATGATTATAAATTCAAAACCCAAAGATGAGTGGTTCAATGTGGGGATTCACTATGTGAGGATAACTCTGAAAGTATGGTTAATAGTGTACATTTTATATTCATAATTTCTTCCATAAATATCTAGATAATATTTCATTGGATAAATATTTCTTTACACCAAGTGATTATAGGATTATTCAAAAAAAATGATCTCCCATAGTGTTTCTAAATGAATGTGTTATTAAGTAGTATCCTATAGCCATAGATGATCTTAGGATTGTAATAACACATACCCTAGTATCCCAAGTTCAGTGGTTACATTATTAAATTGATACTAGATACAAGTGTTCATGTCCCAAAAGATCGAGATGTTTAGTAGTCCTGGAAAACTAGATACATTCTTAAATCAAAAAATAAATTTGAAAAAATAGTATTTTATATGAGAATTCCTTTATTCACATCATAATATTTTTTCATATCAATTAAAATACACCTCCAATTATCCTAGGTAAAGGAATCATAAGAAAGGGGTGATCTCAGATGCTTGGTAAGGGTATGTATAAAGTGTAAGCTAACACAAAGTATGTAAAATATGAATAATATGTTCGAGATAAAAAATAACCAAATATTCTATATAAATAATACCATATAACATGGGACTAAATCCATGGATTACATGATAACATAAACAATCACATGGATAATAATATCTAGTTTCATAATGATTGAATGCATAATGTCAGACATCATAATATTACCATGAATCCCTTGTTCCATGAAAACATACATAAATAGGTAATCCTTGATACCCAAAATATTTTATCTCATGAGACTTATTGATGCATAAAGGGTTTATAGTGGTCCCCACACATCATATACTAATTATAATTCATTCATCATATGAAAGGGTTGAAACATAATCAATATAAAAAATGTTATTGAACAAGTAGCATTCTAAATGTAAAAAATTTTATCAATCAATAAAAAAATCATAAACCATAAAAATTAATTTGTTTAATGTTATCAAAATAATATATCCCTAATAAATGATAATATTCACCAAATAATGTTTACATAGATGAATATACTTTAAAAATATTAGTGGAATATTTCTTGAGTAATATATCCTAATCATTTTGGGAAAAAATAATCATATATTAAAGAAAAAAGTTTCATTGAAATAACCCTATAAAATTCAAAAGTTCACTTAAAAACATTAAGTGTTCATGATGGTGGGAAATTCCATTCATGCCATATAAGTTAAAAAATATTCCTTTCACAATTTTTTAAGAAAATTTAAGAAGTGCCTCATTCAAAAAATGACATGACGATTCATTTTAAACTATTTTTTAAAATTAAATAATCAATAAAAAGTTCATTAATAAATTACCATATAATAGTAAAAATATTATTTAGAAAATTCTTAGGATTTTTTGGATATAGAATAAAAATATTCCTGGACAAGCATAAGGGAAAAGTCATCTTTCCCTAAAAAATATTATTTCAGTAACTTGAGTACTTAAAGAGTTTAAAATGAAAACAAAACATTTAATTCCCATAAATAATTGTAGGATAATAAAATATATTGGTTTTAATATTGAAATATTAAATAATTATCCAATTTGATACTTAAACATAAAAAATCTTATATAATGATGAGATTGTGAAATAACCTCTTACCTCAGGTTTAACTTCCATCAAATTCATAAAAAACTCATGTATAATAAATATATATTTATTATACATATATTATATAACCAAACACATATATATAATACCTTATATTATTTAATTATAAAATTTTATACGCCTTTTATTTACCATTCTTCATTAATCTTTATTCTAGGCAATAACTACTACAGTTTTCATTTGGTTTTTGGTTATATAGTTTTGATCCTTGTACTTTGGTAATGATTCCATCATCAATAGAATGTTAGTAATGATAAAAAAATTCCATATTTATTAATTATATTCATATTAAGATTCATCCATAAAATTTATATATAGAAAAGTTAATAACATTGTTCATGAAGATGGTCGGTCATATGTACGCATGAAAGCTTTTTTCATTTTTAGACGGATGGAATAAAATAAAGGAAAATAAAAATTCAGATTTATAGAATAATTAATATTTTATATATATCATATATATATATTCATCAAATTTACCATTTTTACCATAAAAGTAAAACATAAATGAAAGAAAATTTCATCGCTTCGTGGAGGTCATAGTCCACACGTACATACGATCAACGTTATTTTTTTTCAAATATTATAAGCTAAGAAGATATATTAAATATTATAATTCAAGAAGTATAATTAGTTCATAAGTATCACATATAAACATAATAATTGTACATGAAATATGTTGGTGTAAAATGAATTGTATCACTACGTGGAGACGGTAAGTCGTACGTGTGGATGAGAGATAATTCCACTTCTCATTTGATGGAAAAGAGGGTGGATAATGGTTTTTAATAATAATAATAACATTGAGGTATTTTTTTATATTGAAGTTGTTATTTTATGAAAAATACCACATATTTATATTATATATAAGAATAAATAAATTGAAAGTGGTAGGGTAAGACAATTGCCTCTTCTCCAGAAGACCTCCTTTTGATCCTTTACTACGGAACCTAGGGTTGGTTTTTTGGGGAGAGTAGCACATCCGGAACTAGGATAAGTATTTTTTTAAGAGGAATGGTTAGGTATTGGTCGATCTAGGTTTCTCAATGTGGTGTAAATAAGTGAAGTAATGGCTTTTCTTTTATTAAAGAGGGAAAATACACCCTTGGAATTACTAAAAGGATTTAAAATATCTAATTCATTCTCAGGAAAAAGGATTAAAATGGAAATATATTAAAATATAAGTGTTATATGGTTTCAAAATCATAAATTTCTATAGGTTTAAGTTATATTTAAGACCATATATTTTTTTAAACCCTTAGTTAACCAATTTTAACCTTAACCATAGTAACACATTTTTCACTCTTAAGGGGTTATAATTTTACTTATAAGGTGAAATTTGGATCATAAATAGAAAATGGATGAGATTTTAGAACATATATCATCCCCTTTTCCTCATAAAATATTTTAATTGTTTTTAAATAATTTAATAATATATCATTTTGATAAAATATCATTAATGAAAATTTTGAACCTATTCATTTAATTTGGATCAAAAGATATAAAGATAAATTTGTAACTAGAATATAATCCATTAAATAAACAGTAATATGTCATAATATTCTATAAAATAATTATAACACTATAAATAATTCATATTATATCACCACTAATATTTTTAAAATTATTAATCTTTTTTTATTAATTGAAGAAATATTGCATCGATGTTTCATAATAATTTAAGTTAATTATATATTTAATAAAAATTATAAATAAATTTAAATAATGAAAAAAAATTATTCTAAAAATAAATATTTATATTTTTTTATAACATTTATTTTCCCCTATTTAGAAACATGATAGATATTTAGAAGTAAGAGAGGGACATTTTGTATTTTTATTTTCTTTGAATATTATATAGAATTTTATTTTGAAAAGTGTCCCTTAAACAATTAAATCTTTATCCTAAGGTGATAATATCTGAATTATCTTCATTTAATATGAATTAAGATGTAAAAAATGTGACTTTAACACTTAGTTTTAAACTAGATTAACATGATTTACCATTTACTCAGATGATAAATTTTACAATGATTATTATTCGTAATGCCTAAAGATAAAAGGAACCTATTTAAAATTTTCAAATATACTGATTCCAAATATAGAATCCATTTTATCAAATTTGATATATATAAGTGTTAGAAATTAAATTTAACCTAAGTGCACAAAACGTGATGAAAACCTCTTTTTAAAAAAAATAATGTTATTAAGCATAAAACTAGATTTATTCTTATGTCCGACATATTAAAGATATTATATGAATGTTAAAACATTTTATTGAATATATAATATTTAAATTTCATTAAAATCATTCACTAATAGTGATTACTTTAATTTATTTAGACAAAAATACATTGTGCGCTCAAAAAAATAATTTATTTAGAAAAAAAATCTTTTTATTTTAAATGATTTCATTTTTAAAATTTCTAATAAATTGATAACAAATGAATTTATTTTACACATGTGTAAACCATACATTTTTTATAAATTTTTTAATCTTATTCATACCTTCTAATGTAATGGCTAGGTTATAATAGTACACTATATTATGGTTCATTTAGACTCGAGGTTGCATGTATCACAAGATATCAAAGAGATTAAATTTATTTAAAAATAATTATAACATAAAATATAAGGGTTTAATACAGATTAAAATAGTAATTATTGAAGTAATTCCCTTTATCCCTACTAATATTCCTTAGAAAAAAATTGGAGAAATCTCTTCGACCACTAGTTCTGGTTCTTCCTCTAGTAGTTTCTCTTGATATATACAAATGTATTCAACTAAAAAATCTCGTTAGACCCTCATATTTTTTATATATTCTATTAATACTTGAAAATTTTATTCATATACATATATAAATTCTTCTTATTACACCAGATATTAGTCAATACATCCAGCATAATCAAATTTCAAATACATCATGGAAATTTTTAATTTTTTTATTTAATGAAAGAAAATAAAGTAATTTATAAAATGTGAATAAAAAATATTTTATAAAAACCAATTTGATCACTAGAAATATTGAAAAGTTTTAATGCGCCTATTACATGGTGTTTATTTGTTTTCTTAGTGTAGAACAATGGCTAACCAAGGCCATATCATTTGATATATTTTATAGTTAAACTATCAAAACTCTTAATCACTTAATATATTATTGGTATTTTATATTTTATATAAGTAATAAAATAGGTAACTTTTAATGTGGAATAAAAAAAATGCAATGAACAATGTTTATAGAATGAATGATTAACAGGAAAGGTCTTGGTGCTATATTTTTCTACTTAGATTCCATCATTATTCATTATTTGTCTTATAACTTTTATTTGATAGTCCATATCACCATACACAATCTAGTATCTTCTAATTTTAGTGCGAAGTTTATTATTCCTCAGATATCTTTTTGGTACACAAAACCTAACGACCTCTAATGCTCAAAAATGATAAACACACATGAACCAAGAGTGTGACAGCTTTTAATGACAGGCACCATCGTATGTTGTTTCATCCCTTAATCACACTCAAATACATCATATAAAGTGAATTTTTGAGATAACAGATGTAATAGAAACATTTTAGGGAATACAATGAGTTTGAAAATCAAGATAAGGATTGTTTAATGATCAATACACCAAAAAAACAATCCTCTATCCCTCTCCAAAAATATAATAAATACATTGAAAATAAAGATAAATAACTTAGGAACACTATATAATCCTCCCCCAATGAAAGGTATCGAGTTATTCACCTTCAATTTTTATTGTTAGAAGTCATGATAAAGGGGGATATATATATAATCACAATTGAGAGATAGAGATATGAGAGAGTGAGAAAGAGAAATAGTTTATTAGAAAACATGTAAAGAATCAAAATAGTGAAACAAATATTAAAGAACCTAATATAAATTTCACATTCATCCCCAAAACTCCTATTGAATGAACTTCCCTCTCCTTAGGTGAAGAACGCCTATTTATAGAGTGATTAGGATTCTAGGTTAATAAATTACAACTTTAAAAGTTTGAAAATTGAGTCAAAAATAATTCCTATTATCTTCTTTCATAGTTAACCCTTAAAATACTAAACTAATCTTGTATATATTTGAAAGAAACATTTGGTATGTTTTCCCCAATATTCTATAAAAAATTTATCTTAATCTGATAAATAATGTAAAATTTATTGGATGAACATTTAAGTAGTGTGTAGATTGATGAATTTAGTCCATGATTGTCTTTTGGGCCCATTATCACAATGAAATTTTTTGGTCTATCTTGTGGTATCTAAAGAAAATTATATATACCAAAATTTGTAAAATTTTTATATAAAATTTTAAATTAATATTGGACACATAATATTTTGGATAAAAAATATTTAAGTGTATTTTTTGGGGAAAACTATAATTTAAAAGTTGTTTCCAAATTCATGATCAAAATAAAAATTCTTATTCAATAACTAAAAAATATTATTAATTTATCAATTAATATTAAATATGTACAGAAAAATAAAAATAAATTTTTAATAAATTTTTAAAATTCATCCCATATAATTCTTATAATCTAGAAACATAAAAATTACCCTAAAATTAGAAAATTAATGGTATTGAAACATTGAAATTATAATAAAAATATTTAATATATTGGATCTCTCAATCGATGATATTCAATTTTCAGGAGACATAAAAGGTTCTTATGTGAACCTATATTGAAATCTCTTAATCTTCTTTTATGAAGGAAATTAAAACATTATTTTTGATGAAACTAATATCTACATGAAATTGTTTTTCCACAGTAACCTTAGCCTCTTAAGGTCTTGAAATGGCTTAAATGAGTGCCTCTTAAAGTTCCCTTGAGATATGAAGGTAATAAAAAATTGATATATCGACTTGTAAAATGAAAATACACTTAAAGATGCTATATTTTGGGGCCAGGGGATTAAGGTTCTTATCATGATACTTCTCCCTATCTTAGGGTAATAGGTTAATGTTTATTGTGTTAGTGGTTCCACTTACCAACTCGGTTTTGGGATAAATTTCACTATTTTGAGGTTGGATGAAGATTCTTTTTCCACATTCTAATTAGATAACTACGTATTTGAAAAATATTCCATGAATATTATTTAATTTGAATAAGAACCTTAGTATTTTGGATCAAATTGTTTTCTATGTTGATCCCATTGGAGTATTTCTATTCACAGCAATGCACGATAAATGGTTGAACAAATATAGTTCTTGAATAGAGAGGTTCATTATAGGCTCATCTCCTTTGAAATCCTTAAACCCCATTCTCTTGTACCTTGATATAAATGATATGTTTTCTTCATATCAATATTATTCCTCAGATAAGGGATTTATAAAGTGAATTAAGTTGAAAAATTCATATTATTAATCCTCATCTGATTAAAATTTTATTTGATGCAATGGTGACCATGATCTCATTTAGTTAGACGGTGTCTATCCTTTGAGTGCTGAGGGAATAAATTCTAATAGGTTTTTAATGATATTGGGTGACACTTAATTATCTTCCACTAACACCTTATTATTTTAGATATATTTTCTTAAACCATTATTTGATGATAAGTAATAGGTTGGTATAATATTTTTAATGGGATTCAGGTCTACATCATTCTGATTTAGTTGTGAATTAAGGATAGTATGTGTCTGGTTAACTGATTTTCTAATCATATAATTAGATAACTATTGTGCATGTTACTCTAGGACTTTATGAAATTCTCTATTGTCTTTTGGTATGATAGCAGAAACACAGGCTCCTTACACTGGAGGTTTTACGAAATTCCCTTGACCAATGACTACAGTTTTCTAAAGTGAATCCTTGAAAATAATATATTTCTAGATGTTTTGACATAACATATAGTGGTATCAGTATTTTTCAAGATTATTAGTGAGGCTCATCTCATTAGGCATCCAAGGTTCCAACAATCTGATAAAATTTTCCTCCAAAGAAGTGATGAAATAACCTAGGAATTTCTCATTTCTAAAAGAATGTCTATTATTATTTAGATATTGGTGTATTAGATGACTTTTTCATTATTTTCATTCTTTTGGGTGTGGTTTTTTATTTCTATTTTTTGGGTGGAGGCACCATATTATATCTGGAATGCCTGACTGCTAGACTGGTCCCTAATTCTCATTTGAGTTTAACAGTCACCAATTTTTTATCTAACCAGTTTATTTATTTCTACTAATAGTGTTTGACAAGATTTGGAATTATTCTATCAAATATAATATTCCAAACTTTGTGAAATAGTATTGAACTTTAAAAATCAACTTGGTTATTTTAATTCAATCAAAAGTTTTTACAACTCCTTCTTAATATTTTTTATGCATATATCTAATAAATTATCTTAGAGGAGTTACAATTTCAAATAATATGTCATGTATTTTCATCTAGAAATAAATTTCAAGAGCCTATAATTCTCATATTTTTTATTATTATAGAGGCTGAGGATCATATTCTTCCCCAAAATGGAGCTAAATTGGCATAGAAACTGGTGATATAGATCCTATTGATCAGTTATGAAACCATCCAGAAAGTTATTATACCAGGTAAATGATGTTCCTTCCAGAGTATGCACAAAGAATCTGAGATTGGATGCTTCTTTCTACTTCTGTGTTCTCATCATGGAGACACATTGAGATATTAAATTTTTAAGATGATACTCTAGATCTGATGATCCATTTAAAATCGGGGACATTAGATTCCTAAAATTGGGAAGAGTATATGTTTTATCCTCCCATTTAGGATACATTTTCCCTTCTAGTTTCACTTGTTCTCAACATCCTTCCTTGGATTCTTTTCAAGTGGTTTGGAATTCTATTGAGTCATGAATCTTTTCCAAGATGATTAGATGGAAGGGAACTCTATTATAAGTAAAAATTGTAATCTGATAAAGTTTTATTTCATGTGTTTGTTGTCAATAGTCAATTATATCCACCCTAGGATAGATTCTCTATAATGGATTTCATTTTCATCCCAATAGATATATTTATTTAAACTTTTATACTACTAGACTTATATATATAAGTTTTCTGGACCCAGAACCTAAAATATTGTTAGACAATACTTTCATAGGATGATCATCTTTCTCTTGTTTAGAATAATCTAGAGTAGAAACATTTACTTATTATTACTAGTTTTTCTTGGTATAAATATTACCCTATTGTACCTAATTGTAAATTTTTCATAGTTTCTCCCACTCTTCTTTTAATTTGATATAAATTTCCTTGATTTTTAGATCTTAAATATCTTAACGTGGTTGGTGGGATTTGGCCACACCCTTACATTTGTCATCGTATAAATCTCATCGAGAAATTGGTAGCTAAACATTTAATGAATCTCTTATATTCTTGGGTCTACCACAAGGGACAAGTATACACATTTTGTTAATGTGTCTCGGTATAGAATATATTTTATATAGTGGTTTCCTTACCATTATCTTTTGTATTAACATCACTCTCTAAGTTATCTATAGGGGTTATGTTAATAAAATTTACTAATTCATAATATAGTCCACGTATCATTTATTTATCTAAATGATAAGGTAATCCATAATTTTTTATATATATTTAATTGAGAATATTTCCTTCTTCCCTAAAATTTTCCTTCTTGATGGATTGATTTGATTTATGACCCCTTTGTGTTTTGGCCTTTTCTTATCAATTCTCATGGATAAGTTACCTTTAGAGGGTAACCATAATGTAGTCCCCAGTGGGCTGTGTTGAGTTTATTCTCACTATGAATTATGGATCTCATGGTAGAAAGTATTATAAAGGCTTACCCTATGATGTTCCCCCAAATCTGAAGAACAAAGGTTTCTATGGGGAAAGAGAGGAAAATAATATAAATTCTCCCTCCCCAATGAGATATTTTTGACTTGATTCTATCATCATTTAGTCTTAGAACCATTGGGATTTGGGTAATCCAAAGGTTATTGGTGGTGGTGTAAATAATGAAAATTCTCTTAACCTTATAGGTTGGGGATGCTCCTGTATTGTTGTGGAAGTGGGTATCAAAACTTCTCCTTTTGATTTTTATGGGATTTAGTTTGAGCATTATCCAAATGAAATACTTGTTTTGAGCATGAATTGCTGGCCACCGAAGGATTCTCTATTGTCAAATATCTTTCCATCCTCTGATATGAATCATTTTCTAAATTTTTTTAAGCCTATCATAGTAACCTATTAATTTATTTCTCACATTGAGTACACCATTTTTGTGTCTTAGAGATGCTGGGTCTCTCTTATTATAACTAGATTGAATATGATTATCTTGGATTTGATACTGAAACTATGGAAATGAAATTTCATGATGCATCTCTTGATGGAATCTACTAACTATTGAGAGAAGTAAAATGAAAAACTACATATTCACCCCATCCTAAAGTATTTAAATTTAAAGGGGCACTAATGATTAATTAGTGTAGAGTTTTTAAGGTGTTTAGGTCCACCTATTGGAGGTCCTTGAACAGATTTCCTCAAATTGTATGTCAAGAAGTTAAAAGGGGTTCCATGTCAATTTAGATATAAATCTCACCAATTATATTTTCATGGTTGATATACTCACCAGAAGAAAAATGGTTTATCCTTATATGATAGACAGTTTTCAATAGGTTTGGTCATATATAATGCACACATTACTCATTTAGTGCTTCTGGAATGTTTTACCCAAGGGTTTCTATAGACAAAATCATAATTTGAATATTATCTTCAACTAGTTATTTTCCCATAAAAATTGATTTTTATCATGTTCTAAAAGGAATTCCCACACTTGATCCAAACCGGGTAATAATTTCTTAACTACCTAAGGGGAGAAATATTATTCAGAATATATTCTATTGTATTGACAGATATATGATCTAATGGTTTCATAAAGGATGATAATTTTTTTGCAATCCTTTGGTTGTCAGTAAATTTCACCAGTTATAGATGAATATCTTTGTGTTTTTATCATTAATACCTATATTGTGTCTTGGTATATGGTTATTCTTGGAGGAGTCTTGAAAGGAAGGTGGTCTTCTTACATATTGATATTCAATCCACGAGAAGAATTTTATCATCTCACACCAAGATAAATTTTATTATTACTGATTATAATTTTTCCAAGGGACTTTTTTAGATGACTCTTTTTGTATTACCTATATATTTTTTAAAGTTAATGTTATTAAGTGGAAGTCTGGGATCAGAACATCCTTCTTTTTATAATAATAACCTTACAGATTCCATGTATTCTATAGAAAGAAATTGGAGGTCCCTGATAATGGAAACACAAAATGGGATAGTATTATGTTCATGATAAAATATTTCGGGTTTCCTTAAATGATTTTATCTTGATATTCACGGTCAGGAAACCGATGAAAATTCCTCATTCTTGATGAGGTTTATTCAATGTGCGAAACAAACCTCAAGTGTATGAACCCTCCTAGGTGACCTCCTTCCCATTATTTGAATATGATGATGAATTTTTTAGGTAGCTACTAGGATATGATAGCACACCTCACAAGTGATAGAAGGAATAGGAAAATGGTCCCATTGTTTATTTGCAAGAACTGTCAGGATGTGTTGGTCAGCCTCCTATATGGGGGTAGAAGTTTGAGCCTTCACCATGGTGGGTTCCACCAGGATATTTCTATGGACTCCATATGCATAGGATAGTATACGCGCCTACTATATTACTATTTCAAGATCATATTAGTGATTACCTCTCATGGTTTTAGGGATATCATCCTAGATATTAATAGGAATATGATCTCACTCTTGGGTAGTTCTTACTGTATTCAAATGAGTTGTTCTAAAGATAGGGAAAAACATGTCAATCCTCTCACTAGTTTTCCCCTAATATACGATGATGATGTCCTTCTTCTGATTCTTTCATGATATGCTATAAACTGGGTATGTCATGACTAGGCATATTATGCTACCCCTCCATTGCCTATAGGATATACAAATGGGTTTTTAGAGGTAATTGAGATATGAGCTCATTCCATAGTGAGAGTGGAAAAATGACTCCACTATGGTTCTTTTTTCACCATCAAGATATATCGATGGGATGAATATGTAAGGGAATTAATATAAACCTAAGTATTCATCTACATTAGGGTGATCTAACGATAGGGATATGTGTATATTCCCAGTGCTGGCGGGTTGTCTTCTACTGGTGGGACATTCTTTTCGATGCCTAAGGTTGTAACCCAATTTTAGGAATCTTCTTGGATAGATCTAGGATAATAGTTAGATGACATGTGACCTCTACATCTACATACCTAAGATAATGGAAGTAATTTTTGTCCCACCCTATTCACAGGCTGCCAAAGAAGTTAGACGTCTAAAGGTCGTAATGAGAATCACTTTCTTCTCTATCATAGTCTTCCATTATCAGTTATGAGATTTGCAGAGCGTTATCTCTATGAGTCACTAACAGCCACCACTAATTTGATGATAGTGAAATTTATTTGGTAATCCCTTACTAATTATTTTTTGACATGTTTTTTAATACTTTTCATAGGTGATGAAACACACTTGGAAATGGGTCTGTATATTTCGAGATAGTCATGGAATATGTTTTTCACTTGGATAATTCCATTAATTTTGGATTAAATATGTATATTTAATGGAAACTTATAAGGGATAAAAAATAAAAACAATAAAATCAATTAATGTATCATCATAAGTAGTTTCATGTTCAATCGATTACTTTCACGGTTAAAGGATTCACCTCAGGCGGACCATTTTTGTTTTTGATGAAATTTGGTTGTGGTTGGGAAAAAAGGTTTAATTCTTATGGTAACTTAGTTATTTGGTTTTCACATAGATTATATATTGTTTTCACCACGTTTTTCTAGTTTAAACCCCAGTGTGACATCTCCATTTTTTTTGAGTTGAAGTGGACCTGCTTTCCAAAGGAAAGTGATCGCTGGGACATTTCTAGTGATACCCTGGAATGCGTGTTAATCAAGAGAATGTGAGTTCATGATCACCCACATATTTTTATGGGTAAAATTTTTATACTTCAGGACTCTCTAAATTATTTAATATGTATTTCAATAATCCTTTCCAAATCTTAGTGTGGGGATGGTTTCCCCCCATTCCAATGATGGATCAAGATAATGCATTATTATGAACACCCATTACATATCAGAGCTCTTCAATCAATGTGAACATCTATATGAATTAGAGTTTATGTATAGATGGTATAATTTATATATATCAAATTTTTTCTATATTTATCTTATTATTCAATGATTCTTAGTTTTAGGGTACTATTGTTTAAAACTGCATTGATGTGCACTCCAAATTTTATAAATGTTTAGGGAGGTGGTGAGTGTTTATGGTGTTGGGACTGGGACTATGAAAGGGGATTCCCACATATACCTAAAAAATAAATCATAACCCATATATTTCAATGACACTTAATGGGACACATCCATCATTTTAAGTTCATGTGGCAAAGACCAATTACAATCAGTTTAAAGTCATGTGAAGTTTAATTTTTGAAAAAGCATATATATCAATGGATGGTGTTGGGAATCTATATGAATGGACAATTTTAGTTGATTTCAAAGGAATTATGGACAAATGAATGTGGTTTTGATCTGTTCCATGGGAATATGGCTCATTGAGCTGGATATGGCCTCATTAGGAACATGACCTAAATAGGATGGTTTATTAGGGAATATAGCCCTTGTGAAAGAAAATTTTAATTTCTGAGGAATATATCCCTATTATAAAGGGTGAAAATGTATTTATGGAGAATATGGAACTAGTATGATTGATATGTAAGTTTTATGGTTTGGGTTTTTAACCTTATATGTGTGTCTTTTTTATCATAGTTAATAAGAATCAAAACCCACATGGTTAATGTTCGACAATTTGAGGTCATGTGGAAGGACTATAAAATATAGTTTAACTTCATGTGTTAATGATATTTATGTCATGAAATATAATAAAATAGAGTACTGAGTATGGATTATGTATTAAGGCGTCTCTGTGAACCTAGTAGGTGAGACAAGAAAAGTCATGTTTGGGGTTTACACCTAAGAGTAGGCCCAAAATTCTTCTCAAGATCTATGTCAACATTTATGGGGTGTATGTGCGAGTTTTTTTTACCTATATTTTGGAGTCCCTTCCCCATTAATGATTAAAGGTTAAGAAATAATCATTTTTAAAATGGATAGGGATAATAATTATAATGAAATCCCAAAAACGCATGGATCATTTATTGGAATAGGGATCCTGGATATACATGTTGATCCAGGAAAAACCACATTAATGTCATCCTGATAGATACCCTCATTATTAAGGAAGTACAAAAATGTGAATATCCATAGGGTTAAAACTATCTTGGATAACAATTATATATCATCCTTTTATCAAGGTAATCCATGAGTGTAGAGGTGTGTGTGTACTTTCCATCCCTAACCATATGTTTCAGGTGGCTTTAGAAGAGGCATAGGCTTGTCCTTTTAGAAATTTAACCTTAGTAGAAGGAATCCAAGAAGTTTGTCTAAAATTTTTTTCCATTGAGAGACAATATTGAGGGCCAGTATAACAATTTGAAGTCCTGAACCACCCTTAGGTCAAGGTTTCTATAAAAATTTACAATAAAATATCAAATAATTTAAGCACATGAATCACTAGAATGAGAATATTCGATATCACAATGGAGTAAGGTCTGCATGTTAGGTGTGCAAGGGAGGCAAGTCTATGAGATAGATTCATGATAAATTCTTGTCCGCACAAAAAAAATCAATGGTCACTTATGAGGTAAATGTGCACACATACAGTGTGTAGAGATAGAGGCTCTATGTAGTATATATGCAAGAGCGAGATCCCATGTGGTGTGTATTTGTTAAGGGTTCTTCTGTGGTAGCTACAATCTTAGGGAGTTCATGGGAGGTATTCCACATACCAATCTCTCAAAAGAAACCCTCATGTAATATACTTCATCAAAACTACCTCATGGGACTTCCTCTAAGGTTTCAATGGCTAAACAATTACCTTTGGGTTTTTGTTATATCTCAAGGTAAAATCTATGTCTCCATCAGTTTCTCTCCATGTGTATTATCAAAATAGAAACCCTGGTATTTAAAGGAATTTCTTGGGTGAACTACTTTCCAAAATAAGAGGCTATATAGGAGTGGTTACACAATTTTAGGGGGTCACAACTAAGAATATACATACATGTTTCTCCCACTAACTGAGAGGGAGTTCTCGTATTCTTCCATCAACACTCTACATGAGATGGATTCACCACATGGTTAGAGGGTGGATGTTGAGGTTTCTTCTTATCTTCAAAAATTATATCTCCTTGTAGAGGAGGTGGGTTATCTCCTAGTTTTTTCATTATTATTATGTAGAGTACATAACTTCTCACATTGAGGTATCATCATTGTTCTATAGATTTAGGGATCCCACACCCTCGTTGTGTTCAAGAATAACCTCTTAGGTTGTCTCAGAATACCTTTATCTATTTTTCAATGGTTGATATTTCTATAGCATTGGACATGGTTTAGTTGATACTTAGAAGTTCATTGTTATCAATAGAAACTTTTATGGTATTCAATACATGGTGTTTCTATGTGTGTGAAACAATTACACACTACATACCATGACCACTCAACTTCCATGATTTATATGGGGTCAAAAATGTGAAGAGTTACATGGTGTGTACACCAACTACATGTCATGTACTCTCTACTATACTATATTCAAAATTATAGACAATAGGTGGAATGTAATGATTCCTTGCACCAAGAACCAAATGGCAGTCCATAATTTACATATATCTCCCATGTACAGATAAACAAGTGTATACATCATGTAATTTTCTTTATACTTCATTTAACTATGTCCTATAGTTGGCATCATCATCACCTATGGGTGGAATATTTGAACATTATTTATCTTTTATCGGCATGTTCTTTATCAAATTAACTGAAACAAATGTATTATCATGACATTTGGAAATAAATTATGAAAAAAATATAAATAAAATGTCACTAAAAATATTAGAATTTTTTCAAACAAAAAAATGAATGATTAGAAAATATAGTTTTACCTATTTGATGCCACTTGAAGGTTCCAGGGAGTAGTGGTAGTACATTGAACTATTTTTTGAATAGTTATCAATAATATTTTTCATCATTTTCAATGGATAAAATATTTTTAACTGAATGAATAAACCCTAAATTCCTTATAGAGAGGATATTTTCACATTAAATTTATAATTAATTTAAAACCTAGAATTACATCCACTTGATAATTCTTCAAGTTTATTGATAAATATGGTTTCACTTATAATCATATCCCCATTATTGTGAATAATACAAACTATGATTCCATTATTAGTATGCACATATATTCTACATATCTCAAAACATCACAAATGGTATTCTAGTTCTAGTGTGGAGGAACCAAACACCTTGCATCATTTAATGTTGATCTCAACAAGTAATCCTTCAATCCTGAAATAATTTTATCTTGTTATGTAATTATTGAGAGGGAGGAAGTGAATTATCTCTCATTTCTAAGAGAGTTCTCTCATTATGTATTTGAGATAATTTGTTGTGCATAATAATTCTTTCACACTCAAAAAATTATATAAATCTAAATATATACTTTGGGATAAACAATTTGTAATTACACAGAGGCCCTTTATATAATTTCTTATTCAAAGTAAACCCCACATAAAATATTATTATAATTATTATTATTACTATATTCCATTTCATGTGTTAACTCATGGATATTTAAATATAATTTCTAAAATATATCAATCAATATTTATTTAAATGAAATTAAAAAAAATATCATTTCCATATGGCCCTTAACATAGAATGCCAACATGCCTCAACATTTAATGGAAATTGAATGATATAAATTTATTTAAATAAATAAATATTATTATACTATTAATTCATAAAATTAATAAATATTATATTCATTGACTTGTGAATAGATATTTATTTAGTATTCATCTCACAAATTATATAAACTTTAATAAAAGGTGATTGAATTTATAAAATCAACTGAAATCGAATAATTATTATTTCAAAAACTAAGAGTAATATTTATTCTTAATATTAAGTTAAAATAAAATTTAACAATGATTCTTAATACACTTCTTTTGAAAACCTCTAGGCCTCTTTTTTAGTGGCATTAGGTGAACTTTCCTAAAGTCCAAGATCAATATCTAGAAACATGTCAAAGACGCCCATAGAGAAACAATTTATTGTCATAATGAAAATAATCTCATGTGAAATCTTACTATGTAATATAATCCACTTGTCTCAATATCTCATGAATCATGTTTAATACATGTTTAATCAACCTATATGCTAAATTTATCTTATTTTGACTCTCTAAAAGAACTCATCAAAAAATTACCATTGCTATGTATTTAATCAGATAGTTCCATCGCAATAAAAGGACTAGAGATATCATCTTCCATTAACTCAATAAGGGAAAAATCCTTTATTGACTAATTAAATTAATATAATATCACTTATGACAAACCCAGCATATCTTACCTTTCCATGAGAATATTTCATTGGTGTTTATATTAATACATCATACCACATGATTCATTATGTAAATTAATAATAATATTAAGTCTAAGCACCAATAAACACATCCACATTGGGTAATATCCAATGACACAAATGACATGTGGAGTTTATATTGTTGGTTAAATCCTTATAATCTACTTTCTTTGAGATTACCATGTGTGAAATTAATTAAAAGTTTTATCGTTCCTTTATGATAATATAAAACCTTATCATTAAACTTTATCTATGTCATGTTATATAGATATTATCTTGACCATAGGATATATATGTTTAATAATACATTCATAGAATCTCTATGTTATTATTATAATGGGGAACTATTATAACCTTTTAATTTGAAAAATAACCTAAGGAAATTATCACAATATTTTACCTAGAAGAATAATCATAATGTGAGATGATATTAATTAATATATATGTTACAGAAATTGAAATTAGTTAGTTATTTCTTGTGAACCACTTCTTGTTGAGTTTCTTTTAGTATATATGATACATGGATAAAAATGGTTGTTTCTATGAAGGGTATTTATATGTCATATAGGGGATATTTTTATATGTAATTGATATTTTATTAGATTGATTTCATGAATGATATAACTCACCTCCAGTTGGTTGACCATGGGAGACTTGTGTACTTTTTTGGGACTTAGGATATGTTTTTTCTGGTGAATGATGTCCCTCTATGATGACCCACCATTTTTTGATTTGTATTTCTTTTCAATAAAGGAGAAAAAAATGCATGATGGCAATAAGAGATGAAGAATTAATGTTTAGAATGATTTTTTTATATTCCAGGAATATTGATAAAAGTGTATTTCCAATGAAATGATATATTTTTTGTAGTGAGTTATAAAAATTACATTATAATGGAATTATATCCTTTAAACATTGGAGTATTTTGTTTCTATGGTTCACAAGGTAAAGAATAATAATTAATGAGTCCAGACTATTCTGTAGGTTTAACTATGAATATTGGTTTTGTATTTCAGATGCACATGTTAGGTGAATTTTTATAAACTAAGATGTTTATATGAAAATGGAATCATTTACATTGGATTGTTAAATAACCTTAAACCTCATAAAAAATTGTCTAAAGGTACTTTTCATAGTATAGTATCATCCTTGGGAAAATACATGGAAAAAGTGGGACTTATTTTTTATGATTAGTTTTTTGATATTCCACAATTTGTAAAATGTGTTGAAGCTAATGTATCACTTTATATAATATCTTGGAAAAATCTTTTTCTGTAACTATTGTGTACAGCTTTAAGATCTATTCATTTTAATGATAAATGCAATACCAAATGAAATACATATGAGTTTAAGTAATGAATAATCCATCCAAGGTATATCTGGCCTAAATTACACTGTAAATAGTTCATATATGATGCTTTTAAGAGTTTTAAAAATGTTTTAGTTTCCTCAAAGAATATTTTGATTCATTTAAAGAACTTCTACAACTTTGAGATGAAACTGGAAAATGGAAAATTCCATAAATATAATGCTTTATCATAAATCTTTGAGTTATTGATAGTCGTTGAGATAAAATTGTAGAAAAGGAAAAGTAAATGATCACACTTTTTTATCATAAATAAAAATATTCATTATAAGACATTACTCATCATAAGTCTTTTTCTTTCATAAATCTGTGAACCTCATCATAAATATTTAATTTCTATCATGATAATTTTAGTTGAACATTTTTCTTTAAGCTAAAACATGGAAAATAGAAAACTTTGATGAAAGTAATACATTGAGCCTAAATATAAGGCTTCATCATATTTCTTTGTGTTTATTATAAGGATTTAATACATAGGAAATTTTTTATTTATTTACAGAGTGAAATTCAAGATTCCATAATTTATATTCTAATTACATAAAATGAGAATAACTCTGATTATGAATATGTGGTTCTCTTCATGAATCAAATATCATGATTGAACAAATGATCATGATTAATGTTGGGTTGATGATAAAACCAACCATGGAATAAGATTTTTATGCTGATGGAGTTCCACATTTCATGCTACAAGATCCAAATCACCATGATTACAAAGAAATATGAAGTGAACTAATAGGTGTGGATTTCATATAAGATTAAAATAAATTTTAATACCATGACAATTTATATTTTACAAGAAGTAAACACGTAAAGTATTTTTCTAAAATTATATGAATTATTTTAATAATTCTTTGACTTAAACATTCTGAGTTAAAAGGGCTCAATTTTTTGGGAGCATTGAAAAGTGAAAACGTGTGTTGATTGTGTGAATTTAAGTTTGTGATTTGATTGATTTTTAATATATGAATGACATGATTATATGTAAACTATTATCTATACGTATAAATGTATTTATAGGTTGAAGACTGAATGTAAGGTGATAGATTCTCCACTACATATACTAGCGAATATTTTAAAAGTTAAATAAAAAAGGGGGGATAATTTTAATAAAAGTGTGATAAAAATTATCCAAATTTAATAAACTGTTCCATTGTTTTCATGTACACTAAGGAAGAACGAGGATAAAGAGTTTTTCAGGTATTCTGGCACACTGGGGAATAATAATTAAGAAGTAATAAAAAGAGAAAATGTTAGAGAAAACAAGAAGGATCCGTCTATATAACTCTAAACAATATTAATTCATCCATATGACATATATAAGTGAAAAAATAAGATAATTAATATATTCTAACAATGAATTAATCAAACACAAGTAATCTTACTTCAAGGAATTACAATATAATTATGTTATAAGAATAAATAGTAATCCATCACTTTTTTTATACCTATTTGGTTCCAGGATAATAGGTTCAAGATCATGATCTTATATGACCTTCGTTTGATAATAAGAAAAAATTTGTCCCTGTGGGATAAAAACCACGTGTCGGCTAGGATATAATCATCCTTTGGGAGTCAATCCTCATTAACAAATGCATGTTTTCTCTTTTTTTCCTTCCTTTTTCATATATGTGTGTTTCCCTCGGACTTTGGGGATGACCTCCTTTGATGGGAGGTTCAAACATTCTGATCGGTTTCTAACGGGTCTGTTCGTAGAACCAGAAACATCCAATGATTCCACATCCATTCGGACCTACTTTCCAAAGGTAGGTGCTCATTAGTTTGTGGACTAATGAGGCTTAGAAATTTTCATTGGTTGAGAGGATGGGAGGTCGGACTCATCACACCTTTTTGAGGGGAATTATTGTCTACTCCGGGACTCTCTTTTTAGATTTAAGTTATGTTCATGAATCCTTATTACATTACCAAGTATAAAATGAGTTTTCCTTTAGATATGACAATCAATGATCAATACGTAGGAAATTTAGAGAATATATGTATTCGAGGTTCTTCACTGATAAAGAATCATCTGTATTTGTTAGAGATTCTTAGTCAACGGTATCCTTTGATACGTAAAAGTCTCTTGGTCATTATGATGACCATACTGGTTTTAAAGGCACTCAGTGGGGCACTTTATGTTTATTGTCATTCAGAAGGACATGAATTATTTCAGAGTTGGGATCGAACCCGCCGATGGGCTACCTACGTATCCCCTGTTTATAAAAGGAATCAGAACCCACGTCGTTCGAGTAAGGGAGTATGATGTTTATGATTGATGGCTCAAAGAAGGATTTCATAATTAACTTTACACTCTAAGCTCACGTGAGTCATGCTTGGTGTAAGAAACAAGAGGTATTGGTAAAAAAATCAGACAATTATGCCATGAAAGATGCAATCATAAGAAATAATTTGGGGTTTATGTATGTATGATTGCCCAGATAAATGAAGATTAGGATTTACTTCAGGGAAGAAATCCAGGAACAGGGTCCATAAAGGTATATGTGCCTCATGGATATTTTTAATACTCTAGCTTGGGGCTTACTCATGAAAAGGAGGCCCAAATTAGGAGAGGACTTATGATTGGGTTTTAATCCTAAAAAGGAATCCCAGATCAAAGGTAAATTAGGACTGGTTAAGAGAAATTAAGACTGGGGCTTACTCCTGAAAAGGAGGCCTAGGTTGAGAGACTTGAAAAATTAAGGGACTTGGGTCTTACTCCTGAAGAGGATGCCCGTATTTGAGACTGGGGCTTACTCCTGAAAAGGAGGCCCAGGTTAAGAGAATTATGGTTGGGACTTACTCCTAAGGAAGATGCCCAGATTTGAGAATTATTACTGGGGCTTATTCCTGAAAAGGAGGCCCAGGTTAATGAGGACTTGGGGCTTACTCCTAAGGAGGATGCCCAGATTTGAGAATTATGACTGGGGCTTATTCCTGAAAAGGAGGCCCAGGTTAATGAGGACTTGGGGCTTACTCCTAAGGAGGATGCCTAGATTTGAGAATTATGATTGGGGCTTATTCCTGAAAAGGAGGCCCAGGTTAATGAGGACTTGCGGCTTACTCCTAAGGAGGATGCCCAGATTTGAGAATTATGACTCGGGCTTATTCCTAAGAAGGAGGCCCAGGTTAATGAGGACTTAGGGCTTACTCCTAATGAGGATGCCCAGATTTGAGAATTATGACTGGGGCTTATTCTTGAAAAGGAGGCCTAGACTTGATGAGTTCTCTCATCGTAAAGGATGAGGTTGAATGAATGAAATCTCAATATTTAGTGACATGAAGATGTGTAAATCACTAGGTTTTGAGAGATATTCCACAGATTTCCTTTCAGATAAGGAATCCAAATCAAGAAATCATGCCATAAATGGCTTTGAAGAGTGTCTTGAAGATTGAATCTTGATTAGGAGAGGTGGAATATCTTAAGAGGGGTGAAATGGGCAAGAAGGGCACCCAAAAAGGCAGGGGCGTGCAAGTCCTGGAAGGTGCGCAGGTACTGCATGGGCGCGCAAGTCCCGGTCGCGCAGGTATACCTGCGCGACACATGGGTATTTGCGCGACAGTTAACCAGTAGGGTAATACTTGAGCGACTCTTGGTTAAAGCCTTTAGAATACTCTTGAGGTTCTTTCAGAAGAGGGGCGCGTGAGTTCTATTGAAGGAGTAAGGCAGTGCGCAAGTGTGTCCTTTTCCCTTAAGGGCTGGCCACTCAGGCGCGCAAGTGTTGATGAGTTTCAACACTTAGGTCTTCCTCCTCCTCTTTAGATCTTCTGTTCTAGGTAATAAATTACCTTAGAAGTGTTTCGGAAGCTTTGAGAAGAGACTAGGGCGCCGGGAGCTCAAATCTGAGTTTCTGGAAAACAATTTCTTCTCCTATGGGGGCCCACATGGTCTATTTATAGGTTGGAGAAGACCCTGGGCGGTTATCCTTTAGGGCGCGCAAGTGACTTGTGCAACCATTGCGGCGCGCAAGTATACTTGCGCGACCATTGTAAAACTTGTGCGACCCTTGCACAATGTTCTTCTTATTCCTTCCTTTGTCAATTTTTTTATAATTTTCCAAATTTTGAATCACTTTGAGCTAAGATATTCCCCTTTTTCAATCTTTAGATTCTGTGACGAAAGGAGTGTCAACAAAAGTCCCCCCTCAGAGTTGGATTCGGAGTGAAAAGAGGATTTGACTCTGAGGAAAAAAAGAGAAACCAGGGGTCTTTGTGGTTATTGGCAGTTTAAAGTCATGCATTTCGGACATAAAGAGGCTAATGTTTAAGGTCGAAAAAGCTTTGACCGAATGAATTAGAATTGACTCAATTTCTTGACAATTCATCTGAAAACATAGTACCATACTCAAGTATAAGGGGGGGGGAACGTAAACTATGAATTTAAGAATATTTGAATCTAAGGAATGATATGAAAAAGAGATAAAAGACATTAGAAAAAGTAGTTCCCAAGAATAAAGTTACCATTATTTAACAAACCCGTTAGTGGGTTGAATTATGCAGGGCCACCTAAGGGCATTGGCTGCATAGTTAAATAAAATAGTATCTTTTGGCTAACAAGTCTGTTATGTAGACTATTTATGAAAGGCCGCCTATGGGAACGTGCTTCATAGTCAGGCAAAAGAACTCTAAAAATTTTACTTTCCTAGTGCTAAAATCCAGTGAAAGTTTATGGAGATTCAAATTTTCCAAAGTATAGAGTTTGTTGTATGGAAAGAGGTACTTGAATATGGAGAAGATATTTCCAAACAAGATTATCGAAGAACGCAATGGATATTACTCCTACGAAGGTCTGACCCAATCATAGGGAAGGAGAATATAAACCATATACTTGAATACTTTCAGATCACGAAAAAGGATATGGGACAAATATGTTAAGGTTGTCTGTTTTTTGCGGATCCTTACATACTATCATTTAAGACAAATAAGGACAAAAGAGGCATTCTTCCCAAGAATGAAGTTACCACTATCCAAAAAACCCATTAGGGGGTTGAATTATGCAGGGCCACCTAAGGGCATTGGCTGCATAGTCAGATAATAGTATCTTTTTGCTAACAAGTCTGTTATGTAGACTATTTATGCAAGGCCGCCTATGGGCACGTGCTGCATAGTCAGGAAAAATAATTCTCAGAAGTTTGACATTTTTGTGACCTAGAAGTCATGAAAAGGGTTTATGAAGATCTGAAAAAATTTAAGGTTAGGATTATGACACTTAAAGATTGGTATTTTCCAATGTATGCAGTGATACACGGATCAATGATAACCATAATCATGTTGTGGCTAGATCCTGAATTGAAATGTTGGACTTCACTACGTATCACATAAGGATGGGAATCAATCCATACGTAGTTCTTAAACTACAGTTTAACGTCGTGTGGGAAAAAAGGATTAGAGATCTTAGTTTAGGGTCATAAAGCTTAGACCATTGTAAGAAATACACAGTGTGTGTTCTCATAGGGACTTTTCAGCCAGGGAACTAAAAGTGGAATTTGGGGTTAGGCCCAAAGAGATGGGGTTGGATTTGAGGGACACTCGAATGTTCTTACGTATCCCATAAGGATGGGAATCAAGCCCACGTAGTTCTAGAAATACCCTCTGTAAAAATTTGGTTCTTACATGTGAAGGGTGAAAGGGGATTTTAGTATAATGATGGTTTAACCAAAGATAAAAGGTTTGGGTGTTTCCATGTATGCATGTAGTCTTTGAAATGAAACATAATTGAAAAATCAACGTAAATAATGGTTCCCTCTCAGGTGAGGGTATCAAAGAATATTGTAGTTTATTGTCATACTGGACAGAAGTGTTGTATAGTTTAATGTCGTATAGTAAGGATGAAAGTGAACCAATGTAAAGATATTGATTCTAGGGGAGGTTTCATGAATCAACATCGTATGAGATGGAGTTGAACCAATGTGAAGAGATTGATTTTGGTCTTGAACATTGGGAGGTTGCCTACGTACCCAGCCTGGAAGGCAAGGATCAAAGTCTGCAAAGTTCAATTAAATAATGAATTAATGATCAAGTTGTTCTTGGGGACAACGACCTAAAAAAATGATATTGTTGGGACTTACACATGGTTAGTAGCCCAAAGAGAGTGTTATGGTTGAGGTTTTCTCTAAGCTCACGTGAGTCATACTCGGTGTGAGAAACAAGAGGTAACAACAACCTTAACGATGCAAAGTTTAATGCCATATAGGACATATAAAGGGACTATACAGTTTAAAGTCTTGCAGTTAGGACTATTGGTGCTGCACAGTTTAATGTCATGTAGCTGGGACAAAGTATATTTTAATGTTATGTAGGACATATCAAGGACTTTCTGTACAGTTTAGCGTCATGTAGTTAGGACGATGGGGACAATATAGTATAAAGTCATGTTGGAAGAAAGGGGGACTGTGCAGTTTAATGTCATGTAGTGAGGTCAAAAGAGTACACCATTTAACGTCATGTTGGATGCATTGGGGACTTTTTCCACAGTTTAACATCATGTTGGATGAAAAAAGGATGATATAGTTTAGCTTCATGTTGGATGAAAGTGTGAATAGTTTAAGGTCATATGCATGGACCGTGGATGGTGTAGTTTAATTTCATGCTGGACAAAAGTGTAGTTTAAGGTGATACAGGACCTTTGATAATTATGTAGTTTAACGTCTTTCCGGAAGTAAGGGACTTTTATACAGTTTAGCGTCATGTAGTTAGGACATCACAGTTTAACGTCTTGCTGGACGTAAGGGACTTGAAAATAGTTTAGGGTCATATGCATGGACCATTGATGATTTAGTTTAAGGTTATACTGGACCATTGATGTAGTTTAAGGTCATACAGGACCTAGTTGCAGTTTAAGGTCATACTGGACCATTTGGGGAACTTTTTCACAGTTTAACGTCGTGTGGGACTAATGTAATACAAATATTTTAAGGTCATATATATGGACCATTGCTTTATAGTTTAACATCATATAGCAGGGACAATGGAGGTTTGTGTTTATACAAAATAATTCTTCAAAAATCTGGCATTGGTTGGAGTAGTGATGATTTCTCCATCCATCGAGATTAATGCATAAGCTCCATTGGAGTAGACCCTATATATTGAATAAGGTCCTCCCCATTTTGGCTCAAGATTGGGAGGTTTCTTTCCTGGTATCATTGGAGTTCTAAGAACTAATTCCAATTCTCTATGAGTGAATGAACGAAGACGAACTTTTTTGTTAAAAGCTCGTGCTATTCGATTCTGATAGTCTTCCAAGTGGTGCAAAGTGCACAATCTTTTCTCATCTAACCGTTCCAATTCATTCAATCGCTTTTGAGATTGTTCATCTGTAGATGATTGATCACAAATGGAAACTCTGAGTGAGGGTAGTTGAACTTCAATGGGAAAGACGGCTTCCGTTCCATATACCAATGAATATGGAGTTGACTGAGTTTCAGTGCGGTAGGTAGTCTGATAAGCCCATAAAGCATGAAAGAGTTTATCACGCCATGACCTCTTATCTTTATCCACCATCTTTTGCAATATATTTGAAAGAGTCTTGTTAAAGGCTTCTATCTGTCCATTGGCCGCTGCATGATACCGAGATGAATGGTTGGATTTGATGTTATATTTTTTATACAACTTCTTCACCTCGGATGAACAGAAGTTGGTGCCATTGTCCGTCAATATGGTATGAGGGACACCAAATCTGGTAATGATGTTAGACTTGATGAAGCTAACAATACATTTAGAACTGACTTCCTTGAGAGGTATTGCCTCTGCCCATTTGGAAAAGAAGTCAGTAGCAGTAAGAATGTACTTAAACTGCTTCGCCGTAGCTGAGGGGTAAGGTCCCACCACATCCATTACCCATGTGGAAAATGGCCATGAGTATTTAGCTGTATGAAGCAACTCTGGAGGTTGATGAATGAAGTTGGAATGTACTTGGCATGAATGAAACTTCTTTGTGAAATTGAAACAATCTTGTATCATTGAAGGCCAAAAGTATCCAAGCCTTTGAATCTGATCAGACAGTCTATTTCCAGACTGGTGGGCACCACAGACTCCTACATGTACTTCTTTCATGACATCCATTGTCTCTTCACCATAAATGCATCTGAAGAGAACTCCATCAAAACCACGTTTGTAGAGAATTTTCTCTAGGTGATCTGGGCTATCATAAAGTGTAAAATTGACCACATGTCGCCGGATTTGTTCTTTCTCAGCTCTATCAGGTGGAAGTGTTCCATTTTGAAGGTATCCCCTGATAGGTGACATCCATCCTATAGTATGACCATACGATTCAAGAATGGGACTAATTTCATTAATTTCCTCTATTCTGATTCGAATATAAGGTGAAATTGCACGACGGTGGGAAATACTGATGGTTGTCTCATCCTGATTTGGATCTTTCAGAGCTGTGGCTGTATTAGCCAGTGCATCAGCTTGAGCATTTTGTGATCTCGGGACATAAGAAAATTTCAGTTCCAAAGGGAATTCTACCATTAACTATCTGACGTAATCATACAAAGGGATTAGTTATTCATTTTTGATGGCATAATCCCCATTGACTTGTTTGATTACCAGGTCTGAATCACCTTTCACCTTTAAGCGATTCACTTGTGCTTGAAGTGCTAATTCCAAGCCTACGATGAGAGCTTGGTATTCTGCTTCATTATTGGTACCACCTTCCCACAATAAGAAGGAATAAGGTAACACTTCCTTTTCTGGAGAAATGAGCACAATTCCTAAGCCAACTTTGTTGAATTTAGGATTTTCCATTTTCCTCCCTGTTAGACTTCTGGAAGCACCATCAAAATACATTTCCCATGCCTGAGGACTTTCTTGAATAGAGAAGATTTCCTCATCAGGGAGTTCAATATTTGAAGATGTGTCTTCCACTGAAGGGTGTTCATCCAGGAAATCAGCCAGAGCATGGCCCTTTACTTCCCTTTGAGACACATACTGAATGTCGAATTGCTGCAAAATAACTACCCACCTTTCCAGACGTCCTGTAAGCATTGGACGACTAAGGATAAATTTGAGCGGGTTATTGTGACATACCAATTGGACCTCGTGATGTTACAGGTAGTGTCTCAACTTCTGAACTGCAAAGATTAATGTCAGGAAGCACTTCTCAATACTTGAATATCGGGTTTCTGCTTCAAGCATAGTTCGACTGAGATAGTAGAGGATGTTATCATTCCCAGCATCATTCTTTTGAGTAATAAAGGCACCCAATGATCGCTCTAGAGTTGTCACGTAGAGGATAAGTGGTCTTCCTTCAACAGGTGGCATGAGTACCGGTGGACTCAAGAGGTATTTCTTGAGAATATCGAATTCTTCTTGACATTATTCAGTCCACTGGAAAGTGACTCCCTTCTTCATTTATTTGGTGAAGGGTAAACATTTCCTGCTAAATTGGCGATGAAACGCCGAATATAGGCTAAGTGTCCTTGAAGTCCTCTTAATTCTTTCAAATTTTGAGGAGGTGACATACCAAGGATTGACTTGGTCTTCTCAGGATCGACTTCAATAGCACGATGGCGTACAACAAAGCCGAGAAATTTTCCTAAGGTTACCCCAAAAGCACATCTTAAGGGGTTCATTTTCAAATTATGTTGTCGAAGCTTGAAGAATATGACTTCCAAATCATCCAAGTAATTAGAACGTTGTTTGGATTTAACTACCAAATCGTCTACATAGCATTCAACAAACTTCCCTAAGAAGGGTTTGTAGATACGATGCATGGAACGCTGATAAGTTTCACCTGCATTCTTTAAGCCAAAGGGCATTTCCCGGTAGCAAAACACACCCTGAGGGGCTCTAAAGGCTGTAGATTCCTCTTCTTCTGGGGCCATTCGGATCTAATTATATCCGGAATATCCATCCATGAAGGAAAGTGCTTCATAGACAGTTGTTGCATCAATTAAAAGTTCTATAATCGGAACTGGGAAATCATCCTTAGGACAATGCCGATTAAGATCTCTGAAATCGATGCAACCTCTAATTTGTCTGTTCTTCTTCTTTACAGGGACAATATTAGCCAACCACTTGGGATATTGAACTTCTATGATGAAGTTAGCTTTGATAATCTTATCCACTTTAGCTTCAATTTTGTAAGCATAAGTTGGGTGTGTTCTTCCCGTGGCTTGCTTAAATCCTCGATGTTCTTCTGATAATCCCAAATGATGAGTAGCAACATCAGGATCAAGCCCGGACATTTCTGTATAGTTCCAGAAAAATATATCTCTATTTTTCTTTATAAAAGAAATATACATCTCTTTCTCTTCAAGATCCATGTCTGCACTGATTAAAGTGGGGCATGGATCTTCTTTTATACCCAGATTTATTTCTCTGAGTTCATCCACAGTGGTAGAGATACCCTCTTCAAATTCTGGAGGAGCATCTCTGAGATTTTCCTCTTCTTCTTCATCATGTATTATTTCTTCCGTTTCTACTTGAATAGTAAATGATAAAGTAGAATTTTCATGATCAGAAGAGATGTAAAAATTTTCATATCTTGAAGAAGGAGCTTCTATTTCCAACCCGATTGATGATGAAGGGTCTTCTTTGGGTAATAAAGAGGAGATTATGGATTGAGAATCGACATCATTGTTCACCTCCGATGTTGCTATAACTTCTTCTGGCCTAATTGGAGAAGCATACACTTATTGTATTTCAACAGATGAAATAAAGACATCACCATTTTTGCTTTCATCACTGCTTGGTAGATTACCAATTTCTCCCATGTTGTCTAGCTCGATTGTCGTAATTGACATTATGGATCGTTCCATAAGAGTATTTTGATTTGGGTCTATCTTTTAAATTTGACTGATAGGAAACACATAATATGTACTCACATGTGTAAATGGATTTACTGGAATTTTCTCCAAACCATATGGAGCATTAACATTGGTAATCTCCTTTGTTGTGGATTTCTCCCTTCCATTCATGTGATAGAATTCCGCCTCAATGTATTGAGACTCACATGTCTTGAATGAGGCCTTATCACCATACAATGTCCCAACTTGACCATCGAAACAATATTTGAGACATTGATGGTATGATGAAGGGATAGCCGCATGTTGATGTAGCCAGGGTCTTCCAAGCAAGATGTTGAAGGCTGAGTCTTGATCAACAACCATGAAATATGAATTGGATACAAGATCTCCAAAACTGATTTCTGAGTGTAACTTCACCCAGTGGTTATTGTTCATTTTTATCATATCCTTGTAACATCATGGTAGAAGGAGATAAATCAGATTCCGTGAGGCCCAATCAACGAAGTGTACAAATGGGCATGAGGTTGACTCCTGAACCATTGTCAATGAAAGTTATTCGGACGTCTACGCCATTGACCTTTCCAGACAAGTACAATGGTCTAATATGTCCATGCACAACATCATCTTCATCTTCATCAGTAAAAGATATTATTGCATGGCACTCTGCATGATTATTCTCTATGTGATAGACTTCAGCTGCAGCAATTTCAGTTTCAAACTCCTGAGGACTTGACAAAGCCTCGATGAGTGCTTCCCGAAGATCTTTTAACAGATTCAGAGCATCTAGAATTGATAACTTGGCTGTTACTTGGGCCAAGTGTTTCAATATATCATACTTTTGATCTAGAGGTCTGCATTTCCCAATAGGAATATGTGGTTTAGCAGGTACCTTGGAAGAAGATGATTTGGAAGTTGATGCATCTTGTATCGGGATAAGAATTGGAAATATTCCTGGTTTTGGAAGATTAGACCGATTAGATCCATTTACTTGCTAAGAGGAAGAAGATGGAACCTTCAACCGGTCTTCTACAATAACTATTCTAGGACTGAATTTTTTATTGGTAGAAGAACTTGCTTGTTCTTGCTGAGCTCGCTAAAGGGCTCTACCACGAGTTTCTGCTGCATACATAGTTATAGCATGGGTAGAATAGGAATGGTGGCTTCTGAAAGATCCACGTCTTCCCCTGTATCCTGAGCCCCTAGAACGTCCTCTGATTCCCCTATTTGATACAGGGAATTCAGGCTCATTGAAATCGAAACTGCGACTCGCATATGGATCTGTTAATTGAATCATATTAACAGAACCAAAGATTAACTCTTCGTCTGATGAAGACTCTGCCTGATTAGCCTGTTTAGGTTGTGCCGTTTGGTGGGGTGGTGCCCGTGGATTTGAAGTAGATGGCATGAAGTCCGCCAAAGTCAAAGACAACTTAGACTTTGACACATACTCATCTTCTTCTGATTCTTTTTCTTTCTTTGAATCATGCAGTTTCTTTGAGGACTTTCCCTCTAATGAAGAGGGTTTTTCCGCAACATTCATGGCAGAATACACAATTGGTTTCTTTAATTGTGTTCGCAAAATAGCATGAGTTCGATTGATTGTCTTTCTGACCATCTAATCATCATACTTTTGTGAATTTTTGCTTTTGACTTCTTGCCATTCACCTTTCTCCTCTGGAACTATTGTAGTAACACATGCTACCTGAGCTGAAGAACCTTTCAGTTTGACTTGTCCTGATTCGACCATATTTTGCAGGAGGTAAATGAAGACAAAACACTCATGTATGGGATGCCCCAACATTTGATGAAAAGGGAAATAATTGGGATGGTATTCATCTCCTTTCTTGTTTGGCCTCTTGGGCATTGGTAATTGAACCAAATTGTTTTCCAAAGCCAAAATTAAATAACTAGGAACTTGTTCATTTCGGAAAGAGTATGTTTTTCTCTTCAGATCCTCAAATTGTTTTCATCTTTGATCTCTTTGATCGTCTAGATGAAACGTCCTTTTTTGTTGGTGCTTAGGAGGTGGAGCCCTTCTAGAAGATGGAGGTTTTGAGGTAGAAACAGGTACAGGTGCTTGTTTAAGCATAACTGTAGCAGTTTCTGCTTTACCCATTCTCCTTCCTGGAGCTGATGGAAGTACATGAGATTTAGCCTTAGCTTGTATAAGAGAATCTTCAATCTGCTGAGTGATTGAAGTAAGGTCTCGACACCCTCCTGTGTATTTCACAGGGATTAATAGCGTGCGTAATTCGTCACGCATATTTGCCACATAGATTGGCAACAATTATTCTTGAGGGAGTGCTAAGATCAAAGAATATGTTAATCTCTTCCATCGAGCAATGAAATCAGAGATCCTTTCATTCTCCCTTTGCTTACAGTTTGTAAGATCGAAAATTGTTGTCTTTGGAAAAGTTGAGCTGAACTGATGGAGGAATTTTTTCCAAAGATCCTCCCATCCAGTAATTGACCGGGATTTGAAGCTTGTATACCAGACAAAAGCTGGTCCTTGCAAGGTTCGCACGAAGCATCTGAGTTTCACTGCTTCTTGCTGCTCCGGAATTCCCATCATAGGATCGCAACATGACACGTAATGTGTCAAATGCTGTTCAGGGTCGCCTGATCCATTAAAAATAGGGAATACAGGGTTCCCAAAACTGGATGGAGGAGAGATTGAATCTACCCATTCAGGGTAAACTTTCTTTTCTGGTTGAACTTGTGCACGTTTCCCTTCCATAGTTTCTAACCGAGCTGTTAATGACTCAATAGTAGTTATTAACTTTTGAGAAACATCTGGTTGAACTTGGACTTGGGTAGGTGCAATGACTGGAGCTTGGACAGATGTGGTGGTTGGTTCTGCAACGGATGGTAGCACTGCCAACTGTTGTTGCACTTAACCCGTAGGATTAGACCTGTGAGGGTGTACTGATAGAGGGGGGTATTCTTGATCCATCTCAGTAGTTACAACAAATTCATTTGGCTGACTGACTCCAGCATGCTTAAGAAGAAGACTACTATGAAGTAGTTTTGCATTCAACCTTATTAATTCCTTCATTTCTTCCTCCTATTGTGCAAACCTTTTCTCTAGTGAGAGCGATTGACCTTCTCCAGAGGAAGGATATGTAACCTGGTTCTTTACCTTTCATTTTTTGGATCCTTTTCAGAGAGGGGGAAGTGGGTTACTCGAAGGATTACCGAGGTTCTGAGTAATCCTTTGACTTCATGTACGCACACCTTCTTCATTTGTGTCGGTGCGTACATCTTCTTGAGCAGGAACCTCTTCATATGAGTCCCCTGAGTGAGCCTCATCTGGTGGATCAGCAACAATGGCATTGATGACATTGATTGATGCATAACTCATCACATCCATTCTATCATCATTTCTGTGATATTTTCTTCTTCCATGTCTTTGATGAGACATTGCCTTTTGTTGATTCGATCCCTCAGGAACTTCTTGATGAACCGTAATTTGGAGGGAATATCCTGATAATTTGGCTCTTCGTTCCTCTTGAGGCTTCTTCCCCAATCGAGAAAAGATTGACTTTCTCTAAGGAGTGGATTGATGATTTGAAAATGTCCCCAGTCCAGTGGACTGGGGCTGTTCCTTCTCAACTCCTCAAATCTTATTTGTTGATTCTGAGGGTTGGTTTAAAAGAGTCCCCAGTCTGGCGAGCTGGGGGGGCTCTTGACATGCTATGACTGATACTTTCTTAAAATCTCTCCTGATCTTGCGAACCTTAGTCTGAAAATTAGATGGATGCATTAACATGTATCCACTTTTATCACCTGGTTCAAAAGATCGTTGGATAATTTCTGACACTTCTGTCACTTGATGATGGGATTGATCCATATGAGAGGCCTGTTCAATATTCTCATTTTCTTGATGCAGGAGTAATTCAACAACTTGTTCTCTGTATTCTTGATTTTGAGAGGAACTAGTTAAGGCCTGTTCTTGGGCAAGCTTTTGATTACAAACAAAGCCCGGTATTTGTGGCCGGCCATGAGCAATAACATTGCATGAGACCATTTTTGGCGGGCTTTGCTGACTGAAGAGCACTGTGAAATGTAGTGCTCCATAAACACCCCATCCTCTAACATGAATAACAGATGGGGCATTGGCAATTAACTGATGCAATCTTCTTAGTGCGCCAAAGCATGAACGTTGAAGGGCTCTCTACTGCTTTTCAGCCTTCGGATATCGAGAGACTGATAGAGATGCCAAATCAATCTAACTTTGTAAACCTTCTGTTATCTTAAGATGATTTTCATATTCATCATAAGATAATACTTTCTTTTTCAACTGACAAAGAGTTTTCCATATGTTGAGACGAATATCATGAATTCCATCTTCCGTCAACATTTCTGGAATGTCATACTGAGAGTCAGCCAGAGGCCAAAACATGACTGGCACTTCACCTTTCGCCAGTTGTTTTCTCGTGTTCATCATTTCCTCTTTATCATTTGATGAAGATTCTTCTACCTGTTTTGACTAGAGATGGTGCTTCCTTGTTACTTCATTGGATTCAACAGGATTGGTAGAGAAATAATTGATTAAACTAGAAGATGCATGACTTAGGGGTGGTTTAGAGAATTACCTACACCCTGGGCTATCTTCTGATTGAGAAACTATTTCACCTGCTAGCGATGAAGCATCAGACATGACTGGTTTTGCATTTGCAAGTTCCTCGAGATAAGAGGGATTTTTCGGCACTACATTGTCCACTGGAGCATTTTCTGGGCAATGTGCATCACTACTGCGGAGAGGAATTTCGCAGCGAAATTCATCATCATGGGGAGGACCACCATGGTGGGTTACAGTAAAATATGAGATTTCTTGCTCCTTGTTCTTCTGACCACACAGATGGTTCTTGTGGCTCTCATCTGAAGATGAAACTTCGAGATTGTTCGAATTGTCATGAAGCAAGCCTTCATGAGGAAGTGTCTGTTGAAGACCTTTGGAATTAATGTTCCCAATATTGGGAAATGAGGGAGTAGAATCTTGAATTTCGACAGATAATTGTCTGAGGGCTTCAATAACTCTAGCATCGAGCAAGGCCTTGTTACAGATTGGCTCTTGATCTCCTGACTGTGCTGGGTGGGTCTTTTTCTTAGATGCCTTCTTACTCAATTTGGAAATCACTTGTTGATGAAAATGGCTGCTCTGAGCAGGTGTATGTTCCTGATCAGGAAATATGGTCAGGTTAAGCTAACGATCTCGACTCAAATCAGGTGTATGTACCTGACTTGGTTGTCCGTATGATATGGGGGAGTATGCCCCACAACGCTCTTGGACTGGAACAGGTGTGTGTGTCTGTTTCGGAGTTAATTGTTGATGTGTCACTCCACTGGTAGGGATAGATTTATGTGTCTTTCCCTGAGATTCTGCTGAAGTTGTTATAATATCCTAGCAGGCATCCAAAATATGAGCAGAGATTTGCTTTTGCTCTTTCACCATTGATAGAATATGCTTGGTGACTTCAGCTGCCGGAACGGGAATATACGTCCATTCCGGGCTTGGAGTAGGTGTATGTGCCTGCTCTTGTCCTCATTTTCCTGTTAGTGAATCCTGATAGTACTCAAGTGTGGGGGCAGAGAGTTGAGTCTGCCTCCTAATTGTTTTCGGGGCTTTCCGACTAACTTATCCAAATGCTACCAAGTGAGACTGTTGGTAGGCTTGATTAGTACTAGCAGGTGTATGTGCCTGCTGATTACACTTCGCCGAACGTAGTCGACAAGATCCATCATATGTAGTCAGACGAGCCTTCTGACTAGATGATGATGTATAAATAGGTGTATGTTCCTGCCTATAGTACTCCACCGGAATTGCCTGGCGGGATTGGCGTGATGCTGCCAGACGAGTCTACTAGACAACGGAATTAAAACGGGTAGGTGTGTGTGTCTGCTCATTGCTTGCCACCAAGTTAGGTTGGTGGACTTCTCCGGAGATGGCAGATATGAGAACCTGCTCACTATTAACCGGACTTCGCCTCTAGCGATTCTTCTTGCCTGCTTGGGTTCGAGGAACCTGAGCCGAACACCTGGAGTCAGTGCCCTCATCATGTTGAGGGAGCACTGCCGCACAAGTCCGGCGGCGATTGTTGGTGGGAGCCCTTAGGAAGAACTTCTGTTTGCTTTAATTAAGGCCCTGAGGGACCTGCTCATTCACCTCCACAGAATAAGGGAACGAATGGTGATTGCATTCCGGGGATAACAACCCGAAACGGTTGGAGACGGTAGTTAGCACCACCTTCTTCTTGATCACTGGTCATCATTTTCCGAACGACCGATGTGAGTTGTTCACTTGGAGGGCTTGTTGGGCAGCCTCCAGAGTTGGGATGGTACCATGTTGACGGTACTCCTTAACTAGTGCGTTTGATACCCAGCGTTGAAGATGCTGAGTAGTGTGATATCGTCCTCAGAGTGGACAATGATCCAGCAGGAGTAGCCGCAGTAGCATTTGTAGCAGTAGTATTCACAGGTGTGAACTTGAGAGAAGCCATTCTAGAAATGTAGAAGATCTTGGAAAAGAGTGCCTGTTTGATCTAACAGATGTAATCAATATAAATTCATCCACTGCATCTTTTGGATGAGCACATATGTCAATGATTTTTTTGTTAGCCCTCTTATTGAGTTTTAAATAGGGGCCAAACAAATAGGTAAAACATCAGTTTAACTTGGTTAAGGATTCACATCGGGTTCACCATTTTTGTTTCGCTTGGACTTCAGGGATGACCTCCTTTGATGGGAGGTTCAAACATTTTGATCGGTTTCTAACAGGTTTGTTCGTAGAATTGGAAACATCCAATGATTCCACATCCATTCAGACCTACTTTCCAAAGGTAGGTGCTCATTAGTTTGTGGACTGATGAGGCTTAGGAATTTGCATTGGTCTAGAGGATGGGAGGTTGGACTCATCACACCTTTTTTAGGGGAATTATTGTCTACTCCGGGACTCTCTTTATAGATTTAAGTTATGTTCTTGAATCCTTATTACATTACCAAGTATAAAATGATTCTTCCTTTAGTTATGACAATCAATTATAGATACGTAGGAAATTTAGAGAATATATGTTTTTGAGGTTCTTCACTAATAAAGTATCATCTGTATCTGTTAGAGATTCTTAGTCAATGGTATCCTTTGATACGTAAAAGTTTCTTGGTCCTTATGATGACCATACTGGTTTTAAAGCCACTCAGTGGGGCACTTGAAGTTTATTGTCATTCAGAAGGACATGAATTATTTCAGAGTTGGGATCGAACCCACATATGGGCTACCTACGTATCCTCTGTTTATAAAAGGAATCAGAACCCACGTAGTTCGAGTAAGGGAGTATGATGTTTATGATTGATGGCTCAAAGAAGGATGTCATAATTACCTTTACACTCTAAGCTCACGTGAGTCATGCTCGGTGTGAGAAAAAATAGGTATTGGTAAAAAATCAGACAATTGTGCCATGAAAGATGCAATCATAAGAAATAATGTGTGGTTTATGTATGTATGACTTCCCAGATAAATGAAGATTAGGATTTACTTCAGGGAAGAAATCCAAGAACAGGGTCCATAAAGGTATATGTGCCTCATGGAGATTTTTAATACTCTAGCTTGGGGCTTACTCCTGAAAAGGAGGCCCAAATTAGGAGAGGACTTATGATTGGGTTTTACTCCTGAAAAGGAATCCCAGATCAAAGGTAAATTAGGACTGGTTAAGAGAAATTAAGACTGGGGCTTACTCTTGAAAAGGAGGCCCAGGTTGAGAGACTTGAAAAATTAAGGGACTTGGGGCTTACTCCTGAAGAGGATGCCCATATTTGGGACTGGGGCTTACTCCTAAAAAGGAGGCCCAGGTTAAGAGAATTATGGTTGGGACTTGCTCATAAGGAAGATGCCCAGATTTGAGAATTATGACTGGGGCTTATTCCTGAAAAGGAGGCCCAGGTTAATGAGGACTTGGGGCTTACTCCTAAGGAGGATGCACAGATTTGAGAATTATGACTGGGGCTTATTCCTGAAAAAGAGGCCAGGTTAATGAGGATGTGGGGCTTACTCCTAAGGAGGATTCCCAGATTTGAGAATTATGACTGGGGCTTATTCCTGAAAAGGAGGCCCAGGTTAATGAGGACTTGGGGATTACTCCTAAGGAGGATTCCCATATTTGAGAATTATGACTGGGGATTATTCCTGAAAAGGAGGCCCAGGTTAATGAGGACTTGGGGCTTACTCCTAAGGAGGATGCCCAGATTTGAGAATTATGACTGGGGCTTATTCCTGAAAAGGAGGCCCAGACTTGATGAGTTCTCTCATCGTAAAGGATGAGGTTGAATGAATGAAATCTCAATCTTTAGTGACATGAAGATGTGTAAATCGCTAGGTTTTGAGAGATATTCCATAGAGTTCCTTTCAGATAAGGAATCCAAATCAAGAAATCATGCCATAAATGGATTTGAAGAGTGTCTTGAAGATTTAATATTGAGTAGGAGAGGTGGAATGGCTTAAGAGGGGTGAAATAGGAAAAAAGGGCACCCAAAAAGGCAGGGGCGCGCAAGTCCTGGAAGGCGCGCAGGTACTACGTGGGCGCGTAAGTCCCAGTCGCGTAGGTATACCTGCGTGACACATGGGTATTTGCGCGATAGTTAACCAGCAGGGTAATACTTGAGCGACTCTTGGTTAAAGCATTTAGAATCCTCTTGAGGTACTTTCAGAAGAGGGGCGCGCAAGTTCTATTGAAGGGGTAAGGCGGCGCGCAAGTGTGGCCTTTTCCCTTAAGGGATATCCACTCAGGCACGCAAGTTTTGATGAGTTCCAACACTTAGGCCTTCCTCCCCCTATTTAGATCTTCCGTTCTAGGTAAGAAATTACCTTAGAAGTGTTTCAGAAGCTTTGAGAAGAGACTAGGGAACCGGGAGCTCAAATGTGAGTTTCTGGAAAAATAATTCTTCTCCTATGGGGGGACCACAGGGTCTATTTATAGGTTGGAGAAGACCCCAGGTGGTTATCCTTTAGGGAACTCAAGTGACTTGCGCGACCAACTTCAGCGTGCAAGTGTACTTGCGCGACCATTGCGACGCGCAAGTATACTTGCATGACCATTGTAAAACTTATGCGACCCTTGCACAATGTTCTTCTTATTCCTTCCTTTGTCAATTTTTTGATAATTGTCCTAAGGTTGAATCACTTTGAGCTAAGATATTCCCCTTTTCCAATCTTTATATTCTTTGACGAAAGGAGCGTCAACAATGTGCAATTACTAAATGATAAATAAATAAACATATATCTAATAATTAAATAAATAAAGTGGTAATTAAAGTATAAATGTAAAATTTTATTAAAATTCACTCCACACTGATTAACCCCCCTACCCTCAATTTAGGAATATCCCAAAGTGTTTTTATCACTTTACCAATCTAATTTGTCACTAATTATGATGAAACTTGGATTAGGATTACACTTTATGTACTAGTTTAAGATGCCACAGTGGCTAGTAGACTATTCACAGTTTCAGATGCTTGGTTTGGATACTATTAGTATAAGGATCCTTGTGTACCCTAACCTCAGTTCCATAGGGAAACTCACAATTTATTAGGTTATTTTATTATTTAATTGAGTAGTTGTTATTACTGTTTGCATTCAATTTCCTATAGTATTTTATCCAATGTTATTTGGTTTAATATGTTGCTTACCTATGAGATTTATATATTTGTACACTTTATGTATTTATTATTCATTCTTCAGGTTATCTATTTTAAATTATGTTTTCAAATGATTATTGAAGTGAACTAGAAAATAATGGATTTAAACTTAATTATTAATATCTCATGGTTTTAAATGAATTTATATGCTTTATTTACAAATTATTTTTAGTTGAATTTCCCCTAAATCAAAGGATTATTATAATAATTTGTTTTTAATTAAAAAGAAAAATTTGGATTTTTCATATGTGGTCTAGTATTCTTAAATACAAAAAGGTGTTATTTCATAAATTTTCCATCAAACTATAATTAATGGATTAACTTATAAAAAATATCACATAGATATTTTTACTAGTGGAATCCCACTGGGAAATTTTTCTCACACCTTACTAATACCACTTAGTCTTTGTAGACTCGGTGACCTATGGATGTTCATGTATAGGTTCTGAAGAATCTATTCCTTTTGGATTCCTCCACATTAGTCACTCTAGAAGTAGTTTGTAGTCATGATTTTAAATTTTTACCTTGTTTTATGAAGATATCATCATTATTTTTGGGATATTTTTTATAACTTAGTTAGTGCGTATACAAGCCATTTCGATTTTCCATGTTTTTTTGGATCATTATATTAGTCTTATTGCTCATATTTATTATTTATATTATATGGAATGTGGGATGGATGCTTTTTTATTTTTTTCGTTTGTATATAAGTTTATTCTAGACCATCTATTTTATTATTTATGGAATCCTAATTTATGGACACACCATGTCATATTTTCAAAAAATATTATGATTCTTACTTTTTTTTTAAGCGTGAAATGATTCCCAATAGTATTATTTATGATTCCTTATCAGTAGTTGTCATCTTATAGATATTGAAAGTGTACTTCAGAACTTTCCATGAGCCGGATCAAGTATCTAATCAAGATCTCCAAAATAGGTTCATGATAGTATACAAATACAAGTCCCTATATAGCGTGTCACTCAAATCAAACCCAAATTACCGATTATTTTATGATTCAATAGATGTGGGCATGAGAGTGTTTTCCTCACATTTTTCATTTCATTTTTACTACTTACTCATATTATGTTATAGGACTCTCCCCATGGATGACTATATGTTTATATAATTTATGTTAATGAAATTTTTGATATATTCTTTAAGTTATAAACTAACCTTAAATTAATTTGTTTCACAACTAGAGTCAGACACAATTCCATGTACATATACTGAGGAAAAGTGTGAATATCCAATATTTAATCTTCAATGGTCATAAAAAATAGAACCTAAGTAAGAAATTATTTTTAGTAAATATAAACTATGTTATTAAAAAGAAAAGATATATAAATATTGGCATAATTATTAGGTAATAATTTTTAATGTCAGGGTGCATGGATCCCAAATCATGGATTCATCTTGGAAACACATCTATCATAATAAAATGTTATGATTGTTAATCATGTAGTAGTGGTTCTACTTATATTAATTTCATTGAGTGGAATAAGATCGATAGGGTCATTTGAGAGTTTTGATACATTCAAATTATTGTAACTTCACCCCAGTAGATAGAGTGTCCACATACAATTAAGCTCATAGAGAGGTAAGAGTTTAATTTAGTACATTATCATTCTCATTAGAAATTGTATTGTGACTAGCATGCCGAGTAAATTATATTACAGCGTGGGGAGCCTGTGACACTCCTACACTGGTCTAGTCAAGGTGATTACATGTAATGTTATAGAGATAACTCTATTTAATACCAAAAGTGATATGTGAGTGTTTTCCATGACTTGGTGAGTTTATTATATTTCATTATAAATTTTATTTTATATTTTCTATTAACTTTTATCTTACTCTAATTACTCTTTGAGTACTAGAGTGTATTATAAAAAAAATTTATCCTCATGAAGATGATTTTTTTGTTTTGTGACTAGTTTCCCTATACCCAACTTAAGTATTTCCATTTGATTTTTATATCATGTATATAGATATTTATATATGATTTTTTACTATAATAGTTTTATTACTAATACACGCACTATTTTACTGGAAATTTCCTAGGATTATTTTCCATATCGAAAGGTTATAGTAGTTCCAATCTGTAATATAATCCTAAGGAGACTATGATAGTAATCTTAAATACAATTATTATAGACTAGATACATCACATTGATGGTACATGGATAAAATCAAACTATCAGGTGTTGTGGGTTCATAATAATTTAGACTTATTCTCATAAAAGTTTTACATGATGATCTCATATAGAAGCAATGAATAGGAATGGATCGAAAATAAGAAAAGCACTTGTTTTATGCGTCATTGGATATTCCTATTGAAGAGATTGTGTATTGGTTATTGTAATTGAGAAAAAAAACCAATTTATATAAACTAATGAAATAATTTTATGCATAAAAACCAATAAAGTTTATATTTGTGGTAGGGTATATGTTTTTCAGGTTCCTCATTAGTGGTATAACATTCATTTAATGGTCAAGAATGGATTTTTCAGTAATAAATATTCCAAGAAGATATATTATCCACTTAACTAGGATTATAGGGACATGACTAAATCCATTTCCATGATAGATAAAAACATTATATCCAATATAGTCAAAAATGATAAATATATCATTAAATAATGATTATATAAAGCACGCATCTTTTTTTATAAGATATCATAAGATAGGGATATTATATTACATAGTAACTGTTCAATGAAAATTTTAGTACATTATGACATATCCTTTCTCTTTAAGGTTCATGTAATATTTCTTGATACCACTATTTTTTGTGACTATGACTCATTGTTATTTATATGATGGATCTGAGGAAAATACACCAAGTGTTTCCATAGGTTCCACTAATTCTAATGAATTGGATTTTTGGAAGAAGTGGGCACTTATGTGTGGGATGGTGAAAGTTAAAGTGTGAATTATCATGATTAAATAAATAAATAAAATATATTATATGTTATTCATGTTTAGAAAAAAAATTAATTTGTCAATTTATTCAGAATCTATTTTAAATATAAAAAGTTAATATGTGATAATTAGTTTTTTGAACAAATATGATTAATTTAAGGTATGTTAAACAATTTTAGGGGAAAAAATCTAATATTATGCATATTATTTTATAATGATACTTTTTACTATGTTATATGTTTAATATGTAAAATTTATGACATTTAGGACAAGATAAATAGGTCATTAGTGGTGGTTTTGGGTCCATTATCTATGTTTTCTTTCATAATTAACAGAATGAAATTTATGAAAGTATTAAAATATATATAAAGTAAAATTTTATCCCAAAATCAAGACATGGGTATCCTTTACTTATTATAGAGTTCTCATCTAATATATATATATATATATATCTCAAGATATTAAGAGAGAAACCCAAATGAAGAATAAGATCCAATTGATTTTATCTCATGAATCCATCATTGGATCATCATGAGATTGAAGGGACATCGTAAATGTCATGGTAATATTAGGATAGAACATGGAGGCTGTAGATTAATGTACTAGGATATATGTTTCATGTGTGGATTATCTAGATGGTTCCTCATTCATTACCTTCGAGTTATGTTTATTTGAAGATAAGATGAGTACAATGGGAACATATCATTCCACCAAGGTATCATTTTGATTTTTTATATTTAAAATTATTTGAATGAGATATACTAGAGGAAATAGACACTACCTTGTTAAATAAAACACCATGATGATAATTTAGTCAAAAAAATTAAATTAAGATTTTTTGTGCTTCAATTTCTTAATGGGATAAAACAAGTCGTGTCAGATTATTTTTCATCAAAATATTTAATTTAATTTTTTATAATTAATGTATTAGGAAATGATATGATCTCAATTAAACAAATAGATCATCGATCAAAGGTAGGATGACTAACTAATAGACATTATAATACTAATGGTTCTTTGGTAGAAAACAACTAAGGGGAGGCTTCGTACAAGAAGACCATGCATTGGGCTGTGGAAAATGATTAAAGTGGTTTTCTAAAAAAATAAAAATAAAACAAGGGGTGGTGAATTGATTGCATGTTCCTTGTGAACCTATGTTGAACACAACCTACTAACCCATTGTCAATGGGAAAATTCTAGTCAATTTACCCAAACCATAAGTCCTATCTATTTTTTAAAAAATTATTTTTCTACAGGATCCATCCCTTTTTGAAGTGTCCCTCAACTTGGATAACTTAATCTGTGACTAAATCAAGGTTCCATAAACCTCAAGCACAAATCCTCGAATTCTAGTGGATATTAAATAGTGGTGAGGGTATATTAGGTGATCATGGGAAGACTATACCCACTGAAAAAACTAAAAAACAATGGAATAAATGCTACATATCAACCAATAACATATAACAATAGGTAAAATAAAATATATATTACACTCAGAAAAAAATGCATATATAACAATTTAGGGAGGTCATAGAGAATAAAAAAATTGAATTTGGGATGGTCAAATACATATGAAGACCAAAGTGAGTAAAATAATACAAATATCACAAGGAACTAGAAATCCATTCAACCAATATTCATAATATTAACAAAAAACAAGGTACCTCCACACCTTCATCCCTAAATCTTCATAATACATGCATTTTACCTTACATAATTCATGATACTTAAATTTAGGTTATATGCAAGGTTGTGAGTATGAAACTATATAGGACACCATTAGTGATGTACCTAGTGAATACCTGTAATTATTTCTATGCATGAAAGGAATAATTTATGAGAAAATAAGAACAACACATACTTATTCCCACTCTAATCTATACCCAATGATCCTTGATTGATCCCTTTACCTACTTCATATAATGCTAGAGTATAATGAGACACCCACAATATTTCAATCTTAGAGGCACTATTGATTTTCCACCATCCCATTCCAAATAATGGCACATATAATTCAATCCTCAATATATCCAATCCAAACAAAAAGTGATGACCCAAAGGTACAAACGCACTAATTACATAGAAATGGTTCAACAACCAATAAATATCCCTTTTAAATTGTTGACTCAAAATATCTGACACTTTCCATTCATGATAAGCCTATCAATCCCCCAACTGGTGATCATGTCCACCACTCAACTCTCATGGACACCTACGTTGTATCACTCATCTATCTTGGTGATCAAAATCACCATCCAATGTTTCTAAACAATGAAGGATAAAAAAATGAGTGTTCAAAACTACCTCATAGGCCATGTCCTATGTGCACATCATCCCAAATAACCTCAAACCAATGGTGAGTAGCATCAATAACATCCAATGGAAAAAAAACCCAATAAAACATCATCATCACCATATTTATCGGAGATCTAAATCCACCAACATGTTCCATGGACAACCAACATCACCATCATGTCCCAAGAACTACTCATTTAAAATTTAAGATTAATCCTAATCATGCACATGAATCAGTGACCCATCAACCCATACATTTCAAAGCCACACCAAAAACTGACCATCTCTAAGAAATTACACCCTAGACTACCCTAGGTTAACTCAAATATACATCAGATACCTAAGTCAGTCCAGATTCCTAGTCATTCACACAACCATACCCACACTCATAATTACAAGATACATACACTATATAAATATTATATATATCCAGTCACCCTATACATAATAACCTAAGATTTTGGACCCTTTGAATTACTATCATCTCCAAAATATTATGCCACGCGCAACACTGAATACAACACAAAAATAAAACAAACTAAAATATATTAAAATTACATTAATAATATACTCACTAGTAGATAAAAATATAATAATAAATTTAAATAATTTTATATTATTATTTTCCTTTATTAATATTTTAAAAAATATTCCTTTTGAAGTACCATTTAAAAGAAAGGGCATTGCATTTTTAATAAAATAAATTGATGATAGTTAAATATTTATTATAATATTTAATATCTAGATTTATAAACTAATATATAAATATTTAATTAATGAAAAATCAATATAAAATAATATTTAAAGCATTTGTAGTTTAGAAGTGTTTTTTTAAGAAATCATTCTACTTTTATATATTGTACTTTTATTTAAAATATAATATATAAATTTTAGAATTTTAACTTGAAAAAAACTCACAATTTGTTTATTAAACATGTCAATATTAACATAGTATGAACTTTTTATATTTTTCTAAGAAATATTGATTTTTAGGTGAATAGTGGATAATACCATTTTTTAAAATGAAATGACTTTTATAACATTATTATTATATGAGTTTGAATTGTAATTATATGAATAATTTTTATAATAAAAAATATTTAGTTTATAAGAAACTTAAAAATTTTAAAAATGTTTTTTTGAATTTATAATCATATATTATACATTTTATAACATATGTTATATTTTTCAAAAATAATGTTTTAAATAAATTATATATGTAGTATTTAAAAATTAATTTTCTTAAATTTTATAAAATTAATATAATAAAACGAATTTAAATTTTAAAATAATTATTTCCAAATTATTTAATATGTATTATATTATTTTAAATTATAAAATATAAACTACTTTGGTAAACATTGGATACCATGATAAAAAAAGGGGTAAAAAGGTTTTATCAAGAGATGAAAGGCCACAAACATGTTTAAAAATGTATGGTAATGGGTGTTTGAGCCCCTGATCAACCTTATTACTAAGCCTCTCCATTATTTAAAAATTGTTGAGCCATATTCCTTGAGTGTGACATCCCATTTTTGAAAAGGATTGCGTAGGTATAAAAATGTCATCTCTTTTAACATTTAAAAGGAGAACTCCTATAATCAATTTCCCTCACATTAAAACCACCAAATATCATCCCAAACTATGAAAAAAATATCCCAATGACACTTATCCACCTTAAATATTTTAATTTCTTCTAAAAATACAATCCCTCGATGTCATAACCCCCTTCACAGATGAGATAATCCAATAAGTGATGTATAAATTTCTAGTTTCTCTTTTCTCATTTCTATTTCTTTTGGTAAAATATATATTTTTAATATTCCATTAAATCATATAAAAATGATAAAAATATTATCATTAATATAGTAGTATGTTATTATAATTATGGATCAAGTAGTAATCGCATTTTCCATTTATTTTAAGAAAAACAAAAATCACCATTCATGTGTTGTGCGGACAACCACCTCCACTACACAATGTGTTTAATTTTAATTCACCTTCTTTCAAGGATGGTCATGAGAATGTGTTTAATGGGTAAATTTAATTTTTCTTAAATTATAAATTTCCTTAAAAGACAAATTTTTTCATCAAATTAAAAATATGATCAATAGACAAAAATTATAAACTTAATCATCCAAAGAGAATTCTAAGAAAAAAATGACTTCATATTACTAAAAAAATCATATATGTTATTTTTCCTTTTAATTACTTATAATTTTAATATATCACACTTATAAACACTAAATAAGATCATTATTCTTCTTTTATAATGATATTGCATCTAAACCACCACATAATCATCTAGCAAACATGGTATGTTCATGTTTGGGTCAGTTTAACAACTAATTTGAGCAATACTATTAATTTCTATCATGAATGACTATGATAACTTAATTATTGGTATAATATGATAAAAATATTTAAATAATTATTTTTATTTAGATTTTGAATTCTAACATTTTTATTAAAATCATTAATTAATAAAACACCATTCTTTCTTTAAGAATCATCAAAACAAGCTAATCTCGAAATTCATTTTCAATGATCGTAACCAAAAATAACACAAAATGAAATTATAAAATTATAAAAAAAATTATAAAAAAATTAAATTATAGCTCCTTTTCTGATATGGAAATGATAAATTTTGGGAGAATATTGAAGAAAAATACCGTTATTATGAAATGAGTTCAAAATGATCAAGATTACTCACACCTGATATTGAAAATAAATAATGAATAAATAATATACATGTAGAGAATAATTATAAATAAATTATATAAAGTTTTATAAAAAATAAAATGGTTCTAAAATTGTTAATTATGATATTTTTTTATACATTGGGTTAGAGAACACTGATACTGATCATGAATTAAAGTAAGGGTTTTTCTTGGTCTCAATTATGATTTTTTGAGACACGTTACATGCCATGCATCATGTATCCTTTGTATGGTTTTATAATGGTTTAATATCCCATGGATGTTATATAATTTAATTCATTTTAATTCTTATGACACACTATTTGAAATCAATTTCATTTCTTAGAATTTATATTGACTCATCTGTTACCCTAGTTGTAAGAGTTTTTGGAAACTAAATTTATATTCATTGTGTTTTGATCATTATCTTGAACTGATTTCATTGGGTACATTGTTAAATTTTATAATATTATTAGTAATTCTATCATTTGTTAAATTTTTACCACTTAAAAACATTTAAAAAATATCATGACTCGTGTAGTATGTTGCTTATAAGGAATATCGATTACACAAATCTTCTTTCCTTGAGCTAAAATATTTCATCTTGAACTTATCTTTCCCATGATTGGATTCTCCCACCAAAATATTTTATTACATGGTATTTAATATTGCTCTTTGTGGAAAATAATTTTTAATACAAAAATTGATTTATTATTCTTTTTACAATGTGGCTTTTCAACGAAATAAATTTTATTAAATTAAAAATTTTCCTTTAATAATCAAATGTTTTATCTTTGGCTCCATAATTACTACAAAAAAAATTTATTTCATTTTCAAGTCTCAATTATTGGAGATTCATTTTTAAAATAAATGTTCTAAAACTATTTCACTTCACCTATTCAAAAGATAATTTTGAAACTGACTTATAAGTTTTTATTTTATGTCAATGATAAAAATGTTTTATAAAAGATCTTTTATGGTTTCACCTCTATTTTACTTTTCATAATCAAAATTATTTACACAAATGGAATTTATTGTACATGGTTTTTTATTTAATAATTATATATATTTTTATAATTTGGAGGATTCAAATAATGGTATCAAACAATTCAATTATTGATCCATTCTTGTGTGATATCATTTTAATAATTCTTTTGAAAGGATGTTGTTTAATTATGTCAACATACTTCAAAGATTTTTTTTAGATTGGGGATATGTTTTTATGCAATATATACCTTATGTATCTAGATAAAATTTTTAATGTTATTTTATGCCAAATATATGTTTCATCACTTTTTTTCCTAACCATCCACTATGAATAGTCATAAATGTTCTTCCAATCCCTTTACATTTTGAATTACTTGTTCTATATTTCTTTCATTGTAGGGTGTTCACCTAAATTACATACATTTATTTATTGGAGAAATTATTAAATTAATTGTATACCCTTTATCAATACAGTGTAAATACCATATTCTTTATTATCTTGATGAATGGTATTTACGTAGAAAGTTACTTAATGTCAATGGACATTCATTTTCTATCTATGGTTTCTTTATGCTATAAAAATTGAATGAATTCATTTCAAAGTTTTTTGAAACCAACATTATTTCCATTTTTTCTTTATGATGTTATGAGTGAAATATTTTTCAAGTGGAAAATATATTTATGGATAATTATGGGTGGGGTCCAATATATCCCTCTGATGCATTTGTTTAAGTTTTTATATAATGATATGAGAATTCCTGAGTAAATTATAATTGATCATAAGAATATGAAATTATGGAGTGTTTAATGAAAGTAATGTTCCCTATACTAATTTATATGCCATATTTCTAAGGTATAACGATGTTATTCTCTCACGAATCAATTTTATTGGTTAATGTAACAAAAATATTTTTAGTCATGAATTTTAACTTATGTCATGATTTATGATCTATGATTTATCGGGTATAACATTATAATACATCATGATTATATCCATATACTCATCTTATACTCAATTATGATATTTCATTATAGTTTCCTAGATTTACCCTTTCTAAGAATCTAATCTCACTCATTTCTTATGTATCTATTTAACTATTATATGAAGATGATTATAACATATTAGAATATTAGAATGGTGTATAGTATGGTTCAATTATGGATAATTGTTCATAAGTTTTTTAAAATATGTTTCATGAGTAACTATTCATAAAAGAAACTAAACCTAAAGGTTCTCCAAGTAATGCAAAATAATTATGTGGTGTAATACTAATGTGATGTTTGTGAAAGTTTAACATTGATCATATCACTTATTAACAAAGTTAATTTATAAAATTATGATATTTTAATAATGGGCCAAGGAGTTTAGGCTTGGGGATCCTAACTCTACCTCTTAATATAGGGCCTTTCTCATCAAATATCATGCCTTGATTCAATCACGAATGGCTGAAATTGAAAAACTAGAGAAAATACCTAAAATATAAATTTTATTTGAAACTTTTTATATTGAGAAAAAATAAAAAATGATATCTAATATTACTATATCAGGTTTATACATACATATAGAGACCACCTATGAAAAATTAAATGTAATATGACTGAGAATCAGGCATGATCCCTCTTTTGAAGAAGAGAGAATGAAGGGATAGACTATGGAAACCCCCATATAGGAAAATACTCAAATGAATCCAATACATAATTTTTAAAATATTAATTAAATTAATTAATTAAATTTAAAAACAACCCTTCTCAGGAGAACCACTATGGAATGGACCTTTTTCTCATATAATATTAACTTGGCCCAAGTCCATGTAGTGGAATCATCCACCCCATATTGAAATAACAACCCTCACCAAGGTAGAACCAAAAACATAACTCCCCTACATAAGGTCTAATTATTCCCTTAACAATGTAGTTCATCTCACTGTGGCCCTCATCATGATGTAACCCTCTTTGTTATTGTGTGATCCACTAGAAACCCCAAAATTAAATATAACACAATAATATTTAACTCTTATGTGCCACAAACCGCACCAAAAATCCCTTGGATGAGGCATGCAACTCAACTAGCCTAAACTTTATAACTTTAAAAACTACCCATCAGGTCATGGTTTCCTCAGCTATGAAGTGTCCAACATCACACACTGAATTTTTGTCTTGTGTAACCCCTCACCACACCACAATTCCCCAATTCTACATTGTGATTTCTGCCTATTGCTAAATGTTCCCTCTCATCCCAGGATAAGATCCCAAGACCTGACTTTCCACTAACACTGACACCACCAACACCATGATTGGACCCAAATATTAATTTTCAACCTATGATCAAACCCAAATTACTAGACCTAAATGTCGGACCATTAAACCATGTGTGACAAATCCAATTCTAAATTGGGTACCTTAAAACACCTTGCCTAACTAGCCTACCAAAGGGCAAAATTTCCTTGTGAGGCCCCTTTTAAGTACCTTTTTACCATAAAAAAATTTCTAAAAATCAAAGAAAATATTTTTTATTTGAGGTATTGATATTGAATTAGAAATATTTTAATGTTATTTTAAACAATTAAAATATCCACCAAGTAGAAATTTATCTTATTTAATTACAGTTATTAAATTTAATACCTATTAAATAATCATGAGCTAAAATTGAGCCTGTGCATATTTGGTTTATTTTTTATTTAATTTTAATTATTGAATTAATGAATTTTTGAAATAATTAATTATTGAATAATATTATTTGATGATATGCTCATCATACCTGACTCTTTATAGAGTATAAGGATCAGTGTGTCTGCATGTTAGCTATAAAACATAATCCTTTATTCTAATTTCCCACCACAAGTAAGTGTAAATTATTAATATTGGAGATGTTTGTGATGAAAGATGGTGTGAAACCAAATATGAAAAATACATGGTATATGGATGGGTATTGTAATTTGAGTTGATAACTGACTCAATAAATTCTCTTATAGGGTGTTAGTTGATTTATCATCCATATAATCGATCAACCATTAGTTAATATCTCATGATCATATATTTGTTTTCATGCATGGTAACTTATTTTTTGAATTCATAATTTATTTGTGATCACATATAATAGTTAACAGGCATGTGTAGATAAAATCAATAAATTCATGATGAATGTTTTATATTTATTTGTGGTTAAATTTGTGTGTGTGATCCTATAATAATAAGAATTATATATATAATTAGATTTTGTTCAAAAATTTAAAAAATTATTAAAAAATACTTCAAATAAAATATAAAGTTGTAAACTCTTTCCTAACTTATGTTAGAATAAAACCATAGTTTATGTTGTTCATAAACCATAGTGAGGGTGCATCATTTTATCAATGAGTTATAATAAGAGTGGTAGGTTTACTAAACTAATATTATAATCAAATATATATTCAAATTTATCTTGGTTGAATTTTAGAATCTAGTGTTAATAAAATCTAATTTAAGGATTTGTAAGAGATGATACACCATGCAACATATCAAGGAAATTCAAGTAAATGTAGTTATCTAAAAATAATCTACCTTAGACACAGTGAATTTATAGTGCCACATATCATGAGATGAAGATGGGTTTGGGGATCTATTTCCACTAGAATATTCATGCCACTGAATATTCTAAATCCAATGGTTGTAGTCTATTGATATTTGAAAAATATATTGAGATAAATCTGTGATTAATATATCTATAATGTCTAAAAAAATTCTAATCAATATAAAATTACTAATCTACAAAGTTTTATTTTGTAGAAAATTTGAAAATGATATTGTGAATTCACTATGATGAATATTAGACAATGAACATGTCCTAACTGACACAAATTTACAAGATTAGTATAGGTGATATCATGTAATTATATTATATGAAAGAATATCATTTATTCCATAGTCCCATTTACTTAACGTCTATCCTTTGAAATAAAGTGAGGGTGAAAATGAACCTTACAAGAAAATCATGGATGATTACTATGATGTTTACATCATAATTTTATCATCAATGCCCAGTGATTACTGAAAGAAACCTGAGTACATGGATGGTTACACAATTTCATCTCATATATAACATATTTTTATGAAATGGAAGCAAGAAACAAATTAAATTATCATTACAATGAATATGTGTTAATTAAAATACGGGATCTAGGATGGTCCTCATTTTCTCAAGCTGATAGAGTAGATTGATTGATTAGAAAAATTAGGATTCGAGTTGAATATTTATCTATTAATATATCTCATTATATCATATTTATCAAATAGATACTCCAATATCATTAAGAATTATAAAATTAACAATGTGTATAATTTACTTAAATGTCTTTTTTGGATGTAGAATGGTAGTGCTCCTCAAGGTTTATGGCATGGTCTTAACCTCCCTCATTTTCAGATGTTATAATTCATATCACTACACTTATATTCCATGCCTTAACATTGAATCATGATTCCCATTAGGGGTTAAGGGGAGTTCCTTTCACTCATATAAATACCATTTAGGAACTTTCCCTATAAAAGAGACCTTTTCTAGAGATGAAAAGTGATCTCTGGGGGAAACCAATCCACAAGTGATTAGAAGTGGATAATATCTTGTAAAGAGGGGTTAGATGAATTTTTTGATTGTATTAGAGAATATGGTGAATGTTCAAACCTCTCGATAAACACTTATAGGGATATTATTTGATACAAAATTCAAAAACTTATTAAATTTTTGGGATGGGCTTAATCTTCCTTTAGATTGGCTTACGGTAACTATGCCATGACCCTAATAGTTCACATAATGATGTTGTACCAAGTCTCACATGAAAAAATGGGATGTTCCATTAACTAATATAAATATCATATGGGTACACTCCCCTTTAAAAAATCTTTTTTATAGATGGGAAAAGACCCATAGGGAAAACAAAGACATGAAGTGGTGAGTCAAGGTGTACAATATCTTGTATGGAGGGGTAGAAGGACTTACTGGATAATTTTTTAACCTAATGTCCCAATAAACACCCTGATATAAGGGGTATATTATAGTAACATGAAATTATTTATTTTCTTAAATTCAATTAGTTTTTATCTTCACATTTGTAAGTACACGAAAGATCTTTCATGATGATCACACATAGGTAACAACCATATGTTTGAAATTATATAAGCATGGACATAGTGATTTTTAACTTGGTTCCCAAAAATTGGGATACATCCTAGGATTATATATCAACATTTTTTTGATATAAAAATTATCTCCCCAATTATAATTTTACTGGGTAGTTAAAAGTTATCTCACCAACTGCAAAATAATTCTGAGAATTCCATCTATTTAAATTCTCAATAAATCAATAATAAGGGCACTACATCCTACCTCATGGTGTGACAGTTCAGTTTCTCCTATAAATTTGTTCAATTTATAGATGTATTGTGATATTATTATGTGTTTTATGGAATATACCGGATTTGTGTTGATAAATGTCTCAAAACTTAAAAAACATGGCCATGTAGCCTTCTTTAAGCAGGAAATCATAGTGTTTCCTCTTTAATAATATTTAATGTCTGATCCTATAATTTCGCAACCCTTATTCCCTCTTATGGATGGTCTAGAATTGTATGAACCATAGAATACACCTAAACATATTTCATGGAATGATTTATGTGTTACGACATGGCCCACTATTGCTCCCAAATTTTTACAAACACTAGTGAAGAAAACATTTTTTATGGTGGTTACTTTATATTTTTTACATCTTCTTTTGGCTGACGTTATTACAGGATACATTATAAATATTGTTTTTTATGGTGGTTATTTTAAAAATGATGTAAAAACCAATAATCTGAAGCATTTTTCACATCGGTTAATCAAAAACTGACGTGGAAAATGCTTCAGAGTCGTGATTTATTATGGAAATTTTTAAATAACGGATGTGGTATTGACTTTTTCACGTCTATTCTAGAATAACCGACCTAATAAATTGTGCCTCCGAAGAGTTTATCACATTGGTTATGTTCATAACCGACGTTATAAACTAACCTTCCAAGCGTTTTTCACATCGGTAAAATAATAACTGACGTGAAAAAATATATACTACATCGATTATTAAATAACCAACACAAAAACCTTTTTCTTTCCATTTATTACATCGGTTATCAAATAACCAACCTAAAAACCCATTCCCATGCATTTATTACGTCATTTTTCAAATAACTGACGTTAAAACCCACAAAAATGCATTTTTTACATCGGTTATAAAATAACCAAAGTAAAAACAAATTTTTTAAAATAAAACTGTTCAACCACAACTATGCCCTGCAAAAGAAAACATGAAATAGACCAAAAACAGAACAAAACTAGACCAAAACCATCCCACCCCACTGGACAGCCCTCCCACACCCCTGGAACTCCCCATGGAACCCCCCCCCCCCCACCCCTGGACACACCACCCCACCCCACCCTCCTGGATAGCCCCCCATCCTCCTAGACACCCTCCCACCCCCATGGACACCCCTCCCACACACACACAAACTCCCCTGGACAGCCCTCCGACCCTCCTGGACACCCTCCCACCCCCCATGGACACCCTGGACACCCCCACCCCCACCCCACACCACTAGACAACCCCCCACTCCCCTGAAACCCCCCCACCCCACTGGGCACCCCCACCCCCCACACCCGTTGAAAATCACCAGATAGCCCCCCATCCTCTTGGACAACCCCCACCCACCTGGACACCCTCCCACCCCCATGGACACCCTGGACACCCCCTCCCCACTGGACAACCCTCCCACACCCCTAACCCCCCCCCCCCTTCTAGACATCCCCCACTCCCTCAGACATCCCTCCACCCTCCAGGACACCCTCCCACACCCATGAACATCCCACCCCATTGGATAGCCCTCCCACACCCCTGGAACCCCCCCCCCCCCCCACCCCTCCTTGACAACCCCCCACTCCCCTGGATAGCCCTCCCAGTCACATGGACACCCTCCCACCCCCATGGACACCCTTGACACCCCCACCCCACTGGACAACCCTCTCACACCCCCTGAACCCTCCCCCCCACCCACCCCATTAGACACCCCACACACACACAAACCCGTGGACACCCTCTAGACAGCCCCCACCCTCTTGGACAGCCCTCCACCCTCCTGGACACCCTCCCACCCCCACGGACACCCCAGACACCCCAAACCACTAGAAACCTCTCCCATACCCCTAGAACCCCCCTCCCCCACCCCCGCCCCACTGGACACCCCCACACCCCTGGACCCCTCCTAGACAGCCCCCCACTCCCCTGGACATCCCTCCACCATCCTAGACACCCTCCCACCCTCATGGATACCCTCGACACCCCCACCCCAATGTACAGCCCGCCCACACCCCTGGACCCCCCCCCCCCACCCCACTGGACACCCCCACCCCTCTTGGGCATCCCCCACTCCCCTCGACAGCCCTCCCACCCTCTTAGACACCCTCCCATCCTAATGGACACCCTGGACTACCCCCAACCCACTGGAAAGCTCTCCCACCCCCCTAGAACCCCCCCCCCCCCCATTGGACACCCCCTGGACAGCCCCCCGCCCTCTTGGACACCCTACCACCCCCATTGGACACCCGCGAACACCCTCACACCCCACTGGACAGCCCTCCCACACCCTTAGACCCCCACCCCCACCCCACCCCACTGGACACCCCCACTCCCCTGGACATCCCCCCACTCCCCTGGACAACCCTCCCACCCTCTTTGACACCCTATCACCCCCATGGAAACAACCCACCCCACTGGACAACCCTCCTACACACCCAAAACCCCCACCCCACCCCAACCCACTGGACACCTTCCACACCCCTGGACACCCCCACCCTCCTGGACAACCCCCACCCTCCTTGACACCTTCCGACCCCCATAGACACCATCCCACAGAACATCCCTTCCACACCCCTGAACCCCCCCCCCCGGATAGCCCCCACTCCCCTATACAGCCCTCCACCCTCTTAGACACCCTCCCACTGCCATGGACACCCTGGAAACCCCCCACCGCACTGGAGAGCCTGCCCAAACCCCTAGAACCCCCCCCCCCCCCAACCCCAGTGGACACCCCCACCCCTCCTTGACAGCCCCCCACTCCCCTGGATAGCCCACCCACCCTCCTGAACACCCTCCCACCCTCATGGACACCTTGGATACCCCCACCCCACTGGAAAACCCTCCCACACCCCTGACCCCCCCCCCCCACACACACACACACATGGACACCCCCTGAACAGCCCCCTCCCAACCCTCCTATACAACCCCCACCCTCTGGGACAACCTTTCACCCCCATGTAAACCCCCCACCTCACTGGACAACCCTCCCACACCCTTGGAACACCCCCCACCCCAACCCACTGGACACCCCCACACCCCTGGATAGCCCCCCCCCCCCCCCCCCGACCCCTCTTGGACAGCCCCCCACTATCCGAGACATCCCTCCCACCCTCTTGGACACCCTCTCACCCATATAGACACCCTGGACACCCCCACCCCACTGGACAGCCCTCCCACACCCCTGAACACCCCCCCCCCCCAACCACCCCATTTAACACCCCCCGCACCCCTGGAAAACCCCTGGACACCCCCCCCCCCCCGCTCCACTCCTAGACTACCCCCACCCTTCTGGACACCCTCCCACCCCCATGGACACCCTAGACAACCCCCACAGCACTGGACAACCCTCCCACACCCCTGGAAACCCCCTACCCCCACCCCCACACCCCCTAGATACCCCCTGGACACCCCCACCCCTCTTGTACAGCCCCCCACTCCCCTAGATAACCCTACCACCCTCCTGGACACTCTCCCACCCCCATAAGGACCCTGAACCCCCCCCCCCCCCACCCACCCACCCACCCAACTGGAAATCCCCCCCCCCCACACCCCTGGAAACCCCCACCCCCCTGGACACCCCCCCACACCCCTGGGCACACCCTGGACACCCCACCCCCACCTTTCTGGAGATCCCCCAGCCTCCTGGACACCCTCCCACCCCCATGGACACCCCGGACACCCCCCCCCCCTCACCCACGGACAACCCTCCCACACCCCCTAAAATCCCCCCCCCCCACTAGACACCCCACACACCCCTATAGACCCCCATGACACCCCCTCCCCCCTCCTAATAAATAGACCCCAACTCCCCTGGACAACACTCTCAGCCTCCTGGACATCTTCCCACCCCCATGGACACCATGGACACCCCCCCCCCACACACACTGGACAACCCTCCCACACCCCTGGAAGCCTAGCCACCCCACTAGACACACCCCCACACCCATGTAAACCCTCTGGACAGCCCTCCCACCCTCCTGAACACCCTCCCACCCCCATGGACACCCTGGACACCCCCCTCCCCCACATCCCTAGACACCCCCCAGACTAGAATCAATACCAGAAATACCATCAGAACTAGACCAAAACAAGAAGTAGACCAAAATTAAAAATTCACATATATAACATTCAAAACTAACAATTTCAACTTAAAAACCTAAATCCAACCTAAATGGATAAAAAATACAAAATTATAATGACAATATTCAAAATTACATTTTACACTACAAACAAACTAAAATCCAATCAAAACTGTAAAATAATTTGACTATTCCACTTATAAGTGTTTGAAATCTTTAGAACTATAGGGTTGAGGGTCATAAAATGGCTACAAAGTAAAAGGATATTAGTTAACATGTATAATGAATAAATAAAATGAAATATTATGGAAAAGTTTAAAAGTGAATCATATCAGGTCAAAGTGACCAAGTGTTCCAATTGTAATTATTTCATACATAAATCTTAACATATAATATCTGCATTCGACGACGCCTTTTTGTTCATGACAATTCTATTTAAATGAGTGTAAATTCAAAATATTATTTTTATGTAAAACATTAAAAAGTAAAAATTATAAATGGATATTTACCTTTACTTTTACATATTTCATCTTGGAAGTTATTTTCTTTGTGTTTTTTCAAAAGTAGACCCATCCCCTGTTAGAAAATAATAAAAATGGGATAGATTTAATTTCATTAAAATATATACAACTATTAAGAAATTGAATCTTACTTTTCCAACATATTCTTAATATATTCCCACACATCTCCATGGATAGAGCATATCCAATAAAGTGGTTTCTCCATTGGAAAAAAAACACCGAACATCCAATGATCACTAATAAAAGAAAATTTAAGTTTAGTGGTTTTTTGTGATAAAAGATAATTAACTCTTTTCTAGAGATATGTTTCATAACTCTCACAAAAAGGCATCATCCAACACTGTGTGATTATATTCTGTTCAAATCTTTCAGCAATATAAAGCATTCTTTGTTCCTCGTCCAATGAATTTGCTTCGGGGGAAATCAAATGTGGGTCCATGAATCCATATACATCTATCCTCTCATTCTTCTTACACATTTTATAAAGATACCTAATACAAAATAGACCTAAGTATACATTTTTAATAGATATAACACAGTGAAAAGGAGTTAAGACTTACATGGGAAAAAAATTCACCATTTTTATGCCCAACTTATCTCCAGTTACAAGCTCCATGATATCATTTTTTAGAATACCCACATTTATTACACGCCTACAAACATGATCTTACATTGGAAACTCCTAATGATCCACCAACAAATTTGAATTTCTTGACAATCTGTCAAGACTACTAGAATATGTCTCTGATGTCATATAAATTTGTCTTGTTTGTTGTTAATATAGTATTTCTTTTCCTTTGAAGTATTCCTATAAAAATAAATAGAAAAATATTTTAGTTTTGAAATTTTAAAAAAAACATTAATAAAAAAAATAGAAGATATAACATACATACCTTTATGGTAATTAGTCGCAGAAGTCTGGATGGCCAAATTAAAAAATGGCTGATACTATGTCTAACTATCATCACCTCATCTGTAGGTAATAGTACTCAAGCTGGTCTATCTATAATATCTTGTACAATGACCCTATGATGCTCTACCTATAACTGTTGATGATGAACTGTATCTCCTATCCAATATACTAGGTCATATGCAACTATATGATGTTTAGGATCATCAACATACAACTTGAAATAAGTAGGAAGCTGCGGCGGAGGAGTAGGATAAAAAATGGGGTCCGCAGGCTGAGGTGGGGAGTGGGAGCTACTGGCAGAGGTGGAGGATAAATAATGGGGTCTATAGGGGGAGGTGGAGTGGGAGCTGCTATCTGAAATTGTCTTTGCATGTCTGCAAACATAGAATGTACTGATGCTCTATTCTTTTCCTCCATCATCGTATTAATATTATGAACTTCAACCTCCAAGTATTTTTTTTAAACACCCTTAATAGAAGAAGTTGCAGAACGTGGAAACACTTTTCTTTCCGATACACGCATCAGATATCCTCATACACGACCAAGATGTTCGGGCTTTCCCAATGTTGTAGATAAAATATCTTTCCTCCCAGCAGCTGTAAATGCCCCCTATGAGCTCTACTCCTCAAGAGAATCTTGTATTAATTAATTAAACATTTCTATAATGATTCAAATTATATAAAGAATATAGTTAACATAAATAAATAAATAAAATATCTTACAATCCTCTCAGCTATGATTCTTGAATTGTCCGAAAGATATTTCTCCTTTTTGCCCATTCGAGCTCTCTTCCAGTTTTCATGTCTAGATGGAGGGGATGGATGGGAAACCTCACCAGAGCTTGATGAATCAGCTCCCAGTTTTTGTAATTTTTTCACCATAATTTGTTCTTCCAAAAATATATACCCTCCCCAAGATAAACTATGAGGGTATACATTTTTGTATTAGATCTCTTGATGATATTTCCTTGTTTTCTGTAAATTAAGAATAATAAATCATTAACAAAACATTAATAAGATCATTTATATAAGAAATCTTATAAAATTTTACATTGCCCTTACCGAAAATGAATCTTTTATTCTACTTTCAACAAACTGTGTCCATGTCTCTTCATCTATGAAAGTAGATATATATCATGGATTGTCATGGATCCTATGACCAAAAATGATATCAGATGTGAGGGCTGACCTGAAATCCCTCCATCTCCTAGAAGCCGTCGATAAGAAATTCTTCCCGACTCCTCCAGTTTCAGGAATATCAAATGTCATCTGATAAAGAAGAGGTAAAACATATTATACTAGAAACATTTAATTAATAGGAAAACAATAAAAAAATATCTTTTTAAAATCATCTCTCATAACTGAGATATTATCGCTTTGTCCACACTTCTCTAATCAGCATACAAAATGCTTACTTTTCTCTTACCCGGAGTTGATACAAAACTCTTAAAATCTTTGCATTTGGACCTCTAAGAATATCATTCTCATCAAACTCAATGACTATCCTCTGGTCCTACGTACGGGCCCGTGATAATTTTAGTAAACCTGTGCACCCATGTTTTCCAACTCTTGAACTCTTCTTTATCATTATGGGATCACATTAGGAAGATTGGGGAACATCAAGAGGAGCATGTGAATGTTTTTCCCCAGTGGTATGATCATTGTGCTCGTCTCCAGAATCATGTGGTTGATCAACTGATTGATCTATCATTATCCTTAAAATAAAAAAACAAACATTAGTTCACAAATATACAAATTCAAATACTAAAATACTAATGTAATCAAACAATGGAAAATTTACATAAGTTACATAATAGTAAACATGTTTAATATGGTAAGCATGTTAAACAACGGGAAACATGGTTAACATGGTAAACTTGGTAGTTTAATTTTCATTCAACAAATTCAATAAATATATAAGTTACATAAAGGTAAACTATGGTAAATTATGGTAAACTGTGGTAAACATGGAAAACATGGTAAACATTATAAACATGGTAGAAATTGTAGATATCGTAAATATGGTAAACTTGGTAAACATGGTCAAGTAATTTACATTCAAAAAAAATAATAGATATATAATTTACGTAGTGGTAAACATGATAAACTAAAATAATCAAAATTAAAATGAAAAAAAACTTCTTCTTTTTTGTTTTAATACGCATTTTAATAAAGAAAAAAATTACAATATCTACCATTTTATGAAAATAATAAATGTAAACAAGAAATAAACATATGTTACCTATAATATTATGAATATATAAATGGATTGTTTTCCCAAATTCCATTATCATGATCGTTCCTTATGGAACAAACCATGTCTTGAACATGCTCATCATTATGTTCTTCTAATCTTTTTATGAAAGTAGGGATCTCACATAAATCAACATCTTCATCAATTTCATCATCACCAACATATTTTTTTACCTTTTAAAACAATAGACCATTGCATATTTGTATATCAACTACATAGAAACTCTGTTTTTCAGGTGTTTTCATTATAAAAGAATCTATTGTGTCTTCCAATATATTCATATTAACAACTGTCATTCCAAATTCATAGTGTCTAACACTGTTTTTACCGATAAACCATTTGCAGTTAAAAACAGGAACATTAACTTTAAAGTAATATACCTCCCATATTTCTTCAATGACTCTATAATATGCAGTTGATGCAGAAATTGGGTTTTTGTCTTTAGAACTTGAAAAATGCATTGCTTTTGCAAACGCCAATACACCACTATTCTGAACTGCACTTCTATTGTTTTGAGCTTTCGTATGAAATATATATCCATTAATGTCATAACTGAACCATGTTACCACATTTAAACATTGACCACCCACTAACCATATTAATGTCTCTGATACATCTAATCTACCAAGCAATGTCTTTTTAAACCATGACAAAAAATGTTTTGTTCTGCTCATTCAAAATCCACATTTATTTCTTCTTTGGATGAATTTGTTTCAAATCATTAATAGGAAATGTGATATACGGTTGAGCATCAGCTATGTTATTCAAGACGTATAATTCTAAATTCTTCATCTGTTCAGCTGAAAATGATTTGACTTTCAAGCCATGAATCCTCTTTCCCTCATTATTAACTCATTCATGGTGAGATGGAGGAAAACCAATGTGTACCACCGCATACAAGTAGCTCGTACAAAACTTCACAACCTCCTCAGAGATATAATTTTAAATAATGGAGGCTTAAGGTCGATATGGATTATTGAAATACCCATTAAATATTTTCATATACCTTTCAAAATGATACATCCAACGAAGACATACAGGTCCACAATGATTTATTTTTTGAACCAGATGATTCATTAAATGCACCATTATATCAAAAAAATATGGAGAAAATACATTTTCCAATTGACAAAGTATAGAAATTGCATCCTTTTCCAAAATGTTCCAAGAATTCACATCAATCACCTTATTACCAATTGAATTGTAATAATAACACAACTTCATTATAGTCTTTCTGACATGGATGGTAAATATTACACGCAATGAAACTGGTAGAAGTTGTTGCATCATGATGTGACAATCATGAGATTTTATACCTATCAACTTCAGATCTTTCAAAGAGACAATTTTTTTACATTTGAAGAATAACCTTGTGGCACTTTGATATCATGAAGACACTGATAAAAGATAATTATCTCCCTCTTTGATAATTTATGACAAACTGGGGGGAAGAAATGTTCATCTTCCATTAGGAGTGAGAGCTAACTCCAAATGTATTCCCATTGACAGTAAGTCTAATCTTGCATTCAACACATCTTTTGTATTTCCTTTAATATATAGAACTGTTCCAATCAAACTGTCACAGATATTCTTCTCCACATGCATAACATCAATATTATGTTTCACTTCAGGATATATTCAATATGGTAGCTCAAACAATACTGACCTTTTCTTCTAAATATGTCTATCATTACCCAATTTTTGTGTCTTTCCCAATGTCACATCAAGGTTTTACACCCTCTCAAAATACTCATCAGGGGATAACGGTTTGGGAACAATATCAAATTCTTGTGAGTCATTGAATACCTTTTTTGTCTTCTAAAAGAGTGATCCATAGGCAAAAAGTTTCGATGACCCGTGTACACTGTTTTCCTCCCATGATTCAATTGACAATATTAAGTCTGTTGTTCACAAATTGGACATGCTTTATGCCCCTTAACACTGTATCCATACAAATTTCCATATGCTGGGAAGTCATTTATAGTGAACATAAGAACTGCATGCAGTTGAAAATATTTCTTTTTATATGAATCATACACCCTAATGTCATCCTCCCATAAAAGTCTCAAATCCTCAATCAATGGTGACAAGAAAACATCAATATCATTCTCAGGTTGCTTCAGACCAAAGATCATTATACTCAACATGACATATTCTAACTTCATACAAACTTCAGAAGATATGTTGTAAATTACCAAGAAAACAGGCCACGAACTATGTGTGCTACTAAGGGTTCGGTATGGATTCATTCCATCTATGCACAAACCTAGTCTGAGATTTATAATTTCATTTTCAAATATAGGATACTCCTCATCAATTTTCATCCATTGTGGACAATAAGCTGGATGATGTATTTTTTCATCACATATCTGCTCATCGGCAAGCCATGTTAAACTTTTATTTCATCATGTGAATTAGAAAATAAACATTTCAAACGATGAATTATAGGAAGATATCAAAATACCTTGGAAGGGATCTTTGTAATCTCTACAACATCTTGTGATTTTTCTTTCAACATATATCGTGATGTCCCACATTTAGGAAACTCTAACAAAAATTCAAATTCCTTCCTATATATCATACAGTCATTCAGACATGCATGCATTTTCTTGTATCCCAATCCCATCGGGCATAATGTTTTCTTGGCCATATAATGTGAATCTGGAAGATTGTTGTCTTTTGGAATAATTTCTTTCAATAATTGTAGCAACTCTGTAAACCTTCTGTCACTCCATCCTTGTTTCAACTTCAGGTTAATAAATCTTAAAACTGACAACAAAATCGTAAAATCAATACAACTAGGTTACAATGGTTTTTCAGAATCACCATATAGACGCACAACTGTCGGTTCTATCTCAATTTGTTTTTCTTCAATATCACGGATCATTTCTTCAATTCCATCTGATTTACCATCTTGCAAATCATCATCATTAGTAGATCTGACATTCTTTCTAGTTTCACTATGTCAAATCCAAGGGTTGTATCGCTGATTAAAACCATGACAAATCAGATGATCTTTGATCTCTCTACTTTTCAACTTCTTTATATTCAAACATTTTAGTAATGGAATGAAAAAAAATTCACTGCTTGGAACATTTCGTTTAAAAAATTCCAAAAAGGAACCAACACCATCCTCATATTCATTACTCATTCGATGTGTCGTAATCCAACATTGACTCATTATTACCTATAAAAATATTAAAATTATACATCTTGTTAAGATAAGAAAAATATATATTTATATGAAAAATATCATAATTTGAATGTAAAAAAATTTTGAAATATAAAACAAATCTATGTGTATTTGAAAAAAAATATTCATTAAAATAATTTTAAAAAGAAAATATAGTTAGATGTAACAGTTTTAAATCCATCTTGGATCCTTTCTTCATAAGGTACACAAAGAATATATCCAGATGCAACTGGATACCAAATTCACCCTTCCATAAAAAATATATATGAAGTGTAAATATTACAATTTGTACACATTCACTATTGAAAATTACACATATCCAAACAATTTGAAACCATTGGGATAGCCCCCAAAACCATTGGGATAGAATACCCCAATGGTTTCACACACCGTTCACATGATGGTCATTGCAATAGCCCTATACCAATGATTCTACAGGAACCGTTGGTATAGACTACCTGAAATAAAAATATTCCAACGGTTTCAATGAAATCATTGGGATATATATATATACCAAGGGTGTATCCAAGGGGGTAGGGGGCTGTCCAGGGGGTGGTGGGGGCTATCCAAGGGGGTAAGGATTGTCCACGGGGGTAGGGGCTATCCAGGGTGTCCAAGGTGGTAGGGGTGTCTAGGGGGTAGGGGTTGTCCCTATGCATTTCATTTAAATAAAAGATTTCATTTGGTGTTAGTTTGAAATATAGGAAAATGAACATAGTTTTTCTAAAAATAATCATCATGAAAACATTTAAAACCAAGCATTCAATTTTAACAAAGAGACACACCACAATTAGGGAGGATAATCAATGATGACATAATGAGGGTAATGGGTAAGCAGTATTAAAGTAACCATACCAGATAAGGCCCCCAGATTATCCTCCAAGAATAAACAAGTGTCAAAGAACATGGTAATACCTAAGAGATTAGGGGAAAATCTAGAACATATTGTAACCAAATCCATCCTTTTGGCGTGCCTGATGCAATCAAATAGCCCTAATGCACGAGAGGAACTATCCCCAAAGCAAAGCGTGTTTATACTAAGGTTCAATTAGCCAGAGCATAATCTTAAACTAGTGCAGCAAGAATTCTCGAAGAATCTACTACCAATTCTTGGTTACCATGTTATGTCTAAAATGGGGGTGATCTGACGAGTATCAAACAATCAACCATATATAAAGAATAAGTACAAGACACACATAAGCCACACACCCACAAAAATCACCCCAGAACACCACTCCAAGGAATTACCCTTGCCTCAGGGCCATCAATGCACAATGGAAGTCCCATACCAAGGACATTCCCATTCCTTTTAATAATGATAAGGCAAGAGAAACATCCAAAGAGAGTTTTCCAATGAAAACCCACTTTCTGAATGTGCCAATCGGGCCACACCCATTTGTTTAAAAGAAAAACGTTTTCAAAAGTATCCAAACACACCATTTAGGAATCCATGAAATAATGTAAACACATTTGAAAAGGAACAACATCATTTGGAAATTATAAACCGCTTATAAGGGCCAACCAGACTTTTAATCAAACACTTGTTGTGCAAGGATATGTAAAATAATTTCTCAAAATTTAATTCAATGGGAATGAATCTTGATTTAATTCAAGTAATCTTTCAAGAAATTATATATGTTTAAAAGCATCAAATCAAGGTATAAACATCAATAAATCAATGATTCATCAATTTAAAGGCCAATACATAGGGAAACCTACCTCAATCCAAGATTCCTTCAATGATGACCACTCAAAATGGCTTCAAGACGATCTAAATGAGCATGGAATACCAAGAAGAACCGTGACAAGAAAAACCCTAAATTTAGAAACAAAAAAAACAAGAACCCTATACCCATGGAACCAATAATGAGCAAGATCAACTAAGAAAAAAAAGAATAAAGAAGAAGAGGGAGAAGGAAGATATTATACGGAAAAATCACCCCCAATCTTGTAGAAACCACTTGGAATCCCCATTGGAAGAAGGTGAAAGGCATGGAGAAGATGAGGAGGATAATCCTAGGGTTTCATGTTCCAAATAGGGGAGAAAGAGGCATTTTGGTGTTAAAATTAATTAGGGGAAATGGTAAAAAATACATTTTTAAAGAACTCAAGCACTACACACGGTTAGGTTGCTCCCCCTAGACACCCCCTCCCCCTAAACCGCACCCCACCCCCTCTGGACACCCCCACCCCCTCTGGACACCCCCACCCCCTGGAAACCCCACTAGATACCACCTACCACCTTAGACAGCCCACTCACCCCCTGGACACCCCCCCCCCACCGCCAACCCAATTGGGCACCCCCGCCCCCTGGACATCCCCCCACCCCCTGGACACCCCCTACCCCCAGGACACCCCTACCCCCTTGAAAATTCCCCTCACCCCCATGACACCAACCCCACCCCCTACCCCATTGGACACCCCCTGGACACCCCCACACCCACTGGACACCCCCACCCCCTTGCAGCCCCATCACCCCCTTGGACACCCCCCACACACACACACCCCGGACACCCCCACCCCCTTTCAAAGAACCCTCACCCCCCAGGAAACTACCCCTACCACCTTGGACACCCCCTGGACACTCTCACCCCCTTGGACAGCCCCCCCCCCCCCACCCCCCTGGACACCCCCACCCCCTGGACATCCCATACCCCCTTGGACAACCCACTCACCCCCAGAACACCACCCCACCCCCTGGACACCCCCACCCCCCCTGAACACCACCCCCACCCCCACCCCCTTGCACACCTCCTAGACACCCCCATCCCCTGGACAGCCCCCTCACCCCCCTCGACACCACCCTCACCCCCTGGACACCCCTACCCCATTAGAAAGCCACCTCACCACTCTAGACATCACCCCACCCCCTTGGACACCCCCGGGACACCACCACCCCCTTGGACAGCCCCCCCCCCCCCCACCCCACCCCACCCCACCCCTCTGGATAGCCCCCCTGGATATCCCCCCACCCCTCTGAACACCCTCCCACCCTCATGGACACCTTGGATACCCCCACCCGACTGGAAAACCCTCCCACACCCCTGACCCCCCCCCACACACACACACACATTGACACACCCTAAACAGCCCCCTCCCAACCCTCCTATACAACCCCCACCCTCCGGGACAACCTTTCACCCCCATGTAAACCCCCCACCTCACTGGACAACCCTCCCACACCCTTGGAACACCCCCCACCCCAACCCACTGGACACCCCCACACCCCTGGATAGCCCCCCCCCCCCCCCCCCGACCCCTCTTGGACAGCCCCCCACTATCCTAGACATCCCTCCCACCCTCTTGGACACCCTCTCACCCATATGGACACCCTGGACACCCCCACCCCACTGGACAGCCCTCCCACACCCCTGAACACCCCCCCCAACCACCCCATTTAACACCCCTCGCACCCCTGGAAAACCCCCGGACACCCCCCCCCCCTCCACTCCTAGACTACCCTCACCCTTCTGGACACCCTCCCACCCCCATGGACACCCTAGACAACCCACACCGCACTGGACAACCCTCCCACACCCCTGGAAACCCCCTACCCCCACCCCCACACCCCCTAGATACCCCCTGGACACCCCCACCCCTCTTGTACAGCCCCCCACTCCCCTAGATAACCCTCCCACCCTCCTGGACACTCTCCCACCCCCATAAGGACTCTGAACCCCCCCACCCCACCCACCCACCCACCCAACTGGAAAGCCCCCCCACACCCCTGGAAACCCCCACCCCCCTGGACACCCCCCACACCCATGCACACACCCTGGACACCCCACCCCCACCTTTCTGGAGATCCCACAGCCTCCTGGACACCCTCCCACCCCCATGGACACCCCGGACACCCCCCCCCCTCACCCACGGACAACCCTCCCACACCCCCTAAAATCCCCCCCCCACCACCACTAGACACCCCACACACCCCTATAGACCCCCATGACACCCCCTCCCCCCTCCTCATAAATAGACCCCAACTCCCCTGGACAACACTCCCACCCTCCTGGACATCTTCCCACCCCCATGGACACCATGGACACCCCCCCCCCACTGGACAACCCTCCCACACCCCTGGAAGCCTAGCCACCCCACTAGACACACCCCCACACCCATGTAAACCCTCTGGACAGCCCTCCCACCCTCCTGAACACCCTCCCACCCCCATGGACACCCTGGACACCCCCCTCCCCCACATCCCTAGACACCCCCCAGACTAGAATCAATACCAGAAATACCATCAGAACTAGACCAAAACAAGAAGTAGACCAAAATTAAAAATTCACATATATAACATTCAAAACTAACAATTTCAACTTAAAAACCTAAATCCAACCTAAATGGATAAAAAATACAAAATTATAATGACAAAATTCAAAATTACATTTTACACTACAAACAAACTAAAATCCAATCAAAACTGTAAAATAATTTGACTATTCCACTTATAAGTGTTTGAAATCTTTAGAACTATAGGGTTGAGGGTCATAAAATGGCTACAAAGTAAAAGGATATTAGTTAACATGTATAATGAATAAATAAAATGAAATATTATAGAAAAGTTTAAAAGTGAATCATACCAGGTCAAAGTGACCAAGTGTTCCAATTGTAATTATTTCATACATAAATCTTAACATATAATATCTGCATTCGACGACGCCTTTTTGTTCATGACAATTCTATTTAAATGAGTGTAAATTCAAAATATTATTTTTATGTAAAACATTAAAAAGTAAAAATTATAAATGGATATTTACCTTTACTTGTACATATTTCATCTTGGAAGTTATTTTCTTTGTGTTTTTTCAAAAGTAGACCCATCCCCTGTTAGAAAATAATAAAAATGGGATAGATTTAATTTCATTAAAATATATACAACTATTAAGAAATTGAATCTTACTTTTCCAACATATTCTTAATATATTCCCACACATCTCCATGGATAGAGCATATCCAATAAAGTGGTTTCTCCATTGGAAAAAAACACCTAACATCCAATGATCACTAATAAAAGAAAATTTAAGTTTAGTGGTTTTTTGTGATAAAAGATAATTAACTCTTTTTGAGAGATATGTTTCATAACTCTCACAAAAAGGCATCATCCAACACTGTGTGATTATATTCTGTTCAAATCTTTCAGCAATATAAAGCATTCTTTGTTCCTCATCCAATGAATTTGCTTCGGGAGAAATCAAATGTGGGTCCATGAATCCATATACATCTATCCTCTCATTCTTCTTACACATTTTATAAAAATACCTAATACAAAATAGACCTAAGTATACATTTTTAATAGATATAACACAGTGAAAAGGCGTTAAGACTTACATGGGAAAAAAATTCACCATTTTTATGCCCAACTTATCTCCAGTTACAAGCTCCATGATATCATTTTTTAGAATACCCACATTTATTACATGTCTACAAACATGATCTTACATTGGAAACTCCTAATGATCCACCAACAAATTTGAATTTCTTGACAATCTGTCAAGACTACTAGAATATGTCTCTGATGTCATATAAATTTGTCTTGTTTATTGTTAATATAGTATTTCTTTTCCTTTGAAGTATTCCTATAAAAATAAATAGAAAAATATTTTAGTTTTGAAATTTTAAAAAAACATTAATAAAAGAATAGAAGATATAACATACATACCTTTATAGTAATTAGTCGCAGAAGTCTGGATGGCCAAATTAAAAAAATGGCTGATACTATGTCCAACTATCGTCACCTCATCTGTAGGTAATAGTACTCAAGCTGATCTATCTATAATATCTTGTACAATGACCCTATGATGCTCTACCTATAACTGTTGATGATGAACTGTATCTCCTATCCAATATACTAGGTCATATGCAACTATATGATGTTTAGGATCATCAACATACAACTTGAAATAAGTAGGAAGCTGCGGCGGAGGAGTAGGATAAAAAATGGGGTCCGCAGGCTGAGGTGGGGGAGTGGGAGCTACTGGCAGAGGTGGAGGATAAATAATGGGGTCTATAGGGGGAGGTGGAGGAGTGGGAGCTGCTATCTGAAATTGTCTTTGCATGTCTGCAAACATAGAATGTACTGATGCTCTATTCTTTTCCTCCATCATCGTATTAATATTATGAACTTCAACCTCCAAGTATTTTTTTTAAACACCCTTAATAGAAGAAGTTGCAGAACGTGGAAACACTTTTCTTTCCGATACACGCATCAGATATCCTCAAACACGACCAAGATGTTCGGGCTTTCCCAATGTTGTAGATAAAATATCTTTCCTCCCAGCAGCTGTAAATGCCCCATATGAGCTCTACTCCTCAAGAGAATCTTGTATTAATTAATTAAACATTTCTATAATGATTCAAATTATATAAAGAATATAGTTAACATAAATAAATAAATAAAATATCTTACAATCCTCTCAGCTATGATTCTTGAATTGTCCGAAAGATATTTCTCCTTTTTGCCCATTCGAGCTCTCTTCCAGTTTTCATGTCTAGATGGAGGGGATGGATGGAAAACCTCACTAGAGCTTGATGAATCAGCTCCCAGTTTTTGTAATTTTTTCACCATAATTTGTTCTTCCAAAAATATATACCCTCCCCAAGATAAACTATGAGGGTATACATTTTTGTATTAGATCTCTTGATGATATTTCCTTGTTTTCTGTAAATTAAGAATAATAAATCATTAACAAAACATTAATAAGATCATTTATATAAGAAATCTTATAAAATTTTACATTGCCCTTACCGAAAATGAATATTTTCTTCTACTTTCAACAAACTGTGTCCATGTCTCTTCATCTATGAAAGTAGATATATATCATGGATTGTCATGGCTCCTATGACCAAAAATGATATCAGATGTGAGGGCTGACCTGAAATCCCCCCATCTCCTAGAAGCCATCGATAAGAAATTCTTCCTGACTCCTCCAGTTTCAGAAATATCAAATGTCATCTGATAAATAAGAGGTAAAACATATTATACTAGAAACATTTAATTAATAGGAAAACAATAAAAAAATATCTTTTTAAAATCATCTCCCATAACTGAGATATTATCGCTTTGTCCACACTTTTCTAACCAGCATACAAAATGCTTACTTTTCTCTTACCCAGAGTTGATACAAAACTCTTAAAATCTTTTGCATTTGGACCTCTAAGAATATCATTCTCATCAAACTCAATGACTATCCTCTGGTCCTACGTACAAGCCCGTGATAATTTTGGTAAACCTGTGCACCCATGTTTTCCAACTCTTGAACTCTTCTTTATCATTATGGGATCACATTAGGAAGATTGGGGAACATCAAGGGGAGCATGTGAATGTTTTTCCCCAGTGGTATGATCATTGTGCTCATCTCCAGAATCATGTGGTTGATCAACTGATTGATCTATCATTATCCTTAAAATAAAAAAACAAACATTAGTTCACAAATATACAAATTCAAATACTAAAATACTAATGTAATCAAACAATGGAAAATTTACATAAGTTACATAATAGTAAACATGTTTAATATGGTAAGCATGTTAAACAACGGGAAACATGGTTAACATGGTAAACTTGGTAGTTTAATTTTCATTCAACAAATTCAATAAATATATAAGTTACATAATGGTAAACTATGGTAAATTATGGTAAACTATGGTAAACATTGAAAACATGGTAAACATTATAAACATGGTAGAAATTGTAGACATCGTAAATATGGTAAACTTGGTAAACATGGTCAAGTAATTTACATTCAAAAAAAATAATAGATATATAATTTACGTAGTGGTAAACATGATAAACTAAAATAATCAAAATTAAAATGAAAAAAACTTCTACTTATTTGTTTTAATAGGCATTTTAATAAAGAAAAAAATTACAATATCTACCATTTTATGAAAATAATAAATGTAAACAAGAAATAAACATATGTTACCTATAATATTATGAATATATAAATGGATTGTTTTCCCAAATTCCATTATCATGATCGTTCCTTATGGCACAAACCATGTCTTGAACATGCTCATCATTATGTTCTTCTAATCTTTTTATGAAAGTAGGGATCTCACATAAATCAACATCTTCATCAATTTCATCATCACCAACATATTTTTTTTTACCTTTTAAAACAATAGACCATTGCATATCTGTATATCAACTACATAGAAACTCTATTTTTCAGGTGTTTTCATTATAAAAGAATCTATTGTGTCTTCCAATATATTCATATTAACAACTGTCATTCCAAATTCATAGTGTCTAACACTGTTTTTACCGATAAACCATTTGCAGTTAAAAACAGGAACTTTAATTTTAAAATAATATACCTCTCATATTTCTTCAATGACTCTATAATATGCAGTTGATGCAGAAATTGGGTTTTTGTCTTTAGAACTTGAAAAATGCATTGCTTTTGCAAACGCCAATACACCACTATTCTGAACTGCACATCTATTGTTTTGAGCTTTCGTATGAAATATATATCCATTAATGTCATAACTGAACCATGTTATCACATTTAAACATTGATCACCCACTAACCATATTAATGTCTCTGATACATCTAATCTACCAAGCAATGTCTTTTTAAACCATGACAAAAAATGTTTTGTTCTGCTCATTCAAAATCCACATTTCTTTCTTCTTTGGATGAATTTGTTTCAAATCATTAATAGGAAATGTGATATACGGTTGAGCATCAGCTATGTTATTCAAGACGTATAATTCTAAATTCTTCATCTGTTCAGCTGAAAATGATTTGACTTTCAAGCCATGAATCCTCTTTCCCTCATTATTAACTCATTCATGGTGAGATGGAGGAAAACCAATGTGTACCACCGCATACAAGTAGCTCGTACAAAACTTCACAACCTCCTCAGAGATATAATTTTAAATAATGGAGGCTTAAGGTCGATATGGATTATTGAAATACCCATTAAATATTTTCATATACCTTTCAAAATGATACATCCAACGAAGACATACAGGTCCACAATGATTTATTTTTTGAACCAGATGATTCATTAAATGCACCATTATATCAAAAAAATGTGGAGAAAATACATTTTCCAATTGACAAAGTATAGAAATTGCATCCTTTTCCAAAATGTTCCAAGAATTCACATCAATCACCTTATTACCAATTGAATTGTAATAATAACACAACTTCATTATAGTCTTTCTGACATGGATGGGAAATATTCCACGCAATGAAACTGGTAGAAGTTGTTGCATCATGATGTGACAATCATGAGATTTTATACCTATCAACTTCAGATCTTTCAAAGAGACATTTTTTTTACATTTGAAGAATAACCTTGTGGCACTTTGATATCATGAAGACACTGATAAAAGATAATTATCTGCCTCTTTAATAATTTATGACAAACTGGGGGAAGAAATGTTCATCTTCCATTAGGAGTGAGAGCCAACTCCAAATGTATTCCCATTGACAGTAAGTCTAATCTTGCATTCAACCCATCTTTTGTATTTCCTTTAATATATAGAACTGTTCCAATCAAACTGTCACAGATATTCTTCTCCACATGCATAACATCAATATTATGTTTCACTTCAGGATATATTCAATATGGTAGCTCAAACAATACTGACCTTTTCTTCCAAATATGTCTATCATTACCCAATTTTTGTGTCTTTCCCAATGTCACATCAAGGTTTTACACCCTCTCAAAATACTCATCAGGGGATAACGGTTTGGGAACAATATCAAATTCTTGTGAGCCATTGAATACCTTTTTTGTCTTCTAAAAGAGTGATCCATAGGCAAAAAGTTTCGATGACCCATGTACACTGTTTTCCCCCAATGATTCAATTGACAATATTAAGTCTGTTGTTCACAAATTGGACATGCTTTATGCCCCTTAACACTGTATCCATACAAATTTCCATATGCTGTGAAGTCATTTATAGTGAACATAAGAACTGCATGCAGTTGAAAATATTTCTTTTTATATGAATCATACACTCTAATGTCATCCTCCCATAAAAGTCTCAAATCCTCAATCAATGGTGACAAGAAAACATCAATATCATTCTCAGGTTGCTTCAGACCAAAGATCATTATACTCAACATGAAATATTCTAACTTCATACAAACTTCAGAAGATATGTTGTAAATTACCAAGAAAACAGGCCACGAACTATGTGTGCTACTAAGGGTTCGATATGGATTCATTCCATCTATGCACAAACCTAGTCTGAGATTTATAATTTCATTTTCAAATATAGGATATTACTCATCAATTTTCATCCATTGTGGACAATAAGCTGGATGATGTATTTTTTCATCACATATCTGCTCATCGGCAAGCCATCTTAATCTTTTTTTTTTCATCATGTGAATTAGAAAATAAACATTTCAAACGATGAATTATAGGAATATATCAAAATACCTTGGAAGGGATCTTTGTAATCTCTACAACATCTTGTGATTTTTCTTTCAACATATACCGTGATGTCCCACATTTAGGAAACTCTAACAAAAATTCAAATTCCTTCCTATATATCATACAGTCATTCAGACATGCATGTATTTACTTGTATCCCAATCCCATCGGGCATAATGCTTTCTTGGCCATATAATGTGAATTTGGAAGATTGTTGTCTTTTGAAATAATTTCTTTCAATAATTGTAGCAACTCTGTAAACCTTCTGTCACTCCATCCTTGTTTCAACTTCAGGTTAATAAATCTTAAAACTGACAACAAAATCATAAAATCAGTACAACTAGGTTACAATGGTTTTTCAGAATCACCATATAGACGCACAATTGTCAGTTCTATCTCAATTTGTTTTTCTTCAATATCACGAATCATTTCTTCAATTCCATCTGATTTACCATCTTGCAAATCATCATCATTAGTAGATCTGACATTCTTTCTAGTTTCACTATGCCAAATCCAAGGGTTGTATCGCTGATTAAAACCATGACAAATCAGATGATCTTTGATCTCTCTACTTTTCAACTTCTTCATATTCAAACATTTTAGTAATGGAATGAAAAAAAATTCACTGCTTAGAACATTTCGTTTAGAAAATTCCAAAAAGGAACCAACACCATCCTCATATTCATTACTCATTCGATGTGTCGTAATCCAACATTGACTCATTATTACCTATAAAAATATTAAAATTATACATCTTGTTAAGATAAGAAAAATATATATTTATATGAAAAATATCATAATTTGAATGTAAAAAAATTTTGAAATATAAAACAAATCTATGCGTATTTGAAAAAAATATTCATTGAAATAATTTTAAAAAGAAAATATAGTTAGATGTAACAGTTTTAAATCCATCTTGGATCCTTTCTTCATAAGGTACACAAAGAATATATCCAGATGCAACTGGATACCAAATTCACCCTTCCATAAAAAATATATATGAAGTGTAAATATTACAATTTGTACACATTCACTACTGAAAATTACACATATCCAAACAATTTGAAACCATTGGGATAGCCCCCAAAACCATTGGGATAGAATACCCCAATGGTTTCACACACTGTTCACATGATGGTCATTGCAATAGCCCTATACCAATGATTCTACAGGAACCGTTGGTATAGATTACCTGAAATAAAAATATTCCAACGGTTTCAATGAAATCATTGGGATATATATATATATATACCAAGGGTGTATCCAAGGGGGTAGGGGGTTGTCCAGGGGGTGGTGGGGGCTATCCAAGGGGGTAAGGATTGTCCACAGGGGTAGGGGTTATCCAGGGTGTCCAAGGTGGTAGGGGTGTCCAGGGGGTAGGGGTTGTCCCTATGCATTTCATTTAAATAAAAGATTTCATTTGGTGTTAGTTTGAAATATAGGAAAATGAACATAGTTTTTCTAAAAATAATCATCATGAAAACATTTAAAACCAAGCATTCAATTTTAACAAAGAGACACACCACAATTAGGGAGCATAATCAATGATGACATAATGAGGGTAATGGGTAAGCAGTATTAAAGTAACCATACCAGATAAGGCCCCCAGATTATCCTCCAAGAATAAACAAGTGTCAAAGAACATGGTAATACCTAAGAGATTAGGGGAAAATCTAGAACATATTGTAACCAAATCCATCCTTTTGGCGTGACTGATGCAATCAAATAGCCCTAATGCACGAGGGGAACTATCCCCAAAGCAAAGCGTGTTTATACTAAGGTTCAATTAGCCAGAGCATAATCTTAAACTAGTGCAGCAAGAATTCTCGAAGAATCTACTACCAATTCTTGGTTACCATGTTATGTCTAAAATGGGGGTGATCTGACGAGTATCAAACAATCAACCATATTTAAAGAATAAGTACAAGACACACATAAGCCACACACCCACAAAAATCACCCCAGAACACCACTCCAAGGAATTACCCTTGCCTCAAGGCCATCAATGCACAATGGAAGTCCCATACCAAGGACATTCCCATTCCTTTTAATAATGATAAGGCAAGAGAAACATCCAAAGAGAGTTTTCCAATGAAAACCCACTTTCTGAATGTGCCAATCGGGCCACACCCATTTGTTTAAAAGAAAAACGTTTTCAAAAGTATCCAAACACACCATTTAGGAATCCATGAAATAATGTAAACACATTTGAAAAGGAACAACATCATTTGGAAATTATAAACCGCTTATAAGGGCCAACCAGACTTTTAATCAAACACTTGTTGTGTAGGGATATGTAAAATAATTTCTCAAAATTTAATTCAACGGGAATGAATCTTGATTTAATTCAAATAATCTTTCAAGAAATTATATATGTTTAAAAGCATCAAATCAAGGTATAAACATCAATAAATCAATGATTCATCAATTTAAAGGCCAATACATAGGGAAACCTACCTCAATCCAAGATTCCTTCAATGATGACCACTCAAAATGGCTTCAAGACGATCTAAATGAGCATGGAATACCAAGAAGAACCGTGACAAGAAAAACCCTAAATTTAGAAACAAAAAAAACAAGAACCCTATACCCATGGAACCAATAATGAACAAGATCAACTAAGAAAAAAAAGAATAAAGAAGAAGAGGGAGAAGGAAGATATTATACGGAAAAATCACCCCCAATCTTGTAGAAACCACTTGGAATCCCCATTGGAAGAAGGTGAAAGGCATGGAGAAGATGAGGAGGATACTCCTAGGGTTTCATGTTCCAAATAGGGGAGAAAGAGGCATTTTGGTGTTAAAATTAATTAGGGGAAATGGTAAAAAATACATTTTTAAAGAACTCGAGCACTACACACGGTTAGGTTGCTCCCCCTAGACACCCCCTCCCCCTAAACCGCACCCCACCCCCTCTGGACACCCCCACCCCCTGGAAACCCCACTAGATACCACCTACCGCCTTAGACAGCCCACTCACCCCCTGGACACCACCCCCCCCCCCCCCCCACCGCCAACCCAATTGGGCACCCCCGCCCCCTGGACATCCCCCCACCCCCTGGACACCCCCTACCCCCAGGACACCCCTACCCCCTTGAAAATTCCCCTCACCCCCATGACACCAACCCCACCCCCTACCCCATTGGACACCCCCTGGACACCCCCACACCCCCTGGACACCCCCACCCCCCTTGCAGCCCCATCACCCCCTTGGACACCCCCCCCCCACACACACCCCGGACACCCCCACCCCCTTTCAAAGAACCCTCACCCCCCAGGAAACTACCCCCACCCCCTGGACATCCCATACCCCCTTGGACAACCCACTCACCCCCAGAACACCACCCCACCCCCTGGACACCCCCACCCCCCCTGAACACCACCCCCACCCCCACCCCCTTGCACACCTCCTAGACACCCCCCATCCCCTGGACAGCCCCCTCACCCCCCTCGACACCACCCTCACCCCCTGGACACCCCTACCCCACTAGAAACCCCCCTCACCACTCCAGACATCACCCCACCCCCTTGGACACCCCCGGGACACCACCACCCCCTTGGACAGCCCCCCCCCCCCCACCCCACCCCTCTGGATAGCCCCCCTGGATATCCCCCCACCCCTCTGGACAGCCTCCACCCCCTGGAAAGCCCCCTGTTCCTCAGGAACCCCCCCCCCCCCAACCCCCATGGACACCCCCCACCCCCTGACCCCCCCCCACCCCATTAGACATCCCCCGCACCCCCTGGACACCATCCCCACCCCCTTTGACACCCCCTGGACACCCCCACCCCCCTCGACATCCCCTCACTCCCTAGACACCCCCACCCACTTGCCCACCCCCCCTGGAAACCCCCTGTACGCGCACACACATATGATAGAACACACAGAAATCGTAAACTTGCATGATATCACTTCCATAGGTTTATTTTACCAGAAAAGAATTTAGCATGGTATAAATGAATGTTATGAAACTTACCATGATAGAAATAACAAAGAAAAATAACATCTCAAAATATTGGTTTAGGGCATCGCAAAAAATAAAAACTGAAATCGAGTCGTGTGATGCTTACTTGAGTGTTATGAGTCAACCTAATAGATCTGATGATAATAAATATAAAGAATGATGTTGTCAAAATGAGGCTAGAGGGTATGAATTCAGAGAATCCTTTCTAGGTTTTCCACGTGAGAGGCACGATTCGCAGGTCACCCAATCGAACAAAATAGAATGACTAAATATGGGGTGCAATAAATCATTTAAAAGATTTATTATGTCAATTATAAAATAAACGACCTGATAAATGGAGATTTATCACGTCAGTTCTTTTGGTAGCCGAAATTATAAATTGCTGAGATTCGCTTTATCACATTGGTTATTTTATAACTAATGTGATAAAGCACTGAGATTTGATATATCACATCGATTAGAAAATAACCGACCTGATAAAGCTAATCTAATGTTTTTTTTTTTGAAGAAGGTGGTGCCTCAGTCAAAAGACCAAGGCACAATTTATTGAATATTAAAAAAAATGAGTTACATGAGTCTGAAATATGGGAGTTTCTTACAATCTTTTTCATACAAATTATGAAATTCATGAGGCAGGGTATCAAACCATGTTAATTCATGGTTGATTCCTTTGTTGGCAAGAGCATCTGCAATCATGTTCGCCTCCCGATACGCATGTGTGACAATGTAGTTGATATACCTAAGCATATCAAGACATCTCATCCAGCGGGTGGTAAGCAGCCAAGCGAGATGAATCACCCCATTCTAGATATCCTAGACGATTTTGGTCGAATTACTCTAGATCGAGATCTTCCTCCATCCTTGTTGAATAGAAAAATTGACAGCATGTATTATAGCCAGCATTTTTGCTTCAAGGGAGGAGGTCAGGCCACAAGTACCATAAAAGCATCCATGGAATTAATCCAAGTAATCTCTAGAAATATCTCCACAACCTTCTGGGCCTGGATTTCCTTTCCAGGCACCATCAATGTTCACTTTAATCAATCCAGGGAGCGGGACTTGCCAAAAAACTTCAAGGTAACGTTTTGGTTGCTTGAAGATGCCAATAATCCGAAGTTTGTGAAGATTCTCTAAGTCATTAACAGAGTTTTCGCAGTGTGCTTTCTGTATTGAAGCTGCTTCTTGCACCGCAATTAGAATTCTAGCTTTACCTGCATTGAGAGTTAGTGAGACTTTGTTGTGAATAAAATTATTTCTATCATACCAGATCACATGCATCAATTCTGAAACTGCATCAGATAACACATTCTTAATTTGGTGAGAGGCATCGTGATTGACACATCTTTTAATCTGAGAGATGATAGAGTCAGTAAAAGTCCATCTGTAATTAAATATGTCAGAGATGTAATTCCAAAGAGCAAATTCATTGGCACATGAAAGAAAAAGATGATTAATGTCTTCCCTGTGTTGATTACATAAATGACACATTGATCAAAGATGAATACTGAAGGATCGGAGGCACACATCAGTAGGAATTCTATTGTGTTAGATTCTCCATATAAGAGTGAGTCTCGAAGGTTTAATCCAAGGCTTGTTAAACGCATTCAACCACCCAAAACCATCAGTGGAGTTCAAAAAATTATGATTGTAAAACAATTTAGAGTCAAGAACGCCATTTTGACCTGGTTCCCAGATAGGGAAGTCTTCAGAAGTCGAAAAGGGGTAATTGTAAATTATGAAGTTAATGTTATCAGGAATATCATGTATGTTCAAGTGAATAACATCTTTAATGGAAATGTTTATGCTTTGAGGAGAATGGTTGGGAGGAAACAAAGAAGATAAGGAAGAACCAGTCCAATTATCAATCCATAATTTAAAAGATGAATCAGCATTGACTAACCATCTTGCATTGATCGTGATCTTATGATAAATATTTCTAATAGAGGGTCATATAGAGGACTGAAAATAATTTAAGTTGCCTTTTTTATGTTGTTTGAGAAATCTTTTCTTGAAAAAATCAATAGCATTATTGGAATTATGAATCATTCTACAGACAAGACTGGATTGCAAATCATCATTAAACATTTGATGATTTTTAATTCCAATATCGTGTTTCTCTAAAGGTTTACAAAATTTCTTCCAAGGAACTGTTACAAGCCTTCTTTTAAGGATATTATCAGTCCAGACAAAAATTTTAATTAAAGTATTAAGTATTTTAATGTTACTGCTAGGCCATTTGTAAATCATGAATGAATATTCCATTTTAGAGATGATGGTAGATTTAAACATGCATATTCTACCAGCCATGGAAAAAGATTTACCTTTACAAGTAGAGAGATGATGTGTGATTTGATCAACAATGTTGGAAAAGTAACTAGATTTGGGTCTTCCCCAAAATATTGGAACCCCAAGATAGGTGAACGAGAGAGAACCCTATTTAATACCGAGGCTATTGATAATTAGATTTTTTCTTCTCCAAGGGTAGCTTTTTAAAAATATATATGACTTATTCCAACAAATAGCTTGTCCCGAGAAATATTTATAATGAGAAAGCACAGTTTGAGCACTTTCATATTTATTTTTCCACCTTGAAGAAATAGGATGATATCATCATCATAAAGAAGATGTGTGGGCACATTCATGTTCCTAGAGGCTTGAATAGGTCTGATTTTGTTCTGATCCACAAGTTGTAGAATCAATCTGTTGAGGTAGTCTTCAGAAATAGCAAATAGAATAGAAGAGGGAGGATCCCCCTGTCTAACACCTTTGGAGCACTTAAAGTAGCCTTTGGGAGAACCATTTATCGGAATAGAGATGTGGGTGGAGTGAAATAAAGTATTGATTTTCTTTTTGAAATCCTCACTAAAGCCAAAATTATGAAGAACATTAAAAACAAAGCCACAGTCAATAGTATCAAAATCTTTCCTAATGTCCAGTTTTATAGCAACGTTCCCACCTCTGTTAGTTTTGTTTAAAATATTAGTACATTCCAAGGCAAGACAAATGCAATCTTGTATAGATCTACCTTTGATAAATCCAAATTGATTCTAGGTAACAATCCTATCACATATAGGAATAAGCCGATTAGAAATAATTTTAGTAATGATTTTATATAAGGTATTGATAAGGGCAATGGGCCAGAAAAGATGAATTTCAGAAGCATTATCCACTTTAGGTATTAAAGAAATAAATTGAGCATCAAGTCCATGTGGGAGATGTCCAGTGTGGAAAAAAGTCTTACCAATTTTACAGACATTAGTGTGAATAATGTCCCAGTAATTCTGAAATAAATCATTTTTAAGCCGTTAGGACTTGGGGCATTGTTAGGTTTTAAGCTAAAAACAGTATCTTTTATTTCATGGTCAAGAGGTATAGAAGCAAGGCAAGCATTATCAGCTTTCTCAACCATTGGGGGAATGACATCATGTCTAATCTCTTTATTTACATCAAGTCCATTAAAGATGTCATGAAAATAAGATACGACATGATTAGAAATGCTCTCTTCATAATCTATAAGAATGTCATCATGTATAAGTAAATTAAGAGGTCGATTAATTTTCCTGATTATTTGTAAAGAGTTGTAAAATTTAGTGTTTCTATCTCCATCATAGAGCCATTTCATTTTGAAAATTTGTTTGTGTAAGTTATCTTTAAGAGATAGTAAAGAGTTGAGCTTTAAATTTGTATTGATCTCCAGTTGGGGATCCAGTGAAAAATCAAGGCTATTGTTTCTATTTTGAAACTGAGTGAGGTCAAGTTCCAAAGATAGAATGTCCTTGTCAATTTGTTTTGATTTGGTTATACACCAGTTATTTAAGGCTTGTTTAAGAAATTTATGCTTGTTAATACATGCATATGGATCATGTTGGGGGCTCATAGAGCTCCAAAAAATTTTAATAAAAGAGTCAAAGTCAAGGTCCTCAGACCAATCATTGTTGAATCTAAAAGGGAGAGGGGGTTTTGTGATATTAGTATGGTAGTTTACAAGAATAGGATGGTGGTCAGAGTTTATTCTAGGAAGCATGACACTAGAAACATTTTCCCATTTTCAAGAATTTAAATATTAGTAAGAGCTTTATTAAGTTTGCTAGCAACCATTTTATTAGTGTCTTATGTACGAAGTATATTTAGCACCGGAAAGATTAACTTCCAGAAGATTTCTATCATCAATAGCAGCTTTAAATTATTGGTATGCGATAGAGGAATGAGCTGGTCCAATTTTTTCACTAGGAGAAAGAATATCATTAAATTCCCCGATTAATACCAAAGGGTCTTGGATAGAATTAGATAGATCTATAAGGTCATCCCACAGTGGCCTTCTTTCCTGATATCTATTCTTAGCATAAATCGTAGTAAAAAAGATGTGTTTTTTATCATAAGTAAATGCACAAGTGAAAAATTGATTAAATGTCTTGATAGAAGAAACATTTTGAAGAGATTTATGATAAAAGATACATAAAGATTCCACAGCGGTACCATCTTTGCAGGCACCCAAGAAATTGTAACCATAAGTAATAATGTGAGAAAAGCTTTTTTAAAAGTTCACTTTCGGTTCAGCAGTATCAAAAATTTTAGGATTGTGAGTGGTTAAAAATATTTTAAGAAAAACAATAGTGTCAGAGTTCGCAATCCGGTGACAGTTCCAAAAAATCATATTCTTTTGGAATGATGTTTGGGGTTAGAACCCCTTTTTTTATTTACATTAGCTTTTATTTCTTTTAGATCTTCTGACGTCATGAGGTGAGATATTTTTTTATTGAACTCCTGACTAGGAGTGTAAATAGGTTCTGATTTACTATTTGAGTAATTTAGAACAGCATTAGGAGAAGAACATGTAATCTGATTAACATTTATAGGACTGTCATGTTGTGATAAGGCCAAAACAGAATCTGAATTCTATTCCAGGAGTCTAGATTTTTGGACTGTTTGGGTCTCATACATAGGTATTTTAACAAAACCCAAGGATGCAGCAGGGATAACTAAGTTCTGAACAGCTTCCTGTGTAGGGGAAAACATTCTTTGTAGCATGAACATTATTATTTGAATCATCATGAGGTATAAGACATAGTTGAGAGACATATGGGTCAGAGTGTGCAGAGGAAACTATGTTATTGTATTGTTGATTCATAGGACAGTTATGGGAGACAATTGATATTGTGATCTGAAACTGTGCTCCTAATATGTGTAGTGTAAAGTACACAATGTATAGCATTCACAGAATTAGCATGGAAGTCAACAGGAACATGATTACATTCAGTACTAGATAAGTCAGTGCAGCCAGAATGCATTAATAGTGAATTACCATATTGATGCATGTCAGAAAGATTCAAATTACTGCTTTGCTGAGCATTAGGATTGAAATCAGTAGTGCAATTCCACTTTGCATCCAGGTTTGGAATTTGTTGCTTGCCATTCTGGATGAATTCCTTCCCAAAATCCTGTTTTTCAAGCCTGCATAACTCATTTTTATCTTTTTCATCCAAGTTAGATATAACAGGAGCTATCAAAGTATTTGAGGAGCTGTAGATTATTGTATCATCATGTTCATTATGATTTTTAATCATATCAAAAACCATGGCCTTAATCTCATTATGTAGAGCCTGCTCTTCCTCATCCTCAACCATATCTGCCCACAATTTATTAGAGGTATGTTTAAGAGGGGAAATGTGTTTTGTTTTCTAACCCACACTTCATTTTTAATCTTGTTAGTTTCAGGAATTTCAGGAACATGAGATTTTTCGTTTTTTAGTGTTTCTAACTTCTTTCCAATCATTTTCAACGGTTTTGGAAACCTTTTTCCTAATAACCCTACAATTGTTTAGATTATGCTCAACAATCTTTCACACTTCATAGTATAGAGGCACTCTTTCATGTTAAATTCTAATCTCGGTTTTTTAATCTTTAGCATTGAAAGATATAACATTAGGCAGTTTTGTGCCAAGAGTAACCTCTACCATAACCCAGGAAAAAAAACCCCAAATCAGCATTAAGAGTTCTTTGAACTATTTTAATTGGGGAGCCAATGCAAGAGGTTATATCATTTAAGATCTTGGGATGCTAGAAAAACCAGTTCAACCCATGCAAACTAATCCACACTTGAGCCACATTATTTCTATGTGTTATAGGATTAAAAGAATAATCACATTCAGAGAGTCTAAGGTTTCCAGGTTCCAAATGTAAGCTCCCTATTTGCCAGACATAATCAAGATGTTCTTGTGTGATAAATAAAAAGTGAAATTACCCCTACCCACTGGAACTAATTTCCAGTTCTGGAAACCCCAACAGTGTGCTAATATAGCTTTTAAATCAATAATGGTCCAGGGACGATCACCTTTGACATAAGAAATCCTTCCTAGGAGCGAATATTTTCATATATGAGCCCTCTGTTTCACAGCATCCGGATCCGCTTCTACTAAAATTTTTCCATCCTCTAGTTTCTTGCAAAAAGAGGGATTAAAAGTCTTTATGGCGTTTAGATCAGTACCTTTTAGTGCTTCTGCGAAGGAGATCACCTTTGATGTCCCTGTATAGTTTTGATTTGATTGACCGTTCTTGGTCGCTCCTGATACCATGCCCGTCGCTTCGGAGAGTGCAAATCTAGCTTCCTAGGAGGGATCGAAACATGCCATGAACACTTAGCAGGAGTTGAAGAAACAGTCACAATTAGGAAGGGTTCGGGATTGAAGATCTAGGGTTTTCGCAGGTTTCGCCCGAGAATCGCCCGATGAGAGCACTCCAATCATCATTTCCGATAAAGCTAATATAATTTTTTTATGACATCGGTTATAAATTAACCGTTGTAATAAATTGATTCTAATTGATTTATCACATCGGTTATAAAATAATTGACACAATAAATTTATTTTTACACCTTTTCACATCGGTTATATAGAACCGACGTGAAGCATACCGACATGTTAAACGTTTTTTCCACTAGTGAAAGGATAAATCCTTATATTTCATAATAAAAACATTACACAGAACTATAAAAAAAATGCACATTAAATGACTTTTCACATTTTATGGTTCTTTTTATCAAATAATGGTTTGAAATACGTGGTTACACTCATGTAATATTCTTGTAGTCTCTAGGATCTCTATAACATATCTTTAGTCAAACTCTAAACATATTAACACACTTCAAAATTACTCATTGATAGCAAATATAATCATTAACACTGATGTTTGAAAAATTCTACCACTTTGGATTATTTAGAAATTATCTATAATCAATCATTTCATCTTGAACTATTTAATTCAATTATAAAATCTCCCTAAATCTCAATATTTTCTCACATTGTAGCCTGAAATATTTCTACTCCCCACCAGTAGTTTGATACTCTTTCTCCCCTATTTGACGATAAAATTAAAAAGGTAATTTTGTTCCAGTACTAATATTTTCAGGCCTTCCTAAACCCACCAAAACTCTAAAAAATAATAATAGGAAATTTAATAGATTCTATATGGATAAACAAGTCAAAGATCATTATAAGAAATAAGAAAAAGAATTAATCTCTATAATATTTTCCCAAAAAACTGATCAGATTTAATTTCTTCTTCCAAGTCCCTATGTATAGTGTCTCTCCATATCTTCTTATACCCAATTAAATATAAATCCCATAAAAAAGGAACACTATTGAAATAAATCACTATGTACAATGTGTGAAGGGATATTTAAACCTCCTTAGATTGAGGAGATCAGTTGAACTCTAAGGTTCAATCAATGATTTTCGAACACACGTGTCACTAATGGATTAGTAAAACTTCTTCTACTTTTTTCCCCAATAAAATATATTTTAAAAGAACTCTAATATAATTTTTCTTTTATAAATTGTTACTAATTATTTGTATGTTTAGGGTGAAGGTAATATAAAAGATTGTTTTTTAACTCAATTTCACTCTATTTTTTACAAATAATAAACATCATTTGTTATTTAACTTCTCCAATATCTTCTAAATGATGTTTTATCCATATCAACTACATATAAGCCTTAGTAAATTAAATATATTTTTCCCTTGTTGTACCCAATGACAAAAAATCATGTTTTTTACTCATCCAGGCAACACAATTTCTACGAATTAGGAAATATTTTCAATTTATAAATTTTTTATCCAAAATATTACCAACTATATAAACCTATGAATAAAACAATAAATCTTGATCTTATCCATCCTTGAAAACCAAATCATAATTCAAAGTTCACTAAAAATACGTCATTATTATTTTCATTGTCTCATTATGTTCTTACATTAGACCACTCTATAAATGAGATGGAAAACATTTTTGCATAGAATATATTAGGTCTTATTTCTATAAGATAAATTAAACTTCCAATAATTCTTCTATACAGAGTTGATTCTACTCCCTTACGTCCCTCATGTTTTCCATGTTTCATTCCAATTTTCTTTCAGAGTGTAAATTGTTATATATCCTTCCATTATAAAATTATTTAACACTTTTGTTTCCCTCAGAATCTGGGGATGACCGCCTTGATGAGAGGTTCAAACGTTCCGATCGGTTTCTAATGGGTTTCTTCGTAGAACCGGAAAGATCCAATGATTCCACATCCATTCGGACCTACTTTCCAAAGGCAGGTGCTCATTAGTTTGTGGAATGATGAGGCTTAGGAATTTGCATTGGTCGAGAGGATGGGAGGTCGGACTCATCACACCTTTTTGAGGGGAATTATTGTCTACTCCGGGACTCTCTTTGTAGATTTAAGTTATGTTCGTGAATCCTTATTACATTACCAAGTATAAAATGAGCTTTCCTTCAGATCTGACAATCAATGATTAAATATGTAGGAAATTTAGAGAATCTTTTGTATGTATTCGAGGTTCTTCATCGATAGAGAATCATCTGTATTTGTTAGAGATTCTTGGTCAATGTTACCTTTCGACACATTTATACAGAAGTCTCTTGGTCATTATGATGACCATGCTGATTTAAAGCCACTCAGTGGGGCACTTGAAGTTTATTGTCATTCAGAAGGACATGGATTATTTTAGAGTTGGGATCGAACCCGTAGACGGGCTACCTACGTATCCTTTGTTTAGAAAAGGTATCAGAACCCACGTAGTTCAAGTAAGGGAGTATGATGTTTATGATTGATTATAGCATCCCGCCTTTTTATCACATAAACTTTCATTACATTTTACAAAACCGAGGATCTTTAAGGTTTAGTGTCTTGGAAACCAGGAACTTAAAACATGAAAACATACATAAAACATTCTTCTTAAACCCTTGAAAGGCTTCTCCTTAAGTTCATCCTAGGTTCATTACTGCATCTCATAACCTGGGGACATACAACAAAAGAAAGGGTGAGCAGAAGGCCCAGTAAGGGAAACAAGAGAAACATTTTACATGTGAACTTGAGATACTTCAATAAGGACACGAAAAGAACTTTAAGGCATGAAAATGAAACCATGAAGCATATCATAATAAAAATAACATTTTTCATAACTTGAAGATGTGGCTACAACATTTAATATTGACAATAGTTTCGTTTCACCAAGGTCCATCCCCAAGGTGTCGTTAAAAATTACCAAGGTTATTCACCAAGGCGTCGTTAAAAATGGTCATCTCTAGAGATTAAGTCTTTACCCAATGCATTGGAGCGCTATCAGGGCGAACCCTTAAATTTGCCTTTATTATCATGTGATCCACATATATCATCATCAAAAATTTCATAAATAACCCATATAGAATAAAATAAATGGGTTTCATTTCATAATCATAACATTTTAAAAACTACTTTAAAGACATGATCTTTACGTTACTTTAAACCCACGGAAAGGGAAAGCGGGTATCATGTATGTAAATCCCAGAATTTAAAATAGAACATTTTTGTATATATGTGAATAAACCTGTAGAAATAAGAGCTTTGATTATTCACTTAATAACATGAAGTAATTTTGAGAAAAGAGAGAGGCATTTTGAGACGAAAATTCTGCAGCACAACGGCTACGTTACAAGGTTTTAGAAAACGTTGAAAAGAGAGGGGACATGGGTCAAACAATGATAAATGACCCATAAAACAGTAGAGGGACAGAATATAAGGGATTTAAGAACATGGTAATGAAATTTGAAAATATACCATATGAAATGAAGAACATGAAAGGAAGACAAAAATAAGATTTTCTCTTATGAAAATTCGGCAGCCTAAGAGCGTTACATAAACTTCAACCAAAAATGAATTGATGATGTCAAATAGGGTCTCTCATCATATGAACATAAAAGATCAGTATGATAGATATAGAGATCATACCCCAACATAATAAAAATGAACTTGCAAGACTTGACATGGAATTAGAACTTTGAAAAGGAGAAGGGTGAAAGAATCCCTTAAAAATTCGGCAGCCTAACAACGTCACTTAAACTTCAACAAAAATGAATTGATGAGATCAAATAGGGTCTCTCATCATATGAACATAAGAGTCCAGTATGATAGATATAGAGATCATACCCCAACATAACAAAAAGGAACTTGAAATAATTGACATGAAAGTAGAACTTCAAAACGAGAAGGGTGAAGAACCACTTAAAAATTCAGCAGCCTAACGGCGCCACTTAAAACTTCAAAAAACTGAATTGAAGAGATCAAATGGGGTATCTCATTATATGATCATAAAAGATCAGTATGATAAATTTATAGATCATACCCCAACATAATAAAAAGGAACTTGAAATACTTTACATGATAATAGATCTTGAAAAATGAGAAGGGAGAAAGAATCCGTTACAAAAATTTCGGCAGCCTAACGGTGCCACTTAAAACTTCATAAAACGAAATAATGAGAGTAAGAGGGGATCTCTCATTATGTGAACATGAAAAGTGAAATAATAGGAGTATAAAAGAACACCCTTTAACATAAGAACATGAAGCATAAAAGAAATTACATAAAAGAGATTTCTTGAAAAGAAAGAGAGAGATCGGATCCCTTACCTTAAAACGTAACTCTTAAAACTCAAAGGTTTGGACCTTGAGGGCTTGGGGGCACCTTGGGAGGACTCATTGGGAGGTAAGGAGACCAGAACTTCGTTGGGGGAGAGTTGGGAGTGAAAACTAAAGGAGGAAAGAGTGGGTATTTATAGGGAAAGTGAGGGGACAAGGCATTAATGGCCAAGAGACACCTCACAAGTGCTTTTCTCAAAACCATGTGCTCTCCCTTGGCATTTACCATGGAGTTAGGCCACATGGGGCCCACAAAACAATAATTCATCACCCTTGTTTGGCCAACCCTTAAAATATCTCATGACATCATCATGACACAGTTATGATGTCATTAAACATACCGAAACCCTAAAACTGTATTTTTACTATTCACTGAAAATTCAACTTTCTCAGAAAAATCCCAAAATTTCACATTAACCAAATATCAAAGCTCTGATTTCAAAAATGAACTCCATTTTATAAAAATAATTTTCTAAATATTTTTAATTTTATTTTTAAATAAATACACTATTCACCGAAAATTCATTTTTTTAGAAAAATCCCCAAAAATTACCATAACATAATATCGATGCTCTGAGTTCAAAAATAAAGTCCATTTTATAAAAATAATTTTCTAATTATTTTTAATTAAATTTTTAATTAAAAAACACTATTCACCCAAAAAAACTAATACTTGACTAATAATTTATGAAACCATTATTTAACCATTTTATTGAATCACATTACTTAATCAAGGTGCCTAGATTATACTAATACTTTATTTAAGTGAGATTACTATTCCATTTAGACTCATTACTAATCCTAATCATAAAATCACTATTCATATTTTACTATTCATCAAAAATCAAGTTGATCTTATTAGACTCTAAATTTCGTACTGAACATGATTGTAGAAGACAATTTTTTGCAAATAATTACACATTTTTAGTTATTTAAGGTTTACAAAAACATTTTTAAAATATACTTTTTCTAAAATTCATCAAAAATATGCATACTATATTTATCCGGTCATTTGAAAATTCATAAACTTCATCATAAGAAGAAATCCCAATTTTTATTTAAAACAAAGGATTACACAAGGCAGTTACGGTCTCCTTACATAGCCCCTTATCACACCAGCATAGGACCTAAGTGTAAGGTGTGCTAAGGTGAGAGAATCTGAGGGAGGCTCGGCCAACATCACATGAGTAGTAATTTCTATCAGTTTGAACTTCTCGCGAAGGTGATCCCGTTCTAGCTTCACACGATGAAATTCAGCTTGGGTTTGGTCCAGAGCAAAGCCCAGTGGTGCTACCTCCTTCCCAAGTTCTGTTAGATGGGCTTCGATCGGTCCAAGACTGCTGGGTGAGGCCATCAAATCTTCTTTCTATATTAATTAACCAAGATTACTTGTATTTAGAGACAATAATCAAAACGTTTAGTTTCCAGCGGTCATATTGACCAATGGTCATACAACAGTCAAAAACCAACGGTATCATTTTAATTATACTCATGTTATCAAATGAAACATTTTTTTTGAGTATAAAAATAAAATAAAATAACACATAAAATTAGGAAACAAGGTTTATTCAAAATTTCGGGTCGTTACATTGATGGCTCAAAGAAGGATGTCACAATTACTTTTACACTCTAAGTTCACGTGAGTCATGCTCGGTATGAGAAACAAGAGGTATTGGTAAAAATTAGACAATTGTGCCATGAATGATGCAATCATAAGAAATAATGTGGGGCTTATGTATGTATGACTGCCCAGATAAATGAAGGTTAGGATTTACATTAGGGAAGAAATCCAAGAACAAGGTCCATAAAGGTATATGTGCTTCATGGAGATTTTGAATACTCTAACTTGGGGCTTACTCCTGAAAAGGAGGCCCAAATTAGGAGAATACTTATGATTGGGTTTTACTCCTAAATAGGAATCCCAGATCAAAGGTAAATTAGGACTGGTTAAGAGAGATTATGATTGGGGATTATTCCTGAAAAGGAGGCCCAGGTTATGGGATTATGACTGGGACTTACTCCTGAAAAGGAGGCCCACATTAAGGATTAAGGTTTGGGGCTTACTCCTAAGGAGAATGCCCAAATTAGGGAACTGGGGCTTGCCCCTGAAAAGGAAGCCCAGGTTAGGGGATCTGGGGCTTACTCCTAAGAGGATGCCCAAAAAATTAAGGGACTTGGGGCTTACTCCTAAAGAGGATGCCCAGATTTGAATACTTATGACTGAGGATTATTCCTAAAAAGGAGACCCAGGTTAAAGATTTTCTCATCTTAAAGGATGAGGTTGAATGAATGAACTCTCAATCTTTAGTGACATAAAGATATGTAAATCACTAGGTTTTGAGAGATATTCCACAGAATTTCTTTCAGATAAGGAAGTCAAATCAAGAAATCATGCCATAAATGGATTTGAAGAGTGTCTTGAAGACTGAATCTTGAATAGGAAAGGTGTAATGGCTTAAGATGGGTGAAATGGGAAAGAAAGGCACCCAAAAAGGCAGGGGCGCGCAAGTCCTGGCAGGCGTGCAGGTACTACATGGGCGCGCAAGTCCTGGTCGCGCAGGTCCTGGTCGCTCAGGTATGCCTGCGCGACACATGGTGTACTTGCGCGACAGTTAACCAGAAGGGTAATACTTGAGCGACTCTTCATTAAAGCCTTTAGAATCCTCTTGAGGTTCTTCCAGAATAGGGGTGCGCCAGTTCTATTGAAGGAATAAGGCGGCGCGCAAGTGTGGCCCTTTTCCCTTAAGGGATGGCCACTCAGGCGCGCAAGTGTTGATGAGTTTCAACACTTAGGCCTTTCTCCCCCTCTTTATATCTTCCTTTCTAGGTAAGAAATTACCTTAGAAGTGTTCTGGAAGCTTTGAGAAGAGACTAGGGCGCCGGGAGCTCAAATATGGGTTTCTGGAAAAAAATCCTCCTGAATGGGGGGGCCCACAGGGTCTATTTATAGGCAGGAGAAGACCCCGGGCGGTTATCACTTAGGTCACGCAAGTCACTTGCGCGACCATAAGGCGTCGCGTAAGGGGACTTGCGTGAAAGTGATATAACTTGCGCGACACAGGTGCTTTTGATCCCTTGTTCATGCCTTTGTCGATTTTTGATATTTTCTGCAAAGGATGAATCAATTTCTGCTAAGTCATTTCCTTTTACATTCCTTTGGACTCTGTGACGAAAAGGAGCGTCAAAAAATTCCCCCCTCAGAGTTGGATCTGGAGAAAAAAGAGGATTTGACTCTGAGGAAATCAAGAATCAAAAAGGAAATCTAGCAGTTTAAAGTCATGCATGTCAGAAATAAAAAGGCTAATGTTTAAGGTCGAAATAGATTTGACCGAAATGGATTAGAATTGACTTAATTCCTTGAAAATTTATCTGAAAACATAGTACCATACTCATGTATGATGGAAAATATGTAAACTATGACTTAAGAATATTTGAATTTGAGGAATGATATGAAAAAGAGATAAAAGGCATTAGAAGAAGTAGTTTCCAAGAATGAAGTTACCATTATTTAACAAACCCGTTAGGGGGTTGAATTATGCAGGGCCACCTAAGGGCATTGGCTACATAGTTAAATAAAATAGTATCTTTTGGCTAACAAGTCTGTTATGTAGACTGTTTATGCAAGACCACCTATGGGCACGTGCTACATAGTCAGGCAAAAGAATTCTCAGAAATTTACTTTCCTAGTGCTAAAAGCCAGTGAAAGTTTATGGAGATTCAAATCTTCCAAAGTATAGAGTTTGTTGTATGGAAGGAGGTACTTGAATATGGAGAAGATATTTCCAAACAAGATTATCGAAGAACTGGATGAATATCACTCCTACGAAGGTCTGACCCAAACGTAGGGAAGGAGAATATAAACCATAGACTTGAATACTTTCAGATCATGAAAAAAAGATATGGGAAAAATATGTTAAGGATGGATATTTTTGCGGATCCCTACATACTGTTATTTAAGACAAATAAGGACAAAAGAGGCATCCTTCCTAAGAATGAAGTTACCACTATCCGACAAACCCGTTAGGGGGTTGAATTATGCAAGGCCACCTAAGGGCATTGGCTGCATAGTCAAATAATAGTATCTTTTGGCTAACAAGTCTGTTATGTAGACTGTTTATGCAAGGCCCCCTATGGGCATGTGCTGCATAGTTAGGCAAAAGAACTCTCAGAAGTTTGATATTTTTGTGACTAGAAGTCATGAAAAGGTTTATGAGGATCTAGAAATATTTAAGGTTGGGATTATGAGACATAAAGATGGGTATTGTTCAATGTATACAGAGATACACAGATCAATGCTAACCATAATCATGTTGTGGCTGGGTCCTGAATTGAAATGTTGGACTTCACTATGTATCCCATAAGGATGAGAATCAAGCCATACATAGTTCTTAAACTACAGTTTAACGTCATGTGGGACAAAAGGATTAGAGATCTTAGTTTAGGGTCATAGAGCTTGGACCATTGTAAGAAATACACAGTGAGTGTTTTCATGGGGACCTTTCAGCCAAGGGACTGAAAGTGGAATTTGGGGTTAGGCCCAAAGACTTGGGGCTAGATTCGAGGGACACTCGAACGTTCCTACGTATCCCATAAGGATGGGAATCAAGACCACGTAGTTCTAGAAATACCCTTTGTACAAATTTGGTTCGTACATATGAAGGGTGAAAGGGGACTTTAGTACAATGATGGTTTAACCCAAGATAAAAGGTTTGGGCGTTTCCATGTATGCATGTAGTCTTTGAGATGAAACATGATTGAAAAATCAATGTAAATAATGTTTCCCTCTTAGTTGAGGGTATCAAATAATATTGTAGTTTATTGTCATACTGGAAAAAAGTGTTGTATAGTTTAATGTCGTATAACAAGGACGAATGTGAACCAATGTAAAGATATTGATTCTAGGGGTGGTTTCACGAATCAACATCGTATGAGATGGAGGTGAACTGATGTGAAGAGATTGGTTTTGGGATTGAACCTTGGTAGGTTTCCTACATACCCAGCCTAGAAGGCAAGGATCAAAGTCTGTGTAGTTCAATTAAAGAATGAATTAATGATCAAGTTGTTCTTGGGGACAACGACCTAAAAAATGATGTTGAGACTTACACATGGTTAGAAGCCCAGAGAAAGTAGTATGGTTCAGGTTTGCTATAATCTCATGTGAGTCATCCTTGGTGTGAGAAACAATAGGTAGCAACAACCTTAACGATACACAGTTTAACGTCATGTAGGACGTATGAAGGGACTATGCAGTTTAAAGTCTTGCAGTTAGGACTATTGGTGCTGCATATTTTAGTGTCATGTAGCAGGGACAAAATACAGTTTAATGTCATATAGTACGTATCACGAACTTTCTGTACAGTTTAGCGTCATGTAGTTAGGATGATGGGGACAATAGAGTTTAACGTCATGTTGGACGAAAGGCGGGGACTGTTCAGTTTAATGTCATGTAGTGAGGACAAAAGAGTGCACCATTTTAACATCATGTTGGACGCATTGGGGATTTTTTCCACAGTTTAACGTCATATTGGATGAAAAAGGGATGATACAGTTTAGCATCATGTTGGACGAAAGTGCGAATAATTTAAGGTCATATGCATAGACCGTGGATGGTGCAGTTTAATGTAATGCTGGACGGTGGTGTAGTTTAAGGTCATACAGGACCTTTGATGATTATGTAGTTTAACATCTTTCCGGACGTAAGGGACTTTTATACAGTTTAGCATCATGTAGTTAGGACGTCACAATTTAACGTCTTACTGGACGTAAGGGACTTGCAAACAGTTTAGGGTCATATGCATGGACCGTTGATGATGTAGTTTAAGGTCATACACGACCTAGTTGCAGTTTAAGGTCATACTGGACCATTTAGGGAACTTTTTTTGACAGTTTAACGTCATGTGGGATGAGGTTGCAGTTTAAGGTCATACTGGACCATTTCTCTATAGTTTAACGTCATATAACAAGGACGAATTGGTGCCGCACAGTTTAGTGTCATGTTGCAGGGACATATACACAATTTAACGTCATGTAGGATGTATGAAGGGACTTTCTGTACAGTTTAGTGTTATGTAGTTAGGATGATGACTTTTTCACAGTTTAATGTCATGTGGGACGAAAGTACAAATAGTTTAAGGTCATATGTATGGACCATTGCCATGTAGTTTAACGTCATATAGCAAGGACGAACTGGTGCTGCACAGTTTAGTGTCATGTTGCAGGGACATAGTACACACTTTGCAGTTTATACAAAATACTTCTTCAAAAATCTGGCATTGGTTGGAGTAGTGATGAGTTCTCCATCCATTGTGAAATTCCTGGATCGGTTGTGATCACTGAGAGGGGAGGGGTGAATCAGTGATAACTTTTTCTTTTTAAGAATTGTTCCCTTTGAATTAAAAATTCAACCTCTGTGGCTGGTTAAGGCCTAGATCTACTATTTTGATGGTGCAGTGATAATGAAAGCTCAGAACACAGAGATTTACAAGGTTCGGTACAAAGACCTACTCCTTGCCGTGTTGGTTGCACTTCCCAACACGGATTCTTCACTATGCCAGAAGATGTTTACACAATAATTGGTTATAACCCCCAATTACAAGTTGGTTAAACCCCCCAACTCCACAGCATCATCTTCATCATGGATCCACTTCACTTCTTCAAAGGCGTTGTTCAAAACTTCAAGTAGATTCAACAGTCTTCAAAAGATCTCGTTGGTCTTACTCACCAAAAAAAAACAATCACTTAGAATGATCAGTTTTTTTTTGCATTCACACACTTAAGTGTGTACTCCTCTTCTTCTCAAGGTTGTTCTTCTTTACTTGTGCACACACAAGGCTAAGCCTCGGGTCTTCCTCCTTGCACACACACGCCCAAGTGTGGTATATGCTTCAACCAAACTCAAACACCAAAAAAGGCGCACAAGGGGTGTGGCCTCACTTCTTCAATAGCCGCGCAAGGTGTGCAGACGGCCTCTGTCGCGTAGGGTGTGACACCCGTGGGCACACAGGGTGTAACCAAGTGCGGGGCGCGCAAGTACACTGCCTGAGATCTTCTTCCTGTCGCTCAAGGGGTAGCGCATAGGGGACTTCCTCGGGGCCTCGGGTGGCTCCGGGATTCTTAGTCACGCAAGAGGCTATGCAGAGGTACTTCACGTAGCTCGGATGGCTTCATGGGACTCTCGAGTTCTCAAAGGATCAGCACCATTCCAGAGGTCTCGGCCTCTCTTTATATAGGCAGAGGGCCTCGGTTCATCCTCGTGGGATAAATCTTGAACCACCGATATTTTCGGTTCTTTGAAAATCATTAAACGCGATCCAAAAATCACGTTTCTTTCTCTCTGTTCAATGCGGACTTCTTCTCCTTCTCCTTTCTTAACGTGCATGCGATTTCGAACGCATGCATGTCCTCTTCTCTTCTACTTCATGCAAAACACGAACCACTTGGCCTCGACACGTCCTTTTGGCTCAGCCGAACTCAAAATGCTCCCCTCATTGCATGCACACCCATTTTTAGGCATGATCGTGTTCAGTGTGGCCAGACGATCACCATGGACCCTTCGGTTTGATCGGAGGTGGCCGGTAACTCAAAAACATCGCTCGGAGGCGCCACTGGTTCAGCGGGGACATCGGGGGTTGCCTCGGGTGAGCTCGAGGAAGGAGACGACTTGCATGCCATTGGATCAGATCTTTGGATGACCGCGATCAGAAGATCTCGCGCGGGATCGATCGTGCAGTCGAGATCTGGCGCGCGATCGATCGGGCGGCCAGGATTCGCTCCGCGGCAAAATCCTGCGTCCCACATCGAAACGAACCGCAGAGTTTCTGTGGTTTATCAACCAAGCACTCCCGACAGCCGCTCAATTGAACTTCCCCCTGCATGGTGCCACCCTGCACTGTGTTCTCTCTGCGGGCGCACTCTTGCGCCCACCCTTGCCACTCGGGCGTGCCACTGGCACCCACGCTGCGTCCTGCGGGTGCGCTCCTACCTCAGGGATGCTGCCTTGGCCTTGAGGGTTCCCTTGAGTGCGGTTGACCCTCAGGTCCCACATGTGCTCGAAGGTGATGACCCTCGGCTGGCCTTCCTTGGTGGCCCTCTTTTTGCTAAAGTATAGAACAAGTACTTTGTTTAAAAACAAAGTGACCAAGTTCAAATGCCAAATGCAAAGCCACTTCTTCCAAGCCATTCTTCCTCTTCTCCATTCTTCTTCTTCAAAAGAATTCCTCCATTATTCTTCAAAATATAATCAACATTTAAGAATTGAATTCCCGAAGGGTCTTCCTTCAACCGATGCTCCTGAATCAAATAATTCATCAAAATTATTCAATGATCCAATCAGAGATCAAATTGGAACATCTTCAAATTCACATGCACTAAGTGATAGTGCATGGACTTCATTAGAACCACTTCATCCACTTAGGATTTGTGGATGGTTCTCCTCATCTCCTCATGCATTGTTAAGACAATGCATGGTCTTCCGATATTGTTGTGACATTGTATCCAGTTGATACAAGTTCTTGGAACTTTAAGATCAGCTCATCAATCGTATGATGTAATGATGCATCTCCAACCATTATTCTTCAAGCTCTACTTCATAAGATGACACATAGTGACATGTTATTGACAACAAATTCAATCACTTGGGCACAACACATTGAGATTAATGAATAAGATCCATTTGAGTAGACCCTATGTATTGAATAAGGTCCTTCCCATTTTGGCTCAATCTTGGGAAGTTTCTTTCTTGGTATCATTGGAGTTCTAAGAACTAATACCAATTCTCCCTGAGTGAATGAATGAAGACGAACTTTTTTGTTAAAAGCTCGTGCTATTAGATTCTGATAGACTTCCAAGTGGTGCAAAGTGCACAATATTTTCTCATCTAACCGTTCCAATTCATTCAATCACTTTTGATATTGTTCATCTGTAGATGATTGATCACAAATGGCAACTCTGAGCGAGGGTAGTTGAACATCAATGGACAAGACGGCTTCTGTTCCATATACCAATGAATATGGAGTTGACCAAGTTGCAGTGCGGGTGGTAGTCCGATAAGCCCATAAAGCATGAAAGAGTTTATCAGGCCATGACCTCTTATCTTTATCCACCATATTTTGTAGTATATTTGAAAGAGTCTTATTAAAGGCTTCTATCTAGCCGTTGGCTGCTGCATGATACCGAGATGAATGGTTGGATTTGATGTTGTATTCTTGATACAATTTCTTCACCTCATATGAACAGAAATTGGTGCCATTGTCCATCAATATGGTATGAGGGACACCAAATCTGGTAATGATGTTAGACTTAATGAAGCTAACAATACATTTAGAACTGACTTCCTTGAGAGGTATTGCCTCTGCCCATTTGGAAAAGAAGTCATTATCAGTAAGAATATACTTAAACTGCTTAGTCATAGCCGAAGGGTAAGGTCCCACCACATCCATTCCCCATGTGGCAAATGGCCATGAGTATTTAGCTGTATGAAGCAAATCTGGAGGCTGATGAATGAAGTTGGCATGTACTTGGCATGAATGAAACTTCTTTGTGAAATCGACACAATCTCGTATCATTGAAGGCCAAAATTATCCAAGCCTTTGAACCTGATCAGATAGTCTATGTCCAGACTGGTGGGCACCACAGACTCCTGCGTGCACTTCTTTCATGACATCCATTGTCTCTTCACCATAAATGCATCTGAAGAGAACTCCATCAAAACTATGTTTGTAGAGAATTTTCTCTAGGTGATCTGGGCTATCATAAAGAGTAAAATTGATCACACGTCGCCAGATTTGTTCTTTCTCGGCTCTATCAGGTGGAAGTGTTCCATTTTGAAGGTATTTCCTGATAGGTGACCTCCATCCTGTAGTATGACCATACGGTTCAGGAATGGGACTAATTTCATTAATTTACTCTGTTCTGATTCGAACATAAGGTGAAATTGCACGACGGTGGGCAATACTGATGGTTGTCTCGTCCCGATTTGGATCTTCCAGAGTTGTGGCTATATTAGCCAATGCATCAGCTTGAGTATTTTGTGATCTTGGGATATAAGAAAATGTCGGTTCCAAAGGGAATTCCACCATTAACTCTCTGAAGTAATCATACAAAGGGATTAGTTCTTCTTTTCGGATGGCATAATCCCCATTGACTTGTTTGATTACCAGGTCTGAATCACCCTTCACCTTTAAGTGATTCACTTGTGCTTGAAGCGCTAATTCCAAGCCTGTGATAAGAGCTTGGTATTCAGCTTCATTATTGGTACCACCTTCCCACAATAAGAAGGAATAAGGTAACACTGACTTTTCCGGAGAAATGAGTACAATTCCTAAGCCAACTTTGTTGAATTTAGGGTTTTCCATTTTCTTCCCTGTTGGACTTCTGGAAGCACCATCAAAATACATTTCTCATGCTTGAGGACTTTCTTGAATAGAGAAGACTTCCTCATCAGGGAGTTCAATATCTAAATATGTGTCTTCCACTGAAGGGTGTTTAGCCAGGAAATCAGCCAGATCTTGGCCCTTTATCGCCTTTTGAGACACATACTGAATGTCGAATTGATGCAAAATAACTGCCCACCTTGCTAGACGTCCTGTAAGCATTGGACGACTAAGGATGAATTTGAGCGGGTTATTGCGAGATACCAATTGGACCTCGTGATGTTGTAGGTAATGTCTCAATTTCTGAACTGCAAAGATTAATGCCAGGAAGCACTTCTCAATACATGAATATCCGGTTTCTGCTTCAATCATAGTTCGACTGAGATAGTAGAGGCTTTTTTCATTCCCAACATCATTATTTTGAGCAAGAAAGGCACCCAATGATCGCTCTAGAGCTATCACGTAGAGGATAAGTGGTCTTCCTTCAACAGGTGGCATGAGTACCGGTGGACTCAAGAGGTATTTCTTGAGAATATCGAATGCTTCTTGACATTCTTCAGTCCACTGGTAAGTGACTCCCTTCTTCATCAATTTGGTAAAGGGTAAACTTTTTCCTGCCAAATTGGCGATGAAACGCCGAATATAGGCTAAGTGTCCTTGAAGTCCTCTTAATTATTTCAAATTGTGAGGAGGTGACATACCAAGGATTGACTTGGTCTTCTCAGGATCGACTTCAATAGCACGATGGCGTATAACAAAGCCGAGAAATTTTTCTGAGGTTACCCCAAAATCACATTTTAAGGGGTTCATCTTCAAATTATGTTGTCGAAGCTTGCAGAATATGACTTCCAAATCAGCCAAGTGATTAGAACGTTGTTTCGATTTAACCACCAAATCGTCTACATATCATTCAACAAATTTCCCTAAGAAGTGTTTGAAGATACGATGCATAGCGTGCTGATATGTTGCACCTGCATTCTTTAAGCCAAAGGGCATTACCCGGTACCAAAAAACACCCTGAGGGGCTCTAAAGGCTGTGAATTCTTCATCTTCTAGGGCCATTCAGATCTGATTATATCTAGAATATCCATCCATGAAGGAAAGTGTTTTAATAGCCAGCTGTTTCATCAATTAGAAGTTCTGTAATCGGAATTGGGAAATCATCCTTAGGACAATGCCGATTAAGATCTCTAAAATCGATGCAAACTCTAATTTGTCCGTTCTTCTTCTTTACAGGGAAAATATTAGCCAACCACTTGGGATACTGAACTTCTCTGACGAAGTTAGATTTGATAAGCTTATCCACTTCAGCTTCAATTTTAGAAGCATGAGTTGAGTGTGTTCTTCTCACGGCTTGCTTAAATCCTCAATGTTCTTCTAGTAAACCCAAATGATGAGTAGCAACATCAGGATCAAGCCTGGGAATTTCTATATATTTCCAAGAAAAAATATATTTATTTCGCTTTAGAAAAGAAATATACATCTCTTGCTCTTCAAGGGTCATGGCCGCACTGATTAAAGTGTGGCGTGGATCTTCCTTTGTACCCAGATTTATTTCTCTGAGTTCATCCACAATGGTAGAGATACCCTCTTCAAATGCTGGAGGAGCATCTCTGAGATCTTCCTCTTCTTCTTCATCATGTGTTATTTCTTCCATTTCTACTTGCATAGTAGATGACAAATCATAATTTTCATGATCAGAAGAGATGTAAAAATTTGCACATTTTGAAGAAGAAGCTTCCATTTCCAACCCGATTGATGATGAAGGGTCTTCTTTGGGTAATAAAGAGGAGATGATGGATTGAGAATCGACATCATGGTTCACCTCTGATGTTGCTATAACTTCATCTGGCCTAATTGGCGAAGCATAGACTTGTTGGATTTCAGCAGATGAAATGAAGACGTCACTATTTGTGCTTTCATCACTCCTTGGTAGATTACCAATTTCTTCCATGTTGTCTGGCTCTATTGCCGTAATTGACATTATGGATCTTTCCATAAGAGTATTTTGATTTGGGTATATCTTGTCAATTTGACTTATATGCAACACATAATCTGTACTCACATGTGTAAATGGATTTACTGGATTTTTTTCCAAACCATATGGAGCATTAACTTTGGTAATCTCCTTTGTTATGGGTTTCTCCCTTTGCTTCATGTGATAGAATTCTGCCTCAATGTATTGAGACTCACATGTATTGAATGGGGCCTTATCACCATACAACGTCCCAACTTGACCATCAAAACAATATTTGAGACATTGATGGTATGAAGAAGGGATAGCCGCATGTTGATGTAACCAGGGTCTTCCAAGCAAAATGTTGAAGGCTGATTCTTGATCAACAACCATGAAATCTGAATTGGATACAAGATCTCTAAACTGAGTTCTGAGTGTAACTTCACCCAGTGGTTCTTGTTCATTTTTATCATATCCCTGTAGCATCATTGTGGAGGGAGATAAATCAGATTCCGTGAGGCCTAATCGACGAAGTGTACGAATGGGAATGAGGTTGACTCCTGAACCATTGTCAATGAAAACTCTTCGAACATCCACACCATTGACTTTTCCAGATAAGTACAATGGTCTAATGTGTCCATGCACAACATCATCTTAATCTTCATCAGTAAAGGATATTATTGCATGTAATTCTGCAGGATTATTCTCTATGTGATAGACTTGAGCTGCAACAATTTCAGTTTCAAACTCCTGAGGACTTGACAAAGCCTCGATGAGTGCTTCCCGAAGATCTTTTGACAGATTCAAAGCATCCAGAATTGATAACCTGGCTGGTTCTTGGGCCAAGTGTTTCAATATATCATACTTTTGATCCAGAGGTCTGCGTTTCCCAATAGGAATATGTGGTTTAGCAGGTACCTTGGAAGCATATGCTTTGGAAGTTGATGCATCTTGTATAGGAGTTGGCAATATTCCTGGTTTTGGAAGATTAGACCGATTAGATCCATTTACTTGCTGAGAGGAAGAAGATGGAACCTTCAACCAGTCTTCCAAAATAACTGTTCCAGGACTGAATTTTCTATTGGTAGAAGAACTTACTTGTTCTTGCTGAGCTCGCTAAAAGGCTCTACCACGAGTTTATGATGTGTACACAGTTCTAGCAGGGGTAGAATTGGAATAGTGGCTTTTGAAAGATCCACGTCTTCCCCTATATCCTGATCCCCTGGAACTTCCTCTGATTCCTCTGTTTGATACAGGGAATTCAGGCTCATTAAAATCGAAACTGCGACTGGCATATGGATCTGTTAATTGAATCATATTAACAGAACCAAATATTAACTCTTCGTCTGATGAAGACTATGCCTGATTAGCCTGTTTAGGCTGTGCCGTTTGGTGGGGTGGTGCCCGTGGCTTTGAAGTAGATGACATGATGTCCACCAAAGTCAAATACAATTTAGTATTTGACACATACTCATCTTCTTCTGATTCTTTTTCTTTCTTTGAATCATGTCGTTTCTTTTAGGACTTTCCATTTGACGAAGAGGGTTTTGCCGCAACATTCATGGCAGAAGACATAATTGGTTTCCTTAATTGTGTTCGCAAAATAGCATGAGTTCGATTGATTGTCTTTTTGACCATCCAATCATCATACTTTTGTGCATTTTTTCTTTTGACTTCCTACCATTCATCTTCCTCCTCTGGAACTGTAGTAGTGACACATGCTACCTGGGATGAGGAGCCTTTCAATGTGACCTATCCCGAGTCGACCATCTTTTGCAGGAGGTCTTTGAAGACAAAACATTCCTCGATGGGATGCCCCAACATTTGATGAAAAGGGCAATAATTAGGATGATCTTCATCTCCTTTCTTGTTTGGACTCTTGGGTATTGGCAATTGAACCAAATTGTTTTCCAGAGCTGAAATGAAATAACCAGGAACTTGTTCATTTTGGAAAGAGTATGTTTTTCTCTTCAAATCCTCAAATTGTTTTCACCTTTGATCTTTTTGATAGTCTAGACGAAAAGGCCTTTGTTGTTGGTGCTCAGAAGGTGGATCCCTTCGAGAATATGAAGGGTTTGAGGTCAAAATAGGTACAGGTGCTTGTTTAAGCATAACTGTAGTAGTTTCTGCTTTACCCATTCTCCTTCCTGGAGTTGATGCAATTACACGAGATTTAGCCTTAGCCTGTATAAGGGAATCTTCAATCTACTGAGTGATTGAAATAAGGTCTCGAAACCCTCCTATGTATTTCACAGGGATTAATGGCGTGCGTAATTCGTCACGCAGATTTTCCACACAGATTGGCAACAATTATTCTTGAGGGAGTGTTAAACTCAAGTAATATGTTAATCCCTTCCATTGAGCAATGAAATTAGAGACCCTTTCATTCTACCTTTGCTTACAATTTGTAAGATCGAAAACTGTTGTCTTTGGCAAAGTTGAGTTGAACTGAAGGAGGAATTTTTGGCGAAGATCCTCCCATCCGATAATTGACCGGGATTGCAAGCTTGTATACCAAACAAAAGCTGGTCCTTGCAAGGTTCACACGAAGCATCTGAGTTTTACTGCTTCTTGCTGCTCCAGAGTTCCCATCATAGGATTGCAACAAGACACGTAATGCGTCAAATGTTGTTATGGATCGCCTGATCCATTGAAAATAGGGAATACAGGGTTCCCAAAACTGGATGGAGGAGAAATTGAATCTACCCATTCAGGGTAAAATTTCTTTTCTGGTTGAACTTGTGCACGCTTCCATTCCATAGTTTCTAACCGAGCTGTTAATGAATCAATAGTTTTTATTAACTTTTTAGAAACATCCAGTTGAACTTGGACTTGGGTAGGTGCAATGATTGGAGCTTGGACAGATATGGCGATTGGCACTGCAACTGATGGTAGCACTGCCAACTGTTGTTGCACTTGACCCGTAGGATTAGACCTGTGAGGGTGTACTGATAGAGGAGGATATTCATGATCTATCTCAGTAGCTGCAACAAATTGCTTTGGCTGACTGACTCTAGAATGCTTAAGAAGAAGACTATTCTGAAGTAGTTCTGCATTCAACCTTTTTAATTCCTTCATTTCTTCCTCCTGTTGTGCAAACCTCTGCTCTAGTGAGAGCGATTGACCTTCTCCAGAGGAAGGATATGTAACCTGGTTCTTTCCCTTCCCTTTGTTGGATACTTTTCAGAGAGGGGGAAATGGGTTACTCGAAGGATTACTTAAGTTCTGAGTAATCCTTTGACTTCGTGTATGCACACCTTCTTTATTTGTGTTGGTGCGTACATCTTCTTGAGCAGGAACCTCTTCATCTGAGTCCCCTGAGTGAGCCTCATCTGGTGGATCAGCAACAACGACATTGATGACATTAATCAATGCATAACTCATTGTATCCCTTCTATCATCATTTCTATGATATTGTCTTCTTCCATGTCTTTGATGAGACATTGCCTTTTTTTGATTCAATCCCTCATGAACTTCTTGATGAATCGTAATTTGGAGGGAATCTCCTGATAATTTGGCTCTTCGTTCCTCTTGATGTTTCTTCCCCAATCGAGAAAAGACCGAATTTCTCTGAGTAGGGGATTGATGATTTGAAAAAGTCCCCAGTTCAGTGGACTGGGGCTGTTCCTGCTGTTATCGCTCAACTCCTTGGAACCTATTTGTTGATTCCGAGGGCTGGTTTAAAAGAGTCCCTAGTCTGGCAAGCTGGGTTGGTTCTTGACATGATATGTCTGAGACTTTCTTGAAAGTCCTCCTGATCTTGTGAACCTTAGTCCGGAAATTAGCTGGATGCATTAATATATATCTGCTTTTATCACCCGGTTCAAAAGACCGTTGGATGATTTCCGACACTTCTGTCATTTGGTGACGTGCTTGCTCCAAACGAGAGGCCTCTTCAATATTCTCGTTTTCTTGATGCAAGAGTAATTCAAAAACTTGTTCTCTGTATTCTTGATTTTGAGAGGAACTAGTTGAAGCATGTTCTTGGGCAAGCTTTTGATTACAAACAAATCCCATTGACTTTGGCCGGCCATGGGCAATAACATTCCATGAGACCATTTTTGGCAGGCTTTGCTAACTAGAGAGCACCGTGAAATGCAGTTCTCCATGAAAACCCCATCCTATGATACGAATACCAGATGGGGCATTGGAAATTAACTGACTCAATCTTCTTAGTGTGCCAAATCATGAACGTTGAAGGGCTCTTTGCTGCTTTTCAGCCTTCGGATATCGAGAGACTGATAGAGACGCCAAATCAATCTGATGTTGTAACCCTTCTATTATCTTAAGATGATTTTCATATTCATCATAAGATAATACTTTCTTTTTCAACTGACAAAGAGTTTTCCATATGTTGAGATGAATATCATGAATTTCATCTTCCGTCAACATTTTTGGAATATTATACTGAGAGTCAGCCAGAGGCCAAAACATAACTGGTACCTGACCTTTCGCCAGTTGTTTTCTCATGTTCGGCATTTACTCTTTATCATTTGATGAAGATTCTTCTACCTGATTTGACCAGAGTTGGTGTTTCCTTGTTGCTTCATTGGATTCAACATGATTGGCAGAGAAATCATTGATCAAACTAGAATATGCATGACTTAGGGGTGGTTCGGAGAATGACCTACACCCTGGGCTATCTTCTAATTGAGAAAGTATTTCACCTACTAGCAATGAAGCTTCAGACATGACTGGTTTCACATTTTCAAGTGCCTCAAGATAAGAGGAATTTCTCGTCACTACATTGTCCACTGGAGCATTTTCCGGGCAATGTGCATCACTACTGCGGAGAGGACTTTTGCAGCGAAATTCATCATCATGGGAAGGACCACCATAATGTGTTATAACAAAAGATGAGATCTCTTTCTCCTTGGTCTTCTGACCACAAAGAGGGTTCCTGTGGCTCTCATCTGAAGATGAAACTTCGAGATCGACCGAATTGTCATGAAGCAAGCCTTCATGAGGAAGTGTCTGTTGAAGACCTTCAGAATTAATGTTCCTAATATTGGGAACTGAGGGAGTAGAATCTTGAATTCCAACAGATAATTTTCTAAGGGATTCAAGAACTCCAGCATCGAGAAAGGCCTTGTTATAGATTGGCACTTTATCTCCTGACTGTACTAGGCAGGTCTTTTTCTTAGACGCCTTCTTACTCGCCTTGGAAACCACTTGTTGACGAAAGTGGCTACTCTGAGTAGGTGTATGTGCCTGATTAGGAAAGATGGCCAGGTTAGGCTGACGATCTCCTCTCAAATTAGGTGTATGTTCCTGACTTGGTCGTCCATATGATATGGGGGAGTATGCCCCATAACCCTCTTGTACTGGAACAAATGTGTGTGTCTGTTCCGGAGTGAATTGTTGATGTATCACTCCACTGGTAGGGATAGATTTATGTGTCTTTCCCTAAGATGCCGCTGAAGTTGTTATAATATCCTGGCAGGCATCCAGAATATGAGCAGGGATTTTCTTATGCTCTTTCACCATTGATAGAATATGCTTGGTGACTTCAGCTGCCGGAACAGGAATATACGTCCATTCCGGGCTTGGAGCAGGTGTATGTGCATGCTCGTGTCCTCCTTTTCCTGTCAGTGAATCCTGACAGTACTCAAGTGTGGGGGCAGAGAGTTGAGTCTGCCTCCTATTTGTTGTCGGGGATTTTCGACTAACTTCTCCTAATGCTACCAAGAAAGACTGTTGGTAGGTTTGATTAATACTAGCAGGTGTATGTGCCTGCTGATTACACTTCACCAAACGTGGTTGACGAGATCCATCATATGTAGTCAGATGATCCTGCTGACTAGATGATGGTGTATAAATAGGTGTATGTTCCTGCCTATAGTACTCCGCCGGAATTTCCTGGCGGGATTGGTGTGATGCTGCCAGACGAGTCTGCTGGACAGCGGAATTAAAACGGGCAGGTGTATGTGCCTACTCATTGCTTGCCACCAAGTTAGGTTGGTGGACTTCTCCGGAGATGTAAGAGATGAGAACCTGCTCACTATTTACCGGATTCCACCTCTGGTGGTTCGTCTTTCTTGCTCGGTTTCGAGGAACCTGAGTCGAATGCTTGGAGTCGGTACCCTCATCATGTTGAGGGCGCACTGCCGCATGAGTCTGGCGACGATTGTTGGTGGGAACCCTCAGGAAGGACTCCTGTCTGTTTAAATTAAGGTCCTAAGGGACCTTCTCATTCACCTCCCCAGAATAAGGGAGTGAATGGTGATTGTAATCCGGGGATAACGACCCGAAACAGTTGGAGACGGTAGTCAGCACCGCCTGCTTCTTGATCACTGGTCGTTGTTGTCCGGACGACCGATGTGAGTTGTTTACTTGGAGGGCTTGTCGGGTAGCCTCCAGAGTTGGGATGGTACCGTGTTGACGGTACTCCTTAACTAGTGCATTTGATACCCAGTGTTAAAGACGCTGAGTAGGTGATATAGTTCTAAGAGCGGACGACGATCCAGCAGGAGTAGCAGCAGTGGCATTTGTAGCAGCAGTATTCACAGGTGTTAATTTAAGAGCAACCATTATGTAAATTCAGAAGATCTTGGAAAAGAGTGCCTGTTTGATATAACAGACGTAATCAAGATAAATTCAGCTACTACATCTTTTGGATGAGCACATATTTTATTGACTATCTTGTTGGCCCTCTCATTGAGTTTAAATAGGGGCCTAACAAATAGGTAAAACATCATTTTTAATTTGGTTAAGGATTCAAGTTGGGTTCACCATTTTTTGTTTCCCTCGGAATCCGGGGATGACCGCCTTGATGGGAGGTTCAAACGTTCTGATCGTTTTCTAACGGGTTTCTTCGTAGAACCAGAAATATCCAATGATTCCACATCCATTCGGACCTACTTTCTAAAGGTAGGTTCTCATTAGTTTGTGGACTGATGAGGCTTATGAATTTGCATTGGTTGAGAGTATGGGAGGTCGGACTCATCACACCTTTTTTAGGGGAATTAGTGTCTACTCTGGGACTCTCTTTGTAGATTTAAGTTATGTTCTTGAATCCTTATTACATTACCAAGTATAAAATGAGCTTTCCTTCAGATCTGACAATCAATGATTAAATATGTAGGAAATTTAGAGAATCTTTTGTATGTATTCGAGGTTCTTCATCGATAGAGAATCATCTGTATTTATTAGAGATTCTTGGTCAATGTTACCCTTTGACACATTTATACAGAAGTCTCTTGGTCATTATGATGACCATGCTTGTTTTAAAGCCACTTAGTGGGGCACTTGAAGTTTATTGTCATTCAGAAGGACATGGATTATTTTAGAGTTGGGATCGAACCCGTAGACGGGCTACCTACGTATCCTTTGTTTAGAAAAGGAATCAGAACCCACATAGTTCGAGTAAGGGAGTATGATGTTTATGATCGATGGCTCAAAGAAGGATTTCACAATTACTTTTACACTCTAAGCTCACGTGAGTCATGCTCGGTGTGATAAACAAGAGGTATTGGTAAAAATTAGACAATTTTTCCATGAAAGATGCAATCATAAGAAATAATGTGGGGCTTATGTATGTATGACTGCCCAGATAAATGAAGGTTAGGATTTACTTTAGGGAAGAAATCCAGGAACAGGGTCCATAAAGGTATATGTGCTTCATGGAGATTTTGAATACTCTAACTTGGGGCTTACTCCTGAAAAGGAGGCCCAAATTAGGAGAAGACTTATGATTGGGTTTTACTCCTAAAGAGGAATCCCAGATCAAAGGTAAATTAGGACTGGTTAAGAGAGACTATGACTGGGGATTATTCCTGAAAAGGAGGCCCAGGTTAAGGGATTATGACTGGGACTTACTCTTGAAAAGGAGGCCCAGGTTAAGGATTAAGGTTTGGGGCTTACTCATGAGAAGAATTCCCAAATTAGGGAACTGGGGCTTACTCCTGAAAAGGAAGCCCAGGTTAGGGGATCTGGGGATTACTCCTAAGAGGATGCCTAAAAAATTAAGGGACTTGGGGCTTACTCCTAAAGAGGATTCCCAGATTTTAAGACTTATGACTGGGGATTATTCCTGAAAAGGAGACCCAGGTTAAAGATTCTCTCATATTAAAGGATGAGGTTGAATGAATGAACTCTCAATCTTTAGTGACATAAAGATATGTAAATCACTAGGTTTTGAGAGATATCTCACAGAATTCTTTTCAGATAAGGAAGTCAAATCAAGAAATCATACCATAAATGGCTTTGAAGAGTGTCTTGAAGACTAAATCTTGAATAGAAAAGGTGTAATGGCTTAAGAGGGGTGAAATGGGCAAGAAAGGCACCCAAAAAGGTAGGGGCGCGCAAGTATTTTTTACCATGTGGTTCCTCATTTCCATTACTCCATTATGATGAGGATTCCATACTAATGAGAATTCATGTTTTATTCCATGTTTTTCAAGATAATTTTCAACTTCCATGGAAGTATATTCACTTATATTGTCAAATAATAAAATCTTTATGGTTTTTTTAATTTAATTTTCTACTCTTCTTCAGATTCTCTTCATATAGTCTAAAACTTATCTCTTTGACCACATAAACATGGAACATTCTATCCAAACATAGTCATAAAAAAATAATATTAAATAATTCTCACCATAAATTCTATCCAGAGTAATTTTACCACATACATTAGTGTGGAAAAGATTTAGAAAATATGACACCGTCTTCATCTTTGGATAGAACAGATTTCTCACCATATTTCTCCTTAAGAATGAATCAAAAATATTTTATCAATTCCATTTTAGTGAATGAATTTCAATAAAATATTTATAAATTGAAATATTCTCTACACTCTTCTTATTAATATGACCAATCCTTTAGGGTCATAAACTGATCTCCTCTTCCACAGTAAGAAGAAACATTTTATCTTTGTTGTTCACCAAATATAAGTGTTAGATCTAGTGTCCTCTTACCAACTATTTTTACTTTGATTACATTCATATTCTATGTATTGAATATTAATTAAACTTCTTATTACATATTTATCATAATACTTCATGACTACAATGTAATAACTCCCTAGAGTATGTGTTGTATTGATAAGGTCATAGAAGTTCCCCGCTATGATTATAACCTTGATGTGTTATGATGATATTATTAAATAATAGTTTGTAATTAGATAACATACTATGAAAGTACACATAGTACATATACTTTCAGGTGTGATTACTCATAAAAAGATGAGGATTCTTCTCATGATGTTCACACTTGGTAATCTTCAAGATGGGAAATTATGAGAACAGACCCACCAATAATAATTTTTCATGTTTTTGTGTCATCAGATATTCTTATTTTTAAGCATGTTTAATGGTCCTTATAATTTGAGATTATTTTAAATGTTTTTTACAACTTGCATACTTATATTTATTACATAAAAATTGATAATTACTATTCATGGTGAAGTTGGATACATTGGGTGTGTCATGAGTGACATTTCATTAATGGATAATTTGAGGATCGATTTATCCCTTCCATATTTCTGGAAGCTGAAATATCATTCTACTGATTTTAATAGAGCCATCACCCAAACTTTTAGGGTCATGGTTTAACAATATGTTTATTTTATATTTTCAAATAAAGTTGTGTCGAGCATATAGGTCGGTGACATAAAAGTGAAACATGCACGATGAGATATTGAGATGAAGGAATTATATTTTATAGTGAGAATTATTTTTTTGTTTTCATCATTATGTTATTAATGTATTCATCTTGGATGTGTTGACTCATTATGAGATAGTAATCTTGGACCTTGGGCAAGCTCGCCTAATGACAATGAGAAATAATCCTAGAAGGTGACACACTAGTGTATCAATTGATCTTCATTAAATATTACTTGAATTTAATTAATGGGATATATATTATTCTCAAGACTGAGGAATAATTTTTTTCCATTTATATTGATTTCGTAAATTAAATAAATATTTATTAATCGGCATTCGAATAAAAATATATTTGTTTATATAATTGAATATTTATTAAATATTTATTTTCCCATATGTGAATGAAATATTTATTTTTGAATAATTTATTTATATGTTTGTTCAATAATTGATAGAGGAGTTTTAACAGACCAAGATTGACTGTAGTGAAAAAAATATTAATTAACAAGACAATTTCATAATATTTGTTATTAAAAAAATGTGCATGAACCACAAAATAATAATAATGATATTATTATTATGTGACATGGGGTTTATTAAATGTTTTTAATTTTATTTATTATTTAACATGAAATTAAATAATATTTTAAACCAAAACCTAACTCTATAAATATAAGGATATGTCTATTGTGTATTACATCCAAAAATCGAGAAAAGGGAATTGTTGTTGACAATGAATTCTCTCTTGAATCCTCACTCTCTCTCCCTATCAAGAATGAGAAGTGCAAGATATATTTCTTCAATAGCAAATAAATATTGATCAAGAACAAACAACACAAGACATTCGATTCACCACACTAGAACTCGGTGATTGAGTGATATTTTTTATGGATCATTATAGCACATATGGATCACCACAAGAAGGATTTTGTCCTTGGATCCTCACATAGAAATAAAGGAAATACGAAAGGGACTTTTTGAATGATCAAAAATCATCAACAAATAAATTTCCTATTCCAAGGTATTTATTTCTTTAAATATAAATCAAATTAATCATAAATTTTATTTTCAAGATATTCACTCATGGTTTTGGGCAACGATTATTAAAAGAAATTTTAATAAATCGCCCACCACCAAGTGCTTCTGCTGCACCCAGAATAACTAAGTGGTATCCATATAGTCATGTTTCAATTTATAATTATTTATTTTATTGTAGATCCATATGAAAACATGGTTTAATTTTAATTTATTATTATATTTTATTTAATATGATTTGAATTAACATGCTTTAAAATATTAATCATATTTGTTCAGTGTTTCATTTTCTTAAATATTTAGGAATACATGAAGAATGGATGGAGATTTCATCAATAGGATCCAAATCATTGGCCAGTAAAACTAGGTACATGATGTGTATCCAGACTACATATTGTGTATCCATGTGCATTGTACCTAGATGCACTAAGAAATTAATTACAAACAGTGAATTTATTGCAAACCGTGTGTTGACCAGGCCAACCTGGCACATGGAAAGTGGATACATAGTGTGTAGCAAGAATGTACACAATGTGTATTCTGTTTGATTTAACACACAGAAATTTAATAAATTAATTATTCGTAAACCATTTATCAAACATGGTTAATTAATTAAGTAACATCCACTTAATATTAACAATACAAGTCAAGGAAAAAATAAGAAAAAATGTAAACATAAAAGAATTTAAACTACTTAACCTAATATTAAGTTAGACTAATCCTTCCATTACTTGATTGATAATGAAACCATGAAAATAAGTATATTTTATGGCCAAATTCTAGATGCTTACTTTTATTTTGGAGTTATCATAAGAGTTTTGGGTTATCTTAAGCAAACATGTATTGAGTTTAGTGTAAAAATTATATTCAATACAAATTTGGAGGCACGTGTTGAGGAAATCTAAGTTAGGATTTCAGGATTGGGGAATATACTCAATGGATCAAGGAACTACTAGCCTGTAGTTGGCAAGACCGCCTACATAAGTACATTCTTATGGTTTTTATTTACAATTTCTGGATCATTTAGAAATGAAATGGGAATCCTTTCCACTAGAATTTTATAAAAACTATAAATTTTGAGCTCAATGGAGAGGGACATTAGGACTTGAAAAATAGTGGGATATTTAATTAAATCAATTAATTTTTTATATATCACCCAATTTATAATCAAGAAAAGCACTAATAATATACTCTTTTAATTGTAGAATAAAAATAGAAATCTTTTCATCTATATTATCTTGAAGATAAATATTGGATAAAGAAAACCTCTTAACTATAAATAACTTCTAGGAATGGTATAGATTCCTTCGGGTTGTTCTACGCTATGAATGGAAATATTACATTCTATAATCCTTAATTCATGATCCTCTTTCTAAGGAGGTGATAGGTACATAGTTCTTCATAGCCCTAAAAATTAAATTTATAAACCTACACTAGTATAGCAGTAAATGGTCAAACCATAGGGAAGGAAGGCGAATGTTTTAGGGTTTATTTATTCTCTAAACAAATAAAAACAACATAAAATTTCATAAACTAAAAAATAGTGGTACTGATTTTTTGGGATATTTTTAATATGTAAATGGATTTAGGAAATGGAGTTGAGGATAACTAGTAAATATGAATAAATTATAAGGAAAAATAAAAAAATAAGTGCTTAGAGGAAAAGTGAAACTATTTGGTTGATTTGATTATTCTTCCACTTAAATATTATTTAATTACCAGCCTTGTAAATGGGTTGGATAAATATCACTCTCTAAGAGAGTGATCACACATATAAATGAATCTTGAAGTTCGCCACTCCAATAAACATTAAAATCCAAATGATTTTTGATGAAAAAGTGATCAGAATCAATTTTTCCAATTGATTTTGATGTTTTTTTTAAATTAAAGTAGAATAAAAATCATTAAAATATATATCTCTAATCGTTTCCAATGTTTTTTAAGATTTAAACAACATTTTAATGAATCTATAATTGATCTCTCTGAACAATTCTGAAGTTTAACAAATAATGTGAAGAAGTAAAGATAATACCTATAAAATTAGAAATACCTAAAACATAAAATGATCAACTTGGATTCATATTCAAAATAGTTCTAAATGGTGACAAAAACATTTTGGAGAAAGGATGAAAAATAGGGGAAAATAAATCTTCCCAAAAATGTCGAATGCAATGTGCTTCTTGAAAATCTCTTTTGAATATAAAGTTTATATGATCCTCCTTTTCTTTGTCCTGCTGCTCTCCCAGGTCTCCAAGATGTGTATGATAAACAATCCTAATGAGATTTTCAATGATCGAATTAATCCTCACACCTCTATGGTTTCCTTCTTCTCTTTATAATTCTTTTTTCATGCTCTGTTTATCACCGACAACAATCGATGACTAAGTTTGGTCTCCACTTTTTCATCGTACATGTGTGTTTTCTCCAGCAACACTTTTCACTTTAACATTTCCCTTGTAATAAAATACTTCAAATTGTTGGGATGAATCAGGACATAAACTCTACTCTTGCTTGTATCTACAAAAAAAAACAAAGATTGTTTTAAAAAATATTTTTTGAAAAACTTAATAAATATTTACTTATTTAATAAATTATAATTACTATCAAAAGATTGAATTAAATATTAATTTGTTAATTTATATTTATTTGTAAATATTATTATTAATTAAATTATTTATTATAAAATAAAATTTTATTATTATTATTAAATATCATTTGTTTTATTAAATATTATTATTTATTAATTAATTAAATTTACTTATAATTATAGTCTATGGAAATTTTAAATTATTAAACTGAAAACATTAAATTAAATCATTCAATTATTTTAATAATTAATTTTTATTAATTAAAAATTATTATATATTAATTATTAATAATATTATATATTTTTTGTTTAATTATTTTATTCTTTATTTTTATTATATAATTATGTTATTATTTAATTTATAATTTTATTTCTTTTTTGATTAAAAACTTAATTTTTTAAATCCCCCAATTCTCCCTTATCTGTGCACAGTAGGGGGTCTCAGCTTCTTCAGGATGCTGCTATGGCTTCGCCTCGCTCGGTGATCCACAACGACACACGGTGGGTAATCCAGATCTATCACAGTGGTGGCTCCTCAGGATGATGTGGCTTCAATCATTGGTGACAACGTTTGTGGTGGCTCCTCTTATTCCAACCGGCAGCACCCCCTTCAACACACAGTTGCAGATTCGACTCCATAGTGCAACGAATTCCCCTTTTCTAGTGTAGTGGCAGTAGATCGTTCTCTAGATATGGCGACTCCTTGTGATGGTGTGAATAGATGCGATGGATTCAGTGATGGCTCGAAAACCTCCTTCCTCTGAAGGGATGAGAGGCAGTGGGTTCACCTCTAGTTTCTTCATATATGAACAATGTGGGAGGTGAAGAAGCTCATACAGTGGAAACCATGGGTGGTGTAGTCAGTGTCGGTTAGAGCTTCAGTCAGTCTCAAACTATGGCTGAGGGTTCGACTCGCATGGATCAATCAACATTGTGTAAGGGATGGATTTCTATATTTGTGCTAGTGGTATCAAGGTTCGGCGGTTATTCAATAAGCTAGGAGTAACCATTGGTGAGACTCCAATGTGTTGAAGCTCGGGGTGGGTGAAGTCAGGTACTGTAACAGTTAGTTGTATTGGCTATAGAAGAATATCGAGTAGAATGGTGACAGGGAGGAGCAGTAGCAGTGAGAAATGGTAGTGGAAGACTACAATGGTGAGTAAAGGACTCACTATTATGTTGTGTGGAATGGTGAGTTAGGGGGCCAAGAAAAGGAACGGTGAGATGAATTGAAAGGGTGAGTCAAGGACTCACCATTGAATTGTAGTGTGATGGTTCACTGTGGTAGTGACAGAAGAGGGATAGAAGTGGGAACCGAGAAACATGAAACAGTGAGTCAGGGACTCATTGTTGGGAATTTTGGTAAAGTAATAAACTAGCTATTTTTTATCTACAGGGCATGTTAAATATAACTAATGAACACAGATTAAATTAAAAAAATACAAACAAAAACAATTTAACTACTAAATAATTAGTCTAATTTAAGAATAAAATTATTAAAAACTTAAAAAAAATTAATTGAAAAGAAAAATATAAAAAAATAATTTCATATACGAAATTTAAAATTAAAAACTAACTTTTTTTAAAAACCATAGTAGTTAATTAATTTGATATTAGTTTTATAAATTAATTTAAAAATTTAAATTTAAATAATTAAATTAATTATTGAGAGTACCTTAAATACTATATTTGAAAATTATTTTTAAATTATATTTTGATAAAAAAATAAAAAATAAAATTAATAATTTGTTAATTATATGAAAATAATTTTATTAATTGATTAATAAATAAAAATGAGCAAATATAAAATCATTATGTAAATCATAATAAAAACTTAAGAGTATAAAGAAAAATAACAGAAAGAAACATTAATGATTTAAAATCTTAAAATAAAATACAAATTATAAATAATGATTACAAAATAAGTATAATTATTAAATTATAAAAGTGAAATTTTTTAGTAAAAATTAAAAAAATTAATTAATAAATTAAATAACAATTAAATAAAAAGATGTATAAAATCTATATATTTTTAGGCCACATCAAATTGCTCCATACCTAAGCATTGATTGTCCTAAATAAATACCAATATTTATTGACTTTTGAGAAGAAGACATATGTTTTAAAACATTAAGCTCATAAATAAGCAGGTAAAGCTATTAAAAAGTTGAGAGTAACAAACTAAGTATTAGGCTTTAGAAATGAAATAATAAAAACCAGTCCTTCCCAATTTCAAATACATACAAGTAATCATTGAATCAAAGAATCATCTCTCAATGAGGATGTTATGCCTCATATATGAATTTTCTTAAATAATTACTATAATTCAATCCAGGTTCTAAATATAAGAGTGATAAAATGTTAAAAATTGGAGTAATAAAGAAACTTAACCAAATACACTTTATAATTTGACTTTCTCCTAGGTTCCAAAAAAATAATTTTTTTTAATCACTTTATTGATACAATTTAAATGGTTTCATGTAAATTTATTGTCCCCCTCTTCATTTAGTGTTCATTATTCTCATCACCTAAATGAACTCATTTTTTATATCTAGGAATTTTTTATTTCCTTCATGTTTTTCCCAAGCCATGTAACTTGTACTTAGCACTGTCCATATACAATTTTTTAATATTGTATAGAGGGATAACTCACACACACTATGCCTAGTGTTTTAGAGGTTCATCAGGGGTTCCCAAATGCCCATTTTACTCTAGTTTCAAAAAATTTATTTGAATATTATTTATATTGGCTCACTAAGGTGATTATTTTTTTAATAATTAAAAAGGGACTCCTAGAGAAAAGTTAAATATTTTCGTATCCTAAAGTTATTATCATTAGTCTCCAAAAATATATCTTATATCACTCTTAAACATAGTTCTTATATTGAACGTTTATAAAATCACTAAGCAAAATAACTCAAAAATCATTGATCATCACATGTTTTAAATCCAAGGAAACTCTTGACTACCAGAAAGGTATCATTCTTAGGAAAGAAATATTTGAAGTAAAGTGTGGAGCCTAAAGAAACTAAAATTATGAAAAAAAATCAAAAAAATCAACCATTTTCTAACTAAAGATTTAAAATATAGAGTGACTTACTGGTCTTCCATTAAAGAACATATTAGTTCAATCATAAGTTGAGCCCATCCCTTACACATAAAACCCATCTTTTCACCAAATTTGAATTCAAAGGTAGAGGAGACAACAATTTGACAATTGAATCTAAAATCATATTTTCAATTAAATAGATTGATGAAACGTTTAAACATCACATTGTAGTACAAAGAAAAAAATGTTTTCTACTAAAATATTTTACAACAAGAACACATGCATTATCATTAAGTCCAATGAAAATAGATTTTCAATTATGTTAACAATAGCATGTGAAACATTTAACACATAGTGAAAAGGGTGTAGCAAGTTTCAAAAATAAAATTCAAACTAATTTCCAATAGACTGGAAAAATCAATTCTAAACACCCAAAAAATTAAATCACATACATTTAATATCATATAGAAATAGGTTATTACTCCCCCATACTTAAGTTCACACAGTGAAAATATTTAAAATAATTGTAGCACTAAAATTTTAAAACTCCAACAAATGTAGTAGAATTTCCTAAAAAAAAGGCACATGCAGAAAAAAATGTCCACAAACAACACATGTAATAAAATTTCCAGAACTATCAAGCATAAAAAATAGTAATAAATAAGAATATAAATACATAGATTAAATTATGGAAATTGAAAAATTATATTATATTCAGTGATAAGTCATCATGAAACTCTTTGTGATTTGAAAATTAAAGGGAATCATTCTCCTTTGTGACACCAATATCATCATCATTTTCTAAATGCACAAACCAAAAAGAAAACTAGTACTTGAATCTAGTAGAGATAGATAGTATAAAATATAGAATCAAGAAGCACTTTATTCAGAGCATAACAATACCAAAAGAAAAAATGAAGAAAAAAATGGTTTGACTCCCTTGAATCACTGAATTTTAAGTCTTTAGTCATTCTTTATTAAAATTTTAAATTTGTTTTATTGAAACAAGAAAAATAATGGGTTTCCTCCCACACATTTCTTGTTTTAAAGTCCCCAGTCGGAATCCCCTAGAAACTAACCAAATTCGCTATGTGGGTGAGGTTTTTTCAAAAACAACCACCACATGTGTTTGGCCCAAATTTTTTTAACAAAGAAATGATATATGTGAGACCTAATAAAAATAAGTGAAAAATTTACTCCCTTACTAAATAAAAATATCCCTAGGAAACACCTATTCACTTTAAGTTTCTTCTCAAAGGAGTCTTCAAGTTGAGGATAAAAATCATCACCCAAATTCATATTTTTAGTATTTTTAAGATATTTAGATTCATGTGGAAAATAATGAACTCCCTCAAGCTCTTCCAAGATACTTGTAAGCTCATACACATCAACTTTACCCTTGGTAGTATGTTTGTCCACTTCAATATTATATCTATGTTTGAAAAAACTAGATTTTCTAGGAAGGTACATCTGTAAACTAGGTGTTTCTAAAGGTGTTTCAGTATAATAAAAGTTCTAAAACTAATTAGGATTAAAAGTATGATAAATATTAGGGGTGATGTGGGATGAGTTTTGTATAATAGGTTCATGAAGAGGTTTTAAAATAGAAATAGATGCATTTTCTAAACTAACACTCAAAAATGATTCCTCTTCCAATTTAATCAAAGTTCAAAAAAAAGTTTCAGTGCCCAACTCAGTTGAGGTTTGATGTGAAAAATAGGGAAGAGTTATTTTTTTTTCATTTTAAAAATTAGTTTTCACTAATTTATAAATCTCTTCTAATAGTTACTCATATTTAAATAGGAGATTATCAATCACCCCTTCTGAAAAATTAATTCCTCTAGAATAATCATTTGTGCATTTAACCTCTACATAAAGTTCACAATTAATATTTTCATGTTTAAAAACAAATAATTTTGAGTGTTATAGAATGTAGAGTTTAGGGAAAATAATGTTCAGTTCATATTCAATAAATTCATATTCTATATAGTTCAAATTTGAATAATTTTCTATAGGAATAACAACACTATTATCCATTTCATTAAACAGGGTTTCAAAAAGAATATTATTGTGATAAAAAGGCAGTAAAAGTTCATCATTATACCTTTATTTGAAGAAAACTACTTCATATTTATTATCACAAAACATTTCTGTGATTTTTGGTACTAATGTTTCACAATAGGTAAGACTGGTTTCTATTTCAACATCCAAAATTTTAGAACTAATGATTTCTAAGTAATTATACACTTCCGAAATATTCCCTATATTAAGTTCAGGTTCATAATTCAAAATTTCAGAAAATTTGGGTGAAGGTTTTTAAAATTAAAGTTATTATTATTCAAATTATCCACAACATGAGAAATAACATTTTCAAAACTTCTAAAATAGTGAATTTTTTCAAAACTACGGAACATGTACATAATAGGCCATTGTTCTTAAATATATTCTAGTTCTTTCTCAAAATTTTCTAACTCAAATCCAATTAATTTTTTGAAATATTTAATATGTTTTCTTCTTCATCGAGTGATTTGGTTATTTCCTCATATTTCTCTTCATCAGAATCAGAATGTTCAAAATAAAGAGTTTGGCATTTTGTTTTAGAAAAACTCTGATTCACACTTTCATTATCAAAAATTTCTCAACCACTTTCATCATTAGTGAGTTGAATTTTTTTGATTTTTAATATTTTATTGTGAATCCCATGTTACATTTTGTAATGTTCTCATGCTAACATTGTGTGCATCATAAAATTCATTGAAATATGATAATATTATTAACATCATTTGATCCAGTTTAGAATATTCCTTTTGTTCAAGTTCTTGATAGTTAAACTTTTCTTCTTATTAAAAATTTTATTGTGGCACATTATAAAAACAATTCCAAGAAGTGTTCCCATAGTTTCTATAACAAACACAATAAACCTCATTTTAATGACCTTGAGTCCATTGATAATCTATTTTTTTTATAGAAATCAAAAACCAAAACAACAAAAAAATCTCACATTTAGTATGAAACACAATAATGGAAATAAAAAACAATAATCATATGTGTAAAAAATGAAAACATCAATAAATAGAAGCATGCATTATTTTGAAGATCAATACACAACAAAAGGTAGTACAATTTCTAAAATGAATCAAACATCAGATTTTTTGCAGCAGATGTTTTTGTTTGTTTATATATATATATATATATTCTAACCCTATGACACTCAGTGCATGCCCTCCCTGGTAATGGCACCAAATTTTAATAGGGATGGAGTTCACTACTGATTTCAGAATTAAATATATAAACTTACACTTTAATATAAGTGATGGTTTGAACCATAGATATGGTAGGTGAATGTTTTAGGGTTTATTTATCCTCTAAACTAATGAAAACAACATAAAATTTCATAGAATGTAAGAGAGAGGTACTGATGTTTAGGGAAATTTATAAGTTGTCAATGGAGTTAGGAAATGGTGTTAAATATAAAGAGGAAATATGAATATAGAATGAGGGTAAATAAAAAAAACAAGTGGTCATAGGGAATGTAACACTATTAGGTTGATTTGATTCTTCATTCACATAAATGTTATTGAATTCACAACATTGGAAATGGGTTGGATCACCCTCCCTCTCCAAGAGAGTGATGACGTAGAGAAATGAATCTTGGAGTTATCCTCTCCAAGAAACATTAAACTATAAATTAATTTTGATGAAAATTTTATCAGAATCAATTTTTCAAATTGATAGTGATGTTTTTTTGAAATTAGAGTAGAATAAAAATCATTGAAAGTGATCTCTTAGATCATTTCCAAAGTTTATATTTTTTAAATATTGTGAAAACAATTTTAATGAATCTAGAATTGATCTCATCAATCAATTATGAAGTTTAAAAAACAATGTGATAAATTAAAGATAAGACCTAGCAGATTAGAAATCCTCCAAACAGAAAATGATCAACCTAGATACATATTCAAAATAGTTCTAAATAGTAAAAAGTAAAATTATAGGATGAAAAATAGTGGAAAATAAATATTCCCAATAATTTAGAATACAATTTTCTTCTTGAAACTCTACTTTGGATCTCGTGTTTCTTTCCTCCTCCTAGTCTTTGTCTTGTTGGGTCTCCAAGATTTGTATGATGAATAATTAGAATGGGAGAGTCAATGATCAAATGAATCTGTCTACCTCTATAGCTACCTTATCCTCTTTATATGTCTATTTTAATTCTCTTTTATCCTTGAAAACAATCTCTGACTTAGTTTGGTCTCCACTTTTTCATCGTACACATTGTTTTTTCCCTTGTAGCCCTAGCCACTTTTACTATTCCCTTATAATGAACTACTTCAAATTGTTGGGCTGAAACCGGATATAAACTAGTCGCTTTATTGTTTCTACAAATTAAAACATAGATTGATTAAAACTATTTTTAAATGAAATATAGATTTATATATTTAATTAATAATAATTACCATAAAAATTTTAAATGAAATATTATTTTATTATTTTATATTTATTTGTAAATATTATTATTAATTAAATTCTTATTTCTAAAAAAATTATTTTTATTATTATTAAGATTATTAAATGTTATTTATTTTATTAAATATTGTTATTATTTTATTATTTAATATTACTTATAATTATGATTTATATAAATTTTAAATTATTAGAGTCATAACATTAAATTAAATCATTCAATTATTCTAAAAACTGATTTGTATTAACTATTAATTACTATTTTTTAATTATTATTAATATTAACAATTTTTTATTTAATAATTTTATTAGTTTTATTTTTATTAGTTAATTATGTTATTATTTAATTTATAATTTTATTTCTTTTTAAGTTAATTAATTTTTTTAAATACCCCTTTTCTCCCTTATCTGCGCATGGCATTGGGTCTCAACTCTTTCAGGAAGATTCTCTGGCTTTACCTCCCTCGGTGCTCCACGGCGGCAGGTAGAGGGTATTTGAGATTGGTCACGATGACTGCTCCTCATTCAGATGTGTCTTCAATCTTCGGTGGTAGCGTCTGCAGGAGCTCCTCCTATTCTGACCTGGGGCACCCCCTTCAACACAAGGTGGCATATTCAACTCCTTGGTGCGACGAAATCTCCTTCTTTAGCATGGTAGTGGTAGACATTTCTCTAGATCTTGAAACTCTAGGAGATAGAGGTGAATAGATGTGACGACTTTAGCTACAGATCAACAAACTCCTTCCTCCGAGGGGGTAAGAGGTGGCAGATTCTCCTCGGGTTTCTTCATAATTGGAAAAGGTGGGTGGTGAAGATGCTCATATGTTGGCAACCCTCGGTGGTGTAGTCAAAATCAATGAAAGGTTAACTCAATCTAAAACTATGGAAGAGGGTTCGAATCACACGGCTTAATCGACAGTTCGTGAAGGTTGGATTTCCAGATTTGTGCTGGCGGTATCAAGGTTTGGCGGTGAGTCAATAAGATGGGATTCACTATTGGTAAGACTCTAGTGTGCAGAAGCTTGGGGTGGGTGAATCATGTGCTGCAATAGTGAGTTTCTTTGGCTATGGTGGTAGATCAGGTGGAATGGTGACAGGGGAGTGGTAGTAGTGAGAAATGATGGGGGAAGACTGCAATGGTGAGTAAAGGACTCACCATTGTGTAGTGTGGAATGGGGAGTTGGGGGTCAGGAAAAGGAATGGTGAGTTGAATTATAATGGTGAGTTAGGGACTCACCGTTCAATTGTAGTGTGATGGTTCTATAGGGTGGTGACTCAAGAGGGATCTGCAATGGTGACTCAAGAGGGATAGGAGGGGTAATGGTGAGACAAGCAATGGTGATTCAAGAACTCCCCATTGGGAGTTTTGGTAAAATAATAAACTAGTATTTGTTTATCTGCATAGAAAGTTAAATATAACTAATTAACATGGATAAAATCAAATAAAATAAAAAATAACAATTTAATTATGTAATTATTATTTTAATTTAAGAATAAGATTATCAATAACCTAAAGAAAAATAATTAAATGAAAATAAAAATAGAAAATAATAATTTCAAAAACTAAAATTAAAATTTAAAACTAACTTTTATTTAAAAAAAGAGTAGTTAATTAATTTGATATTAGGTTTATAAATTAATTTAAGACATTATTTTTAAATAATTAAATTAATTATTGAGATTACATTAAATACTAGATTTATAAATTATGTTTAAATTATATTATAAAAAAATCAAAAGATTAAAATAAATATTAGTTAATTAAATGAAATTATTTTGATTAATTAATAAAAATTAACAAATCTAAATTTATTAACTAACATAGAATAAAAACTTGTGAGTGTAAAGACAAATAACTCTAGAAAAAATTAATGATTCAAAAGATTAAAATAGAATATTAATTATTAAAATTATTTATTAATAAGTTTAAATATAAAATTATACACTTGAAATTATTTAGTAAAAAAGTAAAAAATAATTAATAAAATGAATAAAAAACATATAAAAATAGTTGTAAATCTATATAATTTTAGGCCACATCTAGAGGTAAGTTATAAATAGGTCATAGAATATGAGAAACGTATGAACAACACAATTTATGATCATTTTTTAATGATTTGATATATGTATAGTAAACTCATAAAGTCTCACTAAAACATAGATGTGTATAAAATGCTTGAGCTCCTCCATGATCTTTACTAGGAAAGAGATAAAGATAAATGGTTTGAGATCTCCAATGCTCTCTTTTATATCATTCTTGGATAGGGTTCCCCTGTAGAGCATCATTTAGTCAAGATCATCAGATAAATTGAAAACATAGAGGTTCTCATGTTTGAACTCACAGAAGAACTATGCACCGATATTATTTTGGCATAACTCCCTTAGAGCTTCTCCATATTTATTATCAAATTTAATATGATCAACAATGAGAAGTATCTTCTAGATCCTATTATTCTGCTTCACCAAGTATGTAGGGATACAAAACACAAAAAACATTTCATCCTTATTGTAAAAAAATGAAAGGGTCAAGAGAAGAGATCTATGTCCAATGCTTATTCACACCCTTCTAAGAAGAGAAAGATCAAGGTGAAAGTAAGGGAACATGAATTTTTCTATTTTTAATGTGTAAATAAGGGTCACTAGAAGAAAAATTGCACCCATTCAAATAATCAAGTGGAAGAATCGGGTGTATTTTTTATTGAGTAAAATTTATCTTTTTCTAAAAATTGGATATTATATATAGATTTTTTTGATCAGATATGTCTTCAAAAATATGAACTAAGTATATTCAAATAGATTGACTGAGGTGTGGTAGATCTATGAGAAGGCAATTGAGCTAAAATTTCTGATTTAGCTATCAGGGACTGCCACTTAACATTGTGGAATAGAATTATCTTGGTATTAAAGGGTTTTTATAAATTTCCTTTAGTTACCAACAACATTATTTTTTGTATCTATACTACATACGGATGGATTTATTTTCAAATTTGGTAATAAGTGTTTATTATTTTATAGAGATGGAATTTTTTTGGTAAAGAACTTTTAAATAACAGTCTTTATGTGTTGGATTACATGAACCAAATAATAATAATCGATAACAAAGTTACTTCACATAAATCATACCCCACCCAACTTTGGCATCAAAAGATAGGTCCTATAAATGAAAAACTCTTGAATAAATTAAGTCAAGATGGATATTTGTGTTCTTTTTATTTAAAACCACTTGGTGTATGACACACATGTGTACAAGAGAGAAAGACTAAATCCTCATTTAGTGGGAAAGTTGAAAGGGCTAATGATCTTCTTGAATTAGTTAAAACTGATGTTTGTTGACCATTTCATGTTGAGGTAAGGGGTCGGTACACAAACTTGATAACTTTTATTTATGATTTTAGTAGATATAAATATTTATACTTAATGAGGTATAATTCAGATTCTTTTGATAAGTTCAAGGAATATAAGAATGAAGTTGGGAACAATCATAGGTAGAGGATTAAGAACATCTGCTCAGACTGTGGTAGATAATATCTTAATCGAGACTTTATTTATTGTTTATCGGATTTTAGGATATTATCTCAACTCACTTTTACTTATATTCCTTAGTTTAAAAATCTAAGAAAATGGTGGAACAACTTGTTTTTGGACATGGTGAGATCAATGATGATTCATGAGAGTCTTATATTATCCTTTTGGGAATATGCGTCACAAACATCAGCATACATGCTAAACAAAGTTCCAAATAATGAAATTGATGGTATTCCATACCAATTATGGAATGGAAAGTAGTCCATGCTTTCATACTTAAAAGTGTGGGGTTTTGAAGCATTTCTTGAGGCCTCATAAGGTAACAAGCTTACATCCTGAGGCACAAAGTGTATCTTTTCTAGATATTTTAAAGATACAATGGGATTATGTCTATACAATCATTCATACAAAAAAGTTTGTGGTTGATAGACATCCAACATTTATTTAGGAGGGTCTTATTTAGAAAATAGATGGTGGGGGGAAAAGATATAATTCGATGAAGTCCAGTCTCAAGATACACAAGAGTTGACACATGAAAAAATTCCACAAACTCCCATGGAAGAATAAATTATTCTAGAGACACAATTACTATGTAGGGGTACTAGACATTTTATAGAACCATAAATGTTTGGTTTTCTAATCACTGAGGATCATGACCCATTAGTAGTTGATAATAATGATCCTCTGATCTAAAATGAAGTAGTAAGTGGCATAGATGATTCCAAGTGGAACGAGATTATGAATACTAAAATGTATTCCCTGTAGAAAAACAAAGTATAGATTTTTGTGGACCCTATAGTAGATGTAAATTCCATTGGTTGAAAATTGGTATTCAATAAGAAACTAGAAATGTAAGGACAATTCATTACCTATAAGGTGCGACTGGTTATAGAAGGGTTTAAAGAGCATCAAGGAATTGACTATGATAAAACTTTTTCACCACATTCAATGATAAAATCCATCAAGATTCTACTTTCCATTTATAATTTCCATGATTATGTGATTTGGAAGAAGGATTTCAAAAAATCCTTTCTTAATGGGAACCTTTAGTAAAATGTTTATATGATACAATAAAAAGTGTTTCTATAACTGAAGGATGATAACCCGGTATGCATGTTACAAAGATCCATTTATGGATTAAAGAAATAATCTAGGTTATAGAACATTAGTTTTTATGATTCCATAACCAAATTTGGTTTAAAAAAGAATGAATTTGATCTGTTCTTTGAAAATTGGTTTAGTGGTAGTGCAGTTGTTTTCATAATATTATATATTGATGACATATTACTCTTTGGAAATTAAAAACTAGTATTACAATCTATTACTACGTGGTTGAATAAATTATTTTCTATTAGTGAATTTGGAGAGGAAACATATATTATTGGGATCAAGATTCATCATGATAGATCCAAGAGGTTTCTCAGCCTAAGTCAAAGTACATACATTAACAAGATACTGAAAAATTTAGTATAGAAAATCCAAGAGGGGATTGTTTCCAGTGTCACATGGTATTCATCTATCCAGAAATGTATTTCCCGAGACATAGGAAGAAAGAAAAAGAATGGTAGGGATTCTATATACATGATTGATTGGGCTAACCATGTATGTTATGATATGTACTTGGATAGATTTATCCTACACATTAACTGCATTAGAAATTTATAAAGATGATTTAGGAGACCTCGATTGGATGGAAGTAAAGATTATCCTTAAGTATCTTAAGTGTTCTAAGGACATGTTCTTGATTTATGAAGTAGATGAGAAATTAGTCATTAGGGGATATACAGATGTTGGTTTCCAAACTGATCAACATGACATAAAATCACAAACAAGATACATCTTCACTTTTAATAGAGGTGATGTGAGTTGGAAGAGCTCAATATAGGTTGTGGTAAAATATTGCAGTGTAGAGTTCGAGTATAGTATAGATTCTTAGGCAGTTAATGAATTAGTATATATTCAAAACATTATCTATGAACTTGAAATAGTACCTAGTAGTGATGATCCTATCACATTCTATTGTGATAATACTATATCAGTGGCTCTGTCAAATTATCCAAGGTCATATCAGTGTATGAATTGCATACTTCTGAAGTATCATTTATTGAGTGACTTTTCACAGAGAGTTGAAGTTTAAGTGAGCAGTATTTCTAGGGAAGATATTGTAGAAGACCCCTTAACTAAATCCTTGACTTAGAAAAAAAACAGGAATGTCATGTGAATTCTAGATTACTAAAGGTCAAAGATAGTTAGCTCTGTCCGAGTGGTATTTTGTTGGAGTTGGTTTCCTATGACCAACTATTTGTACTTTTATTACATGTATATTTGATGTGTTGAATATTAATAAAAATTGTTAATGTATTGATTATTGTGATGAATGAATCTAATGTAATAATTTCTTAGAGTGTTTATCAAATTGAAAAGGTAAAATTAGTTCTCCACTATGAAGATAATCGTTATGTGCTATGATGATGTTATTAAATAAAGTTTTGTAGTTGGATAATATAATATTATGGGATACACAGTACTTAGACTGTTAGGTGCGAGTACTTGTAAGAAGATGAGTCTTATTCACATTAATTTCACACTTGGTAATATATAAGATATAATATTGAGATAACATGACCACCATTAAAGATTCCATAGGTTTTGGTGTCATTAGATATTCCTATCCACGAGTGTGTGTGATGGTCTTGAGACTTTAATATTATTGTTAATTCATGTTACAAAAAGTGTACTTATATTTATTTCATAAAACATGAATATTATAGTTCATAGTGAAGTTAGGTAGGTTGGGTATGTCATGAGAGACATGTCATTAATGGATAAGTCAAAGAAGGATTTTCTTCCTTCCATATTTATAGAAGCTGATATATTATCCATTTTATTGGAATAGAACTATCACCCAAAATTCAATGGTTATGTTGTAATATTGTGTTTATTTCAGATAGTAAAATAAATATGTAATGATCATATAGGTTGGTGATATGAATGTGAATACTATTTGATGAGATTTTGAGACAAATGTACTATATTTCATAGTTAGAATTTGTATGTATTTTTTGTCATTGTAGTATTAATTTAATTCTCTTGGGTTCCTTAACCTGTTGCTAGATAGTAATATTAGACATTAGACAAGCTCGCCTAATTCCAATGAGAAAGAATCCTAGAGGGTCACGCACTAAGTGTTTCCATTGATCTTGATTAAATTATATTTGAATTAAATTAACAGAATAAATATTATTCTCAAGACCAAGGAGTAAGTTTATTCACGTTCTATTGATCGCGTAACTAAAATAAATATTTATTCATCGGTATTGAAACAAAAATATATCTATTTATTTTATTTAATATTTATTAAATATCTATTCACTGATATGTGAATAAAATATTTATTTATGAATAAAATTTGTATTTGGTTGTTCAATAAATTCTATAGGAGTTTGAATAGACAAAGACCGAGTTCGGTGACAAATATTAATTAACACGACCATTACCTAATATTTGTCATTATGAAAGTTGGATAATGAAACAAAATAATAATAATGTTATTATTATTATGTGGTGTGGGGTTTTTTAATGTTTTTAAATTTCATTTAATGGTTGTCATGAAATTAAATAATACTCTAACATAAACCCTAACTCTGTAAATATATGCTTATGTCTATTGTATGTTGCATCCAAAACTTGGGGAAAGAGAATTTTTTCACACAATTAATTCTCTCTCTAATCATTTTTCTCTCTCCCCCTTAAGAAAAATAAGTGCAAGAGAGATTTATTCAAGACCAAAGAATGAGTGATCAAGAACGAACAACACTAGACATTCGATTCACCGCGCTAGCACCCAGTGATTGAACAATGTTTCTTATAGATCATTATAGCATGTGTGGATCACCACATGGGGGATTATATCCTTGGATACTCATATCATATTGAAGGAAAACCAAAAGGGTCTTTTTAGAAGATCAACAATCATCATTGAAGAAAGTTTCTAAGCTCGGTTATTTTTTTATTTAGATATTAAATAAATTAATTACAAATATGACATGGAATATCCTCACTCATGGTTTCAGTAGATTATTATTAAAATAAATTTTAACATATCACCCCTACCACATGTTTCCTCTATGAATGGAACCATCAATAACTTCCCATATATTATTTATACTTTTAGAATAGAAAATAAATCCTTTCCTTTGATGTTTCAATTTTTTTTGTTGAATGTGACTTCTAAAACCAAGTCACACAACTGACTTACAATCAAAAAATGTTTCATAATCTATAAGCATAGATAAAATTAGTTTCCTTAAATTAATCCTTGTTTAGGAAATTATTACCACTACATTTTATACTTAGAGCTCCATCATTGCTGAATAGAATTGGTACATTAACTATTTTGTTAACATTTTTTATAAAATTCATGTTACATGTCATGTGGGAGGGTCACCGACTATCAAGAATCTTATTTCTACTAATATTTGTATTATTAAATGATATTTCAAAAATAATAGATTTATCATTCATCTTCTGCTAGTTTTATTTCAAGAAACTCCATTATAAGTTGAGATATATGTTATAATATTCTCATTTTCATCATCCAAAACTAATATATTATATTATTCTGCCTCTATTAGATAAAATATTTTACTCAAGGGAAATGAATTGGTTTTTCTTATAACCACTCTTCTTTATATTCCATATATGTACATTCAATATATTTTAACACAATTTTTATTTTAATTCCTAATGTTAGAATAGTTAAAACAATATCTATCGAATTAGTTTCTATTATAATATGAATGATATGGTTTTTTCTCTTTTGAAAGATTCCAATTTATTATACTCTTAAATAAAATTCATATTCACTATAATAACACATTGTGTGGAATAAACAGTCATAGATTCATAACATTATTAGAGGAAAAAATATAGTTATTATCATCTCTCCCTATATCTATAGCTTTTATATAACTTCTTCTTTGTTAGTAAGTTCTTAATGGTTGAGGGAAATCTTCTTTTCCTCTATTTACCTTTGTTATTCAAATTTTTGGTCTTAGATATTGATGTTCCTGCATTAAATTAGTGGCCACTTTTACCCATAAAATATAGTATTTCTGAATTTAAGAGTTCTCAAAAAGATATTATGCCCCTTTAAACCCTTTCCTCTAATTATATATATGATAACTCCCCAAAATTTAGTTTATTCTTTCATCTATTTGATTTAACTTTAGATTCGATCTTCTTACTCAAAGATATAACTTATTCTCTCAATTTTTTTTATCTTCTTAACTTTATTATTAATAGAAATCTAAAGATCATTGATGATCTTTGCCTCTTCATCAATTAGTAATCTATAGTTAACTAATTCAATATATGTTTCTTGATATTTTTCATATCATTCCATATATTTCTCTAAATGATCTAATTTTGATTCGTGATCATCAATATAATTTGAATATTACTTCATAAATCCTCCAATAATCATATTATTATTAATTTATAGATTACTATTCTCAAGTTATCCATCCAATTCCACCATGATATCAATAAGTCCTATTAATTGTTCATCCTACTACACTTTATATTTAGATTTTTCCACTGAATACATGATAGAATATTTTTTTTGAGATAAACTTAGTTTCAATATGTTCTAACAGATATTCATTGGCTGATTTTTCCTATATTCCATCTAACACATTTATCTAAAATTTATATCCACTTTAACATCCTAAATTAATGTTCCTTCTATGGGAAATTGTTTTCCTTTTTTATGTGCATTCAAACACAAAATTTTATCTACTAAAACTCTTTTTAAACCTTTTAGTAATAATACCAGTCTTTCTACAATGAAAATAGTCTAGGGGTATTTTACCCTAAAATCTTTTTTCCTATTTTAACCTACCTTTTAACAAGAATTAATAAATAATCACTTACACCTTCTTCAAACAAATATCTTGAAGTTATTTCACTCCACAACTCTTAATTAAATTTCTTTAAATGGTTTTTATAAATAGATTTTTAGAATCACTATCAATTCATATGCAAATAGTTCTATATGTAGATCATTAAAATAGAATTATCCAATATTTAATTCTTCAGTTGAGGAAACTTTTGGGTTGTAAATTTGTGGTTATATCTCTATGGTCTTCTTTGTAATATAAGTATCTTTCATTTACTAACCAAGACCTAGAATAAAACCAACCACATCAATAAGAAACTATATGAAACTATCAATTTTTTTACTTGAACTCACCTTTATATCATCAAATTAATTTTTTAAAACCTATAACTTTTCCTCATTAACTTCATTTTCACCTTTATAGATATTATAAATATTAAAGAAAAATCCATTAGTTATTGTATGATCTGTCACATTCATTTAAATATAATAAGATAATGGTTTTAAAAAGAAATTCAGAGGATTCGAATCATCATTGGATATCTTAAAATCTACTTTTTTCAATATCCTTTTGGTGGAATCAATTACATGAATTCCATGAACTACTGATAAATAGACATCTAGCCCAAGATATCATTGGGGTGACTCATTTTGTTCTTCTATATCTAATAGTTATACTCGATAATTAAAGGTATTATATTTAAATTTAAAATATTCTATATAACAAAAACTTATTCTAATATATTTAGCATGAAAAAACCTATGGCTCTGAAACCACTTGTCGTACCCTAAGATCCCACTGACCACCTTAATATGGATTAATTAGAGTGGCTTAAAATTTATTACTTTCTTAAATTAAGATGTATGTTTTATTCATGTTTTAAACATAGGATAAATATATCACAATGCTCAAACAAAAAATAAACCATATGTAGGAATTTAAATAATCATGGAGATGATGATTTTTACTTGGTTCTCCAACATTGTGATATATACAAGGAGCACATATCAATATTCTGTTGACATAAAATTTAATAACTGCATTACTAGTTATGGTAAAAATATTTAGGATAAGATCAAATCTCATACATGGTCTATGGACTCTTCCTCTCTTCCACTCACTGCTTCTTAAGAGTGTTATAAATAATAATTTCAACATTCAGGTCAAAATCACAGATATATCAATCAATGATATAACACCAAACTATATTGGGTGTTCTCCAGGATTATATTTTCATTACTTATATATATTTAATGATATGAAGAATATAACTATACATAAATAACTAATCTTCAATATAATTTAACCCAAACAAAATTCACATTATAATTCCATATCTTCAATAAATCTATTGCTAGTTTTCTCTCCCTTCTTCTTGATATTCAATATCCCTATATTATTTTTATTTTTTATTTTCCATGGGATATTACTCTATATACAAGATAATTTTAAATTCAAAATTGAAATATTCATAAACTTTGAAAAAAATACACTTTATATCTAATATTGGAATCATTTCTATGCTCGTCTTCATGGATAGAATTTTATTGGGTAGTTAATTTTCATAAAACATACTTCTAAACTATTATATTAATTTAAACTATTAAAACTCTCCAGAAATCAGTAATCATGGCATGAAATCATACCTCATGGTGTGAAAAGTTACTTCATCTTCTATGTTTCTTCAACATCCATATATTTCATGGCGTGATATAGTACTTCGTGGTGTAGACTTTATTTGCACTGATAAACATCATGAAACTTAAGAATCATGGACCAATATATTTTTAATGATGTCATTCATGGAACACCACCATCAATCATATATTATGATTGATCCTTTTTTGGTGTATGACTTATTATATAGAGTGAGTGGTCCCAAATTAGAATACCACTAAATTTCTTCATACTCATTTCATGATGAGGCCTATGTGTCACGACATGGTCCCATGTTGCTCCCAGGTTTTGGAAAACTATAAATACTTCTGATCTAGAATAAAAACCATAGAAGAAACTATAAAAAACTTATATATGAAATTACTTTTCCATATTTTCATTTATTTTACTTTATTCGGGGTGTTAATGAAATAGTCACAGTAATGATCTATTCCTATAGTCTCTATAATCTCTATAGAATATCTATAGTCAACTTTAAACATCTTCACACACTTAAAAATCACTCATTAATAAAAAAATCTAATAATTACAACCAATGGTTTCAACAATTTTATATAGAGTTTTCCAAGATTATATGAACATAAATAATGAAAAATATTCAATTCTTATAATGGACAAAAAAAATAGAAAGGCGGACATGAAAATGGGAAGATCAACACTTAACTTAACATGATAGAAACCATATAAAAAAGAAAATATAATGAATTAAAGAATAAAACAAGATCTTATTTTCTTCACAAGTGTAAATAAAGGCCACTGGAACATAAATTTAAATGAATTGAAGAAGCAAGAAAATTCTTCTATATTAGGTTTTTTCATCATTTCATGAAATAATTTTGGTTATAATTTATGGGTATTAGATAGATCCTGTGACTCATACATTTTTATTGAAATATAAAAACCATTGAAAGATCATAATAATTACAATACTAAAGTGTATATTTATATTTTTAATTGATCTTGAATCTTACATCTGTTATAGAAGATCATAATTTTATATTTCCATGTGCAAAGATTCTTATATTTTAAACCTATCAATATTTATTGGGTGTTTCCAAAAACAACATCACAGTGTTTAGTTTTGACACAATGATATTTTCTAACATGTTAAGAAATAAAAATGTTAATTCCATATCATACTTGAAAAATAACTTAATTATACTAAAATAAAAGATATCATATGTCATCAATTAATATGAATATAAAATATAATACTCAATTAGTACATAATTATTGTAAGATAAAACATGGTCAAAGTAAAAAACAAGATTAAATGTCCAAGGCATATGAATAAATATGTTTTGACTCTTTTGATCCAAAATTCTTAGATATTTGACCAAATTCCATATAAGGTATAATAACTAAGACACATTTTTGTATTAAAGGTGAAAATTCCATAAAGACTATAGAACTAATTCACATAGTGGAATTTGAAATATTTTAAGTTTTATCTAGAGGTAAATTCTCATACATCATAAAATTAGATTAAGAAGTTGAAGGAATATAATTAGAAGTACAAAATTTAATCAGTAAAAAGATAAAATATTCTTTGGGAAGGTGAGTCAAAGAATATCATAACCAATAATTCCTTGATTACGAAAGGTATATTGGATATTATTACTAAAATAAAAATTCCTTACACATATCAGAGTCATGATGTAATTAAAAGTATAAATTACATATTTCTTTCTATGGTGATATCAATAGTGAGTCTTTTAAATCCTATAAGTGATTTATTATCCCTTCTGAGATGTTCTTTCAAATAGAGACATCAACGCTTAACCATATGAAATAAAATAAGGAAAAATGGATATCATATGAGTTGTAATATAAAATAAAAATATATTATTTCATAAATTCATGTGTTAAAAGTTGAAAAATTTGTTAATGATAAGTTTAGTTACAAAATTGAATCAATTAGTATAATGTGAATCCATATTTATTATCAAAAGTTGCATATGATGTTAAATAAATCCCTAATATATAAAAGTAATAATAAATATAAAGACAATAATTATATAACATTGGATCAGATATCCATTTGAGATAGTATGTGTAAGATATTGTTTAATTAAATTAAATTCTCAATATGCAGTAGTATTTTGAATACAAACAGGTTCCACAAGAAATGTGACAATAAACTTACAGAGACACATACTATATAGAAAATATTAAATCAAAGAGTAATTCCTTTATAATTACTAAGTTATGTGACATATTATTCATTAAGAATAATAAATAAATATCATACAAAAATAGATAAATAGAAAATAAGAAAAAATTTGGAAAGTGTCTATGAATGAGAAAAAAATATTCCTTGTACTGAAATAAAGTTGGTGTTTTGGTAATATTATAGTTACTTCAAAACAAACTAGGACCAAATGTGTAGTCATTAAAGACCTGTAAATAGATGTTATAGTGAATAATAATAAATAATGATTGGTTTATAAGCTATTAATATAGGTAAAGATGTTAACTGTGAGGAAAAATTTTCACTAAAAGAGATATTTAAATCCATTTGAATTTGAATTTCCATAAGTATGTTTCCATGATTATCCTATAAGGATCCATATTTGGATCAAAGAAGACATTAAATCATGAGATAATTATTTTTTCCAAGTGTCTATTAGTGGTTAATGAGATATAGAATGTTTTATAAGTGAAATATTTTGTTTAACATATATAGAAAATTTATTTCGTGTTATTGTTAGTTAAATATAAGTTAAAAAAATATTTCCCTAGGAATGAATTAATTTAGAAACACACTTTTTATGGAATAAGACCAGTTGAGGTTGATTTATGTGGTTACTTAAACCAGTTGAAAATATATAAATTGGAAAGTTATTAAAATATAAGAAAGAATTATTCAAAGAGATAATTTTTGTGGATCAAATATGGTATAAATCTCAATAAGATGACATGTTGATACATAATAGGAGATTAAGCCGATGAGTATAAATCCATATGATTCAATGATATAATCTATCTCTCATGAAAAATTATGTAATATAATTTTTATTATCTATACATAAATCATTATGGGAACATATCAAATAAATCTAGTATAACTTAATTGGAAGAATTGAAAATAATCTAATAAAACTTAAGAAAGTAAAAGGGGTTTTTTCCCAGTACTCAGAGATTTTAGAACATTAGTTATCATGGGGATAAAACAATAGTTTTCAAAAAGATAAATTTTATTTAGTATCATAGTTAGGAAAAGTAAATGTGTATGGGAAGATCATTATACCTACTAATATCCATGTCTATAAAATTTAAATATATTCTGGCATCTGACTACTAAAGAAGAAGTATAATTACAGAGTTATTTATACTCATTCTTTAAAATTATAATGAGGCAATTAGTTATTTTCATAATGTATATTGTAAAAAAATTATTTCAATGGTATTATCCACGATTTTTAGATTATAACAAAGGGAAAAAATTTATGTACTCTGGGATATCATCTCTTTAAGGTTTTTTACACAATGAGGTTAATTCATTAAAATCATAGTATCCATAGAGGAAAATTTAAAAAAAAACTAGTGAATAAATCCCTAACTCTGTAGAGTCGGTATTTATCATGTGAGATCTAATAGATTATTGGTTATAAAGTTGAATCTAGTGTATGTGTGAGTATTCTGAGACTCTGTTGCCTATACCCAACTTATCTAAAACATTTTGATTAACGTATAATTTTTATAAGGAGTTATAAATGATTTTTTCTTACCATAATAGTTTTATTAGTTATATGTATACTATTTACATGGTAATCATTGGAGTTAGGGCCCTAGAACCAATGTCTATGTGCTTTCAATAATCAATATATTCAAATATATGAATATTTATAAATATATTATCACGTTATTACTATTCTTATACATAACATTAATGTGATAATGTCATTGGAGTTTCTATCACATTCAAAAAATATAGACGTTATCCACCATAATGAGAACCTTTAAGTTCTATGCTAATATTAATAAATATATTTTCTATGGCTGGATGAAATTAATATAAAGTGAAATGAATAATGTAGGATATTAGGTGTAAGGGGATTATAAGGAAATGAGACTTCTTCTCATAAAGTTCTCACATGGTGATCTCTAATAGAAGAGGTTATGGGAAGAGACCCTCCAAAAGAAATTCAACATGTCTATACATCATTTCATATTAATATACGTATATGTTGGTGTTGGTCTTTCAAATTGGGATTATTATTACTCTATATCATGAATATTTTACTAAGATATATTGATTAAAACCTTGATGACATATGATATTGATGATTTAGGATGTGTTAGGTGTGTAATAAATGATATGACATTAATGAATAATATAAGAAATTATTTTTTCCCTACTGAGTTAAAGGGTGTAGATATATCAAGTGATTTTATTGGTATAGAACATTCTAATTAAGTCTATGTCCATGTAGGTTTCATCAAAAATTTTAGTTCCCGAAAATAAAAGAAAGATATATCAATATTATCAGTTAATGAAATGAGAATGAGACCTGATTTATTAGATATTAATGCAAAGTAATTATATTACATAATGAGTGTCTGTATGAGGCTTTTTTACATTAAAACATTAAGATCTTTCTTTATGAGTTCCTTAACTTTTTTCTAGATAATGATCTTTTTATTTATGCTATTTCGCCTAATTCCATTAAGAAATAGTCCTAGAAGGTCACACGCTATTTATATACAGATTCACAGTTAAATTCTATTTGAATTTAATATTATAATAAATATTATTCTCATGATATGATGAATAATTATTATTCATGTTTTGTTGATCATATAATTATTTATTGAAAAAATAATACAGTGATATTTATTTATTTTTAAAAAATATTTATTATTTATGGTTTGATAAATGTTGAGGAGGATTGATGGGAAGAGTTAAGAGCTTAAAAGAAATGATATTTATATATATCCATGAGTTTAGCGCCAATCAAGGAAATATTATTATTGTTATTATTATTATTATTATTATTATTATTATAGTTATTAGTATTATTGGGGTTCACTTAGAATTAATTTATTAGTTAAAGTCCTGTACATGATAACTAATTATCCGACCTAAGTATATAACTTTATTTATGTAATTTATAGGTTTAATAGTTTTTTACTGAACAAATATCTCTTGAGAATTCTCCCAATACTATAGATATTTTTTTTCATAGAATACTTTTGATAATGAAGAACATTAATCCTTCTCATCGCTCCTGATTCCCCGAGAGAACTAGGTAGTATCCTTTATGTTCAAAAAGGATTCTTTTTTCAATAAATTAATAACTACGCAATTGGTTAGGATCATCCATGTTGGCACCTATAGATTCTATAGTGAAATTTCAAGATTTTTGGAGCACATGTGGATAAAACTAGAGGGTTTATATGCTCGAATCCTTTATTAAAATATTGGTTCAATATGATTAATAGAATTATTAATCAATAAAAAAATGATTCTAGGTAATTATTATTGTATAAAATAGTTATAAATTATATCTAAAAGATCTTGTCTTGAGGATTCGTAGGATTCTATTCATCTAGTTCTGGAGACAAATATAAGGAAACCAGTGAAACCCCATTATTTGGAAATGGAACAACCACTTCCAATACACTTCAAAACCTTTAAGAGGTATCATAGTGGCCATATATTAATAATTTTTTTTTATTAATTGATCAATTTTTTCATTTTATAGTAAGTTTCAACATTTCCTGTTTTTTATTCCTAAATATGAAAGTTGAGATAACATGATCATTCAATAACATGACCAAGAATAAGCCAAGAAGAGATGAATAATAGTCAATGATCTCTTCTGGGGGTGTCAACTATTCTAGATGGATAACATGGATACACTTTTTGTGACTAAAAAGAACATTCTATATACGCATGTTCACTACACTATGATGAGTGTCACAAATCGTTACACATCATATGGGAGAACAGTACATGAAATCACTACACACTGCACATTGACCTAAAAAATGGAACATGGATTGATGGTTTATATGGAGTGTAGTTTCTTTATATTCCATAAAAATTCAAGTGGTTTGTCCTTATGGGAATCTCTAAAGTCATGTGGTAAATGTATGTGGCATTTATTAATTACACACCACATAATGGATGACATTCAAGAAAAATGTGAATGTAGTGATTACATAGTATATAGTCGGTTTGCACATTGTGTAACACATAAGTTTGTATGAATAATATACACAGAGTCCCTTGAAATATTTTATGGATGGAAAAATAATGGAGTACATGGTGTGTGGTGGGATATATACATAGTGTAACTAGAACCCCTTCATGTAGATTACATGCTAATATAGATAGTAACTGTTCGAATTAATTATATGTAACGGATATTAATTATAGAATTAAAACAAAAATATATAGAGTGTAGCTGATTTATACACTATGTGATATGTTTATTAAAATTAAATGCTTAAATGAATTATTTTTTGTGTGATTTTTTAAATACAATATGTATAATTGTCATACATCCCATTCACTTCACAAGAATTTCCATTGGTACACACCACTTTTATTAATTTCACTGAATATAGTTATAAAAATTGTGTTTTACATGTATTTACTCTCTAAAATATATTCCATGTAACATTACGACACTCTGTGTACACTACTAGTGCTATAAGTATGTGATACATGATAAGGACTATACATATCATAATTGAATGCCATGGGAGCGATAAAAATTTCATGTGGAGAATAATAGTATATCACATGCTTCCTCTAGTACATTACATTCTAAATTTGATACAAAATCTAATACTAACCAAATGGGTATAGGTTGTGTGCATTTTTGATATGTGCCATGTATGAATTAATTATAAAATAAATTAGTTTATTTGAAATTATAGTGGGTGGGAATTTCCTGGATACTTTAGATGGAAAATTAAGAAACCAGATTTAGATAATTAATTATTCTGATTAATTTATTAATTATATATATTTATCTTAATTAAGAGCAATTTTAAATGATCACTAACTTATTTTCAATTTGCAGTCATTGAATACATGGATAGTCATGAGCTTGACCTAATAATTTATGTGATGGGTTTTTTTAATTAAATTATTTGTTCATGGATTTTTATGATCCTTTTTATTTAATTAAAATTATTATCTACATATCATCCCCTTATAATATTATATATAGGCTTGTATTTAAATGATTTATTTTATGTAACTACATACCCTCAGTTCCACTCATCTGTTTGTGAGTAAACATATGTAAACGAAGGATCTTCTATGTGAGTGCAGATGGTTAAAGTTAGACCCGAGGTGAAATAAACCAATTATATATATGGATTAAATATAAAACCCTAATATTTTCTAATATATTTCTCTTTCAATAAATTTTATTTCATAGATATTTTGTGTTATATGCAATATCGAGTTTAAACAAAATGTGATATACTATTAAAATATTTAAACTTGAACATTATAACCCAGTGGTTGAAATTTAAAATATGAATCTAAATAACCAATTTATGAAAATTATGTATAAATATTTTTGATAAATCATATATATTTCTAAATAAGTACCAAATATTTAGTAAACTCTTTACATGCTTCAAAAATATATTTTTCATCAAAATGTTTTTATTTATTATTATTAGAAAATAATATACATAATTTTTGAAAATAATAGAAATTTTATTATAAAAAATGAACTTCATTTTTTTAATCATTAGGGAAAAATTAACTTAGGGTGAAATTTTGGGACTTTTCATAAACTTTTAATTTTTTCAGTGAATAGAAAAAAATAGAAATTTTTTGTAAAACTGTCGTTTCATTTCATTGAAAACCAAAAATAATATTTTAAATTTGATTATAAATTAATATAAGTTTCTTTTATTAAAAAGTAATCTTATTTATTACATATTAATTGACTTTATACAGGATCTTGGTGTAAAAATACTTCTATCCTTAAAAGTCATTATTTCTGAAAATGGTTTTTCACCATGCTTTGAGGGATACTTATAAAATGAATGTATTCTAATTATAGAGATTTAATTTGGTAAAATGGTTTAAATATTTTTATTCATAATAATTAATATTATTCAAAAAGTTCAACATAATTTTTTGTCATAATGAAAAGTAAAAACAATAAAAATTTGTCGTTATAGTAAAAGGTTAAATTGGATTAATATGGGTTAAAACTAAGTGTAAAGGCCACCAATTTTAATATTCAATATTATTGTATGAATTTATTTATAAACTTATCACATTATCTCTATATTTATTTTTTTATGGGATACTACTCCATGAAAGTGACCTATATAATATTTTAAGTAAAGAAAAATACAAAATGTCACTTTTTTATTTTTTAAATATCTATTATGTGTTAACATAGAGAAAGAAGAAATTTGTGAATGAATTTTAAATATTATTTTTATAATAATTAATTATATTCATTATGCTAATTTATTTATAATTTTTAGTGATTATATAATTTCCTTAAATTCTTACATAATGTTGAAAGTGTATTTTCTAAATTAACCTAAAAATAGAACAAATGACTTTAAAAATATTAAAATTAAAATAATATTTTTGAGATATAGTATTACATGATTTTTATATGTTAATATATCATAGTGATATTTGAAAATAACATTTTTGAATTCACCATTTTCCTTTATGTATTTAAAGTCAAATTAAATTAATAGTGTCAAAAATGATATTAAAGTTATTTTATAAAAAATAATATTTAATTAAATAGCATAAAAATTTCTAAAAATTCATATATTTTTAATATTTATTTGTATATATTTAATAATATCATATATGGTCCATTTATGTCCCAATTTTCCTTTTATAATAAGTATCTTGACCCCTAATGAGTTTAAACATTGTTATCACGGTAATTGTCAAAAGGGTTAACGTGGTTTACAATAAAGAGATAAGGATAAAAACCTAATATAAAATTATAAAAATTGTATTGGATGATATTATTTAGATCAATACTCATAATATAATCTAATTATATAATTTTTTAACCTTTTGAAGATGAAAATTAATTTATATTAATTTAATATTTTAAGATATTCCAAAAGTGTCCCTCCCCTCGATTATTGAAGGAAAAATCGTCGTATCCTTTATTTATACTAAAACAGAATTTTATTTCTTAAAAAAACTAAAAAAATACCATATTTACTTCACTTAATATGTACTATATTCTTTGGTTGAATTATAAAACCCTCTGAGAAAGGCTTTTGGCGTAAACCTAAAGAGGTTTTCTGAAGAAGAGGTAACATTCTTAATTGATCGTTTTGGTTTTATTACTTCTTCCACCTATTAAAATATTATTCAACCATGAATATATAATGACATAAGTATATAAAATATACTTATATGTTAATATGTCACTATAAAAACTTATATCCATCTACTCTTCCATAAAATGGGAAATGGAACCATTGTTCATGTGTATAGTGGACTACTACCTCGTGAACCAATGTAATTCATTTTCAATCATCGCCTCTCATGAATATTTATGATTATGGATTTAGTGTATATATATTATATTAATTAAATATTTATATTTCTTTAAAGTTTATATTTCATATATTTTCTTACTTTTCCATTCATTAAAAGATGATAACGACGTCTATGCGTATGTGTGGATTACCACCTCTATAAAACAAAATGATTCATTTTTTATTACTACATCACATGTATGGTATATATAAGTATATTTAATGAAATATAATATTTATGATATAATTATAATTTTAAAAATATAATATAACACTTAACTTCTTTCCATCACGATAGTTGAAAAAAGGAAACATTACTTATGTGTATTTAATACCCACCGTCTCCATGATTGTAACGTAGTTAATTTTTCATAACTATACTTCATGGTTTTTTAATTATAATTTATGAATAAAATATTAATTATTTCATGATTATTATTTGAGAGATTATGTAATAATGACATCTTTTACCATAGTCAACCATCTAATATCATTTTAGACATAAACCGGACATCATCAAAACATATAATGTATACTTAATTAATTAATAAATTACTTATAACATGATAATAAATAAAATAAAATGAATAATAAACATGAAAAAAATTATTAATTAATTAAATAATTAACATATGTTTATTATTTAGTAATATAAATAACGTACATGATGAATCAGACCTAAGGTATGGGATTTCATCTCAATTTCCTTTCATTGGTGCATATTTTAATACCATGAACTTAGTTTATTTTATATCATGTATATGTTTACCCTTTTAAATTTTATATCATTAATCCTTTATAATTCATCTTAGTTTAATTTTGAATTCAAATTATTTCTTCCATGTGGATTTGAGTTGAAAGTTACCAAGAGGTAAGTGTTTCATAACTCAATTTGATTTTATTGAGTTATATCACTTATTCAATGATTATTTTATGTCAATATTATGTATGAATTTTTTTTTATTTATGTTTTATTTCCACATTTTTTATTTAAATTTTTTACACATAACCACTTGGTTTATTAATTATAACTTCAAAATTATGATCATCATAAGGGTTCTTCATCTCAAATTGTCTTTTTTGGGACATATGTTATATCAATCACCAATTTAATTTTATGAGGTTAATATACTTTCCCTTTGAAATGTTATATCATGAATCTATTTACATTCATGTTATTTATTGTTTCATTTTAATTTATTTATTTCTTGGGGGCTATGATTCAAAAGTTACCAAAGTGGTAAGGGTTTGATTCACAAATTCATCATTATTCAATAATTTTTATATTTATGTCTCTACTGGAAGAAGTATATGATATTTCTATATTAAATACAATAAATTATATTCTCCTCTAGTTATTTTTTAAAATTATAATTTTTCATTTCATTTTTTTCTTTTATGTACTAAAAATATAAAAAAATGTTTTTAGGAAAAATAGACTTTATTTCATTTTTAGTTAGGCATATTTTTCTTACATGTTCATTATTTCTAAAAATTATTTTAAGAACATTTTCAATAATAATTTATTACTATTTAAACTTATTTAAACTTATTTAAACCCATGATATAATTTTTATATAGTTTTTAAAAATGAATCTTGTTTTCCAAATAAGGTACTAATTGACTTTTTACTAAAAATGTGAAAGTAATCTCTGTATTAACATACTCATTGTGAATATAATTTACCTCCATCAAGACAGCTAAATTCTTTGAGGATTTATTTATAAGTTTCTATTCTGTATTTTTCTCAAAAAAATTTAATGATATTTTTATGTTTTTTATATTCATAAATGATGAAAACCCGTTTATTCTCCAATGAGAATATTTCATAATTATATCATCCTTATTATTTCTAGTATGCTTTACGATCACTTTTACTTGGGAAAGTATTTTCATTTTGTATGATAGTTATTTCTATATAGACATTTTTTGAATAAGTCATGCTAATTAAGTTGTATTATTTATTCATATGATGAATGAATTACAATTATTAAGTGATGGGCGAGACTCATAATTGTATGTACCCTCGATGTTGTTCTAAGACTCATAAGGCAATCTAGCTTGGTTATTTGGCTGAGGCATTACCTATTTATGTAAGATTTCTTGGCACAGGGTCTTGATGGTATGTTTATAATGACTCGTATTATACATTCCATAATTATGAGATTATTTATTGATTTCCATGTGATTTTTTTAATGGTTATGATATTCATGGATAAGATTTATGTTTATTTGATTATTTATATAGAATTATTGGATTGTCATTTATTCATGTCCTATTATTCTTTATGATCAATTTATTAATTAAATGGAATTTGTTTTTAATTATCTACCTTACCATATTCATTTTTCCCTATTTTATCAGGATATCTTCCACTGTACATTACCCTCAATGAGAATTTTAGCTCATCCCCTATTTTTTCCATTACCTTGGATATAAATAAGGAATATTTGAATTAGTTCTAGGATTAATAATAATTAATTTCACAATGTTGTATTTTTATGTTTTCAAATGTAATGTGAGATTAAAGTATATATCTACTTTATGAATACTACTAAACTATCAAGCCTTTTGGGATGTGATCATTTGTATCTTATGTCAATATAATAAAGTAACCACTGGCTCTGATCTGGTGGGGTTTGGGTTATTGCATGAATAGGTGGAATGTTTCAGATCAAACCATGATCAATTCGATGATTTATTACCTAGGGTAAAAGGGTTAGTTTATCATGAACCAACCATTTTTACCTTTCATATAGATTCTCAATCTGGTATATGGCATGACCAAGAGGACATTCCAGATATCCATGGGCTGGAAACTAGTTCTAGGGAACAAACTATACTAATATGGGAATGATTTTTTCTGGGAAATAGGTAGTAAAGATAGGATAAATTCCACTTGGAAGTCCAATAGGACCATTCCATAAGTGGAAATGATACACTAAAAAATATATCTAAAATAAGAATATACAATTAAGGAATATGCATAAAAACATATCTCAAAAATCCTAAGAAAATAAACTAATACTATTCAATATTAATAAAACTAAATCAATAGTTAAACTTAAATATAAACTAAAAATTCAAGGCCAGAATATAATTGTCAACATTTCATGATACAAAAGATGATCCAAAACCCAAAATAAATTAAATTACATAATAACCTGTCTACACATGCTAAGTAATCCATCCTCACTTTTCTCCAGCAGCATACCAGAATCAAGACCCAAATTATCATCTACTATATCTATGAGGAACCTAGTAAACATGTAATATGTTAATAATGAGAACAAAACACGGTAATTACCCACCCCACACCCCATGTATAACATTTTAAAAATTCTATTTCATACTAATTCTGAAATAAATATATAAATTTAATATTTCAACGTTTATCTAAAAATAATAACATTTGACCATGATTTAAAATTATTCACTTTAAAATATGGAATGTGTGTATTTCCAAATAAATCGGTCTTTTAAAACCTTGAAAGAGGAGGAAGCACAAACCATGAGAAAACCATTTTTAAAATAACTTCCTTTTAAAAATTCCCATATACAAAGAAAAATTCCAAATATTTTACAAAAATATTCAATTTAAAATAAATAAAAATCATTAATCCTTATAAATAAAATCATACCCATGGAAATAGTAATATAAAATAAATCATAAAGAAATCATAAGCCCACCATCATAAAAATAGAAATTTCACAACCATCCTGACATAATCAAGAACCAAAAATCATGGGAATAGATATAATTTCTATGAAATTCTATGATAGTGCTAAATATATTCCATTATATAGTCATGTCTACTTCCACGCATCCACTCTAATGTTCAATATTTTTCCCCTTGGCCTAACCTAGGGGAAATATATAAGTAGAGAAAACTCCTACATGGGGGGGACTAGTAGAGAATATTCATAAAATAGAGAAGAATGTAAACCTATAAATCCAATTTATCTATTTTTACTTCCATGATATATAAAATAGAGGTGAGATATCAAACAATTACAATTAGTGATAATATCAAATATGAACCTTAACACAATCTAACCTCAAAACACCCTTCTAATAAGTGACCCATTTTTCATCAAAAATATTGATATAGAAAAATATTTCATATAATATGGGAAATTCCATCCATTTTATACAATCAAAACATGGATCAGACTTCAGTGGTTTATTCATATTTTGAAAACAAAAAACATTAGTGCTAACTAGTCCATTGAAATATCATCTACCAAATCAGTTCTGAAATCATTTTTGAAAACCAACCTACATTAAAACCATAAAATTATTTTAAATAGTAAATATGAACAAAAAAATTAAAAAGATCCACTCACACCCATTTCATAGTCAAAACATTTCATATGGATCCTCTCAAAAGTTTAAAACAAGCACTGAGTGTTCTTTGTATATATAATAAATTGGTTTCATGCATAAAAATGTGAGAAACTCAACTTCCTTAGATACAAATAACTATATGAATTTATTATAAATTTAAAATAGATCAATTATAGGGTTAAAAACATAAATTTTTCAATAGAATAAATTTAAATTTTCATACATTTAGAATCCTACCTAAAACATGTCATTTCAATAAATAATGACATAAAATCACAAAAAAAATGTATAAAGAATGCTTATAATACCATAAGAAACTCTAAAAAAGTAATACACAAATTAAAAATCAATCCAATACAAACCCAGGTTATTGATACCATTATAGTGTTAGAAATAAATAGGTAAAATGAAGAAAGCGAAGAGATTAAGGAGTGTATAGTATCTTTCCATGAATAATCAACCCCAAAACCTGAAGATACCCATGGATATCACCATGGAGAGTGGTAAAACCAAGAGAGTGGTGTGCCTAACATGAGATAGTTCAAATGGAAGGAGTTTAGAATGCAAAGGGATAAAACTAAAAGGGTAAATTATGTAATTTCAATATTTTAATGAACCTAGAAAGACCATATATTTTGGATACATAGTTTTAAAAACTGTGGGCCAACTGTGCAAGTGTCACTAGACACACCTAGAGAGTTCCACACTATTTGGTTGCACATTTTGAAAAATCATGCACACCCACCTGAGAAAAATGTATTATTTTCATGGTTTAGATTCTTAGTTTTCACAAACCAAACATAAATTATTTGAAAATGTCAGAGACCCCATTTTTTAAAAAAAACAAGTAATTTCAACCCAAAATTCAATAGAAAGGATAAAAATTAAAAAATAAATAATATTATAGAGAAAAATGAGGTTGTGTTATGAAAATACCCACCACCATTATTTTATTCCAAAAAATTCAAAGTGTTATTGGTAGATTAAAAGATGGATAAGGTTTAAATCCTTATTTACAAATCAATTATAAAAAACTAAGAACATTATGACATCAATCAATACAAAATTCTTAGCACCAACCATCATGATTTGCCCAACTGAAGACGGTCACATAACCCAATTATCCTCAAATAACTCAACCAATGACCGAATCATTTTTCATTAAAATGAAGGTTCATCATGCCAAAGGCACTGAAACATCATAATTCATAGGAAATCAGGAATTATTAAAAATCAATTTACTAAAATTTCACAAGGATAAAATACAAAAATGAATCACATGGTAGGGTTGGCTCAAGAAAATGTGAAACCCCATCCCATAGTCATACATCACTACCTTAAAAAGGAAACATGAAAATAAAAAAAAATCAACCATGGTGGTCTTCCTGCCATTTAAGAATTCAATTAATTCACCAATTCTCCAAGAATAACTAATACTCCCAAGAATCAATAGAAGATGAGAATATTTCCATAAAGGAAGACATGAAAAGGGTAAGAGGACTCCTAAGGTATTTCTAAAACACCTAAAAATCCAAGAATGAAATCACTAAAAACTCAATGACTTGTTAATATAAAAATACTCCCAATAGAGGATAAAATTTTCATTAGAATCAAAATCTCATTAGAGGTATTAACAAAAATGAAAACAATCAAGATATGCCAGATAGACAAGGAAAGACATAACTGAAAATGCCTTAAGAATAAATATATATTAATATGGTCTACATGGGATCTATCATTGGGTTAAGTAATAGAATCCTAGGATCTCAATCTTGAAAAAATGACTCCTGGTAAACCTAACAAAAAGAAGACATAACATTCATCCAAGATACCTAAGAACACAAACCCACAAATTCACATGTACAATCTCTCAAACTCAAAACCTCATCAAAAGGGTATCATACCATCAAAAACAAATAAAACAACTTGCATAAAGGAATGAGAATCATAAAAAAGATCAATATCCCATTAATAATTACTAATTGGATACCCAATGAATACATCAATATATAATTTTTCTCAAAATAATTTAATAAGATAAACTTAACAATGTAAAAATTTAAAGTAGATATCCATCAATAATAAGAAAATTAATTCACACCTATCAAATTGAAAAAATAAATCCCATAGATCCTATATTCACCTTTCATAAATACTTTTTGGAGGTATAATTTAAATAAAAAATGACATGAATCCAACTATTCATGTTTTCCAACTAAAATAAAATTGTGTAAACATATACCATAGAACAACACCAAATATAAAAATCCACAAAAAGTGATACACTATAGAAATTTTATTTTTAAACCACCAATATATAAATAATATTCTAAAAACTCATTTCAAGAAACCAATTCACTTTGAAAACATTTCTCCTCATTTTAAAAATGATACATTTTTCATTTCATCATTATACCTCAAGTTGGAATTCCAACCTCTCTACTAGAGAGTTTTAAAATTTTACAAAAAAATAAACTCAAAATAAATTTCAAATTTGAATAATTAAATAAACCACTTAAAAATCACCTTATTAAAGTCAAAATCATTTTTCAAATAACCATTCAAAACATCAAACACAATCAAGTACACTTTGAAAAAAAATTATCGCATTTACAATACTAAATAAAATAAATTTCTAAATTCCATAATAAGTTAAACATCCAATTCCCTACTAGGGAATACAAAATCAGTTTAAAAATAAACGTTATTTCCAAAATAATACCCAAATTACATTATAAAAACATCCAATTTCTGAAACTACAATAGAAGAATCAAAATCCTTTTATATGTAAACCATAAAATCTGGTTTCAAAACTAACGCATTCAAAATCAATTTTAGAAAACATTAAAAAATCAAAACAATTAATGGAACTCAAAAGAGATTTATAAAAAAATAATTAATCCTTTAAAACATTTTAATACATCTACCTCCTTAACGAAAAATCCATCATGATTCCACCGTTATTTTTCAATTAAACAAAATGAAATTTTGTTTTTGAGAATATGCAAAAGAAAAAAGATTATAAATAAGATCAATGAATTATCTAAAACTATCCATGAAGGTTCTTAAAATTTTTACACACCCTTTTTATAATAAAATGACTTCTATAATTCAAACCTTTAAATTACCCCTTTATAAATTATAAAATCCCAAAGTCCCTTTTTAAAAAAATAACACCAAGGTTTTAGTTTCAAAATTATAACTTTAATCAACCCAAATAATGAAAATAATCCAAGGAAAACACTCCAACATTCCTTAAATAACAAATGAATAAAAATTAAAACCATTTATAACCTTAAGGAACCAAAATTAAAAAAATATGGAAAATAAAAAATTGCACATGATTTGGTAGCATAGATTGGAAAACTATGCGCTAACCACGAAAGTCCCAATGGAAGCCTACCAGGTCTAGTTGTACGGTCTATGAATGATTTTCCAAAACATGTATAGTAATTTTACACCCCATATATTCTTCCAAAAAACACTTTAAAACATAGATATTCTATAAATAATACATAAATTCTCAATGATAAACCAAAATACAAAAATAAAGACTAAAAATTCTCACAAATAATAACAAATAAAGATCTAATCCGAGATATTTTCATCTTGGAAAACCCTTTGTGGATCAAGTTTAATTAAGAATTGTGGTGATCACTCACTTTATCAAGAAATACATATTGAGTCCCAATGATTAAATCTATTATTTACCATAACTCCCAAAATAAAAATCTTGACCTGATACCATTTTTTCAAAAATAAACTCAGGATATCCTTGATTTGAGTTTTCAAACTGGCTCATGGAATGGATCAAAGGGCATTATGGATGACCTCAGACTAGAAACTACATCCAAGTCACCAAATACACACTCATATGAATGATTTATCCAAATAAAAAAAATAGTTTAGAGATGGGGGACTTTAACATTGAATTTTGGCTTGATAATTTCATAAGAAAAAATGCCACACCAAAAATAATAAATAGATATGAAATATAAAGAATCAAATGAGTCATAATAATATAAACATATATAAAAAATCCTATGAAATATAAATTATACCACTCAATATAAATAAAACCAAATCAATTTTAAAACTCCAACATAAAACGAAAAGAAATGAATTGAATAGAACTATCATCATGGAATGATACAATAGTCGATCAATAAAATAAAATAAATAAAAATCCATAAGAACTTGTCTCTATATTCAAAGGGAATCATCCTCACTTTTCTCCACCAATATTCTAAAACTGATACCCAAAAGGATCATTTTTTTCATTCTAGAGTGACTTTGTAAATATATATTATGATATATGTGAGTAAAAATCCCAATAGATACCCACCCCACACCCCAACAATAAAATTTAAAAAGAAATAACTTCCATGCTAGTTTTAAAATACAAAAATGAATATATTATTTCTATTTTTACCCAAGATACAATACCATGTGACTATCATTTAATACCATTAAATTTAAAATAAGGAAGGTATTCATTTTAAAATGAATTATTCTCTTAAAAACCTAAAATAGTAAAAATAAATTTCTATGAGAAAAACCTTTTAGAAAAACTACCCTTTAAAATACCCACATGAAAGGGAAGAAATTACAAATCCTTATAAATAATTACATTTAAAATAAATAAACTTATTTCTCCTTTTAAAGAGAATCATAAAAATAGAAATGGTAATAGAAAATAAACCTTAAAGGAATCATAGTCTAGACATTATAGAAATATAAGTGTCACATTCATTATGAAGTAATCTAGAACTACTAATCATGGTAACACCAAGAATATATCTCAAAATCTAGGATAGTAGTTAACAAAATACATTATATTTTTGAACCTAATTCCACTCAAAATCCCTAACACTTGGTATTTACCTACATATCCTAACTGAGTGTAAAATTAAAAGAGAAGATTAAAGTCCAAATTATAGGGTACTAAAAGAAAATATTTAGGCACTAATCTAGCATATTAACTCATACATCATATATAGATATCTTGGGTCTCCCATGATATATAAAATTGAGGATATCCATCAAATAATTCCAATTAGAGATAAAACTAAATAAGAAATATAACACACTATCACCTCTAGACACCCCTTTTATAAGTTACCATTTCTAATAAAAATGATTAATATTATAAAATAAATCATATGTGTAATATCTCAATATTTTAAAAGGAAATATTATCTTTGATGGTGTGTAATATATACAACATAGAGCTTAAACAAACAACTAAATTTTGTTATTCAGATGTGACCATTATAACCTAGAAATTAAATTAGAAGGAATGAATAGTATTAATGGTAATATGAAATATATTTAATATTAATGATCATTTATAATGTATTAATTCATTGGAAATAACTACTATATTTTTAGTAAATTCTTTTTATTCATCAAATACATATTTTCATCAAAAAAATATTTTTATTTCCTTTTATATAAAATTTATATAATGAAATTTTGATAATTTTTGAAAATATATTTGATAAAATTAACATCATTTTTAAAATTATAATATACATATTTTTCTGTAATGAAAAATTGATATTTGTTTTGAATAGTTTGATTTTTCAATGAATAGTAAAAAATCCCAGTTTTTATTGAAAAATGTATTTTATTCAAAGTATTTAAAATTATAATTATGTTTTATATTATATTTAAAAATAAAATTAGTTCCATTTTATTTAAAATAATCCCATTTTGGGGTTTTAAATGGATTTTATACTTGAATTTAGTTTAAAAACAATTTAAAATTTAAAAATAGCATTTTCCAAAAAACTGTTATTCATTACAAATTTCTATTTTTATTTAAAATTAAATTATGAAACATATATGATTTGAATTTTGAAGAAGTTATTTCATATTTGTATTTATAATTTCAAATTTTTTTAAATAAGTCCCTTTTATTTTTTTCAATATGAATAGTGACATTAGTAAAATTTTGTTACCAAGGTAAACGGTAAATTGGGTAATTTAGGATAAAAATAAAATGATAATGACTATTAAATGACCCTAAAACTTACCAAATTTTTATTTGACCCTTAAAACATAACAACTTAAATTTATTTGTTTAATGGACACTTATCAATGAAAATGACTTATATAATATTTAAACCAAATAATGTCACAAAATGCCACTTTCTTTGTCTTAAATATCTATTATGTGTCCAAAAGGGAACAAAACTTGGTTATTAATAATCATACAGGATTATATTGAGATTAATTTATTTATTTTTATGATAGTAATTTATTTTTGTATTTTTATATATGAAACAATTACCTTTAATGCCTATGAAACACTAATGTTGTGCTTGTCCAAGAAGATGAAAAATCAATAAAATGATTTTAATTAAAATGATAAATACCATTAAGAGAACAAAAAACATGACTATATGTTATTTTATGAGTATATATCTACCATAATAATCCAATTTTTCAATTAATTACCATTTGGATTCACTTTAATATGATTATGAAATTCATAGTATTTAATTTAATGAAAAGTAAAATTTGTCACACTCTTATTTTTTAGAAGTATAGTATTTTTAATATTGGTGTAAACTGAAGATATTCTCACCTATAAATATTATTTTTAAATATAAAACATTTATCTATATAATGGTAATTTATTAATAATTTTTAATAATTAAATAATTACCTTAATAATTACATGACGATGATGCATTAATTATTAAACTAATGGAAAAATAAAATAAATGATATTAAAAATATTAAAATAAATATAATTTGAATTAATTAAGGTTCATCATGAAATTTATAATAAAATATAATACATTATGGATATATTAAATGGCTTGGTTCGATGTCACCATTCTGTTTTTATTTCTTAAAGTTAATGTAATTAATGGTGTCAAATATGACACTAATGAAGCTTTATTAAAATAGTATTTTATTAAAATATTTAAAAATAATAAAAAATATTTAAAAAACTAAAAAGTGATTATTATAAGTTATAAAATGTAATAAACTGACTATTTATTGAAAATTCACACCATATAAGTAAAAAGTACAATATTTTGATGTTAAAAAATTTATTACCATAGTTAAAATTAAAATGAGTTAACTAATGGTTAATCAAAATGATAAGGTTCAAAATAATACTAAACAATTATAAAATATATTTTTTGAAGATATTAAAACACTATATTATTTTATCATCTAATTTATGGACTTTTCGAGGTATCTGGATTAAGATGTAATTTATTATAAATTAATCTTTAGAGAAATTCCAAAAGTGTACATCTCCTTAATTTTAAAAGGGAACCTCCTACCTCACTTCATCACATCACATTGAGATTTATAGATTGACCAAAATCTGAAAATTATATTATAAATTTTCATATCTATATTATAAATGTACTTTTATTCTCAGAACAGCAAACCTAGAGCCCTTTCGAGGAGATAAAAGGGAGGCATTTTGAAGAAGTTGCAATCACTCTAACTGGTCACTTTCTTTTTCTACTCTTCCTTAAATCCTCTAAATATTTTATTTTTATCATAAAATAATAAATTCATTATAAAAAAATATTCTTATATTTTATTATGATTATAAAAACACCATCATGAACCCTTTTCCCCATCAAACAAGAAGTAAAAGTATTGCATGTGTACATGTATGGTTTACCATCTCCACATTGCGATATAATTTATTTTTAGTTGCGATCATTTATATATGGGTATTATAATGGATTTAATGAATATATATATATATATATGATATAATAATTATTCTTTAAAATTTGAATTATTATTTAGCTTTCTCTCATTCCATCAATCGAAAAATGAAAACATCATTTATGTGTACGCACAGACCACCATCTCCATGAATGGTGTAATTCATTTCATATTTATAATTTATGTGAGTGAATATAAATATTTATATAATTATTATATGTGATTTATATACCATTATTAACATTCTCAAAACCATGGGAACAAATATCAAAATATATGGATAGACACTACCGAATCAAAACAAGCTTGGGAAATAAAGGAGTTATCACCCTGAACTGTGATTTTAATAAAAAATATTAATAAATGAAAGATAATAAGTCAAAAATAATTCATAAATGGAATTATAAGTATATTTTTATAGAATAAATATATAATAAGTCCATATTTATTGTACAGTATGTTTCAATGTGAACAAAGGTAGTCAATACTTGAGGTAAGGTAATTTTGAACTCAGTTTTTGAATCATTGGGTTAACTACTATTTCACTGATTATATCATTCTATGATTTTGTATGAATTTAATTTTGATTATATTATTTTTTATTTCCAATTCTATGTGTGTATTTATAGTGAATACACATTATCTATTCACTTTATTAATGCTCACTTCAATGATATGATAATTGTAATGGGATTTCTAGTATCACTTTTATTTCTATAAGACTAATGAAATTTTAACTGCTCTTTTATGTTTTGTGGTTTATATACTAAACCCGATAATAATCTATGATATTTATCCTTAAATTTATGGCTATCTACATATCCATTTTAGGATCTCGCTTTCATTGAGTTTATAGTTCAAAAGTTACCAAATCGGAAAGACAATTTCTTTATCAATTTTACTTATTTGAGACATATGTTTTGATGTGCACCTAAATTCTTTTACGAGGTGTGTATTCTACCCTTTGACATGCTATATCATGAATCTAATTAATTTCCTGATATTATAAGTTTCATGTAATTTTATTATTACTTTTTTCAGAAATATGTCTTCCTTCAAATCAATGTTATATAAAAAATCCTTTAAAAGTGTTTTAAATGATATTTTAGTAATTTTTAAGTAATAAGATTTAAAATATCATAAAAGTAGTTTTCAAATATTAATTTATATGTTTTCGAGGTTATTTTCAATGAAAAATTTTTTCTAAATTTTTTTATGATTTAAGTTTTTTTTAAAATGGAAAGGATGTTTTCCTCAAAATTATTTCAAGTGATCATTCAAAACAATTTTCCATCTATGATAACAATATTTGATGTTAATTATGGTTTATTGAGGTTATGATTCAAGGATTATATCCTTATTATTTATTTGGTTATTTTATGTTTATAATGAATGATTTTTGTTCTTGTGGAACAAATTTTTATTTATTTCATTATTTGACAGGTGGGACTTATATCTACCTCTAATTCATTGAGTAAAGATTTATATCTCATGAGATAATGTTAGGAAACAAGTTGATAGGCTTGAGCCACTCTGGGTAGAAGAGGAAACCCAATCCACTATGGAAATAAGGGGAAACCCTATCCACTATAAGGAAAGGATTGTGACTGGGGATGGTGGTGTGTCCCACCTATTAGGTGCAGACCCCATTAAGTTCCCTATTCAGTTTCGGCAATGATCATTGACTTCTAGGGAATGATATAACATGTTTAATTGTCTTCCAAAAATTCCATAACTTATTATTATGTTATAGTTTCAGGGATTATTCTTTTTATTTCCTCGTGATTAATGTCTTCTGAACATCCATGATTTATTCCATGACTCAATATTATGATTTTGATATGCAGGGTATACTTTTCAATTGTTATATTTGTGTTCTTATACCTTTATACTCTTGTTATGATTATATAATATTTAATATCTCCTATTGTTACCCATACTAAGCATCTTATCTCACCCTTTATTATGTTTCAATTTACTTAGGTTATGAAGAAATGTTTTAAGTAAGATATGTCTAATAAGAGTTCTAGATATGAATGAATTTTGGGAGATAATATTTTTTTGGACCAGATGTTTATTTTTTTTATAATATGTAATAGTTTTTCCTAATTCTATAAAACTCTAAAACAAATATTTACTTAGGTATGTAAGTGATCCAATATATATTTTTTATTTTGTAAGTTTAGATAGTAAAAATTAGGTTAAATTTTTAAATTTTATGTCTTTAGAACTAGAACCGGAAGTGGGGATTCTGGCCTATTACATTTGTTATCAGAGTAGCATTTAGATAAATTTGAAGATTATTATTTTTTCAAGATAATTTTTGTTAATAGTTATAGAAACCATCAAGGGTATATAAGACCATAAGTTTAGAATCTTATAAACCCGTTTATAGGTTTTAAGATATGAAATTTTAAGGTGACTAATTATATTCTTGGATAAGTTAATTTTTATGTGGTAATTAAGGGTTATTTCACTTTAAGATGCGAAATTAAAGGAATGAGATAACCTTTGAGGATAAAAAGTTTATTTAATTTTGAATATGTTATGTTAATTTTTGAGGATTTTTATCAATTTACTGTAATTTTATAAGGATTTTATTGACATGGTTTTAGAAAAAGGACAACATGTAGGATGGGGGACAACCCATCACGTCCAACAAGGCCACAGGGATTGAACCCACAATCAAAGGTTGACAAGGTGAATCACCTACCACCGTCCTACATGAAGTCCTAGTTAGTATTTCATTTTATATTTAGTTAAATGGTCTGATGTATAAATTTTATATTCATTTTGGTAACAAATTATCTATTATTTAGATAACCATGGGAATTAGAAATTGATTTGGTGTTAAGTGATTAATGTTGTTTTGGAATACATTAATCATTTTTGGAACCATATATGATTAAGGTAATTATAACAATATGGGATTTTATTTGAGGATTAATGTATGAATTATATTTTATAAGCATATTTGGTTTTATTTTGGAGCTATAGTGATCCACGTTATTTTTTAAAATGGTTAGTGTATCATGAGGATAATTAGGGAAATTACTTTTTGGAACGAGAAATTATGAGTGACTGATGTTATTTAGAGATAAATATTAAATTTTATCTTGGATTACTATGTGATAAATTACTTCTAATTATTGGGATTCAATTTTAGTTTAGAATATTTTTTGAGGAATTTTAAGGTTAGAAATGTTGGTATTATTATTGAATTTTGGGGATTTAAATAGTTTTTCATCATTTAAAGGTATAATATTTTTGGGGAATTATCTTACCTTATACTGAACATTTTCTTTTTGGTTAATTTTTTAATAGAGGAGAAATATATAGTTAATCTTTAATGGAATATGATATTTATTACAAGTTAATTATGGTGCTTCAGGCGTGAAAAAATCACCTTGAATACTAATAGTCTAAAAAAAGATGAGTTTGAGGTGAAAATTTATTAATGGTTGAAACTATAATTTTCAAGTAAGTTGGTTTTATTTTGTTCATAGTATATATGGTAAAACAATTCCTCAAATCTAAGTAAAGAATATTTACATAAAAACTTTAAATAAAAAACATTATCTTTTTACTTTTCCTATATGTTTTCCTACATGGAATCCAAGTATTTGTTATCTCAGGTGACATTTGTTCATTCCTTTCACTCTTTTCAAATGGAAGTTTTATTGAACATTTTTCCAATGTGGGATTTAAACCATTGTATTTTTAAAACTCAAACCCATGGTAATTGAGAAAAAGTTCCAATTGCAAGGGAAAATTTATTAAATACAGAAAAATGAAATATCCCAAGGTTTTAAAAGGGAACACTGTGTTTGACAGTGTACAAGATACACAACACTGAGCTTAAACAAACTAAATATTATTATTCAAATGTGACCATTATAACCAAGCTATTAAATTAGTGGGAATAAATAGTATTAATGGAATTATCAAATAGATATAATGGTCATTATCATTTATAATGTATTAATTCATTGTAAATAATTACTAAATTTTTAGTAAATTTATTTTATTCATCAAAAACATATTTTCTCAAAAAAAAAAATATTTTTATTAATTTTTATATACAAATAATATAATTAATTTATCGAAAATTTGTAAGATTTATTTAGTAAAATTTACTTCCTTTTTATAATCAGTGTATCCAAAATTTTCTATAGTGAAATTTTATAATTTTATAAACAATTTAATTTTTCAATGAATATTAAAAAAATACCAATTTTTATTGAAAACATTGTTTTTATTTAAAATTAAAATTATGTTTTGTATTATATTTAAAATATAAATAGTTTAATTTTATTTAAAATAATACAATTATTTTTTCTTAAATTGATTTTATACTTTAATTTAGTATAAAAACATTTAAAAATTTTAAATATAGCATTTTTATGAAAAAAATATTTTTCAGTATATTTTTTCAACATTATTTTAAATTAAATTTTTAAAATTAAGTTATTTTAATTTTTAAAAATGGATACAACATTTGGATTCATAATTTAATAATTTGGTAAATAGGTCCCTTTTATTTTTGTTCAATATTAATAGTAACCTTAGAAAAATTGTGTTACCACAGTAAAGGGTAAATTGGGTAATTTAGATTAAAAATAAAATGTTAAGTACTATAAAATAACCCTAACACTTACACAAATTTTATTCAACCCTTAATATTTAAAGATCTAAATATATTTTTTTTAATTTAAACTTGTCCATGAAAATTATATATATAATATTTAAACCAAAGAAAGTCACAAAATGTCACTTTCAATGTCTTAAATATATTTTATGTGTCCACATAGGGAAAAAATTATATTATGAATGAATAAAAACAATTATTTAGAGATTAATTTATTTATTTTAATTATATTAATTTATTTTCAATTTTTAATGTTAAATAATTTACTTTATTTCTTTTGAAACATTGATGGAGTGCTTTTGAAAGCTGATGAAAAATCAATAAAATGATTTTAATTAAAATGATAAGAACCATTGAAAGACCAAGACACTTAACTAAATATTGTTGGATGAGTATATATTGAACATATTTATACAAGGGTCTAATTAATGACGATTTTAAGCCACTTTAATAAGATTATGACCTTTATGTTATTTAATTTATTTAAAAGTCAACCATGTCATAATCTTATTCTTAATAAGTATAATGATTATAATATGGGTTTAAAAATAATATATTCTTGAATATAAATATTATTTTGAAATATAAAATATATATATATATATACATCATGTTAATTTATTTATAATGTTTATTAATTTAATATTTACCTCAAATAATTACACAACGATGATGCAGTAATTATTAAACTAGTGAAAAAAACAAATAAATAATATTTAAAACATTAAAATAATTTTAATTTGAATTAATTAAGATTATTGAATAATTTTATTGGTGACTATGACATATTAGGGGTTTATTAAATTTTTTTGAAGTTATATGTAACACCCCAACCCCAATTACCCAGAGATGGTGCATTATTTTAATACATCAGCATGATTACAAGGAATCAAGTCCCTAAGGACTGATCAGTTTAGCAGTCTTGGAAAACAGATTAAATACATGAACTTTACATTACAATTTAAAACATAAAACATCGCATAAATAATCCTTTGAGAAACCAATTATTCTCTTATCTTAAACCTATATATAAATCATAATATACTTCTTGGCATCCTGGGAAAATAAAACATAAGAAATGGGTGATCTCAGATGCTCAGTAAGGATAAACAATATAGCGAAAGTTATCATAAATAATCATAAAATTTTATGGAAAAGTATAAATTGAAACACAAACCATTTCAAAATAAAATAAAACATATTATGGAAAATATAAATCAAATAATTCCATTTAATTATTCACATGGATATTCTACTAGTTGAATAATCATATTTAATATCAATAACTAATTTCATAATGATAGATTTCATAATGTCGGACATCAAAACCACATAGTCAAGGCCTCGTACCAAGACTATAAATAAAAATTCTTTCAATTACTTGTTCCAAGACACTAATTTGTCTCATGATACCTACCAATGATAAATGAGCTAAAGTGAGTTCCACCAAACACGTACTAAGTCTAATGCATTCCTCATATGAAAATGTTAAAACATAACATAAACATTCTTATTAAAATTAACATACAAAATGTCAATAATTTAACCATAAACCATGAATGGTATAAAAATAGAACATCCATGTTCAAACATATAATAACTCATTCAATACAATATGAATGATTTTATTATAATAAATCAACCTCAATAAAGAATAATATCCAGTAAAGGATGTTGACATAGTTGAAAATTATCAGTAAAACTCTTTGAGAGAACTGTACCTTTTTGTGAAATCATTTAAATGTAAAAAATTTATAAAGTAAGTCATTTAAAAGATATTTTTAAATAAAATTTTCCCATACCACTTTAAAACATTGGAAATTAATTAACATTTTAAAACAATCATGTCTATAAAAATAAATCCTTAAAATCATTTTCAAAACAAGGACATTAATTAGAAAGATTTAGAAAAATATATCATTAAAACATTTAAAATGTTGATCATGATAAATAATACCTTAAAAAACCTTAAAATTTTCATTATTTAAAACATTTTCATGAATAATGTATAGGGATGATAAAAATTTCCTAGAAAATACTTACATATAAACAATCTCGGATAATAATGAGATTGAGGAATTAACCCTTACCTTGTACTTTCCTTTGATCCACGGTACGTTTAACTTCCTATATAATGACCATAGTATGTTATTAAATTATACCATAACCATATTAATATTTATTATATCATACATTATTCATTTATGGCTTTATACTACAAATTTAATAATAATTTCTATGATAAAATAATATTTTGGATAATAAGCGCTTTCTCTATCGTACATGTTTTAACTTGTTATTATTGATCGTATCAATTATATCATGATTTTATTTCTTGAATAATATAAACCATTATTTCTGTATCATATATATTCAGAATATAAATATCTATAATAGGTAGATATATGAAATGGAAAACACCATTTATGGAGATGGTAGGCCGTACGTACGCATAAACGTTGTTTCCATTTTCATATCGTATTGAACAATTGTAAGTGAATGAGTTATATGTATGTATATATATATATATATATTTATTTATAGTAGCATTATTATTTCATATATTACATGATTATTAATAATATATATTTTGATAATCATCGTTGAATGATGAATTTGGAGATGAATCTCATCGCGTCGTGGAGACTGTAAGCCGTACGTATACATGAGTGATGATATCATTCTATTGATGGTGAAATTTTATGTATTTGGATGGTATATTATATATAAATAATCATTAAAATGTTTTATTTATTATTTAAATCAATTATACTCATTATTATACCCATCCAAATAATGAGGTTCTTAATAACAAACTACACCACGACATGAAGATGGTATGTCGTTTGTACGCACGTATGGTAACTTTTTCATTCATAGGATGGATAGAAAAATGAATATGGTTGTACCATATTTATAATAAAATCTCAGTATATAGAAGTTACTGTATTTATAATTTTATTATGGAATAAATCAAAGAAATAGGAAGTTGAAGAAGAAAAGAACTTTGAAAGAGATGATGAAATAATTACCTCTTCTTCGAGTTATTCCTTTTGATTAAAACAAAAGGGATCCTTAGGCTGGCATTATGATAAAATTAAGGCCTCTAGGATGAATTGAGGGTAGTTTTTAGGATATTTGAGTTGGGTTTGGCTGAACCAAATGGATTTGGAGGTGTGATTTTGAGAGAAAGGGAAGTACCCTTTTATATGAGAGGTGACAGTCACTTTAGGAAAAGCATGAAATATTATTTTATTATAAAATAATTTTTGGTTTATAATGGCTCCAAATGTATTTATTTATAGGATAAGGTGGGTATCGGTCTCAATCCTCTCAACCAATAGGTTTTAGAAAATTTTAGGTCACCATATTAACATTATCTTTTAGATTTAACTCTTAGTTAAATAGTTTAACTTTTACAATGTCTTATTGTATTTTTATATTACATGGTTAATAAACTTACTATAAAATGACACTCTAACTTCAAGTGGTTCATTAATGAAATAAATATCATTATATATGCCTTTTGGCCGAACCTTAGATTTTTAGGAATAATATATCATTTAATAATTCTGTATTTGATTTAAAAACTCATTTATGTCAATTTTGACACAATTTAGTATTTGGTTTTTGTGAAAGTCAAAAAAACATGATTACTTTTGAGAAGTAAAAACTATCAAAAGATTGATATGTGTTTATGTCCAATTTAAATGTAAAATTACATCCAATAAACAAAATTGGATTAAATTATAAAAATATAATCTAATTATACTTTAAAACCATTCAACTGTATAATTTAACAATATAAATTATTTCGATTACAAAATTTGTTTTCAATTAAAATTTATTATTTTTCACTATTCCTCCGAATATGAAATTTATCAGAGAAACACGTAAAATTTATCCAAACATAATTTTTATGTCTCTATTCAAAATAAGAAGTTTTTTTTCAAATTGAATATATAAAAATGTCATATATTGTATATAAAAAGGGTTCTCCATTAAAAGGTGGTAAAATTGCAGTTTTTTAGAAACACTTATTTTATCTAAAAAATTGGTTTTGTTCTTATATTATGTCTAGAAAACAAATAATATGGATGTTAAAATTATATGGAGTATATAAAATTCAAAATACAGTTAATATTACTCATAACCGCTTTTTAAACGGCTAGTTTGGTAAGTCGTGGTGCACTCGAACTTGGTGTTGCGTGTGGCGCAAGCTATTGAATTACTTTAAATAGATAAGGTATTATGAAATCATAGGGTGTTACATTCTCCTTGTAGGACCTCAGGACACCCTGAGAGGGGAGGGGTAAATTAGGGTGTCAACTTCTTCTCTTAATGTGATGGATCTTGTCCACTCATTGGTAGGAACTTGTAAAACTAGTATGATGGATATGATCGGCAATCGAACATTCACATGAAATGAGTTGACACAACACTTTTACTTGGTTCACCACTAAGGACTACGTCCAAGGATCATACGCCGATAGTTTCCCAGTCGTACCTAATTCCACTCTTCTTCACTAGATGTGGATTATAATAGTTCGGGCACAGTCACACTGTCCCAGGCTCACTACATTTACAAAAGTTTAGGGATAGCTCACTGCATCCCTCGGGTCAATCCTATTAACTCCCCCTAGCTAACTGCCTTTGGTGAAGTCTCAGTCAGTTTATAGACATGAGGGTATCTTCAATAAATTTTCATTGAAGTCATTGACTCTTCTTAGCCCAAGACTCTTCCAGCATCGAAGTTCGGAGTTGATGCTCTTTTGTAATCAATCTTCAACCTTAGTGAAATAGATGAATGCACTAAATCTCCTTCTTCTCTTCCTTAAATTCCTAATACCGACTCCAGAGTGTATCATTATATTTCCCTCTCTCTATGAAGATATGAGTTTAGTTGCATGAATTTTTCTTCTTCTCTTTGTAAAGCAAAACTAGGGTGTTAAACACCGGTCATTTGTGTGCGGTAAAACTTCTCTTCGTAAAACCAAATGGTTCAGTGTTCTTATGTCTTCGCAAAGCAGATTTGAGGGTGCTAAGAACATGTCAAAGGCATGCGGGACCGCCAAAATTTCTATGCACCCTTCCTGGTGTCTTGCATGAAAATTCAAACCCTGCGCGTAAAAGTAACTTTTTGGCGCGAAAAAGTATTTTCGTGCAACTCTTATTTTTCAGGCAGAACTTCTCTATTTCACGCAACACCTTCTTTTTTGTGCAACAATTCTTCTTTCCGCGCACCACTCTATACCTCAATTTTTTCCACACATCAGATCTTGGTATTTTTCTAAGTGTCGAGCCACCACGAATGATAGGGGTTCACCTCATATTTATAGGCATTTTTAATCCTATGAATAAAACCCCTTCCTGCACGTAAAACTATCTCTCAGTTATTTGAATTACACACATCTTCCTTTTATTCTCATGCACCGACTTGGTTTTCGTGCATCTCATGACTTCGCAATTTTTCATCATTATGAACATGAATCCTCTCTTACACATAAAACATAAAACACACATTTTGCGCACAACCAATTTTTCACACATACGTTTGATTTTCAGTTCACATGGCACAAACATCTCAAATTTTTCATGCACCTCTTTCCTTTGCTGACTTTCAGTGTTTCTAATCTGAGACATGGCTTGTGCAAAAAACTTACCCAGTTACTTCGCACACAACATTTTTCCGTGCACTGCGCTGGCTTTTTCGCGCATCCTATGCCTTTTCCATTTTTTGATGTTCTGACTCTGAAACACCTCTTGTGCGAAAACCTTGCTCCGCTATTTCACGCACCATGCTATTTTTCGCGCACGCCACTGTTTTTCATGAAAGCTCGCTATTTTTTGCGCAGCCTTTGATTTTTTTGTGCACGCCTCCTAATATTTTTCACACCACTTCCTCTTTGCGTGCACTTCCTTTTTCCAACAACCTGTGTCTTCATTTTCTGATTTTAAGGCCCAAAAATTTGGAAAACACTGGGAAACATTGCCACCTTCAATATATGCTTCGGCCTTAACCTTCATGCTTCTTTTCTGTGATTTTCCTTCTTGAACAACTCTTCTTTTTCAACTTTCATTCTCTACTTCATGCAAAACATATGATTCAATTCTTCAAGTAGTATCTTGCATGATTCTCATGAAATCATGGAGAATTGCATGGTCTTCATCAAATCCTCATTCTTCTTAAATCAACCTTTGATAGATTATACCCCACCATTCTCTACTGTTGTAAACAATGTGTCACTTTTGACACAAGTTCTTTTAATTTATGATCAGTACAACAATCATCTAAATTTCCATTCCTCCATTTCATTAGAGTACTTCTTGATCTCCTTCATTTTGATCTTCATTGACAACTATTGACAACAAATACAATCTTATACACAATGTGGTCCCAACACTCCCCACTTTAAATAAATTTCATCCTTTCAAATTGAAATTGTTCTTTGAAAATAAAAAGTTTAAAATAGAAAATACCTTTATGGAAAACTCACATCTGAAATAGGGTTAAAAAAATTTAGTCTTAATAAGAGGGAAAGGAAAATGAAAAAGTCACCAAAAAATTAGGGTATTGAATAAAAGAACATAGGTGCCAATAATAGATACATGATTGGAGGGAAAAGTAACTATTTATAGGGAGTTATTGAGGTACTCAATCACAAACAAGTGAATAATAAATGGAATATTGAGGACCTCAAAGCCATAAATCTATGATGATTTAAATATCATCGTTTCAACAAAACATTACGTATTAGGATAACACATTTTTTGGTTTTTAGATCCATTACCAAAAGTTTATGAATTAATTTATAAATATAATAATAAGAGAAAAAAATACTTGACAAGTAGAGTTCCATCCTTCAACTAACATCTACCACAAACTCATCTTTCACTAAAAAAGATAATAGAATTCAAAAATGTTCTATTTATCCTAATCATATAGGGTTCCAAAAATAATGAATTTTTAACTCATCGGTCATACCATTTAAAAAAACGAAATTATACAAACTAGGACATCATGTAGGCCAGTGGTAGGTGATGCACCCTTATCGCACTTGGGTTGTGGGTTCAAGTCTCACGGGCTTGCCGGATGTAAGGGGTTGTTGCTCGACCTCTAGGTTTTCCTTTTTATAACAATGAAAAAATAATCATATGAAATGATTTAACCTCAAAATAGTATCCAATGTCAAACCTAATCTATTCCAATATTTATACTTATCCACAATACTTCTGTCCAAACACATAGTCCAAAATTTATAAAGAAGGCCACGTAATATACATATGAATACCTTCATCGTGTATTATCTTAAAACTTTGTAATAAAATGAATTACCAACAAACCATATTTTTATAGGTATTTACTTCCTCATTCCTTCAATAAAAAATATAATACTGGATATACTCAATAAATCCAAAAATGTTGTAATCTCCAACAATGATGGAATAAAAATACATTAATTAGTTCCAAGGTAGTCAATAATATCCAATATAATTTATCCAAATGAATCATCTATTATTCCAAAATCAATAACTCAGTATCAGAACCATATTAAGGTTTATATTCCCTTCAACCATGTATTTTCCAAAAAATATTAACTTGTTATTGAGTCACTTTTCTTGGTACCACACAATATCAAATCCTTAATGAAATAATACTACAATACAACCCTTATATACTCTATAATTATTATAAACAGTACATCATTGATACAACACTCAAATGACATAATTCTTTAATAACAACATAAGAACACTAGTCATTTCTCTTCATCTGTGGTAGTATCATAACTTGATTATTATCCAACAACATCATTTGTGGTATACTCTGATGATTGGGAAACTGATTCCCATAATGTCAAAAATCCTTACAGATGAACCATTGTACATTTAAAACCTTCTTCTTACCCTTTCAATCAAGTACCTGGTGTCCTTTTTCTCCACACTTATAAACAACTCTCATTCCCTTCAAGCATTTACCAAGGTGATTATTTCCACAGTTATCACATTTGGGAAAATCCTTCTTTCAATTATTCCCTTTATCCATCTTTCTCTCTACCATCATTTTCTTCTCTAGCATCCCTTCAAAGCCATAGGACTCAGATAATTCTTTACTTGTCTTATTAACACATGATACTATTTCTTCATATGATGAGAATACGTGGGAGAGTATTTCCCTTATAAATGTTGGCTTAAGACCATGAAATATTTGACCATTCTTACTCTTTAGATCATGTGTATTGTTGGATTTATCATTCCTTATATTGGACACCATTTTTTAGACAATGGATTAAACTATGTGAGTTTATGAATCGTAATTCAAAATTCCAAACTTGTAAAATACCTAACATAAATTGAACAGTTTGTGCATATAATCCATAATAATAAATAAAATGTTTTCTTTGAGGAGGTATTTATTCATAAATCCATCATAATGGTTTGTAAATAAAATGGTAATTATCCTAAGTATATCCCCAGGGATTGTCGTAACCAAGAGTACAACAAGGCTCGGTGTCGGGTATAAGGATACCTCGGGTAAAGCCTGAAACTCCTAGTCATAGTTTTCACTCCTAGGTACATAAATTTTAGAGATGCCTCTACCTTCTCATATCCATACAGGAATGTATTGCTTGGAAAATTCAAAAAATCTCTACATTATCAAAATTATAGGAAGTTATTCTATACTAATCTTCAAGGTCTATCTTAGGGTAATGATTCAAAATTAGAGTTTATCTAAATATATTTCCAAGGTTTTTGCTAAACTTCCTCTTATACCAATTGTAATGCCCCGACCATAGTTACCCATAGTTGGTGCATTATTTTAATAAATTGGCATGATTATAAGTATTCAAGTCCCAAAGGACCGATCAGTTTAGCATTCTTGGAAAATATATTACATACATGAACTTTACATTGCAATTAATCACATAAAACATAGCATAAATAACCCTTTGAGAACACCATTATTTCCTCATCTTAAACTTGAATATAATCATAATATAAATCTTGGAATCCTGGGAAAATAAAACATAAGAAAGGTGTGAGCTTATATGCTTAGTAATGATAAAAAATATAGCTGAAGTTATCATAAATAATCATAAACTTTTATGGAAAGGTATAAAATTTAAACACATTCCCTTTAAACATAAACTATAGCATAATATGGAAAAGATAAATCAAATAATTAAATTTACTTATTCACATGGATATTATACTAGTCAAATAATCACATTTAATATCAATATCTAATTTCATAATGATGGAATGTATAATGTTGGACATCATAACGACGTAATCAATGCCTCATGCCAAGAATACAGATAAAAATTTTGTCAAAGCCTTGTGACAAGAAACTATTTTTTCTCTTGAGACCTACCAATGAATCGAGGAGCTATATTAGGCTCCACCTATCACTTACTAAGTCCAATGCATTCCTCATATGAAAATATTGAAACATAACATAAACATTCATATTAAAACTAGCATATGAAATGTCAATACATTAACCATAAACCATGAATGGTTTAAAAATATCACATCAATGGTCAAACATATTATAACTCATTAAATACAATATGGAAGATTGTATTGTAATAAATCAACCTCAATTAAGAATAATATTCAGTAAAGGATGTTGACAAAGTTGAAAATGATCAGTACAACTTTTTTAGAGAAATGTCCCTTTTTGTGAAATCATTTAAAAGTCACGCATTTATAAAGGAATTCATTTAAAAGATTTTTTTAAACCAATGTGTCCCATACCACTTTGAAACTTTTGAAAGGACTTAATATTTTAAAATAATCATGTCCATATAATTAAAACCTTAAAATCATTTTTAAAACATGAACATTAATTAAAAAGATTTATAAAAGTAAATAATTAAAGAATTTAAAATGATGATCATGATAAAGAGTACCTTCCACAAAACCTTAAAATATTCATTTTGAAAACATTTTCTTGAAACATGGACATGGATGATAAAAATTTCCCAGTAAATACTTAGACATAGACAATATCTGATAATAATGAGATTGTGGAATTAACCCTTACCTTGTACTTTCCTTTGGTCGAGCGTACGTTTAATCTCATGTATAATGACCATAGTATGTTATTAAATTATACCAGAACCATATTCATATTTATGATATCATACTTTATTCATTTATGGCTTTATAATAACCATTTAATAAAAATTTCTATGTTAAAATAATATTTCGGGTAATAATCATTTTCTTTATCGTACATGTTTTAACTTGTTATTCTTAATAATATCACTGATATCATGATTTAACTACTTTCAGAATATATACATTATTTATGTATCATATATATTCAGAATGTAAATATGTATAACAGATAGATATATGAAATGGAAAACACCGTTTATGGAGACGATAGAATGCACGTACGCATAAACGTTGTTTCCATTTTCTATCGTATTGAACGGATGTAAGTGAATGAAATATATATAAATACATAAATACATACATATATATATCCGATAGAAATATTATTTCGTATATTACATACTTATTAATAATATATATTTTTACAATCATCATTGAATGGTGAACGTGGAAATGAATATCATCGTGTTGTGGAGACGATAAGTCGTACGTACGCACGAGCGAAGATATCATTCTTTTGATGGTAAATTCATATGTAATTGGATGGTATATTATATATAAATAATAATTAACATATTATATTTATTATTTACATCAATTATACTCATTATTATACCCATCCAAATAATAAACTGTTGAATAACAAACTACACCACGACATGGAGACGGTAAGCCGTGCGTACACACGTATGGTGACTCTGTCATTCATAAGATAGATAAAATAGTGAATATGGTCATACCATATTTATAATAACATTTATGTATGTATATGGTACATTATTTATTATTTTATTATGGAAAAAACAAAGAAAGAGGAAGTGGAAGAAGAAAAGAACATTGAAAGAGGAGATGAAATAATTACCTATTCTTGGGGTTATTCCTTTGGATTTGAACAAAATTCCTTCTCAGGATAGCTTTATGACAGAAGTAATTCCTCTAGGTTTAATTGAGGATATTTGGGAGTATATTTGAGCAGGTTTTGGCCAAGAAAATTGGATTTGGAGGTGTGATTTTGAGAGAAGGGAGAGTAACCTTTTATAAAAGAGGTGAGGGTCACTTTAGGAAAATCTTGAAATATTATTTTATTATAAAATTATCTTCGGTATATAATGGCTCAAAATGGATTTATTTAGAGGTTAAGGTGGGTATGGGTCGAAATACTCTAAAAAAATAGGTTTTAGACAAATTTAGGTCACCATATTAATCTTATCTTTTATATTTAACTCTTAGTTAAATAGTTTAACTTTGACAATGTCTTCTTGTATTTTTATATTACATGGTTAATAAAATTACAATAGAATTCCAAGAGAACTTCAAGTAGTTAATTAATTAAATATATATCATTATATAAGTCCTTTTTCCAAACCTTAGATTTTTAAGAATATTATATTATTTAATAATATTGTATTTGTTTTAAAAACTCATTTATGTCAATTTTGACACTATTTAGTATTTGGTTTTTGGGAAAGTCATAAAAACTTGATTACTCCAAAAAAATACATTAAATCAACCCTAACATGTTATATTAACCTATAAAATTCTTGTAATGCATCAAAAGTCCTAATTTACATTTATTTTTATATTTATAATATCAATTATTTCAATCTTTCATTAATAAGGTAGTTACTACATCATCATTGTTTCATAAATAAATTTAATTATTTAATGTCTAAAAATTATAAATAAAATACCATTATGTACAAAATATTCTTATATTTTAATGAATAATTATAGTCAAATTTATCTTATTTATAACCCTATATTAAAAATAGTTTAGTTATTAAACTTTGAATTTAACACTTTTAACTCTTCTTTAAATAAAATAATAAGAAATGTCTTAATCTAATCCAAGGGGATCAAAAGGATCATTTTTTATTCCTAATGTTGATTTTGGTAGAACTACACTTATGAAATAGAATTAGGGCATGTGTTAGGGTAGTTATAATATCACTTTTACCTTTAATTACCCTATTTAATTTTAATCGTGATAAATAAAATTCAAAAGTTACTATTCATAGAAAATTATTTTCATCCTGTTGTAACACATTTTACTTACTAATATCAACTGTTTCTCTGGGGTTTTTGAAATTCAATTCACAGAAGTGGTAAAATTATGTTTTATGCAGATTTGAAAATGTGCCAAGAACGTGGGTAAAAGACGTTAAAAAATTCCATAAAATTTTATGCATTTAATCTTATTATAAAATGACATCAATGAAATTTATTGAACTAATATAGGTATTATGTATCTATTTTTAATTTCAAAAAAATTAAATAAAAACAATAATTATTTAAATAGAATTCGGTTTTAAACCACAACGCCGTGTTTTTCACTATTCATTAAAAATTGAATGTTTTTAGAAAAATACTAAAAATTCACCCTAAGATAATTTTAATATTCAGAATCCAAAAATTATGTCTATTTTACCCAATTCAAAACATATGAGTTGAATTAATTAATTTAATGTTAATTCCAGTTGTCAAAACGAGAAAGCGGGTTTTTGAGAAGTAAAAACTTTGAAAAGATTGATAAGTGTTTATGTCCAATTTAAATGTAAAATTACTTCCAAGTACCAACATTGGATTAAATGATAAAAATATAATCTAATTATACTTCAAAACCATTCAAATGTATAATTAAACAATATAAATTATTTTTATTTAAAAATTTGTTTTCAATTAAAATTTTTGTATTTTTCACTATTCATCAAAATGTGAAAGTTATCAGAAAAACACACAAAAATTTGTCCAAACTAATTTTTTATTTCCCTATTCTAAAGAAGGATTTTATTTTGTGAAATTGAATATATAAAAGTTTCAGATATTGGATTTAAAAAGGGTTCACAATTAAAAGGCAGTAAAATTTCATTTTTTTAAAACACTTCTTTTATCTAAAAAATTGGATTTGTTCTTATATTATGTCTAAAAAAACATAATATGGATGTTCAAATTATATGGAGTATATAAAATTCAAAATTCAGTTAATACTATTCATAATATCTTTTTTAAACGGCTAGTTTGGTAAGTCGTGGTGCGCTCGAACTTGGTGTTGCGTATGGCACAAGCTATTGAATTACTTTAAAGAGATGAAAGTATTAATAAATCCTAGGGTGGTACATTATATTACTTTTTTTTGTAAAATTATATGTAATGAATAGTGTCAAAATTGAAACTAATGATATTTTATGAAAATAATATATTATAAAATTATTTAAAAATAATAATAATAATTTGAAAATAGAAAGTGATAATTATAAGTTATAAAATTTCATATATTTATTATTTATTTATAATTTAAATCATATAATTAAAAATTATAATTCTTTAATATTAAATACTTTTTTATTGTATTTAAAATTAAAATCTGTTAACTAAGGGTTAATCAAATGGATAAGGTTTAAAATAATACCAAAACTTGTATAAAATATTTTTTTGGTAATATTACCACCCAATATTTTATTATCTTAGACTTCATGGAATTTTTGAGGTATTTGGATTGATATTTAATTTATTATTAATTAATATTCTAGGAAATTCCAAAAGTTCCCTTCAACTCAATTATAAAAGGGCACATCTTCCCTTACTTCTTCACATCACATTGTGCTTTCTAGCTCATCAAAACTCTTCCAAATTATCTTCTACAAGTATTTATCCACATTCTAGAGGTACTTTTTTTCTCAAAAGATAAAACATAAGGCCCTTTAGATGAGATACAAAGGAGACATTTTGAAGAAGAGTTAATCTCTATAAATGATCACATTCTTTCTCTACTCTACCTTAACTCATCTAAATATATGATGTTTTACATAAAATTATAACTTAAGTATCCAAAATATTTTAAAATTTTATTATTATTATTAAAACAACTTCATAAACCTTCTTCACCATCAAACAATAAGTGAATGTATCACTTGTGTGCACGTATAGCTTACTGTATCCATGTTACGATACAAATAATTTTTCATCTATATATTTTATGGATGGGTATTATAATGGTCTTAATGAATATATATATATATATATATTATAATAATTATTCTAGAAAATATGAATTATTATTTACCTTTCTCTTATTCCATCAATCGAAAAATGAATACAGCGTTGATCCGTACGTACAACCTACCAACTCTATGAATGGAGCAATTGATTTTCTATTTCTAATTTATATGAATGAATATAAATATGTATATAATTAATATATTTTATTTTTATAACATTATTAAAATTATGTAATTTATGGTAATAAGGAAAAAAAATATATGGACTGAGACTACGGAACCAAAACAAGATTGGAAAACAAAGTAGTTATCACCCAGAACCATGATTTTAATAAAATAATATTAATAAGTGGATGATAAGATGTTATAAATAACTGATAAATGTTATGATAAGTATATTATTATGTAATAAATTTATAATAAATCTACATTTATTATAAAGGAGGTTTGAATGTGAAAAAATAATGTTGAGACCTAATGTAAGGTAAATTTTAACTCAATTCTCGATTCATTGGGTTAAACTAATATTTCATTGATTATGTCATTATATGATTATGTGTGAAATAAATTTTGATTGTATAATGTTTTATTTCTAATTTTTTAAGTGGATTTATATTTAATACACACAATAAATTCATTTTATTAATTCTCACATCAATAATATTATAATTATAAGTGGATTTCAAGTCTCACTTTTATTTCTATAAGACTTGTACATTATTCACTACTCAATTATTTTGTGTGTTGTATATACTTCCAATGAATTTAAAACATGATATTTATCCTTAAATTTATGGTTATTTACATATAAATTTTATTATCTCTCTTTCATGGGGTTTATAGTTCAAAAGTTACCAAATCGGTAACGGAATTTGGTATCAATTTTCCTTCTTTGAGACATATGTAATGATATGCACCTAAATTATTTTACAAGGTGTGTATACTAACATTTTACATGTTGTATCATGACTATCCTTATTTTAATTATATTATAAGTTTCATTTAATTTTATTCTCACCTAATACAAATATCTGTGATCCTTCAAATCAATGTTTTCAAAAAATGTTTTAAATGTGTTTTAAATGATCTTTTAGGAATTTTTAAGGAAAAGATATTTCAAAGATTTTTAAAATAGTTTTCAAATATATCTTTATAAATTTTGATAGTTATTTTCAATGAAAATTGTTTTCTAAATGTTTTATTATTTAAAAATAGTTCTTTCAAAATGTAAAGTATATTTTCCCAAAAATTATTTCAAGTGATCATTCAAAATTATTTTCCATCTATGGTAGAATTATTTTTTGTTACTTATTAATAATTGGGGTTATGATTCAAGGATTATATCCTTATTAATTATTTGGTTATTTTATGTTTATGATGAATGATTTATGTTCTTATGAAACACATTTGTATGGTTTCAATTATTTGATGGGTGGGACCAATATCTCCCTCCCATACATTGGGTAAAGATTTATATATCCTGAGATAATGATAGGAGAAACATTGACGGGCATGATCCACTATGGTAAGAAGGGAAAACCCGATCTAAAACATGAATAAGGGGAAACTAAATCCACTATAAGGAAAGGAATGTGAATGGGAATGGTCGTGTGTCCCTCCGAGTAGGTTCATCCACCATAAATTTCCCTGTTAATTTTCGGCAATGAGGCTTGACTTGTATGGAATGATATTACATGTTTATTTTTATTCCAAAAATTCCATTTCTTATTCATATATTATTATTTAAAGGAATATGATCTTTATTTCCTCATGATTCATATCTCATGAACTTCCAAGATTTATTCCATGATTCAAGATTTTGATTTGGATATATAGGGTTTAATTTTCAATTGTTATGTTTATTTTCTTATACCCTTATGCTCTTGTTTTTATTATATGATATTTTATTTCTATTATAGTTATACATACTGAGAATATGATCTCACACTTTATTATTTTTCAATTCCATCAGGTTTTGAATAATTGTTTTACGTAGGATATGTTTAAGAAGAGTTCTAAACGTGAAAGAATTTGTGGAGATAATTTTTTTTGGACCAGTTGTTTATTTTTCTATGACATGTAAATGTTTCTCCTAATAATCTAAAAATCTAAAACTAAAATTTCTTTAAGTATATAATTTATTCAGTATTTCATTTTGAGGTTATAATTTTAGATGGAAAAAATTAGGTCACATTTGTAAAGTTTAGGGTTTTAGCACAAGAACTGGAAATACAGATTCTTAGATTTTACATTATAAAATGGGAAATTCCATTAATTTTATATAAATAAAACATCTAACACACTTTAATGGCTTATAGTTCTTTATAAAAACATTTTAGAAAGTGTCAAATGGTCCTTTAAAAAATTATCCACAAAATCGGTACTAAAATCTTTTTTGAAAACCAACTCACATAAATATCATCAAATTCATTTAAAAATAAAAAAGTAGAAAAACAAATTGGAAACAACCACTCACACCCATTTCATATTCAAACAAATTTGTAAGGAGTCTCTCATGTGTTTAAAACAATCACTATGTTTGATTTATTTATTTGAAAAATGTGTTTTGAGCATAAAAATGTAAGGAATGCAACTTCCTTAGACAAAAATCAATAGATACACTTATTATAAATTTAAAACAACTAAAATCAAGGTTTCAAAAATAAAATAAATTAATCAATTAACATTTAATGGTTTAATCATATAGAAACCTAACAAAAACATGCCTCTTCAACAAATTATGACATAAGCTCGCAAAAAAAGGTATGAAGAACCCTTATAAGACCATAAGAAACCCTATTATAAGGAATTCATAAATTAGAAATTGATCCAAAAAAATCCTAGGTTTTCAATAACTTTATAGAGTTCTTAATAATGATGAAAAATGAATAAGGAAAGGATATTAAAGAGTCTATAAGATCTTACCTTGAAGAATTGAAATCAATTATTGATAGAACCCATGGAAATAATGATGGAGAGAGGGAAACATGAGGGGTGAGGTTCCTAGAATGTTAGGGAAAATGAGAGGACAGGAAGAGGCCAAAAATCTAGAACTCTTGGGAGAAATTAGTTAATTTCAATATTTTTATTATCTTGGTAAGAGAACACTATTTAGCCACATGGTCTTCCAAAATGTGTACCAACTGTGTGGCTGGAACCACACACACCTAGGTCATGTTGTTCAGTTTGTTCAATAGGTTTGAAAAATTTTCCACCCACCTGAAATAACTGCATTCTTTACATGGTTATATTGTATGGTTTTCACTAAACATTCAAAAACCATGCAATAAGATCTAAACCCCATTTATTCCAAAATATAAGTAATTTTGACCCAAAACTCTAGGTAATGGAAAAAAATAAAAAAATAAATAAAATTATAGGGAAAAATAAAGTTGGGTTGTGATATATTTTATCATCCATTTAATAAACCAACCAATATAATCACTTATGTTCATGCCACATTTTTTTTACAGCACATGTTAATTAATTTTTTATAGTATGAAATTATAGTAATTATCACATAAGATAGATGAATTATCAAGAATGAAAGATCAAATAAAATAAATTTATTTTGTTAAAATTATTTTATCAAGAAATAGTTAATTATTTTTAAAGAATCTATATAATGTTTACAAGCACGTATAAGGAAAAAATAAATAATATTTATGAATAAGACTAAAAAATAAAAGAAAATACTGTTTCAAACAATGATTTCCCTAATTTGAACTAAAATGAAACCATAGTTGCAAGTACTTATTCATCCTCTGTCCAGATGATTTCAATTATCTAAGAGTTTTAACAATTGTTTTAGGTCAACTTAACCTAGATGGTCTTAATGGTTTATTAATTCTAAAAAAACATGGTTCAACTATGAGGAAAGTGTGGATGAAATTCAAGTTGATAATTTTAGGATTATGGATTCTACTCAATAGATGAACAAACCATGAGTTAATGTAGTTGAAAAGACCTCTTACCTAAATACCTTCGAATAAATTGAAAGACCACAATCTACGTTATAAGAATGAAAATATGGATCCTTAACACTATAATATCCATGTCATAGGATATTATTAATTTAATAGTGAGGGATATTGGGATTTGATAAAATTGTGGAAGTCTAATAAATAAAATTTATTACAACACATTTTGGTAATCAAAATTGAGTACTAAAACCTATTTTTATTTTTTTACATAAAATGGAAAGTAATATGGCCTCTACATTACAACCATGATCAATATTATAGAAATATAATATCATCAACTATAGTAACTTCTAGAAGTATTATGGGCGCTTTTGTATCCTGTTACACCAGGATCTGAAGTTTTTCATATGGGATTCCCATGATCTTGATGAGCCTTAAAGGGAAGCGAGTGAGAAAGAAATCAATAACTACTTGATATACCTAGATGAGGAACTATATTTATCTATCTTTATGTTAACATCCATGTCTACTGAGAACCATAAATTTCATGAAATCATGGAAGCATACACTATATTTTCTAACTTCTTGGAACTTTATCAAGGGACATCTGGGAAGGATATGTATGAGATATCTAAGGAACTATTTATGTGAAAGCTTGACAATGTAGTACCATCTAGGACTCATATAGTGAAGATGGTTGGATTTACTGAGTTAATAGAGATTATAGGGATTAAGGTACCTAATGAATTGAACATGGATCACATACCTAATTCAATTAATCAAAGCCTCTCAAATATTTTGTGAATTTTAATATAACAAGGATCACATACCTAATTCAGTCCATCAAAGCCTATAATTTTTTTTTCAATTCTAATATAAATAGTATTGAGAATTCACTCTTGAACCTCCTTACTTTGATTCTCCAAGTGCATAAGGACATGATACATGAAAAAACTACAATTATTATGGTGAATAACAAGAAGGTAAAGGTAAAGTGTCCTAATACTAATTTCAATTCTAAGGCTTCTATACACCACCCAACCAAGGAAGAAAATACCAAGGGAGGATAAGGAAAAACATTCATAAATATTTACATACTGAAAGAAGGTTCACTAGAAGAATAATTGTACCTTAATAAAGATTCATGAAGAAGATTCAACTGTCTTTTTTATCAAATGTAACCTATCCAATTCTATTAATTAGGTATTAGATAGAGATTTTTGTGATAATATTTATATCCAAATAAATTATTTAAGTATATTTAGGTAGTTATTTATAAGTGAGGTGGATCCTCAAGATATTACTAAGAAATACAAGAATATTTATAAATTCAAGACTACCACTGTCATTTTATAATGAGACATATTTTAGTTTTTAATAATTTTTATTATGTTCCTTATCTTACTAAAAACATTATATATGTGTCCAATTTAGATATGGATGGATTTGTATTGATGTTTTTGAATATAATTTTATACTAATAAAAATATTCCATATCTTATTTTATGGAACATCAAAATAATGGTCTTTATATACTATAGTATTAAAACTAAGTGTTGGTAATAAATAATGAATTATGTTCACAAAAAATCACACCTAGTTGTGGCATCACTGATTTGGTCATGTATATAGAGACTCAATTTTTTCCATGCACTACTTTAAAATATATCAAGGAATACTTTTATATCCAGACATTGAGAAATCCTATGATTCCAATCCCCAGTGAGCCCAGAATAAATTTTATAAAAATATTAAATATATTTTATATCAAGTGCACACAATTTTTTAGAAATAATTAAATATCCCAAGAATGGAGTCCCAAATCGAAAATCTGAAACCGTGGTTGAATCTAGATCTCGGGGTTTACCCTAGTTAAGACCTAATGTTGGTGTGAATTGAACATTCGGATGAGGCATTTGCTGTTTTGTGGGTTTAATTTAAAAAATGATTAATTTATTTATTTTAATTTAAATGACCTAAATCTAATTCTTAATAAATATTAAGTTATGAAATTTCTCCTTTATTGACCACATAACCCTATGAGGTTTTTTAGAGGATCTCTGATGACCTTTGTTGGATAATAGAGATTGGAAAATTCTTGGTGATTGGATCAAGGTGATTCGATAGACAACAAACGTAGCAGATCTTCCGCATCATTAGTGAATGTGTTGTTCACCAAAAAAAATCCATAATCGAGGTAGGGAATTTTTTTTTTATTCCCACCCTTTTTAATTAATTAATCATGAATTGAATTATTTTATTTGATTTCTATAATTTTTTAACATTCACATGAGTCATTCTATAATTTTAATTATTTAAATTAGATTATTCTCTTTATGCCATGTTTCTCACCCAGAGTATCCTCATTCTATGTTTGTTGGCCTTGAATGATTTAATAATGATTTTTTTACATTTTTTCTTGTGTATTTCCCCTAACTGTTCTTTTAGTTCTTCACCATTTTTCTATAGGGCCATGATTCAACACTATCGAATGGGTCCAAGTATGATCGGACACTCAGATTCCTGGTGGATGTGCACACAAACACTGGATCAGTGATTTTAAAACATATTAGAATGGATTTTAGGTAGTGTTGTTGTATTCATGGATCCATGATCTAATGCGACGATGAAAATTCCACAGGAGGTGTGTGGGATGTACTATGGGATTCTTATAGGTGATTGGATACTGATTTTTGACTACTAGAGGGATATAATCAACTGAAGAAGGCATTTTCCATCTATTTAAGGTTTCCAGATAGTAGATTAGGTGTTTGGGGTATAGGATCTATAATCTACATGACATATATAGAGTTCTATAAAAAATATTAACTAGAAGGCATGTACTAGGATGAACACATGATGTGTAGTCACCAAGCTGTGGAAGCTATGGTTTTTAGAAAATGATAAAGATCACATGCCATGTGGATGGGTCATACACCATAATGCACTCCCTAGGAAGCCAGGACATGTTCAATCAACACACTCCAAGGAACCCCAATGGGGTTATATGTTGTGTACTTTATGGATACATGTATATGGCCCAAATTAAATTGGCCCATATAGGAGCACATGGCTCGGCCTTGGGAGGTTGAGACATGCCATGTAGTACCCTTACATGTTGTGTAGTAAAACATGGCTAGAAAGCTGTGTGTTGGTGAGGTAACAACCAAAAGTCTAGTTGAGGTCACAAGCTTTATGGACAACCTTATAGGTTGTATAATTATTTATGAAATTCATACCTCTCATATATCCTTTGTTTTAACTAGGATTTTGGCCTGTAAGTACCCTATCCTGAGTGTTTTTCATGTAGAACTCGATGGTGTCCTTCATAGTGTATTTTTGAGATATGAAGTGATATTTTTAGGGAATTATGATTCTTATGGTGGCACCCGATGATAGAAATGATTGGGAAGGGTCATCAGATATAGGTTCGGGTTGAAAATACCCCTATCAAACTAGGGTGTGGTTCCCCAATACAACTTTACCTACTGAGTGGTACCCCCTAATGTACTAGGGTGTGGGTCCTCTCTCTACCTACTAAGTGGTACCCACAGACAGAATAGACCACGCGTCATCAACCTAATAAGTGTTACCCCACCCCCCTCAATGGACTAGGGTTTGGGTCCTCTACCATCTAAGTGACACCCCTATGATGGACTAGGGAATGGGTCCTCTTCATACTAAGTATTACCCCCCCACCCACCCCTTCGAAGCACTGGGGTGGGGTCCTTTATCTACCAATAGAGTGCTACCCCTGATAGACTAGGGCATGGGTCCTCTACCTACTAAGTGGTACCCCCAATTGACTAGGGTTGGGGTCCTGTACATATTTAGTAGTACCCTCTAATAGAAAATGGTGTGGGTGATCAGACTAATGAGTGGTACCCCCTAAAAAACTTGGGTGTGAGTCTACTGAATAACTGCTACCCCCTGATAGAATAGGGTTTGGGTCATATACCTACTGAGTGGTACCCCATGGAAAACTAGGGATTGGTTCCTCTAATTATAGATTTTTACCCCTCGACTGTAAGGTAAAGTGCAAAGGTGTGGGTCCTCTATGCGGTTACATCTTTGAATAGATAAGTGAGATGTTGGGAATTATTGATGGACCTTTTGTAGCTATAGGAATACTCACCATCTTGGGCTAGGATGGGAGATGTATATAACCTTATTATATCATTTGGGTTTTTTTATAAGCATATATGATTGTTTTATGGTTCAACTTATTTCTTTATTGGGGCGATATGAATACTTATATCATGTCTCTTATTCATCCCCCTATAAATTTTTGGGAATCCAACTAGGTATTTATATACTCACACATGTATGGGATTTTTCATATGTGTTATATCATATGAAAATGAAGGACATGTCAAAAATGACTTTAGGGGAGCCTAGGGATACTTGGATGAGTTTTACCAAGTACGATGGTCATGTATTAGAGATACATAGTTAGGATCTCTCATCATTTTGTTTCAAGTTGTTGTTAGGTTGGGACATATTTTCTATGTGGTCATGTATTTTTCCCCTTTCACTTTGGTTTATTCTATCTCACTCTTTTTATTCCCTGGAGTTTATTACATGCCTATTCTTTACTCTATATGTTATTATCTTTTATTATTATTCCTATGAGATTATACATGGATATGGTTGGGTGTGTGTGTGTTTATAGGTACATTGGTTAAATTCCTCCCATATTAGTTATGCCTTATTGATGCTTATCATCATCCCCTAGATTATAGAGGTGGGATTGGGGTAGTTACAACTTAAACTTCCATCGGCCAATCAGGCCTCAGTGGGTCATGTCATAACAGATTGGTAACATAGTTGGTTCAACCTCGAGATAGTTTTTGGAGTTTTTCTCCATATTATGTTTGGATAAGAATTTAGGGAAATGATGTAAAAGTGTTTTGAGTGAGTCCTTAATTCCATATAATCTAATATTATTGTGGCATCTAAAGTATCCATTCACCATGACTCTATATACTTTCTTGTCAACTCACCATACCGAGGCATTTGTTTTAGGGACCATTGGTACATACATTATATAGTATTGTTCCCATTGAAAATATTTCTTGAGTCATCTCCCCACATATATATGGTCATCTGATTTTGGTACTCTTTGATTAATTTTTAGGATTCCTCCATAAATACATACATCTGGGTTAATGAATTGGAATCATGAATATGATCTAATGAGTGATGAGGCCTTAGTTCGAGGTTCATCTCATGAGATCCGTCCTCTGGGAAGGCAGGTAGAAACACATATGCCTGTTAAGAAGAATATTTTAAAAGAATAAAAGGTTGGGGATATACGTAGGCTTAGATAAATTTTTGAGTTATATCATTAGAGTCCTCTAAGGTTTCACGATGATCCATATCCATAGTAAGTTAAGGATTATCTTGAGATAGTGATATGAGTTTTGATGAATTTTTAGACCCCAACTAATCATATGGTTGTGCTGGCATCCATCCTTTTCCTGGAATAGCTTGGAGCTAGTGAAATTGAGTCACACAAACATATGATGAGTCATCACTCTCATGTTATGACTTCTAATAGATTTTTTGTGAGGAGTAATACCCCTCAAGATTGCACTCTATTAGAATTAAGGAGCTTTTGGATCTATAGTAGGGGTGTGACAGTTTTTTAGTATACTATGAGGTTTATTGACCTTATGTGGTACTCCCTTGATATAATTTGGGATGGTTACTTCTGAATATAAAAGTGTTAGCATGGTATAAAAGGATTCATTCATGATGGTGTGGTTCCCCTTTGTATTCCCACATATACCAGGGCGCTAGAGTGGGTGTTGATGGTAAAACAATTCTTATCTAAGGTATACCATAAAGATATATCTGATCATGGACTTCATGTGTCTAAGCCATCTATATCTACTAGTAGGTGCCAGTTAGCAAGGTCTTGGTGTAGGATATCTCCTCATGGACGAACTCATTCTTGTTTTCATGTGGAATATGGATCAAGCATAGGAACAGGTTATTATATAGATGGTATATGTTATTAATGTGATGAGTTAGGTCGCATGGTATGGTATTTTTTGACTCAATATGTTGAGGAGGGTAGGCCAGTAGTGGATGAACCACCATGGAAGAGGCAACCCTGTGATCATGGTTCTCCTAGGAATGTCTAGGGTATCCCCCAAGGAGGTGAAGCTAGTAGAGCATAAGTTTGGGATCCTAGGATAAGAGAAGCTACTTGTTGTGGATGACATTATGAGATACTTCCACCCCTACCACCATGCGGCCTATCTCATGCTCATAGAGCTGGTGTTCGGGGTCGTGGTCAGCTGCAAGCTATGGAGGTTTATTACCCAATTGCTCATGAGATGATTAATAGAATGATCTGTGTTTATTAAACCCTTTATTTAGTACAATTAGACATAGGTTCATGTCATTCCCCCATTAACTTACTCCTAGTTTGAGAGATGGATCTTCTAGTTGAGACTTTATCCTTATAGCTTTGGTTTATGGTTTCTATAGTGAAATCTTCTTCTATATCACTTATCATCTAGCAGTTTTAGTTATATCTTGATGGAAAAAAAATTCATGAGATTTATTTCACTTCAATATGATAACTTATGATGTTATATTTGTCATGGACTATTAGTCCGTGGTCTGAGGCCAAATTAAAATCACTATAGACTTTTCATATTCCTTTGTATATATAGGATAATGTTATTTTTTTGGGTGATAGAGATCCCATGGTGGAGCAAGTGGGTATTTCTAGAAGGAAGCTGAAACCCATCACCAATCAATTGGAAAGTTTATCCCTTGGAACAATGGGATATTCAAGAATATGGGTTATATTATTCATGGATGATTATATAGATGTATTCCATGAGGATGTTCAATGACTACCTCTGAAGTGAGATATGGATATTTTACATCGACATGAACCTTTGGATTTCTATGATATCTTTTGTGGAATATCTAATGTCCATTACCAAGATCTAGGAGCTGAGGGTGCAGTTGAAGGACCTTTGAGAGAAGATTATTATTAGACCTGGTGTATTACCCTAATCATCTCTATTTTTATTTTTGAAAAGGAGGATGCGATCTAATGGATTTGAGTTTTTATCATTTCTTGAATCATGACATGATAATGAAAAAATATCCCTTATTAGGGATTCATGATCTATTTGATCAGTTGAGAGGTGTGATATGGTTCTCAAATATTGATATTAAGTTATGGTTACCACCAATTTAGGGTTCACAAGGCCAATATTCTAAATCCTACATTCCAATGTTGCAATGGACACAATAAGTTCCTGGAGATGTCTTTAGGTGTGGAAAATTCCCCGCTATGTTTTTTGGTATGATGAATCATATCTTCAAGCCATACTTGGAACAATTTGTTGTTGTCTTCATTTATGATATACTCATTTAATCTGAATTGTAGGAGGAGTATGAAGAGTAATTTCAGATGGTCCAAGACTTTATTCGAGAGAACCATATTGATAGTAATCTCTAAAAGTTCCATTTCTAGATCTGCAATGTTCACATTCTAGAGAATTTAATTTCTGAGCATAGATTAGTTGTTGAACTGGTGAATATTGACATAGTGATTTTTCAGATCCACCCAAAAGTGTGTTAGAGGTGTCTAGTTGTCTTGGCTTAGAGGAGTAATATAATAGGTTCATGGAGAAAATCCCTAGGATTAATCCCATTTGAACTCCCTAAGATAAAAAGAGAAGTCATTTACTAGGAATCAGTAGTGTGAGATATCCTTTCATGAGCTGAGTCTAAGGCTGACTAGTGATCCTATTTTTAGAATATTTGAGGAGGGAATGTAGATTATAGTATATTGTGATTCTTATAGAGATAGAATTGGATGCATGTTGATATAGAGGCAGGATATAATCTCATATAGGTTGATGAATTTGATACCCCATGAGAATAAATATAAAACTCATGATCTTGAGTTAGAGGTGGTGGCCTTTATTTTGAGGATGTGGAGGAACTATCTTCGGGGATAGTGACTTTTTTGTTTACTCAGACCATCAAATTCACATGTATATCTTTGTAGGGATAGACCTAAATTTTAGAAAAAGGAGCTATTTGGAGTTCCAATGGAGCTATGAATTTGAGATAGCCTATAATTCTAGGAAGGAAAATATAGTGGTAGATTCCATTAGAAGGAAGTCTCAGTTTCTTGTGGTAGATGAGGCATTTGAGATGTTAGATTCATTGTAGATAACCTTGGTATAGTAGGGGGTGTATCTTATATTTGGTTGATGATTTTTACTCCACTAATTATATAGTGTGGGAGGGAGGCTCAGTAGGGAGACATCTAATTTGAGCTCCTATGTGACCATATATCCATAGGAAATTCTCCAGATGAATTATTTGAAGGATACAATAATATCATCATTTTTTAATTACATATGGTGGTCATAGTCACATTATGAGTGGATGAGATGAGATAATTTCATGCTTCTAGTTTAGTTGTACATCCCAATGTAGGGAAGATGTAAAGGAACCTTTAGTGGTAGTTTTAGTGGTCTGGTGTGAGGTGAACAACTACTGAGTTCATTTCTCCATGTCTCACATGTCAATAGGTGAAGGCTAAGCATCAGGTTCTGTCAGGTATGTTACCACCTCTTAATATCCCATAGTGGAAATGGGATGGAATATTCATGTAATTTTTTATGGGGTTTCTGTGAACAACGAGTGACCATGATACCATCTAGTTGATAGTTGATTGAATTACCATGTTGGTTCACTTCCTTGCATTTAGGTAGAGGATTTTGGTATAGGGTTTGGGGTAGGTGTAAAAGGGGAATATAGTACGCCTTCATGGGGTGACCTAAATTATTGTCTTTGATCTTTATTCATGGTTCACATTAAGGTTTTGGGGAGGCATGCAGGAGACATTAAAGATACAGTTTAGGATTAGTACACATTTTCACCCCTAGGGAGATGGAAAGACCCAACACACTATCTAGGTGTTTCTTGATATGTTGAGGAATTTAATGTTGGACTTTTTCTAGATCTCGGAGGATCACTTACCTTTGGTAGAGATATCTTATAATAATATTTATTACTCTACTATTATCATGTCATATTTTGAGGCCCTATATGGGAGACCCTAAAGGTCACCCTCTAGACTGAGATTGGTGAGGTGTCTATAATTAGTCCATAGATAGTGCAATAGATGAAAAAGAAGTTTTAGGTGATCCTTGAGTGGATGAGGACATCCCTAAGACTACATAAATCTTATGCAAATTAACATCATATGCCCTTGTAGTTTGAGCAGGTAGACCATGTTTTCCTAATAGTCTCCCCATGATTAGGATTGTGGAGATTTGGTTGGGGTGGAAAGTTATCACTGAGGTTCATTGGATTATTAGATATCCTATAAAGGGTTGATGTTGTGGCTTACCACCTAACCTTACCCCTATAGTTGGATCAAGTGCATGATATCTTCTATATGTTTCAACTGACAAAACACTTGCATGATCCTATCCATGTTATTAACTTGGACGATCTGGACATCTAGGACCGAGCCACCTTCATGGTGGTAATAAAGGGTTGGCATGATAGGATCCTATATGGATGAACCATTATATTGTTTCTTGTGTTGTGGTGGTATGTGATCATGAAGGATAACTCTTAGGAGAATGAGATCCATGTTTGAACTCAGTACCCCCACTTATTTTCTTAGTTTTTACATTTCAAGGAAGAAAAGTTTTAAAGGAGGGAATAATATAGAGACTCTTTTTTCCCAAAATACAATAAAATATATCAAGGAATATTTTCAGAGTTAGGCACTATGAAAGAGCAATATTATGAGGCTCAGTGAGCCCATAATTAATTTTATAAAAAAATTAAATATATTTTATATCATGGAAGAACATTTTTTAGAAATAATAGAATGTATCTTGAATAGAGTCCCATATTAAAAATATGATACCATGGTTGAATCTAGAGCATGGGTTTTAAACTAAGTGGGACCTAAATTTGGTTGGCACTGAACTTTTGGATGAGGCAGCCGTTGGCAGGTGTCTTAAAATAAAAATAAATGATTAATTTATTTATTTTACTATAAATGACCTAAATCCAATAATCTATAAATATTTTGTTATAAAATTTAATTATGGTTAACCAAATAACCCTAGGATGTTTTTTAGAGGAGACCCGATGACCTTTGTTGGTGAATTGAGATCGGATGATGCTCTATAGTCAGGTCAAGGTGAATATATTGAAAGAGAATATAGAAGATCTTCCCCATCACTGAAGAATGATTTCTTTACCAATTATCGATCCATAATTGATGTTGGGTTCATTATTTATTATAATTATTCCCTTTTGAATTAATAAATCATGAATTAAATTATCTTCTTTAATTTATTCAATTTTCCAACCTTCACATGAGTTATACTATAATTTGAATTGTTTAAATTATATTATTCTCATTATAACATTTTTTTATATCATAAATATCCTTGATCCATTATCATTATCCAATAATTCTTGGATAATTATTGTTTCGCTTTTTTCGTGTTCCTTTCCCCAACCTATTCTTTGTGCTCTTCATTGTTGGCCTATGGGACCACAATTCAACGTTGTCTGGTGGATTTGAGCATGATCAGACCCATATATTCACAATGGATGTGAGCACAATGACTGGATTAGAGTTTTTTAGATATATTTGGATGGATTTCTTTTAGAGGTGATGGATTCATGGATATGAGACCGGGGGAGGTGATGTCAGTGGAAAGGGAGATGTGTAGGATGTGCTACAGGATTTCTACAAGGGGGTTTGATTCAAATTTTTGGCTATTGGAGGGAAAAAATTAATTGACAGATGTATTTTCTGACAATTTTACATGGTAAAATAGCAGATTTAGTGGTGAGAGTAACGGATCTAGAATAAATGTGAAGGATATGGATTTATGGAAAAATATTGACTATATGGCGTGTACTGTGATGAACACGCATCATGTATTCACCCAACTATGGGATCTAGGGTTTTGGGAAAAAGATAGAGATAAATTTATATATGGTTAGGCCATACACAATTTACCCTCCCCAAGAATCCATGCCTTGTGCTATCCAAACACACCTAGGATCTCATATGAGAGGATTCACTGTGTATAATGGGAGTACACAGATACATCCCGAAGGACACGGGCATATCCCAGAGCACATAGGTTGGCCTGATGAGGGTGAGATAGACTGTTTAGTACCCTTATATACCATTTAGTTCTACATGTCCAACAAGACATGTTTTGGTGACATCATGGCTAGGATTCCAGCTGAGGTAACACATTTTGTGGACCCCCTTACATGTCATGTATATATTTATGAAACTTATACCTCTAATATCAACTTCATTTTGACCCATATTTTGGATTGTGAGTAGCCTATCCTGAGTTTTTTTTCATGTTGAACACAATGGTTTCCTTTTCAGTGGATTTTGAGGTATGATGTGAGATTTTCTAATAATGATTCTTCTTTAGACAAAACATAATGAAGAAAATAATGATGAAGGATTTATAAAGAGAGGATGGAGTTGGAAATCCCCCTATGGTACCACAACATGAATCCCCCATACACCTCTACCTACTAAGTAGTTCCCTTTGCTGCAATATGTTATAGATCCTATATCTACATACTTAGTGATACCCCCTGGATGGACTAGGGTATGGGTCCTATAAAAATGTGTGGTATCCCTCTAATGGACTAGGGCATGGGTCCCATACGTACTGAGTGGTACCCCCTAAAGGAGAAGGGTGTGGGTTCTCACTTCTAAAATATGAGGCTATACCATTGGTTCAAAACAATTGTTATAGGCTGAAGAACCATTGGTATATAATATACTAATGGTTCTCCAAACTGTTAGTTAATATGTCATTAGGAAAGACTTATATCAATGGATCTGGAATAACTATTGGAATAGGGTCATCAAAATCCAATTTACCCAATGGTTTATAGTGAACCATTGGGATAGTTATATCCCAATGGTTCAAAGTAAACCTTTGGAGTAATTTTATACCAACTGTTATAAAACTGTTGGTATCGACCCTCCATAATTCAACATAGTAGAACCTACAAACTCACCCAAAACCTGTAGAAAATCAAAAGAAACCAGAAAAAGCAAAACCAACTCATAGAACCCTACATACACTACCCAAAGAACCTAAAACAAACAAGAAACCTATATGCACTGCCCACAGAACCAAAAACAAACAAAAATCCAACATATACATCAAAACCTATAAAAAAACATAGATTCAAACTTCTCAAATATCCCCAGAAAGTCACACCATTTACCAACCATATTCAATTACCTAAAAACATAATTCACCTACCCATATAAAAATAATGTCAACATAATGAAACAAGTTAATGCATTAAACCAGTGATAACACACATAAAAACATCATATATATATTCATTCAAAATAGATTATAAAACATCAAATGTCATAAATATCAGTCAAAATGTAAAGGATAAATTTTTCCCACATCAAAATCACTATCATCACTGTTATCTTGGGCCTCATCATCATCCTCATCCTCAAACTTGTCTCCATACTCGGCCTCAGCTTCATCCTTATCCTACCTCTCCCTCTTCCTCTCCATTATCATCGCCCTCTTCCTCATGGTCAACTTCACCATCACCATCACCAGGAAATTCATCATTAGGACCACCTCTAGGGATACTTCCAGGTGCACTATAAAACGTATGCATCATCGAAATATATGTATCACAAGTCATAGTAGTATCTAGTATAAGTGATGGACATAAAACTTCCATCAGTTTCATAAATTCAGTTTTTTTCCATTGATTCCATTCTTCCACCGATATGGCCCTTTTTGGGCCTTTTCTACCTTAACCTCAACCTATGCTTCCCATGAATTAGATTTTTCCAGCTCGGTGTTACTATAACATGCACCTGAAGTGGGCCAATATCTCATCAGGACAACACTTTTCATTGATCAATGATGTACTCTTCCAATGTTCTCCTCTCCCAAAACATGATGTAAGTGATCATTTAAGCCAAATGTTTTAGCTTCCTGTGCATCAAGGGCCTCCAAAGAATACTGTGACAAATATAAATAGACTATAAAGTTAAAAATACAAATTAAAATTTAAAATCCAAAAAGTAAAACATACAATTTTCTTTTATGTTAGTTCGTTTACCATGCTTCCATGTTTTTTATTTCCCCTCGAGAAAAATAGTTTTTCTCGATCCACACGTCCTTCAATATTTAAATTCTTCCTCTACAATGAAATTGAATGTGGGAAACCATAATTGAAATTAGGTTACTAATACTGAATTTTATAACTAAAATCAAATGGATATTAATTCAACATGAAGATGAATATATATATATATATATATACGTGTATGTATATTTGATGAATTAAAACTAAGTATCAATGAATGGTTTATCAATAGATACAACATATACATATATATATATATAAATCTCATCTCAGTAATAAATAATAATTTGTTTGTGTGATCACTATAATTAATGAAAAGATAAATATATATTAGTATAACATATAATAATATTCATGAATGGGTTATTAACACAATAATCATGACTATAACATAAAGGAATTATGTTTTGGTAAAATTTAATAATACACATTGCATTCCCTAAATGGTTATTTTGTAATTTTAAATGTTTTATTTTATTTTTTATGATTTAATGATACATGTGAAATTTTTTTTCTCCATCACATGAGGTCCTAGTGTATTTTAGAACCACTCATCCTATTACCAGGATCTAAATCATGACTAAAAGAATTATTTGTCATGGTTTTTCTAATATTTATATAAATTTAGTATAGTTTGATTCAATTTAGTTTATTCTAGTTCAGTTCGATTCAAATCATGTTTGTTCATGACATATTCATTCATGTTTACAAAGTTTAATTTAGTCCTGTTTGATATGTTTTAATTTTATTCTATTAATTTTGTTTTAAGTTTAGTGGTGGGTGGTTTAGGCTATTTCAATTCATTATTGATAAATTTAATTCTAGTTTTTAGTTTGACTTAGTTTTTTTGAGATATATTCAATTTTATTTTATTTATTTCATTATATTTTAATTCTATTTGGTTTAAATCAATTTAATTTAGTTATATATAGGTTAATTGATTTTTTTAGTTATATCTTGTTTCATTTCCTTCAAATTAGGATGGTTCAATCCTAGCAGCTTTAGCTAAATCTACATTATTATAGACCACGTTGAGTCAGTTTATATAAGACTAATCTAATTTGGTTTCCTTATGATTGATTTACTTTATTTTTTTAATTTATTTTAGTTTAAGATTTTTCAATTTGGTTCAGATCTGGTTGAGTCTATTTAAGAAAATTTAGTTCCTTTTGGTTCAACTAAATTCATATTTATTTGGTTAGATTTTATTTATATCAATTTTATTCTATACAATCCAAAAAAAAAATTATTTATTTTTGTACTATTTCATTAATTTCTATATAATTTTGTTCAGTGTGGTTTGTTTTGATAATATTTGGTTCTATTGGGTTTAGGTTGGTTTTAGTATTTTTAATACAAATATATTCCTTTATAGTAAATTTCATTTTGTTTAACTCTACTTGAAATAGTGTAGAAATTTTTTTTGGTTTAATTATGTTTAGGTATTCAAAGTTTAGTTTATTTTAGTTCATTTGTATTTGATTCAGTTTGATTCAATTCAACATTTTTTAGGAATAGTTTATTTTTTTTATTCTTTTAGGTTTCATTAAGTTGAATTTATGCCATTTAATGTCAAAGAAATATGGTTCAAATATATTTTATTTATTTAGTTTTGATAAGATTCTATTTAATTAAGATAAATTCAGTTATGTGTGGTCTAGGTTGAGTTGGGTCAGTTTAGGTTAGTAAAGTTTTTATTTTTTTAGTGTTTTATATGAACCAATTCCATTCATTTCTCATTGGTTTGATTTATTTTGATTCAATTTTATTTAGTTTAGATTGATTTTTTGATGTGATTGATTAATTTTCTACAATTTATTATAATTAGTAATGGTTTAATTTGAAAAATGTAAAGATAGTTTATTTTAGTTTAATTAGTTTGGTTTGGTCCAGTTTAAGTATTTTTGGTGTAGATAAGTTGTTTTTAGAAATATCTTGTTTTGGTTAGGTTGGCTTGGATTGATTGAGGTCATGTAATTCTAGGATAGTTTTTCTATTAATTTTTATTTATTTAATTTTATTTTAGTTCAATTCCATTCAGTTTGGGTTAGTTTAAGTTGAGAATGTTTTTGAATCAGTTAATAATGTTTACTTTATTTTAGGATATTTTTATTTTATTCCATTTGTTTGGGGTTTTTTAGGTCATCATCAATTCCATATTTATCATCCAGTTTATTATCTTCATTTTTTAGGTAAGTAAAACATTAAGGAATAACTCCCTAAGGCCTATAAAAAAAATTAAACTATAATATAAAAGGTAGGATAATTCAGTCATATCATGAAGGGATAAACATAAAATTTATGAGTCAATTATCTAAGAATGGCCAAATCACTTACTTTAAATACTTTTTGGGAAAGGGAATTTGTAAGATGATTAAATCCCATATTTTAATGATATATTAAAACTTAATTACATATAATTAATCTAAAAATTCTATAAAAGTATAAGAAAAACATCATGGATGTTTTGGGATTCTAATTTAAATGTTTTAGAAAAGAAAAAGTGAGTACATATAGATTCATATTTGATTTCAACTCTCTTTTATATCTTGTAGAAAAAAATATAAATGCCCCCAATTCGTATTCAATCTTCACAACTCTACCAAAACATTTTATTTTCTTTATATAATTTTCCAATAATAAACTAAATAATTCATGATAATTTATCTATCCTAATTATAAATGGAATGAAATATACAGTAAAAAAAAATAAAGTTCAAGTCTTAAAGAAAAATTAAAAATAAGTTTTGTATATTCTTCCTATCGCCGTCTAGCATCATAGTCTTCCCCAATGTTTGGAAGTATTTCATAGCATCCTTTTTTTTAATTTCTAATTGAATATTACTGAGAAAATCAATAATAAAAAATAAATTATTAATGAATATCATGAAAATTTTCATTTAAAACTTCCAAATTTTATTAATACCTTCAATTGGGCACTCGTCCAATGAGTAATAATTTCCCAATAATTTTCTACCAGACACTCATCCATGATTGGTGTGGCCTCTAAATCCATTCCAACTTGATCATTCTAGCCACTATACGAATCATTCTTATAGCCTCTCCACATCTAACCCAACTCCATGAGTTGTGCTATCATTACAGCATCACCATAAGGAAAATTAAAACAAATTTGTCACCAAAATATTAGTTCAAATAAATACATTAATAATATATCATTAAATCCAAAAAAGTTTTTCACCTATATTTGTGTCCAAGATTTATCCTTTACTTCATTTGGTAGGTGTCATCCAGAGAGTGGACTGATAGGAATGATGTCAGATTATTTGAAAAGCCTCGCCAAAAAACTACTACATTCCCACCCTATTTTTTCAATTATTTGGTTGTCTTCATTATACTCCACCATCAGTTACGTGTGGTGGTTCTACAATAAATGCATTCATGTATTCCCATTCCTCTTATCATAATATTCATATTTTAAAGAAGAAAAATAAATATTATATCAATACATATTATAGTAAAAGTAAATTATCTAAAAAAAATTACTATAGTTATACATGTATACAAAATTTAGGATGATCATTGGGAATCATTGGATCCCCAATAACTGAAGGAACATTAACTTTTATAGATGGTGTGGGTCTCAGTTTATGCTCTTTTGGCTTAGAATGTGTTTGATAAGGAGTCAAAGAAGTGGGAAGGTAGTATCTTGGGGAGAAAGAAGAAAAAAAAAGAAAATGGCATAGATGGCTATGAAAATACATAATATGGATTAGGAGTATGAATCATCGTCAGATACGAGAATTATATTCTAGGATAATCATATGAAAATGGTGGTACATACATAGGTAGTCTAAATATCTAGAGTGTTTCTAATGGCATTTCAAGATCAGATCGCATGGTAGATGGTACGTCCGGGGGAGGGACGAAGTATGATCGGGTATGCTGATTGGATCGCCCAACTATAGTACCACTCCCCCTTGTATCTCCATCCTGAGCACTGAAATAATTAGGCTGGTTAGTGAAAAATAGGTTCCTTGGTGGTGGATCCAGATTTAATGTTTAAAAAATCACATGACGTTATATGTTATCGATATATATATTTGAAATAAAATACTCACAACGCACACTAAAGGATGGATTCCCATCTCACTCATTCATCAATTATTTTATTTCATACTTTTTATTCATATATCCTCAATATTATTCATTTCCTACATTTGAAAACAAATATGGAATTAATTATAAATCCATAACTAATGTATAAATCAAACAATAAATAAGATGACACATGACTTAATTAATAAATACCACTTGTAAAACCCAGTACAAGATACATAGTGATATAATAAAAACATATTATAAATAGTGGGAAGAATATAAAAACATAAAACATGTTATAGAAAAAACAATACATTCAAATTATCATGTTTAACATGGTTATAATATAGTTATCTTCTATTTTCAATTAGATCCAATTCAAATTTGGTTAGGTCATTTCATTCATTATGGTATATTGATTAGTTCATTTGTTCATTTTTATTTATATTAGGTCATTTGGTTCATTTTTTTTCAATTTATTTGGTCATTTCTCCATTTTTTTATTAGGTCATTTGTTTTATATTTGGGTTTAGGTCAATTTTCTGTTTTTTGGGTTACGTCATTATTTTAATTTCTTTTGATTTTAATATCAATTAGTTTAACATTTCTAAATCAATTCATCTTGTTTTTTTTTATAATTTATTTTTTTTAATTATTTTTGGTTTGTTAGGTTTGAATAAAGTTCAATTAAATATTAAAAAATGCAACTCAAAGAAACTAAAACTAGTAAATATTGAAAATACACAAGAAGGTCAAGTTGGATAAAAAATATTTGTAATAAATAGTAAATAGATTTTTATAGAACCAACCTCAACAACCTAAGTCACGCTAAACGAAAAGAACTGAGAACACATATTGATGATTCTATATATTTTCCATCATAGCTTTAGGTTCACAATCAACTATGAAAATATATGTATTGGATTCATTATAAGTAATAAATGCATTGGGGCCAATGAGAGCATGGATGGTGTCAATTCCATCATCACCATCATCAAAAAAATGTCTTCGAACTACTCAAATAATGACACCAATTCAGGTAAAAGATGAACTTTGACATTAAAAACTTATTTTCCCATTGATTCCAATACATATGGTTCATTGGTATAAAGCTTGTGAGTCATGTCAATAACTTGAAATCCACAATCATCAATAAATGTTCCATGTCTCTTCATCGAATCAAACCACTGGAATGTCATCATAGTGACTCAACCATGTGACTAATAATCCAATATTATTATTTTCTCAATGACACCATAATAAGAAATATTTTTAAATCGAGGTCTACTATCTAATGCAATGGCATAATAGTCTATTGTGAAAGTTACCATAACACCATCTTGATATGTTCTCATGTTCTATTCTTGTTTAGAGTTGATAAATCTGTACCCATTAATCGCAATTGATTTGAATTCATGAACCACAAAATTAGGACCAAAATCAAAGGATCTCATTTCCTCAAAGATAGAGTCAATAGGAAAGCACAATATATAAAATATAAATGAATATTAAAATTAATTAAATATTTATTTTATTAATTTATGGCACTAAAATCTCTACCTTTGATTTAAAACAGGAAGAAAACTCTTTGCTATGAAAAGTATTTATCCTTCTCAAAGATAAATAATGATGATTTCTATTTATCATTTTTTTATGTTCCATGATGAAAAAATAGAAATATTTTAACAGATATGTAAAATTATATGAGGTGACATAAGATATACATATTAAATTTACATACTTGATGTAATCATCTAACAAATCACCATTAAACAAAACTATGTGATGTGACATCTCCCACTCTTCATGTATTAATGTGGTCAATATATATGATCCAAAAATTCAACCTGTTTTGGTAAGTTATTGAATATTGGGTTCAATTTTCTCATATTTTTCTTCTTCATTTCTTATTGGCATATTCTGTCTCGTAGTCAGATCAGAAAAATATATTGAACAGAAATCCATAAAATCTTGAGCCAAGTAACATTTGGTGATAGAACCTTTGGGTGATTTATATTCTAGAAATAATAATTCAATGTGAACATGTGTCTTTCAATTGGATACATCCAATGATAAGAAACATCCCTTCTAGAATTATTTCAGTTTGAAGATGGAAAGTTAGAAGTAGAATGCATGTGAAAAATGATGGACAAAATATTTTCTCCAACTCACACAAAAATAATAGTACCTATTCCAACATTTTAGAAGAAATACATTGAAAACTTTTCAGAATAAATATCTCTAAATAAATGGAACAACTTAATAACTAAAACTCTTACATTATAGAACAGAAGATGAAGTATTATTGTAGGAATTAACTCATGCAAAAGGATCTGATAATCATGAGTCTTCAATGATTTCAAATTCAACTCTTTTATATATTCCCATTTTGATATTTTTCTTTAATATCCATCAAGAACATTAATATCCTATTTACTTCTAGAAATTTATTTCTTTTTATAAGTTTCATCACATAAGAATCATATGGAACTTTTCATTTGTTTTCACTAATACACACAGGATGCAATTCTGGTTTGATGCCCCAATCCACAAAGTCACGTTGAGATCGTAAATCATCTTTTTTCTTTACTTTGAAATTTAGAAGAATTGAAAGAAAAATTTCACATATTTGTTTTTCAATGTGTATAATATCTAAGCAATGACATAAAAAATTGGTTGATCAACAAGTAAACTCAAGGAAGATACTACTCTTTTTCCAATTGTAACAGGTTTCAGTGGAAACATTCTTCATCTTTCTAGATTTCATCTGAACCTTCCTAAAAAAACTAAAATCCTAAAATTCATTAAGCACATATATTCCATACATATGTTGAAGTGGATTTTTGGTCTCCATGGTATTTCTAAATCTTTGATTATTATTCTTATATGGATGGTCCATTGGCAAGAATCGTTGATGTCTCATAAAACTAAAACAAATGATATATTTCATTATTATGGATCATGTATTCTTCATAAAAATAGGACATGATCATTTTCCATTTGTGCTCCATCCAAGCATCATTTTTTTAAAAGTTAGTGCTTTGGTCAAAGACCGAGGCACAATTTATTGAAGATAAAAGAAGAGGTTACAAGAGTCTAAAGAATGGGAGTTTCCTAAAGTCATTGTCATAAATCTGAAAAAGATCAAGAGGGAGTGCATCAATCTAGGTCATATCCAGGTTAACTCCAATGTTTGAAAGTGCATCAGCAACCTTGTTTGGTTCTCTGAAAGCATGAGTGGTGATAAAGTTGATCTGTAGAAGAGTGTCAAGGCATTTCATCTAGCGAGTAGTGAGTAGCCAGGCTAGATGAGTCATCCCCTTCCAGATTTCTTGAATGATGGTGGTCAAATCACTTTCATTCCAAATCTTCCTCCATCCTTTTTGAAGTGCATAGTTGACAGCATGGATCACACCCATCATTTTAGCTTCTAGTGATGAGACAATGCCACAGCCAGTGAAAAAGCATCCATGGCATATACCAAGATGGTCTCTGAAGATCTCTCTGCAACTGGAAGGGCCTGGGCTTCCTTTGGAGGCACCATCAATGTTCACCTTGATCCATCCTAGAAGCGGGACCTGCCAGAATACTTCAATGGTGCGTTTGGGTTGTTTAAAGATGCCTTCAATGCGAAGTCTCTAAAGAATCTCAATGTCCCTAATAGTATAATTGCAGTGAGCCTTTTGAATTGAGGCAGCCTCATGTGTCGCAAGGAGGATCCAGGATTTACCTGCATTAAGATTTGGTAAAGAATTATTATGAATCATATTGTTTCTATCATACCAAATCACATGAATAATCTCTGCAATGGTAGAGAGGAAGATATTATTGATTTGTGGAGATTCCTCTTGCTGGACACATCTCTTTAATTGTGATCCAATAGTATCATAGAGGATCCATCTACAGCCAAATATGTCTAAAATATAATTCCAAAGAGCAGAAGATATAGCACAAGACAAAAAGAGATGATTCACATCTTCCCTGTGATGGTTACAAAAGTGACATTTATAGCATAGCTGAATACCAAGAGATTATATTCAAACTTCAGTAGGAATTCTATAATGAGCAATTCTACAGATAAGAGTAAATCTTGAGGTCTTGGTCCATGGTTTGTTAAATTGGGCCAACCACTCAAAGTTGGATTCAATGTTTATGAAATTATGATCATAGTAATTTTTTGAGTCAAGGATGCCATTATTAGTATGTTCCTAGATAATAAAATCATCAGTATTGGAGAAAGGATAACTATCAATGAATTGCATAATGTTATCAAAGATATCACTATTATGGGAGTGAATAACATCTTTAATGGTGCGGTTGGTGTTTTCAATAGTTTCATTAGGAGAAAGCATAGAGATTAGGGGGGTTCCGGTCCAATTATCAATCCAAAAATTCATGGAAGATTCAGTACTGACCATCCATCGAGAGTTCTTCATAATGTTGAAGTATGTGTATTTTATAGAGGGACATATCAAAGAAGTGATGTAATTTAGGTTTCCTTTTTTATGTTTATAACTCTTTTCAAGGAAATCCAAAGCATCCGAGTTGGTATGAATTATCCTCCAGGTGAGTTTGGATTGGAGCACATCATTAAAGAGTCTAAGATTTTTTATTCCAAGACCACCTTTTTCTGAAGGCTTACAGCAGGTGTCCCAAGGGTTTGTGACAAGTTTTCTTTCAAGGGTACTCCTAGTCCAAACAAAATTTTTTATATAGACATTGAGTTTTTTGAGGTTGTTAATAGGCCATTTATAAACCATAAAAGAGTAAACCATTTTAAATACAATGGTGGATTTAACAAGACAAATTCTGCCAGCCATGGAGAGGGATTTTCCTTTTCAGGTGGAGAGTTGTTTAGTGATTTGATCAACAATATAGGAAAAATAAAGTGATTTTGGCCTTCCCAAAATGATAGGAACACCTGGGTAGTTTAATGGGAGGGATACCTATTTAATTCCGAATTTTTTTTTGACAGAGACCTTTTTGTGTGGGGAGAAAGTTTTTACTAAAAAAGACAAATGATTTATTACAGCAGATAGCATGACCAGAGACCTCCTCATAGTGAGTCAGAGTAGTTTTTAAAACCTGAATATTACTTTTGTCCCCATTTAAGAATAAAATTATGTCATCAACATATAAAATATGGGTAGAGACATTCATGTTCCTAGAATCTTGGATGGTCTTGAGTTTACTTTGCTCGACAAGTCGGTAAGTAATCTACTGAGGTAGTCTTCTGCAATAAAAAAAGAATAGCTGAAAGGGGATCTCCTTTTCTGACGCCCTTAGTGCATTTAAAATACCCCTTGGGGGATCCATTGATCAATATGGAAATGAAGGAAGAGTTAAATAGAGTTTTTATTCTCAAAATAAAAGTATCTTTGAATCCAAAGCTTTGTAGAACTTTGAAAATGAAACTCCAGTCAATAGTGTCAAAGGCTTTTCTAATTTCAAGTTTAATGGAAATATTTCCACCTCTTGCATTTCTATTAAGGATATTGGTGGATTCCAAAGCAAGTCAAATGCAGTATTGAATGGATCTTCCCTTTATAAAACCATATTGGTTCCATGATACAATTTTGATGCATATAGGGGCAATCCGATTATCAGGAATCTTGGTTATGATTTTGTAGAGAGTATTGATAAGAGAAATAGGTCTATAAATATGGATCTCTAAAGTGTTCTCCACTTTAGGAATTAAATTAAGGAATTTATAATTCAAACCATGGGGTAGGAAACCATCAGAGAAGAAAGATATAACAAGTTTACAAACATCTAGGTGTATGATATCCCAGTGTTGTTGAAAAAAAATCGTTATTAAACCCATCGGGACAAGGAGAACTATCAGGATTTAGACTAAAAATCGTGTCTTTTATTTCATGTTCTAGGGGAGTGATTAAAAGATAAGCCTTATCCATAGCATCAACCATAGAGGGTATGATATTGATCATAATATCTTTGTTGACCTCCGGTCCATTGAAAGTATTATGAAAATATGAGACAATATGATTGCCAATGGCCTCCTCTGTGTCAATAATAATCTCTTTATGAACAAGGAAGGTAAGAATCCTACTAATTTTCCAAATTCTCTGAAAGGAATTATAAAATTTAGTGTTTCTATGACCATCAGAGAGCCATTTTTTTTTAAAACATTGTTTTCTCATGTCATCTTTGAGGGTGAGAAGTGAGTTTAGTTTTAGAGAAGTACTGATTTCAGGTTGGTGGTCAACTATGAAATCATATCTAGTAGCATTGTTTTGAATGTGAGCTAGCTCATTTTATATGAGGGAAATATCAGTTTAAATTTTTTTAATTTTATACTTACACCAATATTTAAGGGCATGTTTAAGATGTTTTAATTTAATATTACAATCAAAGGCATCTCTATAATGATTCATAGAATCCCGAAAGTTTTTAATGAATGAGACACAATCAGAGTTTGTAGACCAAGCATTGTTAAATATTAAGGGAAAGATAGTTTTATAATTTTTTGTGAGGAAAATGACAAGAATTGGGTGATGATCAGAGTTCAACTTAGGCAGGGTAATTCTAGAGATGGTATCCCATTTATCAAGAGCAGAGACATTGGTGAAAGCCCTATCCAATTTGCTAGCAACTACCCTATTGTAGTGCCTTCTATACCTGGTGTATTTAGAACCAATGAGGTTAATTTCCACTTGATTAGAGTCCTCAATAGAAGCCCTAAACTCGTGAGAGGAGATGGAAGAATGTGATGGGCCAACTTTTCACCAGAGTTGAGAATAGAATTAAAGTCGCCAAACACATTCCAGGGGTCTTGGATACTAGAAGATAAGACATTGAGATCATTCCAAAGAGGATGTATTTCCTGGTATCTATTATTAGCATATATTATAGTTCATTAAAGGTGTATGTTATCACCGAGAAAGTCACAAGTGAAATATTGATCAGAAAAATCATAAGTATTAACATTTTGAAGAGATGAGTGGTAGAATACCCATAACGAGTCAACCGCAGGTCCATCTTTACACGCTCCATGGAAAACATAACCATAAGATCTGAGGTGTTTAAAAGTAGAGGAGAAGTTTTTTTTATGTTCAAAAATAGCAAATAATTTTGGTTTATGAGTCATCAGGAATCGCTTGATCACAAAAAGTGTGTCAGAGTTAGTGATTCCTTGACAATTCCAGAAAAAAATATTCATTTGGACCTATGCTTAGGGTTAGAACCCCTTTTTTCGAGTTACCCGAGCCTTTAAACCTTTTTGATCTTATGATGGGTTGATTAGAGGTTGTACTGGGTTTCCTTTCCTGCTTATTAGTAGGAGTGACAGTATAATTCTTATGTTCAGTAGTATTAATTACATCTTGTGCAAGAGAGGGTGTTTTAGTGCATTTAGGGGAAGATATAAGACATCCCTCAACTTACAGAGATGCCTTAGGAGTAGGTTCCAGTTTATTTTCTATTTTGTAAGAGTTATATGTCAAAGTATCATTTTGCAGTGGGGTCAAAATAGCATCTACTTCCACTGATTTTGAATCAGAGTTAGGAACATTGACATAAATAGAAGGTGATGAACTGGGAAAATACTATTTTCCATCCTGGACAGCCATATTAGCAGGTTCATTTTTTCTGATATCTAATTTGGAGGAATCAATAGGTAAACCAGTAGAATTAAAGGGAGTTAGGGTAGTGGCAGTACCTGTAGTCTTCAAGTCTGCTTCACTAAACTGTATAGAAACAGATAGTGCATTGGAAACTAGAGAAATGGTTTGAGCAGACATAACAACAGAGTCATTATTTCTAATTACTATTTCTATAATAGATATAGATGTAATATTTTTATTCATAACAGTAACAAAATTTATGGGATTAGAAACATCTTTACTACCTTGTTTTAAAGCACTATCAGACGATAAGGCGGCTAAAGGAGCATTAGACTTAGTTCCAACCTGTTTTTCCAGAGTGAAATCCAGGTTGGGGTTCCTCTCCAGTTCCTGCTTCTTTTCTACCTTTATTAGTGCAGATGCAGATCCTGTGTTCTTAAATTTTGTTTCACTAATCTGCATAGGAACATATAATGCACTGGAATCTTGTTTTGAGGCACTGTCGAGGATAAGGCAGATGTTTTCTCAGAAGGCTCCTCTACATGGTTGGTATAAGATTTGTTCCTGCAAGAGTCCCCTTCCTTTACTATTTCAAATGAATTAGAGAGGGAGGGATATAAATTAGGAGGTTGATAAGTTGTGATAGATTTTGATTCTTTATGTAAATCATGGCCTTTCACAAGATTTTCCTCTTCCTCAACCATATAGCCCCAATATTTACCCATGCTTAAGGGGTTAAAGCATTTGATTTTTTTACCCAGATTTCATTTTTTTCTTAGTGGGTTCCTGGGTCTCAATTAAAGTGGATTTTCATTTTTTATTCTCCTTAATCTCTTTCCACTCATGCTCTAAAGTCTTGACAACTTTTTTTCTTACTACATGACAATTACCATAGTTGTGACTTATGATTTTGCATACCTCACAAAAAGGAGGTAGTTTCTCATATTCAATCGAAATTTCAGTTATATAATCATGAGCACTGAAAGTTATAGAATTAGAATGTTTTGATTAAAGGTTTCATGTATACATATATATAATGTTTGGGATAAAAATGTCTATATATTAGTATACTCATGAAAGCAAAAGATTTTTTCAAACACATCCATGAAGGAAGGTTATAAATGTGTATGAAAAATTTCCACATGTTGTTCAAAGTAAAAATCTTCCAAAACAGATTAAAACTATCACATTAAAGACACAAACTCATATTAGGCATGTTATCTAGGAAATCAAGATATCTATCATAAAATATCTACCATAAAAATCCATCTATAGGGTGAACCAACTCATCAATATTCTTCTTTCTCTCAATATCATTCCATTGCATTTTTATTGATATTACATCCAACATGAAAAGGTTCTAGAGTCTAGGGATCAATGAAAAGTTCCACATTACTTTTGGTAGAATACGGGGTGGTGTTCCATCATCTTTTAGCTTCCATCAAGATGTCACACATTTTATACAATTATTCTTTTCAATAGTTTCCTCCCAGAAAAAGCTGAAATATTTCTGGAAATCGTGAATTTCGTTTTTGGAGAATCTAAGTTCCTCAACTAACTTTCATTAAATATAGAGTTTCGATGGTATATCTATATCATATGGAAGAAATTATTTCAAAAATGTAATAATTAAATCAATGGTAGTATAAGAAATATAATTTATTGTTCTCCAGTGAAGTAATCAGATTAAAAATTCCAGCTTATTCATTTTACAACATTGTGGATATATTGGATTTGTTGCCGCATCCTTCCATTTTTTCACCCTGTTAACATCATAAATTTCATTATATGCATCACGTGTTCTCATATTGAAGTCCTCTTAGGTTAGTATCCCTTCCTTATCATGATGAAAAATAAATGGAAATTTGTCATTTAACAAATTATGCAATCCATCCCTCTCATTTGGATCATGGGAATTTTGAAATTGCATTTTATCTTCATTTTAATACCACACATATTAGTTTATTTCAAACCCATATTTGGTTATATGGTAACTAACTTATTCATGTATCAATCAAGTTTGTCCTACAAAATTATAGCATTGAAGTTGTATGTGACCACTATCTGAAGAATTATAAAATGAAAAATCTATAAATCACTCCAACTTATTTAGAAAATAGTTTGATATCTTACTGGTTTCATACATCCAACTTCTATAAATTCTGTAAAAAAAATATTTTATGTCATTTTGTAAAAGAAATTAAATAATATTGAATTTTAATAAAAAATATATTTAAGTAAGCAATAACTGTTCAATTTATATGAAACCATAACTAACTCACTTTTCTATATGAGAATCATAATATAAAAGAAAATAAAAGACTATATATACAAATAAAATACTATTAATATAAAACCATGATATTAAATTTCATTATATCAGTGAGTAATAGTGTTCCAAATCCATCGAGGGCCAAGTCTTTAATTATGAAAATATATCTTGTGGAATATAAATACCAAGGTATGTTATTTAAATGAAACTTAATTCAGTGAATAAATTGATGAGGCACAAATAAACTTCTCATAGGTTCCTTAGTGACTTCCCCAAAATGGAGTAATTATGTGTATATATTGATTCTATAATAATGTAATATTCTTTTCTTAAAAATATCAATTGGATTAATTTTTTATTTCATGATTTCATAGTTTGTTAATTCTAATTTGTTTTTTATGTAGTCCAAGTTTGTATTTAAATTCCTAAGAGTCTCTTTGAAATAAATTTGAGAATCAAAGAATTTGAATTGATTCTAAATCTATTTAAATGGAGTAACTAATATTTTTATGGAATGATTTAAAAACTATGGGTGATTTTATATTTAAAAAAAAATATTGGGCATGATTGATTATTTTTTATGATTTCAAGATATTTTTTAAGTTTTATGAACTTGGTTTTGATTGAATGAGTTTTTAATGGTTTGGTTCTCAAAAATAGATTTATAGCATGGTTTCTTTAAAGATATTCTAAAGGCCTAGTTAGAACTTTATAAGAAGTGAATTATTGATACAATTACACCCATAAGTTGGGATCCTTCATGTTTTGGTATAAAGGATAATGTTATATTGATATTTTGTAAAGTGGATGAAATCTTCACTATTAGTGTAATTGATTATAATATTTATATTCTCAGTGAAAAGGGGACACTTTTGTGAATAGTGATCATAGGTGATGTAGTGTTATGATTGTTTTAATATATATATATATATATATGCATATGTATATATTATTATATGATGACACCTCAATTCTGTTTAGTGTTATGGGAAACCATGGGTATCGAGTTTAAAAATATTGGTAAAATTATTTCACTAGTTATGATTCCATTATGGATGGTTTTCCAAAGTGAGGATCACACTATGCTTTGTATATTTAGTACCTTTTTCAGGAAAGGTAGGCTAAAACAGAGTGTTTGGGTAGTTTTATTGCATCATATGTTGATTATATGGATATCATATTTATGCTTTCCTATATTGTCTCTTGGAATCCTAGGTGTTCCCGTGATGATTGTGGTAGATTATCATATAACTATTTTATGATGGTTGTGATTGTACTATTTTGATGATAATTTATTTATGGTTTCTTCCTACTTATCTCATATTTTTGAGGTTTTGACTATTATATTATTTCTCAACATAAATGGAAAATTCCTTCCAAAAGTATATATTTATCATTTCTATGTATTCTTTATTAACAGACATGTTCATGTTTCTTTATTTATTAAATTACTTCCACTTCCATTATTAATTGAAACTTGTATGCTCCATTATTTACTTCAAAAGATATGTTTCTCTCTTTACTTAGATTACTTTAATGTATATGGTGGATCCTTAAGAAAAAAAATTCTTGAAGTCAAACTCATTATTACATCCCCATAAAATAGAACAACTTTGAAAAAAACATAAACTATCTTATTAAATTTTAAATTTCTATTATTCATTAATATCTCAAGTATGAAACATTAATGTTTGAATTGTAATAAATTACATGATCATATCAAATAATTACTTGTATTCTTATACATCAGATTAACTTATTATTCAATACATAGTAATGTGTCATGTCTATCAATATTAAACTAAAATATGCAGACACTTCTATATGCACTATATAATATTTATAGAGTGAAAATATTACATAGAACATGAGGAAACTAGGAATATGTAACATTGATATAAATAATCATTTAATACATATTGTATGAGAAATTCAACTGTGGAGGAATTCATTTTTTTCAAAACAAATAATCAATTTATATTATTTTCCTCAATCACTTAAATATGATCATTCACATTTGGATAAATTGCCACTTATAACATCAACTACTCAAGATGATTCCAACATTATGAATAAATTTCGAAAATATAAACATAACATAAATGATTGTTTTGATCAAAATGAATATTGACATCAAAGAAAATATTTATAATGACATCAAAGTGAAATATAGAGATTGAAATAAACTTACTAGAACCAAAATGAAGAAGAAAATACAATAATGAATCAAACCAAAATTTAACAAAATAAACCCAAACAGAACCAAACTGGCCTGAACTAACCCAAACACACATCAACCAAATATAAGAAACCCTAAATCAAACCCCCAGTATCAAAATAAATTAAAGTGACACAAAAATAAAAATATGTATGATATTATAGAACCCAAAAATTGGATTTTTCAAAGAATACATAAATTAATTGGAACCCACAGCTTTAATATTGAATAATATTAAAAGGAAACAAAAAAATGTCACTTGGTCGGTTTGGAATATAGTCAAATGTGGCTGGTATAGGGGATAAGGAGGATGGGAGGGGTAAACACTGTTGTGGGGTTGAGATTAGATCTCAAGGTGAGTGTTGGATACTAAGGATCGAGATAGAAGGAGGGGAGTGGTGCTTCTAGGGCTTGGAATGGGAGGAGGGGAGTGGAATTTCAAGACTCTAGGTGGGAGATTGGGAGCATAAGGGAGAGAACTCTATTTAAGAAACTTAAGGAGGACTAATTCCAATAGTTTTTAGATAGCCATTGGGATAGCCTTCAGTATAATCCCCTATCCTAACGGTTAAAGAAAGCCATTATGATAGTGTCATGAGGATAGCCCTTGTTTCCAGTAGTGCCTCTACCAAATGAGTGGTTCCCTTTGACACATAAGGACATGGGTCCTCTATCTACCTACTGAGAGGAAACTCGCTGACAGGCTAGAGTGTGGGTCCTTTTCCAACTGATTAGTACTCCCCGGATGGACTAAGGCATGGGTTATCTACCTATTGAATAGTACCACAATCACATACTACATCATGGGTCATCTGATTACTAAGTGGTACCCCCTAAAAGATGAGGTAATGGTTCATCTACCTACTGAGTGGTACCACATGAAATATTAATGTGTGTCCTCTACCTACTGGGTTGTACCCCTTGATATAGTAGGGTGTGGGTCCTCTAACTACTGATTGGTACCCCTAATGGACTTGGGAAAGGGTCCTCTACTTGGAAATTATTACCCATTTACTATGTGTTGAAGTAGAGATGGGTGGGTCCTCCACATGGTTACTTATTCCGATATACACACAAGATGTTGGGAATCTTTGATGAACCTTTTGGAGTTACAGGCAGACTCATCATCCTGGGCTGGGCTATGAGATGGAGATCCCCTTTCTTTCTCATTTAAGTTTATTTTATGAGAAATTTATTTATTTTTGGTTTTAATTTACCTATTACCCATTTATAAATGACTACTTCTATTTTTTCTCTTTTTTCACCCTCCTAGGTTTTGGGGGCGTCCTACTGGTATGTATATACTCAACCATGCATGGACTTTTCCTGCACATGTCATGTGTTATGTGGACGATGGATAGGTTCTTAATTATTTAAAAGGATCATAGGGATAATCAAGTTCATTTGAAAAAAATATAATGGTCGATTATTGTAGATATAGATCCAAACTCTCTCAGTATTTATTTTTGGATTTTTTCAAGTTGGGAAATCATTTCTCGGTTGGCATGTTTTCCCCTTTCATATTGTTTCACTCTATCGCACAATTTTGTATTCCAAATAGGTTATTACAGGCATGGTTTTTACTCTAGAATTTATTTCATTTTATCATTATCCATCTTAACTTATGTATGGATTTGGTTAGATACATGTGTATAGGTACATTTGGAAAAGGCCTCCTATTTTAGTTATGCCTTCTTGGTGCTTGATTATAACCCCTAGTCTATAGAGGCAGGCTTGAGATAGTTGTGGATCAGCCTTCAGTTGGCTAGGTGGGCCTCAGTGGGTCATTTCATCACAATTTAAATGAGAAACATATGAAAAATCTATATCAAGAAGGTTATTTAAATTCGTTTGAATTAAAACCACATGGAATGTGTTGCTCATTTTTCAATGTAAAATATGAAAATTCACCCATGGTATCGAAGAAATCACTAATGGGGGGAATATTAATTATTTAAAATATCTTTTATATTTCCCATTTTAAAAAAACTTTGCAACTAGTTTTATTAAATTGACTTCTATATTAAACATACCCACAAAAATACATAGACAAGGCATGCAAAAATTTACAAGTTCAACTACTTAATATCAGTAGTTATTCCTTGGAATGATTTGGAATAACCCAAAATCACATGGTCCACAATAAAAAATATTTTGTATTAAAATAAGAAGGGATAACCATGAACTCGAAATATACTATAGTCTCCAAATAGTGAATTTTCATCCCACATAGTAATGATAGTTCAAAGAGTTTTGTAGTGACAATAAATTCTCTCCCAGCCTCAAGCATTGAGTATATTTTTACTATTCCACTTCCTTTTTCCCAACCCATACTATATCAAGTATTATTTCTCTATTTTTCAATTTCTTACACATTAGAGAGAAATAAAATCTTATCATTCTATCTTATCATTCTTATTTCGTCTTTGATACAATAGATGTATTACAATTATACATATGAGATTTTTTAAGAAAAATTATCAACTATAATTCTACTTTTATGTCCTTTAAAATATATATTCAGAAATAATATCATGAAAATTATCTTTTATATTGGAAATATTTAATGCCCGTTATATTTTACTTCTCTCCAAATTTTAATTTAATGATCACAAACAATCTTCAATGTTTTTAACAATCTCATTTTAAGTGATGTATAGTTATTCTATATGAAATATTATTATATTCATGTTTTATCCATGAAGAATTATTTTTGAGACTATAATGGAATTTTTAAAGCCATGGATTGATGTTGTTGGACCTTTTGAAAGCATGGAATGAAGTATAGGAGTTCATATAGTTCTTTAAAAAGTAGTAGGATGCACCAGCTACATGATGGAGGGCACCGACAACTTAATATTGGGCACCACCTAGTCAGTCCCACTTTTCCAGAACCTTGGTTTTGTAGAAGACCCATTGTCCAATTGGTGGTGAAGTTAGTATCCTCCTTGAGTATGATATGTCCACTGACCACCCAATTTAGGAGAACCCACTACTTGGTGGTAGTAGAAAAAAATCTGTAGAGTTCAATGTTGTCTACTGACTACCTGATGGAGGATACTAGTTTACTGGTGGAGTCTTGAAAGAGCATACACGATCAGAATTTAAAATGTTCAAAATTCATTGAATCTTTTCTTTAATTCCTTCATGACCCTCATAAAATTTCATAATGATATCAATGGATTAAAAGGATATAAGTAGAGGAATTTGGTTCTTGGATATCTATAATCAACTTGTGCAATAATTCTCTCATTGAATCAATCCCCAATTATCTCTTAAATTTTCTCAATTCTGAATACTCTCTCTTCTAATTTAGAGTGTGTAGAAAATTTAATATCTTACCACTCTCATAATTTTTTTATTCTCTCCTTTTGTTTCTTCATATTTTTTAGGGATAATGAAGACTGAGTTAAAAATAGAATGCTTCTAAGAAATCCTCTATCTTCCACATTTTTCTTCTATTCGGTGCTCACTACCATTAAAGTGAGGGATTTGGTAATTATTACCATAACCCCTAAAACTAAAGGGATTATTATCTTTTATGTTTTTAGTTATATTAATTAAAAATCCAATGTCATTTTTAATTATGGTTTCTTATTATAACCTAAAAAAGAAATGTATTTTTGATGTCACGACTACTTTTAATCTAAAGGACTAATACATTAAATCATCAAGTGATTAGGGTGGTTTATATAGGTGATATTTTAGATTTATTTATAAACTTATTTAACAAATATGTTCCCTTATTTACTTTCCAAATTTTATTTTATTTACACCTTTTATTCATTCATTTAATCATTTGTTTAAATCCTTCAAATTCTTAACCACTTTATTTCTTTAATCATTATTTTATTTATTATTCTACTTTTATAAACTTATATATTTATATCATTGTGTTTAATAATTTGATTCTTTTTCTTATATATTTAAAAGGATTAAATATTTTAAAAATATTTTTTCAGTGTTAATTATATTTTTATATAATTTTATTATTAAAATGGAAATTCACCCACCACCATACTGTTTTACCCCACTCTAACCTATATTTGGTATCAAGGGAGTTATAAATTTCTTTGTTTTGAAATTTTTTGAATCAAATTTTAATTTCATAAAATTTAAATGGTTTTTCCAGAAATGTTTATTTTTAAAATGGATTTTTCAAAACATCTGTGATGCTCACAAAGGACACTCTATGGGTAATGATCCATTTTTTAATGTAATAATAATTCATATCTGAAAAATTTCATGTCTAATTTTTTTAGATATATCCCATATAGAAAAGATCTTTCCATGTTTATATTCCTATAACTAAAATAGAAGATAAATAGACTCTAAATGATATATCTGTTTTGGAATTAGATGGTGAAGTAATGAATTCCTTACTTTATGGTATAAATTAAAAATAATGTAATAAAATTATACACGAAAAATAGTTCATGAAATTTGGATACTCTTACATGTAATCCATGAAGAAGCTAAAAAAGTCAAAGATATCCATTTTGATATGTTTAGAAAAAAAGTTGAATGTTTCTATATGCAACCTAGAGAATCTATCAATGGAATATTTACTCAATATATAGATATTTATAATGTTTGAAAGTATCTTTGTTATTATCTTTCTATAGAAATTTTATTCAAGATAATAATTTGTGTTTTACCAATAAATTGGGAACTAAAAGTCACCATAATTCAAGAAGGTGAAGTCATGAAGAACATGAAGGTTGATGATCTCATTGTTTCCCTCATGAAATATGGGATTAAAATGAAAAGGAAAGATAAATGGGAACATAAGTAGGTCAAAAATACTAGAAAGAAAATTTATTTAAAATAAATCAACAATGATTCATCCAAAATATACTTTAAGAATAGTCATATTTCCAAAATTGTGATCAAACTTGTGAAAATGAAAAGATCTACTCAATGCTTAAAAATGAAAATAAAAAAATGGAAGTTACTTTCTTTAATTACTAATAGAATGGTCCATAAAGAAAATTTTTTCCTTAAACAAAAATATGATTCAAGGTAATAAAGATTTAAAATTTTCTAATTTTATTAGTTTAAAGGACAGAATTTAAACATATGGATCAAGTGATTAAAGTTCTATGTGCCTCATGGACAACATAGAGGTATGTGAGGAAGTAAATTTTGTATGTTTGTGTTCTTTGTCTAATAATTCTTCAACCACTACAGTAAGCTATGAAGATATTATTTATTTATTAGATTAACTTTAATATGTTTTGTATGAACTTATTTCAAAACCTAAATATATTAAAAATAATTATAATCAAGTTTATTTTGAAAAAATATTAGCTTTTAAAAAAAAGATGATATTTTTTAAAATTAAAAGAGCAACCAAATGTTGATATTTTTGAATTTAAAAATATATATATCAAAAATAACCTTTCATTTTTTCCCCAAGGTGAAAAAATTTTAAAAGAAAATTGGGATCTCAACTTTTTAAAAGTAATTCTGGAATTGTTTTTTCAAAATAAGTTAGTTTTCAGAAAAATTATAAAAAACTACATTTTTTAAAGGAAATATAAAACAATTGTAATTATTGTTATAAATTTGGTCATATTGTTTATGAATGAAATTTTAAAAATTATAGATATGGTAGAACAAATATAATTCACCTCTATTATCAACATTCTAATAGAAAAACATGTATCAAACAAGTTTTGATTCTAGAGATTTTATTAGCAAACTTAAATAGACCAAGATATGGGTACCAACAATATTTTTCTATTAATATTTTATAGGATAAGCGTCTCATGATAAAACCATAATATGATACTTGGAATATAGATATTTTATGGTTGAGGAACATGTGTGGTGATACTTTTGAATTTAATCATCTCGAATACATTGATGGAGGACATGTCACTTTTAGAGATGACACAAAAGGTAAAATTACTAATATAGGTATGATTGGTTTCTCCATATCTACTTTAATTAATGATGTTTTTTTAATGGATTGAGGTATAATTTACTTTTTATTATTTAATTATGTGATAAAGGTTTTAAAATTACTTTTAATAATTATATTTTTTAGGTTTTTAATTCTAAAGTAAATCTTTTATTTATCACATATCATTTTCAAAATGTTTTTATTTTTTATTTAGAATATCTTAAAAGTCAAAAAAAATTAATGAATAAGATAGTGAATATTGGAATTGGTATAGGATCCTAGGTCATTATAATATTAACATTATTTTCAATATCAATCTTAATTAACTTGGACAAGATCAACTGAAATTGTCTTTCAGATATAACTTATTTTGCAAACCTTGTCAACTTTAAAAGCAGCAAAAATTAACCTTAAAACCGAAAAAGGTTGTTTCCACTTCTAAAGCCTTATAACTAGTCCAGATTTTCCTTTTTGTACAAACTCAAGTTTCTAGTATCAAAGTTAAAAATTACATCTTTTTAATTATCGATGACTATAGTATATTTATATGGGATTTCTTCTTAGATCATAAAAATGAGGCTTATAATGTATTTATCTACATTTTAGGGAAAGTAAAAAATAAAAACCCAATAAAATATATTTTTTTACAAGTGACCATGGTTTAGAATTTGCAAACAAATAATTTGATGATTTTTTCACTCCTCAATGTTATCATCCCACCTTCTCTAATCCTAGAACACCTCAATAAAATGGGTTTTTTCTAAAGATGAAATAGGACCCTAAGAATATATTGGATGGGATTAATATTCCTCAGTTCTTTTGGGAAATGGTGTTCAATATGAATTATGTAAACCTTGAAAATATTAGTACAAACCCTTTATAAACTTTAGAAAAGAAAAAATTCCAAATGATGGATTCTTTAAATTTTTCATTCTTAAATGCTTTATCCTTAATACCATGGATAACATAGAAACTTTTGACCATAAATCTAATGAAGGAAACGTTATTGAGTACTCTAACTCAATTAAATCCTTTTTTGTCTTCAATAAATGAACCAAGACCATATAAGAGTAAATTCATATCAAATTTTATGATAATCTTTCGAAATCACACCCTCAAAGTGGTTATGATGTTGAGAAACCTATTTTTACCTTACCTAAACCACAATATTCTAAATTAATTGATGATGTTCAAGAACCCCCTTCTTCTCCTTTTCCCAAGGCATGGGTTTAATCCAAAGACTATACACATGAGAATGTTATCATTGAATTTCAATCTAGAGCTCATATGATAAGGTTATACTTAAATAAGATTGACCATAATGATTTTATTTCTCATTGTTAATTTCATTCCCTTGATGATGTTATTAATGATAATAATGGGATATTCTCCATGCAAGATGAGTTGAACCAATTTCAATGGAGCAATTTTTAGAATCTCATATAATGATTTGATAATTATTATATTATTATCACTAAGTGGGTTTTTAAAAAAAATGATGATCAAGGAATTATAGCCTCTAAAAAATGATAAAATTCATTCTAAGTGATATAATCAAAAATAAGTTATTGATTATGGTGAAACCATTTCACCCATTTATAAACTAGAATATATTATAATCATGTTTTCATTTATCTGTAATTTTAATTTTAACCTTTTTTAAATGGATAAAAAAGTTATATGCTAAATAGTTTAATTTCAAAAAATTAATTTCTAGATAAACCACCCAATTTAAAAAATACAAAATTCCAAATCTTTTTTTTCAAGTTAAGAAAATATCTTTACAATTTAAAACAAAACCCTAAATATTGGTATGAGAAGTTAACTAAATTTCCTTTATTAAATTACTTCAAAATAGTAAAATATGATTCCACTATTTTATTAAAACTTTTTCAAATGATTTTTTAATAATGAAAATTTATGTTGATTTTGTTATTTTAAAGTCAAATAAAGAAACTATTTGTCATTAATTTTATAATTTAATTAATAAAGAGTTTAAAATGATTATTATGGGAGAACTAAAAGTGTTCCTAGGTTTTAAAATTTCCAAAAATTATAATGGAACCATTTTATATCAAATTAAGTAAACTACTAAAATTTTAAATAAGTTTTTAATGGAACATGATAGGGAAATTAGAACATCAATTAGTAAAACATTTAAGCTAAAATTGGATGAATCTGGCCAATTAGTTGACAATAATATTAATCAAAGTCTAATTTAACTTAATATGACTTGGATAGAAATTATGTTTAGTGTATTCTTATATTCTCATTTTAAAAAAAATATAAAGTAATCTCATTTAAATCCCTCAGAATAATGTTTTAATATTTCAAAGGAACTAAATAAATTGGTTTGTTTTATATAAAGGAAACCACTTTTGAAAACACCTGTTTTCTTATTCTAATTTTATAGGATGATGAAAAGATAGGAAAATTACTATTGTAAATTTCTATATAATTGGAAAATACCTCATCTCATGGATTAGGGAAATTAAAAATTACAATTCTATTTTTACTCCCAATTTGGAATACATGGTTACTAGGGGATATTCCTCTCAAATCATATTGATATAAGACAATATCCTGGACTTTGGACTAACATTTTATCATGTTCCTATCAAGTGTTAAAACACTATTGTGATTATTATCTCTAAAAATATTACCCAAAACTCTATAACAAATCACATTAATATAAGACACCATTTTATTTGAGATCAGTTTAAAAAATGTGATATCATTCTTGACTATATTTTCACCAATTTTAAACTTTATTAAATCATCACTAAGCCTTTTCCTCTTTACCACATTGACTTTATTAAAATCAAGTTGGATATGATTATATTATGATATTTATCTCTTAAACTTGGTATTATTGTGATTTGTTTAAAAAAATTCAATTTTCCAAAAAAAATAAAAAAAATTGTTTTTTTCTTTTAAAAAAAATTAAAACTTTTCATAATTTTGGAAAAATAAAATGATTGTGCTACTCCAAGAAAAATATTCATGCCTAGATAAAAAAAGGTGGACTTGGTTCTAACATATATTTTCCTAGAGATTTTATCTCAAAATGTTTTTATTGGGTTTTAACCCTATATTTATCCAGGTCATGATGAGTGTAACTTTAATATACACCTAGTCTAATACTCCCAGGGAATTTTCTATAGTTTATTAATATGATATTCTCTAAAAATTAATCATGGAATTATTTTTTACACATTTATTTCTTAATTCTTTATTTCTTTATTTAGTTCTACTTATTATATATGATCCCTTTATCTATTCTTATAAATTATTTTAGGGGGTTATAATCTTATTAAAACTGAAATGATTCTAGAATATGCACATTTTTTCTAAATTTTCTTTCAAAATATTTTTTAAACTCTTTATAACTTTCAAAAATATCTTTTCCAAAGTTTTATTTCTATCTTTAGAGATATATTTAAATAAAAATTTGTTTGCGTTTATCCAAATCATTAATGAAAATCTCACTTTCCAAATTTTAATGTTTTCAAAACTTTTAAAACTTTATTTATTTCTCTCTTGAAAGATAAATAGTGATGATAAATATTGCTTTAATTATTATTACGCTTTTAATTTGTTAAAAATAATATTTTCAAGTCTTATCATGTTATATTATTATTTTATTTACTTATGTTTTAATTGTTTATGATCTTAAAAAAAGGATAGATTTTTTTTATTCTCATTGCCTTTTATTTTAATGATCACAAACACTCGTTAAAGTGTTTAAAAATATAATTTTAAGTGATGTGAGGTTTGTATTGATTAATTTTTTTTATATTCTTATTCTGTCCCTAAATAGCCTTTTTTGAGATCATAATGGACTGGTTAAACTCATGGAGTTAAGTTCCTAGACCTTTCAAAGGCATGGAAGGAATTTTAGGGGTCCATGGAGGTCATTGTAAAGTATCAGGCTACACGGAATACCTGGTGGTGGGAACCAATTATCCATTTCCACTTTTAAAGAACCTATCTTTTATAGAAGACCCACTACCTAGCTAGTGGTGAAGTCAGTTTCCTCCTAGAGAAGCAGATATCCCCTGACTAGACAATGGAGGAGCACTGGCAATCCGGTCACAACAGACATAATCAGTGGAGTTCTAGGTAATCCACTAGCTACCTAGTGGAGGTAACCGGTGAAGTCACTATACAGCCTATGAGACCATCATTTATAATGGTAAAAATTCATTACATCCAGTCTTTAATTTCTTCAATACCCTTTGAGAATTATTTAAGGTTCCTAATGGTTTTAAGGGCTATAAATAGAGGTATTTAGTTCTTGAATCTCAAGAATAAAATTGTGTGAAAACTCTATCATCGAATTGATTTAAAATTATATCTCAAAGTGATCTAATTTCAATATCCTCTATATTATAATCTAGATTATATATTTTAATATCTCTCTACTCTCATCATTTTCTCATTCTCTCCTAATGTTTTATATTATTTAGAGATAATTGAGACTAATATAAAATGATATTGATTCTATGAGATCATCTCTCTTAGACTTCTTTATTCTATTTTATGTTCACTACTATTAAATTTAGTGATTCAGTTTTAATTTAAATAACCATTAAAATTCAAGTTCTTGTTCTCTTTGAGGATTCTACCTATACCCAATAAAAATATAGTGTCATTTATAATTATGGTTTCTTGAAATAACCTAAAAATAAACGGAGTTTTGGTATGTTGGATACTAGTAAATACAAGGGACTAATACATTAAATCCTCAAGTGATTGGGGTGGTAGACATAGGGTATTTTTTATAGATATTATTGAACTTCCTTATCAATTATTGTGCCTTATTTAATTTTTCAATTTTTCTTTTATTTACTGCTTTCCTTTATTCATTTAATCATGTGTTTAAAACCTTCAAATGCTTAATTGCTTCATTTATTAAATCTATATTTTATTTATTCTTTATATTTTATAAACATATATATTTATATCATTTTTCTTTATACTTTGATTATTTTATTTTCCCTTCAAGATTTTTTAATCATTAAAAATAGATTTTAAGGCTTAATTATTTTGTTATTTCATATTATTTTTTAATCAAAATCCCCCCCACTCTTTTAATTTTACCCTACTCTAACCTATACATTATATTTTGATATAGGTACAATCAATTATTTTAAATATATCAAATATATTCCTGAATTTTCTCTCATTTAACCTCAATTCATGGTTCTTATTCAAATATTCTTAAGACTTGGTAATAATTCCTCCTTTAATTCTCCCTAAAATTATTTTCTTTAATCTCATTTGAAATCACCATGTGCATGAAATCATGCTACCCTACCATGTGTATCTTCTCCATATGGAATTTATACAAGCATCTTAAAATTTATCTATGTCATAAATGATTAAGCTAAAAGGATTTCATTTTGGAAAAGTCTTATGTTTTGATCAAAGTCTTACATTTATCTCAAATAGTTTAATTTTAAAAATACTTAGGATTAAGTCATACGTTTAAGATCAAATTCATATTATTAGACTAGAATGCATATGCACATACTCAAAAGATATAGATTCATCAAAGACTTATGATCTACATCAAATACTTTTGATCATCCTTTACCAAATTTCATGTTCATATTCTTGTTCACTATAACTCTGTTAACCTCAAAGCATTGCCTCTAGTTTTATGATTTGATTCTCACCAGATCGGATCATAATCAACTCAAGTGATCATTATTTTTAATTCCATGAATAAAAAAAGAAGCAGAAACATCATCTAATATATATGTATTCAGAGTATATTAATTTTGGAAACTCGTATTTTCACCCAACAAATTCATCAAAAAATTATCAAGTCTATTATTTCCAATGAGATAAAATCTTGGATCAACCACACACCACTATTTGGATCAACCATGTGGATCAACCACATGAAAAATCCTCAAATTGAATACATAAACATCCTTTAGATAAACCACTTGAACAACCATTATATCGACTGCATGAATAATATTCTGTAACACCCTGAGATTTTATGAAAAATATTCTTTTTAATTTTATTGATGTCTTGTGTTGTACGCTACAACAAAGGAGTCTTGCACAACACGCAACCCTAACTTGGCTGAATTACACGCAATCATGACCTTCCTCAATAGCGTGTGTTGTACGCAATACAGAGTTTCACTAAACAACGATATGGTATTAAAATATTATTAAAACTAGCCGTTATGAATAGTAATAACCACTTTTTGAAATTTTGTAAATTTTATTTTTCAAAATGGACTTCATTTTTGGATTTGGAATATCGAAATTAGCCTAGGGTGAAATTTTGGTATTTTTCTAAAAACTTTCAATTTTGATGAATAGTGAAAACACTGGGTTACTATTTAAAAACCGACTTGTTATTTAAATAATTATTTATTTTATTTAAATTTATTTTAGGTCAAAATTGATACATAATACCTATATAATTTCAATGTAATTCATTGGAATAATTTTATAATAATTTTAGATATATAAAAATTTTATTGAACTTTTCACCGTCTTTTACCCACCTCCTAGGAGAATTTGCAAATTTACATAAAACTTAATTTTACCGCTTTTGTGAGTGGAATTTCAAAAATCCGAGAGACACGGTTGATGTCAGTAAGTAAAATGTGGTTCAATGAGATGAAAATAATTTTTGGTGAATAGTAACTTTTTACTTTTATTTACCACGATTAAAAGTCAATAGGGTAATTAAGAGTAAAAATGATATTATTATTACCCTAACATATGTCCTAATTCTATTGGATAAGTGTAATTCGAACAAAAACAACCTTAGGAATAAAATATTTCCATTTAGGCCCACTTGGATTAGATTAAGACATTTATTATAGATTTATTTAAAGAAGGGGCCAATGAGCCTGTACCCTAGTGGTACAGGCTCCTGCTTGGCATCCAAAAGACCCAAGATCAAATCCGGGCAGGGGCGAATTTCCCAGGTACTGTAGCAGCACTATAACAGGTACTGTAGCAGCGGCGAACTGTAGCAGCAGTGACACTGTAGCAGCGGCAGCACTGTAGCGGCGGAGGGACTGTAGCAGATACTGTATCGGTGGTGGTACTGTAGCAGGTAATGTAGCAGCGCAGGTACTGTAGCAGTACTGTTCACCGAGGGGTCCTTTGGGCAAAAAAATGGGATTTCAAGCCTTGTATTCAGGAACTTGGCCTTAGGCCTTCGAGCTATGTAATGGGTCTCCCTCTACCCAGTCTAAAGTGATCTTTGCTTTCAAATAATAAATTGAGGCTTCAGCCCCAACCTTTTAACAAAAAAAAATTATTTAAAGAAGGGTTAAAATAGTTAAAATCAAAGTTTAATAAGTAAATAATTTTTAATATAGGGTTATAAATGAGATAAATTAGACTATAAATATTCATTAGAAATCTAAAACGATTTCCTACATAATGGTATTTTATTTGTAATTTTTAGACATTAAATAATTTATTTTATTTATGACACAAATATGATGCAGTAATTATCTTATTAATAAAATATTGAAATAATTGATGTTATAAATACCCAAATAAATGTAATTTGAGACTTTTTATGAATTCCACTAATTTTATAGGTTAATATGACATGTTAGTATTGATTTATCTAACTTTGTTCGAACTAATCATTCTGTTATGATTTTCACAAAAATCAATTACTAAATAGTGTCAAAATTGACATAAAATAGTTTTTAAAAGAAATATTATATTATTAATTGTTATTTTATTCCTAAAAATCTAATGTTCGGCCAAATGACTTATATAAGGTTATATATATTAATAATAAACAACTTGGGGTTCGTTTGTCTTGTTATAGTAAGTTTATTAACCTTATAGTGTAAGAACACAAAAAAGACACGGTAAAATTAAAATTATCTAACTTAAAGTTAAATCTAAATGATAAGGTTAAAATAGTAAACTGAACTTTTCCAAATTCTATTGGATGAGAGGATTTCGACCCATCCCCACCTTATCTTATAAATAACTCAATTTGGAGCTATTAAAAACCGAATGTGACTTTATAATAAAATAATATTTTTAGTTATTCCAAAGGTGCCCCTCTCCTCCCTTATAAAAGGGAACCTCCTCTCTCTCTTAATCACACCACTTTGAGCCTTCAAGCTCGGACAACCCATGTCAAATTCTCTTATAAACTTCCATAGAAATATCCTAGAGGTCATGGTCTTCCTCAAAGACCAATTTTGGTTCCCTAAGAGGAGGTCTCAAAGAGGCGCTTCAAAGAAGAGGTAATGTCCATTACCGATTCTTTCAACTTTATTTCTTCATCCACTTATTCTTCTTTAGCTTTTTCATTATGAAGTAATAACATCAGTATAAATCATATACTGATATGTTATTATAAGTATTAAACAACCCTATTTAACCATCTATCCATCCTATGGAAAAAGAAATCACCGCGCGTGCGTACGTACGGAATACCGTCTCCACGCTGTGGTGAAATATGTTTTTCCACCAACACCTTACATGGATGGGTATAATGATTTAAATAATAAATATATATGGTTATTATAAAATCATACTGATTCTGATATATTATACCATCCACTACAATTCTATTCAATAATCATGGGAACGATATCATCGCTCGTGCGTACGTACGGAATACCGTCTCCACGACGTGATGAGATTCATTCTCAATGATTAACCATTCATAAATGATTATAAAGTATATATAATAAGTAATCATGAAATATATGAAATAATAATGCTACTAGATTTATGTATATATATATATATATGTATGTCATCTATTTATTTTCATTGAATTCAATAAGGAAACGAAAACAGCGTTCATGCGTACGTACGGCCTACCGTCTCCATGAACGGTGTATTTCATTCCTTTTATCGATCTATAATATATATATGTATATGATGAATATATATTATATATAAATCATTTTTTACATTCTGTAATTATGATATAAGTATTAATATCAAGAACGACAAGTCGAAACACATACGATAAATGAAATGATTTTACCCAAAACGCTGCTTTAACATGGAATTTACAGAAGAACGGGTAATATAAATTCATAAGTGAAACATATATGATATCATAACAATGAATATGATTCTATAATAAGTAAATGACATTATTTAAATCATTATACAGGAGGTTCGGATACATACGAAGCATATCGGACCTAAGGTAAGGGATAATTGTGCAAATCTCATTTTTATCCGAGATTGCTTATTTGTAAGTATTTACTGGGGTTGTTGATATCATCCATGTACATGTTTTATAAAAGTGTATTCATGTATGTTTAAAGTAATTTTTACCCATTTGAATTTTACCCCATGGTATGGAAGGAATATTTCTTTTATTTACCCTACAAGGTACTTTTTGACTTTTCCGACAAAAGTACGAGAAGAATGTTTTTTAACGTATACGGCATGAAAGGAATTTTTACGGTTTTATAAAGCCTTATTTTCATGAAGCTTCCTCCAAAATATTTCACAACTATTTCCAACAAAATCTCTTTCTTTTAAAAATGCATGACATTTTGTGAAAAGAAAATTATTTTAAAGAAGAAAGGATATTTTCCTCAAGAATTAATTTCAAGTGTTTTATCAAAACCATTTTTCATCTAAGAAGACATTATTTCATATGTGTATGTTTCAAGTATAATGTCTCTATAATTTACATGGTTGCACTTTTCTTATTATGAAATGATATACATTTCTTTTATATGGATTATTTGATGATGGGATGATGTTTATGAAACCCATTTTATTTATTGGGTTGTTATGAATGATGTATGTTTATTTTTTGGCACAAGTAAGAATGATTTCATTATGATATGGGTGGGACCTATATCTCCCTCCAATGCATTGGGTAAAGATTTATATCTCATGAGATAGACATGGCTGGAATGGTAAGTTAATCCGGTTCAGTGTTATAGGACTGAAACGAGGAGTGAACTCGATTCAGAAAGGGACTTTGTCCACTAAGATGGTCTTGGAAACAATGCCTTGGCTACTATGGAAATCATGACATGTGCTGAATGGTTTCCACAATTACATGTTTTATTCCCATTATATTTTATCATGATTGATGTCCCATTATGATATATGCCTTACGTACTTCCTCGATTTATGTCTTTGCTCAAGGTTTTAATGTTTAGATTTCATGTTCAAGTTTTTGTTTTCAAATGTTTATGGATTGATTTATGTTCTCTATGTTTGCCCTTACTGAGCATTTGAGCTCACCCTTTTTATGTTTTATTTTCCCCAGAAAATAAATAAAGGTTTTAGGTAAGGAAACAAAAATGGGAAGAATGTTATGGGAGATGTTTAAGATCTTTCAACATGATTAGAAGATTATATTCTGAGTTTCCAAAGACACTAAACTATTACGGTCCTTGTGTGTCTATTTTTGTTATGTACTAATTATTCTGCAAAATTAATGTATTGTCCATTTACGCCAAGCTTCGGGTCGCTATAGTTGGTATTAGAGGAAAGGTTTAGTCAACCTTTGGAAAGTAGGATGCGAGAAATTTAGTGAGATCCCTAGAGATATTTCTTAGGTATTTCTAGGGATGTCCCTAAGGTTAAGTATAAGTATAGGTTATAGTCCTAGAATTACGGTAACGATCTAATAATTAAACCTAAGATGTTAGATATTGAAGGTACTCACCCTTTATTATGTTGTTTTCCCTAGCACGATTTTTTCCTCTCACACTATTCTTTTTGGGTTTTAGATGATGGCTGGAACCCGAAGGAACCGTGTTGATCAATGCAATGGACAATGCAATGATTGTACTCATGAACAAACAAATGTTATAGGAGATGGAGTGCAAAATCTTATTTCTATACTTACACAAGCTATGAATCATTCTGGACTTCCAAATGAGCAGAGAAGGGAACAATATTCTATTGAGTCCTTCATGAGGCAACTCCCACCTTCTTTCAGTGGGTCTTCTGATCCACTTGTTGCTGAACAATGGATCAGTACCACTGAAAAGATATTTTCAGTTCTTCAATGTTTTGAACATGATAAAGTCATCTTAGCAGTATATCGTTTGGAAGGTGAAGCTGATCAATGGTGGAATCTAATCAAGAATACGAGGCCAAGAGATGAAATTGAGTCCATGGAATGGGACGAGTTCAAGAACTTATTTTTCAATAAGTACTTCCCTAGTATTCTTCGAACAAAGATGGAGAAGGAGTTTATTGAACTAAAGAAAAAGTATGATGAATATGTTGGTGTATACGAAGCGAATTTTACAAGGCTTGCAAGGTATGCATCTGGCTTTATCATCCAACCTGAAAGTAAAGTTGATCGATTCTTTAGTGGATTAAAACCAAATCTTCGAAGGGCATTAGCTATAAGAGACTTCAGTAGCTATGAATAAATTGTGTGTTGTGCTATCAAGGTAGAAATGGAATTTTGTGTTACTTATCCATCTCAAAGTTTTTACAAGAAATGAAAGATGGAGTTGAAGGAGAAATCTCAAAATAATGGTGAAAAGAATATGAATGTTTCCTTATGCTCAAAGTGTGGAAAGAAGCCTGGTGGAGATTGTCTTAAAGGGACTAGAAAAGGTTTTAAGTGTGGAAAAGAAGTTCATCGAGTAGCTGAGTGTCAAAGTAATGGAAAAAGGGTTTCTAATGATGTGAATAAAGAAAAGACTGTATAGAACGCACCACCAACACTTCAATGTTTCAAGTGCAAGGAAATGGGGCATTATGCTAATAAATGCCCTAATCCAAGGGTTAGTGATGATCGACATGAGAAACCACTTAAGGAAAAGGACAAAGTGAAGTCACATGCGATCACTATTGGTGATGTTGAATATGACAACGATGTGGTAGAATGATTAAGTGTTTATGTAATGGGATTCTAAAATAATGTCGTATATAGTATCGTGGAATATTGGAATATTTATGTATTGATCTATTGTGGTTTTAAATAATTTTATGGTACTGGTAACCATGGAAAGTGATTGAGATATTTTTGGAAATAATATGATATGCGCATAATGAAGAGATAAGGAGAAAATGAAATGTTTGACAGTATTCATGAGCTCATGACTGATATAAGGAAATAGTTATATCATGGTTTGAGTATGTAGAATTTTGGGGTTTTGGTTTGTGGAAAGAGTTAACTTTTGACAGCACTCATGTTTTCACTAAGGTTCAATGGGTATTCATTATTCAAGAGAATACATGATTACGATATTCACATGTTTGTAATTTGACCAACAAGATATATCTTATGATATATGGGGGATAAATGATGGCATTCACATGATTGTTATGTGACATTTCAAGTAATAATGATCTTGGACCGAAGTATTTTAGATAATAACTTTTTTTGATATTATTGATGGGATGTTATAGTAATGTAGTTTTAGAAAAAAGGACAACCTGCAGGACGGGTGACAGCCCATCACGTCGGACAAGGATATGGGAATTAAACCCACAACTGAAGTGCGACAGGCCTTTATCACCTACCACTATCCTACAGGAAGTACCTGGTTAGTAGAATCTAGTTTTATTTTATTAAGCGGTATGATATATGAAGTATAAGTTCATTTTCGGAATCGTATATGATTAACCTCACCATAGATGGACTTATGTATATTTGATAACTTTTGCTAACCTTTTGTTTGAAATAGATGGAATGACCCATAATTCTATCACATGACTTGTTAACACTTCACGAATAACAAATTAAACTTCATTTCTTTAAGAAATGAAGTGGAAATTGTTCAAAGCACGAACAACAGTGACATTGTACCAAAATAAAGAAAGTATTTCTTCTAATTCAAATTTTTCAACTTTAGGGAAATGATATTGAAAACCAAAAATGTTTTCCTAGTTCCCTTATATCCGATGAATCAGATGGTACCTTATATCATCACAAATCTATGTCTTTGTGATTGTTGGATTTTTCATAGCCATGTTCTCTACCACTCTCCATCAGAACATGATGGTTAGGTTTCTCTTCTATATCCATATTTTCACCTATGTTCTCCTATGTGGAAACCCATTGATTAGTTAATTTGGGTAACGATTATGTTTCATAGTTTAGTTTTTAAAGATTGGTTTTGGTATTCCTTTTTACGATGCGGGTATCTACTAAATAAACTTTCGAGTAGTAAACCATTTATAACCCCGACAAATTTCGAGGGCGAAATTCATTTTAAGGGGGGTAGAATGTAACACCCTGAGATTTTATGAAAAATATTATTTTTAATTTTATTGATGTCTTGTGTTTTACGCTACAACAAAGGAGTCTTGCACAACACGCAACCCTAACTTGGCTGCATTACACGCAATCACGACCTTCCTCGATAGCGTGTGTTGTACGCAATACAGAGTTTCACTAAACAACGATATGGTATTAAAATATTATTAAAACTAGCCGTTATGAATAGTAATAACCACTTTTTGAAATTTTGTAAATTTTATTTTTCAAAATGGACTTTGTTTTTGGATTCAGAATATCGAAATTAGCCTAGGGTGAAATTTTGGTATTTTTCTAAAAACTTTCAATTTTTGATGAATAGTGAAAACACTAGGTTACTATTTAAAAACCAACTTTTTATTTAAATAATTATTTATTTTATTTAAATTTATTTTAGGTAAAAATTGATATATAATAACTATATAAGTTCAATTTAATTCATTGGAGTAATTTTATAATAATTTTAGATATATAAAAATTTTATTGAACTTTTGACCGTCTTTTACCCACCTCCTAGGAGAATTTGCAAATTTATATAAAACTTAATTTTACCGCTTCCGTGAGTGGAATTTCAAAAATCCGAGAGACATGGTTGATGTCAGTAAGTAAAATGTGATTCAATGAGATGAAAATAATTTTTGGTGAATAGTAACGTTTTACTTTTATTTACCACGGTTAAAAGTAAATAGGGTAATTAAGAGTAAAGATGATATTATTATTACCCTAACACATGTCATAATTCTATTGGATAAGTGTAATTCGACCAAAAACAACATTAGGAATAAAATATGACCATTTAGGCCCACTTGGATTAGATTAGGACATTTATTATTAATTTATTTAAAGAAGGGTTAAAATACTTAAAATCAAAGTTTAATAAGTAAATAATTTTTAATATAGGGTTATACATAAGATAAATTAGACTATAAATATTCATTAGAAATCTAAAAAGATTTCCTACATAATTTTATTTTATTTGTAATTTTTAGACATTAAATAATTTAATTTATTTATGACATAAAGATGATGCAGTAATTATCTTATTAATAAAATATTGACATAATTGATGTTATAAATACCCAAATAAAGGTAATTTGAGATTTTTTATGAAGTAAACTAATTTTATAGGTTAATATGACATGTTATTATTGATTTAATTAATGTTTTTCGAACTAATCATTCTGTTATGATTTTCACAAAAATCAATTACTAAATAGTGTAAAAATTGACATAAAATAGTTTTTTAAAACAATATTATATTATTAATTGTTATTTTATTCCTAAAAATTTAATGTTAATTAAAATGACTTATATAAGGTTATATATATTAATAATAAACAACTTGGGGTTCTATTGTCTTGTTATAGTATGTTTATTAACCTTATAGTGTAAGAACACAAAAAGACACGGTAAAAGTAAAATTATCTAACTTAAAGTTAAATCTAAATGATAAGGTTAAAATAGTAAACTAAACTTGTCCAAATTCTATTAGATGAGATGATTTAGACCCATCCCAACCTTATCTTATAAATAACTCAATTTTGAGCTATTAAAAACCGAATATGACTTTATAATAAAATAATATTTTTAGTTATTCCAAAGGTGCCCCTCTCCTCCCTTATAAAAGGGCACCTCCTCCGTCTCTTCCTCACACCACTTTGAGCCTTCAAGATCGGCCAAAACCTGAAAAATTTTCTTATCCACTTCCCTAGAGACATCCTAGAGGTCCTGGTATTCCTCAAAGACCAATTTTGGTGCCCTAAGAGGAGGTCTCAAAGAGGCGCTTCAAAGAAGAGGTAATGTCCATTACCGATTCTTTCAACTTTATTTCTTCTTCCACTTATTCTTCTTTAGTTGTTTCATTATGAAGTAATAACATCAGTATAACTCATATACTGATATGTTATTATAAGTATGAAACAACCCTATTTCACCATCTATCCATCCTACGGAAAACAAAATCACCGCGCATGCGTACGTACGGAATACCGTCTCCACGCCGTGGTGAAATCTGTTTTTCCACCAACACCTTACATGGAAGGGTATAATGGTGTAAATAATAACTATATAAGATTATTATAATATCATAATGATTCTGATTTATTATACCATCCACCTAAATTCTATTCAATAATCATGGGAACGATATCATTGCTCATGCGTACGTACGGAATACCGTCTCCACGACGCGATGAGATTCATTCTCAATGATTAACCATTCATAAATGATTATAAAGTATATATAATAAGTAATCATGAAATATATGAAATAATAATGATACTGGATTTATGTATATATATGTATGTCATCTATTTAGTTTCATTCAATTCAATAAGGAAACGAAAACAGTGTTCATGCGTACGTACGGTCTACTGTCTCCATGAATGGTGTATTTCATTCCTTTTATCGATCTATAATATATATATGGATATGATGAATATATATTATATATAAATCATGTTTTACATTATGTAATTATTATATAAGTATTAATATCAATAACAACAAGTCAAAACACATACGATAAATGAAATGATTTTTCCCAAAACACTGCTTTAACATGGAATTTACAAAAGAACGGGTAATATAAAGTCATAAGTGAAACATATATGATATCATAACAATGAATATGATTCTTTAATAAGTCAATGACATTATTTAAATCATTATACAGGAGTTTTAGACACGTATGAAGCATATCAGACCTAAGGTAAGGGATAATTGTGCAAATCTCATTTTTATCCGAGATTGCTTATTTGTAAGTATTTACTAGGGTTGTTGATATCATCCATGTCCATGTTTTATAAAAGTGTATTCATGTATGTTTAAAGTAATTTTTACCCATTTGACTTTTACCCCATGGTATGGAAGGAATCTTTCTTTTATTTACCCTACAAGGTACTTTTTGACTTTTCCAACAAAAGTACGAGAAGAATGTTTTTTTAACGTATACGGCATGAAAGGAATTTTTACGGTTTTATAAAGCCTTATTTTAATGAAGCTTCCTCCAAAAGATTTCATAACTATTTCAAACAAAATATCTTTCTTTTAAAAATGCATGACATTTTGTGAAAAGAAAATGATTTTAAATAAGAAAGGATATTTTCCTCAAGAATTAATTTCAAGTGTTTTATCAAAACCATTTTTCATCTAAGAAGACATTGTTTCATATGTGTATGTTTCAAGTATAATGTCTCTATAATTTACATGGTTGCGCTTTTCTTATTATGAAATGATATCCATTTCTTTTATATGGATTATGTGATTATGGGATGATGTTTATGAAACCCATTTTATTTATTGGGTTATTATGAATGATGTATGTTTATTTTGTGGCACAAGTAAGAATGATTTCATTATGAGATGGGTGGGACCTATATCTCCCTCCAATGCATTGGGTAAAGATTTATATCTCATGAGATAGAAATGGCTGGAACGATAAGTTAATCTGGTTCAGTGTTACAGGACTGAAACGAGGAGTGAACTCAATTCAGAAAGGGACTTTGTCCACTAAGATGGTCTTGGAAGCAATGCCTTGGCTACTATGGAAATCATGACATGTGCTGAATGGTTGCCACATTTACATATTTTATTCCCATTATATTTTATCATGATTGATGTTCCATTATGATATATGCCTTACGTACTTCCACGATTTATGTCTTTGCTCAAGGTTTTAATGTTTAGATTTCATGTTCAATTTTTTTCTTTCAAATGTTTATGGATTTATTTATGTTCTCTATGTTTTCCCTTACTTAGCATTTGAGCTCACCCTTTTTATGTTTTATTTTCCCCAGGAAATAAAGAAAGGTTTTAGGTAAGGAAACAAAAATGGGAAGAATGTTATGGGAGATGTTGAAGATCTTTCAACATGATTAGAAAATTATATTCCGAGTTTCCAAAGACACTAAACTATTACGCTCCTTTTGTGTCTATTTTTGTTCTGTACTAAGTATTCCGAAAAATTAATGTATTGTCCATGTACGTCAAGCTTCGGGTCTCTACATATTCAATCTAAAATTCAAATCCATGTATATTGGATCAACTGTGAGTTGGAAAACATTACCTATTTTTTCTAAGTTTCGGATCGACCGTATGTATAAATATAATTGAACGTAAAAATCGATGGTTATTAGATTAGTCGTATGTATAAAATTCATATAAATTGTTCATATATCAATCAAGAAATGCCAAACTATATTCTTTTCGAATCAGGACCTCCTCAAACTAGTTTCAATCCTCCTAAAATAAAACACGCTTCAAATATGTTGTATATAGTGTCTCTACAACCACTAATAATTTTACTTAATTTCTTTTAATAATATCTCTATAACCATCACTTTTACACAAGAGTATGATTTATTAATTTAAAACAAAATCTAACATAATAGACCAAATCCAATTTACCCTTCTTCAATATATTTTACCTTTAGTTACGGGCTCAAAAATATCCCCTATTAAATGTTTTTTTTCTAAAAAGGATCATAAATCATAATAAAACATATAAAACATAGAAATGCATTATAATCCAATAGTTCTAAGACTAATTGAGAGAAATCAATAATGAAAAAATAATAATTTTGAATAAAAATACAATGCTATCTAAAAACCGAGGATCCTTATTAAATCACTTAAAAACTTTATTTTATTCATAAAAAACTCTCAAATAATGTAAAATAATTCATGCTTGGGCATCGAAAAAATAGTTAAAATAGTTTACAGATTCACTGGATGAATTCACATCTTACCCCTTTAAATCCCCTAAAAGACATGATCCCCTAGAATATGTGATACATATATCTATGGAATTATCCTCAAGTGTTTTCCTCCTCCTTTATAAGTACATTTTGTAAATACATAATTAAATAAACACAACAAGATTTTTGTTTTCACTTAAAGATTTATATTGTCAATTAACCCCCTTTGAAAACAAATTCCAAAGCATAAGGAGAGATAGGGGATAGAAAATCATACCTTAGCCTTATGAGAGGGGAGATTGAACTCCAATTTCTAACCCCAATATTTCAAAACATACTTTAATAATGGTTTCATGAACACATCATATATTTACTTTAAATTGAGAAAAAAATAAATATTTAGCTCATTTCTCTCCATAATTCCTTGGTGAACTGATATTTGATATCAATGTTCTTTCTTCTTTAATAATGAACAATATTATTTAATATTTTTATAACACATTGATTATAATAGCCCAATAGAAGTGGTAAAATCAATTTCACTTTGAGGTATTTCAACTGGGTATTTATCCATATCAATTGAGTATATGATAGGATTGAAACAATATACTATACCATGGTAGAAATCAAGGTACTAGAATTCTATTTTTTTGTGTTCCATAAAACACATTTATCACTAAGATTGAACACTTTACTATATTTGTATTTTTTTCATCAACACTTCCATCCTAATTTCTATCCAAATACCCATATAGATTCAACTATCCTTTGATGTCTTATTTAAACCTAAAATTAGTTTTTATTTTTTTATATATAAGAATCCATTTACCATCCATAAGATGTGATATCTTTGGATCACTTTGGAATATAGTACAAAGGGTTATACTATAAACTATATTCAGTATTGAAGTAGTTGAATATAATATATTTCCAATAAAATTTAAAAAATAGTCTTTGATCAATCTATTTTCCTTCCTCATATTTAGGAAATAAGTTTATTACTAATATTGGTGTAGAAACTGGTCTTAAATCATCCACTTCAACTATTTTGATACATTCTCTAGCATATTTTTCTTGTCAAAGAAAAATATGATCTCTCTCCTGAAAAATTTGTAATCCAATAAAATATCTCATCACATCAAGAATAGACATATCAATAAATTCATTCATTTCTTTAGAAAACTCTTAATATGATTCTTTATCATTTCCAAAAAAATGATATCGTCTAAATAAATAATGTCAATGAGAAAAACCTTATCTTCATACTTGATGTTGAGATTATTTTCCACTCTCCCTTTTCTAAATTTCAACTCCATAAATCAAGTTTTAATATTAGAATAACAAGATACTCGATCTTATTTCAACCCATATATAGATTTATTATCCTTTAGACATTTCTCTCATCTTCTCCCAAAAATAAACCACAAGATTCCTCAATATAAACCTCCTCTTCCAAATCTCTATTGAGGAAGTATAACTTGACATTCATTTAAAAAAAATATTTATTTCAGAATAAATGGAAATAAATATTATTATGGTTTCTTTACTACAAACCAATGCAAAATTCACATCAAAATTCACTCTATCAACTATATAATTGAACTTACACATATTTTTTGATTTATTTTAAATCACTTCACCTTTTTTGTTTCAAATTTTTTTGAAAACCCCATTTTATTCCAATGATGTTATTGTCTTCAGGTTTCGGTAGCATCTCTCATGTCTTATTTTTATCTATCTGGTCAAATTATTCATTCATTGAATCTATCCATTCTTTTTGTTCTATATATTATTCAATATATCTCAGTTTATTATATGAAAATAGTGAGGTATATGATGGTATCCTTAAAGTTCTCCTAGTTTTTAATTGACGTCCTTAATCTCCAACAATTTTTTTGTACATTAAAATATTTTTTTCAACCTTGTATGAGATAATTAGAGTTAATATCCATCACTTAAATTGAATTAACCATTATCTTTAAGATAAAAATCTTCAAAAATTTCATCTTTTTATGTGACTTTAACTTACTATTAAAACCGAAAAGATTCATCTATATCACATATAATACTTATTATTTCATGTATGTATTCCTTATTTTTGTTTAATAATAATTTATCAAAAGTAGTATTCATATTATTATTTTTAATCTTGTTGTAGCATCAGTAACCTCTTCCATTTAGAGTATATCCTTGGAATATTTCATCAACACCTCTTCTATCAAACATCCTAATATTTTTACCATTGGATTTGAAAATGAAAGGGCTGTCAAATACCTTTAAATAAATCAAACTTGATTTATTCCTATAATATATCTCATATGGTTACATTTAAAAGTTTTTATTTTATAATCAATTATATTAAAAATAAATTTCTTCTCCAACAGTCTATCTCCAAAAAAATAGAGAAATGTCATTATCTATAAAATATACACTAAACCTATATTATTCAATTTTACCACACTGTTTTTATAGTGTATATGGTGTACTAAGTTCATTATGAATACCATTCTCCTCTAGGTAATATTTAACCTACAATTTTTTTATTCACTACCATAAACTATCTGAATCCTCTTTAAAGGGTGAATGCATTCCTTTTCATCACATCTCCTAGAACTCTTGAACATTTTAAGAGATTCTTAATTATAATTCAAAAACATGATGTGTGAAATATGATTAAATTCATCAATAAAATATATAAAATACTAATCTATATTTGTTTATTTATTCCCCAAGGGCCCACATATGCCAGAATGAATAATCTCTAAGGAATGATATGTATGAATCTCAACTTTCTTATGTGAAGAACTATTAATCTTCCTCTTCAATAAATAAAATAATATCTTTAACCATTCCATACTCATATTAATAATATCACAAAAACCTTATATTTTTATAATTCTACTCATATTCCTGTTGAAAATATATCTTAACCATCTATATTTTTTTTCATTTTCTTCTTTCATACTTAGATAGCATGAATTTGGTGCCTCTTCCACTTGAACTAAGTTTCCCTTAGTTTACTATGCTCTTGTCACATTCATTCTATATTCAATCCTTTTCACCAAAAAACCATCTATCATAAAATCACTTTATTCCCTTTGTTGCATATTTGATAAAAATAATATATATTGTGTGTCAACTAATCAACAAATAAGGTATTTTTTACTCTATCTTTTCTTTACCAAAAATAATAGAACCAACTCCTTTTATACTGAGTGACTAATCATTCCCAAATTTAGCTAAGTATTATTAGTTATATTTAATATTCTTAAAAAAATAAATCTTATATCATTTATGAATATTATCCACTATATAATATCCATGTGCATTCCTCTTTTGAATCCTTGAGTGAAACTTCAATAATAAGGGCCCTTTTCTTATCTTTATTCTTTATCTACTAAGTTCTTTAATAGTTTTCATTTATAATCTATTATGATAGCAGAATTATGATACATTAATTTTCATGATTACTATATTGATCATATCTATTATAGACTTCTTTAAGCACTTGAAAAATATTTTCTAATTTTTTTCTAAAATTCACTACTTTCCTTTGAACATGTCTTCTTTAAGTGAGTTGATTACTCCTCAAGATTCTATGTCAGACTTTCAAGATTTATAGGAATATTTATTGTTAAATCAAAACAATATTATTTCATGTTTTAATCCAAAAATTTACCAATAAAATTCATACTTTCCTCTATAATCTATTTGATGTCTTTAATTTATCACTTTCCATTCGGTAATATTTTGACAAAATATTTGGGATTTTTTTGTAACCTAAAATTATTATGAGTCAATATCATATTTATTTTCAAATTAAACATTTTTAGTACCACTTTAGTGTGAGTATTTATTGTAGTTTTTGATTTTGAGTTTATATTTCTATAGTTTATATATTTATGTGTTTCTCAAGATTTTTCTACAAACTTACTCTTACTAACTTGCTTCTTATTTTCATAATTATAACCATTTTTTATTAATTTTCTACCTTTTATGATTTTTTAATGATCATGAAAATCATTTTTATTCTTTGAAAATCCCCAAAAATGTTTGAAATACTCTTTGAAATTAGATCCATATTTTTCCAATTTTTCTTCATGTTTGAGTAGTCTTTGTTAAGCTATAAAGAACTCCTTATCTTTACCTTTTATTTTATCTACATTATTGAGGTTAAGTGTTTTTTCATAATTAATAAATTTAATTATATCATTAATTTATTTTATTTTCCAGGAATTTTCTTCAATTTATTTATATTCTCAAAAGGTAATAAGTTAATAATCCTTTTTTTCTTCCTATTCTTCTTTTCAAACAAAGAAATTTTTGAAATATATTATTTCAATTCTCTATTTATCAAAAATTCCATATAAGTTTCTTTGTTTTTTGCTTCCATAACCTTTACTTTCATATCTAGTGAAATTTTCATCATTCACCACTTTGATAAAAAGATTCTATTTTTTTTTATATTTAGAGAACTTATTACCTTCCCTTTAAGACTATACTTTGACTTGTCATCCTTGTTTTTAAAATATCATCTAGGTTTCTCATTTTCATTATCACTGGCTTCTTCTTCCTTTAATGTTGTGAAGTTTTTTGAAAAGTTTACAATGGACTCACACTTGAAGTATTTTAAATGAAGCTTCCACCTTTAATTTCTTATGGATCATCTCACTTTTCTAGGTAAAAAAGACAAAATTCCATAAAACTTCTCATTTACCTCTTATTATAATTTAGAAGAGTTAGATATATTATTATTTTTCTTTTTTTTACCTTTATCCTTATTAGAGTAATTAAAATAAATATATTTATCAGTATTTTATTTATTATTGGTAGCATTATCCCTTCTCATCACATAAACATTAAGAATAATATTTATTTCATCGAGAGGGATATAAATTGGATCTGTATCTTCCAAATTTGAAACATTTATATCAATTTTTATTGGTATAATTCTCTTGATCTTCTCAACCACTATTTAATCTTATAAGTTTTCACCAAATATCATAATAATGTTTACAATATCATTTAACCTTTTGAATAATCCATCAACAGATTCATCATTCCTAATTTTTAGATTTTCATTCCATAATCATAGGATCTGTAACATCTCTTTCTTTACTTTGGTGTTCCATTTATAAATATTTTTCCATTATATGAAAAATACATTTATCCATCCTAATTCATTTTACCTTAATAAATCCACTCTATAAAATAGAAGATATTATAGAATTTATTGAACATACCTCATTTTAAAGATTCATATTATATGTTGTTTTAATAGAAATTCCATCAACAGAAGGGGTAAAACCGTTAATATAAACTTCAAGGGCATCATACCTAATTTCAAATAGAGACCACAACATCACATCCTTTCAAACATGGTAATATCTTCCATAGAATATTAGAATTTCCTTATAGTTAACTAAGTTCATATTATCCATTATTGGTAAAATAATTTTTTTCTATAAATATCTTTAAATAGACATGACTCAATAAAGGACCCCTTCTCTGATTCTAATTGAAAATATTACCATGAAATTGATGAAATCACTGAAAAGGGGTCTGAGTCAATGATTAAAATTTTATTTTATGTTTCCCATGTTAAAAAAATATTAATAATTAGAGTAAAATGAATTTATTTTTAAACACACCCACAAGCATACATAAACAAAGAATATAAAATTTTACATGGTTCGTTACTCAAGAAGAGTAGCTAGTCCATGGAATGATATGGAAAAATCCAAGATCACATAGTCTACTAGAAAAAATCCTATAGATTACATCAAGTAGGGGATAACCATTAACTTTAAATACACCATAGTTTTCTAATGGTTCAAGTGTATCATATACTATAATGATAGTTTATAGAGTTTATTACCGAAAATAAATTCCATCCCAACATCAGAAATTGAGTATGTTGTTATTTTTCTACTTCCTTATTCCCAACTCACACTGGAGAAAGTATTACTTTCTCCTTTTTTCAATTTATTACACATAACTATACAAGAATAGATTTTAATTCTTTATTATATCTCTTCATTATTCTTTGATACAATAGATGTATTGTTCTTTGGAATATCGGTTCTTTTTAACCAAAATTATCAACTAAATTATACTTTTCTTTCATGAAAATATATTCACAAATATTTTGATGAAAAATATCTTTCATATTTGATATATGGAACCTCTAGGATCTTTAAATTCATTATTTATCTTCTATTTTAAATTGTTCAAATGGATTCATGGTTTATCATTCACTTAGACCTTGAGTCAAGGTTCCCATTTAAATATCCTTAAGACTCGGTAATAATTCCTCCTTAAATTATCCATGATATATTTTTATTTAATCACAGTTGATATCACTGCATGCATGAAATCATGATTTAAGTCCATCTAGATATTCTTCTTATAGAATCCATGTAGTCATCTTAAAAATTATCTAAGCCATGAAGTATTATTCTGAAAAGATTATTTTATCCAAATACTAACATTTATCTTAAATGATTATGCTTATCTTAAAGACTTACATTTTTCATATACTGATGAAGAATTCATACATTCATGATTAAATTCATATCTTTATGGTCAATAACTTACGATCATTCCCAAAAGAGTAACATTCTTCAATGACTAATGATGCATCTCAAATACTTACACTCATCCCTTAGCTTATTTTTTATTCATATTCTTCTTCACTAAAGCACCATCAATCTCAAACAATGACATTTTGTTTTATGATTTGACTCTTATTATATGGGATAGTAATCATCTTGAGTGATCATGATTCTTAATCCCATAAATAAAATACCATAAGAATCATCTGATTCAAATTTATATGAGAACTCACTTTTTTACCCAGCAGATTCATAAAAACATTATCTAACTCTTTGATCATCCATGAGAGACATTCTTAGATTGACTGCACATATTTATCTGGATTGCCTATGTGGGTTAACCATATGAACAATCTTTAGATCAAATTCATATACATCCTTTGGATCAACCACACGAATAACATTCTAATTAACCACATGAATAATATTTAATCAATTATGTGAATCCATGGCCAGTTGATTAACTATATGTTAAGAATGATTTTATATATTTCTCTAAGTTTCAGATTGACTATATATAAAAATATGATCGATTCTATGAATCCACCGTTAGTGTATTGACCACATGTATAACCCTTAGATCGACCATGCATGTCTCAACCTAAAAATTCTAGCATATCTTATTTTCGAATAAAGACCTCCCCGATCTAGTTCTCAGACAACTAAAATAAAATAAACATCAAAGATATTTTAGATAATATCTCAACACCCACCAAAACGTTTCCAAGATTTCTTTGAAGAATGGATCTATGATCGTCACTTTTACATTTGAGTATGATTTATGCATTGACAACAGAATATGACACAAAAGAATATATCAACTTTATCCTTCTCCAAAAAAACACTCTTTGTCCATGAGATCAACAAAATGATCAAACCACTATTTGGTGGAATAGGTTAAAGGGATATATATCTTCTTGATTTTTTTCACATAGTTGTTTTTGGAACATTTCTAGTTGAATCTAAAGGTGGATAACCTTACATCATAACTCTTACCGAAAACTTTAATAGATAAGGATATGTCTAAATAATGAGGTATAGGTATGAAGACTTTGAGATATTTAATGGGATCAAGAAAGAAGTAAAGAATTAGCATAGTGATAGGTTAATGAAACTTCAATTGGATCATGGTACATAATATTTTAACCAAGGGTTCATCGACTATTTGAGGGGGTTTGGGATTTTATATCAACAAAATCCTCTTTATACACAGTAGTGGAATAGTTCTAGTGAAAGGATGAATCACACCTTATCAGACATTATGAGGTCAATAGTGAGTCATGAATATCTTTCATTATCATTTTGGTGACATGAATTAAAATCTATGGCACACATACTAAACAGATTTCACACTAAATTGGAAAATATAATTCCATATGACTTCATTTTTGTGAAGAAATAAGTTTTGTCTCATAGATGTGTTTGGAGTTATAGACTATTTGTTAATGGAATATATAGAAATGAACTAGAATTATAAGGCATGAGGTGTGTCTTTATAGGGTATCTCAAGGAAGAAAGAGGACATTACCTATACTACCACTCATAAAATAAGGTAATAGTGCAAAGATAGGCCATATTTATTGAGATGGGGTATAGCTTTAAAATATACAGTGGGGACAAGATTGACCTCAATGGCATTGATTCATAAGATACACATGAGTTGGTATAAGAAAAAATCCACAAGGCCCTATATAATAGGTTGTTCCAGAGATACAAGTACCGCATAGGAGCATAAGATAGGTTAAAGAGCCATAGAGTGGTGGTTTTCTAGTCACCAAAGATGGTGAATTGTTATTAATTGATAATGATGAAATTATATCCTAAAAGGAAGTGGTAAGTAATTCAGAAGTTGAAAGATAGAAAGAAATCATGAATGTTGAAATGGATTCCATGTATCAGAACCAACTCTATGTTTTGATAGATCCTCTAGTAGATATACATCTTGTTGGTTTCAAATGAGTATTCAAGAAGAAACCAAAAAATAAAATGTAAAGTCAGTACCTATAAGGAATGGTTGGTTCCTAGAGTGTTTAAGGAATGTAAAGGCAGATACTATGATGAAACCTTTTCACTAGTTTCTATTCTAAAATACACCATAATTCTTCTTTCCATAACATATTACCATTATTATAAGATTTTGAAGAGGGATGTAAAAACCACATTCCCTAATGGAATTAATATAGATAGAGTCTCTATGACACAACTCAAGGGTTTTGTGAATCTAATAAATTTCAATAAGGTATGATAGTTGTAGACATCCATTTATGGATTGAATAAAGTATCATGATCATGGAACATTCACTTTGATGAAGACATAAGGGAGTTTTATTTCACAAGGAATGAATGTGATACCTATGTATATAAGGGGTTTAGTGGGGGTGTAGTCATTTTCCATGTATTATATGTTTCTGAAATATTACTAATGGGAAATGAAATACCATCATTACAATTATTTAAGATGTGTTTGAATAAGTGCTTCTCTATGAAGGATATAGGTGAACTAGCCTATATTCATGGGATCAATATCATTCAAGATAGATCAAATAGGTTTCTTTGAATAAGTTAGGGTACATATATTGACAATTTTCTGAAGATATTCAGTAAGGTACAATCCAAGAGAAAATTATTTCTAGTTTCATGTGGCAAAAATCTCCCCAATAAAGTGTATCCCCAGACATAAGAGGATAGATAGAGGATGAGTGTAATATTATATAATTCCATGAAAGGGTATATCATGTATGACGTGATATTTACTAGACGTGATGATTTTCATAGCTTGAGAATGGGGGGAGGATATAAAATCTTTTAGACTAGTATTATAAAACCATAAAGACTATCCTAAAGTATTTGAGGCATACTAAGGATATGTTCCTAGTTTATAGAGGAAATAAATTGATAGAAGTTAGGAAATATAAATATACTATTTTCTAGACAGATCATAATGATCTAAAATCATATTTAGGATATATAGTTTTACTAATGGTGGAGTTGTGAGTAAAAAAATCTTAAAGTAGCATGGGGTCACAATTTTATAGTATTTCATGGGTATATTTGGGATTTTGATGTGGCTAAAGAAGTAGTGCATGGGGATATTAAACTTCATCTAGGACATTTATTTGGTGCATATCATAAAATATATATACCCATATATTACATGCATAAATATTACATATTTTTAGATGAACATTCAATACAAAATATTGTGATCCAATCCAGGACCAAAAGGTTTTAGTGTCCTTTGAGAATGAGATAGCCAACATTAATATTTCATAAAATATCTTCATCACCTCCCACTATTATCTTCCCATATAGTACTCTTCTTAGACATACACTACTTAAACCATTTATTCATAACTTGGAAAAAGTGAACATAAGGAAGGGTGATCTCAGATTCTTAGTAAGGGTAAACAATGAAGATATCAATGATTAATTAAACAAAACATGATTATAAGATTATGATAACATGATATTAGCATTTTTAAAATTCATACCCATTATATTAAATATCATAATCCTGAATCATGAAAAATGATTATCAGTTCATAATACATGAATCATAATGAAATAAAATAAATGAGCCATGATACCATGACATTTTCATAAGATATAATTTTGTGTTATACATATTAGCATGGAAAATAATTTCCTTATCCAAGTATTACATACAATAATATGATAGTGGACTAGGTTCACACCCCATTCCATTATATCCTTAGTCAAGTTTCACTCCCAAGACTATCATAGTGGACAAAGTCCCTTACTGAACTGGGTTCACTTCCCATTTTAATCCTTTTTATCTCATGGGATATCCATCTTTACAAAATTCATTGGATGTCTATATAATTCTATTCCCGCCCATAACATAATTAAAATCATACATATTTATGAAACAATATCATAAAACATTCATCATAGCATAACCAATTGAAACAAAATTATTTTCATAAACATTTCATCTTTTCATCAAAGTATAACCCTTATAAAATAAATGTGTTTCATAAAGGTTTCATCAGAACTTAATTGACCCATGGGAGATAAAAGAGTTTCATATAATCATCCTTAAATTATCATCATCATAATCTATCCAAGGAATGAAAGTGTATGGTATCATTAGATCATATACCCATTAAATCATAAGTACCATTAAATGATGTTATTATAATTAAAAAATGCATTTAAAATGTCATAGAAATATTTCTTAAAGAAAATATACTTTCCAGTTTGAAAACACTAATTCAATATCTAAGAATTTAAAAAATATTAAGGAAAATATTTTATTTGGAACTAAATTTGGAAAGTTGTAAAGGAATATTCAAATAATTAAGTTATCATGATGGTAGTAAATTTAATTCATGTTGTGTATGTTAAAACACGATTTACTTTAACAATTTTAGTAAAAAGTCCAATGTATCTCAATAAGAAAATGGAAAGGATATTCCTTTTAAACCATTTTTATAAAAAATATACATGGTTGAAAATTACTTTAAAAAATCATTGTATAATAGAAAAAAATTATTTAAAACATTTTTATAAAACATAGATAAGAAAGAAAAAGGATTTTTGACCGAAGAGGGAAATAAAGTTGATTTTACTTAAACATTATATTTTGGTCTCTTGAGTACTTAAAGAGAGTAAAATGAATGTAAAAGTTTTATTCTATTGAAATAAATAGGGTATAATATAGTTTATGAGATTGATTATGGGTATATCATAAACTTTCATCACCTAAACTTAATCACAAACAATCCCAGTAAACAATGAGATTGTAACATAATTACCTTACCACTTTGGTAACTTATGAATAATAATACCCATGAAATAATAGATTAAAATGAAAATTTAAATATATTTAAAATAATTATGATAGTTATATAACATGTAAAAGGGTTATTATATACACATCATAAATATAAATAGGTGTATAACCTCAAGCATGTCTTAGCGAAACAATATTGAGGTAAAAACCCCAATAGATTTGGTAATATCTGAATAAAAACCTCATTAAAGAGTGAAACTTTTATAGATTTTTAAATACCCATAATATTAAATAAAATGATCATAAATTATATTAATGAGTAGTATATACAACACATAAAATAAACATGTAGTTAATATGTCATGTATCTCACAGAAATAAAAGTGAAGAAAATATTTTTACCTCATGTTCGACTTGTCTATGAATCACTCAAAAATCTTGTATAATGTATTTAAATTTATTATAATTATATAAAGGGAAACTTTACATTCTAATAATACCATATATGGTCCAATTATGACATTTTAATATCTATTTATTAATAATTACTTATAAAAATCATTATTTCCAGGTGTAAGAGTTTCATTTTTCATGAGCATTTTGGTTCAGTGGTTCTGGTCCTTATACTTTGATAATGGTTACATCATCTCAAAAAAGATAATAATAATATAAATTGATTATATATATATATTTATATTCATCTATAAAAGTTATATATATAAAAATTAATTACAATGTTCATAGAAGTGGTATGTCACCCAAATCCATTTTTTGTGATTTTCCAAAAGCCACTGTATGGGTAAGTGTGAACCTCGTATCCCAACAAAACCAGAACTAGATTTCAAAATTAAAAACCAGAAAACAAAAACCCAAATTTTAAATTCAAAAAGTAAAGCACCTCCACTTCCCATCACCTTGTAACCCAAAAACTCGACCTGCGAGTTGCCTTGAGTTGCACCCCCTAAGGTCACCACATCACCGGCAAGACCCACCGGAGATCATAAAACCACTGAATCCATTATAGAAATCACATGAACTATGATCTATTCACCCCCATTATCATCACTCCATAAAAAAAAATCACCGAAACCAAAAATAACTTCACAAAAAACAGGAAGAACTATCCACCGGAGCCCATCGTCACCATCATCACCACCATAAAAACCATAATAGACAACCATATAAAACGTTCCATAGCCACTCAAATTGAAAAAAAAATTGTAGTGATAAAATTTCTTCAAAAATAATCAAATCCAATATAAATCTCAATGGAAACCTATAATAAGAATAAAATCCAATGCAAGACTCACCTCCTGGAATCCCATCGACTGCTCAACCAATAAGTCTCAAAGCCTCCTAGGAACCATTACACTTGACCAACCTAGTGGGGAGAAATGGAACTAGAATCCAGTGTATAGGTCCATCCAAATGATGCCAAAACATCTGGAAGGAACAATTCCAAAACCATCAACCCTACCAAAAATTCTCAATGATGAACCTTCACCCAAGAAACTCACCCTAAATCCCATGTCATCGACGAACGACGTCATAAAGGAACCACTGTAACCCAAAACAAAACCATTGAAGGACACGCCTCATGAAACACCATATCCTAATTATATATCAAATCATAGAGCCACATTTAAACCACCACCACAGACCAACTAGGATAGTTGTGAAGGTACTCGAAGCCCGATCACTGTTCTAATCGGAATTGGGCACCACCAGAGAGACTCAACCTCACCAATACCACCAAATCCAGTCACCTAATCCATCACCAAGATAGAATAAAATCGATAAAGATCAGGGAGAGAATATTATGAAGCAAGGTAATGGGGAGAAGAGATGAATCATGAGCCCCCCCCCCCCCAAATCCAAATCACCGCCAAGGAAACCCTATCTCGAGAGAGTCAAAATGGTATGTCGTACATATGCATGAACGTTGTTTTCACTTTTCAATGAACAAATACTAAGAAATGTAAATAATAATTCACTTTTATATAATAATTATTAAATCATATATATCATTTATATTCATAAAATCTTTCCTTATGAAAATCCATGTAAATCAAAATGAATCACATCACTTCGTCGATGTGGTAGTTCACACGTACACATGAGCGACGTTGTTATTTTCCAATGAATGAAAATGTAAAAGGGTATATATGATATTATAAATAAAAAATAATAATTATATTATAAATATAATTTATAAAAATTAAAATAACAATAATAACCATCCATGAAATATGTTCATGTATATTGAATTGTATCCCTACACGGAGGTAGTAGTCCACACACGCACACATGAGTGATACTTTCACTTCTAATTTGATGTAAAAGAGGGTGAATACTTAAAATTATATAATAATAATAACATTTTATAATTTTTAAGATACTTAAGTTATTATTTCATTATAAATCCCATACATTTAGTGGATATATAAGAAGAAATAAATTGAAAGAGGTCGGGTAAGACAATGACCTTTTCCTCGGTAATCCTCTTTTAGGTCCCTTTGATTGATATTTTAAGAATATCAAATCCTATAATTCTTGGATATGGAATTTTATAAGATAATTGGGTAGGTTTTTTTCCAAAATATAGGGATAAAGTAGGTGTAAAGAAAAGATATAAGGAGTTTCCTTTTATAAATGAGGGGAGGGGCACACTTGGAATTACTTAACGTATAAAATTAATATAAATTCAATTTCATATAAAATGAACTAAAATTAATATAACTATAATATAATATTATTATGATTCAACATAATATCATAAAATAATGTTTTTACAATTTTTGGTTTTTTTACCTTATTTCTTAGTTTTAACCTCTAGTTAACTCTTTCAAAAATTATTATGACATTAATGTTTTTTACAATTTGAAGGTAAATAATGTTTCTATAAAAGGAAAAGTGACACATAAATGGATTTTGGTTGATATTCCCAACCATATACCATTAAATTGGACGACTAAAATATTTTAAATAATTTTAAATAATTTAATAAAATATTGATTATAATAAAATATCATTATTTTCATTTTTGTAAATACATGAAATATTACAATATAATATGTGTTTAACTCATTTAAAATGGTTCCAAAATGAAATTTATTAAAATATAGGAAAAATATGGTCCTAATATAATGATACAATTAAATCTTGACAAGTTCATCCCCCAGGTTAATGAATTTTAATCTTAACCACATTAATGAATTATTTAATATTACAGGGTTACAATTTTTCATATAAAGTAGAAATTAGATCATAAATAGCCAAGGGATTATATTTTTACTCTTTCCTATCTAAATTGTCCACTTTAAATATTTGTATAATTTGAAAATAATTTAATTAAATATATTTAACATAAAATAATATTAATGTAATTTTAAGAAATATTAACATAATTTGACTTTGAAATCTACATGACATCAATGGAATTTGAATATAAACCTTTATTACATCTATAATATTTTAAATTTATCTTAAAATTTGTTGGTACACTATAACTCACCTAACAAATATTACTTTTAACTTTTCTAAAAACATTAACTTAATTTTTTCAACTACTTTTATTATTGTTGTGTTGTCATTGCATAAGAAATTAAGGATTATTTCATCACAAAAAATTAAAAATTTCCATTATATAAAATTAAGTAATATTTAAATAATATTTAATAGATATTAAAATAAAAAAAGAGACATTTTTTACATTATTTTAACTTAAATATTATAAAGGCAAAAATAAATGTTAAAAGGAAAAAATCTCATATTTTTTAATTTTGGATGATTATGTATGAAATATACTAATAAAATTAAATAAATTAAAGTGTTTTAATGAATTTTAATCCTTATCGCATTATTTATACCCAAATTAATCTATGTTGTGATAATACAAATTTATTATGGTTACTATTAATAATGATAAAAATTTAACGTACCTCTTTACCAATTTTTTTCATCGTAATTCCATATAAAGAATCAATTTTTCAATATCCAACTTATATAAGTGGGAGAAATTAATTTAATAAAAAATAAAAAAAACATAATGAAAAATAGTTTTCTAGAAAAAAAAGTCTTTTATAAATAAAAAACATTTATTCCAAATTCAGCCATAAATTGATTCCAATGAAATTAATTGCATTAATAATACAATAAGATAACTAATTTTACTTATAATATAATTTAAAACATAATTTTACTTCTCAAATTCCTGAAACAAATGTTGAGTTCTTAATAAAAGTCAATATTTTCATTATTCGCAAGAAAAAAAATATTTTTAGTAAAATCCCAAAAATTCACCCTAAGATAAATTTTAAGTGGTGATTTCAAATATTATATTGATTTTATCAAATAAATTTTCTGAAATTGGTAAATTTAAAATATAAAAGTTTCTCACAAAGAGTAATAAAAATCATTTTTGAAGGAAACTTATTTTTTTGAAGCATAATATGACTTAATTAAAAATTTAATGCTTATTTTTTCAGAATTTGAAAATATATTTTTATTATAAAATGTTATATATTTGATAATTAAATTACTTATATTCATTCCCACCAATTCAATGAATATGTTATAATGGTAATAAAATTATAATATTTCATTGTCCATTCAAGCTCATTTTTTTTTGTTGTATATGATATTGAACATAATGTTCTACTTTTAAAATATTAGATTATTACATCCCCCCATTAATAAATTGTGTCCTCACAATTTTAACTTGATCTCAGTAATCAAGGGTTTTAAATTTGAAATTACCTTTTTAGAAAACCCACATTATAAAAAGGGTTAATAAAACTACTTCTTAAAAAAGGAAAGATAAATACAAAGGTCATCTGAGGAAGTGAAAATATAGTGGAGTGGAAAATATGGATATAGAAGAAAATTCATTTCTAAATAATGGTGGAGAGTGAAAGATAACATTTATTATAAGAAAGTAAGTGATCATAATATAGTTAACAAACAACAAACCAAAAAATAATAAGGTGTGAAAAAAGATCATTGATTCTCAGAAATAAATTCAATATGATAACATTTTTGTTTCAATATCCTTTTCCAAGATTTGAGGAATTTATTTATCATTTATACTAAGAAAATAAAACAATATACTTAATTTATAAGTATAATTTCATCTTTTAATCAATTTCCACCACAATCTCATATTTTCTCCAATATTGAGTTTTCATTCCTGGATCACTGACATCAAATTCTAACATATCACATAATCCATAAAATGACAACAATATATTCCTACTATATTGAAATATTAATGAAAACTTAAATGTTTATCACAAGGTAAATTAATTTCAAAAATTTATAAATCATCATAAGAATAAATAATACATTAAACACTAAAATTTTACAATAACACCAAATGTTAAAAAATATCATTCCATAAATAACCCGACATCATAAATTAAATCAATAACCTCAATATTAAATAATGTTTTAACCTAACAGTTTATATCATACCCTTCATCTTATATCTCCAAAAACATAATATCATTTTACCCAAATAATCATATAGTTTAAATCTAAAGGTTATATATACCTCAACCTAAAAAAAGTATATTAAAATATAATTAATCATCCCAAAATCCAAAAAAAATATATTTGATCATATAATATTCTTACCAAAATAAACTTAATCTTTATATATCAAATTGTTTTGATGTAAAAACATGTCATACACACCATGATATCACATTTTCTAGTTGTAATAACTTAACCCTTGTCTATATTTAGTTATGGGTTCAAGCCCAACGATCATTCCAAGGGAAACATATTTCATCCCAGCCTACATGCTATCCTTTTTATTAAATAAATTAATATAATTCCTATAAAATTTCCAAAAATTTGATGAAAAAACTCAAAAATAACATTAATAGTTAAATCACTTTCCCCTAACCACTTTTCAAAGGTATAGATTCTATCTAACATATGTTTCCAAAATAGTGAACTTGTCCAAAAATAACATTAATCATTTATTCACCAAATCACATTTCAATCCCATGATTATAAATATTATTAATTGTATTTTCCAAACCTTTAATCACCATTTATCCCAACTAAATATTTTTAACTCATCATAAAGCATATATTAAGGGTTATCATTCCCTTAATCATGTGTTCCCTAAAATATCACCTTACCACTAAATCACTTTTATTGGTTATCAGTGTCATTCAACATGTTTTTTTAAATCCTTAAATAAAAAATATTGTGAAACATTCATAATATTTTTCATGATTATTATTACCAAAATATCATTTTTATAATTTTTCTACAACATAATTATAAAATTCTAATATATAAACAATTCTACCCGTTAACTTCAATGACTGTCATAGCATAGGTCCTTTCTTATTCTTATAGTGATCTCTTGGATTAGGGAATTGAATTGGATAATAACCATGTTCCTTAAACATAATCTGTTGAACTATAAACAGTACCTTATGATGAACATCTTATCCCTCTATCCGACTCTTTATTTTTTCTTGTAAATTACTTGTTCTATGAATTTAATTTACACATAGAAAACATTATCTTGGTCCTTTGAGACATTCACCGGAGTTATTCTTCCCACATTCTTAACATAAAGAAAATTAAACATTCTTTCTTATATTGTCATTACCACTTGAAAATTCATAAAATTCCATCTTCCTCTTATTTTTCATGTTAGGAAACTCATTAAAGTTTAAAATTTTAATTATATTTTATGATAAAATATTTTGAATAATCAAAACAATTCACATTCCATTTCGCATTTAATTTATTTTCTCATGTGAAAAATCATTCCATTAGCTGTCACATTCAGTATTAACCTAAATCCCCCTGGTTTTATCTATTTTCTAAAACACAAAACCATAGTGTGAGAAAAAATAATCATAATGAGATATCCTGAAAAATAATTTATTGTATTTGTAAATCATGACACCTTCTTTCCAATCTATGACACATTAGGTTTAACCTAAGTCATCCATGGTCATCAAAAATTCAAATACATCATAATTATTTATAAATAAAATTTTAATTAACCCAAGAATACCACTTAGGAGGGTCAAACATGATGTATAGTAAGGGAACACTCATTATTCACTAGAATAATGGCCGATATATACTCGATCAACTCTTTTTGAGGTTATTACCCCTAGATGTATTTGTTCCAAAACCACATCCACTTATAGTATCCAAATGGGGATATATTGCTAAGAAATCAAAAAACATATTTACCAAAACAAAGGATGTTATCTTATAAATAAGCTTTATCTTCATGGTTTTTAAATTTTTTTTACAATCCTAATATCTAAATATTAAATAAACCCTTCTCTAATACCAACTATAGTGACCCACACTTTACATACATAAATATTACATATTTTATATGAATATTCAATTCATAATATTATATTCTAAGCCATAACGGTAAAGGTATAGTGTCTTTGGAGTCTAGATACATAATATTTTTATTTCATGAAAGATATTTGTTGTCTCCCACATAGTGATATTCTTAGACATACCCTACTTGAAATATTTTTTCACAACCTAAGGAAAGGAAATATAAAAAAAGGTTTTTCTCAAACTATCAGTAAAGGTAAAAAAGATATATATCAATGATTTCTTAATGATGATAGAAGAATAAGGTTTTGATAACATGATATTAACTTTTTAAAATCCATACCCCTTATATCATAGATCATAATATAGAATCATGGAATAAATCTTAGAAGCTCCTATAACATAAATCATAAATAAATAAAATAACTTGAGCCATGAGAAAATAACTGTGGAATAATATATATGTCTTGGAATAAACATAAGCATGTAAAATCATATCCTTAGTCGATGATCATTTCCAATGCAATTATAGTGGATTGGGTTCACTCACTGTTCCATCGTATCCTTAGTCAAAGTTTACTACCAAGACTATCATAGTAGACAAAGTATCTTAATAAACTTGTTTCACTCCCCATTCCAGTCCTTATTATCACATGAGTAATAAATATTTATCCAATGCATTGGATGGATATATAATTATAGGTCCACCCATAAAATAATGAAAATCGTACATATTTTTTCCACAAGATCATAAAACATTCATCATATCATAACCCATGGGAAGGAAATAGGTTTCATTAACATTTCATCAGTTCACTATAGAATAAACCATGGAAAATAAATGGGTTTCATAAAGGTTTCATCATAATTATAATGACTATTATTTTTCTATTTATTAATTTAGAATATTATATGGATTATTTTTAGAGTTATGCGTTGATATAGTGTGAGAATCTAAGGCCCGGTGATCCAGAAATTAATTTTTAAAATATATTAAATATATTAAATATCATGTGTGAAAAATTTTATTAAAAAAGTGAATAAATATTTAATGTAGGTTTGGATCATAAATCTAAGGATTCAATTGATTTTAGTGTGTGGGTTTTACCCTAGGTGTAACATAACCTTGGAGGGCATCAAATGCTCAGTTTTGGCGCATTCATGGGAAAATGTTTAAATAAATTATTAAAATTAAAATAATTTATTTAATTGAATTGTCATGACCTAGTGTGGTCTATAAATAAGATACTATGGAAAAATATTCATTTTATTTGTATAACCCTGGATATTTGTGAGAGAGAGTTGGAGGGTTGTTCTTGGGTGAATTATGACCGGATCCTGGATCGTTGATCGGTGTGCAGTGGGACTTAAGGATATCACAAATAACAATGTAGTGGATTCATTCTTTGTCAACAATCAGTCCATACTAAGGTAAGATATTGTTTCATGTGGATTTATTTCCATTTTATTATACCTATGATGAACTCAAATAAATCAACTAAAGAATTAATTCATGGGTCAATCGTATTGTAGGTGTCGGTTTATTTACAAGGGATATAAGAGAATTGTTTATTTGTTTTCGATATTTTTTCATCATTATAATAGAAATGAATCAAGTCCAACTTTAACATGGTTGAGGTTTGTTCTTATCTTGTATTTTATGGTTTATCTTTAACCATTATTCATTCATTCATCGTTGGATTCATTTTGGCTAGTGGCTTGATAAATACCTGATAAATAATCATTGGGCACCCATTTATTAGCGTAACCGGTTGATATTGCAAAGCCATGTTCAGATCAACGATGGGATTGAGATGTGATAATGGTTATGATGGATTGGGAATAGATTAGAGATGTACGTGCATGGTTTTTGGGAGTGTAGTGATGGTAGAGCTCTAGGGAAATTCCCAAGTGACCGGGATGGTCTGGAATCAAATCTTTGATGATGATCAAGCTCATTTAACCCAGATGCACAGTCCATCGGTTGGATGTTTTGTGGATTTGGAAGAGATGATGAAGGAATGAGAATTTTCGTGAAGAACTTATGTGTTCTATGAAATTCTTCACTACATGGTCTGTAACTCATGAACATATGATATGTATGTGGCCTTGGTTGAGGCGATAGGTTATAGTGATAAGTTAAGTATCACATTACATGTTACCTCAATCACACTACATGTGACTAGAATTAGAGACTCATCATGTATCATAAAGGATACATGGCCTGTCCTACAGGGATATGGGTAGTCGTACATGAACACAAACAGTTGTACATGGACATGGTTAGGAGTAAACATGGTTGGACATGTCATGTACTCAGACACAAACACTAGCACGGTTCATGATACATGTATAGAACCCAATACTGAAGGGACACATTGTGTACTTATTCAATGATAGATTAAATCCCTTATCAACTTTAGCTTGGAGAAGTTTTATTAGGGTTCATTCCCTTAATCCATTCCATAAGGGTTTAGTATGAAGTTACATATTATGCATAGGATTGTGATCCCCTCTAAGGAACTTCAGTATTGGATAGAGTTTGGGATCCCTCCATGAGGCCTATAGTGATATCCTCTATCGTCATCTTTTCCCTAGGTGGGGTTCTTGGTATCATCATGACTAAAACCATACAGTAGTTGATCCCTAACATAGTGGGTTAAACCAAATTGTGTTATTGGTATACCACATGGATATAGGTGTGATCCTCATCTGTGTATCGATCTCTTCACACTTCTAGTGTATACTTATTATGGAAAGAAACAGTGATCATGAAATCTTAGATAGACACCATTAGTGTTATCTAACTTGTGGAGTGTATTCTCCAAGATGATTTTTGTATGTAACCTTCGAGCAAGAATCCAAGGATGTATTTTATAGTTGTGACCTTACCTTTCGATTGTGTTTCTATAATGATTATATTTAGGAATTTTTGTTATGTATGTTATTAACATGCCCCTATTATGAGATGACTATTATTCTTGATGTTACATGCTTAGTGATTTTGGAGTGTCCTGCTTTGTATTTTTATACTCACCCATGCATGGTCTTTTCCCACACATGTCATGTATTATGTATACTACCGACCTTTTGAGAGAGTCCTAGAGGGGTCAGGACAAGGTGAAGTGTAGTGAGCCAGACAGACTGGGGTGTGTTTTGGTGGTTACATTTATAACAGTATTCTCCAACTTTAAAGGTTATAATTTTTTCATTTTTGTTTTGTGGGATTTTATTTGTCCCTTTCTTTCTAAAACATGGTTTTTTACTCTGATGGTGGAATTTTAGATGTATACATGCATCGTTATCAGTTTTTTACATTTCAACATTGTATGGGATTGGACATTCGTGTGTGGGTGCGTATAATTTTGGATGAGGCCTTCCATGTGTATGACGTACCTACTCAGAATTGTTCTCTAGTCCCTAACCTATTGCAGGTGAGCTTTCAGTAGTCATGTTTTAGGCCCCATTGGTCTAGGTTATAACAAAATGTTATCAGAAGTAGTTAGTCATAACCTATATCCAAAGTCTGTGATATTAGTTTGGGGAAATAGTTTTAAATGTTTTGATTTTTTCTCTAAGGATAGGGACACCAGTATTGGTGTAGTGGATGATGAATCCATTCACCAGAACTCTGAAAACCAACTTGTTAACTCAATACATGTTGACATTGGTTTTATAGAAAACATTGGTGCATGCATCATATAGAAATGGGTTGTGGTTTCTATGTAATTATTAAGTAATCTCTCCTGATAAAATCACTAACTATGGTACATATTACCTATTTTAAGATGCCTCCATGATATTTTATAGCTAGGATTTATTAGTAGGATTGTGAGGATGATCCCCTCGACAATGAGGCTTTAATATAGGGACATGTTCATGAGGTTTTTCCTCTAGTTGGTGCACTAGTCCTACCACCACCTATCAAGAAGAAAATGGTACCATCAGTACCAGTGTATGAGGTGAATGGGCTGATCATTCTTCATGAGTATCAGTGACAGTGATACCTCAAGTTTGGAGATGATATAGACCCACAGGTGGTTGAGTACTAGCTTGATACTATAACGTGAGTCTTTCATCTTTTCTGGACATCAACAGAGCAGATGGTGGTCGCTATAGTGAGTCTTCTTCATGGATCGATAGGAAGATGGTAGGGATTAATAAACTAGTCATATGATGATGAGACTCTTTCATGGTCAGAGTTCAAGTTCAATTTTAGAGAGAAGTTTTCTCTAGCTACATTGAGGGTTATGCACATCGAGAAGATTCTATATCTTTAGAAAGGTAGTATAACTATGGATGAGTATTTATTGAGGTTCACCAACCTCTCTCAGTTGTCAATGGATGTGGTTCATGAATAATTAATTCAATCTTGTACATTTAGTATAGGATTAAATGAAGACATATGAGCCATCATGATATAATTATTCATTTCTAACTATGTTGGGGTTCTAGAGTGTGTGTTGGTGGTTGGGAGTTTCCTTACTTAGTAGATGTTGATAGTTGGTGTCGGAAGAGGGCACATGGGAGAAGAGACTTTAGGTGTAGGGATCCAATTACAAGAATAGGGACCAAAAAATGTGGTACATTTCTATGGGTGATCCCAAGATAGATGTTCTTTGGTTCAAGGCTCACAGGATGGATCTAGTCAGCCTAGGGAGAGGCGATCCTTCTCTTTCGATGGTAGGGGAATATCACATAGGAATTTCCAAACCACTATATGATTGATAGAGAGATAGTGGATGAGGTGCCTAGTAATAGGTAGTGGTTGGAGAAGGTAGGTCATTAAGTTGAAAAACATTCTAAAAGATATGGGAGAGAAGCTAGAGGTGGTAGACATTATTATTTGTTACTTCCACCACCCCAAGGTGGTTCGTGTTTGGCTCAAGGAATTGGGGGACATGGTAAAGGGAAGCTATAGGTAGTCACAGATTATAACCTAGATTCTACAAGGATGATACATGGAATAATATAATTCTTCTCTATTTTATCTTTAGTTTTGATAGACACTGGGGTGATTCACTCCTTTATTTACATTAATCTGGTTCAAGACATAGAGATTCTGGTTGAGCCTTTGGCTCAACCCTTTCACTTGGAGACTCCTACTAGAGGCAAATCAGTTATCAAACACTTCTATGCATAATGTGACTTAACTCTTGGATATAAGAGTTGTGATATATTTTTATCAGTGATGCGGCTGTATGATCTCATCTTAGGTATAGACCGGTCAACTAAATTTCATGCCCAAATATATTATTTCAAGAGTAGGATGTGGTTTGTTCGTAGTAATAAAATGAGGATTTACTTTGTGGGTGAAAGGGAAACCCAGATGGACCATGATGGGATTGGGCATAGGAGAGTTTAGATTATTAATCACCAGTTTTCTATCATAACCCTAGGTTCATTGGATGATATGAGAATTCAGTTTCCTGATGTGGTAGAAGCTTATGAGGAATTCCTTCCTGAGGACATGTTAGGATTACCTCCCCATTGATAGATATACTTACACGATGATCTACACCCTAATATGACCCCAATATCTATTCCATCCTGATGAATGTCTCTCATAGAGCTTTACGAGATGAGGGTTCAGTTGGAGGACTTACAGAGGATGGGTTTTTTAGACCTAGTGTTTCTCCCTAGGTATCCCTAGTGTTGTTCTTCAAGAAGGCATATGGGAGAATGAGGTTTTTTATTGATTACCATCACCTAAACTAGGTGAGTTTAAATAATAAATATCCACTACTAAGGATCAATGGCCTCTTTAATTAGTTGAGAGAGGCATGATGGTTCTTAACAATTGACCTCAGATCAAGATTTCACCAGTTATGACTATAATATGATGAAATACCGATGATGAATTTTTGATTTCGTTACAGTCACTATGAGTACCTAGTAATTCCATTTTTCATGAAACACACCCCATTAGTTTTTATGGGACTCATGAACTGGATCTTTCGACCTTTCTTAGAATAGCTTGTGGTAGTCTTCATCGATGATATCCTAGTGTACTCAGGGTCTGAGGAGGATCACATGAGACACTTAAGGATGATTCTTGACATACTCGTAGATATACATCATTATGGGGAGCTCTCAAAGTGATAGTTTTGGATTTATGAGACATGTTATCTTGGAAAATGATATAGCAGTATACCCAACTAAGGTCGAGGTAGTGTTACTTTGGGATCCACCCAAGAGCATGACGGAGGTGTGGAGTATCCTCAGGTTGGTAAGATAATATTATATATTCATACATAATTTCTCTATGATATCATCTCCCTTGATATATTTGACCCAAAAGGGGAGCCTTTTTTGTGGAAAAAGAGGTTCCATCATGCCTTCCAAGAGTTAAGGCATATATTGATGAGTGATCCCATCTTGAGATTTTCAGAAGAGGGTATCAAGTATGTAGTGTTTTTTGATACATCAAGGACTAGCCTTGATTGTTCTCTAATGCATAGGTATGTTGTGAATTCCTATGGTTCATTTCAGTTAAGATCATAGGAGCATAACTTTGTGACCCATAATTATGAGCTAGTAGTGGTAGTCTTCACACTGAATATGTGGTGACATTTCCTTATTTTGAGTAGTTTATTATCTACTCCGACCAAAAGTGTCTCATGTATATCTTCTTTTATAAGGATCTTAACTTGATACATAGTTGATGGCTATAGTTCCTTTAGGATTATGACTTCAAGATTTTCTGTACTCTTGGAAAGGGGAATGTGGAAGTTGATTCTATTAGTATGAGATATTATTTTTAGCTGGTGAGTGGGGTGTCAGAGTATCTAGCCTCATTAAAATTAACATTTTTTATGGGGATGAAGTATTTTACCTCCATTATATGGTTTTTACCCCTCTTCTATTATAGGGATTCCGGGATCCATAACTTGGTTACACCAACTAAGAGACCCTATATACTCATATGTCCACTGGACATGATTCTAATGAATTTTTTGAAAGTGGGGAGTATGTCGTTTTTTCATGTATGGATAACAATACTAGTTGGGATGATAGAGGAGGTGTTGAGGGAGTCTCATACTTCACCCATAGAGGTATATCCTAGTGTGGTGAATATGTACTAAGAACTTTAGTGGTAGTCCTAGTGGCCAAGAATAAATAAGGGAGTTGCAGATTTTTTATCTTGATGCCTTACTTTTCAGTAAGTGAAGGATAAACACTAGGTTCCAATGGTTTTATTTAACCCCTTTAAATACAAGAGTGAAGTGGGATAGGATATCCATGGAATTCATGATGGGGTTACCACGTGCATCTAGGGGACACGATGACATCTAGGTGATCATAGAATGACTCACCAATTTGGCCCACTTCCAAGCTATTTGAGAGAAGACTTCAGTAGAGATATTGGAATGCCTTTACATGAAAGAGATAGTCCAACTCCATAGAGTTACCCCTCAATGATCATTTTTCAATTTTATGGATGCTTCACATATAATTTATGGAAGGGATTGTAGAAGGCCATTGGGACTCGATTTCATATGAGAATGGCATTTCATCCCTAGAATGATGGATAAACTGAGTGGAATATTGATACCTTGGAGGAAATGTTATGGGATTTCATCCTAGATTTTATCCATAGTTGGGAGGATAACTTACCATTGTTGAATTTTATGTACAACAATAACTACCATTGCCAAATTGGTATGGCCCCATTTGCGACCTTGTACGGGAATTGAAATTAACACCACTATACTAGACCAACCAAGGAGAGAAAACACTTATGGGCCCAGATTTGGTGTGATCCACAACAGAGAAGGTATATATCATTTAGAAGAAAATGATGACTACATAGATCCTTCAAAAGTCCTATGTGGACCATTGAAAAAGGCCCTTGGAGTTCGAGTAGGGAGACTATGTGTTCCTACAGTTCTCACCTCAACATAGATTATGGATATTTTTCCAAGGCATAAACGATATCTGAGATTCATTATCCCTTTCTAGATACTATGTAGATTTGTTGAGGTATTATTCCACTTAGATTTACCGCTACAGTCAGACTAGGTACATGACATATTCCATGTGTTATAGGTGAGGACATATGTGGATGAACTTTTGAATGTTATCGACTGAGATGAGATGGAAATTTATGATGGGGATAAATTTTCAGAGTACCTGGTAGAGATTGAGGATCTATATAAGAGAATACTTCATGGGTGATTGATTTATTTAGTGTCTAGTGGTGGCATGGGAATCTTCAAGAGAGTACTTGGGAGTGGTAGACCTAGATGCATGATCAGTACCAGAATCTCTTTTTATAGTCTTTTTGTGGTTTTTTGATATGTAAATCCCAAATGTTTTGAGAATTTAACAACTCTAATTTTTCAAATTATTACTTTAGAATATTATTTGCATTATTTTTTGATCTTGTTGCTGAGATTGTATGAGATTCTGAGGCCGGATGATCCTAGAATAAATTTTTAAACATATTAAATATATTAATTATCATGCATGATAAGTTTTCCTAAAATATGAAATAACTCCTAAACATAGGTTCAGATATGAAATATGATGTCATTGTTGAGTTCAGGTCATGGTTTTACCCTAGGTGCAACATAACATTGGAGCACGTTGGACACTCAGGTTTTGTGCAGTTGTGGGAGAATGATTAATTTAATTATTTAAATTAAAATAATTCATTTAATAAAATTATTGAGACCTAGAATGGTTTATAAATAAGATAATATTGAAAAATACCAATGTTATCTTCATAACCATAGATATTTGTGAGAGAGTGTTGAAGTATCGTTCTCGAGCGAATGATGACCAGATCACTAGTCGTCAATCGGTGTGTAATGGGACTCAAGGATCTCACCAACGATAATGATATGGATTCTTTCTTCATAAATGATCAATCTATATTGAGGTAGGATGTAATTTTAGGTGGATTTATCACTATTTTATTATTCCAATGATGAACATGAATCAATCAACTAATGAATTGATACGTGGGATGATCCTATTTTGGGTGTGGGTTTATTTGTGGGGGGGGGGGTTAGAATAATTGTTTATTTTTTTTGGATCATCATTCATCATTCTATTGTAAATTAGTTAAGACCGACCAAAAAATGGAAAAGGTTTATTCCTAAATTTTTTCCTTGGTTTTTCCCTAAATTTCTTCAATCTTTCACCACTGGTGTTCATTTTGGATGGTGATTTGACAAATACCTGATAAATAATAGTTATGCACCTCCTTATTGGCACAATGGATCAATATCATAGATCCAGGTTTTGATCAATGATGAGATCGAATTGTGATGATATTGATGATGTATTGGGATTTTATTGGAGATGTATGAGAATGTTTTTTGGGTCTTCAATGATGATAGAGATTTGGGGTGATTCCTAAGTGACCTGGACAACTAGGAATGGGAACTCCGATAATGATCGATCTTGGTTGACCCATATACACAATCCATGAGTTGGATTTTTGGAGGATTTTGAAAAAGAAGCAGTAGAATTGTAATCCACATGAAGAACCTATAGGTTCTGTGAAATTACTCACTACCTGATTTGTAACACATGAACACACGCCATGTGTGGGGGACTGGAAATGACGTTGGGGTTCTGTGGGGAGTTATGTGTCATGCGGAATATGACTTGACATGGAAACTTGGCATGCATCATGAAGGATACAAGTCCAACCATACATAGACATGGATTGCTGTAAACAGACACAACCATCCGTACACAGACATAGTCAAAAGTACATAGGGTCGGACACAACATATACTCAGACACAGACACGAGCTTGAGTCATGATACATGGGTAAAACCTAGAGATAAAAGGAAATTTTGTGTACTACCAATACATGTCATCACTACTACAAAACCTTCCTACAGTAACGTTGGCATTTATAAGTACTCGAAAAATTCACAGATAAATTCCATCTTTATCAGTACTAAAATAAGCACTGGTAAAGGAGTCCCTTTATCAATTCTAAATAAAAGCACTGATAAAATGCACTCTTTATCAGCACTTCTTTTATAGCACTGATAAAAATTAACCTTTATCAGTGCTTTATAATTTCCCTGATAAAAGGTATCCTTTATCAGTGCTTCTTTAGTACTGATAAAATTTTTCATTCATCATTTCTTTTTTAGCTCTGATAAAGGTCCAAAATAAAATTAGAAATAAAAAAATAAAAAAAATGAGTAAATTAATAAAAATATGAAAATTTTTATTAATTAAATAATTATTGATAAAAATGAATAAATTTTATATACATATATATATTATAAGTATTAATAAATATAATATATTAAATATAGATATATATAATGAATAAGTAAAATATATATAAAATGTTAATTAAAGACATATTAATGTATTATTAATTTTTAATGTTGTTTGATTTTCAATTTAACCTATATTAAACATCATGTGTTGCATTTATTTCACATACACACACACACATACATATATATATATATATGTAAGAACCCGGTTCTTATTTTGAGGTACGGGTTTCTTATTTTCTCTTTTCCTTAAGTGTTTTTGAGAAAATATGGAAAATGGGAAAAATCCTGAATTTTGGAAAGTACACACCATGTACTTTGTCCACACGTCATGTACTTTTGTCCATGTGGGATGGGTACATGGGGTGTGTGGCCATGCCCGGGATGAAGGGTGTAGGAACCGACTACACGCCGTGTAGTGGTCCTTTACATTCCGTGTAGTCAATCATCAGGCCAAAACAGTAAGGAGGTGGAGGAGCCTCCAGCTAGATGATAGTACACGCCATGTAGTCAGGAGTGCATGTTGTGTACTCATGTCGACAGATAAATAGTGTGGCGGTGCCGCCAGAGGAACGGTTAAATGAAGGAAGTACAAGTCGTGTACTTGGAAGTACACGCCGTGTACTTTGTTTTTTCACTTAAAATGGGTAGTATCCTCCCCTGTTCACATGGAAGGCTTAGAAAGGGAAGAGAGCTTGGGAGAGGATGTCCGAACCTTCGAAGATCCGTCATGTGCACGTCTGGAATCCGATTCCGCTTCGGATGATCTCGTTTGAACCGAACGGATACGCCCTCTCTTCTCCTGGTGTGGTTCATACCAATTCTTTCCCTAACAGAAGTTATTTACATTTTAGAGGGTTTATTTCATCGTCAGATCTATGTCATTTTGGGGCCTTTATGGAACCGACGTTCAGTTATAGCGCTCGTTAGCGTATAAGGTAGGTGGCTTGGTGTTTAGTTTCCAACTACCGTGTGTTTTGTGCGTTTTAGTGCCACGAACCCATGTTGGGGTGTCCTATGGATGAGGTCATGGCTATTTTAATGACCTAGAACTGTATAGGTAATTGAATAAATTGTAAAACTGCTATTTGGGATCGTTGCTTGGATCCGGAACCACCCTGAGGGTGTGTTCCACTTTTTATCCATTTGGCCAGGATACCTGAGGGTATGCCTTTAAATTAGTAATTGTAGAATTTCCTTGAGAGAAATTTCTTGTTTAATGTTTTTTTACATATTGGGCATGGCCCGGTTACCTGTTTAGCCTGAGGGCGTTGATGTGATTAGCCTATGGAAACTGCACTGTTTAGCCTGAGGGCAGTAGTTATTTTCGCTTGAGGAAAACCTTTTATGCCCGAGGGTTTGACTTCTGTGCCTGAGGGAGACACTTCCTATGCCTGAGGGCAATTTCTGTTATGCCTGAGGGCTATACCTACGGGTTGGATTCTGCTTACCTGAGGGTAAGGTTTTTCTTTTCTGAGGACGTGGACTGTTTATTGAGAAATGCATTGTGGTGATTTCTAATATTTAATGGATTAGATAAATAATAAAATGTAAATTTAATCGTTAAGTTAGTTACTTTTCAGTATTACTTACTTTATTGCATTTTACTATTGCACACTATTGTTGCATTCTTACACGCAGTTGGGCACGAGCCTTTGGTGGGTGCCTACTGAGATATATTTCTCACACCCTGTTTGTGTCATGATTTTCGGCCCAAGCATATTACGTTTCTGCAGGTGTGGATAGGGTAAAGAGTCCCTATACAGGTACTTGACTGTTGTTGAGGAGTAGGAGGGCATGGGACCAAGCCTAGGCTCACGATGCCACTGCCATCTGTTTTGCTTGTTCTGCTGGACTCTATTTTTTTGTTGTACTGTATTGATGTATAACATGTTCTGGCTATTTTCTTAGAACTTGATACATGTCGCATCATGATTTAGATAAAGTTGGTTATATCTACTGTAGTTATTTATTTTCAGTTGTGTGTGGTTTATTGCTTATTCTTTCATTGTATATTTTACTTGTATTCCGCTGTGCTACACTTTGACAAATGAGGGCATAGTTTCCCCACTATCAGACTTGGGCCCTCGCTGCTAGTCGGAATCCTCTGTCGTTTGGGGAAATGCGCTTGAGGTCACATGGCGAACTGGGTTTGGGGCACCTGTTGTGTGGAACTCGGAACCAGGACATTACAAAGTGGTATCAAAGGAGGTTCTTTTCATTGACTTACTATTTAGAGTTTTATTCAGGGATAGGACAAATAGTAGTTGGTAATAAGTTGTTCCCGGGAGTAGCTAACCCGTGTACAGGGAAAAGCCAATTTACCTCGTATTGCAATGTTACTGATTTTTCAATTTATAGTTGATTTGGTTTCACTGTTGGGTGACGCACTTGTATTGTGCTGGTTATATTTTATCTATGGGTTCTATTTAGTTACAACCTGATGAGATGAGGGTATTACATCTCATGCATCATTTAGGTACATTCTAGAAATCACATGTCATGCATAGTTTCATTCCATGTAGGTGCATTATAAATTTCATGTTGTTGCGATAGTTGTTGTGCTAGAAAATCATGTTGTTGTGATAGCTGCTTGATAAATACCTGATGTTTGATTGGGTATCATTATGTGATCCTGTTTATAGAATGGACGCCAAAATTTGGTTTTTGGGGATTATGGGCCCCCATTTACCAGAATTTGGTGGATCATTGACTGTTTCTTTTGTTATAACACAGATAAGATGTCAAACTTTGACTCGTGGGGAGTATGGGCCCTCACGGGTCGGAATTTGACACTTAGGTGTTTTTTTTCAGTATTTTCTGGGTTCTGGGGAAGTTTCTAAGGTATACTGTCTAGAAACCTAGTTTACACGCCGTGTAGTACTTTAAACACACCGTGTATGACCTTCTCTTCAGGAAGAAAAATGAACTTTTGAGTACACGCCGTGTACCCAGAGTACACTCCGTGTAGTCTCTTCCCGTGTCATAAACCGTGTTGGCGGCGACACGGGTTAGGGAAGACCTTGGGGCGAACACACCGTGTAGCTTTTGTACACACCGTGTAGTGTTGACCTGGTGTACGCCGTGTAACTAACAAACACGGGCGGAGGAAACCTTCAGATGCACACACCGTGTCAATGATGAACATGCCGTGTAGTGTAACCTGGGGAGTCGACCGTGTAACTAACAACACGGGTCGGTGTCACCTCTCCTAGAACATGCCGTGTACCTTTGGGAACATGCCGTGTAGTCTTGTCCCAGGACAGACCATGTGGAGTTTGTTGTGTGACTGGGAAACGGGGTCGTTGACACGCCGTGTGCGGGTGTAACACGCCGTGTAGTGTCAAGCCGAGTAGTCGGCCATGTCACAGATGACACGGGCAGTTGGAAATAACACCATACACTCCGTGTAGATTATATACACGTCGTGTAGTTTTTGTTCAACGGGAGTCGTGTGGCTTAGCTGTGTAGAAGGAACCAGACAGGGGAAGGGGAAGTCAAGTACACGCCGTGTAGTCATTGTACACGCTGTGTAGTCTTGTTTTGAAAATCTTGAGATTCCATCTTCCTCTTGTTCCCTTTGTGGTTCCTTCTCTTTCTGTCTTTGATAAATCTTGAATCTAACGTGTGTTTTGACCTTTTAGAGTCATGTCGCCGAGACGACCACACATTGTTCTCCAGGAGAGCGGTGACGACTATACTCCAGAAATGGTGGGGAATAGGCTACCAGTTGATCCTCCAGCAGAGCCAGATGCGGCGCCTACTGTTATACTGGACAGAGGCGCGGAGCCGCAGTTTCCTTGAAGGCTTTATGCGGTTCATGAAGACCTTTCAGGGAGAACCACCAGCTGCCACATCTATGGCTGAGCTTACTCGTATCTTTCAACAGCATAATCCTCCTATGTTTTTAGGGGATGGCGGACCACAGGCTGCGGAGTCTTGGCTGGGGTCGATGCAGACTATTTTTGAGCATCTAGAGACACCTCCAGGGTGGATGGTCAATCTCGCGATGTATATGCTACGTGATTCCACCAAGAGGTTGTGGGATGTTACCACCCAGTCATAGCATCACAGAGACATGGTGTTGGAGGATTTTCAGGCAGTCTTCTATGACTTCTTCTTTCCCGAGACGCTACGGGAAGATAGAGCTCGAGAGTTCATGAATCTGCAGTAGGGAGCTATATTGGTGATGGACTATTCTTCTCATTTCACTGAGCTTCAGTGTTTTGCACCCGTGCTGGTGGGTGATGAGACGTTGAGAGCCAAACGTTTTGAGGATGCTCTTCGTTGTGACATCAGAGCGCTGGTCAATGTTTTCAGGTTGCCTTCAGTACATGCTATTGTGAATCTGGCGCTGATTACAGAGAGGAACCTGCGAAAGGCTAGTGTTGTGGGCCAGGGAGGTTCAACACCAGTTACTGGTACTATTTCGACTGTTAAGAGGAAGAGACAGTTGGATTTTTCTCAGGGAGGCAGTACAAGCCAGACAGCTTCTTTAGGTGGCCCGTTCAGGTGCTACCAGTGTGGTAGAGAGGGTCATAAGAGACCGCAGTGTCCACGAGACCTAGTTGAGTGCCGATCTTGAGGCAAGATGGGTCATCTGTAGCGCTTTTACAGGGCATTTTCACTAGTGTCTAGAGAGAGGGGTTCTGTGCAAACTCCGCGAGCGGGAGAAGGACTAGTGGATTCATACCAGTCGGGGAACTGGAATACATCAGGGCGTGTAGGCAGAGATGGTGGTCGTGGTCGTGGTATCCAGACACCAGGATCTCAAAGGCAGCAGGGCAAGACAACTCAGGGTAGCCAGGCTATGTCGCAGGGCCGCAGCACTGGGCAAGCATATGCAGTGCAACAGACCCAACAGAAGTAGGATCCCGGACCTTCTATAGTCAGAGGTACTATTCTAGTAGCTTCTATTTTATCTTTAGTACTTTTAGATACGGGTGCTACACATAGTTTCATATCTGTACCCATTGTGGAGAGTCTTGGGCTCTATGTTTCTACTTCTTCTGATATCATGATGCTAGGCACTCCGTTCGGGACTAGAACGGATGGTGTGAATTAGTGAAAGAAGTTCCCCCTTGAGGTTGGTGGGTGTCACTTTCTTTGGGATCCATATGTCTTATAGATGATGAGATATGACGTCATTCTCGGAATGGACTAGTTAGTTCCCTTTCGAGCCTTTGTATACTGCTATCGTCTCAGGGTGCGTTTCACGTTACCATAGGATGATGAGTTTCTATACAAGTGCGAGTGAGATGTTCAGGCAAGTCGAGCTGGACCAGACCATCGTGGGCGAGGTGGGGTTACAGTTGCGAGCTTGTATCTGGATGATCAGGGGACTTGTCAGACTGATTTCCCTCCAGTTTCTGATCGCTTCAGGGATGTCTTCCCAGATGACTTTTCAGGTCTACCCCCAGAGCGAGAGGTGGATTTCTCTATTGACCTTGTTCTAGGAGCAGTACCTGTATCTATTCCTCCTTATAGGATGGCTACACCTGAGTTGCAAGAGCTCAAGAGGAAGTTAGAGGAGTTACATGCGAAGGGTTTTATCTGACCTAGTACTTCTCCGTGGGGTTCGCCGGTCCTTTTTTCGAAAAGGACGGATGGTACCCTCAGAATTTTCGTGGATTATCGGAAGTTGAACCAGGTGACAGTCAAGAACCAATATCCTTTGCTGAGAATATATGATCTTTTTTATCAGCTTCGAGTAGCACGAGTGTTCTCGAAGATTGACTTGAGATTCAGATATCATCAGCTATGCGTGAGACCATTGGATATACCGATTACAGCTTTTCGGAGTAGATATAGTCTATATGAGTACTTGGTTATGTCGTTCGGACTCACGAACGCACCAAAAGTTTTCATGGATCTAATGAATCATGTGTTCCATCCATATCTTGATTCTTTTGTGGTAGTATTCATGGAAGATATCTTGGTGTACTCTCACACTCGACAAGTCCATGATACCCATCTTGAGATGGTATTGAGTACATTGAGAGAGCATCAGCTATATGCTAAGATCCCAAAGTGACACTTTTGGATGGACCAGATTCACTTAATGGGTCATATCATCTCAGAGACAGGAGTTTCAGTTGACCTAGAGAAGGTGAGAGAAGTAGTTTCCTAGGAGGATCCTAAGAATGTGTTTGATATATGGAGTTTCTTAGGGTTGGATGGTTATAACAGAGGCTTCATACAAGACTTCTCCTACTTAGCAGCACCGTTGACAGGTCTGACTAAGAAGGGTGTGAAGTTCATTTGGTTAGAAGCTTGCGAGACAACCTTTAAGGACCTGAAAGGAAGGTTGACATCAGCACCGATCCTGATACTCCCAGAGAAGGGGAAGTTCTATACAATTTACTGTGACGCATCAGGTATTGGGCTGGGAGCAGTTTTGATGCAGGGCGACCGAGTTGTTGCGTATGGGTCTCGGCAGTTGAGGCTGAATGAGAGGAATTACTCGACACATGATCTCGAGTTGGCTGTAGTTGTGCATGCATTGCCCTTTTGGAGACATTACCTATTTGGAGAACATTTTGTGGTGTTCACGGACCACAAAAGTCTCAAGTACATCTTTAGTCAGCGTGACTTGAATCTGAGACAGTGAAGGTGGGTTGAATACCTTCAGTCCTTTGATTTTGAGCTTTCCTATACACCTGGTAAAGGTAATGCAGTAGCTGATGCATTGAGAAGGAAGAGTCAGATACAGGCTGTGTAGGAGGCCAGTAGGGAGTGGAAGCTTATGGCTTTATTCTCGGAGATGCATCTGGAGGTGCACGACAGTCAGGGGAAGACTTATCTTTCCTCATTAGCTATGACCTTTACCCTCTTGGATAGAGTGAGGATGAGATAGGTATTTGATTCAGAAGTCTTAGTTATACGGGAGTCAGTGGAAAGTGTGGACCCTCCTCCTGGTTGGACGATAGGATATGATGAAGTTCTGCGTTTCCATGGACGCGTATGGGTTCCAGGGGATATACGCGAGGATCTGATGCGAGAGTTTCATGCTTCAGCATGGGCAGTTCATCCTGGGGTTACCAAGATGTACCGGGACTTGAGACGTCAGTACTGGTGGCCGGGTATGAAGAGAGATTTAGCTTGTTATGTTACGAGTTGTTCCACCTATCAGCAAGTGAAGGTAGAGCATCAGAGACCAGCTGGACTATTACAGTAGTTACCCATTACGGAGTGGAAATGGGATGATGTCGCAATGGATTTCATGACAGGATTGTCAAGGTTACCTCGTGGCAATGACGTCGTGTGGGTTGTTGTGGACAGACTCACGAAGGTAGCTCACTTCTTGCCGATCAAGGAGACCTTCGGTGTTGACGAGCTCGGAAGGTTGTATATCCGAGAGATCATATGCCTTTATGGGGTCCCTTGTTCTATCGTTTCAGATAGCAACGCCCGCTTTACATCTCATTTCTGGCAAAGTTTTTAGAGGGCACTGGGTACACAGGTACTTCTGAGCACAACATACCACCCTCAGATAGATGGTTAGTTAGAGAAAATGATACAGGTGCTAGAGGACATGTTGCGTTCATGCGTCCTAGACTTTGGGGGATCTTGGGAGAAGCATATACCCTTACTCGAGTTTTCCTATAACAATAGCTTTCAGGAGACTATTGAGATGGCACCATACGAGGCTTTATATGGTAGGCCATGCCGATCACCCTTGTGCTAGTTAGAGATAGGTGAGGCAGCTTTACTAGGACCATGTCTCATACAAGAGACTTCTGAGCAGGTCCGATTGATTCAGAAGAAGATGGCTATTGCACAGTCTCTTCATAAATCATATGCTGATCACCGCAGATGACCTTTGGAGTTCGTGGTCGGGGATCAAGTTTTTCTATGTGTTTCACCGAGGCTGGGACACAAGCAGATCAGGAGACAGGGTAAACTTTCACCGCAGTATGTGGGGCCATTTGAGATTCTAGAGAGTTGGGTTGGTTGCCTATCGGTTGCGGTTACCGTAGCGATACCAAGCCATGCACAACATCTTCCACGTATCTCAGTTGTGTCGCTATCATTCGGACCTGTCTCACATCTTTCAGCCCGAGGAGGTTAAGCTTCAGATGGATGCGTCCTTTGAGGAGAATCTGATTCGTATCGTTGATAAGAGAACGAAGGTTCTCCGGGGACGGACAGTTCCTCTCATACGGGTGCTATGGCAGCATGGCCGAGTGCAGGACGAAACCTGGGAGTGGGAAACCGATGTATGTGCTTAGTGGCTGGAGTTGTTCACAGTTATATCTTCACCACCATTGGAAGGGAAATTCAGGGAAGAATTGCTATAAGGGGGGAAGTTTGTAAGAACCCGGTTCTTATTTTCTCTTTTCCTTAAGTGATTTTGAGAAAATATGGAAAATGGGAAAAATCATGAATTTTGGAAAGTACACGCCGTGTACTTTGTCCACACACCGTGTACTTTTGGCCGTGTGGGATGGGTACATGGGGAGTATGGCCATGCCGGGGATTAAGGGTGTAGAAACCGACTACACGCCGTGTAGTGGTCCTTTACATGCCGTGTAGTCAGTCAGAAGGCCAAAACAGTAAGGAGGTGGAGCAGCCGCCAGCTGGACGACAGTACATGCCATGAAGTTGGGAGTGCGTGTTGTGTACTCATGTCGACAAATGAACAGTGTGGTGGTGCCACCAAAGGAATAGTTAAATTAAGGAAGTACACGTCGTGTACTTGGAAGTACACTCCGTGTACTTTGTTTTTTTTTTGCTTAAAATTGGAAGTAGTCTCCCCTCTTCACAGGGAAGGCTTAGAACGGGAAGAGAGCTCAGGAGAGGACAACCAAACCTTCGGGGATCCGCCGGGCGCACGTCTGGAATCCGATTCCTCTTCGGATGATCTCGTTGGAACCGCACGGGTAAGCCCTCTCTTCTCCTGGTGTGGTTCATACCAATTATTTCCCCAACGGAAGTTATTTACGTTTGATCGGGTTTATTTCTTCGTCAGATCTACATCGTTCTTGGGCGTTTTTGGAACCGATGTTCGAGTATAGCGCTCGTTGGCATATAAGGTAGGTGGCTTGGTGTTTAGTTTTCCAACTACCGTGTGTTTTGTGCGTTTTCATGCCACGAACCCATGTTGGGGTATCGTATGGCTGAGGCCATGGCTATTTTAATTACCTAGAACTTTATAGGTAATTGAATAAATTGTAAAACTGTTGTTTGGGATTGTTTCTTGGATCTGGAACCACCCCGGGGGTGTGTTCCACTGTTTATCCATTTGGCTAGGATACCCGAGGGTATGCCTTTAAATTATTAATTTTAGAATTAACATGAGATAAATTTCTTGTTTACTGCTTGTTTACATGTTGGGCATGGCCCAATTACTTGTTTAGCCTGAGGGCGTTGATGTGATTAGCCTATGGGAACTGCACTTTTTAGCCTGAGGGCAGTAGTTATTTTCACCTGAGGGAAACCTTTTGTGCCTGAGGGCTTGACTTCTGTGCCTGAGAGCGACACTTCCTACGACTGAGGGAAATTTCTGTTATGCCAGAGGGTTATACCTGCGGGTTGGATTCTGCTTACCTGAGGGTAAGGTTTTGCTTGTTTGAGGACGTGGACAGTTTACTGAGAAATGCACTGTGGTGATTTCTAATATTTAATGTATTAAATAAATAATAAAATGGAAATTTAATTGCTAAGATAGTTAATTTTCAGTACTGCTTACTTTATTGCATTTTATTATTGCACATTATTGTTGCATGCTTACATGCAGTTGGGCACACGCCTTTGGTGGATGCCTACTGAGATATATTTCTCACACCCTATTTGGGTCATGTTTTTCAGCCCAAACAGATTACGTTTCTGCAGGTGTAGATAGGGGCAAGAGTCCCTATACAGGTACTTGACTGTTGCTGAGGAGTAGGAAGGCTTGGGACCGATCCTAGGCTCGCGATGCTGCTGCCATCTGTTTTTCTTGTTCTGCTGGACTCTATTTTTTGTTGTATAGTATTGATGTATAACATGTTCTGGCTATTTTTTTAGAACTTGAGACATGTTGCATCATGATTTATATACAATTGTTTATATCTACTGCAGTTATTTATTTTTAGTTGTGTATGGTTTATTGCTTCCACTTTCGTTGTATATTTTATTTGTATTCCGCTGCGCTACACTTTGACTGATGAGGGCATAGTTTCCCCACTATCAGACATGGGCCCTCGCTGTTAGTTGGCAGCCTCTGGCATTTTGGGAAATGCGCTTGAAGTCACGTGGTGAACCGGGTTCGGGGCACCCGTTCCGTGGCATTCGGAACCGGGACGTTACAATATATATATATATATATATATATATATATATATATATGTTAGTGATTTTTTATACACTAACACACACACAAATATATTACGCAATATATTGAAACACATACACCTAATATTTATATAATTTATTGAAATTTTAGTATATTTTAGAATGTAATTATTAAATGATACTTTTAATATATATTATGTTTTAAAGCGGTCTATTTTTTTTAATATACAACAGTTAGGGTATTCATTTTTAATGTTTTTTTTATTTTATTTTTGAATTTGATCAGTTTTTTATTATTTATTTTTATTTATTTATTTACTATGTTTTAGTATTTTCAATGTGTATTTATCCAAGTAAATATATATATATATATATTTAATTATTTAATAAATTATATTTAATTAATTAAACTTATTCATTTTTTCAATATTCTTAAAGTGTAGTAATTTTGAATTATTCAATTTCACTCTTTTTTAAAATGCATATATTTAAGATTATATATCAATTAATAATGTTAAAAATATATTTGTAAATAAATATTTATAAGTAAAGAAATCTATAAATATATATTTAATATATTACTAATTATTATAAATAAGTAATTATAATAAATAAATAATTTTTTTAATAAGTATTTATATAATTATAAATAAATAATTATATATATTTAAATATGTATAAAATTATAATAAAGTTATTTAAAAAATTATTGTTACAAAACTTTTAACAGCACTTTTGTATTTCTAATAAAGATCATTCTTTATCAACGCTAAAAACGCATTATTAAAAGACATTTCATCAGCGCTAAAATGTTAGTGCTAATAAATATGTCTTTTATCCGTTCCTTTTTAGTGCTGATAAAGTTCTATATTTATTAGTGCTAAAAAAGTGCTGATAAATACTCCCTTTTTCAATGTTTATAAATTTAACTTGGATTAAAGGGATCTTTATTAGCGCTTTTATGAAAGCACTGTAAAAAGTATCCTTGATATATTTATAAAAAACCCTGACCATGACTCAGTCACTCGCAATTCTAAAGCTCTCATGGAAATCATCTACTTCCAGTGTGAAAACCTCTATGTTCTCTTAAATTAATCAAGTCCAGAATCCATTTTATGTTATTTCCTACTCTTCCCCTATCATTGTTTGATGTTTTTTCTTCCACTTTTTTTTATTTTTTTACTATTATTAAACATGAAGAACCTTGTATCTCTTCTCATCACTACTGAAAGATAACGAGTGTGGTTCAATTTCTTCTTCCCCTTTCATATGTATTTGAGTGTCCATCCAATTTAACCCTAGAGAAACACATCTATGTTTTACTGTACTCTCGACATTAACAAGTATACCTCTCACCCCCCTTAATTTTCTCTTCATTTGAATAATATAGGGTTCCAAAATCAAGGTAGTTTCTCAAATTTAATTCGTCTTATATACTAGATTATAGATTCTAATGGATTAGTTATGAGGGTTTTTAAGGATTAGTGGATACTAATTTGTGTCCCTCCTTTATGGGTGATTAACATATAGGGACCAAGGTAAGTGTAAAAATCCTTAAAACATATTTTTTGGATTTTGTTTATTTATGTAAATTGTTAAACTCTAAAATGGGTTATTTAGATTTATGATTTTTATGAATAATTTTTTATTGAATTTTAAAAAAATATAGAATTAATTAGTCATTTTCCATAGATTATTTTAGTGATGTAGGTTGTGAGAGTTTTGTTTTTTTAATTAATTCAAGATTATTATTAAACTTTAACCAATCATGGCATATTATTAAAGTTTCATCATAGAATATGATTGAGTTTCTGGGATACCACTCTCTAATATTATATTTTACAATAGATAATATCATTATTAGTCATAATGTAGTAATTTCTTAGAGTTAATTATAGATCTACTTAAAGCTATGTGGTATAATTTATAATGACAGGAAGTATCTATGGTTCCTCTTTATGATTTTATGGTAATATATCATAATAATTAATTTAGGATTTCATTTAATAGATTCATTTAACTTATAAGAGAGAGAGAAAATCTAGATCAATATTGAGAATAAGTTGAAAAATTCACCCATTAAAGGGATGGATGTTATTGGAGGGCTCTAATGGTGGAATAAAAAAATATCCAAAATTGGAAGGTGATGAATCCTTGAGTAGAAAAAAGTAATTTCCAATGTATGTGTGGTGATATTAATTTATGAAATACCATTAGAGTGAAGGTATTCCAATTCATCTTCAATTGAGGAAACTTTTTGAGTGATTCCATTAGTGTAGGTTCCCATGACACTTTAATCCTTAGAAGTTTGATTGTATTTCATCTCTTGGTGATGGATTGTACTCCCTTTTTCAAACTAGCATTCCTCCCGTCATTGTGGTTCCAAAGTTCATTGATGAAATACCTCATGAATAGTGATAGCAGGAAGGCTAGTTTGAAAGATGGAATGAGTAGCCTAAAATACATCATCAAGAGATGGAAGACCATCAAGTGTTTGAGGATGGATTCAATAAAGGTAGTGAAGGTTAGTTGTACTATAGTATTGAAGTATTATATCTTAGTTGAAGACAATAAAAATTTTCATGAAAGATGGATGCAATTGTGGACTTTTATGCATGGAGTGTATTGTGTTGTTGTTATTCAAAAGAAATTAAATGTTTGACTACTCGTGCAGATAATTTCTTTTGAACATGATAACGTTTCCAATCCAGAGAAAGAAAAAATAGTTGATGATGAAACTATGGAATTATTAGGGGATAAAAAACATGTTGGTGAAAAAAATAAGAATGACATAACATCACAGTTTTGAATAAAATTATTAAGGAAAAAATTCATCGTATAAAATTTAAGGTTGGCTGGAATCAACATGGCCAACCTATTAACCCCAACAAGTCAACATTCATCATTTATCTTGGGGTTACAATGAGGTTGAATGTGTCAATTTATATTTACTCATGGCACCACATCCAACCTGTAATGAAGGAAATCCTTTGGAAAGATATAACGGTAATGTTACATTACAGTTTCTCTATTTTACCAAAAAATTATATAATGAAACATTTATTTATTTTTCATTATTCTATGATGACTTAGTTTATTTTATAAGGTTACTATAATAAATTTTTCTTAATCCCTACTATAAAATCCCATAGAGGATTCCAGATTCTTCTGAAAAAGTTACATATTAGGGATGCTGATGTGAAAATAAATTCCCACCCACCAATTTGTTATGCACACATTATAAAGTAATAAACATGGACTGCTTTCATAAATCTTTGCAATGAGAAATAAATTCAGGTGAATTGCAGTCTATAATATATTATTTTACATTATTTATTTTATCCAACTTGATTCAAAATATTTAATTTATAAAATAGAAAAAGAGTGATGAAAATAAATAGAATGCATCAAAACCACCATTCCTCTATCACAATGGAAGGATGGGGTATGCTTCATTAAAGAAGAAATTGGTATGTATTTTAAATCAACAATAGAAGTTTAATTACGTGACATGAAAAAACATATGTTTCTTTGTTTATATGTATATTTATGGATCAAAATTTGAAACCACTTTCATCCCATGTCATGTGCTATGGAAGGAGGCTTGTGTAAATAAGAATGGTATATTAGTTGATGAAAACACAAAATCAATATGGGAATCATGTGTAAGTATGACATAATTGTAATTATTTATGATTTATAACAATATTACATAAAATAAATATGTTTATATTTTTTATTTGGTTTAGACACAATAATCAGAAACATCCATACCAGAAGAAAAGTGACTTTTAGTAGCTTTGAAGTGGCTTGAACAATATTGTTGTGTTAGAGGATTAGGTTTTGGAGTCTCTCCTTGAACATATTTTGAGAATATAAAACCACATGAAGATACATATAATATAATGAGATGAATTTAGACATAAATAGACTCATTGTAATATATTATTTTGCAGTCGGTTTTCGAAGACCAATGTATGAGAACAGATCAAAGAAAAATGGAGGTGGATCAAGGATCCACACATGATCAAAATGATCCCACTAGATTTGAGGCTAGTAATTCCCCCCAAACCTTACTATGAGTAATCAATTTTTTAATTACCCTATCTCCAAAATATGAGTCAAACAACTACTAATACATGTATATTACTAAAATTATGTAGGGTGTTGTTACATGTGATTTTTATCTGTCAACACCCATGTATTGTCGTGTTGTGAGGGGTAAAATGTATAATATCTTGGGAGATAATATACACAATAAAACCCACCCAAAAGATCACATGAGAGTGGGGATTGAGGTAGCTTATGAGTTGACTACTGAGTTTCCTATTCAACTTGATGATCCAGATATTAGAACGGTCAAGATGTTATTGAATCTTTCATAGCATGGCCATATAATCTCATAAAGATACTTTAGGTACATATTTAACAAATTTTTTCATATAAAAAACATGTAGCAGTTGATGATAAAAGGTCTGAAGTGAGGTATGATATTATAGATGGATTAAGTGGAAGAGAAATTAATGGTCGAATCAAGAAGACATACTGAATTGGTAAAGTAAACAAAATGAACTTCTGAGATTAAATTCTCTCCTCCAGTTCTACAGAAACATTTATTAACATTACAACTTCATACAGAGACCACATTTAAGGATAAAACTATGTCTTATATTAAATATTAATAAAAAATATTTGGATTTTTCATTATGGACAGAATTGGTGTTGAGACTCTAAATGAGATTCTCAAGCATGAATGGCTAGGCATCTCAGTTTTGAATACACACATAAGGTAAATTTTCATAATACATCTATACAAATAGTTAGATAAATATATTTATTAAAGTTAATAACTATTCATATTTTGTATAGGGATTTATATTAAAACTATATAAAATGGAAGATCGCCCAAAGCACGATTTAGATTCATTAATCCCAGAATCATTTCTAAAATAGAAATTAATTTGGATAAGTAAGAAATAGATAACAAAATAGATGAGTTACTCCAATAGTTTAATATAAAATTATCAGAAAAATGACTCGTTTTGATGTCTGGAATGAAAGGTTAAAACTCTACAATCTAATCACATCTAATATATTCTTAATTTTTTCATTACTTAAATGTTTTTTTGTTTTTTTAGGAAGCACTGGATGCTGATAGCAGTCAACATAGACACCCCAACTATTTATATTTTGGATTAAATGCATGGACTTCCAACCAACTGACCACACATGATGTGTATTGTGAATATGTAATAAACTACCATCAATATTTTAGAGATAAACTTTGAATTATATGTCCAGTCTATCCTTTAAGGATAATTTTGTTATGATAGGGTGGCCTCTAAATATAGGTTAAATCATGGCATGTGTTCGACATCTAATTATCAAAATCTTGTTGATTAATTCAAATGAAAAAAATAAGGTATATATTGAAAGATTTAACTATAAAAACATTTCAAAAAAATTCTTATTTTGGTCAATGTTTCTACAGTGTTCAAAAAAGATAATGAAATCGATTGTGGATATTATGTTTGAAAATTTATGAGAGAAATCATACAGCATGAAAACACCAACATCCCCCTACAAGTAATTTCCAAATGTAATTACAATTTCATTATATATATTTCATAATCATTTTTTTGTTTATATTTTCTCAGTACTATCAAGATTTCTGATAAAATAGTTATTAAAAATAAGAAATCAATTTGTTTATATATGACTGGGTAGTGTAATTTTTGTGAGAATTTTTTAGAACAACAAATTTAGGTTATTTCATGCTATGTTTTTGATCAAGTATGAGTTATGAACATCGAAAAATATTTGGGGTGTGAAGAATTAGTGTCATAATACTTATATATTATTCCTTATCTCTTTCTCAAGGATAAGATTAATATATGAAATCAATTTGTTTAGAATTTTTGACGTATGAACAATAAAATTTTAGGAAAACATGGAGGCAGAGGTGGAGGTGGAGGTGAAGTCAAAGGCGGAGGTGAAGGTGGAGGAAAAGTTGGACTCAAAGACCAACATGGTGGATGTGGCATAGCTGGAGACTGATGTGGAGATAGAGGAGGAGGAGGATAAGAAGAAAAATCTAACAAAAAATAAATGTTTTGGTAAATGAATTAGAATAAGTATCATACCCTGATTTTGTTTGAGAACAAGTTTTTTAAACTGTAAACAACACATGTCAATTTAAATAAGATCCATTGTGCATCTTTCCTGTTTAAAATGGAATTTTAGTAAAAACACATGTGGCATACTCAAAACTAAGAAAACTCATTCCAATTGTTTTTATACATTAGGTAAACTATCCATCAGTCATTTTGGATGGGTATCATTCATCAGCACCTCAATATGACGTACAGTGTGACCGGTATGACTCTAAGTGTGTCTTTTTATCCAAAAATGAGATTAATTTTAGTCAAAAAACAACTAACATACTCAAAACCAATAAAAAAAATTCATATTGTTTTGATTATTTATGAAAACAATCCATGATTAATTTTGTATGTGTAGCATCCAGCCATACCTCAATCTGATGCACAGTGTGACTGGTATGACTCTAAGTGTGTCTTTTTTATTCAAAACTGGCATTAATGTTAAAAAAACAACTGACATACTCAAAAACAATAAAATGCATAAAAATTGTTTTTTTTACTTTAGTGAAATGATCCATGAATCATTTTTGACATCTAGTGATCAGAATCACCTCAATCTGATGCACGGTGTGTCCTATATGACTCCAAGTGCACCTTTTTATTCAAAACTAACATTAATTTTAATCACAAAAACAACTGACATACTCAAAACTGAGAAAAATATTTCTGATTGTTTTCATGCTTTATTAAAATTATACATGGGTAATCTGGGATGTGTTTTATTTATACACACCTCAATATGACACACGGTGTGACCAGTATGACTCCAAGTACCTCTTTTTATTCCGAACTAACATTAATTTTAATAAAAAACAATTGACATACTCAAAACTAAGAAAATGCATTTTCATTATTTTTAAACTTTATGAAAATGATACATGAGTCATTTGGGACAATTATCATTCATCCTCACCTCAATCTAATGCATGGTGTGATTTGTATGACTCCAAGTGTACATTTTTTATTCAAAAATGGAATTAATGTTAATAAAAAAACTAACATACTCAAAACTAAGAAAACACATTCATATTGTTTTATTACTTTAATAAAATTATCTATACATAATATTTGACAAGTAGGGATCATCATTATCTCAATCTGATGCATGGTGTGACCAGTATAACTCCAAGTGTGTCTTTTTTTTTCAAAACTAGCATTAATTTAAATCAAAAAACAACTGACCTACTCAGAAATGATAAAAAACATTCTGATTGTTTTGATACTTTAGTAAAATGATTCATGAGTCATTTGGGATGTTTGAAATTTATCCACACCTCAATCAGATGCATGGTGTGATCGTTATGACTCCAAGTACTTCTTTTTATTCAAAACTGACAATAATTTTAATCAAAAAAACAACTAACATACTCGAAACCGAGAAAATTCATTCAGGTTGTTTTGGTACTTTATAGAAATGATCCATGAGTAATTTTAGATTTTTATCATTCATCTTTACCTCAATCTGATTCATGGTGTGATCAGTATGACTCAAAGAGCATCTTTTTTATTCAAAACTCACATTAATGATAATCAAAAAACAAATAATATACTCAAAATTGAGAAAATTCATTAATATTGTTTTGGTAATTTTTTAATATGATCCATACATCATTTTTGATGTATAAGGATTATCTTAACCTCAATATGATGCACGGTGTGACTGGTATGACTCGAAGTTCATCTTTTTATTCAAAACTGACATTTAATTTAATCAAAAAAACAAATCACATACTCAAAAACTGAGAAAAATAATTCCCATTATTTTAATACATTATTAAAAAAATTCATGAGTCATTTGGGATTTTTTTTCATTTATAAACACCTTGATCTAACACACGGTGTGACCGGTATGTCTCCAAGTGCATCTTTTTATTAAAAATGGACATTAATTTTAATCAAAAAAACAACTACCATACTCAAAACTGAGAAAACTCATTAATATTGTTTTGGAAATTTAATAAAATGTTCCATGAGTCATTTGATATGTTTATCATTCATTTTCACATCAATATTATGCACGGTGTGATAATTATGACTCCAAGTGCATCTTTTTTATTCAAAACTGACATTAATGTCAATCAAAAAACAACTGACATACTCAAAACTGAGAAAACACATTCAGATATTTTTTTTTAATTTTGTAAAACGATCCATATTTTATTTTTTACATGTAGGGATCATCTTGACCTCAATATGATGCACAGTGTGACTGGTATGACTCAAAGTGCGCCTTTTTATTCAAATCTAACATTAATTTTAATAAAAAAACAGCTAACATACTCAAAACTAATAAAATTCATTCTGATTGTTTTCATACTTTAGGAAAACAATACATGAGTCATTTGATATGTGTATCATTCAATCTCACCTCAATATGATGCATGGTGTGATCGATATGGCTCTAAGTGTGTCTTTTTTATTCAAAAATGACATTAATGTTAATAAAAAACTGATATAATAAAAACTGAGAAAACACATTCATATTGTTTTGTTACTTTATGAAAATGATCCATACATCATTTTTGACATGTATGGGTCAACTGAACCTCAATCTGACACACAGTGTGACCGGTATGACTCCAAGTGGGTCTTTTTATTCAAAACTCACACTAATTTCAATCAAAAAAATAGTTGAAATATTGAAAACTAAAAAAACTCATCTCGATTGTTTTGATACTTTATGAAAATTATTAATGATTCATTTGGGATGTATATTGTTCAAAAAAACCTCAATCTGATGCATGGTGTGATTGGTATGACTCCAAGTGTGTCTCTTTTATTTCAAAACTGGCATTCATTTTAATCAAAAAAAACTAACATACTCCAAACCAAGAAACATCAATAATATTATTTTGGTACTTTAAGAAATACATCATTTGTTACATGTAAGGATCATCCACACCTTAATATGATGCATGGTGTGACCGGTATTACTCAAAGTGCATCTTTTTATTCAAAACTAACATTAATTCTAATTAAAAAAACAACTGACGTACTCAAAACCAAGAAATTTTTTTTTGATTGTATTGATAAATTGGGACAATGATCCATGAGTCATTTGGGACGTGTATTATTCAGTTGTACCTCAATCCAACACACAGTGTGATCGATATGACTCCAAGTTCTTCTCTTTTATTCAAAACTGAAATTAATGTTAATCAAAAAAACAACTCACAAACTCAAAATCAAGAAAACACATTCATATTTTTTTGGTACTTTAATACAACGATCCATATATCATTTTTTAGGTGTAGGGATCCACCTCACCGCAATATGATGCACGATATGACTGGTATGACTCCAAATGAATCTTCTTTATTCAAAATTGACATTCATTTTAATGAAAAAAAAACAACTGACATACTCTATAATAGGGATTTCCTTTTCTTTTATTTGTGTTCTAAATTTTATTTCATTTAAATTCAGTATTTTTATCTTATGTTGGTAATTTTTTTACAGTTTCTAGTGATTAAGTGTGCTACTGCATCACACTACAGTTTTCACCATTATCAGTGCAATTAACTACACTGATAAATCTATCTTTTATGAGCGCTTTTATAAGTGCTAATAAAAGTAAACCTTTATTGGTGCTTATAAATGAGTTGATAAATTCAATCTATATCAATGCATTAACAAGTGATGATAAATCATACTTTTATCAGTGCTGATAAATCTTACTTTTATCAGTGGTTTTTAAAGCGCTGATAAAGGTTCTATTTATCAATGCTAAATTAAAGTGCTAATAAATGGAGTCTTTTATCAGTGCTTTGAAGCGTGATAATAAATAATACCTTTATTAGAACTTTTATATGCACTTCTAAATCTCCCCTTTATCATCATTTTTTAGTGCTGATAAAATTAATGGACTTTTAACCACACTAAGGTCATCAGTGCTTCTCTATCACGGATAAAATACAATTCTATCACTTTTAAAAGCATGTTTTGTAGTATTGTATGTACTTATTCAATGATTTATTAGATCCATTTTCCACTTCATCTTGAAATTTTTTCATTAAGTAATGTTTCCTTGGTCAATTACCTATGGGTTTAGTATGGATTCACTTTCTATGTATAGGATTGTGATCCCCAATGAAGAAATTTAGTCTTGTATATAGTTTGGAATCCCTCCATGAGGCCCGAAGTGAGATCCTTTATCATCATCTTTTCCCTAGGTGGGGTTCTTGGTATCTTCATGAACAACACTATGTGGATGTTGATCCCCTACATAGTGAGTTAATCCAGACTGGGTTGTTGGTATACCCCATGGCTCTGGGTGTGATTCCTATCTATCTATCAATCCCTTCATACTTCTACCCTACAATTATTTTAGTGATACCCAATGAGCATGGAATCTCAGATAGACACCATCACCTTTATATGTCTCATGGAGTGGGTTCTCCTGGATGAGTGTTATATGGAACCTTCAAGAAGTAATCCTAGATTTTCTTTTATGGTTATCACCTTACCTTGATAATTTGTGTCTATTATGAGTATATTAGGATATTCTTATAATGTATGTTATTTTCATATCCCTATGATGAAATAACTATTATCCTTGATGTTATATGCTTAGTGATTTCTTGTTTTCATTCTAGGTATTGTTATACTCACCCCTGTATGGGATTTTCCTATAGGTTTCATGTCTTTTGTAGATGAACATCATTTTGATAGAGTCCTAGAGAGACTAGGATGATGTGGAACTTAGTGATCTAGACATATCAGGGTGAGATCTAGTTATTTCATTTACAACAGTCTCCTCCTACATTACAGGTTTTACTTCTCTTCAGTTTCTTTTCATGGTATTGTATTTATCCTCTTCATTCCAGTTCTTTGTTGTTATACTTTAATGGTTTTATTTTAGATGTATGCATGCATGAATATCAGTTGTTTTTTATTTCAATATTTATGGGTTTTTAGATTTGTGAATGTGTATAGGTATTTTAGGATAAGGTCTCCCATGTGTGTGATATTCCTACTCAGCACTAGTCGCTAGCCCTTAGCCTATTAGAGTCAATATTGGGGTAGTCTTGGTTTAGGATTCATTGGGATGGGGCGTGAGAATAAATTATTTAACCCATGGTATAGAAATTGGTTTCATAGAATCATCCTTAAATCATCATTATCATAAGTCATCCAAAAAATGAAAGTGTATGGTATCATTGGATAATATCCCTATTAAATCATAAATAAAATCAAAATATGTTATCATATGTCACACCCTAACCATGGATACTTATTTATTTTATTCTTTTCTTGATCTTGAATCTTTTTTATAAGGTTCAGGCTAATCCTTGGTTAAAATTTTTAAAATTTTGGAAGTCCGGGTGAATTTTTAACCTCTGCACTAGTAGTGAAAAGTTATTGGAAACCCTGCAGCCCATCCTAGAAAATCGTACAAAAGGTCCTGGAGTTGGACATAAGCTATCACATGGTTTTCGCACGTTCATTCAAACCATATGGTTTGTTCATGCGGTCGGTCCCCCTCTTATCAGAAACTACTGCATGGTTCGAGCACGGTCATCAAACTGTGTGGGTTGGTTGTGCATTTGGTTACAACTTGAGTAGTGTCTACTGCATAGTTGTCACATGGTTTGGTAAATCGTGCATCCAAATCGTGTGATTGGAATAGATCTTTAAAATAATAAAAACTCAATTCTAACATGTCCCCTTTTACCCTAAATTGGATCCCATCATATTGGATCATTTTGGGCACATGAAGGGATCCCCTAGCCCCTTCTCCTTGGCTAAACTTCTTCCATGGATCTATCCTTGAATTCTTAATGTGAGTTTCTTAGTGTTTTGGTCACTTTTTCCCCTCTTCTCCTTCTCCTCTCTCCATTTCTTGGTTTCTCTTTGGTATTCCCTATCTTAGTCGAACCCTAGATGTTAGGGTTGATGTGTAGTATGGTTTTCTTGATTTTTAGTGTGTGCGGTTTGATCTCAGGTGTGTATTCTTCTTCCTTTGAGAGTTCATCCATGTCATCACCCCATTAAGGTAGGTGTCTCTATTAATTTCCTTTCAGGTGCATTCTTTTTATCATTGGGTTACTTAAAAAAATTTCTATACATGATTTAAATACTTATGGTGCCTTTGTTTAACTTATTATGGTGTTTTGGCATTGGTATAATTTGTTAACAATTGGGTTTCAAAGAGATTCTTGAAATATCCCTAAGTACATGTACATGTAGGTTGTTTGTTGAAAAGACATGTGTTATTTAAAAATGAAATTGAGTGTTTTGTGAAGTGTATATATATATTTATGTTATAATAATATTTTTGGATTGTGAGTGTGGAATTGTGTGCGTGAATTGGTAATTTTGAGGGATGACATTCATTTATGTCCTATTGTATTTATTGGAAAATATTTAGTGTTTATTTAAAAAAAATGTTGGAGAAATTTCATGGATACTTGTGGTTTTCCATTGGATGTGGTCATATCCATGTGTTCTTGGGATGCACATATGGATGGTCACACAAATGATAATGTCCTTGTTTGACTTAAAAACCTGGATTTCAAAACAATTACCATCTCTTCCTCCTTATTTTATTTATTTAAACTCTTAATACTTTACAAATAGTTCCTAGATTTCCACATTACATGAAAGTGGTATTAGGATTTTATTGGATGTTATGGATCTTATGGCGCTTTGGGAAATGATGGGTTTCTAAATGGAATGAAAGACTGGTTTTCACCCTTATGTGTATTGTGTGCTTTCAATATGGTTTCTAAATGGGATGGGAAATGGGTTTGAACTTGAAAGTTAAAGGCACGTTTGGCCTTGTACATTTAAGAGTGGTGTTTTTGTTGACTTTGTAAAATAATTTGGAAACAGATTTGTAAATTTATTTTGGTTTTAGAAGTGTTAGGATCATTTGGCACTTAATATGCATTGGGAGTTTTGTTTTAAACTTGTATGATGTGAAGTAAATCATCGTTTTTAAAATGTTTTGTGAAATATTTTTGAAAGCTTGTGTGACATGATGTCCTATTTGGAACTTGTAAATGATTTATTTTATGATGCAAACACCAATTTGGGATTTCTCTATATGGGTTATCATATAGGCGGTGTCTGTGTTTTGGGTAGGCTAGTGCGGTGGCAGCAGGTAAGGTGAGTCACTCATGTGAGGGCCTAATACTAACTTAGTATACTTTTACCATGGGTTTTATGATTGTATTTTAGAGGGTCGAGTGATGGTTGCTGATCAACTCATATTAGATGGTTTTATACCCCCTGGATTTGCTGAGGGTCAAGTATGATGTGCCACTGGATTGGTCAGTTTAGGGTGGCTAGTTGGTTATTTTCTAGAGAGATTAACTATACACCGACATGTGGTACCGAACCAAGTACGTCTAGGGATCTCTCTAAGGATGTTTATGAAATTCCCATGGTCACTAAAACGTTTGTGATTATTTATTTTCTATTATATTCACATATCACACTACTTATTTATTTTCATCACAACTTGGTATTGATTTTTTAAGCATATGTCTTTGGATTTGGTTTCTAAAATGATGGATTCATTAAAAATAAAAAGGGTTTCATGTAATATTTCTTTAAAAGTAAAATTTTTATTATTTATTGAAATGTGAAAACCCCTATTTGTATATTTTTATTTAAAACTAGTGTTACTGGATTGTTTTTAGGAATGGAAACATATGGATTCCTTATGGGTTTTCTACTGAGCTGTTTAGCTCACTCCCTGCATGTAACTTTCAATATTGTTAGACATAAGTTTTTTTGTAGGTTCAGGTTCTTGGTTAATGTTCCCATTGTTGGAGTGGGTTGGTTGGTGGATGATAGTGACATTGAGGTATCTTTTAGATCATATTGGTATCAGGTTGGTCTTTTTTTCATGTTAATCTCGTTTTACCTTATAACTGAATTAATTTGTTTATTTATTTCAGATTCATTTTTTGGTTTCTGAATTATCTTCTTGTTTATTTTATTTATTCAATCATGGTTATTCTTTGGGCTGAAATCATTCTCACTTGGATTTTATTTGATTCCTGACACTAGTTTCCAGCTCATGTGGATTGGGAATACCCTTCGGGTTATGTATTAGATCGGGTTAAGTGTCAGGTCTGATGGTACCTCATCCTGGTTCATAAAAAAATGGTATCAGAGTATGTAATTGTTATTTGGGGTGTTGGGTAGTTAGACATTAGAATGTCAAGACTCGTAAGGTAGGTGCTGGAAGTGCATTGTGAACTCTTGCTCGTTCTGATCCTTGAGTTACCAGGGGTATTCTAGGATTTGATTCTTTCATCTTTTTTTAGATTGAGGGATGACAATGCTTGTGAGACGGTGTTATGTCATGATCTCGCATGGATTAGTGACCATGTGGAGTTCAAGTGCATGGTTAAATATCCTCCTAGTTGTTGAGGCTTACTTGGGGTATGGCCCACAACCATATCATCGGGTTAAGCATAACTAATAGATCCTCATTTAGGTGGATGGCATGAGTTGTGTCTTGTTTCAGTATCGGTTGATCTGAGTAATCTTTTAAAAAGAAAATATCTTTTGAAATGGAAATGATTTCTTTCAAATGGTATTAGAATAGAAAAAAAGTGATTTAAATGAAAAAAATTGGACTGAAAAGTTTGGTGAATTCTTGAGTTTTTATAATGAAATGGTAATTGTAACCCTCGGTGTTCCTTATGAACATTTTAACATGTGGGAGGATGTGTAGATAGTGTGTGTAGGAACGTGCCAAAGGAAACCGATGAATAGATTTGTGATATTTCATGGGATTCCATGGGTGTTTATCTGAGATCAAAGGATTTCCCTTAATTTTTTCCAAAGTGATTTTGAAAGGGGAAAATAATTCATGAAATTGGTTTTTGTTTTACAATGAGGGTTTTGTTTTATGAAAATTCAATTTCGTGTTTGGAAATTATCTTTCAAATGAGGTGGTTTTGAAAATTGATAAGGAAAATGGATTCTTTAAAAGAGTACTTTTGGTTTTTTTTGTATGTGTTTGGTTTTTGAATCTTTGTTTTGGCACAAGAAGTAATATTTTATTATGAATTGGATTGATGATGGTTTGTAATTTTTGTTCTCTATGTTATTCAGAATATGCCATCCAAAAAAGTCCCCAAAATTTCTAATGATTCATTCCCATTTTATAGTTCTTCTCGAATGTTGCCTATCCTTCAAGGTGATTGAGGTCTGTTAAAAGAAGTTGAGTGGATTGAGGAATTTGAGTGCATCTTCATATCTTTGGGAACTCCTGAAACAATTAGAGTTTTTGTTATTCTATTTTTGTTTGAAGGTACAACTTTGGATGAATGGGATATGTTTTCTCTACCATTGATGCAAGTTGGGATGATGTGGGAAGTGTTTAAGTCCATCTTAGTCCATTGATTTATACCTAAGTAGTTGAAGACAAAGAAAAGGGAAGAGCTTGTGAATATCATGCAAGGCCAATGGACGGTGAAGGCCTATGTTGACCATTTCAAGGAGCTAGTTTCCTTTTCTACAGAGGTGGAATCATAGGATTGTTTAAGGATTATCTTTTCATTGGGGGTCTTTTTCTAGAAATCAAGGATGAAATCTTCTCCTCAAAGGATCTTTATTTCAATAAGTTGGTGGATGAAATATTCTTAGCTGAGTTGGTTTTCAAGGTGCTGATAGTTGACAATCTAGTGTATCATGTTGTTCATTAAGGTTCCCCATCTTGTGATGAGTGCATGCTAGTAGAACCTATCTCTAAGGATTCTCCTTCTTTGGTTTTGGAATCCAATTCGTTAGGATGTTCTCTTGTGTGCCACCAGGGTGGTTGGTTCAGGTATTCGAAGTCATCTTGTCTCATCCCACTGAATAACTTCTATCATTGTGGCTATTTGGGTCATCTGGAGAAGTTTTGTAGGAAATTTTACTTGAAGAAGACATTGTGATCAGAGGATGTCAATGCATGACTATGAAGTAGAAGATGATCCAGTCATTATGGCTCCATCCATGGGCCTCAGATGGAATCTCATGCATATTCAATAGTTTTTGGGGGTGTGTGAAACCTTGGTTCAATTTTTATTTTTCCATGTTGGGATGTAGACATTTAAAGTTTCCTTATTCTTGTTTTTTATGTTGTTGTGAGTACATATTTTTATTTTAAGAGTGTGATTAATTTATTCTATTGTGATCCAAGAATTTTTGCTTATCTGGATATGGATCTTTAAATTTATCATTCTTCATTGAATGTGCCTAAACCTTGTGTGGGTTGGTTGGGGTTTTAGGTTCTAGTTGCTCTTGTTTGGAAATTTTGAGCCTTGAATATTGTTGAACTATAGCTTATGCTCGGTTTCACTGTCTAATTCAAGTTATATCCATGGGATTTCCCCATGTTTTGGGGGTATAGAAAGTGGGGTCATTTTGAACTCCAGTGGTGGTGGTGTTTCGCTCATGCTAATGGAAGTTTGATGTGTTCGTGTTGGGAGTTCCCTAGTTCCTGGTTGCAAGGAGGGTGTCTTTTGGTTGGTGTGGAAAGGTTGAGTTAGTTTTTGGGGTCCTTGTTGGTCTGGTTTCCTTATAGTGGGTTTCTTATTTAATTATTGGTGGTTTTATTTAGGTTTTGAAGTTTTTATTCTAGCAGAGATCTTATGGAGAGGTAACCCACTCGTGTTATCCCCTCACTCTTATATTGTGGTTTCTTCTTGATTGGTTAGGTGTGACTTGTGGAGTGAATATTTTCCCCGAGGTTCACGGTTTCTCTCTGTTTTGATCGTACATGGATTCAATCTTTGGTTGTCTTTCATCTTGTTGACTTTCTGGGGGCATAAAGTGTCTGTGGTGAGGATAATTGTCACACTCCAACCTCAGATACTCCTTTATTTTATTCTTTTCTAAATATTGGATATTTTTTGTCGAGGTTTGGGATAATCCATGGTTACAAATTTTCAAATTTTGGAAGTATGGGTGAGTTATTCACCTGTACATGGGTAGTGCATATTTAGTGGAAAGTGTGCAGCCCATCCCAAGAAACGGTGTAGAATTTATTAGAGATGGACAAAATATACTACACGGTCTAAGCATGGTCAGTCAAACCATGTAGTCTAATCATGTGTTTGGTCCCCCTCTTAGGTAGAAGATACTGCATGGTTCAATCACAGTCGTTCAAACCATCTGGGTTGGTCGTGTGGTCGGTTTCTTATTGGTAAGTGGATACCGCATGATTGGCACATGGTTTAGTAAATTGTGTAGCCAAACTATGTGATCATCCCATATATTTAAAATAATAAAAACCCTATTCTACCCTCTCCCTTTTTTCCCTAAACTGGACTCCCTCCTCTTGGTAAATGTTTTGTGCACAAAGGGATCCCCCTAGCCACTACTCCTTGGATCCTCTTCTTCCATGGATCCACCCTTGAATTCCCAAGGTGAGTTTCTTAGGTTTTTGGCCCCTTTCCCCCTCTTCTCCTTCTCCTCTCTCTATTTCTTGGTTTCTATTTGTTAAGTCGTATCTTAGTTGAACCCAAGATGTTAGGGTTGATGTGTAGTTTGATTTTCATGATGTTTAGGGTGTGTGTTTTGATCTCTATGGTGTATTCTTACGACTATGATGGTTTCATCACATCTGCACCCCATTGAAGTAGGTGTCTCCAAGCTTTTCTTTTCTGATGCATTCTTGTTGATTCTTGGGTTCCTTAAATAAATTTATAAACATGATTCACATACTTATGGTTTCTTTTTAACTTATTGTGGTTTTTTTTCATTGTTATAATTTTTAAAAAATAGTTTTTCAAATAGATTCTTGAAATATGCCTAAGTACATTTACACTTGGGGTGTTTGTTGAAATGCCATGTGTTATTTAAAAATGAAATCGGGAATTTTGTGAGGTGTTTATCATTATTTAAATTATAATAATAATGATGGAGGGGGATGCGCCCATAAAGGGCACAACATTCTAGGGATTTCTCCTCATCGATGCCACTGTCTGCTCAGGTTATCGTGACAGCCATCCCTATTCTCAGAAAGTTCCAGCGGCTTCCTCTCTTGCAGTGGATTCGTGGACCCGGTCACTTACCCTTTTCATCGTTTCTTGCCTCGCCTCTCCCAATTTCTTCCTCACTGTATAGGGGTATCATGGTGGCACGGTGCTGGGCCGCGTCTGAGGTTCCAGATCTGACATTCTAAGGTCTCTGCCTTGCCTCCAGTGTGTGTGGTTGGTGGTTTGTTGCAGTCTCCGAGTCCGAACAGGATGGTGGTGATGGGATCTGGGTAGCAGGAGTCCTTCTGGAGATAGGATGATGTTCTTATGCTTTCCTTTTCTTTGGTAACTTCTGGTTTGTGATGAATTGGTTCATCCCGTGCGATAATTTCTTCTTCCTTTGTGATTTGTGGTGTTTTTCTGGATATTCGGCATTTGAGAACCTTGTTTCCTCATTGAAATTGTCACATTGTTTGCAAGTTGTTGTTTTTGTATATTTTTCTCTGATTTGGATAGTTGGACTATGCTGCCTTGATGTTGTATCTGCATTGGTGAATCTTTTGGAATGCTGGTGATGGTGGATTTCTACAGATTGTGGGATTTATGAAATGTTTTATGGAATGGAAGTTTATTTATATTTGGATTGCACTGAATGGTTGGCAAGGATGACAGTTCTTGAGAAATGCTGGACTGAAGGCAAGGTTTTGGATTTGGTGTTCCGTGGATTAAGTAACGCTACAACTATTTGTTTACAAGAGCCACTCCAGATGAGGTTCATGGAAAGGAGTTATCATTGTTTCATGGATTCGTGGAATCAGATGTTTGAGAGGGTATGGCTTCTACCATCAGTTTCAGGCCCATTATTTTCGTCACGGGACAGTTTGCTGGGTTGCGATGACACAATGGATGGTTTTTAATGTCTTTTTTTGCTGGGAGGAGCTGATCTCTTGGAGTGAGGGTCGTTCTTGATATTGAGTTTTGGTCTGCTGGGGCCTGTTTTTTATGTTAAATCTTGATGTCATGGATTTCCCCCCTTATTCCCTTAAAAGGGGGATTTATCAAATAAAATAAAAATGAAGGCTTTCGGGCTGTTGGAGGAGGTTGGATTGTGAGTGTTTCATTGTGTGTGTGAATTGGTAATATTAAGGCATGACGTTTTCCCTATTGTATTGATTGGAAAACATGTAATTCTTCATTAAAATTAGTTTAAGAGAAATTTCATGGATACTTGTGGTGTTCCATTGGATGTGGGAACATCCATGTGTGCTTGGAATGCACAAATGTATGGGCACAAAAATGATAATGGCTTTGTTTAACTTAAAACCCCATATTTCAAAACACTTATCTTCCCTTCCTCCATTACTTATTCAAACTTTTAATGCTTTACTAATAGTTCTTGGAATTCTAGATGAAATGAAACTAGTTTCAGGATTTTATTGGAAGTTATGGGCCATATGGAAAATTGGTAAATAAATGTTTTCTAAATGGGGTGAAATCTTGTTTGGAACCCTTATGTGTATTGGGTTCTTTCAACATAGTTTCTAAATGGGATGGGTAATGGTTTTGATCCTGAAAGGTAAATGGATGTTTGGAATTTTACATTTAAGAGTGGTGTTTTATTTTGAATTTGTAAAATAATATGGAATCATATTTGTAAATGTATTTTGGGTTTAAAAGTGTAAGGCTCATTTGGCACTTAAGATGCATCAGATGTTTTGTTTTAAAACATGTATGATGTGAAGTTAATCGGAATTTTTAAAATGTATTGTGAAATGGTTTTGAAATCTTGTGTGATTTGGAAGGCCATTTGGAACTTGTAAATGATTCATTATATTATGGGAACATATATTGGGGATTTCCCTATATGGGTTGTCATATAGGTGATGTCTGTGTTTGGGGTAGGCAAGAACGGTGATGGCGAGTAAGGTGAGTCACGTATTCAAGGGTATCCTACTTATATAGTATACTTTTACCAAGGGTATCATGGGAATATTTTAAAGGGTTGAGTGACATATTCAAATCAACTCTGATTAGATGGGTGGATACCCCCTGGATTTTTTGAGAGGCCAGGTGGGATGTTCCACTGGATTGGTCAGTTTAGAGCATCTAGTTATTTATGAACTAGGGAGATTCACTATACGTCGAAAGGTGGTTTCGAACCCAGTATGTTTAGGGATTACTCTATGGATGTTTAGGAAATTCCCATGGTTACTAAAATGTTTGTGCTTCTTTATTTCTTATTATATTCATATCTCACACTGCTTATTTATTTTCAAAACAACCTGGTATTGTTTTTATTAGGCATCTGTCTTGGGATTTGGTTTTTTAAATGATGGATTCTTTGAAGATAAATAAGGGTGTCATGGTAGGTTTTAAAAGAAATAAAAAATGTGATTATTTATTAAAATATTTAAACCCCATTTTTATATATGTATTTCATAATACTATTAGTGGATTGTTTTTGAGAAAGGAAAGGTATATTTTTTTTGTAGTTTCCTACTGAGCTGTTTATCTCACACCCTACTTCTACCCTTCAGTGTTTGTAGACCTGTGTTGTTTTGTAGGTTCAAGTTATTGGTTCATGTGCCTATTATTGGAGCGGGTTTGTTGGTAGATGCTGGTGACATTAAGGTCACATATAGATCGTTTTAGTTGCAGTTTGGCCTTTGTTTTGTTTTTTTTGTCCAGTTGTATCGTGTAACTAATTTTTTTTTATTTACTTTAGATTCATTATTTGGTTGTTGGGTGCTCAGTTTGTTTAGTTTATTTATTCGACCCTAGTTATTCTTTGGGATGGAATCATTCCCACTTGGATTTTATTTGATGCCCAATATTAGTTTTCAGCCCATGGGGATCAAAAATGCCCTTTTTTGTATGTATTAGACTGGTTTGGGTGTCAGGTCAAACGAAATATAAACCTATTTTATGACATCATATGTGTAAAATCCCTTTAAAAGATCATAGGAACATTTTTTAAAGAAAATATACTTTTCACTTTGAAATCGCTTATTTAAAATCTAAAAATTTCACAAATATTAAGGAAAATAATTTCTTTGAATAGAACTTATGAAACTTGTAAAAGAATCTTCAAATAATTTATTGGTTATTTTGGATAGAAATTTTGTTCAGTCCATTTATGTGAAAAACATATTCCTTTCACATTGTTAGTAAAAAGTTAAAAGTGCCTCATTTGTAAAATGACAATAATATTTCTTTTAACCCATTTCATAAAAAATCAAACATGGGTTAAAATGACTTTATGAAATCGTTGTATAATTTTAAAAACTATATTGAAAATATTTTTGGAAAGAATGGAAATGGAAGAAAAATGATTTTTCACCAAATAGATAAATAAAGTTGATTTTCTTTAAAAAACATATTTCAATCTCTTGAGTGTATTAAGAAACAAAAATGAAAGGAAAATTAGTATTATCTAGAACTAAAATTGAGAGAATAAAATTAATGATATTATTGAGATTTAGATGATAAATTTCCTCACCAAAACTTAATTACAAATAATCTCAGTAAACAATGTGATTGTAACATAAATCCCTTACCACTTAATTTTTGAATTATAATACCCGTGAAAAATAAATTCAAATAAAAAATTAAATATCATAAAAATATTCATAATAATTATAAAAAATGTCAAAGGGGAAGTATATACACCTCATAAACATAAATATGTGCATAAAATCAAGCATGTCTCAACGAAACAATAATGAGATGAAGAACCTTTACCGCTTTGGAAATGTGTGAATCAAAACCTCTGGAAAGTGTGAAACTTGAATGGTTTTTTTAATTACCCATAATTTTTAGGAAAATATTAATAAAATATATTCATGTTAATTATATAGATAACATGAAAGAAATAAGTGGTTAATATGGAATGTGTCTCATAGAAATAAAAGTGAGATGAAAATCCCTTACCTAAAGTTATAATTGCTTCAAAAGTTCTCTAAACTCATGTATAATAAATTAAATTTTTTTATAATTATATTAAATAATACTTTAAATAATTATAATATCATATATTATCCACTTATAATATTTAAACACCCATTTATTAATAATTATTTATTGAAATCATCATTTTTATGTGTTAACTGTTTCATTTTTAATAGGAATTTCAGTTCGGTTGTTCCTATCCTTGTATATTGATCATGGTTACATCATATAAATAATATTAATAATGATATATATTCAATATATATGTATATATATACTTATTTATTTATATTCATCCATAATAGGTAGAGATATAAAAAATAATTACACCGTTCATGGAGACAGTACGTTGTACGTATGTGTAAACATTGTTTTCACTTTTCAACAAACAGAATGAAAGAATGGTAATTAATATTTCACCTTTAAATAATAATTAGTATATCATATGTATTATATATATTCATTAAATCAATACTTATTACCATCCATATAAAATGTAAATGAAAAACAAATCGCGCCACTTTGTGGAGGTGGTAGCCCACACGTACGCAAAAGTGAAATTATCCATTTACAATGGATGGAAAGGTAAGAAGGTAGATATGATATTATAATTAAATAAGAATAATTATATTATAAACATAATATATAAACATTTAACTCTTTATAATATCATTCCATGAAATATAGAGATGTAAAATGATACGTGTCACCGCATGGGGGCGGTAGTCCACACGTACACACAAGTGATACATTCACTTCCCATTTAATGATAAAAAGGATGAATACTAGGGGTTCTATAATAATAATACCATTTAAGTATTTATAAGATAATTAAATTATTATTTTATTATTAATACCATAGATTTATAGGATATATATTAATAAATAAATAGAAATTAGTTGGGTAAGATGATTACATCTCCTTCGATAGGCCTCCTTTGGATCGATTCTTAAAGACCAATTTATTGGTATTTTAAGAATAAAAAAACATTTAATTCACAAATAAGTAATTTTAGAAGATACGTTTACAGGTTTTGGTCAATATATATGGCTCAAGGAGTTGTAAATAAAATAGAGAAGGGGTTTCATTTTATAAGTGAGGGGAGAGGCACCCTTAGAATTACTTAATGTTTTAAATAAATATAAATTTATTTTCATATAAATTTGCCTCTAAATTAATGTAATTATAATATAATATTATTATTAGTCTAAATAATCTCATAAAATAAATTTTTTACAAGTTTTTGTTTTTATTTTACCCCTATATCTTATTTTAACCTCATGTTTACTCTTTTGACAAACACTGCAATATCAATGTTTTTTATTATTTAAGGGTCAATAAAGTTAATATAAAAGGATGAGTGAAAAAACAAATTTAATATGGATTATATTATAAGAAACATAAAATTAACTTGGTGTAATATAAATTTTTTATGAATTTTAATCATTTAACAAAATATTGATTATTATAAAATATCATTAGCTCCATTTTTTAAATGCGTGAAATATTATAATATAATATGTGTCAAAATTTTGTAAAATGGTTCCAAATTGACATGTATTATAATATTGTGAAGATATGGTCTTAAAATAATCATAAAATAAAATTTTTATTGGTTTATATATCCTTTTAAACCTTATCGTTTGGTTTAACCCCTCAATTAATCAATTTTAATCTTAACTATGGTAATGAATTTTTTAATATTAAAGGGTCATAATTTTTCATATAAGGAAAAAATTGGATTTTAAATGGATAAGGGATGAAATTTTAGACCATTTATCATTCTAGTTTTCCTCTTTCAATATTTTTATGAGTTTTAAATAATTTAATAAAAATAAATCTATCATAAAATACAATTTATGTAATTTTAAGAACTGTTCACATAATTTGACTTTGAAACCAAAATTTTAGAATTTTAATTGGTATATAAACCCCTAAAAATATATAATATGTTAAATTTATAGTAAAAAATAATGGGACACTTTAACTCACCAAAACAATATTTCTTTTATAGTTTTTAAAATCATTTACTTAATTTTTTTACTCCTTTCAAAAGCATTATGTCGATGTTGCATATGCATTTAAGGTAATTATTTCACCAATAAAAAAATTAAAATGATAAAAAAATTTCAAATAAAATTTTTTAACTGAACGTGGTTTTTTTATCCCTATCAAAAAATATTATTGATATTGAAATAAAGAGATATTTTTTATTTTCTCTTTTATTTAAACAAAATAATGGTAAAAATCAATTTTAAATGAAAAAAGGTCATATTTTAGAATCTTGTATGATTATTAATGAAATATAATAATACAATTAAATTAATTAAGGATTTCTTTATGGAAATTTAATCCTTATTCTATTAGTTTTTGTTGGGAACAAATCCCTCAAGGTAACATTGAAGTATTTTTGGGTTGATTGTGTTTGTTGACAAAGAAGGTTTCCATGGGGAATTATCAAGTTTCTTAGAAGTTGTTGACAATCCATGTTGACAAAAAACGATGACAAAGGAAAGGACTATCTGGAGGCGGTACAAAAGAGCAGTACAAGGTGGCGTCATTTCCTAGTGTTTGCCAAATTTTTGGGGTCCAAAATTTTGAGTTTAGTGAGCATCGCGAAAATAGGATTTCCATGAAGATCATAATTTAATATGGAAAAGGCATGAATTTCACGAAGATAGGATGCATGGTTTGGATTTCTTGAAGACCAGAAAAATGGAAGCGGTGATGCTTCACGATTACGTCAAAAGCTTCGTGAACGTCAGAGTTGAAGCGCATCGCGGCGGTGAAGGGATTTGCAAGGGAGCTTCACGGCGAAGGCGCAAAGGAATGTTGACGGTAATTCTTCATGATTATGATGAGCTCCGTTAATGGAAAATTACAGTGGTGCTTCGCGATTTGGACAGAATTCCGGCGGAAACTTTGGAGCTTCGCGATTTGAGATGACGTGGTGTTGACTTCTCGCAGAAAGTTCGAGGGTCGGTGGAATCACCTATAAATAGAGGCCGACCCCCTCGAGAAAAGTATAGATAATTTTCAGAGATCATTTTCTCTCGATTTGCGAAGGTGGTTCGCAGAGCCAGTGTACTTTGCGAAAGAGGAGCTTCGTGGTGACTATTGTAGCTCCGCGAAACCTGCGAGCTCCGCGTTGGCTTAGTAAGCTTCGCGAGGGACGTTGCTTTGCGATGTCTTGAGCTTCGCGAATGTGCTTCGCGAAAAGGCAGGAGCTTCGCGAAGGCCTGTTTGAGCTTCGTGAAATTGGGAGCTTCACGAAGTAGGGTGCTTTGCGAAGGTACTTTCCAAAGGTAGTTGCCCAGTGGTCAGAGGCAAAGTGGTATTTATCAGTGGATGAAAGTTGGACTTCAACAGAGCATCTATCAACAGTTGAAGATGCATTATTTAATGAAAATGAAGAGACCTACAGGTCTATAAACTGTTAGTGAATCCCTTCACAGAGCAGTGAGCTTAGGAAGAGGAAGAAGGTGATCCTCTCCACCGGCAGTGAGCCAGAGAGAGAGAAATTGGGAGTGACCCTTGGGAAAATAGTGAGATGACCCTAAACCTTGAAAAGGCAATGATCCTGGGACAGAGTGACTGTACTCAAACATTGTAATCCACAGCTAGTGAAGTATAATTGAATTTGGTACGACCGGCAACCTGTCGGCGTATGCTCCTTGGACGTAGCCCTTAGCGGTGAACCAAGTAAAATTGCTGTGTCCTGTGCTTGCTTTGCATTCTGTTTATATTGTGCAACAGGAAATAGAGAGAAGAGTGTTTTTCTTAACAGTGAAACAAGATCAGAACAAACATTAATTTTAATTAGTCATACCCTAATTCACCCCCCCTCTCAGGGTATTCAGCCTTGTGGGCCTAACAATTGGTATCAGAGCGAAAGGTTGACAGTTGTTCTTCTCTCAAATGGAGGTCACTAATCATAGAGGGATTCCGATCTTCGACGGATGTAATTTTCAGATATGGAAGAATCGAATGCAACACTATTTCAGATCTTTGGGAATGGATGTGTTTTCAGCAGCTATGCATGGTATCACAGCTGATATTACTAGTGGTGCATTATCACAAGCTGAGCATAAAGAGTTGGATGCTGATTCCAAATCAATCAATGCCTTAGGGGGAGCCCTTTCCAATCCCATATATACAAAGATGATGTCATGAAAAATGTCACATTCCATGTGGGAAAAGATTTTGAATATTTATGAAGGGGATACAAAATTCAGAGAGGCAAAGCTGCAAGTGCTGTGGAACAAGTATGAAGATCTGAGAATGAACCCGAATGAGTATTTTGATGCATTCTTTGATAGGGTAAATGTTGTGGTAGAAGACATGAGTGGTCTTGGAGAAATTATCGAAGATATAAAAATTTTGAAGCGCATATTGAGGAAACTTCCACCTCGGTTCAATCCGAAAGTTTCTATTTTGGAAGATAAAGACCCAAAAGAACTGACATTGGATAACCTAGACAGCACTCTTGTTGCATATGAAATGAGAAATGATGATAACGAGACTGTGGAAAATGGGAAATCCAAAGAGGTGGAATTCAAGGCCATGAAGAAACTCACCATTGAAGATTCTACTGAAGAAGAAGAGACAGATGAGGTGATGTCATTCCTTTCTTTAAATCTGCAAAGAGGAAGAGGAAAGTTTAAAGGTAAACTTCCACTAGCATGCTTTCGATGTGGAAAGGTTGGTCATCTTGCAGCAAGATGCCCCAAGAAATTTCAAGATGATGGTGATGATGATGAAGTTGAAATTCCCAAGAAGAAGACTTCAACGTTTGTGAAAGGGAAGAAGCAATTTAAGAGAAATTTCTTCAAGAAAAAGAATCTTCTTTCACAAGAATTTGAAAGTTCAGATGAGTCTGAGAATGAAGAGGTTGAGGAAATAGAAAACTGCAAAGATCGTGGGGTAAATACCTTGGTGGAGATTGTTGGTAGTTCTTAGAAAAAGGAAGAAGCTGATGCTGAGGAAGAAGAAGAAATTGAAGGGAGAGTTGACATGGAAACTGAATTAGAAGCAGCTCTTGAAGAAATAAATGTTTGGAGAGTGAAAAAAAAGAAAGCCAACAAGGTGGTACATGATGCCAAACTCTACATGCAACATCAAGAAGAAGAGAAGTCTGAGTTAGTGAAAGAAATTGAAGATCTTAAGTCTTCCAGGCCAGAGCGCACATAAAAGGTTGATGAGCATAAGATCAATATTGAAGAACAGAAAAGAGAGATCGATTGCTTGAATAGAAAAGTGAAAGATCACGTCAAGAGTATTGAAGAGCTTGAAGAGGAAGTTGTCGGTCTGCGGAGAAAAGTTAAAGACCAGGAAAAACTTTTGAATCCCAACACATTCTTGGGAAAGCAGGTCGTCACGAAGACTGAAAAGAATAAAGAAGAGCCTAGTAGTTTATCAGGAAAGAAGAAGCAATTGAGCTCAGAAGTTAAGGCTGATTCATGGCTTAATCAGAAACAAAAATATGTGGCAGTTGAAGTCAGACCGCAGGCACCCGTCCCGAGATTGAAGGTGGATTTGGGCATAAATCAGAATCATAATATTCAGAGATCCCAAGGGGAAACTCGTAGTGTTGAAGTAACATGAAGGAATGCACATTATATCAGGTGTTATTGTTGTGAAAAGATGGGACATTCACAGTATGTATGTTCCATAGACAAAAGATATCGAAGGGAACAAGAACAGAGATGGCAGCCAAACAGAGAATGGTTTTCCAGAACATATTTCGAAGGACACTGTTTTTGGTGCGGAGGATTTAAGCATATGGCTAGGTACTGTACTTAGACCATTCAGAGAAATGTGCCAAAGAAGAATCAAAACGTTCGCAAGTAGCAGGTCAATAAACCGATAGGTGAGTTAAAAATGCAGAATATATTTGTGGCTTTGCAAGATGAGGCTGGTCCATCATATTCTGAGAAAGAACAGAAGTCTCAATCCATGCCAAGTGTGAAAGAAAAAGTATGGACCAAGAAGAAGAAAAATGAGAAGGTTGTTGTAGCGGAGATTGCCCTTAAAGAATCATATCGATATGGTTTTTGGATACTTGATAGTGGTTGCACATCCCACATGACGGGTAATAAGGATCTTGTTACAGGCATCAAATATGAAAAAGAAGGAGTTGTCAAATTTGGAAATGATGAAGGCCTGAAGATTGTTGGCTCAAGGAAAGCCAAGTTTGGGGGCAAAGAGATGAGACGTGCTGATGTCTTGGTAGTAGAGGGTCTCAGTCATAACTTACTCAGTGTCAGTCAACTATGTGACTCTGGGCACTCTATCCGATTTACCAAGAAGATGTGTGTTGTGAAAGGAAAATATGGAGCAGCTGTTCTGCAGAGAAAAAGGTCAAAGGGGAATCTCTACCTTGTAGGTGGGGAAGAAGATACATGTCTTTTATCTAGAGAGGAAGAAAACCAGCTGTGGAATAAGTGACTTGGTCATCTATTCCAACCATATATGGAGGATCTCGTAAAGTGTGATGCTGCTAGAGACCTTCCCAAACTATCACGTGATTGCACTCATACGTGTGATGCTTGACAACAAGGGAAGATCATCAGAAAGACATACAGGGAAACAGAACAAAAATCAACTAGAGTGCTCTAACTGGTTCATGCTGATGTATGTGGACCTATCTCACCACGAGCTATAAATGGGCAAAGGTACTATGTTCTTTTCATTGATGATTACAGCAGAATGGCCTGGGTATTTGTCATTACCCATAAGATAGAGGTGTTTAGTTGCATAAAACAGTACAGGAGGGAATCAGAAAGGATGCTTGGGCAGAAAATTTTGAAGTTCCATACAGATAACGGTACAAAATTCACAAACAGTCAAGTGGAAGAGTATCTCGAGAAACACGGGATAAGGCATCAAGTTTCATCAGTAAGAACTCCCCAACAGAATGGTGTGGTTGAAAGAAGAAATCGGATCATCAACAACATGACCAGAACGATGCTCATTGACAAAGACCTACCAGAGAAATTTTGGAAGGAAGTATTGTTGACATCGGTCTATGTTTCAAACAGGTCTCTGTTGTGTCCGAAGCAAGGGAAGACTCCGTATGAACTATGGTGCGTAAATAATCCAACGTTGAAATACTTTCGAATATTTGGAAGTAAGTGTTTCATTCTCAACAAAGAAAATCATAGGAAGTTTGAGGCACGAGGAGATGAGGGGATATTCTTTGGCTACTCAGGGAAAAGCAAAGCGTATAAATGCTTCAACAAGAGGCTGGGGAAAATTTTTTGAGAGCAATGATGTCACTATAGTCGAAAATAAACAGAATACTCAACAACAGAGTGAACAGTTCCTGGATGAAAGTGATGATGAGGTAAGCAACACAAGGGGAGCAGAAGTGGCAGAGGCTGACTTAGAAGAAGATACTGATGATGAACAAGAAATTGTCAAGTCTGTGTCTGCAAGGAAGCCAAAGAGTCGAGCTGAAATTGATAGGCTGAATATCATTGGTGATCAGACAGCTCCAGTTCAGACTTGAAGAATGATTTCATTACAGCAAACATCGTTTTTATCTCAGGTAGATCCGAAATATTTTTCCTATGCAGCTGTAGATGAAAACTGGGTTCAGGCTATGAATGAAGAGCTTGATCAGATTGAGAAGAACCAGACGTGAGAGATTGTTTCGAGGCCAGTAGACAAGAATGTCATCGGGACTAAATGGGTTTATCGCAATAAGATGAATGAAGATGACACAGTGATTCGGAACAAAGCACGACTAGTGTGAATGGGATAATCCCAGATAGAGGGAATAGATGTTGATGAGACATTTGCACCGGTTGCAAGGCTGGAAACGATCAGACTATTTTTGGCCATTGCTGTGCAAAGAAAGTTCAAAGTTTTCTAGATGGATGTCAAATCTTCCTTCTTAAATGGAGTTCTGGAAGAGGAGGTGTATATTGAGCAGCCAGATGGTTTTCTCATTCATGAGTTTGAGAACAAAGTTTGCAGGCTGAAGAAGGCGTTGTATGGGCTGAAACAAGCACCAAGGGCATGGTACTCAAGGCTTGATCAGTATTTGAAGAAAATTGGTTTTCAGCGTGGAGGAGTTGATTACAATCTCTATTTCAGTAATGATGGTAATCAAAGGATGATGGTATTAGTTTATGTCGATGACATAATATTTGGCGGATCAGATGAAGCTCAGTGCAGACAGTTTTCCGAATTCATGAAAAATGAGTTTGAAATGTCAATGATTGGAGAGATAACGTTTTTCCTTGGTCTACAGGTGATACAAGGAAGGAATGAAACATTCATTTCTCAATCTAAATATGCCAAGGAGGTCCTGAGAAGGTTTGGAATGGAAAATTCCAAGGAGATGATTACTCCGGTTGCTACCCAGATGAAATTATCAAAAGATGAGGATGGCAAGGAAGTTAATATCACAAAATACAGGCAAATCATTGGAAGTATGATGTACTTAACCGCAACAAGGCCTGATATTTTTTTCGCCACATGCCAAGCAGTGAAATATCAGAGTAATCCCAAGGAAAGTCACATGCTCGCAGTGAAAATAATACTTCGGTATATCAAGGGCACGGTGGACTTCGAATTGACATACAACGACAAATCTCAGACAGAGTTATTGGGATATACTGATGCAGACTGGGCCGGTTCAGCGGATGATAGTAAATCAACGTCAGGTGGTGCTTTCTATCTTGGTGGATTTTGTATTTCATGGCTAAGAAAGAAGAAAGATTGCATTTCATTGAGCACTGTGGAAGCTGGGTATATTGCGGCCACTTAAGCATGCACACAGTTATTATGGATGAAACAACAGCTTGAAGATATGGGAGTTGAAGTGAAGTCTCCAATCGGAATCCAGTGTGATAACTCAAGTGCTATAAATCTCATCAAAAATCCCATCCATCACTCTAGGACAAAGTACATTGAGATAAAGTATCATTTTATCAAGGAAAAAGTTGAGCAGGGGATTGTGAAGTTGGAGTATGTGCCTACAGAACTACTGGTTGCAGACATCCTGACAAAGGCCTTACCCAAGGCAGTATTTGAGAGACATCAACTGGATCTGGGAGTTCAGTCGACTCCCCACACTTGAAATAGTGTGGGCCCATAACTCCCCCTCTCCCCGCAGTATGATGTGTTTTTTCCTAATGTGATGATATTTGTTCTCTACTATGTTACAGACTACAAAGGAGTGACCTTTGGGTTCATTGAAAAAGGGGGAGACAATAGTGATTGTTCAAGGGGGAGACAATGTGTCTATACGAGAAATCATGACAGATATGGGGAGAAGCTGACCAGTGGAGCAGCCAGATAGGGGGAGAAATGAGAAAGGGGAGAGTATTAAATTTGACAATGCTAGAAGTGATCGATCAAAGCATAGATATCACGATAGCTGAGGATCATGATAAAAGAGGAACATTGAAGTTGGAATGGTGTGAAAAGGTGTCCAACTATCACCAATTGGGATCAGTGTGGTTCAACAATTGGTATCAATTTAAGAATTGGTATCAGGTTGGAATCGACAATTTGTGTTTGACATGAAGTGATTCATTGATGAACCTTTCATAATACTCTTGTTTCTCACGCCGAGCATTGCTCATGTGGGCTTAGAGTACGTGTTAAGTGAATCCTTGAACGCTATCAGAATCGTAAGAGACGAATGGTGGTAGTGGCTGGTAGAAGACTCAGTGAGGTTCCAAAGTGCAGAAAATCATTCTGAGCAGAGTTGTGAAGAGTTTTCAACAAACCCAAAGGGGGAGATTGTTGGGCACAAATCCCTCAAGGTAACATTGAAGTATTTTTGGGTTGATTGTTTTTGTTGACAAAGTAGGTTTCCATGGGGAATTGTCAAGTTCCTGAGAAGTTTTTGAAAATCCATGTTGACAAAGAATGATGAAAAAGGAAAGGACTATTTGGAGGCGGTGATGCTTCACGAAGATAGGATGCATGGTTTTGATTCCACGAAGACCAAAAAAATAGAGGCGGCGATGCTTCGTGATTACGTCAAAAGCTTCGCGAATGTCAGAGTTGAAGCGCATCGCGGCGGTGAATGGATTTGCGAGGGATATTCGCGGTGAAGGTGCAAAGGAATGTTGACGTTAATGCTGCGCGATTACGATGAGCTCTGCGAATGGAAAATTGTCGTGGTGCTTCGCGATTTGGACAGAATTCCAGTGGAAACATCGGAGCTTCGTGATTTGAGATGATGTGGCGTTGACTTCGCACGAAAAGTTCGAGGGTCTGTGGAATCACCTATAAATAGAGTTTGACCCCCTCGAGAGATGTAGAGATAATTTTCAGAGAAGATCATTTGCTCTTGATTTGCGAAGGTGGTTCACAGAGCCAGTGTGCTTCGTGAAAGAGGAGCTTCACGGCAGCTATTGTAGCTCCGCGAAACCTGCGAGCTCCGCATTGGCTTAGTAAGATTCGTGAGGAACGTTGCTTTGTGATGGCTTGAGCTTCGCGAAAGTGCTTCGCGAAAAGGCAGGAGCTTCGTGGAGGCTTGTTTGAGCTTTGCGAAATTGGGAGCTTCGGGAAGTAGGGTGCTTTGCAAAGGTACTTTCCAAAGGTAGTTGCCCAGTGGTCAGAGGCAAAGTGGTATTTATCAGTGGTTGAAATTTGGACTTCAACAGAGCATCTTTCAATAGTTGAAGATGAATTATTTCATTAAAATGAAGAGACCTACAGTTCTATAAACTGTGAGTGAATCCCTTCACAGAGCAGTGAGCTTAAGAAGAGGAAGAAGGTGATCCTCTCCACCGGCAGTGAGCGAGAGAGAGAGAAATAGGGAATGACCCTTGGGAAAGCAGTGAGCTGATCCTAAAACTTGAAAAGGAAGTGAGCCTGGGACAAAGTGACAGTACCCGAACATTGTAATCCACAGCTAGTGAAGTATAGTGGAATTTGGTACGATCGACAACCTATCGACGTCTTCTATTTGGACGTAGCCCTTAGCAGTGAACCAAGTAAAATTGTTGTGTCTTGTGCTTGCTTTACATTCTGTTTATATTGTGAAACAGGAAAGAGAGAGAAGAGTGTTTTGCTTAATAGCGAAACAAGATCAGAACGGACATTAATTTTAATTAGTCATACCCTGATTCACTCCCCCCCCCTCTCAGGGTATTCAGCCTTGTGGACCTAACAGTTTTAATCCTAATTAACCCATTTTACTTTTAGCATGGTAATAAATATTTACTATGGTTACTATTAATAATAACCAAAATAAAAGGGACCTATTTACCAAAATTATACATAATGATTCAAAATATGTAATAAATTTTTCAATATTAAATTTATATAAGTTTTGGGAATTAATTTTAAAAGAAAATGCAAATCATTACAAAAAACAGTTTTTCATAAAAATGAAATTTTATGAATAAATATGTTTTTATACCAGATTCAACAATAAAATTGATTCTAATAAGACCTATTAAATTATTAATAATATAATAGAACTAATTTTAATTTTAACCCATTTTAAATAAAATTTTAATTTTTAAATTCTTGAAACCAAAATACATTTTTCAAAAAAACTTAATATTTTTTACTATTCATTGGAAAATAGATCTTTTAATAAAAATACCAAAAAATCACCCTAAGATAATTTTGATATTATTATTTCAAAAATGAAGTTAATTTTATCGAATAAATTTTATGAAATTGAAAAAAAGTTAATATAAAAGTTTCTCACAAAAAAAATAAAAAACATTTTTGATGGAAATATTTTTTTTAAAGCCTAATATGGCATTACTAAAAATTGAATGATTATTCCATAAGATTTTAGAAATAAATTTTTATTGATTATTAACTTTATATATTTCATAATATGGTTACTTTTATTCATACCCTCTAATTCAATGTCTACATTATAACTATCCTAAAATTATAATATTTTGTGGTTCCTTTAAGCTCGGTGTTGATTATTGTATACACTATCGAACATAATGTTCTGCTTTTAAAATATTGAGGTGTTATAGAAAATATCCTATCAAATTTTATTGTGAAAATAATATAGTTGTGTCTCTATCCCAAGAGACAAGTTTACTTCAATGGAAGAATCATATAATTTAGAAGTATCACCTCTTGAGGTATTTTTTGAAAAGTGGTGAGGTCATAGTAAGAAGAGTTCCTGTGAAGGAGAATATAGAAACCCATTTGATTAACTATTTATCTCAGAATAATAATTAATATCATGTGATATCTAGAGGAGAGTAAGTTATTATCATTTGTATCTAGTGAAAGTGTAATTCTATTGGAGTAACTTCCCTAGAAATAACTACTTATTGTTTTTGATTACTGGTATATTGAAAGACTTAAAGATCAATAAATATATTATCACATGAAGTGTGATCTTCTTTGTAACATTAACATGATAATTTCATTAGAGTGTAGTTACTTGATTATTTCTGGGATTCCTTGAATTCAATCAATATGTTTTATTGATATCATTTTTCAAAAATAATAAATTTAAAAAAATACATAATTCATAAAAAAAATTCCTTTTGAATTAATGGTATTTACCTAAGTGAATTAGAACCCTTTTAATTTTAAAAATAATAATTTATTTTTGTAATTATTTTACATTTAACTATTTATTAGTGTATTTTAATTTATATATTAATAAATAATTATTCACTTTAGTTAAGTATTATATGTATCACAAACTATAAAACACAACGACTTTATTTAAAAGGAAATACATACTAAAATCATGGAATTTTACATCCCCACTATAATGAGAACCTTGAAGTGCCGTGAAAAAAAAATCTTCGATATATGTTCTATGGTTAGATAAAATCTATCTTAAGGGGCATGAATGATGCATTCTATTAGTTTTTTGAGGCACATAATACTTTGAGGTTTCTTCTCAATAAGTTATCACTTCGTAATCACCAAGAGAGGGGGTTATGAGAAAAACCCTCCAATAATAATTACATATATTTATATTCCATTTGATATTCCTATATTGGGATGTTTGTATTAGTCCTTATACTTTATATTATTATAAATTTATATCATGAATCATGTATATTGATGTATTGATGAAAACCCTGACGACATCCACTCATGATGAGGTATGATATGTTGGGTGAATCATAAGTGATATGAAATTAATGAATAAGTCAAGAAATGATGTGTCCCTTTGGAGTTAATGAATGTAACTATATCATAACCTTTTATTGGAATATATCTATCTTATTTAGTCAATATCCATGGAAGTTTTATCGATGATTTCATTTTCAAGAAAATCAAAGAAATATATATCATCTTATAGGTTAATTACATGAGTATATACATGCTTGATGAGATATTGAAACAAGTGGATTATATTATATAATGAGTTTCTATATGTGGTTGTTGTGGATATGACATTAACAAATTTCTATATTAGTGACTTAAATTTTTACTAGATTATTATCATGGATAATAGGTCGGATTTCCTAATGCCACTGAGAAAGAGGCCTACAGGTTCACACACTAATTCTATCCTGAATATCAGTTAAATTCTAGTTTAATTTAACATTATAATAAATATTATTCTCAATATATAAGTAATAATAATTATTTAGGTTATATTGATAATGTAATTATTTATTAATTAATGATACATTGATAATTATTTTTTAAAATATATTTTTTTATTTATAGTTCAATAAATATTGAGGATTATTGAAGAGATGAGTTAAGGGTCTAGAAACATTTATATTTATATATATGTACAAGTTTAGTGTGAAAAAATTCTAAAATAATAATAATAATAATAATAATATTTTATGTGGGTTCACTTATAATTAAGATTCTCATTAATGTCCTATGTGTAATAAATAATTCTATGGCCTAATTATATAACCTGTTTCATGTCATTTATTAGGTTAATTATTTTTTATGAACAATATCTCTCTCTATAGAATTATCTCAACCCTAGAGAGACAATTCTCTATAATTACCTTAAGAACAAGGAGCATTGATCCTACAACTCCCTATCATGTATTTGAGAGAACTATATAATTTCATTCATGTTCAGAATGGATTCTGATTTCGGTCAATAGTGAATGACAGAAGTTGTTAGGATCATCTATTCTAGCACTCTGGGATTCTATGGTGATATTATGAGATTTGTAGAGCACATCTGGATACCACTGAAGGGGTTCTATACTTGAAGCCTTCAAAAAATAGCAATATTACAAGAGTGGTAAATTTATTTTACATTGAAGAAAGGATTACCTGAAATTTTAATCCTTATTATATGAATTAATTATAAATTATATGTTTAAGATCTCATCTCAAGGATTTTAGGGTTAATATTCATCCATTTTTTTAGGATAAATCTAAGTAAACCGGTGAAAAATCATTATTGGGTAAGGACCCAACTAATTTCACTGAATCCCAAAACCTTTATAAATTTCCAAGGATTATTTTTCATATCAAAATGTTATAATAGATATTATATATAATGAGAACCTCAAGATACTATGAAAATAATATTAAATGTGTGGCATACTATCTAGATACATCATAATGATGGGACATGGATGGTGTTTGGTTATCACATTATTGGGGCTCATAAGTAATGATACTTCTTCCCATTAATTTTTCACTTAATCATATTGAGTAGGGAAGATCGTGTTGATTGATCCTCTAATAGGAACACCACATGTCTTGGGTGTCTTTGTATGTTCCTATCTATAAACATCTGTATTGGTCTCTAAACTTAAGATCATTATCAATGTGTGTCATTTATTAACTTACTTTGATGCATGAAGAAAACAATGATAGTTTAAGTTTTTTCTATTATCTTTTATCTAGTGCATTTTTTATGGAATTAATTGAATGATCAAGATACGATTTGTAACACCATGAGTATATAAAAGAATAAAATTATGTCTTACATCATAAACGATACGTAACACTAAACTTATATAAAGATATAACACCCCAAAAATTTATTATATTCTTATTTTAGAATAAATTTAACCTCTTAAATTGCTTGAGGTGAATGAAACCCTGTGATTTCTATGCTTGATAACGTATTCCACATGCAACACTAAGCTTAAACAACCCATGATATATATAACTCTAATAACCTAGCCTATAAATTGGAGGGTATGAATAGTATATAATAATTAATAAAATATATGAATATATATATATATATATCATACTCAATATAAATTATTGATAAAATATTAGTAAATGGTCAATCAATTTTTTAAAGTGATTATATTCTTTATAAATATGTTATCTTCAAAAATAATTTTTTATTACTTTTCATTAAAATAATATAACATAATCAGTTTTAAAAAATTTTATAAAATTTATTAGATAAAATAAAATTAATTTTTGGGATCATAATATCAAAATTTACCTAGGGTTAAATTTTGGTACTTTTCAAAAAATATTGATTTTTTAGTGAATATTGAAAATGATGATTTTTGTAAAAATATCATTTATTTTCAATAAATTAATTAGTATAAATGCACCATTATGTTTTGAAGTATCATAAGTATTTTTTAGTTATATTTAATACACTTAAATTATTTTTTAATCATCTTTATAATATTTTTTAGAATAAGTTAGTTCTTGGGTTTAAAAACAGGTTTTTCTAAAAACTATTTTAAAATGCATAATGCTTCTCTATTTTAATTAATTAAAATAATATAGAAGTGTAATTTTTTAAATTAAATGTATAGATTATATATAATTAAATATTAACTTATTTCCATACAATGGTTATTATTAGTCATATATTTAATCAATATTCATCTTTTGTTCAAAAATACTCTTCTTAAAAAACTCTGTTTTTCTCACCGTGTCTAAAGGGTTAATATTAAATTAATTTTTTTCACTAATATGAATTTAATTCTGAAAAATATATTCAATATTTTGAATAAAAATTATTTATAATTTCTAATATTTCCAACTTAATTTTTTACCATAATTATTAATGAAAATAGTAAAAATTAATCACTACGGTTAAGGTAAAAATAAGTTTTCCAAGGGATTAAACTTTAAACTTAAGGGGAAATATGACCTATAAACTTATCCAAAACCATTTTTCTAAAAATATTTAGACCTTATAACATCTATTATATATAATTTATCATTATTGGAGACTGGTTAAATGAAAAAACATGGGTGGATTTCACTCTTTCAAAAAATTACAAGTGTGTCCCTCACACCACTTATAAAACACCACCCCCTCTCATCCATTATTTACACCTTAAAACCTCTTGGTTTCCCCAATATCCACCAAAATCACTTCCAAATTTCCCTCTACTCATCCTATAATCCTTGTTTTTTTTCATAAATCCAACCTATGAAGGCCTTTGGTGGAAACCAAAGCAGGATACCCGAAAGAAAAGGTAACATTCTTCAATGAGAGTTTTTTTATTTCTTTCTCCAAATACTTAAATTATTCTTAAAAAGTGATAATATACTATAATAATTATATTAAATATACTATGATTTTTTTAAAATAATTTCATGACCTACAACCATCTCCACTTCCATCTAAAAGGTTACGAAATCAGTATTCATGTTTATGGAAGACTACCGCCTCGCGAATCGATGTCATTCATATTCCCATTACCACTATTCAAGATTGGGTATAATTATGTATCTAAAGTATATATATGATATTTATAACAAATTAAACCTATGGAGTAATTATATCATATATAATTTTTTACTTTCCATTCTATAGGGAATATGATAACATCGCTCGTGTGTACGGTGGACTACCACCTCGCGAAGGGTTGTGATTCGTTTTTCACTAACATATTACATGGAAAGTAAAAAAGGATAAATATAATAGAAATATTTGGTATAAATGAAAAATTTAATATATTAATTACATATTTATAATTCTTTAAATATAATATTTCACTTTCTTTCTTACCTTTTCACTCACTAAAAAAGTGATAATGTCGTTCGTGTATGTGTGGATTATCGCCTTCACAAAGTGATGTGACTCTATTTTCTTCAACACACCAAAATAATTGTAATGCCCTGACCCCAGATACCTAGAGTTGGTGCAATATTTCAATAAATTTTAATGATTAAAACGAATCAAATCTTGAAGGGCCGATCGATTTAACAGGCTTGAAAAATATATTACATACAATAACTTTACATTACAATTAAAAAAAAATACAACATTGAAAATAATTTTAAAATTCCATTATTATCCTAGAATAACTCTACATATAAATCATAATTCAATTCTTGGAATTCTGGAAAAATGAAACATAATAAGGGGATGATCTCATATGCTTAGTAAGGTTAAACAATGGAGTAGAATATTTCATAAATAAGCATAAACTTTTAAGGAAAGTTATAAAATTAAAACACAAGCCTTTTAAACATTAACCTCTACATAATAAGGAAATAATAAATCAAGTAACTCTAATTAAACATCCACATGGATATTCTACTTCTCAAATAATCACATGTAATATCAATAAATAATTTCATAATGAGAGAATGCATAATGTTGGATATCAAAACTACAATGTCAAGGCCCCATGCCAAGACTATACATAAATATACTGTCAATAAATTGTAACAAGACAATAATTTGTCTCATGAGACCTATTGATGAATCTAAGGTCTACAAGGAGCCCCACCTATCGCTTACTTAGTCTAATGCATTCCTCTTGTGAAATGTTTAAAACATAACATAAACATTTGTGTTAAACCAAGAATACGAAATGTTAATATTTTAACCATAAACCATGAAAGTTATCAAAATAGAACATCCACAGTCAAATATATTATAAACCCTTCAATACAATATGGAAGATTGTATCATAATAAATCAACCTCAATTAAGCAGAAAATACAAGAAAGGATATTGAAATAGATGAAAATAATCTAATTAAATCATTAAAACACAATGATAGAAATATACCCTTTTACTTTAAAATCATTTAAAAGCCACACAATTATAAAGGAAAACAATTTTTATGAAAATAACCTTGTAATATTGTAAGGGAAGCTTAAAAATGGTACAGTGTCATAACGGTGAAAAATAGTCACCCACACTGTATAAGTTAAAAAAATATTCTTTCCTTAATTTTTTGAAAAGGGCCATAAAGTACCTCGTTTGAAAAATGACAGAAATATACCTTTTAAAAAAATTATAAAAAAGTAAAACATGGGTAAAATTTTATTTAAACAATTGTTGATAATATTTTGAAATACATTTAAATAAACATAGACATTGATGATAAATATGTCCTTGTAGATACTTACCTATAAACAACCTCATATAATAATGAGGTTGTAAAATTAACCCATATGTAAAGTCCTTAAAATATTTATTTTTGAAAAAAAATTAATAAAAATAAAAATAAATATAAAATTTTCTTTATAATCCTTTATATACATATAAATAAATGTGTAGGATAATATCAATAATGTTGAAATGGATAAAGGATTAATTCTTTAAACAATCAAAGCATCCCATGCGACCTTAAACATTTAAATAATAAGCCAAATATCTTCAAATGAATCTTTAAATACCATGAATATAAATTTATTCATGATATAAAACATATTAGGAGCAGTAAATACCCCACACACAAGAAATAGGTGGTGAAAATTGCTTATAACTCATGAAAATTAAATGTGAGAAGGAATTCTCTTACCTTAAGTCTGATACTCTATTTATGTGTTTGAAACTCCTATATAATGGTTTCAAACATATTATTAACCTATAACAGAATCATAATAATATTTGTGATAGAATATAAATGATTATTTTATTGAATTATATTTCCCTTTTATCAATAATTTTCATGTTAAATCAAGATTTCAGTAATAATCGCTTTCTTTATCATACATGTTTTGACTTGTTATTCTTGATCGTATTACTTAGATCAGGATTTACATAATTGCATAATTTATAACATGATTTATGTATAATATATACTCATAATATAAATATATATAATATATAGATATATGAAATGGAATACACCATTCAGGGAGATGGTAGGTTATACGTACGCATGAATGTTGTTTCCGTTTTCTTATCATATTGAATAGAAGTAAGTGAATGAAGTATATGTACATATATACACACATACATATATATATATATATATATATATATTATTTCAGTAGCATTATTATGTCATATATTTCATATTTATTAATAATATATATTTTTATAATCATTCTTGAATAGTGAAAGTGGAAGATGAATCTCATCGCGTCGTGGAGACAGTAAGTCGTATGTACGCACGAGTGACGATATCATTTCATTAATGGTTAAATGGTACAGAATTGTATGGAATATGAATTCTGAAAAAACAATATCATTTTATATTTATTATTTAAAGCCTTTATATTCACCATTATACACATAGAAATAAAGTGTACATGAAAAACAGTTTACACCACGACATGGAGACGGTAAGTCGTACGTACACACGCATGGTGATATTATTTTTCGTAGGATGGATAAAAGGATAAATATGGTTGTACCATAATAATAAAAACATATAAACATATATTATATTATGGATTTATTACTTTATTATGGAACCAACATAGGAAGAGGAAGTAGAAGAAGAAAAGAACTTTGAAAGATGTGACAAAACGATTATCTCTTTTTGGGTATCTCTTTTTGATTTTCACAAAATGACTCCTTAGTATAGATTTATGCCCAAATTATGAACTATAGGATGTATTGAGGTAATTTTTGAGAGTAAATATGCATGTTTTGTCTGATCCAAATGGATTTGGAGGTGTGAATTAATTATAAGGAGAAGTTTCCTTTTCTAAAAGAGGTGAGGGACACTTTTGGAAGATCTTAAAATATTAATTTATTACAAATTTATTTTCGGTTTGAAATAGATAAAAAGTGATTTATTTCTAGTATAAGACGAATATAGTTCTAAATACTCTCAAACAATGAATTTTAGTCATGTTTAGGTCATAAAATAAAACTTATCTTTTGTATTTATCCCTTAGTTAAACAGTTTAACTCTTACCGTTTCTTCTTGTATTTTTACACTATATGGTTAATATTGCAACTATGAAATGCTAAAAGAACCCCAATTGGATAATTTATGACAAATTTGACATTATAAAAGTCATTTTTATGAACTTTATATTTTTATGACTTTTATATCATTTAATAAAATAGTATTTATTTTCAAATATCATTTATGTTAATTTTAGTACTATTTAATATTTTAATTTTAAATAATATAAAAATAACATGATAACTTCAAGAAAATACTTCCAATATGTCCCTAACATGTCTAAGTTATTTATAAAATTATTTTAGTTCATTAATTAAGTGAAATTATATTTATCGTAATATTGTTAATATCATCTATCTGATAACTCAATTAATTAAACAATTATTACCTCATCATTGGGTCACCATTTAATTTATTTAATTAATGTATAAAAATTATAAATAATTATCATGATGTAGATAAATTTTAAATATTTATAATGATAATTTATATTTGACCATATCACTTATATAACCTCATATTATAAATAAAATAGTAATTAAAATTTGAAAATGACATTTTTAACTCTTCTTTAAATAAAAATAATAATTTTCCTAATCAAAACCAAGTGAATTAAAAATGATAATATTTTAGAAATATGTTTTATTTTGGTCTAAAAATACATATAAAATTAAATTAAGATAAGTGATAGGGTAATTTTATATTATTTTAATACTATTATTACCTTTAATTACCCTATTTATCTTTAACCATGGTAAATAAAATTCAAAAGTTACTATTCACAAAAAATTATTTTGATCCTATTATAACACATTTTTTATACTGATCACAACCATGTATGTCAGAACCAGTAAAATTAGTTTAATGTTAATCTGCAAATGTGGCTAAAAGACGGGTAAAAAGACGTTAAAAAAGTTCAATGAATTTTTATATCTAATTATATTGTAAAATGATTATAATGACCTACATTGGGTTAATATATGAATTATTTATCTATTTAAGCTTTAAAATAAATTTAAATTAAAATAATTATTTAAATGAAAAAGTTGGTTTTTTAACAATAATGCAATGATTTTTCTTATTCATCAAAAATTGAAAGTTTTCAAAAAAATACAAAAAATTCACCCTATGATAATTTTTATATTCCAAATTAAAAAATGAAGTCTATTTTACCAAATTAAATTTCCAATAGTGTCTAAAATTAATTTTATTATTATTCACAAAAGGGAATAAAAAGTAGTTCATTTAAGAAAATAGTATTTCTAAACATATAACTATTTTACCGAAACTTATTCATTTCATTATAAATATATTTTATTTTAAAAAAAAAAAAAATAGAATTAAAATTTTATTTATTACTATTTATATTAATATATTTAATGGATAAGTTATGAATATATCATTTAAATAATTTTATCTCTAAAGTGATGTTTTGTAGAGACTCAATCTCTTGTGTTACGCAAGACAAGTCGGTGTTACATGCAACACAAGTTATTGAAGATAACGTACCATGAAATATTGGGGTGTTACATTCTCTCATCTTTTAATAAATTTTTTCCTCATAATTTAAACTCGAAATCGAAAACTATGGGTTGGAATTTTCAAAATATCTGTAATGAAATTCCACATCGGAAAATGGATTAATGAGAGCACAGTTTTAAAATAAATAAAGGCAAGTTTGAAGGTCACCAAAGAAAACTCATAATATGGTTCCATATATAAAAACATTGATGTGGAATATAAATTTAACCATCAAGTTTTGATAGAGAGTGATATGGGACACGGTCAGGAAAAAATTAACAAACACAAATCTATAAGTCGGTGATGATTTAAGGGAGTATTGGATTCATCCAAAAAGAAAGTAATAGGAATTTTTTTTGGTTTTAAGATCCTTTACCTATAATATACGAATTAATTTACTTCATATAATAAGAACAAAATGAATAATACTTAATTCAAAAGTATAGTTTCATCCTTTAACTAATTTCTACCAAAAACTCATCTTTCTCTCTAAATAATAATATTCCAAAATATTCTATTTATCTTAAATGTATAGGGTTAGGAAAATCAATTTATAATTCATCTTTCAGACCATTTAAATAAAAAACTACTTTATACAAACTAGGACATCACATGGGCTAGTGGTAGGTGATAAAGCCTTATTTCACTTTGGTTGTGGTTTTGATTCTCATAGCCTTGTCTGGCATGATGGGTTGTCACCCGTCCTACGGGTTCTTCTTTTCTTAAAACTATATTATTATAACATTCTAAAAAATAATATTAATAAATTTTTTAACCATAAACAATTATATCCAATATCTAAATTAATATATTCCAACCTTTAGGATTATCCAAAATACATATGTCCAAACTCACAGTCCAAATATTTTTAAGGAAGGTCACTAAATTTATAAAATCAACATAACATAATGCAGATATCTTTTTTCACATACCAAACATGTTAATACCTTTATCATGTATCCTCTTAAATCATGGTAATACCATAAGTTACCTTAAGACCTTATTGAATATGTTCATTCTTCTCTATTCCTTGCATAAAACATAGAATATTAGATATAATTCTTAAATCAAAAAATGTTGTAAACTCCAAAAATGATGGAATAAAAAACCCAAAATCTAGTTCCAAGGTATTTGATAATATCCAATATACTTAATCCAAATAAATCATATCTTTATTCCAACATCATTATCTCTGTATCATAAACATATTAAGGTTTATCTTTCCCCCAACCATATATTTTCCAAAAAGTTTAACTTGCAACTGTGTCACTTTACTTGGTACCATACAATCTCAAATCCATAATGAAATAGTACTTTTGTACACTCTTTATTTATTTCCATAATTTATATAACCAGTACATCATTTATATAATACTCAAATGACATAATTCTTTAATCCCAACCTATGCACATTAATCAATCCTCTTCGTCTTTGGAATAAGCATGATCTTGATTGTTATCTATTAGCAGATTTTGGGGTATATTCCTTTGATTCTGGGGGAATTATCTTGCACAGTTCCCCATATTCTTAAATTTGAATCATTGAACATTGGAAAACTCTTTTCTTACCTTGTAATCATGTGCACGATGTCCTTTTTCTCCGCATTTGAAGAAAACTCTTTTTCCTATCAACTGGGAACTGAGGTGTTTCCTTCCCCAATACTCACATGTGGGAAAATAATTATTTCCCTTCTTCTCTTTATCCATTTTTTTTATAGTCATCCTTTTATTCTCATGCTTCCCTCTAAAGCCATAATACTTAGGGTATTTTTTTCCAGTCCTGCTATCACTTGATATTATGTCCTCATATAATGAGAATTATTTAGAGATTATTTCCCTTCAAAATATTGTCTTAAGACCGTGAAATATATTATCCTTATTAATCTTTTGATCACATGCATTAGTGAGGATCATATTCCTTCTATTGGGTGCCATTTCTAAATGACGGCATACACTAGTTTAGATCATATCCTAATGTATAATACAAAAACTACAAAAATTCCTAATATAAATTGAATATTTATATGTATCTAGTATAATAATCATAAAAATGTTTTCTTTAGAGACATATTTACTCATAAATCCTTCAAAATATTATGTAAAGAAAATTTGAATTATCCTAAGTATATCCCCAGGTAGTGTCAAATCAGGTGTGTAGTAAGGCTCATTGTTGTGTACCAGGTTACTCTGAGTCAAGCCCAGAACACCTTGTCATAGTTATTAGTGCTAGGTATATCTGTTATAGAACCACATTCACTTGTAGTATCCAAACATGGATTTATTTTCTAGGAATACCCACATAATCTCTATATTAACACAATTTTAAGATGTTCCTCTATACTTATCTTCTATGTTTATCTTAGGGTTATGATCCCAAATCTAGGTTTTCTAAATCTAGTTTTCAAGGTTGTTTCTAAAATTCATTTTATACCAACTATAATGCCCTGACCCTAGATACCTAGATCTAGTGCGTTATTATAATACATTAGCATGATTACAAGGAATCAAATCCAAAAGGACCGATCAGTTTAGCAGCCTTGGAAAATAGATTACATATATAAACTTTTCACTACAATTCAAAAAAAAAATACAACATTGATAATCCCTTTATAATTCCATTATTCTCATATATTAACCCTACATATAAATCATAATACACTTCTTAGCATCCTGGGGAAATAAAACATAATAAAGGGGTGAGATAAGATGCTCTGTAAGGTTAAACAATATAGTAGAATCTTTCATAAATAAACATATACTTTTAAGGAAAGGTATAAAATTAAAACACAATCCTTTTAAACATTACCTTCTACATAATATAGAAAAAAATAAATCAAATAACTTCATTTAAACATTCACATGGATATTCCACTAGTAGAATCATTACATGTAATATCAATAACTAATCTCATAATGAGAGAATGCATAATTCCATATATCATAAACACAACATGAAGGCCTCATTACAAGACTATTGTAACACCCCAAGGTTTTATAGTACATTATCTCTTTAAAGTAATTCAATAGCTTGCACCTCACACAACACCGAGTTCGAACGCACGACGACTTACCAAACTAGCTGTTCAAAAGCAGTTATGAATAGTACTAACTGATTTTTGAATTTTATATATTCCATATAATTTTAACATCCATATTATTTGTTTCTTAGACATAATATAAGAACATATTCATTTTTTTCAGATAAAAGAAGTATTTTTCAAAAAATGAAATTTTACCACCGTTTAACAGCGAACCCTTTTTAAATCCAATATTTGAAACTTTTATATATTAAATTCAACAAAATAAACTCTCTATTTAGAATTGGGACATAAAAATATAGTTTCAATATATATTTTGTGTTTTTTTGATAACTTTCATATTTGGGTGAATAGTTAAAAATACTAAATTTTAATTGAAAACAACTTTTTTAATAAAAGTAATTTATAGTGTTAAATAATACATTTGAATGGTTTGGAATTATAATTACATTATATTTTTACCATTTAATCCAATGTTGGTCATTTTAAGTAATTTCACTTTGAAATTATACATAAACAAGTGTCAATCTTTTGATAGTTATTGTTTCTTAAAAACACGCTATTTGTTTTGACAACGAGGATTAATTTTCAATTAATTAATGAAAATTCTATGTTTTTAATTTGGTAAAATAGAAATAATTTTTGAATTCAAAATATAAAATATATCTTAGGGTGAATGTTTGGTATTTTTCTAAAAAATATCAATTTTTGATGAATAGTAAAACCACTTAATAGTAGTAAAAAAACTGGCCTTTTCATTTAAATGAAATTTTACCGCTTCTGTGAATTGAATTTTGAAAATCCAACATACATGGTTTTTAATAGTAATTAAAATGTGGTTAAACAAGATGAAAATAATTTTTTGTGAATAGTAACTTTTGACTTTTATTTACCACAGTTAAAGGTAAATAGGGTAATTCAATGTAAAAAGAGTATTATAATAATACAAAATTACCTTAACACTTGTCAAAACTATATTAGATGACTCATGGCCGACCATGGACATCCTTTGGTCTATTTTTAAACCCCATAGAGCCACTTAAGAGTGATAATGACACTTTATTTTAATTAACTTAAATTAAAGACAAAAATGACATTAACAAATATCTTTTATTATATCAATTTTTACATGCAGTTATATAAGTCATATTTTCGACTATAAATATTAATTGGAAATATAAAAAGATTTCCTACATTATGGTATTTTTTTTATAATTTTTAAACATCAAATAAATTAAATTATTTATGACACAATAATGGTGTAGTATTCACCTCATTAATAAATGATTTAAATAAATAAGATTATTAATATTAAAACAATATCCAAAACATTTCCAATTCTTATTGGATGATTATATTTCTAACATGAGTCATCTTATGTTAGACTTTAATGAGTTTTAGAACTTTTGAAACTAAAGATAAGTTTATAATAAAATAACATTTTCAAACATTCCTAAAGATCCCCTCCTCTCCCTTATAAAAGGACACCACTTTTAACCCATTCCTCACACCTCTCAAGCCCCTTGTCTTGTCCAAACCCTATCCAAATAAGCTCTCAAGATCCCTCTATTCCTCCTAGAAGCCTTACTTTAGGCATAAGTCACTTAAAGAAGTACTTTTGGTTCAAACCAAAGGGATTTATCCAAATTAAAGGAAGAACAAGGAACATACAAGACAAGTCGGACTTGAGGTAAGTGGTTTCTTATCTCACTTTTAATTCCCTGAGATTTCCATTGTTCGCCACTTATTTATTGCATGTGGTGTATTGTGTACTTCAATTTGATATATATTATAATTATTCTATTTATATTTATGGTATTTTGTGATTCATTTGGTGGTTATTAACTTTGGGTCATATGACTCAATTGATTACAACATGTAAGGGGTTTTCATCTCACTTATTATTCCCATGATATTTATGCTATATTGCCACTATTTCCTTTTGTGTGGTGTATGTACTTCACATGATTGTATTCTTTGTGTAATATACTTTAATTTATGTGTCTTTACATCTTCATTTTATGATATTTCTTTCATTGGGTGTATGTTTCATAAGTTACCAAATCGGTAAGGGAATTTCAAATTTCAATTTCCACTCATTGGGCTTTATACATACTTCATTGATTATTTTACTCCATGATTATGTGTGGAATCACTATATATTATTTTTATAGTAATTTCCACTCCCCTTTCTGTGGATATACTTTTCATACACATAATCAATCCATTGATAAATTCTCAAGTCATTGATACGAACTTGATAAAAGTAATTTTAACTCAATCTCCATTCACTTTCACAAAACTGGGCAAGGCCAGCGCCAGCCTTTATCAGCGCTATAAAAAGTGCTAATAAAAGTACCCCTTTATCAGTGCTTTTTTAGTAGCGCTGATAAAGGTGGTCTTTATCTGTGCTTTTTTTAAAAGCACTGATAAAGAGTCTACTTCAAAAAAATCATTACAAAAAATATATTAATATTTAAATATATAGATATAGTTATATAGATTTAAATATAATATATATATTTTAAATATAATTTTAAATATATTTTAGATAAGTTTAAATATATAGTTACACTTAATATATAAGATATTTAGTGAAAATGGATTATAAAAAAATTTAAAAAATACTTTTAATAAATAATTTGCTAATTATTATGGAGTAATAGTCATTTAATAACAATTTTAAGACTAAAAAAATTAAAAAAATTAAAAAATATCCAAAATATGTTGGAAACGCCACTTGAACTTCAAACGGCCATAACTTTTGATCCGGGTGTCCGTTTGAGCTCTACAGGATATCAAATTGAATCCTGCGACGAGCTCTATGCACTGGTGAACCTGGATTAGACTTTGTCCCATTTTCAAGGCCAAAAAAGGCCCGTAATTCCTCTAAAACTGAGTTTTTATTCGTGATACCCTGATTTTTTAACATTTTGTGGATTTTCAGCCTCGTTTAAGGGGGTATTATTGGATTTTTTGTGGGGACTAAATTTATTCCGAGGTACTAAATTCATATTGATACTATCTATTTGAAATTTTATCATTTTTTATAATGCAATTCTATTTATAATCAAATATATAACAATATAGACATATTTTTTATATATTCACACATAAAAATTTAATTATAAATATAAATAATAAAATATATTTACATATAAAATATATTAGCTTTATCTAAATAATAACAAATATCTATTTTATTTTAAATAACAATATATGAATATTTATATACCTATATATTAATCTAATTATATATATAAAAATATAACTACATATATATATATTCATATAACTATAATTATATATATTAATATCATTATAAATATATATATTAGTATAACTATATATATATATTAATATAACTATATATATATTAATATAAATATATATTACTATACGAATAAATATAACTATATATATACATATAGAGATATCATGAAATGGAAAACAAATCAAAATTGAAGAGTGGTAAGGTGTTAGGCGCGCAGGAGGGAGGTCTCGAGTTCAAAACCTGATGGAGGCAGGGTCGTGCACATGGGGGTGGATTTGGAGGGATAGCGCTGATAAAGGGTGGAGGGGGTGAATGCGAGCACTAGAGGGACTGGAAAAGCGCTGTTAAAAGGGGTGCTCAAGCGCTATAAAAGCCCCCCCGATTGCCATGATTTTTTTAAATTTTTTAAATTTTTTAATTTTTTTTAATTTTTTTTAAATTTTATCAGTGCTAAAAACAATCACTGATAAAGGGGTCTTTTATCAGTGCTAAAAAGAAAGCACTGATAAAGGACCCTTTTATCAGTGCTTCTTTTTAGCGCTGATAAAAGACCCCTTTTATCAATGCTTTTTTTAGCGCTAATAAAAGTGGTCTTTATCAGTGCTTTTTGGAGTGCTGATAAAGGGGACCCCCCCTTTATCTTCTCTAGCAATAAGAGCGGTTTTTTAGTGCTGTTAAAGGACATTTTTAGCACTGATAAAAGGCATAGTTGTAGTACTGATTCATTGAGTTGAACATCCAATTCATTAGTGTTGTCTTTACAAGAATATGTGTGAATGTTATCTGGTTGATTTCCACTAAATATCTATTCATATTGAGTGTATTTATATTTTTTACACATAATTATGTCATTTATTTATCCTTTACCTAAGGATATGGTATTTATAAGGGAATTCATCTCAACTTACATTCCATTGAGTCTTCTTTGTTATTGTGCACCAACTCACTTTTGTTTGGTGTATATACTGTACATTGACATAATATATCATGAATACCTTTATTATCATGATATTATAAGTTTGTATTACCTCAATTATTTGTATTCAAACATCTCTCATTTGGTTAGGAACTCTAACTAAAATACCATTTTAAATGTTTTAAAACTTTATTCTTCTAAATATTCCTCTTTAATTTACTTGTTTTAAACATGGTTTTAAGGTTTTATTTATATATACATTAATGTTTTAAAATTTAACTTCATTTTAAAAGTTTCAAAGTGGTATGGGACACTTTTATTCAAAAATCTATTTTAAATAGATTCTTGATAAATAGTGAGACTTTTAACTGTTTTTATAAAAGGGATATTTCTCTCAAAGATTTTTACTGGTCATTTTCAACTATGTCAACATCCTTTATGGAATATTATTCTTGATCAGGGTTTATTTATTATGATACAAATCTTCCATACTGTATTGAAGTTTTTGAGATATGTTTGAATGTGGATGTGTTATTTTTATACCATTCATGGTTTATATATAAAGTATTGACATTTTGTATGCTAGTTTTAATAAAAATGTTTATGTTATGTTTAAACCTTTTCATATGAAGAATGCATTGGACTTAGTAAGTGATGGGTGGAGCCCGCTATAGCTCCTCGATGCATCAGTAGGTATAATGAGACAAACTAGTGTCTTGGCACAAGGCCTTGACCAAATCTTATTTGTAGTCTTGGCACGAGGCCTTGAATATGTAGTTATGATGTCCAGCATTATGCATTCCATAATTATGATATTATCTATTGATATTTCAATGTGGTTTTTTGACTAGTAGAATACCCACGACTATGTTTTATTAAGGAATTATTTACTCAGCTCATATTCCTTCCATAAAGTGTTCATGTTAATTATTTTTAAAGGTATGTGTTTTCAATTACTCACCATGCCTAATTTTTATGATATATTCAACTGTATTTCTTACTCTTACTAAGAATTTGAGCTCACCCCTTTCTTATGTTTCATTTAACTAGGATATGAAGAAGTTATTTATGAGTGAATTGTAGGAATAATCTAGGAAGCTTGTATGTTTCTAATGGAATGATTTAGTTTTTTTTTCTTTTCAAGTTGCAATGTTGAACTTATGTATGTATCTTGTTTCCAAGACAACTAAACTAATAGGTCCTTTGAGACTTGATTCCTTGTAATCATGCTAATGTATTAAAATAATTCACCGGCTCCTGGATTCTGGGGTTAGGGCGTTACAACTATACATAAATATATTTTCAAGGCCTTATTCCAAGATGGAAATTTGTCTCATGGGACCTACCGATTCATCGAGGGGCTATAGTGGGTATAAGTACCCAACCTTAAACATTACATAATCTTGAATTATGTCAAGACTTCACATTGGGGGTCTTTTTAGGTTTAGAGTTTTATATAATTAGGCCATAAATGTTACATAACAAATTGAATATTATAAGTAGAAACTACTACCCAATATCCATTTTTCATAAAATAATAACTCTTAAAAAAACATGTCTAGTTCCATGTTTTAGACAGCATGACTCTTCCATGATATCATCCTTGACCCTATTCATCTTTATGTATGGTGGAAAAAATTTCAAAAACTCGGGATGAGCATAAAAAGCTCAGTAAGGGTTATAAAATAAGGAAGAAAAACATTAACCCATCAGTAAATACAAATCAATGAAACCAATACTTTTCAATCATAACATACTGTACGAAATCATATGATTTAAGAATAACACACATAAATCGTAAATCATAAAGGTAACTTATGGACTTCATAACATACTTACATTGTAGATATAACAGCTATATAGGGTTTCATATTTGGAATACCCATCATAGTATATTCTCTAAATCTCTTAGGAGAAACATTAACATATACCTCCGTTACATTACCCAATGCATTGGAGAGCTATCTCAGGCTCACCCACCCTTGGTTTATCACAAAACCACCCATATACGTAAAAAATGCCCAATAACCATAACATATTCATAACACATAATAAAATAATAAAGGAAATATAACATTTCCACATTCCAATCACAATATATCAAATCAATATATTATAATAAACAATGCTTTATCAAATCATTTTCAAAACCATTTAAAACATTTGATAAAGAGTTTTTTGAATCCAAGTATCCCATACCACTTTGAAGCTATTAAATGAATTATCATTTGAAGACATTAAATTCCATATAAAAAAAATCCTAAAAACCATTTTGAAAACATGTAAATTAATGATAAATATTTATAATAATAAATCTTTAAAACATTTAAAAATATATTTTGGTTAAAGAGTTTTTAACAAAAAGAGAGACTCTTGAATAAAAATAATTGAGGAATAACATTTAATAAAAACATTAAAATATCATGAGAATAAAATTATTCATCATATATTATGAAAAAATACATTATATACACCACATAAGAGTGAATTGGTTCATAACAACAATGAAGTCTCAATGGAATGAAAATTGAGATGAAATCCCCTATAAAAACTATATCCTTAGATTAAGGATAAATCAATTAAATAATAATGTGTAACAAATAATAATACACTCAATATAAATTTATAATAAGTGTGAAATAATCATATTTTATTCACACATATTCATAGAACGACATAATCAAGAAGTAGAACATTAACCCAAAGAATTGAAATTGGGTGAAGAAGTTCCCTTACAGAAATTTGACAGCCTAATGGCGTCACTTTAAAATTTAGAAAGTGAATTGATGAGAGAGAAAAGGGTATATCATCACATGGACATAAAACTTACAGCAATAAGGATATATAAGAACAAATCCCTACATAATAATATGTAAATTAAAATACATAACAAAAATAAGTCTATTAAAAAGAGGAGGGTGAAAGGTTCCCTTACCGATTTGGTAAGTTACGAAACATACACCCCATGAAAGGAGTATCATAAAATGAATATGTAAATACCAATAAATCAAAGTATATTCCACAAGTAATACAATCATGGGCAGTACATACTCCACCCAAAGAGAAGTAGTGGAAAATATAGCATGAATCTCACTGGAATAAGAAGCGAGATGAAAACACCTTACCACGTTGTAATTCAATCGGGTCGCATGACCAAAAGTTAATAACCATCAAATTAATCACAGAATAACATGAATATAAATAGAATCATGATAGTATATATCAAATTTCAGTACACAATACCCCACATGCAATAAATAAGTGGTGAATAATGGAAATCTCATGGAATTAAAAGTGAGATAAGAAATCCCTTACCTCGTGTCTGACTTGACATGTTTGTTCCTTGCTCTCTTGGAATAATAAACTTAATTTAATTTATACTTGATTAAGAACCTTTTTTAAGTATATTATTCCTTTTATGTCCCTTATTACCATTTTATAAACATTATGTAATCATTTTAGTTAATAATTGTCATTTTGTCGATATTTGGTACTTGAGTCAAAAATGAACACCTTATAATTAAAAGTTGTCCATGTGGTCAAGAGTCCATTATTTCCATAATTATATTCATGATTTAGATATAATATATATCATCTATATCCAGTATATATATTTATTTATAATATTACATAACATTTAGTGGTAAGAAACGAAATGCACCATTCATGGAGATGGTAAGTCGTACGTACTCATGAACGCTACTTTCATTTCAATTTCATATTTAATGGAATGAAAATATAGTGATAAATAGGTATATTATAATTCCAGTATAATATAATATATAATATTAATAACTCTATCCTTTATATGTCCCACTTATGGTAAGAACGAGTCATATCACTTTGAGGGGGCGGTAGTACGCACTTCCTCAAATGAAATTATCGCATTTACTCATAATGGAAACCATAAAGGTATGCTGTAAATTAAATATAAAAAAGAATAAAGATAACATAAATATAATATATATCATATATAAATACAGTTTCATCATAATGGCCACCATAAGATGTGGTATGAGATAATTGAACAATCATCGTTTCGCGAGGCATTAGTTTGCCATCCACAGAAACAGTATGTTCATTACCCATTATATAGAGATATGTGTAAGTGTAGTTTGAATAATTATAATAAAAACATACTAGTATATTGAGGATACTTTTGTTGCTATAAAATAAATGAATGAAAAGAGTTTAGGGGTTGGATAAGTAAAATAAAAGAAAAGAATTTAAGAGAAATCGGTACCTTTAATTCAGGTAACTCCCTTTGGTTTGAAACAAAAGGACTTCTTGAAGTGCCTTATACCTAAGGTAAGGATTCTAGGAGGAAGAAAGTGATATTGAGAGCTTATTTGGGCAGGTTTTGGATGATCCAATGGGATTGAGAGGTGTGAAGAATTGGTTAGAAGTGAGGGCTTTTTATAAGGGGGAGGAGGGGTTCTTTAGGAAAGTGTGAAAATATTATTTTATTATATAATGATATTCGGTATCTAATGGTCCCAATATCATTAAGGTCAAAGATAAGATGAATCATGGTAGAAATAAATTCATCCAATAATAATTGGTTTGGTTTTGGATGTTATTTTAATATTTATAATTTTATTTATTTAAATCATTTATAAATGAGGTAAATAGTCCATCATTTTTGTGTCATAAATAATTTCATTTATTTGATGTCTAAAAATTATAAAAAAAACTACCGTGATGTAGGAAATATTTTTATCTTTCCAAATAATATTTATAGTATAAATTATAACTTATATAACCTTATGTAAAAATTAATTTACTAAAAGATATTTGTTTGTGTCATTTTTGTCTTTACTTTAAGTTAATTAAAATAAAGTGTCATTATCACTCATAAGTGGCTCCATGGGGTCCCAAAATTGACCCAAGGATGTTCATGGTTGTCCATGAATCAACCAATAAGTTTAAGACAAGTTTTAAGGTAATTTTGTATTATTATAATATTCTTTTTACCTTGAATTACCCTATTTACCTTTAACTGGGTAAACAAAAGTCAAAAGTTACTATTCACAAAAAAAAATCATCTTATTGAACAATATTTTACTTACTAATAACAACCATGTATGTCAGATTTTTGAAATTAAATTCACAGAAGCGGTAAAATTTCATTAGAATGAAAAATTCAATTTTTTTAACTACTACTAAGTGGTTTCACTATTCATAAAAAATTGAAGTTTTTTCAGAAAAATGCCAAAAATTCAGCCTAAGATATATTTGATATTATGAATTCAAAAATGATGTATATTTACCAAATTAAAAACATATAATTTGCGTTAATTAATTTAAAATTAATTCCTGTTTTCAAAACAAATAGCGTGTTTTTAAGAAACAATAACTATCAAAAGATTGATACTTTTTATGTCCAATTTCAAAGTGAAATTAATTACAATGACCAAAATTGGATTTAATTGTAAAAATATATTCTAATTAAACTTTAAAACCAATTAAAAAGATAATATAACCATATAAATAAATTATATTAAAAGGCACTTTGGAATTAAAATACAGTATTTTTCACTATTCATTAAAAAATGAACTTTATCAGAAAAATACAAAAAATTTACCAAAAGTAAATTTTCATGTCCCAACTCTAAAGAATAATTTTATTTTGTCAAATTCAACATATAAAAATGACCAAAACTATATTTAAAGATGGCTCTATATCAAAAGGCGGTAAATCGACCTTTTAGTGAATATTAGAGTATTTATACTTAAAATTAGATTCATTCATATTTTAAGCCCCTAAATTTTATTGGATAATGTAAAAACATTTAACAAACATGTATAATCATATTGTAGTTAGTTTTATTCGTTCCTTCTAATACAACATCTAGGCGTTAACTACCATTTAAAATAATATTATTATATTCTTATTGTGCAACGTACGATTTCAAAGAAACCCGTTGTTGCGTATCAGGTAAACCATCAAACATAGAATCCCATTTAAAGTAAAATTAATAATTAATTTAAAAATGTAAATAAATATAAAAATTTCATATTTTTCATTTACCTGGGATGTTACATCCTTCCCCCCTTTTGGGAATTGCGTCCTCGTAGGTTTAAAATTGGGTTTGGAAATTTCATTGAAAGTCCCACATCGGAAAAAGAGTAAATAAAAATATCACTTTAAAAGAAAGAAAGATATGTACAAAGGTCACCTGAGATAAACCATACTAGGATTCCATGAAAACATGGATATAGGGGAGAAAAAAACCATCAAGTTCTAATGTAGAGTGATAGAAAATATGATTAGGAGAAAGTTAACCACCAGAAAATCACAAACTTGTGATGGGTTAAACATTATTTGACGTCCCAGTAGGAAAAGTTAACAGACAAAGTTTTTATTTTAAGTTAATTTTCATTGAGTAATATATTTATGAGCTTAAATAAAAACATAATGAAACATAATTACTTTTCATGTATAATTTCATCCTTTACTAGATTTCTAACACAAACTCATATTTTATCCAAACGATGTGTATTCAGGATGACTTGTTCACATTAAAAGTGTTATAATCAACTTCGATAGAATCACATAATCCATATAAGATAAACTATATATTTATCTTGTCTTTAGACATTAACTAAAAATAAAATGGTTAGTAAGAGATCATATAATCCCCCAAAAGGATAATTCTTTATAAAAAGAAATACTACTATTAATCTCCAAAATTCAACAAAAAGTACCAAAAGTTTAATAAAGACCATTAAATACACAATTGTCCTTAAAATTATTTAAAATAATCAAAACTAATATTGAAACCCAAAACTCAGAAGAATTTAAATCACATAGTCTTCCACAGTAAATCTTTATATTTATCCCCAAAAACATCGACTAATCTTAAGGTCTCATACTGAAGCGTAATTAACCTAATCACATATTCTCTGTGATAGGTTAATCATTTCCATAAATAACCCAAATAATCTTATGTCCAAAATAAAAACATATATTCTTCCAAATTAATATTTCAACCATTACTCCACAATTTAAATCCCAAGGTATTATATTTTTCTTAAACATATAGAGTTCCCAAAAGAGAGAATGTCTTCTAAAATAACCTTTATCACGTAATCAACAAATAATTTTCCTATATTAATAATGTCCATTTGATAAAACATATATTCCCAAATAAACTTATTATTGATTAATAAAATTATTTAACTAAAAATAATTAGTCATACTAACGAGGGACTTCACGTAGTCCAGTGGTAGGCGATAAATCACAATCGCACTTTGGTTGTTGGTTCAATTCTCACAGCTCTATCCAATGTGACGGGTTGTTACATGGTCTTAGTGTTATCCTTTTTCAAAAACTATAAAATTTCATAAAATTCCAAAAAAAAAGAGACAAATTCCTCAAAAATTACCATAATATAATTTCTCCTCAAAGGTTATCTAATACATTTCATTTTGCACCCCAAAATGTAATAACCATTTATCACCTCTAAAATAAATATGACTCTTTCTAATATGCTAACCAATATGATTATGTCACTTATTCTTAAATAACACCCTGACCTCTAAAGTTATCTAAACCTCCCTCTGATACCAACTATAAGTACCCGACCTTAAACATTACATAATCTTGAATTATGTCAAGACTTCACATTGAGAATCTTTTCAGGTTTAGAGTTTTAGAGAATTAGTCCATAACTTTTACATAACAACTTGAATATTACAAGTATACACTTCTACCCAGTATCCATTTTTCATAAAATAAAAACTCTTAAAAAAACATGTCTAGTTCCATGTTTTAGACAGCATGAATTTTCCTTAATAGCATCCTTGACCCTATTCATCTTTATGTCCTGTGGAATACATTTCAAAAACGTGGGATGAGCATAAAAATCTCAGTAAGGGTTATAAAATAAGGAATAAAAACATTATCCCATCAATAAATACAAATCAATGAAACTGATACTTTTCAATCATAACATACCGTATGAAATCATATGATTTAAGAATAACATAGAGAAATGATAAATCATAAAGGTAACTTATGGAATTCAAATATACTTACATTTTAGATATCACAGCTACATAGGGAGTCACATTTTGAATACCCATCATATTACATTCCCTAAATCTATTAGGAGAAACATTAACGTTTACCTCTGTCACATTACCCAATGCATTGGAGAGCTATCTCGGGCTCACCCGCCCTTGGTTTATCATGGAACCACCCGTATACAAAAATAATTCCCAATAACCATAACATATTCATAACACATAATACAATAATAGATGAAATATAACATTTCCACATTCCAATCACAATATATCAAATCAAGATATTGAAATAAACAATGCTTTATCATATCATTTTCAAAACCATTTAAAACATTTAATAAAGAGTTTTTGGAATCAAAGTGTCTCGTACCACTTTGAAGATATTAAATGAATTATCATTTGAAAACATTAATTTACATATAAATAAATCCTAAAAACCATTTTGAAAACATGTAAATTAATGAAAAATATTTATAATAATAAATCTTTAAAACATTTAAAATGATATTTTGGTTAAAGAGTTGTTAACAAAAAGAGAGACGCTTGAATACAAACAATTGAGGAATAATATTTAATCATAACTTTAAAATATCATGAGAATAAAAGTATTCATGATATATTATGTCAAAAGACATTATATACACCATATAAGAGTGAATTGGTTCATAACAACAATGAATTCGCAATGGAATGTAAATTGAGATGAAATCCTTTATAAAAACTATATCCTAATATTAAGGATAAATCAATTACATAAAAATGTGTGACAAATAAGAATACACTAAATATAATTGTATGATAAGTTTGAAACAATCAGAGGTTATTCACACATATTCATAGCACAAAATAATCAAGAAGTATAACTTTAACCCAAAGAATTGAAATTGCGTAAAGAAGTTCCATTATAGAAATTTGACATCCTAACAGAGTCAATTTAAAATTTAGAAAGTGAATTGATGAGAGAGAAAAGTGTATATCATCACTTGGACATAAAAATTACAGAAATAAGTATATAAAAGAACAAATACATCATAATAAGATGTAAATTAAAAGACATAACAAAAAGAAGTCTTTTAAAAAGAGGAGGGTGAAAGGTTCCCTTGCCGATTTGGTAAGTTACAAAACATACACCCCATGAAAGAAATATCATAAAATGAAGATTTAAATACCCATAAATCAAAGTATATTACACAATTAATACAATAATGGGAAGTACATATGCCACACAAAGGTAAATAGTAGAAAATATATCATGAATCTCACTGGAATAAGAAGTGAGATGAAAACCCCTTACCACGATGTAATTCAATCGGGTCGTATGACCAAAAGTTAATAACCATCAAATTAATCACAGAATAACATGAATATAAATATAATCATGATATTATATATCAAATTTAAGCACACAATACCCCACACGCAATAAATAATTGGCGAACAATGGAAATCTCACAGAATTAAAAGTGAGATAATAAACCCCTTACCTCGTGTCGGACATGACATGTTTGTTCCTTGTTCTTCCTGAATAATAAACTTAATTTAATTTATACTTGATTAAGAACCTTTTTTAAGTTTATTACTCCTTTTATATCCCTTATTACCATGTTATAAACATTATGTAATTATTTAAGTTAATAATAGTCATTTTGTCGATATTTGGTACTTGAGTCAAAAATGAACACCTTATAATTACAAGTTGTCCATGTTGTCAAGATTCCATTATTTCCATAATTATATTAATGATTTAGATATAATATATATCATATATATTTATTATATATATTTATTTATAATATTACATAACATTTACTGGTAAGAAATGAAATACACCGTTCATAGAGATGGTAAGTCGTATGTACGCATGAATGCTACTTTTATTTCAATTTTGTATTTAATGAAATGATAACATAGTGATACATAGGTATATTATAATTCCAGTATAATATCATATATAATTTTAATAATTCCATCCTTTATATTTCCTATTTATGGTAAGAACGAGTCATATCACTTTGGGGGGCGGTAGTTCGCACTTCCTCAAATGAAATTATCGCGTTTACTCATAATGAAAACCATAAAGGTATTCTATAAATTAAAAATACATAAGAATAAAGAAAAAATAAATATCATAAATATCATATATAAATAAAGTGTCATCATAATGTCCACCATAATATGTTGTAGGATATAATTTAACAATCATCGTTTCGTGAGGCGTTAGTTTGTCATCCATAGAAACAGTATGTTCTTTACCCATTAGATGGAGGTGTGTCTAAGTATAGTTTGAATCATTCTCATAAAAACATACTAGTATATTCAGGATACTTGGTTTTATATAAAATAAAGGAATGAAAAGAGTTTAGGGGTTGCAGAATTAAAATAAAAGAAAATAATTTATGAGAAATCGTTACCTTTAATTCGGGTAACTCCCTTTGGTTTGAAACAAAAGGACTTATTTAAGTGCCTTCTACCTAAGGTAAGGCTTCTAGGAAGAAAAAATTGATATTTAGAGCTTATTTGGGCAGGGTTTGGACGATCCAAGGGGCTTGAGAGGTGTAAGGAATGGGTTAGAAGTGAGGTCTTTTTATAAGGGGGAGGAGGGGTTCTTTAGGAAAGTGTGAAAATATTATTTTACTATATAATGATTTTCGGTTTCTAATGGTCCCAATATCCTTACGGTCAAATATAATATGACTCATGGTCTAAATAAATTCATCAAATAATAATTGGACAGGTTTTGGATGTTATTTTAATATTTATATTCTTATTTATTTAAATCATTTATTAATGAGGTAAATAGTGCATCATTTTTGTGTCATAAATAATTTAATTTATTTGATGTCTAAAAATTATAAAAAAAATACCATGATGTAGGAAATATTTTTATATTTTCAAATAATATTTTTAGTCGAAATGAAAACTTATATAACCCTATGTAAAAATTAATTTACTAAAAGATATTTTTTTATGTCATTTTTGTCTTTACTTTATGTTAATTAAAATAGTGTCATTATCACTATTAAGTGGCTCCATGGGGTCCCAAAATTGACTCAAGAATGATCATGGTAGGACATGACTTAACCAATAAGGTTAATACAAGTGTTAAAGTAATATTCTATTATTTTAATATTCTTTTTACCTTGAATCACCCTATTTACCTTTAACTGCGATAAACGAAAGTCAAAAGTTTCTATTCACCAAAAATTATTTTCATCTTATTGATACACATTTTACTTACTAATAAAAACCATGTGTGTCGGAGTTTCTAAATTCAATTCACAGAAACGGTAAAAGTTCATTTGAATGAAAAATTCAGTTTTTTTAACTACTACTAAGTGGTTTTACAATTCCTCAAAAATTGAAGTTTTTCAGAAAAATACCAAAAATTCAGCCTAAGCTATATTTGATATTATGAATTAAAAAATTATGTCTATTTACCAAATTCAAAACATATAATTTGCATTAATTAATTTAAAATTAATTCCCATTGTCAAAACAAATAGCATGTTTTTAAAAAACAATAACTATCAAAAGATTGATACTTGTTTATGTCCAATTTCAAAGTGAAATTAATTACAATGACCAACATTAGATTTAATTGTAAAAATATATTCTAATTAAACTTTAAAACCAATTAAAAATATAATATAATAATATAAATAAATTATAATAAAAGGCACTTTTGAATTAAAATACAGTATTTTCCATTATTCATTAAAAAAAGAACTTTATCAGAAAAATACGAAAAAATTACCAAAACTAAATTTTGATGTCCCAAATCTAAATAATAATTTTTTTTTCAAATAGAACATATAAAAATTACCAAAACTAGATTTAAAGAGGGTTCTCTATCAAAAGGTGGTAAATCGAACTTTTAGTGAATATTAGAGTATTTATACTTAAAATTAGATTCATTCATATTTTAAGCCCCTAACTTTTATTGGATAATGTAAAAAAATTTAACAAACATGTATAATAATATTGTAGTTAGTTTTATTCATTTTTTTTACAACGTCTAGGAGTTAACTACCATTTAAAATAATATTATTATATTATTAATTTGCAACGTAAGATTTCAAAGAAACCCGTTGTTGCATATCAGGTAAGCCATAGAACATAAAATCCCATTTAAAGTAAAATTAATAATTAATTTACAAATATTAATAAATATGAAAATTTCATATTCTTTATTTACCTGGGATGTTACAGTGGGCCCCACCTATCACTTTCTTAGTCCAATATATTACACTTATGAAAGGGGTAAAACATAATATAAACATTTGTATTAAAACTAGCATATGAAATGTTAATACTTTAACCATAAACCATGAATAGTATCAAAATAGCACATCCACTGTCAAATATATCATAAAACTTTCAATATAATATAGAATATTGTATCATAATAAATCAACCTTAATTAAGCATAAAATCCAACAACAGATGTTGACATAGATGAAAATACTCTAATTAAATCATTAAAAATCTATGAGAAAAATATACCCTTTTTACTTTTAAATCATTTAATGTTTCACAATTATAAAGGAAAACATTTCTTATTAAAATAACCTAGTAATATTTTAAGGGAATCTTCAAAATTTTAAGGTTCCATAATGGAGAAAAAGACCTTCTTGCATCGTATAAGTTAAAAAACATTCGTTCCTTAATTTTTCGAAAAGGGTCATAATGTACCACTTTTGGAAAATGATGGAAATATTCCTTTCAAAACATTTTATAAAAATCATATATGGGTAAAAATGAATTTAAACAATTATTGATAATATTTTTAAATGCATTTTAAGAAACATGGACATGGATTATAAAGATGTCCTTGTAGATACTTAGGTATAAACAACCTCGGATAATAGTGAGGTTGTTAAATTACCCCTTATGTAAAAACCATAAAAGATTTATTTTTGAAAACAATTGAATAAAATTAAAAATTAACATAACATTTTCTTTATAATACTTTATATAAATATAAATAAATATGAATGATAATATTAAAATATTGAAATTGAGAAAGGAATGATTATTTAAAAGCATCCCACACCACTTTAAACATTTAAATAATAAGACCAATATCCTAAAATGAATCTTTAAATAACATGAAGATAAATGTATTCATGATATCAAACATATTAGAAACATTATATACACCACACATAAGAAATAGGTGGTGAACATGGCTTATAACTCACAAAAATTAAAAGTGATATGGAATTCCCTTACATTAAGTTTGATACTCTTCATATGTGTTTGAAACTCATATATAATGGTTTTAAACATATTATTAACTTATAATATAATCATAATAATATTTTTGATATCATATATGATTATTTTATGGCATCATATTACCTCTTTATTAATAATTTTCAATTTAAAGCAGCATTTTGGTAATAATTGCTTTCTTTATCATACATGTTTTGACTTTTTATTCTTGATCATATTACTTAGATCATGATTTAATTACATCCATAATCTATAATGTAACGCCCCGACCCTAGATACCCAGAGTCGGTATATTATTACATAACATTGGCATGATCACAAAGGATCAAGTCTCGAAAGACTGATTAGTTTAGAAGTCTTGGAAACACTAGATATATTCATAAGTCTTACATTACATCATAAGGTAAAAAAAACTACAACAACATCTTGTCTTCATATCCCCTCATACTATCCCTGCAGGTCATTCATAAATTACTTCTTCATAATCCTGGGAAAAATAAAACATTGAAAGGGGTGAGCTCAGATGCTCAGTAAGGATAACATTATAGTAGAAGCTTTCATAGATAAGCATAAACACTTAATGCAGTTTATAACTAAAACGAAAGCCTTTTAAACATGAACTTCAACATAAAATGGCAAAGATAAAATAAATTAATGCCATTTACTTACTCACATGGATATTCTACTAGTCGAATGATCACATGAAATATCAATAACCACTTTCATAATGATAGAATGCATAATTCCAGACTATCATAACCACATAGCCAAGGCCTCGTGCCAAGACTACAAATAAGATTTTTCCAAGGCCTTGTGCCAAGACACTAGTTTGTCTCATGAGACCTACCGATGCATCGAGGAGCTATAGTGGGCTCCACCCGTCACTTAGTAAGTCCAATGCATTCCTCATATGAACAGGTTTAAACATAACATAAACATTTGTATTAAAACTAGCATACGAAATGTCAATACTTTAACCACAAACCATGAATGGTATAAAAATAGCACATCCACAGTCAAACATAACCCATTCGATACAATATGGAAGATTTTATTGTATCACATTAACCTCAATCAAGAATAATGAAGGATGTTGACATAGATGAAAATAATCATCAAAACTATTTGAAGGAAATATCCCCCTTTTTCTTGAAATCATTTAAAAGTCGCACTATTTGTCAGGAATCCATTTAAAAATAGATTTTTGAATCAAAGTGTCCCATAACACTTTGAAACTTTTTAAAAGGATTTTTAATTTTAAAACTTTAATGTCCATATAAATAAATCTTTAAAACCATTTTTAAAACATGGACATTAATGAGAAAGATTTATATGAATAAGTCTTTAAAACATTTAAAAATGGTATTTTAGTTAGAGATTATAACCAAAAGAGAGACACTTGAATAAAAATAATTGAGGTAATACAAACTTTTTAATATCATGAGAATAAAGGGATTCACGATATACTATGTCAAAGTACAATATATACACCATATAAAAGTGATTTGATGTATAACAACAAAGAAGTCTCAATGGAAGGTAAATTGAGATGAATTCTCTTATAAAGACCACATCCTTAGGTTAAGGATAAATCAACGACATAATTATGTGTGAAAAATATAAATACACTCAATATGATTGGATATTTAGTGTAAATCAATCAGATGACATTCACACATATTCTTGTAAAAACAACACCAATGAATTGGATATTTAACTCAACAAATGGAGATTGAGTTAAAATTACTCTTATCAAGTTCATACCGATCACTTGAGAATTTATCAATGGAGTGATTATGTGTATCAAAAGTATATACACAGAAAAGGGGAGTGGAAATTATGACATAAGAAAATGAATATTTATTCCACACATAATCTCGGAGTAAAATAATCAATGAAGTTTGCGTAAAGCCGAATAAATGGAAATTGAAATTTCAAATTCCCTTATTGATTTGGTAACGTACAAAACATACACCCATGAAATAAGGATCATAAAATTATGATGTAAATATAAATGAATTAATGTATATTACACAATGAATACAAACATGGGCAGTACACACACCACAAGTAATAAATAAGTGGTGAACAATGGAATTCTCACGGAATTAAAAGTGAGATAAGAAACTCCTTACTTTATACTTTTTCCTTGGTCGACGGTAGGTTAAACTCCTGTATAATGGTGAAATAATTGTTATTTAATTATACAAGAATCATTTACTTTAATATGATATCATATATGATCTTTTAACATTGATTTGTTAATAATATCTTAGAATTATCCTCATTTCAGGTGTTAACGGGTTCATTTTAATTTATATTCTTTGTTATGTGAGCCATATTCGTTATTAATGGGATGTATATTATTCATATCAATAATGATATCAAGTCCTTAGATACTTTTTTTAAATCATAAAATTATAATTATACTTGAATGGATATGATGGAGAATGAATCTCATCGCGTTCGTGGAGACGGTAGTCTGTACGTACGCACGAGCGACAATATCATTCTTTTGATATTAAAATAATATATAATTGGATGGTATATCATATATACAGAATCATTATCATGTTATATTTATTATTTATATGAGTGACACATCATTATTATATCCATCCAAATAATAATATATTGAATAACAATTACACCACGACGTGGAGACGGTAAGCCGTACGTACGCACGTATGGTGACATGTTATTCAAAGGATGGATAGAATAATGAATATGGTTGTACCATATTTATAATAACATCAAAGTATATATATGATACTGGAGTTATTATTTTATAATGGTAATAACAAAGAAAGAAGAAGTGGAAGAATAAAGGAACTTGAAAAGGGGTGGTGAAAACATTACCTCTTCTTCGGGTTCTTCCTTTTGATTTGATCAAAAGGGCTCCTTAGGTTGGATTTCTGATCAAACTAAGGAATCTAGGATGTATTGAGGGAAGTTTAGAGAGTATTTGGGCTGGGTTTGGCCGAACTAAAAGGATTTGAAGGTGTGAAGAAATGAGAAGGATGAGTGCCCTTTTATAAGAGGGGTGAGGGGCACCTTTGGAAAGGCTAGAAATATTAATTTATAATAAATTAATATTCGGTTTCTAAAGGCTCCAAAGTTGATTATTCAAATTTTAAGGTGGGGATAGGTCGAAAAACATACATAAAATATAATTTATACAGGTTTGGGTCACTATATTAGCCTTATCTTTTAGTTTTAACTCTTAGTTAATTAGTTTGAAATTTACCATGTCACTTTGTATTTTTATATTATATAGTTAATAAACTTACTATATATATCCAAGTGAACCCCAAGTGGTCCATTAATAATATAACTATCATGATATAAGTCTTTTGGCCAAACCTTAGATTTTTAGGAATTTGATATCAATTAATAATATAATAGTTTTTTAAAAACTCTTTTATGTCAATTTTGACACTATTCAATAGTTGATTTTTGTGAAACACATAACAGAATGATTACTTCGAAAACAGTTAATGAAATCAATCATAATATGTCATATTAACCTATAAAAGTATTTTAATTCAATAAAAGTCTCAAATTATATTTATTTGGGTATTTATAATATCAATTATTATAATTTTTCACTATTATGGTAATTACTGCATCACCATTGTGTCATAAATAAATTAACTTATTTAATGTCTAAAAATTATAAATAAAATATAATTATGTAGAAAATAGTTTTATCTTTCTAATTAATATTTATAGTCTAAACCCCAACATATATAACTCTATGTAACAACTATTTTGCTAAAAGATATATGCTTGTGTCATTTTTGTATTTATTTTAACTTAATTAAAATAAAGTGTCATTATCACTTACAAGTGGATCCATGGGGTCCCAAAATCGACCCAAAGATGACCATGGTCGACCATGTATTAAAAAATAGGGTTAAGACACGTTTTAGGGTAATTTAGTATTATTATAATATTATTTTTTAACCCTTTTTTACCGGATTTACCCTTTAACCATAGTAAATAAAATATTTACCAAAGTAATTATCCAAATTGTCTAAAAATAAAAGTTACCTATTTACACAATTTGAACATCCTGATTCCAAATATGGAATACATTTTTCCAAATTCAAAACACAGAAGTGGCAGAAATTAATTTAAAATTAATTCCCGTTGTTAAAACAAAAAACGTGTTTTTAAGAGATAATAACTATCAAAAGATTGACACTTGTTTATGTCTGGTTTAAATGTGAAATTATGTTCAATGACCCACATTGTATTACATGGTAAAAATATATTCTAAATATACTTTAAAACCACTCAAATTAATAATTTAGCACTATTAATTATTTTGATTAAAAAAGTTGTTTTTAATTAAAATTTAGTAATTTTCACTATTCATCAAAATATGAAAGTTATCTGAAAAGTACCAAAATTTCACCCTAGGATAATTTCGATATTCCTAATCCAAAAATGAAGTCCATTTTGAGAGATAGAATTTATAAAATTTTAAAAAGTAGGTATTACTATTCATAACGGCTAGTTTGATTGGTTGTGGTGTGTTAAAATCTCGAAGTTGTGTACAATGCACGCTATTGCATTATTCGAAGGGAAATGTACCGTGGAAGATTGGGGTGTTACATTATCCACTCCTTCAATAAATTGCATCCTCTCAATTTTTAAAATTGCGCTTGGGAATATAATGGAAAGTCCCACATCGGAAAAAGAGTCAATAAAACTATCACTTTAAAAGAAAGAAAGAGAGGTATAAAGGTTATCCAAGATAACCCATACTCGGATTCCATGTAGGAAAACATGGATATGGATGATAAACTAAGTGTCAAGTTCTGATGGAGAGGGATAGAAATCATTATCAGGAGAAAGTTAACAATAAGAAAACCACAAACTTGTGTTGGGACAAACGACCATTAGTCTCCTAGTAAGAAAGTAAACGGACACAATTTTTTTTAAGTTACATTACATAAGGACAAGAAATTCATTTATGATATTGGCTAAGAACATAAAGAAATATACTTAATTTTGAAGTAGAGTTTCATTATTTAATAACTTTTTACCACTAACTTATTTTTTTTGAATAATGAGTATTCAAGAAGACCAGGTCATAATAAAAGAGCTAGAAGAAACTTCTATAGAAATACATGATCCATATAGGATAAAATATATATTTAACTTGTCTTTAGAGATTAATCAAAACCAAAATGGTTAGTATAAGATCTGATGATCCCCCAAATGTATATTCCATTAGAGAAAGAAAAAAATACTAATCTTAATTTCTAAAATTAAACCAACAATACCCCAAAGTTAAATAAATACCATTCAATAACAAATTTTCCTTAAAATACTTCAATATAATCCAAAATAATATTGAAACCCAAAACTTATAAGAATGTAGTCTTCCACGTTAAATTGTATCTCCAAATGACATCATCTACTCTTAAAGTCACATACTTAAAAGTAATTAACCTAATTACATATTCTTTATTATAGGTTAATCATTTCCATAAATAACCCAAATCACTATATATCCATAATAAAAACATAGATAAAAATCCACCATTACTCCTCTAATGACATCCCATAGTATTCTATTTTCCTTGGACATATAGTGTTCCCAACTAAGTGAACATCTTCCAAAACAACATTTATCACTTAATCAACAAATCATTTTCCTATACTAAGGGTATTCATTTGATAAGACATAAGAACCCAAATCAACATATTATTGATCAATAAAATCATTTAACTAAAAAAAATAGTCACACTAACCAGGGACTTCACGTAGTCCAGTGGTAGGTGATAAATCCCAATCACACTTTGGTTGTGGGTTCGATTCCCACAGCTTTGTCTGACGCGACGGGTTGTCACACGGTCTGCGTGTTGTCCTTTTTCAAAAACTATATTTTATAATATTACCAAAATGAGATAAATTCCTCAAAATAACATAATTTAACCACAAATGTTATATCATACCTTGAATTTTCATCCCAAATTATAATAACTTATAATTCTCTCAAACCCCAATGATCATATAAAACCAAATGGTTATTCATACCTATATCCACAAGAGAAGAGACAATTCTTCCTCAAATATCATTCTCACCTGGAAAACTGCGGGGTTACAAATACAAGAGAAAATTATTCCAAAGTAAACCCATTAACAAGGAGCGCTGATACTTTTTAAACATTTCTCCGATCATTTATTTCCACATAGCTTCTTCTTTGACCAAGATAATATCCTATAGAATAGGACATTCACTCGGGTAATGGCCAGGTCCCCTACATTTACGGCAAATGACTGTAAATGGACTCTTGGGACCATTTTTATCTTCTTCCATAGTACTCTTCATTTTTCTTCGGCAATTCATTACTTTATGTCCTTCCTTCCCGCACGTAAAGCATTTCGTTGTCCCATTGAGACACTTTCCTGGGTGTCTCCTTCCACATTTCCTACATGATGAAAATTGAGGGTTATTTTCTCCATGGTCTCCATTGCTGGAGCTCTTATCATTCATCACCTTTCTCTTCCTTATTGAGTTTGGGAGTTGGTTAATATATATGTTGTTGATCATATTTTTGGAAAACTGATTTGGCATAAAGACGATATCTTTTACGCCTATAAACATTCCATTTTGTTGCTCATTTCCACCATCGTTCCCATCTTGTACATCATTCTCAAAGTTACTATGACTTCCTTGGAATCCAGCCATTGACTAAAACCAGAAAGCATTGTGTGAGTAACAGTAGTCGTAAAATCATTTAGAGATTAACATGTCACCATATTCTCAATTTGAAACATATTAGGATTAACCAAGGTCATTTAATCTCATCTTATATATATATTACTTAAATTGATTTGTAAAGAAAATTTAAATTATCCTTAGCATATCCCCCGGGAGTGTCGTAACCAAGAGTGCAGCAAGGCCCGTTGTCATGCACCAGTTCTCATTCGAGTCTAGCTCAAAGCGGTGTTTTCGGGTTTTACCCCTAGGTACATATGTGTCAGAGCCGCCTCTACCTGCTCGTATCCAGACAAGGATGTATTGCTCGGAAAACTCAAAAAATCTCTACAATACCAAAATTCTAGGAAGTTCTTCTATACTAATCCTCAAAGTTCATCTTAGGTCTACGTGCTCTAATCAGAGTTTATCTAAATCTAGCTTCCAAGGTTTGTACTAAACTTCCTATGATACCAACTGTAATGCCCCGACCCTAGATACCCAGAGTCGGTGCATTATTACATAACATTGGCATGATCATAAAGGATCAAGTCTCGAAAGACTGATTATTTTAGTAGTCATGGAAACACTAGATATATTCATAAGTCTTACATTACATCATAAGGTAAAAAAAAACTACAACAACATCTTGTCTTCATATCCCCTCATACTATCCCTACAGGTCATTCATAAATCACTTCTTCATAATCCTGGGAAAAATAAAACATTGAAAGCGGTGAGGTCAGATTCTCAGTAAGGATAACATTATAGCAGAAGCTTTCATAGATAAGCATAAACACTTAAGGAAGTTTATAACTAAAATGAAAGCCTTTTAAACTTGAACTTCAACATAAAATGTCAAAGATAAAATAAATTAATGCCATTTACTTACTCACATGGATATTCTACTAGTCGAATGATCACATGAAATATTAATAACCACTTTCATAATGATGGAATGCATAATGCCAGACTATCATAACCACATAGCCAAGGCCTCGTGCCAAGACTACAAATAAGATTTTGCCAAGCCCTTGTGCCAAGACACTAGTTTGTCTAATGAGACCTACCGATGCATCGAGGAGCTATAGCGGGCTCCACCCGTCACTTACTAAGTCCAATGCATTCCTCATATGAACAGGTTTAAACATAACATAAACATTCGTATTAAAACTAGCATACGAAATGTCAATACTTTAACCACAAACCATGAATGGTATAAAAATAGCACATCCATAGTCAAACATAACTCATTCAATACAATATGGAAGATTTTATTGTATCACATTAACCTCAATCAAGAATAATGAAGGATGTTGACATAGATGAAAATAATCATCAAAACTATTTGAGAGAAATATCCCCTTTTTTCTTGAAATCATTTAAAAGTCACACTATTTGTCAAGAGTCCATTTAAAAATATATTTTTGAATCAAAGTGTCCCATACCACTTTGAAACTTTTTAAAAGGATTTTTAATTTTAAAACTTTAATTTCCATAGAAATAAATCCTTAAAACCATTTTTAAAACATGGACATTAATGAGCAAGATTTATATGAATAAGTCTTTAAAACATTTAAAAATGGTATTTTAGTTAGAGATTCTAACCAAAAGAGAGACACTTGAATACAAATAATTGAGGTAATAAAAACTTTTTAATATCATGAGAATAAAGGGATTCATGATATACTATGTCAAAGTACAATATATACACCATATAAAAGTGATTTGGTGTATAACAACAAAGAAGTCTCAGTGGAATGTAAATTGAGATGAATTCTCTTATAAAGACCATATCCTTAGGTTAAGGATAAATCAACGACATAATTATGTGTGAAAAATATAAATACACTCAATATGATTGGATATTTAGTGTAAATCAATCAGATGACATTCACACATATTCTTGTAAAAAGAACACCAATGAATTGGATATTTAACTCAACAAATGGAGATTGAGTTAAAATTACTCTTATCAAGTTCATACCGATCACTTGAGAATTTATCAATGGAGTGATTATGTGTATCAAAAGTATATACACAGAAAAGGGGAGTGGAAATTTTGACATAAGAAAATGAATAGTTATTCCACACATAATCTCGGAGTAAAATAATCAATGAAGTTTGCGTAAAGCGGAATAAATGGAAATTGAAATTTCAAATTCCCTTATTGATTTGGTAACATAAAAAACATACACCCATGAAATAAGGATCATAAAATTATGATGTAAATATAAATGAATTAATTTATATTACACAATGAATACAAACATGGGAAGTACACACACCACAAGTAATAAATAAGTGGTGAACAATGGAATTCTCATAGAATTAAAAGTGAGATAACAAACCCCTTACTTTGTACTTTTTCCTTGGTCGACGGTAGGTTAACCTCTTTTATAATGGTGAAATAATTGTTATTTAATTATACAAGAATAATTTACTTTAATATGATATCATATATGATCTTTTAACATTGATTTGTTAATAATATCTTAGAATTATCGTCATTTCGGGTGTTAACGGGTTCATTTTACTTTATATTCTTTGTTATGTGATCCATATTAGTTATTAATGGGATGTATATTATTCATATCCAGAATGATATCAAATCCTTAGATACTATTTTTAAATCATAAAATTATAATTATACTTGAATGGATATGATGGAGAATGAATCTCATCGCGTTCGTGGAGACGGTAGTCCGTACGTACGCACGAGTGACAATATCATTCTTTTGATATTAAAATAATATATAATTGGATGGTATATCATATATAAAGCATAATTATCATGTTATATTTATTATTTACATGAGTTACACATCATTATTATACCCATCCAAATAATAATATATTGAATAACAATTACACCACGACTTGGAGACGGTAAGCCGTACGTACGCACGTATGGTGACATGTTATTCAAAGGATGGATAGAATAATGAATATGTTTGTACCATATTTATAATAACATCACAGTATATATATGATACTGGAGATATTATTTTATAATGGTAATAACAAAGAAAGAAGAAGTGGAAGAAGAAAGGAACTTGAAAAGGGGTGGTGAAAACATTACCTCTTCTTCGGGTTCTTCCTTTTGATTTGATCAAAAGGGCTCCTTAGGATGAATTTATGATCAAACTAAGGCCTATAGGTTGTAGTGAGGGAATTGTAGAGAGTATTTGGGCAGGGGTTGGCCGAACAAAAAGGATTTGAAGGTGTGAAGAAATGAGAAGGATGAGTGCCCTTTTATAAGAGGGGTGAGGGGCACCTTTGGAAAAACTAGAAATATTAATTTATAATAAATTAATATTCGGTTTCAAATGGCTCCAAAGTTTATTATTAAAATTTTAAGGTGGGGATAGGTCGAAAAAAATTCATCCAATATAAATTAGACATGTTTGGGTCACTATATTAGCCTTATCTTTTAGTTTTAACTCTTAGTTAATTAGTTTGACATTTACCATGTCACTTTGTATTTTTATATTATATAGTTAATAAACTTACTATATACATCCAAATGACCCCCAAGTGGTCCATTAATGATATAAATATCATGATATAAGTCTATTGGACGAACCTTAGATTTTTAGGAATTTAATATCAATTAATAATTTAATAGTTTTTTAAAAACTCTTTTATGTCAATTTTGACACTATTCAATAGTTGATTTTTTTGAAACACATAACAGAATGATTACTTCTAACAAAGTTAATTAAATCAATCCTAATATGTCATATTAACCTATAAAATTAGTTTAATTCAATAAAAGTATCAAATTATATTTATTTGGGTATTTATAATATCAATTATTCTAATTTTTCACTATTATGGTAATTACTGCATCACCATTGTGTTATAAATAAATCAACTTATTTAATGTCTAAAAATTATAAATAAAATATCCTTATGTAGGAACTATTTTTATATTTCTAATGAATATTTATAGTCTAAAATCCAACATATATAACCATATGTAACAATTGTTTTGCGAAAAGATATATGCTTGTGTCATTTTTGTATTTATTTAAACTTAATTAAAATAATGTGTCATTATCACTTACAAGTGGATCCATGGGGTCCCAAAATCAACCCAAATATTCCCATGGTCGACCATGTATTAACCAATAGGGTTAAGACACGTTTTAGGGTAATTTAGTATTATTATAATATTATTTTTTAACCCTTGTTTACCGGATTTACCCTTTAACCATGGTAAATAAAATATTTACCAAAGTAATTATCCAAAATGTCTAAAAATAAAAGTTAACTATTTACACAATTTGAACATCCTGATTCCAAATATGGAATCCATTTTTCCAAATTCAAAACACAGAAGTGGCAAAAATTAATTTAAAATTAATTCCTGTTGTTAAAACAAAAAGCGTGTTTTTAAGAGATAATAACTATCAAAAGATTGGCACTTGTTTATGTCTGGTTTAAATGTGAAATTATGTTCAATGACACACATTGTATTAAATAGTAAAAATATATTCTAAATATACTTTAAAACCACTCAAATTCATAATTTATCACTCTTAATTATTTTGATTAAAAAAGTTGTTTTTAATTAAAATTTAGTAATTTTCACTATTCATCAAAATATGAAAGTTATCCGAAAAGTACCAAAATTTCACCCTAGGATAATTTCGATATTCCGAATCCAAAAATGAAGTCCATTTTGAGAGATATAATTTATAAAATTTCAAAAAGTAGGTATTACTATTCATAACAGCTAGTTTGATTGGTTGTGGTGTGTTAAAATCTCGAAGTTGCGTACAATGCACGCTATTGCATTATTCGAAGGGAAACGTACCGTGGAAACTTGGGGTGTAAAATTATCCCCTCCTTCAATAAATTGCGTCCTCACAATTTTTAAAATTGCGCTTGGGAATATAATGGAAAGTCCCACATCGGAAAAAGAGTCAATAAAACTATCACTTTAAAAGAAAGAAAGAGAGGTATAAAGGTCATCCAAGATAACCCATACTCGGATTCCATGTAGGAAAACATGGATATGGATGATAAACTAAGTGTCAAGTTCTGATGGAGAGGGATAGAAATCATGATCAGGAGAAAGTTAACAATAAGAAAACCACAAACTTGTGTTGGGACAAACGGCCATTAGTCTCCTAGTAGGAAAGTAAACGAACAACATTTTTTTTTGTTTTAAGTTACATTACATAAGGACAATGAATTCATTTATGATATTGGCTAAGAACATAAAGAAATATACATACTTTTGAAGTAGAGTTTCATTATTTAATAACTTTTTACATCTAACTTATTTTTTTGAACAATGAGTATTCAAGAAGACTTGGTCATAATAAAAGAGCTAAAATAAACTTCTATAGAAATACATGATCCATATAAGATAAACTATATATTTAACTTGTCTTTAGAGATTAATCAAAACCAAAATGTTTAGTATAAGATCTGATGATCCCCCAAATGTATATTCCATTAGAGAAAGAAAAAAAATACTAATCTTAATTTCTAAAATTAAACCAACAATACCCCAAAGTTAAATAAATACCATTCAATAACAAATTTTCCTTAAAATCCTTCAATATAATCCAAACTAATATTGAAACCCAAAACTTATAAGAATGTAGTCTTCCACGTTAAATTGTATCTCCAAATGACATCATCTACTCTTAAAGTCACATACTTAAAAGTAATTAACCTAATTACATATTCTTTATTATAGGTTAATCATTTCCATAAATAACCCAAATCACTATAGATCCATAATAAAAACATAGATAAAAATCCACCATTACTCCTCTAATGACATCCCATAGTATTCTATTTTCCTTGGACATATTGTGTTCCCAACAAAGTGAACATCTTCCAAAACAACATTTATCACTTAATCTCTAAATCATTTTCCTATACTAAGGGTATTCATTTGATAAGACATAAGAACCCAAATCAACATATTATTGATCAATAAAATAATTTAACTAAAAAAAATAGTCAGAATAACTGGGGACTTCACGTAGTCCAGTGGTAGGCGATAAATCCCAATCGCACTTTGGTTGTGGGTTCGATTCCCACAGCGTTGTCTGACACGACGGGTTGTCACACGGTCTACGTGTTGTCCTTTTTCAAAAACTATATTTTATAATATTACCAAAATGAGATAAATTCCTCAAAATAACATAATTTAACCACAAATGTTATATCATACCTTGCATTTTCATCCCAAATTATAATAACTTATAGTTTTCTCAAACCCCAATGATCATATAAAACCAAATGGTTATTTATACCTATATCCACAAGAGAAGAGACAATTCTTCCTCAAATATCATTCTCACATGGAAAACTGCGGGGTTACAAATACAAGAGAAAATTATTCCAAAGTAAACCCATCAACAAGGAGCGCTAATACTTTTTAAACATTTCTCCGACCATTTATTTCCACATAGCTTCTTCTTTGACAAAGATAATATCCTATAGAATAGGACATTCACTTGGGTAATGGCCAGGTCCCCTACATTTACGGAAAATGACTGTAAATGGACTCTTGGGACCATTTTTATCTTCTTCCATAGTACTCTTCATTTTTCTTCGGCAATTCTTCACTTTATGTCCTTCCTTCCCGCACGTAAATCATTTCGTTGTCCCATTGAGACACTTTCCTGGGTGTCTCCTTCCACATTTCCTGCATGATGAAAATTGAGGGTTCTTTTCTCCATGGTCTCCATTCCTGGAGCTCTTATCATTCATCACCTTTCTCTTCCTTGTTGAGTCTGGGAGTTGGTTAATATATATGTTGTTGATCATATTTTTGGAAAACTGATTTGGCATAAAGACGATACCTTTTATGCCTATCAACATTCCATTTTGGTTCTCATTTCCACCATCGTTCCCATCTTGTACATCATTCTCAATGTAACTATGACTTCTTTGGAATCCATCCATTGACTAAAACTAGAAATCATTGTGTGAGTAACAGTAGTCATAAAATCATTTAGAGATTAACATGTCACCATATTCTCAATTTGAAACATATTAGGATTAACCAAGGTCATTTACTCTCATCTTATATATATATTACTTAAATCGGTTTGTAAAGAAAATTTAAATTATCCTAAGCATATCCCCTGAGAGTGTCGTAACCAAGAGTGCAGCAAGGCCCGTTTTCGTGCACCAGTTCTCATTCGAGTCTAGCTCAAATCGGTGTTTTCGGGTTTTACCCCTAGGTACATCTGTGTCAGAGCCGCCTCTACCTGCTCGTATCCAGACAGTGATGTATTGATCGGAAAACTCACAAAATCTCTACAATACCAAAATTCTAGGAAGTTCTTCTATACTAATCCTCAAAGTTCATCTTAGGTCTACGTGGTCTAATCAGAGTTTATCTAAATCTAGCTTCCAAGGTTTGTAATAAACTTACTCTGATACCAACTGTAACGCCCCGACCCTAGATACCCAGAGTCGGTGCATTATTACATAACATTGGCATGATCACAAAGGATCAAGTCTTGAAAGACCGATTAGTTTAGTAGTCTTGGAAACACTAGATATATTCATAAGTCTTACATTACATCATAAGGTAAAAAAAACTACAACAACATCCTGTCTTCATATCCCCTCATACTATCCCTACAGGTCTTTCATAAATTACTTCTTCATAATCCTAGGAAAAATAAAACATTGAAAGGGGTGAGCTCAGATGCTCAGTAAGGATAACATTATAGCAGAAGCTTTCATAGATAAGCATAAACACTTAAGGCAGTTTATAACTAAAACGAAAGACTTTTAAACTTGAACGTCAACATAAAATGGCAAAGATAAAATAAATTAATGCCATTTACTTACACACATGGATATTCTACTAGTCGAATGATCACATGAAATATCAATAACCACTTTCATAATGATGGAATGCATAATTCCATACTATTATAACCACATAGCCAAGGCCTCGTGCCAAGACTACAAATAAGATTTTGCCAAGGCCTTGTGCCAAGACACTAGTTTGTCTCATGAGACCTACCGATGCATCAAGGAGCTATAGCGGGCTCCACCCGTCACTTACTAAGTCCAATGAATTCCTCATATGAACAGGTTTAAACATAACATAAACATTCTTATTAAAACTAGAATACGAAATGTCAATACTTTAACCACAAACCAAGAATGGTATAAAAATAGCACATCCACAGTCAAACATAACTAATGCGATACAATATGGAAGATTATATTGTATCACATTAACCTCAATCAAGAATAATGAAGGATGTTGACATAGATGAAAATAATCATCAAAACTATTTGATAGAAATATCCCCCTTTTTCTTGAAATCATTTAAAAGTCACACTATTTGTCAAGAATCCATTTAAAAATAGATTTTTGAATCAAAGTGTCACATACCACTTTGAAACTTTTTAAAAGTATTTTTAATTTTAAAACTTTAATGTCCATATAAATAAATCCTTAAAACCATTTTTAATACATGGACATTAATGAGAAAGATTTATATGAATAAGTCTTTAAAACATTTAAAAATGGTATTTTAGTTAGAGATTATAACCAAAAGAGAGACACTTGAATACAAATAATTAAGGTAATAATTTTTTTTAATATCATGAGAATAAAGGGATTCACGATATACTATGTCAAAGTACAATATATACACCATATAAAAGTGATTTGGTGTATAACAACAAAGAAGTCTCAATGGAATGTAAATTGAGATGAATTCTATTATAAAGACCATATCCTTAGGTTAAGGATAAATCAACAAAATAATTATGTGTGAAAAATATAAATACACTCAATATGATTGGATATTTAGTTTAAATCAATCAGATGTCATTCACACATATTCTTGTAAAAACAACACCAATGAATTGGATATTTAACTCAACAAATGGAGATTGAGTTAAAATTACTCTTTTCAAGTTCATACCGATCACTTGAGAATTTATCAATGGAGTGATTATGTGTATCAAAAGTATATCCACAGAAAAGGGGAGTGGAAATTATGACATAAGCAAAGGAATATTTATTCCACACATAATCTCGGAGTAAAATAATCAATGAAGTTTGCGTAAAGCGGAATAAATGGAAATTGAAATTTAAAATTCCCTTATTGATTTGGTAACATACAAAACATACACCCATAAAATAAGGATCATACAATTATGATGTAAATATAAATGAATTAATTTATATTACACAATGAATACAAACAGGGTCAGTATACACACCACAAGTAATAAATAAGTGGTGAACAATGGAATTCTCACGGAATTAAAAGTGAGATAAGAAACCCCTTACATTGTAATTTTTACTTGGTTGAAGGTAGGTTAACCTCCTGTATAATGGTGAAATAATTGTTATTGAATTATACAGGAATCATTTACTTTAATATGATATCATATATGATCTTTTAACATTGATTTGTTAATAATATCTTAGAATTATCGTCATTTCGGTTGTTAACAGGTTCATTTTACTTTATATTCTTTGTTATGTGATCCATATTCTTTATTAATGGGATGTATATTATTCATATCCATAATGATATCAAGTACTTAGATACTATTTTTAAATCATAAAATTATAATTATACTTGAATGGATATGATGGAGAATGAATCTCATCGCGTTCGTGGAGACGGTAGTCCGTACGTACGCACGAGCGACAATATCATTCTTTTGATATTAAAATAATATATAATTGGATGGTATATCATATATAAAGCATTATTATCATGTTATATTTATTATTTACATGAGTTACACATCATTATTATAACCATCCAAATAATAATATATTGAATAACAATTACACCACGACTTGGAGACGGTAAGCCGTACGTACGCACGTATGGTGACATGTTATTCAAAGGATGGATAGAATAATGAATATGGTTGTACCATATTTATAATAACATCACAGTATATATATGATACTGGAGTTATTATTTTATAATGGTAATAACAAAGAAAGAATAAGTGGAAGAAGAAAGGAACTTGAAAAGGGGTGGTGAAAACATTACCTCTTCTTCGGGTTCTTCCTTTTGATTTGATCAAAAGGGCTCCTTATGCTGGCTTTCTGATCAAACTAAGGCCTCTAGGTTGTATTGAGGGATGTTTAGAGAGTATTGGGTCAGGATTTGGTCGAACCAAAAGGATTTTAAGGTGTTAAGAAATGAGAAGGATGAGTGTCCTTTTATAAGAGGGGTGATGGCCACCTTTGGAAAAGCTAGAAATATTAATTTATAATAAATTAATATTCGGTTTCTACTGGCTCCAAAGTTGATTATTCAAATTTTAAGGTGGTTATAGGTCGAAAAACATTCATCCAATAGAATTTAGACATGTTTGGGTCACTATATTAGCCTTATCTTTTAGTTTTAACCCTTAGTTAATTAGTTTGACATTTACCATGTCACTTTGTATTTTTATATTATATAGTTAATAAACTTACTATATACATCCAAGAGACCCCCAAGTGGTCCATTAATGATATACCTATCATGATATAAGTCTCTTGGCCGAACCTTATATTTTTAGAAATTTAATATCAATTAATAATATAATATTGTTTTTAAAAACTCTTTTATGTCTATTTTGACACTATTTAATAGTTGATTTTTTGTGAAACACATAACAGAATGATTACTTCTAAAAAAGTTAATTAAATCAATACTAATATGTCATATTAACCTATAAAATTATTTTAATTCAATAAAAGTCTCAAATTATATTTATTTGGGTATTTATAATATCAATTATTCTAATTTTTCACTATTATGGTAATTACTGCATCACCATTGTGTCATATATAAATCAACTTATTTAATGTATAAAAATTATAAATAAAATATCCTTATGTAGGAAATCTTTTTATATTTCTAATGAATATTTATAGTCTAAAATCCAACATATATAACCCTATGTAACAATTGTTTTGCTAAAAGATATATGCTTGTGTAATTTTTGTATTTATTTTAACTTGATTAAAATAAAGTGTCATTATCACTTACAAGTGGATCCATGGGGTCCCAAAATCGACCCAAAGATGCCCATGGTCGACCACGTATTAACCAATAGGGTTAAGACACGTTTTAGGGTAATTTAGTATTATTATAATATTATTTTTTAACCCTTGTTTACCAGATTTACCCTTTAACCATGGAAAATAAAATATTTACCGAAGTAATTATCCAAAATGTCTAAAAATAAAAGTTACCTATTTACACAATTTGAACATCCTGATTACAAATATGGAATAAATTTTTCCAAATTCAAAACACAGAAGTGGCAGAAATTAATTTAAAATTAATTCCCGTTGTTAAAACAAAAAGCGTGTTTTTAAGAGATAATAACTATCAAAAGATTGACACTTGTTTATGTCTGGTTTAAATGTGAAATTATGTTTAATGACCCACATTTTATTACATGGTAAACATATATTCTAAATATACTTTAAAACCACTAAAATTTATAATTTATCACTATTAATTATTTTGATTAAAAAAGTTGTTTTTAATTAAAATTTAGTAATTTTCATTATTCATCAAAATATGAAAGTTATCCGAAAAGTATCAAAATTTCACCCTAGGATAATTTTGATATTAAGAATCCAAAAATGAAGTCCATTTTGAGATATAGAATTTATAAAATTTCAAAAAGTAGGTATTACTATTCATAACGGCTAGTTTGATTGGTTGTGGTGTGTTAAAATCTCGAAGTTGCGTACAATGCGCGCTATTGCATTATTCGAAGGGAAACGTACCGTGGAAGCTTGGGGTGTTACATATAACATTATTTATATATCATATATATTCAGAATATAAATATTATATATATTTCTGTGTGTGTGTGTGAAATGGAATACACCATTCATGGAGATGTTAGGTCATACATATGCATGAATGTTCTTTCCGTTTTCTTATCGTATTGAATGGAAGTAAGTGAAAGAAATATATGTAAATACATATATATATATATATTATAGAAGAATTATTATGTCATATATTTCATATTTATTAATATTATATATTTTTATAACCACTCTTGAATGGTGAATGTGGAAGATGAATCTCATCGTGTCATGCAGACGGCAAGTCGTGCGTACGCACGAGCGACGATATCATTTTCTTAATGATTAAATGGTATGGAATTGGATGGAATAATAATTTTATAGAAAAAATATCATGTTATTTTTATTATTTAAATCCTTTATATTTATCATTATACCCATATAAATAAAGTGTACCTGAAAAACAGTTTACACTACGACGTGGAGATGGTAAGTCATACACACGCACACATGGTGATATTGTTTTTCGTAGGATCGGTAAAATGTGGAATATGGTTTTACCATAATAATAAAAATATATAAAGATATATTATATTCTGTATTTATTAATTTATTATGGAAACAACATAGTAATATGGTGTATAAGAAGAAAATAACTTTGAAAGAGGTTATAAAACAATTACCACTTTTTCAGGTATCTCCTTTTGATTTGCACAAAAGGACTCCTTTGTATATCTTTGATCCCAAATTATGGCCTATAGGATGTATTAAGGGATGTTTTGAGATTAAATAGTAATGTTTTGGATGATCCAAAGGGCTTTGGAGGTGTGAATTAAAGATAAGTAGAAGTTCTCTGTTATAATAGATTTGAGGGACACTTTTGAAAGATCTTAAAATTTGAATTTATTATATATTGATTTTCGGTTTCAAATAGCTTCAAAGTGATTTATTTAGAGGATAAGATAATTATGAGTCTAAATCCTCTAAACCAGTGAATTTTATACATGTTTTAGTCATAAAAGTAACCTTATATTTTGGATTTAACCCTAAGTTAAATAATTTAACTCTTACTGTGTCTTCTTGTATGTTCACAATATAGGGTTAATATAGTTACTATAAAATGCCAAGGAAAAACCCAATTGTATCATTTATGAAAAATTTAACATTATAAAAGTTATTTGGACAAACCTTATATTTTTATTACTTTTATATCATTTAATAAAATAGTATTTATTTTAAAATATCATTTATGTCAATTTAAATACTATTCAATATTTTTATTTTTAAAAATATCAAAACAACATGATAACTTCGATACAATACTTCAAATATGTCACTAACATGTCTAATTTATATATAAAATTAGTTTATGTGATTAATTAAGTAAAATTATATTTATTTTAATATTTTTAATATCATTTATTTGATGTCTCAATTAATTAAACAAATATTGCATCCTTGTTGTGTCACCATTTAATTTATTTATTTAATGTATAAAAATTACAAATAAATTATCATGATGTATATAAAATTCAAATATATTTATATACTATTTATAGTAGACCATATCACTTATATACACTCATATTATAAATAAAATATTTATTAAAACATTAATATGACATTTTTAACTTTTTTTTCAATAAAATATAATAAAGTCCTAATCAAGACCAAGTGGCTTAAAAAGGATCATATTTTCTCTATAAGGATGATTTTGGTCTAAAATTACTTATCCAATTAAATTAGGATAAGTGTTAGGGCAGTTTTATATTGTTATAAAAAAAATTACCTTTAATTACCTTATTTACCTTTAACCGTGGTAAATAAAATTCAAAAGTTACTATTCACAAAAAAAATTATTTTGATCCTATTAGAAGAAATTTTTCATACTGATTACAAACATGTATATTGGATTTTATAAATTCAATTCACAGAAGAAGAAAAATTACGTTTAATACTAAGCTACAAATGTGGCTAGAAGGTGGGTAAAAAGACATTCAAAAAGTTCAATGAATTTTTATATCAAATTATATTATAAAAATGATTAAAATGACCTACATTGGGTTAATATATGAATTATTTTCCTATTTTGACTTTAAAATAAATTTAAAGTAAAATAATTATCTAAATTAAAAATTCAGTTTTTTAACAATAAGGCAATGTTTTCACTATTCATCAAAATTTGAAAGTTTCTGGAAAAATACCAAAAATTCAGCCTAACCTAATTTTGATATTATAAATTAAAAAATGAAGTCTATTTTAACAAATTAAATTTATAATAGTCTCTAAAATTAATTTTATTATTGTTCAAAAAAGGACATAAAAAGTAGTTCCTTTAAGAAAATAGTATTTCTAAACTTATAACTATTTTACGGAAACTTATACATTTCAATATAAATATGTTTTATTTATGGTAAAACATTATATATAACATTTAAAATTTATTTATTACTATTTATATTACTATTTTTAATGGATAAGTTATGAATATGTCATTAAAATAATTTTAACACTTAAGTGTTGTTTCAGATATACTAAATCGTGCATGTTACGAAAGCCAAGTCGGTGTTGCGTGCAACACAAGTTATTAAAGATAATGTACCATGAAATATTGGGGGTGTTACAATAATGATACATATAAAAGTATATATAATTAAATAATAAGGTATTTATGATATAATTATAATTATTTAAATATAAATAATACTTACCTTCATTACATGATGATCATTGAAAAATGGAAATGTTACTCATGTGTATGTATGGCCTACCGTCTCTATAATGGTAGCATTGGTTCATTTTTTCATAACTATCTTTCATTATTGGTTTTAAAGGTATAATTTATGTATAAATATGATCATTATTTCATGATTACTATTATGGATATGATATAACTATATAATATGTAGAAGAACTGGAACTTTCATAATGACGTACAAAAAAGAAATAATGAAATTAACTCTTGGAATAATGAAAATACTGAAATATTATTATGTAACATGTGATAATATGCTATAAAAGGATAATATATTTTATTATAAATATTAATATGGGTATTTAATAATTTAATGAAATTTATAAAACCACTATACAGGATTTTAGAGCATGATCAACCAAAAGGAAGTGTGAGTTAAGGGTTTCCTAATCTCACTTTTATTTATGTGAGATATATGTCATATTTATCACTTATTTTTATTATGTGGTGTATATATTACCCATGAATATATTTTATTATTACTATCCTTAAATTTATGGGTATTTAAATTTATATTTTAATATCTATCATTCACGGGGTTTACGGTTTCAAAGTTTCCAAAAGCGGTAATTGATTTTTGTCTCAATTTTTCTTCTTTGAGATGTATGTTATGTTATACACCTATCTTATTTTATAAGGTGTATAAACTTCACTTTTTACATGTTATATCATGAATATACTTATATTCATGATATAAAAAATTTCATTTGGTGTTATTCTTTCATGGGGATTACAATTGTATTTTACAAAAGTGGAAAGTTCCATTTTCTATAATATCATTGTTTATTGGGATTATTTGTGATTATTCTTCCAATGATGGGATATTATGATTCATCTCTCAATAAACCCATGAATTTTTTTATACTATGGTTATTCCTGATATTTACAATTAATATTACAATTTTCCCACTCTTTGGTACTTAAAATGTTTTAGAAAGTGTTTTTAAGAATATCCTACTTTATTTCTCTCTTTGGTCAGTAATTTATTTTCCTTCAAAAACATGTTTTCAAGAAAAAAAATTACCTTTTCAACATTATTTATTAAATAAAATTTTAAACATTTTTCCTTTTTACAAAATTTCTTCAAAGTAATTTTCTTTTCAATTTTCAAATAAGGCATTTTTCTAACCTTTTTACCATGGAAAAATGAATTTTTTTTATGGAAAGTACAGAATTTCCCGCCGACATGACAGTTATTTCTTTGAAAACTGCTTTAAATTTTTAAAAGGTTATTTTTAAAGAAAATTTTTTCTTAAAATTCTTAAATTTTTTAGTTTTTTTAAATTATTTTCAAAGAAAATTATTTTCAAAATGTTTTATGTTTTAAAAATATATTTTCAAAATGAAAAGGATATTTTCCTCAAGAAGTTTTTTAATGATATTTTAATGGTATTTCCATTCATCTATTTAAACAACACTTTTTTTCTTATCCTACAATAGGGATATTTTGTATTTATACCATCCTCGTTCTTTCTCATGATAGAATAAGATCGTTTCAAAGAGATTTTATGGAACTCGTTTCTCTTCCACGTGTTAATCATGTTTCAAAGGGATTATCATGGAACCCATTTCCTTTCCATATTAACTAATTTATGAATCGATTAAATATTGTTTTACGAGTTTTATGATGATATTCAAGTTCTTTTTTCCTTATTCATGTTGTGGTTCATGTACATTATTTATTAGATGGGGTGGTCATGATAGCGTCAGGTGATCATGTTACAACTTACATGATAGGGTGGCCCAAATAGCATCAAGTAATCCCATTACAACTTATATTATGGGTTATACAAGATATTTTCATGTGATACCAATATATCTTGTATGATAGGGTATCCCTAATAGCTATAGGTGAGCCTATTATACGATGGGTGTACCCAAATAGTGATCCAATGCATTGAGAAATGATTATTCTCTCTAGAGAATTATATTAGAAGTCAGTCGTATAGTTATTCCTATTATAAGTGTTTTTAAGGGTTCTTTATGTTCTCTATGATGATGTTCCATGATACCAACATGTTTTATCTATTCTTTCCATGGGTTGATAATGTTTCATTTGATCAAGATTGATATCACATTGCTCATGATTATGGAATCATATGACTCTTTCCTTCATTAAATCCTTATTCTATGTTTCATGATTGATGGTTCAGATTATAAATAATTAGGTCAAACAAATTATATCTATAAATTATTCCATATGGATGATGATGATGATGACTTAATTTGAAATAAGAAAATTTGGGTTAAGTGGGAGAAATTCTCATTTGACAACATTGGTATTTTTTATGTAAAAGATTTTCCTAATTATATAAAACTCTAAACCTAAAAGGTCCTCAATAATGTAAGTTATCCAATTTTTCATTTTTATTTTTTAATGTTTGTATGCAAAAAAATTGGTTCACAATTATTTGTATCAAACTGGAAATGTAAATTTTACAATTTTAGCTCCAAATCTAGGAGTGCGGGTTATAGATTGTTATAGGTTGAATGAGAAGTAGGTTTAGATAAATTTGTAGATTATTATGTTTTCATGTGATTTTATCTAAAGATTAATGGATGTCATTATATTTTTATAATATTAAGGTTGATCATGAGTTTAAAGCCTCATATACCACATTAAACGTTTTAAGTAGTAAAAATTTTGATGTTATTAATGAATTTTTTAGAGATATATTTTTGGGTTGGGGTATTGGTAACCCCCTAGGTTCAATATGAAGTTTTATTTTGGGAGGAATTATTTTTTTCATGTTCAAAAAAAATTACAACCCAAAGTCTTGGGGACAACCCATCGCATCCAGTATGGTCATTGGGCTTGAACCCACAACTGAAGGGAAACAAGAGTATAGTGCCTACCACTATCCTACACTATGTTAGGGTTAATATAAAAATTTAATAGGTAAAGATTATGTTTATTTGATAAACATATAGTATTTTATTTTAGGAATAATGGTTGATTTATCTTGGAAGAATATATGATCAAATACTTCTAATATTCGGTTTTTGAACTTAGTTGGGAAATGTTTGAAGAATTTTAAGGATCATTATTTGTGGAATGATTTATTTTGAACGTTGGGTATTAAAATTTAATTTTGAAGATTAATGTATCAAATAAAGGTTTAATAGTGTTTCCTATAGAAATGGGAATGACCTCATTGATTTAAGGTTCAAACATTCCAAGCGGTTTCTAATGGGTTTTTTCATAGAACCAGAAACATCCAATGATTCCATATCCATTTGGACCTACTTTCTAATGGTAGGTGATCATTAGTTGTGAACCGATGAGGATTAAGAATTTTCATTGGTCGAGAGGATGGGAGGTCGGACTCATCAAACCTTTTTAGGGGAATTATTGTCTACTATGGGACTCTATTTATAGATTTAAGTTATGTTTGTGAATCCTTATTAAATTTACAAATATTAAAATGAGATTTCCTTTAGATCTGACAATCAATAATTAGTATGAATGAGATTTAGAGAATCTTTTATATGTATTTGAGGTTCTTCATTGATAGAGAATCATTTGTATTTGTTAGAGATTCTTAGTCAAGGTTATCCTTCGACACATTATATAGAAATCTCTTGGTCATTATGATAACCATACTAGTTTTAAAGCCACTCAGCGGGGCACTTGAAGTTTATTGTCATTTATAAGGACATAGATTATTTCAGAGTTGGGATCGTACCCGCAGATGGTCTACCTACGTATCCTTTGTTTTAGAAAAAGAATCAGAACCCACATAGTTTGAGTAAATAAGTATGAGGTTTATTCATGATTTATGGCTCCAAGAAAGATGTCATAATTACTTTTACACTCTAAGAGCACGTGAGTCATGCTCGGTGTGAGAAACAAGAGGTATTGGTAAAACCAGACAATTATGCCATGAAAAATGCAATTATAAGAAATGATGTGGGGCTTATGTATGTATGACAGCCCAGATAGATGAATATTAGGATTTACTTCAGGGAATAAACCTGAGAACAAGGTCCATAAAGGTATATGTGCTTTATGGAGATTTGGATACTAAACTTTGGACTTAATCCTGAGAAGGAAGCCCAAATTAGAGAGGACTTATGATTGGGTTTTACTCCGGAGAAGGAATCCCAAATCAAAAGTAAATTAAGACTGGTTAAGAGAAATTATGACTGGGGATTACTCTTAAAGAAGAGGCCTAGGTTAAAGGGAATTATGACTGGGGATTACTCCTGAAAAGGAGGCCCAGGTTAGAGGACTTGGGGATTACTCCTAAGGAGGATGCCCATATTTGGGATTTTTAGATTGGGGCTTACTCCTAAGGAGGATGCCCATATTTGGGAACCAGGGGATTTCTCCTGAAAAGGAGGCCCAGGTTAGGGAATTATGATTGGGACTTACTCTTGAGAATGAGGCCCAAAATTAAGGGAACTTGAAGATTGGGGCTTACGTCAGAAGAGGATGCCCATATTTGGGAACTTAGGGTTTACTCTTGAGGAGGATTCCCATATTTGGGATTTTGAGATTTGGACTTACTCCTGAGAAGGAGGCCTAGGATAAAGATCCACTCATATTTAAAGGATGAGGTTGAATGAATTAAATCTCTGACCTTAGTGACATAAAGATATGTAAATCACTAGGTTTTGAAAAATGTTCCACAGAATTCCTTTCAGATAAGGAAGCCAACAAAGGAACCATGCCATAAATGGCTTTAAAGAGGGTTATGAAGGCTAAATTTTGAAGAGAAGAGGGGGATTTGAATAAATCAAGTGAATAGGAAGGATGGGAACCCAAAAATAGCAAGGCGTGCAAGTCTTGCATGTGCGCGCAAGTCCTGGTCGCGTGGCTATACCTGCGCGACACATGGGTACATGTATGACGGTCAACCCTTAGGGTAATACTTGGGCAAGACTTGGCTCAAGCCCTTAATATTATCCCTAAAGGCTTCCAAAAGAGTGGCGTGCAAGTTTTATTGAAGGGATAAGGCGGTACGCAAGTGTGGACATTTCCCTTAAGGGCTGGACACTTAGACGCTCAAGTGTTGATGAGTTTTAACACTTAGGTCTTGTTTCCCCTGTTTAGAGATTCCATTCTAGGTAATAAATTACATTAGAAGTGTTCGAAAGACTTCCAGAAGAGACTAGGGTGTCGGGAGCTCGAATCTGAGTTTTGGAATTTTTCCATCTCGAAATGGGGGGCCCACAAGGGGTATATATAGGCTGCTGAAGACCTTGGGAGAAAATCAAAGAGGGTGCGCAAGTCACCTGCACCACCACTATGCGGTGCACAAGTATACTTGCGCGACCATGATGAAACTTGTGTGACCCAAGTGGGAATAAATCCTTCTTCATTCCTTTGTTGATTTATGATGTTTCTTCAAAGGATAAATCACATTGGACTAAGGTATGCCCCTTTTTAATTCGTTAGACTCTGTGATGGAAAGGAGCATCAACAAAAGTCCCCCCTCAGAGTTGGATCCGGAGAGAAAAAGAGGATTTGACTCTGAGGAAAAATAGAAACTAGGGGTCTGGAAGTTTAAAGTCATGCATGTCGGAAATAAAAAGGCTAATGTTTAAGGTTGAAATAGATTTGAACGAATGGATAATGGATTAACATTGATTCAATTCCTTGATAATTTATTTGAAAACATATTACCATATTCAAGTATGGGGTAAAATATGTAAACGATGACATAAGAAATTTTGAATCTGAGGAATGATACGAAAAAAAGTTCTAAAAGGAATTATAAGAAGTATTTCCCAAGAATGAAGTTACCATTATTTAACAAACATGTTAGGGGGTTGAATTATGCAGGGCCACCTAGGGGAATTGGTTGCAGAGTCAAATAATAGTATCTTTTGGAAGATAGGTCGGTTATGTAGACTACTTATGCAAGGCCGCCTAAGGGCATGTGCTGCATAGTCAGGAAAAAGAACTCTCCGAAATTTACTTTTCTACTACTAAAAAGTGAGTGAAAGTTTATGGAGATTCAAATTTTATAAAGCATAGAGTTTGCTGTATGGAGAGAGGTACTTGAATATGGAGAAGATATTTCCAAACAAGATTGTCTAAGAACTGGGTGAATGTCACTCCTACGAAGGTCTGACCCAAACGTAGGGAAGGGAAATATAAACCATAGACTTGAATACTTTCAAATAATGAAAAAGAAAATGGGACAAATATGTTAAGGATTACTATTTTTTTGTGGATCTCTACATATTGTCATTAAGAAAACTAAGGAAAAAGAGGTTTTACTCCCAAGAATTAAATTACCATTATTTGAAAAACCTGTTAGGAGGTTGAATTATGTAGTGCCACTTAAGGGCATTAGCTTCATAGTCCAAAAATAGTATCTTTTGGCTGACAAATCTGTTATGTAGACTACTTATGCAAGGCCGACTAAGGGAATGTGCTGCATAGTCAGGCAAAAGAACTATCAAGTATCAAAAAATTTGTGACCAGAAGTCAAGAAAAGGTTTATAGAGATCTGGAAGTATTTAAGGTTAGGAGTATGACACATAAAATGGGAATTTGTTCAATACATGTAGAGATACACAGACCAATGCTAACCATAATCATGTTTGGGCTGGGTCCTGAATTGAAATGTTGGACTTCACTACGTATCCCATAAGGATATAAATCAAGCCATACGTAGTTCTTGAGATATAGTTTTACGTCATGTGGGATGAGAGTATATGAAATCTTAGTTTAGGGTCATAGATCTCGGACCATAATAATGAATACATTGTGGGTGTTTTCACAGGAACATTTCAGCGAGGGGACTGAAAGTGGAATTTAGGGTTAGGCCCAAAGACTTGGGGCTGGATTTGAGGGATGCTCTAACGTTTATATGTATCCCATAAGGATGGGAATCAAGCCGCATGTAGTTTTTGAAATACCCTCTGTACAGATTTGGTTCGTACATATGAAGGGTGAAAAAGGGACTTTAGTGCAATGATGGTTTAACCCAAGATAAAACGTTCAGGAATTGCCATGTATGCACGTAGTCTTTGGAATAAAACATGATTGGAGATAAATGTAAATAATGATTCCCTCTCAGGTGAGGGTGTCAAAAAATGTTGTATTTTATTATTGTACATGACAAAAGTGTGAATAGTTTAAGGTCATATTCATGGACTGTGGTGAACCAATGTAAAAATATTGGTTCTAGGGGTTACTTCACGGATTAATATCATATGAGACGGAGGTGAACAGACGTGAAGAGATTGGTTTTGGGCTTGAAACTTAGAAGGTTTCCTACGTACTCAGCCTAGAATTCAAGGATCAAAGTCCATGTAGTTCAATTAAACAATGAATTGGTGATCAAGTTGTTTTTTAGGACAACGACCTAAAAATGGTGTCAGGAATTACACATGGTTAGAGGACCAGAGAGGGGGGTTATTGTTGAAGTTTACTCTAAGATCATGTAAGTTATACTCGGTGTGAGAAACAAGAGGTAGCAACAACCTAAAAGATGCACATTTTAAGGTCATGTAGGACATATGAATGGACTATGTAGTTTAAAGTCTTGCAAGGAGGTCTATTGGTGCTGCATAGTTTAGTGTCATGTAGAACGGACAAAATATAGTTTAACATCATGCAGGAAAAATATAGGGACATAGTTTAACGTCATGTTGGACGTAAGGGTGTTGCACAGTTTAGCGTCTTGTACCTAAGAGGATGAGGGCAATACAGTTTAATGTCATGTTGGACGAAAGGGGGACTGTGCAGTTTAATGTCATGCAGTAAGGACAAAAGAGGACACAGTTTAACTTCATGTTGGATGTATTAAGGACTTTTTCATAGTTTAATGTCATGTTGGACAATGTCACAGTTTAACGTCATGTTAGACGATGGTGCGAACAGTTTAAGGTCATATGCATGGACCATAGATTATGTAGTTTAACGTCTTGCTGGACGTAAGGGACTTCTGTACAATTTAGTGTCATGTAGTTAGGACATCACAATTTAATATCATGTTGGATGTAGAAGGGACTATGTAGTTTAATGTCATGCAGTAAGGTTTTAAGAAGGGATGTATAGTTTAAGGCCATATAGCAAGGACGACACCGTTTAACGTCGTGTTGGACATAAGTGCAAATAGTTTAAGGTTATATGCATGGACCATATGTATTTTTATTATAAAAAATACTTCTTCAAGAATATAGAATTGGTTGTAGTAGAGATGAGTTCTCCATCCATCGAGATTAAATAATAAGCTCCATTGGAGTAGACCTTATGTATTGAATAAGGTCCTTCCCATTTTGGCTCTAGGTTGGGAGGTTTCTTTCCTGTTATCATTAGAGTTCTGAGAACCAATACCAATTCTCACTGAACGAATGAATGAAGATGAACTTTTTTGTTGAAATCTCATGATATTCGATTCTGATAGACTTCCAAGTGGTGTAGGGTGCACAATCTTTTCTCATCTAACCGTTCCAATTTATCCAATCACTTCTGAGATTGTTCATCTATAGATGACTAGTCACAAATGGATACTCTGAGAGAGGGTAGTTGAACCTCAATGGGCAAGACTACTTCTGTTCTATATACCAATGAATATGGAGTTGACCACGTTGTAGTGCGGGTGGTGGTCCGATAAGACCATAAAGCATGAAAGAGTTTATCAGGCCATGATTTCTTATCTTTATCCACCATATTTTGCAGTATGTTTGAAAGAGTCTTGTTGAAATATTCTATCTAGACATTGGCCACTGCATGATACCGAGATGAATGATTGGATTCGATGTTGTATTCTTGATACAACTTCCTCACCTCAGATGAACAGAAGTTGGTGCCATTTCCCATCAATATGGTATGAGGGAAACCAAATCTGGTAATGATGTTAGACTTGATGAAGCTAATAATGCTTTTAGAACTGACTTCTTTGAGGGGTATTACCTCTGCCCATTTGTAAAAGAAGTTAGTAGCAGTAAGAATATACTTAAACTGCTTGGATGTAGCCGAAGGATAAGGTACCACTACATCCATTCCTCATGTGTAAAATGGCCACGAGTATTTAGATGTATGAAGCAACTCTATGAGTTTATGAATGAAGTTGGCATGTACTTGTAAAGAATGACACTTATCTGTGAAATCAACACAATCTTGTATCACTGAAGGCTATAAGTATCCAATCCTTTGAATTTGATCATATAGTTTGTGTCCAGACTGATGAGCACCATAGATTCATGCATGCACTTCTTTCATGAAAGCCATTGTCTCTTCACCATCAATGCATCTGAAGAGAACTCCATCAAAACCTCTTTTGTAGAGAATTTTCTCTAGGTGATCCTGGCTATCATAAAGAGTAAAATTGACCACACGTTGCCATATTTGTTCTTTCCTAGCTCTATTAGGTGGAAGTGTTCCATTTTGAAGGTATTCCCTGATAGGTGTCATCCATCCTGTAGTATGACCATATGGTTCAGGAATGAGACTAATTTCATTGATTTCATCTATTATGATTTAAACATAAGGTGAAATTGTACGACGATGGGAAATACTAATGCTTGTCTCGTCCCGATTTGGATCTTCCAGAGTTGTGGCTATATTATCCAGTGCATCATCTTGGGCATTTTGTGATCTCAGGACATAAGAAAATGTCGGTTTCGATGGAAATTCCGCCATTAACTCTCGGATGTAATCATAAAAAGGGACTAGTTCTTATTTTTTGATTTCATAATCCCCATTGACTTGTTTGATTACCAGGTCTGAATCACCTTTCACCTTTAAGTGATTCACTTGTGCTTGAAGCACCAAATCCAATCCTGTGATAAGAGCTTTGTATTCTGCTTCATTATTTGTACCGCCTCCCAACAATGAGAAGGAATAAGGTAGCAATGCCTTTTTCAGGGAAATGAGTACAATTCCTAACCCAACTTTGTTTAATTTATGATCTTCCATTTTTTTCCCTGTTGGACTTCTGGAAGCACCATCAAAGTACACTTCCCATATTTGAAGATTATCTTGAATAGAAAAGACTTCTTCATCATAAAGTTCAATATCTAAAAATGTATCTTCTATTTATGGGTGTTCAACAAGGAAATCAGCCAGATCTTGGCCCTTTATTGCCTTTTGAGACACGTACTCGATATCAAATTGCTGCAAAATAACTACCCACCTTTCTAGACGTCCTGTAAGCATTGGATGAATAAGGATAAATTTGAGCTGGTTATTCCGAGATACCAATTGGACCTCATGATGTTGCAAGTAGTGTCTCAGTTTCTAAACTACAAAGATTAATTCTAAGAAGCACTTCTCAATATTTGAATATCGGTTTTCTGCTTCAAGCATAGTCTGACTGAGATAGTAGAGGTTGTTTTCATTCCCAACATCATTATTCTAGGCAAGGAAGGCACCCAATGATTGCTCTAAAGTCATCACATAAAGAATCAATGACATTCCTTTAACAGGTGGAATTAACACTGGTGGACTCAAGAGTTATTTCTTGAGAATATCGAATGCTTCTTGACATTCTTCAATCCACTGGTAAGTGACTACCTTCTTCATCAATTTTGTGAAGGGTAAACTTTTTCCTGCCAAATTGGCGATGAAACGCTGAATATAGGCTAAGTGTCCTTGAAGTCCCCTCAATTATTTCAAATTCTAAGGAGGTGAAATACCAAGGATTGACTTTGTCTTCTCAAGATCGACTTCGATACCACGATGGCCTACAACAAAGCTGAGAAATTTTCTTGAGATTACCCCAAAAGCACATTTTAAGGGGTTCATCTTAAAATTATGTTACCGAAGTTTGTGGAATATGACTTCCAAATCATCCAAGTGATTAGAACGTTGCCTTGATTTAACCACCAAATTGTCCACATAACATTCAACAAACTTCCCTAAAAAGGGTTTGAAGATACGATGCATTGCACACTGATATGTTGCGCCTGCATTCTTCAGGACAAAGGTCATTACCCGATAGAAAAACACACCCTGAGGGGATCTGAAGGCTATATATTCCTCATCTTTGGGATCCATTCGGATTTGATTATATCCTGAATATCCGTCCATGAATGAATGTGCTTCACAGCTAGCTATTGCATCTATTAAGAGTTCTGTAATCGGAACTTGAAAATCATCCTTAGGACAATGCCGATTAAGATCTATGAAATCAATGCAAACTCTAATTTGTCTGTTCTTCTTTTTCACAGGGGAATATTAGCCAACCACTTGTGATATTTAACTTATCTAAAGAAGTTATCTTTGATAAGATTATCCACTTCAACTTCAATTTTGGAAGCATGGGTTGGGTGTGTTCTTCTTGTGGCTTGCTTAAATCCTGAATGTTCTTCTGGAAAAACCAAACGATGAGTAGCAAGATCAGGATCAAGGTCTGGAATATCTATATAGTTCCAAGAAAATATATCTCTATTTTTATTTACAAATGAAATATACATTTCCTACTCTTCAAGAGTCATGGCCACCCTAATTAAAGTGGGGCGTGGATCTTCTTTTGTACCCAGATTTATTTCTCTGAGTTCATCCACAGTGGTAGAGATACCTTCTTCAAATGCTGGAGGAGCATCCTTGAGATCTTCCTCTTCTTCTTCAACATGTTTTATCTCTTCTGCTTCTACTTGCATATTAGATGATGAAACAGAATTTCCATGATCATGAGAGATGTCAAAATATGAACATCTTGAAGAAGAGGCTTTCATTTCTGACCCTATTGATGATGAAGGGTCTTCCTTGGGTAATAAAGAGGAGATGATGGATTGAGAATCAACATCATCGTTCACCTCTAACATTTCTATAACTTCTTCTGGCCTGGTTAGTGAAGTATAGACTTGCTAGATTTCATCGGATGAAATGAAGACATCTCCATTTGAGCTTTCATTATTGCTTGGTGAATCACAACTTTCTCCCATGCTGTCTGGCTTGATTTCCGTGATTGACATTATGGAAGTTTCCATAAGAGTATTTTACTTCAGGTCTATCCTATCAATTTGACTGATAGGAAACACATAATCTATACTAACATGTGTGAATTGGTTTACTGGAATCTTTTCCAATCCAAATAGATCATTAACCTTGGTAACCTCCCTTGTTGTGGATTTCTCCTTACCCTTCATGTGATAGAATTCCGCCTCAATGTATTGATATTAACATGTTTTGAAGGGGTATTTATCATCATACAATGTCCCAATTTGACCATCGAAACAATATTTGAGACATTGATGGTATGATGAAGGGATAGACGCATGTTTATGTAGCCAGGGTCTTACAAGAAAGATTTTTAAGACTGTGTCATGATCAACAACCATGAAATCTGAATTGGATACAAGATCTCCAAACTGAGTTCTGAGTGAAATCTCGCCTAGTGGTTCTTCTTCATTTTTATCATATCCTTGTAACATCAAAGTAGAATGAGATAGATCAGATTATGTGAGGCCCAATCGATGAAGTTTATGAATGAGGATGAGGTTGACTCCTGAACCATTATCAATGAAAGCTCTTCGGAAGTCTACACCATTGACCATGCCAGATAATTATAAAGGTCTAATATGTCCAAGCACGACATCATCTTCATCTTCATCTGTGAAAGATACCACTACATGACATTCTGTAGGATTATTCTCTACATGGTAGAATTTAGCTGCAGCAATTTCATTTTCAAATTCCTGAGGACTTGACAAAGCCTCAATGAGTGCCTCCCGAAGATCCTTTGATAAATTTAAGGCATCCAAAATTGATAACTTGGCTGGTACTTGGGCCAAGTGTTTCAATACATCATACTTTTGATCCAAAGGTCTGCGTTTCCCAATAGAAATATGTGGTTTTGTAGGTATCTTAGAAGTTGATGCTTTGGAAGTATATGCATCTTGTATCAGGGTAGGAGTTGGAAATACTCCTGGCTTTGGAAGATTAGACCAAATAGGTCTATTTACTTTCTAAGACGAAGAAGGTGTAATCTATAACCAATCCTCCAGAATAACTGTTCCAGGACTGAGTCTGCTATTGGTGGAAGAATTTTCTTGTTCTTGTTGAGCCTGTTGAAGGGCTGTGCCACAAGTTTCTGCCGCATACATAGTTCTAGCAGGGGTAGAATTGGAATAGTGGTTTTTGGGATATCCACGTCTTCCTCTGTATCCCAGACCTATGGAACTCCCTCTAATTCCTTTGTTTGATACACGGAATTCAGGCTCATCAAAATCAAAACTACGACTGGCATAAGGATCTGTTAAATGAATCCTATTAACAGAACCAAAGATCAACTCTTCATCCGATGAAGTCTCTGCCTGATTAGCCAACTTAGGTTGTGCCGTTTGGTGGGGCGATGCCCGTGGCTTCAAAGTAGATGGCATAAAATATGGCAGAGTCAAAGACAATTTGGGTTTTGACACGATCTCATCTTCTTCTGATTGATCTTATTTCTTTGAATTATGTCATTTCTTTGAGGATTTTCCCTCTGATGAAGGGAGATTTACTGTGGCATTCATAGCAGAAGACACAATTGGTTTCTTCAATTGTATTCACAAAATGTAATGAGTTCAGTTGATCATTTTTCTGACCATCCAATCATCATATTTTTGAGCATTTTTGTTCTTGACTTCTTGCCAATCACCTTCTTCCTCTGGATTTGTAGCAGTTACACATTCTACCTGAGCTGAAGAACCTTTCAACTTGACTTTTCCTGAGTCCACCATTTTTTTCAGGAGGTCTTTAAAGACATAACACTCCTGAATGGGATGCCCCAACATCTGATGAAATGGGAAATAATTGGGATGGTCTTCATCTCCTTCCTTGTTCGGCCTCTTGGGCCTTGGAAATTGAAACAAATTATTTTCCAGAGCCGAAATGAAGTAACTAGGAACTTGTTCATTTTGGAAAGAGTAAACTTTTCTCTTCAGATCCTCAAATTGTTTCTGTCTTTGATATCTTTTATCATCTTGACGAAACGTCCTCTGTTGTTGATGCTCAGGAGGTGGAACCATTTGGGAAGATGAAGGTTTTGAGGTGAAAGCAGGTACAGGTGCTTGTTTAAGTGTAACTCTAGTAGTCTCTGTTTTACCCATTCTCCTTCTTGAAGATGATGGAATTACACGAGTTTTTTTCTTATTATTTATAAGAGAGTCTTCAATCTTCTTAGCAATCAAAGTAAGGTCTCAAAACCCTCCTGTGTATTTCACAGGGATCAACGGCATGTGGAACTCATCACACAAATTTTCCACACAGATTGGAAACAATTCTTCTTGAGGTAGTGCTAAGCTCCGGGAATATGTTAATCCCTTCCAGTGAGCAATGAAATCTGAAACCCTTTCATTCTCCCTTTTCTTACAGTTTGTAAGATAAAAAATTGTTGTCTTTGGAAAAGTTGAGCTTAATTGAAGAAGGAATTGTTGACAAAGATCCTCCCACCCAGTAATTGATCGGGATTGAAAGCTTGTATACCAGACAAAAGAAGGTCCTTGTAATGAATGTACAGAACACCTAAGCTTAACTGCTTCTTGTTGCTGAGGGGTTCCCATCATTGGAACGCAACGAGAAACAAAATGTGTTAAGTGTTTCTCTGGGTCTCCCGAACCATTAAAGATTGGGAATGTGGTACTTGGAAAATTTGATGGGGGAATAATTGTATCTACCCATTCGGGGTAATCTCTCTTCTCTGGTTGAACCAGTGCACGCTTTCCTTCCATAGCTTCCAACTAAGTTGTTAATGACTCAGTGGTAGTCATTAACTTTTGAGAAACATCTGATTGAGCTTGGACCTGTTCAGGTGCAATAACTGGAGCTTGGATAGGTGTGGCAACTGGTACTGCAACTGATGATAACACCAAAGTTTGTTGTTGTACCTGAACCATAGGATTAGACCTATGATGGTGTACTGATAAAGGAGGATATTCTTGATCCATCTCAGTAGCCGCAAAAAATTCCCTTGGCTAACTGACTTCAGCATGCTTAGGAGGAAGACTACTTTGAAGTAGTTCTGCATTCAACCTCCTTAATTCCTTCATCTCTTCCTCTTGTTGTGAGAATATTTTCTCTAGTGAGAGTGATTGGCCTTCTCCAGAGGAAGGGTATGTAACATGATTCTTCCGTTTTCCTTTGTTGGATTCCTTTCAAAGAAAGAGAAGTTGGTTATTTGAAGGAATACCCAGATTCTGGGTAAGCCTTTGATTTCTTATACGCACACCTTCTTCATTTGTGTCTGTGTGTATAACTTCTTGAGCAGGAATGTCTTCATCTGATCCCTCTGAGTGAGCCTTATCTGGGAAATTAGAAACAATGTAATTGATGAAATTAATTGATGCATAACGCATTGCATCTCTTTTATCAGCATTTCTGCGATATTTTCTTCTTCCATGTCCTTGTTGAGACACTGCCTTTTGCTGATTTGATCCCTTAGGAACTTCTTGACGAACCATAATTTGGAGGGAATCTCCTGATAATATGGATCTTCTTTCCTCTTGGGGATTCTTCCCTAATCGAGAGAAGACTGACTTTATCTGAGGAAGATATTGAGGATTTGAAAAAGTCCCCAGTCCGGTGGACTGGGGCTATTCCTGCTGTTCCTGCTCAACTCCTCAAATCCTATTTGTTGATTTTTAGGGTTCGGATAAAAGAGTCCCTAGTCTGGAAAGCTGGGGTGGTTATGGAGTTTCTATAACTGAGACCTTCTTAAAAGATCTCCTGATATTACATACTTTAGTCCGGAAATTGGATAGATACATTAACCTGCATCCACTCTTATCACCCAGATCAAAAGACCGTTGGATGATTTCTCACACTTTTGTCACTTGATGATGTGGACACTCTAAACAAAAAGCATGTTCGATGTTCTCGTTTTCCTGATGCAAAAGTAATTCAACAACTTGTTCTCTGTATTCCTGATTTTGAGAAGAACTAGTTGAGGCATGTTATTGAGAAAGCCTTTGATTACAAACAAAACCAATTTGTTGTGGTTGGTCGTGGGCAATAACAATGCATGAGACCACTTTCGGCGGGCTTTGTTGACTAGAGAGTACAGTGAAATGTAGTGCTCCATGAACACCCCATCCCCTAATATGAATACCAGATGGGGCATTGGAAATCAACTGGCGCAATCTTCTTAATGCGCCAAGGCATGAACGCTGAAGGGCTCTCTGCTGCTTTTCAGCCTTCGGATATCAAGAAACTGAGAGAGATGCCAAATCAATTTGGTGTTGTAACCCTTATATTATCTTGACATGATTTTCATATTCATCATAAGATAATATTTTCTTTTGCAATTGGAAAAGAGTTTTCCACATGTTGAGACGAATATCTTGAATACAATCTTCCATCAACATCTCTAGAATGTCATACTGAGAGTCAGCCAAAGGCCAAAACATAACTGGAAATTCACCTTTCGCTAATTGTTTTATCATATTCAGTACTTCCTCTTTATCATTTGATGAAGATTCTTATACCTATTTAGACCAAATATGGTGCTTCTTTGTTTCTTCATCAGATTCAACAAGATCGGTAGAGAATTCACTTATCAAACTAGAAGATGCATGACTCAAGGGTAGTTTGGAGAATGACCTACACCCTGGGCTATCTTCTAATTGAGAAAGTATTTCACCTACTATTGGTAAAGCATCAAACATGATTGTCTTCATATTTTCAAGTGCCTCTAGATAAGAGGGATTTATCGTCCCTACATTGTCCATTGGAGCATTTTCTAGGCAATGTGAATTACTACTGCATAGAGGACTTTTGTAGGTAAATTCATCATCATGGGGAGGACCACCATGGTGGGTTATAGTAAAAGATGAAACATTTTTCTCCTTGATCTTCTGGACACGCATAGGGTTATCGTGACTCTCATATGAAGATAATATTTCAAGATCGACCGAACTGTCATGAAGAAAACCTTTATGAGGAAGTTTCTGATGCAGACCTTCGAAATTAGTGTTCCCACTATTGGGAACTGAGAGAGTAGAATATTGAGTTGCAATAGATAATTTTCTGAATGCATCAATAACTCCAGCATCGAGCAAGGCCTTATTATAGATTGGCCCTTGATTTTTTGACTGTGTTGGACGAGTATTTTTATTAGACGCCTTATTACTCACTTTGGGAACAAATTTTTGAAGAAAGTGGTTATTATGGGTAGGTGTATGTGCCTGATCAGGAGAAAGGATCAGGTTTGGCTGATTATCTCCACTCAAATTAGGTGTATGTGCCTAACTTGGTTGTCCGTATGATATGGGGGAGTATGCCCCACAACCCTCTTGGACTCGAACAGAGGTGTGTGTCTGTTCCAGAGTGACATATTGATGTGTCACTCCACTATAAGTGATAGATTTTCATTTATTTCCCTGTGATGTTGCTGAAGCTGTTATAATATCCTGGCAGACATCCAGAATATGAGCAGGGATTTTCTTCTGCTCTTTCACTATTGACAGAATATGCTTGGTGACTTTAGCTGTCGGAACGAGAATATACATCCATTCCGTTCTTGGAGTAGGTGAATGTTCCTGCTCCAGTCCTCCTTTTACTGCCAGTGAATTTTGATAGTACTCATGAATGGGGGCAGAGAGTTGAGTCTTCCTCCTGTTTGTCATTAGGGCTTTCCAATTGACTTCTTTGGGTGATACCAAACGAGACCGTTGGTAGGCTTGATCAATACTACCAGGTGTATGTTCCTGCTGATTGCATTCCGCCGTACGTGGTTGATGAACTTCCTTCAATACTGGAAGACGAGACTTCTGGCAAGATTGATGAGTGTAAGCAGGTGTATATGCCTATTTACCAGTTGTCAAAACATTGGGTTGGTGGGTTTCATTGTATGTAGTCAAACGAGCCTACTGACTAGATGATGACTTATAAACAGGTGTATGTTCCTGTCTATAATACTCTACCGTAATTGCATGGAGGGATTGGAATGTTGCTACCAGACGAGTCTGCTGGATAGCGGAATTAAAACAGATGGGTGTGTGTGCCCGCTCATTGATTTCCACCAAGTTAGGTTGGTGGAATTCTCCGGAAATGGCCGAGATAAGATCCTGCTCACTGTTGACCGGATTTTGCCTCTGGTGGTTCATCTTTAATTCTCGGGTCTGAGGGACCTCAGCCGAACCCCTGAAGGCAATACCCTCATCATGTTGAGGGTGCACTGTCGCATGAGTCTGGCGGCAACTGTTGATGGGAGCCCTCGGGAAGGACTCCTGTCTCTTTGAATTAAGGCCCTGAGGGACCTGATCATTCACCTCCCCAGAATATGGGAGGGAATTTTTATTGCGTTCCAGGGATAATGACCCGAAATGGTTGGAAACGGTGGTTGGCACCACCTGCTTCTGGATCACTGGTCGTTGCTGTCCAGACAACCAGGGTGAATTATTAATTTGGAGGGCTTGTCGAGCAGCCTCCAGAGTCGTATTAGTACCATTTTTATAGTATTCCTTAACCAATGCATTTGATACCCAGTGTTGAAGATGCAGAGTAGGTGATGTCGTCCTAAGAGCGGACAATGATCCAGCAGGAGTAGCAGCAGAGGCATTCACAATAGAGGTATTCACAGGTGTGAACTTAAGAGAATCCATTTCTGTAACATAGAAGATCTTGGAAAATTGTGCCTGTTTGATATAAAAAACATAATCAAGATATGTTCAGCTGCTACAACTTTTGGATGAGCACATATGTTATTGATTTTTCTGTTGGCCCTCTCATTTAGTTTAAATAGGGGCCTAACAAAATAAGTAAAACATAATTTTAACTTGGTTAAGGATTCACGTCAGGTTCACCATTTTTTGTTTCCTATGGAAATGGGAATAACCTCATTGATTTAAGGTTCAAACAATCCAAGCGGTTTCTAATAGGTTTTTTCGTAGAACCGGAAACATCCAATGATTCCATATCCATTTGTACCTACTTTCCAAAGGTAGGTGATCATTAGTTGTGAACTGATGAGGCTTAAGAATTTGCATTGGTCGAGAGGATGGGAGGTCGAACTCATCACACCTTTTTGAGGGGAATTATTTTCTAATCCAGGACTCTCTTTATATATTTAAGTTATGTTCGTTAATCCTTATTAAATTACCAAATATGAAAATGAGATTTCCTTCAGATCTGACAATCAATAATTAGTATGAATGAGATTTATAGAATCTTTTATTTGTATTAGAGGTTCTTTATCGATAGAAAATCATCTGTATTTGTTAGATATTCTTAGTCAATGGTATCCTTCGACACATTATATAGAAATATCTTGGTCATTATGATAACCATACTGGTTTTAAAGCCACTCAATGGGGCACTTGAATTTTATTGTCATTCAGAAGGACATAGATTATTTAAGAGTTGGGATCGTACCTGCAGATGGGCTACCTACGTCTCCTTTGTTTTAGAAAAGGAATCAGAACCCACATAGTTCGAGTAAATAAGTATGAGGTTTATTCATGATTGATGGATCAAAGAAAGATTTCATAATTACTTTTACACTCTAAGCTCATGTGAGTCATGATCGGTGTGAGAAATAAGAGTTATTGGTAAAACCAAACAATTGTTCCATGAAAGATGCAATTATAAGAGATGATGTGGGGCTTATGTATGTATGACTACCCAGATAGATGAAGATTAGGATTTACTTCAGGGAAGAAACATGGGAACAAGTTCCATAAAGGTATATGTGCTTTATGGAGACTTGGATACTTAACATAGGACTTAATCCTAAGAAGGAATCCCAAATTAGATAGGACTTATGATTGGGTTTTACTCCTGATAAGGAATCCCAAATCAAAAGTAAATTAAGACTGGTTAAGAGAAATTATGACTAGGGATTACTCTTAAAGAAGAGGCCCATGTTAATGGGAATTATGACTGGGGCTTACTCCTAAAAAGGAGGCCTAGGTTAGGGGACTTGGGGCTTACTCCAAAGAGGATGCCCATATTTGGGATTTTGAGATTGGGGCTTACTCCTAAGGAGGATGCCCAAATTTGGGAACTAGGGGCTTACTCATGAAAAGGAGGCCCAGGTTAGGGAATTATGATTGGGACTTACTCATGAGAAGGAGGCCCAAAATTAAGGGAACTTGAAGACTCGGGATTACACCTAAAGAGGATTCACATATTTGGGAACTTGGGGTTTACTCCTAAGGAGGATGCCCATATTTGGGATTTTGAGATTGGGACTTACTCTTGAGAAGGAGGACCAGGTTAAAGATCCTCTCATCTTTAAAGGATGCGGTTGAATGAATGAAATCTCTAACCTTAGTGACATAAAGATATGTAAATCACTAGTTTTTGAAAAATGTTCCACAGAATTCCTTTCAGATAAGGAATCCAACAAAGGAACCATGCCATAAATGGCTTTGAAGAGGGTTCTGAAGGCTAAATTTTGAAGAGGAGAGGTGGATTTGAAAAAAGAAAGTGAATAGGCAGGATGGGCACCAAAAAAAAAAGACGCATGCAAGTCCTGCGTGGGCGTTCAAGTCCTGGTCGTGCAAGTATACCTACGCGACACATGGGTACTTGTGTGATGGTCAACCCTTAGGGTAATACTTGGGAGAGACTTGGATCAAGACCTTAGTATTATCCCTAAAGGATTCCAAATAAGTGTCGCGCAAGTTTTATTGAAGGGATAAGGCGGCGTGCAATTGTGGCCATTTCCCTTAAGCACTGGCCACTTAGGCTTGCAAGTGTTGATTAGTTTCAACACTTAGGCCTTGTTTCTCCTATTTAGAGCTTCCATTATAGGTAAGAAATTACCTTAGAAGTGTTCATAAGACTTCCAGAAGAGACTAGGGTGCTGGGAGCTCGAATCTGAGTTTTGGAATTTTTCCATCTCGAAATGGGGGGACCATAAGGGGTATTTATAGGCTTCTGAAGACCATGGGCGAAAATCAAAGAGGTGCCGCAAGTCACCTACGCCACCACTATGCATCGCACAAGTATACTTGCACGACCATGATGAAACTTGTGCGACCCAAGTGGGAAGAAATCATTCTTCATGCCTTTTTTGATTTATGATGTTTCTTCAAAGGATGAATCACTTGGGACTAAGGTATTCCCCTTTTTCAGTCGTTAGCCTCTATGACGGAAAGGAGCGTCAACAAATATTTTTGGAAATTATCTCTCTATGTGTTAACCATTTTGGTTTTGGTTAATTTTTAAATACAGGAGGAATATCTTGTTATGATTTTGGGGATTATGTGGTCTTTTATAAGTTTATTTTAGTGCTTCACACATAAATAAATCCTCATCGATACACATAATTTGGAGAAAAAGATGATTTTGTGGTGGAAATTTATTAAAGGATTAAATTATACTCATAAATTGAGTATATTTCCATACTCTCTTAGTCTATATGGTAATAGAATTCCTCATCTCTAGGAAAAGTATCTTAAAATAAAAATATTATCCAAGTACCTTCATTTCTGATGGACTGATGGACTTTTCAATTATCCCAGATTTATGTTTTTGAATACCTTAACTTTTCATTTATCACCCACTTTATTTTGATCAATGAACTCTATCACTCTATATAATTATTTATGATTATCCTCCATGTCGATATCTTCACTTTCCACCAATGTTGTCTGTTGGGTCATGAAAACTTTGCAAAGAAAATCAAAGTAATCCATTCCAAATTGGAAAATAAAGTAAAACAAATTGAAGGAATATCAAAGAACAAATTTTTTTAAGGAGATAAAATACAAAAAGAAGAAGCAAGTATGTGAAGTATAAATCCTTTGTAGATTGTTACTCCGCATGGTGCTTGGATTCACAAGGAATTCACAAACTGAGCAGTTCACGGGAAGGAGACAGTAGTGCTAGTCCATGCAGATGAAACGAAACCAAATGTAGAAAGAAGGAGAAGATATCCAACCCACAAAAGATGCTCTCCCATGAAATGAAAATGGTTCGCGATCAAGGTAGTAACTTCAAATCCCCACGAATGAGATGAATTCATTCACCGGATCAAGTCAGTGATTTCCATTCTGGAAAACGATGAACCGGTTCCCCCGCTGAATAAGTTATATGTGGGCTGGGTATCTCCCATGAACTTCCAAAAAAGAAGAATTATGACCTCATCACAGATTACTGGCCACACTAGTATCCATTCCCTCCACTTCTCTATAAATAGAACATGAGGGGAACCATATGGGGGGATAAGAGATCAAGGAATAGACAGATCAATAGGATGAGATATCAAAATCCCCACAATAGAAGGACTCCTCCGATGATTTCATACAGGTAAAACCCACCGAATAGCATTAAAGAGGATAAAAATATAAAAAAATAGCAGTCCATGAACTCAACATCCATTGTATACATACTTCTCATGAGGTACCGAACCAATGGCCCCTTGAAAACAAACAATCCCACATAGAAAAATGATATATGGGTGGAACCCTACCCCACATAGAAAATCACTATGTTGGAAGAACTTGATCTCGCATGTCACAATGACATGTGGCTAGAACCCTTCCCTGCATAACAAATCACTATGAGAGAGAAACATGATACCTCATAATGACATGTTATGTGGATGGGACCTAGCACCACATAGCAGAGTGTTATACGGACCAAACTCAGGTTCTTATACAAAAATGGTATGAGGATGACACCCTCACCCATGAAGGACCACCCTATATAGAGGGAATCCCATCCTATTTAACAACATGCTATGCAGAATGGGGTATTCTAGGTTGTTCCACTCTCATACTCCATTCACTCCATTCTGTCGTATCATCAACTCCTATAATGGTCCTTACATGAACCATTCCAATGGAATTAGTTCAAGGCCTCTTCAAAAGCCACCATACATTTATGAAAAAATGGGCGATCACATCAGCATGCCCTATTGAGTTTACAAACCCATGGTAAGCGGAGTCATGAGGTCTATCTTTGTTGAGAAGACTCTCATAATTCCCCCAAGTTTATATTTCCATGGTAATGTTAGTTCTAACCTCAGGATACCCATGTGAAATACACCATTCTAGGGATTGAGAAAAATCATTTTCCTTTACATATGATAATTTTCATTTTCAAATACTCTCTCCTCTCCCATAACCAATTTTAGGGAAATCCTCCTGAGGTGAGCCCCTAGCCTTTCTTGTGACAGGTGTCACTTCTTTCTTCTCTTCATTTCAACCTTGGACGCAACCAGATAGATCACCAAATGTGACTATCCTAGTTACCAAAATAGAAAATGATATTGGAATAATCAAATTTTTCTTTCTTGTTCTCTTTGGGCTCCAGCACCATCCATTAGTAGACAGGGTAAGATCATGTGATCATTAAATCCACAAATTCTTCTTCTTTCTAACACTGATCATGAATCACATAGGCTTAGATTTTATTGGTGATCATGACATCTACAATATCTTAGACCTCATAAGGGCCAACTACATATTATAAGAACTGAAACCATACTGCAACCTTAAAAGAGACATATTCCCAATGAAATAGCACCAAATTGGAAGTTTCTATATGTAATCCCCAATCATGCCCCATCTTGATCCTCCTCCTAAGGTATAAGACCCAAGTTTATGAACTATGTGGACTTTGATTCCCAACTAACTGGGATACATAGTAAGAAACTCTAATGTCCAAACCAAACACCCAAATCCACCCTAATGTTCTTTAGGCCATATTCCTAGAAGGGTAACATCCATCTCGGGATACCCCCTCTCTTTTGGGTCCCTCGGTCCGTCTCAGCATAAGTCTTTTACTAGCCTTAACCAAGAACCCTTCACTTGATAATCCTCACTATATGACGTTAAAATACATATATGGGTCCTTGTCATACAACCTCAAAAGGTGATGTGTCCATTTGAGTGGCACTAAACTACGTGGGTTCTGATTCCTCTCACGAGGATACATATGAAGCCTATTTTCTGGGTTTGATCCCAACATCAAAATTAATTTCATTCCCCCTAGATAATGATAAACTCAAGATTGCCCCATCATATGTCTTAAGACCAGTTTCTTTCCCACAAAAAACCAAGGAATCTATGATTTTCCAGTAAAGTGAAACATTGATGGAGAACCTCGGATACATAAATATCCTCTTATCAATGGAGAACCTCTGATACATACAGATGATTTTGGACCCATGCATATTCATGATCAATCACGACCTATGGTTCATCCATGGAAACATACTTAGGAATGAACTAAGGATTTTTTAACATAAGAACATGACTTAAATCTATAAGATATTCCCAGAATAGGAAATCGTATCCCCGAAAAGGGTGTAACGAGCCTAACTTTACATCCTATCGTCCAATGTGAGTTCTAAAGTGTAGTTTTCTAAGTTTCAAATGAGAACCTACCTTTGGAAATAAGGTCACTAAATCATAAATATAATAGTCATTGGATGTTTCCAGATCCATGAGAAAAACCTATTAGAGACCATCCAAAGACCTTGTATCTGACTTCAGTGATTAAACACCATTCAACCCCCTATAGTCAACTGTTTATGAAAAAAATGCCTTTAGTGAAAAAAATAGTAACCCTTTGTAAGAAACTTTCTAAGGAACCTCCTACACAACATAAAAAGAAATATTACCCATTCCCCATTAGGCCATTTCACTCCTGACCTCATATTAACACATTTTGGTGAAACAATGGTTAACCCGACATGAAAAGACTCTGATGATAAAATAATTGGGTTATAATCTGTCATCCAATTTTTTTTTCATTTCTGGGTGAAACAAAAATGTTGAATCCTATGTGAAAACCCTCTAGTAACAAAATAATTGGTTTATAATCTATCAACCCATTTTATTCATGTATTTGGGTGAATCAAAAATAGTGAACCAGACATGAATACTTAACTAAGGTTCTGGTATTGTCAAGAGTCATATATATTTTATTTCCAAATTGGAAGAGGGCTAGATAAGAACATCAATGACACATGTGATCATAAGACACTACTTTTATGATGGTTGGTTGTCTGTACTTGTCACGTGTATCGTATAAAATTCACAGTGATTACTTCAATCCAATGGAATCCCAATAGTTTTATCAAACACATGTGTCTGCAGCTACATAGTCAATTGTGTCCTCGATGAAGTAGAGGTCTCCATCTCCCAACCGGGATGTTCAACATTGGGTTTCAAATTCATTGGTCTGGGTGTACCATAAAAATTGTACTCTCCCTACCCTGGATTCATCAAAGCACGCCCTCCAGGCCATGAAGCACTATTAACTATCTAACCAACAATGGTCGGTGACCCAAAACAATGAGGATTCATTGGATATCTCAAACCCTTTTTGGAATTATTTTCCCATAATGCAACAATGAGTGCTTCCCTTACCTTAGGGAGGATGATAAAGTCGTCACCAATGATTTCATCCCTACAACATAGTGATCTCAAATAAGGCCCCCTGCTGAAAATCATCATCACCATCACAATATGGCCTAAAATTCTCACCTTGAATAGGATATCACCCCCAAGGTATCCTACTGAAGTCTAAAAGACTCATATCCCTCAATTGTCCCACCAAGGGTGTCGAAAATATAATTAGGAACAGTTCATCACACTGATTATTGAGGAAGAGATCTTCTATACAAATATGGTAGCACACTACGGGAAGACGTATATTCCTTCCCCATTTTCTGAATCCCACCATGTAAATATGGCGGAACACTACAATTAAGAACAAATTACAGCCAATGCTCTCCATACCACCATGCAAATGGGGAAGCAAATTATAGGTAGTTGAAAACCCCTTTAAATGAAAATGAAGTCTATCAACTGAATAGAATGGAAACCGTCTATGAACAAGTGAAAAGATTTTCTGCCACATATAAATCCAATAATCTAAATATGGTGTCCAACAAGCAGATGAAAATTCATACTTGTGAATATGAAGCCCATAAATCAAATACAATGGCACCCAAATAAAAGAAAATTCGAATTCATACGGATTCATATCAAGCCCATCATAAATATATAGTGTAAAATGGGCAGATGAAAATCCATACTCATGAAAATGAATCCCATTAGTCAAATAAGATAGAAACCATAGAAAAAAATGGCATATCCTAGCAATAAGCCAGGGGAGGACTCATTCATTTTCCCCCACATGAGAGAAATTTCAGTATCCACTGGCAGAATATGGAGGACTGGAGTATACACAAACTCCTACTTTGACATTAGAATAGAAATTTTTTCTCATTCCATCCAAATTTTTCTCTCAACACATCTTAGAAATAATAGAGGATTAGAAATTAATTCCTGACCATAGCCCACAAACTTGTCAAGATATAATCATGTCCACAACCATAGTAAGGATCTAGGCCTACAATCTAACCTCCCCAAGTGGGGTGACTCATCCACATAATAAAATGGTAACTCCAGAACACATATTCATCCATGATCCCATATAAAAGGTTCATAGGTTTTATTCCATGATAAATGGACAACCAGATCAAGAAAAAATACATGTTTCAACTGGGAGACATCGGCCCACCATGGTGGCTACTCCAGGGTAGGCATATATTTGTGAAATAACTCAAGATACTTGTTGTAATATCATGCAAGCACTACAAGAGTTAAATTAATTGGAACCTATATATAAAGGTTGTTACCCACAGTAAATGACCCCAGTTTTCCACAAAATAGTGCCCAAAATTAAATCATGCCAAAGGCAGCTATAAAATGAAGATAATATTCATGAACTAACTCTGTTGGAAGATAGATTTCTTGATTCCCTAAAGCACTTTACTCTGGTGGCTCAGGATACTATCAATCCAATACCAAATTTTGGAAGCATCAATAATATTTACAAAGACCCTCCCCGCAATATTGTTACCAGTAGTTCTGAAGGTCCTCCTCAGAGCATGTACCATAAGGGATTACTTCATGGTAAATAAGTGATCAATCATGAGAGACTATATATGGATGATAATCATGGTATCCCTCCTCATGACCAGAAGATAAAACAGTGAGAAGGCCCTCCCCTTTTTATTTTCCACCGTAATGGTCCTCCCCAGGGTATACACTGAAGATATTATCCCTATAGTCATACATCAAGATTTGATGGTAGTACTCAGCATGATAGAATCAACTATGAAGGTCTTACCTGCAATGATATATCAATTCAATAAGAAGGACCTCCCATTGCTGACATCCACCCCGATGGTCCTCCCCATGGTATACACTGCAAAAAATTCACCCAGAAGCTGGAAATAAAACTATGATGGTAGTCCTCACCGTTGCAGCACCAACTTTGAAGGTCTTCCCTACAGTGAAGTTCCATATCAGTAGGAAGGTTTTCCCCTTACATAATCAAATGAATGAAATCCCTCATGTGTTGAGGTTCTTGGATGGATGGTATTAAGTATATCATATACCCTTCAATAATAAGTAACATCCTTTCTCAACCAGAAGACGGATCAGGGCTACGCTCATCTTTTGATCCACCTTAATATCATTCACATATCAATGAGACCCCTACCAACCCTGATACTTGTGATAAAATCATCAAGAAGCATTCAAGTTGGGCAGATCAAGTGAAGGAGTCCCTAGAGGAAGGACAAAATGATATGTTTTTCGTGAGAAGACAATTATCCAAGGATGACATACCAGTTATTTTTTTGCCTACAACCACTTCAAATTCGGACATACCAAGAGTGTTTTTGGATGAATGAATACATAAAATTCATCTCAATATTTGGAAAATTCTTTGTTGGTTGAAAGAAAAATTCTTATCATATGATTGGTATGTATACCATGTCAAAATATTGGAAGAGATTCATCATCAAATTAACCTAGAAGCCCTTATGTTTGTGCGGAAACCACAATTATAGAGGTGAAATAAATATCTTCATCTAAATTTCCACCATGAACAACATAAATTACAATATCTTATTGAAAACGCATCATCTAGTGTTCATATTTGGGGATGGGGAGATAATGGAGCTTTACACTTTACCCCACTTCCTATTTAGTAGAACCGACTTGAAATAACATTATGTAATGCCATTATCCCAAGAAGGTTAAAATAGAAAATAACTTATGGGAAAGAAAGTAATATAAAAAAGAAACAACTTTGATTAAGTCTCAAAACCATTGGGAACAATGAGATTGATCCATTGAACAACTCTTGAGCCAAGAAATAGAGAAAATTAAATAGGCTTCCCGCCTAAGGGAAGATAATCAAAAACATTTATAATGTCCTCAGGAGAAAAAAATTCACATGCAGACTCGGAACCTAGTTTGAGTTACACCTGAATAGGAATGTGTGAGATCAAGAAAGCGAAAATAGAAATAGTAATTTCTGCAATACGGGATCAGCCCCATCCCGTAGGGCTGGGGGGTTTTTAACACAAAATTCCCCCATAAGACCAATAAATATGGGTCAGGGCACGCCAATAAAAGAATAGGGGACACCCCATTCCACAGGGATGGAGACATTTTTACCTCAAACACCTATCCAATGGAAGTTATTTTTTTCATTTAGGAAGGTTAAAAAATAAAGAGGTCTCCCATTCTGTTCCACCTTATGACTCATTCCCTCCAGAAGGTAGAAATATGGTGAGGTCATACAAATTTTCCCTTTGAGTTACCCTTCCCCAAGATAATCGAATAAGATCTTGGAATGGTAGGAAAGGATCGAATAAGATAATCGAATGACCCTACCATTTAGTAATTGGTATAGCATTCACAATGTGTTATATATTAGTAAATGTCATGAAATTAAATCCTATGAGCCACACCAAAAATGATGTAAATTAAGAAGAGCAGGGAGAGGATGGTTCCTTCTAGAATCTGATCCACACAGAGAACAGAGTTTTTCATGCCCGAAACTAGTGTGTCACCTTGAATTTGAGTGTTCCCTTAGTAAATCCTCTAACATCTTCTCAACAAATTCTTAACAGAGAGAAGAACAAAAGAAAGTTCTCACATGACCCATTGCCTCCTCCTACTGAAAAATATCCCCTCACACCCAAGGAAATATTTTCTCAATGGGAGGAAAAATTGAATGAGTTCAGCCACATCAACACTGAGCTACTCTGAGGAAGTTGTCTTATTGAATATGCTCATCAGGTATATCCTCAATGTATATACCCATTGGGTGTACCTCAATTAGAATTGTTTATCCCAAAAAATAAATAAAGTCCAATACACCCTCCCAACATAGCACCTGGGCCAATAAACTATTTTGACTCGGTCAGGGATGGATATCAAGATTCCAACCATTAAGGAAACAACCAGCATGGGTGTAGTCCAATCTTCTAAAGATTCCCATGGTTGAACATCCGCCTCAAGAGACAGTAGATCCAGCATGTCCTATATTACCCCCTTCTATGCCTGCCCATGCTCAGGTTCAATAGGACACACATCAAGTAATGATTAATACCACGAAGTCATTGGAAGCTTGATTGGAATCCATGGAAGGATGGTGCACTCCAATACAGCTGGAATAGAGACCTTACCCTGAAAGGGTGAGAAATACTCTACCATCACCAAATTTTGGTAACCCCATGTTCCTAATTTTCAATGGATCGGGTGACCCGGAACAACATCTGATGCATTACACATTTTATTATGATCCCATGATGGGAACCTCGATGAAACGAGAAGCACTGACACTAAAATTCTTTATGAGAAATCTTCAAGTTTCATCCTTTGAATGGTACACCAATTTTCAATATCAGACGATAATAGGATAGGGGAATCTCGGGTGATAGTTCCTTTTCCAACTTAGTTCAACACTACAAAGAAAAGAGTTCGTGACCTCATGAACTACAAACATCAAGATAATGAGAGAGCCTCGTAATTTATTGTTAGATGGAAAGGGATGACCTAATCCTTAAATCAACCGCTCCCCAGGGATAAGATTCTTTCTATATTCATCGATAACATGCATGATGATCTTAGAACACTGCTTATCTCGCTGAAATAAACAAGTGGATTTTGTGATTTTTCTACCATTGTGAAAAGAATAGAGGATTCCTTACAATGGGCTAAGATCAAGTCTTAGGTAGCCCCATTGCCCTCAGAAAAAACACCAGTAAAATCTAAAGTGGACTATATCATTCTTAATCCATCCCTTACACCTACCCCAACTCTGAGGCTTACACCATATTGTATAGTTACCCCAAGGTGACAACAACAGCCTCTGCCTCAAAAATATGATAGAAGGGGACCCAGGAGAAATTAGTTCAAGGAACAGATGATAAAACTTACTCATTCTCAAATGATCAAATCTGTGTCTATTTTATAGCCACTATGAACTGCAATTTACTCCATCTACCAGTGATGAAGAGAAATGAAGAAGTTTGTCTTGATGACTGGCTAAATTATTTTCCCATTCACCAGATATTGGGATACACTATTTAGAAATATTTCCACTTCAAGGAACTCCTACAAAGAATAACATATTCGGGGGATTTCACACAGGTAACACCACCAGCACAAGTGGAATATGTTTCCACTACCAACCCTAATGAAGGATAGAGGTGGAAAAATGTTTTTAATAGAATATATTAGAAGATAAATAGTTTTATGAATTTGAAAACATTCTACATAGCTCATAATATTCTCTAAGCATTGTGGAAGTAACTAATTGTACCCCCAGTTGCTCCTACTAAAACATAACTGACATCCTTGGCCCCACAATCCTCCAAAAAGAAGTTTGACAAGAACAAGAATATGGACTCGTGTAAAGGCCGATATTATATTTGAACCTCTAAGATTATATTCCATCAAATCTAAAAAATGGTAACTATCCATCCAAATGGCACCACTAGTAGTAGTTATTCATCTAGAGTTATTGTTAGAAGAAGAGTTTATTTTTGTCTCCATTAATGTCATTCACGTAATAGACCCATTATCCAACAATGAATACAGCTATAAACCTGAGTTACCTACACCCAGTCAGGGAACTAGAGGAAGAGGCTGTTGAAGTTGGGGATACCAAGGAAGAAACAGTTGTGGTAGAAACCAAGCTTATGGTCACACTCCTACTCAAAATATAAATGTTGTGGAAACTCATGGAATATCCATTCAATGGACCTAAAAGGAATAGTAAAATTCCCATGTATCAACAAGAATCCATTCTAGATTGATTATTATGGAATATCTATCAGAAGAGGAATAGTTATCTATCCTCCCATGGTATGTAGGTAGACATGCCCAGTACAATCTGCAAAGAATGGAAGCACCTCCAACTCCTGTCTCAGGGGTCGATCCATATTAATCTAATGTTCAAAACCCTAAATCACCTATGAAAGAGAATCCTCATACTCTAAAGAACTGTAATTTAAACCATAAGTATGATATTCTAAAGTAATTGGCCTCAGAATAGGAAAAACTATTAATCTTGGATTCCAAGAATATATCAAAATACCTCAGGGAAGTTCTCATAGAACCTTTACTAAGCCAACAATAGTTTGAAACTGAAGTGTCCAACACAAAAATCAATCGGATAGTGAACAACCCAATATAATTCCATGCGGTTATCGCCTTCATGGATCAAGATAAAGATGTCATTAAGGGACACATCAAACCATTATATGTGTTTGGAATGATAAATGGTATTGATGTTTAGAAAGTCTTCATTACCAAAGGATCTAGATTCAATATCATCCCATTATAAACACTTTGTTGACTGGGATACAATGAGGATAACCTAATTTCCTCTACCACTATTCTACTAGGCTATGAAAAAAGTGATCAGAAACTGTTGGGCCAAATCAAGCTCAAAACATAGTTTGGGGACCTTGTAGCCGACTCATAATTTTTGGTGGTTCAGAAAAACACCACCTTAAAGGTCCTTATAAGAAGGCCTTGGATGCATCTGCACACAAAACATCCTTCATCCTACCACCAGTGCATCAAATATTTCACTAATAAACTAAATATGATGTTATATTCGGATAAGGCCCCATTTGAATCAGGTGAGTCACATTATATCGATGTAATATTCTATGAACGGAAAGGGAAGAAACCCTTAGTTGATGATATTAATTGAGTCACCACCCCAAATGGTTTGGAGATTGTTCCAGCTAAACCCTTCGAATAGCACGGTGAAAAATATGTATTTCTCATCAACTAGTTTGGGTGAGTGAGTCCAATCTTGGAAATGTATTCAACAGTCCTCATGATTTCGCTCAGTTCTACCATGTCTAACAGTGTTGAAAAAACTATTGAACCTTAAGACAATAATGAATTCTCAAATGGAAATTCCCTTTTTCAATCCTCAGATATCCAAGAAACCCATGCCCCACTTATTAAGGTAGAAGAGGAAGAATACATCCCTCCATATCTCACTCCATATTCTCCAGAAAATTATCCACTTTTATCCAGGTCAAAATAAGTTTCTTCATCTTCCAAATAAATAGATCTCAACTCGTCTATCAATTCTGAAGAGCTCATATCAATAATTGTTTCTCTATCAGAACATGAGGAATAATATGAAGAAGATGAAAAATAGGAGGAGGATGAGGAGGACCTTAGGGATTCCCCTCCAGTATTAGAGGAGGGTGTCTCTACCACCATTGATGAACTTAGGGAAATAAACCTGGGTATGGAAGAAGATCCATGGACAACCCTAATTAGTATAACAATGTATTTTTAAGAGAAAGAGTAATATACCTGACATCGGGATATATTTTCCTGTAACTAAACAGAAATTTTAGTCCTCGGTCTTAAGGTGTCCAATCACCACCTAGGCTTTCCCGAAGATAATCAAGGCTATAAACAAGTAGCAAAAAGGATGCACCTGACACATGGTACCAAAATTGTGGCTGATGTTGACAAACTCATTCAAGCCAACATCATTTGAGATGTCCAATATCTTATCTGGATGGCCAATATCATCCCCATAAAAAAGAAAAATGTACAAATTAGAGTTTTCATCAATTTTAGATACCTCAACTGGAAATGTACAAAAGATGATTTCCTAGTCCCGATTACATTACTATTGATTGATAAAATGACCATATATCATGCTCACTCATTCATGGATGGATATTCAGGATAAAACCATATCTGAATGACCTAAGAAGTTGAAGAAGACACTACCTTCAAGGAAACCCTAGGGATTATTTTTCTATTGGGTAATTCCCTTTGGTTTGAAGAATGTTGGCAGTATATATCAACATGCTAGGCATCACATCTTCAAACCATTCCTAGAAAAGTTTGTTGAATACTATATTGATGACCTAGTGGTTAAATTATGACAATGGTCAGACCACCTATCAGACCTTGAAATAGACTTTAACAAATTGAGACAACATAGTCTGAAAACGAACCCCTTAAATTTTGATTTTTTTTTGTTACCTCAGGGAAATTCCTCATCTTTTTAAAACACCGTCATGGAATCAAATATGAACCTAAAAAGACAAAGGATATACTTGTAATGTCACCTCCTCGCATCCTTATAGAGTTAAAAAGACTTCAAAGACACTTGTCCTACATCCAATACTTCATAGCCAACCTAGAAGTAAAATGCTTTCCCATTACCAGGTTGATGAAAAAAGGGTCTGAATATCAATGGACTGATGATTTTCGGGAATCATTGAATGTTCTCAAGAAATGTCCCTTAAATCTACCAGTTATAATGCTTCCCATCAAAGGAAGACCATGAATTTTGTATGTGACTATCCTGGAATGATAACTGGGTTCCTTCCACACATAGAAGAATGATGTTGGAAACAAAAAAACCTTTATTATCTCATCCAAACCATGATTGGTACTAAGAATCATTACTTGAGTATCAAAAAGAGTTTTATAGCATTGATATTTTCATTCTAAATTTTGAGGTAATAATAGAAACATCATGAGGTTCATTTGATCACATTTAGCAACCCACTCAAGTATATTCTCAGTTGTCTAATGCTAGATGGATGTATGTTGTAGTGGGAAGTTATCCTAAGTAGTTTGACATCCATTTTGTGCCTAAAAAATCATTCAAAGGATGGAAATTAGAAGATTTCCAAGTAGAACAAACCTCGGTAGAAACAAATTCATTGGATACTGAATTACCCAATGAGGAGGTTTTCTCTGTAAAGAAAGATCCCAAAGTCTGGGAGATGCATTTTGATGGTATATCTAGAAGATTTATAGGGAAAAGCATGGAAGACCCCAGGATCAACAAATTGGGGTTTGGAGTTGTAATCATAACTCTTGAAAAGGAAGTCCTACCTTACTTCTTATTACTGTCTTAGGGGTGCACAAGTAATGAAGTAGAATACCAAGAACTTTTGTAGGTCTAGATATGGAACTTCAAGTACAAGTAAAACACTTGAAGACAAACTGTGATTTGGAACTAGTTATCAAGAAGGTCAATGGTGATTATGCCATCAAAAAGGAAGAAATGATCCCCCTAGTATACCACATATGAGGAATAATCAAAGAATTCCCTTGAGAACCTACATTGATGCATGTCCCCTGATCACAGAATGCTCAAGCTGGTGCATTAGAAAATGTATCCACAGTTTGGGTTGATCCGTACCAGCATGAAATGGTCATCAGCATCATGCATCATCAAATAGTCTCACTATTAGTTCAAGACAACATGGAGGAAATCCATGAGATTATCCCCATACCTAAACCATATGGTCCTAGCACTAGATGAATGACTCCCATTTTAGACAATCTCCAAAAGGGATAGCTCCCCCTAGATAGAGCCAGGAGAGAGAAAACCTAGAGATGACCGATTAATTTTTTTCTATATAATGGAACAAATCAATAAAAGTTCCTCTATAAGTGGTTCCTTGATGAGATGCTTATTAGGTGCATTGATGGAGACAAAATTTATTCCTTCATGAAAGAAGTACACATTAGATAATGTAGTGCACATCAATCAAGATTCAATATTTCCCATAAAATTTGAAGACTTAGATACTATTGGCCCACTATGATACAAGACAACAATGAATTTACCAAGAAGTGTAATTCATACCAAGTTCATGCTAATTTCATATTCCATCCCTTGGAGTTACTTCACACAGCCAAGTACTCATGGAACTTCCTCATATGGGGAATTGACATCATGGGACCATATTCTCCCATTATGGTCAAATAATTCAAGTATATTCTCATGGAAACTAAATTCTTTTCCAAATGGGTAGAATTTGTACCCCTCAAAGAGGATAGAGCAAGAAACATCATCAAATTTGTGAAATCCAACATAATCACCAGATTGGGTGTCCCTCAAAGCATACTGATAGACAACATCACCAATTTATGTTATGCTGTGTTGGATAAATTATACCAAGAGTGTGGTATCAAGACCAACCATTCATCCGACTATTATGAAATTGATAATGGGAATATAGAGGCATTCAACAAGACCTTATCTAATATACTCCAAAATATGGTGGATAAGGGTGAGAAATCATGGGTAAACAAACTTCTCTATGCTTTGTGGGCCTACAAAACCATGACCCGCACTGCCACCTAGGCAACCCCATACTCATTAGTTTATGAGACAGAGTCGGTCTTACCCATCAAAGTTCAATTTCCCTCACTCTATATTTCAATTAGTGATCAACTATCCATGGATGAGAAATCCCAAAAAACATTGGATGAACTGGAGTGACTTTATGAAAAGAGATTGCATCCCTTACATCATTTAGAGATTTATCAAAACTGGATTGCATGAACCTTTAATAAAAAGGTTCACCTCTGGTCTTTCATCAAAGGAGAAATGGGGTTGGTTCTCAGGACACCAATGATACTTGGAAAGAAACCTCCAAAATTGGAACCAAAATGGGAAGGATCGTATTTCATACACAAATTCTACTCTAATCGAGAATATTCCCTATTTTTCATGGATGGAAAACTCATTAGAACTTTTACCAATGTAAGGTTCACGAAGAAATATTTAATTTAGACAAAGGAAAGAAATTTTCCTGATCATGAGACATTAAATTTCAGGGCTTAGTGTCTGAACTTTAAGATGATAAACTACATGGAAATTTTCCTAATATCAATAAATTAAATTATAAGATGTAACGTCCTAACCACAAGACGATAAAATACATGGAAGATGTTCGGATTGAAAGATATTAAACTACATGATATAACGACCTAACCACAAGTTGATAAACTTTATGGAATATGTCCTTATCATAAGACATTAGACTGAAGGATATAATATACTTACCACATGATATTAAACTTCATAGCCTCCAACATCCTAACTGGAAGATGATAAACAACATGGATGATGTACATATCGTAAGAATTTAAACTACATGATATAATGTTCTTACCGTAGGATGTTAAATTACACAACCACCAACACTACTACAAAATAGGCCTTTAATAGTGCTTGAAATGGCCTTTATCAATGCAATAAAATCATTGACTACATGAGAGAGGTTAAAATCCATGGTCTTTTATCATCACTGAAAAAGCACTAATAAATGGAACCTTTATCAGTGCTTTTAAAAGTAATGATAAATGAACAAATTATCAGTTCTTTAATTTTCACCGATAAAGGCACCATTTATCAGTGCTTATAAAATCACTAATAAATGGTCTTTTATTAGTTCTTATAGAAGCATTGATAAAGTATACATTTATCTATGCTTATAAAAGTGATGATAAAGGACCTTTTATCAGTGATCGTAGAATCATTGATTAATTAAACCTTTATCAGTGCTTTTAAAAGTGCTGATAAATGTGTCCTTTATCAGTGCTTTTAAAATCACTAATAAAGGGTCATACTGTAGTGTGTTGTAACAGCACACTACAACACCACAGCAGTGTGTTGTAACAACACACCGCAGTACCAGAAACACACCAGATATCAACAAAAACAAGTCCCCATACATGATTTAAATTAAATGAAATTTACAACACAAACACAAGAAAAAATCACTATATTATAGACATTTAAAACCTTGTTTTATACAATTACATAAATACAAATTATTATATGCATTCAAAAACTTCAATGTTCCTTTGTTTTTTAATCCTAACCCGACTCATTCTATTTATGAACAAAACACACCTATTCAAACAAAATAACACACCTATATATGAAAAAAAATTATGTTAGTAATAATATAAATAATTAAATTAACACAAAATATTAATTTTACTAAAATTGATGTCAATTTTAAATAAAAAGATGCACATGGAGACATACCGGTCATATTGTACATCGTATTGAGGTGAAAATGATTTCAACACATCTCAAATGAATTTTGTATCTTTGTCCTAAAGTATTAAATCAATATGAATGTGTTTTCTTGGTTTTGAGTATGTTATTTGTCTTTTTTACAAAATTGTCATTTCAAACTAGAAACACAGACATTTGTCTCATTCTAATCACATATTGTATTAGTTTGATGTGAAATGGATACTTACACATTACAAATGACTTGTGAATTGTTTTTCCTAAATTCTCAATAAAATCAGTGTGTTTTTATCGGTTTTCAATGAGTGACACTTTTTGAAATAAAATGTCGATTTTAAACTAATAACAGACACTTTGAGTCATACCGGGAACATTGTGTATTGTATTGAGGTGAGTCTGATTCCTATATGTCACAAATTACTTATGAACCGTTTTCATAAAGTATCAAAACAACGTGAATATTTTTTTCTTAGTTTTGAGTAGTACAATTGTCTATTTTACTAAAATTGATGACATTTTAAATAAAAAAGATGTACTTTGAGTCATACTGGTCACACTGTGCATCAGATTGAGTTGTGGGTGATTCCTACATGTCTCAAATTACGTATGGATAGTTTTCTTAAAGAATAAAAACAATCTAAACGTGTTTTCTCAATTTTGAGTATGTCGCTTTTCTTTTATACTAAAATTCCATTTTAAAATTGCAACAAGCACTTTTACTCATACCGATCATATTGTGTATTGGATTGAGCTGAGGATAATTAATATACATCAAAAATGACATATATATTATTTTCCTAAATTATTTAAACAATTTTAATGTATTTTCTCAGTTTTGAGTAGGTCTGTTGGCCTTTTTACTAAAATTGATGTTAATTTTAAATAAAAACACACACATTGAGTCATACAGGTCACACCGTGTGTCAGATTGAGGTGCGGATAATTCATGCACATATAAAATCACTTATGAGTCATTTTTGTAAAGTATCAAAATAATTAGAATTTGTTTGTTTAGTTTTGAGTAGGTTGGTTTGTTTTTTTACTAAAATTGATGTCAATATAAAATAAAGACTCACTTAGAGTCATACCGGTCACACCATGCATCAGATTGAGGTTCAGTTGATTCTTACATAATACAGATCACTTATGTATTGTTTTCTTAAAGTATCAAAATAATATAAATGTGTTTTCTCAGTTTTGAGTACTCCACTTGCCTTTTTTACTAAAATTTCATTTTAAACTTGAAACATGTAATTTTGACTCATCCCGATCAGATAGTGTATCGGTTTGATGTGAAATGTATTAATACACATAAAAAATGTATTATAAATATTTTTCCAAAATTATCAAGAAAATCCAATCATTTTTTATTGGTTTACAGTGAGTGACACTTTTTGAACTGAAATGTTGATTTTAAACTCATAACAGACACTTTGAGTCATATTGGGCACATAGTGTATTGGATTGAGGTGATAATGATTCCTATACATAAAAAATGAATTATGGATAATTTTCCAAAATATCAAAACAATTCAAAGGTGTTTTCTCAGTTTTGAGTAGGATAGTTGTCCATTTTACTAAAACTGATGATAATCTTAACTAAAAATATGCACTTTGAGTCATACCGGTCACACCATAAGTCATATTGAGGTGTGGTTGATTACTACACATCCCAAAAGAATTATGGATCATTTTTATAAAGTATAAAAACAATATTAATATCTTTTCTCAGTTTTTATTACGTCACTTTTCTTTTTAAAAAAATGTCATTTTAAAATTGAAACATGCACTTTGACTCATATTGATCACATTATGTATCATATTATGATGAGAATTATTCCTACACATAAAAAATTACTTATGAATAAATTTACTAAATTATTTAAAAAAATTAATGAGTTTTCTTAGTTTTTAGTGGGTCAATTGGCCTTTTTACTAAAATTGATGTTAATTTTAAATAAAAACTTTCACTTGGAGTCATACCGGTCACACCGTGTGTCAGATTGAGGTGTGGATGATTCATGAATGTCTCAAATTACTTATGGATCATTTTTCTAAATCATAAAAACAATATTAATGTATTTTTTTTTGTTTTTATTAAGTGATTTTTTATCTAAAATTGATTCCAATTTTAAATAAAGATGTGCTTTGAGTCATACTGGTCACACCGTGCATCGAATTGAGGTGCAGTTGATTATGAAACATTCTAAATCACTTATGGATTATTGTCCTAAATTATCAAGAAAATATGAATTTTTTTCTTAGTTTTGAGTACATCACTTGTATTTTTTACTAAAATTTCATTTTAAACTTGAAATATTCACTTTTGACTCACTATGATCACATTGTGAATCAGTTTGATGTGAAACAGATTCATACACATCACAGGTGACTTAAGAATAGATTCCCTAAATTATCAAGAAAATTTGAGCATGTTTGATCAGTTTTTAGTGAGGGAAACTTTTTGAACTCAAATGTTGATTTTAAACTGATAAAGGACACATTGAGTCAGTTGTATTTTTTATTAAAATTAATGTCAATTTTAATTAGAAAGAGTTACTTGGAGTCATACCGGTCACATTGTGTGTCAGAATGATGTGTGGATGATTCCTACACATCCCAAAGCCTCAAAAAAATCCTAATAATCAATGTTACCATGATTTCTATTGAATTTCTTTGTTGAATTTCCAACACTGCATGCCCAACTTCAAACAAACCACATCAACTCAAAAAAAATAATCCACCTGTATAAGAAAATATTTATTATTAGTAACACTAAAAAGAAATAAATTAAACATAAAAATGAAATAATACATTAATGATTTGGAAAATGATTTTACTGTGAAAATATCAAGATTACCTCTATGATTGAGTAGTAAAGTGAACTTGAAGTAAAGTGATAAATATCAAAACTATAGGGGTGAACGGTTTTGAGGGAGAAGAAGTGTATGGAAATTTTGGTGCAGGAAGTCTTGAAAGATAGATAGAGCACCCCAACTTGAAAAAAAATAATCTGCCCGTTTTAGAAAAAAATTATTATGTGAGTAATAATAAAAAGAAATAAATTAAACAAAAATATGGAAAAATACATTAATTATATGTACAATGATTTTATTATGAAAAAATCAATATTACCTCTATAATTGAGTAGAGATAGAGTTTTTTATCTTCCTACAAAGGTAGTGGAGGTAACTTGAAATAAAGTGGTAAATGCACCATTGTAGGGTTTATAAGGTTTTGAGGGAGAAGAAGTTTATGGAAGTTTTGGTGAAGAAAGGCATAAAATAGGGATGTAGAACCCCAACACAAACAAAAGAATACACCTTTATAAGAAAACAATTATTATGTTAGTAATACTAAAAAAATTAAACATAAATATGAAACAATACATTAATTATATGGAAAATGGTTTTACTATGAAAACATCAAGATTAACTCTGTAATTGAGTAGAGGTAACATCGTTGCTCTTCCTGCAAAACCATTGGTGGTAACTTGAAAGAAAGTGATAAATAAACCATTGTATGGGTGAAAAGGTTTTGAGGGAGAATAATTCTGTGGAATTTTTGGTTCATAAAGGCATGAAAGATGGAAAAACCATCCCAAATCGAACAAAATAATTCACATGTATATGAAAACAATTATTATGTGAGTAATACTAAAAATATATATATTAAACATAAATATGAAACAATATATTAATTCTATAGACAATGATTTTACTGTGAAAACATCAATATTATCTCTATAATTGATCATAGGAAGATTTGTTGTTCTTCTTATAAAGGTAGTAAAGGTAATAAGAAAGAAAGTGATAAATGTACCACTGTAGGGGTGAAAAGGTTTTGGGGTATAAGAAGTATGTGAAATTTTTGGTGCAGAAAGGCATGAAAGATGGACAGACCAACCCAACTCAAACAAAAGAATCCACCTCTATATGAAAAAATTATTATGTGAGTAATACTAAAATTAAATAAATTTAACATAAATATGAAACAATTCATTAATTCTATGGATAGTGATTTTACTGTGAAAACCTAAATTTTACCTCTTTGATTGAGAATAGATAATATTGTTTCTCTACTTGCAAAGACATGATACATGGATAGATATATTATAAAATAAACAAAATCTATAGGGAATAATGAAAATAAATCAATGTTTCATTATATATTTTTTTGGTAAAATAGAGAAATTATATCATAACATTGCTTTTATATCTTTCCAAAGGGTTTCTTCATTATAGTTTGTTCTTCCAAGGGATTGGTAACATCATTATGTGTAGAATACATTTTCTGCATGATTAGTCAAACATTTAATTTAGATTACATAAATGCAATAGAAAACATATAATATTATGAGAAAAAACATAATATATTAAAAAACATTTTTACCTTCTCATTTAAATCTCTTTCTTTTTTTAAAAGTTTCAAGGATTTGGTTCCTCTATAAAGAATCTAAATACCCTCTTTGTGGTCCCCTCTAATGTACAAGACATTGTATACATTGGTATTGGAATGAAGTGACTGTGATGTCCCAATTAAAGGGTATTCCTTGATTTAATAAAGAATTTAAATAAATAGAAAACAATCCAGGATCATTTTCTCATTTTTGGAGATGTGATGCATGTTTTAAACTAAAATGATACTTACAGATTGAAAAAACAAACTCTAAGTCATACCAGTCACACCGTGCATAGGATTTAGGTGTGTTTGATTCCTAAAAATCAAAAATAACTTATGGATCATTTTCCCAAAGTATAAAAACAATCTGAATACATTTTCTTAGTTTTGAGTATGTGAGTTATTCTTTTTCCTAAAATTGATGTCAATTTTAAATAAAAATATTCACTTTGAGTCATATTGTTTAAACAATGAATTGGATTGAGGTTTGGCTAATTCTTACACATCACAATTTTCTTATGGATTTTTTTTCATAAAGTATAAAAATAATATAAATTAATTTACTTAGTTTTAATTTGTCACTTGTCTTTTTTAATAAAATGTCATTTTAAACTGGAATGACACACTTTGATTCATACCAATCATATCGTGTATCAGTTTGATGAGAGAATAATTCCTACACATCACAAATGACTTATCAATCAATTTATTAATTTATAAAGAAAATCCGGGAGTGTTTTCTTAGTTTTCAATGCGTGAATTTTTTTTACCTAAACTGTCAATGTTAAACTAATAACAGACACATTGAGTAATACCGGGAACAACATGTGTTGGATTAAGGTGAGGATGATTCCTATACATAAAAAATAACATATGGATCATTTCCCAAAATTATTAAAACAATATGAATGTTTCTTCTAGTTTTTGAGTAGGTCATTTGTCCTTTTTATTAAAATTGATGTCATTTTTAAATAAAAAGACGCACTTTGAGTCATACAGATCACACTGTGCATCATATTGAGGTAGGGCTGATTCTTATATGTCTCAAATGAACTATTAATTGTTTTACTAAAGTATCAAATCAATACAAATGTGCATTATCATTTTTGATTATATCACTTGTTTTTTACTAAAATGTCATTTTAAATTGGAAACACGCACTTTGACCTATAATGACCACATCGGGTATCAGTTTGATGTGAGACCAATTCCTACACATCACAAAGGACTTATGAATCTATGTCCTAAGTTATCAAAATCTTATGATTGTGTTTGATTTGTTTTTAGTGAGTGACATTTTTTGAACTAAAATGTTGATTTTAAACTGATAACAGACACATTGAGTCATAGCAGTCACACCGTGCATCGAATTGAGGTGCAGTTGATTCCTACACTTCTCAAATGAATTATGGATCATTTTCTTAAGTTTTAACAAAGTAAAAGCCATCATATACTTCTTTTTCCATTCATATAAAACCCTATATTTTTTTAATAAAATAAAACCTATTTAAAAAAAAAGTTTTATTGAAAAAATCATTATAAAAAATCCTCGACTGATTATTTTATTATAGTTTTATTTAGATCCTTATGGATAAATTCTAGGATAAAAATGAAATTAATTCATCATTAAATTTTCCTCCATATAAAATAAAATAAATTTGTTTCAGTAACATACACTTATTAGCTGAAATTACATTGTAGAAACTCAAGACCCATGGGCTATGCAACACTATAGTTACATATTCTGGTTCTTCTATCTCCACCCTCTCCATTTTTTTCTCGCCCTCCACTCTATAATTTCTCTAGTTGTATGGATATTTTCTCTGGAAGGAGTTGGTGGAAATGGAGTCGTCAAATTAATAACTAGTTTCAATGGTGTAATTCTTATAAATGTGAGACATTTCCCCTTTTAGAGAACATATTAAAGTAAAAGGGGCAATGCCACCCATTTACTTCATTGTGTTCTCTTAAAGGGTAAATGCCTCCTGTTTGTAAGAATTACACAATTGACACTAGTTATTAACTCAACGCCTTCATTGCCACCAAATCCTTCCAAATAAAATCTCTACACAACCAGAGAAATGATAGAGTGAAGGGCAGGAAAGAAATGGAGAGGGTGGAGATGAAAGAATCATAATATGAAACTGCAGTGTTGCACAACCCGGGGGTATTGGGTTGTTATAGTGTAATTTCAACTTAAGAGTGTATGTTACTTAATTTAAATTATTTTATTTGACATGGAGGTAGATATAATAATTAATTACTTTAATTATTATCCTCTAATTTATCCACAGGGATACGAATAAAACTTTAATAATATAATTGGTTAAGGAGTTTTTTATATGGTTTTTTCAGAAAAACATAGTTTTTTGATAGGTTTTATTTTATTAAAAAATGATAGGGTTTTATATTATTGGAAAACGTGGTCGATGGAGGTGTGTAGTTCATTTACACTTACCTCGATATGTAATAAACCTGGATGAGGTTCACACCTTCCACCATCAAAAACTATAATATAGACGTCACTCCACATTCAATACATAGATAAATAAATGGAATCTACCTAAATATTATATATATATGTTATATATATGTGTGTATTGTATTAGTAACTTTATTCGAAAATAATTATATATATGTATGTATATTATTTATCATATTTAAATTTATTTAAGTATACAATATATTATTCGATGTGTATATATATAATTCTATTTTTTTTAATTAAACTAAAAAAATGATATTAAAAATAATTTTTAAAATATATTAACTATAAATAATTATTATTTTGGGAAATTTTGTATAATATATAATTATTTGATTTTTGGAAAGTTTTTTTATTTCAAAAAATGTATATATAGTTACCTAATTTTATTATTTTGAGAGTAACATGAGTTTATAATATTTTATTGGTAATTTTTTATAAATTATATTACTGTTAATTAAATGTATATATAGACCTAAGATGATGAATACCTAAAATAATTTCTAATATATAGAATATGATAACTTCCATTCTATTTTTTTTTGGAAAAAATGATGTAGAAACCTAAGGATTCTAGGGAGTCCATCTAATATTCATTGACCCATCCTTGAGAATTTAGAGAGGTCCATAAAGAATTTTGCATAAAGAAATAATACACATCAACAAGATATATCAGAAAAAATCAGAAAAACAAACCAACCCTTACAACATCTATCCCATACACATTTAAATATATATATATATATATATATATGTATATGTATATATATATATATATATATGTATATGTATATATATATATATATGTTGTGGAATTTGTAATACACATAATTTCAAAACAAATTCACATTTTAACAAAAAATTTAATGAAAATAAATATAATTCCTTCCTAATTTGGAAATCTAAAACCATAATTTGTGAATAAATAATTATAAAATCACCCTTACATTATAAGTTTTGAAAACACATATGAATAGATAGAAAGATATATATTTACACACACACAAACACACACACACACACACACACACATATATATATATATAATAAACTTAAATTGATAAAAATATATGAAACCCTTACTGCATAATATCACAACATAGTTAAATAAATACAACACCATACTAATTTTAAAAATATAGAGCCATTGAAAATAAATAAATATGGTATCACCCTTACTAAGATCTCTTTTAAAATAAAACAACACAATTTTGAGAAAGTAAATTTTTAATGAAAAACCCTTAGATCATAATATTAAAACAAAATTTAAATAAATAAATCCCCTTACGTGAATTTCATAAAATCATCTTTTGTTGCATAAAATCAACTTCTATTGTTACTTCATACCATCATCAGACTGAGAATTGATTTGCTAGATCAATTTTCTCAGAACCTACAAAGTAAATTGATTCAAAATGTCCAAGAAATATAGGGTATAGATGTAGAGAGCAAAGAAAATTGATTCAAAACAACAATTTAAAAAGAACAAAACAAGATATCCAAAATAGTAGTCAAAGAAAACAATGGATCAAAAAGAAAATAAAAACATAATACAACTACTAGATCACAAAAACCTAAATAAAATCAGAACCTATAAATGAAAACACAGGCCTACCTCTCTAGTTTGAATAAAATATGAGACCCTTGGATCCAAATCTCAATGTTTGCTTTAGAAAAACTAATTACAACCGAACACCATATTTTGGACGATGTTCGAGCAACTGGAGGTGGTGGATTTGTGTGATTCGACCGAGTTTGTGTGATTCAAGCTTTGATTCGCCAAGGAGGAGAACCAATAATGGGTGGTTTCCATGGAAAGCTTATGATATTGCAACAGTTTGGAAATAGGTTAGGTTTTTTTAATTATATCGGGATACTTTTATAATCACTTTTTTTAAAAGTGTTGATAAAGAATCATTTTATCAGCGCTTATTATTTAAGCGCTGATAAAAGACATATTTATCATCATTTTTTCAACACTGATAAAGGTAGGTCTTTATCAGCATAAAAAAACATTGATAAAGCCTCATCTTTATCAGCACTAAAGAAGTCTTTGATAAAGATTTCTTTTATCAGTGCCTATTACTTAAGCACTGATAAAGTATTTATAAATATAATTATAAATAAAAAAAATTGTATATATATATAAATATAAATATAGTAAGTATATTACTTATTTAATAATATTTATTATAATTTTATAATTATTTAAATATATAATTATTTATTTATAATTAAATAAATATTTTTAAAAAATATTATTTATATCATTATATTTATTTATTTAATTATATATACATATAATAAATATATTAATATATTAATATAGTAAATATATTCATTATTTATGTAAATTTATTATAAATTTAATAATTATTTAAATATATATATAATTATTTATTTATAATTATTTAAATATATATATGTATTTTTTTATTTATAATTATATAAATAATTTTTTAAAATTTTTTATTTATTTATATTTATAAATATATAATTTTATAAATATAGTATGTACATTTTAATATATATTTATTTATGAATATATTTATTTATAAATATTTTCTTATAAATATTTTTTCACAAATATTTTTTAACATTATTAATGAATATCTAATTTTAAGTGCATGCGTGTTAAAAATGAGTGAAATTGAATAAATTAAAAATAGGTACACTTTAATAATATTGAAAAAAATGGACAAGTTTTGTGTGTGTGCATTGTATATAAAAATACATTAATTACGTATATGTGAAATCAATATAAAACAAATTTGATCTATATTTAATTGAAAAATCAAATAACATTCAATTATATGTCTATAAATCTATGCAATTAGTCAGTATTTTTAATTCATATTAATTTTTAATTATAAACCATTATTCACTAAATATATGACTATTTAGTGTAAAGGGCATTAATATTTTTTAATATATAAATCATATTTATATAGATTAATATATATCTATATATTTAATATATAATATTTATTAACATTATCAATAATCATCTAATTAATAAAATGTTTAATATTTTTCTCAATTTAATTATTTTTAATTTTAATTTATTTAGTTTTAATTTTTCATATCTATATATTTAATAGATACTATTTATTAGTATTTATTTTTATATATAGTGTGATCAATTTTTTCATTTTTATGAATAATTATTTAATTAATAATATTTTTAATATTTTTTTTAATAAACACTTTTTTTATTTTTTATTTATTTCATTATTTAATTTTAGTTATTCGGACCTTTATCCGTGCTAAAAAATCGATGATAAAGGACTCCTTCATGAGCACTAAAAATAAAGCACTGATAAAGGGAACCATTATCAGTGCTAAAAAAGTGTTGATAAATTGTTAAATTTATCACCTCTTTCTTTAGCACTGATACAAATGTCAATTATCAGCACTTTTTTCTAGCACTGATAAATACTGATGTTGTTAAATGCTGGTTTTGTATTACTTCAATGTCTTAATTTCAAGACAATAAACTGCATGGAAATCATCATGATCACATGATGGTAAACAACATCATAAATTGTCCTAATTTCATGATTTTAAATTGCACAGTGATCATTGCTTCAATCAACAATTTCCCACACATGATCCAGATCTATGCAGTGGAAGAATAGAATTCCCCTCCTTCTACATAAGATCCATATCCATGTAGGAAGCCACTTTTTCAAGAACTAAATACGGCTTGATTATTATCATTATAGGGTACATAGAGATTGTTGGATTCAAAATCCTAGTCCCACCACCCTAAAAGAATGGTTAAGAATGCCTCCTTCACCCTATACATCGGTCAGACCGGTGCGTGGAACTTTAAGAAGTACGTACGGATTGAATTTTTCATTGTAGGATACTTAGTGATGCTTGAATTCTACATTCTGGTACAGCCACCCCAAAAGAATGTTTAACAATGACTCCTTCTCCCTGTACATGGGTCAGACTGGTGAAGAGATCTTCAATAACTACATACGGATTGATTCCTATTATTGCACGATACGTAGTGATGATCAAATTCTATATCCTGGTCTAGCCACCCAAAATAATGGTTAACAATGCATCATTCCCCCAGTACACTAGTCATACTAGTGCAGGGGAATTCAAGAACTATGTACAGCCTGATTCCTATCATTTTAGGATACGTAGTGATGCTCATATTCTATATCTTGGTCCAACCACCCCAAAAGTGAAAATATCTCCTCTCTGTATAAGGGCTAGACCAATGTAGGGAGTGTTCCCATCTAGAACACTACATATCTTGATTCATATCATTGCAGGATATGTAGTGACACCCAGATCTCCAAACTCAGGTCCCGCTACAACAATATATACATATATATATATATATAATATTCCCCCTATTTATGAATAAAATCTGCGCAAGGGAGTCACTTAGAACTATGTGTCGCATGATCCTCATTTAAACGAGGTGCATAGGGATGCCCAGATATTATATCATCGGACCCTCTACTGAAAATAAACAAAAGAAAATTCCCCCTCCTTTATATATAAATACAAATCTATTCAGAAGGCTTAAAATTTGGATTACACATTAGGGATTTTTTAAGAAATTATAATGTCCCCTTATGTTTGATTTTAATCTATGTTGGTAAATTAATGCCTCATGGACAATCATAGTTTGGATGTCTCTTACGTATCCAGATGCATCCTTTCCATTCATCAAACTATGTGCCCCAAGTAATTTCGGATTGTCATAATCCTCCCCTACCATTATAAATGGAAGGTCAGTGTCCTGAGGACACCTTTTCTTAACTATGCATAATATTCCACTATGGGTCTGTATAAGTTTCCCACAAAAAATGATTTTCAACCAAAGGAAAACTCATATTCATGAGAGGATTTTACTACATCAGTATTCCCCAATGGATTCCATTCCCCATACCATTTCTTCTTATACAATAATCCCTGGGGTCATGGTTTACCCGATCTTCCCCCTTCACATCTGAACCATGTTAGAACATCTTGGCTTGTTTAGCCTATATTTCATTCATGATTCCTTCAAGAAAAAATTCTAACCACAAGATGATAAAATCCGTGTAAATCATCCAAATCACATGACTATAAACTATATGATAAAAATACCTAAACACAAGATGATAAATGAATGGAAATTTTAATAATCATTTATCATTGGACTACATGATAAAATATCTTAAGCACAAGATGATAAACTGCATGGAAGTTTTTATAATCACATGATATTAAACTGTATGATAAAACATACTAACTAAAATACAATAAACTAAATGTAAATCTCCCTAATCACTTCACATTAAACAATATGATAAAACATCCTTACCACATGATGTTAGACTCTAAGATTCCTTAAGAACTATGTACAGATTTATTCTTATCAACACAAAATACGTAGTGAGGCCTGGATTCTACATACTGGTCTAGCCAAATCCCACTTAAAAATTTCCCTCTCCCTGCATATAGACCAAATTCATGTAGGTAATTTTCTCAAGAATTATGTATGGATTGATTCCCATCCAAATGATAAATGTATCAACATCTAAACATTTCTTATTTGGGACCAACCACAAATCCATTCAACCTTTTGGCCTCTTGTTCTTAGTTTCCATTAATAGTGTATAGTATGACATAAATCCTCTTAGGTCCTCATTCAAGTCAGGTTAGCAGATGCTCCATGCACTTCCCATTGGAGTACTTTCACTTCATCCTCACCACATGATGATAATTTCTGAAACCACTATCCTAGTTGTATGATTAGAAACTACAAAACACCATCACGATGGCCTCATCTGAGAAGATATTTCCCCCGAAATTGGTTATCCACCATACCGCATCCAAAAATGACCATTCCAAGTGTATGGGCTATACCTACATGGAAAATTTATATACACAACAAAGAATGTATTCCCCCATGTTCCATGAATGAAAAAATTCTGCATGAGAAAATGTCCTCACCAAAAGACATTAAATTGCACGGCTAATGTATCTTCCCTATGTATGGGCTAAACCTGTATACTAAACCCCCTCAAATTTGCATAAGGGAAATGTGTGTATCCCTTTAGTAGAAAATTTTAACTTGAAGTGCCCATTTCATGCTCATCCACTATCCTTTAATAGAAAAAAATCTATGTCTGTAAAGGTCTGCATCCCTATAACCTTTCCTGACCATTAGAGATAGAGGGCCAATGTCCTGGGGAAACCTTTGTTTGAATTTTCAGAAAATTCCCTGGTGGCTCTACATAAGTTACCCACAAAAAAAGGCTTGTCAAAAATAGGAAAACTCATCCTCAAGAAAGGATATTCCTACATTTTTTGTCCTTATGATGATTATGTCCCATATAACTTCTTGGATTTGGAAACTTTCAAGATTATAGTTTACAAGATTTATTCCCCTTCATTCCTGAATATGATAGAACATTCCTAGTCTAATTACCATGAATGGGGTGAATCTTTTACTCATTTCATCAAAGCAGAGTGGTAAATTCTGAAAGTCCTAACAATAAGACATTAAACTGCACCACTAATGTCCAAATTTCATGAAAATAAACTGTTATAGGACTTAACCCTCCTTTACACAATTCAAAACCATATGGGAGCATTCCCCCCATCCAAAGCCAATATAGATGCCCACATAGTTTTCATAAATCTCTCTAGATCCACCTTCTGTGGTATTTAAAAACAACAAAAAACAACAAAAAATTGAACCTAACATAAAATCACATGGCCATCAGAGATGGAGAGCCAGTGTTCTGGGGACACCTTTTCTTGACTATACATTATATGCCCTGGTGGCTCTGCATAATTTTCCCACAAAAAAGTTCTATCAACCAGAGAAAAATTTGTCCTCATGAGAGGCTTTTCCAATTCCTATACTCCTCAATAGAATCCATGCCCCCATATTATATCTCACATCCTTAAGTTATGAACTAGGGTCAATAAAAATAACTCATTCATGTCCGGAAAATATTAGGACATTATTGGAAGATAAACACTATTGGGTCCCTTTCCACATATTTTAGGGTCAAAGATATTTGTTCTAAAACATCAATAATGGTCAAATATGTTCGACATAGAACATCATTATTGGTCGTCCATATTTGAAAGACTTTAAACTTCCAATGAAAAGAGACACAAAACTCTACAGGATGAAAACCCACAAAGGTATCCTTGAGTAAAAGGTGAGTATTAGCTCGTTATAGCTACACAATGTATGGTTTGGCCAAAATATCGAGCAATAAAAAATAAAAGAGACACAAAGATTTTTAGGTCAAAAACTTTCATAGGGAGGCTTAATAAAAATGTCAAATTATACCCACTAATCCCACACCAAATTGGATTTAGGGAAAAATTAGGGTAATAATGGAAAAAACACAAAGTTTTTAGTGTTTTCCATATAAACCTAGAAATAGTCAAACTACGCTCGCTGAATTCCTCAACTCAGAAAAAAATCAACCATGATTTGATAATTTCTATTTAATAATCCTAGATCATGATGTAAATCAATATTCTATGAATATTATCATTCAAAGAGTGATCAATTATAATTAATTGGCATTGCAAGGGAAGATAAAAAAAGAAAAGAAATGATGAGCAAGAAAATTTTCATTCCATTATGTAAGAATGAAGGAGAACCCACATCCTAGATCCTCCCCCTAATGTTAAAAAAATAAAATAGAGGGAGGCATTGAACATGATAAAATTATTATAATGAATCTTAGGTTTCATGTTTTAGAATATTGACCACCATATGATGTGGTATATCAAGGGTTTGCTCTAAATAATCCCTCTATTTATATTCAACTTCAACTGATGGACGCACTTGTTTAACAATGTCCCTAAGATCTATTAATTTCTATTTAATGGACACAAAATTGGAACTTTTTTATGATAGTTTCTCCTTCATCCTAGCCACATGATCCTCTAACTCTCATAGCCCTTCTATTTGGGTAATAATTTGGTCATAATCATTTTCTTCCCCATCCACGAAATGGTGAAACTCCTTGGTAATATCCTGAAAGTCATTTTCTTGATGACAGGAGGCATTGAACTGAAAAAGGTTGCATTCATGAGTAGTAAGATCCTCTCGAGCTATGAAAATTTGGTACATGAGAAGGTAAAAATGTCAATGGTTAGATCCACCTTATACAAAATAAATGATCAATCTTCAAAGGTTGTCCTCCTCATCATCAAATTTTGTTATTTAATTTTCTATAATGATAGTACAGATTCGATGTTGTTCCCATCTTTGCATAGCCCAGTGTTCCCTAACAGCATCAAAACATAGGTTTTTCCCCTCCACCACAATTGGTATATAATTTGGAAGTGAAATAACCGTAGAAGGAGTCGCCCTAAATTGAGTTACCCAAGAAGGGAAATCTTCCATCTCTGTGGGTGGTTCAGTTTCTATGTCTAAGCACATAGGGTTGGCTGTGATTTTAGGAATGACCAGTGATGTTCCACTTGGTCTAGCCATAGTAGGACTACCAACAATGTCAGACAAATATATGAATTATGATTCACTCTACATAGATATAGGAGGCACAAATGAAGTCCCTTCTGAATGCATGTGGTGGAGAATATAACACCTTCTTATAGAAGGAATGGAGGAATATGGTGCAGCTAGAACAAGATTGGAAGCAACCAATGGTATTAGAACTCATCAAAATAACCTTGCTAATGCTCCAGTAGGATAGAAATAAACCCACATTTGAGCATAATCCCATGATAAGTAATTTAAATCTTCTATAAGCGGAATAAGGACATGCATATACAAGTCTTCACGCATCATTATAATCCATAATTGGTGAAGGATTAATGGGTGAGATTCCCTTTTAACCAGAGTAACTGGGAGAAATGTGACATGTTGCAGGCATCCTAATTTCCTAGAGAATCTATAAAGAGTATAAGGTTAACAAATGGTTATTTTATCTATATAATTGGTCCAGATTATATCTCATATCACAATGATATAGGAATGTTATTCTAAATATACTTTTCCATCATTTACCACTACTTCATGAGGTGTGGAGTGAGGCACAAGAGAAAAACAAGAAAATGACTCAATAATTAAATCATTTTTTCAACACTCAAAGACGGGGGATGAACATCAACAATTTTGAGTAGGGTTAGATAGAAATCGGAATGAATAACCATTATTTTGTGCCAATAATCATAGTAAGGAAAATGATCTACCATCCAACTATACAAAAAAGTGAAATGGCCCACTAAGATGATGTGGAGATCATCCTTCCTGTATCTATCCTAGTAATTCATAAATATGGGTAAGGGTGTGGCAGATAAATAGATAGGTATTCCTTATTCCAATGTAGACTCCATCATTAAGGTGAAAACTCCGATACCAGTATAAAAAATACAGGAAGGAAAAATCCATACGCTTAGGAACATGGAAAAGAAACCCGCTAGTCTAAGCTCATATGATACTTATGATCAAACCCTATAACCCCATGAGGTATATTTTCATGCCTTAAGGGTAGAACAATATGGTCCTAGAAGGTATCACAATTGTTGGGTTAGATATTTCCGGCTATAAAGAACTCTCAGTCTTGGTCTGTTCACTTGTAAAAACTACTTTATCCAGTCCTGAAATAGAATATGGGAGCGAGGAGAGAGGGGTTGGCCAAGTAATCTATTGATTGTGAACTGAAACTCTCTCATCAATGGGATAATTTCTCAAAATTCTTCCATGTATTGATCGTTGGTAATAATTCTTCGTATATATTACTAAGAATGGGAAATCCTCTTAATTGGAAGATATACCACAAGCTAAATCTCACTTCACCATGCGACAAGTGGAAGGTGATAGTGGTTAAACACCAATGAATAATTAGTTCAAGAAGTATCTTGCCCAGTGAATAAATTTAAAATTGAGAAACCCATGATTCCTTGCATAAGTTAATAGCCTCCAAATATTTGGGAAGTTCCAAGCAGTTTCAGTGTACCCATAATGCCCAATATCATTCATCAAATATGCACCCTCTAGACCGTAGATCCCATTTAGAGATCTTCCCTACATTGTTATTACCTCAGAAAATATTGATTATGGATGAATAATTAAGAATAACGTATTCCAAAGATGTATTATGGATATGTCAATTACTTTGTGTCCACATCGATCCATTTAGGATGAACATGTCTTCTTAACACAAATCAGATAGGATCTCCCCCAGGGTAGAAAAAGTTTCCCAATTTCATCCCCGAGATATTTCGAGATGAAAATAAAAGTTGTTACAGTCAACCAGTGGCAGAGGAGCATCATCTTGGAGTCTGAAGTTATAAAATGGAAATCGACTAGATGGTGGGTAAGTCATAAGTTCTAGTGAAAGTAGATCTTTTAGAGTAATATTCTAAGGGATAACACAAGAACATAGATTGTATTCAACAATATAGACTATATCCATCCTTCTTCTAATCGCATTCGTTGAAGTAAGAGAGTGATCCATTATAGTTCCTGCAATGGATCAGTTAAAGTTAGTTTCAAACAAAATAGACAAATGAAAAGTCCTGAAAACTAATAGTCTATGAAGGTACCGCCCATTAAACAATAGTTTCTGGGAGTTTGCAAAACCCTAGCCCGTGAATCATTGGACAAAGAATCAATAGTTCAAAGACGGAGAGAACCACACACCAAAACATGCTATGTGGAAGGCCAAATTCACTGTTTTCAGATGAAGTAATTCATCTCACGAATGCAAAGTCTTAGTTCGTGGGTGAAGGTGTTAGCAAAGGATGTAGTCCATGGGAGTAAGGTGATTGATAGAGATTCATGGGAGTGTTGAATTCACTAAAAAACATAGTGAAAAACAAATGATATGGGGGCCCTATATATAGGTGTGGACCACTCTTATGGTTCCACTCTCAAACTGCAAACGAGTTCAAATCAGGACCACTTTCAACATCAGAATAGTATCCTCTTCATACTGATTGGAACCTATTCTGATGGGAGGAATTTGTTTGGTCCGGAAAAATTTATAAATTAAATCAAAGTAATCCCTTTAAAATTGGAAAATGGAGGAAAACAAATTGAAGGAAGATTGAGGAAAAAAATGTATAAAGGGGAAAATTTTCAAAGGAAGAAGCAAGGTTGTGAAGTATAAATCCTTTGCATATTTTCACTCCATATAAAACTCTACTTCATGAGGCATCTAAGAACTAAGTAGTTCACAGGGAAGAGATAGGAGCACTAGTCCTTATAGATGAAAAAAATTCATCTTCAGAAATAAGGTGAAGATATCTTCCGCATAAATGATGATCTCCCACAAACTAAAAATAGTTCACAAACAAGTTAGTAACGTCAAATCACCTAGAATGAAACAAAGTTGTTCACAGGATGAAGGAGGCGATTTTTGTCCCAAAAATGATGACTCCATGCCCCCACTGACTAAGTCATCTGCAGGTTGGGTATCTCTCATGGTCTTCTGCAAAATAAGGCTTGTGGGCTCATCATAGATGATTGACCATGTCGATATCCAGTTCCTTTACTTTTCTATAAATAGAACCCAAGGGGAACCAAAAGGGGGATCATAGATTGAGGACTTGATAGATCAATAGAAGGATAGATCGAAAAATCCAAAAAATACGGACTCCATTGATGATTTCCAACAGGGAAAACCCACCACATAGCATTAAGTAGGATAAAAATATAACTATTTGGAAGTCCAAAAACTCAATATCCTTTGCGGGCATACTTCCCATGAGGTGCAGAACCAATGGTCCCTTTGAAACTATGTTATCCCATAGAAAAAATCTATGCGGGTGGAACCCTACACCGCATAGAAAAGCACTACTTGGGAAGAAATTGATCCCACATGTCACCATTCCATGTGGTTGGAACCCTGCCCTACATGGAAAATCACTACGTGAGAGGAGATCAATCTCGCATAGCACCATTCTATGTGGATGTGTATAGACGCCTAAAAAGTCCGTAACTCCTAGAGGAAGTTTCGAACGGATGAAGAAAAGTCATATTCGGACTCAGAGGCTTGGTCCGGAGGGCCCAGAAGTGGTGCGCAAAATTAAAGGGCACCCATGCAAAAAAAATGTTGTTCGCACGAAGGGCTCCCGGGATTCGCGAAAAAGAACTGGTGTGGCGCGCAATTTTGCGTGCCCGGTTCCGCGCGGGGAGGTCGTGTGTGTGGAATGGTCTCGGCGCGGATGATTTCATGCGTCACCCTGATTCCGTGATGGCAGATGCTTGTAAATAGAAGGAGACCCTGACCATTTCGGGGTTGACAAATTCGTACCAGCTCCCATGCATGAAATTCGGACTTCCGCACACGCAAGATGTCTTCCAGTTAATCCGCCTTTTCGCGCAACCTTGCCTCAGGGTTCGCCTTTGCGCTCAACCCCACTGGCTTAAGTGAATTTGCTAACTCCTTCGGGTTCTTCCTTTTTTCGCAATCCTTTCCCATTGCATGTAGTCCCCTCCAATTGCGCGTAGTCCCCTCTAATTGTGCGCAATCCCTCTGTTAGGTTTTGTCTTCCTTAGGGATCGGCTCGTACCCCCCGTGCGCAATCCAGGCCCTTTGCGCGCAATCCCCTATCCGCGCACAATTCTCTGACCCAATTGCGTGCCATCCAAGTGTTTTGCGCGAAAACCTACACTTTGCGCGCAAAAACCAGGACCCCTCACCTTGACGCCCCCAGGTGCCTCTCTACGTCAGCGCTCGATGTCTTCCATACCGGGCATGCACGCCATGCATTGTTTTCTCGTATGGCCTTCCAGGCTCGTACGAAGTAACCTCAAGGTCCCTTGGGCAGTGTTTCCCATTGAGTTGCTTTTCCTTATGCTTATTCGCATAGGCATGCTAATAGATATTTCTTCTTCGCATAGCCATGCTAATGTGGACCCCTCGATGGTTCGCTCTGCGGCCCCGCTTTACTTCGGCCTTGTCGATGCCTTCCCTTCTACAAGGGGTAGAGGGTGTTGGGCATATAAGCCCTAGGGGTGTGGAGCGAACCTACCTCGTCCGAGCTACAGGACGTTAAACTATCAATCACCTCATCCTCAACACATGACGTTAAACTATGATCTGACCCCATGCCTCGCACGCAGGGTCCCCCCGGCTTGGACATTCTTTACACCTCTCATCCCCACAGGAATAGAATCTTCCTCACATGGAATGATATCCTTATTTTGGAGTGGAGTTTGTCCACAGGGGAAGGGATGCCTCAGAGCGTAAGCCCCTAGCCTCTCTTGTGGAAGGTTGCACCCATGCACCTCCGTACATCCCCACTGCCAAGGCCAGTGGAGTCCCTCTCTCATTGTGCCTTGTCGCACCACAGGCCTCCATCCTGGAGTAATACCCGGCACTAAGGGCTGCTAACCACGCGTAATCCCTTGTTTCCTCTTTGGTCCACTCAACGCATAAGCCCCTTTACGCTTCTCAAGGAAGCACCCTTCGCGACGTGATCGTCTGGTCCCTGCTGCCTCTTGTTTCTCACACCGAGCATGACTCACATGGGATTAGAGCGAGCATTGACCATGACATCCTCCTATGGGCCGCCTCAGAGCATAAGCCCCATCCCAGTGAACTACGTGGACTTTGATCCGTGCTAACGCATGGTATGTAGGAAGCCTCCACGAGGTTCAATCCCACCACTCGGTCATTCTGACTTCTTCACGTCGGTTCGCCAACACTTTGGGCTGCCTCAGAGCGTAAGCCCCAAATTTCTCATCTTGCATGATGTTAAACTTTATGCCCCAAACTACATGGCCTTTGATCCATTCTAATGTATTGTATGTAGGAAGCCTCCACGAGGTTTAATCCCATCACACAGTTGTTCCGAACCCTCCGCGTCGGTTCACAACCACTGTTATGGGCCGCCTCAGAGCGTAAGCCCCATACCCACCATCATGGGTCTTCTCAAAGCGTAAGCCCCATACCTCACACCCACGTCTCATCCTGACCTCTCCCTCGAGCCCACGTGCCTCGGGAAGCTCATTCCCTAGCTCGGAGATCTTACTTCCTCTAGGCTCCAATCCATGCGTTCATTCTCACGGGTCGCCTCCTCAGGTGTCCCACCATATCACCGAACTACGCGTACTTTGATTCCCTTCCTTGGGGATACGTAGGAAGCCTCCATGAGGTTCAAGCCCCTCCTCACTCCATTACCCATCCTGATCCTTATCCGGGCCGCAACATCCCGGTGGGATCATGCCACCCCATTCCACTCCATAGTATCTGGGAATCCGCCCACGTGATGGCCCCAATATCGGTGTTCCCCCTAGGGGGTCCTTCAATCTGATCCACTCTCAGTGTTCCGATTAGTCTGATCTGTCTCCGCAAGACGTTAAACTAGCGGCATACACCGTGTTAAACATGGGAAGCTGAGGAAAACCTCAGATGGAACATAATTCCCCGCGTTCGATGCGGGATTCCCCGTGCTTCCACGCCCTTGAGAAGCCCTATAATAAGGGACAGAAGACAGACATGTCAATCCCTAGCATCAAGGCACACCGACGACACCCCAGTGTGACCATTCTCCTCACCGAAGGTTGCTGCCCTGACCATACCCCTTGGAGCGTCTAGACGGAAGCAGCGTAATTAACTGGCATCCATGGAAATATGGCGCCAGGAACGAGCTTCACGAACCCGTATTAAATCTATGAGGGAGACCCAGACTAGGTGATGAGCTCCGAGGAGGAATCCACGAAAGAAAGAACCGAAATCCCATCATCATGGTTTCGATCAAGGAGAAAACATCCCTGAACAAGGAACAGATGTCACCAGCCTTTGGAAAGTGGGAATTCAGGTCAACAAGCCGCGCGTCCTCCCCCCGTGTGACAAATGCGCGCGCGCGCCCTGGCGTAAAAGCTTCAGAAACAGAAAATGGTGAAACCGACGTGAAACTCTTATCCTCAATATGGGGACTGGTAGCATTCGGAGTGTCGGAATATTGACATGTCATCAGGTCCGGCCACCTAGCGTCGGGACGTGAAACCCTCCAGGGGTTGAGGCAGTCAGGATGTTGAGCACTCCGTTCTGCAACGTCGTCAGCGTGGATCCCTCTCACCAACCACATAAGATGGAATGACGTTGGGATGTTGGTTGTCGATTTTGTTTTCTATTAGCACTAATGAGTTCATATCCGTGCTTCCAAGAATCAGATCGCTGCATCCGGAGCTCGATCTCCACCTGCCCATCGGCACCGGGGCAGGGGTATTACCGAAGTGGCCACCCCGCGCGGTCCCAACTTTTCCACAGTCGCTCCGACTCCGACCGCCATAATTGCCAGCACCCACGCCCCCTCTCCCCGTCAGAAATCATCCAACGAAGGGTGATCAACGACCTGGTTCGTAGGTTTGAGGAGAGAGGGGTCATCCCTACCAGGGACATGGCCCGTTTGGATATAGAGGCAGTTGCGCCTCACCACCATCGCTGCCCCTGAGGGCCGCGCAGGGAGCCGCCGCTCCCCACTCCGACGTTCAACCGTTTCAGGAGCCTATCCTCGGAACGTCTTGACACCTCCCTCCCCTACGCCAATGAGGTGGGGGATGTCCGGGTTCACCCGGTCGGAGACCCATCCCAGGGGTTCACGGAAAGAGCCCCCACCAGGCTACATCAATGCTGTCGCCCGACTCTCCAGGCCGAGGAGCAGGCAATCTCTGTGCCCGCACCACCGGCTCCAACCCACTGGACCTGACGCCAGCGTCGGGCTTGAGAGGAATAGAATGCCCGCCCTGGGGCACCAACATAAACAACCACTGTGTCCTGAGCCACTGTTGACTCCTATTACCAGACCCCCGCATGCGCTGAGCAAGGGCAGTTACATGCCCGACCCAGATCGAGGCCCCGGCCGCCCTGCAGGCAGGTTGGGTCAACTCTCCCGGTCACTGGCACAGGTAATGGCCATCGCGGACCAATTCGCGGTAGTTCCATCCAGCATGAAGGCCCACTCTATGCCACTGATCTGGAAAGAAAAATACTTCCCTGTGAAAACTATACCCCAGTCATGGCTCTTTCCAGTGCCCACTGCATGGGGTACATGGTCACTTCCCCTGTCGCTGGCCACGAATATGAAGTCATTTCATATCTGGTCACTCGCCCACATGGAGGTCCTCCCCATGTCCCTTTCGACATCTGTCTCAGTGCTCCTCGCACCCCGACCTTCAGTCCTCTTGGACCCAGCATTATTGTGGCCATAGGAATCCATGACGGAAATCAGCCTTGCCCCGAGGAGCCACCTAGGGGCAGGAAGGTGGGATTTCATCGTCGTAAGAGGAATGTCAGGGGAGTCCAGATGGAAATTAGACCAGTCCGTTTCTCGAACTCTGAGGTGGAGTACGACTCGATGATGGAGCCTTCCCCCCAACCCTTTGAGTCGAGGGCATGGATGGAAATGCGATGAGTTAGTATCGTACTCCCCGAATGCGAGATCTGCGTGATTCCTGCCTCCCTCCGAAGGTATATCTAGGAGGACGAGGACTTGGCGTGACCCCAGGAGTCAAACCCGCAGTTACCACTGGACTCCCTGGAAGCACCTTACACCTCAGTCATAGTGGGTGGGGAACTTTTCTGGGGACCGGCGGAAGAGTCGCGACGTGACACACCCTCGGAAAGTACCGAAACTATGACAGGAGTCTTGTTCGCCAGCCCATCCTATCGTGACGTGGCATCCAAGACACTGCAGCCCTTGGAGGACGACTTAGGGATCGGCGGACAATCAGCCTACTTGCCGTATTCTCCGCCGGCCAGCCCACCGGCCCAGTGGCCTGCCTCGGCACCGCTTCCAGTTCCCTGTCCATTCTTAGTTGATGAGCAGGGGAGGCAAGGGTCGGATCCCAAACCAGAGTCATGGAGCTTCTGGACCGTCCTCGCAGCGGGCCACTTCCCTGAGAAGTTTTGGCCGGTCACAGGATCGGATTTTGATATGCCAGAGTCGCTCACCCCGGGAGAGTTTGAATGTTTCCGCCAGACTCTCCAGGTGACCCACTTCCGTCTTCTATATCAGCTAGCACCTTATCCCGGGACTCAAGCACATCTCGAGGATATCGGCGAGCAATGTCGTCGGGTCGACTTGTCCGCGCTCCTCAGGGTTCGGCACCCCAAGTCACTTGGCCACCACAGGGCCCTCTAGAAACAATGCATCCAGAGTTTTCAAGTACTCCAAAAAGTTGTCGAGGAGGCCACCCCCATGCGCACATCCGTGGATGGGGGAAGTACGTTTCCCTTCTTTTCAGCGCGATTCGCCGACAGCCCGACTCATCGGGTGGCTCTTAAGGAATTCCACCAAGGGCAGTGGCGGTCAACATGGCCGACCTTTCGGGAGAGGGAAACAATGTGTAACTTCTCAATGGGGACTCACCCCCCAGGACAGGCCACTACTGGACCCATCTGGGAGGATTTCTCGCCAATAGAGGAGCCTCCTAGGTCTCCCCACACCCACTGAGGCATTAGCACTGAGCCAAAACATCGGAAAGGGTAAAGAGCACGTTGGGGATGTCAAGATCACCGACCCATCTGCCTCGATACAGAAGGCAGAGGACGATCCCGAGAAGGCCTCATTGCGCCAACATCTTGTTGAGAAGAAGAGGTTGTTTGATGAGCTCTTGTATGAACGCATTGTAGAGCGGTAGCCTGACTACGGTAATCCTAGGCCGAGACAGCAGGGGTAGGAGCAACTACCCCTTGATGAGATTCTCCCGGGCAACCACGATCATGCCATGTTCGCCAACAGAGGAGAGGCTGGAGCTCATGGCAAGAGGGCGTGATACGTTTCGCCGAACCCTCCTGAGCGGCGTGATCACCCAATAGAACCCGCTCGATTTCCTCCCACTGCCCCGAGAGTCACTCCACCAGCTTCCCCGCAAGACGCTGAGCTTGACTACCAGATTGAAGAGCCCGACAATGCGCTTGTGTTTAGAGATCCCCGTCAGGAGAGGAACCCACGTCCGGATGATCCAATGGAAGCACTCATCGCCCGCTTAGAGGCTTTGGAAACACGACAGGTGGCAATCCCACCGGACGGAAAGCCATACCCAGCATGGGTGGATGATATGTCGGCCCCACCAGGATTTGGGAACCCCACTTTCACCCCCTTTAACGAGACCGGAGGCCCGCCACAGCACCTAGCCTACATAAAATTGAGGTGCGGGCCAATGTTAGGGACTCCGACACAGCAAGAGGACGCCAAGCTCTGTTGCTTCATTCAGACGCTAGAAGGACCAACATTCGTCTGGTACATCCAGCTCCTTGTCAGATCTGTGACTAGCTGGGAGGACCTTCACAGGAAATTCCTCTACTAGTTTCATTCCACAACCTAGAAGACAAACATCGCAGACCTCTACAAGTGCAAACAAAGGCCCGATGAGCGAGTCGCAGAGTTCATCGGCCGGTGGAAGGGGCTCACATACTCCCTTAACATGCCACTAACTCAAAAGAAATTACTGAAAATGTGCATAGGGAAAGTCAAGGCAGAGCTGGTTCCTTCTCTGATCACTCAGAATTACCCTGGAGGGTTCCAGGACTTCTTAGACAAGGCTCAGCACCTTGAAGAAGCCCTACAACAGGCCAGTCAGGCACGCCCACTGCCTTCTGTCCCTACAAGGATATCCGCCAGAGCCGAGCCCACTGATGTGGCCCAGATAGAGGCCCCCTGGCAGCTAGAGTTTCTACTAGTGAGGTTAGCTCCGCAGCCCCATAGGGGTCCACCCCCACGGGCACAGCCTCCGGCCCAGTAGCGACCGCCTCAAAATCGGCAGGTGCCTCCGCGTAACGCACCGCCACCACCTAGGAAAGATAATCAGGCTCCGCCTCCTCATCATACCTTTCTGGCCCCTCGTTAGGGCCAACCTCCTAGAGCCCCCTTTCCAGACAGAAGGAATAATACTTACTCGTTCGACAAGGCCCAGGTCCTCGGTTATTTCCGTAGTGACTTGGAGAAGAGAATCGTGCGGCTTCCCAAGTGCCGGAAGTCAAAATAGGCGCATCTCACTGATCACCCCAACTACTGCCCTTATCACCAGACCCTGGGGCACACCATCCAGCGATGCTACGTGTTTAAGGACTAGCTTCAAGACCAGATTGACAACAACATATTCAGGTTGGGCCCAGCCCCGGCACAAGTAGCAGGTGCCTTTGTGAGACCAGAGGGTGGTAGTGGCAATGAGGATGAGTGGCAGCAGGTTTCCGACCATGGTTCCCTGAAGTATAACGATTGGATGGCCCTCAAGATGGTCGCCCGAACCCATGGCATCATCTGTGCCCGCCTGAATCAGCCAGAGCTCTCAGAATCTGCGAGTGCTACCTCGACATCATCATCCCAGCCTACCTATTCCCAGAAGAGAAATCGACGACGCAAGAAGAAAGAGCGTGCACTGCTAATGTCATCGTTATCCCACACTCTTGGCAGTTTTATGCCCCCAGAAATGGGGATCCCTCTGAGACTCCGTCCGGTAGTGGATGACTCCTTGAGAAAAAGTTCAGGGTACACTTCGGTTAACACCGTAGAGGTGGTAAATCCCTTTTTGACTCCCAACGATGAGGAATGCCAAGTGGAACTTCCCAATGTCACTATTCGTCACCAATGTCGGTGGAGTCGTGGATACATAAATCACCGGGGCCCGACAGTCATCATCTCTAGTCAGGACATGCATGACACTAAGACTAGGCAGCAGGCCTAATACAGATCTCAGTTCACATGGCCCCTTCACCCGATGTCGACAGGTTCGCCTCCACCACCATTTGTGTTGCTGGATTAGGCAGAAATGCCTCGGCCGTGCCGCGACCAACTCTGCCCTGCTACCAGCTGACCCCAACCTTTCGGTCCTAATACTAAAACCACTCTCCAGGATTCGAATAGTGAACAACCAGACGTTCCTAGTACCAGTCAGCCACTGGTCCAGCCGGAAGGGCCCGTCACGCCTCCAATCGCAGAGCGGCCTCCTGTAAGCAGAAGCTCACGTTTGGCCTGAAAGAATGATTTTCTGAAGCACCTAGACAACATTCCAACAAGGCTTTCTATCCTTGAGGCCCTTTTACCGTCATCTGAAATGCGTGAGACACTCATCGAGGCCCAAAAGATCCCCCTCCAGTTTGGGACGGAGGTAGCGGCTGTAGAAGCCTTCCACGCCGAGGCGATTGAGAATGCCGAATTTCGGGCGGTTATCTCATTCTCAGGTGAAGATGAAGACCCTCCCATATATGGGCACATTATCCCACTGTACATCGTCGTCTAGTTCAATGGAGTGGAAGTCCGATGTTGTCTTGTCGACACGGGTTCTTGGATTAACCTAATCCCAACTCGGATGCTGCAGAAGTTGGGGTTTTCTGAAGATGATTTAACTCCCTCCGACCTCAGGATCCAGGGGTATGATAGAACCAAGCAAACTTCACTTGGCAAGATTCGCTTGAAGACCCAGTTTGGCAGCCTAATTGCCAATACCGAATTCATGGTTGTCTCTCAGGACACCGCCTACAACACGTTGATGGGCAGGTCGTAGCTCCACCTTCATGCACTGGTCCTCTCATCATATCACCAGTGCCTCAAATACTCCCTTAAGGGTCCAGTAGGCGTGCTCCAAGGAGATGCGTCTTCTTTTGCCTCTTGTGAAGCCCGTTATCTAGACGTCGACTATTAAAAGAGAAAGGACAAGAAGATCCTGGCAGGTGAGGTCGAGCCTGCCACTGTCACATGTGATCCCTGGGCAGGTTTGGATGACGTTTATGTCTTCCCAATCCATCGGTTGGAGGCCACAACCCCCGACATGGGGCAGTGCTTTGTTGTTTCGGGTACCAGAGGAAGGAATATTTCCGGGTCCAAGTGGCGGCGGGAAATCACCTCGTACTCCTACAACAACCAGGCTTAGGTGATCCCTGAGCCTCCTACCCCTATACAATATCGGGACGTTAGGATCATGGCAACGGTAGTCCGTCATACGTGTCTCTTCCGTCGGGCAGGAATTGACCAGCTCAAGCCGACGCGCCACTACTACTTTGATGTCAAAAAGCGCCAGATGGGATTGGATCAACCACCATTTTCTCCATGGTCTACGTAGCACATGAGTCTCCTAACATGATGAACACTTCCGCCCAAGCCGGAACTAGCTTCCCATCAGGGTCTGGTAGCCCCGAAGTAGCTCCCCCTGTGGATGATCACTCCAAAAGTGGGGAGGAGGACATTGAAGAAGCACCCCCTACCTTTGAGGAGGGCGTCTCCACCACAGTCGACGAGTTAGTGCAGGTGAACCTCGGTAGTGAGGCGGACCCAAGACCCACATTGGTCAGCGCCGCTATGCCCCCTGAGGTGTGGCAACAGTACTTAGAATTTCTTAGACAGCACCGTGATGTGTTCGCTTGGAGTTACTACAAGATTCCAGGACTAGATCCTCAGGTAGCCGTCCACCGCCTTGGCCTTCCGGAAAACCATCGTGGGTTCAAGCAGCCTCCTAGAAAGATGAACCCTTCTCACGGTTCCATGGTTGAGGCCGAAGTTGATAAGCTCATCAAAGACAACTTCGTCAAAGAAGTTCAGTACCCCTGGTGGCTAGCCAACATTGTGTCAGTCAGGAGGAAAAACAGACAGATCAGGGTCTGTATCGACTTCCACGATCTCAATCGCCACTGTCCAAAGGATGATTTTCCCCTTCCAGTGACAGAGTTGTTAATCGATGCCACAGCAATGTTCCAAGCCCTCTCCTTCATGGATGGGTATTCCAGGTACAACCAGATCTGGATGGACCCCAAGGATGATGAGTTCACTGCCTTCAGGGCCCCCCAAGTTACTTTCTGCTACTAGGTTATGCCCTTCGGCCTGAAGAATGCGGGTGCCACCTATCAACGGGCCATACATCACATATTCAAGACGATTCTCGGGACACTGGGGGAATGCTACGTGGAAGACTGGGTGGTTAAATCTCGCTAGCGTTAGGACCATCTCAAAGACCTTGAGAAAGTGTTCAGCTTCCTTCGTTCTCGCCACCTAAAGATGAACCCGTTGAAATGCACCTTTGGGGTCACCTCTAGAAAGTTTCTTGGCTTCATTGTCAGATACTGAGGCATCGAGATCGACCCAAAGAAGATCAAGGCCATCATCCGGATGCCTCCCCCGAGTAATATTCGGGAGCTCAGAGGCCTCTAAGTCCACTTAGCCTATATATGCTGATTCATTACGAATATGGACGGCAAGTGTAATCCCTTTTCCCAGCTCATGATGAAAGGAACTTCCTATGAATGGGATGAATAGTGTCAGATCACCTTTGAGGAAATCAAGCAGTATCTGCTCCAACCTCCGGTCTTGATTCCACCCATTTCCAGAAAGCCGCTGGTCCTTTACATGACTGCCCTGGAACGATCCCTCGATGCACTTCTCGCCCAGAAGAACAACGAGGGAACAAGGAATATCCTCTACTACCTCAGCCGCATGCTCCTCGATATAGAAATTAGATATTCTCCCATTGAGAAGAGCTGCCTGGTGCTCGTATTTTCCATGCAGAAATTGTGGCACTACTTGCAGCACCACGAGGTACAGCTGGTCTCTCGGGTAGATCCATTGAAATACATCCTAAATCGACCTATGTTGATTGGCCGACTAGGGCACTGGACAGTGATCCTCCAGCAGTTTGACATCAGGTTCATACCTCAGAAGGCTGTCAAAGGATAGGTGTTGGCAGACTTCTTAGCTGCCCACCCAACCTCCGCGGATCAGCCACTGGATCTAGGCTTTCCTAATGAGTTAATCCTCTCAATTGATCATTCCATCCCATGATGGTAGATGCACTCTGACGGTGCCTCCCTGATCTTCACCGGTAGAAGGCTCAACGATCCTAGGCTTAATAGAGTGGGCATGGGTGTCGTCTTCATCACCCCAGAGCAAGTCGTAATGCCTTATTCATTCCTGTTGTCAGAAGGCTACACCAACAATGAGGCAGAATATCAGGCCCTCATCACTGGCCTCAAGTTGGCTCTCAAGATTGACGTTCCCCATCTGCATGTGAAAGGGGACTCTGAGATAGTCATCAAGAAGGCCAATGGTGACTATGTTGTCAGAAAGCAAGAACTCGTGCTATTACTAGAGTGCACCCTCCGTCTAATGTCTAAGTTCCCTTCTTAGACAGAGGTCGTTCATATCCCCCGGTCGCAGAATAGTTGAGAAGATTCTTTGGCCATCTTGGCCACATCACTCGCAGAGCCCAGACAGGACAACCTAATTATCCACATGGAACACCGGAGAGTCATTGCTCCCGTTATTCCGGAGGATGATCGTGGCCTGTGGGTGAACCATATCACCGCCGGTGCCCCTACGTCAGGATCCCTAGGGACTTCAGATGCAGTAATAGAAATAGTTCCGGACTAGAGGATTCCCTTGGTTGAATATCTCTAACATGTCAATCTTCCGTCAGACCGAGCTTAGCGCGAGCGAATCCAACACTGCGTGCCACATTTTACCCTTCAGAGAGGTCCCAGCCTTGAGAAGCTCCTTTACAGACGTGGATTTGATGGTGTTCTTCTACATTGCCTTCAAGGAGTCGAGATCCCACAGGTCATGCAAGAAGTGCATGCTGGTTCCTGTGGTTCCCATCAGTCCGGGTCGAAGTTGTCCCACCAAATTCAGAGGCTGGAGTAATTTTGGCCCTCCATGATCCATGACTGCATCGATTTTTCCAAGAGGTGTCATGCGTGCCAAGTTCATGACAACTTCGTGCATCGGCCACCAGATCCTCTCCACACTACCAATTATTGCTAGCCCTTTGCAGTCTGGGGGTTGAATGTCGTAGGACCTTACCCATCGGTGACGCCCCGCCAGTTCTGGTTCATTCTGACCGCTACAGATTTCTTTTCCAAGTGGGCAGAGGAAATTCCGCTCAAGGAGGTCAAAGCATGTTCTATCGCTGACTTCATGAACTCCAACATCATCTATCAATTTGGAGTACCTCACGCTATCCTCACGGATAACGAAACCAACTTCCGAGCAGCCGAGTTAAAGAAATTGTACGCTAAGTACAACATTCGCTCTAACCACACCTCCCGCTATCATGCATAGGCGAATGGACAGATCGTGGTATTTAACAAAACCATCTCTAACATTCTGCAAAAAATGGTTGGTCAGAACAAGAGAAGTTGGCCGGACAAGCTCCCCAATGCTCTATGGGCTTATCAGATAAAGACTCGTAACACCACCCTGGTGACTCCGTATTCCCTGGTGTACGGAGCTGAGGTCGTCCTACCCATCGAGATTCAGTTTCCCTCATTGTGCATGGCATTCTACGACCAGAAAACACCAGATAGAGTTTCCAAAATCCATCTAGATGAATTGGAAGCGCTGGACAAAAATAGGCTTCCCGCTTTACATAACTTGGAAAGGCATCAGAGCAAGATGGCTCGATCTTTCAAAAAGAAGGTTCGCCTTCGCTCTTTCCTGCAAGGTGACCTAGTACTGGCTCTCAGAGCACCAATGATTCCTGGAAGGAAACCACCCAAATTGGAGCCCAAATGGGAGGGGCCTTTCATCGTCCATAAGGTCTATCCCAATGGTGTGTATTCCCTGGTGACCATGGATGGTGAGCGTGTCACTCCTCCCACCAACGTCAGGTTCCTTAAATGGTATTTTGCCTGAGCCCCATGGGTCCAAGTTCTAAGACCTAAAACTAAGATCCTTATATGGTCTAGCACGACCTTAAACTACATTTGGCCCTACATCTGGGCCTCGTGGGTCTAAGTTCTAAGACCTAAAACTAAGATCCTTACATGGTCCATCATGACCTTAAACTACATTTGGCCCTACATCTGGGCCCCGTGGGTCTGAGTTCTAAGACCTAAAACTAAGATCCTTACACGGTCCAACATGACCTTAAACTACATTTGGATCTACATCTGGGCCCCGTGGGTCCGAGTTCTAAGACCTAAAACTATGATCCTTACACGGTCCAGCATGACCTTAAACTACATTTGGCCCTACATCTGGGCCCCATGGGTCCAAGTTCTAAGACCTAAAACTAAGATCCTTACATGGTCCAGCATGACCTTAAACTACATTCGGACCTACATTTGGGCCCCATGGGTCTGGGTTCTAAGACCATAAACTAAGACCCTTATGGTCTAGCATGACCCTAAACTGCATGCCCGTCCTCACAGCAAGACGCTAAACTACAAGATGGTTAGGCATCCCTGAACGAGGCCCAACCTTGGGCCCCTTGGCCTTCTCGGGCCTCTCAGCCCCAGCCTTCACCCAGAGCATGTGGTGCGGTGTAGGATCATGTCCTCATTCACGGCGGGTAATCTGTCACGCCATGCGCACTCCCTGGAAGGAATACCTCTTATCGTCCTACACGATGTTAAAATGTGCTTATAGAACTATGTGTAGCTTGATTCCCATCCTTATGGGATAAGTAGGACCGCCTGAACACCTAGATTTCAGGTCCAGCCCCATCTCTTGAGAGATCTCACGATCTCCCGGTCACCTCGGTCTTGTTGCATATCCCTCCCCATGGGGGGACATGTAGGTATGGTACAGGTTTTTTGGCACTACTTCCCCTTCCCCCGGGAATCTTCCATCTTTTGGCCACTCTCAGAATGAGCCCTTCGACCCTTTCTAGTTGTCTTCTAATGTGTTCAGAGTACTCTGTTCTAGGACCTGGAGTGTCAGATTCGACTTAGGCATGTTTTCCTCCACTTTTCAAGCTTCGTGCTCCCCTTAGTTCAGGCCCCATTATCTTTCACACCCGGAGGGACCCCCAATAATGGTCTAGATACAACGCCTAAGGGATCTCCTACCATCATGGGCCAACACCCCTGAGGGTTTCGGGCAACAAATTGATACAAATACCGCATTACAAATATGGTCAGCAGTTGATGCTCATTCATTTGCCCCTATATCTAGGCTGACGCGACAGGATGCTATGCTGCGAACATGCTCACTAGTAATCCTCATTCGTCACACCGGCTTCTTCGGGCCCTGAATGTAGGTTGCATGATTCACATTATGTTCCACCCCATCGTGTCAAGGTGGAATCTCGACACTCCTTGCACTAACCCTCAGTGCACCCCCAAACGTAAGACAGACCAAGATGTGTAACGGTGTCTCTCGGGGCTCCCACGATCTGAGCGCTAGAGTATGTTCATGGGTTTTTTCTTTAAGGATTGTGTGCATCTTGACCCTCATCCCCATGGGAAACGAGGAGTCGCCCAGACATTGCGTTTTGGACTCAGCGTAGCTGGGAGCTAGCATCTCCTACCCCCCCCCCCCCCCCCCTTATTGTTGGACCCTCGTAGGCCCCTTTGGCCCGAGTCCCCTCTCCCAAAATCACCCACGGTGACGATATGAGGATATTCCATCATCCACATCGGGTACGCCTCATCGCATCATGCGTATTTTCCAGGTCCAAGCCATATGACCTTAAACTGTGCTGTTTGGTCCTACCACATGACCATAAACTGTGATGATATTGTCTTGGCCGCACAATGAGAAACGACACTGCATTGTGGTGACCACCCCATAGGGGACATCACATTGGGTATTGGTTAATTTCCATACCATTTGTCAATGCATGTCACGGCTTGATTATTGTGGAGACTCCAAGAATTCCTTCCCCAGGCCGGTTGCTCCATAAAAGAAAAACCATTCACCTTCTAGGACAAATAAGATATATCAAATGCCGCTTCTTTTGGTGTGAGGGCTAGACCCGCACGTCTCCCTCGTCCTTTGCGCAGGCTCCATGTCATTCCAAGACACCTCTCAAGAACTACGTATGGCTTGATTCTCATCCTTATGAGATATGTAGGAGCGCCCGGGTACTTCCCTGCAGGCCCAGTCTAACTTCCGTGTTTGGTCCCGCGGCCTAAACACTTTTCCAAGGAACACATGGTAAGTAGGACCCCATCCTCATTCACATTGGGTTTCTTTGGTTACTTTATTGTGCATCTCCTTCCCTTCTTACTGATCCATGGTCCGAGCTCTAAGACCATAAACTAAGATCTCTTAAGAACTACGTCTGGCTTGATTCCCGTCTTAATGGGATACGTAGGAATGCCCAGACCTCCTGTCCTTGGGTCCAGCTCGAGTTCAGCTAATTTGTCTCTTCAGTCCCACCTTCAGGACCCCAACCATGGGACTGCGTGGCGTAGTGTGGGATCATGTCCTCATTCACATCGGGTTTGCGACGACTGCACTCCGCGCACCCCGTTCTAAGAATTAGTATTCTCGTCTTATCATCCTACACGACGTTAAACTGTGCTTCTAGAACTACTTGTGGCTTGATTATCATCCTTATGAGATACGTAGGAATGCCTGGACATTTCATCTTGGGTCCAGCCCCAGGGATTACCAAATCCCGTCCCTCTTTACTGTCGGACCCTCGGCCTGACTTCTTGGGGATTGGTGTAATTGCAACATCTACCCCGAATAAGTTCGGGATGCCCCATAGTGATGGTGGGAAGCGACAGTTCTCTCGCCAGAGAGGTCCTGTCTGAAAATCAGAGCGATCCGTGACTAGGTTGGTACATCTTCCTAATGCACCTCTACCACGGTGGCATAATTTTGGGAGTGTTGGACTCTGTTCGAACAGACCACCACTCCACTTTCCACGCTTTGTGTGCCCCTTTATTCGGATCCTCGTCCTCTTTCATGTTCGATGGGACCACCTAACAGTATGGATGATAGACCTATGGTCCACCTACTGTCCTGGGCCAACGTCCCGAAGGACTAGTCATGTTTGATAGGACCCCCTAATAGTATGGATGATAGACTTTGGTCCGCCTATTGTAGAAATATGGATGATAGACCTTTGATCCGCCTATTGTAGCAATATGGATGATAGACCTATAGTCTGCCTGCTGTCCTGGGCCAACGTTTCGGAAGACTGATCGGCGATATTTGAGTTATGCCTCGTGTTGTGAACATGGTTAGCAGTTAGCCCTCATTTGTTGTCCCAATTTCAGGCCAGTGTGATATGGATTTTGCGTTTATGCCATGGCATTGCCACGCACCAATAGTGTTCCGGATTAGGGTAACATGATTCACCTTTTTCATCTCCCTATGTTCGGATATATTTCAATGCCCCTGGAATTTCCTCGCTCGTGTGTTAGGGAATGTGGAGGAGACAATACATCGATCGGTCTGAGGTCCCCTCCCGTCGGCTGGACCTCACTCTTCTCCTCAGAAATCCAGGCCCGATTTTGGACCCCTGAAGCTTGTTTGTTGCTCCCATGAAGTGGTAGATCATGGTTGAGAATATTAAACCAAAGGTACAGATAAATATATTGGTCCATACATTGGGTAAAAATTTTGAGCAGTGAAAGCAAAAAAGATCATGAGATGTCCAGAATAAAGCCCTTAATGATCAGCGTGCTAAATCGATCTTTCCAACGTTGTTACCCTTTGGCTGGTAGCCTCTAGGACTGCTTCTCGCTCCTTGAAGACTCTCTCTTCATCAGAAGCCACATATCGTAGCTCACCAACCCTGGCTTATGCCTGCGGCCGCTCGGTTTGAAGTACGGCCATCTGGTGACTCGCTTCTGTCAGTTTCTCTTGGGTTTCAGCCAGCTAGGCCGTCAGTTGTTCCACGAGCTCAGAGCACATTACAATGAAGGAATCCTTCTCTGCCGCCTGCCCTTCGAGGTACCGGACCTCCTGCTACACCCTCAAAAATGCTCAGGTTCTCGCCGATCTTTCTCAACACTAGGCAACGTCAGTGCGCCGGCTTCTCTCGCATATCTTCTCGGCCATGTAATCAAAGACCGTCAGATGAAGGCGCTGAGCGTCAGCCCCTCTGGCACACATGAAGTGTAGCCAGGTCTGGAGTGATCCCATCCGCCTCAGCCAATCAGACTGGGGCTGCCTGAGAAAGCACTGGAAACACTTCCACCCTTTTCATCGTGTCATCCAACTCTCCTCGGCCTCCTCTGAGTCTGAGTCATCTATCTCCTCAGGATTAGCTGGTCGATACGTAGGAAAGGCAGCCAGAAGGTCGGCAGTAGGATCAGCCTCAGGGATGTATTCATGAGGAATAGAATCCTCAATGTCCGGGTGACCTTCCTCTCTCGCCCCAATAGTGACGGTGCCTCCGTCAACTTCTGGCCTCGCCTCAAGGACAGCACCGCTGATGTACGCCACCCCCTTCTCACCAATTGTCGGGACCAACTCAGTGTGGGAAGTATGTTCTGGACGAGGTGGTATGTCCGCCACTAGTCTGCTCACGGACGGACCAGGCTCAGCAGCCCGATGAGCCTCCAATGTTGAGATCATTGCATAAGGCGTACCCTGATTAGTTGGGAATTTTTGATGGTAAGCTCCAGTAGTGAAGCATGGGACTTACAGGATCCTAGAGCGTTGGCCTCCAGTGTTCTGGCTACTACAGGAGCTGCCATGATAGGGGACCCCTCTACACTTGTCAATTCAATGATGGGCGTCAGAGCCCCATCCTATCCCACCGGTTACCCTCCTCCCTCTATTGGGGATTCCTAATCAGCACCTAGGTGCTCCTGAGTGAGATAGAGAGATGAATTAGAAATTTCAGAGGATAATGGACGAAGAAGGAAAATGAATGAAGATAGATATAGACCTAAAGTATCTCGGTTATGTCAAGAACAGAGCTGAAAATCTCGCCGTTCTCCTGAAGACTCCCTTGGTAGGTCGTCCCCTACGACCCCTCACCTTCGGGTTATCCTTCTCCTTCATCTTATCCTTCACCTTCGTCTTCTCCTGTTTCCTCTTCTCCCTCCGACTCCTCGTCCATGTCACCTTCTCCCAGTGGCATCACTTCCGAATCATGCTCTTTTCTGAGCATCACTTTCACTAGGAAAGGTGGCTCTGCACGCCGACCCCTTTGGCATGCGTATGTGTCCATGGCCATCAGATAGGCATGCCGCCGATGGAAGTTCACTCTGTCGGTAACTTGAATGAGCCCGACCTCTGACAGCTAGATCCCATTCTGCATTATCTTCTTCCAGACGACTTCAACACTCAGTGATTACCGTAGGGTCATCCAGGCCGACCACAGTGCTGGGAAAATTGCATCTTGGGAAGGTTCGAGCAGGTATCTTATCTGCTTCCCGGGCAGTTCCATGGTCGCCTCGTGTTACCCCCATCTGGGAAACGAGGTCGCGACGACACCATGTGATGTCACCGCTACTGAAGTCTCGGCCTGCGCAGGCCTCGCTTCCTGGTGCGCCCCTGGTTCCCCCCTTCTAACAGCACCTTGCATGCTCCCCTGGCGCCCAGTTTCTGCGTGGGTAGTCTCGAGTTGCCGTACTCGCTTGCGTAAAATCCCCTCAGGGTACGCAATGGTCCAATGTTCGGCATACTTGGTTGCTAGTCCAACATCGACCCTGGTGGGAGGAAGGGTAATGACGTCGTCGGAGCCAAAAGTGGTGAACATCAACCACATCTGGCACATGATGTAGGGATTCTTCTCCTCCCAGATAGTCGTGAATACCTTCTTCAGAATTCGTTGGAGGCACCCGAATTGTCTGGCGAATCTGGATGGCATGTAAGGCTCACATATCACCTTCCCGTCAATCTATGCCACGAGCACCCCACTCTGGATGCTCTAAAAATACTCCTGCTGCTCTAGTGAGCCTCGTGCATTGTCCACTATCTGGCCGACTGGGGTGGGTAATGGGCTGAAGTTGAAATTGGTGTGATTACCAATTCGGATCCTTACACCCTCCTCATTGAGCGTCATCGGCGCCACCCCGAAAATGTTCAGCAGAGATGGTCACAGGCCATTACCCGGAGGACGGATGGCATTCAGGAAAGTGTACCCACCGAGATGAGCTGCCACCCAGCTGTGAAAGATCTGGAAGGGGCCACATACCCTCCGAGGCGACCCCCCTTGTGAGATGTGTCCCATAACGGCATACAGCTTGGCCAGTATAGGGACCCCTAAGTTGAACCTTTTTTTGGCGGCCATGGTGCCTGCCATCACCAGTGTTGCTGGATGGACGCTCATCCTCGCGTCCCGCACCGGCAGGAGCCACCCACTCAGGAAGGAAGCAAGTAACCCGGCGTACCGTATGTTCAGATCCTGGGCCTCAATGACACGGTAGCCCCACGATTGGTATTTCCCCACCTCTAGGGTCCTCCAATACGACCCATCCAAGCTCCTCTGAGCCACAGTTGGGCACCGTTTTCTCTGTCCCGACATCTTGATTTCCAGGTAATTCTCTAGGAACTGGTTGAATCAGCCCTTGTAGGCAATGTCCATCAGGAAGTCCTTGACCCCCAGCCTCTCTTTGGCCAGCTCCAACAGGTGCCATGTCAGTATGGGGGTCAGTGACCTGTCTTCCCAGGTGTTCTTTGGAGGAACAAACTCGTTGTATTGGTATCCCTCCAGTGGGATACCTCCGATGTAGTGAACGTCCCAGAGGCTGATGCCAAATTCTCCATGATGAAGGTGGAATGTGTTGGTATCAGGAGACCACCGAGTGAATAGATCCGGCCCGAGCTCAGGTTAACGGTGGAAGTGGAACTGCGACGTCCATACCACCTCGAATAGGCCAATATGCCGTAGCTTGGCCCCAAACCGGTCACAAGTATAGCGGACCCAGAACGCCCAGGCCCACTCACTAGTAAAGTTTCCCCTGGACCACAGGTGCTAATCTTTCAGCCAGCCCTTAATGTCATTTGTGATACTTTGATGGAACATGCTTGGGTAGAGGGCTGGAGAATCCTCCGTGGCAGGCTCATCCCCGGTAATGGTCATGGTCCACGGGTTCAGGACATATACATCCACGTGCCTGGTTTCCTTAGCAGGATGGTAATTGTTGGTGATGTTGAAGCGAGGAAGCTCATCCTCCCGAGTCACCCATGACCGCGGTGTATCCACCTCGAAGCCCAGTAGAGGAACCTCCTCCAGGATGCCAAAGTTCCAGAGCAGGAGGTTGTCAGACAGAGGATACTCCTTCTGGGATGGGTTCAGTAGGTTGAACAAGGTTAGGTTGTTGTAAACGACCACCTTGGTGCCATAAACCTCTTCATTATCCGCCATTTCGGCTCTACGAGCGGCGGCTTCCCCCTCATCAGCTTGGTTTGCATCCATCTCGAATATTTCGGAAGTTGCGCAAAATTAGGATGAAATTCACAGAATCGGAGAGAGTTGCGTGAAATCTGAAGATGCGGCACGAAATCCAGGAGTTTGGCACGCAATCAGCACACCAGGCGTAGAATATCCAGAGTTGGCGCATAAATATGACCAAAATTCGGAAGGATTTGCGCGCTGCCAAAGCGGTTTAGCATGCAGCCGCGGAAGCAATTTCGCGCACGAGAGCGTTGAGCTTATCACGCGGAAAATCTTGAGTACAGAATGTAGGACCCATCACCCCTTTTTATAGGGAAGGACAGAGTTCTGCGCCGCGCGGAAAGAGAATTCCGCGCCAATCCGGAGTTTTGTGCGCCTATCGGGGATTTGCGCGCAAAATGCCCAGGAGATGCACTACTTCGGTGTTTCCCTCAGAATCTGATCGTTGCGACCTTTCACCAATCCAATTCTGAGGGGCGGGCATTTTTAGACGCCGAAAAAGTCCTTAACTCCTAGAGGAAGTTTTGAACGGACTAAGCGAAGTCATATTCGGACTCAGAGGCCCAGCCCAGAGGGCCCGGAAGTGGTGCGTGAAATTAAAGGGCACCCGCACGAAAAAATGTTGTTCGCGCGAAGGGCTCCCGAGATTAGCAAAAAAGAACCAGCATGGCGCTCAATTTTGAGTACCCGGTTCCACACGGGGAGGACATGTGCGCGGAATGGTCCCGGCGTGGAAGATTTAACTTCTTTCCCTGATTCCGCGATGGTAGATGCCTCTAAATAGAAGGCGACCCCAACCGTTTTGGGGTTGACGAATTCTGACCAGCTCCCGTGTGTGAAATTCAGACTCCCGCGCGTGCAAGATGTCTTCCAGGTAATCTGACTTTTTGTGCAACCTTTCCTCGGGGTTCACCTTTGTACGCAACCCCACTGGCTTAAGTGAATTTGCTAACTCCTTCGGGTTCTTCCTTTGCGCGCAATCCTTGCCCCTTGCACGCAATCCCCTCCAATTGTGCGTAGTCCCCTCCAATTTCGCGCAATCTCTCTGTTAGGTTTTTCCATTCCTTAGGGATCGGCCCATGCCCCCCACGCGCAATCCAGGCCCTTTGCGCGCAATCCCCTATCCGGGTGCAATTCTCTGACCCAATTGCATGCCATCCCGGTGTTTTGTGCACAAACCTTCTCTTTGCGTGCAAAACCCAGGACCCCTCACCTTGACGCCCCAGGGTGCCTCTCTGCGTCAGTGCCTGATGTCTTCCATACCAGGCATGCACGTCATGCGTTGTTTTCCCGTACGGCCTTCCAGGCTCGTATGAAGTAACCTCAAGGTCCCTTGGGTGGTGTTTCCCGTTGTGTTGTTTTGCCTTATACTTATGCGCATAGGCACGCTAATGACTATTTCTTCTTCGCATAGCCATGCTAACGTGGACCCCTCGATGGTTCGCTCTACATCCCCCCTTTACTACGGCCTTGTCGATGCCTTCCCTCACACAAGGGGTAGAGGGTGTTGGGAATGTAAGCCCCAGGGGTGTGGAGAGAACCCAACTCTTCTGAGCTGCAAGACGTTAAACTACCAATCACCTTGTCCTCAACACATGACGTTAAACTGTGATCTGACCTCGTGCCTTGCACGCAGGGTCCCCCCGGCTCGGACATTCTTTACGCCTCTCGTCTCCACAGGATTGGAATCTTCCTCACATGGAATTATATCCTCCTTTTAGAGTGGCGTTTGTCCACGGGGGAAGGGCTGCCTCAGAGCGTAAGCCCCTAGCCTCTCTTGCGTAAGGTTGCACCCATGCACCTCCGTACTTCCCCACTACCAAGGCCAGTGGAGTCCCTCTCCCATTGTGCATTGTCGCACCATGAGCCTCCATCCTCGAGTAAGCCCCGGCACTAAGGGCTTCTAGCCACGCGTAATCCCATGTTTCCTCTTTGGTCCGCTCAACGCGTAAGCCCCTTTCCACTTCTCACGGATGCACCCTTCGCGACGTGATCGTCTGGTCCCTGCTGCCTCTTGTTTCTCACACCGAGCATGACTCACATGGGCTTAGAGAGAGCAATGACCAGGAAATCCTCCTATGGTCCGCCTCAGAGCGTAAGCCCCATCCCAGCGAACTACGTGGACTTTGATCCGTGCTAACGCATGGTACGTAGGAAGCCTCCACGAGGTTCAAGCCCACCACCCGGTCGTTCCGACTTCTTCACGTCAGTTCGCCAACACTTTGGGTTGCCTCAGAGTGTAAGCCCCAAATTTCTCATCCCGCATGATGTTAAACTGTATTCCCTAAACTACATGGACTTTGATCTGTGCTAACGCATGGTACGTAGGAAGCCTCCACGAGGTTCAATCCCATCACCCAGTTGTTCTGACCCCTCCGCGTCGGTTCAAAACCACCGTTATGGGCCGCCTCAGAGCGTAAGCCCCATATCCACCATCATGGGCCGTCTCAAAGTGTAAGCCCCATACATCACACCCACGTCTCATCCTGACCTCTCCCTTGAGCCCACGTGCCTCGGGAAGCTCATTCCCAAGCTCGGAGATCTTACTTCCTCCAGGCTCCAATCCGTGCGTTCATTCTCATGGGTCGCCTCTTCAGGTGTCCCACTGTATCACCAAACTACACGGACTTTGATTCCCTGCCTTGGGAATATGTAGGAAGCCTTCATGAAGTTCAAGCCCCTCTGCACTCCATTATCCATCCTGATCCTTACTCGGGCCGCCACATCCCAGTGGGATCATGCCACCCCATTCCACTCCATAATATCCGGGAATCCGCCCACGTGATGGCCCCAATATCGGTGTTCCCCCTGGGGGGTCCTCAACTTGATCCACTCTTAGTGTTCCGATCAGTTCGATCCCTCTCCGTAAGACGTTAAACTTGCGGCATACCCTGTGTTAAATATGGGAAGCTGAGGAAAACCTCAGATGGCACACAATTCCCCACGTTAGATGCGGGATGCCTCGGGCTTCCACGCCCCCGAGAAGCCCTATAATAAGGGACAGAAGACAGACATGCCAATCCCCAACTTCAAGACGCGCCGACGACACCCCATCGTGACCATTATCCTCACCAAAGGTTGCTGCCCCGACTAGACCCATTGGAGCGTCTCGACGGAAGCAGCGTAATTAACTGGCGTCCATGCAGATATGGCACCAGGAACGAGCTTCACGAACCCATCTTAAATCTATGTGGGAGACCCGGACTACGTGATGAGCTCTGAGGAGGAATCCACGGAAGGAAGAACCGACATCCCATCATCCCAGTTTCGATCAAGGAGCAAACTTCCCTGAACAAGGAATGGATGTCGCCCGCCTTTGGAAAGCGGGAATGCCGGGCAACAAGCCGTGCATCCTCCCCCCGCGTGAAGAATGCGCGCACGCGCCCTGGCATAAAAGCATCGGAAACAATGTGTAACACCCCAAGCTTCCACAGTATGCTTCTCTTTGAATAATACAGTAGTGTGTGTTGTACGCAATATCGAGTTCTAACACACACCACAACCAATCAAACTAGCAGTTAGGAATAGTAATACCCACTTTTTGAAGTTTCATAAAATTTATCTTTCAAAATGGACTTCATTTTTTGATTCAGAATATCGAAATTATCTTAGGGTGAATTTTTGGTACTTTTCTGATAACTTTCATATTTTGATGAATAGTGAAAATTACTAAATTTTAATTAAAAAAATCTTTTTTAATAGAAATAATTAATAGTGATAAATTATGAATTTGAGTGGTTTTAAATTATATTTAGAATATATTTTTACCATTTAATCCAATGTTGGTCATTGGACATAATTTCACATTTAAACCGGACATAAACATGTGTCAATCTTTTGATAGTTATTGTTCCTTAAAAACACGACTTTTGTTTTGACAGCGAGAATTAATTTTAAATTAGTAAATGCAACTTCTATGTTTTTAATTTGGTAAAATAGACTTCATTATTGAATTTGGAATATAAAAATCAGCTTAGGATAATTGTTTGGTATTTTTCTGATAACTTTTAATTTTTGATGAATAGTAAAAAACACAGAATTATAGTTTAAAACCGAATTTTTATTTAAATAATTATTTATTTTATTTAAATCATTTTATGTCAAAATAGATACATAATACCTATATAAGTTCAATGTAATTCATTAGAGTTAGTTTATAATAATTTTAGATATACAAAAAATTTATTGAACTTTTCACCATCTTTTACCCACCTCCTAGGAGCTTTTGAAAATTCACATAAACCTTAATTTTACCGATTCTGTGAGCTTAATTTCGAAAATCTGAGAGACACGGTTAATATCAAGGAGTAAAATTTGGTTCAATGAGATGAAAATAATTTTTGGTGAATAGTAACTTTTTACTTTTATTTACCACGGTTAAAAGTAAATAGGGTAATTAATGGTAAAAATGATATTAATATTGCCCTCACACATATCCTAATTCTATAGTACAAGTTTATCTCAACCAAAAAAAACCTTAGGAATAAAATATTGTCATTTAGGTCCGCTTGGATAAGATTAGGACATTTATTATTATTTAATTCAAAGAAGAGTTAAAAGTGTAAAAAATCAAAGTTTAATAACTTAAACATTTTTAATATGGGGTTTTGAATAATATAAATTTGATTATAAATATTCATTAGAAAGATAAAATGATTTCCTACATCATGGTATTTTTTTATAATTTCTAGACATTATATAAAAATATTATTTATGACACATTGATGATGCTATAATTACCATATTCATGAAAGAATCAAATAAATGGTATTATAAATATTAAAATAAATATAATTTCAAAGTTTTTATGACATCCACTAATTTTTTAGGTGAATATTACATGTTAGGATTGATTAAACGTATTGTTTTTGAAGTAATCATGTTGTTATTATTTTAACAAAAAACAAATACCAAATAGTGTCAAAATTGACATAAAATAGTTTTTAAAACAAATATTATATTATTAATTGATATAATGGTCCTAAAAATCTAAGGTTCGGCCAAAAGACTTATATAATAATATATATGACATTAATGAACCAATTGGGGTTCTATTGGAAGTATATAGTAAGTTTATTAACTATATAGTGTAAGAATACAAGAAGACACGATAAAAGTTAAAATATTTAACTTAGAGTTAAATCTAAATGATAAGGTTAAAATGGTAACCTAAACTAGTCTAAAACCTATTGGTTGAGTTTTTTTCGACCTATCCCTACCTTAGACTTTAAATAATCAACTTTGGAGCCATTAGAAACCGAATATTAATTTATTATAAAATAATATTTTATGTTTTTCCTAAGGTGCCTCTCACCCCTCTTATAAAAGGGTACTCCCCCTTCTCTCTAATTAACACCTTCTAAGCCATTTGGCTCAGCCAACCCCTACCCAAATACCCTCTAAAATATCCTCCCTTAATCCTATAGGCCTTAGTTTGGTTAGAAAGCCAACCTAAGGATCCCTTTTGATCAAATCAAATGGAAGAACCCGAAGAAGAGGAGGCTAAACGTACCCTCGACTAAAGGAAAGTGCAAGGTAAGGGGTTTTCATCTAACTCTTTATTTCCGTGATATTCATTCCATATTGCCACTATTACCTTTTTTGTGGTGTATTTAATGCTCATAATTGTATTATTTGTGTAATACAATTTAATTTATGTGTATTTACATATTCATGGTTTGATACCTCTTTCATGGGGTGTATGTTTCATAAGTTACCAAATTGGTAAGGGTTTATTTCACAATCTCTTCATTATCCGAGGTTGTTTATATGTAATTATCTACTGGGACCTCTTTATCATCTACATCCATGTTTCTTAAAAATTTATTTCAAAACATTCTTACTATTTTACAAAATGTGGGTTAAAGTCATTTTTACCCTTGTTGACTTTTTATAAGAAGTTTATAAAAGAATCTTTATGTCATTTTCGAAACAAGGTCCTTTTTAACCATTTCGAAATAATTAAGGTAAGATTGTATTTTTTTAACTTATACGTCGGGTGTGGATATTTTCCGCCATTATAAAATCTTCAAATCTTCCCTTACAAGATTATAAGAATATTTTTAAAGTAAATGTTTTCTTTTATAATTATGTGACTTTTAAATGATTTCAAAAAAATAGATATTTCTCTCAAATAGTTTTGATTTCATCTATGTAAACACCCTTTGATAAATTTTACACTTGTTTGAAGTTGATTTATTATGATAAAAATCATCCATATTTTTTTTAAGGTTTTGTGATATGTTCGACTATGGATGAGTTATTTTTATGCCATTAATGGTTTATGATTAATGTTTTGGCATTTAGTATGCTAGTTTTAAAATGAATTTTTATGTTATATTTCATCATCTTCTTAAGATGAATGTGTTGGACTTGTATGTTCTGGGTTGGGGACCGGTAAAAGTAAACCCTCCGGGTTTACTTCCGGTTACAGGAGACCCTCCGAGTTGGTATCTGGTTATTTGAGGCACTCCGGGTTGGTGTCCAGTTATTAGAGGTACTCCGGTTTGGTGTCTGGTTATTAGAGGCACTCCGGGTTGGAGTCTAGTTACAGAGGCTCTCTGGGATGGAGTCCGGTTACAGAGTCTTTCCAGTTTGGGTTCTGGTTACAGTTATCCATTAGGTCTTGGAATGAGGCCTTGACATAGAAATTAAAGTTCGGCATTATGCATTACATCGTTATGAAAGTGGTTATTATATTGCATGTGATTATTCGATTAGTAGAATATCCATGTGAATAAGTAAATGGAATTATTTCATTTTATTTCTTCCATATTATGCTGAATTTCAAGTTTAAAATGCTTTTGTTTTAGTTTTATACATTTCCTTAAATGTTTATGCTTATTTTTGAAAGTTTCTGTTGTATTACTTACCCTTACTAAGCGTTTGAGCTCAACCCTTTCTATGTTTTATTTTCCCAGGATTCCAAGAGGTGTATTGTGATTGATATGCAGGGTTAAGCCAAGGGAATAATGGATTTCATAAAGGATTATTTTTGTTTTTTTGTATGTTATAAAGTGTAATGTAACATTCATGTATGTAATATATTTTCCAAGACTGCTAAACTGATCGGTCCTTTGGGACTTGATTCCTTGTAATCATGCCAATGTATTAAAATAATTCACCGGCTCTGGGTAACTGGGGTCGGGGTGTTACAGTTGGTATCAGAGGAAGTTTAGAAATAACCTTGGAAACTATATTTAGATAAACTCTGATTGGAGCACATCGCCCTAAGATAGACTTTTGGGATTAGTATAGAAGAAATTCCTCTAATGCTGGTATTGTAGAGATTTTGTGAGTTTTCCAAGCAATACATCCCTATTTGGATACAAGCAGGTAGAGGCGGCTCGAGAATAGATGTACCTAGGGGTAAAACCCGAAAACACCGCTTTGAGCTAGACTCGAATAGGAACTGGTGCACGACAACGGGCCTTGCTGCACCCTAGGTTACGACAATCCCGGGGGATATGCTTAGGATAATTCTCATTTTCTTTACAAACCATTATGAAGGGATTATGAGTATATAATTACTCAAAGAAAACATTTTTATGATTATGGATTATATCCATAAACTTTTTAATTTATGTTAATTGTTTTACAAGTTCGGGATTAGGTATTTCTATTCATAAACTAATCTAGTGTATGCCATTGTTTAGAAATGGTTCCCAGTAGAAGGAATGATAACTCCAGCAATACGGATGATCCAAAGAGTAAGAAAGATCATATCTTTCATGGTCTTAAGATAGAATTTATAAGGGAAATAGTCTCCCACGTATTATCATCATATCAAGAAATAGTATCATGTGTTGATAAGATAAGTAAAGAATCCTCGGAGTCCTATGGCTTTGATGGGAAGCCAGAGAAGGAAATGATTTTAGAGAGAAGGATAGATAAAGGGAATAAGGTAAAGAAGGATTTTCCCATATGTGATAACTATGGAAATAATCACCTTGTAAAATTCTTGAAGGTAATGGGAGTATGTTATAAGTGTTGAGAAAAAGGACACCAAGTACGTGACTACAAGTGTAAGAAAAAGGTTTCAAATGTACAGTGCTTCATCTGCAAGGATTTTGGACACTACGTGAACCAATGTATAAATCATAAGATTATACTACAAATGATGTTATTGGATAATAATAAAGTTATTATACTACCTCAAATGAATAGTAATGATTAGATTTCTAATGTTGTTATTAAATAATTATATCATTTGACTATTGTATCAACGATGTTCTGGTTATAATAATTATGGACTATATAAGGATTGTACTATAGTACTATTTCATTAAGGACTTGACATTGTGTGGAACCAAGAAAAGTGACTCAATAGCAGGTAAAATTTTTGGAAAATATATGGATGAGAGAAAGATAAACCATAATATGGTTTTGATATCGAGGTAGTGATTTTGGAATAATACATAATTGATTTGGATAAATTATATTGGATATTCTTCACTACATTGAAACTGATTATTGATTTGTATATATTTCATCATTGTTTAAGTTTACAACATTTTTGGATAGAAGGAGTATATCCAGTATTCTATAATGAATAAGGGAGCATGAATGTAATCAATAAGGTTTTATGGTAATTCAAGATGTTGCAGTGTTTTAAAAGAATACATGATGAAGGTGTTCACATGTTATTACGCGGAAAAAAGAATCTTCATTGTGTTTAACTTCCTTATAAATTTTGGACTGTGAGTTTGGATAGTAGTATTTTGGATAAGTCGAAATGTTGGAATAGATTTAGTTTGAAAGGTTATTTTTGGGTTTTTATAAAAGGATAACACACAAACCATGTGACAACCCATCGTGTTGGATAAAGCTGCGGGAATCAAACCCACAACCATAGTAAGATTGGGATTTATCGCCTACCACTGGACTACGTGAAGTCCCTAGATTTTATAATGTAGTTTCTTTTTTTAATGGGTCTGATATCTGAATTATACATTCATTATATTTGGAACCCTATACGATTAGGATAAATAGAGTATTTTTGAGTTGTATTGTGTTTTGGGGTGAAAGATGAGTTTGTGGTAGAAATTTATTAATTGATAAACCTATAATTATAAAGTAAGTATATATCCTTATGATCTTATCCAATCTCGTAAATAAATTCCTCAACATTAAGAAAAGGAACATAGAACAAAAATGTTTTCCTAGATGGTACCTTAGATCATCACAAATTTATGGCTTTGGGATTGTTGTCCTTTTCATAGCCATGTTCTCTACCACTCTTCATCAGATATTGATGGTTAGATTTCTCTTCCATATCCATATTTTCCTACATGGAACCCTAGTATGTGTTATTTTCGGTAACCTTCATACTTACCACTCTTTATTTAAAATAGAGGCCTCATTAATTCATTTTTCGATGTGGGATTTCTACTAAGATATTTTGAAACGTCAACCCCAAGTTTCCAATACCGAGCATAAATTGCGACGATGCAATTTATTGAAGGATGGGAGAATTTAACACCCCAAGCTTCCATGGTATGCTTCTCTTTGAATAATACAGTAGCGTGTGTTGTACGCAACTTCGAGTTCTAACACACACCAAAACCAATCAAACTAGCCGTTATGAATCGTAATACCCACTTTTTAAAATTTTATACATTTTATCTTTCAAAATGGACTTCATTTTTGGATTCGTAATATCGAAATTATCTTAGGGTGAATATTTGGTACTTTTCTGATAACTTTCATATTTTTGATGAATAGTGAAAATTACTAAATTTTAATTAAAAACAACTTTTCTAATCGAAATAATTAATAGTGATAAATTATGAATTTGAGTGGTTTTAAATTATATTTAGAATATATTTTTACCATTTAATCCAATGTTGGTCATTGGACATAATTTCACATTTAAACCGAACATAAACAAGTGTGAATCTTTTGATAGTTATTATTTCTTAAAAACACACGTTTCGTTTTGACAGTGGGAATTAATTTTAAATTAGTAAATGCAAATTCTATGTTTTTAATTTGGTAAAATAGACTTTATTATTGAATTTGGAATATCAAAATTATCTTAGGGTAAATTTTTGGAATCTTTCTGATAACTTTTAATTTTTGATGAATAGTAAAAAAACACAGAGTTATAGTTTAAAACCGAATTTTTATTTAAATAATTATTTATTTTATTTAAATAATTTTTGTAAAAATAGATACATAATACCTATATAAGTTCAATGTAATTCATTGGAGTTGGTTTACAATAATTTTAGATATATAAAATTTTATTGAACTTTTCACTGTCTTTTACCCACCTCCTAGGAGCTTTTGCAAATTCACATAAAACTTAATTTTACCGCTTCTGTGAACTAAATTTAGAAACTCCGAGAGACACGGTTAATATCAAGGAGTAAAATTTGTTTCAATGAGATGAAAATAATTTTTGGTGAATAGTAACTTTTTACTTTTATTTACCACGGTTAAAAGTAAATATGGTAATTAAGTGTAAAAATGATATTAATATTACACTCACACATGTACAAATTCTATTGGAAAAGTTTATCTCAACCAAAAACAACCTTAGGAATAAAATATTATCATTTAGGTCCACTTGGATTAGATTAGGATATTTATTATTATTTAATTCAAAGAAGAGTTAAAAGAGTTAAAATCAAAGTTTAATAACTAAAACATTTTTAATATAGTGTTTTTCATAAGATAAATACGATTATAAATATTCATTAGAAATCTAAAAATATTTCCCACATCATGGGTTTTTTTTTATAATTTTTAGAAATTATATAAATAAATTTATTTATGACACAATGATGATGCAGTAATTACCTTATTCATGAAAGAATCAGATAAATGGTATTATAAATATTAAAATAAATATAATTTCAAAGTTTTTATGACATACACGAATTTTCTAGGTGAATATGACATGTTAGGATTGATTAAAAGTATTTTTTTTGAAGTAATAATGTTTTTATTATTTTAACAAAAAACAAATGCCAAATAGTGTCAAAATTGACAAAAAATAGTTTTTAAAACAAATATTATATTATTAATTGATATAATGGTCCTAAAAATATAAGGTTCTACCAAAATACTTATATAATAATATATATGACATTAATGATCCAATTGGGGTTCTATTTATAGTATATAGTATGTTTATTAACCATATAGTGTAAGAATGAAAGAAGACACGGTAAAAGTTAAATTATTTAACTTAGAGTTAAATCCAAATGATAAGGTTAAAATGGTAACCTAAACTTGTCTAAAACCTATTTGTTGAGTTTTTTTCGACCTACACCCCTTATACTTTAAATAATAAACTTTGGAGCCATTAGAAACCGAATATGAATTTATTATAAAATATTATTTTAAGTTTTTTCTAAGGTGCCCCTCACCCCTCTTATAAAAGGGCACTCCCCCTTCTCTCTAATTCACACCTTCAAAGCCATTTCGCTCAGCCAACCCCTGCCCAAATACCCTCTCAAAAATCCTCCCTTCATCCTATAGTCCTTAGTTTGATCATAAATCCAACCTAAGGATCCCTTTTGATCAAATCAAAAGGAAGAACCCGAAGAAGAAGAGGCTAAACGTACCCTCGACTAAAGGAAAGAGCAAGGTAAGCGGTTTTCACCTCACTCCTTATTCCCGTGAGATTCATTCCATATTGCCACTATTACCTTTTGTTTGGTGTATATACTGCCCATAATTGTATTATTTGTGTAATACACTTTAATTTATGTGTATTTACATATTCATGGTATGATACCTCTTTCATGGGGTGTATGTTTCGTTAGTTACCAAATTGGTAATGGTTTATTTCACAATATCTTCATTATCTGTGGTTTTTTATACGTAATTTTCTACTGGGACCTCTTTATAATCCACATCCATGTTTCTTAAAAATTTATTTCAAAACATTCTTACTATTTTACAGAATGTGGGTTAAAGTCATTTTTACCCTTATTGACTTTTTATAAGAAGTTTATAAAGTAATATTTCTGTCATTTTCCAAACAAGGTCCTTTTTATCCTTTTCAAAATAATTAAGGTAAGAATGTATTTTTTTTAACTTATATCGCAGACGAGGATATTTTCCACCGTTATAAAATCCTCAAAGCTTCCCTTACAAGCTTATAAGAATATTTTTAAAGTAAATGTTTTCTTTTATAATTATGTGACTTTTAAATGATTTCAAAAAAAGAGATATTTCTCTCAAATAGTTTTGATTTCATCTATGCCAACACCATTTGATAAATTTTACAGTTGTTTGAAGTTGATTTATTATGATACAAATCATCCATATTGTATTTAAGGTTTTTTGATATGTTTGACTATGGATGAGTTATTTTTATGCCATTAATATTTTGGAATTTCGTATGCTAGTTTTAATACGAATGTTTATGTTATATTTCATCCTCTTCTTAAGATGAATGTGTTGGACTAGTATGTTTCAGGTTGGGGACTGGTAAAAGTAAGCCCTTCTAGTTGGGGTCCGGTTACAGCAGACCCTCCGGGTTGGTGTCCAGTTATTAGAGGCACTCCGGGTTGGTGTCCGGTTATTAGAGGCACTCTGGGTTGGTGTCTGGTTATTAGAGGCACTACGGGTTGGAGTCCAGTTACAGAGGCTCTCCAGGATGGAGTCTGGTTACAGAGGCTCTCTGGTTTGGGTTCCGGTTATAGTTATCCCTTATGTCTTGGCATGAGGCCTTGAAACAGAAATTAATGTTTGTCATTATGCATTCCATCGTTATGAAAGTGGTTATTGATATTGCATGTGATTATTCTATTAGTATAATATCCATGTGAATAAGTAAATGACATTATTTCATTTTATTGCTACCATATTATGCTAAAGTTTAAGTTTAAAAGGATTTTATTTTAGTTTTATTCATTTCCTTAAATGTTTATGCTTATTTTTGAAAGTTCCCGCTGTATTTATTACCCTTACTGTGCGTTTGAGCTCACCCCTTTCTATGTTTTATTTTCCCAGGATTCCAAGAGGTGTATTGTGATTGATATGCAGGGTTAAGACAAGGGAATAATGGCGTTCATAAAGGATTATTTATGTTGTTTTGTATGTTATAAGGTGTAATGTAACATTCATGCATGTAATCTATTTTCCAATATTGGTAAACTGATTGGTCCTTCGGGACTTGATTCCTTGTAATCATGCCAATGTATTAAAATAATGCTCCGACTCTAGGTAACTAGGGTCGGGTCATTATAGGATGGAACCTATCCTCACGTAGAATAGTGATATGCGGACCAAACTAAGGTCCACGTACTACAATGGTATGTGGAAAACCCCCTTACCCATGAATCACCATGCTATGTGGAGTGACGCCTATCCTATTTAAGAACATTCTACGTGGAGTGGGGTATCCTAGGGCATTCCACTCTAGGACTCCATTCACTCCCTTCTGTTGTATCATCAACTCCTATGATGGTCCCTCCACAAACCATTCCAATGGAATCGGGACAAGGCCTCTTTAAAAGACACCATATATTTATGATAAAATATATAGGCACATTAGTGTGCCCTTTTGAGTTTACATACCCATGGTAAGTGGAGTCACGTGGGAAATATTTTTCAAGTGGAATCTTAGAATGCCTCCAAGTTTACATTCTCATGGTATTTCAAGTTATAACCTCATGATACCCACTTAAACCTCACCATTATAGGGATCGAGAGGAACCTATATCATTTTACTTCGATGAGGTTCAGTGTTAAATACTCCTTCTTCTCTCAAAACCAATTTTAGGGAACTCCTCATAAGGTAATCCCATATCCTTTCTTTCGGGTGGAGGCACTTCCTTATCCTCTTCGTATCAGCCTAGGGCGTAGCCAGATAGATCACCAAATGTGAGTATCCTGGTAACCAAGATAAAAGAGGAGATAGGGGCACTCAAAGCCCTCTCTCACTTTCCCTTTAGTCTCGAGCACCATCCATCAGCAGAAATGGTAAGATCTTGTGATCATCAGATCCACTACTTCCTCTTGTTTCTCACACTGATCATGACTCACGTGGGCTTAGAGGTTAGTGACGATTATGAAATCTTCATGATCTCATACCTCAAAAGGGAATCCTACGCAGTATAATCTCTGAAACCATACTCTGACCTTCAAAGGGCCATATTCCTAATGAAGTAGCACCAAGTGGGAAGTTTCTACACATAAGCCCCAATCATACCCCCTTTTAGGCCTCATCTAGGGTATAATCCCCAATGTTAGGAACTATGGGGGATTTGATTCCCAACTAACTGGGATATGTAAGAATACTCTCTAAGGTCCAAACTGAACACCCAAATACACCCAAACGTTCTCTAGGACATATTCTCAATAGGTTCACATCTATCTCGAGAGATCACCTCTCTTGCGGGTTCCTTGGGCTTCCTTAACATAATTCTCATACCATACCTGACTAGGAACCCTTTATCTGGGCATCCTCACCATATGACGGTAAACTGCATGGATCATCCCTTTTCATATGACCTCAAAAGGTGATGTTTCCATTTGACTGGAACTGAACTACATGGGTTTTGATTCCTCTCATGAGGATAAATAGGAACCCCATTTCACAGGTTCGATACCAACATTGAAATGACTTTTGTCCCCCCTGGATGACGATAAACTCTAGAGTTCCCCATCATATGGCTTAATACCATCTTCATCCCACAAAAAACCAAGAAATATCTTATTTTTTCACTAATGGGTAACATTGATGGAGAACCTCGGATACATAGAGACCCATACCGATGGAGAACCTTGGATACATACATATGATTTTGAACCCATGTGTATTCATGATCAGTTAAGACCCATGGGTAATCCAAAGACTCATTCTTAAGAATTAACTAAGGATTTTTGAACATATGAACATGACTTAAATCTATAAGAGAGTCTCAGAACAAGCAATAGTTCCCCCAAAATGGTGTGATGAGACTGACTTCCCATACTCTTTTCCAATGTGTGTTCTTAAGTGTCGTTGGCCATGTTATCCAATGATCACTTATCTTTGGAAAGTAGGCCCATGAATCATGGAAATAAGATCTATTGGATTTTTATGACTCGAAGAAACAAAACCTATTGGAGATCGTCCGAAGACCTTGTATCTGATGTCAGTGATTACACACCATTTAACCCCATGCAATCAGGCATTCAGGCCACAAAAACGCCTTCGGTGAAAACAAATTGTAACCCAATGTAAGAAACTTGACTAAAGAACCTCCTTTACAATATAAAAATGATATACTACCCAATCCCCATCAGACCTATTGGTTGGAGTTGGACACTCAATATGGGGGTGAATTGAGTTCCTATAAATATTTCTGTTAAAAACCTTGGTCAAAAACAATCCCCCACTTAAAAATAAAAATAGGATACTTAATCAAGGTAGTAAATTTATAATAGGTTGATTGTTCAATTAATTTCTCAAAATATTGATTATTTCTTAGTTATAGAAATTTTAAAGATTGATATAACTTTTGAAACAAATTTCCCAAACCAAAATAGTTATAAATACTATCCAAGATCAACTATCAAAGTAAAACTTATTTTTCTGAAATATGAGTGAAAAAACGTAAACTAAGTTTGAAATATAATAGAAGAATAAAACAAGAGGTTCATTATCAAGATGATACCTAGTTCTATCCACTTGGTGATCACCTTCCACCAAGAAGTTTAAATTAATAAACTTTGATCCACACCCTAGATTTGGGTTTACAACAGCATACAGTGATGTCCAGATTATAACCATGTCACACATAGACCTCTTCTATAGTTCTTTGTGGGAGAAATATGGTGTAAGAAAATGTTAGTTTGAGGATATCTTGTATCCTCCGGCTTAGCATAGGAGATAGGGTGTGTTTATACTACAGATACACACTCTACTCGAAAAGTAATAAAATTGAACAAAATAAAAGTATAAATAATGAGATAAGTTTTAGAATTCTCTAAGTGTTGTTCTTGAAGCTTCTAGACTCCTTGAATGTTGAAAAAGTTAATCTCAAGTCCTCTTATGGAAACAGACACCAAAACAGAGTGTCATGGAACCTCTGTGTTCTAGTTTCTAAAAAATGAGATATTCTTTGAAGGTTTTCCTCTCTAGAGTTTTGTTTACAGTAAGTTTGATTGGAAATTAGATGCATAGTAATTTCTTATTTGTTTTTAGTCAGCTAGGAGGTGTGTTCTTCTTGATTTTATTCATAGGATCTCTTGATATGGTTGATCATGTGTGTGTTTCTCTTTTTTCTCGAGTGATTCCATTTTTATATTTTTTAGGTCCTACATTAGGCATGATTGGGACATGTGTTGTACCTTGTACGTTAGATATCTAAGTTAATGATGTCTGTAAAAAGTTATATAGGTAAATTGGTAGCATTAAATAACCCAAAATGATCATTTGATAAAATGTTAAAATTTATTGAGTAAATAAATTTTAAACAGTCTATCGTTGAGTCCTCTTAGTAGGTCACACAGTCAGTGACTCCTTCTGTCGGTAGGTTAGTGCATCGGTGACTCCTTCTATCAGTGAGTCATGTTGTCGGTTGGTCCATGCATTGGTAAGTGAGTTGGGATGTTGGTGATTTAGTTTCTCTGTCGAGGTCTCATTTGATATGTCGATCAATCATACTATCAGTAATTCATTTGTTCTGTCCGTGAGTCAATTGTTCTATCAGTGAGTTAGGCTATCGGTAAGTCAATATATCAGTGAATAAAACTTATAACTATCAGTGAATCATACTTAGCAGATTTTTCTGTCTGTATGTCTTACAATATAAACATGTAAAGAGTCTGTTAAAATTATAATTGAACATAGATAATCATAATTAATTTATCTTTAAACTCTACTAAACATGATATGACATAAATTAACATGATTGAATATGATTTAACATTATTTGTGATTATTAAAACCATATAGGGCCAACAATCTCCCTTATTTTGATGATCAGAAATCATGGAATTATAAAGTAAAATCAGTTGATGATCAAATTAGTCATTTTTTTACTATCTCCCTAATACTAATTTTCTTAAAATAAATATTCCCTTCATATATTTCCATATAAATAAGGCCATATATTTTTTCATAATTAATTAGAGTTAATAATAGGGAAAATAAATATTTCCTTTTTGTTCTACCCCTTTTGAGATTATCATAAAGAATAGATATTAATAAAATAAATATAATAGAAAGATAGAAATGAAATGACACTGAATTCAATAATCAATGTAAGATATAGTGGATAATAAAATTATATTGGTGTACAAAAATGTTACATAAAATTATCCATATCAAAGAGTGATCCACAGTACTTCTTGTTCTTCAATAAAGAATACTTAACTTTCTTTCCTTTGGTAGAAGGATCAATAGTAGGAGCAGGAGAGGTAAAACTGTGGCTGGTGAAGGTTTATGAAGAATTGTGAGAGGGGTAGAGGAATTCCAATAAACATTGGAGGTTACAGGCTTGGACAAGTGGAGAAATTAATGCCAAAGATGATAGGTGGAATCTGTGTGAGGGCATGAGAAGGAGTCATTTCCAGAGAGGTAGAGGTAGTAGGTTCTAGATATGGTCTGGTAGGTGCATCTTGTGGTGAAACAATTTAATTACATTAAACATGAAAATAAGGATTTATAAAATTGATGAAATCCATAATTATCTCCCCACCATCCTGCATAGTCATTTCTAAATCTTCATTGTTCTCAATAAACTTTTCAATTGTAGGATTAAACTCCTTGAGCTTATTCACTTGATTCCTAAAGTCTTGGGTCACAGGAGGGATTCTAATGTTCTAAAGTAAAATATTTAAGTGACTGTCTAGATTATTCTTTTTTTATATCCTCTTGAAATAAAAATCCAATTTCTTGGTGATTTCCTCTTGTGTATTTGTATCCATGTCTGAATAAAATTTGACCATGTCATAGACATGATCACTATTCTTCCTGAGTTGTGAAATACACTCTTGATATGTTTCACCCATCATAGTTCTCATCTATTCTCTAATGATATTCCTAACAGCCTCAATGTCTGGAGTGTGAGATACAGGGGTATCCAAGTTTGAAGCACCTTGTAAAATTTATCTCACATCTTATCTCAACTGGGTTAAATTGGAAACTTGAAAGTGGGAAATAATATCCTCAAGTCCTTTCATGATTATATCTATGGTTTTCCTATACTCAGAGGTCAAATTGTTAGCAGTGGAAACCAATGAAGTCAACTCATTTCACATCTTTTGATTATCTTTCATAATATCTTCAATGAGTTCAATCAGTTAGGGTTCCACTTGAGAAATAATAGTGCCAGAGATTATATTTTCATCACTTTCACTCAATATTAACATGGGAATAGGCATGGAAAAATTACTATTGGTGAAGAAAAGTTTTTCCTTAAAACTTTCAAAATAATCTCTAGTGACATAGTCACATGTAATTTGAATTACTGAAGGTGTATGAGCAGAAGCATATGCACCTACAGAAAGTGTCTCAGACTGTACAGGCTCTTCTACCACTAGTCTCATTGGAACTACTCTATCAGCTTCATCAACAAAATCAGAATATTCCAAGCCAAGGACAATATATCTAGGATACCTTTTCTATTTATACAAAATAGAGGCATCCAAAAGAGTTATTTTGTTAACTTCCACTCTTCTAGTTTGAGGATCCCCTTCAATTTGAGCTCTCCCTCGACTAGATATCTTCTTACTTTCTACTCTCCCTCATCTTGATATCTTCTTCTAACATAAAGCAACTATAGTAAAAGGACTATCTGAGCTCCCATTGCATCACCAACTTCAAATCTTTATTCTTATTCTCTAGTAGAAGCTTCTACCTGATCAGGAGGTTCTATATTCTGCTCTTGATCCACATTAGCTGTAATTTCTATATTATCACCCTGACCATCACTAGGATGATCAGATCCATTATCACTTACTCTTCCTTATTCATTATTATCATCTCCATAATTTCCATATTTATCTTATTCTCTTTTATCCTCTTCTCCACTGCCAGAGGCACCTCCATTCTCTTCTCCTTCTCTTTCTTCTTCTTCTTCTTCTTTAGTTGAATCCTCATCTGATCCATTTGATATTCTCACATACTCAACACTTCCAGATTCTTTATTTTCTTCATTACCACCTAAAATTGGTTCTTTTTAAGGTACAGATAGAGGTGGATTGGGTGGTCCAAAGGTCATTATCCTTGTGCTTTCAGCAATTTCTGGGTCACTACTATAATATATAGGAGATCCTTCCTCTCTAGAAGGTTCAACTTCCTATTCTTTATCCTCATCATCAGAATATCCATCCACTTCATCTGGTCCTAGACCATGATCATACACATCTCTAGGTCTAACAAGATGCTCAATAGGATTGAAATTATCATATAACTTATCTTCATCTCCAACCCACTCCCTATTCTTGGGTTTCTATCTTATATTTATTCTTTTTCAAATATCCTTATTTAAGCATTCACCACTGAAGACAGAAATGGTTTATTCATTTTCACCTACATGTCCTTTTTCCTTCAGTATAGCAGAAATCATCCTTGGATAGAATAAGGAATTCATCTTATAGTATGGATTTAACATCTCAATTATGTGAACAATTAAATACCTGCATTGGTTCACCTTGTGCCCTTTATTAAACAAATGTAACAAGTATACAGTCTAGTACTTCAAAGAGTAAATACACCCTTTTCATCAACATAGTTGATGTTGGATAAATTTAAACAAAAGTCTGATTTTCCTATCCAACTCTGAGGCTATAGGCCTTCTATTCTACCTTTTTCCAGTCAGATCCTCCAATGTTGTCTCAGAGAAAAAGATATCAGTGGAAGGTGGAGTACATACTTGGTAGTCATTAATGACTCCCTCATGTGGAAATTTCATACATTCTTCCTAATGCCTTGAAGAAAAAGAAATGATGTTTCCATTTACCACATATTTCATCCAGTACATCTCACTGCCTTTCAAAATGAACTCAACATACATATAGAACTCATGCATAAGATTAGGGTAATACATCCTTTAATTATCAGAAACCCAATCTATCAAACCTTGTGTTTCCAACACTCTCAATATAAGTGACTTACTAGACAGTAACCATTCTTTTAATACCTCATTCTCAGTAGTTACCACATGATTCACAAGATCCATATTGATAGGATGAGATTTTCTCAACTCTCCTTTCAGACTTTTAGGGGGTCGTGATTGATCTTAAGATACTTCTAGGATGTTATTTACTCTGACTATTTTTATGGTTCGATCAAAGGGTATGAAGTTGAAAGGTCTGAGGGTAAAAATATAAAAGTTATGATTGTTATAGAGAAATATTGAGAGTAATAAAGAGAGTATATTGACTTGATTTTATCACTTAGGGCTTTCGAAATCTCAAATGGGTTAACTAGTTTTAATTAAAAATAAAAAAAGTAAAACTGTGTCATTTTGGATAAAACAGATACTGACAATTGGACTCTATCAGTAAGTGGCCATCGGTGAGAAATTATTATCAGTGTTGGCAAGACAACGGTGTCAGTGAGACATCGGTGTTGGTGTCAGTGAGACAACTATTGGTGTTCGCATGACACTATCAACGTCGGCATGAAATTATCAATGTTGGCATGACATTGTAAGCATCCTATAGGTGATACATATACACTAATTTTTAACATAAATTTATTAAAAGTAGGTCCTTACAAATTAATCATTCATAATTCATGTCTAATGTAACTTATCATCTCATAGTTCAACGGCTTAGTGAATATATCAGCAAGCTGATGTTCTATGATAATAAATTTTAGAGCTATATCACCTTTTTGATAATTATCTCTCACAAATTGTTGTATTACATCAAATTTGTTTTGTTCTAGAATAAGAAATAGGATTCTTTGATATGTTAATATCACTTGTATTATCACAATTTATAGGGACATGTCTATGTTGGTATCCATAGTCTCGTAAAGTGTGTTTCATCCACAAAATCTATGCACAACAACTATCATCAGCTATGTATTCGGATTCAGTAGTAGATAATGCAACATAGTTTTTCTTCTTACTACACCATGACACTAGTGACTTTACCAAAAAGCGAAATGTTCCAAATCTGCTTATTCTATCTAACTTACAGCCTCCAAAATCTACATCAGAATAACTAACTAAATAAATTCTTATCCTCTAGGATAGAATAATCCTATGTTCGTAGTATACTTGAGATATATGAAAATTATTTTAACAGCATTTAAATTAGATTCTTTAGGGTTATATTGAAAATGAGCACACATACACACACTAAACATGATGTTAGGCTTGCTATTAGTTAAGTAGAGTAAACTCCCAATCATTCCTCTGTAAGTGGTTTGTTCAACAGATTTATCATCTTCAACAAGATCTAACTTAAAGGTTGTACTCATTAGAGTATCATTACTTTTTTATACCATCAAATCCAAACCTTTTTAAAAGATATTTAGTATATTTACTTTTATTTAAAATAATACCTTCATTATTTTGAAAATTTTGAAATCCAAGAAATAATTTGATTTCCCCCATTAAAATCATAACAAATTCACTTTGCATAATTTTTTAAAAACAAATACATAGATAATTTCTTGAAGTCACAAAAATAATATCATCAACATTGATTTTAACTATGAGAACATCTTTAGAAATTAATTTTATAAAGAGAGTAGGATCTGCTTTACCTTTAGTAAAACCTTTTGAAATAAGAAATGTACTGAGCCTAACATACCAAGCTTTTGGAGATTGTTTTAAACCATATAAATCCTTTTTTAATTTAAAAACATGATTTGGAAAATGAGGGTTTGTAAAACTAGGGGTTGTTCAACAAAAAAAAATCCTCAATTATATACCCATTTAGAAATGCACTCTTAACATCCATTTGATATAGTCTGAAATTGAGATGAGCTGCATATGCAAGAAAGATTCTAATGTCCTCATTTCTAGAAACCAATGCAAAGTTTTCTTCATAGTAAATACATTATTATTGAATATAACCTTATGCAACCAATAGACCTTTATTTCTTACAATATTACCATCTTTATATACTTTGTTTCTAAACACCCATTTAGTTCCTATAGTCAATATGTCTTTGGGTCTATCTACAAGTTTCCAAACATTATTTATTTCAAAATGATTCAATTCTTCTTGCATATACATTACCTAAAATTAATCATTGATTGAATCGTTGATTTTTTTAGGTTCAAGATGTGACAAAAAAGCTTGATGTTCAACCTGGTTTCTCAGAGAAGCTCTTGTCAATGTCCCTTTATCTAGTTCTTCAACTAGAGCATATAAATGATAGTTCTTAAGGATTATTTTAGGTATAGAAAAAGAAGGGATAGTAATTTCAACTTCTTCAATAGGTTCGGGTTCATCGTGGCTAGAGTTTAGAGAATTTATTGAATTGGATGATTTAATAGGTTGATTAACAGCAGGGTCAGATGATTTTGAATTAATGTCCAGATTGGAAAGATTATCATCAATATATTATAGAGAGGTATTGGGTTCATGTGGGTCTCACTAGTGCAGAAAACATTTTTAACGTCGCCATTTTTTATGTCGGTTATATATAACTGACGTGAAAATCTGTGATACGTGGTTTTTTACGTCTGTTATTTTATAACCGACGAAAAAAATATGGATAGTAAATTTTTTACATCGGTTATTTTAATAACTGACGTCAAAAATCCCGCTCGTTCATTTTTTATGTCGATTATAAAATAACCAACCTAAAAAACCAAATCACGACATTTTTTATCTCGGTTATTTAATAAACGACGTAAAAAATGAGGTATCTACAAATTTTTTACGTCGGTTATAAAATAACCGACGTAAAAAAGGCGGCATCTGAGGCCTTTTTGACATCGGTTATTAAATAACTGACGTAAAAACCCAACCCGTCAAAGTTTTCACATCGGTTATATTATAACTGACGTAAAAAACCAACATCTGGAAGTTTTTACGTCAGTTATAAAATAACCGATGTCAAAACTGTGTTATCTGATACATTTATAATGTCAGTTATTATAATAACCGACGTTATAAATGTAATAAAAATAGTTTAAAACTTTGGTTATTAAATAACCGAAGTTATAAAACATTTAAAAAATTAACACGCCCCGTGGATTGTCATTGCTGATTTTTCGATCGATAGACCGGTGACTCGTCTCTCTCGCGCGGAAAACCCTAATCGACTCTTCGATATCGTTTCATTAAACTCATTTTCCATCATTTTTTATCATCTTTACTCTCCTCGAATCTATCATCTCCACTCGCAACACTCAGGTAAGCCTCTCACGACTTTATTTCGTTCGTTTTTTTTTCCTGGATAGTCTATACTTACGTTTTGCGATTTTTTTGTTTAAACTAGGTAAGATTATTCGATTTGAAACCCTATTACCTCGTTTTTCCATCATCATCTTATTTATTATAACCAGATCTATTAGATCGACTCACAATATTCACATAATCGTCTCCTACTTCTATTTCATTTGTTTTTGTTTCGTGGATGCCCGACATTGATGGTAATTTTGGTTGTCATTGACAACTAATGATCTCATTCACCTATATTACTACAATTTATATGTAAATCATTTTGATACACCCATTCCATGTACCAGTGTGATTTATTTTATAAGTATATATGTTTTTTCATGGTGTAATTTTAGTTTTGGATCCTTGGTTGTTTCTATTTTTGGTATCACTATTTTTAGTTCCTTAATCTATTTACGTCGCTTATTTTTGTGGACTATTATAAGTCTTCATATGCTATTAAAACCCGATTCATTGCACAAAAGATAATTTTAGACTAGTAGGAGATACAGTTCATGGTTCTCATTTTGAATAATGGCATGATACTAAAACTAGTAGCTTGAGGTTAAAATCACCAGATATGCTAAAACTAGTAGCTTGAGGTTAAAATCCCATGGTTCTGGGGGGCTGTTAAGAGGGTTGGTGGCTGTCCAGTGGGTTGGGGGTTGTCCAGAGGGTTGGGGGCTATCCAGGGTGTCCATGGAGGTGGGGGGGGGGGGCTAGTCGAGGGGTGTGGGGGGGGGGGGGTCCAAGGGGGTGGGGGTGTCCAAGGGGGTGGGGGGATGTCCAAGGGGGTGGGGTGGGGGCTGTCCAAAGGGTGGGGGCCTGTCCAGAGGGTTTGGGGGGTTTTCCAGGGGTGGGGGGTTTTCCAGAGGGTTAGGGATATTTAGGGGGGTGTCCAAGGGGGTAGGGGTGGGGGTGGTGTCCAGGAGGGGTGGGGGTTCTGTCTAGAGGGGTGGGGGGCTGTCCAGGGGGTGGGGGTTGTCCAGAGGGGTGGAGGCTGTCCAAGGGGGTGGTGGTGTCCAGGGGGTGTCCAAGGGGGGTGGGGGTGGTGTTCAGAGGGTTTGGGGGGTTTTCCAAAGGGTTGGGGGTGTCCAGGGTGTCCATGGAGGTGGGGGGGGGGCAGTCCAGGGGTGGGGGGGGTCCAGGGGGGTGAGGGTGTCGAAGGGGGAGGGGGGGTTGTCCAAGGGGGTGGGGTGTCAAAGGGGGAGGGGGTCTGTCCAAGGGGGTGGGTGGGTGGGGGGATGTACAAGGGGGAGGGGCCTGTCCAGAGGGTTTGGGGGGTTTTCCGGGGGTGGGGGTTGTCCAGAGGGTCGGGGGGTGTCCAGGGGGTTCCCAAGGGGGTGGGGGCCTGTCTAGAGAGTTTGGGGGTTGTTCGGGGGGGGGGGGGGCTGTCCAGAGGGTTGGGTGGTGTCCAGGGGGTTGTCCAAGGGGGTAGGAGGTGAGTGGTGGTGTCCATGAGGGGTGGGGTGTCCAGGAGGGGTGGGGGGATGTCCAAGGGTGTGGTGGTGTCCAGGGGGTGTCCAAGGGGGTGGGGGATAAGTGTTAGTTGGGATTGACTAATGCATCGTGGTTTATGAGATTATGACATGATGATTGTATTGTTTCATGGATATTAGTGTTTCAATATGATTCTATTTGGTTTTATATATTTTGACCAGTCATCGACTATGAGAAAATTATGGGTTATGGGGGAGACCATGTCGTGGTTTTCAAATATGCGTAGTTATCTTGACTCCAATGTGCCGTGATGATTAGATTTACATTGTGATTTTCTCAATTTGAGTTTTTATTTTAAATTTTATTTGATTCTCAGGTTTACTCCATTTTCTCCAATTTTCTATCAACCATTAGAGGCCCCATGGTTTTCTTTGATTCAATGGAATTTAAAACTGTTATATCTAACTATATTTTCTTTTTAAAATCATATTCAAGCATATTTTTTTAAATACGCATAGATTTGTTTTATATTTCAAAATTTTTTTACATTAAAATTATGATTTTTTCATATAAACATATATTTGTATTATCTTCAAAATATGTATAATTTTGATAGTTTTTATAGGTAATAATGAGTCGAAATTGGATTACAGAACATCGAATGAGCAATGAATATACGGAAGGTGTTGATGCCTTTTTGGATTTGGCATGGTGAAACTGGACCGAATGTCACTAATGATGATGATTCGAAAGACGGTAACTCCGATGGAATTGAAGAAATGATTTGCGATATTGCAGCAGAACAAATTGAGATAAAACTGATAGTTGCGCGTCTATATGGTGATGCTGAAAAACCATTTTATCCTGGTTGTACAGATTTTATGGTTTTTTCGGTGGTGTTAATATGGATTAACCTGAAGGCGAAACATGGATGGAGTGACAAAAGTTTTACAGAGCTGCTACAATTGATGAAAGACATTCTTCCAAAAGATAACGATCTTCCAGATTCACATTATAAGGCTAAGAAAATATTATTCCTAATGGGATTGGGATACAAGAAAATACATGCTTGGCCGAATGAATGTATTATATATAGGAAGGAACATGAATTTTTGTCAGAGTGTCCTAAATGTGGGACATCACGGTATAAGGTGAAAGAAAAATCATAGGTTGATTTAGAGATTACAAACATACCTTCAAAGGTATTTTGGTATCTTCCTATAATTCATCATTTCAAACGTTTATTTGCTAATTCACATGATTAAAAAAGGTTAAGATGGAATGTAGATGAGCAGTTATGTGATGGAAAAATATGTCATCCAGCTGATTGTCCACAATGGAAGAAAATTGAAGAGAAGTATTCTACATTTGGAAATGAAATTAGAAATCTCATACTAGGGTTGTGCACAGATGGAATGAATCCATACTGAACCCTCAGTAGCACACATAGTTCATGGCCTGTTGTATTGGTAATTTAAAACCTCTCTCATGAAGTTTGTATGAAGTGCAAATATGTCATGTTGAGTATAATGATCTCTGGTCCAAAGCAACCCGGCAATGATATTGATGTTTAATTGTCATCGTTGATTGATGATTTGAAACTTTTATGGGATGATGGTATCAGGGTGTATGATTCTTATAAAATGGAATATTTTCAAATGCATGTAGTGCTTTTTTCACTATAAATGACTTCCCAACATATGAAAATTTGTCTGGATACAGTGTTAAAGGGCATAAGGCATGTCCAATTTGCGAACAACAGACGTCATATTGTCAATTTCATCATGGGAGGAAAACAGTTTACATGGTTCATCGAAAGTTTTTTCCTATTGATCACCCTTATAGAAGACTAAAAAAGGAATTCAATGGCTCACAAGAATTTAATATTTCTCCAAAACCTTTATCCCCTAATCTGTATTTTGAGAGGGTGAAAAACCATGATGTGACATTGGGAAAGACACAGAAATATGGTAATGATAGACATATTTGGAAGAAAAGGTCAATATTGTTTGAGCTACCATATTGGAGATATCATTAAGTTAAACATAATATTGATGTCATGCAGGTGGAGAAGAATATTTGTGATTGTTTGATTGGAACATTGTTATATATTAAAGGAAAGACAAAAGATGGGCTGAATTCAAGATTAGACTTACTATCAATGGGAATATGTTTGGAGTTAGCTCCCACTCCTAAAGGAAGACAAAAATTTCTTCCCCGGTCTTGTCATACATTATCTAAGAGGGAGAAAATTAGATTTTGTCAGTATCTTCATGATATAAAATTGCCTCAAGGTTATTCTTAAAATGTAAAAAATTTGTCTCCTTGAAGGACTTGAAGTTGATAGGTATGAAATCTCATGATTGTCACGTCATGATGCAACAAATTATACCAGTTGCATTGCGTGGAATATTTCCCATCCGTGTTAGAAAGACTATAATGAAGTTTTGTTATTTTTTCAATTCAATTTGTAATAAGGATATTGATGTGAATGCTTTGAACATTTTGGAAAAGGATGCAATTTTTATACTTTGTCAATTGGAAATTTATTTTCCACCAAATGTTTTTGATATAATGGTGCATTTAATGATTCATTTGGTTCAAGAAATAAAGATTTGTGGACCTGTATATCTTTGTTGGATGTATCCTTTTGAAAGGTATATGAAAATATTGAAGGGGTATGTTAAGAATCTATATCGAACTAAAGCCTCCATTATTGAAAAGTATATTTCTGAGGAGGTTTCAGAGTTTTGTACGAGCTACTTGGCGGTGGTGCAGCACATAGGTTTTCCTCCATCTCTCCATGAACGAGTTAATAATGAGGGAAAGGGGATTCATGGATTGAAAGTCAAATCATTGTCAGCTGAACAGATGAAGAATTTAGAATCATACATCTTGAATAACATAGCTGATGCTCAATGGTATATCACATTGCATATTAATGAGTTGAAACAATGTCATCCAAAGAAGAAAGAAATGTGGATTTTGAATGATCAAAACATAACATTTTTTTCATGGTTTAAAAAGACCTTAATTGGTAGATTAGATGTATCAGAGACATTAAAATGGATAGTGGGTGGTCCATTTTTAAATGGGATAACATGGTCCGGTTATGACATTAATGGATATACATTTCATACGAAAGCTCAGGACAACAGAAGTGCAGTTTAGAATAATGGTGTATTGGTGTTTTCATAAGTAATGCATTTTTCTAGTGCTAAGGACAAAAACCTAATTTCTGCATCAAGTGCATATTATGGAGTGATTGAAAACATATGGGAGGTTTATTACTTTAAAATTAAAGTTTCTGTTTTTAAATTTAAATGGTTTATCAGTAACAATAGTGTCAGACATGATAAATTTGTAATAACACTTGTTAATCTGAATAGATTGGAAGTCACAGCTGATTCTTTTATAATGGAAACACATGCAAAAAAAAATTTCTATGTAGTAGATCAATCAGATATGCATTGGGCTGTTCTTTTACAAGGGAAAAAACAATATGTTGGTGAGGATGAACTTGATGAAGATGCTGATTTATGTGAGATCCCTACTTCCATGGAAATATTAATAGAACATAATGATGAGCATGTTGAATACATGGTTTGTGCCATAAGGAACGATCACGATGAAGGAATTTGGGAAAACAATCCATCTGTACATTTCTAAAAATACATGTAACATTTGTTTATTTCTTGTTTACATTTATTTTTTTCATAAAATGTTAGATATTGTATGTTTTTTCTTTATTAAAACATATATTAAAACAAAATAAGTATAAGTTTTTGTTTGTTTTAGGTTTGTTTAGTTTACTTTATCATGTTTACCATTACATGAATTATTTATCTATTATTTTTGTTCAGTGACAATTAATTTACCATGTTTACTAGGTTTACCATGTTTACCAGGTTTACCATTTTTACCATCTTTACCATCTTTACCATCTTTACCATTGTTTAACATGCTTACTATATTAACAATGTTTACTATTACATAACTTAGTACAATTTTCTATTTTCTAATTATAGAAGTATTAAAATATTTGAATTTGTATATTTGTGAACTAATGTTTGTTTTTTTGATTTTAAGGATAATGACAGATCATTCAGTTGATCAACCACATGATTCTGGAGATGAGCATATTGGTCATACCTCTGGGGAGGAACATTCACATGCTCCTCTTGATGTTCCTTAATCTTCCTCATGTACTCCTATTACGACAAAGAGTTCAAGAGTTGGTAAATGTGGGTGCACATGTTTACCAAAATTAGCACTTTCCCGTACGCAGGATCAGAGGATACTTGTTGAGTTTTATAATGATGATATTCCTAGAGGTCCAAATGCAAAAGATTTAAAGAGTTTTGTATCAACTCAGGCTAAGATAAAAATAAGCATTTTGTATGATGACTGGAGAAGTGTAGATAAAGCGATAATCTCTCAGTTATGGGAGACGATTTTGGTAATATCTTTTTCTATTGTTTGACTATTCTTTAAATGTTTCTAGTATATATAATATGTTTAACCTCTTCTTCATTAGATGACATTTGATATTCATGACATTGGAGGAGTCAGGAAGTAATACTTATCGATGGCTGCCAAGATATGGAGGGATTTCAAATCAACCCTCTCTTCTGATTTCATTTTTGGTCATAGGATTCATGACAATCCATGTCGTATATATCTTTTTATAGATGAAGACACAAGGAGACAGTTTGTTGAAAGTAGAAGAAAAGAGTCATTTTTGGCAAGGTCAATGTAAAATTTTATAAGATTTCTTATATAAATGATTTTATTAATGTTTTGTTAATGATTTCTTATTCTTAATTTATAGAAAACAAGAAAATATCATCAGGAAATACAATCTAAAAATGTATACCCTTATAGTTTATCTCGGGGAGGGTATGCATTTTTGGAAGAACAAATGATGGTGGAAAAATTTCAAAAACTAAGAGCTGAGACTTCAAGCTCTAGAGAGGTGGCCCCTCCATCTAGACATGAAAAATGGAAGAGATATTGGATGGAAAAAAAGGGGAAATATATTTCTGAAGAATCGATAATCATAGTTAAGAGGATTACAAGATATCTATTTTATTTATTTAAGTTAACTATTTTCTTCATACAATTGCAATCATTACAGAAATGTTCAATTAATTAATACAGGACTCTCTTGAGGATCAGAGCTCACAGGGGGAATTTACAGCTACTGGGGGGCAAGATATTTTATCTGTATCATTGGGAAAGCCCGAACATCCTAGTCATGTAAGAGGATATCCGGCAGGTGTATCGGTAAGAAAAGTGTTGCCACGTTCTTCAACTTCTAACGTTGAGGGTGTTTATAAAAAAAATAGAATCCTTGGAGGCTGAATTTCATAATATTAATGCGGCGATGGAGGAAAATATTAGAGCGTCGGTACAGTCTATGTTTGCAGACATGAAAAGACAATTTCATACTACAGCTCCCACTCCTCCACGTCCCCCTACAGACCCCATTATTTATCCTCCACCTCCGCCAATAGCTCTCACTCCCCCACCTCATCTTGCAGACCCCATTTTTTATCCTACTCCTTCGTCGCAGCTTCCTACTTATTGAGAGTTGTATGGTGATGATCCTCAACATCATATAGTTGCATATGGGTTGGTATATTGTATAGGAGATACAGTTCATCATCAACAATTAAAGGTAGAGAATCAGAGGGTCACTTTACAGGATATTATAGATAGATCATCTCAAGTACCATTACCTACAGATGAGGTGACGACATTTGGACATAGTATCAGCCATTTTTTAATTTGGCCATCCAGACTTCTTTGACTCATTACCATAGAGGTATGAATGTTATATCTTTTATTTTATTTTTTTATTAAAGTTGTTTTATCATTTGAAAACTAATATATTTTTCTATTTATTTTTACAGGAATACTTCAAAGGTAAAGAAATAATGTATAGACAACAACAAAGACAAATGGCTATGACATCAGATACAGATTCTAGTAGTCTTGACAGATTTTCAAGATATTCAAATTTTTTGGCGGGTCATTATGAGTTTCCAATGGAAGCTCATGTTTGTGGACATGAAATAACTGTGGGGATTATGAAAACTGATATCATGGAGTTTGTTACTGGATATAATTTGGGAATCAACGTGGTGCAAATTTTTTCCATGTAAGTCTTAATACCTTTTCCATGCGTTATATTTATTAAAAATGTATACTTATGTCTGTTTTGTATTAGGTATCTTTATAACATTTGTGAGAGGAATGAGATGACATATGTATATGGATTCATGGACCTGCAATTGATTTCCCCTGAAGCATGTGCATTGGATGAGGAACAAAGAATGCTTTATATTGCTGAAAGACTTGAATAGAATATAGTCACACAATGTTAGATGATGCCTTTTTGTGAGAGGTATGAAAAACATCTCTCTCAAAGAGTTCATTATATTTTAACATAAAAACCCACTAACCTTAAATTTTCATTTATCAGTGATCATGGGATGTTAGGGGTTTTTTTCCCCAGGGAGAAAACACTTTATTGGATATGCTCGGTCCATGATGATGTGCGGGAAAGTTTTATGAATATATGAGAAAAGTAAGTTTAAATTTCTCAATAGTATTATATATTATATTGAATTTTAAATTTACCCCATTCGTATTATTTTCTAACAGGGCATGGGTCTAATTTTGAAAAAATACAAAGAAAAGGAGTGCAAAGATCAAATATGTAAATGCGAAGGTAAATATCCATTTATAATTTGTACTTTTTGATTTATTACATAAAAATAATATATTGAATTTACACTCATTCAAAAAGAATTTTCATGAACAACAAGGAGTCATCGAATTCGGATATTATGTGTTAATATTTATGTATGAAATAATAACAACTGGGACAGTTGTGAACTTTGACCTGGTAAGATTTCCTTTTAGAATTTTCCATAATATTTCAATTTGATTTATTAATTATACAAGTTAACTACTATCCTTTTCATTTGTAGCTATTTTATGACCATAAACCCTATACTTCTCAAGACATCAAACACTTACAAGTGGAGTGGTTAAATTATTTTAAAGGTTTGATTGAATTTTAGTTGTTTGTAGTGTAAAATTTAATTTTGAATATTGTCATTGTAATTGTGTATTTGGTAGTCGTTTAGGTTGGATTTAGTTTTTTTTTGAAGTTGATAGTGTAAGTTTTGAATGTTATATATGTTAATGTTTAATTTTTCTCTGCTTTTTGTTTTGGTCTACTTATGATGGTTTTTATGGTATGGATTCTGGTATGGGGGGAGGGGTTCCAAGGGTGTGGGGGGTGTTCAGTGGGTTGGGGGTGTCAAGGGGTGTGGGAGGGCTGTCTGGTGGGGGGGAAGTCCAGGGGGTGGGAGTGTTTCCAGGAGGGTGGAAGGGTTGTCCAAGGGAGTGGGAGGTTGTCTAGGGGTGTCCAGGGGTCTGGGGGTGTCCTGTGGGGTGAGGGGGGTTTCCAGGGGTGTGGGAGGGTTGTTCAGTGGGGTGGGGGGGGGGGGGGGGGGCTATCCAGTGGGGTGGGGGGTCCAGGGTGTCCATGGGGATGGGGGGGGGGGCAGTCTAGGGGGTGGGAGAGAAGGCACCACCATCCCTCTGGGGGATGAACGCCGCTGGAAGGTATTCATCACTCCCACATGTGAAACATTTTGAGAGCTCAATCTTCGCATGTGGGAGTGATGAGTACCTTCCAGCGGCGTTCACCCTGAGGGGGTGTCTAGGAGGGTATGGGGGAGTTGTCCAGGGGTGTTTGGGGTTGTTCAGGGGTGTGGGAGGGCTGTCCAGTGGTGTGAAAGTGTTTTCTAGGGGGTGGGGGTATACATGAGGGTGGGGGGTTGTCCAGGGGTGTTTGGGGCTGTCCAGGGGGTTGGGGGGCATCCCAGGGATGTGGTGGGGGCTTTCTAGTGGGGTGAGGGGGTGGAGGGCTGTCCAGGGGTGTGGGAGTGTTGTCCATTGTGTGGGGGGTATACATGAGGGTAGGGGGGTTGTCCCGAGGTGTTTGGGGCTATCCAGGGGTTATCAAGGAGTAGTCCAGGGGTGTGGTGGGGGTTGTCCAGTGGGGTGAGGGGGGGCTGTTCAGGGGGTGGTGGGGGGTTGTCCAGTGGGGTAAGTTTTAAATGTTTTCAATGTAGATGCTTAATTTTTCTTTGGTTTTTGTTTGGTTATAATTCCGTTTTTGTGGTACGAATTCTTTATTTTGTTTCTGGTTGTTTCTGGGGAGAGCAGAAAACTGCATTCCATTTAAAAAAAATAGTCTTTCACGTTGGTTATTTTATAACCGACGTGATAAATGAATGGGGAAGGGTTTATCATGTCGGTTATTTGAATAACCAACATGATAAAAACCTTTGGAATGGTTTATAACGTCGGTTATTTAATAATCGACCTGATAAAAGGCCGAGGAAATGGTTTATCACATCAGTTATTATATAACTGACGCGATAAACCATTTCCAAGGCCTTTTATCACGCCGATTATTAAATAACCGACATGATAACCCCCCCCCCCCCCCAGACCGGTTTATCACATCAGCTATTATATAACCGATGTGATAAACCATTTACCAGGCCTTTTATCACGTCGTTTATTTAATAACCAACGTGATAACCCCCCCCCCCCCGGATTGGTTTATCACGTCTGATATTATAAAACTGACATGATAAACCATTTCCCAGGGGTTTATCACGTCGTTTATTAAATAACTAACGTGATAAACATACCCCGCACTATTTTATCACGTCAGTTATATAATAACCGACGTGATAACCCCCCCCCCCCCCCAGTTTATCACATCTGTTATGTAATAACTGACGTGATAAAGGTCGGCGAAATGGTTTATCACGTCGGTTATTATATAACTGACGTGAGAAACACCCCCGCATTGTTTTATCACATCGGTTATCTAATAACCGAAATGATAAACCCTCCCCCTAGTTTTTTCACGTCGGTTAATTAATAACGGACGTGATAAACACCACGATGTTAAGTTTTTTACGTCAGTTTTTAAATAACCGACGTAAAAAACAATATTTATAACGTAGTCCGTATTAATTTCAACTAAAAACTGACATAAAAAATGAAAAATAATCGATGTAAAAAACGTTTTCTGCACTAGTGTCTATTTCATCAAATTTGACATGTGAAGATTCATCCACATACTTAGTTCTTTTATTACATACTCTATAGGATTTAATAAAGATTTAATAACCTATAAAGATTCCTTCATCACTTTTGGATGAAACTTTTTCAAGATTGTCATTTGTATTAAGGATATAAACTCTACAACCAAAAACATTGAAGTAATTAACTTTGGGTTTCCTACTATTCCATAGATCATAAGGGGGGTCTTTTAAGAATTGGCCTGATTAAACTATATTAATTATATAATAAGTTGTATTGAGAGATTCTACCCAAAAGTAGATAGGTAAGTCATATTCATTAAATATAGTACAGGATATCTCTTATATGGTTTTATTTCTTATTTCTACAACATCATTCTATTAGGGTGTCCTAGGAGTAGAGAAGTTGTGACAATATCCACTATGTGAGTAGAAAGATTCAAACTCTTGATCTTCAAACTCACGGCCATGGTCACTTCTTAAAGTTTTAATTATAAGTCCACTTAGTTTCTTTACTCTTTTAGCAAACTTAATGAAGTAAGATCAAGCTTAACTTTTGTGAGCAAGAAATAAATTCCAAGTGTATATAGAAAACTCATCCACTAGAATATAGATATTGTGCTTCCCATTAATAATAAAAACCCTGGATGGTCTAAAAAATCCATGTGAACCAACTCAAGAGGTTGATAAGTTAAAACTTCTTTCTTTGGTATGAAATATATTTTATATTGTTTACACTTTTGACAAGGATTACAAACTTTATCATTTGGAAACTCATGTTTGGGTAGATCCTTAAATACTCCTTTATTAGTAAGTTTTCTATGTGAAAGATTATTAAAATTTCTTAATCTCCTATTCCAGATCCATGACTCTTGGTGAAACATTCTTAAACAGAAAATATTTTGAGACACTAAGGAATCTAAGTTTATAGCATACACATTTTCATTTCTAAAGGCATTGAATACTAATTAATTTTTATAATTAAATACATTCCAATAATTAATTTCAAATTTAACATTAAAACCATCATAACGTAACTAGGAGATACTAAACAGATTTTATTTTAATCCATCAACAAAATGTACTTTAGAAATTGAAACTTAATTAGAGTTACCAATTTTCCCAACATCAATTATTTTTCCTTTAGCATTTTTACCAAAAGTGAAATTACCACCATCAATATTTATCAAATTCCTGAATCATAAATAATTTCATATCATGTGTCTTGGACATCCACTATCCAAGTACCATATACTCTTACATGATCTCTTTAAAAAACTTTATTACAAAAGATCAAACTAGATAAGATTTTGGTACCTAGATTTGTTAAGGTCCAGTAATATTAGTAAAAAGGGATTTGGGAACCCATAATTTCTTCACAGGTCTCTAATAAGTAGTTTGTAAAGTATTTGAAAAATAAACTTTACTTGGTCCAGAAAAAATGCAACTAGTATAAGGTTATCCAGTTTTAGAACTAGTAGAAAAATTATCTCTTCTAAACATAAAAACTGTTTTTCCATATTTGGTTACAAAATTATTTTTAGCTATATTCCTCTATCTAGGTTGGTATCCTATACCATTAGTATACCTAGGATCTAATTTTTTACCAATAATTTGTGTGAGAGTATTTTTTCATTGGTAAAATTCTCTATGTATTTTTTCAATTGCTCATTTTATAATTTGATCTCTATATTTTTGTAAGTAGTTGATCATTTTTTCTTTCTCTATAGTAAGATCAGATTTGACAGTAGAGGTGAGAGAATGTTGTTTATTCAAAATTTTATATCTATATTTTAATTCATTGCATATATCTTCAATCATTTGGCATTATTCAAACATTTCTTTATTATTCATATTTTCATAATCATATTTATCTCCAGAATAATAATAATTTTTTACATGAGACTCAAGGGTTACCAAGTGGAAATTATTTCCTTCTTGTATATTTTATCTTTATCTTCATATTTATTCTTATATTTTAACTTAAAAAAATCATCATTTACATGTCCTCTTCTCTTACATTCATAACAAACTATTTAATTTGAGTTATCACTCTTTTTACAATACTTTTTACAGTTTCCTTTATTATCATATTTACCTTTGTAGTTGGGCTTCTTGATAAACTTATTCTTTCTGTAAAACTTTTTAAACCTTCTGTATAATTGATCCATTTTCACATCATTTCCTGATGGTGAATCTTCATTACCTGTACTGTCAGAATAAGTTTGTATCCTTTCCTTTTTTATATTTTTGGAAGTCGTAGTTTTTAAAGCCACTAACTTTCTCTTTGGTTCATACTCTTATTCTTTTTTACCTTTAATTATTCCTCATATATCATCATCTTTCCTATTATCTTATTATCTGGAAACTTATTGATATCATGGGATTCTCTAATTGATACCGAGGTTCCCCTCAATCTTTCAGGTAGACATCTAAAATTTTTCATGATTTTTTCCTTAGTAGTAACTTCCTTTCCAAGAGAGATCATGGTATTTACAATTTCATTGATCCTGAGATACATGTCAGAGATAGGTTCATCAGGATTCATCTTAATGTTATCATATTTAATAGTATATGTATTAAGTCTCATTTCCATAACATTAGTGGTTTCTTCTTGTGAAACAGTTATTGTATCCCAAATTTCATGGGTTGTTTTACATGCATAAATCATATTGAATTCTTAATCTTCTAAAGAAAAATATAACGAATTCATATATTTGAAGTTATTATTATAATATACCTCATTTGGGTCATCCCAAGTATTTTTGGTAGTAGAAAGAATCTTATATTCATTAATAATGGAAGACCAAATTTCAAAGCAAATACTTTCTAAATGAATTTTCATCTTAATTTTGCACTGGTCATAATTAGTTATATTGAAAAAAGGATTTATAGTAGTATTAGCACATTCAAATCTATTTTACATAATGCTAACTAAATAATAGGTTTGTAAAGAGCTAAAAATTTATAACTAACAGAAATTTAGAGATCATTAAAACACAACTAAAATCACAGTTGAAAAGATTTAAAAAGATTTGAAAACTTTGAAACAAGAATATTAAAACCAACCCTTTAATACCAAATGTTTTCTAGATTAGGACGCTAAAGATGGTGGTGAATTGAGTTACTATAAAAAAATTATTAAAAACCTTAGTTAAAAAATCCCCAACTTTAAAATCAAAACAGTCCTGTTAATCATGGTATTAAATTTATAATAGTTTGATTGTTAAATTAATTTATCAAAATATTTATTACTTCTCAGTTATAGAAATTTTAAATATTGATATAAATTTTGAAACAAATTTACGAAACCAAAATAGTTATAAATATTTTCCATGATTAACTATCAAATTAAAACTTAGTTTTCTGAAATATGAGTGAAAAAAAGAGTAAAATAAATTTGAGATAACATGGAAGAATAATAAAATAGGTTCAGTCTAAAGATGAGACCTAATCCTCTCCACTTGTTGATCACCTAACACCGAGCCGTTTAAATTAATAAACTTTGATCCACATAATAGATCTGGGTTTACAATATCATAAAGGGATGTCCAGGTCAAGCTAGACCTCTACCACAGTTATTCATGGGAAAAAAGTTACAACCAGGTCATACAAAGACCTCTTCCATAGTTATTCATGGGAGAAATATGGTATAATATAATGGTATTATCAGGATATCTTGTATCTTGTAACTTAGCACAAGAGACAGGGTGTGTTTATACTACAGATACACACTCTACTTGAAAAGAAATAAATTTGACCACAATAGGATCATAAATAATGAGAGAAGGTTTAGAATGCTATGAATATTATACTTGAAGCTTTGGGACTACTTTAATGTAGAAAAAGTGAATCTTGAGTCTTAGTTTGGAAATATACACTAAAATAGAGTGGCGTGGAACCTCTATGTTTTGGTTTCCAGGAATGTGAGATATTCATTGAAGTTTTTACTCTCTAGAGTTTGTTTACAGTAAGGTTTATTGGAACTTTGATGCATATAAATTTCTTATTTTTTTTAGTCAGATAGTAGGTTTGTTCTTCTTGATTTTCATTTCTAGTTCTATTGATATGGTTGATCGTGTGTGTGTTTCTATTTTTTCTTGAGTGATTCCCTTTTTATATTCTGCATGTCTGACATTAGGCATGATCGAGACATGTGTTGTACCTCATACCTATGACATCCAAGTTAATGATTTCTGCAAAAATTTATACAAGTAAATTAGTAGCATTAAATAACCCAATGTGATCATTAGATAAAATGTTTGAATTTATGGAGTAAATAAATTTTGAAAAGTCTTTCGGTGAGTCCTTCTTTCGATAGGTCAAACTGTCGGTGACTCCTTCTTTAAGAAATTTAGTGCATCAGTGACTCCTACTATCGGTGAGTCATGATATAAGAAGTTCCATGCATCAGTAGGTGACTTGGGTTTTCAGTGAGACATTTTTTCTATTAGTGACTCATTTGACCAATCAGTCAGTCAGACTATCAGTGAGTCATTTTTTTCTATTGGTGGCATGTTTCTTCTATCAGTGAGTCAGGCTTTTGGTGATTTTGTCTATCGATGAGTAAAAATTATAACTGCTAGTGACACATACTTAGCCAACTTTTTCTGTCTACTTATGTTATGATATAAACATGTACAGAGTTTGTTAAACAAATAATTGAACATAGATAATCATAATTAATAATCTTTAAACTTAACTAAACATGATCTACAATAAATAAACACGATTGAATATGATTTTTTATTATTAAAACCAGAGATGGCCAATAAGACTATTTCACTCCTGAACTCTAATTAACATATTTTGGCAAACAAATGGTGAACCCAAGGTGAAAACACTTCATTGACAAAAAAATTGGGTTTTAATCTATCGGCCCATTTTGTAAAGACCTGACCCCAATTTCCCAGAGTCGGTGCCTTATTTGATTACGTTGGAATACATGCAAGGAATATGAATCTTGAAAGACCGAGTAGTTTAGTATTATTGGAAACAAGTTATATACATAATTTTATCATTACAACATGAAGGGAAACAAAAACACTATTTTATTTCACTAGAAACATCACGTCTCCTAGATTATGCTTGCAAGTCATTCATAAATTACTTCTTCATATCCTGAGAAAATGAAACATAAGAAAGGGGTGAGATCAGATGCTCAGTAAGAGTAAGCAATACAACGGAAGATAATATAAACATTAGACATGGGGAATAATTGAAAACACATGCCTTTAATAATAAATATGAACACATTATGGCAGGAAAATGAACTGAGTAAATAATTCCATAATAAAAGATAACCATGGGTCTTATACTAATCGAATAACCACATGAACTTTCAATTACTAGATTCATAATGAGGGAAGTTCATATTTCGGACATTCTAAATCATTTTTTCATGGCCTCGGACAATAAATCTAGTGATTAAGGCCTTGGCCAAAATCCATATCACATTCGGAAAGGCCTCGGTCAATTCCATGTCTATTTGTCTCATGAGACCAACTGATGCATAGAGGGGCTATAGAGGGCCCCACCCATCACATAATAAGTCCAATTAATTACTCATATGAGCAGTTATAAACATAAACAACATATACATTAATATTGAAACTATCATATGAAATGTAACTATTTTTCCCCAATCATTAAACATAAAACACTAACCATTCTGAGTAATATGGTGAATGATTTTAGGATAGATAATCCACAATAGAGTTAGTCATAAACCATTAAATCAAATATGGTAGATGACTTAATAAATGATTAAACCCAATAATACCATGGAATCAACAAGTGTGTTGAATTAGATGAAAACACTCTTATAAAATCATTAAGCAATTCTAGAGATAAATACTCTTTCATTTTAAAAAGAAGAGTTCTTTTGGAAAAATCTTTGTATAAAACCAGAAGTTAAGTAAGATAGTATCTTAATAATATAATGAGTGATTTTATAAAGATAATGGTTTCCAAAAATATATTATAGAGTGCCCTTGAAAATAGGTAATAATTTGAGAAATTCCCTTGAATTGGGCTTGTATTTTTGAAACAATTTTGAAAGTTCCTTTTAAAATGTGTAACTATCCATAAAATAAGGAAGGATTCTAGTTTGTAAACATATATATGATACTCAAACAGAATATATTAGGAGTACATAACAATACATAATAATTTCATTCAGGTATTTAGACAATGAAAGTATCCCGAATGAAAATCGAAGTTCGGGTGGAAACCTTTACCTTAACTCCAAACGTGTTCCTCTCTTGTATTTAAGCTCCTAGAATATGAAATTATACTTGTTAATAAATTATTTCAGAACCTATTATACATTTATTTATTTTACCATAATTCTGTTTAGTTCATTTATGTCTTTATTGACAAGTTATTGTATTGAATTCCGTCGTTCTGGAGTGTTCGTTTCCTTTATTTTCATATTCGGTTCACTTGTTTTTATGTAATAAAGTTCATGGGGAATGTTTATAAATCTCCCGGATTAGAATTATATATTATTAATGAACATAAATAATTGATAATGGTCATTTATATAATTTTGTTACATGGAATGAGGATGAACCATTAGATGACCACCACTTCGATTATTCAGCGGTATTTGGAAAATTATGAACTAGTTTTGTCATATAACTTAATTATATATACATATTATGATTCATGAATATTAATTAGGTTATAACACATATATTATATTCTGGTTCAATAATGAATATGATTTCATTACCAGTAATGAAGAAGAAATTGAAGAACAAAACTTCGTCGTCCACAAAGGTTATAAATCGGAACCTCACGGACGCCGATTTCGTTTATAAAATAAAAGGGAGGGAGTAAGAATATTTATGATTGTTATTACATTAAAATGGTATAAATTCATTATATAGATTTTAATGGTGTTATCATGATCATTTGGACATAGTAGGTTAGTATAGGATAACAAAAGTAGATAAATTGAAATAAAACCGAATGAGAAAGAAGGGTGATTTACCTCTTGAAAAAACCTCCTTGAGAAACTCCTTAAGGGAAGGGGTTTTAGTATTTTGGCAAGACTAAGAGCTTTCTGGTCGTGGGGAGTGACTAGGTAAGGGTAATTGGGAATAACTTTGAGGATCTTCAAGGTTTAGAGGTGTGAATAGAAGAGGTAGTGGTGGGGGTTTTATAGTAGAGGAGAGGAGTAATTTTTGAATATTTAATTCATTATTTTATTATTTCCCTCAAGACAACCAATAGTATTGTTTCATGTGACCCCTAATAGTAATAATGGAATGTGAGTTCAAACCAAGTGGTTTTACATCATCCTTGCATCACCTATGATGCAGTAAATCAAGTATTTAGCATTTATCGTATTTTATCGTATTTTACTATTCATAAAAAATTCTAGAATTTCAGAAAAATCCAAAAAATTCACCCCTACCATTTTTCGACGTGTAGAATTAAAAAGTGAAGTCCATTTTTGAAAAATAATTTTTTAAATATTATTAATTTAACTTTTAAATAAAATCATACTTAATTCAAAAATTAACAGTTCTAATTCTACAACTACTTCTTTATCATAATGAAAAATTAACCAAGATGTTATTATCTTCTAAACTTAAGAAAATAAAATAATAATAAAATTTACTATTTATTAGGGTCATATTACTATTCATATTACTATTCATAAGGGTATGTTATTATTCACTAAAAATCAAGTTTGTTCTATCGGACTCCAAATGACTTACTGAACACAACTATAGATGACCATTTTTCAAAATTCAAAACATATAAGAGAAAATGTTGTGTTTAATGGTTAGATTATAAAATTTCATTCTATATTTATTTTCAAAACCTTGGGGTGTTACATTCCCCCCTCCTTACAAAAATTTCATCCTCTAAATTTACAGAATATTACCAAAAAAGATTCGGGTATGTCTTTAACATAAGCTCCTCAGGCTCCCATATTGCTTCCTCCATCTTATGGTTCCTTCATAGAACCTTCACCAGAAGAGTCATCCAATTTCTCAATACTTGTTCTCTAGTGTCAAGAATCTTGATAGGCTCTTCACAGTAAGATAGATCGGGCTCAAGTTCCACTTCATCATAAGTGAGTACATGTGTGGGTTCTGGCATGTACTTTCTTAACATTGACACATGGAACACATTGTGAACCATGGAGAGACCTGGCGGCATTGCCAAACGGTAAGCTACGGCTTCAATTCGGTCAATAATTTCAAAAGGTCCGATGTACCTGGGACTTAACTTTCCCTTCTTATCGAATCGTATAATACCCTTCCATGGAGATACCTTTAAGAAAATGTGATCATCTTCTTGAAACTCCAAATCCTTCCTATGGTTATCTGTATAGCTCTTTTTCCTACTTTGATCTATTTTGATATGGTTCTGGATAATCTTCACATTTTCCATTGTTTCTTCAACAAGTTCTAGGCCCATGAGCTTTCTTTCACCAACATCATCCCAGAAAGTTGGTGTACAACATCACCTCCCATATAATGATTCATAGGGTGACATCTGTATACTTGAATGGAAGCTATTATTGAAAGAAAATTCTATGAGAGGTAAATATAGATCCCACATGCCTTGAAAATCAAGTGAAAAAGACCTCAACATGTCTTCCAATGTTTGAATTGCCTGTTCTGATTGTCCATCAGTTTTTGGGTGGTAGGCAGTTCCCAAATGAAGATCAGTATCTAGGGCCTTCTGAATACTTATCCAAAATCTTGATGTAAAACATGGATCACCATCAGAAACAATCGATAGGGGTACTCCATGAAGTCTCACAACTTCATTAATATATAGTTTTTATAGACGTTCAAGTGGTAGATCTTCTCTTATAGAAATAAAATGTGCTAAATTGGTAAGTCGATCAACAATGACCCATATTGCATTGTTCCTTCTAGGAGTCTTTGGTAGTCCCATAACAAAGTCCATCATGATATTATCCCATTTCCACTCAGGTATGGGAAGAGGTTGCAATACTCCTCCAGGCTGTTACCTTCCAGCTTTCACTTATTGACTAACCATACATCTTGACACAAAATCAGCAATCTCCCTCTTCATGTTGTCCCACCAAAAATGTTCCTTCAAATCTATTTACATCATAGTGCTACCAAGGTGTATAGTGAAATTGGAACTATGGGAATCATCCAACAATTCCCTTTTTAGATCAGGTATATTGGGAACACAAAGTCTCTTCCCAAATTTCAAAATTCCATCTTCATATACTAGGTCACTCAATCTCCAATCATTCACAACTTTAATCTTCTTTTGAAACTCTTCATCATCAGCCTAAGAACTTTTTATCCTTTTTAGTAAATATGGTTTGGAAAATATTTGAAAAATAATTGATGTTTCACCTTCCATGGTTATTACCATATCTATCTTTACTAGATCCATGAAAATAGGATCCCTTTCAACTCTCATCTTGTTCAAAACTCCATGATCCTTTCTGCTCAAATCATCTTCCACCTTATTTGCCTTCCCTGGGTGGTAGTGTATCGTGTAATCATAATACTTGAGTAGTTTAATCCATCTCCTTTGCCTCATGTTGAGTTATTTTTGTGATAAAATATAATTCAAACTCTTGTGATCAGTATAAATCTCACATTTCTCACCATAGAGTTAATGTCTCCATATCTTCAAAGCAAAGATTACAGCAGCTAACTCAAGATCATGAGTATGATAGTTTTTCTCATGAATTTTTAGCTGTCGTGATGCATAAGCAGTAACCATATCATTTTCCATAAGGACACAACCAAGTCATTTCTTTGAAGCATCACTATAAATAACAAACTCGTCATTCCCCGATGGTAGAGTCAATATAGGATCATTGACTAATATTATCTTTAGTTTTTCGAAACATTATTCACAATATTTTGTCTAAACAAATTTAACCCCTTTACATGTGAGCTTCGTTAGCGGGTTAGCCAGTTGGAAAAAATTCTATATGAAACACCGATAATAACCTACTAAGCCAACAAAATGGTGTACCTCAGTTATGTTTGTTGGTGTGGGACAATCTTGGATTGCCTTTTTCTTTATAGGATTAACTAGGATTCCATCATTAGAGACAATATTGCCAAGAAAAGAAATCTCTTGAATCCATAATTCACACTTGCTAAACTTCCCAAATAATTCATGTCTTCTAAGAGTCTTCAGGATAATGCCAAGTGATTTTCATGATCTTTTCAGCTTTTAGAGTATACCAAGATATCATCAATAAATTCCACTACAAAATCATCGAGATATTCTTTGAAAACTCGGTTCATTAGATCCGTGAAGACATAGGGTGCATTAGTCAATCCAAAAGGCATTACTGTAAACTCGTAATGCCCGTACCTGGTCTGAAACGTTGTTTTCAGAATGTCTTCCTTCTTCACACTCAACTGATGATATACAGATCTAAGGTAAATCTTTGAAAAGTATTGATCTCTATGCAGTTGGTCAAATAAATCAGCAATGCAAGGAAGGGGATACTTGTTCTTTATTGTTATAGAATTGATCTCCCTGTAGTCGATACATAACCTCATAGATCCATCTTTCTTCTTAACAAAAAGGATAGGGGCTCCCCATGGAGAAACACTTGGGTGGATAAATCCCTTATTACTCAATTTTTCTAGTTGTTTCTTTAGTTCCACTAATTCCACAGTGGCCATTATATAAGGGGTCTTCGATATGGGACTTGAACTAGGAATTAAACAAATGGAAAACTCAATTTCTTGTTCTGGAGGATGTCCAGGTAAATCTTCTGGAAACACATCAACATATTATCTCACAATATGTACATCCTCTATTTGAACATTCCTTTCCTCACCCACAGTTATTTCATTCTCTTCCTCCCCAATAATTTAATTTAGTTGAGCTACTGGGGGTGGATCTATATAAGAATCAGGTGGTGAAAATTCTGCTCTAATGATAAGGTGTTCTTTTTCATTGTTATCAAAAATCGTAACGTACTTATCATTGCAATAAATTTTTGCATCATGGTCCGAAATCCGATCCATACCGAGGATTATATCAAATTCAATCATGGGTGTGACGATGAGATCAGCAGATAAAGAACATTTATATGCCCAAATGGGAACTGATTGACAGAACTTTGTAGCAATGATACTTCCCTTAAGAGTTTTGACTAAAAACTCCCTTGTTAAATCAAATTGTAAATATCTAATTTTCTTAGAAAACTGGGAAGATATGAAACAATGTGATGATATAGAATCAAATAAAGCATTGGATAAACTTGAGGAAACAATTAAAGTACATGCCACCATGTCATTAAGATCTTCAACCTCTGCAGTTGTGATTTCATAAGCTGGTCCTTGATCCCTTGGCCTTTTCTGTTGCATATTTCCTTGACGTTTTGGACAATCATTAGCATAGTGTCCCATATCCTGACAACTATAGCATTGAAAATCATTGGATTCCTTCTTCCCTTTGTAATCACCAGCAAGATGGCCTTTCTAAACACATTTGTAGCATGCTCCTTTTCCTTTTCAGCATGCACCTAGGTGTTTCCTTCCAAAATTGTCACATGGTGGAAATTCAACTCTTCCCTTCTTCCCTGTTTCTGTATTTCCTTTCCTAGGGTTTTCAGAATCCCTCTTTTTTTCTTTCTTTCCCTTAAATTCATAATACTTAGAGAATTATTTTTCTATCTTGATGGCACATGAAACTATATCCTCATATGATGAAAAACTTTGGGAGACCAGTTCTCGCTGGAGGAATGGATTTAGGCCATCAAATAATCAATCAATTTTATTCGTTGGATTTCGTATGTAGTCTACAACATGTATTTATAATCTTGTGAAGTTATCTTTGTACCTTGCAACATTATAATCTTCCTTCTATCTCAGATTCAAGAATTATCTCTCCATATTGGCTCGCTGCTCACGAGGGAAATAGTTTCCTAAGAATATTTCCTTAAACTCCCTCCATTCCATCTCTCCTATCTCTTCCTCCTCCTTTATGTTTTGGATTAATGACCACCATTGATCTGAATCTCCTGATAGATGATATATTTCCATGACAACCTTCTCTCTTTCATTACATCCCAAAGCGAGAAATATCTTCTCAAGGTAACATATCCAATTCTCTACTACAAATGGGTTTGTAGTCCCTTTGAATGATGGAGGTTGTTGTCGCATAAAGCAATCTAGAAATGATCCTCCACATGGTGGATCCAGATGTTATATATGGGTAAGGTTATTATTCATAACCTGAGTAAGTTTTCCCAGTATAGTTATGAGTTTCTCAGCACTAGTCACAGTACCAGAGCCAACATCATTGTCTTGCATCGAAGGAAAATACCTACAGGGGACACCTGCATTCATGCAATTTCTGTTCCGTCCACTAGGTGCCATATCTAGATAATGGCATACACTATATTAGGTTATGAATCATAATGTATAATCTTAACTTAAAAATACTCAGAAAAGGTGAGATCCTACTCATGGCTAATCCCATATTCACAAAAATTATTTCTTTGAGGAATATTTACATTAAACTGCTTCATAATGGATTGTAAAGAAAATGTGAATTATCCTAAGCATATCCCCCAGGATTATCGTAACCAAGAGTGAAACAAGGTCCGTTTTCATGCACCAGTTCCCGTTTGAGTCTAGCTCAAAGTGGTGTTTTCGGGTTTTACCCCTAGATACATCTGTACCAGAGCCTCCTCTACCTACTCATATTCAGACAGGGATGTATTGCTTGAAAGATCCACATAATATATTCCTTACCAAAATATCAGGTCTTTATTGTATGTATATCCTCAAAGACTAACTTAGGGACTCTTCCCTAATTCTATGTTTTATAAATATAGTTTCTAAGTATTCTACTAAACTTCCTCTGATACCAACTATAAGGACCTGACCCCAGTTACCTAGAGTCGGTGCCTTATTTGATTACGTTGGCATGCATGCAAGGAATACGAATCTCAAAAGATCGAGTAGTTTAGTATTATTGGAAACAAGTTACATACATAAGTTTATCATTACAACATGAAGGGAAACAAAAACACTATTTTATTCCACTAGAAACATCACGTCTCCTAGATTATGCTTGCAAGTAATTCATAAATTACTTATTCATATCCTGAGAAAATAAAACATAAGAAAGGGGTGAGCTCAAATGATCAGTAAGAGTAAGCAATACAACAGAATATAATATAAACATTAGAAATGGTGAATAATTGAAAACACATGCCTTTAATAATAAATATGAACACATTATGGCAGGAAAATGAACTAAGTAAATAATTCCATAATAAAACATAACCATGGTTATTATACTAGTCGAATAACCACATGAACTTTCAATTACTAGATTCATAATGAGGTAAGTTAATATGTCGGACATTCTGAATCATTTTTTCATGTCCTCGGCCAAGACATCTAGAGATTAAGTCCTCGGCCAAAATCCATATCACATTGGGAAAGGCCTCGGCCAATTCCACGTCTATTTGTCTCCTGAGACCTACCGATGCATCAAGGGGATATAGCGGCCCCCAACCATCACATAATAAGTCCAATTAATTCTTAATATAATCGGGTATAAACATAAATAACATATACATTCATATTTAAACTATCATATGAAATGTAACTATTTTCCCCCAATCATTAAACATAAAACACTAACCATTCTGAGTAATATGGTGAATGGTTTTAGGATAGATCATCCACAATAGAGTTAGTCATAAACCATTAAATCAAATATGGTAGATGACTTCATAAATTATTAAACACAATAATACCATGGAATCAACAAGAGTGTTGAATTATATGAAAACACTCTTATAAAATCATTAAGCAATTCTGGAGATAAATACTCTTTGGTTTTAAAAAGAAGAGTTATTTTGGAAATATCTTTGTATACAACCAGAAGTTAAGTAAGATAGTATATTCATAATAAAATGAGTTATTTTATAAATATAATGGTTTCCAAAAACATATTATAGAGTGCCCTTGAAAATAGGTAAGAATTTGAGAAATTCCCTTGAACCGGGCTTGTATTTTTTAAACAATTTTGAAAGTTCCCTTTAAAACGTGTAACTATCCATAAAATAAGGAATGATTATGGTTTGTAAACAAATATATGATACTAAAACATAATATATGAGGATTAAATAACAATACATAAGAATTTAATTGAGTTATTTAGACAATGAAAGTATCCCTAATGAAAATTGAAGTTCGGGTGGAAAACCCTTACCTTAACTCCAAACGTGTTCCTCTCTTGTACTTAAGCTCCTATAATAAGAAATTATACTTGTCAATAAATTATTTCAGAACCTATTATACATGTATTTAGTTTACTATAATTATGGTTAGTTCATTTATGTCTTTATTGACAAGTTATTGAATTGAATTCCGTCATTCTGGAGTGTTCGTCTCCTTTATTTTCATATTCGGTTCACTTGTTTTTATGTAATGAAGTTCATGTGGAATGGTTATAAATCTCTAGTATTGGAATTATATATTATTAATGAACATAAATAATTGATAATGGTCATTTCTATCATTGGTTACATTGAATGAGGATGAACCATTAGATGACCACCACTTCGATTATTCAGCGGTATTTGGAAAATTATGAACTAGTTTTGTCATATAACTTAATTATATGTACATATTCTGGTTCCTGAATATTAATTAGGTTATGACACATATATTATAGTCTGGTCCAACCATGAATATGGTTTCATGACCAGTAATGAATAAGAAATTGAAGAACGAAACTTCGTCATCCACGAAGGTTATAAATCAGAACCTCATGGACGTCGATTTTGTTTATAAAATAAAAGGGAGGGAGTAAGAATATTTATGATGGTTGTTCCATTAACATGATATAAATCCATTATATATATGTTATGGGAGTTATCATGATCATTTGGACAGAGGAGGTGAGGAGAGGATAACAAAAGTAGATAAATTGAAATAAAACCAAATGAGAAAGAAGGGTGCTTTACCTCTTGAAATAACCTCCTTGAGAAACTCCTTAAGGGAAGGGGTTTTGGTTTTTTGGAAAGACTAATAGATTCCTAGTCGTGGTTAGTGACTAGGGAAGGTTAATTGTGCAAAACTTTGAGAAGCTTCAATGCTTAGATGTGTGAAGAGAAGAGGTAGTGGGGGGGGGGGGTTATAGTGGAGGAGAGGAGTAATTTTTGTATATTTAATTCATTATTTTACTATTTCCCTCAATACAACCAATAGTATTGTTTCATGTGACCCCTAATAGTAATAATGGCATGTTAGTTTGAACCAAGTGGGCTTAAATCATCCTTGCATCACCTATGATGCAGTAAATCAAGTATTTATCATTTATAGTATTTTATCGTATTTTACTATTCATTAAAAATTCTAGAATTTCAAAAAAAATCCCAAAAATTCAACCCTACCATTTTTCGATGTGTATAATTCAAAAGTGAAGTCCATTTTTTAAAAATAATTTTCTAAATATTATTAATTTAACTTTTAAATAAAATCATACTTAATTCAAAAATTAACAGTTCTAATTCTACAACTACTTATTTATCATAATGAAAAATTAACCAATATGTTATTATATTCTAGCCTAAAGAAAATAAAATAATAATAAAATTTACTATTCATTAGGGTCATATTACTATTCATATTACTATTCATAAGGGTATGTTACTATTCACTAAAAATAAAGTTTGTTCTATCAGACTCCAAATGACTTACTGAATACAACTCTAGATGACCGTTTTTTGAAATTCAAATCATAGAAGAGACAAATTTGTGTTTAATGATTACATTATAAAATTTAATTCTATATTTATTTTTAAAACCATGTGGTGTTACACATTTTGTTCACGTTTTTTGGTGAAACCTTATCCTACTTAGAAGCCTAATTACTTGTTGTTCTAGATGAACCCTGTACTTATCTTTCACTCTTATTAAGATAATTTTTTATTAAGACTTTTTACAATGTGGTTTCTAAAAAAAAATTCTCAAATTTCTATCCATTTATTACATAGATAAATTTCAAATTTTGATCATATAATTTATTAAAGGGGGGAGGATGTAACACCCTAAGTTTTTAAAAGAATAAAATTATGTTTGATAGCATAAAAGACGTGAAACACTAAACTTAGATGAAAATTTAACTATCTGAGACAATATAATATACTTTATTTTAAATAAATTTAATCTCTTCAATAGCTTATGGTTACCGCAACCCTATGGTTTTTATGCTCGATGGCATATTCCACACGCAACCCCTAGCTTAAATGACCCATGATATATATAACTATTATAACCCACCCATTAAATTGATGGGTATGAATGGTATTAACTAATTTATGAAATATATTAATATATATATTTCCAACTCAATATAAATTTTTGATAAATATTTAATAATTAATTAAATAATTTTTTAAATTGATTTTATTCTTCAAAAATTTGTTTTCTTCAAAAATGATTTTATATTAATTTTCATTAAAAAATATTATAATCAATTTATGAAACATTTAGAAAATGTATTTATAAAATTAAATTCAGTTTTTGGATTAGAATATCAAAAATTACCTTGGGTGAAATTTTTGTACTTTTTAGAAAATATTTATTTTTCAGTTGAAAATGAAAAATAAGGATTTTTTTAAAAAATATCATTTCTTTTCAATAAATTAATTACTATAAATAATCCCATTATGTTTTAAAGTAAAATAATTATTTTTTAAGTTCTATTTAATCTAATTAACTTCTTTTTTAATAAACTTTATATTGGTATTTAGTATAATCTTGTTCTTGGGTTCAAAAATGGGTTTTTCTAAAAACTGTTTTAAAATGCATAATGTTTCTCAATTTTAATTAATTAAAATAATACCCAAGGATAATGTTTTACATTAAATTTATAGATTATATATAATTAAATATTAATTTATTTTCATATAATCTTTATCATTTTTCCAATAGTTAATATAGAATCATCTTTTTCTCAAAAATGCTCTTCTTCAAAAAAACTGCTTTTCTCACCTCGTTTGTGGGATTAATATTAAATTAAATTTTCTATAGTTATATGAATTGAATTTAAAGAAATATATTATATATTTTTAATAAGAATAATTTATAAAATATAATATTTCTAAATGAAATTTTTACCATAATTATTAGTGAAAACAATTACAATTAATCATGACAATTAAGGTAAAAATGATTTTTCCAAGGAATTTAAATTTAAACTTAAGGGAAAATGACATATAAACTCTTCCAAAACCCATTTTATGGACATATTTTGACCTTATAACTTATAATATCAATAATTGACCATTATTGGGGCCTATGGAAATTAGAAAAATGTGGGTGGAATTCACTCTTTCAAAATATTACAAGTGTGTCACTCACCCCACTTATAAAAGGCCACCCCTTTTCTTCCCTTCTTCTCACATTCAAACCTATTGGGTTCAAAAAATACATACCCAAATAACTTCCCAAATTCAATCCCATGATCCTAGAACAATTATTTTGTTCATAAAACCAACCTATAAAGTCCTTTATTTGAAACCGAAGGAGGATACCCAAACAAGAGGTAGCGTTCTTCAATGAAAATTTTTATTTTATTTATATCTACACCTCCTTAAATTATTATTAAAACATGATAATATAATAAAATAAGTATATTACATATAATAGTATGTTTTTATAATAAATCAATGACCTATAAAAATCTCTACTTCCATCAAATGGGTTATGAAATCATTGTTTGTGTGTACGGCAGACCACAGTCTTGCGAACTGATGTCATTTGTTTTTCCATTATCACCTATCACGGTTGGGTATGATGATAGATATAACTTATATATAAGATATTAATAACATTATTATACCTATTTATTCATTATATCATATATAGATTTTTAATTTCCATCCTTTAGGGGATACGATAATGTTTTTCGTGTGTACGGCGGACTACCGCCTCGTGAAGCGATGTGATTCATTTTTCACAAATGCGTTAAATGGAAGGTAAAAAGGGAAAAGATAATTAATATATATGGAATAAATGAAAAAATTGTTATATTAATGACATATTTATAATTCTATAAATATAATATGTCACTTTATTTATTATCTTTTTACTCAATAAAAAAGTGATAATTTCGTTCGTGTATGTGTGGACTACCGCCTTCCTGAAGCGATATGACTCTCTTTTCTTCACCACACCATAAGAAAGATATATTTAATTTTATATAATTAAATAAAATAGTATTTATGATAAAATTATAATTATTTAAATATAAAATATTACTTATTTTCTTTCTATAATGATCATTGAAAAAATATAAACGTTACTTATGCGTATGTACGGCCTACCGTCTCCATGATCGTAACATTAGTTCATTTTTCAAAACTATATTTCATGATTGGTTTTAAAGGAATAATTTATGTATAAATATTATAATTATGTAACAATTATTATTATGGATATTATGGAACTATATAATATGTAAAATAACCATAACATTCAAAACAAATCAAGAAAAATAAAACAAGGCAATTAACTCCTGAAACAGTGAAAATAATGAAATATTATTATGGATGGGTGTTAAGATGATATTAAAGGATAATATATGATATTATAAATATTAATATTGTTATTTAATAAGTTAATAACATGTTTAAGACCACTGTATATGATTTTAATTCATGATCATCCAAAAGGAAGCCTGAGGTAAGGGTTTTCTTGTCCCACTTTTGTTTCTGTGAGATATATGTTATATTCGCTAGTTATTTTTGTTATGTGGTGTATATACTACCCATGAATATATTTTATGTTTATTATACTTATATTTAAGGGTATTTACAAATATTTTTTATGATCACTCTTCCATGAGGTTTACAGTCTCAAAGTTTCCAAAGCTGTAATGGATTTTTGACTCAATTCTCATCCCTTGAGATGTACACTATGTTATACACCTATCTTATTTTATGAAGTGTATATACTTCCCATTTTAAATTTTATATGATTAATATACTTATTTTAATGATATTATAATTTTAATGCAATGTTATTCGTTCATTGGTATTACTATTCAATGTTAAAAAACTGGTAAGAGTCATTTGTTACAATCTCATCGTTTATTTGAATTGTTTATGATTACTCTTACAATTATGAGATATTATAATAAATATATCAATAAACTCATGAATATTTTTCTAATATTTTTATTTGTGATATATACAAGTAATATTACAATTTTTTCACTCTTGGATACATAAAATTGTTGACAAAATGTTTTTCAGAAGATCTAACTTTATTTCTATCTTCGATTGTAAATCTGTTTTCTTCTAAACAATTTTTCTTAAAATTTTATCAAAAATTATTTTAAAATTTTAAAATTTATTTACTAAATAATTTTTTACCAATTTTTTCTTTTAAAAAAATTCTAATAAATATTCTTTTCATTTTCCAAAAAAGGCACTTTTCTATCCTTTTTACCATGAAAAAGGAATATTCTTTATAGTATGTACAGAATTACCTGCTGACATGACCATAATTTATTTGAATATTGCTTCATAAGTTTAAAATTTTATTTTTAAAGAAAATTTTTTATTAATATTATGGACATTATTGGTTATTAATAATTATTTTCAAAGAAAATTATTTTCAAAATGTTTTAGGTTTTAAAATTTTATTTTCAAAATAACAAGGATATTTACCTCAGGAATGTTTCTAATTATATTTTAATGGTATTTCCATTCATAAATTTCAATAAACCTTTTAATTATTTATCCTCCACTAGAGATATTTTGTATTTATTCCATCCCCATTCTTTCTCTTTAAGGAATAATATTGTTTTAAAGATATTGTTATGTATATCATTTCTCTTCCACAGGCTAATCATGTTTCAAGCATTTTGTCATGGAACCCATTTACTTTCCACGGGTTAACTAAGTTATTAATAGAATAATAATTTTTAATTATTTTTATGATGATATGTAATCTCTTTTTACTTTATTCATGTTGGGGTTCTCAGAAATTAATTATATGATGGGGAAAACTAGATAGTGTGATGTGATCTCATTATAACTTATATGATAGGATAGCCCAGATAGTGTCAAGTATGCCCATTATAGCTTATATTATTGGGTGTACTAGATTTTTTTGGGTGGTACCATTACATCTTATACAATGGGGAATTCCATATAGCACCAGGTGGGACCGTTATAGAATATAAAATGGGTGCAACCAAATATCACTCAAATGCATTAGATAATGATTATATTCTCCAGAGAATTATATTAGAAGTTGGTCATATAGTTATTCTAGTTATAATGGTTTTTTAATGGTTCTGTATGTGTTCTATGATGATGATGGTCAAAGATTCCAACATGTTTTATTCATCCTTACCATAGGTTTATAATGTTTCCTTTGATCAAGATTGATATCACATGGCTCATGGTTATTGATTCTTATGACTCTTTACTTTTCTAAAACCTTATTACATGTTTCATTATTGATGATTCAGGTTATAAACAATTAGGTTGAATGAATTATATTTAGAAATGATTTCATATGGATGATGAATATGACTTTATGTGAAATACAAAAAGCTGGGATAATTAGTAGAAATGCTCATTTGACGACATGGGTATTGTTTATGTAGAAGTTTTTCCTAGATATTTAAAACTCTAAACCTAAAATATACAAGATAATTCAAGTGATATGATTTTTACTAATGATTTTTTAAGGTTTTTATGGATAAAAATTTGGTCACAATAATCGGCATCAAACTCGAAATGTAAATTTTATGATTTCAACACTAGATCTCAGAATGATATTTTTGATATGTTCTAGGATTTTTTACTATTTATTATAGGGAAAATATATTTTTGACCACTTGAATGAACTTTTAGTGCCTTTATTAAATCCATGGACATTGTAGATAAAATAAATTCTATAAAATTCAGCCAATAAAGATAAATAAATCATTAAATGATTGTGACACAAATTATTCATCATGCTTTATAAGTTATCATGAGATAAAGAGACTATATTACATAGTAAGTGGTCATATGAGGTTTTATATCCTTATCAATTTAAGGTCCATGATTTTTTTCTATATACTACCTTTGTTCTAGGAATATGACTCACTACTATCAAGATATGGTCCTAGAGGATCACACATAAAATGTATTCATAAGTTTCACCAACTCGTATGAATTAATGTTTGGGATGATGTGGTGCCCACATATGTGGGTCAATGGATTTATTGGTGTGAAATATACTAATTGAATAAATAAATAAATTCAATTATATGTTATTCAAGTTTATAATAATAATAATTGAATTTATTTCTCAAGTTATTCACAATTTATTTAAGTATAAAAAATGAATATGAGAAATTAGTTTTCAAATGAATATTATTTATTCAATATTAATTGTAATATTTCCATATAAACTAGCTAAGATGATGCCTTTAATTTTATCATGAGACATTTTAGTGTGTTACATGTTGATGATGAAGTATTCATGGCAGTAATGAAAAGTTAAATAGGGTATTGGTGGTGGTTTGGGTCTTTTTTCTAGGTTAACTTTCATAGAACCAAAAAAAAATTATAAAATTACTAACCTATAAATAAAATAATACTTCATCCCAAAATAAATACATGGGAATACTTTCATGAATTTTTAGTTCTCCCATCTACTCTCATAATATCTAGAGCATAAACCTAAAGAAAGAATACGATATGATCGATTTCATCTGAATAATAAATCACTCATTCTTCATGAAGATGAATAGATATTTTAAAGCTCTTAATTATATTGTTCTTGCACACAAAGACTACAAATAGACATAATAGGATATGTGGATCAAATTTGGGTGGTATATATGGTGCCTTATTTAGATCCTTTTATCTATGGTGGTCCAAAGATGAGCAGACTACATTAGAATTGTGATGTTCCACCAAGGGATCATTTTGATTTTATGTTGATATATAAAATTATTTAAATTGGATCCTAATGATTAATTAGGTAACACCCTACAAAATTTGGCATCTTTATGCTAATTAGGTTAAAAAGTATTTAAATTACCAATTTCCATGCTTCCATCACATTTCCAGTTCCTGTAGTTCTCAACCAAAAATTGTTTCATAGAGATGTTTGGGCTACCAAAGGGCTTGTACATACCTATATGACAATTTTTATTATGATGCGGAATGAAAATATATTATGGTACACATTATCATACAGCCCCCCTCCCTAGGGGCAGGATACACCATAAAAAACTACAATAATGGGGAGAATAATATCGTAGAGATGTTCCTAAACCATTGACATATACAAAAAAACAAATATATTGTTATCATATCATACATACGCTACCACTTATATGATTTCATCATCTCAAGTTTATATTTACAATTTTGGGGATAAAAAAGAGTGATATCCTTATATTCTAACATAGTACCCTCAGTAATCGATTAGACCACTAGTAGATAACACATTCAATGTTTCAATTTAGTTATCATCATCGTCTATGGGGGATCCTAGTTGAACTAATTCAAGTTTACATATATATATAAAACCTATTCTAGTGAGGAATTTTTTAAATGGTATGAGGAGCTAGAAAAAAGCATAACAAGATATAGCAATTATCAAAGGTAGATCAGGTGCATGTAGAAGATCCACCTACCTTAGATATTATGTCACTGCATAGTATATGAAAAAATAGATATGGGTATAAAATACATACACCTAGATGTGTGACAAATGCTCCCCATAGATAACAAAGCTAATATTATTTATTCCCTTAAAAATTACTGATATAAATATTTTAGTTATATAGTTTTTTAAAATATGAATTATATTATACTTTTTTTCTCTTAGAAAATTTGAAAAAATAACTAAAATCATAAGTCATTAACATATTTTTTATTATTAAATAATAAATTAATATGTCATTTTATATACCCTTTAATTTCCAACTATACTCGATTTATTTACTTATCAATTATAAAATTTTTATAATTTATAATTAATAAATACTTGTGTCCAAAATATGATATTTTTTTAAGAAAACTTGACTTATAATAATTGTGGAACTAAAATCATGAAAAAAATTAATTTTTTTATATTTAGTGATTAAGAATCAAGTATTATTAAAAATTTAAATATATTTGATTCAGTGACTACATATATGTATATATACTTTTATATAAATACACATTATATGTAATATTAAGATGTTCATTTTAAACAATACATTTGTAAACTTTTTATAGTTTTAAATTTATATCATATATATTTGAATAGGTTAACAAATACATACATATATATATATTAATATTAACTAAACAATTACTTATAAAAACATTTTTTATTCAAGTAAAAAAGTGTAAAACTAGTTCTCTTTTTTTGATGAATTATATGAAAATAGAGAAATGGTTTTATGTTTCTAACCTACCTCAATTGAGAAAAAAACACTAAAATTAATTTTACTACAGATTCAAAAAAATATCATATCATAAATTTAGTCACCCTACCTGAAATCTAATTCACACAATTATCATAAAATAAAACCCATACCCATAAAATTGTATAGTACAATATAACATTTTAATGGAGGAAAAATGAAATATGTTAAGTAAAACCTACAAACATATTCAATATAGTAATATAAATAAACACAAGAGAAAATAATAGTTGATACATAAAACAACAAAATTTGTTTTCTAAATAGTGACCTATTACATTTCTAGTAAACAGTTGAACATAATAAATTACTTTTGGTTAGTATATTCATGTTTTTGTTTCCTATTTCATTGATGTTCAATGAATTTCATTATAAGACCCTCTTAAGTTGAACTATCTATGATGAATTTAGTGTTGACTTCCTTACCTGTATCAAATCTTTCTTTATTGAAATCATGTTCTAAATATCTCTGTATATAATATTTTATGTAAAACTTTAAACAAAGTTGACAGACTAAAATGATATAAAGTTGAAATTTTTTGAAATTATTAATTAATATCCATCAATTAGTTTCAAAATTTAATTTCATATTTCAGTTTAAAGAAATGAAATTCAATATAAAATGTATCCACATACAAAAAATAAACTGAATTATACATAATAATTTATGTAAAATATGTATCAATGTAGGGGTATATGCACATAACAATAAAAAAATTATATTATAAAAATAGAATCCAATCTACAAAATATATAGAATAAATTATACATAGTATAAAAGGAGAAAATTTTGAGTATACTACTATTTGATACCAAAATATGCTTTCAAACCAAAAAGAATCAATATCTTAGATATGAAATAATATTTTATGTTGGTTTTGAAAAAAAATACAAACAATAAATGCATCCCCCACCCATGTATTGATGTTTTCAATTATTTACAATTTAGATACATAAAATATGAATTCTTTTATAAAGAAATATGGTATTATATAGATTTAATTGTAATTATTACAAATTCATTCACATGAAAAATGCAAATTGTTTAATGTAAATACATCTGAATTGATTTTTTGGGAGAATGAAACCCCAAAAATACAAAGGAAGGATTCTTACTGATAAAATATTAATTATCACCTCTATTGTAATTGAGTATTTTATATTTTAAATTCATTTATATTAAATTTTTTCAGTTTAATATGTGTTTGGATGAGACTATAGGGAGAGTGGAATTGTTAAAACTAAGATATCAATTAGATGAGTCAAATCATCACATGTCCCTAGGAATCACACCATTATGTTTTGGCTAACAATAGTGGTCATTTTATAATCTGATTATTAGTAGTTATATATATTTTTTAGTATTTGGAAACCAAAACATTAAAGTTGTTTCATGAAGCATGGGAGACCTAGAGAATTTTTTTCCTCAAATTTCCTTCACTATGTGGTCTATAATGATCACTTGATAGACAATTGTGGTAGTAGTGTAGCTTTAGATTTTTTAACTTTTTTGTGGGAATCATTGGATCTATTTTTTTTAGTTTTATTGGATAATTTCATAAATGGGATAGTTTTATGATCTTGTTTTTCTACCTAAACTAACTCAATGATGATTGAATTTCTTTTTATGAAATATGATAAAATAAATATCCTTTATTTATTTATATAAAGTAATGATGTTTTTTTATGTTTTCATTCAAAAAAATGTAAGGGTTAAACTCTTATGAATATTTTGGATGTAAAATTAATTTTTTAAAATAATTTAAATAGGTTGTTAAAAAAAGTTTAAATCAACTATACTACAATGAAAAAAAGCACTTATACAAACAAAAACATATAGTGAATGGAATATATGTAAATTTATTTTCAATATAGAAGTGAAACATATATGAAATTAAATATTTCGTATTATTGGGTATGAAGATGACATTGGTGTAGTAAATGATATAGTTTTCTAAGAGGTTGCATCATAAGTCATAGCCTGTAAGGAAATAAAATTTAAATAATTCAGACTAAAAAATAATTGTACATTTTATGTGAAATGGGTATTAATGACTTACTCTGATTTCATTTTTAGTTTTCAAAAAATCTTTGATTTGTTTGAAATTATTTTTAATGAAGACTACTTAGAAAGAATTTAGTTCTGATGGTCATTGTCTGTTTCATATATTAAATTATGAAACTTCAACATTGACAAGAAAAAAATTATATTTGAATATGTGCAGGTCAATAGGAAATCTAAAATCATAATTATCTAATATTTTAATGAATTTATTTCATATAAATTTGTACCTCTATTAGAAAACAATATAATAATATTATTCAATAACCCGAATTAGTACATCTATTTGATATAAATCAATTTTTTATATAAATTATATAGCCTATTTTATGAAGTGGGTGATTAGGATAGATCCATTATTATCTATGATTAGTATATGGAGTTAGTATCTAAGTGAATATTGTTTTATAGATATGACAAGTTTAAATTTATATCAAAGATTCCGTAAATTTATATATTTGTAATGCACCATTCAATGTCAAAACATAGTATGTAAGATAGAAATGTAACTTGTTAAATATTTGTATAACCAAATGTTTTAAAGTTATTAATGTTATATTCAATATATTGGGTATAAATTTTTATGAAAATATTTAAAAGTGAATGATAGTTATAAATTATACAATGTTAATTAGAACATATTGTTAAAATTGAATATAATCTTGGGAATATAGGAAACCTACCTTGGAATAGTCAATAGATGTGATGTATTACAGTTTTTAACACCTGACAAATGAGCATTAGAAAATCTACAGGGGAAGAAATACCTGAATTACGGGTATTATTTTCTCTGCAAATCAAAGGGAGAATAAGGCAGCCCAAACTCACAGATCGAGTAAATATCTAAAGGAAACATGATCTCATGACCTTTGGAAGTTCATGTGAATGGGACATGCACAGCGTATGACCGAATTTGGATCATGTGGATCCCTATTGGACAATTCAATTGTTATTATAAAGGTTTGCAAGACATTTTCTGTTCATATGGAGGTTTCCAAGTGAACTCATCCATGTCATATGACTTCTCAATCAGTAGAAACCTCATAAACCATCCAAAAATACTTGTAAAATAAAAAGAAAAATATCAAAAATATGGAGGACTTATACAGTTGTAGATATTTGTGTGACTCACCCATGTGGTTCTCAAGACACTTTTGAAGCCATGGAAACATGTCTACCTTGTCTTTAAATAACTCACTATAATGTCTCCTTCATCATGAAAAGGGTTTTGGACATGTCCAGTTAATTCAGCACTACCCCTTTGTCTCTAAGGGTTGTCAGTAAAAATGCTAGCACATCACCATAAAACCCTTTATTGGTCATATGATTTATCATGGATGGGGAGGGTTATTGTTTTCAAAAAAATATATTATAAATTCACAAGACCCCCAGCCTTGGTGAAAAAAAATTGTTGAAATAAAAGGGGAGATAAAGGGATCTTCTTGTGAGGTGGAGATATGCTGATTTTAAGTGAACAGGGTTATATGCCCCAAGTGGTCATCATTGATAGACATGATACCCCCCTTGACAATCAGGTGTGATCTTGTGAGACCCCTTGGCATGTCATCTTGATCACATGAAGCCCCATGAAAAATACAGATTTGTCTCACGGAAGACCTCAGAAAAATCATCTTAGATAATGTGAGATCCTTTCAACAGGAATCCTAATCTCATGAAGGCCATTGGACATGTCAGTTTAACCTTATGTAATTACCATGACATGGCTGCATGGTTGGAGAAAATCCATTTGATTATACAAAGTCCAATAAATGGGCCACTAATGGGATGGACTCATGATCACTAAAAATCATGTGACACCCCCTGGATGACCCATAACAGGATATCGTGAAGCTCATAACACTAAATACCTCCACTGACTCTATACCAGATCTATGAGATAAACACCACACAATTTAGATTATAACCAAGGTTATAGGCCTATAAATCCTCCCACTCATCATAAAAAATCCATCAATTCATCTAACATAGGAGATCAGGAGAGGACTTATCATAGAGGCCAATATTCTAATTGCATTTTTTTTTCCTAGGTAGATTTGGGGAACAACCTAAGGATCACAAGGCATGCATAGGCACCTCATATTATCACCTGAGATCACACAAATTAATTGTAGTGTGAGTTGGGTTATGTGAAGGAGGCCATGCATATCTTCTGAATCATGAGAAACATAAAAAAACCAACATTGGAAAAATCTAAGACACATATTAAATAAAAAGGTGGAATAATGACTAAAATATGGGATACTCATGTGAAGATAGATTTTTTTATCTTCATTCACTTTACATGACTCATCCAGATCATGATATAGTGCTATAACATGTCTCCCAAGTCATGTGACATCCCCTTGACATACCATTTGGATCATTAGATTTATTCTGGATATATCATGTAGGTCAAACAATGCCCCCTAGGTATACCACCCAAGTCTTATGAATCCCTTCAGGCTCACCATCCTAATCTTGAAGTGTCCTCAAACATGTCTCCCAAATCATGCGGTGACACCATTGTATGGTATCTAGGTCTTGTGAAGTCTTATGGGATTAGTAACCAGATCTCACGGCAACCTCCAAGCAGGACAGTCAAGTTTCGTGATGACACTAAAACAAGTCATCCATATCATGAAACGTCATCCAAACATGTCATCCTTGATCATGTGATGTACTCCAGACAAGCTAGCCTATATCTGATGATTCCTCCAGATATGTCATTCAGATCATGTGATGCCTTCTAGGAATGTCAGTTGAGATCTTGTGATGTCCTTCGAACAAGTCATCATTGATCATGCAATGGCCTTTGGGCATGTCATTAAGATTATCTGACATCCTTATGTCATGTTAACTAAATCATGTGATTGTATTTGGAAATGACCATGATATAATCATGGATGTCCAGAAATCCTCTGACATGTCAAGCATACAATAAGGGTGTGTGAGGAAGAAAATCAAGCAGGTCAGGAAGAAAACCAGGCCAGGTCAAGCAGATGCCCCAGACATGATAACCTTGTCCATTTCACATATTAGGAAATCCTCAGTGTATAATCCCTAATCAGTGTGAATATAGGTAATCCTTAGTGTGTAATCCCTGACCAGTGTAAATACAAGGAAACCTATGTGTGTAAACCAAAATTAATGTGTATACAAGGCATCCTCATTATGTAATCCCCGATCAGTGTGCATATATGGAAACCCCAATGTGTAATCACTAATAAATGGCATGATATGAATAGCTACATATAGATAAACCTCAGTTTGTAAGCTTAGATCAACTAAACTATGATAACTTTGATTACTACAATAACCAAGATATGTTGGGTGACTATCTGATGCCTGAGCTCAAATAGGAATCTGATTTGATGTAGGTCCCCCATGTCTCTGACATTCCAATCATTAGGACCCAAACTCTCCCATAGTATGATCATTCTCCCTCATCCATCAATGGAATGACAAATCAATTAAATTTTGATGTCTCTGATTCCTATCATATTCAGCATATGTAGGATATCTTCCTAAGGCCCGATCTCCATATTAAACTTACAAAGGGTTGTCCCACTACATAATCCCCACACCCATATATATTGTGAACGATTACTTTCTATCCCATTTTTCTCACACTCATCTTGAATTACATGGTCTTAGGGAGTTTCAATGGTCATATCATTTGCATCATGAATCTCCACAAGCCATGGAAACCTCATTGTGTAAGCCCCGATTAGTGGCATGATATGATTACCCATATAGGGGAATATACCGTGGGGTTATCCCAAAGGTAATGATAGAACGATGATGAATCTAATTCCTTTTATGTCCAGGATACATAGTAATCCTTCTCAAGGGTTGATCTTAAGTACCCATTGCCTAAATTATCTCATATATTTCTTATTCATGAAGTTAATTGCATGGGTTTACAAACTGTGTGGTTTTTTATTACTGTTATAAATTGGATACATAGAGCACCTCATAGAGGTTCAATCCCATCCTAAACATATTAATCACCTCCTTGTATGACATAATACCCTAGAGTACTTATTTATATATCTTAAATATTTAATTATCTACCCATTTCTGGGAAATGGATCAAGAACCTTTGCTACATACATATGGACTCGCTAAAAGACTACACTGCCCATATAAAATGATTTAACATATGATCGTTTTCTTAGGGTAACTGGTCCTACAATGGGATTAGGAAAATATTTATGAATATATATTAAATCTATAAGAGGGTCGTAGAGTATGAAACAATTCCACCAAAAAGGTTGTGATGAGACTAACCTCCCATCCTCTTAACCAATGTGATTTTCTAAGTGCCATTGTGTATAAAACCCCATATGAACACCTGTCTTTGGAAAGTAGGTATAGATCCAGTAATGGATGTGAGAACCACTAGAAGTTTACATTAAGAAAAATAATGGTCAACCTGAAATAACTGATTGTTAAAGCCATTAAACCCCTCACAAGAAATCATCAAGTTGAATCGAATGCACCAGAATTTTTTTATTTCCTAAAGAAACAAAAATGGTGAACCTGATGTGAATGTCTAAAATAATATAATGATCAATTTACCATGTTTTGAGCCACTTTTTTTCATATCCAATGCAAAGAAATGGTAAAACTAACATGAATATTATGGATGATCCTTTCTAGATGAGGTTCTCATGAAATAATTACATACTCGCTTTGACAAGTCCATGTGAGCAGAATGGATAAACTAGAAATAATAAAAGACAATAGTGTTACCCATGAATATATGATTGAACAAATTTCATTCCTATAATGATTCACTAATTTCTAACCTTGTTCCTTGTTATCTTTTTTACTATAGATACTTCTCTCACAAACAACACCTGACCTGAGATCATGTCTTCATTTAGAGACTATTTTTGGAAAATCAACTACAACTTCAACCCCTATGGGCCTCAGAGTGACCTCACCCTACCAACATCTTTAGTGTAGGGTGTATAATGAAATATTACATGAATAACATAAACATTGTATGATCCTGACCCTTGAGATTTCCCATGATGGTCTCCAAATGTTGAAATTGGAAAGTATACATTATCCAAATAAAGTTTTAGTAAACCCGATGGCACACATCGCTACCACTAACTTCTTTGGTAGATTATCCCTAGAGGGGGGAAATCACCAAATTTGGTATATGATGAAGGTGGACCAAGGATTCAAATAATGCTCCCTTCTAATCCAGGACCTACCAACGAGTGATCCTATTAATCATTGTCACTAGTGCCATCCCATAAGTTTCCTTCAGTCTCCTAATGAGGGTACCACCTGACACGTTGTCTCCTTTTATACCTATGCACAATAAAAAAGGAAGACACATCAGGTGCATAAGGCTTTGGATAATCATAATAGGTATCATATCCCCAATCCTACTGATGTTGTCTACTAGCATATTCTAATAGTAACTAATGAAAATGATCATATTCCGTATCACTTAGAAGAAGTCTAAGAACATATTCCTACAACGAGCATCGGGGAGGCACATATTCCTACTGCCATGAATAAATTCTATTGGAATATTCAGGTGTCATGAGGAGGATAGAAGTGGGCTCATATCCCCACTTAAATTGAGGATATCTTTCAGTATATAGTGGAGATAGAAAATGTACATAATTACATTACTATTCACATTTAGATGTCATTATATCTTGTAAATAACTAGAGAAATATTTCAACATATTTTGAAACTGGTATAGATATAGGGTTAGGCGCATATTCATGTCCCTACAAATATGGAAGAACAACACTCTGATCAGTATGAAAAATTTGTTACTTCGAAGCAAGTGAAAATTATTTATCCCATCTAGAAGGATTATCGGTATATTCTAATAAAGTATGAGGAGTATGATTGGGTACATATTCTTGTTCCAATCGAGGCTCACCATGTGAGATCGGCATGTGCCTCAGGATAGGGGCATATTCCTATCAAAAAAGACCAGCGTCATATTTTAAAGGCTCGGGATAACGCTCATATCCTCATTATGGTCGAGGATCACTAAGTGAGAGTGGAACGTGCCTTGGGACTGGCCCATATTTATATCTAAAAAGTCTAGAAACATAATCCAAAGGATTGGGATCTGGCTCATATACCCATTCTAACTGAGGCTCACCTAGTGATAGTGGCATGTGCCTTGGGATAGGCTCATATTCTTGTTAGTGAATTGACCTATCATATTCCAATAGATCACGGAATCCATGATCATATCCCTACTTTTGTTGATGAATGACTACACCAACATCCTTCTTAGTCCATACAGAAGGAGGCTCATATCCCTTCTCCCATTCCGGAGGCCCGTTGGCATATTCCAATGGGGAATGCGTAATCAGACTAGGCTCATATTCCTGATTAAACTTGGGATCACTAAGTGAGAGTGAAAAATTCCTTAGGATAGGATCATATCCCTATCAAAAAATACTGGTGGAATATTCTAAAGGTCAATATTGGGATTATATCCCTGTTTTGATCAACGCTCACTAATTTGGAGCAGCACATGCCTTGATGTGGGATCATATTCTTACCAATAATGAAAAAGATTATTGGAATATTCTAGTAGATTCTCTTTATTATGATCATATTCCTATATAACTAGAAGTTTATCAATATATTTCTATAGTTTTCATATAGCAGGATCATATCCCAACATATTTCTAAAAGGAAGGTCTGAATATTCTAGCCACAATGCAAAAGGAGGATCATATCTCTAATTTTCTCAATGACAGTGTCCTTGAGGTTTTTCAGGACACATTCCCAACGCCCCAAAGGTCTGTAGACTCTTCAGCTGAAGTAGAAGGCCATCATTACCATGATAGTCCTCCTCATGGTAATGTGGAGATGAATTGTAGGTACTCTACTCCATATATTCTAAGTGGTATACCTCCTCATGGTGATATATCCCATGGACAAGTAAATCATACCCTTTCTTAGAAACCTTCATATAGAAATGTGTTAAAAACTTAAACACCTTCATATATAAAGGTGATCAAAACATCAGGTTCAATAGAATATAGTTTCCCATCAAATTAAAGAAATAATCTACTCAGGTCAGTAGGCGACCCCGAGAATAATCTTCTATAATTTGAATAGATTTAGAAATGTATGTATGATGATGATGAGCCCTACATTGACATATATAGAGAGTTATATAGAAATGATATCTCCACCATGTTTGGTCCCCTTTCTACTTCTAACTATGAGATCCTAGACGAGTTAGAGAAGGAGTTCATGCCTTATCTGTACCAAAATATATGGTCTACTCATCAATTACTGAAAGCTAGAAACCTCCCTTATCCATGATATAAATTTCACCTTCAAACCATCAAGATACTCTATTATCATCTAGACCTAACTTATATCTCCATAGCCTGGAATCAAAAACTAGAAAAGGACAACACAAATCTACACCATGATTGCCTCCATTGAATCACAACTCTTCAACAACTAATCACTGAAGCCTCATCATGCATTTTTTATTGAAGAATGGGTAGAGTATGGATCATTTCACTTTACCAAACCCATGGAATTGTAGATTCCCTCAGATAAAACGTCTTATAATGTCATAGAATCCAATGAAATCAAAGTAACAAGTAACACGTGAGACATTTGGTCACTACAACAGAATGAACCCAATTCAATGATGCCAAGACATCACGAATAGAGGGATAGGATAACCAATATAACTTTAAACCTGGAACCTCAAAACAATGAGAATGTATTTCAGATATGGAATCTGAAGTTACGATAAACTTAATAAATTCCTATAAGAACTAACTCTTATTACGGGCTACCACTGCACCCAATTCCTTCGCAAGCATAGCTACACCATATTAAATAGGTTTCAATAGTAACTGCTATATAAGGTATCCAGGAGTGAACCCATCCAACTAGGCTGGGTGAATATATACCATGGCCTCCACCCCTTAGGTCTTCAATTTCCATAAGGATTCATGATATATTAGAAGTAGTAGAAACAAATCCCATCCCATCAAGCTAGGGGAATTTATATCTCAATCACCATCACTAGGTTCATCATCCCCCAAGATAGTACTAGGGATATCAACAGTGGTTCCAGATCAGCCCTAATCCGCTAGGTTAGAGGAATTTATATCTTAATATACATCCCAAAAATAAGTAAATTCACAACTGAAATCATTGAATTCTCAATAATATGGTCAAAAAATTCCAATTGTGTCCCTGAATAGTCCCCAACCCATAGGTATGGGGGAATTTTCATCATCATCATCATTGTAGAGGGAATCATTCTTCTCTGGGTTGGGAGGTAAATATCGATATTCAGCATCCCATCCTTTCCACCCACTGCAAGATGAACCTCTACTATTTGAGGCTGATTCATAAAACATGACTGAAAACTCCCTCAAGATTATTGTTCATATACCAAGATGGGAATAATGTACAATGAAGGAAATCAGATCTTGTATGGGTCACAATCCAAAAAAAATCCAATAAGTACAAGGGTACAAGAAACAACCCTAATGCAGTTAGTGAAGAATCATCCTATTACGTTGAGAGTAATGGGACAATAACCATTCCTCAATAAACCTATGTGGATGTCATCGACATCAACACAACTAATAATTTGGGTCATAACATGGATGAAGAGGAATTAAATATGTAAATTATACATTGATAGAAGGATTTGGATGCACCAATGGAGGCTACACGCACCCAGAACCAGAGGAAGTTCCAAAACCCGGAACCTTCAAATATTTATTTTCCACCTCTATAGAAGAACACTATCAAAGATAAAGGGAAAGGTGTGGCTACATATCAATCACCACCTAGAAGAACTGAAAATCCTGTCATGAAGGAATGGTTGTAATGATATGATAGTGAGATACAAACTATCATAAAACTCAATAAGGATCTACATAAGGGAAACATTCACATTGGGTATCGTCTTTAGGAAGAAATGAATATTCTCCCTCCCATAGTTGATCTTACTATAATAGGGGAATCTGAGAATCATATTGACTCTAATTCTAATCAGTCGCTCAATATAAATGAGGAAGTTGAAAGTGAGTGCAATTACTCTCCATTGTAGAGATAGTACCTAACTTTATATGGAAATAATTTAGTATTTTCACAGATTGAGAATAAATTATAAATGAAAATAATTCCATCTCATCAAACCCCACCCACTCCTTGAAAATAAGAGGTGGCTTAGGAAGCAATACCTTCAGAACTACTCGATGCCATCGAGCCCCTGGCTACTCAAATGGAAGCCATGGAAGGGTAGTGTGCAATAGTGCATCCTGAGAGAAATATATATTATTAATGGTTGGAAAATACCTTCCCACCACCCATTTTTTTAAACCACATATTCTCTACCTTTGGTAGTATGGTAGACCCAGAACAACATCTCTTGCACTTCGTGTCCAGATGTGGTCGGATGATGGGCCCTTGAGATCAGAAGGAGGCAACCAAGATGAGGTGTTTTGTATAGACTCTAGTAGGCCCAACCTTCATTTGGTACAACAGCCACCCAGTAGGATTAGTTGTAGGATGGGAATTCCTTCATTGTCAATTCCTTTACCATTTCATCTCCACACGAAGGAAAATACCAATTGCCAACCTCAATAACTTAAAACAACTCGAAAATGATAGGGTTTCTATCTTTATAGCCATATGGAAAGGTTTAAACTATTTACTCAGCATCCCTCTCTCGTAGGATCAATTGTTGGATATTTGTGATGAAAATATCTGAGATGAGCTGTAGACACCTCTGATCCAAATAAAATATCTAGGTGTATTCCATGAGTTTTCATAAATGAAATAACGATTGGAAGATTCCATTTAGCATACCCAAGTTAAATCTCAATTCACACCCTCGGTACCTGGAAAAATACTAAGAAACAAAGAAATTTTCTTTTTTACCCTAATACCAGTAGCAGTTCCCATCCAAGAGCCTAGGAAGGCCTTGAACCACCCAGTGCCACCTATCGAACATTAACAACAACAAAATCACCCTTGGCCGAAAGTAAAGAGAGATTAGGGTCATCCAGTATTTGATAAACATATGAATAAATCATACTCCATCCAAAATCACTAAGTCCTTAGTTATTTTCTCTCAACCATGGACAATGACCTTCTCAAGCTACCATATCCCAAAAATCCTAATGAGTTCAACCTCATCGATCGTCCTGACTACTACACTTTTCATAAAATAACGGGTCACAATATCTAAGATTTCTTTATCTTTAAAGATATCCTCCAAATAATATTTTATTCTATATAGGTGATACTAGATAATTCTCTATAGTAGGTGGAATGCATAACTATTTCCCAACAAGAAGGAGAAGGTGATTGGAAAAAAGTTCCAACTAGGCAAGGGTAGAAGTTCGACAATTGGATGAGTAGAAATACAGTTGAATGATCTCATGCTAGCCTGAGTGAATATCTTTGTAGACCGATATTAGTCTTTTAATATAGGGAGGTTACATAAAATATTCCTCACAAAAGTGGATGTATCCATCAGAGATGGGAAGAGATAGAAGTGGAAGAGTCATATTTAGCTCTAACGCAATATCTAACTCTTGCAGATTACTTCCCTATAATATTAAAATCACGAGAACCACCCCACCAAATTAAACCATCATTGGATGTATAGATCATATTTTGATCTATTAACAAGATACAATTATCATACCCCTTCTTTGATGATGAATATTTCTTTGATTATGAGTTCCCTATATCTGTTTAGGGAGTCGGAGGCCGAAGGTGTAAGAACAGAGGATACAGAGGAAAGAAAATTCATGGTAAAACTCAATAATTTGGTCATGTACTCATAGAGGATATATATATATATATGATGCCCATGGAAAATTTATCTAGTAAGCCCAAAATAGATACATAAGTGTCATATAACCCTCTAGTGGTCTCCCATACCAAGTTGTTCTACATGACCTCTTAGTGGGGGTACGATTATCTGATCAACCAAAAAATAGGGAAGGACGGTTTGACCTACGCCACAAGAAATAGATTCTCCCTCAACCTCTACACAAAAAATAGGCCTGTCTACCTCAAATGCCTCATCACTTTAACCACATAACTATGAAAAACCCAACCTCTGGAAGAACCGACCTCTAACACAAAAGTATGACATTATGAAATAGCTAGTGGTTTTCCTATCCAATATCTCAATCATGTATGCACTCCATATTTCAAAATAACTCATGGAGGTACTCATTAAATACATATAGATCCCACATGAGTTCAAGAAAGAAGTCACTATAGTTTAGGTTTATTGAGTGGAGACCATGCTATTAGAATATCATGTCACCATCTCTTTCATAGACCATGATCAAGAAGAGGCCATCTAGGGAAACATGAGGCCCCTATATGTTTCAGAAGGCCTCTATAATGTTGAAATTCAAAGTTCCATGATTAACAATGGTTCTAGGATCAAACTCATCCTAATTTGAACCCTTTTTTGTTAGGGATATATCTAATGGGACTCATATAACACAAACCTGTCCATTCAAGGGTATGATAAGCATGATCAAACACATCTCAAGAATATTAAACTCAAAGCTCATTTTGGGGACCTCACATCAAATTATATGTTTAGGTTTATCCAGAAATACACTGTATAAAATGTATTTCTCGGAATTCCCTATATCCACATCCATGTGGTAGTGTCTTCAACAATTCATCAATTTTTGAAATACCCAATTGATGGAAATATAAACATACTAAATGGTTAAAATTCCCCCATCAATACATGGGAAGCCATATATGCTAAGATGGGTTTCCATAAAAGGGAAGGAAACCAACTAATAGTGGATAAAAGTATATATATTGCAACCCCCAATGGATTGGGGACCACCCTTGAAAATACCTGTAGAATTCTTGACAGTGATTATGTGCTACCCATAAATCTAGTTGATGTAATGGACTCGATCTCATATGTCCAAGCTTCTTTTATCCCTATCGAAAGTGTAAAAAAATAAGCTCTAGAATATCTCTATACTGACTCTAGAAATAGGGGATGACAATGTATTTTCTATTCCCTCTCTAATCCTGATGGTGATAGATATGACCTCAGATTTCCTACCTCATCTGAAAATTCCTCCACAGACTCATAGGTGGGAGAAGAAGAGGATGACCTCAGGAACGCCCCTCCCACATTCAATGATAGCATCTCCACCACCATTTATGATATTAGTTATATAAGTCTGGAGATAGAATAATACCCATATCCTATATTGATTAGTGTCTCCATGACTCTCAAGGAGAAAGAGACATACATTTCATTTATAAGGAAATTCCAATATGTATTCACTTGGAACTGTATAGAAATACCCAGATCAAATCTAGATGTGGATATGTACCATATTGTCTTACCAAATGACCATCAAGGATTCAAGAAGGCAGTTAGGAGGATGCACCACTCTCATGCTACTAATTTAGAGATGGAAGTTCCCAAATTTCTCAAATCCAATTTTTTTCAAGAAGTGAAATACCCAATATGGCTTTCCAAAATCACCCCTAACAAGAAAATTAATGGTCATATTAAGGTCTACATTTATTTCAGAGACCTTTATAAATATTTCCTAAAGGAAAAAATTACCATTATCAATCACAAAACTCTTTATCGATACAACTGTTGGATTCTAATACCTCTCATTAATGGATGGGTATTCAGGGTACAATAAGATAAATATGTCCCCTGAAGATGATTAAGCCACTAACTTCATAGCACCCCAGGGGATATTATTCTCTTAGGTTATTCCCTTTGTGTTAAATAACACTAACAGTACTTACCAATTTACTATGCATCACATATTTAAGATCTTACTGGAATGAATATTTGAATGTTATGTCGAAGACTTGGTATTCAAATACGGATAGTGATGTGATCACTTCACAAATCTTCAAATAGTCTTTGATAATTTATGGTAGCATAGTCTGAAGATGAATCCACTAAAATTCACTTTTGGGGTAACATTAGGTATGTTCCTTGGATTTTTGGTACACCATTGTGGCATAGAGGTAAACCTAGAAAATATTTGTTCTATTCTAGTAATGTCACCCCCTCATAATCTCAAATAATTAAGGGGGTCCAAGGGAACCTCTCATATATTCGGCATTTCATATCCAACATGGCCATAAAATCTCTCCCCTTCACCATGATAATGAATAAGGGAATCACCTACCAATGGGATGATGAGTCCCAATAATCCTTCAATAGTATCAAGAAGTACTTGTTATGCCCATCGATCCTAATGCCACCTATGGAAGGAAATCAAATCATATTATATGTAGCTTCCATTGAAGGATCACTTGGTTCTCTCCTTTCACAAAAGAATGATACGGGGAATGAGAACAGTATTTACTACCTCAGTCGAACGATGCTAGGTATTGGGACCTGATACTCATATGTCATGAAGAACTTCCTCAAACTCATTTTTACAGTTCATAAGATAATGCAATACTTTTATCACCATGAATTCCACTTGGTATCTCGTATTGATCTACTCAATTACATCCTTTGTAATCCCGTGTTTATTGGACATTTGGCCCGATGGGCAGTCATTATACAACAATATGACATTTAATTCATGTCACAAAAGTCATTGAAAGGGCAGGCCCTAGATGATTTACTTATGGAACATAATTACCTAGAAAGTACACCAGTAGATACTGAGCTTCCAAATTAAGAGGTTTTTTATGCCCATGACACTCCCTAGACATGGGAGATGTATTTTGATGGCACCTCCCAAAGTTATATTGGAAAGATACTAGAAAACTCAAGTCTCAATAAAGTTGGATTAGGGATTATATTTGTTTCTTTAGATAAAATTCTTTCCTTACTCTGTATCACTATCTAAAGGCTACGCAAATAATGAGGTCGAATACCATGCCCTCGTCACTAGCTTGGAACTAGCCCTACAGCTGCAAATAGGCTACCTGAATAGAAAAGGAGATTTGAAACTAGTGATAAAATAGCTCAATGGTGAATATGCCATCAAAAAGTAAGAATTGTCCCCTCTCACTGGATATGTTAGGGGACTATTGGTGTAAATCCCTTTTGAACCCACCTTGTAATATGTTCTCCAATCACATAATTCTCTTTCTACACATTGGCTAATTCAGCCACAGTCTTAGCCATCTCTGATCCACAGGAAGCGATCTTCCACATCATGAAATAAAGAATGGACTTGTCAATCATTGCATGTGGTATGAAATAAATCAATTGAGTCAACACCTCCCCAGAGCATGATGATCCAATATCCACCCCTGGATGGATGGAGCCCATTATTGATTATCTCCAAAATGGGATCCTCCTGATAGACTGGTCTAAAAGGGAACAGATTCGATACTGACCCGTGAAATTTACTCTGTGAGATGGTATGAATGAGAATAAATACCTATATAAGTGAGTCTTAGATGGAATCTATCTTAGATGCATATCAAAAAATAGATATTCCCACCATCATGGAAGAATTCCATGCAGGCTTTGGTGGTGCTCATCAATAAGGGACCAAGATCTCCCACCAAATTAGGATTTTGGTTTACTACTGAAAAACCATGATAAGGGACTGCATGGAATTCACCATGAAATTTCTTGCATAAAAAATTCATGAAAAATTTATCCATAAACCCCCATAATTTCTACATATAACTAAATATTCCTAGTCATTTTCTGTATGGGGAATGGATATTGTGGGTCCATTTCCCTCAGCCACATCCAAGATATTAAAGTATATCCTTACACCTACCAACTTATTTTCCAAGTTTACTAAGGAAATACCCCTCAAGGAAGTTAGTAAAAATAATATCATCAACTTCATAAAGTCCCATATCATCACCAGGTTTGGAGTCCCTCACACAAATTTGATAGAAAACATAACAAAATTTTTTTCTATATAGTTGAAGAAATTTTACCATGATTACAATGCCAGGTCCAATCATTCATACTTATATCATGAAATATAAAATAGATAAATATAGTACTTCAATAGGACTTTGTCAAATGTACTTCAAAAGATGGTGAATAAGGACAATAATTCTTAGTTGGACAAGCTCTTGCATGATTTATGGGTCTATTGTACCACCAAACATACTGCTATACATGAAATGATGTATTCATTGGTATATGGGACCGAGGTAGTGTTTCCCATATAATTTAATTTAACCTTTCTTTGAATGAACATTTTCAAAAAAACTCTCGAATGATGAGAAATCATAAAAGTAGCTAGATGAATTGTAATGGATTGATGAGAACATGTCGTGTACATTTCAATAACATCTAATTTTATAAAAATAAGATTGCATGTGCCACCAATAAAAATTTGTTCCTCCATTTGTTCCATCAAGGAGAACAAATATTAGCTCTCATAACCCTAGTGATACTGAGAAATAAATCACCAAATCTAGAACCCAAATGGTAGGGGCCTTATATTATACATAAGGTCTATCATAATGGATAATACTCACTAGCTATAATGGAAGGGGAGAATTTCATACATCCAACCAATGCAAGGTTTCATAAGAAATACTTTACATAGATTCCATCAAGCATATTTCATTCTAGAATCAAGATGTTAAACTACACAGTGTCTCCTCCTTGCTGCAAGACATTAAATTGCACGGCTGATGTCCTAGATACATGACACTAAACTGCATGGTTTCCAAGAACTACGTGTGGCTTGATTTATAGAATCACATGATACATAGTGATTCCTAGACCACTATTATTGGTCCCATCTATAATATTCCTTTTATTCCATTTTAGGTGACCCTCATCCATACCATAAGATGTTAAACTTCACGGCTGATGTCCTTATCGCATGACACTTAACTGTATGAGTTTTTAGAACTATGTATGACTTGATTCTCATTATAATAAGATATGCAAGGATAATTGGATACTATGTATTTTACCATCCACCACATGATACAAAATTCCCTTATCTGTTCTCTAACTACCTCTATGTTGTGAGAGGAACCTTTTACGTTCCTTGTTTCTCACACCAAGAACAACTCATGTGAGCTTAGGAATTTTTGTAAGGGATACCCCCACATGACCAATACATATCAATTCACAATAGTGTTTTCATGGTCTTGGATGAAATTAATTAAAAGTAACCCCATGATTCCTCACGGAATGAATTTAAATTGCATGGTTGTTTTCCCTTACATGACACAAAACTACACATCACTATAGACCTCACATGAGAGAACCGCCATCCTTTGTGTTGATCTCCCACCACACCTAAATTCAAGAAATATGTGTTGATTTATTCTTATCATCATAATATATATAGTGACACCCATATCTCCAATCCTGGTCTAATACACAACAAATAAACATAAAAATTCCCCCCTCTCTACATACAGGTCATGCCTGCACAGGGAGATTTCTTTCAAGAACTATGTACGGATTGATCCTTATCATCATAGTATATGTAGTGATACCTAGATATCAGGTCTCAGGTATAGCTGTGATATTCCATTTTCATTTTGGGGAGCCTATATCCAGAACATATGATATTAAACTGTACGGTTTCCCATGAATTATGTGTGTGTTGATTCCTTCTATCACAGGATACATAGTGACACCTAAATTTTTAATCCAAGGCCCAAATACAACAATAAATGATTACAATTCCCCCTTTTCATATGGTTTATACCTGCATAGAGTTTTTCTCATTCAAGAACTATTTCTGGATTAATTCCTTCCATCATAGGATATGTAATGACACCCAAATCTTTTGTCCTTAGTTCATTCGCAACATATAGATTATGAAAATATACCCTTAATTGCAAATGGGCTGGACCTATGTAGTGAATTTCTTAGATATGTGACATTGAACTAAAAAAAAGAATTATATACTTCTTTTCAAATAGGTTCAAGTCATGCAAACTCATTTTTACAACGCACAAGTCAGATCTATGTATGGATTTCTTACGCACATAATTGATTAGCATAAGAACTGATCTAGCATAGGAATACCACCAATGATCCAATGTATGGATGAAAGATATTCTCAACATCTAAATTACCTTGACCAGTGAAAAGTTTCCCCAAGGATATCTCACACAAATTTTCATGTCGGTCCCCATATCCTTATCGCATGAAATTAAACTAAAAGGAAAGGAATATATCCCCACTACATAACATTAAAAGTTGTAGTCCATCACCCATCATCATTCCTTATAAAAGGAACACAAGATATTGACCTCAGTGAACCATATTATGGTATGTTTTAGGTCCACTAGGTCAAATATCCTAATAGGGGGTGAATTAGGGTATGAAAAATTAAAACTATTTCCCTTTGGATTTTGTATCATCCTTAAACAAAACACACATCTCTCTTTCGCCCGTAGCAATATATGAATGGAACTGAAATAATTCACAGGACACAATTATCTTTACTTGGTTCACCCTCACTGGGATACATTTAAGGATCATACAATGGTGATTTGTTGATATACCAAATCCACTAAATCTCACTACCAATTACAAGGTTTGGGCTCGATATTATGTGCCCAGGCTCAGTGCCTTTACAATGTTTAGGATTTTCTCACTAGATTCTCAAGGGTCACTCCCTATGTATCTTCCTCTAGATCACTACTATTTGGAAGGATCATTATCTTCCTATTCCTTTTCTCACTACTCTTGGAAGGAATCCACTCACAGTTTATAGACTTGTAGGTCCCTTCATTTTCATGAAAGCATGCATCCTCAACTATATATAGATGATCTGTTGAAGTTATTTTTTCACTCATAGATCAATTTCACTTTTCCACATCCAGTTGAGTTAGTGTAAATTTCTTTAACAAAGTGTTCTAGTTCCATTTCAAGATTCCTTGAGTCCTCTACGAACTGCCTCACTCTTTCGTGAACTCTACAGTGCATATGATTTGCGGACCACCTATTTTGTTCACCACCTCTGCGTACCTCTTCTGCATACCACCTCCATGTATTGACTTTGCGTACCACCTCTAAATACCACCTATGTGTACTACCTCCGCTTACCACCTATGTGTAGTAACTTCACGAACCACCTTCGCGAACCGTTCCACGTACTGCTTCTGCGTACCGCTTCCGCATATCACTTCCGCTTCTGCGGAATTCCTTCTTCTGTGGACTGATCCTTCCGTGGAATGAATTATTCCTCCTCCTCATATAAATTCTTACTCCGTGTATCACTAACTTTGTGGCTTATGGTTCCCCAGAAAAACCTTCGACGGAATTTCTACTGCTTGAACCCCCTCACCCTTCATGAAATTCTCCCTCGCAAACTTCATTCGGACTTCGACGAATTCCCAGAGTGATGATTTTCTCTAATGGAATTAACTTTACTTAACCTTGGGAACACATCTCCTTATATTGGCAAATAGTTCTGAAAAATCCTCTAATCTATGATTTTCCAAATCTTCAATGTGGTACAACCTTCTCCGCATAATGTGTAACGCCCCGACCCCAGTTACCTAGAGTCAGTGCATTATTGCGTAACATTGGCATGATCAGAAAAGATCAAGTCTCAAAAGACCGATTAGATTACTAGCCTTGGAAACACTAGATACATTCATAAATGTTACATTACATCATAAAGTGAAAAACTACAATAACAAAGTCTCCATAGTCCACACTCATATCCTCTTCTGACTATCCCTGCAGGTCATTCATAAAATACTTCTTCACATCCTAGAAAATATTAAAACATTCAAAGGGGTGAGCTCAGATGCTCAGTAAGGATAACAATATTGCGGAAGCTTTCATAAATAAACATTAACATTTAAGGCAATGTATAACTAAAACAAAATCCTTTTTAAACTTTAACTTCAGCATGATATGGAAAAAATAAAATTAAATAATGTCATTTACTTACTCACATGGATATTCTACTAGTCAAATAATCTCATGCAATATCAATAACCACTTTCATAATGATGGAATGCATAATGCCAGACTATCATAACCACGGAGTCAAGGCCTCGTTCCAAGACCACAAATAAGATTTTGTCAAGGCCTCGTGCCAAGAGACTAGTTTGTCTCATGAGACCTACCGATGCATCGAGGAGCTATAGCGGGCTCCACCCATCACTTATTAAGTCCAATTCATTCCTCATATGAACAGGTTTAAACATATCATAAACCATAACATAATCGTATCACATAAAATGTGCATAAAGGAAACATAACATTTACACGTTTCAATCACAAGATATCAATACAACACATTGATATAATAAAAACCTTATCAAAACCATTTTCAATACCAAAATAAAAGAAAATTAAAACTTGGTATTTATTTTTCATTTAAAAAAAGTTATGGCTTGTAGAGGAAGCTGAAACTCAAATAATGGTTACGGAGGCGGAGAAGTCGATGTCGCCGCATACGTATGACAAGAAAAACATTCCTTTTTTTCATTTAGTAAAACTCTTCGTATAAAAATATTCCTTTTGAATAAACGTAAAAGTCAAAGGGTTTTATACACCGTATAAAAGAAATTTGTGTATAAAACAAAATATGCCTCAATGAATGGAGATTGAGACAAAGTACCTTACAAAGATCATTTATTTAAATAAAATAGATATATTATGTGTATTCACTATAAGTAAACATAATGAAATTACAAATACAAGATAGGATATAATAATATCATGACATAATTTGAAAGTAGGAGATTAACCAAAAGAATAGAAATTGGGTTAAGAAGTTCCCTTACCTTGCGTCAGGTCTTGACTCGACCGTTCTTTAACCTCTTGAATAATAAACTAGAGTTAATTTATAATTGATTAAGAACCTTTTTCAAGTTTTTTATTCCTTTTATATCACTTATTACCATGTTATGAACATTATGTAATTATTTAAGTTAATAACGGTCGTTTTGTCGATCTTTGGTACTTGAGTCAAAAATAAACTTCTTATAATTACAAGTTGTTCATGTGGTGATATATCCATTATATCCAGAATTATATTCATGATATAGATATCATATATCTCATATATATCTAGTATATACATTCATTTATAATATTCCATAACATTTAGAGGTAAGAAATGAAATGTACCGTTCACGGAGGCGGTAAGCCGTACGTACGCATGAACGCTACTTTCATTTCTATTTCATATTTAATGAAATCATAATGATATAAAGGTATATTATAATTCCAGTATAATATCATATATAATATCATTTACTCCATTCTTTATACATCCCACATATGGTATTAACGATTCAAATCACTTTGAGGGGGCGGTAGTCCGCACTTCCTAAAATGAAAATATCGTGTTTACCCATAATGGAAACAATAAAGGTATGCCATAAATGAAAAATACAGAACCTTAAGTAAAACATAAACATATTATATATCATATATATAAATATAGTGACATGTTAATGGCCACCTTTGAAGGTGTTATATGAGTGTTGAACAATCATCGTTTCGTGAGGCAGAAATTCGCCATCCACAGAAACAGTATGTTCTTTAACCATTAGATGTAGGTGTGTGCAAGTGTAGCTATAATAATTCTTATAACAACATCCTAGTATATTTATGATACTGTTGTTGTTACAATAGAAATGAATAAAAAGAGTTTAGGGGGTTGGATAAGCAAAATAAAATAAAATAACATAAGAGAAGACATTACCTTAAAATCGGGTAACTCTTTTGATTTGAGCCAAAGGCTTACTTGGGAAGAATTCTGCCCAAATTGAGGCTTCTAGGAGTAAGGGAGGGAATTTGGGAGAGTATTTGGGCAGAGTTTAGGCGAGCCAAAAGGCTTTGAAAGTGTGAGTAAGGTGGTAGTGGTGGGGGCCTTTTATAAGTGGAGAGGAGGGGCACTCTTGGAAAGTAATGAAATGTTACTTTATTATATAATGAGTTTTAGATTTTAAAGGTCCCACACTTATATAATTAGAGGATAAGGGGATAAGGGTTCTAAATATACTCATCCAATATGTTTTTGACAATTTTAAGCCTTGGATTTTACATTATCTTTTCATTTTATTTAAATTGTTAATTAATGAGGTAATCGCTGCATCATCATGGTGTCATAAATAATTTAATTTATTTAATGTCTAAAAAATTATAAAAAAACTATCATGATTTATAAAATATTTTTAGATTTCTAATGAATATTTATAGTCAAAAATATGACTTGTATAACCCCATTTAAAAATTGTTTTAGTAAAACAACTTATGTTTGTGACATTTTTATTTTAACTTTAAATAAAAGTTATTTATGTCATTTTCCTACCAAAGTGGCTCCATGGGGTCCCCAAGTTGACCCATGGATTTTATTGGTCGGCCATGATACATCCAATAGGTTTAGGACAAGTGTAAAGGTATTTTCATATTTTTATAATATCATTTTTACCTTAAATTTCACTAATTACCTTTAATCGCGATTAATTAAACTTAAAAGTTACTATTCACCAAAAAATTATTTTAATCTCATTGAACCACATTTTACTTCCTAATGACAACCATGTATGTCAAATTTTTGAAAATCAAATCACAGAAGTGGTAATGTTTCATTTAAATGAAAAATCAGTTTTTTAACTACCACTTAGTGGTTTCACTATTCATCAAAAATTGAAGTTTTTCAGAACAATGCCAAAATTTCACCCTAAGATATAATTGATATTCCGAATTCAAAAATGATGTCTATTTTAAAAAATTCCAAACATATAACTTTCATTAATTAATTTCATAATTATTTCCCACTGTCACAATAAATAGCGTGTTTTTAAGAAACAATATATATCAAAAGATTGACAATTGTTTATGTCCAATTTCAAAGTGAAATTAATTCTAATGACCACCATTGGATATAATGGTAAAAATATATTCTAATTATACTTTAAAACCACTCAATATTATAATTTATCACTATAAATTATTTTGATTAAAAAATTTGTTTTTAAGTATTTTTCACTATTCATAAAAAATTGGAAGTTCTCCGAAAATTACAAAAAATTCAACTTAGGATAATTTCAATATTCTGAATACAAAAACGAAGTCCATTTGAAAAGATAAAATTTATAAAATTTCAAAAATTAGGTATTACTATTCATAACGGCTACTTTGATTAGTCGCGGTGTGTTAGAACTCGAAGTTGTGTACAATGCAAGCTATTGCATTTTTGAAAGAGGAGTGTATCGTGAAAGCTTGGGGTGTTACATTCTCCCCTCCTTTAATAAATTTCATCCTCGCAATTTGAAAATATTCTTCGAAAATAAAAGGTTGAAAATAGAAAATACCTTTGTGGAAAACCCACATCGAAAATATGGTTAATAAAAATATAACATTAAAAGAAAGAAAGAGAAGTTCAAAGGTCACCCGAGATAGCCCATACTAGGATTCTATGAAAATATGGATATGGAGGAGAAACAAACCATCTTGGTCTGATGGAGAGTTGTAGAAAATAGGATTAGGAGAAAGTTAACCATAAGAAAATCACAAACTTGTGATTGGTTAAACGGTCATTGAATCCCCAATTGGAAAAGTTAACTGACAACATTTTTGTTTTAAGTTACCTTTCATAAAGTTGAGGAATTTATTTAAGAGATTTACTAAGAACATAAGGAAATATACTTACTTGTCATCTAGGCTTTCATTCTTTAATAAATTTTTACCACAAACACATCTTTCACTCCAAAAGGTAATAAATTTCAAAAATATTATATTTATCCTAATCGTACAAAGTTCAAAATATTAACATAGACCATTTAAATTAGGAAAACTATTTTATAATAACCAGGTACTTCCTGTAGGATAGTGGTAGGTAATAAAGGCCTGTCGCACTATGGTTGTGGGTTCGATTCCTGCATCTTTGTCCGACGCGACGGGTTATGCCCCACCCTGCAGGTTGTCCTTTTCCTAAAACTATATTATTATAATATTCCAAAAATAATCTTCAGAAATGTTTTAACCTTAAACAATATTATCCAAGGTTCAACTTAATCCATTCCAACCTTAATATTTATCCAAAATACCTTTGTCCAGACTTTCTCTAAAAGGTCTCTAAATTCCAAAATCAATTATAACATCAGATTCCCCAAACAAATTAAAGTTTCTCTTTTTGTCACATACTAAAAATATGATTACCTTTATCATATTAAAACCTTACTGAAACAACAAGTACTGCAGTACAATCCTTATATATATCACATTATTCTTATAACCAAAATATAATCCTTGAGTCCAAAAGCACCAATACATAAATTATTCCACTTCAACTGTAGTAATAGCATAAGATTGGCCTTCATCCTTTGTCCTTTTCTGAGGTAAGTTTCCCTGACGCTTAGGACATTCATTTTCATAATGCCCCATTTCCCTACAATTGTAGTATTCAACATTTATAGCCTCTTTCTTTCCCTTGTAATCACGAGCCTGGTGACCTTTTTCTCCACATTTAAAACAAACTCCCATTCCTTTTAGGCAAGTACCGGGGTGATTCTTCCCACAATTATCGCATAATGGAAAATCCTTCTTTTCCTTTTTCCCTTTATCTGTCTCTTGTTCCACCATTCTCTTCTTTTCTTGCTTTACTTTATTGTCATAAGATTTAGAGAATTCCTTTTCTGTCTTGATAGCACATGAGACAATATCTTCGTACGATGAGAAGGATTGTGATACTAAAGCTCGATGGAGAAATGGTTTTAACCCATAAAATAAATGATCAATCTTACCTCTTGGGTTGCGTATATAATCTGCAGCATACATCGCTAACCTTGTAAAGTTGGCCTCATACTTTGCGACATTCTCATCCTCCTTTTGTCTCAGACTCAGAAATTGCCTTTCCATATCTGCTCGATGGTCACGAGGAAAGTATTTTTTTAAGAAAAGCTCTTTTAACTCCCTCCATTCCATATTTGATACGTCATCATCTTCCTTTGTGTTTTGAATCAGCGACCACCACTGATCGGCATCTCCAGTGAGGCGGTAAACTGCCATGACAACCTTCTCCCTTTCGCTACTCCCCAAGGCACGGAATATTTTCTCTAAGGAGTTTATCCATTGCTCAGCTACTAATGGATTTGTACCCCCATTAAATGTTGGCGGTTGTTTCCTCATGAAGCGGTCTAACATTGATCCTCCACGTTGTGGATTAGGGTGATCCATACGAGTAAGGTTATTATTCATAACCTGAGTGAGTTGTCCCAGTATGGTAATAAGTTGATCAGCACCAGTTGAATCTCCAGATCCACAATAATTATATTGAGCAGGAGGTAAATCCCTACACGGAGTGCGTTCATTGATACGGTTTCCATTCCTTCCACTAGGCTCCATTTATAAACAATGGCATAAACTAGATTAGTTTATGAATCAAAATACATAATTCCATACTTGTAAAATACTTAACATAAATTGAACTATTTATGGATATAATCCATAATAATAAAAATGTTTTCTTTGAGGAAGTATATACTCATAACCCTTCATAGTGGTTTGTAAAGAAAATGAGAATTATCCTAAGCATATACCCCAGGAGTGTCGTAACCAAGAGTGCAGCAAGGCCCGTTGTCGTGCACTAGTTCCCATTCGAGTCTAGCTCAAATCGGTGTTTTCGGGTTTTACCCCTAGGTACATTTGTGCCAGAGCTGCCTCTACCTGCTCGTATCCAGACAAGGATGTATTTCTCGGAAAACTCACAAAATCTCTATAATACCAAAATTCTAGGAAGTTCTTCTATACTAATCCTCAAAGTCTATCTTCGGGCTATGTGCTCTGATCAGAGTTTATCTAAATCTAGCTTCCAAGGTTAGTACTAAACTGCCTCTGATACCAACTATAAGGCCCCGACCCCAGTTACCCAGAGTCGGTGCATTATTGCGTAACATTGGCATGATCACAAAAGATCAAGTCTTGAAAGACCGATTAGTTTCGTAGCCTTGGAAACACTAGATACATTCATAAATATTACATTACATCATAAAGTGAAAAACTACAATAACAAAGTCTCCATAGTCCACACTCATATCATCTTCTGACTATCCCTTCAGGTCATTCATAAAATACTTCTTCACATCCTGGAAAATATTAAAACATTGAAAGGGGTGAGCTCAGATGCTCAGTAAGGATAACAATATTGAGGAAGCTTTCATAAATAAACATTAACATTTAAGGCAATGTATAACTAAAACAAAAGCCTTTTTAAACATGAACTTCAGCATGATATGGAAAAAATAAAATTAAATAATGCCATTTAATTACTCACATGGATATTCTACAAGTCGAATAATCCCATGAAATATCAATAACCACTTTCATAATGATGGAATGCATAATGCCATACTATCATAACCACATGGTCAAGGCCTCGTGCCAAGACCACAAATAATATTTTGTCAAGGCCTCGTGCCAAGACACTAGTTTGTCTCATGAGACCTACCAATGCATAGAGGAGCTATAGCGGGCTCCACTCGTCACTTATTAAGTCTAATGCATTCCTCATATGAACAGGTTTAAACATATCATAAACCATAACATAATCGTATCAGATAAAACGTGCATAAAGGAAACATAACATTTCCACATTTCAATCACAATATATCAATACAACACATTGATATAATAAAAACCTTATCAAAACCATTTTCAATACCAAAATAAAAGAAAATTAAAACTTGGTATTTATTTTTCATTTAAAAAAATTTATGTCTTGTAGAGGAAGCCGAAACTCAAATAATGGTTACGGCGGCGGAGAAGTTGTTGTCGCCGCATACGTACGACAAGAAAAACATTCCTTTTTGTAGTCTAGTAAAACACTTCGTATAAAAATATTCCTTTTGAATAAATGTAAAAGTCAAAGGGGTTTATACACCGTATAAAAGAAATTTGTGTATAAAACAAAATATGCATCAATGAATGGAGATTGAGACAAAGTACCTTACAAAGATCATTTTTTAAATAAAATAGATATATTATGTGTATTCACTATAAGTAAAAATAATGAAATTACAAATACAAAATAGGATATAATAATATCATGACATAATTTGAAAGTAGGAGATTAACCCAAAGAATAGAAATTGGGTTAAGAAGTTCCCTTACCTTGCGTCCTGTCTTGACTCGACCGTTCTTTAACCTCATGAATAATAAACTAGAGTTAATTTATAATTGATTAAGATCCTTTTTCAATTTTTTTATTCCTTTTATATCACTTATTACCATGTTATGAACATTTTGTAATTATTTAAGTTAATAATGTTCGTTTTGTCGATCTTTGGTACTTGAGTCAAAAATAAACTTCTTATAATTACAAGTTGTTCATGTGGTGATATATCCATTATATCCAGAATTATATTCATGATATAGATATCATATATCTCATATATATCCTGTATATACATGCATTTATAATATTCCATAATGTTTAGAGGTAAGAAATGAAATGCACCGTTCATGGAGACGGTAAGCCGTACGTACGCATGAACGCTACTTTCATTTCTATTTCGTATTTAATGAAATCATAATGATATAAAGGTATATTATAATTCCAGTATAATATCATATATAATATCATTTACTCCATCATTTATACATCCCACATATGGGATTAACGATTCAAATCACTTTGAGGGGGCGGTAGTCCGCACTTCCAAAAATGAAAATATCGTGTTTACCCATAATGGAAACAATAAAGGTATTCCATAAATGAAATATACAGAACCTTAATTAAAACATAAACATATTATATATCATATATATAAATATAGTGACATCTTAATAGCCACCTTTGAAGGTGTTATATGAGTGTTTAACAATCATCGTTTCGTGAGGCAGAAATTCGTCATCCACAGAAACAGTATGTTCTTTAACCATTAGATGTAGGTGTGTGTAAGTGTAGCTAGAATAATTCTTATAACAACATCCTAGTATATTTAGGATACTGGTTTTGTTACAATATAAATTAATAAAAAGATTTTTGGGGGTTGGATAAGCAAAATAATAAAAAATAACATATGAGAAGACATTACCTTAAAATCGGGTAACTCTTTTGATTTGAGCCAAAGGCTTCCTTGGGAAGAATTCTGCCCAAAGTGAGGCTTCTAGGAGTAAGGGAGGGGAGTTTGGAGATTATTTGGGCAGATGTTGTCTGAGCCAAAAGGCTTTGATAGTGTGAGTAGGGTGGTAGTGGTGGGGGCCTTTTATAAGTGGAGAGGAGGGACACTCTTGGAAAGTAATGAAATGTTAATTTATTATAAAATGAGTTTCGGATTTTAAAGGTCCCACACTTATATAATTCGAGAATCAGGTGATAAGGGTTCTAAATCTACTCATCCAATAGTTTTTTGACAAGTTTATGCCTTGGATTTTACATTACCTTTTCATTTTATTTAAATCGTTAATTAATGAGGTAATCACTGCATCATCATGGTGTCATAAATAATTTAATTTATTTAATGTCTAAAAATTATAAAAAAACTATCATGATGTAGGAAATCGTTTTATCTTTATAATGAATATCTATAGTAAAAAATATGACTTGTATAACTCCATTTAAAAATTGTTTTAGTAAAACAACTTATGTTTGTGACATTTTTATTTTAACTTTAAATAAAAGTTATTTATGTCATTTTCCTACCAAAGTGGCTCCATGGGGTCCCCAAGTTTACCCATGGATTTTCTTTGTCGGCCATGACACATCCAATAGGGGTAGGACAAGTGTAAAGGTATTTTCATATTTTTATAATATCATTTTTACCTTAAATTTCACTAATTACCTTTAATCGCGATTAATTAAACTTAAAAGTTACTATTCACCAAAAAATTATTTTAATCCCATTGATCCACATTTTATTTCCTAATGACAACCATGTATGTAGGATTTTTGAAAATAAAATAACAGAAATGGTAATGTTTCATTTAAACGAAAAATCAGTTTTTTAACTACCACTTAGTGGTTTCACTATTCATCAAAAATTGAAGTTTTTCAGAACAATGCCAAAATTTCACCCTAAGCTATAATTGATATTATGAATTCAAAAATTATGTCTATTTTAAAAAATTCCAAACATATAAGTTGCATTAATTAATTTCATAATTAATTCCCGCTGTCACAACAAATAGCGTGTTTTTAAGAAACAATATATATCAAAAGATTGACAATTGTTTATGTCCAATTTCAAAGTGAAATTAATTATAATGACCACCATTGGATATAATGGTAAAAATATATTCTAATTATACTTTAAAACCACACAATAGTATAATTTATCACTATAATTATTTTGATTAAAAAAGTTGTTTTTAAGTATTTTTCACTATTCATAAAAAATTGGAAGTTCTCCGAAAATTACAAAAAATTCAACTTAGGATAATTTCAATATTCCGAATACAAAAACGAAGTCCATTTGGCAAGATAAAATTTATAAAATTTCAAAAATTAGGTATTACTATTCATAACGGCTACTTTGATTAGTCGCGGTGTGTTAGAACTCAAAGTTGCGTACAATGCAAGCTATTGCATTTTTGAAAGAGAAGTGTATTGTGAAAGCTTGGGGTGTTACATACTGCTTCACCCACGAACCGTTATCCCCTACGCAGTCTGCGTACTATCTTTCCTCTTTCATAGCAGCCCAAATCACCATCACATTTTCAAAAAAGACTCCCTTCTCAAATCACCACCTCGTTTCCATGAATGTCATGCCATCCCACATACCAAAATCCTTCTATGTACCACATGCCTTTGTCGTAAACCTCTATCACTTTGTGAACCATTCCTATACGCGGTCTCCATCTTACGCTTCATTGTTCCCTTCCTTCACTGACTCCCTTCAACTTTTGGTGTACCACCATTTGTATTCCGTGAACCGTGCTTCATGTTCCACATACTACATTCCCCTATTTAGAAATAATCCTTTTCCAAAAATAAAACTCCCGATTGTGAGGCCCAAAAATTTGGAAACCACTAGTAAATTGCGCCACCTTAAACACCTACTTCGGTAAACACCAATCATGTTCATTCATGGTCATATGGCCATGTAAACAAACACAATCATACCCAAAACATACATAGAGGAGGCCTTGCTGTATTTTTACCCAAAAATCTCCCCCTTTGGGTTTTTTGAAATTTTTTCGTAATTTGATATCTCATTAAAGTTTCTTCCAACATCTTCTAGAATTTACTTATCATAATTAGGATAGTGATCAATGATTTACTAAACACATACTATAAGCCCACATTATCCATGCATAGTTTTAAAAATAAGAGTATAATTATAATTTCATCAATTAATCACTTCATTCATGACACCCATTCTTGAAACCAACCAACTACTTTCTTCATGATCATCATCTGTCTTGATATGTATCCTTTGATCAATCACGTCTAGCATCGTCGGATTTAAAACTCCCCCTACATCACTACTCCTTCAAATAGATTCATCTCAACTCAGCTTTAACTCCCCCTATATTGTTGCTCCACCTAACATCTTCTCCTCGTGTATTATCTAAGACATTTTCTCCCTTTGAATAGCCACAATTTCTCCCCCTTTGTTAACGAACCCAAATGGCACTTCATGGTTGTCTACAACAGATTAAACAAAATATATTAGTACATTAGGTAAAAACACACCATAAATTTTGGAGAGTATAAAGGCATTTTCGTGGGTGCTCTCAAATGATGTTCAGTTTTGGGGTTATTTAGGTGCAGCAGGGTGGCTGACCTAGGTCATCTCTCAAAGAGGTAGTAATTAAAACAACTTAATATAGGTATTTTGAAAATAAAATTAAATAAATTAAACATGCTACTTGAAAGGATGGGTTTTTTTTATTATTTATAAAACTATAAAAACTTTTCTAGAAGAATTTTTCATTTGTTTTGATTTTAAATTTTAAATGAAGTTCGATTAAAAAGACACCAAAATAAGATGTTTTTTTAATATTCTAAAAGGCGTAAATGATCTAACTCTACCTATTCACTTAATTATTAATCATTATAATTTAAATTAATCTCTAATTAATTTTGATCCCATAATTTTCTAACCCCTGAACCCTATGAGAGTTAACTTAACCACAAAGATGAAAAGAGTTAAACTCTAGGATAGCTTTGGAACATGCAATCATAGCACCCTACTTTGATTATCATTCAAAGGATAGATTCTGGTCAGTGATGAATTAAGGAACACACCCACTCTATATATGATAATTAATTGATCTTATGGATTTTATTTTAACTCTACAAATTTATCCCTTGTGTTCTTGTTTTACCGATTAAGTTTGGGCTCTCACAATTTACACAAATTCTCAACCTCGTGTGTTTTTGTGTTAATTGTTCAATTTCTTACTTAGTTTATTATAATTTAAAAACTAAATTCATGTATAATATTAATTTTACTACATTATCTCATTGATTTAAAATAAATTAATGAATAAGGTAAGAGATAGATCGATTACTAAGAAAACTATTCTTCCATGGGCGGTGTAGTCATCGTGGAAGTGATTTTCATTTGCAACGGTTTATAATGGGTATAACCCAATAATGATTATAATATTCAGTTACATACCAAATAGGAAGATAAAATAAGAATAAAAATATAAGAAAACAAATAAAAAACGAATAAATAGAAGAGGAACTAAGAAGTATTTTACACAAACACAAACATTACAATGTAAAGAGGAAAAAGAAGGCTTCGATGATGGCATCCTTTCTTCAAGAGATACCCTTATTTAAATGCTTGGATAATTGGTATGGAACCACTTATCATCTTCCCTAAACTTTCTAGTTCACTTAAAAACCCATATAAATGATAAAAACACCAATTTATAGAGTGGAGGGGAGGCTAGGTTTAAAGAGGTTTCAAGTGTGAATGGGGAAATTCAGCCAAATAAATTAATCCAGGTTGAACCGCATGTTTGACCACCAAATAGTGTGAACCAGCTGTCCTTCTAGAATGTTTGTTTGTGATAAAATGATTCCTAGATCTCCTCTAAAAATTTGGGACTAATCAAAGAAATTATTCAGAAGTTATGGCTTAAATATAGAACTGATATCCAATCTGGCGAGTCCAGCCCAGCTTTGGCTTCGTGGTCAATTTAGTCCAATAAAATGCATGATTTAGCTCTAATGTCCTGAACAAAAGTTGTATTTCATTAAGTCAAAAACATAGTTACAAAATTTAAAAGTCAAATAATTCATAGTAAAATATTTATGTCTTAATTACTACAGTGTACTTAAAAAGGTAAAACTGTAATTTTCATCAAATTTTCTAAAGAATGATCTAATCTAAAATATTTTATAAATAAACATATTTAACACAATTTGGAGAAATTTTTAATTTATTATCAGTAAAATATTCAAAAAAATTATTTTTTATCAACTCCCCCACACTTACCCTTTTGCACTCCTGGGAAAAACCTTATATCATGTATTCAAAAAAATCATAACAAGTAAACATCAATATCAAATAAAAAAAATACATATCCTTAAGATCCAAAAATTGAACACCAAGAAACAAAATATATGATGACTCATAAAAAATATTATTTCAAGTTATATATTTATATCATTCAATATATTTCCACTTTATTTATCCTCTCATGCACAAAACACTTACCTCACTTGAATTTTCTCTTATCACACAAATGTCAATTTTCCTACAATATCTTTCTCATCCAAACCAATAAAAGGGTTGTCGTAGGCTTGATAAATTCCTAAATCACCACCCAATTTTATTTAAGTACATATTCTTATCATAAGAACTTTTTAGGGTTTTTTTGTGGCTTTCGGTTGGTAGTATTTAGATGTGAAAAATTATGAGGATGAATGAGGGCTTGACTCTTTTAAAAGAAAAATTCCATTATTCTAATTTTCAATTAAATATGGTCTCCTCCTCAGTACCCTTAGTATCAATTCATCTCCATTATCATGAAAATTCATGGAAATTTTACAATATTCATTATTTAAGCAACAAAAATGTCAATCTTCTCAAACATAGTTTTTCTTGAAAGCTCTTGATAGGCACAACTTCTTTTATCATGAAAGCTTCAAAAAGAAACTGCTTTCAACAAAATGATTTTTTTAGAAGAAAAAAACTCTCTTCATAATTTAATTTTCCACCCAATGTATCACAAAATGTGGTATCACATCACAATACAACCTCCCACACACTTAATTTCAACTAGATTATGCAATTTTACTTCAAGAGTTAGTTGGATAGGGAAAATTGGCTTGTAATGTGGAAAACCTAACAAACTGTTCATGGATTCTAAAGGGTGTAGGGATTAAATTTTTAATGTAGGAAATTATAAAATGGATTCTTATGAAATATTTGATTTAATACAAAATAAATTCCTCAATAATTTAAAACACAGGTATCTCAAACCCTCAAGTTTTGAGAGGAATAAATCAAATTCTAGTTAAATCAAGCACGGTTTGGTTCTATCCAGATGTCCGGTAAATGAAAATAATATGAAAATAATGGTCCATAATCCTCATATTATAGTGATTTCAAATATAAATAAAGTGATATGTGGCATGGGATTCAAAATTAAGAGTACTTTTCATGAAATTACTAAATATTTGAACTTGAAACAAAGTCATTTTCAACATTCATTTAAGCTCGGTTTCATGGGATAAATTGTTTCACTTATTGATATGGATTTAAAAATGGTGATTAGAATCATTTAAGCTCAAAGGTTTCAAAAAAAAGAAAAAACACACAAAATTTGAAAAACATAATATTTTTTTTTGAAAAACATTGAAAAACAGGAAAACAGTTGAAATTACTAAACTAAAAGGTTACCTCCCCCACACTTAAAATATTTAATTGTCCTCAATGTGAACCCATGAGATGATATGTGCACATGAAATTCATAATTTTAAGTAGGAAAAATAATATAAAAGTGAAATTTTTAGGAACAGTCTGATATTCTTAAGTGATGATGGGGTCATTCAGTGTGATGAAATCCACTGCATTAGTAGAAATTCTCTCAATGTATTGCGTCAAATGTTTCCCATTAACTGTAAATATTCTTCCAATTTCTTATTGTGTTATATCCACTTCACCATAAGGGAAAAAATTAGATACAATATAAATACCTAACCATCTGAAATATAACTTACCAGGCATCAGCTTTAGTCATGAACTATAGAGTAGGACTTTCTCTCTAACACGGAACTCCCTTTATTGGATCATTCTATCATGAACTGCTTTTGATATTTTATTATAGATCCTTAAGTTCTCATATGATAATAATAGAATCTCCTCAATCTCTTGAATTTGAATCTTCCTTTGAATTACATCTTGGTCCAAATCCATGTTGCACTTCTTTATAGCCAAATAATCCCAATGCTCAACTTCCACTGGGAGATGAAATGATTTCCCAAAAACAATCTGAAATGGGTGTATAATAATGGTTTTCTTGTATTCTATCCTATAAGCCCATAGTGCATCATCCAATCACTTTCTCCAATCCTTCCTATTCAGTTGCACGGTTTTCTCCAAAATTTGTTTCAACTCCTAATTTTAAACCTTAGCCTGGCCATTTGTTTGGGGGTGGTATGGTGTTGATGTTTTGTGTGTCACCCCACACTTCTAAAGGAGGGACGCCAAATTCCAATTTCAGAAGTGTGTCCCTTTTTCACTGATGATGGCCTTGGGTACTCCAAACCTATACAAATTTTGTGTCTTTAAAAAGTCTACTATAACATGAGAATCATCAATCCTGGTGGGATTATCCTCTGTCCATTTACTCACACAATCAACAGTAACAAAAATATAAAAAAAACAAAATGATCTAGGAAAAGGGCCCATAAAATTTATTCCACATACATCAAAAACCTCAAAGAATGGTATGGGTTGTTGGGGAATCTCATTTCTCCTATAAATGTTCCCAATGTGTTGGAATTGATAGAATTACTTACAAAACACATGGGCATCATGGAATCATCTAGGCCAATATAATCCAGAGTCTAAGACTTGTTGAGCTATCTGTTGGGGTCCAAAGTGTCCACCATAATCAAATTTATGATAAAATTGTAAAAATGACTCAAACTCATGATCAAGAACACACCTCCTAATTACTTGATCACTATACATGCACCACCAAAGGTAGGGATCATCCCACACATAATATAGAGACTCACTTTGTAATTTTTGGACTTGGTGTTACTTTAATTTTGCAGGGATTTCAAATGAAACAAGGTAGATCACTAAATCAACATACCAAGGATGTGTACCTATTATGGAATAAAGATTCTCATCAGGAAAAGTTATCTGAAGTGGTGCCTTGTCCAAGGTGCCAGCCTCTAATGTGTGATTAATCCTACTCATGTGGTCCGCCACTTGGTTTTCTGACCCCTTCTTGTTCTTTATCTCAATATCAAATTCCTAAAGAAGGAACATACATTAGATAAGTCTGGTCTTTGCATCTGGCTTCTTCAAGAGGTACCTCATAGCTGCATGGTCAGAAAAAACAATTACTTTAGATCCAAATAAAAATGAACCAAATTTATCTAAAGCAAATATGACAACAAGAAACTCTTTTTCTATAGTTGTGTAGTTGTATTAGAATGAATCAATTGTCCTTGATTCATAGTAAATCATGTGTTAAAATCCCTCCAGCCTATGAGATAAGACATCTCTAACCATGAAGTTGGAGGTGTCACACATAATCTCAAAATGAATCTCTTACTGTGGGGGTTGTATGATCGGTGGAGTGGTCAGACACTTCTTTAGCTCATCAAAGTAATTCATACAAGAATCATCAAACACAAAATTTTAATCCTTTAGAAGTAATCATGACATAGGAAGAAGAATATTACTAAACTCTTTGATGAAGCACTGATAAAATCATGTATTCTCTATGAAAGATCTAACATCACATGCACATAAAGGATAGGGTAAGGATGAAATAATATCTACCTTATATCTTTCAAACTCTATCACATATTATTAGACTACATGCCCTAAGACAATCTCATTCAATACCATGAAATGATACTTTTCAAAGTTCATGACCAGATTCTTCTCAATACAACAATTCAAAACCTTTCCAAAACTAGAGATACAATCATCAAATGAGGAACCATAAACTGTAAAATCATCCATAAATACCTCTATGAAGGTCTCAATTAAATCTAAAAAAAATACTCACCATGAATCTCTAGAAGGTACCTAGGGCATTGCAAAGCCCAAATGGAATCCTCATGTAGGAAAATGTACCGAATGGACAAGTTAATGTGTCTTCTTCTAATCCTTCAAAGAAATAGGAACCTAAAAATATCCAAAAAATCCATCCAAGAAACAATAATTTGTCTTCCCAGCTAGTCTCTCAAGAATTTGATCAATAAATAGGATATGGGAATGGTCCTTATGAGTAAAATGATTTATTTTCCTATAATCAATACACACACGCCAACTATTTTTCACTCTTATTAGAACTAACTCCTCTTTATCATTTTTAACAACAGTAACACCACTTTTCTTAGGCACAACCTGAGTAGGACTCACCCACTGGGAATCCTAAATGGGATAGATTATACCTTCCTTGAGCAATTTTTCAACCTCATTTTTAACAACCTCTAAAACTGTTAGATTCAGTCTCTTTTGTGGATATCTAACTAGTTTATCCCCATCCTCCAAAATAATCGTATGCATGAAAATAGAGGTGTTAATACCTGATATGTCAGACAAGGTCCACCTCATTTCCTTAATGTTCTCCCTCAAAAGATTCAAAAGTTATTCTTCATGTTCAAAAGGAATATTATTAGAAATTATAATAGATAATATCTCAATACTTGATAAGTACGAGTATTTTAGATTTGGTGTCAATGGCTTGAGCTCCAATGAAGGGGGTGATGTATGGATGGAGACATTGAAGGACTAAAATATATGCACAAATAAAATCAGTATTAGAATAAACATCATCAAAATCAAAGAATAATTCATCAAATCTATCATCATACTCAACAGCCATGTCATAATCAGATTGAACATAGTCGAAATCATAATATGAATCCATTTAAAAATAAAATCTAAGCAAGTCTTGTGCATTAGAAATAGGTGTGGAAGTACTCTTAGACGTCAAACTAGAACCAATTTTCATAATCTCCCTAAGTATAGGACAATCAAAATCCATGGGGTTTTTACTTGGTGGTTAAAATGGGAGATAACAAAAGCATAATGGTCCTCTGAGGGGTACGTCATGGAATCCATAATATTTAATATCACAACTTCATCTCCAAACTCCATGTAAAGTGTACCATCATGGAAATTTATGATTGTTTTTGCAGTTTTGAGGAAGTACCTACCTAAGATAATGGGATCATGAGAACTTACATGATCATCCTCCATGTTAATCATGTAGAAACATTCTAGAAATATCATGTCTCTTACCCAAACAAGTACATCCCCAAGGACTCCCACTGGATATGTTATAGCTCTATTCACCAATTACACCACTACTCTTGTTGATTTCAACTCACCAACCTATAAATAAGAGAATAAAGAGTGAGGAATCACATTTATAGAAGCTCCTAAATCACAAAAAGTATTAGAAAAGTGTAACTCCCCTATGGTGCATGGTATGGTGAATGTCCCTGGATCATTGCACTTTGTTTTCATTGCTTGAGTTGGTGTAATGAGTGCTGAAACATTACTTCCAAGATTGATCCTCTCATTTCCCTTGATCCATCTTCGATTGGTGAAAAGTTATTTTAAGAATTTGGCATACCATGGGAATTTCTTAATGGCCTCGATATGGGGGTGTTTATCTCAACACGCTTAAATGTATCCAAAACCTCATTTTTCATTGCATCTTCAGACATCTTCTTGGTTTGAACAATTCTATTTTTAAATGGAAGGGGTTTAGGATAACCATCATTAATATTTTTCTTACCTTTGTGTTTTTTCCTAAGATGCTCATTTGTTTGTTTTGAATGTGACTTCTCCAGAGTTGGGGTGAATCCTGGTGGAATGGAAGGTGCAGGTGTATTGTTTGTTTTCTTCCCAATTCTCAATGTGATGTCACTGATATTCCCCTTTGGATTTGGAGTAGGTTGGGAAGAAAGATTTTTGGAGTTATTACTTACCATTTCATGGATGGAAGTCCCAATCTAGCTCATTTGTGTCTTCAACTCCCTCAACTATGAACATTAACTCCTCAGATCATGTTTTTGATTAAGAATAATTTTTTCAAAAGGTTATCAGTGTTAGATCTACCTTTGATTGGGGATTCCATTTTTGTTTACTGGTTGATTCTTGAGATTCAAATCACCTTCAGGGTTGTTGGTAACCCTATTGGTAAGGCGGAGTCTACTGGAAGTTTTGTTGAAAAGGGGGGCCTTTTTTGTTTTATAGAGACATACCACGTGTATTATTGATCCTTCCACCCTTGGTTGTATATTGGAGAAAAGGAATCATACTTCTTCTAGGGATGTGTCTGTTTTTTCTTCTGATATGGTCTCACAGAGAATACTGTTGCACAATCCTATGGCTCTTGTAATTGGGGAAAATAGTCAGTTGGGTGGTCTGTTTCAGTGAAAATTCCACATGGCCTCATAAGAGTGGGTTGGGAAGTCTTTTGAGTCAAATAAATCTACCTCACCATAGTGGTCAATTATTATAACTTAGTATCAATCAAATGATTTTAAATATATGAAGGACTTACCAGATGTACTCCTCTAACATATGGTGTACCTTGATCGCCAAATTCTTGGTAGTTTTGTTCCATCTTGTCGATCAACGCACGTGCAACTATTGGTGTTTTATCGACCAATGCCCCTCTAGCTATGGAATCTACCATTCTTATCTCCATAGGTATGATTACTACATATAATTATTGTATGAGGAGTTTCTTGCTGATTTGGTGATGCAGACAGGTTGTGCACAACTTGTTGAATCTCTCCCAGTACTCATACACTGACTCCCCTTGTGATTTATTGATCCCAGAGATCTATTTTTGACTTCATGTGGTCCTTGATGTGGGAAAAAATATATGCATTAAAAGACATTTCAAATTTTTTCAACAAGTTACATCTTCGGGTTGTAAATAATACATCCAATATTTCACACCTCCATCAAGTGAGAATGGGAATGCTCTTAGTTTGATTTGATCTTTAGATACATTTATGAGTTTAAGAGTTGAGAAAAACAAATTAATTTTTTTTAATTTTTTTTTGGATCCTCACTAGATAATCTATGAAATTTTGGAAGAAGGTGAATTAATCCATATTTCAGTTCAAAGTCTGATTCGAGATTTGGGTATGCAATACAATTTGGTTCATAGTTAATATCTGGTGTAGCAAATTCTAAAATGGTTATATTAAGTTCATTGTTATTGTTTTCAACCATTAGTTATTATTTTAAAATTGATCTATAAGTGCTTTAAATTTCTCTGTTTCTGGAATGGAGAAATTCTCCAACTGGTTGAATGTTGAAATTTCCTATAGACTGAGAATGTCTGATTCGAGCCCTAAGGTTGTGTTCAATCTCAGGGTAAAGATCTAAGAGATATTTGGGATTATTTCATTTCATAAATAAACTAAAAAAATAAAAAAATTGGACCATAATAAAATAAAAATGAGAAGTTTTAGTTGATGGTCCAAAAAGAAGAATAAAAAAATAAAAGAAGAAAAAATCAGATTGGGTAAAGAAGGAAGAAAGAAGAGAAGAGAATAAAATGAAAAATAAATGGAATACCTCTAATTGTTTGAAATAATTACTTTCCTCCTCGAAAATAGTGCCAATTTGAAAGTCACTATTGTGGGAGCTCTAAAATGATATTCAATTTTGGGGTTATTTAGGTGCAGTAGGGTGGCTGACCTAGGTCGTCTCTCAAAGAGGTAGTAATTAAAACAACTTAGTAAAGGTATTTTGAAAATAAAATTAAATAAATTAAACACACTACTTGAAAGTATGGATGTTGTTTATCATTTATAAAACTAGATGAATTATTCTGGAAGAATATTGCAATTTTGTATTTTTTATTTTGAAATGAAGTTCAATTAAAAATATACAACAAGAAGATGTTTTTTTTGAAAATATTTTAAAAGGAATAATCAATCTAACTCTACCTGTTAACTTACTTATTAATTATTATCATTTAATTTAATATATAATTAATTATTATCCCCTAATTTTCTAACCCTTGAACCCTACGAGAGTTAACTTAACCACAAAGATAAAAAGAGTTAAACCCAAGTCTAGCTTTGGAACATGCAATCGCAGCACCCTACTTTGATTGTCATTCTAAGGATAGCTTATGGTCAGTGGTGAATTAGGGAACATACCCACTCTGGAAATGAGGATGAATTTATCTTGGTGATTTTATTTTAACTCTATAAATTTATCCCATGTGGTCTTTTTTTATCGATTAAGTTTGCGCTCTCACAATTTACACAAATTCTCAACCTCACATGATTTTGTGTTAATTATTCAATTGGTTACTTAGTTTAATATAATTTAAAAACTAAATTCATGGATAATATTAATTTAATTAAAGTATATCATTTATTAAAAAAAAATAATTCATAAGGTATGAGGTAGATCGAGTAATAAGAAAACTACTCTTCTATGGGCGGTGTAGTCATTTTAGAAGAAAATTGCATTTGCAATGGTTTAGAATGGGTATAGCCAAATCATGCTTCAACTCTTGAGTTCCAGCACAAATAGGAAGATCAAATAAGAATAAAAACAAAATAAAATATAAGAAAACAGAATAAATATAAGAGTAATTAAGAAGTATATTATGCAAACACAAACATTACAACGAGAAGAATAAGAAGAAGGCTTCGACAAAGGGATCCTTGCTTCAAGAGATACCCGTACTTAAATTCTTGGAAAATTGGTGTGGAACCACTTATCATATTCTCTCAACTTCCAAATTCACGTACCAACCCCTCTATATTATAAAACACAAATTTATAGAGTGGATGGGAGTCTAGGTTTAAAGAGGTTTCAAGTGTGAATGGGTAAATTCGCCTAAATAAATTAATCCAACTTGTACCATTTGTTTAACCACCAAAACGCATGAACCAGCTATCCTTCTACAAGGATTATTTGTGAAAAAATTCGTTCTTTATATCCTCTCAAAATTTGGTCCTAATCCAAGCATGGATGAAGACATTATAGCCCAAATACATAGCTGATGTCCAATCTCTCGAGTCCATCCTGTAACGCCCTGACCCCAGCTACCCAGAGTCGGTGCATTACTTCGTAACATTGGCATGATCACAAAAGATCAAGTCTCGAAAGACCGATTATTTTAGTAGCCTTGGAAACACTATATACATTCATAAGTCTTACATTACATCATAAAGTGAAAAACTAATAACAAAGTCTTCATAGTCCACACTCATATCCTCTTCTGACTATCCCTGCAGGTCATTCATAAAATACTTCTTCACATCCTAGAAAATATTAAAACATTGAAAGGGGTGAGCTCGGATGCTCAGTAAGGTTAACAATATAGTGAAAGCTTTCATAAATAAACATTAACATTTAAGGCAATGTATAACTAAAACAAAAGCCTTTTAAACTTGAACATAAACATAATATGGCAAAAGTAAAATGGGACAATGTCATTCACTTCTTCACATGGGTATTCTACTGGTCGAATAATCACATGAAATAACAATAACCACTTTCATAATGATGGAATGTATAATGCCAGGAATTCTGAAATGTTTTGTCAAGGCCTCGGCCAAGAAGTATAAAATGATTAAGGCCTCAGCCAAAACCATAAATCAAATTGGGAAAGGGCCTCAGCCAATTCCACGTCTAGTTGTCTCATGAGACCTACCAATTCATCGAGGAGCTATAGCGGGCTCCACCCGTCACTTATTAAGTCCAATACAATCCTCATATGAATACGTTTAAACATATCATAAACCATAACATAATCGTATCACATAAAACATGCATAAAGGAAACATAACATTTCCACATTTCAATCACAAGATATCAATACAACACATTGATATAATAAAAACGCTTTCAAAACCATTTTCAATACCAAAATAAAAGAAAGTTAAAACTTTGTATGTATTTTTCATTAAAAAAAATGATGGCTTGTAGAGGAAGCCGAAACTCAAATAATGGTCACGGTGGCAGAGAAGTCGTTGTCGCCGCATAAGTACGGAAAGAAAAACATTCCCTCTTGTCGTTTAGTAAACGCTTCGTATAAAAAAGATTCCTTTTGAATAAACATAAAAGTCAAAGGGGTTTATACACCGTATAAAAGAAATTTGTGTATAAAACCAAATATGCCTCAATGAAAGGAGATTGAGACGAAGTCCTTACCAAGATCATTTTTAAAATAAAATAGATATATTATGTGTATTCACTATAGGTACACATAAAGAAAGTAAAAATACAAAATAAGACATAATAATATCATGACATAATTTGAAAGTAGGAGATTAACCCAAAGAATGGAAATTGGGTTAAGAAGTTCCCTTACCTCGTGTCTGACTTGACTCAACCGTTATCTAACCTCCTGAATAATAAACTAGAGTTAATATATACCTTATTAAGAACCATTTTTAATTTCAATATCCTTTTTATATCACTTATTACAATGTTATGAACATTATGTAATTATTTAAGTTAATAACGGTCGTTTTGTCGATCTTTGGTACTTGAGTCAACAATAAAATTCTTATAATTACAAGTTGTTCATATGGTGAAATATCCATTATATCCATAATTATATTCATGATGTAGATATAATATATATGATATATATCCAGTATATACATTCATTAATATTGTCACGTAACATTTAGAGGTAAGAAATGAAATGCACCGTTCATGGAGACGGTAAGCCGTACGTACGCATGGACGCTACTTTCATTTCTATTTCGTATTTAATGGAATGAAATCATAATGATATAAATGTATAATATAATACCAGTATAATATAGTGTATAATACCATTTACTCCATCCTTTATACATCCCACATATGGCATTAACGATTCAAATCACTTTGAGGGGGCGGTAGTCTGCACTTCCTAAAATGAAATTATCGTGTTTTACCCATAATGGAAATCATAAAGTATGACATAAATGAGAAATACAGAAGCATAAGTAAAACATAAACATATTATATATCATATATAAATATAGTGACATATTAATGGCCACCTTTGAAGTTTTTATATGAGTGTTGAACAATCATCGTTTCGTGAGGCAGATATTCGTCATCCACAGAAACCGTATGTTCTTTAACCATTAGATGTAGGTGTGTGTAAGTGTATCTCTAATACTTCTTATAAAAACATCCTAGTATATTGAGTATACTGGTTTTGTTACAAAAGAAATGAATAAAAAGAGTTTAGGGGGTTGGAGAAGAAAAATAAAACAAAACAACATTAGAGAAGACATTACCTCAAAATCGGGTAACTCTTTTTGATTTGAGCCAAAGGCTTCCTTGGGAAGAGTTCTGCCCAAAGTGAGGCTTCTAGGAGTAAGAGGGGGAAGTTGGGAGAGTATTGTGGCAGAGTTTGGCCGAGCCAAATGGCTTGAAAGTGTGAATGAGGTGGTAGAGGTGGGGGCCTTTTATAAGTGGAGAGGAGGGGCACTCTTGGAAAGTAAAGAAAAGTCACATTATTATAAAATGATTTTAGGATTTCAGAGGTCCCACACTTATATAATTCGTGTATAAGGTTATAAGGGTTAGAAATCTACCCATCCAATAGTCTTTGGACAAGTGTAAGCCTTGTATTGTACATTATCTTTTCATTTTATTAAAATCGTTAAATAATGAGGTCATCGCTGCATCATAATGATGTCATAAATAATTTAATTTATTTAATGTCTAAAAATTATAAAAAATTACTATGATGTATTAAATCTTTTTATATTTCTAATGAATATTTATAGTCAAAATTTGGACTTGTGTAACCCCACTTAAAAACTGTTTTAGTAAAACAACTCATGTTTGTGTCAATTTAATTTTAACATTAAATAAATATATATTAATGTCATTTTCCAACTAAAGTGGCTCCATGGGGTCCCCAAGTTGACTCATGGGTTTTCTTGGTCGGCCATGACTCATCCAATAGGAGTAGGACAAGTTTCAAGCTCATATCATATTATTAAAACATTGTTTTTACCTTAAACTACACTAATTACCTCTAATCGCGATTAAGAACTTAAAAGTTACTATTCACCAAAAAATTATTTTAATCTCATTGAACCACATTTTACTTCTTAATGAAAACCATGTATGTCGGATTTTTGAAAATCAAATCACAGAAGTGGTAATATTTCATTTAAACGAAAAATCAGTTATTTAACTACCACTTAGTGGTTTCACTATTCATCAAAAATTGAAGTTTTTCAGAACAATGCCAAAATTTCACCCTAAGATATAATTGATATTCCGAATTCAAAAATGATGTGTATTTTACAAAATTCCAAACATATAACTTGCATTAATTAATTTTATAATTAATTCCCGCTGTCACAACAAATAGCGTGTTTTTAAGAAACAATTTATATCAAAAGATTCGCAATTGTTTATGTCCAATTTCAATGTTAAATTAATTCTAATGACCACCATTGGATAAAATGGTAAAAATATATTCTAATTATACTTTAAAACCACTAAATAGTATAATTTATCACAATAAATTATTTTGACTAAAAAAGTTGTTTTAAGTATTTTTCACTATTCATAAAAAAATTGGAAGTTCTCAGAAAGTTACAAAAAATTCAACTTAGGATAATTTCGATATTACGAATTCAAAAATGAAGTCCATTTTGAAATATAAAATTTCTATAATTTTAAAAAGTGGTTATTACTATTCATAACGGCTACTTTGATTAGTCACGGTGTTTTAGAACTCAAAGTTGCGTATAATGCAAGCTATTGCATTTTTGAATGAGAAGCGTATCGTGGAAGCTCGGGGTGTTACATTCTCCCCTCCTTCAATAAATTGTGTCCTCTTAATTTGAAATTTTTCTTTGAAAATAAAAGGTTGAAAAGAAAAAATACCTTTGAGGAAAACCCACATCGGAAATAAGGTTAATAAATATATAACATTAAAAGAAAGAAAGATAAGTACAAAGGTCACCCGATATAGCCCATTCTAAGATTCTATGAAAATATGGATATGGAGGAGAAAAAAACCATCAAGGTATGAGGGAGAGTTATAGAAAAAAGGATTAGGATAAAGTTTAACTATAAGAAAATCACAAACTTGTGATTGGTTAAACGGTCATTGAATCCCCAGTTGGAAAAGTTAACCGACAACATTTTTGTTTTAAGTTACCTTTTATAATGTTGAGGAATTTATTTAGGATATTTACTAAGAACGTAAGGGAATATACATACTTGTTATGTATACTTCCATTCGTTAATAAATTTTTACCACAAACCCAACTTTTACTCCAAATGGTAAGGGAACTCAAAAATATTCTATTTATCCTAATTGTATAAGGTTCCAAATGTTAACACATACCATTTAGATTAGTAAAACTATTTTGTAATAACCAGGGACTTCCTGTAGGCTAGTGGTAGGAAATAAAGGCTTGTCGCACTATGGTTGTGGGTTCGATTCCTGCAGCTTTGTCCGACGCGACGGGTTATGCCCCACCCTGCAGGTTGTCCTTTTCCTAAAACTATAGTATCATAATATTCCAAAAATAATCTTCATAAATTTTTTTAACCTTAAACAATACTATCCAAAGAACAACTTAATCCACTCCAACCATTGTAGTTATCCAAAATACCTCTGTCCAGACTTTCTCTAAAAGGTCTCTTAATTCCAAAATCAATTTATCAGATTCCCCAAACAAAGTAAAGTTTCTCTTATTGTCACATACTAAAAATATAATTACCTTCATCATATTAAAACCTAACTGAAATCAACAAGTACTGCATTACAATCCTTATATATATATATCACATTATTCTAATAACCAAAATATAATCCATGAGTCCAAAAGCACCAGTACATTAGTTATTCTGCTTCAACTGTAGTAACAGCATAAGATTGTCCTTGATCCCTTGGCCTTTTCTGAGGTAAGTTTCCCTGACGCTTAGGACATTCATTTTCATAATGCCCCATTTCCCTACAATTGTAGCATTCAACTTTGACAGCCTCTTTCTTTCCCTTGCAATCACGAGCCCGGTGACCCTTTTTTCCACATTTATAACAAACTCTCATTCCTTTTAGGCACGTACCAGGGGGATTCTTCCAACAATTATCACATAATGGAAAATCCTTCTTTCCCTTTTTCCCTTTATCTGTCTCTTGTTCCACCGTTCTCTTCTTCTCTTTCTTTACTTTGTTGTCATAAGACTTAGAGAATTCCTTTTCTGTCTTGATAGCACACGAGACAATATCTTCGTATGATGAGAAGGATTGTGATTCTAAAGATCGATGGAGAAATGGTTTTAACCCATCAAAGAAACGATCAATCTTACTCCTTGGGTTACGTATATAATCGGCAGCATGCCTCGCTAACCTTGTAAAGTTAGCCTCATACTTTGCGACATTCTCATCCTCCTTCTGCCTCAGACTCAGAAATTGCCTTTCCATATCTGCTCGATGGTCACGAGGAAAGTATTTTTCTAAGAAAAGCTCTTTGAACTCCCTCCATTCCATATTCAATACGTCATCATCTTCCTTTGTGTTTTGAATCAGCGACCACCACTGATCGGCATCTCCAGTGAGGCGGTAAACTGCCATGACAACCTTCTCCCTTTCACTACTCCCCAAGGCATGGAATATTTTCTCTAAGGAGTTTATCCATTGGTCAGCTACTAATGGATTTGTACCCCCATTAAATGTTAGTAGTTGTTGCCTCATGAATCGGTCTAACATTGATCCTCCACGTTGTGGATCAGGGTGATCCATACGAGTAAGGTTATTATTCATAACTTGAGTGAGTTTTCCCAGTATGGTAATAAGTTGATCAGCACTAGTCGTATCTCCAGATCCATAATAATTATCTTGAGCAGGAGGGAAATCCCTACACGGAGTGCGTGCATTGTTACGGTTTCCATTCCTTCCACAAGGCGCCATTTCTAAACAATGGCATAAACTAGATTAGTTTATGAATCAAAATACATAATTCCATACTTGTAAAATACTTAACATAAATTGAACTATTTATGGATATAATCCATAATCATAAAAAGGTTTTATTTGAGGAAGTATATACTCATAACCGTTCATAGTGGTTTGTAAAGAAAATGAGAATTATCCTAAGCATATCCCCCGGGAGTGTCGTAACCAAGAGTGCAGCAAGGCCCGTTGTCATGCAACAGTTCCCGTTCGAGTCTAGCTCAAAGCGGTGTTTTCAGGTTTTACCCCTAGGTACATCTGTGCCAGAGCCGCCTCTACCTGCTCATATCCAGATAGGGATGTATTGCTCGGAAAACTCACAAAATCTCTACAATAACAAAATTCTAGGAAGTTCTTCTATACTAATCCACAAAGTCTATCTTTGGGCTATGTGCTCTAATCAGAGTTTATCTAAATCTAGCTTCCAAGGTTAGTACTAAACTACCTCTGATACCAACTGTAACGCCCCGACCCCAGCTACCCAGAGTCGGTGCATTACTTCGTAACATTGGCATGATCACAAAAGATCAAGTCTCGAAAGTCCGATTAGTTTAGTAGCCTTGGAAACACTATATACATTCATAAGTCTTACATTACATCATAAAGTGAAAAACTAATAACAAAGTCTTCATAGTCCACACTCATATCCTCTTCTGACTATCCCTGCAGGTCATTCATAAAATACTTCTTCACATCCTGGAAAATATTAAAACATTGAAAGGGGTGAGCTCGGATGCTCAGTAAGGTTAACAATATAGCGGAAGCTTTCATAAATAAACATTAACATTTAAGGAAATGTATAACTAAAACAAAAGCCTTTTAAACTTGAACATCAACATAATATGGCAAAAGTAAAATGAGATAATGCCATTCACTTCTTCACATGGATATTCTACTGGTCGAATAATCACATGAAATAACAATAACCACTTTCATAATGATGGAATGTATAATGCAAGGCATTCTGAAACGTTTTGTCAAGGCCTCGGCCAAGAAGTCTAAAATGATTAAGGCCTCGGCCAAAACCATAAATCAAATTGGGAAAGGGCCTCAGCCAATTACACGTCTAGTTGTCTCATGAGACCTACCGATGCATCGAGGAGCTATAGCGGGCTCCACCCGTCACTTATTAAGTCTAATACAATCCTCATATGAATAGGTTTAAACATATCATAAACCATAACATAATCGTATCACATAAAACATGCATAAAGGAAACATAACATTTCCACATTTCAATCACAAGATATCAATACAACACATTGATATAACAAAAACGCTTTCAAAACCATTTTCAATACCAAAATAAAAGAAAGTTAAAACTTAGTATTTATTTTTCATTAAAAAAATGATGGCTTGTAGAGGAAGCCGAAACTCAATTAATGGTCACGGCGGTGGAGAAGTCATTGTCGCCGCATAAGTACGGAAAGAAAAACATTCCCTCTTCTCGTTTAGTAAACGGTTCGTATAAAAAAGATTCCTTTTGAATAAATGTAAAAGTCAAAGGGGTTTATACACCGTATAAAAGAAATTTGTGTATAAAACCAAATATGCCTCAATGAAAGGAGATTGAGACGAAGTCCTTACCAAGATCATTTTTAAAATAAAATAGATATATTATGTGTATTCACTATAGGTACACATAAAGAAAGTAAAAATACAAAATAATACATAATAATATCATGACATAATTTGAAAGTAGGAGATTAACCCAAAGAATGGAAATTGGGTTAAGAAGTTCCCTTACCTCGTGTCTGACTTGACTCAACCATTCTCTAACCTCCTGAATAATAAACTAGAGTTAATATATACCTTATTAATAACCATTTTTAATTTCAATATCCTTTTTATATCACTTATTACAATGTTATGAACATTATGTAATTATTTAAGTTAATAACAGTCGTTTTGTCGATCTTTGGTACTTGAGCCAACAATAAAATTCTTATAATTACAAATTGTTCATGTGGTGAAATATCCATTATATCCAGAATTATATTCATGATTTAGATATAATATATATGATATATATCCATTATATACATTCATTCATATTGTCACATAACATTTAGAGGTAAGAAATGAAATGCACCGTTCATGGAGACGGTAAGCCGTACGTACGCATGAACGCTACTTTCATTTCTCTTTCGTATTTAATGGAATGAAATCATAATGATATAAATGTATAATATAATACCAGTATAATATAGTGTATAATACCATTTACTCCATCCTTTATACATCCCACATATGGCATTAACGATTCAAATCACTTTGAGGGGGCGGTAGTCCGCACTTCCTAAAATGAAATTATCACGTTTTACCCATAATGGAAATCATAAAGTATGCCATAAATGAGAAATAAAGAAGCATAAGTAAAACATAAACATATTATATATCATATATAAATATAGTTACATCTTAATGGCCACCTTTGAAGTTGTTATATGAGTGTTGAACAATCATCGTTTCGTGAGGCAGATATTCGCCATCCACAGAAACCGTATGTTCTTTAACCATTAGATGTAGGTGTGTGTAAGTGTAGCTAGAATACTTCTTATAACAACATCCTATTATATTGATGATACTTTTGTTGTTACAAAATAAATGAATAAAAAGAGTTTAGGGGGTTGGAGAAGAAAAATAAAACAAAACAACATTAGAGAAGACATTACCTCAAAATCGGGTAACTCTTTTTGATTTGAGCCAAAGGCTTCCTTGGGAAGAGTTCTGCCCAAAGTGAGGCTTCTAGGAGTAATAGGGGGAAGTTGGGAGAGTATTGTGGTAGAGGTTGGCCGATCCAAATGGCTTGAAAGTGTGAATGAGGTGGTAGAGGTGGGGGCCTTTTATAAGTGGAGAGGAGGGGCACTCTTGGAAAGTAAAGAAAAGTCACATTATTATAAAATGAGTTTCGGATTTTAGAGGTCCCACACTTATATAATTCGTGTATAAGGTTATAAGGGTTAGAAATCTACCCATACAATAGTCTTTGGACTAGTGTAAGCCTTGGATTGTACATTATCTTTTCATTTTATTAAAATCGTTAAATAATGAGGTCATCGCTGCATCATAATGATGTCATAAATAATTTAATTTATTTAATGTCTAAAAATTATAAAAAAATACTATGATGTAGTAAATCTTTTTATCTTTCTAATGAATATTTATAGTCAAAATTTGGACTTGTGTAACCCCACTTAAAAACTGTTTTAGTAAAACAACTCATGTTTGTGTCAATTTAATTTTAACATTAAATAAATATATATTAATATCATTTTCCAACTAAAGTGGCTTCATGGGGTCCCCAAGTTGACTCATGGGTTGTCTTGGTCGGCCATGACTCATCCAATAGGAGTAGGACAAGTGTAAATCTCATATCATATTATTAAAACATTGTTTTTACCTTAAACTACACTAATTACCTCTAATCGCGATTAAGAACTTAAAAGTTACTATTCACCAAAAAATTATTTTAATCTCATTGAACCACATTTTACTTCTTAATTACAACCATGTATGTCGGATTTTTGAAAATCAAATCACAGAAGTGGTAATATTTCATTTAAACGAAAAATCAGTTATTTAACTACCACTTAGTGGTTTCACTATTCATCAAAAATTGAAGTTTTCCAGAACAATGTCAAAATTTCACCCTAAGCTATAATTGATATTCCAAATTCAAAAATGATGTCTATTTTAAAAAATTCCAAACATATAAGTTGCATTAATTAATTTTATAATTAATTCCCGCTGTCACAACAAATAACGTGTTTTTAAGAAACAATTTATATCAAAAGATTGGCAATTGTTTATGTCCAATTTCAATGTTAAATTAATTCTAATGACCACCATTGGATAAAATGGTAAAAATATATTCTAATTATAATTTAAAACCACTAAATAGTATAATTTATCACAATAAAATATTTTTATTAAAAAAGTTGTTTTAAGTATTTTTCACTATTCATAAAAAAATTGGAAGTTCTCAGAAAGTTACAAAAAATTCAACTTAGGATAATTTCGATATTACGAATTCAAAAATGAAGTCCATTTTGAAATATAAAATTCATATAATTTTAAAAAGTGGTTATTACTATTCATAACGGCTACTTTGATTAGTCGCGGTGTTTTAGAACTCGAAGTTGCGTACAATGCAAGCTATTGCATTATTGAATGAGAAGCGTATCATGGAAGCTCGGGGTGTTACACATCCCAACTTTGACTAATGGTCCATTTAGTCCAATCAAATGCATGATTTTGATCCAATATCCTAAACAAAATTTGTATCCATTACGTCAGGAACATAGTTACAAAATTTAAAATTCAAATAAATCATATTAAAATATTTATATCTTAATTACTATAGTTCACTTTAAAGGGTAAAACTGGAATTTTTATCAAATTTTTAAAAGAATGATCTAATCCCAAATATTTTATAATTAAACATATTTAACATAATGTGAGGAAACTTTTTCATTTATTATCAATAAAATATTCAAAAAAATGTGTTTTATCAATAGGGGGGTCCACATCCACACTTTTTTAAGTGCAGGGAGTCGATTGGACTCTCAAAGCCATTTGATTCCTCTCAAACACTTCTTTGGGTAAATTCTTTGTCAGAATGTCTACAAATTGTAGTTTTGTAGGAAAATAGTCCAACTTCACTAGCCCTTGATCAACCTTATCCTTGATAAACTGATATTTTATTTTAATGTGCTTTTTCCTCGAATGATATATGATATTTTTTATGAAATTTATAACACTTAAATTATCACAATGGATTTCGATCAGAGACCTCACTTCAACCCCCATATCCTCAAGTTGTTGTTTCATCCACAATAACTATGTGCATGGTTGAGTGGGTTCAATGTATTCAGATTTTTTGGTGCTCAATGAAATTTAATCTTTGTTCTTGCTTAACCAAGAAATAAAAAACCCACCAAGATAGAAATCACCTCCTGATGTTGATTTCCTATCATCTACTAAACTGGCCAAATCTGTATCTATATATCCCAATAGCTCTGGATGAGATTTTTCATTATACATTAATCCAAATTCTATAGTGCCTTTAATATACCAAATTATTCTTTTTACTGAAATCATGTGGATTTCCTTGGGATTACTTTGATACTGTACTACTTGACACGTTACAAAAACAATATTTGGTTGTGTCGTTATTAAGTACAACAAACTTCTAATGATCTTCCAATATTCTATGGCATTGACTGCTTTGTCTTTATCACCCCAAAATAGTTCCATCCAAGTAGCCACCATAGTATTCATCTCCTTGTAATTATCCATTCCGAATCTTCTCAAAACCTCCTTAGAATATTTGTATTGAGAAATGAAAGTGTCATTCTTTCCTTGTGTCACCTGTAGACCAAGAAAAAATGTCAGTTCACCAATCATTGACATTTCAAACTTACTTTTCATGAATTCCAAAATATTTCTACATTGCGCTTCATTTTATCCTCCAAATATTTTTTTATCTACATATACCATCACCATCATCATTTTATTACTATCATGGTTGACATATATATTTTAATCAACTCCACTATGCTAAAAACAAATCTCTTTTAGAAACTGATCTATCCTTTAATACCATGATCTTGGTTCTTGCTTCAAACCATATAAAGCCTTATTAAGCCAAAAAAACTTTGTTATCATCTTTATGAGTAATAAAATAATTTGTATTCTCAATATAAACTTCTTTATCCAGAAACCCATTCATAAATTCTAACTTGACATCCATCTGGAAAACCTTGAACTTTCATTACATTTCTATGGTCAAGAATAATCGAATTGTTATATCCTAGCAACAGGTGAAAATGTTTCATCAACATCGATACCCTTAATATGGTAGTATCCTATACACACTATTCATGCTTTGTTTTGAATCCCAACACCATCTTTATTCATTTTGTTGTGAAAGATGCATTTAGTCCTGATGAAATTTTTGTGTGTTGGCCTCAAAACAATCTCATTTTTTATTATTCTCAATTTGGTTAAGCTCTTCATTCATAGCCTAAACCCAATTATCATCACCAGTTGCTTCACCAAAACATTTAGGCTCTACCTATGATAAATATGATTCTTATTGTAGAGTCCTCATCCTCCATGTCTATACTAGCATTGTTTGATCACCAATTATGTTTTTTCTATCAATTTCATATCTTCTCTTCTTTATTTTTATTGATACTGATTTATCCGCATCTTTTTCATCATCAAATTATTCTTCTAAATCAGCCTCTAGAACTAGAGAATCCCCTGATCTACTTATTTCTTCATCACTATCCTCCGGAGACTGATCATGAATTTGTTGAAAATTATGTTCATTTTCCACTATGGTTACATCATGGATTTCAAAAATATTTTGTATCCTCTTATTGAAAAATTAATATACTTTTATTTACTTTGAGTGTCCAAGAAATATCCCTTCATCTCTATAGGATTCATAAATCCTTTGTTTCTCCTTGTTGAGAATGAAACACTTACTTCTGAAGATTTGAAAGTGCTTCAATGATGGATTCTTTTCATACCATATCTAATATGAAGTCTTTTCTTCTTTCATACATAGCGACGCTCAATTTAATGTGTATAATGTTATTATCGCAGCTTCTTTTTAATACAATAGCATCTTATGTGGGGTATATTACTATGTAGAAATACTTCACAACTAGTTGTCCCTTGGGTTCTATGAATCTTATGATTCTGCTTCAGACCCAAATCAATTTTTAATCTTGGAGTGGGTGCTTGTGGTTTGACTTCAACCATTATTGATTTTTTTTAATCAATCCCCATTCCAGCCTTACCATTTTCATCTGACTATTACTTCTATTCTTCTCGACCACCATGCTCAACTTTTATCATCTCTATTGACTATATGATCTTCTTTACTGATTTTGTACATGGAGTCAATAGTTTTTTTTTATCTTTAATAATTCATCGTAGACCGATGACTTCCTCTTCAAATTCTTCGATACGTTTGATTTGTTCTTTTACTATTTCAATTAACCTATCTATCTATCTTTTTTGTTCTTCAATTCTGAGTTTGTACTCAACCACATTTTCTGATCTTTTTAATGCTGAAGACATCAGTATTTCAATTTCTTCATTCAGCTCAGATTTCTCTTTTTCCTACTGATATATATAGATTTGGTCATCCTAAACCACTTTGTTAGTATTCTTTGTTTTGGTTCTCCAAACAATGATCTCTTTAAGAGAAGCTTCTAATTCAGTTTAAAGGTCCACTCTTCTTTCAATTTCTCCTTCTTTAGTTTCACTTTATTCTTTTGTTATGGAATATGCTACAACTTCTACCAAAGCATCTACTTCATGATCCTTACAGTCCTCCAACTCTTCTACCTTAGATTCTTCTAAAATTTCATCTTCATTTGAAAACAGATTCTTCTTTTTGAATAAATTTCTCTTAGCACTTCTCCTACCATTCTCATTGGATGAATACTTATTTTTTGTAATTTCATCATTTTCTTCATTATTATCTTCAAACTTCTTAGCACACTTTATATCAAAATGTTAAATCCTTCCACATCGGAAGCATGCAAGTGGAAGTTTACCTTTGAGCTTTCCTCTTCCTCTTTGTATATTTGAAGAGATAAATGACTTGAAATCATCCAAATTATATTCCTCCTGACCATCTTCAATAGAGAGCTTCTTCATAGCCTTGAATGCTACTTCTTGGGACTTCCCATTTTCTACAAAATTATTATCATCATTTCTCATTTCATATGGAACAAGAGTACTATGCAAGTTATCCAATGTTAGCTCATTTGGATCTTTATCTTCCAATACTAAAACTTTCATATTAAATCGAGATGGAAGTTTCTTCAATATATATTTTACAATATTTATTTATTCAATGAATTCTCCAAGACCATGTATTTATTCCACTATAACAGTCACCCTATCAAATAATGCATCAATAGATTCATTTGGGTTCATTCTAAGATCTTCATACTTATTCCACAAAACCTGCAGATTTTCCTCTCTAACCTTTGAATTTCCTTCATAGATATTTAGCAGCTTTTCCCACATATCATGTGATGTTTTAAATGACATCACCTTCATATAAATTTCATTTGATAGGCATCCTACTAAATAATTTATCCCTTTATAATCAACATCCAATTATCTTCTTTCATCTTCTGATAAAGCACCATTATTGATATCTTCTAATATTCCATGCGTAGTTGTTGTGAAGAAATCCATTCCTAATGATCAAAAGTAATATTTCATATGATTCTTACATATTTGTAAATTTTTACCGTCGAATATTGAAATTCCTTTTTGATTGACCAGCTCTATTTATTCTACTGAGAGAGAACCACTAACTTTTGTACTTGGTTCACCCTCACTAGGCTAGGTCCAAGTAGCATACAATGAAAATGTGTTGATGTACCAAATCCACTAAATCGCACTTCCAATTAAAAGGTTCGGCCTAGATCTTCTATGCCCATTATCACTACCATTACAATGTTTAGAGTTTTCTCACTGTATTCCCAAGGGTCACTCCTTATGCCTCTTTCTCTGCCTCACTACCGGTAGGAAGGATCATCATCTTCCTCTTCCTTTGCTCACTGCTCTTAGAAGGGATCCACTAACAATTTATGGACTTGTAGGTCCCTTAATTTTCATGAAATAATAAATCCTTAACTATATGTAGATGCTCTATTGATGTTACTTTTTCACTTGTAGATGAATTCCACTTTTCCATGTACTCTTAGGTTAGAAAAAATTGCTTTCACAAACTGTTCTAGTGCTTTTGCAAGCTTCCTTGATTCCACTGCGAACTACCTCTCTCTTTCATTAACAGCGCAGTTCATATGATTTTTAGACCACCTATTATGTGTACTACCTTCGGGTACCTCATCCCCTTACCACCTCCATGTACCGCCTTCTTGAACCATTCCACGTACTTCTTCTGCAAACCGCTTCCACATACTATTTCTACATACTGCTTCCGCTTTCACGTACCACTTCCGCTTATGTGGAATTCTTTCTTATACGGAATGATCCTTCTATGGATTACCTTATTCCTCCATTTTTATACTAGGTCTTCCTCCTCCATTTACCACTTCCTTTATGGCTTATAGTTCCCTGTAAAAACCTTCGACGGAATTTCTTCTGCTCGAACTACCTCACCCTTTGTGGAATTCTCCCCCTTGAACTTCATTTAGACTTTTCCAAATTCCGGGAATGATTATTTTCTCCAATGGAATTCATTATACTTAATTATGGGATTAGAGCTCCTTATATAGGAAAATACTTCTGTAAAATTATCTAATACAAGATTTACCTAATCTTTAATGTGGTATATCCTTCTCCACGTACTGCTTCACATGTGAACCGTTATCCCCTACGTGGTCCGCATATTGTCTTTCCTCTTTTGTGGTGGTCCAAATCACTGTCACATTTTCACGAATGACGCCCATCGCAGATTCTCAAATTACCACCTTATTTTGATGAATTTCAATCCATCCTGTGTATCGTGATCCTTTCTCTTACCGCATGCCTTCACCAAGAATCTCCTTCACTCTACAAACCATTTCCTGAATGTTGTCTCTGGCTCACTCTTCGTTATTCCCTTCCTTCACTGACTCCATTAGACATTCTGCATACCACCATATGCATTCTATGAACTGTGCTTCATAGTCTGTGTACTGCATTACCCTATGTGGAAATCATCCTTTTCCAAAAACCAAACTCCCTATTTTGAGGCCCAAAAATTTGGCAAACACTGGGAAAATGTTTCACCTTAAAAACCTACTTCGACAAACACCAAACACGCTCATTTAAGATCATATAGCCTTTTCAACAAACAAAATCACACCCAAAACATACCAAGAGGATGCCTTGAGGTTTTTTTACCCAACAAGGTGCTTTTTTCATATTTTAATCCCATTTTCCTATAAATCACACTTCATATATTGAGTGTGTGAGTTTTCCACAAACCTTCCAGGACCCCTAAAAAGGGAAATAGATCTTTCAGTTTGACCTTTATATTGATGTATAAGGGCTTTGACCAACCAACTAGAGACATTTTGGCCCTATATAAAGGTCTTTTTGATCCTTGTGAACTTGACATCATCAGGTAAGAACTCAGCACCTTAGGGTGTTCTAGTAAATCCCTAATATGTTTTCCAATATCATTACTCATGACCTGAGAACCTCAAGCCATGATTTACAAAATTTTCATCTCTCATTCAGAAAAATGTTGGAAAAATCTTAACCCCGATTATCCTAATTATGATCTTGTGTAACATTCCCCTTGTATTAGGTCTATATGCATCATGACATTAAATTTACTTCACTTTGGTCAAATTTTTACAACCTTAAACTCCATCATTTAATGGTCCAAATCACAAGACCATAAATTTCTAGTGAAATAGACACAAAACTAGTGAGACTGAAAACCCACAAAGGGAGGCTTGGAAAAAATCCAACTCTTTTCTTGCTAAACTCTTCACATCCAAAGTTTAGGAAAAATTTATTGTATAAATAAATGAGGCATAAAGCTCATGGAATCCACTTTGTGGCCCTATTAAAAGTTGATTCATGCTCGTTGGACCCCCTGGTCCTGGAAAAAGTTAGAGTAATGGTTATTCACATATCTTTGATGTAATAAAGTGTTCACTAGGTGGTGATACAACTTTTAAGATGCTCGATCCCTTCTTGAATCTTAAATTTTCCGTAAATTACACTTCATGATTTCAGTGCCTCAGCTCATCATAGACATTTCATGGCCTTTGGAAAAACATAATCAGCTTCAAGAGACCATTTTTTTACTATGCATGTATACATATGGCTCCTATATATGCACCTACGGTTTTCAACCAAAGGTGTCACATTTCAAAAAGGGATTTACAATCCTTGTGATCCCTAACATCACTATGGTTAAAATAAATACCTCAAGGTGTTCTGGGCTATTCCTGGAATGATTTTCCCATATCATCCTCATGAACCAAGCACTTTGGACCATGATTTACAATCCCCATATCCAGACTATTCAAGAGGATTTTACATCGTCAACATTGTGTCATTGTGTTTTGTACTATTTCTTAAATAAGGAATGTGAAAATCTATTTGTGAACCTTTTGATGCCCCACTCCCTATGATTCGAAACCATAGGGTGTAGGGATTGAGCTTCACATAAGAGATAAACTGTCTTGGGGTGCTAAAACCCTTCCTAGATATCATTTCCTCCATACCCAACCTCATCATCTTGAATTTTGAGTCTTATAAAATCTTTCATGGACCTTGAAAAAGATTGGGGATACCTTTGTTTGACCATGATATCGATGCATAAGGTCTTTAACCTACCAACTAGAGGAATCCCCTCCTTATAAGATAGGAAATCTGATCCTCGTGATCCCTAGTAACACCATGGTGGGACCCAGCACCTTAGAGTGTTGTGGGTCATCCCCTACATGTATACCTTATTCCATATTCTTAAACTTAGAATCTTGGGTTATGAAGTACATCACCATTATTTCAACTATCCATGTGGATCTACCATCCCTAGTATTTCTCCCTCAACAAATGTTACCCCTATAAATCTTCCATGATCCTTGGAAAAGAGTGAAGACACCTCTATTTGACCATGATACTGATTCATAAGGGCTATGAACTACCAACCAAAGGCATCTCCTCATTACATTAAAGGAATTATAATCCTCACAGGTCCGAGAAACACTATGGTGGAACTCAACACCCCATAGTGTTTTGGGGAATCCTTGGCATGTCTTCCCCATATTTTATATTCCCTAATAAAGTACAGGTATAAAGACTTTATTCTTCATGTTAGTTTATGTCCTAGCAGCAAGACTTTAAACTATACAGTAGTTGATGTCCTGGCAGTAAGACTTTAAACTCCACATAAATCTTCATCCTTACCGCATGACACTAAACTACATAGAATACATCCTTACTATATAACAATAAACTTCACATAGAATACTAATTTTTAAATGGTATATTAACAGTAATAGAGGGTTCAAGATAAAAGACCCTAAACTAAAACAATAGAAGGTCTGAGCTAAATGACCTTAAAATACTAGTGATATAAGTTCTGAGCTAGAAGAACCTAAACTACAGCACAACAATAATTTAGTTTTCAAGAGTGGAAAAGGTGTAAAGATTGTTAGGTCAAAAACCCATAAGTGGTCCACTATAGAAATATTTAAGTCCACACCCGCTAAGTCTTCCCCTATATGAAGCTTAGTAAAAATAAGAGAAATATGAACACATATATATAAATCTTTTAAGGCCTAAAATATAGCCTCATCAAAAATAAAGCCATGATTTCTAAGTCAACTAACTGTATCCGAAGATAAATAATTCTCACTCTGGGAAATATATTCTACCCAATTTATCCTTTTGTGAATTAGGTAATCTGAAGATAACTAGAGTGGATACATCAATGATAAATCTCATGTTGGTGGGCATTCATGAGAATTTATCAATAGGAATTTTTTATGATTTAAACATTCAAATCCAAGCATTCAGTTTTACTTGATATTATAAAAATTATGGTATTGTTGATGATTCAAACAACATCATATCAAAAAAAATTCATGCACATCGTGAGTGAAAGAAAACTGGACAATGACATATGAATTTCACTAGATCAATTCATTGATAACATGAATAAGGAGGAATCTACACATATTAGAGACTATCCCATGAACCTACAATTAAAGAAAATGTCATGAAATTGCAAGCCTTTCACAACATGTTTTTATAGGATTCCTTGAGATCTATATGATTTTTATCCAAGGAGGTAATGGATTGGAACAATTGATCAAAAGATTCAATTTATGCCTCCACAAATCATTTCAATTCCTCTGCTCTGGTAACAGCATTAATCATAGCCTTCTCTGTCATGTCAAAGATTCCATGTTTATCTAGTATAGTTTTCTTATATACCTGAAGTTCATGATAAAATTAGGATAAATCTACTTGAAGATAACTTATTATAGACTGGATATAGTCAATTTTAACCTTCCCTATGCTGACTATGTCTTAGTGAGTAGCCACCTCCACTAAATGTTGGCAAGCTTCATTTATGGCCTCATCCCAACTTTACTTTACTGAAGAGAAAGCCTCAAATTCCACCACTCTTAATTCAAGGACCATGTTTTTATCCCTTAAAGATATCACCCCCTTCACCTAATTATTAAGAGCATCACAATCAAATCCTTCATAGATAAGAGTGGTGAACATGAATCGAAGGTGACCCATCTGGTCCTTCAACCCTTCTAAGGAACATCCAAAACCAAGGTCTATATCTCCCTCCATACTTACTACCGCATCGACTGATAAATTGATACAGACTCCAGACCTTGAAATAATCCCATCTTGGGAATAGAAACATTTTCTAGGACTAAGTATCCAAGAGATAGGGTTATTCTCACAGTCTTAAATTAAGTATGAAGGGATCCGAACTCTATGTTGGCCAAATCAGTCGGAGGAATCCCCAAGGAAGTAGGGACATAAACCTTTGAACATTGAGGTGAAGGAACTAAAACAAGGGGAACGAGAGTCTATTATTTATAGAATGAATGAAATGATATTATTAGATAATTAATAGATATAACTAATGTTATAAACATACCTTTCTTAGTTTCATCACTAGAAACGTCTCTTGCCCCGACCCCATCCTCCGGTGAAGAGGCAACACCCTCTTATGATGAGAGGATTTGTGGAACCTCTGGTTCTTTTTCCAAATTCATGCTTTGTTTTCCACCATTTAGGGCTATAGGAAAAAAATATGTTATTCAACAAGATGAAAATGTAACAAAGTGTCTAGTTTTCGAAGAAGTATTCACCTTATTTGAAACTCACCTCCATCATGGCTAACTCAGTAATAGAATACATACCTGTATCATTATCCTAAAAAATCATGTTCAACCATGTCGAATCATGTGGAATGACTTATAAAACATTTTTTGTTGGAAATGAGATTAATCGGGCCAGCATATCATCCATCTCTACTTCTCGATGGGTCGGGCCCAATAATGAAGATTTTTTTGAAAGAACCAAATGCTCACCCACATCCTTAGGGGGAAGATATATGCTTTTCCAAGTGTTTTTGATAGGGAACTACACATTTTTGACAAATCATGATGTGTTATCAAAATATTCTAGAATAAGGAAAAGGTGAAATTCCACACTTGGGGATTTTGGTGGAGAAGGGTCTGAAAACTCAGAAACCTTCTTTTTCCCTTTCCACTTTGATCCAGGACCTCCAACAGATATCAACACCAAGTGAATCAGGTAAGGACCCTCATAAGATTCTAATTCCTAAGGCACTGCTTCCAGAAGGGCGGTCGTTGACATCATCAGATCCATTTGTCATGGGGATCCCTTATCATTGGTCCCTTGGTCACTACTCAAATTAGCTCCAATAGCCATACCCTGGGGAGAATATATGGGGGATTGAAATATTGGTCAGTCTTATATATCCTTCTTTTGTATAAACCAAAAAACACAAATAACATCCGTATAATTGAAATAGCACCCCAAACCTTTAAAAATGGGGATAATTTTATCCTTACTTCTACCTCAATAATGGGATGACCATGTTTTTCCATCAAAATATGTAGTGTTCCTCGGACCACCATCTACTGAACTCAAGGGGAATAGAATACCCAAACCTTAATAGTTTTTGATATCATGTCAAGGTCCTATAGGAAATCCTTGAGCTCCATAGGTCAATCTTTCAAAGTAATTCCTAGGAGAGTAGTAACATGGGTGAATCCATATAAAGGTAATTATACCTAGTGAAATATTCCCCAAATTTTAGCATCTAAGTTCAGTGTTCTCTAAGACATCCACTATTTAAATGAAATAGGAAACAATAGTGCTAGTGTAGCTTCAATAACCGACACCACACCCATGGTATCTGTATTACTTGGCACTTTTACTATAAACAATGGTAATGGTAAACACCTCACTTCATTGGGAGGTGCTTTGTGAGGTTTTGGTCCTTTCGTAACCAACTATTTTCTTGGACTAGTGTCAGCCTCGATAGTTAGTGGAAATTTTGTAGCTTCATATACCAATGTGGATAATTTACCATTGGGATGTGAGAGGATCCAAATCTTAGCATATCCATGGGAAAAACCAATCTCTACACCATGGTGAGGGAATTTTATCTTGGCCTAAGTCTCCTCCCTGGTAAATCTCAGTGAAAAATATAGAGCCACCATCGGATTCTCCTCAGATCAAATATGAATAGGGGAGGAAATCTCAACTGAACACGCAGAAATTGATGACTAAACCAAAAAGTTTCATACCATTTATATAGGAGTTCCCCATCAATGTGAGTAGAAAGAGAAACCTCCTGAAGTAACATCATATAAGCTTAGGCCTGAAGGTTGGACCCACCATTATCAACCATACTACCAATGAAGAATGGCCTATAGGTTTTGAATGAGAAGCGATCATGATGACTCATGAAAGAACTTACCTCCCAATCCTTTAGTGTAATGGGCCTTACCCGACTGATACATTTTAAAAATGGTTTCAAACATAAATTGGGATGTTTTTAGATGTTTAAGTACTCATAACCTCCAAAACGATCCCCCGTCCCACCTCATAACACTTAAAAGGGGCTTGTGGTTTTATAAGGGTCCTTTACCCTATAAATATGGCATAGAAGATGATAAATTTTAGCCAACACAGAGGTGGATAACCCAAAATGGTTCCCTCCTTCTATGAAAGTCACCATCATGAAAGTGGAGACTCTCCCTTTTCCTTTGTTGGGAGTAAGTACCATCTCAGGTATATAGCAAGGAAAATGACATGCTAAAGGGTCTGGTCAACACTGGAGACAACCAATCATCCCTAGCTGTAAAATATCCATTCTTTGGCTATAGGTCAATAAGATCCCTCTACACTTTAGGAGTCCTTTATATGGTAGGCCTTTGGATTCTTGGCTTTTGTCTTGGACCATACTTTCTTGATGAAGTATCCCACCCACTTCTTGAATGGGAAATCTACCCTGGGAGTGGCGCCTTCGAGAGGTCCTTTTCAGCTAGCCTGATCAACTCTCAAGTGATATGAGGATTACTCTCTACATTATCCCATGAATAATTTGGGGCGGAAACACATCATATATATCTCTTGGTATGGGTGTGCCGCAGATCTACTCAACGTCCCAAATATTAATTCCCACTTCACCATTCATTAAGTGTAATATGTTTGTATTGAGGCTCCAGCGACTGAACAAGTCTGACATCAGGACCTTGGAACATTAGGAAAAATATTGTGAGATCCATACAACCTCATACATCCTAATCTTATTCATTTCTCTGGGAAACTTATAAGTAATATATTTAACTCAGAAGGGTCGACCCCAATCCATTCCACAATTACCCCCCTCATTGTAGGACCCTTCCATAATAATTCTTCATGAGAACCATTTTATGAGATCATTTCTTAAACAACACTTTCTTAAACCATTGATGAATTTAATATCGGTAATTTCCTGATCCTTGGGCCAAGACCTTGGACATATGGCCATCTTGGGAGATTTGTAGGATATTTTGGTTTGATTGCATGATCATTCAATTATTATGGAGTGCATGACCATGTTGGGTTCATGTGATTGTGAATCTTATGACTATTCATGTGACTGTGAGATGTCTTAAAAGTTTATGTGGTTTACAAGATCTTTGCAGGTCATTTAACAATACCTTCATTGGGTGACGTGGTCGTGAACCCCCTTGTGGGTCATGCGATTCACATGATGCTGCTAGAGTTACTTTTGATGGGATTTCCACTTGTATGATATTTCTAACATATTCATCTTTCTTTTATGTATATGGATTCAGTCCCTCATCATGGTTCTCACAAGCCTTAAAAGGAAGTGGCTAAAGTAGAAATGGCTCACCAAGATGGTATTCTAGAAAGTGTGGATGCTAATTTCCACCATGTTGATGGGTCATTTCAGACGAGTCTGATAAACTTGAAAGGAGTAAGTGTTTAGAAATATCCCCTTTCATAATTCCTACCTCTCAATGGGTTTGATCTTACTAATTAAACTCCCATTCCTACACCATAGTCCCCAATCATACCCATTTCTTGGATTTTAAAAAATCATAACACCTTTCGGGAGAACATCTCCCAGGTACGAAAATTAATTTTTAAGGGGGCGCAAACAAATAGGCATATACCGATGTTCATGACAAAAAAAATCAATGAGAATAATCAAGAAACTTATTCAAATGTTTATATGTACCATTAAATAATGCATAATTCCACATCCCATCATAAGTTCGCAGTGGAATCAAGGAATCTTGCAAAAGCACTAGAACAATTTGTGAAAGAAATTTTTTCTAACCTAAGAGTACATGGAAAAGTGGAATTCATCTACAAGTGAAAAAGGAACTTCAATAGAGAATATACATATAGTTAAGGATATGTTATTTCATGAAAATTAAGGGACCTACAAGTACATAAATTGTGAGTGGATCTTTTCTAAGAGCAGTGAGAAAAGAAAGAGGAAGATGATGATCCTTCCTACCGGTAGTGAGGCAGAGAAAGAGGCATAAGGAGTGACCCTTGGGAATACAGTGAGAAAACTCTAAACATTGTAATGGCAGTGATAATGGGCATAGCAGATCTAGGATGAACCTTTTAATTGGAAGTGAGCTTTAGTGGATTTGGTACATCGGCACATTTTCATTTTATGCTCCTTGGACCTAGCCCAGTGAGGGTGAACCAAGTGCAAATTGTGCCGATGTACCAAATCCACTAAAGCTCACTTCCAATTAAAAGGTTCGGCCTAGATCTTCTATGCCCATTATCACTACCATTACAATGTTTAGAGTTTTCTCACTATATTCCCAAGGGTCACTCCTTATGCTTCTTTCTCTGCCTCACTACCGGTAGGAATGATCATCATCTTCCTCTTCCTTTGCTCACTGCTCTTAGAAGGGATCCACTCACAATTTATGGACTTGTAGGTCCCTTAATTTTCATGAAATAACATATCCTTAACTATATGTAGATGCTCTATTGAAGTTCCTTTTTCACTTGAAGATGAATTCCACTTTTCCATATACTCTTAGGTTAGAAAAAATTGCTTTCACAAACTGTTCTAGTGCTTTTGCAAGATTCCTTGAGTCCACTGCGAACTACCTCTCTCTTTCATTAACTGCGCAGTTCATATGATTTTTAGACCACCTATTATGTGTACTACCTTCGGGTACCTCATCCCCTTACCACCTCCATGTATCGTCTTCTTGAACCATTCCACGTACTGCTTCTGCATACCGCTTCCACATACTATTTCTACATACTGCTTCTGCTTTCACGTACCACTTCCGCTTATGTGGAATTCCTTCTTATACGGAATGCTTCTTCTATGGATTACCTTCTTCATCCATTTCTATACTAGGTCTTCCTCCTCCATTTACCACATCCTTTATGGTTTATAGTTCCCTGTAAAAACCTTCGACAGAATTTATTACGCTCGAACTACCTCACCCTTTGTGGAATTCTCCCTCTTGAACATCATTTAGACTTTTCCAAATTCCTGGAATGATGATTTTCTCTAATGGAATTCACTATACTTAATTATGGGATTAGAGCTCCTTATATAGGCAAATACTTCTGTAAAATTATCTAATCCAAGATTTACCTAATCTTTAATGTGGTATATCCTTCTCCACGTACTGCTTCACATGTGAACCGTTCTCCCCAACGTGGTCCGCATATTGTCTTTCCTCTTTTGTGGTGGTCCAAATCACCGTCACATTTTCACGAATGACGCCCATCGCATATTCTCAAATTACCACCTTATTTTCATGAATTTCATTCCATCCTGTGTATCGTGAGCCTTTCTCTTACCGCATGCCTTCACCAAGAATCTCCTTCACTCTACAAACCATTTCCTGTATGTTGTCTCTGTCTCACTCTTCGCTATTTCCTTCCTTCACTGACTCCATTAGACATTCCGCATACCACTATATGCATTCTATGAACTGTGCTTCATGGTCTGTGTACTGCATTACCCTATGTGGAAATCATCCTTTTCAAAAAACCAAACTCCCTATTTTGAGGCCCAAAAATTTGAAAAACACTGGGAAAATTTTTCACCTTAAAAACCTACTTCGACAAACACCAAACACGCTCATTTAAGATCATCTAGCCTTTTCAACAAACAAAATCACACCCAAAACATACCGAGAGGATTCCTTGAGGTTTTTTTTACCCAACAAGGTGCTTTTTTCATATTTTAATCCCCTTTTCCAATAAATCACACTTCATATATTGAGTGTGTGATTTTTCCACAAACCTTCCATGACCCCTAAAAAGGGAAATAGATCTTTCAGTTTGACCTTTCTATTGATGTATAAGGTCTTTGACCAATCAACCAGAGACATTTTGGCCCTATATAAAGGTCTTTTCGATCCTTATGAACCGGACATCATCAAGTAAGAACTTAGCACCTTAGGGTGTTCTAGAAAATCACCAATATGTTTTTCCAATATCATTACTCATGACCTGAGAACCTCAAGCCATGATTTACAAAATTCTCATCTCCATTTGTCCTGGGGATCCCTTATCATTGGTCCCTTGGTCACTACTCAAATTACCTCCAATAGCCATACCCTGGGGAGAATATATGGGGGATTGAAATATTGGTCAGTCTTATATATCTTTCTTTTGTATAAACCAAAAAAACACAAAGAACATCAGTATAGTTGAAATAGCACCCCAAACCTTTAAAAATGGGGATAATTTTATCCTTACTACTACCTCAATAATGGGTTGACTATGTTTTTCCATCAAAATCTGTAGTGTTCCTCGGACCACCATCTACTGAACTCAAGGGGAATAGAATACCCAAACCTTAACAGTTTTTTATATCACGTCAAGGTCCTGTAGGAAATCCTTGAGCTCCATAGGTCAATCTTTCAAAGTAATTTCTAGGAGAGTAGTAACATGGGTGAATCCATATAAAGGTAATTATACCTAGTGAAATATTCCCCAAATTTTAGCATCTAAGTTCAGTGTTCTCTAAGACATCCACTATTTAAATGAAATAGGAAACAATAGTGCTAGTGTAGCTTCAATAACCGGCACCACACCCATGGTATCTGTATTAATTGGCACTTTTACTATAAACAATGGTAATGGTAAACACCTCACTTCATTGTGAGGTGCTTTGGGAGGTTTTTTTCCTTTCATAACCAACTATTTTCTTGGCCTAGTGTCAGCCTCGATAGTTAGTGGAAATTTTGTAGCTTCATATAACAATGTGGATAATTTACCATTGGGATGTGAGAGGATCCAAATCTTAGCATATCCATGGGAAAAACCAATCTCTACACCATGGTGAGGGAATTTTATCTTGGCCTAAGTCTCCTCCCTAGTAAATCTCAGTGAAAAATAGAGAGCCACCATTGGATGCTCCTCAGATCAAATATGAATAGGGGAGGAAATCTCAACTGAACACGTAGAAATTGATGACTAAACCAAAAAGTTTCATACCATTTATGTGGGAGTTCCCCATCAATGCGAGTAGAAAGAGGACCCTCCTGAAGTAACATCATATAAGCTCAGGCCTGAAGGTTGGACCCACCATTATCAACCATACTACCAATGAAGAATGGCCTATAGGTTTTGAATGAGAAGTGATCATGATGACTCATGAAAGAACTTACCTCCCAATCCTTTAGTGTAATGGGACTTACCCGACTGATACATTTTAAAAATGGTTTGAAACATAAATTGGGAAGTTTTTAGATGTTTAAGTACTCATAACCTACAAAACAATCCCCCATCCCACCTCATAACACTTAAAAGGGGATTGTGGTTTTATAAGGGTCCTTTCCCCTATAAATATGGCATAGAAGATGATAAATTTTAGCCAACACAGGGGTGGATAACCCAAAATGGTTCCCTCCTTCTATGAAAGTCACCATCATGAAAGTGGAGACTCACCCTTTTCCTTTATTGGGAGTAAGTACCATCTCAGGTATATAGAAAGGAAAATGTCAAGCTAAAGGGTCTAGTCAACACTGGAGACAACCAATCATCCCCAGCTGTAAAATATCCATTCTTTGACTATAGTTAAATAAGATCCCTCTACACTTTAGGAGTCCATTATATGGTAGGCCTTTGGATTCTTGGCTTTTGTCTTGGACCATACTTTCTTGATGAAGTATCCCACCCAGTTCTTGAATGGGAAATCTACCCTGGGAGTGGCGCCTTCTAGAGGTCCTTTTCAGCTAGCCTGATCAACTCTCAAGTGATATGAGGATTACTCTCTACATTATCCCATGAATACTTTGGGGTGGAAACACATCATATATATCTCTTGATATGGGTGTGCCGCAGATCTACTCAACGTCCCAAATATTAATTCCCACTTCACCATTCATTAGGTGTAATATGTTTGTATTGAGGCTCCAACGACTGAACAAGTTTGACATCAGGACCTTGGAACATTAGGAAAAATATTGTGAGATCCATATAGCCTCATACATCCTAATCTTATTCATTTCTCTGGAAAACTTATAAGTAATATATTTCACCCAGAAGGGTTGACCCCAATCCATTCCACAATTACCCCTGATTGAAAGTCCCAATTGAGAACCCATCCAAACTTATGATGGGATGTGGAATTATGCATTATTTAATGGTACATATAAAAATCTGAATAAGTTTCTTGATTATTCTCATTGATTTTTTTGGTCATGAACATCGGTATATGCCTATTTGTATGCGACCCCTTAAAAATTAATTTTCCTACCTGGGAGATGTTCTCCTGAATGGTGTTATGATTTTTTAAAATCCAAGAAATGGGTATGATTGGGGACTATGGTTTAGGAATGGGAGTTTCATTGGTAAGATCAAACCCGTTGAGAGGTAGGAATTATGAAAGGGGATATTTCTAAACACTTACTCCATTCAAGTTTATCAGACTCGTATGAAATGACCCATCAACATGGTGGAAATTAGCATCCACACTTTCTAGAATACCATCTTGGTGAGCCATTGCTACTTTAGCCACTTCCTTTTAAGTATTGCGAGAACCATGATGAGGGACTGAATCCATATACATAAAAGAAAGATGAATATGTCAGAAGTATCATACAAGTGTAAATCCCATCAAAAGTAACTCTAGAATCATCATGTGAATCGCATGACCCACAAGGGGGTTCACGACCACGTAACCCAATGAAGGTATTGTGAAATGACCTATAAAGATCTTGTAAACCACATAAACTTTTAAGACATCTCACAGTCACATGAATAGTCATGAGATTCACAATCACATGAACCCAACATGGTCATGTACTCCATAATAATTGAATGATCATGAAATCAAACCAAAATATCCTAAAAATCTCCCAAGATGGCCATATGTCCAAGGTCTTGGCCCAAGGATCAGGAAATTACCGATATTCAATTCATCAATGGTTCAAGAAAGTGTTGTTTAAGAAATAATCTCATAAAATGGTTCTCGTGAAGAATTATTATGGAAGGGTCCTACAATGAGTTTTTGTGGAAAGTCTTGCGAAGGGGGAACTCAATGAAGGCATATCGAATTAGATATGAGAGTTATAGTGGCGAGAAAATAACATATCCTTTGTTACCCTACTTATAGGATTTTCAATAGAATACCAAAGGTTACCCAAAATACCAAACTTCACCCAAGGCACTGATTAGAGAAATATCTAAAGACTCAAGCGGGCATTTACTTTCATCAGAACCAATCCCTTATCCTTGTAGACGTTTCTCTTAAGGGGGGAATTTATTGATGCTCCCCAAATGAGCATTGTAAAATATACAAGGGAATAAATACCCTATGTATGTATGTTATTTTCTCCTCCAATCAAAGGGATAATAAGGCATAAAAAACTCATGGATCATGTAAATATCCAAATTAAATGTGGTTTCATGACCTTTGTAAAGTAATACGAATGGGACATGAGTAGTGCATGTCTAGATTTGGATCATGTATATCCCCCTTGTAAAATAAAATTATTCTTGAAAAGGTATAAAAGAAATTAGCTGATTATGAAGTAGCTTCCAAGTGAACTCCTCTATGCCATGTAACTTTATAATCAGTAGAAACCTTATAAACGATCCAAAGATCCTTGTAAAGTAAGGATAAAAATATACAGAAGATGGATTCCTTATTAGATTGTATATTTTCATGTGACATGTCTATGTAGTTCATAATACACTATGAAATCCATAAAAACATGTTTTCCTTGTCAAATAATATCTCACTGGCATGTCACCTTCATCATACGAAGGGATTCAGACATGTCCAATTTATTATACACTACTCTTAGAGCTCCAAGGGTTGTCCAAAACAATTCTCCCACATCAACATAAGACCCTTTATTGGTCACATGATGTATCACTTATGGGTAGGGTGATTTTTTTTAAAACAATCATATAATTCCATAGAACCCACAAACTTTTTGAAAAAAAAGATTGAAATAAAACAAGAAATTATGGGAGATTCTTGTAAGTGGAAGATATGCTGATTTTATATGAACATAGTTATATGTACTGAGTGATCATAATTGATCAATTAAAGGCCCCCCTCGACAAAATAGAATGATCCCGTGATATCCCTTGGAATTTCATCTTGATTATGTGAAACCCCCCTAACAAAGCTACATTTGTCTCACAAAAGATATCATACAAATCTTCTCAGAACACATGAGAGCCTTTCAATAGGCATCCTGATCTCATGAATACATTTTTACATGTCAAACTAACCTTGTGGAATTTCCTTGATGTGTTCCCATGTTTAAGAAAAATTATTTTGATCAAACAAAGTCTAATAAATGGGGTGATGATAGGATAGACTCTTGGTTGTAGAAAATCATATGACGCCCCCTAGATGACCCATAGTAGTATCTCGCAAAGCAGGTAATACCAAATCCCTCCACCAAATCCAGCCCAAATTTCAGAGATACACACTTCACAAGGTAACATATAACCAAGGTTGTGATGCCTATTAATTCCCCCCCCCCATCACAAAAAAAAATCCATCAATAAATCACACAAGGGAGTGTGGTTTGGAATTCTAGGAGTGTCCAAGATCATGATCACAAAGGTTTTCTGCTAGGTAAATCTGAGGAACATCCTAAGGATGGTGAGACATTCATTGGAACCTCATGTGATCACTTGAGGTCATGTAAAGTATTTCTAGAATGTTATATGGGTTATGCGAGGAGGTCATGTATATTTGTTGAATCGCACAAAACCTAAAAAAAAATAACACTGGACAAATATAAGACATATATGCAATTAAAATGTGGAATAAAGACTAAAAGATAGAAGATTAATGAATAGATAGATTCTTTGATCTTCATACACTTCGCATGACTCATCCAAATTATGTGACAGCATTAGGACATATCACCTATGTCATGTGATATCCACTTGACATTCCATTTAGATCATACAATGTTCTCCATACATATCATCCAGGGTACACGATTCCCCCTGGTCATACCACTTGAGTATTTCAAATCCCTCTAGGATTATCATCTATATCTTCCAGTATCCTTAGACATGTTTCCCAAATCATGTGGTATCACCAGTGTATGTCAGCTAAGTCTAGTGAAGTCCTATGGGCTTACTATTTAGATCTTGTGGTACCCAAAAATCATGTCATCTAGGTTTCAAGATGGTGCCAGGACAAGTTATATAGATAATGAAATTTCCTTCAAACATGTCATCCTGCATCACAAGATGTACCCCAGAAAAGATAGCCTATATAGTATGATTTCCTCTATAAATGTTGTCCATATCATGTGATGCCTTCCAAGCAAGTCAGCTAATATCTTGTGATGTCCTCCAAACAATTCATCATTGATCATGCGATGGCCTTCAAACATGCCATTAATATTATGTGACATCCTTCTAATGATTCAACTAGATTGTGTGATTTTATTTGGACATGTCCACTATATAAACAGACATATACAAACATCCTATGACATGTTAGGCAGATAATAAAGGCATGTCAAGCAGACAATCAATCAGGTCAAGAAGACAACCATTCTAGGTCAAGCAGAAGCCTTAGGACATGATAACCTTGTCCAATTCACATATTAGGGAAGCCTCTATGTGTAAGCGCCAATCATTGTTCATGTAGGTAAGCCTCGGAGTGTAATCCCCATTTGTGTGCATACAGAGAAGCCTCAGTGGATAAGCATTGATCAGTGTACAGACAGGGTAGCCTCAGTTTATAAGACCCAATCAGTGTGAATATAGGGAGACCCCAGTGAGTAAGCCCTAATAGGTGGAATGATATGATTACCTCCATACAAAGAAACCCTAGTGTGTGATCCCCAGTCAAAATAACTAAGAGAACTTGGATTCTTGTAATAACTAGGATACATAAGATGCTTCCCAAATGCCAGATCTCAAATGGGAATTTACTTTGTTGTAAGTTCCCCCATGTCTCTAACATTCCAACCATAAGGACCCAATCTCTCCCATATACTGATCATTCTTCCTCATCTATCATTAGACTGAGAAATTAATTGAACTATGATGATTTTGATTCCTATTATATCTAGGATACATAGGACGCCTTCCAAAGGCTTGAGCTCCATATTAAACATCCAATGGGATATCTCACCACATAATCCCCATGCCCATATGCAGTGAGACTGATTACTTTCTATCCACTAGTTCTCACACTGTGCATGTCTCGCATGTGCTAAGGGAGTTTCAATGGCCATATAATTTTCATCATGAATCTCCAATATCTAAGGAAACCTCAGTGTGTAATCCTTTATTAGTGACATGATGTGATTATCCATACAGGGGCATCTACCTTGAGGATATTCTCAAGGGAATAATCAAAATACAATGGCTCTGATTCCTGCAATATCCAAGATATATAGGATTCCTCCTTGAGGCTTGAGCTCAAGTACCCAGTGCCTAAATTACCTCATATATGTCTTCTTTATGATGTTAAACTACACAGGTTTAACGAATTACATTAGTTTTTATTCTTATTATAGACTGGATACATAAGACACCTCATTGAGTTTCAATCCCATCCTTGACATATTAATCACCTCCTTGGATGACAGAAGACCCCAAAGTTCCTAGTTATACAGCTTCAACATATAAGTAGCTACCAATTCATGGGAAATGGATAAAGAACATTGTATACATACATATGGACTTTCTAAAATATTATCCTTTACATATAAAATGATTTAACCTATGATTATTTTGTTAGGTTAATAGGTCTCAAATCAGGATTAGGAAGAGACTCATGAACATGTCTTAAATAGATAAGAGACTCTCAAAGTAGGAAACAATTCCCCCTAGAAGGGTGTGATGATCCCTTCCTCCAATCCTCTCGACTAATGTGAGTTCCTAAGTTTCATTGGGTCTAAAACCCAAACTGACCACCTACCTTTGGAAAGTATGTTTGTACCCAGCTATGGATGTGGGAACCGTAGGGAGTTTCCATTAAGAATTATAATTTTGAACCTGATATAAATGATTATGTAATCCATTTAACCCCCACAGCCAATTTTCAAGTTGAAATGAATGAACCAATAGTTATATCTTTCCTGATGAAACAACAATTATTACACCAAATGTTTCCATTCAAGTAATCTACCGTATTTATACAATAAATACATGATTTATAGTACTATTTTTAGTTACTTAGAATTTTTTTCATTGTAGACATCACTGGACACATTGTAATCAGTAATCCCATAAATTTGTCATTAATGATAAATATCCTTTGGGTTTTTTTAAGAAACTCATGATCCATGCTAAGTTTCTTCACATTCATACAATGGGAGATAAGTAAAAAATTTGATATTGAACATTGTTGCTAGTTAAATAATTGAAAGAAGTTGATGTTGTAGAGTTTGTGTGTATTTTTACAATAGGGGAGTGGTATAAAGGGAGAATAATAACTTTTCATGAGAATTCAAAGTTTGATATTACTAAAAAAATTAAAAATATGCATGGAGGTTGACAGACCAATTATAATAGTTAGAGGCATTTAAAGTTTCAAAGAAAATGAAGTTCTTGAGATAGGTTATTCAAATTTCTTACTAAAGCTTCCAGATAAATAGTGAATATAAAGTTTAAGGTTCAAGTGGTACAAATTAAAATTTGTATGTTATACAAAGTTCAATTTAATGAATCAATGGAGGATGCTACTATATGAAGGATTTCAGATTGTACCTATTGAAAAAAGATCCATCAGAATGAGTTCTATATGGTAATTTGGTTTCCATTCTATTCGAATCTAAGTATATACAAATCTTTACAAAGATCATCGAATATTTAGGTTCAAATTTGTATCATAAGAATTTGTTTGAAGTGTTTCAATCAGAGTTATGTTCAGATAAAGTCAATTTTTGTATGAAGTTCTATTGTACTATCTTCTAAAAAGACCTATAAATAATAGAAATATGAATTATATTGGTCATAGATATTGGTTGACTATTGAAGCCAACGTTATGAGTTTTTTCCAATCCATTTTATTGGTCGAAGTCACATTGAATAGATGAGAATCATACAAACAATTACAATGCCATCAGATGGAATTTTCTAATAAGAAGTGTCATAATGGTCTTTTTAAACCATGAAATGTGTAAAATTAAGCTGAAGAAATATGAGGAGAAGATTACAAGTTCAACAGGTTGAATATATGTGAATGCATTAGATAGAGAAGGTTGTAAAGGGTACCAGTCAAAGAAGTGTTGAGTTCATCAGACTGATTTGATCAGACGATGAATAATTTCAATAATAGAATCAAATATAACTAAACTATATAGATATTTAATTAATAAATCCAGCATCAAAAAAATTTCTTGAATATTTTTTAGAAGATTTATAAAGTTTTCATAAATCGATGTTTTAAGGATGATGTGTATCTAATCCATTCAATGTTTTTTTCTAAATGAGATAAGGTTATTTAAAGAAATATTTTAAAACCAAGTTTATAAGAATATTTAGGAATATTTTAGAAATTTTTAGAAGCATCCAAGTGAAAATTTTCTTTGAGCGGGAGATATGAAATTTGAATTTTGGATGAGCTTGAAAAACTTTTTGTTTTCTGTGTTTTTTTCCTGACTTTGTTCTTATGTAAAGTGATATAAGTATTATATGTGCCTAAATTTTCCATGTGCGTACTAGATTCTACGTCCTAAAAAATTTTGAGCATGGATATTTTCCAACCAAGGAAACCTTTGGTTGAAGAAGAAGCACTAGACATAGTTTCTGTTCATAGGAATCAGAAAGAGGATTTGGTTAGAGGTACTGATAGAGATATAGAATAGATTTTTAGGTGAAATGGTATTTAATTATACAAAGGAATGGATTATAGGAATAGTGGTTTGATACACACTAGTGGGAGTTATACCAAACAAAATATGAGCACACTAGATAGAGACTTAATAGATAGAGTTCATTGAATGGATAATTTATGGACAAAATTTTTGTGATATGCTAAGAAATTTTCTCAACTTTTTTTAGTTCAGTTTCTTAAGAAAAAATTGTAATTGATGGGAGTCGGTATAATTACCTATTTGGGGATAGAAGGAGTCTAATAGAAGTTGGATGAAATTTTATTCACTTCATATTATAGTGTATTTCTATGGATTGATGTGAGTCATAATGGAAAGTATGTATCCACCCACACTAGGGGTGAACCTTGTAAATCTTATGTGATTTAATTTACTTTCCTAACATTCCATATGAAAATGATATAAACTTTAAAAATTTGCAAGGGGTTTATTTTAAGATTAAATAAATTATAAAATATTACCATTGATTCACCCCTAGTGGTTCTCACACTCCTAAGAACTTTAATTGGTATCATAACATCTAGGTTCCCTCTATAAGATCCTTAATTTTATTATTAAGGATAATCTAAACTTGGTGAATATTAGTGGTATTCCAACATTCTATAGAAAAAATTATCATGGATGGAAAAACAAAATGATAAACCAATTTCTTCAATCTCTTTTCTTAGAGGTAATTGATGGAGCTATAGTTGGGTTTCCACCCATTAGGAAATATTCTCATATGAAAATCACCAAAAAAAATATAGAGGTTGTTGGGAAAGTTCAAAATTCTCTTTTAATATCTTTGTCAATAAGTGTTCATATGAAGTTTATGGGTCTCAAGGCAGCTAAGGAAACTTGGGATAAACTCGAAAGTATCTTCTAGGGAAATATAAAGGTTAAGGAATAAAAGATACAAATATAGAGAAGAAAGTTCTAAGATATCATAACAACATATGATGAAACTATTGATGAGTAATTCACTATAGTTAATGAAATTTTTAGAAACACAATAGGATTCAAAGATGTCTTGGAAGATTTTACCATTTTTGAGAAACTCATGAGAAAATTTCAAGATAGTTTTGGTCCTAAAATTTCTACCTTAGAAGAACAATATTATTTAACTCTTAATGAATTTCATAATATTCTTATTTTTTATGATATGTGGAAATATCCACCATTTAAAAGGAATATTAAGGAATAAATGGCTTTTCAAGCTCTGAAGAAGATTAATTTTTGTGAACCAGAACATGAGTTATTGGGAATCAGTTAATAAAAGATAAATAATTTTATATTTAATAAAATGATATAATCATGTCTCTTATCTCTAAAAATTATTGTAAAGGCCAAGGAATATACACAGGAAAACATCCACTTAATTTTTTTTGAGTATGGAGGGATTGTAAATTTTTCTATGAATTTTATAAAGAAGGTATTTGGAGAATATAATGACGATTCTAAATAAAACCCATGGTATAATAAGTTGAAGAAAACTTCTAAATAAGATAAAAAATACATAGGAAGTATGAAAAAGTTCATCAGAAAAAATAGAAGAAGTATGTTTAGTTAGAATATTGAGTATTAATCTAATAAAAATAGTTCCTTAGAAGATGAAAATATATATAAGTTCATAACTTTATTTACTAATGTTGAGATAAAGGATGATTCTTAAAATAGTAAAGAAGAAGAAGGTGAAGAAACTTACCAGAAATATGATTTGAGATTAGAACTTGCGGTATGTCACGAGAAGAAGAAAAAACTCAAGAAAGAAGTTATAATGTTGAAGAAATAAATTGAGAAAAATAATATAGAAAAGTAATAATTAATTAAAAAGTAATATTTTTATATTTATGAGATTAAGAACCTCAAGATTAAAATTAAATAATTAGAAAAATATGGTGGAATATATTGGTAATAAACTTTCTATTATGTAATATTAGTTGTGTAAAACTCAATCAAGATTCCTTAAGGTTGAAAATACCTTACATAAGATGAGTGATAATTTCAATAATTCTTAATAGTTAAAGGATGAAACATCTCAAGTTTTTATACGAACTCATCCTATGATTCATGTGAAATCTACACCCACTAAACATAAAATTTCATCTGATTTTACTAACTATGCATGTGTTAGAAACAATTTTCAGAAACATTAGGTTGAGAACGGATGTGAGAAACACATCACATCTATATAATTTTAAAATAACTCTAAATATAAGGCTTCCCCGCACCCATGGAAATAATGTTATAGAATTTATGTTCAACCTCAACAAAATTATTATTGGGAAAGATCATTTATCTATAGAAGATCAAGGATCAATAGATATTGTTAATATTATAGTATATATCGAACCAAGGTTTTTAATTATTTTCCTAACATGTCTATCCCTAGAATTAGCCATTAATTTAGGGTGATAAATGGAGTAAGAAAATAAATTAACTTTCATAATTTACATAAAGATAGAAAATAAAAGTCATCAGATGCTAGAAAGTCTCCAAAGAAAAATCAATTTGATTTCCTAGAGAAAATTTTCAGTAGGTTTTAACAACTAGTTCACTACACTAAATAATATATGAAAACACTTCTAATAAAATTTTCTTATGCTAGAAAATAAAAGTAGGATGGGAAGAATAAATTTAACTAAAGATATTTTGTTGTTGAGACTACTCTAAAAGCTATAAAAAGGAACAAAACTTGGATTCTTGATGTTGTTTGTTCCTCACATATAACAGGTGATATAAAGATATTGAATAATATTAAATAATATGAAGTAGTATTAGATACTTTTGGAAATGATATTTCCTTAAAATCATGGTAATAATAATAAATGATATTGAATCTTTGAAATTGAAATCAAAGAAAGTTTTGTTTGTTGATGGGCATAAGCACAACTTGATGAGTGTTAGCCAAATGTTTTATAATGGTATGTAATTAATCTTCATTAAATATTATTATATCATAAAAATTTTAAAAGATGGAAAAAAATTTAATAATGGGTAAAGAACTCGTGAAAATATATTTCATATTGGATATCTTTGTAATTCCTGTTACTTAAGTACTAAGGATGAAAATAAATTGTGTCATTAAATACTGTGGAATCTTGGACAGAAAAGTATTAGAAAAATTTATAAATAAGTTATTGTAATAAAATTACAATAACTAAAAATTAAAGATGATATTGTTTGAATAAATTTCTAAAAATGAAGGATGTTTAGTGGAATACATAAGAAAGTTGAAATTCCATCCACTAAACCACTTGAGCTCATAAACTCTAATATTTGTGGTATGATGATACATCAATCAAAAAAATTTAATTTTTTTACTTTATTAATTCCATTGTTGAATTCACTCAGATGATCAACATAATGTTTATAAAACACAAATCATAGGCTATAGATATGTTCAGAAGTTTCATAACGTGTGTTCATAATGAACTAGGTGTATATATATTAAAACTAAGGGAAAATAATGGAAAGGATTAAACAAGTAACTATTTTGTGTCCTACTAAAGGAAACATGTAATTAAACACCAATATAATTCTTCTTACACTCATTAAAAAAATTGAGTAACAAAAATGAAAAACATAAGTTTAGTAGAAATGAGAAGAATCATTCTCACTGGATACAAACTTTCTAAATTCTTATATAGAGATGTTTTAAGTTCATACTTTCATATTCAAAATAGATGTTTGTTGTTGTAATAATCTAAAATGACTTCCTTTTAAGTGTGGTATAAGAAAAATATAATAGTTAAATACTTCAAGTTTTTTTAGATTATTTACTTCCTTAAGATAAAAAATCCAAATCTTGGAAAGTTTGATGAAAAAGTTAAATAATTAATTTTCAAGGAATATTCATTTGATAGAAGATGTTACAAGTGTTGTAAGAAACATCCATAAATTCTGATGTATTTTTATGAAGTGAAATATATTGAAAATAAGACATCCTTAATAAAATCTATTTATGATTGTATGAAAGATAGATTGATACTTATAATGGATATGATAAAAGTGAAGATGATTGTGAGAACCAAAATGAACAATATTATTAAGATTAACCTTATGATGAATAAATTGTTACCAGAAGAAAATATCTTAAGTTTCATACTGTACAAAAATAGGTTGAATCTGAAAACATCATTGGAAATCATAAATATCTATTTCAAACTAAAAGGAAACTAATATTAGGGAATAAAACTTCACTTATCTCACAGGTGGAATGAAAATTAGTTTCAGAAAAATTGAATATAAAGAGTGATTAAATTCTATGAATGATGGGATATATCAAATTTAGAAAAATGACACTTGTAATATTTTTCAATGATCAACATGAAAGAATATTATAGGAAAAAAGTGGGTGTTCTGAATCAATATTAATTAACATGGATAAATTTCAAGAAATAATGATAAACTTGTTTGAAAAGGTTACTTATAGGTGAAATGTATTTATTTTGATGAAACCTTTTCCCCTGATGAGAGACTTGAAACAATAATAATTTTCTTAATTTTTGTTGCACATAAAATTTAAAAATATTATTAGATGGTTGTTAAGTAATTTTTCTTAAATGAATATATTGAAAAATAAGTTTAAATTGAGTATCCTAGTGGTTTCATACATGATAAACATGGAAACATGGTGTGTCAACTCAAGAAATATTTCTATGGGTTAAAACAGGCCCCTAAAACCTAGTACTCAAAGCTTGATAGTTTCCTAAATAAGTTGAACTTTTCTAGAGGAAAATTTAATGTAAACTTTTATATAAAGGATGTAACCAAAGGTAACATAATTTTTATTATTTATGTCGATTAAATAATTTTTACAGGAGATAAAGATAAAACTTGTGAATAATTTAATGATAAAATAAAGAAGAACTTTCAAATGTCAATTATTTGAGAGTTAACTTTATTTCTAGGATTACATGTTTAAAAAAAGGGAAGATTCAACTTTCTGGCACAAGAAAATTATTTCAATTAGTTGACACCAAAGTTTAACATGAAATAATTAAAATAGGTTTATATACATTTCTCTATTGGCATGAAGCTAAGTAAAGATGAAGTTGGGAAAAGTGTGAATTAGAAAGATGCTAAAAATTTGATAGGAAGATTGATTTATCTTATTAAATCAAGACCATACATTATATATGTTGTTATATTGTGTGAAATATATCAATGTGATTTGAAGCAATCACACATGTTGAAAGATAAAATAATTCTCAGGTTTATTAAAGGAAGATCAAACAAGGGTTAATGTATAAAAGAAGCGATGTAGTATAATTTCTTAGGTTTACTGATACTAATTTGGTTGGATATTATAATGATAGAAAGTCAATATATATAGGAACATTAATTTTGGGATAAATTTGTGTGAGCTAGAATAATAAGAAACAATGTTCTGTTACTTTGAGCACATTAGAAGAAGAATATGTTTTTTCCACCCAAGCTTATATAAAAATGATGTGGATGAAAGTTCGACTAGAATATTTGATAGGGAATATTAGTAAACCATTATATATTATTTATGATAGTAAAATTGTTAGTGATATTTCCAAAAATCTTGTATAATATTCTAGATCAAATCACATTTATATTAAGTATCATTTCATAAAATAGAAAGATGTTGTTGGAAAAGTTGTGATTGGGTATATTTCAAAAAATATAAAATTGTAGATGTTTTCACCAAATATATTACAAGGGAAATATTAGGAATTTGGGTTATAACTATATTTTTATCCTCCACCAATAACTTTATAAAGTTTATAATAAATTCCCTCATGATTATTTGGATTCGGTTGTAAAATTGGGGGGATAAATTACAACTATGTGCTTAAATATTTTTCAAATATAAAGATGGTGTTATCATAAAAATGGGTGGATAAATTTTAGTGGGATTTTATCTTATCATGACTACAAAATTTCTAGTCACTGAGGGATGTAATTCCATAAAAAAAATTATCTAATAGTGTAGTGTCGGGACATTCTATACGATAAAGGTTGTTTTTTGATAAAAGTTTGATAAAATAATTTTTGAAAATATTATTAATATTGTTGTGATTGTTGCAAAAAAAAATCCAAATGGGAATTTTAAAGACCCTTTGGGTGATATTTGTAACATGTTTTTTATTTTTAACCAACATATCTTGTTGTGAAATTTTTTGTATATCGGGTAGGAAAGAGTTGTTGGAGTTTATAATAAAGATTCCTTAAATTTTTTTAAAAAGATTCCATTTTAAGTTAGATAATTAAATATAGATATTCACATTCTACAAATCATAATCAAAAATTATTTTGTATGAATTTATAAAAAGGTATAGAAGTATAAAAGTTTATGTTTCATATTATTACTAGTTGGAGAATTGAAGGAAGTCCATGTTTTATAGTTTGTATATATATATACAAAGGGAGAGGAGTAAAAATAGTTGAGAAGTACTTTTCATGAGTAGTAAAAGTTCAATATCACTAGTAATTTTAAAAACATGCATAGAGTCTAATGAACCGAGTCTACCAGTCATAGGAATTTAAAGTTTCCAAGAAGATGAAATTATTGAGATAGGCTGTAAAAATTTCCTATAGAATTTTCTAGATATATGGGGTGTAAAAAGTAGAAGGTTCAAGTGGTAAAAAGTTGAAGTGTATAAATTATGAAGTTATATGATATGAAAAATCCAATGTAATGAAACCATGGATGATGTTGTTACATTAAGTAAGTCGGATTGCATCCATCATAAAAAGATACATCGAACTAAGTTAGGTATGATAGAACCATTGTCATTCTATTTGACGACAGGTTTATATAGATCTTTACAAAGATCATAAAATGAACAGGTTTAAAGTTGTATCAAGAGAACTTATATGAAGTGAACTGACTAGATTTATATTTAGAGAAATTCAATATATTTTATGAAGCTCCATCAAACTATATTATATAGAGTCCAAATGATTAGAGAAATATTAAGTGCATCAGTTGAAGATTATGGTTGACTAATGAAGTATATAGTGTGAGTTTTTCAAATTTAGATGATTGGTAAAAGTTTTATAAAATAGACAAGTTTTAGATAAACAATTGTCATTTCATTGGATGGAAATTTCCATGAATAAGTTAAAGACTGATTTTTTTCAAACCTTCCAATGTGTAAATTTTATCTGAATAAATATAGGGATAATATTTCAAGGTCAACCAATTGAAAATATGTGAATGCATCAGATAGATAAGTATATCTAGGGTACTAGAAAAAGCAGTGTTGAGTTCATTAGAAAAAGTTTATCAGTTGATTAAGATCAGCCAGCATGTAATATAATAGAATTGAACAAGATGAATATGAACTTAAGAAATTCATCACTCAAAAAAATAATATGAGTTTTAAGGAGCTTATTAAAGTTTTTATAAATACCCATTATAATTAAGATGTTGATATGATCCATTTAATGTTTTTATCTATCTAAGATAAATAATTTTGAATAAATTCATTGATTTCAAGTTTGTAAGAATCTTCAGAAATGTTCTAGAATTGATGAGAAGGATCCCAGTAAAGTTTCTTTGAGTGGGAGATTCAAAATTAAAATTTTAGCTAAGCAGGAAAAACTTTTTAGTTTCCCACATTTTTATCCCAAGTGAATGCCAATATAAAGGGATGGAAGTATTATATGTACTTACACTATTCATAAGTGATGGATAGGTGAAGTGATAAATAATTCTGAGCAGGGTGAGTTTCCAACCAAGGAAACATTTAGTTAAAGAAGAAGCATCGGAAAATGTTTCGTTTCAGAGGAATCGAACATAGGCATCAGTTAGAGGTACCAAATATATTTATCGGATTGATTGTAAGGTTTAGTGGTTTTTTAATTAGAAAAAAGGCATGGATCAGAGGCACATTGGTTTGAGGTGCATTAGATAGAGTTATACCATACTAAGGCTAAGCACAGTGAATGGAGTCTTACCAGATGGATTTCATCTGATGAATAATTTCTAAATGAATTTTTTATGAGTTATTAAGAAATTTACTTGTCTTTTTCTAGACCATTTTCATAATAAAACATTGTAAATGAAGAGAGCAGTTATAATTACCTGTTGGAAGATATAATGATTTTAATTAGAGTTGGATCAAATTATATTCACTCTGCATTATAGTGGATTTTCATGGACTGATGTAAGCCTTCATATTAAGGATGTATTTACCCACACTCAGGGTGAACCTTGTAAATCTTGGGTTCATTACTTTACTTTCTGAACATTACATACAAAGAGAGGTTGATTTTTATAAATTTGAAAAGGATAGAAAGTTTAAAAAGTTATAGGTGTTTATATCAAGAGTGAAGTAATTGAAAAATATTACTATAGATTCAACCCCCCCCCCCCCAGACTCCTAGTAACTTCTATTATGTACCATGTTTCAACTATAATTCTATTGAGACGAGAGTAAAAAATTTACTATACCAAGAAAGCGTGGGAGCCGACGAAAGTCGGACCCATAAAAATATATATGAAAAAAAGAGAAAAATTGAGCAGAGTTACAAGTGGTTATTACATATCTGAGAGTGAATCACACCACACATATCAGCATTCACCATTGCTTCACACCAATTAAAAATTGTAAAAGACCAAAACATACCCGTCTCACTGACAGCCTTCTTGGAAAACACATATGCAACTTGATTTTCTTCTCGATATGTGTGGGAGACTTCCAAATTGAGATGAGCGCTCTTGTTGAGACACTCAACCCAAAGAGGTAGAATCTTCCATGGTACATCTCGTGTCCTTGCCTTCAAAGCTTTCACAGCAACCTCAGAGTCAGATTCAAGCCACAATGGTGTCCATTTGTACCGATCAGTATAATCAATTGCATATATCATGGCCAATAACTCAGCCTCATACGCCGTTTTAATTCTAGTAGAGTGATAAAAACACCCCTTGACGAATACATGATGAGTACGAAAGACACCTCCACATCCCGAGGGGTCGGGCGTTCCTATCGCAGCCCCATCTATATTAACTTTTAACCATGACGGAATTGGAGGAATCCACCCAATGTATTTAACCATTCTGGGTTTCCTCGGTCGACCTGCAACACCCAACAGTCTAAGAATGTTCAACTCTTGGATCATGTTAAACATACCTCCAGGTTGCACAACTGATGTGGCATAGACCTCCTTGTGTAGTGCCATCATCCCTGCATAAATAAAAGGCTTCATTTCATTGAACAGCAACTGATTGTGGGCATTCCAGATGTGAGATACCACTGCCGCTGCTGCTGCAAGTAGCAGGTGGAAGACATGCTCACTGTAATTTCCCATAAAAAGTGCCTTCATGCACTCTTCAAACTGGTTGTTTCTATTGAATTCCATATCAAACAACATTCCAATATATTCCCAAAGTGTTTTCATCATACTAATGATTAAATAATGGTAGTGGTTTTTAAAAATAAATAAAAATAGTAATTTAATAATTTATAAGAATAAATAGATATAGTCACAATGAAAATGATGTAAATGAATAATAAATATATTTACACATGATGCATGTGTTTATATTGATTTAAAGTATGAAAAGTTATAATGGGAAGCATCTTAGTGGAAATACATGATCATATAGTAAGTTAAAAATGATATAAAGTATACAAAATAAATATTCTAATTTAAGAATAGTAAGGTAAATGATCACTTGTTTCTAAAATAATGCACTATAGTATTTTTTGGATTTAGAAAAATATTTGTAGCATTTATATTTTTAGTAAAAATTACAGTGTCCGAAAAAAATTAAAATGAGATTTAATGAATAAAAAGTGTCAAATTTTTTTAGGAATTTGACATTTAATATTTAATAAATGTATAAATAATATATTGTTGAGTCACATAGAATAGAAAAGTTACAAGACCAAAATGTTATTTAGTTCGGTTTCATTTTCATGTAATGACCTGGACCCCTTCGAGCCATTCCTTTGTAAAAATCCAGTGTTTGGGGTGTTCCGGGAGGTAATGGTGGATTAATTTTGGAGTTTTCCAAAAAAACCATTTTTCTAAATTGTGGCTCATCGAATGGTGGCTCACTGAATGGTGACACTGAACGGTGGCTCACTGAATAGTGGATCACCGAATGATGGAACCAAATGGTGTCACTAAATGGTGTATCACTAAATAATGACATCAGACGGTGTCTCACCAAATGGTGACACCAGATGTTGGCTCATCGAATGGTGACACTGGACGATATCTCAAAAAAAGTGACATAAGATAGTGTCTCGCCAAACGTTGGCTCACCAAATGGTAACACTGAATGGTGTATCACTGAATAGTGATACCGAACGGTGACACGAAATGGTGGCTCACCGAGCGGTGGCTCACTGAATGGTGACACCAAATGGTGTCTCACTGAACATTAACATTGGTTACTCACCCAATGGTGAATCACTTCTGATAGTTTTCCAAATTTTCATTTTTTTTCCCAGTTTCACCCAATTTTTCCAGTTTCATCCCTTTTACGTCTTATTTGACGTAAATCAAGTTTAAAGGATTTTTTGGGAATTTATAAAGGTGTTTCAAAGGATATTAATTATATCTTAATATCCTAACACTCTGGGAGATTTGGAATAATCCAACCGCTTTGTCTTAGCCACAACCCGACTTTACAGGACTTGAAACCGTTTCTTATTCCGTTGATATATGATCTAGATTTTTCTAAAGCTGAGGTCCTCTCTTATCTTTTCTCTTGGTGTGTGGAGAAATTTTCTTCTCAGACTAGTTGCGTGCCTGTGTTGTGGCCCCCTGTCCAGTTTTCCTCAGAGTTTATGTAAGGACCCGACCCCAGTTGCCCAGAGCTGGTGCCATATTTGGCTGCATTGGAATATAAACAAGGAATAAGCATCCTAAAGGACCAAGTAGTTTAGTATTATTGGAAACAATATACATACATAAGTTCAACATTTCAACTTGAAATGAAAAACAACTTAGAAACTCCTTAGACAACTTTCATAACTCCTATGTTATTTCAGCATGTCATTCATAATAAAATTCTTCATGTCCTAAGAAAATGAAATATAAGAAATGGTTGATCTCAAACACTCATTAAGTTTAAGAAATAAATCAGAAGATATCATAACATAAACATTAGGCATGTTTAATAAATAAAAACATATGCCTTTAAAAAAAATAAACTTGAAGATAATATGGTAGAAATATGAGCTGAGTAAATATTTTCATAATATAACATAATCATGGGTTTTATAATAGTCCAAAAACCACATGAACCATCAATAATATTTTCATAATTATGTAATGCATAATGTGGGACAACATAACCATAACGTCAAGGCCTCATGTCAAGGACTCGTGTCAAGACCATAAATAATCATTTTTTCAAGGCCTTGTGCCAAAACCGTAGTTTGTATCATGAGACCTACCGATGCACCGAGGGGCTATATTGGGCCCCACACAACACTTATTATGTCCAATTAATTCTTAATATGAATGGGGATAAACATAAACAACATATACATTCATATTGAAATTAATATATGAAATGCAAATGACTTTCCCCGAACATTAAGCATAAACACTAACCATTCGAAGTAAATTTGAAATGGTTTTAAGATAGCACATCCATAGAAAAAATAATCATAAACCATTAAATTAAATATTTTATATGATAACATGGAATACTAATCCAGATAATACATTATAATCAACAAGAGTGTTGAAATAGATGAAGATACTCTTATAAAATCTTCGAGTAAATCTTGAGATAAATACTCTTTTACTTTGAAAAGAAGAGTTCTTTTGGAAAAAAATTTGTATAAAAAAAAGTTAAGTAAGATCATATTTTAATAATAAAATTATTTATTTTATAAAGATAATGGTTTCTAAAAACATACTATAGATTTCCCTTGAAAATATGTAAGAATTAGGGAAATTCCCTTGGATCGGGCTTGTATTTTGGAAACAATTTTGAAAGTTCCTTTTAGAACGTGTAACCATACATAAAATAAGGAAATATTCTGGTTGGTAAACATACATATAACCCACACACATAATTTTTTAGGAGTACATAATAATACACAAGAGTTTCATTGAGGTAATTATACAATAATAGTAACCCGAATGAAAATGGATGTTCGGGAGGAAAAACCCTTACCTTAATTCTGAATGTGTTCCAATCTTGAACTTAAGCTCCTGGAATATGAAATTATACTTATTAATAACTTATTTAAAAACCTATTAGACATGTATTTAGTTTATCATAATTCTATTTTGTTAGTTTATGCTCTTAGTAATAAGTTTTTATATTGAATTTCATCATTTTGGAGTGTTTGTTTTCTTTCTTTTCATAAACGGTTCACTTGTTCTTAAGTAATGGAGTGGAATGGATGTAAATATTCAGAATTGAAATTACATATTATTTATGAACATACATAAGTTTTAATGTTCATTTATATCATTTGGTTACATGCATATAGGATGAATCATTATATGAAATATTTATGACATTTGCTTAGATTATTTAGAGGTATTTTGACTATTAGGAACTAGTTTGGTCATATGATTTAATAATATATATGTATACTGGTTACTGAATCTTAATTAGGTTATAATAAATATATTAAAGTCTTTTTCAACCATAAATATGGTTTCATGACTAGTAATTAAGGATAAATTGGGAACAAGACTTCGTCGTCCACAAAGGTTATAAATTGGAACCTCATGAACATTGATTTCGTTTTTAAAATAAAAGGGTGAGATTAAGAATATTGATGATGGTTCTTCCATTAACATGATATAATTAAAGTATATAGATGATAATGGATTTATCATGGTCATTTGGATAGAGGGGGTGGGTATAAGATAACAAAAGAAGATAAATTGAAATGAGACTAAATGAAAAAGAAAGGTGTTTTACCTCTTGAAATAACCACATTGAGAACCTCCTTAAGGGAAGGGATTTTTGTCTTTTGGAATGACCAGGAGCTTCATGGACGTGGGGAGTGACTATGTAAGGCTATTTGGGTAGAATTTTGAGGATATTTAAGGCTTAGAGGATTGGAGAGAAGAGGGAGTGGTGGGGGGTTTTTTATAGTGGAGGAGAGGAGTGAATTTTGAATATTTAATTCATTATTTTATTATCTCCCTCAAGAAAACCAATAGTGTTGTTTCATGTGACCCATAATAGTAATAACTAGATTTTATTTCGAACCAAGTGGCCTTACATCACTTATTATTTCATAAATAGTATATTTAATTGATAATTTGTATATACGGTATTTTACCGTATTTCACTATCCATAAAAAATTCAAGAATTTCATAAAAAACCCAAAAATTAACCCCTACCATTTTTCGACATGTAGAATTTCAAAATGAACTCCATTTTTCAAAAAAAAAATTCTAAATATTATTAATTTAATTTTTAAATAAAATCATATTTAATTTAAAAAATAATAATTTTAAAGGTATAATTAGTTTTATATTGCATTGAAAATTTAATTAAGATCTCATTATATAATTACCTTAATAAAATAAAATATTATCATTACTTTCTATTCATAAGGGTAATATTACTATTCATATTACTATTCATAAAGGTATTTTACTATTCACCAAAAATCAAGTTTGTTCTATCAGACTCCAAATGGCTTACTGATCACAACTCTAGGTGACCGTTTTTTGAAATTCAAAACATAGAAGAGGAAAAGTTGTGTTTAATGTCTAGATTATAAAATGAATTTATTTTAAAAACCTTGGGGTGTTAAATTCTCCCCTCCTTACAAAAGTTTCATCCTCAAAATTCAAAAAATGTTACCTAAAAATATTCGTATATTTCTTCAACATAAGCTCCTTAGGCTCCCATGTTACTTCCTCCATCTTATGGTTCCTATAAAGAACCTTTACTAGACGAGTCATCCGATTTCTCAATACTTGCTCTATGGTATCAAAAAACTTTATAGGATCTTCACAATAAGAGATATCAGGATCGATTTATATTTCTTAATAGGTGAGTACATGTGTTGGGTTTGGCACATATTTCCTTAACATTGATACATGGAACACATTGTGAACTTTGGAGAGACTTGGTGGTATTGCCAAATGGTAAGATACGGCACCAATTCGATCCAAAATTTCAAAAGGTCTGATATACCTGAGACTTAATTTTCCCTTCTTACTGAATTGTATAATACCCTTCCATGGAGATACCTTTAAGAAAACATGATCTCCTTATTGAAATTACAAATCCCTTCTTCAGTTATCAGCACATCTCTTTTGCATACTTTGAACTGTTTTGATATGGTTTTGGATAATCTTTAACTTTTCTATTGTTTCCTCAAAAAGTTTTGGGCCTACAAGCTTTCTTTCACCAACATTATCCCAACAAGTTTGTGGATGACATCTCTTTCCATACAACGTTTCATATGGTTCCATATGAATACTTGAATGGAAGCTGTTGTTATAGGAAAATTCTATGAGAGGTAAATACTGATCCCACATGCCTTGAAAGTCAGGTTAATGAGACCTCAACATGTCTTCCAAAGTTTGAATAGTTCATTCTGATTGTTCATCAGTTTGTGGGTGGTAGGTAGTGCCTAAACTAAGATCAGTATCTAGGGCCTTCTGAAGAGTTTTCAAGAATTTTGATGTAAAAAGGGGATCACGATCAGAAACAATTGATAAGGGTACACAATTAAGTCTTACAACTTCATTAATATATAGTCTTTCTAAATGTTCAAGTGGTAAATTTTCTCTTATAGTAAGAAAATGTGTTGATTTTGTAATCCAGTCAACAATGACCCATATCGCATCATTATTTCTTGGAGTCTTTAGTATACCCATGAAAAATTCCATCATAATATCATCCCATTTCCATATAGTTATAGGAAGGGGTTTCATGACTTCTCTAGGATGTTGTCTTCCAGTATTCACTTTTTGACAAACCAAACATCTTGACACATAATCAGCAATCTCCCTCTTCATATTTTCCCACCAAAAATGTTCCTTTAGATCTCTATACATCTTTGTACTACTATGGTGTATAGATAAATTAGAGCTATGAGCATCATCCAATAGTTCTCTCTTTAGCTCAGTAATAGTAGGAACACAAAGCCTCTTTCCAAATTTCAAAAGGTCACCTTTATATACAAATTCAGTCAACTTCCCATCATTTATAGATTTAATTTTCTTTTGAAACTCCTCATCATCAGCCTAAGAATATTTTACCCTTTCCAGTAAAGAAGGTTTGGTAACCATTTGAAAAAGTTGTATTGTTTTCCTTCCTTGATAATTATCATATCCATCTTTACTAGATCCATGAACAAAGGATCCCTTTCAACTCTCATCTTGTTCAGAATTCCATGGTCCTTTATACTCAAAGCTTCTACTGCCTTATTTGCCTTCCCTGGGTGGTAGTGTATTGTAAAATCATAATATTTGAGTAGCTTGATCCATCTCCTTTGTCTCATGTTGAGTTCTTTCTATGAGAATATATATTTCAAACTCTTATGATCAGTATATATCACACATTTTTCTCCATAGAGGTAATTTATCCAAATATTCAGAGTAAATATTATCGCTTCTAACTCAAGATCATCAGTTAGATAGTTTTGTTCATGAATTTTTAGCTACCTAGATGCATAGGCAATCACTCAATCATTCTGTATAAGGACACAACCAAGTCCTTTCTTTGATGCATCGCTATAGATAACAAACCCATCATTCCCCAATGGTAGGGTTAGGATCAGATCATTCAATAAACTCCTCTTAAATTTTTCAAAGAATTATTCACATTCCTTTGTCTATACAAACTTAACCCCTTTTTGTGTGAGCTTGGTCATTGGGTTGGCTAAACGGGCTAAATTCTGAATGAAACACCGATAATAACCTACTAAATTAATAAAAATACATACCTCAGTTATGTTCATTGGAGTAGGACATTCTTGCACAGCCTTTGTCTTCATAGGATCTACAGATATTCCATCCTTAGAGACAATGTTTCCTAGAAAGGAAACTGATGGGAGCCAAAAATCACACTTTCTAAACTTCTCATATAATTTATTTCTTCTAAGTGTATTAAAAATAGTGCACAAGTGATTTTCATGACTTTCATGGATTTTAGATTATACCAAGATATCATCAATAAACACCACTAAAAAGTCATCAATATATTCAATGAAAACTTTGTTCATTAGATCCATGAAAATAGATGGTGAATTGGTTAGTCCAAAAGGCATTACTGTAAACTCATAATTCTCATACCTAGTTTGAAATGTAGTTTTTTGGAAGGTCTTCCTTCCACACAAGCAACTAATGATATCTAGATCAAAGATCAATATTTGAAAAATATTAGGATTCAGGAAGTTGATCAAATAAATCATCAATTTGTGGAAGAGGATACTTATTCTTTATTGTAATAGAATTGATTTCCCTATAATCAATACAAAACCTCATGGATCCATCTTTCTTCTGGACAAAGAGGTTAGAGGCTCCCCATGGAGAAACACTAGGTCGAATAAATCCCTTATCACTCAATTACTCTAGTTGTTTCTTTAGTTCCACTAATTCTAGAGTAGATATTCTATAAGGGGTCTTTGATATGGGCCTTGAACCAGGAATTAAGTCAATGTAAAACTCAATTTCCTGCTCTGGAGTATGTCTAGGTAAATCCTCTAGAAAGACGTCAACATATTCTTTCATAATAGGTATGTCCTCTATCTGTACATTTTTCTCCTCATCTGTATTTATTTCATTCCTTTCCTACCCAATAATTGAATTCAGTAGAGCTAATGGGGGTGGATCTAGATGAGAGTCAAATGGTGAGATTTCTGCTCTAAAAATAAGGGATTATACACCATTCTCAAAAATTGTAACTTCCTTCTTCTTGTAATAGATCTTCACATCATAATTTGATAGCTAATTAATATTGATAATTATATCATAGTCAACCATTGGTATCATGATAAGGTTAGCAACTAAATCATTTTTATGTGTTATGAGGGGAACTAATCGATATTCCTTTGTTGCAATTATACATCCACTAGAAGTTTTGACTGATAACTCCATTATTAAATCAAATTGGACATATCTAATTTTCTTGGAAAACTAGGAAGATATAAATGAATGTAACAATCCAGAATCAAATAAAGCATTGGCTAAGTTTGATGAAATGATCAATGTACCTATCACCACTTCATTAGGAACTTCAACCTCCGCGGTTGTGACCACATAAGCTTATCCCTTGTCCCTTGGACTTCTTTGGGGAACATTTCCCTGACGCCTAGGACACTCATGTGCATAATATCCCACCTCCCTATAATTTTATAATTGAACATTGGTAGCTTCTTTATTCCCCTTAAAATCCCGAGTTAGGTGTCCTTTTTCTCCGCACTTGTAATAGACTCCCATTCCCTTCAGGCAAGTGCCAGGGTGTTTATTCCCACAATTGTCATAGTGTGGAAATTAAACTCTTTCCATTTTCTATGTTTCCTTATTCACTTTACTAGAGTTTTCAGCAGCCCTATTCTTCTCTAGATTTACCTTAAAATAATAAGACTTAGACAATTACATTTCTATCTTGATAGCACATGAAACTACGTCTTCATATGATGAGAAATTTTGGGAGACTAGAGCCCTTCGGAGGAATGGTTTAAACCATCAAATAATCGATCAATTTTTTTCCTCAGATTTTGTAGGTAGTCCACAACATGCCTTTCAAACCTTCTGAAGTTAGCTTCATACTTTGCAACATTATCATCTTCCTTTTACTTCAAATTCAAAAACTGACTTTCCATATCTGCTTGTTGTTCATGAGAAAAATATTTCTCTAGTAATATTTCCTTAAAGTCCATCAATTACATCTCTTCTATCTATTCCTCCTCCTTTGTGTTTTGGATTAACGACCACCACTAATCTACATCTCCCGATAGATGATAAACTGGCATGACGACCTTCTCTATTTCATTACATCTCAAAGTGATAAATATATTCTCTAGGGAACTTATCCACTACTCAACTACAAATGGGTTTGTATTCCCATTGAATAATGGTGGTTGTTGTCGCATAAAGAGATCTAACATAGCTCTTCCACATGGTGGATCTGGATACTCCATACGGGTAAGGTTATTATTCATAACCTGAGTAAGTTGTCCCAGTATAGTTATGAGTTGCTAATCACCAGTCACAGCACCAGAGCCAACATCATAATATTGCATCGGAGGGAAATCCCTACAGGGGAAACGTGCATTCGTGTAGTTTACATTTCTTCCACTAGGCGCCATTTCTAGATGATGACATACACTAGATTAGGTTATGAATCATAATTTATAATCTTAACTTAACAAAATACTTATTAGAAATTGAGATCCTATGCATGGCTAATCTCATAATCACAAAAATGGTTTCTTTGAGGAAATATTTACATTTAAATCCTTTATAATGGATTGTAAAGAAAATTTGAAATATCCTAAGAATATCCCCTGGGAGTGTCATAACTAAGAGTGCTTCAAGGCCTATTTTCATATACCAGGATACCCTAGGTCAAGCCCGAAACTCCTTGTTGAAGCTTTCACTCCTAGGTACATTTGTGCCAGAGCGGCCTCTTCCTGCTCGTATCCAGACAAGGATGTATTTCTTGAAAAGTACAAATAATCTATTCCTTACCAAAATACTGGGATTTTCTTTTATGTTTATCCTCAAAGACTATCTTAGGGACTCTTCCCTAATCTACATTTTCTAAATCTAGTTTCCAAGTTTTATACTAAACTTCCATTGATACCAACAGTAAGGACCCGACCCCAGTTGCCTAGAGTCGGTGCCTTATTTGGATACATTGGAATATAAACAAGGAATAAGCTTCATGAAGGACCAAGTAGTTTATTATTATTGGAAACAAGATATATACATAAGTTCAACATTACAGCATGAAATGAAAAACAACTTATAAACTCCATAGACAACTTCCATAACTCCTAGGTTATTTCAGCATGTCATTCATAATAAAATTCTTCATGTCCTAAGAAAATGAAACATAAGAAAGGGGTGATCTCAAACGCTCAGTAAGGGTAATCAATACAGTGTAAGATTTCATAACATAAACATTAGGCATGTTGAATAAATAAAAACATATGCCTTTAAAAAATAAACTTGAACATAATATGGAAGAAATATGAGTTGAGTAAATATTTCCATAATATAACATAATAATGGGTATTCTACTAGTCAAATAAACACATGAACCATCAATACTATTTTCATAATGAGGGAATTCATAATTTGGGACAACATAACCATAACAAGAAGGCGTCGTTCAAAGACCATAAATAATCATTTTGTCAAGGCCTTGTGCCAAAACTGTAGTTTGTCTCATGAGACCAACCGATGCATTTAGGGGATATATTGGGCCCACCCAACACTTACTATCTCCAATGCATTCTTAATATGAATGGTAATAAACATAAACAACATATATATTTATATTGAAATTAATATATGAAATGAAAATAACTTTCCCAGAACATTAAGCATAAACACTAACCATTCAAAGTAAATTTGTGAATGGTTTTAAGATAGAACATCCACAGAAAAAATAATAATAAACCGTTAAATGAAATATTGTAGATGATAACATGGAATACTAATCCCAATAATACATAATAATAAATAATACTGTTGTAATAGATGAAGATACTATTATAAAATCTTCAAGTAAATCTTGAGATAAAAACTCTTTTACTTTAAAAAGAAGAGTTCTTTGGGAAAAATATTTGTATAAAACAAAAAATTAAGTAAGATATTATTTTCATAATAAAATGATTTATTTTATAAAGATAATGGTTTCTAAAAACAGATTATAGAGTGCCCTTGAAAATAGGTAAGAATTAGAGAAATTCCCTTGGATTAGGCTTGTATTTCGGAAACAATTTTGAAAGTTCCTTTTAGAACGTGTAACCATCCATAAAATAAGGAATTATTCTGGTTGGTAAACATATATATAACCCAAAAAAATAATTTTTGAGGAGTAAATAATAATACAAAATATTTTTATTGAGGTAATTAGACAATAATAATAACCCGAATGAAAATGGAAGTTTAGGTGGAAAAACACTTACCTTAAGTCCGAACGTGTTCCACTCTTGAACTTAAGCTCTGAGAATATGAAATTATACTTATTAATAAATTATTTTAGAAATTATTATACATGTATTTAGTTTAAAATAATTGTTTTTAGTTCCTTCGTGCCCTTAGTGATAAGTTATTATTTTGAATTTCATCGTTCCGGAGTGTTTGTTTTCTTTATTTTCAAAAACGGTTCACTTGTTCTTATGTAATGGAGTGGAATGGATGTAAATATACAGAATTGAAATTACATATTATTTATGAACATCCAAAAGTGTTAATGGTAATTTATATCATTTGGTTACATGGGAAGAGAATGAATCATTGGATGAAATATTTTTGACATTCACTTAGATTATTTAGCGGTATTTTAATTATTAGGAACTAGTTTGGTCATACGATTTAATAATATGTACATATACTGGTTAGTGAATATTAATTAGGTTATAATACATATATTAAAGTCTTTTTAAACCATAAAAATGGTTTCATGACCAGTAATTAAGGATAAATTGAAGAATGAATCGTCATCGTCCATGATGGTTATAAATTGGAACCACATGAACGTTGATTTCGTTTATAAAATAAAAGGGAGATAATAAGAATATTGATGATGTTTATTTCATTAATATGATATAATTCCATTATATAGATGATACAGTATTTATCTTGGTCATTTGGATAAAGGATTTGGGTAGAGGATAACAAAATAAGATAAATTGAAATGAGACTAAATGAAAAAGAAAGGTGTTTTACCTCTTGAAATAACCTCCTTAAGAACCTCCTTAAGGGAAGGGATTTTGGTATTTTGGCAAGACCAAGAGCTTCCTAGACGTGTTGAGTGACTAGATAAGGCTATTTGGGCAGAAATTTGAGGAGCTTCAAGGATTATAGGAGTGAAGAGAAGAGGGAGTGGGGGAGGGGGGTTATAGTGGAGGAGAGGAGTGAATTTTGAATATTTAATTCATTATTTTATTATTTACCTCAAGACAACCAATAGTGTTGTTTCATTTGACCCATAATAGTAATACGTGCATTTGACTTTGAACCAAGTGGCCTTAAATCACTTATGATGTCATAAATAGTGTATTTAATTGATAATTTTCATATACGGTATTTTACCGTATTTCACTATTAATCAAAAATTCAAGAATTTCAGAAAAATACCAAAAATTAACCCCTACCATTTTTCGATGTGTAGAATTGAAAAATTAAGTCCATTTTTCAAAAATAATTTTCTAAATCTTATTAATTTAATTTTTAAATAAAATCATAGTTAATTAAAAAAATAACAATTTTAAAGGTGTAATTAGTTTTATATCACATTGAAAATTAATTAAGATCTCATTATCTTATTACCTTAATAATATAAAATATTATCATTATTTACTATTCATAAGGGTCATATTACTATTCATAAGGGTATGTTACTATTCACCAAAAATCAAGTTTGTTCTATCAGACTCCAAATGACTTATTGATCACAACTCTAGATGACCGTTTTTCGAAATTCAAAACATAATAGAGGCAAAGTTGTGTTTAATGTCTAGATTATAAAATTAATTTGTTTTCAAAACCTTGGGGTGTTATAGTTTTCCTACTACTCACGCACCCCCTGTTTTGGTACAGGGAAGAATCATTGGTTGCATATTGTTACAAGAAGGGATTTACTTAGTATCTCTTTTAATTTTGTATCATGTAGGGTGGGTATAATGATGCCTCCTTGTGAGAATAGTTGAATCAAAATTTAACAATTATAATGAGAAGTAATAACTAAGGCATGTGAGAGATGTTGATGTTGATCGCTTGATTCATTTTTTATCCTTGTTTATGATGTGATCTGTTGTGGTTGTGTGGTATCTAAAAATCATGGTCGTTGGTGGTCTTTTCCTGTGCATGGGTCATGCCTTATGACTATTATTGTATTTCATGAAAAATTGATGTAAATAAAAATCTAGTTAATCATGTACACTTAATTAAATAATTGGATTCCCTAGGATGAAAACATTATGTGATCACCCTTTCTTATCAAAGTGAAATTTAAAGAACAGTGTTGGCCAAATACAAATACACCCTATTTGATAGGCGTGGTTATGTGTAGTGTTCTTTTGGGTTTTGTGACTTGTGTGGATTTTGTGGTGTTACTGTTGGAATCACAGTTTTGAGTGTAAGGGTGGATAGAGGAGTTGGTTACGTGAGAAGGGTGTGGTATGTGTGTGTAGTGGGGTTATGGTTTAGTGGTGGTTGTTATGGGATTTTTGTATAGAGTGGTATGGGTGGTGTGTTGGTATCTTAGTTTGAGAGATTGATTTATTGTGGAATGGATGGACTTTTTATATTGTGGGTCTGCATCTGGGAAATATTTGGGTAGCGGGGTTGTAGGATTGGGTTGTCATGATTTAATGTTTATAGGCGTGTCAGGTGTGGTGTTGTTGTGTATCAGGGCTACTGGGTTTGGTTGTGAGGGCATGACTTGAGTAGGATAACTTTGAATAATGATAGTTTTCAGTGGTTTAATGGGTGTTCGGGAAAGGGGGTGTGCAGTGGGACTCCAAACTAGTTGTCTCTGTTTTTTTTAAAATTGGGTGTTAGAATGGATGCCTTACCTTGGTCCCTCTTTCCTTGTTTGACTTGGCAATGTTTTGGGGCTTTAGACTTCTAAAAATGGTGTTATATGTTGTGTTTATTCATTTCCTAGGTAGGGATGGAATAACTAAGGTTAATTCTTAATAACATTGATTTAGATGGGTGTTATGTAAGGAAGATTTATGATTTGGATTCCTTCAATAAACTTACAAAGTGATATTTGCTGGTGTAAATACATGCATTTAGAGGTATGAGAAATGGGTAGTTTTTTGTGGGATGGTTAATTGCTTTGAAACACATAGGTTGGGATGAGTGTTTGGTACATATATATACTTATATTTCCTCTGGATTTCTATACGCACCCCACCCGTGTTGAGCACTATGTGCCATACCCCATTGTTATGGGGGAGGGTATCCTTTCCCAACATCCTAGTGGGAGGATGGATGGATGGTTCTTGGATCTTCTCTAATCCCTATTATAGGCATTCCTCTCTTAAGACTTTTTAGGCAAGATATAATGGATTGAGGTTCATTACCATATTTATGGTATTGGTTGTATGAGAGGTGGTTTGTTTCCCAGGTGTCTTCGATATGAGACCCAGGTTTTTTCGGGCAGGGCATGGTATGTGTGAGGCCCAAGTGTCTATGAGTGTAAATGTGATGTGGTATGTATCCCAGGTGTGTGCGGGTGGAAATGTGATGTCGTATATGTCCCAGGTGTGTGCAGGCAGGTTGTGACAGTGGGTCTTGTGGAAGATTGGGGTAGTGTCAGGACATTCATCGTTAGGGATGAGCAGTTAACTAGTGGGAAGTTTTACGGGGTACCCAAATATAGATATTCTTACTACTTTTCTTTACTTTAATTTACTTGAATTATTTGGTGAGAATTCCTTGGTAAGGCTGGGTGGTTATTATTCCATTTTAGGTGTTGTTGGTTTTTTTTGTTTTCTTACAGGGGCATTAGTATGCTTCTCCAACTTGTGCATGACTGACTTTGGTTTTCCCTACTGAGTATACTTGTATTATCACCCTACATATATATAACTGTTTTTAGGTTTATAAGAATATTAAAAAGACCATTATAGAACTTACTATATCTGACTATGGGGACATTTTTTGTGTTTATTCTTAGTTCATTTTGGTACTTTGGAGTTTTCTTTGTATTTCTAGCAGTTTTTATTTAAACATGCATGTGGTATGGATTTTGGTTTCTTTATATATATGATTCTTGGAGTTGTTTAAGATTTATGCATCTTATCTCCCAATATTTTTTAATATAAAAAGGGTAATTCCTCTTATTTTTTTGTGATATTTCTATACCCTTGGTGTTGATCACCACCACAGGGCCTATTAGAGGTGGGACTCAGGGGGTAATTATCTCTCCTTCATCTTGAGGAAAGAAGGTATCGGTATATTTTTATCCCTTCCCTCATCTTGAAGAAGGTGGGTTGTGATATAATGGTATGAGAGGGGAGGTTGAGAGATAAGATGGATTTTTTAGTTAGGCATAATGAGGATTTCATGGGTCGGTATGGAAATAATGTTAGGTGATCTTGGTGTGTGACATAGGCCAGGGAAGACTAACTAGGACATGTAATTTTAGGTCCTCCTATGATCTGATGCAAGGACTCTGAGCTTACCGAACGACTAAATGAGGTTACATCGACCTCGGGGTAGAGACCCTAGGGAAGGTATATGCATCATAATGACTTGTGTTCTTAGTTGTCTTTAGAATTTTTTGGGAAATTCAAATAAGCAATGAGTTAAAATGAATCATAAATAAATTATATACTACTTGGGCTTAGGAGTTCCTTATTTACCTTTCAGTTATGTCACCCGGTCATCCTCTAAGAGTGGCTCAGGAAGTGGAGGCATAGCACGACAATCTGGTCGATCGGCAGAGGGTTTATCCAATAGAGGATAACCAATGGTAGAAGATGCTTCGTGCCTTCCAATGGCAGTCTCTGGGAAAGTACAAGGGCAGCATCTCGGATATGGATATGGAGGGTTGTCTTAAGGAGATGGTGATCACTTTCAACTTGATTCAGGCTTTGACACAGTACTAGGTTCCTTTAGAAGTGAGCCAGATGAGGGGAGTAGCATATCAATGGTGGATTATTTACCTCATGGGGAGGAAGGAGACAGATCTTTCATGGGATGACTTCGAGAAGGAGATTCATGCATAATTCTTTTCTTCCACAATGAAGGCCAATAATAGGAAAGATCTACTCTCCCTCTAACATGGGAGTATGTCAGTGAGGGAATTGGAGATCAAGTTAAAGGATCTCTTAAATTTTTCTCCAGATCTCTTTCCGGATGAGGAGTCTCAAGCGAGGCACTTAGAGGAGGCACTCCGCCTTTCCCTTCAGTATGTGGTTACTCCCTTAACCTTGTCGACATACATAGAGGTTCAAAATAAGGTTGATTTAGTGTAAATAATACACTTGATAGGAGGTATACCATGAGAGGGAATTCATCTGAGTTCTTCAAAGGGGAAGGATGTCAGCAGAAAGTCTCTGGTGTTAAGGCCTTCCAAGTTTCATACAGTGGGGAGACAACCCTAGCAATTTTGGTTCTGAACCTCTATTCATCTCCCTTTTCCCACAGGCCTGGGGCTAAGGTGTTTTTCTTGAGGAGGTCCTGGTAAAATCTTGGGATATTTCCCAAATCGAGCTCAATATGGTTGAGGTGCCCATGTTCAATGCCCACCTCAGTAGTAGTTACCAACCAAGACTTTCTAGCAACAGGGATAGCAGGCCCCTACTCTGCTTAGGTCAGATGGTGCAGGAGGAGGCTGACATTAGGCTGCTCCTTAGGGACCTCGACTAGGGCATGGTTGGGGAGATAGTCAACAACAGAGGGGTAGAGGAGCTGGGCGTGGTTAGTTTCAAGTTGTAGAGGTAGCAGTTCCAACAGGTCCATAGATTGTTCGAGGTATGATCAGTTTGTTCAGCACTCTTGCTTGTGCTTTGTTTAATTTAAGATCTTTGGACTCCTTCATTTCCCCTAATCTATCCCATTCATTAGGACTAGATATAGAGATACTTTATGTTCCCCTGGTGTTGAGTACACCAGTAGGAGGTCAGACCTTCTTATATGATGTTTTCTGGGGATATAGACTGATGATGGGGCTGCATCAGTTTAGTGGGGATCTCTTCCTATTATAGATACAGTCATACAATTTCATAATTTTAATTGACTATTTGTTTTCGGTGTGTGCTATTATCAACTGCTTTATGAGAAGAGATGTGTTTTGATATATGAAAGGCTAGCGTATAGCTTTCATTGGTGAGTGGAGTTTTCGGGTGGGTAGCCAGTGCATGAAGCTTCTTCTTTCCTTTTTAACCAAACTTTCATTGGGATCGATGGAAACAGAGATGACAGGTACTTCTATGTCCATTGGAGAGTTATTTGATGTTTTCCTAAGGAGTTCTTTACTCTACCCCCTCGACGTGATGTTGAGTTTGGGATAGACTTGCAACCTGGTGCTTCTCCGATTTTGATCGATCCTTATCGTATGGCACCTTCTGAATTGTGGTAGTTGCATATTAAGATTGATGATCTGATGAGGAAGGGCTTTATCGAGACTAGTGTGTCACTATTGGGTGATCCGTTCTTTTTTTGAAGAAGGCGTATGGTGTTATGAGGCTACATATAAACTGCCTAAGGTTGAACTAGGTAACAGTCAAGAACTGTTACCCTCTCCCACTGATAGATGATATTTTCAAACAGCATGAGGGAGTGAGTTGTTTTTTCAAGATTTATCTATGGTCTACGTATCACCAATTGAGGTTGAAGGAGGGTGATATCTTGAAGACTGCTTTCAGGTGTAGGTATGGGCACTTTGAGTTCGCAGTTATGTCGTTCGGTGTTATGAATGCACCAGCTGTGTTCATGGGGCTCATGAACTATATCTTTTTTGAGTTCCTAGACCGATTCTTCAACATATTCATCGATGAAATTTTTATTTAATCAAGGTCATAAAAGGAGCATATTGAGAATCTCAAGATTTTCCTAGATATCCTTCAGCACCACTAGCTCGGCGTAAAGCTATCCAAGTGAAAGTTTTGGATATATGAGGCCCACTTACTTGGGCATGTGGTGTCTCAATAGGGTGTAGAGGTGGACCTTTCAAAGTTTTAGGTAGTTGTTTCTTGGGAAGCACCCAAGAATGTGGTATAATTTTGCAGTTTTCTTAGTCTATTAGGCTACTACTGAAGATTCATACCTAATTTATCTTGAGTAGAAGCTCCGTTGATGGATCTGACCAGAAAAGGCCAATCCTTTGTCTAGAGTGAGTAGTGTTAAGAAAATTTTATCTATCTGAATGGGAAGTTGGTCAGTTCTCCAGTGATCAGGTTTTCAAAGGAAGGGGTGATGTTCTAGGTGTTTTGTGACGCTTCCTGTCTGGGCTTGGGTTGTGTAATGATTCAGTAATGGGTAGTGATCTCTTATGGGTCTAGGTAGTTACATCCCCATGAATGTAACTATGCCACCCATGATCTAGAAATTTCAGTGGTCATGTTTCCACAGAAGTTATGGTGGCATAACCTCATCAGGAAGTTCTTTTTAGCCTTAACAGATCTCAATTTTTGAGGTATATCTTTTTCCAGTGAGATCTAAACTTGTGATAGTGAAGGTGGATGGATTTTCACTTGGATTACAATTTTATGATCTCTTACACCTCAGGTGAAGGAAATTTCATGGATGATTCTTTGAGAATAAAGTTACAGAAGGATGTAGTTTGAGAATATGCAGACGCTTGGAGGGCGATGGAAAAGTTGGATGCCTTGCACTTAGATACGAGAATGGATGGTGGTAGAGCCTTCTTGTTTTAGATGATAGTGTAGTCTTCTCTGATGTGGTAGGTGGAGGAATCTCAGTGAGGATACTTAGATGTGGAGGTGATGTGTGATTTCATTGACCAGGGAAATTCTCTGGAGGAATGGTTCGAGTATGGTCATAATCGGATGTTGTTCCATGGGAAGCTATTCGTCCCAGTGGCGATGCAAAAGTAGGTTCTCTATGAGTTTCATAGTTTACACCTAGAAGTACACCCAGAAGTTTCCAAGATGTATCGGGGCTTGAGGGAATAGTTCTGGGGGCCTGGGATGAAGTTGGTAGTGGCGGAGTTTGTGGAAAATTACTTAGTGTTCCAATAAGTGAAGTTCGAGCATCGTGTTCCCGATGGCCTGTTGCATCCCTTAGATGACCCCAAGTGGAAGTGGTATGATATATAAATTTATTTCATCGTATAATTACCCAGGTATCAGGGATTATGTGATGAAATATGGTTGGTAGTGGATCAGTGGATGAAGTCGTCCCACTTCTTATCGATCATGGAGTCGAGCAAAGTGGATGCCTTGGCGTAGAGGTATGTGGATGTGGTGGTGCAGCTGCATGGAATTACAAGATCCATAATCTCATATTAGGATGCGCATTTTATTTCAAAATTCGGGAGTGGATTGAAACATGCTTTTGGAACTCAGTTATGCCTCAGTACTGCTTTCCACCATCAGACAGATGGACAAACGGAGAGGACGAATCAGACATTGGAGGACATGTTGTGGGCATGTGTTCTAGACTTTAGTGGGTCTTAGGTTCTACATTTTTCCTTGGTTAGTTTTCTTACAATAATAGTTATCACTCTTCCATCGACATGGCTCTGTTTGAGGCTTTATATGGGAGACTGTGTCATTCACCCATGTTTTGGACGGAAGTTGGAGAGGTAACTGTTCTTGGTCCAAACGTGGTGCAAAGTACGACTGAGAACATGCAACTTTTCCATGAGAGGATTATGGAAGCACATGGACATCAGAAGTCATATTCCAATCATAGGATAAGGCCCTTGGAGTTCAAGGTTGGGGACCATGTATTCTTTAAGTTTTCCCCTTGACGTGGGCAGTGGAGGTTTGGAAGATGGAGCAAGATTTCAACCAGGTTCATCAAACCTTTTGAGGTGTTGGGACGAGTTGTAAAGGTTGCATATCAGCTGGAATTTCCACTATAGTTGTAGAGGATCCACGATGTCTTTCTTGTCTCCCAGATTTTTTGGTATCTTCATGATGACTCCCATTTCATTGATTGGGGAGAGTTGGATATCGAGGATGACACAACATTAGTGGAGTGGCTAGTGGAGATCTGGGATCTTTAGGAGAAGGTGATGCATGGGCAGACCATTCCCTTTTTTCATGTGTTGTGTAGGAATAGTGGCCTTGAGGAGTGTACTTGGGAGCGAGAGGTGCATATGTGTGCCCAGTACCCGGAGTTGTTTTGAGTTTTTCTCATGTTTTTTCTTTTTTATGTAATTCTTGAACCTTGTTTTCTATGAGATGAGTTTTTTCCTTATTATGCGGCATATGATAAAGTCCTCATGTATGAGGAGGGGGGGACCTTACCCCCAATCAAGATTCATTAATTTGGATGTGATTGAACCCGTTCAGGTGAGTTGGTGCCGCCCAAAGAAGATAGTATCTTGACATGGGGGAAGGAATTCCCTGATTTGTATGTTTCAGTAGTGTGGTTTTGGGTGTTGTGTGGTTTTTGGGGAAGTAGATGTTGGGGAGGTGTTATTGGATTTTGAGTTTTTTACCCCATCCTTCAAACAATAGAAGATGTTTTATCCTTTAGAGATATCTTATAGGGTGGTTGTTCAGAACCCTCCTCCTTCTGGGTTTAGTTTTGAATTCTCAAGGATGATAATAGTTTGATAGGTATCTAATGTAATGATCCAGACCCCTTAGGGACATTCCTTTGTGAAAATACAGTATTTTGGGTGTTTTGGGAGGTAATGGTGGCTTAATTAGAAAGTTTGACAAAAATTTAGCTTTCTAAACAGTGGCTCACCAAACGGTGACACCGAACGCTGACACCAAATGGTGACACCAAACGGTGATTCATAGAATAGTGGAACTAAATGATGACTCACCGAATGGTGGATCACTAAATGGTGACACCAAATAGTGGCTCATTGAATAGGGACACTGGATGGTCACTCACCAAATGATGACACTGGAGGGTCACTCATCGAATGGTGACACCACACGGTGGCTCACTAAATAGTGACACTGAACGGTGGATCACCAATGGGTGGCTCACCAAACAGTGGATCACTGAATAGTGACACTGAATAGTGACATCAAATAGTGCCTCATTGAACTGCTTCTTTCGAAATGGTGACACTGGTGACTCACCCAATAGTTAGTAAATTTTGACAGTTTTCCAAATTTTCAGTTTTTTCCAGTTTTTCCAGTTTCACCCCTCTTATATCTTATTTGATGTAAATTGAGTTTAAAGGATTATTTTGGAATTTCTAAAGGAGTTTTAAAGGATATCAGTTATATCTTAATATCCTAAGGCTTTGGGGGATTTTTAATAATCCAATTGCATGGTCTTAGCCATTACCCAACTTTACTAGCCTTGAAATTGTTTCATGTTCTGTTGATATAGGATCTGGATTTTTCTAAAGTTGAGGTCCTCTATTATTTTTTCTCTTGGTGAGTAGAGAACGTTTCTTCCAAGAATAGTTGTGTGCCTATGTTGTGGCCCCCCTGTCTAGTTTTTTTAGCTTCTAGGCATAGTATAAGTGCATGTGAGGGTGTTCCCAAGTTTAATTTTACTATTAAAAATGATCAATCTAAGATCTATCACGATGATAAAATTCCAGATCTTCAGAATAGAATGAATAAAGAAAAGGAAAGAGGGAAGTCTTGGAACCATAGTTAGGATCATAATATGTTGTTTATAATTAATTTAATTAAAATACAATAATTTCCTTGATAGAATTCTCTCTCTTTTGATGCTTCCGATCACGATCCAATGTGATCTATCATTGAGTCACAGAATCCAAGTGTAGGCTTCCTCTTGCAGTGATCCACACATGATCCACGTATCTCTGGATGTCGGTGAAGGGATCCTTGGGTGCTAGCATATAAGATCCTTCACTTGCTATGTCCACCTTCGATTCCCTTGAGAGATTCTTCCAAATCACACTCCTTGATCCGGTGGAGGAGGATCTCTCTCATAACTTGAGAGAATTATTATTGGAAAGGAATTCTCTCTTATCCTGAGAGATTTTTCTAGATCCATTGTGCACAACCACAGAAAATGGATATATCTAATGAGAATAATGTAATTAGGATTTATATTATTGATAATAATAAAATGAATTAATTTCCCAAAGGCATTTATTCATTTCATTTAATTTTGAGTAAGGCCCCACGTCTAATAATAACATTTGACTATTATTATCACTTGAAATGTGCCTAGATAATCACACTTAATATTATTTAATTAAATAAATAATATTATTTCTCACAAATACCTAGAAAAACTACACAGCATGTATATTAATATACATGGTGTGTACTTTTGTTTTTCCATTTTCTTTATTTCCTCTACCACATTTATTAGATATTGAATAATGACTATTTTTTTCTTAAATAAATATCACTACATTATTCACTAATAAATATATATTATTTTGCCCACAATATATTCTCTAAAATAACTAGTATAAAAATAAATGAAATCATGAATCCATGAATAATTATTAAACCAAAACTGAGAATAATATTTATTCAACTTGTTAAATGAATATTTAACTAAGATACTTGGATACACTTAGTGTGTGACCCTCTAGGCCTCTTTCTCAGTGGAATTAGGTGGAGCCTGCCTAAAATACAAGGTTAGCGTCTAGAAGCACGCCAAGGAATAAAAAGATAAAGAAGTCAATTCCATAATGACTTGTCACCTCATATGAATGCTTACTATGTAATGTAATCCCTTTGTCTCGATATCTTGAATCAAGCAGGTTTCATGCCAGTGTCATCAACCCATGTGCTCGATTACTCTTTCTTTGACCTCTCAGAATTGAACTTTCCCATTTCTCACTATGGACATGGACTTATTTAGGCTATATCAATTCCATCAAAGGGCCTAATATATGAACTTTCGTTATATAATATAAGGTAAAAATCCTTTCTCGCATTATCTATTAATGCAGTATTACTCGTGACGCACCCAATATATCCTACCTTGATGCGAACAGTGTGTTGTCATAGTTTCCATCAATAAATATACGTGTATGAGTTGTAATACCCATTAATAATAATATTAAAGTCTAAGGAATAATACACACGTTCACATATAAGAACATCCAATGACACTATGAAATGTGGATTTCCTACTGGCAGGTCTCGTTCTCATAATATCCTCCTAGATATTACCAAGGGTGCACACAATGAGAATGTGACTCAAAGTTTTTTAATTCATCACCCCTAATGGCCTATATTATTTGTGTCCCTCAAATAACATCATCTGTCTATAGAAAATATATTCAAGAATAGTATTATGGAACTTCTGGGTTATCATCATAACAGGGATCTGATATGACCCTTTAGTGAAACAGTTATCCTTAAGACATTATCATATGAATTTTCACATAGAAGAACAATCAAGATGTGATAAGGTATTTATTAATATTCAAATCCCTAAATACAAGTTTATCATAAAGTAAAAATTAGTTGGTTTTAGGACACTAACTCCAATAGACTCCCACTTGGACTAGAGCAAACTACTAACAACCTATAACCCCCTAGCTCTCACATTATATTCATGATTTTGTTGAGATAGAAATTTAGTCATGGGGTCCACCAAATTCTCTTCCATGGACACTCTACTCACTAAAAATTCACCCATTTTATAGAATTACCTCAAGAGGTGATACTTCCATAGAATGTGCTTTGTCCATTGACGTGACCTTGGTTATTTTAAAAGAGCCACCACTGTATCCATATGGCTTCCTTGGCTACATAAAAAGCTGCGATATATTCATACTCTATTGTAGAATCGAAAACAATTGGCTTCTTTGAACTCTTATATCTCACAGCTCCTCCATTGAGAGAGAAAATATATCATGATTGCGACTTTAGATCATTCTGATCTATCTGAAAACCGGCATCATAATACCCTCTGATGAAAAGATCTTCATATTCTCCATACACCAGGAACATATCTTTAGTTCTTCTCATATATTTAAGGATAGTCTTAACAGAAATCAAATGTTTTTCTCTTGGATATACTTGATATCTTTCCATCATGATCAGTGCACAGGCAACATCAAGCATGGTACATAACATGGCATACATGATGGATCCTATAGTAGAAGCGTACAGGATCTTAGTCATCCTATATTTCTCCCATTCTGTCTGAGGAAACTTTCTCTTATAAAGATGTAGTTCATGTGACACCGGAACCAATACCCTCTTTCATTTTTCCATACTAAATATCTTTAGTATCTGGTCAATGTATGTACTCTGACTTAATACAAATAGCCTCTTGGATCTATCATGAATTATCTTGATCCCTAGAATATAGGATGCTTCACTTAAGTCCTTTATGGAGAAACACTTAGTCAACCAGTCCTTAACTGACTGTAATATTGGTACATCATTTCCAATAAGTAATATTTCATCAAAATATACAACTAGGATAAAAACCATATTCAGATTAAACCACTTATAAACACATGGCTCACATTCATTCTTAATGAGATCAAATTACTTTATGGATTTATCAAATCAAATGTTCCATGACCTGGACTCTTTCTTTAATGTATAAATGGATTTTTTTCAACTTGAAAACACATTTGGATTTATTTTGTGTCACAAACCCTTCTGGTTGTGTCATATAGACATCTTCCTAAAGGTTCTTATTAAGGAATGTTGTTTTGATATCCATCTGCCAAATCTCGTAGTCATGGTAAGCTGCTATGGAAAGTATAATTCTTATAGATTTAAACATGGAAAATGGTGAGAAGGTTTCCTTATAGTCAATTCCTTGACATTTTCTGAATCCATTAGTCACTAGGCTTGATTTATAGGTGCTAACTTGACCTTCCATGTTCTACTTTCTCTTGAACACCCATTTGCATCCAACAAGCTTTACATCAACTGGCTCATCGACCAGAACCCAGACATGGTTCTAATACATGGAATCCATCTCAAAATTCATAGATTCTATCCATCTTGTATCTTCTGATCTCTCTACTACTTCCTTGTAGGATAGAGTTTAATCATTGTCCAACAATAATGATTCACCATCCTCGGTGACTAGGAAACCAAATCTCTCTGGTTCCCTTACCTCTCTTGAGCTTCTATGTAGTACTTATGTTTCTAGAACCTCTTCTATGGGGACCTATGGAACTTATTACTATACCAACTCTTTTGTATATTGATAATCAACTTCATTTAATTCAATCTTTCTCCCGCTATCCTTTTTTAGGATGTGCTCCCTCTAAAGAAAGACATCTTGTCTGGAGACATTCACTTTCTTATCTGAAGGGTTATATAGGTAATATCCTTTCGTTTTTTTGGGATATCCTATAAAGATACACCTCATAACCTGGGGTTCTATTTTTTTTCCTAAGAATGCCTTACCAAATTCCTCTCATCCCCAAACATGTTTGTGTGAAAAAAAATGGGTTTCTTTCCATTCCATAACTTAGATGGAATTCCATATGTCGCCTTAGTTGGTACTCATTTTAATGTGTATTCTACAGTTTGTAATGAATATCCCCAAAAGAATGATGGAATATCTTCATGACTCATCATCGACCCCACCAAGTCCAATAGGGTTTGGTTCCTCCCTTCAATAACACCATTCCACTATGGTGTATAAGGAGAAGTGAGTTCAGATAGAATCCCAGACTCCTGTAAAAGGTCGATGAACTCTTCGTTCAGATATTCTCCACCTCGGTCCAATAAAATCATCTTTATCTTCTTACCAAGCTGATTATCTACTTCATTATTGAATTCCTTAAATTTCTTCAAGGACTTTGACTTATACCTCATTAAGTTGATATACCCATATCTACTCAAATCATCAGTAAAAGTAATGATGTAAGAATATACACCTCTAGATTCTACTGGAAATGGTCCACACACATTTGTGTGTGCCAGTCCTAGAATCTTGGTGGCCCTTTCATCTTATCCACTGAAAGGCAGCTTGGTCATTTTCCCTTGTAAACAGCATGACATCTACCAAGTGGTTTTAGCTTAATAGAGTCTAAATAACCATCTTGGAAGATCTTTTTCAAGCGCTTCTTGTTTACATGACTGAGACAGTGATTCCACAAATGGGTGTTGTATGAGTCGTGTGAGTTTGTTTAATTATCAATTGCCAACACATGGTTTTCATAATTTAATACATACAAACCATTATTTAAATGTTTCATACCATAACATACATTGTTATTATAAATAAAACAACCCTTATTTACAAACATGAAAATAAATCCATCCGTATCCAAACATGATATAGAAATTATGTTATTGGTTACACTAGGTACATAATAATAGTTATGTAAAACCAAAAGCATCTCGGTTGGCAATGAGAGATGGTAATCACCAATGGCCAACACAGCCAGCCTCGTGCCATTGGTAGCTCGGAGATCCACCTATCCTCTGAAAATCTTTCGAAATCTACTTGGTTCCTACATTTGACTATATATGTGAGCCCCACATGTTGTATCTAATACCCAATGCATAGAAATGGAATGCTTACACTCGATAGCAAATGAACATTTAGCATCCCCATGCTTTTGAGTGTAGTTCCTCTTCTAGTGGTATGGCTTGCCACATGCAAAACATACTGGCTCCCATTCTTTTCCCTGCCTCTGGATCTTCCCCTTCTTGGAGGGACGGTTCTTGGGGGCTTCAGACCATTTATAAATCCTTGGCCCCTTTTCCTTGTCCTTCCTCTTCTTATTCACTATAAAGACTGTAGGTTTGTCATTCCCCATGCCCTTATCTACCTGGAGAATAAATTTCATAATTTCGGATAGACTCTTATCATTTTTGATCATGTTGTAGTTGACAATAAAGCTAGATAAGGTCATGGGAAGTGATGATAGGATAAGATCTATATGTATCTCATCTAGGAACTTAATCCCTAAGATGTATAGGCATTCAATGTAGCCAATAAGATTGACTATATGAGGCCCAACTAGAACATACTCTCTAAGATTAGTTGTGAACAAAGCATTGGAGATCTCATATATTTCATTTCTCGCCTTATCTTGATAGATATCCTTAAGGTGAGACATCATTATATATGCATCCATGTTTTCATGTTGCTTCAAGGTCTCATTAGACATGGCTGATAGTATGAAACATTGGACATATGTGGCATCATCCAAGTGTATCATATAGATATATATTTCCTCATCACTGGCCCTGTTTCTAGGTATAATTAGAATAGGCTCCTCTGGCACATACAATTTCCTCTCGTGGTAAAGGATGACGTGTAAACGCCTCTGCCACTCCTGGAAATTGGTGTTTGTGAGAAGGTTTTCCTTCTCGAGTATGGTTCGCAATGATATGTTTGATGTAATATTTCTTACCATTTCTATAAATTAAAATGAGAAAATATTTAGTACTTGATCATGATAAAACTAAGAAAAATAAATTAATTAATACTTATTAGTCTCCCACTATTTTATCGAACACCAATAGCCCTCACCATTGACATCAGAATATTGTGTTACCTGAATATTCTAGTGGCAAGGATCCATATTTCCCTTCGTATTAAACCAACTAGGGTTGGTCAAGAAACTTGAAAGGTTTTAGGTAGGAATTCCAAATGCCAATTGGATTAACTCCCATCTCCTTGATCTTCGGAGTGGACTCCCCAATCCTAAAATCCTTTTATTTCTGAATTTCCTTTAGATTATCATCCCTCATAATTTTAAACAAATAAATTCATTTAAAATTATCTTTATACGTAACTTTTACTTTTCAGGAAACCTTGTGAATTATCATTCATAACTACCCAATGAGTATAAATGAAAAATACGTAGATGTTAAATTAAACACATATGTATAAAACACCTATCACATGTTGTGTCCCAGCTTTACACCCACACCATGGTACACATCTCTAGAATTTTTATAATATAATAATAAATTTTAATAAATCTGCGTAATTTGGATGAGTACATGGCATGTAGTTCCTACTAAATGGTGTGTACTATCATCCACCATCAATCCGAAGTACACACAAAGGGTGTCATCATGTAGTACTTTGGAATTCTTCAGAGTACACGGTATGTCCAGTGGACCACACACTATGTAGTATCTGCGTTACACAGTCTCCATCCAGGAAAGTTGTGGATGGGGTACATGGTCCAACCCTAACCCAAAGGGACTACATGTTTTTTCTAGTGGGCCACATGATGTGTAATCCAGAAATAATGTGCCACCTATTCCTGGTCAAGACACGGAGTAATAAAGACTCAGATAAACTCCAAAACATGGCTTGGTTTGGCGGACCAGTCCCGATGCATTGAACCTTGACTACACAGCGTGTGAGGTAGAATACACACCATGTGTTCCGGTGTTGTATGTCCAAGAACCATTGGCACCTCTGGATGAGATCTTCTATTTTTATTTTAATCAAAATTAAAAGAAAATATCATTTCTGTAAGGAGAATGATAAATGAAAAAGGATGAACAGATCTCAAGATTCAGATTTATAAAATGATTAACTTGAATTAAAATAACTAAATTATTAAATGTGTAAATCATCAATGAAAAAACTTAATAATTATAATCAATTACATAACATCCCTCTAATACAACTTGTAGGTTCTAGGCACAGTGTAAGCATGTGTGAGGGTGTACCCAACTTTAATTTTACCATTAACAATGATCAATACGAGATCCATCATGATGATAAAATGTTGAATCTTTGGAATTGAATGAAGAAAGAAAATGAAAGAGGGAAGTCCTAGAACCATAGAGAGAATCATCGTATATTGGTTATAATTAATTTAATTAAAATTTAAGAATTACCATGATGGAATTCTCTCTCTGTTGATGCTTCCGATCATGATACAATGTGATATGTCGTTGCATCTTAGAAGCCAAGTGTAGGCTTCCACTAGCAGTGATCCACGCATGCTCCACGTATCTCTGGATGTCTCCAAAGGGATCCTTAGGTACTGGCAAAGAATAACCTTCACTTATGATGTCTGCATTAGATCACCTTGAGATCCACTTCCAAAGTACTCTCCTTGATCTGGTGGAGGAGGATATCTCTCGTAACTTGATAGCACTGTTAGAGGAAAGGAATTATCTCTTAGCTTGAGATATTTTTCCAGATCTGTTGTGCACAACCACATAGAATGGATAGATCTAATGATAATAATGTAATTGATATTTATATTACTTAGAATAATAAAATGAATTAATTACCCAAAGTAATTTATTCATTTCAATTAATTCTTAGTAAGACCCCATGTCTAATAATAACATTAGACTATTATTATCACTTGAAATGTGCCCAGTGAATTACACCTAATATTATTTAATTAAATAAATATTATTATTTCTCGCAAATCCCTAGATAAAAAACACGGTGTGTCCTTTTTTTCAGTTTATTTATTTCCTCCATCACATTTATTAGACCTTGAATAATGACTATTTATTTCTTAAATAAATATCACTGCATTATTCACCAATAAATATATATTATTTCACACATGATATATTCTCTCGAATAACTAGTGTCAAAATAAATGTGATCAAGAATCATGGAATAATTATTAAACCAAAACTAGTAATAATCATTATTCAACATGTTAAATGAATATTTAACTGAGATACTTGGATACACCTAGAGTGTGACCCTCTAAGCCTCTTTCTAAGTGGAAGTGGGAGGATCTTGCCTAAAGTCCAAGATTAGCATCTATAAAAACACCAAGGCACCCGTAGAGAAAGAATTTAACATTGAAATGACATGTAACCTCATATGAATGCTTACCATGTAATGTAATCCCTTTGTCTCGATATCTCAAATCAAGTGGGTTGCATGCTAGTGTTATCAACCCATGCACTCGATTACTCTTTCTTTGACCTTCTGGAATTAGACTTTCCCATTACTCACCATGAACATGGATTTATTTAGGCTATATCAATTCCATAAAAGGGCCTAAGATATCAACTTCTATTATGGAACAGAATAGAAAAATCCTTTCTTTCATTATCTATTAATGAGTATTACTTGTGATGCACCCAACATATCCTACCTTGCTGTGAAAAGTGTGTCATCACAATTTTCATCAATACATCTAAGTGCAAGAGTTGTAATACTCATTAATAATAATCTTAAATTCTAAGTACTAATACACACATCTGTAGATAGGAACATCCAATGACACTATGAAATGTGGATTCCCTACTGGTGGGTCTCATTCTCATAATATCCTCCGAGATATTAACAAGAGTGCACACCATGATAAGGTGCCTCAATTTTTTATGATTCCTCACCCATAATGGCCTATATTAATTTTTTCCCTCAAATAACATCATCCATCCATAGAACATATATTCAAGAATAGTGTTATGGCACTTTCGAGTTCTCATCATAGCAGAGATCCGCTATGACCCTTTAGTGCAATATCTATCCTTAGGACATTATCACATGCATTTTCATGGAGAAGAACAATCAAGATGTGATAAGGTATTTATTAATATTAAAATCCATTAATAAAAGTTTATCCTAAAGTAAAAATTAGTTGGTTCTAGGCCAATAACTCTAACAGTTTTCCTCATAGTTTTCCTACTACTCGTGCAACCCCTGTTTTGGTCGAAGATAGAATCATTAGTTGCATGTTGTTACAAGTAGGTATTTCCTTGGTCTCTCTTTTAATTGTATATCATGTGGGGTGGGTATAATGATTCCTCCTTATGAGAATGGATGAATCCCAATTTAACAAAGATAGTGAGAATTAATAACTAGGGGATGGGGAAGGTGTTGATTTTGATCACTTGTTTCATTTTTTATCCTTGTTTATGATGTGATCTGTCGTGGCTGTGTGGTCTCTAAAAATCATGTTTTTTTGTGGTCTTTTTCTGTGCATGGTTTATGCCTTATGAATATATTTTTTTGTGAATAATTGTTGTAAATAACAATATATTTAATCATGTACACTTGATTAAATAATTTGATGCCCTGTGATGAAAACCTTTTGTGATCACCCCTGCTTATCAAAGTAAAATTTAAAGAACAGTGTTAGTCAAATCTAAATACACCATGTTTTATAGGTTTGGTTATGTGTTGTGTTCTTTTAGTTTTTGGGACTTGTGTGGGTTGTGTGGTGCTACTGTTGGAAGCATAGTTGTGGGTGAAGGGGTGGACAAAGGAGTTGGTTCTCTGATAAGGGTGTGGTATTTTTGTGCAGCGGGGCTGTGGTTTAGTGGTGGTGGTTGTGGGATTTGTGTATGGGGTGGTACGGGTGGTGTGTTGGTATCTCAGTTTGAGATATTGGTTGATTGTGTAATGTATTGACTTGTCATACAGTGGGACTGCATCTAGGAAATGTTTGATCAGTGGGGTTTCAAGACTGGGTTGTCATGATTTCATGTTTATAGGTGTGTCGGGTGTGGTGTTGTTGCACAGCGGGGCTACTAGGTTTGGTTGTGAGGGAATAATTTGATCTAGATAACTTTATAATATCATAGTTGGTAGAGGTTGAACAGGTGTCCAGAAAAGGGGGGTTTGTAGTGGGACTACAAGCTTGTTTTCTTTGTTGTTTTTATGAATGGGTGTAAAAATGGATGTATTACCTTGGTCCCTTTTTCCTTGTTTGACTTGGTAGTGTTTAGTGGATTTTAGCCTTCTGAAAAAGATTGTAGATATTGTGTCTAGTAGTTTCCCAGGTAGGGATGTAATAACTAAGGTTAATGCTTTATAACGTTTTTTTGGATGGGTGTTAAGTATGGGGAGATTTATGATCTGGCTTCCTTCTATAATCTTACAAAGTGACAGTTACTAGTGTAAAAAAATGCATTTAGAGGTATCAATAAGGGTAGTTTTGTGTTGGATGGTTAATTTCTTTGAAACTCGTAGGTTGGGATGAGTGTTTGGTACCTATATATATATACTTTCAGTTTTTTGTGATTTCTATAGGCACCCCACTCATGTTGATCACTATGTGTTGAACACCCCATTGTTGTGGGGGAGGGTATACTTTCCCAACATCCTGGTGGGAGGATGGATGGATGGTTATTAGCCCTTCTCTTCTCTCTCTTCTAGGAATTCATCAACCAATACTTTTTGGGTAGGTTCTAATGGATTGAGTTTCATTACTTAGATTTATGGTATTGGTTGTGTGAGAGGTAGTTTTTTTCCCATGTGTATTTAGGATGAGGCCCAGGTATTTTCAGGCAGGACATGGTATGCATGAGGCCCAGGTGTCTGTGAGCGGAAAAGTGATGTGGTATGTGACCCATGTGTGTTCAGTCATAAATGTGATGTGGTATGTGGCCCAGGTGTGTGCGGGAAGGTTGTGACAATGCGGTTTATAGAAGATCATGGTAGCATCAGGATGTTTTCTATTATGGATGAGCTGTTAACTAGTGGGAATTTTTATGAGGTACCCAAATATCGACATGCATACTACTTTAATTTACTTGACTTGTGTTATTTGGTGAGCATGCCTTGGTGAGTCTGGGTGGTTATTATTCCTTGTTAGGTTTTGTTGGTTTTTGTTATTTTCTCACAGGGGAATTAGTATGCTTCTCCCACTTATGAATTAGTGAATTTGGTTTTCCCTACTGAGTATACTTTTATTCTCACCCTACATATATAAAATTGTTTTTAGGTTTCCATGGAGATTATGTGGACCGTTCTGGACCTTTATAGCTTGAACATTGGGGACAGTTGTTGTATTGATTCTTAGTTAATTTTGGTAATTTGGAGTTTTCTTTTTATTTCTAATAGTTTTACTTTAAACATGCAAGTGGTATGGATTTTGGTTTCTTTATATATATGTGTCTTGGATTTTTTTTAGGTTGATTTATCTTATCTCTCAATCTTGGTGAATATAAAAAGTGTAATTCTGCCCATTTGTTTGTGATATTTATATACCCTTGGTGTTGGTCGCCACCTTGGGGCCTATTAGAGGTGGGACTCGAGGGCTCATTATCTCTCCTTCATCTTGAGAAAGGAAGGTCTAAGCATCTTTCTATATCTTCCCTCATCTTGAAGAAGGTGGGTCATGACATTTCACAAGCCTTGTAAGTTCACCAAATTCATCTCATAAAGTACAGGTGATATTTATTTATCTATAACATTTAATTGGAAACATGTTATAATTAAAAATAGAAACTTATATGGGGGTTGTGTTTGAAAATTGAACTTTAAAACACATGTAATCAATCGAAGTTATTTTCATTCTCCTCTTAATTGTTTCCCATGCTTGGATTGGTTAATGATGACAAATTTTTCCAATAACATCTAATATAACATTCTCATTAAGAAAGTTTAACGAAATAAAAATAAAACTATAAAATGTTGGAGATTCATAAAACTAAAAGAAAATTTACCTATGATAAATTCTTCAGTCACCTAATTTTTTTATGTCATCAAATGGAATTAAATTGAATCCAAAATGGATCATTTTCACATTAAAAGGTCTTATATGTGTGCTTCAGATAAAAATGATTATATACTTATGTCGAATTGCTAAATAAATACATTTATTTTCACTAATATGATAGTTTTATATTACATAAGATGTGTAACACCCTGATATTTTATAATATATCCCTCTTTAAATAAATTTTATTTCTTTGATAGCTTGCATTACATATGAAAACCCAGCTTTTATTACAAACTTAGACATGATTTATTATATAAAACTTCACGTGATACAACAAAGAAGATCGAGAGGTTTAGTTTCTTTGGGGATTAGGATCATTACATAAAAACTTAAAACATGAAATACAATATCTTTATTGAAAACTTCCTTTACATGACCACTACGTTCCTTCGTACTTAGCATTGCATGGGATAACCTGAGGACATGCATAAGAAAAGGGTGAGCTATAAAGGCCAGTAAGGGAATAAACATGGAATAACATGAGGAGTACAATAAATGTTAGACATTATGCATATCAATAGATCACAAGAGAAACATGAACATAAAGGCATGATAAATCATGATAATCATAACATGGAAATGTGGCAACAACACTTAACATGGAATTAGCATGAGCCAAGGCTCATTGTACACGGAGCATTAGTAAATCCTCATTGCACATAAAGAACGAGTAAACCCTCTTTGCACTTGAATTATCATGAGTCAACACTAATTTCACATGACGTATCATGATACTATACTTTACCCAATGTATTGGAGCTCTATAAGGGTGCACCCTTCTTAAACATTTAATTTCATGCATAAGTGTGCCACATGGATCATAAAACATGGATTCATAAAACATAATCATTTATTACAAGATAAAGGAATGTGGAATTCATAAATAAAACATTATAATCAATAAGTAAATGTGCATAAATGTGAATACCCTTGATGGAGAAATGGGCATGGTATTCACTACGCAATGGCATTGGCTTAGAAAATCGGTGTGATTTCGGCAGCGTAACAGCGTGACATAAGAATTCATAGAAATGGTTGATGAGTGATAAAGGGGTTACTCATCATATTTACATGTAATGGAAAGTAAGTAGGTCATATGGATACATGTCCCAACAATTTTAATGAAATTTATATTCATGATACACAAGTATTGCTTGAATGTAAATGAGGAGAGAGAAGTTCCTTTCGGAATTTCGGCATAGTAACAGGTGTACATGGGAGGAATTTAATGAGAGATAAATGGGTCTCCCATCATTCAAACATAAATAGGAAAGTATTAGGGAGGTTCTAAACCATACCCCAACATTCATAATTGAAATTAATAGGGTAAAATAACATAAAGAAAATTGTACAAAATGAGAAAGGAAGAAAAAACCCTTACTTGGAAGTGTGCTTCCAAAGGCTAGAGAGAGGCTTGTGAGAGGCTTCTTGGGAGCTTGGGGCACCTTGGGAGGATTCTATAGAGAGTAGGTCAGAGGTTGGATGAACTCCAAAGGCTTTTAGTGAGGAGGAAGTGGGATCTTGGGTGGGTTTATATAGGAAAGGTGAGGGAATTCTTTATTATTTAGGTTTGGGTCCCCTTACATTAAATTAATCCAAACCACAAACCATCCCATGGTTTTTGCCCATGGTTTTTGGAAAAGGGAAGAGGAAAAAAATATTTTATAAGGCCAATTTCCTAACTTCTTAAAATAATAGGGTTTCTTATGTGGAGGTGAGTCATACTCCCATGGAAATTAATTTAAAAAGACAAGGTGTTTAATAAGTCTTGAGGGGTCCATTAATGCTTTGAAAAGTAAGTCAAAAAAACCCAAAATCACATTATTTTAATGTTAAAACATATATTGGATTAAAATAAAGATTATAGTACTTTATTACATCACTATTGGGTCATTATTATGTCATAAAACACATTATATATTTAAACGGTATTTAATTTTTACCCAAAAATTTGACTGTCTCAGAAAATTATGAAAAATTCACCGTTGGATAATTTTGACATCCTGATTCCAGAAATAACATTTATTTTATCTAAATAATTTTATAAATATGTTAATTTTAAATTTTAAAATAAAACCCGACATTTATCGAAAATTCACCGGTTTTGACAGAAATGGCTTTCAAACCTTAATAAAAATTACAATTGCATTCATAAAATTATAAGATCATTTATATTTAATAAAATTTAATTTAATAATAATAATAATATTTTATTAAAATATTATTTAATTCAAAAATCCCTTAATTTAATAAAATATAATTATTAATTAAATAATAACTAAAAACATTATTTGTACTTTCAAAACTATTTACAATGTATCAATAATGACAAGAAAGTATATTCATTATTATATACAAAAAAATAATGTACATGAACATAGTAATATTTATTTGTTACAAAACCCCTTAAAATAGCCGCATAAGACCTAAGGGTAAGGTGTGCGATGGTGACATACTCTTGGGGTGGCCCGGATAACATCGCTCGAGTGGTAATTTCTATCAACTTCCACTTCTCCCGTAGGCGGTTCCGTTCGAGCTTGACATGATGAAGCTCAGCTTGGGCTTGGTCAAGAGCTAAGCCCAAGGGTGCCACCTCTTTTTTGAGCTCCGACAAATGGGCTTCGTATGGGGAAATTCTACTGGATGAGGCCATCGGTTCCTTTGTCTGGGTAAATTTGGATTTGTTAAAGCCCTATATTTATAGTAATCATGTGATCACCGTTCAATGGCTATATTAGCAACGGTCAAAATTCTTAACATAAAACCAAAGAAGTTTACATTTTATATAAACATAAAGAGACATTTAATTAGATCAATATGTATTTCTATTAATGAAACTTTGGGTTGTTACATTACACACAACATTAGGTTTAAACAAACTATGGTATACTATTTAAATATTTTAATTTAAGGTGGTAGTTATCACATAACCATTGAATTGGTGGGAATGAATAGAAATAACTAAATTATAAAAAATTTATGGTTTACAGGTGTATAAAATAAATTATTTGGTTTTTAATTTTTTAGAAATGAAAATAAAAATTATTTGAAAGTAAGTAAAAGTTTTTTCGGAAAAATCTATTTTTATGCAAGCAATGTATTTTTATATTAATAAATTAAATTAATAAATATTGGTGAATGATTTTAATGAAATTTATATATTATATATTTAATAAAATGTTTTATTATTTATCTAATATTTTTTCGAGTCTTGGGAAAACAATAAATCCATTTTTATGTTGGAAACTATATTTTTCTAAAAAACAGTTTCGTCAAGTTTTGTGCACTTATTTAAAAAAAAATTCCAATATTAGAAAAATTATTTTTAAAAATTAAATTAATTTTTGAAATATTCATGTCAAAATTATATTATATTGAATTTTTTATAATTTTATGAAAAGATTATTTTTTCATTGAATAGTGAAAAAATAATTATTTTTATTAAAATTGTCTTTTCATTTAAAAAAATTGAAATATAAATTTTCTTTTAAAATGGTTTTAAAAGTAAAATTATTTCATTTATATTATTATTAATTAAATTTAGGTCATTGGAATCAATTTTATAGTGAATTTTGATATAAAATCTTTTTATACTTAAGAAAACTTTTTCTTTGAAAAAACTCATTTTCATCATGCTTGCGTGTTGAATTTTAAATTAAATTTTATCACTTATATTAATTAAAGTATGTAAAATTTAAAATTAACCCAACCCTAGTATCCCAAATCTAGTTTATTCTTTATTAAATTGTCATAATATATAATGAATCGCATCTTGAAGGATGAAATAGTTTAGCAATCTTAGTAAACTAGATACGTGCATGATTCCCATATTAAATTTCAAAACACAAATTACAACATTCTTTTCAAGAATAACATTATTACCTATACCATATACTTTAATAAAAAACATAGTACACTTTATGGATTCCTGTAAAAGGAAAAAAAATAAGGGTGATCTTAAATTCTCAATAAGGGGTAAGTACATCGAAAGCTATAATGAATCAGTAAGCATAATCAAAATGGAAAGGTAAATAACTAAACACACATGCCTTTTAAATAAATGGATAAGTAATAATAAAAATGTAAAGTTAAATAACTAAACACACATTCCATTTAAATAACTAGATAGTGCATAATCAACATGTCAAGGTAAATAACTGAACACACATTCCATTTAAATAACTAGATAAGGCATAATCAATATAAAAGATAAATAACTGAAAACACGTGTCATTTAATCAATTAATTGGGAATAAAATTCATCCATAGATAATATATTTGTGAAAATATAATATATAATAATAACAAAATTCTGGAAGAAGGAAATTCTTAACTATTGGATTTCATGATCTTAGGCATCATTATACCTCAACTATCAAGACCTTTAACAAGATAGTTTAAAACTATTGGGTATAAACATTGGAATTGGCCAACTAATTTCATTCTAGCTTACTAATTCACCTCATGAGACTGCTGATGCATCAAATGGATTTCTATAATTGGTATCCACCCATGTCTTGTATGTCCAAATCATTCCTCATATATCTAACAATCTATTTAATTCATAAACATTGTGTCTTATCATCAAATATCCATATTGGGTAAAGAAGGCGAATTTATCAAAATTTATGAAATAAACAAATGACTTTAAATATAGAACATCATATGTAGAAATGATATGTGGTTTAAGAAATAAAAATATCCATGATAAATAATATGTATATTTAGGGGAAATTTAATTTCCAATGATCACAAGAATGTAAGCATTTCAATGGAAAGTTATTTAGTATAAAAATATATCTAGGAATTTAATTTCAAAAACTATCCTTGGTCAAAAATAATCATAAACCATCTAGAGGGAGAATAAGGATGGTATCAATATAAAAAATACCTGTGTATTATATGTAAAATGAAGAGTTATTTTTTTATGAATATAAATACTATAAAATATCTTTAAAAACATTCTTCTGGAAAATAACCTTTTCATTTTTAAAGTCACTTTTTAAAATAAAAAACATATTTAAAATCCTTTTCATTGAAAATCAATTTTAAAAAAATTATGAATATCCATAATATTAGGTAAAATATTTTCTTTAAAAATTTCCTTTAAAACTTGAAAAGTAAGTTTCAAATAAATGACAGTCATGATGGTGGGTAATTGTTTTCATGTCGTACAAGTTAAAAAGAACATTCCCTTTACACTGTAAAAATGTTTAAAAAGTTCCTTGTTCAGAAAATGACAAGAAGGTTCCTTTATAAAAAATTGAAAAAAGTAAAAATGGGTAAAAATTTAATTAATAAATCATTTGTAAAAGGTTAAAAAAATTTGAAAAATAAATTAGAAAAAAAGGTTTTTGTAAGGGAATGGGTTTCTGACTAAAGAGAGAAATGAAGTTGGGTTTTCTTTAAAAGAATATCTATTATTTTAAGTACCATAGAGTGTGAAAATGGTACTATTACCTAAAACTAGGAGGATAAAATTAAATGGATTTATTATAAAATGGTGAAATAATTTAAATCAACTGAAATTTAGTAGTAAATTATCTTGATTAGAATGAGATTGTGAAATAAACCCATAGAATGATCATAACATTAAATTGATAAGTATTAAATGAATCAATTATGTGTATCAACTATAAATACACAAAAAAAAATTAAATAGAACATAACTTAATTAAAATACATTACACACATAATCTTAAAATATAAAATACTATAAATAAGTAATATAACCCAATGAAAATAAATTGAATTATGAAATTCTTTACCACTTGGTAATTTTTAAGTCAAATACCCTTAGGTGAAATAATTAAAATTAGAACATAAAATAACATGAATTATTAATTAATTATGATATTACATATCAAAGGTGAAATATAAACACCATATAAAATAAATTAGGTGTATAACATTACAATATGCCTCAATGAAGGGAAATTGATATAAAGTCCCTTACCTTGTGCTTCTTTTTGGTTGAATGTGCTTTTACCTCCCATATAGTTGTTTTAAAAAAATTATTAACTTATAAAAAATAATATTAATATTTATAATATAATATATTATCCTTTTATGATATATTACCACCCTTTATTAATAATACTTTATTATTATCATTATTATGGGTGTTAATCGTCTTGTTTTCTCATTCATGCTTTGTCATGAAAGTTCTGATTCTTATGCATATTATATAGTTATATCATCTCCCAAAACATAATAATGACATAATTATCATATTTTTACATCAATTTACTTTATAAACCAATCATGAAATATGTTTTTGAGAAATGAAGTATGTTATGATCATGAAGATGGAAGGTCATTCGTACGCATGAGTAACGTTTCAATTTTTCAACAATGAATATGGAAATGAGGTAAGTAATATTTTACCTTCCTAGAATGATCATAATATCATATTAATTCATTAAATATATTTATATGTATCATCCATGTTGTTTGGTTATGAAAATATAGTCATATCACATCATAAAGGCAGTAGTCCACATGTTCACAAATGATGTTATCACCTTTCAGTAAGTAAAAGGGTAAAAACAGAAAATAATGTATTATATTTTTTTCGAATGATAAACATTTCATGAATATAATAATTATTTAATTTATATAACATATATTTATTAAATTTACCCTTGTAACCTTCCATGTAAAGAATTAGTGAAATACAAATCACATTACTTCGCGAGGCAGTAGTCTGATATACACACAAGCGACGTTATCGTATTCCCCAAGGAATAGAAAGTAAAAAAGTTATATATGATATAATTAATAAATATTAATAATTATTTTATAAATATAATATATATACTTTATATCCATCATCATACCCAACCATTATAGGTGGTAATGGAAAAATGAATGGCATCGATTCGTGAGGCGGCAGTCCGCCATACACACAAATGGTGATTTTGTAACCCATTTGGTGGAAGTGGATATGGTTTTAGGTCATAAAATTAATATAAACAAATCTCAGTATATTTAAGATATTAATTTTACTATATAATAATTATTTAATGATAATTTAATTATTTTGAGGAATAAATAAAATAATGATGTTGTTTAAGAACATTACCTATTCTTTGGGTAAACTCCTTAGGTTTGCACTAAATCCTTCTAAGGATGGATTTATGCAAAAAATAATGCTTCTATGGTGAGGGTATTAAACTTGGGAAGTAATTTGAGTAGGTATTGTCCAATCCAAAAGGGTTTTAATTTTTGAATAATAGAGGATAGGTGTGGCCTTTTATAAGTGGGGTGAGTGGCACACTTGTAAGTTTTTGAAACTATTCGATCATACCCATGTTTTTAGAATGAAACAAGACACAAAAATGGGAAATCATATAAACTAGAAGATATTATTTCAAAATATTTCTATAAAATATATTTTAGGTCATTTAAACCCTTATCTTTTTCGTTTAAACCCCCAATAAATCAATTTTTACCATAACTGTGGTGATTATTTTTTATTTCTTCACTATTCATATTGGTAAAAAATTAAGTTTGTCTTTTTAGACATTATAAGTTATTATTATTCCAAATATGGAATCTATTTTTAAAAATTCAATTTACATAATTGATAAATTTTAATTTAAAATTAATCCTGTAGATGCAACGAGAAAACGAGTTTTCTAATAAAAAAGGTTCAAAAGTTTACAAAATTTTTATATCATAATTCAAAATAAAAATGATTAAAATGTCCTAAATTAGATTAATTTATATAAAATTGAACTAATTTTACTTTAAAACTAATTCAAAATATAATTTAAAATTATAAATATTTTAAACCAAAGGTGGTTTTGATTAAAATTTAGTATTTGTCACTATTCATCAAAAAAATGGAATTTTTTAGAAAAAATCCCAAAAAAATCACCATAATATAATTTTGATATTCTAATTTAAGAACTAAATTTAATTTTATAAAATAAATTTTCTAAAAGTGGTAAAAAAATTAAATTATTTTTACAAAGTGTGGTTAATCCGTTTTTAAAAAAAATACAGTTTTTTAAAAAAATATTTATTTTTATTTTAAATGATTATTATTTTATTTATAATCAATAGATAATAATAATTTTCATATTTTAGTTATTTTTATTCATACCAACTAATTTAATGTCTTGTTTATAAAGGTATACTATATTATGGTTCATTTAGACTCGGGGTTGTGTGTTGCACAAGCCATCGAAGATATTAAATTTAAAGAAATATATATTGTGGGTTGTTTAAGATTAGTGTTGTGTTTCACATACACAATTGAATACAATTTTATTATTTTATTATTTTAAATTGTTACATTCTCCCCACCTTAAATAAATTTCATCCATGCGATTTAAACTTGATCTTTGTAATCAAGGTTTTGATATTTGAAAAATCTTTTATTGAAAACCCACATCATAAAAATAGTAAATAAAACATCCTCTTGATAAGAGATAAAGGGAAGTACCAAGGTCATATAGAATAAAACATAACTAGGTTTCTAAATAGAAGAACACTGGTGTAATGTGAAGATATGGGAATAGAAGAATGGCGTAAGTAATTATAGAGAGTGAGTGTGGTCATTGATCACAAGAATGTGAATCATAAATGGAAAATTAAGAGACTCAAAACCATAGATATGTGATGATTTATATCAAGACCTGACCCAAATGGGCTCTATCCGCAACTCCCCAGGCCCACCTCCAATAGGCCAGTGGTTGGTAACCAGTGTCGAGTAGGCTATCACACACATGGGAGGCCTTAGCCTAAGGTACCTATACACACACACCCAGATACACCTCTATGAAACAGTGTCGAGATATATAAAAATGGAACATAAATGCATGCATACATCTATCCCACAACCAGAGTACAACAGCAGTACAAAAGGTCAAATACAGGGCCCACTAAAAGAAAAGTGAAAAAGCATCCAATCTTATTAGAAGTAGGGGGTCACTGACAAACTCCTGTCGGTAAGCTCCCCAGCCCAACTCCGGTACACACCCTGATTGGTCATGATCACTATGCTCTGCCTACTCCAGGTCCTCCTGGGACTCCTTTGAAGGGAATGCGGTCTGTAAAAAACACAAAACATGTGTGGGTAAAGCCTAATTAGGGGTGAGAATAAAGATACTCAGTAGGTTCCCCAAACCCCCAAAAGAAAAGGGAGCAAATAAAGGCATCAATCCGCACATACTGGCCAGAGGGAACCTAAATGAGAGAGAAACTCCACCTCATGACCATCCTCAGCTAAACTCAACCAGTTAGCTCAAACCATATGGTATTTCATCAAAGATGTGACAACGCCCCAAGGGAAACTGAGAAAACACACTATACATACTCATCTCAGACACCAAGCCTCATGAGGGTCCAACCTCATAGCCAGCATCAGATTCTACTCAAGGATCTAGGGCAACACATAACCAAGAGAAAACGCTCATCGAATATCACCACAAATCATGACACGCTGAAACTCAGTGTATCTATATCCTCAAATAGGGGATCCCTCCCAAGATCCACTGGGGGATACTACAAACCCTACTGGAAAACCGTAAATTACAACTCCTCGGATAGGGGATCGCTCCTAGGACCCACTATGGGATACCATGACCCTAACAAGTATCCCATAATCTCTCAGAGATAGGATCACACCCAATATCTACTGTGGGATACCACAACCCAATCTGACATCCTCGAGATCACATCACTCAGATAGAGGATCGTCACCCATGTAATATTGGTCATGATGATACCACAAACTCCATCTAGTATAACTCATGCAGTACGGGATCATACACTAGAAGATATCATAAAACCTGAAAAAAACATCTGCTGAGTAGGGAATCATATACCTGACGATGCCAAAACCCTAATAAAACTACCCATTGCATAGGGGATCGTATACCCAATGATACCAAAAACCCTAAACGGATATCCTTCTAGATAGTGGATCACTGCCCATGCAAATTTGGTCACGGAAATTTTGAGAACCTGAACTAGGGTAAACGATACACAAGAGGATCCTACCCCAGAAACTCCGAAGGGATACCACAACTCCATCCAGCTCATCTTACCGAGGGGATTACAAACTTGTACTGAGGTTGTAATGCCAAATGTACCCTAATAGTAATGAACCAAGGGATTTCACTCAACTGTTGATGGTCCAAACATTTCTAACCCAAGTAACCCATAACATCACCTCACCCCACACCTCCTAGGCCCAAACCAAGGCCACTCTCACGTTCTATGCAGAAAAACATGCAAGATATGCTATTTACTCGCCCGAAACAGATAATTGGTGAAAAAGGTATTATTCACCATAGAAAGCCCAATTGGATCCCATTACTTGATCCTAGAACACATCAAATGGATTGAACTAATTTTGTCCTCTCAAAAAACTCACAGAGTCGATTACTCATTCATCCAAAATGGACACCCGGCAAAAAATTCACTTCTCAATGCAAATTCCCAAACTGATACTCGTGGGGCTCACACCCCACTTTCAATTTCAACACCCAAAATCGGTCTCAAAACTTCCACCTTTAAGTCAGGGTCACAACTCTGCTGATGGTGTTTCAATCAGACATCAAACACAGAAGATATGTCTAATTCAATTATCACTAAATAATAATAATTAAAATATTATTATTATTTTTTGACGTTTCGTACCATAGGGCATCTTACCCAATTCAAAAATTCCTCAAAGAGGCCTCAAAATTTCTGCATTGAAGTAAGGGTCACATTGCCTTAGAAGGCCCGTGAATCGGATACCCGGTTTGTGATATACGGGGGTTTAAATGCCCCTGAACCATTCTGGTCGGATCGTCGTCGGAGCGCCACTGGAAACCACCGTATCGCCGCTGGCAACCATTGAATTGTCAGAAACCACCAACCTACCTCAACGCTCCATCAAAAATCACTGTGATGAATTCACCCTCTCTAGATTCTACCATCACCACCACTGAAATCCTCCCTCACCGTAGGAAAACTTCCACGGGCCACTGGGAGCACCCTGGTGCTCCAAAAATAGATCTGAGACCTGTTTCAAAAAGCTCAGGATGCAATATTCATAGAAATGAAAATTATTCAAACAAAAACACAAAAATAATGGGGTATAAAAATTAAAACTCAAACCACCTACCTTTTGGTGGATCGTCGAAGCTTCTACACCAAATTTGCGCTCTGAAGCTGATGTTGCATGATTCGGGGGAGATTGCTGCTAAGATCTAAGTACAACGATACCTCGTTCTTTGATTTCTGTCATTTCATCATTTAAGGAGAAAGGATGGGTTTTCTGTCTGTTCCATGGGGTGGGGTAGAAGCGTAGATATTTTTTTAAATTTTTATTAAAACAAATACCATCTTAAATCTCGGCCCGACTCGCCCCCGACCCAACACCCAGTGCTGACTAAAATAAAGTCACCCCTAGGGTAAACACAATGTTCTGAACTCAACCGTAGTATATGAATTTTGATCAAAGATTTTTTTTCTAGAGTCATTCAATCTGAATTCCATAAATAGATAAATTAATATTTTTACAAAAACACCCTCGATAACGTTTTCCACAACAGGCCCACGCAAAAAAAAACTTATACCCCGGCTAGGGTAAACAACACACTCTGGATGCAACTTTGCCTTCAGATTTATGATCCAAGGTACTTTTTGAGAGATAAACAATTTTCAGCACATTCATAGTATAAAAATATTTAATATTTTTATAAAATTTATTTTGGGCACACCGAGAATCGGAATAACACCATATTCGCACCTATATCTAGAATTATTTATAGGAATATTCCAAAGTATGAGAGGGAAAAAACACGAGTCTCTACATCCTCCCCACATTAAGACTTTTCATCCTTGAAAATAAATAAGCATGAGGGAAAGAAACTGAACTCTGAACTGGGTCTCCCACACCAAAAAGTTCACTAAAAACCACAAGAAAGCCACGAAGGATTCCCGACCTACCAACTTGCACACACTCTGGGGAACCCAAATCCTTTCACACAAAATCTCCAACACACAACCCTACCCCAAACACACAAGTCAGAGGGACTCATACACCATTCCTCAACACTATCCTCTTTGGGCAGCACTAACTCTCCCACACAGTTTTAATCAAGTCCCAAAAACACGTCTTAATGGGGGAAGGATCCCTCCTTCTCATGAATTTGAAGCACGTCAAACAACACCAATACAACGTATTATCAAATCCCTAAAAAAACCTTCAGAAAGAAACATAAAGGAAAACTTACTGCCTAACAGTGTCTATCTAAACTACTGTAGAAAGTAAAAAGGACATAGAACGTACCTCTATCCATCTGCGGAGCCTCTAGTTCAATAACCTCTAAGGTATGCAGTTTTCCTTTCCCACATCCTTCAGCTCCTAGAGCCCGGTGTGGACCACCTGGGGGGTGGTGGTGGAAGCTCATGTCGTCTTCCACTTCACACTACTGCATTGCCTCCATCGCCACATTCATTGCCTTGCAGTCCTCCATATTCGAGACACTGCCTCTGCCAAGGTGACATCTTGATTGGATCCCTCTTAGCAAAATGGTGGGTCGGAAAATATCTATCAAGATGTCACTGGCCATTACAAACATAACATCGCCTCTCCTTCAGCTAACTAGAACTATCCTGAGAGCCCTGAACCTCAGACCCTTCATCCTAGGGTCACCTCCTAAAATGTTGCACACACCCAGACCCTTGAGCATGTCGTCGGCTACCATCTACCGAACTACCTATCGAGGTCTCAACTTCTGTGTGCCCAGTACTAACGGTCAGAATCTGCTCAACCAGAAAGATCTCCACCACCAAGGCCCGGTCCAACACTCTAACATAAGTGGGCAGGAACATGGTAACCACACCTTCCTGAATGTCTATACATAGGCCCTTCTTGAATTTCTTATCCCTAAATAATGCATCTCAAATCATATATAGAGAGTAAGGAGACAGGTCTATAAACCTCATTGAATACTCTGACACAGTCATACCCTCCTACCGAAGCTACAGAAGAACATGGATTTGTACTGACCTCAGCATGACCGAATAGAACTCTTCCCTGAAGAGTTTCTCAAACTCTGTCGATGTGAGAATCTCCTCATCATAGGACTTCGCCACCAGACTCTAACATCACATGGTAGAATCATGCAGAAGGCTGGCTGCGAGGACCACCATCTAATCTGGAGGTGTCCTCACCAGGAGAAAAACTCAGGTGATGGACTCAAACCATTAATCAGCTTCCTTAGGGTCTGGATCACCATGGTACCTCAAAGGTCACTGCCTTTGAAACTCGTTCAATGCACTCATCTTGTATGCATCCTCGTCATACACTGTCGGCACAACCAGCTACTCGACAGGTGGTCGCTCAACTGGAGATCCACCTGGAGGTCGAGCCTCAGAACCCATACCCTTCTCCAAAGCCTCTAATCAGGGCATATCATCACCACAATACCACTTTGTAACCCTCACTAGCTGTCATCATGGAGGTATCCTGAAATACAATCAAGACGCATCACGAACAAAGAGTATATCTGGGGAGTATACTCAATATGGATAGGAAAACACAAAAACCGGTCCAATATGATGCATGTACCATTATTTCCCTACGACCAGTGTACTAATTCCCTGATTCGAAAATCAGGTTATCAAATTTCTAGTGAAAGGATATGTCAGCCTTCGTACCAACACTGGAGTCCCTGGACTAAAATACGAACTTGAAACATCTTAACACTGCAACTATGAAACCCAAACCAAGCCCACAGCAATCCAGCTATGCTTTGAGGTCCCAAAGGTGGAACCTCCTCTGATACCACTCTGTCACAACCCAACCCAATGAGGCCCTAGCCGTGAATCCCCAAGACCTCCTCCAATAGGCCAGGGCCTGGAGACCAGTGCTGAGTAGGCTATCACACACATAATAGGCCTTATCCTAAAGTAGTTGTACACACACACACACATACACCTCAAGTAAAAAGTCCAGATATATATAAAAACTAAAAAGAAATTCATACATACATCAAACCTGAAACCAAAGTACAATATTAGTACAAAGGTAAAATACAGGTCCCACTAAAAGAAAACTATAAAAGTGTCTAACCTACTCAGAAGGAGGGGATCGCTGACAAACTCCTGTCAGTAAGCACCTTGGCCCAGCTCTGATAAACACCTCGACCAGTCAAGCTCATTATGCTCTATCTGCTCCGGGACCTCCTGGGATTTCATAAAAATGCATGTGGTTTGTACAAGACACAAAACATGTTCAGGAAAAGCCGGTGTAGGGGTGAGTATAAAGATACTCAGTAGACACCCCAAAACTCCCAAAAGAAATTGGATCCACTAAAAGGCATTAGTCCTCTCATCCCATCAAGAGGGAACCCAAATGAGATAGAAACTCTATCTCATGACCATCCTTAGCTAAACTCAACCAGTCATCTCAAACCATAGGGTATGTCATCAAAGATGTGACAACACCCCAATGGAAACCCAAAAATATACCAGACATACTCGTCTTAGGCCCCAAGCCTCATGAGGGTCCGACCTCATAGCCAGCGCCAGATTCTAATCGAGGCTCTAAGGCAACACATAACCAAGATAAAACGCTCATCGGATATCTCCACAAATAATGACATGATGAAACTCAAAATAACTTGATCCTCAGATAGGGTATCCCTCCCAAGATCCATTGGAGTATACTACGAACCCTACTCGTAAACTGTAAACTGCAACTCCTCGGATAGGGGATCACTCCTAGGATCTTCTAGGGGATACCATGACCCTAACTGGTAGCCCATAATCTCTCAGAGAGAGGATCTCACCCAGGATATACTAGGGGATACCACAACCCAATATGACATCCTGTAGATCACATCACTCAGATAGAGGATCATCACCCGTGTAGTGTTGGTCACGACGATTCCATGAACTCCATCTGGGATAACTCAAGCAATAGGGGATCATACACTCGATGATACCATAAACCCAACATAAAACATCTTCTGAGTAAGGGATCATATACCTGATGATGTTGCAACCCTAATAAATCACCCGCTACATAGGGGATCATATACCCAAAGATATCACAAACCCTACAGGGCTATCCTTATAGATAGCAGATCGTCGCCCACATAGGGTTGGTCACGGCGATTCTGAGAACCCGATCTAAGGTAAACGATATTCTAGAGGATCCTACCCCTTTCACTTCATAGGGATACCACAAATCTATCCATCTCATCTTACTAATGGGATTAAAAACTTGTACTATGGTTGTAATGTCAAACGAACCCTCATAGTAAATAACCAAGGGATTTCACTCGACCGTTGTTGGCCCAAACATCACTAACCCAAGAAACCTACAACATCGCCTCACCGCAGACCTTCTAGGCCCAAACCGAGTCCATCATTGCATTCTATGAGTAAAAACACACAGGATAGGCTATTTACTCACCCAAAATGGATAACTGGTGAAAAATTTACTATTCACCATAGTAATCCTGAGTGGGGACCACGCCTCGATCCTGGAACACATTGAATGGATTGCACTAATATGGTCCTCTTAGAAAAACACATGGATTCGACTACTCATTCATACAAAACTAACACCCAGTGAAAAGGTCACATCTCACCGCAAACGCTCAAACCAAGCCTCAGGGGGCCTACACCCCGATTTTAGTTTCAACACCTGAAATCATTCTCAAAACGTACGCCCTTAAGTCTGGTCACAACACCTCTGATAGTGCATCAATCGTACATTGGAGGCAGAAGATACATCAGATTCAATTATCACTAAATAATAATAATTAAAATATTATTAATATTTTTGGACGTTTTGTACCACAGAACATTGTACATGACTCCAAAATTTCTTAAAGATACCTCAAAAGGTCCTCCTTGAAGTAAAGGTCATGCCACCCCAAATGGCTCATGAATTGGACACTTGATTTGTGAGATACAGCGGTTTAAACTCCCCCAGACCATTATGGTCGGATCATCACTGCAGCACCATTGAAAACCGCCGCGCCGCCACTAGAAACCACTGTGTCACTAGAAACCACCATGTAGCCTCAGTGATTTGCTAGAAACCACCATTCCAAAGACTCCCTCATAGGATTCTGCCATCTTCGTCACCGGAATTCACCCTCGCTGCTGGAAAACTTTTGCAGACCACTGGGAGCACCCCGATGCTCCAAAAATAGATCTGAGACCTGTTTCGAAAAAGCTCGGGACACGATCTTCACAAACAAGAAGATGATTCAAACAAAAACACACAAATAAGGGGGTGAAAATTTAAAACTCAAATAGCTTACCTTTTGGTGGATTTCCTAAGCTTATTCATCATATCTGCGCTTTGAAGCTGCTCTTGCACAATCCGAGAGTGATCGCCACCAAGATCAGAGTCTGACGGAACCTCGTTCTTCAATTTACATTGGTTAATCATTGAAGAAGGAAGGAGGGGTTTCATGTTCATTCTATGGGGTGGGGAGAAGAATAGATATTTGTTTTAATTTTTATTAAAAAAAATATCGGCTTAACTTCCTGGCCTGACCCAACCCCGACCCGACGCCTAGTGCTGACTAAAATTAAGTCACCCCTAGGGTAAACGTGGAATTCTGAACTCAACCACAGTATTAAAATTTTGATCAAAGACTTTGTTCCAGATTTATTTGAGCTGATGTTCATAAATAGATAAATTAATTTATTTATTAAAATTTCTTCGATAACATTTTCCACAGCAGGCCCACGTGGACAAAACTTATACCCCACCTAGGGTAAAAAGCACACTCCAGATGCAACTGTGCCCTTGGATTTATGATCCAAGCTAATTTTTGAGAGATAAACCATTTTAGAAATTTTTATAGTATAAAAATACTTAATATTTTTATAAAATTTATTTCGGGCACACTGAGCCTCAGAATCGCACGTCGTCTTCACGCTTAACTCTAGAATTATTCATAGGAATATTTCAAAGTCTGACAGGGAAAAAACCCAAGTCACTAAAATTTATAAGAACATATGATTCATCGAATATGAATTTAATAGGATAAAATTTTTGTTTCAAGATCCTTTTCCTAAAGTTAATTTTTTTTACTATCTAAGAATATAAGGAAATGTACTTGCTTAATAAATTTATATTTTTTAAGAAAAATTTCATCCTTTAGTTGTGCTCTGATCAATTTCTAATTATTTCCTTACTCTAATAAATGAATATCCAAAAATAAATTTTTTATTCCTAAAGCACTAAAATTCACTTCTAATGGATCATAAGATCCATAAAAGAGTGATAAGTCTTTCTATCCTTCAATAAATATTTTCCAAAACCAATATGGTTATAAAAAGTTATCCGATATAATAAATTAATCTCTAAGCCTCAAAGTAAAACCACTATTTCATCATTAATATTTATTTTTCAAATCGTTTAACTAAAAAAATGACATATTAACTAGTACATCGTGTAGGATTGTGGTAGGCATTAACCCCTTATTTTCCTTTGGTCATGGGTTCAATCCATGCAGCCTTTCCAGATGTGATGGGTTTTCACCCAGCATGTGGGTTGTTATTTTTATAAACTATATTAATATAATTCCTATAATATTCCCAAAAAAAGATTATATAAATCCTTTAAATAAAATTAATCATTAAATAACTTTTTTACTGTGGTTTTCAATACAACTATTTTATTTACAAAATATACTAATATTATTTTACTGTTGTTATAATGTAATTAATGATCATATTAACCCTAAAGGTTATCAATACCTTAAAACTTATATCTAAAAATGTTAAGGCATTATTCCTCAAATAAATTTTACACTAAAAAATATTCTTACCATAAATTTATCCTAAAATATCCTTAATCTTGGTAGACTCCCATCACATAAAACCCAAAAAAGGGGTGTTTAAGGATTTTAACTTCTGATCAATCTTAACATCATTAACCCATTATGTTATCCATAAATATTATGTTAATTAAGACACATATGCTTCTAAAATTTAACACAATCCTTAGATGTTTTATAATTCTTATCACTAAAATACCATTCATAAAAAAATAATCCTGCAATTTAATTATTGAACCCCAATACATAAATACTTCATCCATTTTATTTCCATATAGTTCCTTCCTTGGTTTAGGGTTTATTCATTAGAATAGGGAATTGACTAAGATAATCCTCAGGTCCTCCACATTTAAGACAATGAATTATAAATGGATTCCTAAGATAATATTTATTTCCTTTCATCATACTCTTCATTTTTCCTTGGTAATACTTTTCTTTATGCCCTTTATTTCCACATATAATGAATTTTCTTGTTCTATTGAGACACTTTCCTAGGTGTCTCCTTCCACATTTCTTACATGATGTAAATCGATCCTTCTTTACTTCATGGCCTCTATCACTCGAATGCTTAGATAACTCCACCCATCTCTTCTTTGGTGAGTTTGAGAATTGGTTAAGGTATATGTTGTTAATCATATTTTGGTAAAATAGATTATTAATAGTCAAAATATCTTTCACCCTAGTCATCTTCTCATTTGTTTACTCATAGTCATCATATTTTCCTTCGTATTCAATTTTAACATAATTCCTTTGGGTTCCAACCATTTAATAAAACCAAAAAGCATAGTGTCAGCAAAAATAATCATAATGGTAAAATCATATAATCATTTATAGAAAACTTAGGTTTAACCTAGGTCATTCATTTTCATCATCTATTAAAATCCTTCATAATGGTTGGTAAATAAAACATGATTTATCCAAATTATATCCCCTAGGAGTATCAAACCAGGTGTCCCATTGTCATGCACTAGGTAACGATTTGGTCAAGCCCAATGTGCCATATTCAGATTTATTACCCCTCATTACCTCTATACGAGAACTATGACCACTTTTAGTATCCAGATAGAGATGTATTTCTAGTAAAAAATGCATAATATCTTCCTCACCAAAACTTTAGGATATTATTATACTTATCCTCAAAGTTTATAATAGGGTTATGTTACCTAATATATGTTTTCATAAATCTATTTTCCAATGTTTCAATTAAAATTACTTTGATACCAACTATAGTGACCCCAACCCTGGTAGTCTAGAGCTGATTTTTGATTTATTACATTATAATAAGATACGAGGAATCACATCCTGAAGTACCAAATATTTTAGTAGTCTTGGTAAACTAGATACATACATTATTACCATATTATATCTGAAAACAAAAATTACAAAATATTTTTTTCAAGAATAACATTATTATCTCTAGCATATCCTTTCATAACAATCATAGTATACTTCATGGATTCCTAGGAAAGGGAAACAATAAGGGTGATCTCAAATTATTAGTAAGGGTTAAGTACAGTGGAAGTTATCATGAATCAATAGTCATAATAAACATGGAAAGGTAAATAACTAAACACACATTCCATTTAAAAAACTCGATAAGGAATAATCAAAATGGAATGGTAAATAACCAAACACACATTCCATTTAAATAACTAGATAAGGAATAATAAATATGGAAATTAAGATAACTGAAAAAATGTGCCATTTAAATAATTGGATAAGGCATAATTAATATGTCAAGTTAAATAACCAAAAACACATGCCATTTAATAAATAAAGTGATAATGAAATGCATCCATAGATGATAACATTATGAAAATATCATGGATAATAATAACTTAATTCTTAATGAAGGAAATTATTAATTATTGGAATTCATGATCTCAGGCATCTTGATACCTCTGCTATTAGGAACTTTCATAAGACGTTTTAAAACTACTGTGTACAAACCCATTGGGTTTGGCCAACTAATTTTAAGCAAGCTTACTAATTCAACTCATGAGACTACTGATTAATCAATTGGATATCTATAATTGGGCCCCACCCATGTCTTTTATTTCCAAATCATTCCTTATATATTGAATAGTTAATTTAATTCATAACCAATGTTCCTTATCCTCAAATATCAGTATTGTTCAAAGATTACTAATTTATCAATATTTTCCAAATAAAAAAATGACTTTCAATGTAGAACACCATATATAGAAATGAAATAGGTTTAAGAAATAAAAATATCCATGATAAATAATATATATATTTATGGAAAATTTATTTTCTAATGATCATAATAAAGTGAACATTTGAAGGGAAAGTTATTGGATATAAAAATGAATTGAGTAAGTGAATTTCAATATTATCCTTGGTCAAAATAATCACAAACCATATAGAGGAAGAATAAGGATGGTATCAATACAACATACCCCAATTTAGTATTTTTTAAATTAAGGTTTTTATCATTGATGAATATAAATATTATGAAATATCTTTAAATAAATTCTTGATGAAAATATATTTTTCAATTTTAAAATTGATTTTTAATACATAAAACATTTTGAAAATCCTTTCTATGAAAATCTGTTTTAAAAAAAATATGAATTTCCAGAATATTAGGTAAAATATTTTCATTAAAAATATCCTATTAATCTTGCAAAGGAAGCTTAAAATAAATAATGTTCATGATGGTGGGTAATTTCATGCATGTCTTACAATTTAAAAAGTATATTCCTTTACATTGTAAAAAATTTATAAAAGTGACTTCTTTAGAAAATGACAAGAATATTCCTTTTAAAAAAATTATAAAAACCCAAAATGGGTAAAAATTTCTTTAATAAATCATTTTTAAAATTTGAAAAACATTTTTGAAAGCATTTTTAGAAAACAGGGTTTTAGAAGAAAATGGATTTCCGACCGAAGTGAGAAATGAAGTCGGATTTTCTTAAAAACATTTTCTCAATTATTTTAAGTGCCAAAGAGTGGGAAAATTGTATTATTACTTGAAAATATCATGAATAACTAAACAAGGATAATATTAAATGGATTTATTATAGAATTACCAAATAATTTCCTTCAACTGAAATTCAAGAATAAATAATCTCGATTAAAATGAGATTTTGAAATAAACTCATATAATGATCATAAAGTTGAAGTGATAATTAGTAAATGAATTGATTATGTGTGTAACTATAAATCCACATAAAACAAGTGTAAATAAAACATAAGATAATTAAAATACATTACACATATAATCTTAAAAATCAAATATGATGAAGAAGTAATATGACCCAATAAAAGGGAATTGAGTTATGAAATTCTTTACCACTTTGTAACTTTTAATTCAAATCCCCTTGGATGAAATAATTCAAATTAAAAATTAAATTACCATTAATTATTAATTAATTGTGATATTACATGTAAAAGGATCAGTATACACACCATATAAAATAAATTTGGGGCATAACATTATAATATGACTCAATGAAGGGAAATTGAGATGACATCACTTACCTCATGCTTATATTTAGTTAAATGTACTTTAACCTCCTATATAGTGGTTTTAAACAAGTTATTAACTTATAATAAAACCATATTAATATTTATAATATCAAACCTGATCCTTTTATAACATATTATAACCCATTCGTTAATAATATTTCATTATTCCCATTATTTTAGGTGTTAATTACCTTGTTTTTTCATTCATGATTTATCATGAAAGTTTCTATTATTTTGTGTATCATATAGCTCTATCATCTCCAGAATAATAATTATGACAAAATTATCATATTTTTACATCAATTATACTTTTAAAATGTCATGACCTGACCCAACGGGGCTCAAGCTACAACTCCCTAATCTCACCTTCGATAGGCTAGGGGCAAGCGACTAGCACTGAGTGGGAACTTCACACAAATGAGGAGAATTTTACTAAAATACCTATAGTCATTCACCCATAAACACCTCCATGAAACAGTGAAGAGATATAAAATATGGAAACTAAAATTCATACATACATCTTTCCCAAACCAGAGTACAATAGAAGTAATGAAAACCTAAAAAGGGAAAAACACACACCCACCAAAAACTATAAAAGAATCCAAACTTCTCAGAAGGAGGGGATTGTTTTCAAATGAAACTACTGGAAAGCTCCTCGACTGAAATATAGTAAACACCTCAGTTATTATATATCACTAAGCTCCACCTACCTCAAGTCCTCTGAGGACTCTGTCAAAAGGTGTTCTACACAAGACACTACACATGTAGGCAAAGCCCATGCAAGGTTGAGTATAACAATACTCATTAGGTACCCCAAAACCCAAAATAAAAGGGAGAAACTGAAAGGAAACAGTCTACTTGACCTAACCAGAGGGAACCTAATTAATAGAGAAACTCTAACTCTAACCATCCTTGGTTATACATGACTTGTCATCTCATTCCATAAGGGGTTTCAACCCAGTCTTGTGACAACAACGCAAGTAATACTAGAATCACCCAGATATAATCATCTTATACTCCAAGTCTCATGAGGTTCTAACCTCATATCCAGCTATAGGATGATACTTGAGGCTCTAAAGGTGATAAAGAACTAAGAGAAAATACTCCATAAGCTCATCCATACCATATAGAACCCTTTCTAGAGATACACTCCATCGGGACCAACTCTACCATTCCTAATGTTTTGTCCGAGAGAACGTGCTCCATCAGGAATAAATCACTTGTTCAAACTCTATTTCTCATCATCATAGGTCCTTCTAATGTTAACATGTGCCATGCGCAAGCTCATAATAACCCAAGAAGAGAGACCATCCCCTCACCACTTTACACAATTGAGGGAGCACTGCTCCATAATATGCACCACATGAGTTCTCTCTAATAAGATAGAATAGGGGGACTTGCACCTCACCACTACCCTATAGTCGAGGGAGTATTATCTCTTAACTAACATATAAAACCTCTATCACTTATAAAATTATTGTTCTACACCTCAATCTATTTAGGTAGCACTAAGTCCCAACCATGTATCACACGTAACTAGTGGAGGGGCCCACTTTTTTTAAATGTATTTCACATTTGAGGGGGCACTAAATCCAATGGAGGACCTTCTCCCTTCCACTACCTGAATATAGGGGAGTACTACTCCATACATGAGGATTCACACCCTGGTACGATAGAGGAGTACCACTCAAAGGATAGAGAACTTTCACCCTAATATGATAGGGGGTATAACTTCATAGATAGAGGACCCACACCCAAGAATGAAAAGGGAGTACCACTCTACCAGCATGATTAATATGGGGGATCCACACACTGAGGTGATAGGGAAGTACCAACCCTAGGCTAGAGGACTTGCTCCCTGGTATGAAAGGTGAGTACCAACTCTACCAGAATAACACATATGTAGGACCCACACACTATACTAATAGGGTATTTCCATCTCCAAGGATAGAAGTCCCGTACCCTAACACAATAGGGGAGTATATTATCTATATATACATCACATATGGAGGGACCTAACCCTGACACGGTAAGAGAGTACTAACTCCATGGATATAGAACCCTCACCTTAGTCTAATAGGGGAGTACCTACTCTATCTTCCCAACGATTATGGAGGGATTGCACCCTGGAATAGTAGGGGTGTTATCTCTAACTATAAAAATGATACAGGTAACCCATTCCTTGGTCTGACAGGGGAGTACGATCCCCGAGAGAACTACCACATGGGTGGAGAACCCGCACCCATAGTATGGGGAGTCCCGTATCTACCAAAGAATATAGGTAAAGGAACCCATTCCCTAATGTCACATAGGATTACCAATACCATTGTCTCTCTTTAAGAACTAAACCAATCTCCAACATCATCCAATTTCCACTGGAAGGACCGTTGTGCTTGCCATACCTTGCATCGTAACACTTCCATGGGTAGGGGGGCCACGCCCTGATGCAACAGAGGAACACAGCTATACCGACCTAAAGATTCTAAGGAACCCACATCCTAAGGGGATAAGGAAAGGCACTCACCCTGACATCAACCTAGTGATCCACCCTATTCACTTCCCAAAGTTAATCACCGCTACTACATCTTTGTGCTCGAAACATGCCACATCACATCTCTTAGGCCACTATAGAGGCCACCATCGTGTTTTGTCTAGAAAATTTCTCAAGATAGGATACTCATTACCCTAAATTCAAATTATATATAAGGAGATACACAAGGTGGAATATCTCAAGAATATATCAAGGAAATTACACAATATACACTAGGGTCCACACGGCGTGTGAACCCACCCTCGCACCTGTTCGTGTCACCCGTTTACATGAATTATATGGCCATGTAGAAATACACAGTGTGTATAGACCATACATAGTGTGTACTACCTCACTCAGCCACCGTTCATGTTCTTCCTCCACACGAATCTGCCATCCATGCCTCACACACGGTGTGTACCACTGAGTACATGGTGTGTCTGGGATAACTGGCCACTTGGCTAAGTATTTTTCCCATGCCTGTGTATGGAACCCCATGTCTGTGTACTTTGGACATGTACTTTTACATGGACATCTACTTTCACACAGCTAACCCTATCCATGTCCTCTGTACACATGACATGGGGTCACTACACGACATGTAACCTCGGCACACAGCGTTTATTTCTCAAATGTCATCTTTCCTAAATAGGAAGAACACACGGCATGTCTAACTATTCTACACATCGTGTAGATGGGAATTTCGATGGGAATCTCTCTATGAGTCACCCGAATCACCTTAATTTACCATGAAACCTGAAGATGGACCTAGAATGGATCTTTATCAAAAATAATATGGTTCTACAACCTTAAAAAATTCATAACAAAGGGTATTGGTATTAAAACTCAAATCCACCTACCTCAAGGGTGAAATGTCGAAGCTTCGGGTGTAGAATGATTCCTAGATCATGATTCTCCTTGATATGATTATGATCAGCACCAATAAAGGAGATTGGAGGCACCTCATAACTTTGATTCTTCCTCGGTTCATCCGTCAGCCAAAGTGGGAGAGGATATTTCTTCTCCTCTTGTGTCATGTGCACTGAATAGTTGTGGGGATTAAAATTGATTTTAATGAATTAAAATAAATTTACTCCCTTTTAATACCCTATCACCAACTCTCCCCTAACCAAAAACTCAGTGCTGACAATTTTTTTTCCATGCCTAGGGTAAGCATGAAGTTTTAAACTCAACTATAGTCTCAAAATTCTGATCTAAGACTCCACATGGGAATTATTCCATGTTTCAATAGAAATTGTTCACATGTGATAAAATGTATCTAATATTTTTTTAATATCACCGCTCTAAGTCTCTCCAACCCCTGGAATCCCACACTGACTTAGTTACTGGCTTCAAAAATATTCTTAGAAATATTCCAAAGTCTTACATTTCAAAACTTGAGTCATTAAATTATACCCACCTTAAGTATTTTCATCCCTGAAAAGAAAAATCCTAGGCATAAGGGAAAGAAACAGATATCTCCACTGGAACTCTCATGCCAACATGCTCACCAAGGGTTCCCATGCCACTTACAAGAACACACTCAGGGGAACCACTAAGTCCAAACTACACTCACATCCATCTCTAACCATTTCAACATCTTATAATAAGTAGGTACATGTCTCCTCAATTGTAAAAGGTGTAAAACACCAATCACCAAGATCCGCATGTAGTCATAGGGTCTAGGGGTACACCACCTTGTTAACCTGACATATATACTGACATAAACTCATAGTTCACATCCACCCCTAGATGAACTATACCACAACCTCCACAATTTTCTTGGTTTCACATTGATGCTAAGAACAAGATGGTGCCAATGAATAAAACAAGGCTACCCAAGTGTAAACATTAGGTCTTACCAGGCCCTTCATCTGCAAACCTCAAGGTGTAAAATAAATCTACAAACCACAAACACTACCATACCCACCAGTGGAATCCCAGCAGAGTATGGATGGTATGAAACCAATCCACACTATTGGAACATCATTGGGTATAACTATTCTGATATAGAATTGTTTTATACAAGTCTCTCCCTCCACCATGGTTTCCAAGCATAAGGGTTAAGCATAAATGCACCACAAAAAATTTCATGACCTTCTCCGACACTCTAGTGCACAAAATTTCCCTGAGCACACAAATCTAAGGAAATTATTCACCACACCTAGACAGTATCCTCTTTGGGTAGAACTGACTCACCTGCATGGTTTTGATCATGTCACAAAAACACATCTCAGTGGGGAAATCATCCCTTTTCCTTGGGATTCCAAAGTTATGTCAACAACACTAACACGGATTTCTATCTATGCCTTGCATAACCCTGGTTAAACCTTAAGAAATAAGTGGAAAGAAAATAAAACCTCACAAAAATTTCTAACAATTAATACTACAAAAAAGTATAAAGGATATAGTGCATACCTCTATTCTTCCTCATAGCCTCTAAGTGAAAGGACTCTATGCCCTGCAGCTATCCTCACCCCTATCCTTCAGCTCTATGAGCCTGAAGTGGACCACCTGGGGGTAGTGATGGAAACACCTTGAACCACCTTCCACCTCCTACTTCTCTTCTAGATCCTCCTCCACATCCTTCATCATATAGAACTCCCTGCTCCAAATTCTACCTCTACCATGTTGGTCCATTGACTATCTCCCTTTCAACAGCATGGAGGGTCAACAATATCTAGTAATATGTCCATGGTTGTCACAAGTGTAACACTACCTCTCCTAAATTTTACCTTATCCTCAGTGTGACTCTTGTGTTATAGCCCCAAGTACCTTAGACTGGGCATGGGTATGCCTCCTATTCCATGATCCTTTCTTTTTTTGTCTACCAACCATTGAAAATTCCTTAGCCTCATAACCACCACTATGGACCACACCCACCCATACCTCCACTCAAAAACTCTCTACTACTAGATCTCACGGTAGTACCCCCTCATAAGAGGAAAGGCATAAGGAAACTACACCTACTTAGATGTCTCTACAGAAGCCTTGCTCAAAGTTCTAAGCTCTAAAGAACAAATCTTTAACCATATCGAGGGAGTATCATGACAGGTCTGAGAACCTCGTTGAGTACTCTTCCACGATCATGCTACCCTAGCAAAGCAAAAGAATCTCCTAAATACACACTGATCTCAATGTTTCTGGGTAAAAATATTCCCTAAAGAGCCGCTCAAAATCCACACAAGTGAGTGTTGCCTCATCATGGGTCTGTTTCACTAGACTCTACCATCGTCTGGCAGAATCGTGTATAAGGAAAACCGCTCGGATGACTATATGGTCGGGAGGTGTTCTCATAAAGCGGAAAACATGTGTGATGGCCTCGATTCATTCATCAGCTATCTGGGGTCCTAGATCACCCTAATACCTCAAAGGTCACTGCCTCTAGAACTTGTGCAGTTCACTCAGCCCGTGTGTATCCTTAGCCTAAATTTTTAGTAAACCCAGTTTCTTAATGGGTGGTTGATCAACTGGTGGATCACCTAGAGGTACCACCTTAGAACCAGTGCCTTTCACTGAGGCATCATCGTGATTTGGATTGTAATCACAATCACATGATGGAACCTTTTATGGATGTCATTGTGCTGGAATCCTAAAAAAATCAAGTTGTGCCACAGTCAAATAGTATATGTGGGGAGCTAACTCAAGAAGTACAAGGAACCCATAACCAAGCCTTATATGATTCATGTCCCATTACATCCCTATGACCAATGTCCTAATGTACCAAGTCAAAAATAAGGTTATGAGAGTCATGATGAATGGATACATCATCTGCTACACCAACACCAGAACCTATATCCTAATATTCGAACTCAAAACATCCTAACACTATTGCTATGCAACCCAAACCAAGATCACAACACTGTGGTCCCAAAGTGGAAACCAACACCGATACAACTCTTTCACAACCCGACCCAATAAGTCCAGAGCTGAAACTCCCCAATCCCACCTCCAATAGGATTGGGGTTGGAAACTAGCATCGAGTAATCATATCACATATATGGGAGGTATTTTCCTAAAATACATGTATGCACGCACCCAAAACACCTTCGTGCAATAGTGTAGAGATATAAAAAGATGGAAACTAAAATGAATTCATACATCTATCCCAAACTAGAACACAACATAAGTACTAAAAGAATAAAAAGGGGGAAACATTCCCAAAAAACTATAAATTTATCCATTATGATTAGAGTGAGGGGATCACTATCAATTTAAACTTTCAGAAATCTCTTCATCCCAGCTTTGTTAAACACCTCATTCGGTCTAGCTCACTAAGATCTGCATATCTCAAGTCCTCTGAGGACTCTGTTAAAAGTCTTGTGGTCTTCAAAAGATACAAAACATTTGAAAAAATAATTTTTAGGGTTGAATATAACAATACTCAGTAGGCTCACAAAAAACCCAAAAGAAAATGGATAAATTGAAAAGCAAAAATCTGATTGACCTAGATAGAAGAAATCCAATTGAGAGAGAAACTTCATATTGATCCATCCTCAAATATACATGACAAGTCAGCTTAGTCCATAAGTTCTTTCAACCCATACATGTGAAAACACCACAAGGATTCCCAAAATCACCCAGATATACTCATCTCACGCTCCTGTTCAAATGAGGTTCCAACCTCATAGTCAACTATAGGATTCTACATGAGGTTCTAAAGGTAAAACACAACTAGGAGAACACAATCCATGAGGTCAATCATCCCATATAGAACCCATATAAGATATACACTCCATCAAGATCAACTCTAACATTCCTAATGGTGCATATGAGATAATGCGCTCCATCAGGAACAACTCACTATGTCAAAATATAGTGCCCAGCACCAAAGGTCCTTCCAACTCTAACCTATAACCTAAACAAGTTCATAAGAATCCAAATGGATATGTTCACCCCTCACCACTACACACAATTAAGGTAGAACTACTTGAAACTATCCACCACGTTCATCCTCTCTAATGAGAAAGAATGGAGGCATCCATACCTCACCAATGCCCTGTAATCAAAGGATTACTTACTTCTAAATATCATGTGAAACCTATATCTCTCCTGAATGGAGTTTCCCTCACCTCAATTCATCTAGGGAGAAATAACTCCTAACCAAGTATCACATATAACTAGTGGAGGGTCATGTTCCTCATAATTATACTCCACATCTGAGGGAGTACTAACTTCAATAGAGGACCTTCTCCCTATCGCTACTCAAAGATGGGGGAGTAAAACTCTGTAGATGAGGACCCACAACCTAGAATGATAGGGTATTACCACTAAAAGAATAGAGTGTCCACAACTTGATACAACAGGGGAGTAAAACTCTACAAGTAGAGGACCTAAACCCTGGCACAATAGGGGAGTACCACTCTGCCAGAACTATTACTATAGGGGTGTCACACCCTAACATGACAGTTGATAACTAACCCTATGATAGAGGAACCATTCCTTGGTGCGATAGGGGAGTACCAAATCTTCTATAACAATACGTATAGAGGACCCACGCCCTCGAACGATAGGGGAGTTATGATTCCAAGGATAGAGGACCAACACCCTAACTTGATAGGGGAGTACCTACTCTATCTATACATCATATATGGAGGAACCACACTGTGACACGATAGTGGAGTACCAACTCCATAGATAGAGGACCCACACCCTGGTCCAATAGGAAAGTAACTACTCTATCTTCCCAACGATTATGGAGGTCCCGTACCCTGGCAAAGTAGGGGAGTGTTATCTCTGACTATATGAATGATATAGGGAACCTATTCCCTAGCCGGACAGGGGAGTTCCATCCCCGAGACAACTACCACATGGGTGGAGAAGCCACACCCACACTATGGGGAGTCCCATATCAACCAAATAATATAGGTAATGGAAACTCACACCCTAATTCTATAGGGGGTACCAATCCTAGTGTGTCTCTCTAAGAACCCCCCTAATATAAAACATCATCCATGTTCTACAGGAAAAATCATCATTCTTATCATACCGTGCATCATAACACCTCCATGGGTAGGGGTCTTGTTCCCTGATACAATAGGGGATCACCACTCTACCAACCTAAAGAGTCTAGGGGACCCATATCCTAATGGGATACAGAAAGGCACCAACCCTGACATCAAACCAGTGATCCACCCTGATCACTAACCAAAGTTAAGCACCAATACTATAGCATCGTGATCAAAACACACCATATCACATCTTATAGACCACTACGTAGACCACTATCACATTATAAGTAGAAAAATGCTCAGGATAGGCTACTCATAAGCCTGAATCTGAGTTCCAAAGAAGGATATATGTAAGGTGTAAGATGTCAATAAGATCTCAAGGAAAGTGAATAGAATGTATTGGGGTCCACATAGCATGTGAACCCGCCTGAGCACTTGGTAATGTCCCTCATTTATAGGTATTGGCTATCCATATAGGCATACATGGCATGTACATCCCATACATAGTGTATCTTATATCACTCATCCACCGGCTGTGTTCTTTCTCCATAAGGCTTGGCCATCCATGCCTTACACATAGAATATACCACCGAGTACATGGTGTTTTCAGGCTAACATGACACTTGTACGTGTATTTTTCCTATTCCTATGTTCAGCATCCCTTTTCCATGTACTTTGACCATGTACTTTTACACGACCATGTACTGTCACATGGATAACCCCAGCGATGTCCTCTGGACACATGACATGGGTTCACTACACAGTTTGTAACCCTAGTACATATTGTGTAGTCCCAAAAATTAATCTTCCATGAATGTTAATAACACACGGAAAGTCTCATTGGTCTATATTTCCTGTAGATGGGAATTCTAATGGGAATCTCCCTATGAGTCACCTGAATCACCTTAGTTTCCACTAAAACTTGTATATCAACCTACAATGGATCTCTACCAATAATAATATGGCTCTATAATCTTAAAAAAATCATAATAAAGGGATATTGGGACCAAAACTCAAATCTACCTACCTTGAGGGTGAAATGCTAAATCTTTCTATGTAGAACGATGCCTAGACCATGTTTCTCCTTGATCTGATGATGATCGGCACCAATAAAGGAGATCGTAAACACCTCACGCTTCAATTATACCTTGTTTAGTCCATTGGAAAAGGGGGTATATTATATTTCCACTCCTCTTTTATCATACATGCTAAATGTTTGGGAGGAGTAAAATTAATTTTAATGAATTAAAATCTATTAACTCCCTTTTAATTCATTGTCGCCAACTCGCCCCCAACCAAAAACTCGATGCTAAAAAAATCATGTCATTCATAGGGTAAAAATGTTGTTATTAACTCAACTGATTCCTTATAAATATAATTTGAGACTCTACGTCAGATTTATTCTATGTTTTAGGAGAAATTGTGCGTGTACAACAAAATATATGTAATATTTTTTTAATATCACTGCTCTGAGGCTCTCCATGCCTCAGAATCCTGTACCTAGCTTCAAAAATATTCTTATAAATATTTTAATATCTTAAAAGTAGAATTACAAGTCATTACATAAAACTAATCATGAAATATGGTTTTGATAAATTAAGTACTTTACGATCATGGAAACAGTAGGTTGTACGTATGCATGAGTAACGTCTCCATTTTTTAATGATCATCATGGAAAGGAGGTAAGTAATATTTTAACTTTACAGAATGATCATAATATCATATTATTTATTTAAATATACTTATATATCTCATACATGTGTTTTGGTGATGAAAAGATAGTCACATCACTTCATGAAGGCAGCAGTCCACACGTTCACGAACGATGTTATCATATTTCAGTAAGTGAAAAGGTAAAAAATGAAAATGATGTATTATATTTTCAGAATGATAAATATGTCATGAATATCATAATTATATAATTTATATAACATATATTCACTAAATTTATCCTTATCACCTTCCATTTAAAGCATTAGTGAAAGGAGAATTACATCGCTTCGTGAGGTGGTAGTCTTCTATACACATAAGCGACGTTATCATATCCCCTAAGGAATGGAAAGTAAAAAAGGTATATATTATATAATGAGTAATGGTGTATAATAATGTTATAAATATCATATATATACTTTATATCATTATAATACCCAACTGTGATAGGTGATAATGGAAAAATTAATGGCATCGATTCGTGAGGCAGTAGTCCTCCGTACACACGAATGATGATTTCATAACTCATTTAATGGAAGTGTAGAAAGATATAGGTAATTCCCTTAACAAAAAAAACAAATCATAATATGGAATATAATGAGGTTATTATATCATAATTATTTAATAATTATTGAATGAGTTGGAGGAAGAAATAAAATAAATATGTTCATTGAAAAACATTACATCTTCTTCAGGTAAACTCCTTAGGTTTACACCAAATCCTTACAAGGTTTGATTTATTCCTAAAATAAGGCTTTTAAAATGAGGGGAGGGAATTTGAAAAGTGATTTGGTTATGTTTTGGATGAACCAAAATGGTTTTAAGTTCTAAACAATAGAGGATAGGGATGGCCTTTTATAAGTGGGGTAAGTGGCACACATGTAATTGTTTGAAAAGATTCAATAATACTTACATTTTTATCATGAATAAAGCCTCAAAAATGGGAAATTATAGAACATAGAAGATATAAGTTCTAAATATTTACATAAAATACATTTTATACAAGTTTTTAGGTCATTTTAACCCTTATCTTTTTAGTTTATCCCCCCATTAAATCCATTTTTACCTTAACCGTGATAATTAATTTTTATTGTTTTCACTATTCATTTTCATAAAAAATTAAGTTTAAATTATAGAGATTATAAATTATTATGATTAAAAATATTTAATCCATTTTCCCAAATTCAATTCACAGAATTGGAAAATTTTTAATTTAAAATTACTCCTATATACATGATGAGAAAATGGGTTTTCAAGAGAATATGATCAAAAGTTTACAAACTTTTTTATATCAAATTTCAATATTAAAATGATTATAATGACATAAATTGAATTAATTTATATAAAATTTAACGAATTTTACTTTAAAATCAATTCACAAAATAATTTAACATTATAAATAATTAAAACTAAAAGGCATTTTCAATTAAAATTTGGTATTTTTCACTATTTATCAAAAAAATAAAACTTTTCAAAAAAATCCCAAAAACTCACCCTAAGATAATTTTGATATTATGATTTCAAAAATTATGTTTATTTTATAAAATAAATTTTCTAAAATTTGTAAAAATTAATTTTAAATTATTTTCACAAAGCATGGCTAATGTGTCTTTTATAAAAATGCAGTTTTTCATAAAACATTTATTTTTCTTTTAAATGATTCTTATTTTATTAAAAATCAGTAGATAATAACAATTTTAATATTTTAATTAGTAATATTTATACCATACAATTTAATGGAATTTTTATAATGGTATACTATATTACGGTTCATTTAGACTTGGGGTTGAGTGTTCTTTAAGCTATCAAAAATATTAAATTTAAAGAAGTATATTTTGTGGGTTATTTAAGCTCCGTGTTGCATGTCGCATACAATATTGAATGAAATTTTATTATTTTATAATTTATGCATGTTAAAAAATGTATTTTATATTTTTAATCATCGTAATTAATATTTTTTAGTAAGTTTAACTTAATGTTTTGTCATAATGAATAGTGGAAACAGTAAAAATTAATTATTGTGGTTAAGATTGAAACAAGTTTACCAGGGATTAAACCAAAATATAAGGGTAATATTGAAAATTAAAATTTTATAAATTATATTTTATGGATATATTTATACCTTTTACTATCCCAAATTTTAATCTATGTTCATTTGGAAGTATTTTTCTTGATAATGACTTTATCATTTTGTATTCCTTTAGGAAATTTCCATGGGGTCCCCCCCACTTATAAAAGGATTCCCCCCATCCTCTACTCTATAAACTTTATGAGACTTTTATTTTAGCCAATAATTTCCCAAATACCTTCCTTAAATCCATCCCCACATCCTAGAGTTATTTTTTTATCATAAAACCAACCGTGGAAATATTTTGGTGTAAACCTTAAGACGTTATCCTAAAAAGAGGTATAGTTCTTAATCAATCATTTTAAATTTATTTATTCTTCTACCTCCTTAAAATATTTTTTAATTATGATGAAATAATAACACCATTATATTTAAAATACTGATATTTTATTATTTTTATGGCATAAACTATATCCATCTACTCTTCTATCAAATAGAAAAATAAATCATCGATCATGTGTACGGAAGACTACCGCCTCATGAACCGATGTAATTCGTTTTCCATCACCATCTCTAATGGATGGATATAATGATATATTTAATGTATATATATGATATTTATGACATAAATATACTTCTTTAATAATAATATCACATCTACCTTCTTACATTTCAATTTATTAGAAAACGATAATGTTGCTCATGTGTATGTGTGGACTATCGCCTCCACAAAGCGATGTGGTTCGTTTTTCATTTTATTTATACATGGATGGTATTAGAATAGATTTATTGAATATATATGATATATATTATATAATAATAATTCTTTAAATGTTAATTATTGTTTAACTTTATTTTGTTCCATCCATTAAAAAATGGAAATAGCATTCTTGCGTATGTACGTCCTACCATCTCCATGAATGGTGTAATTCATTTTGTTATATCTAACTTCTATGGATTACTCTAAATGAATGTTTAATGAATATATATGATATTTATATCATATTTAAAATTATATAGATGATGGATCAATGATCAAAGTCAAATGACCAAAAAGACTAAACCAAAACATACATAAAAAATGAAATAGTTATTACCTAGAATAGTGATTTTAACAAAGAATTGTTAGTAAATAGATGATAAAAGAATATAAGTAAATTATATAAGGTATTTTATATATTAGTATGTTTATATAATATATTCATAATAAATATATATTTATTTTATGGGAGGTTTGAATACATATTAATGAATCTGGACCTAAGGTAAGGGATTTTCATCTCACTTTTACTTTTGTTGAGTCACATTGAATATTCACCACTTGTTTCCTTTATGTGGTGTATATTATACTCATTAATGTATTTTATTATTATTATCATGAAAATTATGGGTATATTCATATCCAATTATGTTTCTATATTTCATGAGGTTTTGATTCAAAAATTACTAAAGTGGTAAAGGTTTTATGTTACAATATCATTGTTTGTTAGGGTTGTTTGTGGTTAAGATCTGATGATGAAATATTATAAAATATTTCTTAATAAACTCATGAATTTTCTTCTACTTTGGTTATTTATATATAATGATTTTTTTATTTCACTGTACTGTCTTTAATAACTAAAAATAACTAAATAATTTTGTTAAGTAAAATTGACTTTATTTCTCTCTTCGGTCAAAAATACTTTTTCTTCCATATCCATGTTTTAAAAAAAATATTTTAAATAATGTTTTTAATATTAATAAATTAATTTTTAAATTAATTTTTACACATTTTTTAATTTTTTAAAAAAAAATGTTTTAAAATTAATATTCTTGTTGTTGGTTCTAGGTGCAGTAAAAGCGTACTGTGGTAGGCGGTATATTAGAATTTCTTTTGATATTTTAGTTGCTTAAAACCATGAGTGGGGATCTTACACGTCAAATTTTTAATTAATTTATTTAATATAAAAATAAACAAATACCTGGGATTATTATCTTTCTTCAATGTAAATTTCTATCATCTGAAGAAAAAAAACCATTGGGATTGCCTTCATTTCACTATGAGGATCCAAGGATAGAATCCCTCTAGTGGTGATTCACATGTGCTCATTTGATCTCCAAGAAACACTAATTGGTGAGCAGATAATCAATTATCTTTCATTGTTTTTTATCACTTTTCCTTCGATCTTGAAGGAATAATTATTGTTTTTATCGTTCTTGAGAGGAAGAGAAAATGAGGAGTCAATATAGAATTCATTATGTGTAAAAATTATCTATTTTTATTGCATCGATCGATTTTCTCACAAAATACAAAATATACATAACCATATATATATATATATATATATATATATATATATATCTAGGTCTTAGGTTAAAATAATTATTTCATTTCATTTCAACCCTTAAATAACATAATAACCTTTAATAAACCCCATGCCACATAATAATATTATTATTATTATTATTATTTTGTGGTATGTTCCAACTTGAACCATAAAAAATATGATTTAATCATCTTGTTATTTAATATTTTTCACTGAACATAGTCTTGGTTAATTCAAACTACTCTTTCATTTACTAAACAGCTGAATAAATATTTAATTTAAATATTTAATTCATCAATAAATATTTTTTATCAATAAAACATGAATAAAATTATCCCTTGATATTGATAATAATATTTATTAAATTAATTAAATTCAAATATAATTTAATTGAGATCATTGGAAACACTTAGTTTGTGACCCTCTAGTATTCTTTATCATTTTAATTAGGCAGGCTTGCATAAAGTCCAAGATTACTATATAGCAATGGGTTAAGGAACTCAAGAGAAATAACTTGATGTCACAACGATGAAAACCACATATGAACATTAACTATGTAATATAATTACTTTATCGCAATATCTCATCAAGTATGTTGCACATCTATGTCAACAAACTATTTTCTTGATATGTCATTCTTTGACTATATGAAATAAACATGTCATTACACCATGGATATGGAATTTAATGTAATGGTTCTATTCTAATCAAAGGGTTGAGATATCAACTTGTATAAAATTAGAAGCGAAAATTCTTCCTCTATTTATCTATTAATGACATGTCAATTGTGATGCACCCAACGTATCCTACCTCACCACGAACATATGTGGTTATGGATTCCATCATCAAATATAAATATGTGATTCATGACATGAATTAATGATAATCTTAAAGTATAAGTACCATTACACATGCTCACAGATATGAATATTTGATGATACAAAAACATGCAGAATTCCTACTAGCGGGTCTGTTCACATAATCTCCCATATTGAAGATTACCAAGTGTGAAATTCATGAGAAGAAGACTAGTCTTCTTATGATTACTCACACTTGAAATCATATGTACTATGTGTCCCATAATAGTATATTATCCAACTGTAGAACATTATTTAAGAATATTGTCATAACTTTTCAAGGTTCTCATCATAGCAGGGAACTGGTATGACCTTATCAATGAAATGTATACTATGGGAAATTATTACATTATATTCATTAATAAAAATGAAAAATATATTATAATAAGTTTTATTAATTTTAAATACATTGAATATACATGTATTAAAAGTATAAATAGTTTTTCCTATGACACCAACTCCCAAAAAAAATTCACCTGGACAAGAGACAACTGCCTACGACTTTCAGTTCACTAGAATTCACATGATAATATTATTTCTGATAAGTCAAGGATTTATTCAAGGGGTCCCCTACATTGTCTTCCATGGAAATACTACTCACTATAATGTGATGGCCCAAACCCTCATGGTCCACCCCTTTTCCAAAATCTAGATCCTAAGGGTGGCGTCTCGGTGGGTGCGACTGATCGGCGTGTGACTGATCAGTGTGCGACCAACCAGCATGCAACCGATCCGTGTGTGACCGATCTGTGTGCGACAGATCGGTGTGTGACTGATCGGCATGCGACTGGTCGGTGTGCGACTGACCGGCGTGCAACCGACCGGCGTGCGACCGATCGGTACCCCACCGACCGGTGTGACGTGATCGTTGTGTCACCGATCAGTGCCTCACTGATCGGTGTGACCAATCGGTGCATGGAACGATCGGTGTTTCACCGATCAGTGCGTCCCCGATCAGTGTGTGGCACGATCGGTGCCACCCAGCCTTTTCGGGTTTTTCTTCGGCAGTTTCTCCCATAACACCACTTTTAGGCCTTTTTAACCTTTTGGAAGTGGTTCAAGGCTGTTTTTAATCCCTTAATCAATGTTTAAATTCCTAAGGGTGGGGCGACCCTCAACGGACCCAGCTGTGTGTCCGTGTATCGTGCCCCTCCGTTTATATAAAATCCTTTAAAATCACAGTTGTTACCACCTTTTTCCAATAGGAATCATTAAATAATAATTAATCCCGTCATGTGTAACCAACTAACCACGTGAGGAACCACGATCCGACTTTAAAGTCGTTTAAATCCCCATATCCCGTAACAACGGGATCTTATCTATATATCACATGGGAATTTATTCTTCTTCTTCCTTTTGTCTGGCCTCCTTTTCTTCCCAGTTCGTTGGAGTCTCCCTTCCCGAGATAAGAGGTGCGCCTGTGCCGGAACCTTTCTGATCACCCTTAGAGTCCTTGACGTTCTTAGCACGTGGAAAACTTCGATCCTTGATCAACCAGGTAGAGTTCTTCCATCGTCTCTCCTTATTGTGTATCATGTGGGGCGGGTATGATATTGTTTCTTTGGGGATTGATGAAACCAAACTTAATGAAGATAATGAACGGACCTTTAAAGAATGAAGGGGGTGTGATCGATGTTCTGCTATACTCTTTTATGCTGATATGTGTTGTGAACTATATGGACTTGTGCTCACTGATAATCATGGTCGTTGGTGGTTTTTCCTTGCATCCTAATGAACCCTTGTCTTTGGTGATGACTAAATAACTGTAACATGGAAATTGTTTAGTCACCTAAACTCAGTTGGTTATAAATGGATGTTCAGTAAAACAAGAATTCCTGTGTGAACACCCCACTTAACAAATATAATGAATAACCTAATGAATGATGTGCTTGAACCTGGAAGTTTCCCACTTTGTTTTGGTAGTAGGTGTGTTGTTCTGCTAGGTGCCTATGGAAAGATGTGAATGGGGATGGGATCCTCTGTTGAGGCACGATTGTTGATTATGAATTTGAAGCTATGTGGGTTGTATCTCGAGGCTTTTTTTGGTTCCAGTACTTCAAGAGATCTCATTGTTCCCTTTGTTGTTGTGACTTTACAAGAGAACCGGGTGTAAATGCTTAAATTGATGTTTGGCTATTTCTTTTCTCTAGCTTTTGATTATTCCTGTTATTTTTTCATTAGTGCATAATTAACCTAAATGGGATCACTTGAACATGAAAACAATAATGAGTTAAATGGTAAATTGGTTTGGGGATGAGTTGTGACTTGGTTGTGAGTGTTGTAGTTTTCTTTTATGAATGAATAGTAATAGGGTGTTTGTTCTTAGGTTGGCTTTGGAAACCCTATGTTGGGATGAGTGCGTGTTACCTATGCATATATCTGTAGTTTTTATGTTTCTTATTCACACCCCACCCAAGTTTAGCACTTAGTGGCGAACACCCCCATTTCATGGGGGAGGGTGTTTTCCCAACAATCCTATAAGTGGCTGGTTATTAGCTCCTTTTTTCTCCCTTTCCCGAATATCCCAAGACTCTTCAGGAAGGCTGTGATGGACTGAGGTCCATTGTGGCCCAAGATTCTTCGGGCAGGGTAGTTGTGGTAGTTGGCCCAGGTGCGTGTGGGTAGGTTGTTTCCCAAGAATCTTCGGGATGAGGCCCAAGTGTCTTCGGGCGTGGCAGTGGTTGTTCTAGACCAGGTGTTTGCAGGCGTGGTTATGTGTGGTGGTTGTGGCCGAGGTGTTTGCGGGCAGGATGTGTGGTAGTGGCCCAGGTGTGTGCGGGATGGGTGTGGCAGTGGGACTGCGATGAGAATGGCGGGATTGGTTCGATGCGTAGGATGTCTTGAATAACCAGTGGGAAAGTGGCGTGGGGTACCCAAACATCGATGTGTTATTACTATACTTTACTTGAATTTTGTTATTTGGGGAGTGTGCCTTGGTGAGGCTTGGGTGGATAGTTTTCCTTGATAGGTGCTTTGGTTGTCTCTTTTCTCACAGGGAATTAGAATGCCTCCTCACTTGTGCATGAGAGTCTTTGGTTTTCCCTACTGAGTATACTTATATTCTCACCCTATGTATATAAAACTGCTTTCAGGTTTCTAGGAGGACTTCATGGATTGTGCGAGACCGTACTAGCTTGGACCTTGGGGCATTTGCTGTTGTCGTTTTCCTTTTTCTTGGTACTTTACCTTTGGAGTTCTTGTAGCTTGTATCTTTTACTTTTGAACATGCATATGGTAATGGTTTACTTTCGGATTTACCTTTACTTTCGGCTTTGGTGTTGTTGGGGTTTCTATCTTATCTCTCGATCCTATAAAAATAAAAAGGGTAATTCCTTACATCTTGTGTGTGATTCTATACCCTTGGTGATGGTCGCCACTCCGGGACCTATCGAAGGCGGGTCTCGGGGGTCATTATCTCTCCTTCAACTTAAATAAGGAAGGGTCTGGAAATCTGTTGTCCCTTCCCTCCTTTTAGTGAAGGCGTGTCATGACTGAATGGTATCAGAGCTGGAGGTTTGAGCGATAGGATGAAGTCTGTATTTAGGCACAGTGAGTATTGCATGGGATGGTAGGGCAGTAGTGTCGAGTGATCTTGGAGCGTGAAATAGGCTAGGGAAGACCGACTAGGACATGGGGTTTTTGGGCCCCCCGTGATCCGATGCAAGGAATCTGGGCCTACCAAACGACCAAGTGAGGCTGCACTCATTATAGGGTAGAGACCTTAGGGAAGGTACATGCATCATAATGACTTGTGTTCTTGAGTTTAATGGGTATTTTGGGAATTTAAAATGAATAATAATCCTAAGAAAATTTAAGAACAATATTCTACACTACTCGGGCTTAGGCATTCCTTGTTTACCTTTCAGCTATGGCACCTGGGAGACGACCATAAGTAGTGCGGGCGATCGAGGCCCAGGAGGTTGACTTGGATGATCGACAGAGGGCTGATCAAGAAGAGGAAGATGATCAGTGGCAGAGGATGCTTCATGCCTTTCAGCGGCAGACCCTTGGGAAGTACGAGGGCAGCATCTCAGACATGGGGATAGAGAGCTTTCTAGAGGAGCTGGTGATAGCTTTCAGCTTGATCTGGGCTCCGACAGAGTACTGGGTTCCTCTGGTTGTTACCTAGATGTGCGGAGAAGCGCTTCAGTGGTGGAGACTTTATCTTGGGGAGAATAGGGAGACTGAGGTTACGTGGGATGACTTCGAGAAGGAGTTCCGGGCGAAATTCCTCTCTTCCATGATGAAGGCTGAAAAGAGGCAGGAGCTTCTCTCCCTCCAGCAGGGGAGCATGTCAGTAAGAGAGTTGGGATCAAGTTCAAGTATCTCCTTCACTTTGCTCCGGACCTCTTTCCGGATGAGGATTCTCGGGCGAGACCTTTGGAGGAGGCACTTTGACCTTCTATTCAGTATGTTGTTACTCCCTTCACCTTACCGACCTAATTAGAGGTCCAGAAGAAATCTAAAGTAGTGGAAAGAATGCACATGCTGGGAGTTTTATCACAAGAGGGGATCCAGTTGGGCTCGTTGAAGGGGAAGGTTGTCAGCAGCAGACCTCCAGCATCAGGACCCTCTAGGTTTCGACTAGCAGGAAGCAGGACTCAGTAGTTCCAGTTCTGATCCCCCGGTCCTTTCCATTTTCTTTCAGGCACAAGACCGAGGTGCTTCATCTGTGGGAGCCATGGACACCTTCAGAATCAGTGCTCGGACATAGTACAGTACAGAGAGGGTGGGTAGGTTCTGCGCCCACCTCAGCAGCAGCAGTTTTCAGCTAGACCCTTTCAGAAGCAGCAGTAGGGGCAGCAAGCTCCCACTCCTCCGAGGGTAGGAATTGTAGGAGGAGGATGACCTCAGGATGCCCCTCAGGGACCTTGAACAGGGCGTGGTCGGGGAGGCGGCCGACAACCGAGAGGCAGAGGAGCTGGGCGTGTGAATTTGCATGCCATAGAGGCAGTAGTTCCAGCAGGGCCAGAGGTCGTTCGAGGTACGATCAGCTTGTTCAGTACTCTTGCCTATGCCTTGTTAGATACAGGATCTTTTCACTCCTTTGTTACACCTAGTATGGCTCATGCCCTGGGTTTAGACATCGAGAGACTTTCAGTGCCCCTAGTGTTGAGCATGCTAGTTGGAGGTCAGACCGACTTGTTCTATGTTTGTCGAGGGTGTAGACTAATGATAGGGCCACATCAGTCTATCAGGGATCTTCTACTATTGCAGATACAACCTTACTATGTCATCCTAGGCATTGACTTGCTTTTCTCTGTATATTCCATCATTGACTACTTTTGAGGAAGGGTCGTGTTTTCAGATTTGGGTGGTCAACGTGTAACATTCATCAGTGAGCGGGGTTTTCAGAAAAGTAGCAGGCAAGAGGAGCCCCTCCTTTCCCTATTGGATTAACTATTAGTGGAATCGGTGGATTCAGAGATGGTGGAAGTCCCAGGGATCGTTAGTGAGTTTATGAATGTCTTCCCGGAAGAGGTGGCGAATCTACCCCCTCGACGTGTTGTTGAGTTCGGGATAGACTTTCAACCTGGTGCCCATCCGATTTCGATGGCTCCCTGCTGGATGGCACCTTCTGAGTTGTGGGAGTTGCGGATCCATATTGACGATCTGATGAACAAGGGTTTCGTTCATCCAATTGTGTCACCGTGGGGTGCTCCTGTCTTGTTTTCGAAGAAGGCAGATGGTGGTATAAGACTATGCATAGATTACAGGAGGATGAATCAGGTGACGGTCAAGAATTGCTACCTTATCCCGAGGATAGACGATATCTTTGACCAGCTGAGGGGAGCAGGGTGGTTCTCCAAAATTGACCTGCAATCGGGATATCACCAGTTTAGGGTGAAGTAAGGTGACATCTCGAAGACTTCCTATAGATTCAGATATGGGCACTTTGAGTTTGTAGTCATGCCGTTCAGAGTTACGAACGCTCCAACTGCATTCATGGGGATCATGAACTCCTTCTTCCGGGAATACCTGGATCATTTCATAGTCGTGTTTATTGATGACATCTTGATCTACTCAAGATCAAAGGAGGATCGCGTAGAGCACCTGACAACAGTTTTAGAGGTCCTCTGACAACACCAGATCTATGGGAAGTTGTCCAAGTGAAAGTTCTAGACACGAGAAGTGCATTTCCTTAAGAAATTAGTGTCTGATCAGGGGATAGTAGTGGACCCATCAAAGGTCGAGGCGGTTGTTTCTTGGGTAGCACCCAAGAGCGTGACAGAAGTTCGTAGTTTCCTAGGTCTGGCAGATTACTATCGGAGGTTCGTTCCCAACTTCTCCCGATTTGTGGAACCTTTGACATCATTGACCAAGAAGGAATAGGCTTTCGTGTGGAATGGGAAGTGCAAGGCGGCCTTCAGTTATCTGAAAGAGAAGTTGGTAAGTGCCCAATTGCTGAGGTTGACAGAAGAAGGGGCGGCGTACGAGGTGTTCTCTGATGCTTCAGGGAAAGGCCTCAGATGTGTGTTGATGCAATGGAAAGGGGTGATCTCCTATGGGTCCAGGCAGTTACATCCCCATGAGCGTAACTATGCCACCCATGAACTGGTTCTTGCGGCAGTCGTTTTTTCACTAAAGTTGTGGCGGAATTACCTCATCGGGGAGCGCTTCATGGTCTTCACGGATCACAAAAGCTTGAATTATATCTTCTCCCAGCAGGACCTGAACTTACGGAAGTGAAGGTAGATGGAGTTCCATCAGGACTACAACTTAAAGATTTCCTACACCTCAGGAAATAGAAATTTGGTAGCCGATGCCTTGAGCAGGAAGTTGCAGAAGGATGCGGTTCGAGAGTCAGAAGATGCTTGGAAGGTGATGGAGGAGTTAGCTGCCCTGCACCTGGATGCGAGGATGGATGGTGGTAGAGGTTTCCTGTATTAGATGACAGTGCAGTCTTCTCTACTACGACAGGTGGAGGAGTCTCAGTGGGGAGACATAGAGGGTGAAGTGATGCGTGACTGGGTTAACCAAGGTGATGCTCCGGAAGAGTGGACGGAGGATAGTCAGAATCAGATGCTTTTCCGAGGAATGTTGTTTGTTCCAGAGGCGATGCGCGAGAGGGTTCTTGGTGAGTTCCACAACTCTCCCCTAGTGGTGCACTCGGGAGTTTTCAAGATGTACTGGGGATTTAGAGGTCAATTCTGGTGGCCCGGGGTGACGCGGATAGTGGCAGAGTTCGTGGCCAGATGCCTAGTGTGTCAGCAGGTGAAGGCTGAACATCATGTTCCAGGCGGTTTGCTATAGCCTTTGGATGTCCCTGAGTGGAAGTGGGATTAAATCTCCATGGATTTCTCCACAGTACTACCCAAGGTTCAAGGAGGTTGTGGCGATATCTGGGTAGTGGTGGACCGGCTGGAGAAATCAGATCATTTCCTGGCGATCAAGGAGTTGGGTGCAGTGGATGCCTTAGCACGGAGGTACATAGATGAGGTGGTGCAGTTTCATTGAGTTTCTAGGTCCATAGTCTTGGATAGGGATGCACGGTTTACCTCATGAGTCTAGAGGGGATTAAAGCATGCTTTTGGTACCCAGCTACGTCTTAGCACTTCTTTCCATCCCCAGACAGATGGACAGATAGAGCGCACCATCCAGACATTAGAGGATATGCTACGAGCATGTATTATAGATTTTGGGGGATCATGGGTGCGACACTTGCCTCTAGTAGAGTTTTCCTACAATAATAGATATCACTCTACCATTGGAATGGCTCCATTCAAAGCTCTGTATGGAAGGCCATGTCACTCACCCGTATGTTGGACTGAGGTTGGGTAAACAAGTGTTCTTGGCCCGGAAGTGGTTCAGAGCATGACGGAGAAGGTTCACATTATACGGGAGAGGATGAAGGTGTCACAGGTCCAACAAAAGTCATATTCCTATAATAGGAGGAGACCCTTGGAGTTCGGGGTTGGGGACCACCTGTTCTTGAAGGTCTCCCCTCGGCATGGACAACGAAGGTTTGGTAGGGGGATTAAGCTTTCTCCCAGATTCATCGGACCATTCTAAGTGCTTCGGCGTGTGGGAGAAGTGTCTTATCAGCTAGTTCTACCACCACCGCTACTGAGGATACATGACGTCTTCCATGTGTCCCAACTCAGGAAATATCTGCACGACGATTCACACATCCTCGACTAGGGAAATCTGGATATCGAGGACGACGTGACCTTTATAGAAAGACCAGTGAGGATCGAGGATCGTGAGGAGAAGGTGCTCCGAAGATGAACCATACCTTTGTTTTGTGTGTTGTGGAGGCATGACGGGCTCGAGGAAAGTACCTGGGAACGGGAGACGTAGATGCGCGCCCAATACCCAGAGATTTTTTGAGTTTTGTTTTGTTTCATTCTATGATTGTTGTGATATAGTGCTAACCTTGTTAGTTTGTGATATGTTTTGTTTCCCTACCTGGGGAGTTTTGTGAAATGTCCTGACTGTGGAAAAGGGAGGACATGATCCCCAATCAAGTCGCATTAAGGTGGATGCGATTAAACCCGTGCGGGAGAGTCAGTGCTTCCCAAAACGGATAATATCTTAACACGGAGGAAGGAACTCCTTAATCCATATAACTGGAAAATTGACCCTTGGGTGTTGCCTGGTTACTTGAGGGAGAGGTGTTTCTAGATGTTGATGAGGTTCACTCCTGAGAGGTATCTTTCAAGGCGGTTGTTCGGACCCCCCCCCCCCCCTGTTCTTCTGGTTTGGTTTTGATTCTCAAGGGAGATAATAGTTTGAGAGGTATCTAATGTGATGGCCCATATCCTCATAGTCCACCCTTTTTCCAAAATCTAGATCCTAAGGGTGGTGTCTCGGTGGGTGCGACCGATCGGCGTGCAACCAATCAGTGTGTGACCGATCGGCGTGCGACCGATCTGCGTGCGACCGATCGGCATGTGACTGAACAGTGTGTAGCCGATTGGCGTGTGACCGAACAGTGTGCGACCGATCGGCGTGCGACCGACCGGTGTGCGACCGATCGGCGTGCGACCAATCGGTGTGCGAACGATCGGCGTGAGACCGATCGGTACCCCACCGACTGGTGTGATTCGATCGGTGTGTCATCGATCCGTGCCTCACCGATCGGTGCGATCGATCGGTGTGACCCATCGGTGCGCCCGATCGGTATGACCAATCGGTGTATGGCACGATCGGTGCCACCCATCCTTGTTGGGTTTTTCTTTTGTAGTTTCTCCCGTAACACCACTTTTAGGCCTTTTTAACCTTTTGGAAGTGGTTCAAGTCCGTTTTTAATCCCTTAATAAATGTTTAAATTCCTAAGGGTGGGGAGACCCTCAACAGAACTTGTTGTGTGTCATCGTATTGTGCCCCTCAGTTTATATAAAATCCTTTAAAATCACAGCTATTACCTCCTTTTTCCGATAGGAATCATTAAATAACAATTAATCATGTCATGTGTAACCACCCAACTGTGTGAGGAACCAAAATCCGACTTTAAAGCCGTTCAAATCCCCATATCCCGTAACAACGGGATCTTATCTATATATCGCACGGGAATTTCTTCTTCTTCTTCCTTTTGGCCGGCCTCCTTTTCTTCCCAGTGCGTTGGAGTCTCCCTTCCTGAGACAAGAGGTACGCCTATGCCAGAACCTTTCTGCTCACCCTTTGAGTCCCCGAAGTTCTTGGCACGTGGAAAACTTCGATCCTTGATCAACCAGGTAGGGTTCTTCCTTCGTCTCTGCTTACTGTGTATCATATGGGGTGGGTATGATATTGTTTCTATGGGGATTGATGAAACCAAACTTAATGAAGATAATGAAAAGACCTTTAAAGAATGAAGGGGGTGTGATCGATGTTCTGTTGTACTCTTTTTGTTGATATGTGTTGTGAATTGTATGGACTTGTCATCACTGATAATCATGGTTGTTGGTGGTCTTTCCATGCTTCCTAATGAACCCTTGTCTTTGGTGATGACTAAATAACTGTTACATGGAAATTGGTTAGTCACCTAAACTCAGTTGGTTTTAAATGGATGTTCAGTAAAAAAATAATTCCTGTGTGACCACCCCAGTTAACAAACAGAATGAAGAACCTAATGAATGATGTGCTTGAACCTGTAAGTTTCCCACTCTGTTTTGGTAGTAGGTGTATTGTTCTGCTAGGTGCCTATGGGAAGATGTGAATGGGGATGGGATCCTCTGTTGTGTCACGGTTGTTGGTTGTGAATTTTAAGCTGTGTGGGATGTATCTCAAGGCTTGGTTTGGTTCCAGTACTTCGAGGGATCTCACTAATCCTTTTTTTGTTGTGACTTTATAAGAGAACTGGGTGTGAATGCTTAAATTTTTGTTTGTATGATTCTTTTCTCTAGCTTGTGGTTAGTCCTTTTAGTTTCCCAGTAGTTCATAATTCACCTAAATGGGATCACTTGAACATAAAAATAAGAATGAGTTAAATGGGAAATTTTTTTGGGGATGAGTTGCGACTTGGCCATGAGTGTTGTACTTTTCTTTTATGAATGAATAGTAACAGGGTGTTTGTTATTAGGTTGGCTTCGGAAACCCTAGGTTGGGATGAGTTTTTGTTACCTATTCATATATCTGTAGTTTTTATGTTTCTTATTCATGCCCCACCCAAGTTTATCACTTAGTGCCGAACACCCCCATTTCATGGGGGAGGGTGTTTTTCCCAACGCTCCTATGAGTGGCTGGTTATTAGCTCATTTTTTGATCCCCTTCCCGAATAGCCCAAGACTCTTCTGGAAGGCTACGATGGCTTGAGGTCCATTATACCCCAATATTCTTTGGGCAGGGTAGCTGTGGTAGTTAGCCCAGGTGCGTGCGGGCAGGTTATTTCCCAAGAATCTTCGGGATGAGGCCCAGGTGTCTTCAAGCGTGGAAGTGGTTGTTCTAGCCCAGGTGTTTGAGGGCGTGGTTACGTGTGGTAGTTGTGGCCTAGGTGTTTGCGGGCGGGATGTGTGGTAGTGGCCCAGGTGTGTGCAGGCGGGGTGTGGCAGTGGGACAGCGATGAGAATGGTGGGATTGGTTTGATGCGTAGGATATCTTCAATAACCAGTGGGAAAGTGGCACGGGGTACCCAAACATCAATGTGATATTACTATACTTTACTTGACTTGTGTTATTTGGGGAGTGTGCCTTGGTGAGGCTTGGGTGGATAGTTTTCCTTGCAAGGTACTTTGGTTGTCTCTTTTCTCACATGGCATTAGAATTCTTCCCCACTTGTGCATGAGAGTCTTTGGTTTTCCCTACTGAGTATACTTATATACTCACCCTACATATATAAAACTACTTTCAGGTTTCCATGAGGACTTCAGGGATCGTGCAGGTTCATACTAGCTCAGACCTTGGGGCAGTTGTTGTTTTCGTTTTCCTTTTTCTTGGTACTTTACCTTTGGAGTTCTTGTAGCTTTTATATTTTACTTTTGAACATGCATATGGGAATGGTTTACTTTCGTCTTTACCTTTACTTTCAGTTTTGGTGTTTTTGGGGTTGTTATCTTATCTCCCGATCCTATAAAAATAAAAAGGGTAATGCCTTCTATCTTGTGTGTGATTCTATACCCTTGGTGCTAGTCTCCACTCCGGGACCTATCGAAGGCGGGTCTCGGGAGTCATTATCTCTCCTTCAACTTAAATAAGGGTCTGGAAATCTACTGTCCCTTCTCTCCTTTTGGTGAAGGTGGGTCGTGACATGCAACCTCACCTCTATGTGAAAATCCCTCAATATATGATACTTTCAAAGTGTGTTCTTCATCTGTTGATGTGACCTTGTCTCTTTTGTGATTGTCATCGCTATAGTATTATCACAATAGAGTGTGATATGATATTTAATGATAGGTACCAAGTCAAGATCTTGGATGAATTTTTCATCCATACTACTTCTTTATTTGCCTCATAACTCACAATATACTTGGAATCTGTTGTATAATCTATGAACACGGCCTACTTTAAGATCTTTTGGCTCACAATACCTCTATACAAAGTGAATATGTATCTTGTTTGTGACTTCATGTCATATTTATCTATTTAGAAACTATAATCTACATATCCTATTATGACTAGTTCCTTGTATCCTCCCTAAACTAAGAACATATCCTTAGTACGCCTATAATACTTAAGGATGGTCTTTACTTCCATCCACTGGTGGTCACCTAAATCATCTTGATATCCTCCTATCATACTTAATGCATAGGCAACATATAGCCTAGTACATACAATATCATACATGACTAACCCAATTTATGATGCGTATGTAATTCTTTCTATACTATTTATTTCCTCATATGATTGAGGACACATTTTCCTAGAAAGATGAACAATTTGTGATGTTGGAAACAATATCCTCTTTGATTGTTTTATACTGAATCTCTTAAGTATCTTATTAATGTATGTACTTTAACATAGGTTGAGAAATATATTTAATCTATCACAATGGATCTTGATCCCAAGTATATATGTTTCCTCACCCAAGTCCTTTATATAGAGTAATTTATTCAACCATGTCTTAACAAACTGTAAGATAGGTATTTTGTTTCCTATGAGTAATATGTCATCAACATATACTATTATGAAAAGGAATTAACTCTTACTAAACCATTTTTAAACACAAGGCTCACACTCATTCTTTATGAAACCAAATTTTGTTATGGATTTGTCAAAATGAATGTTCCATGACCTAGATTCTTTCTTTAATCCGTAATTGGTTTTTTGAAATTTTCATATCTTATTGGAATCCTTTGGATTCACAAACCCTTTAGGTTGTGTCATATAGAAATCTTCTTGAAATTTACTATTAAGTAAGTCTATTTTGACATCCATTTTCAAAATCTCATAGTCATGGTAAGATGCAATATGAAGTATAATTTTGATATATTTCAGTATTGCAACTGATGAAAAGGTTTTATCATAGTCAATGCCTTAATTCTATTTAAACCCTTTTGAAACTAGTTGTGCCTTATAGGTATTGAATTATCCTTACATGCCTAGTTTATTTTTGAATACTCATTTACAACCAATTTTATTTACATCCACTAGAGGATCTACCAAAATATAGACTTTGTTTGGGTATATGGAATCCATTTCAAAAATTTATGGATTCTTGCCAATTGGGAACATCAATGACACTCACTACATCCTTGTAGGTTATAGGATAGTTATTATCAAGTAATAATGAGTCACCATACTTGGTTATTATAAAAACAAAATGTTCTAGTTCTCTAACCTCTCTTGTACTCCTACATAGTACTTGTATCTCTAGAACAGTTTCTTATTCCATGAGTCTTTGTGAAATCTTTTCATGTGCCAACTCTTGTGTACATTGAACCTTAACTTCATCGAATTCTATCTCGGTCCTACTATATATTTTAGATATATTCTCCCTCTTAAGGAATATGGAATTTCTTTCTACTATTACCTTTTTTATGATGGTCCATATAGGTAATATCCCCTTGTTTCTTTGGTGTATCCTATAAAGGTACACTTTGTGCCTCGGGGTACAATTTTGTTACCTAATGGGGACTTAAAAAAATGCTTCACAACCCCACACATGTAAGTATGAAAACACGGGTTTTTTCCATTCCATAAATGGTATGGTATATATTCTACCTCTTTAGTTGGTATTTTGTTTAGTATTTGTGTTGTTGTTTTTAACCCATATCCCCAGAAAGATAATCGAAGACTCATGTGACTCGGCATTGATCTCACCATGTATAATAAGGTGTGGTTCCTCCTTTCACTTACACCATTCCAGTGAGGTGTATAAGGATGATTGAGTCGAGATAAGATTAGAAACTCCCATAAGTAATCAATTAAGTCTTGATTAAGATATTCTCCACCACAATCTAGTCATAGTTTCTTAATCTTATAACCAAGATAGTTCTCAACTTCGTTATTATATTCCCTGAATTTATCAAGAGAATCAAACTTCTACCTCATTAATTAGATGTATCAATATCTATTAAAATAATTAATAAAAGTTATGAAGTAAGATTACCCATCCCTTACCTCAATAGGAAATAGTTCACACACATATGTATGAACTAATTTAAGAATCACTTTGGCCCTTTCACCTTTTCCACTAAATGGGGTTTTGATAATTTTACTTTATAAACATACATGACATAGAAAAAGTGGTTCTAGTTAAAAATAATCTAGATATCCATATTGGTATAATTTAGTCAAGTGCTTTTCATTTACATGACTTAATTGGTGACTCCATTTTTGGGTGTGGTGTGAGTCATGTGAAGTAGTTTTATTATTGATTTTCATTATTTGGTTTGTGTAATACAACACATAAATTCCATTATTAAAATTAAATTTACCATAACAAATGGTGTATTTATAAAAAAAGTAACATTATTTTCCAAATTTGAAAATAAATCCATCTTTATCTAGTCTGGAGAGAGAAATAATGTTTTTGGTAATGTTTGTAACATAATAACAACCTTTCAAAACCAAGATCATTTTGTTCGACAACATGAGTTGGTAGTCCTGATAGTTATAGCAAGAAGTTTAGCTCTGTTGCCTACTCAAATATCTACATCCCCTTGGTCAATATTTCTAAATCTACTTGGTTCTTGTATTTGAATACATATGTAAGTACCACAATCTGTATCTAATACCAAATTTTTTAGAAATAGATAAATTTCACTTGATAACAGATGCACTTGAATCTTCCCATTGCTTCTTTGGCTAGGTGTATATTTTATTCTAGTGGACCTTCTTTCCATATAAAAAATAGATAGCATCTTGTTCCATTTCTTTCCCCTTGATCTTCCTCTTCTTGAAAGGGTGTGAAGAATATTTGGGCTTAAATATCTTCGCTTTTCCTTTCTATTTTTCCACCATAAGTACGGAAGCATTTTTGCGCTTCATATACTTATCTACTTGGTGAAAAGAGTGTGAAGATCTATCAGATACTTCTCAATGTTTTTTATATTAAAATTTACAAAAAAGTTAGATAATCTCTAAGGTAGTGATTCCAGAATGAGATTGTTGCCCAGATATTTAAGGAGTTTAAACCCTAGAACCTCTAGCTGGTCAATATAGCCAATGAGCTTGACTATGTGAGGCCCAGCTGAGGAACTCTCTCCAAACTTTAACTAAAAGAGTACCTTGGGGATCTCAAATTGTTCCTATCTAGATCTCTCCTAGTAAATACCATGAAGGTTCTCAAGCATGCTAAACACATCCAGGTTTTCATGAGACTTCATGAGTTCACTGACAAAAACATAAAACATTGAAAATTGACCGCATTAATCAAAAAATCATAGGCAAAGAACTCTTCAACACTTTCCTTTTCATTATGAAAAACATGGTATGCAGACATTGTGAATTTTCTAGTAACATCTAGGGTCCCCATTGATTTTAATATTTCACAATCTCATAAACTTAAGCATGATTCTCGATGGTACATTTGGGATGACCCATATTTGTGGATAATGTTTTATGACCAAGTAGTTCATCGGTGTGTCCCTGACTATGAGTTCACCTCTGTTTTGACCTTCGACCAAACTTTGGCCTGTGGGGGCCACTTTGGCTCTCAATGTACAGCTCTAAAGGTCCTTGACTTGGGAATTTATTGTCCAACATTATATAGGGATTCCCATAGATTTGGTAAGTCATGTATTCATTTTCAATTCACAGGGAATATCTCCAAGAGAAATGAAATTCCCCAATAACCCTTTTTATTCTGTGAATTCTTTGATGCATTGGGCATTGACTTCATGGGGCCTTTTCCAAATTCATTTGGCTTCATGTACATATTGTTAGTTATGGACAACGTGTCTAAATTGGTGGAAGAAAAGGCTGCTAGGACTAATGACTCTCGAGTTGTTGTTGATTTTTTGAGGTCCCAAATTTTTAGTCAGTTTGGTTTGCCAAGATTCAACATTAGTGACCAGGGTTCCCATTTTTACAATTGCAACATGAAAAATATACTTTTTAAGTATGGGGTTGATCATAAAGTCTCTACTACATATTACCCCCAAACTAACGGACAAGAAAAAATATCAAATCGAGAAGTTAAGAGAATCTTGGAAAAACGGTACAACCCAATAGGAACTATTGGAGTTTGTGCTTCGATGATGCACTTTGGGTATACCATACAGCTTTTAAATCCCCAATCGGAATTTCACCATACAGGATTGTGTTTGGAAAGGCTTTTCACCTCTAAGTGGAGGTAGAACATCATTCATATTGGGTTGTTAAACAATGTAATATGAATCTTTCAGATGTAGGTGAGCATAGGAAGTTACAGATTCAAGAGTTGGAAGAAATTCGATGTGATGCATATAAGAAATTATGAATCTATAAAGAAAAGACAAAGGCTATCCATGGTAGCATGATTCATCTGCGTAAGTTCCATATTAGTGAGAAGGTACTCATGTACAATTATAGGCTAAAGCTCCACCCAGGTAATCTTCATTCCCGATGGCTCGGTCCTTATACCGTTACTAATGTTTACCAATTTGGTTTCATACAGGTTTTGCATGAGAAGAGTGGACAGAGGATTACTGTCAATGGGCAGAGGCTCAAACACTTCTATGAGGATTTTCCAAAACATCTCGTGGAGGAAATACAACTGATAGATTCCACATATGACACCACTTAGCAGGATGTACCTTCTCCCTACCTTTATTTACTTGTCTATTTATTTAAAATAATTTCATTGTGGATGATGTAAATTTTAGGTGTGGGGGAGGGTGAAATGTCATAATTAGTATTAAAACAAAAAAATGTGTTTTCATTTTTTATTTCTTTTTCCTTATTTTGTGTTTTTAGATAAAAAGTGATCTTAAAAAGAATATCCAAAATAATTTTTCATGCGTGAGTCGATTTTGTGGGAAATTCCATTATTTTGGAAAAAAATTCAAATAAATGTTGATATGGAATCTTTTTCTATAATTTTTATTTTCAAATAATTCTTAAGAGTTTCATGGATTTTTTAATCCCATGTCTCATTAGAATTCACCAATATTTTAATCCCTTACCTAAGAGACATTCTTAGCCCTTTATTGAATATTCTTCCTTTTAATCACTTTCTTGAGAGTCTCAGGTCATGTAGAGAAACTAGAACTTGCCTTGATTCTGTTTGAAGCCATAAGATTCAAGTATGATACATTCATGATAGAGGCAATCATTCATTGAAAAGCCCTTTGTACAATTATCCTTTATTTTTTCCACCTTTACATTTTATCCTTATTAAGACTTAAAGACCGTGAAATGCATGTTAGGTAGCCACATTACAATCTAAGTTATCCCTACCTACCCATATCTTTTGTATATTTTTGTTTATTTTCATCAAGTGTTGGTGAGAGGGTGTTTCTGTGGGAATTCTAGGTAGAGAATCATTGTTATGGGTTGATATAGAGGGTGCCTACATTTTCCTTGGGCAATGGGTTCACATGCCATATTACATCATTGTTTTACACATGTTTCCCTATTTATCTCCCAAAAAACTATACAAAAAAATAGTTATGTACATTGAAAAAAAATAGAACAAAAGAAGAAAAATGGAGAAAAGAGAATGTTTACTCATTATTATTCACTTCTTGGTTGTGACCCACAAAAATGGACAATGGGGAGAGTGAGTTGGGGTGATACACTTTGTGAGGGGTTGAGTGTGTACATTCATTGTGAACATTTTCTGAATTTTGACATGTTTTGTACATAAAATATTAAACACTCCTCTTCTGCCTCATATTTTTAAACATTAAATCCTACCAACCCTTGAACCTCAGAATAACCTGTTAGAAGTCCTCTTGAGTAGCACACTAGTTCTTACCGGTAGAGAAATGAGAATCTTGGAAAGCATATGGTAAGATCACATGAACTCTGTGAAAATAGCATAAATTCACTTTCATATGTTACTTGAGTGAAGAGGGAAAATTTTTAGGTGAGGTAGGTTGCGACATGTTGCATGGGTGAACAAATGAAGTTCAAAAAATTTGAATGTGAGAAAATAAAAAAGATAGGAAAATTAATTCTATAAAAGAGACATGATGAATTTAATTTCAAAAGAATCTTGGATGTTTTCACACCTCTAATTTAGTAATGGTACATGATTAGGATATTATAATTTTCCTAGGAGTTAAAATGTTTAGGTGTGGGGGTGTGATCGTACCATGATTCACTGTTTTATTTCACCCTTATGCCATTGTATTAAACTGGTTTTGTATTGAAAATTACAAGTATAATAACAAATTTCACTCCATGTTTGATTAAATTATTTTGTGTTTAACACTATTAAAAAGGTAAATGTTACCTGTTTTGATAATTATATTGTAGGTGGAGGTGATTTGGAGGACCTATGATGAAGTCCAAGAAAAATGGGGCAATCTACACATGATTCAAGCACACCAGTGGACTAAAACGAATTTTGTTACTAAAACATGCATTAAAAGGAATGAAACTTTGTGGGATGGTCATAAATTTACTTATCTACATTTCATCTGAAGGAACTAAATCCCAATTCGTTCATTAAGAGGCCCATACAAACCGATCTATTCAATAAAGTGGATCTGCATGGGGTCAAAACTTTTCCTATGTATTTTGGAAATATCTCTTACTATATTTCATATCTAGAATCCAAATTTTACATGGAGGTAGAAAGGGTTTCTTCAAAAATCTCTTTAGTTTTGTACAATATTATTTAAGACTTTCTGACCGGCCAAAACAATAGACCAAGCGGATTAGTGAAATCAGGGTGCCCAAAACCACTTCCCACTTTGCCTATAAATTGGCACCTTCAGAACCCCATTTGGGAGTTCGAACCAGAGGAAAGTTTCTTCCATTTTAGAGTACCAAAGGATTCCTCCCACCAATATTTGAAGTTATGGAGGCTATTGTAAGTTCTAATTCAACATCTTCTTCTTCTTCCCCTCCCAGGGGTTTCTAAACCCCTTGTGATCACCCGAGGAGGAACATGTTGTAAATCTCGAGATTAATGTTGTAATATTTGAATGGTCATTTTAATTCAAGGTTTTTATGTTTTTTTTATTCATCATATATTTTTATTTAATTGAGTTATATACTATTATGTTATACTCAAACTCAAATGATCATTTTTGGGGGTACACTTTCATGTGATGTTTTACACACCGTTCATCCCTTTTTCTTCCATCATTCAATTGTGGTGTTTGTGTGGTTCATATTGGGAAATTGAACTCACATAATCACTTTCAAGGCCATGTAAATTTATTTAATGGTATCACAAAGAAATAACATACAAACCTGGACAGAACATCTAGTTCTTCATGTGTTGCCTTGGTGAGTTTCGGTTATGAAGTCGAACACAAATCTCCCAATCATAGGCGGTGTCCAGTGAATCATTGTGTGTTTTCGAGTGAACCCTATGAGGTATCCTAATATAAAATCAATAACATTATGGTTTTAGGTATTAAAAACTAGGTATTAAAATATCATAACTCTATCTCCTGAAGCGATGAAGGATGAGCATCATGAGAGTACCCCAGGTTGATCACGTTTAATTAATCTTGTTTACTTATACTTTGTTTTATCACATTCATTTTCTATTGTCATATTTAATCATCAAACCTAAGTATTATAAAACCCTATTTCCATTTTTACTTTCACAATCATAACCACATTATGGAATTAATTATCTAAGTCTCTTTCTAGAGACAACATGGGTTGCTGCTATACAGTAGAAATTCTAGTTAAAACTAAACAACTAATTTGAAGCACTCGAAAACACGATCAAATTTTAGCATCATTGTCGGGGATCCGAGATCATTTTTTTCTTTATTTACTTTTATTTATTTATTTTAATTCTTAATTATTACCCCTTTTAATACCCCACCCCCATTCAATTGTTTTTTTTTTGTTTTTTTTTGTTTCTATTTTTGGTTGTTTTTGTTTGTTCTTCCTCTCTCTCTCTTTCTTCTTATTCTCCATCTCTCTCTCTAATTTTTTAGTATAACATTATTTTTTATTTACTCATTTTATTTCTTAAATATTTTTATTTCATTCATATTCCATAAAAAATATTAAAAAAATCAAAAAAACAACAAACAATCAATCAATCAAAATGGACATCACTGTTTCATGACAAGATCTGGTAAAGAAACACTACTTGAATTTGACCCTTAAATTGAAAAATAACTCCATTCACAAATCAAGGCATTAAAATAAGGTCAATAAATTAATACTGATTAACCCCTTTTTTAACCTCAAGTGTCCATAAACCAATCAAAAATTAAACCAAATCAAACCCAAGAAAACATCGCTGCAAATAATCAAACCTTAAAATAACTGACCACCTCAGATGTGGAGTACCAACTTGCATACATCCAATATCCCAAGGAAGCAGCCAACTTTAAGCTAAGATCTAGCCGCATCCACCTTCTTCCTAAATTTCATGGTCTTACCAGTGAGGACCCTCATAAACACCTTAAGAAGTTTCACGTAGTGTGCTCCACCATGAAACCCCAAAATGTATCTCAGGACCTAATGAAGTTTAGGGCCTTCCCTTTCTCCCTTGATGGTGTAGAAAAATATTGACTATGTTATTTACCTACCATGATTGGGGGATGTAATGACCTTAAAAGACTCTTTTTAGAGAATTTATTCCCTACCTCCTTAACTGCATCAATTAGGAAATAAATCTGTGGAATTAGGCAATCACAAGGTGAGACCCTTCATAACTACTGGGAGAGATTCAAAAGAATTTTCTCAAGATGCCGCCACCACCAAATTATTGAAAAACTATTAATCCAATACTTCTATGATGGAATTATCCCTATGGATCGTGGAATGATTGATGTTGGAGCTGGTGGTGACCTGGTTGATAAAAATCCTTCAGCTACTCGGGACTTAATAGCCAACATGGCTCAAAATGCACAATAATTTAGTACATGAGCTATTGCACCAACACGAGGATTTCATGAGGTAAGTCATTCATCTCTAGAAAAAAAGGTAGATAACAAGATTGATGAGATGCATACCCTTCAAAGGTAATTATCTCAAGCACAAGGTAACTCACAATCTCCTCCAGATCCATTACATTATGGTATTTTTTCTGAAAATACTCATTTTTCTGACTAGTGACCACAACTTCAAGATTCGCCAGAGTCTTGTGCAGCCGTGTTCCCAGGGCGTCCATTCCAAAAAGCACCTCCCTTCAAGAAAGAACCATTCAGCCCAAATCCATACCCCGGGTGGAAAGCACAACTTTAGTACCGACAAGGAGGAAACTCAAGCTACCCCAACCAGAATTGGTATCAACAAGGCCAAGGTATGCAACCTTCTTATCCTTCAACTTCTCAAAACAATAATCCTCCTACTCCCAAATCTGAACCAATCCTTGAGTACATGGTGAAACAAATGGAAACCCAGAACCTCCAGTTTCAACAGACCACACAATCAGTAATTCAAGACCTACAAACTCAAGCGGGACAATTGGCGAACACCATCGGTGATCTTAAGATGCAAGGTTTTGGACAACTACCATCCCAACCCATTTCCAATCCGAAGGAAAAATGTAACATATGTACAGTTACACTTTGTAGTGGTAAAGAAGTTTCTCCTTCTTCTGATTCTATGCAACAGGTATGTACCCCTCTTGAAAACACTCTTTCTCCGCCCATAAAAGATTCCAACGAATAAAAACAAAATAAAAAGAGTAATAAAATTATCATTGATGATTTAAATGAACAATATATTCCTCTTCATTTTCCCCAAAGACTCTCTAAATCTAAGAAAAATTCTGATAATGATATTGATACTGAAATAATGGATTCCTTTGAAAAAGTTCAAGTTAATATTCCTTTACTGGATGTAGTCAAGAAAATTCCCCATTATGACAAATTTCTAAAAGATCTTTCCACCCATAGAAGGAGGTTGAAAGGGAATCAAAGAGTCAACTTGGGAAGGAATGTCTCAGCTTTGATTCAACCAGAAATGCCAACCAAATACAAGGATCCGAGCACATTCACAATACCATGTACCATAGGGGAGACATTCTTTTTAGATGCTATGTTAGATTTAGGTGCTTCCATTAATATAATGCCTCACTCCGTGTATACTTCTTTACAGGTTGGAGAGCTTCAATCAACAGGAATTGTCATGAAACTTTCCAATCAGAGTACAACGCATCCAACAGGAGTTATTGAGGATGTCCTTGTCAGAGTGAAGAATCTCATCTTCCCCGCTGATTTATATATTCTTGAGATGTAAGATACCCAAAACCAAGGACATGCCCCTCTCATACTTGAGAGGCCATTCCTCAAAATAGAAATGAAGATCATCAATGTTTACAATGGTACACTGTTCATGGAGTTCAGTGGAGAAAAGGTAAGTTTTAATATCCTTGATGCTATGAAGCACCTCGTTGAAGAGCACTCCACTCTTCCTGTCTATTTGATGGAAGTGCTCTCAAATGATGTTGGCACACACAATTCTCTCCTCAACCCATACTCTAATTCATTTTTCTCTTCTTCACCCTTAGATTATTTGAGTTTTGAGTCATGTTTTGAGTGTTGTGTGGGTTCTGAAAAGTGTAAATTGTGTGCTTTAATTGATGAGTGTGTTCATTCTGAGGTACCCATGACCATCGATGATTCTACAAATCTCATTTCAATATATTCTCTATATTTAGAGAATAAACATGAGAACATAGATAGTTTAATGGACCTAACTCACCCTAAATCTCCTACCTCAATCCAAAAACCCCCGATGTTAGAACTTAAACCACTTATAGTTTAAAATATACCTATCTTGAGGGTATTGACTAATTACCCGTCATTATTTCCAATAACCTCTCTCAATAGCAGGAATCAAAATTGCTTAATATTTTGAGAGAGTGTAAAAAGGAAATAGGATGGATATTGGATGATATTCTCGAGATTATACCATCTATTTTTATGCACCATATACTTTTGAATGATGAGGTTAAGCCCGTAATACAATCTCAACACCGGTTGAATACCACTCTCCTTTAAGTGGTAAAATTGGAAGTCAGTAAATTACTTGCTACAGGGATCATTTATCTTATATCTAATAGTAAATGGATTAGCCCAGTGCAAATTGTGCCTAAAAAATTAGTAATAACAGTTGTGTCAAATGAAAGGAATGAATTGGTTTCATCACATGTGAAAAATAGTTGGCAAGTTTATATTAACTACCGTCGACTGAATCAAGACACACGAAAGGACCACTTTACTCTACCTTTCATTGAACAAATGTTAAAATGATTGGCTGGTAAGTCCCATTATTGTTTCCTTGATGGATACTTGGGTTATTTTTAAATCCATATAGCCCCTGAGGATCAAGAAAAGACAAATTTACCTGTCCATTTGGCACATTTTCATGCAGAAGGATGCATTTTGGTCTTTGTAATGTTCCTGGTACTTTTTAGCATTGTATGTTGAGTATTTTTTATGAGTACCTATAGAATTTCATGGAAGTTTTTATTGATGATTTCATAGTTTATGGAAATTCCTTAGGTAACTGTTTGTCTCACCTAGGTTTTATCCTCCGTCATTACATAGAAAAATATCTTGTATTAAATTATGAGAAATGTCATTTCATGATTTAATGGGGGATAGTTCTTGGGAATGTTATTTTAAAAGAGTGAATTCAAGTGGATAAATCAAAAATTGAATTAATTTCAACCCTTTAATATCCAAAATATGTTCATGAGGTGCTATCTTTCTTGGGTTATGTTGGTTTTTACTGCCGATTCATTAAAGACTTCAGTAAGATTGTACTTCCCTTATCCCGATTATTACAAAAGGATTATGAGTTTATGTTTGATAAAAATTGTGAGGATGCATTAAATTCACTAAAAAGAAGTCTCACATCACCTCCCATCATCCAACCACCAAGGTGGGATCTCCCCTTCGAGCTTATGTGTGATGCCTCTAACTTTGTAGTTGGGGCAGTTTTATCACAAAGGGTTGAGAAGGCTTCTCATGTCATTGGGTATGCCTCGCGTACCCTTGACCCTACCCTGGTAAACTACACAACCACTAAAAAATAACTCCTTTATATTGTGTTTTCATTGAAAAAATTTCATTTATATCTTCTTGGGTCAAAAGTGATTGTGTTTTCTGACCTTGCTGCCCTTCGATTCCTCTTAAAGAAACCTGAAGCTAAGCCCCATCTCATACGGTGGATGCTCCTCCTCCAATAGTTTGACCTTGAGATTAGAGATAATAGGGGAGTGTAAAATGTGGTAGTTTACCACAATAGTAGGATTTACCCACCATTGGACCATCATGTTGACTCACCCCTCCCCATTGGATAATTCTTCCCTCATAAGAACCTTTGTGATATTGTGGACCTTACCCCATGGTATGCAGACATTGTGAATTTTATAGTAACATCTTAGGTCCCCACTGATTTCAACATTTCACAATCCCAAATACTTAAGCATGATTCTTGGTGGTACATTTTGGATGACCCATATTTGTGGAGAATTTTTGATGACCAAGTAGTTTTTCGGTGTGTCCCGGACCATGAGTTCACCTCTGTTTTGACCTTCTACCACACTTTGACATGTGGGGTCCACTTTGGCTCTCAACGTACAGCTCGAAAGGTCCTTGACTCAATAATTTATTGGACAACATTGTATAGGGATGCCCATATATTTTTCAATTCATGTAGTCATTGTCAATTTACAGGGAAAATCTCCAATAGGAATGAAATTCCCCAACAACTCATGTTATTCTATGAAATCTTTGATGCATGGGGAATTGAATTCATGGGGCCTTTTCCAAATTCATTTGTCTTCATGTACATCTTGTTATTTGTGGACTATGTGTCTAAATGGGTGGAAGCAAAGCCTACTAGGACCGATGACTCTTGAGTTGTTGTTGATTTTGTGAGGTCCAATATTTTTAGTCGGTTTGGTTTGCCAAGATTCGTCATTAGTGATTGCGGTTCCCATTTTTTCAATTGCAACATGAAAAAATTGCTTCAAAATTATGGGGTTGATCATAAAGTCTATAATGCATATCACCCCCAAACTAACAAACAAGAAGAAATATCAAATCGGGAAGTTAAGATAATCTTGAAAAAAATGGTACAACCAAATAGGAAAGATTAGAGTTTGTTCTTGGATGATGCACTTTGGGCATAACTTACAGCTTTTAAAACCCCAATCAGAATGTCACCATATAGGATTGTGTTTGGAAAGGCTTGTCACCTCCTGGTGGAGGTAAAACACTATGCATATTGGGTTGTTAAACAATGTAATATTAATCTTTCATATATAGGTGATCATAGGAAGTTGCGGATTCAAGAGTTGGAAGAAATTCTATGTGATGCATATAAGAACTCCCGGATCTATAAAGAAAAGAAAAAGGTTGTCCCTAATAGCATGATTCATCAGCGGAAGTTCTATATTGGTGAGAAGGTACTCATGTACAATTCAAGGCTAAAGCTTAACTCAGGTAATCTTCCTTCCTAATGGCTCGGTCCTTATACTATTACTGATGTTTACCATTTTGGTTCCATATAGGTTTTTCATGAGAAGAGTGGACAGAGGATTACTGTCAATGGTCAGAGGCTCAATGTAACACCCTGACCCCTCTAGTCTGGAGCCAGTGCATTACTTGTGATATTGGCATGGTTAGAAGTAATAAAAATACCGAAGGAATGATCATTTTAGTAGTCTTGAAGAAACTAGATACATATATGTTACTCAAATTACATTAGAAAAGTTTACAAAGTACAATACAAAACAAAAACTAAAACAACATCCCCAGGAACTCAATAAAAGATCCTCTCTTCATCACCTGTTGAAGGTAGAAAATGAAAGGGGGATCTGAAATGCTCAGTAAGGGTTACAAAAAAAACAGAAACATGAGTACAATAATAAGTTAATCATAATCAATATGGCACAGTGAATAAATGAATAACTAATTCCATTAATAAACTGAGAATGAAACTGCATCCATAGATTTTGTTATATTGAAAACCTCATGGATAAAAATAATAGTTGATAATGAATAAAGAGAATGCTTATTAATTGGACGTCATGTATCTGGCACATGAAACCATAATACCATAAAAACGTTTTAGTTCTGTGGGTAGAAACCCGTCTGATTTTTGGAATCAAACTCGAAGGGTTTGTCGCCAACTGTTTTGTCTCATGAGACCTACAGATGCATAGAGGGGCTATAGCGGGCCCCACCCACCACCACATGTCCAAATAATTCTTTATACATTGATTCAATACAATAGAAATATTCCCTTTCAATATCCATATAGAGTAGAGTATAAAGATTCATCAATATTTCCATAATTAAAATAACTTTCCAAATAAACACTGTATGTAAAATGGTATACGATTTAGACAAAAAAACATATCCATGACATGAGATTATGTATATTTAATATAAATATGATTTCAAATTAAAATTGATCTCAAATGGGCAGTATTTACACCACATAAGGATTATTTGGTGCACAATACAAAGATAGTCACAACGAAAATGGTAGCTGAGACAAAGTCCCTTACACAATGTAGTCGGTCAAACCGTATGACCAGAACTTAATAACCATCAAGTGAATAATTTAATAACATGAATATAAGTATAATAATGTTACTATATATCAAATTTAAGTACAAGTATACTAAATATAAGGAATAATTGGTGAACAATGGAAATCTCACAGAAATGAAAGTGAGATGAGAAACCCCTTACCTTATGCTCGAGTGTGTTCTTTGTTTGTTTTAATGACCTGAATAATAAAATTTATCTTCATTAATTAATATTTCCATAATCTCCTATACATTTAATTGATTTATTATAACCTTATTAGGTTCATTCATGGCCCTTTCTATGGGTTCAATTTGTTCAATTTTCATGTTTTGGAAGCATTTTCTTCCTTGGTTTTCATGGTTCGTTTACTTGTTTCCATGAATGGAAGTTCATTTGAAACATGGTTAAACATCCAGAATTGTAAATAAATATTATTTATGAAATTATGGAAATATAAATGATCTTATAATTATTTTGGGTTATATACCATGATGATGATTTGTTAGTCAAAACATTAATGATGTTTGTTTAGATTGTTTTAATGGTTCTTTGATAATAACAACTTCATTTTGTCTTATAAATTAGAACCATGAGTAAAAAAGAATTAAATAACCATTGGTGGGTCATAACACATATATTATAACATGGTTAAACCATATAAATGGTTTCATGACCTGACTTGAAATAATTAATGGAAATTGAGATTACATCATCTATGATGTCGGTAATTCGATACATCACGGACAATGTTTTTAATTCCTTGAACAAGTGGGGGAAAAGAATAATATTGATGATGAATTTTTAATTAACATGATAACATAAAAAATATACAAGATTCTGAAGATTTCATTCCTCTTGGGTAAGAATAGATGAAGAAAGAATAAATAAAGAACTCAAAATAAAAGAATAATTTTGAAATCGCTTACAAAACTTCGACAGCCTAACGGCTGCGCAACATGGTTTTAGAAAATATTAAAAATAGAGGGGACAAGGTTAACCTATCCATAAATAAATCACAATATATATTAGATAAATAATAAGAAGAAAAATAATAACATGGTATGAAAACTTGAAAGATATACCACATAAAAGAGAACTTGAAAGGAAAAAAGAAAGAAATTGAGAATTTTCTTACCTTGTAGAATAACCCTTAGAACTTGAAGGTTGTGACCTTGGGGGATTGAGGAAACATTGGGAGGACTAATATGGAGGTAAGGAGGCCATAACTTCTTTTATGTATAATTGAGAATGAATTAAATGAAGGTAAGAGTTGGTATTTATAGGAAAAGTGAGGGATTATTTTAATAATTTCCAAGGGACACCTCATGGGTGGTATTTGCAAAACCATGGGCTTGCCCATGGTATTTGCCCATGGTTAAAGTCACTTGGAACACATTATATCTTATTTAACTATACACAAGACGACCAGATTTATGACATAATTATTACATCATTAATGATGTCATTAACACACCGAAACTAAAAACTGTATTTTTTACTATTCATTGAAAAATCAATTGTTTCAGAAAAAATCCCAAAATTCACCCTAACCATTTTTCGACGTGTAGAATTAAAAAGTGAAATCCATTTTTCAAAAATAATTTTCTAAAGATTATTAATTTAATTTTTAAATAAGGCCATAGTTAATTCGAAAAATAACAATCTTAAAGTGCAATTAATTTTTTTTCTCATTGAAAAACTAATTAAGATCTCATTATCTTATTGCCTTAAGAAAATAAAATAATATTATTATTTACTATTCATAAGGGTCATATTAATATTCATATGGGTATGTTACTATTCACCAAAAATTAAGTTTGTTCTATCAGACTCCAAATGACTTACTGAACACAACTCTAGATGACCATTTTTCAAAATTCAAAACATAGAAGAGGAAAAGTTGTGTTTAATGGATAGATTATAAAATTGCATTATATATTTATTTTCAAAACCTTGGGGTGTTACATTCTCCCCTTCTTACAAAAAATTTCATCCTCTAAATTCACAAAATATTACCTAAAAATATTCGAGTATGTCTTTAACATAAGCTCCTTAGGCTCCCATGTTGCTTCCTCCATCTTATGGTTCCTCCATAGAACCTTTACCAGATGAGTCGTCCGATTTCTCAATACTTGTTCTCTAGTATCAAGAATCTTGATAGGATCTTCACAATAAGATAGATCTGGCTCAAGTTCTACTTCTTCATAAGTGAGTACATGTGTTGGGTCTGGCATGTACTTTCTTAACGTTAACACGTGGAACACATTGTGAACCTTGGAGAGAATTAGTGGCATTTCCAAACAGTAAGCTATGGCTCCAATTCAGTCCAGAATTTCGAAAGGTCCGATGTACCTGGGACTTAAATTTCCCTTCTTACCGAATCTTATAATACCCTTCCATGGAGATACCTTTAAGAAAACGTGATCACCTTCTTGAAACTCCAAATCCTTCCTTCGGTTATCTGCATAGCTCTTTTGCCTACTTTGAGCTATTTTGATATGGTTTTGGATAATCTTCACCTTTTCTGTTGTTTCTTCAACAAGTTTTGGGCCCACGAGTTTTCTTTCACCAACTTCATCCCAGCAAGTTGGTGTACGACATCTCCTCCCATATAATGCTTCATATGGTGCCATCTAAATACTTGAATGGAAGCTATTATTGTAGGAAAATTCCACGAGAGGTAAATATTGATCCCACATGCCTTGAAAATCAAGTGAACAAGACCTCAACATGTCTTCCAATGTTTTAATAGTCCATTCTGATTGTCCATTAGTTTGTGGGTGGTAGGCAGTGCTTAAATGAAGATCAGTATCTAGGGCCTTCTGAAGACTTTTCTAGAATCTTGATGTAAAATGTGGATCACGATCAGAAACAATCGATAGGGGTACTTCATGAAGTCTCATAACTTCATTAATATATAGCCTTGTTAGACGTTCAAGTGGTAGATATTCTCTTATAGCAAGAAAATGTGCTGACTTGGTAAGATGATCAACAATGACCCATATTTCATCGTTCCTTCTAGGAGTCTTTGGTAGTCCCATGAAAAATTATATCATGATATTATCCCATTTCCACTCAGGTATGGGAAGAGGTTTCAATACTTCTCCAGGTTTTTTCCTTCCAGCTTTCACTTGTTGACAAACCATACATCTTGACACAAAATCAGCAGTCTCCCTCTTCATGTTGTCCCACCAAAAATGTTCCTTCAAATATCTATACATCTTAGTGCTACCAGGGTGTATAGAGAAATTGGAAATATGAGTATCATCAAACAATTCCCTTTTTAGATCAGGTATATTGGGAACACAAAGTCTCTTCCCAAATTTCAAAATTTCATCTTCATATACGAAGTCACTCAATCTCCCATCAATCACAGCTTTAATCTTCTTTTGAAACTCCTCATCATCATCTTGAGAACTTTTTATCCTTTCTAGTAAATATGGTTTGGAAACCATTTGAAAAAGCATTGATACTTCACCTTCCATGGTTATTCCCATATCCATCTTTACTAGATCCATGAAAATAGGATCCCTTTCAACTCTCATCTTGTTCAAAACTCCATGATCCTTTCTGCTCAAAGCATCTGCCACATTATTTTCCTTCCCCTGGTGGTAGTGTATCGTGAAATCATAATCCTTGAGTAGTTCAAGCCATCTCCTTTGCCTCAGGTTGAGTTATTTCTGTGAGAAAATATACTTCAAACTCTTGTGATCATTATAAATCTCACATTTTTTCACCATATAGATAATGTATTAATATCTTCAAATCAAAGATTACAACATCTAACTCAAGATCATGAGTAGGATAGTTTTTCTCATGAACTTTTAGCTATCGTGATGCATAAGAAATAACCCTATCATTTTGCATAAGGACACAACCAAGTCCTTTCTTTGAAGCATCACTATAAATAACAAACCCGTAATTCCCTGGTGGTAGAGTCAATATAGGAGCATTGACTATTATTCTCCTCAGTTCTTCAAAAAATTCTTCACAATCTTTTGTCCAAACAAATTTAACCCCTTTACGTGTGAACTTCGTTAGCGGGTTATCCAGTCGGGCAAAATTCTGCACGAAACGCCGATAATAACCTGCTAAGCCAATAAAACTGCGTACCTCAGTTATGTTTGTTAGCATGGGCCATTATTGGATTTCCTTTGTCTTTACAGGAATAATTAGGATTCCATCCTTAGAGACAATATGGCCTAGAAAAGGAACTGACTGAAGCCAGAATTCGCACTTGCTAAACTTCCCATATAATTGATTTCTTCTAAGAGTTTTCAGAATAGTTCGCAAATGATCCTCATGGTCTTCATAGATTTTTTAGTATAACAGGATATCATCGATGAATACTACAATAAATTTATCAAGATATTACTTGAAAACTCTATTCATTAAATCCATGAAAACAGAGGGTGCATTTTTCAGTCCAAAAGGCATCACTGTAAACTCATAATTCCCATACCTGGTTTGAAATGTTGTCTTTGGAATATATTCCTTCCACACATGTAGTTGATGATATCCGGATCAAAGGTCAATCTTTGAAAAGTATTTAGCTCCATAAATTTGGTCAAAAAAATCATCAATCTGGGGCAGAGGATACTTATTCTTTATTGTAATAGCATCGATTTCCCTATAATCAATGCAAAGCCTCACGGATCCATCTTTCTTCTTGACAAAGAGAACAGGGGCTCCCCATGGAGAAACACTAGGTTGAATAAATACCTTTTCACTCAAATCCTCTAGTTGTTTCTTTAGATAGAATAATTCCACAGTGGCCATTCTATAGGGAGTCTTTGATATAGGTCTTGCATCAGGAATTAAATCAATAGAGAACTCAACTTCCCACTCTGGAGGATGTCCAGGTAAATCCTCTGGAAATACATCAATGTACTCTTTCACTATGTGCACATCTTCAATTTGAAGATTTCCTTCCTCTCCCATAGATATTGGTTTATCCTCCTCTCTAAGTATTGCATTCAATAGAGCTACTGGGGGTGGTTCTAGATAAGAATCAGGTGGTGAAGTTTCTTCCCTAAAGACAAGGGATTCTACACCATTTCCAAAAATTGTGACTTCCTTTTTCTTGTAATAAATCCTTGCATCATAATTTTATAGGAAATCCATACCGAGAATTATTTCAAATTCAGTCATGGGTATGATGATAAGGCTAGCAACTAAAGCATGTTTTGGTGTTTGGAGGGGGACTAGTCGACATGCCTTTGTTGCAATGATACATCCCATGGGAGTTTTGACTGATAACTCCTTTCTTAAATCAAATTAGACATATCTAATTTTCTTGGAAAACTGAGAGGATATAAATGAATGTGATGATCTAGAATCAAATAAAGTGTTGGATAAGTTTGAGAAAACAATTAAAGTACCTACCACCACATCACTAGGAACTTCAACCTCCGCGGTTTTAATTTCATAGGCTCTCCCTTTCTCTCTTGTATTTTTCTGAGGCATGTTTCCTTTGCGCTTAGGACACTCATTTTCATAGTGTCCCATCTCTCTACAATTGTAGCATTGAACATCATTGTATTGTTTCTTTCCCTTGCATTCATCATATCAATGACCCTTTTCTCCGTAGTTATAGCAGACTCCCTTTCCTTTCAAGAATTTCTCAGGATGGTTCTTTCCACAGTTCTCGCATAATGGGAAGATATTCGTTCCCTTCCTCTTATTTGGTGCTTCTCATTTTCCTTTGTTATCAGAATTCCTCTTCTTATCTTAGTTTCCTTTGAAAAATTTTGATCTAGAAAATTCCTTCTCTATTTTGATGAAACTTGATACAATTTCATCATATGATGAAAATGATTAAGAATCCAGTGCCCTTTGAAGACTTGTCTTAAGAACTTCAAATAAATGATCAATCTTTTCTGCTGAGTCACGAACGTAATCCACGGCATACCTAGCTAGCCTTGTGAAGGTAGCCTCTACAACGCTGTCTTATTACCTTTGTTTAAAGACAAGGAATTTCATCTTCATTTCAGTTCATTGCTCGCGAGGGAAATATTTTTCAAAGAATATTTCATTAAAAGTCCTCCATTCCATATCCTCTATCTCTTCTTCCTCCGTGGTATTTTGAATCAAGGACCACCATTGATCAGCGTCGCCCTTGAGACAATATACTTCCAGTACTACCTTTTCATTTTCATTGCATCTTAATGCCATGAATATATTTTCAAGGGACTTGATCCATTGCTCAGCAACCACTGGAATAGTAGTCCCACTGAAAGATTGGGGCTTCTGCCGCATGAAACGATCCAACACAGGTGTTGAATGGTTATTTGTTACAACTTGAGTAAGTTGTCCCAATATGGTCATGATCTAATCTGCTCCAACGTTGACTGTGTTGAATTGATTAGTAGGGAGATCCCTACCTTTCCCACGAGTATTGATTCCCCTTCTTCCATTAGACACCATTTCTAAATAATGGGATACACTAGATTAGTTTATGAATCTCAAATAGAAAATCACTCAACATAGATTGAAATTCTATGTATAGATAATCTTATAAACACGGTTCCTCTAAGGAAAAATTTACATTAACTCCTTCATAATGTCTTGTAAAGAAAACATGAATTATCCTAAGAATATCCCTTGGGAGTTTCGTAACCAAGAGTGCAGCAAGGCCCATTTTCGTACACCAATTCTTGTTCGAGTCTAGCTCAAAGCGGTGTTTTTGGGTTTTACCCCTAGATACATTTGTGCCAGAGCCGCCTCTACCTGCTCATATCCAGACAATGACATATTGCTTAAAATATCCACATAATCTATTCCTTACCAAAATACCAGGACGTTCTTGTATGTTAATCCTCGGATACTACCTTAGGGATATGTTCCCTACTATACATTTCCTACTCTAGTTTTCAAGTTTTCTACTAAACTTCCTCTGATACCAACTGTAACACCCCGACCCCTCTAGACTGGAGATGGTGCGTTACTTGTGATATTGGCATGGTTAGAAGGAATGAAAATCCCAAAGGAATTATTAGTTTAGTATTCTTGAATAAACTAGATACATATATGTTACTCAAATTACATTGGAAAAGTTTACAAAGTACAATACAAAACAAAAACTAAAACAGCATCCCCAGGAACTCAATAAAAGATCTTCTCTTCATTTCCTGTTGAAGGTAGAAAATGAAAGGGGTGAGATCAAATGCTCAGTAAGGGTTACAAAAATAACGGAATCATGGCTACAATAATAAGTGAATCACAATCAATATGACATAATCAATATGGCACAGTGAATAAATGAATAACTAATTTTATTAATAAACTGAGAATGAAACTACATCCATAGATTTTGTTATAGTGAAAACCTCATGGATAATAATAATAACTGATAATGAATAAAGAGAATGATTATTAATTTGACTTCATGTGTCTAGAACATGAAACCAAAATACCATAAAAACGGTTTAGTTCTGTGGGTAGAAACCCATCTGATTTTTGGAAATAAACTCAAAGGGTTTGTCGCCAACTGTTTTGTCTCATGAGAGCTACCGATGAATCGAGGGTCTATAGCGGGCCCCACCCACTAGTGCATGTCCAAATCATTATTTATACATTGATTAAATACAAGATCAATATTCTCTTTCAATATCCGTATAGAGTAGAGTATACGGATTCATCAATATTTCCATAATTTAAATAACTTTCCAAATAAACACCGTATGTAAAATGGTATACGGTTTAGACAACAAGAATATCCATGAAATGAGATTATGGATATTTAATATAAATATTATTTCAAATGAAAATTTATCTCAAATGGTCATTAGGTACACCACATAAGGATTATTAGGTGCATAATACAAAGATAGTCACAACGAAAATGGCAGTTGAGGCAAAGTCCCTTACACAATGTAATCGGTCGAACCGTATGACAAGAACTTAATAACCATCAAGTGAATCATTTAATAACATGTATATAAGTAGAATAATGTTATTATATATCAAATGTAAGTAAAAATATACCAAATATAAGGAATAATTGGCAAATAATGAAAATCTCACATAAATGAAAGTGAGATGAGAAACCCCTTACCTTATGCTCGAGTGTGTTCTTCATTTGTTTTAATGACATGAATAATAAAATTTAGCTTCATTAATTAATATTTACAGAACCTTATATACATGTAATTGATTTATTATAACCTTATTAGGTTCATTAATGTCCCTTTCTATGGGTTCAATTTGTTCAATTTTCATGTTTTGGAAGCATTTTGTTCCTTGGTTTTCATGGTTCATTTACTTGTTTCCATGAATGGAAGTTCATTTGAAACATGGTTAAACATCCAGAATTGGTAATACATATTATTAATGAAATTATGGATATATAAATGATCTTATAATTATTTTGGTTTATATACCATGATGATGATTTGTTAGTTAAAACATTAATGATGTTTGTTTAGATTGTTTTAATGGTTCTTTGATAATAACAACTTCATTTTGTCTTATAAATTAGAACCATGAGTACAAAAGACTTCCAGAACCATGGGTGAATCATAAAACATATATTATAACCTGGTTCAACCATATAAATGGTTTCATAACCAGACTTGAAAAGAATTAATTGAAATTGAGATTACATCATCTATGATGTCGGTAATTCGATACATCACGGACAATGTTTTTAATTCCTTGAACAAGTGGGGGAAAAGAAGAAGATTGATGATGAATTTCTCATGGACATGAGAAAATACAGAATATAAAAGATTATGAATATTTTATTACTCTTGGGTAAGAATAGATTAATAAATAATAAATAAATAACTCGAAATAAAAGAATAATTTTGAAATCGCTTACAAAAATTCTGCAGCCTAACGGCTACGCTACATGGTTTTAGAAAATATTAAAAATAGAGGGTACAAGGGTTAACTATCCAGAAATAAATCATAATATAGATTAGATCAAGAATAAGAAGAAAAATAAGAACATGGTATGGAAACTTGAAAGATATACCACATAAAAGAGAACTTGAAAGGAAAAATAAAGAAATTGAGAATTTTCTTACCTTGTAGAATAACCCTTAGAACTTGAAGGTTGGGACCTTGGAGGCTTGAGGAAACCTTAGGAGGACTAATATGGAGGTAAGGAGGCCAGAAATTAGTTTAGGGAGAATTTTGAATGAATTCAATGAAGGGAAGAGTTGGTATTTATAGGAAAAGTGAGGAATAATTTTAATAATTTCCAAGGGACACCTCATGGGTGGTATTTGCAAAACCATGGTCTTGCCCATGGTATTTGGACAGGTTAAAGCCACTTGGGACACCTCATATATTATTTAACTATACACAAGTTTACCATATTTATGACATCATTATTACATCATTAATGATGTCATTAACACACCGAAACTAAAAACTATATTTTTTATTATTCACTGAAAAATCAATTGTTTCAGAAAAATTCTCAAAATTCACCCTAATCATTTTTTGAAGTGTAGAATTCAAAAGTGAAATCCATTTTTCAAAAATAATATTCTAAATATTATTAATTTAATTTTTAAATAATGCCATAGTTAATTCGAAAAACAATCTTAAAGTGCAATTAGTTTTATTTCTCATTGAAAAACTAATTAAGATACCATTATATTATTTCCTTAAGAAAATAAAATAATATTATTATTTACTATTCATAAGGTTCATATTACTATTCATATGGGTATGTTAATATTCACCAAAAATCAAGTTTTTTCTATCAGACTCCAAATGACTTACTGAACACAACTCTAGATGACCATTTTTCAAAATTCAAAACATAGAAGAGGCAAAGTTGTGTTTAATGGATAGATTATAAAATTGAATTCTATATTTATTTTCAAAACCTTGGGGTGTTACAATCAAACACTTCTATGATGATTTCCCAAAGCATCTCGTGGAGGAAATCCAACTGATAGATGCCACATATGAAACCACTTAGTAGGTTGTACCTTGTCACACCCCGACCACGGACACCCATGTTTTTATTCTTTTCTCGGTCCTGCAACTCTGGGTAGAGTCAGGTTTGGGTCTGGGTTTGAATTTTTTTTGAAGCTTTGATGTTTTCGGTGGGTCTCGTACCAGTGCGCAGTCACCGCACTGCTAGCGGTCACCGCGTATTCGGTCCGGGTGGGTGCGCAGTCACCACGCATTCGGTCCGATCATGCGTTCGGACCTAGTGAGTGCGTGGTTGCCCACCTATTTAGATAAATGATAAAATTAAATGAATAAATTAAATTGAAAATAATTTTATAAAATGTTCAATAATAATAATAATAATAATTTATAATATTGTTGTTATTATTGTTATTATTATTATTAGTATTGCTGGATTATTATTATTATTATTATTATTATTATTATCCTTTATATATTATTATTTAGTTACTTTACTTTTTTTATTTATTTTATCTTATCTTTTTTTTTCTTCTTATTCTTTCTCTTTCCCTTCCTTTCTTCTTGTTTCCACACGGTTGTTCCCCCTTGATTGCTTCCTCCTGCGCGACCTGCTTGCAACCAGCCCTCCCTGTTTTCCCTCTCCGCATGCGTCAGACGCTCCCCAGGTCACCACCATCGTATCACGCCCTGTCCAGCTTCACTCCTGCCCGGCCGTCACCCTTTGATCTTCCCTCCACCCTGCACCCAGCTCCCTGCTGTAGCGCTGTAGGGCCTCCCCCTGTCCTGCGACTGCACGGCACTTTCGGCCTCCTGCACCCTCACCGTTTCTCCCTGCTCAGCACACCCAAGAAGCACCCCCTCCTTGTTCGCTGATCCAGTTCCCTCTTCAACGGCCGACCAGTACGCACTCGAACTCCTCCCGCTGTCCGCACAGCCTACACCCTCTGCCCAACCGTCGCGACGTCGTCCTGCTCCAGCCAGCAGTAGTGCAGAAGCCCCCTATCCGTGCCTCCACCGACCTGGCGACCCCCCCCCCCCTGCGTAGCACCTAGGCCACCTCCTTACTCTGGCCAGCAGCTTTCTCCAGCAACTAGCGGGTGTGACTCCTCTATCCGGCACCCTCTAGCTGACTCCGCACCCGCTGACCGCGCAATTTCGATCAAGCCAGCACCGCTTCTTGCCTTGCGGCGGCACCGCACCACCCGTGCGCACCTGCCTCCAACCTGGCAGGACCTCTTTCCAAACCATCACGTGTCCTCCGACTGACCGCAAACCCTTCTCGAGCGCGCGACGAGCGTCCGCCACCGGAGGTGAGTGGTTTGAGTTCGCGCCGTTTCACCTGCACTGAAATACAGGTGAGGTTTTCTTTGTCTCTTGTTTGATTATTTTAAATTAACGTTTATGTTTTCTTTAGTTTTTGTGCATTTGTCGTAGGCATTGGCGTGCACGTGCTTGTGCGCCTGTGCGAGGCGTGTTTCATCATCGTACCCGACCTGCAAGTCGAGGTAGGTCCCCCACTGCACTCACCTTTAAATTTAGAATTTTTTAATTGCTTGATGTTTTATTAATTTTAATAAATATGAAATAATATAAGGTAATTAAATTTTAAATGATTATTTGGAGTAAAAAGAGCTGTTTATTTTATACACGACACCTGGAATATTTTCTTGACGAACAAACACCCAGTAGTGAAAGAATGCCCATTTGGATTTTAAACATAATTCACAGAATTTAAAATGTAGTTTTGGTTTAAAAGATAAATCATTTCTTCTGAAAAAGTGTTTTGGGTTTTCTTGAGAAATGTTTCTTTTTGATGAAAAATGATGTTTTATTAAATAGTGGTTTGACATGTGAATAAATGTGTTGGTTTCATTTTGAGAAATACTTAGAGGCCCGGTTGGCACTTTTAAAATGGTTTTGAAATGATTTTGATGAATGTACCTCAAGATGGGTACAGCTAAAGGACCGGTTGGCATTTTGTGATAATTATTGTGAAAGGATGATGTGTGAAATCTATCCAAGACCCATTTGTCATTTTGAACTAATTTTTGGTAAAACCCTTCTTGGGTTGGGTTCCTTTCCTAGTTTTGATCCATGTGATTGGGAGGGTCCTCGGTATGGGACCTCCCTTGTGAAATGTATGTCGATGGCAAGGGACTACCCTTGAGGTGGACGGGGTGGTTCTAGATTGTGTGATGTGTTTGGATTATATATATATATATATACATGACTTGTGTTTGAATTGTATAGCACACCCTCCTTAGAACTATACATGGGAACTTGGCATAGTGAGTGAATCTTCTAAGAACGATTGCTGCACTAGTTTAGATTATGCACTGGCTAGTGGCCTCATAGTAGGGGAATACTGATTTATTGATGATATGGGGATTGGGCCCCTCGGTTAGGCCATGCAAGGCTATGCCGAGCAATAGGGCGTTATGACGTCATCGAGTTAGAGCATGCTTTCAGGATGAGTCACATGTATAGTATGTTCTGGATTGTTCACGATCTTCTAGGTTCGACCCATGTTTCCTTTAGTGTTTTTTTGTGTGTGGTGTATGGTTGAGAGGTCTAGTTTGGTTGCTAGCCCCTGTGCGCCAATTTCCATTGCCCTTAGTGTGTGTTGTGTGTGGTTTTCCTTTTGACCAACACTAAAATTCGGATTTCTAATTATTCGCAAAAAAAATGTTTTAAATTGCAATGAACATGTTCCTTTCAATATTAAACTTGTTTTAAAACTAAAAAGGGCAATGGACTGATACTTGTTTTAGAAATGAAAGTGTGTGTGGAAACCCATATTTTATATAATTTAGTTCAAACCTGGAATTAGTAAATTTCTTTATTTAAAGGTAGTGCTTTGGGAATAGTTTGTTGGGCACACCTAATGAGTTTAAATACTCACACCTATAGTGTTTTCCTGTTTTTAGTTTTTTTGCAGGTTTGGCTCGAGCTTGCTCGCCATGGGTGAGAGTTGGTTGTGGTCTGGTGAGAGACTCTCGGAGTCGTGAGGAGTTTTTGGTCGATAACAGGTTAGTGTGTTTTTGTTGGCCCCTCCTTTTTAGTGTCATTTTTTTTACTTTGCGTTGTTCTACTTTTCCGCTGATATATTTTTTTTATTGGGAAAAATCATTCCCACTTGTCCTCTATTGATCCCCTGGCATTTGTCACCAGCCCGGGAGGATCTGGAACGCCTCTCGGTTCATGTCGCAGACCGGCTCGGGTGATCGATTCAGGGTCGACCTGGGTTGGTTCGTGACATACCTTCTCCCTAACTTTAATTACTTTTCTATTGATTTAAAATACTTTCATTGTGGACAATGTAACTTTTAAGTGTGGGGGAGGGTGACATGTCATAGTTAGGATTAAAAAAATGTGTTTCATTTTTTATTTATTTTTCCTTATTTTGTGTTTTTAGATAAAAATTGATCTTAAAAAGAATATCAAAAATCATTTTTTAGGATTGAGTTGATTTTGTGGAAAATTCCATTGTTTTTGGAAAAATGCTTTTCAAATGAATGTTAATATGGAATCTTTTTCTATAATTTTCATTTTCAAATCATTATTAGGTGTTTAATGAATTTTTGAATCCCATGCATCATTATCACTAACCAATATTTTAATCCCTTACCTGAGAGACATTCTAATCCCTTTATTGCATAATCTTATTTTTAATCACTTTCTTGAGAGTCTCAGGTCATGTAGAGAAACTAGAACTTGCCTTGATTCTATTTGAAGCCATAAGATTCAAGTATACTAGGCAATCGTTCATTGAAAAGCCCTTTGTACAATTATCCTCTATTTTTGGACACCTTTACATTTTATCCTTATTAAGCCTTAGAGACCATGAAATGCCTGTTAGGTATCTACATTACAATATAATTTATCCCTACATACCCATCTCTTGTGTATATTCTTTTTTATTTTTAGAAATTGTGGGTGAGAGGGTGTTTCTGTGGGAATTATAGGGATAGAATCATTTTTATGGTTTGATATAAAGGGTGCCTACATTTTCCTTAGGCAATGGGTTTACAAGACATATTACATCATTGTTTTACACATTTTTCTCTCTTTATATCCAAAAAAATATACAAAAAAAAATTAGTTCTTTACATTGAAAAAAAAACATAACAAAAGAAAAAAATGGAGAAAAGAGGATGTTTACTCATTATTATTCACTTCTTGGTTGTGACCCACAAAAATAGACAATGGGGAGTGTGAGTTGGAGGTGATACACTTTGCGAGGGGTTGAGTGTGTACATTCATTGTGAAAACTTGCTGAATTTTTACATTTTTGTACATAAGATATTAAACACTCCTCTTCTGCCTAATATTTTTTAACATTAAATCCTACCAACCCTTGAACCTCAGAACAACCTGTTGGAAGTCCTCTTGAGTAGCACACTATTTTATGTCAGAAGAGAAATGAGAATCTTGGAAATCATATGGTAAGATCACATGAACTCTGGGAAAAGAGCATAAATCCACTTTCATATGTTCCTTGAGTGAAGAGGGAAAATTTTTAGGTGAGGTAGGTTGCGACATGTTTCATGGGTGAACAAATGAAGTTCAACAAATTTGAATGTGAGAAAAGACAAATGATAGGAAAATTGATTCCATAAAAGATACATGATGAATTTCATTTAAAAAGAATCTTATATGTTTTTACACCTTTGATTTAGGAATGGGATATGACTAGGATATTATACTTTGCTCGGAAGTGCAAATTTTTAGGTGCGGGGGTGTGATCGTACCACGATTCACAGTTTTATTTCACTCTTATACCAATGTATTAAACTGGTTTGGTATTGAAAATTAAAATTATAATAACAAATTTCAATCCATGTTTGATTCAATTATTTTGTGTTTAACATTTTTAAAAAAGGTCAATGTTACTTGTTTAGATAATTATATTGTAGGTGGAGGTGATTTGAAGGACCTATGATGAGGTTTAAGAAAAATGGGCCAATCTGCACATGATCCAAGCACACCAGTGGACTAAAACTCATTTTGATACTAAATTGTGAATTTAAAGGGATGAAACTTTATGGGATGGTCATAAATTTAATTATATCCATTTCATCTTAAGGAACTAAATCCCAATTCGTTCATTAAGAGGCCCATACAAACTGATTTGTTCAATAAAGTGGATATGCACAGGGTCAAAACTTTGCCTCTGTATTTTGGAAATATATCTTATTATATTCCATATCTAGCCACCAAAATTTACATGGAGGTATAAAATGTGTCTTCCAAAAACTCTTTAGATTTTTCCAATGTGATTTAAGACTTTATGACCAGCCAAAACCATGGACCAAGTGGATTAGTGAAATCAGGGTGCCCAAAACCACTTCCCACTTTGCCTATAAATTGGCACCTTGCGCGACCCATTTGGGAGTTCGAACCAGAGGAAAGGTGCTACCATTTTGGAGTCCCAAAAGAGTCCTCCCCCCAATATTTGAATTTCTTGAGGTTATGGTAAGTGCTACTTCAACTTCTTCTTCCTCCCCTCTCAGGGATTTCTAAACCCCTTGTGATCACTCGGGGAGGAACATGTTGTAAATACCGAGCTTAATGTTGTAATATTTGAATGGTCTTTTTAATTCAAGGTTTTTATGTTGTTTTTCTTCATCCTATCTTTTTATTTAATTGAGTTATATACTGGTATGTTTTACTCAAACTCAAATGATCATGTTTGGGGGTACCCTTTCATGTGATGTTTTACACACTGTTCATACCTTTTTCTTCCATCATTCAATTGTGGTGTTTGTGTGGTTCATATTGGTCAATTAAACTCACATAAGAATTTTCAAGGAAATTTACATTTATGTTATGGTATCATAAATAAATAACATACAAACCTGGACAAAACATCGAGTTCTTCGTGTGTTCCCTTGGTGAGTTTCGGTTATGAAGTTGAACACAAATCACTCAATCATCGGCGGTGTCTGGTGAATCCTTGTGTGTTTTCGACTCAACCCTAGGAGGTATCATAGTATAAACTCAGTAACATTCTGGTTCTAGGTGTTAAAAACTAGGGATTAAAATATCATAACTCTGTCTCATGAATTGATGAAGGATGATTATCATGAGAGTACCCCGGGTTGATCACGTTTAATTAATCTTGTTTACTTATACTTTATTTTATCGCTTTCATTTTATATTTTCATCTTTAATCATCAAACCCAAGTATTATAAAACACCATTTACCTTTTTTAATTTCATAATAAGAACAAAATTTTGTAATTAAATATATGAGGCTCCGTCGAGAGACGACCTAGGGTTACTGCTATTCTACAGAAATTCTAGTTAAAACTAAACAACTAATTTGACGCGCTCGACAACGCGATCAAGCGAAAAGGCCTGTTTGCTTTCATAAAACCAAAAATGAACCAAAATAGATTTTTAATTTTAAAATTTTTTATTTTAGAAATATAAATATGTCATAAAACATATTATAGAGTTAACTACAAAATAGGTAAGAATTCGAGAAGTTCCTTGAATCAGGCTTGCATTTCAGAAGAATTTGTGAAAGATTCTTTTAAAACATGTAACTACACATAAAATAAATAAGGATTATGATTGATACACATATATAGAAAATTCAAATATAATTTATGAGGAGTAAATAGGAATAAATAAGAATTTAATTGATGTGAGTAGAGAATAATAGAAACCCGAATGAAAATGGAGTAGTAGTGAATACAGAATATCTCACAAAAATGGAAGTGAGATGAAGAAACCCCTTACCTTAAGTGTGATGGTGTTATTTACTTGATCTTAGTGTACTGTATAACCAAATTAAATTAATTAATTAATATTTCAAGACCATCTCATTTATGTAATTAATTTATTATATCCATATTAAGTTCATTCATGTCCTTCTTGATGGGTTTAAGAGGTTCAATTTTATTGTTTGGGAACATTTTCTTCCTTGGTATTCCTGACCGGTTTACTTGTATATATGTAAGGATAAACATGTAATATGAGAATGGTTGTATAGAATATAAGTTGTATTTTATTTTTTAACATATAGAATATTACATTGTTATAAAAATCATTTGGTTATTGGGAGTTGAGATGAATCTTTATATAAAACATTAATGATAATTGTTTGGGTTAATTGGTTATTTTTTATCACAATGAACTCATTTTAATTTATAAATTAATATCATGTTTCAAAAATATTCTAGAACCTTAAATAAGTTATAATAAATATATTATATTTTTTTTCAACCATAAAAATGGTTTCATGATCAAAATTGAAGATGGTAATAAAAATTGAGAACCTATCATTCTTGAATGTGGTAAATTAACACATCTCAAACGGTGTTTTCATTTTTAGTATAAGTGGAAGGGAAAATAGGGATGATGATGAAATATTCCATTAGAATATAAAATTCCAGTTCATGTAATGTACTGGAATTATCATAACATTTTTATGAGGGGATATGAAAAAAATGAACTCAAAATAAAAGAAAAGTTTAGGAATCCCTCACAAAAAATTCGGCAGCCTAACGTCGTCGCTTAATATTTAATAATATATTTTGATGAGAGAAAGGGGGTATATCATCATTAATAAATAATATTTAAATTAAGGGTGATATTTAATGACATATACCATCATAAAACAATTTAAATTAAAAGATAATAACATGATAAAAGTGCTTGAAAAACATAGAGATTTTGAGACGAAAATTCTGCAGCATAACAGCTATGCAACATGGTTTTAGAAAATATTAAAAATAGTGGAGGAATGGCTCATACATTAATAAAAGACTCATAAAATATTATAGGGAAATAATAATATATAAACAAGAACATGGTATGAAAACTTTAAATACATACCACATAAAAGAGGACTTCAATGGGAAAAGAGAAGTTGAGAATTCTCTTACCTTGTAGAGTAACTCCTAAGACTTGAAGGTTGGGACATTGGGGGCTTTAGGACACCTTGGGAGGACTAATATGGAGGTAAAACTACCATATATTTTAGGATTATTAGTTTTTAATTAAATAAAACGAAGGAATGAGTGGGTCTTTATAGTAAATGAGGGGGAGTTTTTTATTAATTTAAAGGGACACATCATTAGTGGTTTTTACAAAAACATGGGCTTTCCCATGGTATTTTCCCATGGTATTATCTAGATGGGACACATGACATCATATTTTACTATACACAAGTCTACCCACATTTTATTTTAATTATTACATCATTATGATGTCATTAAACATACTGAAAACTCAAAACTGTATTTTTACTATTCACAAGAAATTCAAGTATCTTAGAAAAATCACATAAAATCACCATAACCATTTTTAGATATATATAATTCAAAAATGAAATTCATTTTTTGAAAATAATTTTCTAAATATTTTTAATTTAATTTTTAAATAAAACCATAATTTGTTCTAAAAAACAACTTTAAATCTATAACTCCTTTTTTAACACCTTGAGAAATTAATCAAGGTCCTATAAAATTATATTATAACCATAATAAAATAAAGTAACAATTTGTGATTAAATTTTATGAAAATACATTTCCATTTTAAATTATTAAATTAATCAGAAAATTTTAATTAAAATATTTATGTCATACAAAAATACCAATACTTATACTATGATCATTTTTTCACTTTTAAGATGTATAAATTGTATTTATACATTTATGGATGAAGTTTCTATTTTTTTGTATGTTTTAATGTTCATTATTGTTCATTACTATTTATATGGGTATGTCACTATTCATACGGATATGTTACTATTCACCAAAAATTAAGTTTGTCTTATTAGATTCTAAATATCTTACTGAACGCAATGGTGTGTGTCAATTTTTCAAAATTCAAAATACCAAGGTGGAAAAATTATGTTTACTAGCTAGGTTATAACAAAGTAGTGTTTTGTATAGAATTGGTGTTTCATGCATTTAATATTAAATATATTTTTAAATTCTTGGGGTGTTACATTGATAACATGTTAATTCAAATTAGATTAAATAAAAAATAATAAGAAATGAAAATACAACCACGATTGTGTATGGATCAACAATCAGATAAATAGTTATAAATTTAAATGTGACCCGCTCTGATACCACTTGTTGGTATCAGGAGTAGCAGAAGCATGCAGTAGTGGGAAATATATTAAAAATAAATAAATTTTAGTTTCTTGAAATCATGAGTGAGAATATTGAATGTAAAATTTATAATTAATATATTTAATATTGAAAGAAATGAATAGCTAAGATTAGGATTTTTATTCGATGTGAATGTTGATCATCTGAAGAAAAAAAACCTTTTGGATTGAATTTATTTCACTATTATGATTTAATGAAAAAATCCCTCTAGCAATGATTCACATTTACTCCTTTTATCTCTAAGAAATGTCAATCGATCTATGGGTGCTAGCACGGTGAATTGATTATCTTGTGTTGTTTGTGTTGATCTCTTGTCCTTTAGTCTTGAAGGAATCTCTCTTATGTTTCTTGTTCCTAAGGGGTAGAGAGGAGGAGTCAAGATAGAATTCATTGTGTGAAACAATTCTCTATTTTTATAGCACCGATCGATTTTTGTACACACTACACAATAGACATAACTGTCAATTTATAAAGCTAGTATTTAGATTAAAATAATTATTTAATTTTATACCGACACTTAAATAATATAATAACCTTTAATAAACCTCATACCATATAATATTATTATTATTATTTTGTGATGTGTGTCAACTTTCGTAATAAAAAATAATATTTAACCATTTATTTATTTAATATTTTCCACCGGACACGGTCTTGGTCCATTCGAACTCCTCTAACATTATTGAACACCTGAATAAATATTTTATTTAAATATTTTATTCATCAATAAACATTTGTGATCAATAAAACATAAATAAAATTATTCCTTGGTATTGATAATAATATTTATTCTATTATTTAAATTCAAATAGAATTTAATCGAGATCAACAGAAACACTTAGTGTGTGACCCTCTGGGATTCTTTCTCATTGGCATTAGGCAGGCATGCCTAAAGCTCAAGATTACCATCTATCAATGGTTTATGGAACCCAAAATAAAGAACTTAATTTACTAAAGATAATGACCACGTACGAATGATCACTGTGTAATGTAATCTCTTTGTTATAATATCTCATCAAGTAGGTTTCACATCTGTTTCATCAACCTATGTGCTCGATGCGTATTTATTTGAATATCTGAAATAAACACATTGACACAAAATGACCATGGAATTTAATGTGATGGTTTTATTCCAATAAAAGGGCTGAGATATCAACTTTCATAAAGATGGAATGGGAAAATCCTTCCTCAAATTTTCCTTTCATAACATATCAATCATGATGCACACAGCATATCATACCTCATCGTGAACATATGTCGACATAGTTTTAATTATAAAATCTAAGTGTGTGAATCATGACATCCATTAATGATAATATTAAATTATAAGGACCTTTGCACATTCTCACATATAGGAATATCTGATAACACCAAAATATATGGAATTCCTACTGGTGGGTATGTTCTCATAGTATCTCATCTTAGATATTACCGAGTGTGAACTTCGTGAGAAGAAGCCTCGTCCACTTACAAGTAATCACACCTAAAAATATATGTACTATGTGTCCCATCATAGTATGTTATCCAACTATATATCATTATTTAAGAATATCATCATATCATTTCTATGTTCTCATCATAGTAGGAAACTTCTATGACCTTATCAATACGATGTATATTCTAGGAAATTATTACATTATATTCATGAAAAATAATGAAAAATATATAATAATAAGTTTTATTAATATTTAATACATAAAATATACATGTAATTAAAGTAAAAATAGTTAGTCCTAGGACACCAAGTCTAACACTTGTTGTTTTCTGAACAAGGTTCTTTTGAATTTTTACCAAAAATGTGAAATGAATCTTCATTTTATCATAGATGACTTGAATTGAATTTTTTGTCATCATGACCACTCAATTATTTTAATATTACATTACAAGGTTCCATTATTATTTTCAAATAAAATTTTTTCCCTCATATTATAAAGATTTTTAGTTTTTAAAAGTGATTTTCAAAGTGAAAAGTGTATTTTCCTCAAAAAAAATTTAAATGATATTTTTATGGTATTTCTATTCATCAATGACAACAACACATTATTTTAATTATGCTACACTAGGAATATTTTTTAATTATTTAATCCTTATTCTTTCTCTTGATGGTTTATAATAATCTTGATTGGTGGAAATATTAATATTTTGCATGCTAGTTTTTCAATATGAATCTTTATATTTATTATGTATTGAATTTTTAATATCCCCTTTCATGTGATGAATACATAGGACTTATTAAGTGATGGGTGGGGACTTTTATATCCCCTCTATGAATTGGTAGGTCTCATGAGATAAACTAGTTTGGGTATTTGATTGAGGGCTTACCCATTTTTGTATAATGTCTTCGCATGAGGCCTTAAAAGTAAGTTTATGATGTCTAGAACTATGAATTCCATCATTATAATATTATTTATTGATGTTCGTGTGATTATATGAATAGTTATTATATCCATGGATAATTTTTAAGCTCATGTGATTAGGTATATGGAATTATTTTATCATCGTTTATTCCTTCCACGTTATTCTTCATGCTCAAGTTATTAATTAAATGACATGTTATTTTAGTTATTTACCTTTCCATATTGATTATGACTTATGTATTCATGATAGATTTCACTGTACATATACCCTTACTAAGCATCTAATATCACCCCTTTATTTTGTTTTTTACTAGGATTCTAGGAAGTGTATTGTGATTAATATGAAAAGATATTCTGAAGGTAATAATGATGTTCTCAATGAAAATACTATGTTGTATCATATGTTTTCAAATGTAATGTGATATTCAAGTATGTATCTAGTTTACCAAGACTAATAAACTATTTGGTCCTTTGGGATAGGATTACTTGTATATGGTTCCAATGTAATAAAGTATCCACTAGTTCTAAGTTACTGGGGTTGGGGTCTTTACAACACAGACCTTCATATAGAATAGATTTTTACTTTTTTATAGTTATTGTCCACTAATTATTTCTTGAATGTTAGTTTCCAACAAATTTTAATAGAACTTATAGGTTTTAATTAATAGTTTTAATAGGTGTAAATAAATTTCAATTTATATTTATTTGAATAATGGTTGATATAAATTTAAATCTGATATAAAATTTCATACATATTTCAAGCAATGTTGAAAAAAATTGCAATTGAGTAATAAGATATTTACTATTGTTACCATTTACTAAAAGAGGTGTATATATTATATTGATGTATTATAGGTATGAAATTTAGGAAAAATGGCATACACCTTATTTTTTCTATCAAAACTGTATGTATTTTTTTCATAAAAATTTATTATACACCTAGATTTCATTAAACGTGACTAAATTAAGTTTCTATATTGTATATCTTTATCCTGTAAAATAATTTTTAGAAAGTTTCTTATAAAACATTAAAGTTCATATCTTATACCTATTTTCTTATTTTCATCTCATTACATGTGATCTATGAATTATATGTATGAATACTCTGTATTAATTTAAAATTAAAAAACTTTTGATTTTAAGCACTAATAATTTCTATTCGTATAAATTAATACACTTTAACTTTAAGGAATATTTAGGTTAGTTAACATTCAATGTATTAAATTTTAAGTGAATTAGATGAACTTTTAGGTTGGTTAAAATTCAAGGTTTGAGCTCATCTATTTAGATACAATGCACTTTTAGTTAATGAATATTATGAAAAAGTATATCCAAATGTATGGATTTGTAAACAATATATCTTTTTTTATACCTTTGAAAATAACTTACAGTTAATAAATATTGGAATCATGGTTCATGTTTAATGAAATATTATATATAATTCCATACAATATTCAAGTAATATTGAAAAAACGCCTTCATCAATTTTCCAATGAAGATATTAACTTATTTAGTACTCTTTTAGTATAGAATGATTGTTTTGCCTAAATTTCATACCTGTAATACATAGTTATAAAATAAATACATCTATTATTAGATACTAACAATATTAATAGGTGTAGTATAATGATTAATTGATTAGAAAACATATATAGATATCATACTTAGTAATATATATATTTTAGCTTAAATTTTTGTATTTATAAATGTTGACTAAATGATATAACATCTGTTGGAGTTGGTTCCCTAGAACCAACTTGTTTAGTACTTGATTACATGTTTTTATTATTAAATAATTTTTCTTATCACATCATGATTATTTTTTTGTATAATATTTTCATGTGATAATGTCTTTAGAATATGTTTCGTGATGAAAGTGCATACACTAATGGAAAACTAACCTTTACCAACGGTTTGGAACCATTGGTATAGGCCTCCAAACCGTTGGTATAGCCTATACCAACGGTTTGGAAAACCGTAGCCAAGTAAGCCGTTGGGATAGGTCTATACCAACGGTATTTTAAAAACCATTGGTATAGACCTATACCAACGGTTTTGGAAACTGTTGGTATAGGTAATATGAAATCTATACCAACGGTAATGGAACCGTTGGTATATAAATTCCAAAAATAAAACATCCTCTGGGATTTGATCCCAGGACCCCTCGTTTATAATCGAACGACTTAACCACTAAGATAACATCACTTTTGTAAACATAATTTCATAAAAATATATATGTATTATCATAATTATTTAAAATTTTGATTTATATAATGTTCTCGGTTAGTAGGGCTGGAAAAAAATTAAATAACCTATCCCAACGGTTTTCAAAACCGTTGGGATAGGTTAGGGGTGGGTTGAGTTATTTAGACCGAAGGTTGGTTTTTTGGCTGTTTTTTCCCAACGGTTCACCAAAACCGTTGGGAAAGGTCACTCTTTCCCAACGGTTCACCAAAACCGTTGGGAAAGAGTCTCAAAACACACCCTTTCCCAACGGTTTTGGTGAACCGTTGGGAAAGGTCACTCTTTCCCAACGGTTTTGGTGAACCGTTGGGAAAGAGGCTCAAAACACACCCTTTCCCAACGGTTTGGTGAACCGTTGGGAAAGAGTGACCCTTTCCCAACGGTTCACCAAAACCGTTGGGAAAGGTGGGGAAATATAAGGCTTTCCCAACGGTTTTGGTGAACCGTTGGGAAATGGTAGCAATACCAATGGTTTTTAAAAACCGTTGGTATAGAGGTGTTGGGAAAGATCATCTTTCCAGTAGTGATAGCAGTTCCCTACTATGATGAGAACCTAGAGGTGCCACTACATTATTCTTGAACCTTGTTCTATAGACAGATGATATTTTTTGAAGGAACATAGAGAATATAGGCTATCAGGGTTAGGAGGATCATAATACATTGAGACACCTTCTCATGGTGTTAGACCTTAGTAATATCCAAGATATGAGGTTATGAGAACAAACTTGTTAATAGTAAATCCATATTTCCATATGTCATTGGATGTTCCTATCAATGGATGAGTGAATTGATCCTTAGAATTTAATATTGTTAATAATGGATACCATTACTCATGTAATTTTATGTATTGATGAAAACTATGATAACATATGTTTGTGGTGAATTTGGATGAATTGGGTGTATCATGAGAGATATTTCATTAATGCATAATGCGAGAAAGGATTTATCCCTTTTATCTTTTGACAAAAGTTGATATCTTATTCCCTTTGATGGAATGGAACTACCTATATAAATCCATGGACATGGTCTTTTTTGGGTGATTTCAATCCTAGAAAATCAAAAAAAAAGATACATCAAGCATATAGCTTGATGGCACCAGCATACAACCTACTTAATTAAATATACTGTGATAAAGAGATTATATTGCATGGAAAACGTTTATAGGAGGTTGGACATCATTGCAACCTTAAATTCGTTCACTGTGGATGCCTTGGCATGTTACTAAATTCTAACATTGTACTTTAGTCAGTTATGCCTAATGCCACTAAGAAATAGGCCTAATGGGTCACACGCTAAGTGTATCCACAATCTCAGTTAAATTCAAGTAATGAATTTAACAAGGTGTAATATAATTATTACTGGTGATGGTCAAGGTCTTCATCACTTTAGACTCCCCTAACTGTTTATTTTCAATAAAAATTAATTTGTGAGTGAATTTAACAAGTTATAATAAATAATATTTATTCAGGTTTGGTTGATCACCATAATTTAATCACGAGTTATTAAAAAATAAGTGAGTTAAATAATAATAATAAATATTTATTTTAAAGTTTAGTGAATATAATATTTATTATATTTACCACAGAATAATATAGTGGAATTTATTTTTTAAAGAGTCATTATTTGAGGATTGATAAATATCGATGAGGGAAAGAAAACCGAGCTAAATGGTCTGATCAGAAATAAATGATATTTATTTATATTCATAATGTGTTTCACATGTCAAGAGATTAATAATATTATTATTATTATTAATGGAAATTGAGTCAATTAAGAATATTAAATATGGTTAGGGACTTGTGTGTGATTATTCAACCCTAAACCTATCATAATAAATATCTAATTATATCTCTTTCCTAAAACACAACTGGTGTGCACAATGGATGTAGTGAGTCTCTCTCAAGACATATAGAGAGATCAAGATATATTGATTTCTCTCATTCCCTCCCCTCTTAGGATAATAAGAGATCATAAAGATTTATTCCTCTCTTAATAAAATTTTGTTGCGATCAACCGAAAACAATGGAAGCGATCAGAATCTTTCATGCTAGAACTTGGCGATTCTACAGCATAGTTTGGAGATTGTGGTGCAGATGTGGATCTCCTCTGGAGGGATTCTGCACTTGGATCATGCAACATAATGATTATGTGAAAAGATATATTCCGTTATATCATCAATTAAAGCATAATTTCAAGCTGAGATAATTCTATATCTACTTATAAATTAATTATAAATTACAGTGACATCCTTCACTTCTTATTTTGGTGTATTTAATCTAGTCAATTGGTCTACTATTTTAATTGGACATGATTTTTTGATCATGTGAAGTAATGATTACACATGATTGAAAACTAAAAGACGAGTTGGATATACCTTCAAAGGACACTTCCACTATACTCGGAACCTACAAGTAGTATCAGAGTGGTCACATGTTTAATTTATAATTATTTATTATTCATTGATTGATTGCATGTGTTTGTATTTTTTACTTAAAATTATTCTCTTTAATATCTAAAATTGCCTTATCTTCTATTTATTCATTCTCAATAACATAACTAGTAACTGGTTAATGATAAAAACCCAAGAATTATTTGAATCACACCATCATAAGGTACCAAAGGTTTTTCCTAGAAAAAACTAGAGTATGCACCATGTAATTCCTATATACACATAGTGTGCTATGTTTTATATCCCATGTCACATTCTATCAGTTCAGATCTAAGATCTAAAAAATATGGATCGGCATGTATATTTGAAAAGGTTGACATAAGGCACATATAACTACATGTCGTGTAACCAATGTACATGATATGTAGTCCCCGTTATCTTGTGTCCAAGTATAGGGGGTGTCCCAAGCATTCCATGTATTGGATTCATGACACTAGGACTAACATGCTAGTAAAAACAAGTTCACACACTGTATAATTTGAACTACACACCGTGTACCTCAAGGTTGTTTGCAAAGGGGAACACATCTTGACCCAGGACATGTGTTTTAGACATGGGAAAAAGACAAGTACACACCATGTATTTTTATATGCATCATGTGGTATGTTTTAGACATTATGTGTAGTTTTTCATGGAGAAAAATTAAATATATAGTCAAACCTATTAACATGTGTTACATGTGTCATTTATTTGAAAAAGTAAATGCCATGTGGTGGGATTGATAGTTATATATTAAAACTATTCTGTGTTAAAATTTTGGATAAGTACATAAATATTCCTCCATGTACACTTATATACTGCATTAATTTTAAATGAATTTAATTTTTTTTGAAATTAAAGATGATGGTGGGTTAAGGATGGTTGGATGGAATTGATATAAATTTAATTAATTATATTAATTTGTAGTGAATTATCTTAATTAATGAATAAATCAATGTAATAGATAACAATATTAGAAATGTATGCTCGTTTCTTGATGTATGGATGATCATGAGATTAGACTAGCCATTGTGTGTGATCGATTTATTTTAATTTATTATTATTAAATTAAAATTGATGTCCTATGGGTTATCCCCTCCTCCTTATTATGTAAGGTACTATGTGATCATAGTTTATTTTATGTAAACCCCCTTTATTCAGTCCATTAGATCCCCTCACCTATGTGTGAGTAAAATCTTATGTAAGGATGGATATCCCAAGTGAGTGGAGATGGTCCGGGTCAAGGATTTGAGGTGAAACCAATCATTGAGATACATAGGAGCTAAGGTGTAATGTTTAAACATGAACCAAACTATGGTTTAAGGTGTTTTCCCCTAGGATTGAGGGTTAGTTTACTATCTTCTAGATAAACTAACCATTTGAGAATCTCATGATCATGCCACTTATGTTTTATTTCTATTGGTTTCATGGTTAATTATTTATGATTTTGAATGTTGTGTGGACAACTAATAAATGAATTAACAAGGGTGAAATATGAAATAAAATATAATTTTATTAGGCATAAATGTTTTATTATATATGGTTAATCACTTGAGTAAAATCCCCTTAATATTAACAAGGAATATGAAATGATAAAATTAGGCTTTATGTATAAGGATAAAAATAGCTCAAACTAAAATATTAATTTGGTTTATCCTTCAACTACTTAAGTTATAATTGACATCATAGTTCAAATTTCTTGACTAACCAAAGTTAGGGTGATTTCAATTATCATGGAAATTTTAGCTTAAAGTTTTGGGTTGACTTAACATTTAAATTGATGGTTGACTTCCCATGAAGTACTTTGTGTAAATAAGAGGCAAAGTTTGAGGAAATCTTAAAATATGATTTCAAGATTGGGGATCCCACTCAACATATCAAGGACCTATGAGTTAATGTATTTGGAAATCTATTCCTACCTAAAACCATTCAAATAGCTTATCAGGCCTATGTCTGGGTTATGAGAAGGGAATATGGATATTTTACACTAGAATATCTAAGTGATAAGATATTATGAAATAGATGTTGAGGGATATTAGGTTTCAAAAAATAGTGGGAGATTAATAAGAATTTAATTAAATTTAAATTTATTAATCTATTTTATAATCAAAACAATTACTAATTATCTACTCTTAATTTATAAAAATGGAAAATAAAATGACTTAGAAAATATCATTATGATCCATACTTAAGAAGAATAACCATCTTGCCAGTGAAAATTTCCTGGAATGGTATAGGTTCTTGTGTGTTATACTATGCCATGAATGAAAATTAGACACGCTGGAAACCCCACTTCTTGAGTTCATTTCCAAAGAGGCTAATGAAGAAGAAGAGTCTCTCTATTTGAATCATGTGGGAGATGCTATGGATTTCCAATGTTTCATTCTATCATCATCAATATTATCATTTTTATTCAAGGGTAAAAAATAGAAGTACAAAGACAACATGGAAAATTTCCTAGGGGGATAAAGTAATGGATACCAAGGGCATACCCTTGGATCAAATTCACTCCCTAGTTATTAAATAGAGAAATGTTGGATAAACAAGTTACATTGGATCCTTGTTCAACTAAAGAGGAAAGATAATCTGCTACTTTGTTACCCTTGTTCCAAGTATGAGTTACCTTTACATTGTTGTTGAGGAGGCCCTTGCAGCTCCTGAGATGTAAGAGATTGACCTAGAATAGAGCCTCTACCGTGTAAGGAATCATGAATGATCATTGAATCTGTTTCCACTTGGGAGAGGGAAATATTTTTCTAATCGCAAAGGTTGAGCCCTGTGAAGACTGCTTTTTCCTCTGCCAGCATGGAGGAGGAAATGTCGTAGTGTGATGTAAAGGCTATCCAAACACTTCCTCTATGGTCAAAAATGACCCCTCCACCACACATGTCCCCTGATATGAAATATCCATCATTATTGAGCATGATGCTGATTCTTGGAGGATACCACCGCACCTAATGTCCCTGCATGGGACTATTGGATGGTCGGGAAGCATGCAGCATATGAAGAGAAGGTGCCTCCTTCTAGTTACTGTTCAGTGACACCATGTCAAAAAAAATACTCTTTTTCCTCTCAATGATAGACCACCCAGTTGAATTACTCCCCTCATATCTTGCTTAGTTTTTGTCTTACCATAGGCACCAGCACCCAGCACTGAGAACCACGGTTCTTTCTATCTTTTCCAGGTCCTTTTCTTCTACTCCCTTAAACCATCGGTCTAAGAAGGGAGTCTCATACTGCTCCTGGGAAGAATATTCAACAATCCCACCTAAATCACTCTACACTGCATGAGCCCACTCCCCTTCAAATAATATATGATTCATATTCTCTTCTCGTCCCTCCTTGCAATATTGGCATTTGGAAGGCAGGTTGATGCCCATTATTTTGACATTTTCATCTGAAGGTATTATCTTATTCCTAATCCTCCAAATGATAAAGTTGTATTTCATGGGAATCGTATTGCACCAGTCCATGTCATTCCATTTGTCCCATTGATCAGGAGTGCTGAATAGCCTGTGATAGTCTTTTGAAGTGAACTTCCCCAATTTGGAGGGAGTGAAGACACATATATCTTGGTCTGAATTAATGATTATTTAAACGAACATCTCTTGTTGATTCTTGTCCAATACCAACTTGATGAATGATGGGTGGAGGCTTTCCTTCTTAAAGGAAAAGGTAAGAGTTGGGCATCCTAGATAGCCAATCTCTTTGCCTGTCCAGTTGTTGTACCAAAACAGAATATTCCTCTCCCCTAGAATCCATTGCGAGTTCTGGATTAGGATCGGTATGATGTTTTTAATCTTGGACCAAAGGTAATAGATGTGTGCATTGGCAGTATCCAAATTTCCTCCCCTGTTATTGGACATCAACTTTACATACAGGGTATGTTCTTCAATAGTTTCCCACACAAGTTTTGTGTGTATGCAGTCGATCATGATAGCTAAAATCTTGACATTAATCCCCCCGTCATGAATAGGTCTTGCCATGTTGTCCCATGAAACCCAATGTCTTTTTCCTTCTAAGAGAACATCCCATATAAAACCTATGAGAATTTTATCAATGGTCCTTATGACCCATTTCATAATATTAGTGGAGGCTAAAGCATAGATCAGCATAGCTAACAGGACGCTATTAACTAAGGAAATCCTACCCCCAAAGGATAAGAAATGATTCTTCCAGTTGAGGACTCGGCTCGTGATCCTGTTCACCACATGGTCGAAATCATGTATGTGCATTCTTCTTGGGGAGATGGGGGTGCCAAGATACTCCATGGGGAATGATCCTCGTTGCATGCCCAGAATGTGACATAGATACTTAGCCCTATTAGAAACGCATTTGTTTGAGATATAGAATCTACTTTTCTCCTTGTTAACAACTTATCCACTCCAGTGGTAGTACTCTTCCAGAACCCTAATGATGCCATGCATTGATCTCTTTCCCATGTTTTTGAAAATGAGGGTGTCATCAGTGAGCATCATATGGTAAATGGAGGGAAGGTTTGATCTCCTTCGGTAGGGGAGGATGTCACCTTTGAATATACCATTATTTATCATATGACTAAGAGTATCCTACATGAGAATAAAGATGCTAGGGGAGATGGGGTCACCTTGATGCAGCCCTCTAGTTTCCTTGAATAATCCCTAATTTTTTCCTATAAAGGACACCACCATCCATTGTACTTATGATGAATAAGAAGTGGAAGAACAAGGTAAAGGGTTCAAATACTCATTCCAATTCTAAAGATCTGGAGGATCATACTTCCAATAAGAAGTGTATCCAAAGAAAAGGAAAGGAACAGGATATGGTATGTTTTTCATATAGAAAGTAAGGACATTGGAAGAGTAATTGTACCTTGACAAAGAAGAAAGGGTAATCTTCAGGTGAATTCATTATTGAGTGTAATATTTCTATATCTATAAGTTGGGTATTATATACTACATGTGGTGCTCATATTTTTATCCAAATATAGGAACCAAGTATATTTTAGAATATTACCAAAGATGGGGTGGATATATAGCCTTCCAGTGGAGTGAAGTTAGATACTCTATCCATTGGAGACTACCATCTCACATTGTCAGTGGGATTTATTTTGGTTTTAAAGAACTATTATTATGTTCCTAGTGTTATCAAGAACATTATTTCCATTTCATTTTTAGGTATAGATGGATTTATTTTCATATTTGGAAATAAAGTTTTCTACTTTTAAAAAGATAGAATATGTTATGGTATGGCATAATTGAATAATGGTATTTATGTATTAAATTGTGAAAACCAAATATTGTAAATTGATAAAGAAAAAAACACACTCAACTCATATAACATGGGACTATGGCATCACTATATTGGTTATATAAATGAGAATCATTTGAAAAAGATCTATCAAGATGGTTACTTAGACTATTTTTATCTTAATCCACTTGAAAGATGTCATGTTTGTTTAAAAGGTAATATGACCAAACCATAATTCAATGGTCAAGGTGAAAGGGTCACAGAGCTTCTAGATTTGGTACACACAAATGTGTTTGGACCTTTTCAAGTAGAATCTAGAGGTGGAAACTCATACTTTATTACTTTTATAGATTAATTGAGTAGGTGTCATTATATCTACTTAATGAGGTTCAAGTATGAATCCTTTGATAAGTTCAAAGAGTTTAAGAATGATGTTGATAATCATATTTGTAATAAGATAAATAAACTTAGATCGAATTGATGTGGTGAATATCTTAACCAAGAATTTATCAACTTTATATGGGAGTGTGGGATTTTATCTCAAATCACTCCACCTTATACACCATAGTGGAATAGTGTTAGTGAAAGGATGAACCATACCCTATTGGACATGGTAAGGTCGATGATGATTCATGAAAGTATTTTATTATCCTTTTGGGGATATGAATTATATATGGAATTATACTTACTAAATGTTGTACCAACTAAAGTGGAAAACAACATTCCCTTTGAGTTATGGAGTATAAAGAAACTCATTTTTTCACATGTTCATGAATGTGGTTGCAAGGTGTTTGTTAAGGCTAGTTCAAGTAGAAAACTAGAACCATGAGGCATGAAGTGTATCTTTATAGGGTATCCCAAGGAAATAAAGGGAAACTATTTATACAACCCTTCAAAAAAGAAAGTGATTATCACAAGACAGACCATTTTTCTTGACAAGGATAACATCCTCATAGAGGATAGTGGGAGTAAAATTAAATTTGATGAAGTTTATGCTCAAGATACATAAGAATTGGTACAGGAACTGATTTTATAGGTCCCCATGGAATATGTTATTCCTAAAACACAATTATTATGTATGAGTGCTAGAGTGGTAAGAGAAACATAGAGATATGGTTTTCTAGTCACTGATGATAGTGAATAATTATTGGTTTACAATAATAATCCTATCTACTATAAGGAGGAGGTAGATAGATCAAAAGATTCAAGGTAGTATGAATCCATGAATTCCAGGATGGATTCCATGTATCAAAACCATGTTTGGGTTTTTATTGATCTTATGGTTGATTTAAATCCTATGGTTGGGTATTCAAGAGAAAACTATACATTGAAGGTAAATTAAATACTTATTAAGCACAGCTAGTGGATGGAGGGTTTAGACAACGTCAAGGTATTGACTATGAAAAAAAAATTCTCTAGTTTCCATGTTTAAGTCCATTAGAATTTTACTTTCCATAGAAACCTACCTTAACTATGAGACTTGTAAAATGTATTTAAAAACTCCATTTCTTAATAAGAACCTTAAATAGGATGTGTACATGATGCAACCAGAATGTTTTGTTACTCCAAGAAATACCAAAAAGGCATGAATGTTGCAGAGATACATTTATGGATTAAAGTAATCATCCAAGTCATGGAACATTTGATTTAATGAATCCATAAAATAATTTGGTTTAATTAATAATTAATTTGATTCATGTATTTAAAAATGGTTTAGTGTGAGTATAGTTGTTTTTATAGTAGTATATGTTGACCACATATTCCTAATAGAAATGATATTCCAGCCTTGAGGTTAAATAATGATTGAGAAAGTGCTTATCTATAAAGGACTTAGGTGAAACAGCCTACATTATAGAGATCAATATCATGCATGATAGATCCAATAGGCTACTTGGAATAAGTAAAAGTATATATATTGACTAGATAATGAAGAGGTTCAGTATGAAACAATCCAATGGGGTATTGGTTCTAATTTCACATGGTATACATCTTTCCAAAAAATGTGTCCTCGTACACAAGTGGAAATAGAATGAATGAGTAAGATCTCATAATCTTTTATGATGTTATCTATCATATATGCCATATTATGTACAATTCTTGATGTTTCCTATGATTTAATCATGGTAGGAAGATATCAAGCTGATCCAGGTGAATATCATTGGACTACTATTAAGGCTATCCTTAAGTATATGAGGTGAACTAAGGATATTTTCCTAGTATATTGAGGTGTAATGACTTGAACTGTTATAAATAAAATTCCCCTTTATATTTATTTAAATGTATTATTATGTATTATGGATATAGAAAAAAACATGCAATCATTTGGTTTTATTATATCCTATTGGATTTAAAATACCATTAAGTATTATTGCTATTGATAATATAGTCATTTAATAGTGATCGTATGATTAGTATAAATATTTGGTTTTAATGAATCTAATTGAAATAGACAAAGGACGTGATGGCCTCAACCAGTAAGATCATACACTATGAAGCCCATTTATCAGAGCTTCTGATGGATATAGAATCTATAGGATTTTCCCTTTATCAATCCCAATATGAGATCCAATAACTTAAGCTTGAGTGAAACCATTTACGGGATAAGTTTAAGCTCATCAAGAATACAGCCCAAACCATGTACGTTGAACTACCCCATGAAAGTCTCATTATCACACACCTAACTCTTAGGGTGTTTATTGGTGTATTAAAGGGATATGTATCAAGACCCTATAAATATGCTTCTATATATTATTTTTATATAATAATGAATATAGTTTCATCCTATTATTGTTATTTTGTAAATGATTTTTATTTTTATACAATAAAATAGAGATGGCATTTTTAATTATCATTCAATTTCAATTAAGAATTTAATTTTGATGAATTTGTGGATTTTTTAAATAAATAATAGTTTATTAAAATATTATTATTAAATAATTTTTATTAAATATAAATGATCATATTATTTTTATGAAGTCAAATATAATTTTTATAAGGGTTCAAAAATTGTTATTATCAAAAAACCCATCATTTATCAATAAATGGCGATTATTATTTTAAAAGTGAAAATAAAAATATTTAGAAAATTATATAGATAAAATGAATATTATTTTTGGAATCATAATTTCAAAATTATCCAATGGTTAATTTTTTATAATTTTCTGAGATAGATTAATTTTCAGGTAAAAATTAAATACGGTATAAATATACGGTGTGTATTATGACATCATAATGACCCAAAAGTTATGTAATAAATACTATAAAGGGTATAAAAGACCAAATATATGTTTTAACTTTAAAATAATATGATTTTATTTTTATTTTATTAATTTTATAAATCCTTTTTGAATCCTCCAAAACCATTAATATATTTTAATGTTTTAAAATCATTTATTTAAGAGTATGACTCGCTTCCACATAAGAATGGGTATTATTTTATTAAGTTCGCCCCTTTCCCTTATAAAATAATAAAAATCACTCCCCTTTGATAGAAACCATGGTAAAAACCATGTTAAGGTTTGTGTTTTTGGTTATTTTATTATATAGAGTCAAAAACCAATGTTTGAGAAATGATATAGAATTCCCCAATCATTTACTATATAAAACCATACAATATCCCTTTTATATTCAATAAAAAACCTTATATAACATCCTTACTCTTACCTCCCCTCTCTATATCCTTCCCAAGGTTCCCCCAAGCTCTTAAGAATCTCCTCCCAATCATTTGGAGTCACAGGCTCAAGTAAGGGATCCTCACCTCCTCTTCTTTATTCAAGTTTATTTTTATATTAGTCCTTATATTTCTAATTCATAATGTTGGGATTTGTCTTTAAATGTCCCTATTACTTCCAATTTTATGACCAAATTATAAGATACCCCTTTCTCTCTCATTTTCCCATTTTATGAATTTTTAAGTGACGTTGTTATACTGTCGAAATTTCACCATGATTTTCCATACCAAAACAATTATGTAGTGAATACCATAACCATTTCCTATCAAGGGTGTTCACCTTTATATAATTATGCATATTTTATTTGGTACATACATATATTTATTTCACACTCCTTGATCTTATAAAGTATAATGATTAATGAATCCATTTTTTATGATCTATGTGGAACACTTAAGCATGAAATTGAAATGAATGTGATGGGTGCGCCCAGAATTATATAGCGCTCCAATGCATTGGGTAATGTTTAGTCTCATGAGACATCGTGTTAGGATAGGTAGTGAAACTGATTCCCTTATGGTACTTTTTCCATCATAATGTCCTGGAATTTATCCTTGACCTATGTTTATTACGCATTGTTTTAAGTTTTTGCCACATTTTCCATGTTGCCTCTATGATTATCATGTTATATCATATCTCATTGTTCATTTTTATGATTACTACTTCTTTTATGACTCATTGATATGTCTATTGCCTAACATGTAGTATTCTCTTCATGTTTTTCCATGTTTATTCCCTTAATGGGATTTATAGCTCACCCCTTTCTTATGTATGTCCATAGGTTATCCCATGTAGTTTTAAATATGAAGGAATATTATGAACATGTTAAAGAGGTTTTCAATAAAGATAATGTATTCCTTGTTTTAAGTTGTTATATAATCTACCTAATTACCAAATACACTAGAATTATCAATCTTCCAAATTTTATTATGTGTACTTTTATGTAATAAATCAAGAATTAATGTGTAATAAAGAATATGGTTGTTATAGTTGGTATCAAAGGGAGGTTTAGTTATTTTTTGGATCAGGATTAGAAAACTATAGTAAAAGCCTTTGGGATGCGACTGAGTATAAGAAAACACCCCTAAATTTTGGTAAGTATAGATTAAGTGGTTTATCAATCAAATACATCCTTTTCTAGATACTATAAGTGTATATGGATTTGGCCCAAATGTACATTGGGGTAAAACTCAAAAACACTGTGTTGATCTAGACTTGATCGGGAACTAGTGCACAAAAATGGGTCTTTTTGTACATCTGGTTTGACAATCCCAGGGGATATGCTTTGGTAAATTCATAATCTCATTATAACCCATTATTAAAGGAACAAAAAATACCCGTAAGAATATATGTTAATAAATAGATAATGGATAGCATAGATTGAAGCCTAGAAATTCATAGTTAAGGAAATATTTGTAATTTATAATTTATCCCTTTAATTTCATTGGATTCCCCTTTATGTGTTTAATAGTTTAAAATACTCATCCCTAATTTTTCATTTATTCTATCCAATTGGTGGAAATAGTATGAATCGAGTAAACAATCAATGCGATGGGTAATTCGATGACTCTTCCAACAAGATTTCCAAACTGATGGGAGTGGGAATAAAAAACATTGTGATGATACTCTCTTAATTGACTCAGGTTATGAATAGAAACCTGGATCAGGAGAATTTTCCAAATCCCCCTAATAAATAACAAGCTACAATTGAGAGCTTTATATGAAAAAGGCCTCCGACTTTCAATGAATCATTTGATCTCTTAATCATGGAACAATGGATCAACTCCATTGAGAATATCTTCTCCATACTTAGATGTTATAATAAAGAGAAGGTTCTACTTTTTTTTATCATATAGATGGAGAAGATGATCAGTGGTATAAATTGATCAAGAATATGAAGCCTACAGAATATACCAAAGCGATGGGGTGGAAGGAATTTTGGAAAATGTTTTTTAATAAATATTTTCCTCACACTCTCCATCTTAAAATGGAAATGGATTTAATATACCTTAAGAAAAAAGATGATGAATCTATCAAGGAGTATGAGTAAAACTTTACAATACTTGCATGATATACCTCTATCTTTGTCTTTACCCCTAAATGTAAGGTTTACCACTTCTTTGGTGGCCTAAAACCTAATCTACAAAAGGCCCTAGTGATCCATGACTTTGATAGCTATGAGAAAATTGTCCAATGTACCCTCAAAGTCAAAATAGATATCATTGAACCTCAAGGGTATCACAAGGATAAGAAGTGGAAAGTGGAGTTTAATTATGGTGGTCCGATGGAGAAATATAATAGTGCCAAGAAATTTCAACATCCCACTTGTCAAAGGTACGGAAAGAAGCACCCTAGAAATTTCCTAAGGGGGTGAGGAAATGCTTTAGGTGCTGGAAGTAAGGGAACCTAGCTAGTGATTGACAATAGAAGAAACCACCCAATATAATAGAGGAAAATAATTATCCGGTCAACTCTTAGTTCATTATTCATTGCTTCAACGGCAAGAAACTAGGGCACTTTTCAAACCAATGCACTAAGCCAAGGGTTTTCATAGACAACCAAAAACCTCCAAGGAAGAAAGGGTGAGCTTTTTCTATCACAACCACTGAGGTGGGTCTCAACAATAAAGTGGTTACAGGTATGATAGTTATTTATTAAAAAATATTGAACGTGTTTTTTTATTCTGGTTTTACACATTCCTTTATATCAAGAAAATCTAGTTGTACTATTCAAACACCACCAAAAATAATGGAAGTAAAACTACCGGTGAAAATAGAGAATGGGGAAATTATTTCATCCCAAGTATATAAATCCTCCCCTGTAAAATTTTGTGGGCTGAATTCTCAAAAAACCTTATCATACCCACTTTGGTGGAATTTGGTGCAATTATGGGCATGAATTAAATTTCCCTATATTGATCCAACATAAATTTCTATGAGAAGGAAATCACTCTGTGTATTGCGAATCAACCCCTGATTTTGTAAAATTGAAAGGAAGATGATGATTCTTATTTAGATATAACATATCAAGCATGGATGTTATTTCCTTATGAGAAAGTGTATCTATCTAAAATGATTGAGTCTAAGGAAAATATCATCCTTTAAGACATTCCCATTGTGAGTGAATACATTGATGTGTTTCCTGAGGAATTTTCTGGTCTTCCTCCTAGATAAGAGGTTGAATTTTTAATCGATCTTATACCTAGGGTGTTGACATTATCCAAGACTCCATATATAATTTTTGTTGTGGAACTTGAGGAGTTGAAGAAACAAATATAGGATAATTTGTATAAAGGGTTCATACGCCCAAGTGCTTCACCATGGGGTGAACCAGTACTCTTCATCAAGAAGAAGGATGGGTTAATGTACCTTTTCATGGATTATCATGAGCTCAATAAGATCATGATAAAGAATAAGTATCATCTTCCATGGATTCATGTATTTTTTTATCAGCTATATAGAGCACAATACTTCTCCAAGGTGTGTAGGTTCTAGTCATAGTGGAATTGTGCGATGGGTGGTGCCCAAATTTAATGTTTTCTATAATCAATTATCAATCTGGGATATATACGATGATGAATGTCGTGATCCACAGAATTGATTCAAAGAAATAGACATAGAAGAATTCTTCTAGAACCGAGAGAGAGGAGATCAAAACATATTGTTTATAATTAATTTAATTATATAAAGAATTACCTCTAATGAATTCTTTCTTGATTGATGAATTGGTGACAGATTTTTGGTACACTATCATTGAATTGTAGAAACAAGGTGTAGATTTCCTCTAGCAGTGATCCACATGTGTTCCATGAATCTCTAGATATTGCTGAAGGAGTCTCTGAGTGCTAGCATGGAAGATCCTTATTCTTGCATCGTCCTCCTTTGATCACCTCAAGAACCGCTTACAAATCATTCTCCTTGATTTGGTGGAGGAGGATTTCTCACCATTACTATGAGAGTTCTTGGAGAAAGGGATCTCTCTAGGCTTGAGAGGATTCTCCAAGATTGTTGTGCACAGCCAACAAAATTAATTGGCTTACTTGAGAAAATAACATAACTGGGTATTTATATTTCCAGGGTTAAAATAAAATAATTGCACAATTTCCATTAATTATTTATTTAATCCTAGAAAATACCCATGTAAAATAATAATATTGATATTATTATTTCTTGACATGCACTTAACATATGAATTATAATTAAATATTATTTAATTAAATAATATTCAATATTTATTATTTCTCACCGGACCATTAAACTCGGTCCTCCATTCCTCCACAATATTTATCAGAACTTGAATAATGTCTATTTTATTTATTAAATAAATACCACTATACTATTCTCTAATAAATAAATAAATATTATATTCACTAAATAGAAAATAAAAATTTATTAAATATTTCGCTCACAATATATTATCTCTAATAACTAGTGATGGAATAAATGTGATCAAGAATATATGAATAATTATTAAACCACATGCAGGAATAATATTTATTCAACCTATTAAATAATAAATAATAATATATTATTTAACTGATATTCTGGATACACTTAGTGTGTGACCCTCTAGGCCTCTTTCTTGGTTGAATTAGGTGAATCAACCTAAAGTCTAAGGTTAGCATCTAGAAACATTCCAATCCACCCATAGAGAAATAAGTTAATGCCAAAATTACATGTCACCTCATACAAACGCTTACCATATGATAGAATATCTTTATCAAAATATCTCAAATTGAGCAGGTTGCATACTAGCGCCATCAACCTATATGCTCGATATCTCTTTCTTTGACTTTCCAGAAATAGAACTTGCCTATTGATCACCATGGACATGGATTTATTTAGGCTATATCATTTCCATCAAAGGTCCTGAGATATTAACTTCCATTAAAGAATGAAATGGATAAATCCTTTCTCACATTAGTCATTAATGAAATATTACTCATGACACACCCAACATATCCTACCTCACTGTGAACATATATCATCATGGTTTTCATCAATATATCTAAGTTTGTGACTCATGATACTCATTAATAATAATAATATTAAATTATAAGGATCAATACATACATCTTTAGATAGGAACATCTAATGAAACATAGAAATGTGGATTTCCTAATGGTGGGTCTTATTATCATAATATCCTACTGGATATTACCAAGGGTGTACACCATGAGAAGGTACCTTAAATTCCTATGAGTCTCCACCCCTGATAGCCAGTATCATTTGTTCCCCTTAAATGATATCATCTAGCTATAGAACATATATTCAAGAATAGTGTCGTAGAACTTCCAAGAATAATGTCATAGGGAACTGCTATGACCTTTTAGTGCATAAACTACTTTTAGGACATTATCATATATTGTGTCACGTATAATAAAAATCATAATGTGATAAGTAGTTTATTAATATTCAAAAAAATGAATACATGTTTATCATAAAGTAAAAATAAGTTGGTTCTAGGGAACCAACTCCAATAGACTCCCACTTGCACTAAAGCCAACTACTAACAACCTTCATTCCACTAGCTCTCACATGATACTCATTCTTCTACTGAGATAAGGCTTTATTCAAGGGGTCTAACATGTTCTCTTTCATAGGTACTCTTCTTATAGCAACTTCACCCCTCCAATAGAAATCCCTCAAGCGATGATACTTCCGAAGTATATGCTTTTTCTGTTGGTGTGACCATGGATCTTTTGTAAGATCCACCGCTATAGTGTTATCATAATATAATGTGATAGGGCCTTTACTGCTAGGTACCACATAAAGCTCCTGGACAAATTTTTGAATCCAAATGGCTTCCTTGGTTGCATCATAAGCCGCTATATACTCAGACTCCACTATAGAATCAACAAAAACTAGCTTCTCTGAACTCTTCCAGCTCACAGCTCCTCCGTTGAGATAGAAAACATGTCCTGATTGTGACTACAGATAATTCTAATTTTTCTAAAAACTTTCATTAGTATAACCCCTAATGATCATATCCTAGTCTCCTCCATAAATCAGGAACATATCCTTAGTTCTTCTTAGGTGCTTAAGGATAGACTTAACAGCAGTCCAATGTTTTTCTCCTGGATCTTCTTGATATCTTCCTACCATTCTCAATTCATAGGAAACATCAAATCTATTAAAAAACACGGCATACAAGATTGATCATATCACTAAAGCATATGGGATCTTACTCATTATCTCTTTCTCTTGTTGTGTCTAAGGACACATTTTCTTAGAAAGATTTAAACCATATGACATTGGAACCAATCCCCTCTTGGATTGTTCTATACTAAATCTCTTTAGTATCTGGTCAATTTATGTACTTTAACTTAGTCCAAGAAACCTCTTGGATCTATCATGAATGATCTTGATCCCTAGAATATAGGCTTCTTCACCTAATTCCTTTATGGAGAAATACTTGTTTAACCAGTCCTTAACAGATTATAAGACTGGTATGTCATTTCTAATAAGTAATATTTCATCAACATACACTACTAGGATAATGACCGCATTCCCACTAAACCTCTTGTAAACACACAGCTCACATTTATTCTTAATGAAACCAAATTATTTTATGGATTCATCAAATCAAATGTTTCATGACCTAGATTCTTTCTTGAATCCATAAATGGATCTATGTAACTTTTAAATACTTTTGGCATCACCTGGAGTCAAAAACCCTTATGGTTGTTTCATATAGACATCTTTCTGAAGGTTACCATTAAGGAATGCAGTTTTGACATCCATCTTCCAAATCTCATAGTCATGGTAAGTTGTTATAATAAGTATGATTCTAATGGATTTAAACATGGAAACTGGTAAAAAAATTTCATCATAGTCAATTCCTTGATGTTTTCTAAACCCTTTATCCACTAGAATTACTTTATAGGAACTTACATTACCTTCCATGTCCAGTTTCCTCTTGAATACCCCTTTTCATACAACAAGATTTACATCAACTGGCGCATCAACCAAAACCCAAACTTGGTTTTGATACATGGAATCCATTTTAGAATTCATGGCTTCTTACCATCTTGCATCTTCTAAGATATCTATTGCCTCCTTATATTAGATATGTTCATCATTGTCAAGAAATAATGAATCACTACCTTTAGTTACTAGAAAACCATATCTCTATAGTTCTCTTACCTCTCTTACACTCCTACGCATTACTTGTGTTTCAATAACTACTTCTTCCATGAGGACCTATGGAACCTATTCATGTACCAACTCTTGTGTATCTTGAGAATCAACTTCATCAAAGTCAATCTTGCTCTCACTATCCTTTTTGAGGATGTGCTCCTTCTCAAGAAATATGACTTGTCTGTCGATAGTCACTTTCTTGTCTAAGGGCTTGTATAGGTAGTATCCCTTTGTTTCCTTGGGATACCTGATAAAGATACACTTAGTGCTTCGGGGTGCTAGTTTGTTGCCTGAGAAATCCTTAAAAAATTCCTCACAACCCCATACACATGTATACGAAAAAAATGGGTTTCTTTCCATTCCATATCTCGAAGGGAATTCTATTTTATACATTATTTGGTACTCAGTTTAATGTGTATGCTAAAGTTTATAATGAATATCCTTAAATGGATAATGGAAGATCATCATGACTTGTCATCAACCTTACCATTTCTAATAAGGTATAGTTCCTCCTTTCACTAACACCATTACATGGTGGTGTATAAGGTGGAGTGAGTTGAGATAGAATCTCAAAATCCTGTAAAAAATCGATGAACTCTTGGTTAAGATATTCACCACCTCAATCTGATCAAATTTTATTTATCTTTTTACCAAGATGGTTATCTACTTCATTCTTGAATTCCTTGAATTTCTCAAAGGACTTAGACTTATACCTCATGAAATAGATATAACCATATTTACTCAAGTCATCAGTAAAAGTAATGAAGTGAGAATATCCACATCTAGATTCTACTGGAAATGGTCTACACACATCAGTGTGTACCAATCCTAGAAGTTATGTGGCCATTTGACCCTTTCCACCGAATGTTGGTTTGGTCATTTTTTCTTATAAACAATCATTACATCTATCATGTGGTTTTATCTTAGAATAGTCTAAATAACCATCTTGACAAAGCTTTTTAAATGATTCTCATTTACAAGACCAAGATAGTGATGCCACATCTTAGTGTTATATGAGTCGTGTGAACATTATTCTTCATCGATTTCCAACACTTGTTTTTCATAATTTAATACATAAATATCATTATTTAAATGTTTCATACCATAACATATTTTTTCCTTATAAAAGAAACAACTTTTATTTCAAAATTTGAAAATAAACCCATCTATATCTAAACATGAAATATAAATTATGTTCTTGGTAACTATAGGTACATAATAAAAATCTCTTAAAACCAAATCATTCTTTTTGTAAATGAAAGGTGGTATTCACCAATGGCCAGAGCAGCAACCTCGCACCATTAGCAGCTTGCAGATCCACCTCTCCTCTGGTAATCTTATATAATCTACTTGGTTCATGCATTTGGATATAGATGTGAGCACTATAAGTTATATCTAATAACTAATATGTAAAAATGGAAATATTTCACTTGATAATGAATGCACCTTTAACTTCCCCTTGCTTTTGGGTGCAGTTTCTCTTCTAGTGTCCTAGATTGCCATGTGCAAAATACACTGCCTCATTTTCCTTGCCCTGCCTTTGGATCTTCTTCTTCTTGGAATGACAGTGATCAGGATATTTATATTGTTTATAAGTCTTGGGACCCTTTTTCTTGTTCTTCCTTTTCTTGTTCACCATAAGGACAGCAGGTTTATCACACCCCATGTCCTTATCCACTTAGCGAATCAAGGTCATAAGTTCTGAAATACTCTTCTCACTAATTATTATATTGTAATTAATAATAAAGTTTGAGATAAGGTCTTAGGAAGTAATGAAAGTATGAGATATATACGCAACTCATCTGGGAAATTAATCCCTAAGATGTTCAGGCAATCAATATAGCTGATAAGCTTGACTACATGAGGATCGGATGGTACAGACTCTCCAAGATTAGTTGTGAATAAAGCATTGGAGATCTCGTACCTCTCTTGTCTTACTATCTCTTGATAGATATCCCAAAGTTGAGACATCATGATATAGGCATCCATATCCTCATGTTGCTTCAAAATATAATTGCACATGGATGATATCATGAAGCACTAAACATATGTAGCATCATTCATATTTTTCTCATAGGGAGATAGCTCTTCATCACTTTCCTCATTGCCAGGAACAACTAGTAAAGGTTCTTCCAACACATACAATTTCCTTTCATGGAGAAGGATGACCCATAGGCATCATTGCCACTCCTGGAAATTGGTGCCAGTGAGAAGGTTTTTATTATCAAGTATGGATCACAATGACATGTTTGATGTAATTTTATTGTTGTTTATATAAAATAAGATAAGAATAATTTTAATACTTTATCTGATAAAATTCAGATGAATAAATAAATAATATATTTATTAATCTCCCACTATTTTATCAAAACCTAATAGTCCTCACCATTGGCTTTGAAACATCATGTTGTTTGGATATTCTAGTGGAAAGGATCTATATTTCCCTTCTCATTGCCCCAAATTTGGTTGGTCAAGCAACTTGAATGGTTTTAGGTGGTCATTCTAAATGCCAACTGCATTAACTCATAGTTCCTTGATATGTGGAGTGGAATCTCCAATCCTAAAATCATTAATTTAGATTTTCTCAACATTTACCTCTCAGTTACACCAATTCCTACTTTGTCAATCAACCCTTGATGTGAACCAAGTTAAGTTAACTCAAAATCTCATGTTATAATTCCCTGATAATTGAAAACATCCCAACTATGGTTTGATTCTAACTGAAGTAATGGAAGTCTACAGAGACTTAAAGTTTTATTGATGTATTTTAACCTTTAGGCATAAATTTCCAATTATTATCTTTATTACATGATTTTTAATATTAATTGGAATTACTTAAGAGATTAACCATGTCTTAGATAATATTTATGCATAATCCAATTTATATTAGTTTCATCTTTCATGATTGTTAATTCATTAATTATGTGATCGAAACAAGACATCCATAATGAAATAACCATGAAACTAACAAAAATAAAATAAATGGTATGATCATGAGCTTATACTAATGGTTAGTTTATCTAGAAATTGATAAACTGATCATTGACCTAGGGGAGAAATACCTTGAACTAATTGAGGTTCATGTTTACAACTTTCCACATGTCCACCTTTGTATCTACTTGGATTGGTTTCATCTCGGCTCCGAACTTGAACCGCCTCCACTAGCTTGGGAGCTCCATCCATTACATATTCCTTTTACTCACCACAGGTGAGTGGAAATGGGGTTTAAATAAAAAAACCATGGGCACGTAGGCCCTACATAATGAGGAGATATGGAACGCAAGCTAACAATTTAATTTAATAATAAATTAAATGAAACCAATCACATACAAAAGTCCTGATCTAGCTCATGATCATCCAAATGCATGCAAGGAATTACACATTTAATAAAACTAGCATTCAATTCTTAATCGTTCTTATTTATGATAAATCATGCTCAAATTTATTAATTATTATCTTTAATTAATAAATTATTTTATCTTAATACTTATTTGAATTTACTTGAGATTCTCATCCCTTATAATTTTAAACAAATTAAATAAATTCATTTAAAATTAACTTTGTACATAACTTGTACCTTGGAGGTAACATGGTGAATACCTATTCGATTCTACCTAAATATGTATTATACTCATATACTATTTTACCCTTATGACATATGGTATGCACAACTTATCACATATTTTCACAATGTGTACTTAATGGATGATTACATAAATTACATGATTTTTCGATCACATGTTATGCTCAAATGCATGTAGAGTAACAACTTGTAATACAACTTGTACATGAAATCTAGATCTGAACATTATACAGATATTAATTAAACATTTAAATATTTATGTATATATAAAACCCATCACATGGTGTGTCCTATCTTTAAGACCACACACAAGTACATGTCTCAAGGTTTTCATAGTAAAATAAATAAATTTTATAACTTCGTAACTTGGTATAAGTACACGGCATGTACATCTGATCTACACAGCATGTACACCTCTCACCATCTACCATAGACACGTGCCTAGGGACTCGGTGTGTTGTCTGTACCTCAGAAAAATTGGATTACACGGCTTGTCCAATGTCCCACACATCGTGTTGTCTCCATGTTACACAATCACCAATTAGGTAGGTCATGTATGGAATACACATCCCATCTCTGACCCAAAGGGACTACATTCCATGTCCAATGGGCCACACAGCGTTTAGTTTGGCTGACTGTGCACCATTTAATCCTAGTCAACACGTGGTACAGTAATGGTGTAATTAATTCCATAATCAATTCATAATCTCTAATTTATCTTTGAATCCAATCTGATTCATTGAACATGATTACACAACATGTAACTCTGGTTACACAGTGTGTAGTCTTGTGTTGTCCATCCAGAAACCTTGGCACCTTCGGATGAGTTCCTAGATTTTATTTTAATCATAAAATTAAACATATCGATTAGATCTATGAGAAACGAATGAGGAAGAAGAAAATAAACCAATTAATATTAAAATAATGATCAAAAATTAATTAAAAAAATAAATTATAAATGTGTAAATTACCAACGATTTGTAAATAATTATAAACATAATGTGCCTACTCTGATACCACTTATAGGTTTCGGGCATAATGGAATGGTGTGATGGGTGGTGCCCAACTTTAATTTTTTCCATAATCAATGATCAATCTGGGATCTATATGACAATGAACGTTGTGATCCATGGAATTGAGTCAAAGAAATAAACAAAGAAAAAAATTCACTAGAACCGAGAGAGAGGAGATCAACACATATTTTTTATAATTAATTTAATTAGATAAAAAATTACCTCTAAGAAATTATTTCTTCGTTGATGAATCGGTGACAAATTTGTGGTGCACTATCATTGCATTGTAGAAAATAAGTTTAGATCTCCTCTAGTGGTGATCCATACGTGTTCCAGGAATCTCTAAACATTGTTGAAGAAGTATTCAAGTGCTAGCACAGAAGATCCTTGTGCTTGTGCCATCTGCCTTTGATTGCCTCGAGAACCACTTCCAAAACGTTCTCCTTGATCCGGTGGAGGATTATTTCTCATTGTTCTTGGGATAATTCTTAGATAAAGGTAGGTCTCTAGTCTTGAGAGGATTCTCCAAGATTGTTGTGCACAACCAACAAAATGAATTGGATAACTTGAGAAAATAACATAACTAGGTATTTATATTTCTCGGGTTAAAATAAAATAATTTCACAAGTGAAATTAATTATTTATTTAATCCTAGAAAATCTACATGTCAAATAATAATACTAATATTTTTATTTCTTGACATGCACTTAACTTGAAAATTATAGTTAAATATTATTTAATTAAATAATATTCAATGTTTATTATTTCTCATCGATCCATTAAACTTGGTCCTCTATTCCTTCACAATATTTATCGGACCTTAAATAATTTCTATTTATTTATTAAATAAATATCACTTCATTATTAACCAATAAATAAATAAATATTATATTCACTAAATAGAAAATAAATATTTATTAAATGTGCCACTCACAATATATTCTCTCAAATAACTATTGATAGAATAAATGTGATCAATAATACGTGAATAATTATTAAACCACATATGGGAACAATATTTATTCAACCAGTTAAATAATAAATAATAATATATTATTTAACTGGGATTATGGATACACTTAGTGTGTGACCCTCTAGGCCTCTTTCTCAGTGGCATTAGGCAAAGCAACCTAAAGTAAAAGGTTAGCATCTTGCAACACACCAAGGCACCAATAGAGAAATATGTTAATGTTGTAATGACATATCACCACATATGAACACTTATCGTGTAATATAATTCCTTTATCATAATATCTCAAATTGATCAGGTTGCATGCCAGTTCCATTAACCTATATGCTCAATATATATTACTTTGAATTTCTAGAAATAGAACTTGCCTATTGATCACCATGGTCATGGATTTATTTAGGCTATATCATTTCTATCAAAAGGGATTATATATTAATTTATGTTAAAGAAAATAATGGATAAATCATTTCTCGTGTTATTCATTAATGCAATATTACTCATGATGCACCCAACATATCCTTCCTCTCCATGAACATTTTTTTCCATAGTTTTTGTCAATACATCTAAGTGTGCGACTCATAATACTCATTAATAACAATCTTAAAGTCTAAGGACCAATACACATGTCCATAGATAAGAACATACAATGACACATAGAAATGTGGATTTCCTACTAGAGGGTCTTGTTCTCATAATATCCTACTGGATATTACCAAGGGTGTACACCATGAGAAGGTGCCTCAAATTCCTATGAGTCTCCACCCCTGATAGCATGTATCATTTGTTTCCCTCAAACGATATCATTTAGCTATAGAACATATATTCATGAATAGTGTTGTATCACTTTTAGGTTCTCATAATAGCGGGGAACTGCTATGACTTTTTAGTGAAATAACTACTCTTAAGACATTATCACATATTATATCACATAGAATAACAATCATGATGTGATAAGTAGTTTATTAATATTAAAATAAATGAATACATATTTATCATAAAGTACAAAGAATTTGGTTCTAGGTAACAGACTCCAATAGATCTACGGTCGGGATATTACCAATTTAGGGTGAAGAATGAGGATATCCCCAAGACTACTTTTATTATAAGGTACAGGCACTATGAGTTCATAGCAATTCCATTCAGACTCACTAATGTTCCAGTAAGCTTCATGGACTTGATTAATAGATTCTTTAGGGATTGCCTCAAAAAAATTGGCAGTCTTTATAGATGATATTATAATATACTCTAAAACCAAGTAGGAGTATGAGGAGCATCTAATCACTATGATAAAAACCTTACGAAAGGATAATCTTTATGCCAAGTATAGAAAATGTGAGTTTTGGTTGAAGGAAGTCTCATTTTTGGGGAATATTATCGCAAGTAATGTGATATATATGGACCCTTCAAATATATAATCAATTAGAGGATGGTCAAGGCCAACATCCATGATAGATATTCATAGTTTCCTTGGACTAGTTTCATACTATCATCGATTTGTGAGAAATTTATCGTGATTGTAAAACCCTGTAACCAAACTAACTTGAAAGGGAGTTAAGTTTTCTTGGAATGATTAATGGGAAGAGATATTCAAGGAGTTGAAAAGGAGGATTATCACTACCCCTATGCTCACACTACCCACAAGTGGATAAATTTTCCTAGTATTCAGTGATGCTTCAAAGAATAGATTGGGATTTGTGTTAATACAGAATGACAAATTCATAGCCTATGGTTCAAGGTAGTTGAAATTTCATGGATAGAACTACCCAACACATGATATTGAGTTGGATGCAATGATATTTTCTTTCAAAATATGGGGGAATTATCTATTTGGGGAGAAGTTTAAAATATATATGGATCAAAAAACCCTCAAGTATATATTCACACATAAATAGATGAATATGCACTAATAAACATGATTAAAGCTGATCAAGGACTATGACTACTCAATTCACTACCATCCTTAGAAATTGAATAATGTGTCTGACGCTCTAAGTAGAAAGTAACTAGCAATTCTATCATTGATGATAATTGAGAGGGGTCCAAGATTATTAGATTTGAAAATGATGGACATGGGAATCATAAAGTAAGGAACATCATCAATCCTTTCACAAACTATTGCTCAACTGTCTCTACTAGAGAGGATAAATGAGCTTAAAGAGATAATGTGGTAATTTAAAAGAAAGTGGAAACTATAAGAAAGGGGAAATACTGAGAGTTCAATGTTAATGAAGAATGATTTGTGAGATTTGGGTCAATACTATGTGTACCATAAAATCCTGAGTTAAAGAAGGATATGTTGGATGATGCACATAGATCAACCTTCTCTATCCATCCTAGAAGCACAAAGATATATTGAGATCTCTAAGAACACTATTGATAGGAAAATATGAAAAAGAGGATCGCAGAATATACATCAATATGTCTTGTATGTCAGGAAGTGAAGGTATAAAGGAAAAAATATAAGGGGGTGATGCAACCATTACCCATACCTACATGGAAATGGGAAAACATCACTATAAACTTTGTCATTAGTCTTATGAAAACATCAAGAGGAAATAATTATATGTGGGTTTTGGTGGATTATCTTACAAAACTACTTGCTTCATTACAATTCGTGAGGACTTCTCACTCGATCAACTTGAAAGGATATACATTAGATAAGTTGTGAGGATTCATGGAACACCACTATCAATTGTATCTAATCAAGACCCAAGATTACCTCAAAGTTCTAAAAGAGTCTCCAACATGCTCTGAATATTGAGTTGAACTTCAGCATGGCTTATCACACTCAAACTGATGGCCAATATGAGTGGAATATCCAGACACTTGAGTACATATTGAGAGAATTCTCAATTGACTTCAAAGGAGGATGGGATCAACATCTTCCTCTGGTATAGTTCTCATACAATAACAGTTTCCACTCAAGCATGCAAATGGATCCCTACAAAACCCTTTATGGGAATAGGTGCAGAACACCTATATGTTGGGACGAAGTTGGGGAAAAAAAGCTACTAGGTCTTGAAATGGTTGAGGAAATGGTGGAAAAGTTTAAGATCATTCAGTAGCACATCAAGGATGGTTAGAGTCGACAGAATATCTATGTTGATAATCATCAATGAGACCTAGAGTTTGATGTTAGAGATATGGTATTCTTCTGCATATCTCCATGGAATAAATTCATGATATTTTGGAAGAAGGGAAATCTTAGTCCAAGATACATCGTCCCCTTTGAGATCCTTGATCGCATCAGAGTTGTGTCCTACCGACTAGAACTCCCACATAACCTATCCTAAGTATATTATGTATTTCATGTATCCCTCTTGAGAAATTACATACCAGACCCCTCGAATGTACTCAATCTAGAGGTGGTGTCTTTGGATAGTTATTTCTCGTATGAGGAGAATCCGGTGAAGATATTAGATCATTGAGACAAATTTCTATGAAATAAGAAAATTCACATGGTCAAAGTGTTGTAGAGAAACTACAACTTTGAAAAAGCAACATGGGAACCAGAGGTAGTGATGAAATATATTTACCCTCGTCTTTTTTAGTGCGGGGAATGAAATTTTCAAGGGAAAAATTCTTAAGGGGTGAATATTGTAATGACCTGAACTGTTATAAATAAAATTCCCCTTTTGATTTATTTAAATGTATTATTATGTATTACGGTTATATAAAACACATGCACTTATTTATTTTTATTATATATTATCATATTTAAAATACCTTTAAGCATTACTATTGTTGATAATATAATCTTTGAACAGTGATCATATGATTAGTATAAATATAGGGTTTTAAAAAATCCATTTGACATTGAAAAAGGAAGTGATGGCCTCAACCAGTAGGATCGTACCTATAAAGCCCATTTATCAAAGATTCTGAGGGAGATATAATCTTTGGGATTTTCCCTTGACCAAGCCTAAGATGAGATCCAAAAACTTAAGCTTGAGCGAAATCATTTATAGGAGAAGTTCAAGATCATCGAGATCACAACCCAAACCATGTACGCCGAACCACCCCATGAAAGTCTCATTGTCGTGCACCTTACTCTTAGGGTATTTACTGAGGTATTAAATGGATATGTATCAAGACCCCATAAATATTATTGTGTTCATTATTTTTTATAGAATAATGAATATATTTTCATCCTATTATTATTACTTTATAAATGATTTTTCTTTTTATACAATAAAACATGAATGTTATTTTTAATTAGTATTCAATTTCAATTAAGAATTTTATTTTTATGAATTAATGGATTCTTGAAATAAATAATATTTTATTAAAATATTATTATTAAATAATTTTTATCAAATATAAACGATCATGTAATTTTTATGAAGTCAAATGTAATTTTTATAAGGGTTCAAAAACTATTATTGTCAAAAAAACTCATCATTTCTCAATAAATGTCGATTCTTATTTTAAAAGTGAAAATACATATATTTAGAAAATTATTTAGATAAAATTAATATTATTTTTTGAATCAAAATTTTTAAATTATCCAATGGTGAATTTTTCATAATTTTCTGAGACAGTCAAATTTTCGGGTAAAATTAAATACTGTATAAATATACAATGTGTATTATGACATCATAATTATCCAAGTGATGTAATAAATACTATAAATGGAATAAGAATAAAAATCTATGTTTTCCATTTAAAATAATGTAATTTTATATTTATTTTATTAATTTTATAAATCCTTTGTGAATCCTCCAAAACCATTAATATATTTTAATGTTTTAAAATCATTTTTTTAGTATGACTCACTTCCACATAAGCAAGGGTATTATTTTATTAAGTTCTTCCCTTCCTTATAAAATAATGAAAATAACTCCAATTTTGTAGAAACCATGTTTAAAAATCATGGGAAGGTTTGTGGTTTTGGTTATTTTATTATATGGATTCTAAAACATGTGTTTGAGAAATAATAAAGAATTCTCCAATCATTTCCTATATAAAATCACCAAATATCCCTTTTATATTCATTAAAAAACATTATATCATGTCCTTAATCTTACCTCCCCTCTCTATAGTCCTCCCAAGGTGCCCCCAAGCTCTCAAGAAGCTCCTCCCAAGCATTTGGAGTCACACACTCAAGTAAGGGATCCTCATCTCCTCTTCTTTATTCAAGATTATTTTTATCTTATGAATTATATTTCCAATTAATAATGTTGGGATATGTATTTACATGTTTCTATTACTAACCATTTTATTTCCAAATGATTATAGACTCATTTCACTCTCATCAACTCATTTTATGAATTTTTAAGTGATGTCGTTGTGCTACCGAAATTTCACCACAATTTTCCATTCTAAAACAACTGTATAGTGAATATCATACCCATTTATAATCAATAGTGTTCACCTTTATAAAATTATACATATTTGAATTTGTACTTACATATATTTATTCCACTCTCCTTGATCTTGTAATAAAGTATTATGATGAATCAATCTATATTGTATGATCTATGTGGAACACTTAAGCATGAGAATAAAATGAATTTGATGGATGCGCTTGAAATTATGTAGCACTCCAATGAATTTGGTAATGTTTAGTCTCATGAGACTTCATGTTGGGATAGGAATTGAACCTAATTCCTTTATAGTACCATTTTTATCATTATGTCTTGGAAGTTATCCTTGACCTATGTTTATGATGTAGTGTTTAAAGTTGTTGCCACATTTCCCATGTTGTATTTATTATTATCATGTTATATCATGTCTCATTGTTCATTTTTATTATTCCTACTAATTTTATTCCCAATTGATATGTATATTGTCTAACATGTATTATTCTCTTCATGTTATGCCATATTTATTCTCTTACTGGGATTTATAGCTCACTTTTTTCTTATGTATGTCCCCAGGTTATCCCATGTTATTTTAAGTATGAACGAATATTATGAAAATATTAAAGAGGTTTTAAATAAATAAAATGTATTCCTTGTTTTAAGTTGTTATGTAATATACTTAATTCCCAAATACACTATACTTCTCGATATTTCGGGTTGTATTATGTGTACTTTTATGTAATAAATCGAGAATTAATGTGTAATAAAGAGTGGGGTTATTATAGGAGGAGATGAAGAGATGGTCATCAGGGGTAATATAGATGCTAGTTTTTAGACATATCATAATGATCATAAGTCATGGTATGGATATATCTTTTATATCAATTGATGAGTTGTGATTTGGAAGAGTTTAAAGCACCCAGTTATCACTAATTCTACAGTGGAGTCTAAGTATATTTCAACTTTCGATAAAGACAAGGAAGCAGTTTAGATTCATAATTTTGTCTTAGAACTTGATGTGGTACCTAGTAGTAAAGATATTATAATAGACTGCTAAAATAACACTGTAGTGGTGGATCTCTCTAAAGAGATAAGGTCACACCAAAGGAAAAAGAACATACTTCAGAAGTTTCATCTCTTGAGGGATTTTTCTCAATGAGGTGAAGTTGTAGTGAGTAGAGTATATATGAAAGAAAATGTGGAGTACCCCTTAATGAAGGATTTATATTAGTTGAATCATGAGTATCATGTGATTACTAGTGAACTAAAAGTTTTGTCAGTTGGCTCTAGTGCAAGTGGGAGTCTATTGGAGTTGGTGCCTTAGAACCAACTTGTTTAGTACTTGATTTCATGTTTTTATTATTAAAGAAGTTTTCTTATTTAATCATGATTATTCTTCTATATAATATTTATATGTGATAATTTCATTAGAATGTGTGTCATTCTAAAAGGTAGTATTAGTTCCTCATTATTATGAGAACCTAGAGGTTTCACGACATTATTCTTGAACCTTGTTCGATGATTGGATGTTATTTCGAACAAGACACAAAAAATTCATGCTATTAGGGGTAATAGGATCATAATACATCGAGACACCATCTCATGGTGTTTTGCCTTGGTAATATATAATATAGGAGGTTATGATAACCAACCCATTAATAGGAAATCCATATTTTCATGTGTTATTGGATGTTTCATCACCAGATGTGTGTATTGATCCTTAGAATTTAAGATTTTCATTAATGGATATCGTGACTTGTGTAGTTTGATGTATTGATAACAATCGTGATGACATATGTTTGCAGTGAAGTAGGATGTGTTGGGTGTGTCATGAGTGATATTGTATTAATGAATAATGTGAGAAAATATTTATCTCCTTTGTCTCTTGATGAAATTCAATATCTTAGGCCCTTTGATGGAATGGAACTGCCTTCATAAATCCATGGCCATGGTGTTTGGTGGGTGAGTTCAGTTATGAAAATTCAAGAAAGATACATCTAAGGAAAATCATTTTTTCCATTTTCTAAAGGCTGTTTCAAGGGTTTCCGGTACCCATTACATGAATTCACCGCATCCACAACCCCACAACACACCACCCTGATTTCACTATTCCAAAACCACAACAACGCATGAACACACCAAAAAAACCACACAGAAAATTCAACTACAACCCCAGCTTCATACCAGTTCAAATTCAAAATCAAATTTCCAAAACAAAAGAAACAACGAGATAGATTCCCTCGACGTGCACCTGCCATCGAGCCGCGCCCCTGTCCGTGCACCAACAAATGAGCCGCTCACCTGTACTCGAGCCGCATAGCTGCCAACAAACCCTTCATCGTCACCTTCAAGCCTTCAACGTTCATCACCGACGAGAACCCCTCAGGCGTCACCGCAGAAGATTCAAAGATTCATCCAAAAAAGAAAGACCAATTACGGATTACAAGCCAAACCCAGTCCACCAAAACAAGCGAACAGCAGTCCAGCATCAACGAACTCATCATATCCGACATCGACTCACAAAAAATGAACGCATCAAAGCAGAAATGACTGCAAAGGACCGAAACAGAAAACATCACCCAAAGGTCGGTGTTGTTGCAGACTAGATCCCATCGCCGCCAATCCGGACTCTCGAGAAGGCACAGCCCCCCCCCCCCCCATGCATAGTAGAGAACGAATAGAGGTTCCACAAACCGTGAGGCTGGAACGACTCCACCTCAACAGGGAACCACTACCATGATCTCGTCGAGCAGGGGGAGGATGAACAGTTGACCCAAGTGTTGGAGTTGGTGGTCTAGAACCAACTACTTTGTACTTTATTCATTAATAAAAGCCTTATCACATCTTGATTGTTCTTCTGTGTGACAATGCATGTGATAATGTCCTAAGGACAGCTGTTGCATTAATGGGTCATAGTGGATCCCTGCTATGATGAGAACCCGGAAGTGCCATAACACTGTTCTTGAATATATGTTTTATGGCCGGATGATATTATTTGAGGGACACAAATAATACAGGTCATTAGGGGTGAGGACTCATAAAACTTTGAGGCACCTTCTCATGGTGTGCGCCCTTGGTAATATCCAGGATGATATTATGAGAACGAGACCCGCTAGTAGGAAATCCACATTTCATAGTTTCATTGGATGTTCCTATCTACGGACGTGTGTATTGGTCCTTAGACTTTAATATTATTATTAATGGGTATTACAACTCGTGCACTTAAATGTATTGACGAAAACTGTGATGACACACTATTCGCAGTGAGGTAGGATACATTGGGTGCGTCACGAGTAATACTGCATTAATAGATAATGCGAGAAAGGATTTGTCCCTTCTGTTCTATAATGGAAGTAGATATCTCAGGCCCTTTTGATGGAATTGATATAGCCTAAATAAATCCATATCCATGGTAAGGTATGGGTGAGTTCAATTTCGGGAAGTCAAAGAAAGAATAATCGAGCACATGGGTCGATGGCACTAGAATGCAACCCGCTTGATTAGAGATATCGAGACAAAGGGGTTATATTACACAGTAAGCATTCGTAGGAGGTGACATGTCATTGCGGCATTAACTTCTTTCTCTATGGGTGCCTTGGCATGTTTCTAGATGCTAACCTTGGACTTTAGGCAGGCTCCGCCTAATGCCACTGAGAAAGAGTCCTAGAGGGTCACACACCAAGTGTATCCATGTATCTCAGTTAAATATTAATTTAACAAGTTAAATAAATATTATTCCCTACTGTGGTTTAATAATTATTTAAGGATGCCTGATCGCATTTATTTCAACACTAGTTATTCGAGAGAATATATTGTGGGAGAAATAATATATATTTATTAGCGAGTAATGCAGTTACATTTATTTAAGAAATAAATAGCCATTACTCAAGGTCTAATAAATATGGTGGAGGAAATAAATAAAATGAAAAATAAAAGTACACACTGTGTATATTTATATACACACCGTGTAGTTTTTTTCGGGATTCGTGAGAAAATATTGTTTATTTAATTAAATGATATTAAATGTAATACGTTGGGCGCATGTTAAGTAATAATGATGGTCAACTGTCATTATTAAGACATGGGGTATTATTAAGAATTAAATGAAATGATTAAATGATTTCGGGCAATTAATTCATTTTATTATTCTAAGTATTATAATCCCAATTACATTATTCTCATAGAAAGTGATCCATTGTTGTGCACAACGGATTTGGAAATACTCTCAAGCCAAGAGAGAATTCCCTTTCCACCAAGAACGCTTTCAAGTTACAAGAGCGAGATCCTCCACCGGATCAAGGTGGTAGAAGGCGGACATCACAAGCAAAGGTTCTTCTATGCTAGCACCCTAAGATCCCTTCGGCGACGTCCAGAGATACATGGAGCACGTGTGGATCACCGCTAGAGTAATCTTGTACTTGGATTCTACGATGCAACGAAAGATCACAGGATCATGACCAGAGACTCCAACGAAGAAATAATTCCATCGAGGTAATTCTTATGAATTAATTCAATTAATTATAACCATCATATGATGATCCTATCTCAATGGTTCTGGGAATCTTCTTTTCTTTTCCGTTCTTCGTTCTATTCCGAAGATCCAGCGTTTTAAATCATGACGGATCTCGGATTGAACATTGTTAACGTTAAAATTAAAGTTGGGTACACCCACCAACGCGCTTCCGCTGTGCCTGGAACCTACAAGTGGTATCATAGGGGTCATATCATTGATTATAATTATTTATTTTTTCGTTGGTGATTTACGTATTTAATAATTTAGTTATTTCAATTCATGTTTAATCGTTCTGGAAATCTGAATCTCGAGATCTGTTCCTCCTCCCTCGTTTCTCGTTCACCTCACAGAAATGAATTTTTCTTTTAATTTTGATTAAAATAAAATAGAGGAACTCATCCAGAGGAGACAAACGTTTCTGGCCGTACAACACCAGAATATACAGCGTGTATTCGGAAGTACACGTCGTGTAGTCTAGGTTCAATGCATTGACTGATCCTCCAAATCATGCTGTGTATTGGATTCTTTCTAAGAATTTAAGACACCGTGTGTTGACCAGAAATAGGTGTCACACGGTTTCCAAATTACACGCCGTGTGGTCCAATGAACACAGCGTGTAGTCCCTTCAGGTTACGGTCGGGTCGTGTACCCCGTACACGGCTTGCCTAGCTGGAAACCGTGTAACGCGGAAACTACACGGCATGTGTCCCACAGAACACGCCGTGTATTCCGAAAATTTCTGAAGTACATTAACACGCCCTGTCCCCGGGCGTGTACTTCGGATGGACGGTGAAAAAGTACACGCCGTGTAGTCGGAACTACACGCCGTGCACTCACCCAAATTAAGCAGATTTATTAAAATTTATTATTATATTATACAAACCCTTGAGATGTGTACCATGGTGCAAGCGTAAAGCTGAGGCACAACACGTGATAGGTGTTTTATATATATGTGTTTAATTTAACATTTGCGTAATGAACGGGAATTCACCGGGTTGCCTCCAAGTTACAAGTTACGTACAAGGATAATTTTAAATGAATTTATTTGTTTAAAATTATGATGGATGAGAATCTCAAGGAAATTCAGAAAAGGGTTTTAAGATAAAAGTATTGATTAATTAAAGATAATTATTTAATTTGAGCGTGATTTATCTTAAACAAGAACAATTAAAGAATTGAATGCTAGTTTTATTTATGCGTAAATATCGTTGCATGTATGGATGATCATGGGCTAGACCGAGACCTTTGTATTTGAATGGTTTCTTTTAATTTATTTATTTAAATTAAATTTGTTGGACTGCAAGCCATCTCCTCATTAATATGTAGGATCTGCACGCCCAAGGATTCTTTTTTTGTAAAAACCCCTTTTTACCCCTCACCTGCGTGTGAGATAAATGCATATGTAATGGATGGAGCTCCCAAGATAGTGGAGGCGGCTCAAGTCAGGAGCCAAGGTGAAACCAATCCAAGGAGATACAAAGGTGGACAGGTGCAAAGCTGTAAACACAAACCCGAAAGGTTCAAGGTGTTTCTCCCTTAGGTCTTGGGTTAGTTTATCAGCCTCTAGATAAACTAACCAATAGAAAAGCTCCTGATCATACCATTTATTTTATTTTTGTCAGTTGCATGGTTTATTTATTGTGGGTGTGTTGTCACGATCACACAATTAATGAATTAAACGAGCATGCAAGATGGAACTAAAATAAAACCGGCTTATACGTAAATATTATCTTAGACATGGTTAATCACTTAAGTATATCCCCCTTAATATTAAAAATCATGTAATCAAAGATAATAAAATGGCAATTTACGTATAAGGATAAAATCCCTCAAAAGGAAATATTAAGTCGGTATAGCCTTCCATAATCTTGGTTAGAATTGAACCATAGTTCAAAGTGCTTGACCAACCCTAGTTGAGGTGCTTTCAATTATCAGGGAATTATAATTCAAGTCTTTGGGTTGACTTGACTTGGTTCACATCAAGGGTTAACAGCCACAACAGGACTTGGTGTGACCAAGAGGCAAAGGTTGAGGAAATCCAAAATAAAAGGATTTCAGGATTGGGGAGTCCACTCAGCGGATCAAGGAGCTGCGAGTTAATGCAGTTGGCATTTGGAATGCCTACCTAAAACCCTTCAAGTTGCTTAACCAACCCTAGTTGGGGTAATACGAAGGGAAATATGGATCCTTGCCACTAGAATATTCAGGCAATAGAATATTCCGAAGTCAATGGTGATGGCTATTGGATTTTGATAAAATAGTGGGAGACTAATAAGTATTAATTTATTTATTTGTCTCAATTTTTGTAACAATTTACTAAACCTTTGCTCATCTTAATTTGTAGAAATGGAAAGAAAATGACTTCAAACATATCATTGTGCACCATACTCAAGAAGGAAAACCTTCTCACCAGCACTAATTTCCAAGAGTGGCAGAGGCGTTTACGCATCGTCCTTCGCAACGAAAGGAAATTTTATGTGCTGGAAGATCCTATTCCAGTTGCGCCTGGGAAAGAGGCTAGTGATGAGGAATTATCTCTCTACATGAAACACATGGATGATGCCACATATGTCCAGTGTTTCATGCTATCGGCCATGTCCAATGAGCTCTTGAAGCAACATGAAAACATGGACGTGTATAGCATGATGTCTCACCTTAAAGATCTATACCAAGAGAAGGAGAGATAGGAGAGGTATGAGATCTCCAATTCTTTGTTTACAACTAAGCTTGGAGAGTCTGCGCCATCTGGGCCTCATGTAGTCAAGCTTATTGGCTACATTGAACACCTAGACATCTTAGGGATTAAATTCGAGGATGAGTTGCGTACAGATCTCATCCTATCATCACTGCCCAAGACCTTCTCTAGCTTCATTGTCAACTATAATATGAGCGGAAATGAGAAGAGTTTATCGAAGATTCTGACCTTGATTCTCTAGGTAGATAAGGACATGGGGCATGACAAACCCGTGGTCCTTATGGTGAACAAGAAAAGGAAGGACAAGGAAAAGGGGCCAAAGACTTATAAACGGTATGAATCCCCCGAGCATCGTCCCTCCAATAAGGGGAAGATCCAAAGGCTAGGTAAGGAATGGGAGACAGTGTGTTTTTCATGTGGCAAGCAGGGCCACTGGAAGAGGAACTGCACCCATAAGCATGGGGACGCTAAAGGTGCGTTCGTTATCGAGTGCAATCTTTCTATTTCTACACATTGGGTATTAGATACAGCTTTTGGAGCTCACATCTGTATTCAAATGCAGGAACCAAGTAGATTTAGAAAGATCGCCAGAGGATAGGTGGATCTTCGAGCTGCCAATGGTGCAAGGTTGGTTGTGTTGGCTATTGGCGACTACCACCTCTCATTGCCAACTGTCATGATTTTGGTTTTACAAAACTGTTATTTTGTGCCTAGTGTTACCAAGAACATAATTTCTGTATCTTGTTTGGATATGAATGGATTTGTTTTCAAGTTTGGAAATAAGGTTTTTCTCTTTTATAAGAACAACGTATGTTATGGTATGGCACATTTGAATAATGGTTTGTATGTATTAAATTACGAAAACCAAGTGTTGTCAATCAATAATAAAACAGACTCACATGACTCATATATCACCCAGTTGTGGCATCACCGCCTTGGTCATGTGAACGAGAAGCGCTTGACGAAGCTCTGCCAAGATGGCTATTTAGACTCAACTGAGCTAAAACCAATTGATAGATGTCACGCTTGTTTACAAAGTAAAATGACCAAGCCACCTTTTGGTGGACAGGGTGAAAGGGTCACAGAGCTTCTAGGCTTGGTACACACGGATGTATGTGGACCATTTCCAGTAGAAGATGGAGGTGTATATTCTTACTTCATTACTTTTACTGATGATTTGAGTAGATACGGATTTGTATACTTAATGAGGTATAAGTCAGAAGCCTTAGATAAATTTAAGGAATTCAAGAATGAAGTAGAGAATAAGCTTGGTAAGAAGATAAAGAAGCTTCGATCGGATTGAGGTAGAGAATATCTGAACCAAGAGTTCATTGATCTTCTACGGGAGTCTGGGATTCTATCTCACCTCACTCCTCCTTATACACCACAGTGGAATGGTGTTAGTGAAAGGAGGAACCACACCTTGTTGGACATAGTGAGGTCTATGATGAGTCATGCGGATCTTACATTATCCTTTTGGGGATATGCATTACAAACCACAACATACACATTAAACCGAGTACCAACTAAGGTGGAAAATGGAATTCCATCCGAGTTATGGAATGGAAGGAAACCCACTTTGTCGCACACACGTGTATGGGGATGCGAGGTGTTTTTTAAGGCCTTCTCAGGCAACAAACTAGCACCCCGGGGCATGAAGTGTATCTTTATAGTATATCCCAAGTAAACGAAAGGATATTACCTATATAACCCTCAAGACAAGAAAGTGATTGTCGCCAGACAAGCCGTCTTTCTTGAGAGGGAGCACATCCTCAAGAAGGATAGTGGGAGCAAGATTGACTTCGACGAAGTTGATGCTCAAGATACACAAGAGTTGGTATAGGAACAAGTTCCACAGGACCCCGTGGAAGAGGTTCCAGAAACAGAAGTACTACGTAGGAGATCAAGAGAGGTAAGGGAACCAGAGAGATTTGGTTTCCTAGTCACCGAGGATGGTGAATCATTATTATTGGACAATGATGAACCTCTCTCCTACAAGGAATCAGTAGAAAGCTCAGAAGCTGCAAGATGGCTAGAAGCTATGAATTATGAGATGGATTCCATGTATCATAACCAAGTTTGGGTTCTGGTCGATGAGCCAGTTGATGTAAAGCTTGTTGGATGCAAATGGGTATTCAAGAGAAAGATGGACATGGAAGGTCAAGTTAGCACCTATAAACCACGGCTAGTGGCTAAAGGATTCAAACAGCGTCTAGGAATTGACTATGATGAAACCTTCTCGCCAGTTTCCATGTTTAAATCCATAAGAATCATACTTGCCATAGCAGCTTACCATGACTACGAGATTTGGAAGATGGATGTCAAAACAGCATTCCTTAATGGGAACCTTTAGGAAGATGTCTATATGACACAACCAGAAGGGTTTGTGACACCAGGTGAAGCCAAACGGGTTTGCAAGTTATAGAAATCCATTTATGGATTGAAGCAAGCATCCAGGTCATGGAACATTCGATTTGATGAAGCCATAAAGGAATTTGGTTTCATTAAGAATGAATGTGAGCCATGTGTTTATAAGTGGTTTAATGGAAATGCGGTCGTTATCCTAGTAGTATATGTTGATGACATATTTTTTATTGGAAACGACGTACTAGCCTTACAGTCAGTTAAGGACTGGTTGAACAAATGCTTCTCCATGAAAGATTTAGGTGAAGCGGCCTACATTTTAGGGATCAAGATCATTCGTGATAGATCCAAGAGGCTGCTTGGACTAAGTCAAGGTACATACATTGACCAGATACTAAAGATATTTAGTATGGAAAAATACAAGAGAGGATTGGTTCCAGTGTCACAGGGCTTACATCTTTCTAAGAAAATGTGTCCTCAGGCACAACAAGAGAAAGATAGGATGAGCAAGATCCCATACGCCTCGAATATAGGATCCATCATGTATGCGATGTTATGTACCAGGCTTGATGTTGCCTATGCACTGAGCATGGTAGGAAGATATCAAGCAGATCCAGGAGAACAACATTGGACTGTTTTTAAGACTATCCTTAAGTATCTGAGAAGAACTAAGGATATGTTCCTGGTGTATGGAGGAGACGAGGAGCTTGTCATCAGTGGGTATGCTGATGCTGGTTTTCAAAAAGATCAGAATGATCTGAAGTCGCAATCTGGATATGTTTTCTGTCTCAATGGAGGAGCTGTGAGCTAGAAGAGTTCAAATCATCCAATTATCATCGATTCTATAGCGGAGTCCGAGTATATAGCGGCTTCTGATGCAGCCAAGGAAGTCGTCTGGATTCGTAACTTTATCCAGGATCTTGATGTGGTGCCTAGCAGTAAAGATCCCAATACATTGTATTGTGATAATACTGCAGCGGTGGATCTTGAAAAAGAACCAAGGTCACATCAACGGACAAAGCACATACTCCAGAAGTATCACCTCTTGAGGGATTTCTATCAAAGGGGTGAAGTTGCAGTGAGCAGAGTGTCCACAGAAGAGAACGTGGCGGACCCCATAACTAAATCCCTATCTCAGTAGAAGCATGAATATCATGTGAGAGCTAGCGGGTTAAAGGTTGTTAGCAGTTAGCTCTAGTCCAAGTGGGAGTCTATAGGAGTTGGTGGTCTAGAACCAACTACTTTGTACTTTATTCATTAATAAAAGCCTTATCACATCTTGATTTTTCTTCTGCGTGACAATGCATGTGATAATGTCCTAAGGACAGTTGTTGCATTAATGGGTCATAGCGGATCCCTGCTATGATGAGAACCCAGAAGTTCCATAACACTGTTCTTGAATATATGTTCTATGACCGGATGATATTATTTGAGGGACATAAATAATATAGGTCATTAGGGGTGAGGACTCATGAAACTTTGAGGCACCTTCTCATGGTGTGTGCCCTTGGTAATATCTAGGAGGATATTATGAGAACGAGACCCGCCAGTAGGAAATCCACATTTCAGAGTGTTATTGGATGTTCCTATCTGCGGACGTGTGTATTGGTCCTTAGACTTTAAGATTGTTATTAATGGGTATTACAACTCGCGCACTTAGATGTATTGACAAAAACTGTGACAACACACTGTTCGCAGCGAGGTAGGATATATTGGGTGCGTCACGAGTAATAATGCATTAATAGATAATGTGAGAAAGGATTTGTCCCTTCTGTTCCATAATGGAAGTAGATATCTCAGGCCCTTTGATGGAATTGATATAGCCTAAATAAATCCATGGCCATGGTAAGGTATGGGCGAGTTCAATTTCGGGAAGTCAAAGAAAGAATAATCGAGCACATGGGTTGATGGCACTAGCATGCAACCCGCTTGATTGGAGATTTTGAGACAAAGGGATTATATTACACGGTAAGCGTTCGTAGGAGGTGACATTTCATTGCGGCGTTAACTTTTTTCTCTATGGGTTCCTTGGCGTGTTTCTAGACGCTAACATTGGACTTTAGGCAGGCTCTGCCTAATGCCACTGAGAAAGAGGCCTAGGGGGTCACACACTAAGTGTGTCCATGTATCTCAGTTAAATATTAATTTAATAAGTTAAATAAATATTATTCCTGACTGTGGTTTAATAATTATTTAAGGATGCCTGATCGCATTTATTTCAACACTAGTTATTCGAGAGAATATATTGTGGGCGAAATAATATATATTTATTAGTGAGTAATGCAGTTGAATTTATTTAAGAAATAAATAGTCATTACTCAAGGTCTAATAAATATGGTGGAGGAAATAAATAAAATAAAAAATAAAAGTACACGTCGTGTATATTTATATACACGCCGTATAGTTTGTTTTTCGGTATTCGTGAGAAAATATTGTTTATTTAATTAAATGATATTAAATGTAATATGTTGGGCGCATGTCAAGTAATAATGATGGTCAACTGTCATTATTAAGACATGGGGTATTACTAAGAATTAAATGAAATGATTAAATTATTTCGGGCAATTAATTCATTTTATTATTCTAAGTATTATAATTCTAATTACATTATTCTCATAGAAAGTGAGTCATCGTTGTGCACAACGGATTTGGAAATACTCTCAAGCCAAGAGAGAATTACCTTTCCACTAAGAACGCTTTCAAGTTACGAGAGCAAGATCCTCCACCGGATCAAGGCGATAGAAGGCGGACATCGCAAGCGATGGTTCTTTCATGCTAGCACCCGGAGATCCCTTCGACGACGTCCAGAGATACGTGGAGCATGTGTGGATCACCGCTAGAGGAATCCTGTACTTGGATTCTACGACGCAACGACGGATCACAGGATCGTGACCGGAGACTCCAACGAAGAAAGAATTCCATCGAGGTAATTCTTATGAATTAATTAAATTAATTATAACCAACATATGATGATCTTATCTCAATGGTTACGGGACTCTTCTTTTCTTTTCCGTTCTTCGTTCTATTCTGAAGATCCGGCGTTTTAAATCGTGATGGATCTCAGATTGAACGTTGTTATTGTTAAAATTAAAGTTGGGTACACCCACCAACGCGCTTCCGCTGTGCCCGGAACCTACACCGAGGAGCAAGGCAGCGGCGACGAGGAGGAGAAACCCTAGAGAGCGCCCCTTACAGGTTTATATTACACGGAAAATGTTCGTAGGATATTGGACTTTGTTGCAACATTAGCTTCTTTCTCTATGTATTTTTTGACGTGTTGTTAGACACTAACCTTGGACTTTAGACGGTTATGCCTAATGTCACTGAGAAATAGGCCTTGAGGGTCACACACTTAGTGTATTCACAATCTCATTTAAATTCAAGTAATGAATTTAACAAGTTAGAATAAATGATATTTATTCGGGTTTGGTTGATCAACATAATTTAAACAAAAATTATTCAAAAGAATAAGTGAGTTAAATAATAATAATAAATATTTATTTTCAAGTTTGGAGAATATAATATTTATTATATTTATCATAGAATAATGTAGTGACATTTATTTATTAAATAGTCATTATTTGGGGATCAGTAAATATTGATGAGGGAAAACGGATCGAGCTGAATGGTCTGATTATAAATAAATGATATTTATTTATATTCTTAATGTGTTGCACGTGTCAGGAAATTAATAATATTATTAATAATAATAATGGACATGAGGTCAAATAAGAATATTAAATATGGTTGGGGGCTTGTGTGCGATTAATCAACCCTAAACCTTCCATAATAAAATATCTAATTATATCTCTTTCCTAAAAACACAATTGGTGTGCAAAATGGATAGAGTAAGACTCTCTCGATCCCTAGAGAGAGATCAATAGATCTAGAGTGCTCTTATTCCCTCCTCTCTCAAGCTAACAATAGATCATCAGGAGTTATTCCTCTCTCAAGAAGAATTCTGTTGTGGTCAACCACGAACAACGCAAGCAATCAGGATCTGTTGTGCTAGCACCCAGTGATGTTACGACGTCGTTCAGAGATTGTGGTGCACCTGTGGATCATCACTAGAGAGATTCTGCATTTAGATCCTACAGTGCAATGATGGTGTGACAAGATCCATTTCATCAGATCAACAACAAAAGAAGAATTACAAGTTGAGGTAATTTTATATCTGCATATAAATTAATTATAAATTACATGTGAGATCATTCACTTCTGGTTCCGTCGTATTTAATCTAGTCAAGTAATCCACTGTTTTCATTATACATGATGTTTTGATCATTTGAACCAATGATTACACGTGATTTACGACTAAAAGGTGGGTTGGTCATACCTACAAAGGAAACATCCATTATGCCTAAAAGCTACAATATCTAACTTACATTTTCATCGATAAGGAGAAAATCAATGATAATTATTTCATTTGAGAATTTTGATGACTTTGTGAACCACATCTAAATGGTGTGTACTTCATTTTTCAATGTTTCGTCATCTTGAATGGAAATTTGTCATAATTAAGTATTTGAATGATCCATTTCTAAAAAACTGCATCAATAATGAAAACAAAAAAACTATAAGTAAAGATAACATCATTATGAAATGAGTAACGTAAAATAAATATCATGATAAAGCTATAAAATTGCATCAAATATAATAGTTAACATTTCTTTATACCTAATGTAAGTTTTGAAAGATTTCTTTTTAAACAATGTTAGTCGTACACCTCAATGGTTCGTTATCATTGTCACATATTAGTAATTTCAAACCTCTCTTGTTAGTAACTTTGGATATTGCAATATATAACTGATCATGACAAAAAAACAGGTTGTCGTAAGTATATGCCAACAGAAGATAGAGAATTTCTTTGACTTTTGTTAATAGTCATTGCAAATGAAATAGTTAAAGGATAATGTATCCATTGAAGCTTGAATGGCCACCTAGAATCTGGATGAGTCATATTTATCCTGGTTATGAAAGCATGTTTTCCAGAATGAGTTCCAGATAGAATTCAAGCTCTGAAAACATGATCTCCCAAATTTGTGACTATTAACTACGTTCCATTACAAAGACTATAAGATTAGTCTACATTTCTCAGTAACATAAATGGTACCCCCACTTTGAGGATTAATTTATGACATGGAAACCCAAAGATATTGATTCCATTTTGAATGTCTGGTGTATATATGTTCTTCGGTGTGCCTCTATCTAAACTTTCTTGAAAAACTGAATCAAAACGGAGATAAACCTTATCTTCTCCAAGAATGAATGTTAACATGTAATCATTCAGTCATTGGACAACATCACGTGTTGGTGCTAAAATAACTCATTTCTTTAAGTATTATGGATCATTGTACTTCATAGATAAATAGGGGTATGTGCTTTGAATAATGGCATCAACTGGAATCTAAAATACACTGAGTAGACAATCTTCTAGAATGTCAATTTTTGTCTCAATGTCGGTCTGTTCACCAAGCACATCATCACCCCATTTGAAGAATCCAACTTGCAAAATCTTGAAGTTCAAAAGAGTCTACAGATTTCTTGGAGGAAAGTAGTCTCATGTTCACTGTGAGTTTAAAAACATGACAATGTCGGTAAAGAAAGAGGAATTTAGATTTGCAAATATTATATTGCTTTTGTTTCCATGATGCACAATCAGAAGAAAAAAAATCCAAAAACCTCTACCAAAGACAGTTGTTTTTTCCACCGAAAGCAGATCTGAAGCATATGAAATATTTTTTGACGTGATATGCCTCAATGTACGATCCAAAGCTTTAAAGCGGTATTTGTGAACCATTGGTGTTTTATCCTAAATAATTAATTTTTTTCTTTGCAAAAGTTAATCCAATTCACATCCTTATTGTATGTTGCAAGTTGAGTTTTCTATAACATCAATTGGAATACGAAATTGAGTGTGTTGTTCTCCAACTAGGATGCAGCAAGAAAGTTATACCACTTACAATATGTCCTTTTGAGCTAAGTTGTGACATTATTGTTGTCTATAAGAAAGTTTTATATGTGCCTCCATATCCATGTACAAAGAAAACACCTCTTGTGGGCGTGTTTGATGCATTAATAATTGTGGTTATCACATTTTTCTGTTCATTGGTCAGTTTGCCACGTAGAATAGAAATTTATTCTGGAAGACTGTCCTTATTATAATTCTATTCTGATGCAACCAATTTGTTTCAAATGAATGTAGTCGATGAATCTGGAAGAGGCATATGAGGAAAATTATTCAATGATTTGTCGTGGGAGTGAAGCATGTTGTCAATATCTGATAATGCATATTGTTGCAGTTGATGAGTTGTGAGATATAATTTTATTATCATAACAGCTTGTTAGATACAACTGAAATATGTATTTTTGAAGAAAAAAAATCTACGAAACAAGGGAAGAAAATATAGTAGTATGCAATAACAGACTCCACTACTACAGACCCCCTTTTATCAGCGCTATAAAAAACCCCTTATTTGCGCTAAAAAAGTGTCTTTCTAAACGTCGTTAAAAAGGGATCATTTTTATCATCACTAAAAAATGATGATAAAGACTTCTTTTATCAGCGCTAAAAAAACGTCGTTAAAAGTCCAAAAAATATTTTTTTCCTGTAAATAGGAGTGATGCATCCCCCATTTTTATCAGTGCTCGTCTAGCCATCCTTTAACCCTTGATCAGCGCTAGAGCGCTCCTCACTCATGCCCACACACGTGTCTCCTCTTGTAATCGTATTATATAAAACTTATTTTGTAAAATATATTATATTTATATCAATATAAATATATTTATATATTAATATATGATTTTTAATAATATAAAACCTTTTTTATAAAATATCTTTTATCAGCGCTGAGAAAAACACTGATAAAAATACCCTTTATCAGCGTTAAAAACGCTAATAAATGAGTGTTTTTATCAACCTTTTTTTAACGCTAATAAAATCACTCATTTTATCAATATGTTTTTAGTGTTGATAAAAGTACCCATTTATCAATGTTTTTTTTAATACTAACAAAAATACCTCATTTATCAGTGCTTTTTTTGAACGCTAATAAAAGGTAGCGATGGATGAAACAAAATATGTTATAGTGCTTCTTACGGTGTACTATACAAATAGAGTTGTATTCCATGTAATAAAACATAATGCATTGAGTGAATGAGTTGGAGTTGGTTATTTCAATAAAAGTATGTAAAAGGCTTACAAAATTTAATTATACTGCCATACAGTTTGTAATTGTGTGCATGCTTTAAAGAGACATTAATCGGAGTATATGGACAAATATATACCTTTTCAACACATAATTAATGACTATCATGGCAGTATGAAGAAGAAACATTAGTAGCATCTCCTAAGAATATATGCCCAACTGACAACATATGCTTAAAGCAGTTTGTTAAATGATTCATATATATAAGTATAAACACATATATTTTGATAAAGCTATATATGTGAAGGTAACTAAAAATATAGTAATATGCAATAACATATTTCTTACCGTGTGCAATACAAATAGTGCAATCCATGTAAGAAATCCCATATCATAAATTTAGCAACCATACCTAAAATCTGAGTCGCACAATTTTCAGAAATTTTCAATAAATAAGGATCAGATTAAAACCATATTTTCCAAAATCAAAACACACTTCGGTTCGGAGCGAGAATCTTCTAGGCAGACGGGCAAAACGTGGGCCACCATGCTCCAAAATTTATCACAAAACTAATACTCCGCATGTCTAATGGAAGAAACCTTTTTGAGATCATCCCAATCGTCTTCCCATATCATCCTTGCCGGCAGAAAATTTTCCCTCCCCGAAAGATGCAGCGGCGGCGGCCATATCAAGGTTGCCACCGCCCACCGGCGTCATAAACGCCGGCAACCCATCGGCGGAGCTCCGGCCCAGGTCCGTGCCGCCGATTCCCAGCCCAAGAAGATCAAGCGTCGTCTGCGTCGGTCCGAACAGAGGCGTCCCCACCACCAATCCCTGCAAACCAGGCCCATTATAATCACGGCCGCCGCCGCCGCCGTCTCCGCCGCCTCGAACCGGGGCACTCGACTGCTCCACGTGCCGGTGACACCCCCATGAAAAACCCTCTTGCCGCCCAAAGGAAGAAGACGAACCAGAGGAGGAGGCGATACCGAAACCCCGCAGCAGCGATGGGCTGGAGGCCGCGACTCCCATCTCAGCAGCCTTCTGCAGCAGCGCCGTGGCGGACATCGCCGGCTGGGGAGGAGGCGGGGCGAAGAGCTTGCACTCCTGGGCGGCGGTGACAAAGACAGAGTTATGGCTGGTGGAGAGGCAGAGCGAGATTGGCTCCAGAAACCCGGATTGCTGAGATCGGAAATTCGGGGTGGCGGGCTGCTGCAGAGCCGGCGGAGCCGTGGAGGACGCAAACAAGCTCGCAAACACCGTGCTGCTGACACCTAAATTGCTGTGCGAGCTCGTGCCGCCGCTGAAGCTTCCACTTAAACGTGTTGCAGTGGTTGCCGGTGGGTCTTCCAGTTTCAGTGCTGGCTTCTCCGCCATGTCCGGCACTGTAAGAAACACAAGACACAAAAAGTTTTAGCCCTTCGTTAAAAGCACTTTAGAGAACCCATAATTTCTTCCTCTATCCCACTTTAAGAGAACCCGTAATGTCTTCCTCTATCCCACCAAACCCACCCACACGGGCCTCGCTTTTACCTAGCACCTGTAGGTTTCGTTTTTTAAAGCTCCTCCGCAACGGATTATTAGTTTATTGAGTTCAGTGTAAATAAAAGGAATTTCAGACAACGGAGAAAAACGACCAGGAACGGAAAACGGAGGGAAAACTTAACAAAAATGGAAATATCTCGTCGAACTCTGCAAAGATGGAGGGAATTTATGATGGAACCGACCTCGATTCTGGATACGTAATACAGGCGACGCAGGTGGGCTGCACGCCGGCGACAGAGAAGGCTGGGATGATGAATCGGCGGCGATTTGAGCGTCAGGGTAGTCCTCTGAACTGGGTTTGGCCGGTTTCGTCGCCCGAGTCAGCGTTTGAAGCTTCCTGGCGCTTTCCTCGGCCAACGCATCGCAGAACGCGCGGTGCGTTATGTAGCTATCCCTCCTGCAAACCCGAAGCAATCGTAACTGCAAATTATCTCACAGAAACCATGAACAGTGAATCGGAGAGAGAGATGAAGAACCTCGAGAAGAGGGTTCCGCAGCAGCAGCGGTACTCCTTGGTGCCGCAGATCTTGGAGTGAGCTTTCCAGTCGGACTGAACAGCGTACTTCTTCGAACACTTGTCGCATTGCCATTTCTTCTCGCCGTGCTTCCTGCAGAAATGTTTTTTGATCCCCGTCAAATCGCCCAGAGCCCGCGCCGGATCGTGGTGGACGCACGACGGCTCTGGGCAGACATACACCCGCTTCACGTCCTTGCTCGTCCGCTGCCGCAGCTTCCATGGCAGATTGTGGCCGCGCCGATGCAGCTGCAGGTTCTGGTCGCGCTGAAACCCTTTGTTGCAAATCTCGCACACGAATCGATTCGTGGTGAGCAGAGTCTTCGGCGACAAGGCGATTACCTCAGCTTCCGGATCTATTGACATGCCAAGAACCAGATTAAAACCAGAAAGAACGAAAACCAGGCGCGCGAAGCGATAATTTCAGTTACCTGGCATCCCCGGGAGATTGCGCTTCTTCTTCGGTGGTGTCGACGGCGACGGGTTACCGGAGGAAGAAACGCTAGCTTCGCCGCCCGACCCCGTTGAGACGGTCATGGCAGAGAAACTATCAAATCTTACCTCCTTTTTAAGGATTCTGCGATTTCAACGTTCTAGGGTTTCTTCTCCCCCGCTCCTCCCATCTCAGCTCTAACAGTCAAAACGCCTTTTCCCTCACCTACCAGCTTCAGTTTTCGCTTTCCACTAAATTACTTTTCCGAACAGTTTAAAGCTAGAACACACAGAAAGATGACAGCTCATGAAACAACCGGGAAATCACTTTCCGGCGACCGTAACTTAATCGAACAGTCAGACTTCCGTAAACGAAACTCGAAGTTCCGATTAACAATCCGTCAGAGGAAGAACAAGTAAGCATGCGCACGATCAGCGATTAAATTTCAGTTCCCCCGACGATTCCGATAACCGAAATCGAGCTTCTGTGAAGGGCCGCGCGAATCCTTCCCGCCATCAATAGATCTACAAAATACATGAAATTAACCAGTACGGACGCGAATTAGCTAACTCAGAGATGGAACGGCGGTGGAATATACATGGCGGGAAACAGCAGGGAAAGGAAGAAGGATCGATTCCTGGCGAGAGTATCAGGGTGTCGTCCTGTATCTCCCGCTCTGGAGAACGAAACGAACAGGTAACGGAAGAAGACAGACGAAGAGATTGGAAATTTATGATTGCGTTATAAAAACCGGGCCAGATCGGTCGGCCGGAGCTTTAGACGGCTCGGTATTGAGCCGGGTTGAACCGGTCTGAGCCGGGTTCAGGGGTTCGTTGTTAGCCAGAGTTGAGCGGTCACCGTGGCTGGCTCAGGCCGGCGGTTTACGTGCCACGATCGCCAAGCGGAGTCGGTCTGAAAGCGCGTGGGGGGTGCCGGACATGTCCTCTGATAATATATATATATTCTTGATGTATATTATATTAATAAAAATATTGATTAAAAAATAAGAGGTATAAATAAATAAAATTATCTGGTTCAATTTTAAAATTATCCATGGCCTAACTTGAACATATCATTGGGTGGTGTGGTTAGAGAGATTCAAAGAGAATAGCAAGTTTTTGCCGGGCCTAAAAATGACACGATTATCGTGAATTTTAAAATCGACTTAAAAATTATAATTGAATGACAAAAACATAATATTCACAATTCCTCTTAATTATGTGACGTTTTCTATTGTCTTGCACATGTTTTTTTATTTAAATATGAACATAAATATTAGCAATACTTTCATAAATAGATTAGTATTAGTATGATTCAAATGGATCTTTGGAATACCTTTTCATTTCTAAATCTCGTGAACATAATTTTTTAAAAAATAAATGGGTTTAGTTTGATCTTACTCTATATTTTATATTTGATTTGATGTAATAGTTTTTGACATCAAACCACAAAACCCAACCCGAGACCGAGACTATCGGGGCCCGCTTCACACGCAGGTGCATCCCTGCCCCGCCTCCTCCCACCACACCTCCCCGCCTCCCCTCCCGCCTCTCCCTTGCTCATTGTACGGTAGCTCTTTTCTTCATCTTCTATGTCCACTTCATCTATGCTCACACACTCTCTGACACCCGCTTCACGCGCAGATGTTGGGTCAGAAGTGGATTGGTTTCAAAATAAACTCAGTTGTGACAACAATGATTTGTGAGAATCATCAATGTAAACGAAGCGCCAAACCAAATAGCGGAATAATAAAGGGGACACAGATTTTAAAGTGGAAAAACACTTCTTTCAGAGGATTAAAAACTCACGCGGCAACTCTGAGAATATTTACTATGAATGAGAGAATACAAAGAATACAAGCAATAGCCTAAACTTGAATTACAAATACAACGTAGAAAAACTTGTTTGAAATTCACACCCCGATACGCCTTCGCCGCCTCTATGATAATAGTCCATGACAAGTCGTCACCCTTCGGAGATCAAAACCGAACACATGGTGTTACTGTAACACCTCGTTGCACAACCCAATTCATCGTTGTCCGCTGCCACCCACACTCGAAACCGTTGTCCACGTTTTTTGCACAAGTCGTCGCCCTCTGTTGTCGCTGCGTGTGTGCCCCCTCTGTTGTCACTGCGTGTGTGCCCCCTCTGCTCTTGGTATTGGAAAGCAAACCGATTGATATTGCACCAACCGTCAACCTCTGCAAAAAATATGACATCCCCTTTTTGCATCTCTAACGGAAACCTGAAAGTTCCCCCTGCAAAAGAAATCCAAATGTCGAAATCTTCGATCTGTGTCTGCACCCCTAATACCAGAATCAATCATATCTGACTCCCCCATAATTGTGACCACTGCATAATCTGGAGCACCTTCGGAAATTACTTGCTCCCTTTGCTCAACATTCTTCGAGCAGTCGAAAACTCTCAGCGCATCATCTCAATCTTTGATTTTCATTCTTTCTTCAATAGTGGCACTATCTGAAGAAAAAGAATTAGGTGTAAGATCTGAAACACCTGACCTGACATGCTTCGGCTTCCAAACCTTCTTCAACTTAGTCAATGGTCTTCGACTCATGCACGACGATCGTCTGTGCCACAAATCTAACAAAGTCCTCTTCGCATATGGATTTATCACATCACTGCACGCCTTTACATCTGTCCTGTAAAGCGTATCATCCATTTTGCCTCGCACATAAACCATTGATCCTCTGGACAAAGTTCATCTTCCACCGCCAAACGAACTCCTGAATCCACCAATATCAAGAGCACAAGCACATAACAAATTATGGTGTATACTTGACACATGTCGCACATCCATCAATATCAGTGTACAACCTGCATTCGTAGTGAAACAAATATCACCAACACCAATGACATCAACATAACCTCCATTTATCATCTTCAATATACCAAAGTCACCTTCTTCATATGAAGAAAATAGTCCCCTCTTTGGTGAAATATGGTATGACGTTGCTGAGTCAACCACCCATTCAGTGTACAAATCTGGCCTGCGACAATCAACACCAACTGAAAGTAAATCACCCTCATCCTGAACAAGACTTATGCTGGTATCGTCAGAATCGGTGTCGTGCGCCTTCTTTTCCTCCTTAAGCCTTTTCAATTCATAGCAGTGTCTCTGCACATGACCCTCCTTATTGCAAAAGAAGCACTTGGCATTTCTTCTTGTCTTTGACTGACCTCTCTGACTATCGCGTCCATCTACCACAGCTAGAATACCACTATTACCTGAAGATTCACCATCATTTGTCTTTTGTTGAGTCTCGTTCATCAACAATGACGAAATCACATCATCCAACTTCAGTGTATCTTTCTCGAACAACAGTGCAGTGACAAGATTATCATATGAATCAGGAAACGAACCCAAAAGAAGAAAAGTCTTGTCTTCTTCTTCCATTTCAACAGGTACCGCGTTACCTTTATCATCGATCTTGACCGCCACCGAGGATAGCTCCGTCAGAAGTTTGGTGAACTCATCTAGATGGTTACCTAAATCTCCATTCTCTAGCATTTAGAAACAATACAACTGTTTCTTCAAATATAAATGATTTGTGAGAAATTTTGATTTATACAAGCTTTCAAGCTTCGTCCAGATCACCTCCGGATCTTTCAGATTCATCACTTCCCACGGTGTATTATCACCCAAATACATCTGAATCTTGATTGTCACAAACTCTCTCATATCCTATCAATCACCAATGCTCATCGTCTCTGGTTTATCTGATTTTTTCTTCAACGCCTTTGCTGTTTTCTCACGGACTAGAATATTTTTAACTCTTTGTTGTCAAAGTGTAAAATCATTTTTCATGTTAAATAGTTCAATATGGGTAGAAATCCCATGGCGTGAATCACCCATATTTAATTAGCAAGAAACACGGATAACCTCCTCTAATACCAGATGTTGTGTCGGAAGCGGATTGGGTTCAAAATAAACTCAGTTGTGACAACAACAATTTATGAGAATTACTAATGTAAACGAAGCACCAAACCAAACAACAAAATAATAAAGGGGATGCAAATATTAACGTGGAAAAACCTTCCTTGCAGAGGATTAAAATTTCATGGGGCAACTCCGAGAATATTCACTATGAATGAGAGAATACAAAGAATCCAAGCAATAACCCAAACTTGAATTACAAATACAGTATAGAAACCCGTGTGAAATTCACACCCCAATACGCCTTCACCGTCTCTCTGATAATATAGTATGTGACAAGTCGTCACCCTTCAGAGATCAAAACCGTACACGCGGCATTGTTGTAGCACCTCGTTGCACAACTCAATTCACCGCTATCCGTTGCCACCCACACTCGAAATCGTTGCCCACGTTTTTCGCACAAGCCACTGCCCTATGGTGTTGCTGCTTGTGTGCCCCCTCTACTCTTGGTATTTGTTGATGATGAATCTTGGGCGCTGCCTCCCCTTTTTATAGGCCCTCGTTCCCGCATCAAAAACATGTCTCCGCGTGAATTAAATTCATGCGGCCTTGACCCGCATTTCTCTTTTAAAAATAACGTGTCCTCATTTTGAGGAGGTTCCATTATTTCCAATGAATCGGGATGAACCCCAACAATCTCCAACCCTAGGTCTCTCGGACCCAACACATAATCCCTTCTGTGGTTCCATCCTAAAACCCATGAGTACTGGGAGGAATTGCCCATCCAAGCTTATATGTGAGCCACCATCCATTGTGGAAACAGATGTGGGATTGAGTTTTCACCTAACAATCCTCCCTTCAAACCAAAGACCACACAATTGGGTCTCCCCTTGAATGATAATGCATCAGATCCAACCATTTTACACCGTCATTTTCTCATCATCGGGACTAACCGCCTGACCACCATTTATCAGGAAGACTTTCGACACAAGGCACCATGGATTCACATGCTTCAAATGAGAAACTGCTATCGTTTTCAAACTGGTTTGGGGAATACTCCACCCTACATCACACCCAGGCTGCAACCTGGCTCTGATACCACTTGTCAGGATGAATTTCCTCCAGCCTTAGGTCTCCCAGAACTAACACATAATCCCTTCTGGGGTTCCAACCTAAAACCCATGGGTACTAGGAGGAATTTCCCATCCAATCTTATATGTGAGCCACCATCCATTGTGAAAACTAATGTGGGATTGAGTTTGCACCGAACAACGAAGACTCTAATCAAGCTAACTCCACCGTACATAGGATAGGTTGCCCCACTATTGGTGGTAGAGTTATAAGGGTTGGGGGGGGGGGTCACGGAGTCAAGTCTTTGGGCCCGCGATTTACATAATCGACCTAGTATATAAGATAGGTTGTTAAAAAAGCATTTTGTGAAACATCAATCACTACAAGAAAAAAAGGGGTTCACAACGGTTTTGAAAACCACCGCTAAATATTCTGAAAAAAAATTGCGGCGTTTTTTTAGTGGTGGTTCTTATAACCACTGCTAAATGTGTATTTTTTATTTATTTTTTAGCATCAGTTTAAAAAAATCACCACTAATTTAGTTTTTTATTTTTTTAAAATTTTTTAAAGTTACTTTTGCTGGTGGTTTATAAAAACCGATGCTAAATTAATGGGAAAAATATTAAATATTAACTTTTTAATTATGATTTATTATTTATATTCATTTATATTTTAGTATTTAGAATTTTAATTAATTATAATATGTTAATTATTAATTATATATTTTTAATAGTTAATAGTTATCTGAAACTTAAATTAATTCTTGTATAAGTTGTAAATCAGAATTCACCATCAAATGACTATAATTTTTTATTCTGGTATCCGTTTTAGCTTCAAAACTAGTCAAATTGATGCTTATGAAATGAACTATAGTCAAATTAGATAATAATTAGGTAATAAATGATAAAATAAAATTTATTATAGTTTTAAGAAAAGTTGAAAACCGAACATCAACTTCAAGAGATTATAACTTTTGATCTGGGTGTTCGTTTGAGCTCTACCACATATCAAATTGAAGCTTGCGATGATTTCCACGTTGTGTTAACTTGGGGGGACCTTTTTCATTATTTTATTGAGGACAAAAGAGGTCCCAAAGGGCTCTAAAAATGAGTATTTTGTTTGGATATCATGATTTTTGAACATTCGATGAGATTTCATCTGCGTTTAAGAGTGTCTTCATTTGATTTTAGGTCGTCTATGATTTTATTCAATTGATTTACATTCCTATTGATTTGATGACATTGCATTTAATGTGGTTTTCTCTCTTTTGGTGATTTATTATCTATTATATATATATGTATGTATGTATGTATGTAAATATATTTGTATGCACTTCTGTACATTTATGTATATTTATTTATAATTTATATATATTTATAATTATTTATTTCAATTTATATATAATTGTATCTATGCACAGATGTTTATATGTATTTATGAATATTTATCTATATTTATATACGTATGTAAATATGTATACATATTTATGTATATATATATTTTTATATTTACTAGTGTTTATATATATATGTATATTAATATACAATTATATATATATATCTGTGTGTGTGTGTCTATATATATTATTTCAATTTATTATTCATTATTCATTATTCATAATTTATTTTATTTTTATTTTTTTCATTTATTATTTATTATCAATTTATTGTTAAATTATTATTTAATATTTATTTACTATTTATTATATACTACTACATATTATTTATTATTTATTATCTATTTATCTATTTATTATTTATCCATTTTTTATTTTCTACTTATTTATTATTTATTATATTGATTTGTAATTTATTTACTTCTATCAATTTATTTTTCATTATTTATTTATTATTTGTTAAGTATGTATATATTTATTATTAATTTATTATTTATGTGTTATTTTTTATTTATTTATTACTTATTTATCACATAGTCATTATTAATTTATAATTGATTAATTTATTATTTACCTATAATTTATTTATTTATTATTATCTATTTATAATTTAGTATTATTTATTATTTATCATTTATTTATTAATTATTTATCATTTATTTATTTATTTATTATTTATTATTTATTATCATTTGTTATTAATTATTATTTATTTATTTATTGATTATTATTATTTATTTATTATTTATTAATTAATTAATTATTTATTTATCTATTATGTATTTATCATTTATTTAATATTTATTTATTCATAACATATTTATTATTTTATTATTATTTATTATTTATTTTTTAATCATTTATTAGTTATTTATTATTTATTTATTATTTCTTATATATTATTTATTATCATTTATTATTATTTATTTATTACTTATTTTAAACATTTATTGATTATTTATTGATTATTTAATTATTATTTATTTATTACGTATTGATTATTTATTTAATGTTTATTTATTTATTATTTATTATTTATTAGTCATTTATTAGTTATTTATTTATTAATTAATTATTAATTATTAATTATATATTATTTAATATCACTTATTATCATTTATTATTATTTATCATTTATTTTAATTATTTATCGATAATCTATTTATTATTTAATTAATATTTAATATTATTTATTTTTTATGTATATATTATTTATTATTTATTTATTATATATCAGTTATTTATTATTATTTATATTATATTTATTTATTTATGTATTATTTATTATTTATTTATTACTTATTTATTTATTATTTATTTAATAGTTATTTATTATTTATTACGTATTTATTATTTATTTAATATTTATGTATTTAATATTTATTTATTAGTTTTTTATTATTTATTTATTGTTTATTTCTTATTTCTTAGTTATTTATTATTTATTTTCATTTATTGTTATTTATTATTTAATTATTTTTATTATTTATTGATTATTTATTGTGTTGGAACCAGAGCTGTTACTTTGCTGGAAATAGAGTTTGGTTTGTGTTTATTGTCAATCCTTACATGGATGATTAGGGAGATTGCAAGGAAAGGTATCATACAGTTCAAGCCGAAAGCAGTATTAAAGGTTGCATCGTTTCCCAGTGTTTGCCAAAATTTTGTGGTCCAAAATTTGGAAGTTAGCTTTCAACGTACAATTTGGTTTTTCTTGAAGGCCTTATGAAAATACGGAAAAGATACGAGTTTCGCAAAGATGGGTTTTGCGAGTTGCGTTTCACGAAGACATAAAGTTTTCTGACGGTGTGCTTCACGATTACGAGGTTTAGAGCTTTGCGGTCGTTGATAAAATGCTTTGCGAAATTGATGGGCGTTGCGAAGGGTTTTGACAGAAGACTCTGCGATGATGATGAGCTTTGCAAACAAATAATTTCCACGGTTCTCTGTGAAGGGAGGAGTGCCGCGAAGACGATTTCGATGATCCAGAAAATCTGCAAAGAGACGGTGGAGCTTCGCGATCGGCCGAGCCTATAAATATGAGGCTACCTCTCTTCATTTACATAGAAGTTTTGAAGTAAAATCTGGAGATGCTTTGAGTTCGCGAAGAGATTCTCGAATTGGGCTTTCTATGCGAGCTGGTGCATCGCGAAGAGACTTTTAGTCTTAACCGATGCCCATGCTTTTGACAAAGGGTACTTCACGATGATGAGGTATTCCGCGTTGACCGAGTGAGTTTTACGAAGATTGTTTTGCGAAGGCTATGAAGTTTCGCGAACAAAGATAGTTCCACGAAGGCAGGGGTGCTTCACGAAGGAGTGTTGTAACATCCCCAAATGATAAAGGGTTAAAATGACTAAATGATATGACTCATGTTAACAAGGTGCACATTCCTTTTTGGGAGCCTCTTTGATTAGAACTCCACAGTTAAGCGTGCTTGACCTGGAGTAGTGATCAGGATGAGGGACCCTCTGGGAAGTTTCCCAGGGTGTGTGTGAGTGATGACAAAGCACACTGGAAAAGGATATGTGTTGACCTGTGGAGATTGTCATTAGTCAGATGACCTGTTCAGGCATGTGGGTGGACCCTAGGGTGGGCCCCACGTGTCTGCGTGGCAATTGGTGGTACCTGGTAGGCAAGGACCCGACGACCATGTTAAGGCGGGGTGTCTGTGCTGTCACTGGGACCCGGTTATCACATTTGGTAACAGAGGTGGTACCCAGCCTTAATTGCGGTGCACTGCCTGGGTTGAGATGTAGGGCCCACAACGAGGACGTTGTACTCTAAAGGTGAGGTGATTGTAACATCCCCAAATGATAAAGGGTTAAAATGACTAAATGATATGACTCATGTCAATAAGGTGCACCTTCCTTTTCGGGAGCCCGTCTGATTAGAACTCCACAGTTAAGCGTGCTTGGCCTGGAGTAGTGATCAGGATGGGGGACCCTCTAGGAAGTTTTCCAGGGTGTGTGCGAGTGAGGACAAAACACACTGGAAAAGGACATGTGTTGGCCTGTGGGGACTGTCATTAGTCAGATGACCTGTTCAGGCATGTGGGTGGACCCTGGGGTGGGCCCCACGTGTCTGCGTGGCAACTGGTGGTACCTGGTAGGCCAAGACCCGACGACCATGTTAAGGCGGGGTGTCTATGCTGTCACTGGGACTCGATTATCACAAGTGTGTTTCACAAAGAAGCTTTGTGAAAAATAGTTTTTGAAAATCAGGTTTAAGTGAACAAGGATTTCAAAGGGCATCAACTCAGCTATAAGGTGCAAGCAGAGTCTTGTGCTAAGTCAGAGACAAAGACTTTAATGCCAAATTTTTGAAGCAACCTTCAAGTCGATAAACCGAGCTGGACTTCTCTAAAAGCAGTGAGTTAGGGGGAGTCAACATAAGTGATCTGAGAGATGTAGTGGGCGATCCCTGAATTCTTGCAAAGGCAGTGAGTCTGGTACAGAGTGACTGTGATTGAACCTTTGTATTCCGCAGATAGTAAAGTTTATTGGATTTTGGTACGACCAACACACTATCAGCGTATGCTCCTTGGACGTAGCCCTTAGTGGTGAACCAAGTAAAAGTGTTGTGTGGTCTCTGTGCATGTGATTGTTTAATTTCCATTCTTATCCTTTGTATAGGTTTAACGAGTTTCTACCAACTTGGGAACAAGATCCTTGTTTTAAAAAGAAAAGTTGACACCCTAATTCACCCCTCCCCTCTCAGGGTGTCCCAGGGTCCTACATATTGATTATTGATTATTGATTCAAAATTTAATTATTATTTGTTTCACACGTATTTATTATTTATTTATTATTTATTTAATATTTATTTATTTTTAGTTATTTATTATTCATTTATTATTTATTTATTAATTATTCTTAATTATTATTTATTTATTTTTACTATTTATTTATTTATTATTTATTATTTATTTAGTTCTTATTTATATAATATTTATTTACTATGTGTTTATTATTTATTATTTATCTATTATATATTATTTATTAATTTATTAATCATTTATTATATATTCCTGCCTAAATGGCCCGAAGACCTTCTCTTTTTATTGATTTTTGATAACCCCCTTTCAAGGGATGAGGGAGAACCCTTACAAGACCTGTAGGCTTAGAGATTACATTGCTTGTAGGCTTGGAGACATTACATGACCCGTATGTCTTGAGGAAATTATACAGTCTATGACTACTTGAAACCACCCCTCCCTAGCATCTGCATCGTGATTAGCTCTCCACCTTTGCATAACTGTTCGACTAGCTGTCCTGTGCAGAGATGCACAGGCTCGGTACCGATGGCAATTCCATACCCTCTCATTCATCCAAATCCGTTAGCACTGCTCTGGTGAATGTGTCCTGCTCTTGAATCCTCCTATGGTGCTGGTTCCCAGTAGAATCTGTCTAGGTATCTGCATATTAGGTGGCCCTGAAGGCCATGAAGTGGCCCGAAGGCCTTAAAGGTGGCCCAAAAGCCTTACTGACTCGAAAGTCTGGGTGGCCCGAAGGCCTTAAATACTCCAAGTCCAAACCGGTGGCCCAAGGTGAATAGCTCCGGCTACTACAGTACTGAACAGTACCTGCTACAGTACTTTCTATAGTACTGCATAGTACTGCTACAATTCCTGCTACAGTACTGCTACAACCCCCTTAGAATTATGCCTCTGCCTGGTTTTGAACCTGGGTCTTGTAGATGCACTTAGAGAGACCTCACCAACTAGGTTGTGACTCATGTGCAAAAACGTGTATATGGTTAACGCTCAACTCCCACCGAGGGGGCCCTACGAGGTCCCAGAGCGCGCTCCACGTTCCCCAGCTAGACAGATGGCTTTGAATCGCCCTGTGCATAATACACACAATGTTCGTGTTTGGCGGGACTCGGGTCTGGCCCAGTTCCCATGGATAGCGAGGGGTAAAACCAGTGAGTACCACTTGGATAACAACCCATGGGCTATTATATATTCATTATATATTCTATAACATCCCGAGATTTTATAATATATAAAATTTAATTGATAGCTTGTGGTGAACGCAACACCAAGCTTAAAAACACAATATAATATTAAATATTATTATTTTAACACAACCGTTATAACCTACCTATTAAATTGATATGTGTGAATAGGAATACCTATATTATAAAATATATATGAAGGTAATATTCAATACAAATTTATTTATTAATGTTTAGGAAATTGACACACATTTTTTAATAAAGTCATTTTATTCTTTAAATATAAGTTTTAATGATTGATGGAGTGTGGTCCTGGGAGCTCTCTCCGTGATATTGACAATCAGTGATGATGATTAGGGTTTTCTCCTTGATGGCACAATCATATTTCTTAGGGTTTGATATGATCTCTGGTAGGCATCCTCAGCCAAAAACTCGAAGTAAAGATACCCTGTGAGGAAGAAAAGAGGCCAGCGTGCCACGTGTGTTTGTGAACTCTTCAGGTGAGAATGCCAAAAATCACCCCTCTTCTTTGAAGAACTCCCTCCCTTCTCAGACTTCCCATGATGATTCTTCTTCCAGAGAGATTCTTTTGAAAAATATATATGAAGGTAAGTCTTTGGATTTTAATCGAAGAATTTTATCATTCCTTCATGATGATGACTCAAGTTAGATTTTAAAAAAAGGTGATACTGCTCCTGGGATTGTAAGGAAGGATGCAATCTTGGAAAGAATTTCTCTATGTCGTCACTCCATTATCAGACGAGTTGGGATTCTGAAAGGGAAGAAACCATGGAAACTTGATGATATAGTAAGGAATATTTCTTCGATTTGGGGATTTTCAAACTGGAAATGTATCCCAGTGGGGCGTGGATTCTTTCACATGTTGTTTTCGAATTCAGAACTGATGAAGAGGGAATGGGGATTTGGTTTAATCTCTCTGGAGCCAGGTGATCTGAGAATTCAGGAATGGAACTTGAGCTTCAATACTTTTGAGGTTATAAAATCCTTTACCCAAGTATGGGTCGGATTATTTGGTTTAAATTGGATATATTGGCACCCTAAGATCCTATTTGATTTAGCTTCTTCAATTGGAGTTCCGATTAAAATGGACATGAATACCGATTAGGATAGCTTTGAATACTTTTCTAGGCTCTTAGTGAAAGTTGATTTGAGCTCAACTCTAACTAGGAAAGTGGTTTTGTCCACACAGAATGATGACTTGAGCACACATGTTGTTTATGAGAATCTCCATCACTTTTTCTTTGCTTGCAAGGAAATTGGCCATATTAGGAGTTCATATAGGAAAACCTTTACCTGCTCAACCTTTCTTAATAGTGGTCACGATGCCTCTATGTGTAAGAAAGGATTGTCTAAACCGGACAAAAATGTTGATTATGCTGTTGAGCCTTGTCATGATATGAATGGGTTTAATTCCTTTTCCGATGATAGGAATGAAAAGGAATCTAGGAAGAAGCATGTCTCTGTAGCTGATGTTTTTTCTCATGTCTCTTTCCATCAGCGAGGACTTACTAGTTCTGCAAATGTTATCAAAAGGAATGCCTCTTATTCAAAGAAGAGGCTAGATGAGGATGAGTGTTCACAGGCTACTGCACCTCAAGGTTGTGCTGTTTTGGATGGTCTGTCTAGAGATAAAAAATAGAGTCCTCCTCTCATCTATATGAAAATTATTTGTTTGATACTGTCCCCCCTCAGAAGTGGTAGCCCAACCGTGAAGAATAGAAATCAGTGGAGTAGGGTCTGACTTTGGTTGTACCTACAGTTTCCAGTGAGGCTGGCTTTCAATAAGGGCCTAGAATGATGGCAGCTAAGGCGGCTGCCCTGCCTATGGTTCTTTCCTCACAGAATCAGAGTGAGGTTAATCTGAAGGGAGATCCAAGGAAAGAATTATTATCCAATGTTGATCCCATTGGATTTGATTTAACTCTTGTGTAGGAACAACACAAAATTGATTTCCAATAGGCCATTAAAGAGCTTTATAATTCCTCGGGAGTCACAGAAAAATGGGGGGATATTGACTCGAATAAAGATGATAAGAATCAAGGGAGAAAGATTACTTAAAATACATAGTGATCCATGAAAATAAGATGGACGAAAAAGGAGTATCCCATACTCATGAGAAGAAGAGTAGGACTAGAAAGGACTACTCCAATCTTTGTCCAAAAATGAGAACCAGGAACACTCCTTTAGCAATAAAGAATGTGGAGCACTCCAACATGTTTAGTCCATTTAGTGATGACTCTTACTGGTATAAATATGGTGTTGATTATAATGTTGATTATGATTTCTATTATTTGTTTTCATTGAACCTTTTGTTGGTCTTTAATTTTAGGCAGAGGGTAGGAATTATATGTTTGACCCCCTCCACCCTCTTACTCCATCTCCCTCTTGTCTTTTTTTCTTTTCCTTTAATAAAAGGGGCTCTACCCCAACCTCTTTGGTATAAGTTTTAATCAAAAAAATATTTTTATTGCTTTCTATGTGAAAAAAACTATAATTAATTTTCAAAAAATTTAGAAAATTTATTTTATAAATTTAACTTTATTTTTGAAATTAGTATATCAAAATTAGCATAGGGTGATTTTTGGATAATTATTTCGAAAATATTTATTTTCCAGTTAATAGTAAAAAATACAGATTTTTATTGAAAAGTTCTATTTTAATTTAGTTTCAAAGTAAAAATAGTAATATTATATTATTAATAATCCAATTAAGTTCATTAGAATAAATTTCATGGTTGAATTTGGTATAAAAACATTTTTACATTTAAAAGAGCATTTTTCTGAAAAACTATTTTTCGTTACGTTTTGCTGGATTAATTTTAAATTAAATCCTGACACTTATGTGTTTTGAATTTTGAAAAATAGATTCTATATTTTGAATCATGAATCCAATTTTTTTTTAAATATTTCCCTTTTATTTTTGGACAATATGAACAGTAAATGTAGTAATTTTTGTTACCAAGATTATGGGTAAATCGGGTAATTAAGGGTAAAAATAATATGATAAGGGTTATCAAATTACCCTAAAACTTGTCCTAATTTTATTAGATGAGTAATTTCAGAGAAAAATCATCCATGATTCAAATTTATGACCCTTTAGATCTACTTGGTTTATATTAATTCCCTTATAGTATTTTATTTAAAGAAAAGTCAAACATGTCACACTATTATTTTTAATAAGTATAACAATTTTAATATATGTTCATACAGAAGATGTGTTCGACCATAAATAGTATTTTGAAAGCTAAAATATTTATATTAATCATGAAATTTTATTTTTAATTTTTATTTAAGAAACAATTACCTTAAAGGCTTGCACAATAATGATGCAATAATTATTTAATTGATGGAAAAATCAATAAAATGATTTTAATTAAAATGACAAGAACCATTAAATTACACAAAAACTTGACTAAATTATATCGGATGAGTAATTGTTATCCCTAATCATTCAAGGTTTAGATTTATGGCCATTTTTTGTCATTAGGAAGTGGTTAAGACCCATATAGTATTTTATTTAATTAAAAGTCAAACATGTCACACTCTTGTTTTCAATAAGTATAATAATTATAATATGGTGTTATCTAGAATATTTTTTTGACTATAAATAGTCTTTGGGAAGCTAAAATATTTATCTGTATCATAATAATTTATTTTAAATTTTTAGTTAAGAAATAATTACCTTAAATTCTTACACAACACTAATATAATATTAATTTAGTCAACAAAAAAATAAAATAAATGTTTTTATAAATATTATTTTTGATATAATTTGAAATATTTAATGTGTATAATTAATTTTTTAGATCTTTATGACATATTAGAGTGGTTATAATGCATTATATTCGAATTCCCCCTTTTCCTTATTGTATTTGAAGTTAAATTAAATGAATAGTGTCACATTTGACAATAATGATATTTTAAGGAGTTAATATTTTATTAAATTATTTAAAAATAATAAAAGTATTAAATAATAACAATGGGATAATATATGGTCTAAAATTTAATCCCTTATGCATTTATAGTACATTTTAAAACATTTGGCTCTAGAATAGCCTTAATATATTTTAATATTTTGAAAAATTCCGAAAGTGCCCCTCACATCAATTATAAAAGGGAACCCCTTCTTTTACTTATTCACACCACATTGAGGCATATAGCTAGACCAATACCTATAAATTTTTCTTCTCAACATATTTATCAAATTTCTAGAGGTTTTGTTCCTTCTAAAAGACCAACCCTAGATCCCTTAAGAAGAAATTAAAGGAAGTCCGTCGAAGAAGAGGTAATCATCTTTATCGACTCTTTCAAGTTTATTTCTTCTTACACTTCATCTTCATGTGATATTTACATTATAAAGTAATAACTATAGAATCATATTTATGATTAGGTGTTATTATGATTATGAGAAAATCATATTCCACCTTTTATCTATCCTATGAAAAATGAAAGCACCGCGCATGCATACGTACGACTTACCGTCTCCACCCTATGGTGTAATTTGTTTTTCATCATCACTTTAATTATATGGTTATAATGATGGAAATAATGGATATATATGATAATTATGACCTTATATAAATTCTAGAAATTTTTTATATCATGGAATCCCTTACCCTTTCACTCGTTAAGGGAATGATATCCTCACTCATGTGTATGTACAGTCTACCATCTCCACGAAGCGATGCGACTCATTTTCCATATATAACATTCAATAATAGTTATAAAAGTTTATTTAATGATTAAATATTATATTTATAACATTAATATCATTTTTGGATATGATTGATATATTTTTGGAGTTGGTTCCCTAGAACCAACTTCTATATACTTTATGATAAACATGTATTCATTTTCTTGAATATTAATAAACTAATTATCAAATCATGATTGTTCTTATACATTAAATAGTATGTGATAATGTCTTAAGAGTAGTTGTCACACTAAAATGTCATAGCAGCTTCCAGCTATGATGAGAACCCGGAAGTGTTCTGACACTATTCTTGAATAAATGTTCTATAGCTGAATGATATCATTTGAGGGACACAAATGATACAGGCTATTGAGAATAAAGACTCATAGGACTTTGAGGAACCTTCTCATGGTGTTCTCCCTTGGTAATATCCTGTAGGATATTATGATAATGAGACCCGCTAGTAGAAAATCCACATTTTTATGTGTCATTGGATGTTCTTATCTGCAGACGTGTGTATTGGTCCATAGACATTAATATTATTATTAATGATTATTATGATTCGCAGACTTAGATGCATTAATGAAAACCGTGACAAAAAATGTTTGCAGCGAGGTAGGATACATTGGGTATGTCACGAGTAATATTTCATTAATGAATAACGTGAGAAAGGACTTATCCCTTATATTCTGAAGGACCCCAGAACATCCTGAGAGGGGAGGGGTGAATTAGGGTGTCAACTTTTTCTTTTAAACTGATGGATCTTATTCCCACGTTGGTAGAAACATAGTCAACCTGTCTAAAGATAAAGTGAAGAAAATAAACAATAACATGCAAAGTAATGAAACAAAAAATTTACTTGGTTCATCACTAAGGGATACGTCCAAAGAGCATACAACGACAGTGCGTCGGTATTACCAAAAACCACCAATCTTTACAAGTTTTGGATTAAAAGAGTTTAGCATAGTCACTCTGTGCCAGGAGCACTACCTTTACAAGGTTCTAGGGATATCACACTGCGTCCCTAAGATCAATTCCGCTGACCCTCCCTTGCTCACTGCGTTGGAAAAATCTTCACTCAATTTATCGACTTGAAGCTTGCTTCAATGGTTTAGCATTAGATCATGAATCCTTAACTATAAATGGATGATCTGTTGAAGTCTTGTAATCACCTACAAATGTAATTTATTTCCCCGTACACTTATATGTTATGGAAATTAATTTTGAAAACTGATTTGGTCAATTTTCAAGCTTCCTTAGGTGTTCTGCGTACTGCTACTGTTTCTACATACCACTACTATTTTCGTGTACCATCTAGTTGTTTTTGCGCACCGTCCAGCTGTTTCCACATACCTCCCAACTCCTACATGAACTATCCTTCTTCGCATACTGCCCTACTCCATGTACTTCTCCACTCCTCTGCATATCATCCTGCTCCGTGTACTGCCTTTCTCGGTTGCATACTGCGAGAACTTCCTTTGCGAACCACACTCTCTTATGTGAACTATTTTCCTTATGTGGATGATTCTCTCTGCGTATCGTCTTCTCCTTTGCATACCACTATGGACTTCACTGAGTTTCTTCCTGAAATTTTGATCTCCAATATAGTTCCTTAATAAAGGGGATTACTGCTCCTTAAATAGGCACATAACTTTGCAAATTTTGGTAATATGATTTACCCAAATTTTCAATGTGGGACAATCTTCACTGTAAACTGAACTCCATTTGTGTACTGTTAGCCTCCACCACATACTGCAATCCTCTAAATGGCGAACCTTTATCGCGTATTGTTAAACTTCTGTATACCGTATGTCTGTTGGTTTGCGTACTGCATCTCTTCACCGCGTACCATCACTGCAAACCATTTTAAGTTGCATTTCACGTACAACACGCCTTCACCGTGTACCATCACTGTGAACTGTTTTTAGTTCTGCACACCGTTCCTCATACCACATGGCTTCCCGCGTACTACGTGCCTTCACCGTGTACTACACACCTTCACCACGTACCGCGCACCTTCACCGTGTACCACGCACCTTCACCACATACCTCATGCCTTCACCATGTACCACACACCTTCACCACATACCACACACCTTCACCGTGTACCGTTGCTGCAAACCGTTACCAAACTCCCAATTTTTAAGGCCCAAAAATTTGGAAAACACTGGGAAACTGTGCCACCTTCAATATTGCTTTTAGCCTCAAACATATGACCCTATTATTTTCAAAATCCATAGTCATCCATGTGTAGATTGACAAAAAACACAAACCAACCTCCATTATTAACAACAAACAGACTTGGTTCCAACAATCTCCCCCTTTGGGTTTATTGGAAATCTTCGGATAAATTCACCGATGCGCCAGCCATGATCAAAACATGAACCTTCAGAAAACAAATCATCCATCACTCTAAGTCTACTTGAGTAGTTATCGGTGTAGAAAACAAGAGAGAGGACATGAATTGAGTTCTCATCCTTTTCTTTTCTCCCCCATAGTTTCATTTCTAGATTTTTCTATTCTCCATCTTTCCAGTAACCATAAAGTAATAGAAAACTCTACATTGAATATATCCATTATCCCCCATTGTCAATAAACCCAATAAACCAAATCTTGACTTGTAGATTTAAAAAAATGCTCCCCCTGGATTGTATCTCCCCCATAAACCTGCATCATTTTTACAAACAAATTAAAAATAGTTAAAAAATTGGGAGAGAGGAATCTCGTAACCTCTTTATGCACTAAGAGGTGGAGAAACACCGAGGTTCATCCGATGTTTCTCAAACACAGCCACTGATAGTGGCTTGGTCATAATGTCAACCACTTGCTCATTAGTTCCCACACGGTCCATTTTGATCACGCCTTGTTCAAAATTTTCCTTGATGAAGTGATATCCGATATCAATATGTTTCGTACGAGAATGATGAACATGATTATTTGTAAGATCAATTTCACTCTTGTTATCACAGTAAATCACTATTGGTTGTTTCACCACATCACCTATGTCACTCAGTTACTACTTCATCCAAAGAAACTGAGTGCATGCCTTGGTAGCAAATATATATTCAGCTTTATCAATACTAAGTGAAGTACTTTCCAGTTTCTTTCTTAACCATACCACACATTTATTAATAATATATAATTCTACACCGGTAGTAGACTTTCTATACACTACATCTCTATCCCAGTCAGCATCATAAAATGCTAATAGTTCACTATCCCTTCCTACAGCAAAATATAGCCCATAATTATGTGTACCTTGAATGTATCTCATGATTCTTTTCACTGCTTCCATATGTTATTCCTTCGGATTACTCTGAAAGAGGGCTGTAAGGAAATTTTCAAAGACAATATACGGCTATGTCGCCTTTAGGTACAGTAGGCTTCTAATGATTCCTCTGTACATGGTGGGATCCATAGAAGTCCCTTCCTTATGCTTTCTGAGCTTTGATCCAACTGCAATCAGAGTTGACATTGATTTAGAATCATGCATATTGAATTTATTCAGTATCCCTATCGCATAATTTTCTTGATAAATGAAATAGTAATCCTTCTTCAAAAGAACCAACAACCCTAAAAAGTATGTGAGTTCACAAATCATGAACATTTCAAATTCTAATTTCATGTGATTGGAAAATTCATCCACTGGTCCATGTCTTCTTCCACCAAAAATAATATCATCCACCTATACCAATACCATGAACTGATCCTATTGAGATTTATTCACATAGATATTGTGATCTACTACTCTTTTAAACTCAATATTTCTCAGATAAGAGTCCAACCGAGAGTACCGCACCCGTGGTGCATGTTTCATGCCATAAATAGATTTCTTTAATTTGAAAACCTTCAGTTCATAATTACCAAGAAAGAACCCTATGGGTTGTTCAATGTAGACTTCTTCTTCCAATACTTCATTTAAGAATGCTGTATTGACATCTATTTGATACACTTTATAACCTCTTTGGATTTCCATAGAAAGAAATATCCTGATTGACTCTAGTATCGCAACAGGATAAAATGTATCTTCAACATCAACACCTTTGATTTGTGAATATCCTTTACATACCAAGTGTGCCTTATTTCTGATCACATTTACATGTTCATCAAAATTTTCCTTGAAAATCCACTTCGTACCAATCACATCATGATCTTCTGGTCTTTTAACAAGACCCCATGTCTGATTTTTGTCAATCTAATATAACTCTTCATTCATTTATTTCACCCATGACTCATCCTTTGCATCCTATTCAAATGAGAATGATTCCACAACTGATAGAAATGCATATTGTGCATTATTACTCATTCTACTTATCTGTGTAGGTGTATTCCGATCCCCAATAATGTTGGACTAATCAATCTCTACTCATCGATTTCTTCTTTAGGGTTCGACTGAATTCTCTCCAACTATGGATTCCTCTTTTGATTCTTCTTCAGATTCAACATCATGATATGAATCCTGAGAGTTTTTCACACCTTCCTCTACCTCTATATTAGCATTTGTTCTATGTTCACATTCTTCCTCATCTTCCATCACATAAACATAATAATTCCTTGAAGAATTCAGGGTTTTCTCTTCAATGATCTTTACATCACTGCTTTCCACAATTATTCCCAAGTGCTTATTGAAATACTTGTAGGATTTTCTATTCGTGGAGTATCCAAGAAATATTTCTTCGTATGCATTGTCTTCATACTTCCCTTGATTTTATTATTTGTTTCGGATAAAAAAATTGCTTCTAAAAACATGAAAATATTTCAAAGAGGGCTTCCTTCCATGACACAATTCATATGGTGTCTTTGTTTCACCCATATATAGCCCTGTTCGATTTTGAATATACACTGCAGCTTGTACTGCCTCTTTCCAGTAATGTCGAGGAATATGACTCTCAATCAACATAGTTCTGGCGATGTTGTTTACCTATCGATTCCTACGTTCAACAAATCCATTTTGCTATACAGTTCTCACAGCTTCCACCTCATGTTATATCCCGTGCTTCTCTAGGTAATTTTTAAATTCAATGGATGTGTATTCCCCTCCATTGTCAGATCATAGGACTTTGATCTTTAATCCAGTATCATTATTGGTGATTCGTCGATAGGTTTTCATGCAATCAAGCACTTGTAGCTTCCTGTGTAAAATGATCACACATGCCATTATACTATAATCATCTATGAAAAGAAAAAGTACCTATATCCATGTGTTCCAACAACATTTATTAGGCCACATAAATCTGTATGGATGAGGTCAAGGAGATTTGATGCTCTTTTTTTCTTTGGCTGGTAGGAACTGCATACCAGTTTCCCTCATATGTATGCATCATAGGTCTTTTCTCATTCATGATTTAGATTAGGGATATCCATGACTATATTCAGCTTAAATATCTTTTCCATGTCTTTCTGATTGATTTTCCCCAATCTTCAATGCCATAAGTTGTTTTCCTCTCCAACTATTAGGTATCAAATGTTCTATTTGTTGTCAACATGATATAAGTTTCCTTCTATTCTACATCCTTTCATGATATAATTCTTAGACTTTTCTCTTATAGTATAACCATTTTGATTGAATATAACAATAAGACCTGATTCACAGAGTTAACTCACACTAAGAAGATTGTTATGTAGACCGTCCACATACATGACTTCATTTTTCTTCATATCTCTATTAGCTAGCTAGTACTTCCACTGTATTTTATCTTCAAAGAACTATAGTTACCAAACCTCACTGTTCCATCAACCTTTTTCTTGACATTCATTAATAGGTTTTTTTTTTAGACTGAAAACTTTTTTATTATCAAAACACTTTTGAGGATAAAGTGAGAAACCACATGATCCAACATTAAAATCAAATAAAACCATAAAGAAGAATAACCCGGATCAAGACTACATGATCTGCCCCATCATGTGGGATGAACATATGCTATCAAGAATCTAGGTGTTGTTGTTCTTTGTAGCATTGAGGGATACTTCTGCAAAATTGGACTTTTCAATTTTCCGATTTTCTTTCCATGAGATATTGGATTGAGCATAGGACACTGATGGTATTTCAATTATCTCTTCTATGTACATGGGTTATTCATATTCAAATTATTCTTTCAGAGGAGAAAAAATATTTAAAATAGAAACACTGTTTGGTTAATGAGTATTGACTCGTCTCTAAGCATTGAAATCATTTCTCCTATCATACCTCTGCCTGCAATACACAACTTTATGACCAAAGTTAGATTAGTGAAAATAATATCCATAGAAATTATTTCTTCTATAAGAAGTAAGATATGAATATTTTCTCCTTTTTTGAACTTATAAATATTCTCTATTCATATAGATCCTTGCCTCTTCATAGTATGACATGGTATGGCCCATATAGCTACAAAACTGAAACTTCATGAAAGGAAATGTCTTATCACTTCTATTTCTCCTCATGACTTATTCCTCAAGAAAATAGTTTGACTGCTTATCATTTCTGGAAACTTGAGGATAATATTCAGTTTTCCTTTCAGTTTGATTTAAGGGTTTCTTTTTCAGCACTTCTGGTGGCTTTTCAACATGACCAACTTTCATCTTGCCTTTATTCTGAATCACTTATTTATAGCATTTGGCGTTTCTGTATCATAACCAATTCCACTATTTCCCATGCATGTGGGTCTTTGATCACTCAATATCTTTTCAACTCCATCATAACCACATTTTTCTCTCTCTAGTAGCTCAGAATCCAAGAAACTTCCAAATTGTATTTTATTCTTTGCTTCTTTTGAAATTGATTCAATTTTGAGTTTAATTCTCAGAGTAAAAACATCTTCTTCAAGTCCATCAATGGTCCTGGAATTCTCATCCAGTCTCAAGGTAAGGTCATTGATAACCTTTTCTTGTTCTTCAATTCTGAGTTTTAGTTCCACAACATCATCAATTATTTCAAGGATTGATGATTTTACTTTCACTAGTTCTTCCAGTTGTTCAATTTATGCTTCCAAGTGATCAATATATTTTGATGATTCCTCCACCATTTCTTTCCACTTATTAAATCTCTTACATTTAATCTCAATCTTACCACAAGAATCCTTAAGTTTCAACTTGGGATTGACATTAGTATTAAACTGATTATCTATATCTTTATCTGTCAATGGTTTTGACTTTTCAATGGTAGCCATCATAGAGGCATGGTTTCTAGTCTTAAATTCTGGTTCTTCTTCCTCAAAAAATTCATTATCATAATCTTCCTCCTCATAGAAAAAACTCTTTTTCTATACTTTCTTTTCAAATTTGATGTTTCCCTTTTTGAAGAATCTTTTCTGAGGCTTCTCCATGTTTTCAAATTCGCTCTCTTCATCATAAAATTTTCTTGAGCACTGAGAGGCAATGTGTCCAAATCTTCCACAACGAAAACAAGCCAAAGGTAGCTTACCTTCAAATTTCCCTGTTCCCTTCTTGATCTTATTGGAAAATAGAGAAATAGTTTCTTTTTCCTCATCATCTTCATCACCACTATCTCCTAAAACTTTTAGATTGTCCATGTATTTTAATTCCATTTCCTTGCTCACATGAGTCGTAGCTTCTTCTGGTTTGATTTTCATTTCACAAGCTTATAGATTTCTCATAAGATCATCCACTCAGAGTTTGGAGAGATATATTTCCTCAAGGTATGACACCTTTTCATTGTAAAGGAGTGTAAGTATTCTCAAGATTTTCTTAACTATGTTAATGTATTTGATTTCTTTGCCCAGACCTTGGATTGCTCCTAAAACTTTAGTAATTTGATTGAAAAAGGAGTCTTCATTCTCATCAAGATGAATCTTCAGATCATCAAACCTATTGTGTAGTACTTGAAGTTTTGACTCCTTCACTTCAGTATCTCCTTCATAAATATTCTCCAGTTTATCCCATATTGACTTGGCAGATGTGAAAATCATTACCTTTAGATAAATATGATCAGAAAGGGCAGCAGTAAAAGAATTCTATGCTTTTGTATCAACATCAAGAAATTCCTTGTCTGTATTTTTCACTAAAAATCCTGTAGGATAAGTGAATTTTATTCCCTATGCATTATAAAATAATACCTCCATTCCAAGAGATCTTAGGTGAGATCTCATCCTGTTTTTCCATATTTTAAAATTAATTCCATCAAAGAGGGGAACTCCCCTAACATTCACTAGATTCTCCATGATAGAAAGATTCAACACCAAAAACCTTTATCCTATGGTAACACTTGAAGGACCCCATAACACCTTGAGAGGGGATGGGTGAATCAAGGTGTCAAATTTTTCTTTTAAACTGATGGATCTTGTTCCCAAATTGGTAGGAACCTGTTAAACCTATCTGAAGAGGAAGTGCAGAAAATAAAAAATCACATGCAAAATAATGGCACAAAAATTTTACTTGGTTCACCACTAAGGGCTACATCCAAGGAGAATACACTGACAGTGTGTTAGTCGTACCAAAAACCACTAATCTTCACAAGTTTTGGATTACAAGAGTTTAGCACAGTCACTCTGTGCCAGGTGCACTGACTTTACAAGGTTTTAGTGATAGCATACTGCATCCCTCAGACCACTTCTACTGACTCCCCCTTACTCACTGCATTAGAAGAATCTTTACTCATTTTATCGACTTGAAGGTCGCTTCAATGGTTTATCATTTGATCATGCATACTCAACTGTAAATGGATGCTTTGTTGAAGTCCCGTAATCACCTACATATGTAATTTATTTTCCTGTACACTGATATGTTATGGAAATTAATTTTTCAAACTTATTTGGTCAATTTTCAGGATTCCTTGGGTGTTTTGCGTACTACTGTTGTTTCCACGTACCATTGCTATTTTTTCATATCGCTGCTGTTTCCATGTACCATCCAACTATTTCCACATACCGTCCAGCTATTTATGTGTATCATCCAACTCCTCTGCGAACTATCCTTCTTTTCATATTGCCCTACTCCACGTACTGATCCACTCCTCTATGTACTATCCTGCTCTGCATACTACCTTGCTCGGCCGCGCACTGCGAGAGATTCCTGTGCGATCTGCGCTCTCTTCCGCGAACTATTTTCCTTATGTAGACGATTCTTTATGCATACCATCTTCTCCTTCGTGTACCACTTAGGGATTTACTGAATTTATTCCCAAAATTTTGATCTCAAATATCATCCCTTAACAAAGGGGATTATTTCTCCTTAAATAGGCACATAACCTCACAAATTTCAGTAATATGATTTACCTAAAATTTCAATGTGGGATAATCTTCACTGTAAACTGAACTCCATCTACGTACTATTATCCTCCACTGCATACTGCGATCCTCTGAATGATGAACCTTTATTGTGTACCATTAACCTTTTACATACTGTATGTATGTTGCTCTGCGTACTGAATCTCTTCACTGCGTACCGTCGTTGCGAACAGTTTTCGACAGCATTTTACATACCGTACACCTTCACCACATACCATCGCTACGAACTGTTTTTAGTTCTGCACACCATTCCACATACTTCACACCTTCACCGCGTACTACGCGCCTTCACCGCGTACCGCATGCCTTCACCGCGTACCGCACGCCTTCATTGTGTACCGTTGTTGCGAATTGTTACCAAACTCCCAATTTTTGAGGCCCAAAAATTTGGCAAACACTGGGAAACTGCGCCACCTTCAACACTGCTTTCAGCCTCAAATGTATGACCCTATTCTTTGCAAACTCTCTAGTCATCCCTGTGCAGATTGACAAAAAACACAAACCAACCTCCATTATTAGCAATGAGTATCCTTGGTTCCAACACATTATTTAACTAAAGTTAATATCTCAGGCCCTTTGATGAAAATAATATAGCCTAAATAAATCCATGTCCATGGTGTTCTATAGGTAAGTTCTATTTTCAGAAATACAAAGAAAGAGACATCAAGCACATAGGTTGATGACATCAACATGCAACTTTCTTGATTTTATATATCATTATAAAGGGATTATATCATACAATAAACATTCTTATAAGGTGACATGTTTTTGTGACATTAAATTATTTCTCTATGGGTTCCTTGGTGTGTTTCTAGATGCTAATCTTGGACTTTTGGCTGCTTCACCTAATTCCACTGAAAAGAGGCCTAGAGGGTCACACACTAAGTGTCTCTAGAATCTCAGTTAAATAATATATTATTATTTATTATTTATCAGGTTGAATAAATATTATTCCCGTATGTGGGTTAATAATTATTCATGTATGTTTGATTGTATATAAATATTTATTTTTTGTTTAGTAAATATAATATTTATTTATTTATTGATGAATAATGCAGTGATATTTATTTAATAAATAAATAGACATTATTCAAGATATGATAAATATTGTGGAGGAATGGAGGACCACATTTAATGGTCTGATGAGAAATAATAATATTGAATATTATTTTATTAAATAATATTTAATTATAATTCAAAAGTTAAGTACATGTCGAGAAATAATAATATTAGTATTATTATTTGATATGGGGATTTTTTAGGATTAAATAAATAATTAAGGGCACTCATTTTATTTTAAGCTTAGAAATATAAATACCCAGTTATGTTATTTTCTTATAAGTCAATTCATTTTTTTGGTTCTTCACAATAATCATAGAGAATCCTCTCAAGCCTAGAAAGATCTATTTCTTCAAGAATGCTCTAAAGAACAGTGAGCAATCCTCCTCCACCAGATCAAGGAGAATAATTTGGAAGCGATTCTCAAGGCGATCAAGGTGGACAACATAAGTGAAAGGATCTTCCGTGCTAGCACCTGAAGACTCCTTCAGTGACATTTTAAGATTCCTAGAACATGTGTGGATCATCACAAGAGGAAATCAAAACTTGTTTTCTACAACGCAACGACGGTGCACCACAAATATATCTCTAGACTCATAAATGAAGAAATAATTCCTTAGAGGTAATTATTCATCTAATTAAATTAAGTATAAAAAATATGTGTTGATATCCTCTCTCTTGGTTCTGGCGCAATTCTTTATTATCTATTTCTTTAACTCAATTCCATGGATCATGACATTCATTGTCGTATATATATCGGATTGATCATCAATTATAGAAAAAATTAAAGTTGGGAACCGCCCATCGCACGCTTACACTATGCTCAGAACCTACAAATGGTATCAGAGCAGGCACATAATTGTTTATAGTTATTTAATATACTTGATGATTTAAACATATGTAATTTAGTTTTTCAATTCAAGTTTAATAGTTATTTTAATATGAATTGTGAGATCTGTTTCTTACTCCTTTTCTCATAGATCTAATCAAGAAATTTAATTTTATTATTAAAATAAAATTGAGGAACTTGTTTGGAGGTTCCAAGGATTCTGGCTGGATAACACAGGAGTACACACAGTGTAATATGAATTACATGTTGTGTACTTAGGGTTAATGCACTAGGAGTTAATTCGGTAATTACTCAAACCATGTGCATTGGTGACATGTGGTGTAGTTAATTTTTACACTGCATGTTGACCAGGACAGACTAGTGAACAGTCAGCCAGAGTACACACTGTGTAGCCCATGTACACGACATGTAGTCCATTCAGGTCAGAGATGAGTTGTGTATTCCATACATGGCCTACCCGACTAGTGAATGTGTAACACGGAGTCAACACAGCGTATGATCCATTGGATAGTCCATGTACTCCAAATTTTCCGAGGTATGTTTTACACGCCGAGTTCCTAGGTGTGTATCTCAGATAGATGGTGATAGGTGTACATGCCGTGTAGATCAGATCTACATGCCATGTACTTATACGAAGTTACACAAATTTAAAATTTATTTATTTTACTATGTAAACCTTGAGACATGTACTAGCGTGTGGTCATAAAGATAAGACATACCATGTGATAGGTTTTAATATACATAAGTATTTAAATGTTTAATTAATATCTACATAATGTTTAGATCTGTATATCATGTATGAGTTGTCATACAAGTTGTTACTCTATGTGAATTTGAGCATAACACATGACCAAAAAATAATGTAATTTGTGTAATCACATGTGAAGTACATTTTGTGAAAGTACGTGATAAGTCATGTATGCCATATGTAACAAGAGTAAAATAGTATACAAGTATAATACATGTTGGGTATAATCGGATGGGTATTCACTATGTTTCCTCCAAGGTACATTTATGTACAAAGTTAATTTTAAATGAGTTTATTTATTTTAAAATTATAATTGATGATAATCTCAAGGAAATTTAGATAAGAATTAAGACAAAAGGATTGATTAATTAAAGATATTAATTAATTAATTCGAGTGCGATTTATCTTAAATAAAGAATAATAAGAATTGAATGCTAGTTTTATTAATTGCATAATTATTTTCATGCATCTGGATGATCATGAGCTAAACCAGACCTTTTGTATGTGATTGGTTTCATTTAATTTATTATTAAATAATTTTTTTGGCCTACGTGCGTTCTCTCTTCATTATTATGTAAGGCCTGCATGCCCATGATTTATTTTATGTAAACCCCTTTTTCCCCTCACCTATGTGTGAGTAAAAGGAATATGTAATGGATGAAGCTCCCAAGATAGTGGATGTAATTCAAATATAGAGCTGAGGCGAAACTAGTCCAAGGAGATACAAAGGTGGACAGGTGGAGATCTATAAACACAAACCTCAATTGGTTCAAGGTGTTTCTTCCCTAGGTCAACGGTCAGTTTATCAACTGCTAGATAAACTAACCATTAGTATAATCTCATGATCATATACTTTATTTTATTTCTGTCAGTTTCATGGTTATTTAATTATGTATGTATTTTCATGATCACATAATTAATGAATTAACAAGAATGAAAAATGAAACTAAAATAAACTAGATTATGCATAAATATTATCTAAGACATGGTTAATCACTTAAGTAATCCCACTTAATATTAAAAATCATTTAATAAAGATAATAATTGGAAATTTATGCATAAAAGGATAAAATTCCTCAATAAAATATTAAGTTAGTATAACCTTCCATTACTTTGGTTAGAATTGAACCATAGTTCAAAGTGCTTGACCAACCAAAGTTGGGGTGCTTTCAATTATCAGGGAATTATAACTTGAGGTTTTAGGTTAACATAACTTGGTTTACATCAAGGGATGACTTCCAAAGTAGAACTTGGTGTAACTAAGAGGAAAAAGTTGAGGAAATGTAAATTAATGATTTTAGGATTTGGGATTCCACTCAATAGATCAAGGAACTCTAAGTTAATGTAGTTAGAATTTGGAATGCCTACCTAAAACCATTTGATTTGATTGACCAACTAATGTTGGGATAATGAGAAGGGGAATATGGATCCTTTCCAATTGAATGTACAAGAAACTGAACATATCTAAGCTAATGGTAAGGGATATTGGGTTTCGATAAAATAGTGGGAGACTAATAAATATAATATTTATTTATTTGTCTAAATTCATCAAATAAATTACTAAAATTATGATTATCTTATTTTGTAGAGACAATAATAAAATTAAATCAAACATATCATTGTGATCTATACTTGATAAGGAAAACCTTATCACTGGAACAAATTTATAGGAATGGAAAAGGCGCCTACATGTCATCCTTCATCATGAAAGGAAATTGTATGTGCTGGAAGAACCTTTACCAATTGCACCTAGAAATGAGGAAAATTATGAAGAACTATATCTCTATGAGAAACATCTAAATGATGATATAGATTTTCAGTGCTTCATGTTATCATCTATGTCCAATAAGCTTTTGAAGAAACATGAGGATATGAATGCCTATAACACAATGTCTCACCTTCAGGATCACTATCAAGAAAAGGAGAGACAAGAGAGGTATTATATCTATAATACTTTGTTCACAACTAATATTGGAGAGTCTGTGACAGCTGGGCCTTATGCAGTCAATATTATTTGCTACATTGAATGCATGTAAATCTTAGGGATTAAATTCCTTGATTATTTGTGTACAGATCTCATACTTTCATCACTTCCCAAGACCTTCTCAAATTTTATTGTGAACTAAAATATGAGAAATAATGAGAAGAGTCTTTTGGAACTTTTGACCTTAATTATCCAAGTATATAAACCCTAGACTTTTACACATAACATTACATGATTTTAATCATAATTATATATTAGAGTACAAGCCAAGGATTGGGAAGTCTAGTGTCTTGGAAGACTAGGTACATAAAATTGAAAACATGGCACTAAATAAAACATTTCTTTATTTAATATTCAAATTGAGATACCAACTTCCATTGTACTCAAACATATGCATAAGGTACCCTAGGGAACACATGAACAAAGGGATGATCTAAATATCCCAGTAAGTGAATAACCATAAGAACAAAGCATTAACACATAGGATAAAAGACATGACATGATGATATAAAAAGGCATGTAACATATGGAACATAACATATAAACATGGAATCATATAAATATGGAGTCATAATAATTTGGAAGCAACATAAAACATGTATTTATCACGATTCAAGGCTAACTTCCAAGACTGTTGCACATGGTAGCACAAGCCAAGACTAACCGCCAAGACCTTCGCACATGGTAGCACAAGCCAGGAATAATTTCCAAGACCGTCGTACGTAACGTATCATGAGACTCAACTTTACCCAATGAATTGGAGTGATATCTGAGTTCACCCATCTTAACTTATCATGAATATGTTTTCCACATAAATAATCATACATAATCAATCCTACATAAACATAAGGGTTACCCATATAAAGAATTGGGTACCACAATCATGACATAAAGCATAACAAATGGATGTATCATAAAAGTGTCCATGAAAGAAAGAAACTAAAATATACATGGAAATTAATAAGGTAGAATAAGAATGTATCATGGTAAGTGATTTTAAGTACAAGTGACAATATATAAGAAAAGTATTTAAGAAATTTTAGCATTAAAACTTTTTTGTGCTGTTTTTAGGAAAATACTATAGAGAATTTAAAATAGAAAAAGGAACAATCCATTATATAAAACCAGAAGTGAAGTAAGAAGGTTTTCATAATAAAAAAACTGATTTTATAAATATAATGGTTTCTTAAAATAGAAGATATAATGTACTTGAAATCAGGTAAGAATTCAGGAAGTTCCCTCAAAATAGGTTTTCTTATCAGGAAGTATTGATGAGAGAATCACTTAAAAATATGTATATCCTTGAAAGAGAATGATGAAAGGGTACTAATAAATGAATTTAGTACATGTAAAAAAATTTATAATATTAACATAAAAAGATAATATAACTTCATTTTGATAAAATGATGATAAGGAAACCCTAAGGAACAAAGGAGGTTTAGGTAGAATCCCTTACGGATTATCATCATGGTATTAGGTGTACTTAAGAGGGATTAATGAGATATAAAGGGGTTTATAATCACTTATAAATCATGATGGAATTACGGGGGAGGTGATAAATCATACCCCATCATTAGGTATTACACATAAAAGGGCATAACATAGAGGACATTCTTGAATAAAAGTGAAATAGATATGATCCCTTACCTTAAGTCCGATGGTGTTATCCACTTGATATTAATGACCTGAATAATCAAATTAGGTTCATTAATTAATAATTACAGAACCTATTATATATGTAAAATATTTATTATAAACTTTTTAAGTTTATTTATAACCATTTTGATTGGTTATGAGGTTAAAATTTATTGTTCGGGTCCGTTTTCTTTCTTGGTTTTAATGATTGGTTTAATTATTTTCATGAATAGAGAATCATGTAAAATGGGGATGGTTGTACAAAATTGGAGTCACTACTAGAAATAAGATCTATACCAATGGTTTTGGGAATACTGTTGGGATATCTCACTCATATGGACCTATACCAATGGTTTGGCCAAAACCATTGGTATAGGTCGCTTATATCGACCTATGCCAATGGTTTTGGCCAAACCGTTGGTATAGGTCCATAATAGAGACCCTATACTAAAGGTTTTTCCCAAACCATTGGTATAGGCCCCCCTATACCAACAGTTTGTCTAAAACCGTTGGTATAGGTCCCAAAATCAAAGAATCTATACCAACGGTTCCCAAAACTGTTGGTATAGGTCTATACCAATGGTTTTGAGAACCGTTGGTGTAGTTACATGTATTTTTTATGGAATATTCTTAAAAATAACATTAAATAAATCAAAATTTAAAATATTTATGATAATACATATATATATTTATGAAATTATGTTCACAAAAGTCAAGTTAGGTAAGTGGTTAGGTCATTCTATCATAAATTGGAGGTACTGGGATCAAAACCAACCGAATGCTTCTTTTTTGAAATACATATACCAATGGTTTTGAGAACCATTGGTATAGATTTTTTATATTACTAATACCAATGGTTTTTATAAAATCATTGGTATAGACCTATCCCCACGGCTTACTAGCCAACGATTCTCCAAACCGTTGGTATGGGATATACCAACGGTTTGGAGACATATACCAACAGTTTCAAACTGTTGGTATATGGTATTTTTCTAGTAGTGAGTTATATTTTATTATTTAATATCAATAAGGTTACATGGTTTTAAATTTAATTTTGTTACTTGGAGTTAGGTTAAATAATTATATAAAACATTAGTGATAAACAATTGAATTAATTTGGCGATTTTGCTCATAATTAACTTGTTTTGTAATTTTATTTTACATCATGTGTGAAAAATGATTCAAGAACAAAAAATAAGATAAAATTAATATTTAATATTATGGTTCAAAAATAAAAATGGATTTATGACCAGAATTTAATATGATAATAGAAGTTTAATACCCATCATCCTTGAATGTGGTAAATTAACACATCTCAGATGGTGTCTTTACTACTAGTATAAAATAAGAGTAAAAAAGAGATGATAATAACTTATTATATTATCATAAAAAATTATATTAAATGTAAGGTACTGTATTTTTCATAAAATTTGTATGAGTATAGGTAAGGATAGAAAATAAAACAAATGAACTTGAAAAGAAAATGAAAGAAAAGAAAAGAGGAATTTACCTCTTGATTCAATATTCCTTGAGAGCCTCTTAAGGGGAGAGGATTTTGTATTTTGAGGATACCAAGGGATGATTTACATTGGGGAGGATCTTGGGGATATATTTGGGCATAATTTAGTGAAGGAACAAGGCTTGAGAGGAGTGAAGAGAAGAGGGGAGTGTGGGTGGTTTTTATAGTGGAGGGGAGGAGAGTTTTCTAAACATTTTAATCATTAGTTTATTATTTTTCCATAAGAAAAGAAAAAATAATGATTCTTGTGACCAAAAAAGGTAATATGTGCATGAGAGTTCGAAACAATGGCTATTTACATCATCCATGACTCAAGCATGATGTAGAAATTCAGGTTTTAACATATATTGTGAATTATCGTATTTTACTATTCATAAAAATTCAAGTATTATAGAAAAATACCAAAAATTCACCCTAACCCTTTTTAAACATGTAGAATCCAAAAATGAACTCCATTTTTCAAAAATAATTTTCTAAATATAATTAATTTAATTTTTAATTAAAAATAATAATTTACTTAAAAAATACAGATTTTAAAACTATAACTGATTTTATAATGCTTTCAAAAATTACATAAGGTCTTATAAAATTATCTTAAAACCATAAGAAATAATTTTTTTAATTTATTAACACATTTTAGAAAAATATATTTTCTTTTAAATTAATTAATTAATTTTAATTAATTATTTATGACTTACATAAATACCAATACTTTTACTATGGCCATATTATCACTTAAAAGATGCCTAAATTTTATTTATACATTCATGGGTGAGGATAATGTTCTTTTTGATGATTTAATATTCATAAGGGTCATATTACTATTCATAAGGGTAAGTTACTATTCATAAGGGTATGTTACCATTCACCAAAAATTAAGTTTTTCTTATCGGACTCCAAACATCTTGCTGATCACAACCGTGTATGTTATATTTTCAAAATTCAAATAACATAGGTGACAATATTATATTTAAAGGTCACATAGTACTTTTTAGTTCATTGTTTTGTGATTTCATGTGATTATATTACATAATTATAAGAAGGGAATTTCCATTGATAAAACATTGGGTCGTTACACCAAGTGGATAAGGATATAGGGCGTGATAAAACTGCGGTCCTTATGAAGAAAAAGAAAAGGAAGGAAAAGGAAAAGGGCCCCAAGACTTATAAATTATCTAAAGCTAAGCACCATCCTACCAAGAAGAATAAGATCCAGTGGCAGGGCAAGGAAAAAGAGGTAGTATGTTTTTCATGTGGCAAGTCAGGCCACTAGAAGAGGAACTGCACCTAGAGGCAATGAGAAGCTAAAGGTGCATTCATTATCGAGTTAAATCTTTCCATTTATACACCTTGGGTATTAGATACAACTTGTGGTGATCACATCTGTATCCAAATATAGGAACCAATTAGATCTTGAAAGATTTATAGAGGATAGGTGGATCTGAGAGCTGCCAATGGAGTGAGGCTGGGTGCTATAGCCATTGGTGACTACCACCTTTCATTGCCAACGAGAATTATTTTGGTTATAAGATATTATTATTATGTAACTACAGTTACCAAGAACATAATTTGTGTGTTATGTTTAGATACAGATGGGTTTATTTTCAAATTTGAAAATAAAAGTTGTTTCTTTTATAAGTACAACATATGTCATGGTATGGTGCATTTAAATAATGGTATTTATGTATTAAATTATGAAAACCAAGTGTTGTCAATCAATAAAAAATCATGTTCATATGACTCATATAACACCTAGCTATGGCATCACCATATTGGTAATGTAAACGAGAAGCATTTAAAAAATATCTATCAAGATGGTTATTTAGACTCTTCTAAGCTAAAACCTCTTGATATATGTCATGCTTTTTTGCAAGGAAAAATGACCAAACCACCATTCGATGGACATGGTGAAAGGGCCACAAATTTTCTAGGATTGGTACACACTGATGTGTGTGGACCATTTCCAATAGAATCTAGAGGTAGATATTATTACTTCATAACTTTTACTGATTAATTGAGTAGATATGTCTATATCTACTTGATGAGGTATAAGTTCGAGTCCTTTTAGTAATTAAAGGAATTCAAGAATGAAGTATATAATCATATTGGTAAGAATATAAATAAGATTCAATCAAATCGAGGTGGTGAATATCTTAACTAAGAGTTCATCAAATTTTTATGGGAGTTTGAGATTCTATCTCAAATAAATCCACCTTATACACCATAGTGGAATGATGTTAGTGAAAGGAGGAACTATGCCTTGTTATACATGGTAAGGTCTATGATGAGTCATGTATACCTTCCATTATCCTTTTAGGGATATGCATTACAAACTGTGATATACACATTAAACCTAGTACCAACTAAAGATGAAAATGGAATTCCCTTCGAACTATGAAGTGGAAAGAAACCCATTTTATTGCATACATGTGTATGAAGTTGTGAGTAATTTGTTAAGGCCTTCTCAGGAAACAAACTAGAAACCTATGGAATGAAGTGTATCTTTATAGGGTATCACAAAGAAACAAAGGGATACTACCTATACAAACCCTTAGAAAAGAAAGTGACTATCTACAGAAAATCTATTTTTATTGAGAGTGAGAACATACTAAAAAAGGATAGTGGGAGAAAGATTGACAATGACAAAGTTGATGCTTAATATACACAAGAGTTGGTACAAAAACATATTCCATAGGTCTCCATGGAAGAAGTAGTTTCTAAAACACAAGTACTACGTAACAACGTAAGAGTGGTAAGAGAACTAGAGAGATATAGTTTTATGGTCACCGAGTATGGTGAATCATTATTGGTTGACAACGATGAACCTATCTCATACAAGGAGGTAATATAGATCTTAGAAGATGAAAGATGGACAAAATCCATGAATTTTGAAATGAATTCCATGTATTAGAACCAAGTTTGGGTTTTGGTCGATGTGCCATTTGATGTAAAGACCGTTGAATGCAAATGGGTATTCAAGAGGAAACTGGACATGGAAGGTAAAGTAAGTACCTATAAAGAAAGGATAGTGGCTAAAGGGTTTAATCAATGTCAAGAAATTGACTACGATAAAACCTTTTTGCTAGTTTACATGTTTAAATCCATTGGAATTATACTTTGCTTTAACATCTTATCGTGACTATAAGATTTGGAAGATGGATATAAAAACTATATTCCTTAATTAGGACCTTCAAGAAGATGTCTATATGACACAACCAGAAGGGTTTGTGACTCCAGGTGATGCCAAAAGGATTTAAAAGTTGTAGAGATCCATTTATGGATTGAATCAAGCATCCAGGTCATGGAACATTAAATTCTATGAATCCATAAAAGAATTTGGTTTCATTAAGAATGAATTTGAGACATGTGTTTACAATAGGTTTAGTGGGAATTCATATGTTATCCTATTAGTATATATTGACAACCCATTACTTATTAGAAATGACATACCAATATTACAATTAGTTAATGATTTGTTAAAAAAGTGTTTCTCCATGGACTTAGGTGAATCAACCTATATTCTAGGGATCAAGATCATTTGTGATAGATCCAAGAGGCTCCTTGGAATAAGTCAAAGTACATATGTTGACCAGATACTAAAGAGATTTAGTAAAAAACAATTCAAGAGGGGATTGGTTCCAGTGTCACATGGTTTACATATTTATAAGAAAATGTGTCCCCAAACACAACAAGAAAAATATAGAATGAGTAATATCCCATATGATTCTTCTATAGGATCAATCATGTATTCCATGTTCTGTACTAGACTTGATATTGCCTGTGTGTTGAGCATGGTAGGAATATATAAAGAAGATCCTAGAGGAAAACATTGGACTACTATTAAGAAAATCCTTAAGTATTTGAGAATAACTAAGGATATGTTCCTCGTGTATAGAGGAGACGAGGATATAGTCATTAGAGGTTACAGTGATGCTGATTTTTAGATAGATCAAAATGATCTGAAGTCACAATCAGGATATGTTTTCTATGTCAACAAAGGAGCTGTGAGCTGGAAGAGTTCAAAGCAATCAATTTTCACTGATTCAATAGTAGAGTCTGAGTATATAGTGGCTTCTGATGCTTCCAATAAATCCATTTGGATTTTGAACTTTTTCTAGGAGCTTGATGTGGTACCTAGCAGTAAAGACCCGATCACATTATATTGTGATAATACTGCAGTGTTGGATCTTTCAAAAGAGCGAAGGTCATACTAACAAACAAAGCATATAATATGGAAGTGTCACCTCTTGAGGGATTTATATTAGAGGGGAGAATTCGTAGTAAGAATAGTATCTATAGAAAAGAATGCGGAGGACCCCTTGACTAAAGGCCTATCTCAGCAGAAGCACGAGTATCACGTGATAGCTAGAAGATTGAACTTTGTTAGCAGTTGGATCTAGTGAAAGTGAGAGTCTATTGGAGTTGTTTCCCTAGAACCAAATTATACGTACTTCATGATAAAAATGTATTCATTGTATTGAATATTAATAAATTAATTATCACATCATGATTGTTATTCTACATGACATAGTATGTGATAATGTCCTAAGAGTAGCTACCACACAAAAAGGTCATAGCAGTTCTCTACTATGATGAGAACCCAAAAGTGATATGACACTATTATTGAATATGTGTTCTATAGACAAATGATATCATTTGAGGGAATCAAATTATATAGGATATCATGGGTGGAGACTCATAGGACTTTGAGGCACCTTCTCATGGTGTTCACCCTTGGTAATATCCATTAGGATTTTATGAAAACGAGACCCACCAGTAGAAAATCCACATTTCTATGTGTCATTGGATGTTCCTATATGCGGATATGTGTATTGGTCCTTCAAATTTAATATTATTATTAATGAGTATTATTAGTTGTTCACTTAGATGTATTGATGAAAACCGTAATGACGGATGTTCACAGAGAGGTATGATACATTGGGTGTGTCACGAGTAATATTGAATTAATGAATAATGTGAGAAAAAATTTATCCCTTCCATTATTTAATGGAACTTAATGTCTCAGTCCCTTTGATGGAAATGATATAGCCTAAATAAATCCATGTCCATGGTGTTCTATAGGAAAGTTCTATTTCTGTAAAGTCAAAGAAAGAGACATCAAGCACATAGGTTGATGACATCGACATGCAACATGATTGATTTGAGATATTGTAATAAAGGGATTATCTTACATAGTAAGAATTCATATGAGGTGACATGTCATTGCGACATTAAATTATTTCTCTATAGGTTTCTTGGTGTGTTGCTAAACACTAACCTTGGACTTTAGTCTACTTTACCTAATGCCACTGAGAAAGAGGCCTTGATGGTCACACACTAAGTGCATCCAGAATCTCAGTTAAATAATATATTATTATTTATTATTTAAAAAGTTGAATAAATATTATTCACATACGTGGTTTAATAATTATTCATGTATTCTTGATCACATATAAATATTTATTTACTATTTAGTAAATATAATATTTATTTATTTATTGGCGAATAATGCAGTGATATTTATTTAATAAATAAATAGACATTATTCAAGATATGATAAATATTTTGGAGGAATAGAGGACTGAGTTTAATGGTCTGGTGATAAATAATAATATTGAATATTATTTTATTAAATAATATTTAATTATAATTCTCAAGTTAAGTACATGTTGAGAAATAATAATATTAGTATTATTATTTGAAATGGGTATTTTCTAGGATTAAATAAATAATTAAGGGAACTTGTGAAATTATTTTATTTTAACCCTAGAAATATAAATACCCACTTATGTTATTTTCTTATAATACAATTCATTTTTTTTGTGTATAACAATCTTGGAGAATCCTTTCAAGCCTAGAGAGCTCCCTTTCTCCAAGAATGCTCCCAAGAACGGAAAAAAATCCCCCTCCACCAGATCAAGGAGAATGTTTTGGAAGTGATTCTCAAGGAGATCAAGGTGGATGATGAAAGCACAAGGATCTTCCGTTCTAGCACCTAGAGACTCCTTCAATGATTTCTGGAGATTCTTGGAAAATACGCGGATCATCGCTAGAGGAAATTTACACTTGGTTTCTACAACGCAATGATGGTGCACCGTAGATTTGTCACTGGAATCATCAATGAAGAAATAATTACTTAGAGTTAATTATTTATCTAATTAAATTAATTATAAAAAATATCTATTGATCTCATCTCTCTTGGTTTTGGTGCAATTATTTATTGTTTATTTCTTTGACTCAATTTCGTGGATCATAACGTTCATCGTCATATAAATCTCATATTGATCACCGATTATGGAAAAAATTAAATTTTGGAACCACCCATCTCATGATTCTTATGTGCTTGGAACCTATATATATCATATGAAAAAGAATTGGGACATTCATGACAAAATATGTAAGATAAAATAAGGAAATTAACTCCTGAAACAAGGAAAAAAATGAAATATTATTAATGAACGGGTATAAAGATGTTATAAAATTATCATATAAGATATTATAAATATGAATAAGGTTATGGTATAAATTATTAACATGTTTTAAACCATTATATAGGAGGTTAAATCATGTTCAATTAAAGGAAAATGTGAGGTAAGGGATTTCTTAAGTCAATTTTCATTCATTGGGTTAAACTTTTATTTCATTGATTATGTCATGCTAAGGTTATGTATGAAATTAATTATTATTATATTATGTTTTATTTACACTTATTTTATGTGGATTTATAGATTATATACATAATTTATTCATTTTATTAATGATATGATCTTTGTAAGGGACTTCATCTCAATTTCACTTTATTAAGGCATATTTTAATATTATGCACCTAATTTATTTTCTATGGTGTATATACTTCCCATTTGTTTTATTTATGATCCCCAATAATTGAAAATTTAATTTATATTAAATATAAATATTTATTGTATTATGGATATGATTACTTCCTAATCTATATACCATTTTTATATACGATGTTTACTTTGAAAGTGATTTGATTAACTACAAAAATAATGTTAAATCTGTATCTTTTACTCAATACAGATATTTATTGATAAAACATATTGATTCATTAATTAAATGGGTTATTAGATATATAATGAATGATTTAGAAATGAAATACATGGGTTGAGGACCGATTAATGCAATACCCTCTATGCATCAGTAGTCTCATGAGATGAATCAGTTGGCCAAATCAGATGAGTTTATACCCATAGACTTAAACTGTCTTGATGATAGATCTTGATAGTCAATTTATTGAGGATAGATATTAACAGTAACTATATTTAGGATATATCTTGATAGTTCAGACATCTGACATTACATATTCAATCATTATGAATTCAGTTATTGATATTCCATGTGATTATTTGATTAGTAGAATATTCGTGGTTAAGTTTCATTATCATGTGATTATTTATATGAAATTATTTGGTCATCTTTTATTCCTACCATATTATGATCAAGTTATTTATTAATGACACATGTGATTAGTTATTTAACTTTTCCATGTTGATTATTATTATTTATTCATGATATCTTTCACTGTATTTAACCCTTACTGAGTATTTGAGCGCAACCTTATTTTGTTTCCTTTCTCCAGGTTATGAATGATAGATCTTTGAATGAATTTTCAAGGATGAAATTTATTAGATTTTGTCAGGTATTATGTTTTATTTTATTTTACCCATGTAAAATGGGCTTCATGTATGTAATCTAGTTTCAAAAAATGCTAAACCGATCGGTCCTTTGGGACTTGAATCTTGTATCTATGCCAATGTAACAAAGTAAGGCATCGAATCCGAGATACTGGGGCTGGGTCCTTACATATTCATTATTTATTATTTTTTAATATCATTATCTATTTTTTATCTGTATATATATAAGTATATTATATACTGTTTTCTTACCACAAGAGAAGCTTGCTGGAGTAGTAAGGTCTTTGTAAAATAGCCAAGAGGCAAGGGGTTCAAATCTCTCCCAACACATATATATGATAGATTTATGCATGGCATGACCAACATATACAACATAGTAGGATAAATAATAATAAATAAATCATTAATAATTTAATTAATTACATAAATAAATAATAAACAAAATAATAATAAATAAATTAATTACGTAAAAAAATTAAAAAATTAAAAAAAATTAAAAAATTAAAAAAATTAAAAAATTAAAAAAAAACTACTTCTAAATGAAACAAAACTAAATAAAAAACCTCCAAAAAATGATTCCTGATACCCAAATAAACAAAACTTTAAAAAAAGCATCACACATCATTTAGTAACGATTTAAACTTCCACTAAATGGAAACAAAATCATTGGGAAACACCTTTTTTGTAGTGGATCAAGAAAATTTGTTAAAAAATCATTGAATTACTTGTTAAAGGCTTTAATTATTAAAAAAGTTTATAGAGGGGGATTACAAAGAAATAAATATTTATATAGTGCCTACAAGTACTCAGTGAGACTCAACCTTGAGACCTCACATGAGACCCCTAAAAGGAGTAACCACTAGGCTATGCTCTTGGGGAAACTTGTTAAAGGGTTTAATGTTCATATATAATCTTATGGGATAATGAGAATATATCACATAGTCTAATTGAAATAACTTGATCCATTCAAGGGCCTGCATGGGTTGAAGAAAATTCACGTGGGTGTCTTTTTCAATCCACATTCAATAAGCTAAAAGTGTGACTAGTATCAAGAATATGAATTGCACCAATGAGAGAAATTATACTCACAAATATTTTGGAACACCTATCAAATATCACTCATGAAAAACTCATAACCAAGAATACAAATGAAAGGAAATCCACAATTAAATATATATGAAATTTATTTAAAAAAACCCAAAAAGTACTGTTTGATGATCATTTTAAATAACAATTATATATTTATGTATATATGATTGTTTTTTTATTTAAATAATCCTTATAAAAAACCAAATTTTTATTTAAAATAACCGTTATATATTTTACATTTATTTTTACATAGTTTTTAAAACTATATATATGATAATTATATAAAGTAATTATTATATATTTATAATATTTTTTTGAAAAAAATTGAATTGAAAAATGTGTGCCCAAAATACAAAAGAACAGAAATGCCACAAAAAAAAAACCAACACCAAAAAAATATAGTAGAAACATAATCAACAATTACTCCATCAAAGTTATAACAAACTAGATGTACTATTCATATGATAAAAATATTTATGAAATGAAAATCAAATTTTTACATTAAATATATATATATATATATATATCAATAATAAACCGATACTGGATGGTCCTATAGTATATAAATATATATCTTATGGTTCAACTACACCTTATATTTATTGTATAGCTTTGTCACCTTATAAACAAAGTCTAATTTTTTTTCATGATCATGTATCATTGTAAATTTTCTAATACATACATTATATATATTTATTAGCATGTCACAAAATTAACCAATGAAAATCACCACATAGTTGATCATGCTCATATGGGGTCAACATAGAATACCTAAAAAATGGGTTTATGTTATAAGTACCATCAATTTTTTAAAAATAGTACTCAGGATATAGTTATCCAAAATAATAAATAAGCAGTTATGATAAAAAACACATCATATACATAGTAACTCATTTCATATTTCATGATAAAATCCATGACTTCAAGTTCATGTGTTCTCTATATATCCCATACATGTGAATGCCAAGTTGCATTGTTACCTTGATAATTCATTTAATAAGTGTCATTGAAATAACAAAATAATCAAATTTTTAGAAGTGTCACCACTACAAAAGTGGATTTTAAAAGCGCTATAAAAAGACTTTATCAATGCTAAAAAACACTGTTAATATAAAAATTGTTAAAAGTGGGATAATTTTATCAGTTCTAGAAAATTGATGATAAAGGGGGTCCTTTGTTAGTGCTAAAAAAATATATGATAAAGGCGGTCCTTTATCAGTGATAAAAAAAGAACTGATAAAGGTGGTCCTTTATCAATGCTATTTTAGCACTGATAAAGGTTGTACTACTATAGCGTGTTGTTAAAATTACAACACACTATACCATCCAATACAACTATATATAAAAAATTCATAATTTAATTGAAATAAAAATTACATCACAAATACAATAAAAAATGAACTATATTATAAACATTTAAAACATTGTTTTGTATAATTACATTAGCAAGTACCATCACAAACATTCAAAAATATTAATTGTTTCATTATCTTTGGCACCCAACCACCTCTCAAAAAAGCTCGATCATGCTATCAGTTATCAAACAAACCACCCATACTAGAGTAAAAGAATCCACTTGTATAAGGAACAAATTCTTATTCTAATAAGAATATAAAGAAATAAATTAAACAAAAATATGAAATAATACATTAGTAAAATGTCAATTTTAAATAAAAGGAAACACTTAGAGTCGTACCAATCATACCGTGCATTGGATTAACATACATATGATTCATACATGTCAAAAATGACTTAAGGATTATTTTCCTAAATTATCAAGATAATATGAATGTTTTTCCTTAGTTTTGGGTATGTCATGTTTCTTTTTTTTACTAAAATGTCAATTTAAACTGAAAACATGCACTTTGAGTCATATCGATCACATCCTGTGTCAGTTTGACATGAGAATAATTCATACATATCAAAAATTACTTATGAATCATTTTCTTAAAGTATCAAGACAATATGAGCATGTTTGACCAGTTTTCACTGAGTGACACACGTTTTGAACTAAATTATCAATTTTAAATTGATAATAAACACTTTGAGTCATATCAGGAACAACATGTATCTTATTGAGGTGTGACTGATTCCTATACATCAAAAAATACATATGTATAATTTTTTAAATGTATAAAAGAAATTCAAATGTGTTTTCTTGGTTTTGAGTATGTGACATGTGTTTTGAACTAAAATGTCAATTTTAAATAAAAATACACACTTGGAGTCATACCAGTCACATTGTGCATCAGATTTACATGTGACTAATTACTATATGTCAAAAATGACTTAAGGATCATTTTCATAAAGTATCCATGAAATCCAAATTCATTTTCGTGGTTTTGAGTATGTCATGTGTCTTTTTAACTAAAATGTCAATTTAAACTGAAAACACATACTCTAAGTCATACCAGTCACATCATGAGTCAGTTTGACATGATACTGATTCCCACACATCAAAAATGAATTATGAATCATTTTCGTAAAATATCAAGACAATATGAGGGGTTGGGTTGGTTTTTAGTGAGTAACACACGTTTTGAACTAAATTATCAATTTTAAACTAATAACAGACACATTGAGTCATACCGAGCACACTGTGTATGAGATAGAGGTGTGGTTGATTACTACATGTAAAAAATGACATAAGGATTATTTTACTAAAGTATAAAAATAATATGAATGTGTTTTCTTGATTTTGAGTATGTGATGTTCATTTTGAACTAAAATATCAATTTTAAATAAAAAGACACGCTTGGAGTTATACCGGTCACACTGTGTGTAGGATTGAGATGAGGCTAATTACTACACATCAAAAATGAATCAAGGATCATTGTTTTAATGTATTAAGATATTTAGAATTATTTTTCTCATTTTTGAGTATTTCACATATCTTTTTTACTAAAATATAAATTGAAACTGAAAACAAACACTTTGATTCATACTGGTCACATCGTGTGTCAATTCGATGTGAGACTGATTACTACTCATAAAAAAATGATTTATGAATATTTTTCTTAAATCATCAAGGCAATATGAGTGAGTTTGCTCAGTTTTCAGCGAGTGACACACATTTTTAACTAAATTGTCAATTTTAAACTAATAATGGACAATTTGAGTCATAATGGGAACATCGTATATCAAATTGAGGTGATAATGATTCATACACATCATAAATAAATTATGGATAATTTTACCAAAGTATTAAAAACAACCCAAATGATTTTTCTCAGTTTTGAGTATGTGATGCCTATTTTGAACTAAAATGTCAATAATACATAAAAATACACACTTGGAGTGTGTTGAAAGTCCATTTCATCACATGGATGAAAAAGTGATAAAGGGAAATGCCTTAGAAAAAGGAGAAGAAAATAGATGGTTAATATAAATATTTTCAAAGGTTTAAAAAAGTGGTTTGCCCAAGGTAGCCCAAATCACCGGCGGCACGCAAGTACTTGCATGCCACACCACTTGCGTGACTAGTCTCCTTCACCTAGGGTTTTATATTTTCCTATAAATAGACCCTTGGGGCCTTCATTTGTATAGAAGAATTTCCACAAAGTCTGATTACTGCTTTGGTCTCCCTAGTGCTTTACTCAAGTCCTCAGAAACCTCCAAGGTAGTTTCATAACACCTAAATAGAGGTAATAAAAGGGGGATAATGAGACTTAAGTCCATGAATTATTAAAAACAAACAAAACTAGCGTGAATAGTTCTCCTAACCCCTAATCTAAGAACAATTGCTCAATCTCCCTTACTCAAATAGAAATTTACACACCTCACTTCTAGGAATACCTGTGAAGACCCTTGAAGGACTGATCTAAGTCTCTCCCAAGTGTGATTATCTAGGTTTTTGATCACCTAATGTAAAACCAATTCACCCAAGCCTACTTGCGCACCACACCTTTCATGGTGAACCCCCTATGAAATCCTACTTAGTTCACCTCATCCCTTTAACTTACACGATCCTTTCATAAAGCATATTTCAAATACATTTATGGTAGATATTCTTCTTCATTGGATCCCTTGTCTAAAAGGGATCATTTTGAAACCTCAACCAAGACCTCCTGATTTAAAAAACCCTTGGGAAAGGCACATCTGTGTGTCTCCCATTTGAGTTTGTATTTATACAGTCATAGGTTTCCCAAACTTGTCCTACCGGAGGTTCAGGATCCTTGGGACGTCTATAGGTTTGTATATCTATGTTCACATGGAAAATTACCCCATGGACAGTGTTGAGGATTTCCCGGTCTTGGCTTCTAGGGATAGGAATCTATCCTCCCCTTCTCATCTCTAAGACCCAAAGCCACTGGTTCATGGTAGGGAGGATAAGGATCACACTTTCTTTTCCCTTTTCCAAAGTAAAATTCTCCCTCATCTCTTAGGGCCAATAAAAGGGAAAAAAAATCCTGGTTTAAGCCCCTATCATTTTATGTAGGAGGTTCCAGTATTTATTCCCTCTATATCCTTCACCTTCACTCCTTCCTTACATTGGACCCATGTTCAATCTAAATTGAAGAGAGGGAAGCACCATAGCCATGACCTCTTCCACCATAGCCACAACCTCTTCCACCATATCCCTGACCTCTTCCAATAGTGAAGGAGGAAAAGTGTGTGTGGTTTGTTAAATCTTTCACACCCTCTTTTTTCTCACACTGAGCATGAATCACATGGTCTTAGATGTTTGTAATGATCAAAACACCCATACAATCCACTTGAAGGAATGAACTACGAGAAATCTGATTCCCACTATAACTGGGATACATAGAAATCCTTATTAAGGCCTGAGATCCATACAATCTCATCCATGAAATGATAAATCATAACCACTTTATTAGGGAATCCTCCTTAGGAGTAATCCTAAATCCCAATTCCCTTAATTAGGGGGTCTTCCTTATAAGTAAGCCCCAAATTAAGACCCCTAAACCTTCATGAATTAAGACATCTCTCATGGACCCTGTTACAAGGGAATCCTCTTTATAAGTAATCCCCAACCTATTTATCTCAAAGGGATATACTACCCTATTAGACTTATCGAACTACATGAGCTTTGATTCCCACCATATCTGGGATACATAGGAAGCCTCCCTAAGGTTCAAACCCAACATTACAAATAAAAGCTATTCTCTCGGGTCCATATCCCTAGAAGGGTATAATTAAACTTGGAAGCTCATATTCCTTCCATATTCCATGGGCTACTTAGGCATAAGTCCCACACCAATCTTTGGATAGGTACCTTCCACCTATATTTCCTTACCACATGACATTAAACTTTATGGTTGGGTCCTTATCACATGAACTTAAAAGGTATGATGTGTCCCATTAAGAGGCACCAAACTATGTGGGTTATTATTCCTTTCAAAAGGATATGTAGGAAGCCCATCTATGGGTTAGATCCCAACATCAAAACAAATTTTTCCCCCTGTATGATGATAAAATCTAGAATAACTCTGTCTACCTGGATGATAATAAACTCCAGAGTAAACTTTCGTCTCCCTGGATAAAGATAAATTCCAGAGTGAAATTTTTCTACCTGGATGACCATAAAATTATGGAGTTCCCCACCAAGTGGATTAAAAAATAGTATCATCATGATAACAACCAAAGAATCTCTAAGTAGTATATAAGAGGATACTATCAATGTAGAACCCCAGACACACATAGATATATCCATTGATGGAGAACCTCGAATACATACAGATGATTCTTAATTCCACACATGCTAATAATTGGTTGCTAATATTAGGATGACCTACTTCATACTTGGGAATTAATGAAGGATTAATGAACATATCTTAAATATATAAGAGAGTCTTGGAGTAGGAAATAATTCCCCCCAAAAGGGTGTGATGAGATCGACTTACCATCCTCTTGACCAATGTGAGTTCTTAAGTATCACAGGATGTTAAAACTAATGAATACCTAACTTTGGAAAGTAGGTACCTTTGTATATAGAACTGTTGGGTGCTTCCAATTCCATAAACAAATCCGTTGGAAACTGTTTGGAAATAGTGATTCCTAACCAGAACACATGTTCTGAGGGAAATAAAAAAATGGTGAACCCAACGTGAATCCTTTACCAAGATGATAGTGTTATCCATTACAGATAAGGAAATCAATTAGGAATTTGTTCACTCTAATGATATTCCTAAGTTCATTGTTTTGTGTTTTTAATATATATAGGCACTCTTTTCCAAGAACTCATGACAATCTAAATGGATTTCTTCAATTTTACACCTATGAACTCCCTAGATACTACTCTTTCCATACCCTCATCCACATGAAGGAATCCATCACCGACTCAGCATATTCAAATATGGGTATTTAATGTACTGATTCGAGAGTACCGTCAACATGATACCATTAAAACCTTGGAGGCTGCCCAACATGCCCTCTAGATCAAGAATAACCCCTGATCATCTGGTCAGTGATGACCGGTGGTCCAGAAGAATATGGTTCCAATCACCATCTTTAATCATTTCAAGAGATTATACCTAGAATTAAATCACTAATACCTCTAATATTCCATGTAGGTCAACCAATATGACACCTACGACCTCGTACTAAAGACACATGGGTCCTTCCTAAGGGATCCTTCCAACAATCACCACTACCAACACTGCACGAAAGTAAACCCTCAACATGATGAGGGTGTTTCCTTAAGATGTCCAGCCCAGGTCCTTCAGACCTGAGCATTCAAGATGGAACGTTAGGGAAAACAACCAGATAACAGGGAGTAGGATCCTACCTTTTCCCCCTCTGGAGAATCCCACCAACCCAATTTGGTGGAAAATAATGATCGGGAATATACACCCATTAACCATCAATCATCCAACCAATAGACTTTTCTGGTGGAATCTAATAAATCCCACCATTATAATTTGTTGGAGTACCATAATCAGGAACATACACCTACCTACACCCATCATTACTGCCAGCAACATCGTCTGGCAGTACATAGATAATTCAGTCAAAAATTCCCGACGAAAATAAAAGGGAAGTCTCAACTCTCTTCCCCAATGCATGAGTAATATTAGTATCCCCTAACAAGAAAGGGAGGACATGAGTAGGTACATACCCCTAATCCAAATATAGAATGGATGTATATTCCCATTCTGACCGCTAAATTTACCAAGCACATATTGGAAATGGTGAAAATGTTGATGTAAATTCCTACTCATATCCTATAGACTTGCCAAGATATCATCACGGTGACAATAACTATACATGTGGGATAGAAGCATAACTCTGTCCCCACAAGTAGGGTGGCTCATCAAAATCTCACCATGGAGTAGATACATACCTCTATTCCCATCTAGTAGGGTTATGGGACATACTCCCTTATATTATACGGACAAACGGATTAGGAACATACACCCTTTCCAACTGGAGATAATCATCGTATTTTGATATCTAATCCAAAGTAGTCAGATAAACCTTCCCATGACAACCACTTTTCCCAGAAAGTGGCCCCAACTTCTTGTAATAAGGTATCAAAGAAAAAGGTTTATCACACATAGTTGGAAAATCAAGATCCAATTTTTGATATGGCCCCTCTTAACGATGGAGTTCTTGAAGCCCTCAGACATTTATTTGTTACAAATCAAGATCCTACCCTCCCATTACCAAATATTGGGATTAGTAACAGTAAATCTAAAGGTCCTCATTGGACACTTCCTCATGAAGTCTTGCTTCATGAAAATTCAGTCAATATCGAGATCCTATCTCTTGATGAGTACCACAGAAACCCTCCATGTGGCTAGAAGACCAAGGAGCAAGAAGCTATACCCCTTTTTGTAATCCACCATGAAGGTCCTCCCCATAATGGCATTTTATATGAAATTTATCTCTATAGTAGTGATTCATATTGTCAAGATAATTACCCAACTATAAATGTAATGATGAGAAAGACCTCTTATCTTGAGGCACTTTCAAATAAAAGGTCAATCATGATTGATGTATTTTCAATGGTGGGTGGAATTCTTTCTCAACCGGAAGACAAACCAAGGATATGGTCATTCTCCAAATCACCCTTGGACCATTTATCCTCCAATACAATAGAGGAACTCTCTACCGATTTTTCTGATTCTAATAAAGTGGCAGAGAAATGTCAGCTTTGGTCTAATCAAGTAGAGAAACCTATAGAAAAAGATGAAGAGGGTATATTGAACATGAGGAAACAACTGGATAAGGGTGAAATACCAGTCATGTCCTAGACTTTTTCCACCTCTCAATACAACATCCTAGAGATGTTAGTAGAAGATTGTATTCATGATATCTGCCTCAACATATGGAAGAATATTCATCATATAAAAGCTAAAGTATTACTGTATGATGAATATCAAATTCAAGTCAAGGTAATATAAGGGTTTCAATGAAAAATAAACCTAGAATCTCTCCTGGTTTCTTGAAATCAAAAAATTGAGAAGCAATAGGGAGCCCTTCAATGTGCATGCCTCAGTGCATTAATAAGATTGCGACAATTGATTTCAGATACCCCATCCGGTGTTCATATCAGAGGATGGGGTGAACATGGAGAATTTCACTTCACTGTGCTCTAAAGATAGCAAAGACCTCAAAAATAGGTATCATGAAATGTTATTTCCCTATGACAGATACAAAAAATTAATTCTATTCATGACCGAAGAGATGCTCAGTAAGAACAAGCCTTGACCGACTTCCACCAAATTCAGGCCTAAAGAGATAGATATTGAGATATTTTTGTATCAAGCATATGAGAACATTAAGAAGGCCTCCTTATTAGAGTATTTTAGACATCATATTTCACAAATTTCTAAAATAGCACAATGGTCTTCTGAAGTAAGAGATTTAAGTGAGTTCCAAATAATTCACCCAACCAATGTTCGGACTAGAATTCATAAAATCAGAAGAGGAGCTACACAGATATCATCCATAGCAGTTTAGGAGCCACCCCACCCCACAGGGCTGGGGTCTTTTCTAACCCAACCCTTAGAGTCAACAAACAGAGTCCAAAGAGTTGAGAAACAAAAATAGTAATAGCCCCACATTATAGGGCTGGGGACTTTTTCACATTCACAATCCCATCCTCAGGGGAAGTCAATTTTCTACCGATTAGGGAAGAATCCAAAAATGAATTCATGACTAAACTATCAAAGGATTCCCTTTAGGTTACTACCTACCAAATAGTTCCTAGGGAACTAATAAATAGAAGGAAAAGGTCTTGTGTAGGGCACATAAGAAGACGATCTCACAAAGATACTGATAGAATGCTGACAATGCATTATGCGTTAGTGAATGTCATCAATACTATCACTGAAGATCCTCCAGAAAATGAATCTATCTTAGGGAGTTAGAGGATGAAGTTCTTGTTCATAATGCGGTCCACACCAAATTAAATGAAGGAGGTGTGCATACCTGAAATTAGAGGCTTACCCAAAATTTAGGCATCCCCTCAAATAATCAAGTTCCACCTCTTTGAAAGGAACCTAATAAGGGAAAAGGTAAAGGTCAGACCACGTCTCACATTTACACTGGAGAAGGTCAATCCCTTTCACTTGAATACAAATTTTCTCAGGAAGAGGATGGGATTAAGGAGTTGAGAAGACTCAATGTAGAGTTAATCTAAGGCAACATTCTTTCCAGATATACTCCACAATAAGATCCTTAGCTTTCACTTCCAGTAGGAGAACCTCAATAAAGAGGGTTTATTGAAACTACTGATGTGGATAATGAATTAACTTCAATGGAAGTAAAACCAGATCAAGGTCATACACATCCTTACAGTCCTTCCCCTATTGGTTAACCACGATAGATACCAGTAGTGCCTCCACCAGTGGTTCTTCCAATCTCCGCACCAGTTCAAAATCCATCCATAGGACCTATTTAGGTCCCAACTAATCCAAATATTTCTCAAATTATTATGAATATAATTAAGTTGTTAACAAATTGATTGGAAGCCATAGAAGAATGGAGTTCACCAGTTCAAACAGAAAAGAAGGCTTATCCCAAATGGGTAGATCCGAATCCTCCCCCACTAAACTTTTGGAATCCTAAATTTCCAATATTCAATGGATTAAGAGATCTAGAGTAACACTTGACACATTTTGTCGCTCATTGTGATCCCATGATGGGGACCCCTAAGCAATAGGAAGCAGTGAAACTTAGATGCTTTGTAAAATCATTATAGGGGATGACCTTTATATGGTACACAAGTTCTCAGTCTCGATCTATAATTGAATGGTAATATCTTATTCAAAAGTTTATTTTCCAGTTTAGCTCGCTATAGAAGACAAAAATATTTGATCTTACAAAATTCAAGAAAAGGGAGAATGAAAGAGTTTCAGATTTCATTGCTCGATGGAAAGGATTAACATACTCTGTGAATATACCACTCCCTCAAGAAGAGTTTCTGACCATTTTTGTAGAAAATATCCATGATGATTTGCACACACCATTAATCCATGTGAAATACATAGGAAGGTTTCAAGATATGGCCTCGATTGCTCAATAGGTTGAAAACTCCATAATAGAGACCAAATCCAAATCCTGAGTAATCCCATCAGCTCCGAGAAGAAGAGAAGGAAAATCATAGGCTGCTATAATTACACTTAATAAGGCCCCTATACCTGCTCTTACTTCAAATCCCACATCATACCATAGGGATACACCTCCCAATCCTCAGAAACAATGACTACCTTATCAAGATGATAAAAAATATCAAAGGTGTAGATAGTTTGAGGAGTTAAAAAACAAGGTCTATTCTTTTCAAAATGACCAACTCCATGACTAATTCATATTAGATTTGGAAAACAACTTAGTTAAATTTAAAAGGACAAAGAAACTTAACAAAGAAGAAGACAAGAACCTCTCAAACTATTCACACTTCCATTAGATGTTGGGTAACCCCATATAGGAGTGTTTTACTTTTAAGGACCTCTTAAAAAACATGGTGGACTCTGGGCAAGTGAAGCTAAAAAATTCACCAGCCTAGGTAGTATGTGTTACTGCTACTAATCAAGAGGAATAAGGCAAGTGGAAGGAAGTAAAAAGTAATAATGACCATAAATTTGATGATTTTATGGTCATGAAAACAATTAACCAAAATCATTACATTCTACAAACATATTTGAAATAACAGATTGTGTCTCCTTCCACTTCTGTTACAACAAATATGTCTTCATTAAAAACCCAGTCCTCTAAAGGCCAATCCTAAAAGAAGATACATGGATAGAAGAATAAGGAAAAAATGGAATAAGATGAGTCCATGTCAAGTCCAAAGTTATCCATGACCTTAGTTTATTTCACGCCAACCGTCTCAATAACATGGAAACCACCTCACCAAACAGCACACCAAGAATTGGACTGTTAGGAAGAATCTTCATCAGATGAAGAGTTGATCTTCAGTTCCATTAATGTTATTCAATTAACGGATCCCTACTCAAATGATGATTCTGATTATGAACCTGATTTTCTGTAATTTATTAGGGAATTTGAGGAAGAGGTTGTCAAGGTCAAGGATACAGGGGAATACATGGTTATGCTAGAAGCCACTACTCCAACCACACCCCTGCTTGAACTGTTTATGAAACAGAAAATCATGGGAGAACCCTCTAACAGGCTCAGTAGGAATAAGGGAATTATACCACACATGATAGGGTATACCCTGACATGACCATCTTGGAAGACTAGTTAGAGGCTATGCCACCACCTCCTTAGTGAGTGGGCATACCTAGTTAGCCTAATCTACCAAGAGAATAAGCACTTCTAACTTCTTCCCCAAAAGATGATCCATCCACATTAGAAACATTAGATTCCAAGGTACCTACAAAAATAATTTCCATGCTATAAAATGCAGACCTATGGATCAAAAGTATGATGTGTTGAAGAAGCTAGCCTAAGTACCGACTAGGTTATCGATCCTAGATGCCTCGAGTTTATTAATGGATCTCTAGAAAGCACTCATTAAGGCTTTTTCAAGATCTTAAGAGTTTGAAGTTGAGGTTGTTGTCAAAGAGGTTTACCGTATAGAGAATGACCCAAGAGAATTCTATGTAGTCATATGTTTCACAGATTAAGATGAGGATGTTGTCATACATGGACACATCAAGCCCTTGTATATATCTGGAAAGATTAATGACACCAAAATCCAACAAGACTTCAATGATAATGGCTCATGAGTCAAACTCATTCCCATCCAAACACTTAACTGATTAGGCCTCACTAAATCCCACTTGTATACCTCCACTTTGATGTTACAGGGTTACAAAAATAATGAGCAAGAACATCTAGGTGATATTACACTCAGAACTCAGTTTGGTGATTTCATATCTGATTCAGAGTTCATGGTTGTCCAGCAAGACATAGCTTTAAATGTTATACCAAGAAGACCTTGGCTTCATCAGTATGAAACCATTCCTTCATCGTACCATAAATGTCTCAAATATAGAATCAATGGTCAGATTGGGACATTTCATGGTGATAAGGCCCCATTCAAAACTTGTGAATCTCAGTACATTGATGCCGAGTTATATTGTAAAGGAGGAAAATGGTCCATGATAGATTTTTTTATAAGAATAAATGCCCCTAATGGTCTGGGGAAGATCCCAGCAAACCCATTCAAGCATATCAGTGCAGATTACGTGCTACCCATTAATCAAATTGAAAGGCTTTCCCCAAATCCAAGTAATCATTCCGCAACCTCCATAATGTCAGTTGTGACTCTTGAACCCAACAACAAAAAAGAAATCATTGACTCACCAATAAGTGATAAAAGCCTAAATAAAGATGTATTCATTCCATCTATCGAGCTTTATACCAGGATAAAATAAGTTGTTTCACTTATGAAAAAATATAGGTATGCCGATTATAAACCCATTATCTTCCCTTTAGAGCTTCAAAAAGACCCTTCATCATCATTTGGGCTTGAGATAGTTTCCTCCTATTCAAGATATCCAAATACCGACTCCTACCATAGATTTTAAATTCTTTCTTCATCACCTACACTCTAAGTATAGGAAGAAGAAGTAATACATGAATAAGAGGAAGAAGAGGAAGACCTCAAGGACCCTCCAACATTTGAGGAAGGCATCTCCACCACTGTGGATGAACTTAGAGAAATAAATATGGGTACATAGGAAGATCTATGCCCACTCTGATTAGTGTGATCATGAATTCTGAAGAAAAATATGTGTATACTTACTTTATAAATCAATAAAGGTAAGTGTTTTCTTAGAATTATATAGAAATACTAGGTCTCGACCATGAGGTAGGCACCCATCATTTGGGTTTTCCAAAAGATCACCGGGGATACCAGAAAGCAACAAGAAGAACATAATTGACTAACACCTACAAAATTGAGGATAAAGTTGACAAGATTATCAAATACAACTTCATTTGAGAGGTGAAATATCCAAAGTGGTTATCCAATATTGTTTCGGTGAAAAAGAAGAATAGGAAAATCAGAGTTTTCATTGATTTCATAGATCTCAACCGACATTGTCCCAAAGATGACTTCCCGGTTTTAATAACACAAATATTGATTGATACAACAGATGGATACCAGGATATCTCCTTCATGGATGGATACTATGGGTATAACCAAATCTGAATGGACCTATAATATGAGGAATCTATAGCCTTCAGATCCCCTCAAGGTGTATTTTGTTATCGGGTAATGCTATTTATCTTGAAGAATGCTGGTGTGACATATCATCGTGAAATGAACCACATATTCAAACCATTCATGGGGAAATTTTTTGAATACTATTTTGATGATTTAGTTGTCAATTCCAGAAAATGTTACAATCACCTAACTGACCTGGAGACCATATTCATCAAGCTTCGACAATATAATCTAAAGATGAACCCATTGAAATGTTCTTTCAAAGTAACCTCGGGAAAATTTATCAGTTTTTTTGTACGCCATCATGACATAAAAGTTGATACCAAGAAGACTAAATATATCCTCGTAATTTCACATCATTGAAACTTGAAAGAGTTGAGAGGACTTAAAGGACACTTGGCATACATATGATGCTTCATATCCAATCTGGAAGGAAAGTTTTTTCCCTTCACAAAATTGATGAAGAAGGGGGTCATATATCAATGGACCAATGAATGCCAAGAGGAATTTTATACCCTTAAGAAGTACCTCTTGAGTCCACTAGTATTGATGCCACCTATTGAAGGAATACTACACATTATTTATGTGACAGCCTTGGAGAGATCACTGGGTGCCTTCCTTGCAAAAAATAATGATACCATGAATGAAAATAAGCTATAATATCTCAGTAAAATCACGATTGATGCAAATAATCAATATTAAAATATTGATAAGAGTTTACTAGAATTAATATTTGTAGTTTAGAAGCTGTGACACTACTTGCACCATCACGAGGTCCATGTGGTCTCTTGCAATAACCTGCTCAAATTTATCCTCAATCATCCTATGTTGACAGGACATCTGGAACGATGGGTAGTTACTCTACAATAGTTTGATATAAAGTTTATGAATCATAAAGTAGTGAAAGGCCAAGCCTTGACATACTTACTTGTTGATAACCCATCTGCCTAAGAAATATCATTGAATACTGAACTACCTGATGAAGAAACCTTCTCTATTTAGGATATCCCCCCAAACATGGGAGATGTATTTTGATAGTGCTTCCATAAGTCCAATGGGGAAGATAATGTAAGACCCTAAGCTCAAAAAAGTTGGGTTAGGAATTATTCTTATCTCCCTAGAAAAGGTAGTATTTCTATACTCCTTCCTGTTATCAGAATTTGGTACCAACAATGAAGTAGAATATCAGGCTCTCATTGAAGGTTTGGAATTGGAACTCCAAGTACCATTGAACCACCTAGAAGTGAAGGGTGATTTAGAGTTGGTAATAAAATATATTATTAGGGATTAAACTATTAGAAAAGAAGAGATAATTACCCCGTGTGATTATGTATGAGGGTTAATGGAAGAATTTCTCTTAGAACCAATATTATATTATGTCCCTCAGTCAAAAAATTCACAAGATGATGCATTGGAAAATATAGCTACAACCCTGGAAGATTCGAACTGGGATGAAACAATCATCAAAATTGCTCATTGTCATGTGGATTCACCTTTTGTTCAAATAAGAATTGATAAAATCAATGAAATCAGTCCCATTCTTGAACCATTTGGTCCTACCATGGGATGAATGACACATATCATGGAACATCTCCAAGATGGAGTAATTCTACCAAATAGAGTTGGAAGAGAGAAAATACGGCAACGTGCAATTAACTTAACTCTTTACGATGACCCAAATCACTAGAAGATCCTCTATATACAAGGATTCAACATAATTATCCTTTGATGTATTGATGGGAAAGAAACTGTGACTATCATGAAAGAAGAACATGAAAGAGCCTATGGTTCCCACCAGTATGGGTATAGGATTTCTGATCAAATTTTAAGGCTTGGATACTTATGGACTTTGATGGTGCAGGATTGCATATATTTCACTAAGAAGTGTTATCCCTTCCAGGTTCATGCCAACCTCATCCATAAACCACTAGATTTTCTACATACAACCAAATACTTTTGAATATTTTTTAAATGGGGAATGGATGTAGTAGGACCTTATCCTCCAGCTATGAAGAAGTAGTTCGAGTACATCCTTACTGCTATTGATTTATTATTTAAATGGGATGAGGTAATACATATCAATGAAGTTGAGGCCAAAATAATTTTTAGATTTTTCAAAGCTAATATAATCACTAGATTTGGTGTCCCTCATACCATATTGACGGAAAATGACACCAATTTCTATTCTTATGAGGTAGGGAAGTTATATTAGGAATACAATATCAAATCCAACCATTCATACCACTATCATACAGTGAAAAATGGATAGATATAAACTTTAAATAAAACCTTTTCTAACATACTCTAGAAAATGGTGGATAAAGACAAGAAAAATTGGCCTGATAAACTATTTCATGCCTTATGGTCTTATAGAACTACTACCCGTACTGCCACATGGTCAACCCCGTACTCATTGGTATACAAGAAAAAATAAATTCTGCCCATTGAAATTCAGTTTCCATCACTCAAAGTTTCCATTTTCGATCAATTATCCACTGATGAAAAATCCCAAAAATGGATGGATGAGTTAGAGTGACTGGACTAAAAGAGATTGAATACCTTGCATCACCTAGAAGTTTATCAGAACAGAATTACATGGTCCTTTAACAAAAAGGTTTGCCTTCATTTATTCCTCTAATGAGAGTTGGTTTTGGTCCTTAGAATCTAATTATACTAGGAAAGAAGCCTATGAATCTTAAGTCAAAGTGGTAAAGACCTTATTCCATACATAAGGTCTATTCTAATGGAGCTAATTTCTTAATCTCAATGGATAGATAACTCATTACAACTACAACCAATGAAAGGTTCCTAAAGAAGTAATTTGTTTAATTGCACAAAGTTCATCCTAGTTGTATGATGATCAAATGAATTACAATTGTTTCCCATGATACACGACATTAAACTACAAAACATCATAATCCTTGTTGCAAGATTATAAACTGCACAACATGAGGTCTTAGTCGCATGACCCAAAAATGAAAAACACCATTTTTACTTACTACATGACATTAAACTTTAAGTTTGACATCTCCCTCATTTTACGTTAAGGAAATCCTAAAAATACCATGAGTTTTCATTCCTTATGGTACCTTAAAAGGAAAGTGGTTTCTATAAGTCAGCATCACTCACATCAGTGCCACTCCTTAGTGGAATTTGGCCCCCATTTCATACATATGTTTGGATCAGACCCACATGGTAAACCATATTCAAGAACCATGTGTTGATTGATTCTTAGTCCAATGAGATATGTAGTGATGCCCCAATCTCTAATCTTGGGTCCAGACATGATAAAAAAACTATTTCATTAACTCTGTGTATGAGTCAAATATGCATAGGGAATATTTCTTCAAGAACTATGTGTGTCTTGATTCTTTCTTCTTTAGGATATGTAGTGACATCTGAGTCCTATCCCCTAGTCCAACCACAATGTTTCTTTCCTATCAGGTTACCTTTTTCCATACCATATGATGTTAAACTTCATGATTCTTTAAGAACTATGCGTGGTTTGATTCTCATTCCAATGAGATACATAGTGACACCCAGATCTCTAATATTGGGCCCAACTACGACCATAAAAGAAACAATTTCCCATTTACCTCTGTATGAACCAATTGTATATTGGGAACACTTCCAAAACATATGTATTAGTTATCATACCATCTTGTATCTTGGGCCCAACCATTATTCTAGAAAATATCTGAAAAATATTAAATCCACCATAATCACATTAAACCTCATTTGTTGTGGGGAACTCCTTCAAGAACTACATGTGGCTTGATTCTCATTCCAATGAGATACGCAGTGACACCCAAATATCCAATCTTAGGTCCAAATACAATGTTTAAAAAAGTGACTTCCTCTCAGTGTGCATGAATCAAACCTACAAAGGGAGAATCTTCAAGAACTATGTGTGGCTTGATTCTCATTCCAATGAGATACATAGTGATGCCTGGATCTACAATCCCAGGTCCAGCTGTGATTTTGGAAAATAAATTTCTCTTTCCTGTTTCCTGTGCATGAACCCGATATGCATAGAGAACCTTTCCAGGACTTATGCCTTGATTCTCATTACAATTAGATTCATGGTGACACATAGAATTCATGCTTTAGGCCTAACCATTAGTCTTTAAATTATCAAAATTTCCATTTAACACATCAAAGTTTGATTAATATAGGGAAAAAATTTCAATAACAACATGTGGCTTGATTCTTGCCCCATCAAGATACATAGTGACATCCAAATCTCCAATCCTGGGTCCAGCCATGATTAATCATTAAGCCCCTTTAGTTCTCGTACATGAATCAAATATATATAGGGAGCCTATAAAGGACCACATGAAGATTTATTCTTACCCATATGAGATACATTGTGATGCCCATAATTTCATTTTTAGGCCTAACCACAATGTTTTCATAACTTCACATCAGTTCAGCTATGTCCTTACTGCATGATGTTAAATTGAATGGAATTTAAAGAACTATTTATGTCTTGATTATTTCCCTAGAAAGATATATAGTGATGTCTGGATCCTATATCCTGGTCCAGCCACCATTAAAAAAATGCCCCTCTTCCTGTGTATGGGCCAAGCCTATGCAAGGAGACCAATTTCTAGAACTACGTGTGTCTTAATTCTCACTCATATGAGATACATAGTGACATATAAATTTTAAATCTTGGGCCCAGTCACATCACAACATAAAGATTCTCAACTTTCCCACATAAAAATAAAAAATTTCTATGTAGGAGATTTTATTTTGGGTTATCTTCTTAGAGAGCCCACTGAGGAAACAAGAAATGTCCCCATTTTACATATGATCCAGATATATGTAAGGGACACCAAAATCATTGATAATATTACTCAAAATACTTCACTTATTCATTTAAAATTACCCATTTAAAATTTCATACTCTTAATCTTGAATACTTTCATATCTTCACAATATTTCTTTGGTTTTTGGCGGTAGAATGTATGATACATGAGATCTCTTTTGCCTGACTATGTAGTATGTGCCCCCAACTAGCCTTTCATAATGTCACCTATATAATGGGCCTTTTAGTCAAAGGATTTCACTATTTGGATATACAGCATATGCTCTAGTTGTCCCTACATAATACCTCATAATGAGTTTTTTCAAATAGTGGTAACTTTGTTCTTGGTAGAAGCCTCTTCTATCCCTTTAATATTTGATGATGGTATGTAGGAACCCATAATTTAAAGCAACCATTCTTTTCATATTTTTCCCATATCCTTTCTCTCAACCTGAAAGCCTCCAATACCACTGTTTACACTTTTACCCTCTCATTTGTTCAAATAAAATTGGAATAACCTTGGGTCATTTGACCATAATATCATTCATTATTTCCTTAATATTTTGGTCCTAGCTATATAACTTAAAACTACAGGCAACGTACTTCCTGCGTTTAGGTCAGACCTGCGTAGAGCATTCATTTCTTAGATTCTTTGGAAATTCCAAGTTGAAATACCACTTCCTTATTTAGGAAATTTTCTCCATAAACCAAACTCTATGCTTGGTAATATCCAAATATCCATAAAATTTCATTGGATTTTAGCAACAGAATGTTATAATACTTGAGATCTCCTTTACCTAACTATACAGTACATGCCCCCAGCTGGCCTTTCATAATTTTGACTATATAACGATCATGTCAGCCAAAGGATTCCACTATTTATCTATACAACATATTCCCTAGCTGAACCTGCATAATAAAACCCCCATAATAGGTTTGTCAAATAGTGGAAACTTCATTCTTGGAAGAGACCTCCTATATTTCTATTTAGCCGATTTTCTCATATCACTCTTCAGATTTAGGAATCCCCAAATCATAGCTTAAAAATTTATCCTTTCATACCTGAATATAGTAGCATATTTACAAAAAAATTACCAAGAATTAGAGAATCATCAAACCTTTGGTCAAAAATAAATACCTTAAATCAAATCCTCTAATGTTCTTGCTACACGACTTTAAACCGCACAACATAATGTTCTTGTTGCATGAATTTAAACCACAAAAATCCCCTAATGTCCTTACTGCATGAATTGAAACTGAACATCATAATTTTAGAAATACCCTTTTTGAAAAAATGTATCCAATTTCACACAACAAATTTATGTAGAAGTGGTTTCTCATTCATGGTCTACGTTAGCAAATATGTCCCCTTTTATTCTCAAACATATTTCATTGGAAAATCCACCCACTATGGTATTAAGGAATCCAAATATTAAGCCCCTTTATTTATCCGTAATAGAACGTCAAAATTATTGAGACCTCATTTACCTGACTATGAAGTACGTTCCCCAGTTGGCCTTGCATAAGTCACCCACATAACGGGCCTGTCAGCCAAATGATTCCACTATTTGGATATGCAGCACATTCCCTCATTGGCCCTATATAATACAACCCCCATAATGAGTTTTTCAAACATCATAACTTTGTTCTTGAAAGATACCTCATCTATTTATATACTTCATGTTTTAAATTTGGTGACCATAAATATCATGACTCAAGATTCCCCTTGGAAATATTTAAGGAATATCGAGACCTTCCCTAACTATCAAGCTCTATTTGGGTTATAATCTCAAGATTCATGGTCAAAGATATTCGACCTTAAATGATAGCCTTATTAGTCTGAAATGCATGAATTTAAACTGTCAACAAAAAGAGACATAATAATCACCAAATTAAAAAACCCGAAAAGGGAAATTTGGATAAAAGTCGAGTCTCATCTTGCTATACCTACACTTTATACAGTTTAGGAAATATCTAGCGATAAAAGTTAAAAGGAAAAACTTGTTTGTTTGAAAACGAAAAAAGGGGAATCCTAAGAAAAATACAAGTATCACCCACTAAGTCCCCTCTATATTAGGTTTAGGTAAAATTTAGGGAAATAACACCAAAGACAATTTTTTAGGGTTGTCCATACGACCCCAAAAATAATACAACTACACTCACTAGTCCCATTAGATCAGGTAAATTTTTTTAGAGTGAATACCATCCCTATCATTGTAGTTATGATTATATGATGTGAAAAAGTCATTCTATGAAAATAAATTTTGACATTATAATTACAATAAAAAGAAGGGATGAAGACATAGATGATTAGAAACAAAATTATTTTCATTTATAAGCAACCCCCCCAGAGGAACATCCAAAAATTGGAGTCTCTCTATCACAATTCATAAGTGGCTGTCGACATAAATTTTCATTTATTGAAAAACCTCCCAAGCCCCATTAGCCTCATATTGAAGTTTCTTCAGTCGAATAACCCCAGTCTCTTCAGCCTAACAGAGCACTTCCTTAGCATCTATAATGGATTTTTCCCATTCTTTTTGGATTTCTTCTATTTATAAATGAATTTGTTTAAGTTACTCTATAGCAGTATCCGAATATTTCTGAAGACGCAACATTTGAACAATCTTCTCTCTGATCTCCTAATTTAATCTTGCCAACTTTGTGCTATGAATGGAATCAACTTGAGATACTTCCACTATAAATTCATCAATATTAGAAAGAAATATATATTTTATTATATCCTGATGATGTTTGTGCTCTTTCTCCCACCTCTGAATGGTTTCCTTCACCGTAGTGTGGATTACACGGTAATCAAAACCACTGAATCCCAACATGCTAAATAATGATGAAAGATATTGGAATCATGAAGAAAGTTCCTCAAGGGATTTCTCCGAGATAATCTTCCATATATCTCACTAAACTTTGTGATGTGAAATACATAGAGAAATGTGAAAATCTGAGTCTGCCTCAAAATCATTGTCATATGGAGGGATGTACTCCGAGATTAATGCACTTAAAGAAGTGCCTCATTTTTCTCCCTCCCTAACAACGTTTTACTTGCTTCCTGATGCTGGTTGAGTTGATGTAGAATATTTTCCATCATACCTAGACATAGGATCTGATAATCCTATATGATGAATCAGAATCATGATTATCTTCAAAAGAATAGAAAGAGTGGGGAAAAATCATGATACTTGGTGATACTTACCCAACATTAGATCAAAAACTTGAGAAGATTCTTCCCCAGTATCCCCATCCTCAATAGTTTGAGCTGGAATATCTTTGTGAGGGATATTTACCTGGGTCTTCCCAAGACCCATTGGATGAACTTTAGGAAAGCTCCCTATTTCAAGGTTCACTTGAGTAGGCTCTTCCTCAATAGTGGGATCAAGAGAGTTTTCAACATCTCCTCCAGGAACCATTATTGCAAATGTTATTGTAGAAGGAGATACACATTTCAACCCATCATAATTAAAGAATCATGCATAAGAAGATTTATTGGATGGAAAATAAAGATTCACACCCATTTGGTTCTATATATAGTTCCCCAAATTCTTCTAAATTAGTGGGTATATTAATATGTTCCAGTACTTCTTTAAAAGATATGCCAAGATTTATCACAACTTATAATTAAATCCAAATCCTAATGTTAGTATCACCCATGAGAACACTTAGAGTAGTTGGTTAATATCCCCTTCGATGACTTTAGACCCTGGAAAACCTCCTCAATGACATCTGTTGGGTTAGTATTAGTCATCGTTGGATTTATCCGGTGCATGTGAAGAACCTAAAATATTAAATAACTGAAAGTCAGTTGTTGTTATATAGATTCTCATAAAGCATTTATGAAATACCAGATACCCCCTCTCTTAATAGTAGGTATAAAATTATTTCCAAGAGTAGATGTTGTTTTCTCTGGCCTAGATGCCTCTTTAGTCAAAGGATCTGCTTAATTGGTAGGGATCTTAACTTGATTAGAAGTTCCCTATGCGGTTCCTAGAGGCTCATTGGTAACTTCACTAAGGGAAGAAATAAAATAAGTTCCTACAATTCCATGAAGTTTAAATACTTTCTTTGGATGAATTCAAAATTAATGATGTTAAGAAGACTTACCGCTGCTAATGAAGCGTTTAGTCACATATTTCTTTCTTCGACATACCTGATTCTTTGCTTTCTTCAAATGAGGATTAACATAATCATATACAAAAATAGTTATTAGAGATGGGAAACCGCTAACCATCTCATACTCCATGGCTTTTCATCCTGGAGATATCTCTCCTAATTCTAGGGGTGATCCAGCAACCCCAAGAACAGTACCACTAGGGCTATACCATGGTAATAGAATTTCAACTGATTTTACTTTAGTCAGTTGCAAATTAAAATGGTATTTCCCCTAAGCAATAATAATTTGAATAAAATATAAAGGCAGAGCATAAAATAATGTGAGAAGAAAAGAACTTACATCTTTAGGATAGACAAAAATCGCGCCGTTCCTACATTCAGCGGCGCCACGATCTATCATTTACTTCACGCATTTTTTGGTGGGGATTAAATCTTCAGTTGTATAAATGAGAATCCATAGCTTTAGGATATAAATTATTACTTCATCAGGATTATTCTCAAAAGTGAATATCAGATGAGTCTTGAAGATATCATATCCCTGGAATATGAAATACCTCATGTAGAAGATCCCACATAGTTTCAGCATCACAAAATAGATTCTACCATGATTGAAACACCTATAGTCGTACATATTCAGAATACATTCCATCATGCTGTGAAGATGATCCTATAACCTTAGAATTGAAGGGATTTCCAATTCCTACCATCACAGATGGTGGATGAGAAAATGGAACCCGATTCTCTTTTTGGCGATGGAAACTAGAACACCTAGGTGCAGTATTATTTAGTGATGATGGTGTAGCACTCTTAATTTTGGAAGGTTTAATATATATTTCACGAGGTCACTTTGGAAAGTTAGGAGCCTCACCGTCCTTACCCTATGACTCTGATGACTCAGCCTCTGAAGGAGATGAGGCACCTTCCAAACAAGAGGATTCTTTCCTTCTTCACCTCTTTACTTAAACATGAGGAATAACATTGTTTATCACCCCTTTAGGGTATGATTATATACAAGCTTCAACATACTAGATAGTCAATTTTATTTCCACATCAACCATAGGTAAATTGATCACTACCGCTTCCTTCTCCATCGCTATCAGCAAACATAGCTTTTGAGCCACTATCAGACGTTGTTCTAGTCTAATGTGCACTGAAGGGGATACAGTAATGTGTTTCAATTGAAATGGAATGAAAATATTTAAGGAGTGTAGGACTTTCATATGATTTCACTATCAATCCTAGTTTCCAACACACTATCCCTTAAAGCTAGCATATATGACCCCATCTCTATGATGGCCGCCCCACCATCAAAAAATCTTCCTGTGGGTGGATTCCCATAAGGAAAGAAATGGAATTCCTCAAACATATTAAACCTTGTCTGAATGTCATGAGATTTAAAAGATAAGGGTGGAATACTAAATAAATCTTGAAAAAATGGTTAGAAAAAACTTCCAAGGACCTAGATCCCACCCTGCACAACATATGTTCTGAAATGAGTTGCAGTCCATCCCCATAAAATCTGGAATGGTCCTTACATCCATGAATGTGAAATAATATCCTATGGATTTTTTCCAAAATAGGGGTAGCCAACCCCACCATATTCTTCTCCACCATCTTAGCTTCTACAAAAAATGTTCCAGGCCTTACACCGCCTTTGGAGTCATGGATTGACAACAAATAGACATTGAGCCATATGGACAAAAATCCCACAAGAAGTGTCTTGGAAGGAATCTTAGAGTTAATTTTGTACCCCCATGTTTAAAACTCTCCTTTCTCTAACATCAACCAAAATTTTTCAGGAACGCCTCTCTTTGCCACCTTGTGACAACTTGTTGGATGCTTACAAGTGGGACCTTTATTTTTATTCTTTATCAAAAATATTTCCATCCACTTTTTCATATGAATATCCCCCTTTGTGTGGGGATTTTACTCCTTGAGTTTTTGAGATATATTCAGTAGATCATGGGTCAAAGATGGCATCCTGTCAGCATCATTCCATGTAGCTATTGTAAGTATGAATTCATCATATATATCTCTAAGGATTATATCCCCATAGATCTTGTAGATGTCCCAAAAATTGACACCCACTTTTCCATGCATCAAATGGAAATAATTCATCTATTTACTCCACCGTATCAGTAGTTATGGAACAAAATTGTCATTCCTATATACATAGGTTTGTCCTACCCATACCGCTTCATAAATTCTAGTGCATTTCAGATCATATTTGAACTCTACACATGTTTTTACACCCAGTACGCCCACATCCACGTGGGATTAACACCCCCTCCTGGGTGAAAGTCCCAACTTTTATTCCATACTTTTGATTGATCCATTTTTTCATCTTGAAAAATGGATGAATAACAATGTGGATTTAGTTCGGGTGTATGTTCTTTCAAATATAGAGCACATGGGATGTGATGTATAAAATAGGCCTTGGATTCCATCTCAAAATTAATATATGTGCCCTCACCAAAAATGTTGGTAGATGAGAAGTTCTTGTGCTCTTGAAACCAAGATACTGGGATATAGTTCTTCAGATCCGGTATATTGACTTCTCACATATGGTTGTAACTATAAAGTGGTAGATAGTTACTCCTCGGAAAATCATAATGACATTTCTTCAGATACTCTGATATACCAGGAAGGGTGGTGTCACATATGTTGTAGTAATAATTCCCTATGATTTTAATCATCTATTTAGTTCGCATAACATCCCGTTCATCAATAGTTGTGATCCTCTTAGGATCCATTGAACCTAAAAAGAAATATAAATTTTATTTCAGAGTAGGTTAATTTTGATTTTTTTTTTCGAAAATAAATAAATTTTGACAAAGGAATTAAGGCACACAAGTGTGTCGATCAACTAGAAGCATGTAATTCAAATACATAAAAAATATGCACAAATAGAAAAGAAAAGAATCTGCGTGGAATAATTGCATGATAAGAGCTTGAATTTCAGAATTTTGAGAGTTTTTCACAAAAGTGGAGGGCCTGTATATAGATGAGAAAGTCTACCTACACAACGAGATGGCACGACAGAGCTGCGTGACATTTAAACACAGAAAATTTCACGATCCATCTTCCTTTTTCATCCCTTTTTACCTTAGTATGAGACCCTATTTTTCATTTTGGATGAAATCGTAAGGGGGTATTTTTTGACACTCCGTTTCATCACATGAATGAAAAAGTGAAAAAGGGAAATACCTTAGAAAAGGAGGAGAAAATACATGGAGAATATCAAGATTTTAAAAAGTTAAAAAAAGTGGTTCACCTAAGGTAGCCCAAATTACCAGTGGAATGTAAATTCTTGCACACCACACCACTTGCGCAACCAGTATCCTTCACTCAAGGTCTCATATTTTCCGATAAATAGACCCTTGGGGACTTCATTTGTATGGAATAATTTTCCTGAAGGCCATTTACTGCTTTGGTCACCCTAGTAATTCTCCCAAGTCATATGAAACCTACAAGGTAGTTTCATAACACCTAAAGAGAGGGAATAAAATGGGAATAATGAGACTTAATTCCATTTAGTGTTAAAAATAAACAACACTTGTGTGATCTATTTGACCAAACTATGATTTAATAAAACTTGTGTGATCTCCCTTCCTCAAATAGGAATTTGTGCGCCTCACTTCTGGGAATACCTATGAAGACCCTTGAAGGATTGAGATAAGTCTCTTCCAAGTGTGGTCATCCAAGTTATTCAACACCTAAGGTGAAACCAGTTCTCCCAAGCCTGCTTGCGCACCACCCCTTGCATGGTTCACCCCCAATGTGATTCTCTTTGGTTAACCTCATCTCTTCAACCTATGAAATCATTTCATAAAGCCTCTTTTAAATCCATTCATCGCAGAGATTCTCCTTAATTGGATCCCTTATCTAAAAGGGATCATTTTGAATCCTCCACAAAGAACTCCTGATTTACAAAACCCTAGGGAAATGCACATCTTCATGTCTACCATTTGGGTTTGTATTTCTACGGTCAAAGATTTCCTACACTTTTCCTACCATAGGGTTAAGATCCTTGGGACATCTGTAGGTTTGTATATCTACGGTCACATAGTCCCTTACCCCAAGAAATGTTTTGAGAAGTTACTGGTCTTGGATTCTAGGGATAAGAATCTCTCACCCCCTTCTCATCTCTAAGACCCAGAGCCTTCAGTTCCTGGTAGGGAGGATAAGGATCACACTTGATTTTTTCCTTTGCCAAAGGAAAATTCTAACTCCTCTCTCAGGTCCAATAAAAGGGAAACCATAATTCTTTAATCCCCTATCCTTTCATATAGGAGGGTGCAGTCTTGGTCCTCTCTAGATCCTTCACCTTCAATCCTTCCTTATATTGGACCCATGTTCAATGTAAATTGAAGAGAGGGAAGCACCGTATCCATGACCTCTTTCGCTGTAGCCCTGACCTCTTCCACCACAGAAGGAGGAAAAATGTGTTTGGTTTGTTGAATATTTCAAATCCTCTTGTTTCTTTCACCGAGCATGACTCACATGGTATTAGAGGTTTTTAACGATCACAACACCCATACAATCCATAAAAAGTAATGAACTATGAGAACTCTGATTCCCACCATAACTGGGATACACAGGAATCCTTCTTTAGGTCTGAGATCCATACAATCTCATCCATGAAATGAGAAATCATACCCCCTTTATTAGGGAAACCTCCTTAGAAGTAAGCCCCAATTACAATTCTATTAATCAGGGCATCCTCCTTAGGATCAAGCACTGAATTAAGCCCCCTAAACCTCCATGAGTTAAGAAATCTCTCATGGACCCTGTTAAAAGGGAATCCTCTTCAAGAGTAAACCCAAACCTATGTCTCTCAAATGAATATACTCCCTTACAAGACTTACCAAACTATGTGCACTTTGATTCCCACTATAATTGGGATACATAGGAAGCCTCCCTAAGGTTAAAACCCAACATTCCAAACCAAATGTTTTCTCTCTGGGACATATCCCTAGAAGGGTCTTATTCAACTTGGAAGCTCATATTCATTATAGATTCCTCAAGCTGCTTAGGAATAAGTCCCACATCAAGCTTTGACTAGGAATCTTATTCTTAAATGCCCTTACCACATGACATTAAACTATATGGTTGGGTCCTTATCACATGACCTTAAAAGGTATGATGTGTCCCATTAAGCAGCACCGAACTATGTGGGTGTTTATTCCTTTCACAAGGATACATAGGAATCCCATCTATGGGTTTGATACCAACATCAAAACAATTTTTGTCTCCCTGAATGATGATAAACTCCAAAGTAACCTCTGTCTACCTGGATGACAATACACTCCAGAGTAAACTTCCATCCCCCAGAATGATGATAAATTACAGGGTGACATTCATCTACCTAGATGACCAAAAAATTCAAGAGTGCCCCACTGAGTGTCTTAAAAACCACCACCATCATTATAATGACCAAAGAATCTATAAGTAGTATATAAGAGGATACCATCAATGAAGAACCCCAGATACACACAAATATCTCCATTTATAAAGAATATCAAATACATATAGATGATTCTAAATTCCACACATTCTAATAATTGATTTCTAGTATTGGGATGACCTACTCCATAATTGGGAATTAATTAAGGATTCACAAGTATATCTTAAATTTATAAGAGAGTCCCGGAGTAGGTAATAATTCCCCCCCCAAAAGGTGTGATGAGCCTGACCTCCCATCCTCTCAAAAAATGTGAGTTATTAAGTAATATAGGCCATTAAATCTAACAAACACTTGCCTTTGGAAAGTAGGTCCCTTTGGATACAGAACAGTTGGGTGTTTCTGGTTTCATAAACAAATCTATTGGAAACTGTTCGGAAATAGTGATTCCTAACCAGAACATGCATTCTGAGGGAAACACAATCATACTAGTTAAAATGTATGTCATATTGATGTATGAATTATTCCTACACATAAAAAATGACTTGTGGATCATTTTTATAAAGTATTAAAACAATATGAATGCATTTTCTTAGTTGTGAGTATGTCACCTATCTTTTTTACTAAAATGTTAATTCAAACTAGAAACACACAATTTGAATCATACCATTCACATAATGTTTCAGTTTGATGTGATACTAATTACTACACATAAAAAATTACTTGCAATTTTTTTCCTAAATTATCAAGACAATCCAATCAAATTTTCTTGGTTTTCAGTGAGTGACACATATTCTGAACTAAATTGCCAATTTTAAAATGATAGTGGAAACTTTGAGTCATACCTGAAACAATGTGTATTGGATTGAGGTGTGGATGATTCTTACACATAAAAAATGACTTATGGATCATTTTCATAAATTATCAAAACAATTTAAAGGAATTTTATTGGTTTTGAGTATGTGACATGTGTTTTGAACTAAAATGTTAATTTTAAATAAAAATATAGACTTGGAGTCACACTGGTCATACCATGCATCAGAATGAAATGTGGATGATTCCTACACATAAATAATGACCTATGGATTGTTTTGATAAAGTATCAAAATAATATGAGTGAATTTACTTGGTTTTGAGTATGTCACATGTCTTTTTTACCAAAGTGTCAATTTAAACTGAAAACACACACTTTGAGTCATACCGGTCACATCGTGTGTCGATTTGACATGATATTGAAACCTAAACATCAAAAATGACTTATGAATTGTTGTCTTAAATTATAAAGACAATCTGATCATGTTTTCTCATTTTCCAGTGAGTGACATACATTTTGAACTAAATTGTCAATTTTAAACTGATAACGAACACTTTGAGTCATACCAGGAATATTGTGTATCAGATAGAGGTGAGAATGATTCCTACACATAAAAAATGACTTCTAGATCATTTTCCTAAAGTATAAAAAAAATCCAAATGCATTCTATTGGTTTTGAGTATGTTACATGTGTTTTGAACTAAATTTTCAATTTTAAATAAAAATACACACTTGGAGTTATACCGATCACACTGTGCATCAGATTGACATGAAAATGATTCTTACACTTCAAGAATAAATTAAATATCATTTTTATAATTTATCAAGAAAATACAAATGTCTTTGCTCAGTTTTGAGTATGTAATATTTATTTTTTACTAAAATGACAATTTAAAATGAAAACATGCACTTTGAGTCATACTGGAAACATTGTGTGTCGATTTGATGTGAGGTTTATTATCACACATAATAAATGATTTATGAATCATTTTAATGAAGTATCATGAAAATCTGATTTTTTTTTTCAATTTTCTAAGAGTGAAACATGTTTTGAACTAAATTTTCAATTTTAAACTGATACTGTACACTTTGAGTCATACCAGGCACACCGCCAATAAGATTGAGGCAAGGATGATTCCTACAGATAAAAAACGACTCATTGATATTTTTTATAAATTATAAAACAACGTGAATTCATTTTTTTAGTTTTGAGTATGTGACATGAGTTTTAAACTAAAATGTAAATTTTAAATAAAAAGACACACTTGGAGTCATATCACTCACACCATGCATCAAATTGACATAAAAATTATTCCTACACATCAAAAGTGACTTATGGATCATTTTCCTAAAGTATTGAAAGAATCTGAATGTTTTTTATTAGTTTTGAGTAGGCCATGTGTCTTTTTTACTAAAATTTTAATTTAAACTGAAAAAAAACACTTTGAGTCATACGAGTGAAATCATGTGTCAGTTTGATATGATACTAATTCATACATGTAAAAAATTAATTATGATTATTTTTCCCAAAGAATTAATATAATCCAAGCATATTTTATTATTTTTCAGTGAGTGAAACATGTTTTGAACTAAATTGTCTTTTTTAAACTGATAGCAGACACTTAAAGTCATAACGAACACACCATGTATCAAATTGAGGTGTTGATAATTCCTAAATGTCACAAATGAATTATAAAGTATTTAACAATAAAAAATGTTTTCTATATTTTGAGTATTTGACATGTGTTTTGAACTAAAATATCAATTTTAATTAAAAAGACACACTTAGAGTCATACTGGTCACATCGTGTGTTAGATTGATGTGTGGAAGATTATTACATATAAAAGAAATGTATGGATTATTTTTATTAATTATAAATATAATATGAATACATTTTTTTTGGTTTTGAGTATGTCACATTTCTTTTTTACTATAATGTCAATTTAAACTGAAAAAACTCACTTTGAGTCATACCGATCACATCATTCATTGGTTTGATGTGATACTGATACCTACATATTAAAAATGACTTAAGAATAATTTTTATGAAAGTATCAAGACAATACAAGTGCGTTTTCTTGGTTTCTAGTGAGTGACACATGTTTCGAACTAAATTATCAATTTTAAACTGATAACAAACACTTTGGGTTATATTGGGAAAACTGTGTATCAGATTGAGGCGAGTCTAATTACTATACATAAAAAATTAATTATGGATCATTTTTATAAATTAAAAAAACAATCCAAATGTGTTTACTCATTTTTGATTATGTGAAGCGTGTTTTGAATGAAAATGTCAAATTTAAATAAAAAGACACACTTGGAGTCATACCGGTCACACTATGCTTCAAATTTATGTGAATATTATTTATTCCCACACATAAAAAATGACTTATGGAACATTTTAATAAATTATAAAAACAATATGAATGTGTTTTATTGATTTTGAGTATATCACATGTCTTTTTTACTAAAATGTCAATTTATACTCAAAACACACACTTTGAGCCATACCAGTCACATCATTTGTTAGTTTGACTTGAGACTGATTACTACACAACAAAAATGGATTAAAAATAATTTTAATAAATTATCAAGAAAATATGAGTTTTTTTCTTGGTTTTAAGTGAGTGACACATGTTTTGAGCTAAATTGTCAATTTTAAACTAATAATGGAAACTTTGAATCATACAGGGCACACCGTGTATTAGATTGAGGAATGAAAAATTACTATACATAAAAAATGAATTATGTATCATTTTAATAAAGTATAAAAATGATACTAATGTTTTTTCATGGTTTTGATTTTCTAACGTGTGCTTTTAACTAAAATGTCAATTAAAAATAAAAAGACACACTTGGTGTCATACCGGTCACACTGTGTATCAGACTGAAATATGGATGATTCTTACATATCATAAATGACTTAAGGAGAATTTTTATAAAGTATCATGACAATACAAATTAATTTTCTTAGTTTTGAGTATGTTACATTTCTTTTTCACTAAAATGTCAATTTAAATTGAAAATAAGCACTTTGTGTCATACTGGTCACATAGAGTGTCAGTTTATGTGAGATTGATTCCTACACATAAAAAATGAATTATGAATCATTTTTTAAAATTATCAAGACAATCTATGTTTATTTCCTTGGTTTTTAGGGAGTGACACATGTTTTGAACTAAATTATCAATTTTAAATTGATAACCGAAATTTTGAGTCTTACCGGGCACATTGTGTATCAGATTTAGGCGTGACTAATTTCTACACATCAAAAATGACTTATGGATCATTTTATTAAATTATAAAAATAAAAAAAATTGTTTTCTTGTTTTTGAGTATGTGACATCTGTTTTAAACTAAAATGTCAATTTTAAATAAAAAGACACACTTGGAGTCATTTCGGCCACACCGTGTGTCATATTGATGTGATAATAATTCCTACATTTCAAAAATAACTTATGGATAGTTTTACTAAAATATCAAAATATTATGAATTTATTTTCTTAGTTTTGAGTATTTCATGTTTCTTTTTGACTAAAATGTCAATTTAAAATAAAAACATACACATTGAGTCATACTGGTCACATCATATGTTAGTTTGACATGAGACTGATCCCTACACATTAAAAATGATTTATGAATTGTTTTCCTAAATTATCAGGATAATTTGAGCCTATTTTCTCAATTTTTAGTGAGTGACACATGTTTTGAACTAAATTGTCAATTTTAAACAGATAATGGACTATTTGAGTCAAACGTGAACACCGTGTGTTGAATTGAGGTGAATATGATTCCTTCATGTCAAAAATGAATTATAAATCATTTTCATAAATTATAAAAACAATATAAATGAGTTTTCTTGGTTTTGAATATGTGACATGTGCTTTGAACTAAAATGTCCATTTTAAATAAGAAGACACACTTTGAGTCATAATGGTCACACCGTGAATTAGATTAACATGAAGCTAATTCCAATATATCAAAAATGATATATGAATTGTTTTTATAAAGTATTAAGACAATATGAATGCATTTTCTCAGTTTTGATTATGTCACATGTTTTTTTACTAAAATGTCAATTCAAACTGAAAACATGCACTTTGAGTTATACCAGTCACATCATGGGTCGGTTTGATGTTAAAATTATTCTTATACATAAAAAGTGACTTATGAATCATTTTCATAAAGTATCATTAGAATATGAGTGTATTTTCTTAGTTTTTAGTGGGTGACACATGTTTTGAATTAAATTATCAATTTTAAATTGATAATGGAAACTTTGAGTCATACCAGACACACCGTGTATCTGATTGAGCTGAATTTGATTCATACACATCAAAAATTACTTTTGGATAATTTTCCTAAAGTTTAAAAACAATTTGAATATTTTTTCTTAGTTTTGATTATGTGACATGTGTTTTGAACTAAAACATCAATTTTAAATAAAAAGACACACTTGGAGTCATAATGGTCACACCATGCATTAGATTGACATGAAGCTAATTCCTACACATCAAAATTGACTTATGGATCATTTTAATAATGTATAAAGATAATAAAAATTAATTTTCTTGGTTTTGAGTATGTCATGTATCTTTTTACAAAAATGTCAATTTAAACTAAAAACATCCACTTTGAGTCATATTGGTCATATCATGTGTTGGTTTGATGTGAGACTGATTCTTATATGTAAAAAATGAATTATGAATCATTTTAACAAATTATAAAGACAATCATAGCATGTTTTCTTGGTTTTCAGTGAGTGACACACATTTTGAACTAAATTGTCAATTTTAAACTGATAATGGACACTTTGAGTCATACTGGGTAAACCATGAATTGTATTGAATTGAGTCTAATTAATAAAAATAAAAAATGAATTATGGATCATTTTCCTAAATTATCAAAAAAATATGAATTCATTTTCTCCGTTTTGAGTATGTGATGTCTGTTTTGAACTAAAATGTCAATTTTAAATAAAAAGATAAACTTGGAGTCATACTGGTTACACCGTGTATAAAATTGATGTGAAAATAATTCCTACAAGTCACAAATGACTCATGGATCATTTTAATAAAGTATCGAAACAATATAAATTCATTTACTCAGTTTTGAGTACATTACTTTTCTTTTTTACTAAAATGTCAATTTAAACTGAAAACATGAACTTTGAGTCATACCGGTCATATCATGTGTCAGTTTGTGCTGAGACTAATTCCTACACATAAAAAATGACTTATGAATCATTTTTATAATGTATCAATACAATTAAAGTATTTCTACTCAGTTTTTAGTGAGTGAAACATGTTTTAAACTAATTTGTCAATTTTAAACTGATAACAAACACTTTGAGTCATATCGGGCACATTGTGTATCGTATTTAGGTGAAAATAATTCCTACACATAAAAAACAACTCATTCATTGTTTTAATAAAGTATCAAAACAATATTAATGTGTTTATTTGGTTTTGGGTATGTGACATGTATTTTAAACTAAAATTTCAATTTTAAACTGAAAACACACACTTTGATTCATACCATACACACCATGTATCAAATTGAGGTGTAGTTGATTACTAAATGTTATAAACGACTTATGTATCATTTTACTAAATTATCAAATCAATATGAATGTGTTTTATTGGTTTTTTAGTTTTAGATTTGTGTTTTGAACTAAAATATAAATTATAAACTAAAAAAATCCACTTTGAGTCATACTGGGCACATTGTGTATCAGATTGAGGTGCAGCTGATTGAGGTGTGGTTGATTCCCATAAGAGCATGAGAAACTTTGAACATGTTACTAGATCTTTCATACTAGGAACACCGTGTATTGGATTGATCTGCATATGATTCCTATATGTGACTAATGACTTATAAATTATTTTCCTAAAGTATAAAAATAATCTAAATGTGTTTTCTCAGTTTTGAGTATGTAATGTGTGTTTTGAGCTAAAATGTGAATTTTAAACTAATAACATAAAATTTGATTCATACTGGGTATACTATGTATTAAATTGAGTTTCAGTTGATTCCTACACATCACACTATGTCTTTTTATTCTTTAATGCATTAAAAATTCAAAGTTATTTAACAATATTGCTGTTTGATAACCTAGAATGTTGAATGAATTATAGAATAAAAATAAAAGTGCATCATATTGAGTGAATCATCATTTTTGAGTGCATAATCATAGTACATGATTTCATCATGATTGTATCATAATTCTTTATGAACTCTATGAAAATTAAAAAAATAAGTATCAGATAAAAATGATAAGGAAATTAACTAAAAAAGTAAATAAAATGATGATAAAATTTAGTAAATAATTATTTAGAAAGTCACTTATTCATGATGTTTGTATACAATATAACACCATGTATTCTGCCCATTCATTTCTAAAAAATCTATTTTCTCTTTGAATATGATTACTATTGACAGTCTTGGTAGTTCTGAGAAAATATAAATAAATAAAGGATTAATAAATATTTTAAATGAAATTGTTAGAAATACCTCTTTAGGGATGCTAGTTTGTTGATGGAATATGATATCTTTCATAAATTTACAAATATAATAACCATAATATTTACCATTAGTTTTTTTCAGGCACTATAAAATAATTGATAAAAATAAGTAATTTGTTTTGATATATGTTTTGATAGTGGAATTGTGTTATATATACCATAATACTTATCCATTTGTAGAATTCAATAGGATTTTTGTGCTCATGGACTATCCTCATGCCATGATTTTGATGATATTTAATCATTTCCCTATCATAGCATAATTTTCATTAAAACATAATATAAAATTTATTAATTGAATTTTATTTGTAAAATATTGCATATATTTTAGTACAAATTGATAAAATCCATCTTGTGTAGTTGATTTGTTGGGTATCCATGCATTGAATCCAGAAAATAAATCTTTGAAGTATCCAAATTGACTGCAATGAGTAACTGATTCTTCATAAAAAAGGAATAAGTAATGAAATGAATGAAAATATATTTTATATGATTAAATTATAGAGTTTTACCCCTACATCATGGGTATTAAGAAGAGTTTTTCATTTTTAAGTTTTCATTCAAACATTATGGCCATTTTTCCACTATTAATTCAATTTTCTTTGGTTCCAATGAGAATAGTTATATAGAAGTGATGTGAGAACTAATGATTCCAAATTTCTATTCACATGGTTTTCCCTTAAAATAGTATTGATATATACGCTTTCAAAAAATATGAATTGTATTTAGTCATAATTAACATATTAGACTAGTTATTGGAAAACAAAATCATGAAAACACACCTCATGTATACATTTAAAAATGATACTCCTAGATATTCATTATTGAGGATTTAATTTACAATATCAACACCAATATAGTCCATAATTTCCCCTCCATACATCTATTATTAAAAATAAATTCTGGTCATATCATCACTTACTAACTTTGTATCCATGGGAAACTTTAATGTTATTAAATGTGGAAGTTGAATTGGTGGGGTAATGTTACTTTGTGAAGATATTTTCAATTGGTTAGTTGGTCCTTTAGATCATTTTTATTCAAACTTCCATTTCAACCCATTCCTTTTGTACGTCTGTAATAACATTCATCAGTTTAGGCCTTTTTTCATTAATTATTAAAGGTTTTTTAATAAAAAATAAATTGTGAATGAATACTTAATTATCAAAATGTATTTTTACAAGATATAATGTCCATCCTATAAAGTTCCAATAGCTTGCTCGACCATATTAATATCCACAACATCAAGTGGAATAGGTATCTCGGTGCTCAGCTAGTGAGATATGTGAATCCACACTCTCACATGACCTATTATAAGTTTTTTATTATGTAGAATATATCCTTGGATATTGTACATTGTACCCCTAACAACGAGGTGATGGGTGGGTGTTAATAGATATAAATCACAATCATTTAACCCTGTATAATATCATCACATGAAAGGTATCAGTGTCTTTCTACTTAACATTTCACAAAAACAATTATAACAAAATTGATTACCTCTTCTAAGACATCTCATTAAGGGGAATGACCCACCTCAAAGTTGATGTTGGGTGGGGGTGGGTAGATCTTCATGAATTAGTTATTATTGTGTGGTTTCTTATCTTTGATTCCTTCCCATAACATTTTATAACAACTCTAACTTCCAATTATGTTTTTATTTTATAGTAGATAATCATGCCTACAACTCTTCCATTTTTCTTATCTTTATCCTAGTGTTTATTTATTTTCTCAAAATATGTTTAGGTTGACACCCTAAATACCGCACCTATGACATGACCATATTGTTCTGGCCACTTCAAGGACACTAATAATAGTTGTTTATTAGGTATAGATTATGATGAATCTTATGTCTATATCAGATAAAAAATATAGGAAAATAAGTAATCATCATTATGTAATATTGATTTAAATCAAAACAAATTTTTATTACATCATACTTACACATGATTCCCACACTTTTTGTGTGTTTTCATATATTAGTATCCCATATTTATTTACACGTGCCTACTTCTATGGAATATGATGTGGGATGAAATTGGATTTGTATTTTTATTCATCAATTTTCATATAAACAAATAAATATAATTATGTTGTTGTTTCATGTCACATAAAATTATTATGGTAGATTTAAAATACATACCATTTTTTTCAAGTAAATCATACCCCATCCTTGATTTATGATAGGGGTATGTTGGGTTTTATAATATTTATTTATTTTCAACACTCAGTTATTGGTTCATAAATAAATATTTTTTAATCAATGTGATTAATACACATATTTTTAAACAATGTATTACTAGTCAGAAAGTACCTGAATATATGTCTCATCATGATGACTAATAAATGCATCCCACACTCATTGGTTTGTTAGGTGTGCATACATCTTTGGTGGGTGAAATTTTATTTTCCATTTAGAATCTTTGAGATGGTACTTCATAAGAATTTTATGAAATCCTCTATGATCCTTTTGAGCGAGAATTAAAATAAATTTCATTTTGGAGTCATCTATTATGAAGAGTAAATCAACATTTTATTATTTTTTTAGTAAAATAAAGAAAGTATATCATAATTTTACCCTAATATATTCCCAAATTAGTTTCTTTAGTGTGGGTACAACATTTTCCCACAAATATAGATCAATCATCACACACATGTGAGTGGTGATCTCAATGTCACTACGGAATTGGCCTTATTGGGGCTAACAGGATGTCTGCATGCATTCCATCCAATCTCAAATTTTATGCCTTTGTTTCTTGCCTTAATAATTTTTTTCTAAAAACTCCATTCTACGACACTCCTATTTTTCTGGAATATAGGTTGTTAACCACATATCATTTCCTCAACTTTAACATCATCAATATGTTGTTCCTTTGGATTAGTAGCATTGGTATGTGTAGAATGTTTTTGTTCTTTTGTATTAGGAGCATCGATATATTGAGAAACCTATTGCTCCTCAAGTTTGGGAGCATCAATATGTGAATAAGTCATTATCTACATAAGTGGTTAAACATTTAATTTTTTTTACATAAATGTAGCAGTGAACAAATAATAATACGAGGTAACACAATATATATTACAAAATATATAACATAATTAGTGAAATCTTTTTTTAAAGGTTGAAGGGATTAAAACCCTCTACCGAGTATCCAAATCCCTTCATTGTGGTCCTCTCTAATATACAAGACCCTGTCTATATTGGGACTACTATGAAATTTTTATGACATCCAAATGAAAAGGTCATCCTCAATTGAATTGACATATTAATATTTAGTGTTTTTGGTCGATAACAGAACAATTGACCACTTTTAGTTTGAAGGATCTGAAATATAAAATACTTATACTACCTATGATGCCACTATAAATGGTTCATCTTTGTACTCTTCTTTACTAAAATACACTTTCATGAATCCCAATTAATCTATTTTAAATTAACTCATATTATCAACCCACATTCATTGAAAAATAATCACTTAGAATATTGTATAATCTAACTCCCATATTTTTTAATGATTCCAAAGTATGATATATTCACAAAAATTGGATTTTTTACCTGGTACTAAATATATACATAGTTTCAGACATAAATGTAACTCCACTATTTTGTATGGTAATGCATTCATTACGTTCATTTGTATATAACATATAACCATCAATTACATAACCTGTAGGTTCTGAGGACAACAAAATTGTGTGATGGGTGGTGCCCAACTTTTCTTTTTTCCATGTTAAATGGACAATACAAGATCTACATGATGATAAATGCCATGTTCAACAGAATTGAATCAAAGAAGACATACAACATGAATCATGCCATAACTAGAGAGAGAAGATTAGAACATATTATTTATAATTAATTTAATTAAATAAGAAGTACCTTTATGGAATAATTTCTTCATTGATGGACCTAGAAACAGATCTATGATGCACTATCATTTCATTATAGGAATCAAGTGTAGATTCCCTCTAGTGGTGATCCACAGGTGTCCTATGAATATCCATACATTTCTGAAGGAATATTCGGGTGTTAGCATAGAATATCCTTGCACTTGTGTCGTCTGAATTTGATCGCTTTAAGAAATGCTTCCAAAGCATTCTCCTTGATTGGGTGGAAAATATTTCTCTCTGTTCTTGGGAGTGTTCTTGGGGAAGGTAGATCTCTAGGGATTGAGAAATTATCCAAATCTTTTGGGCACAATAAAAAATAAATGAATTGGCCATATGATAAAATAATATAAATGGGTTTATATATTTCTAGGGTTAAAATAAAATAATGAACAAGTGCCATTCATTATTTATTTAATCCCTACAAAACCCAATGTAAAATAATAATAATAATATTATTATTTATCGACATGAATTTAACTTGAGAATTATATTAAATATTATTTAATTAAATAATATTCAATATTTATTATCTCTCAATGGACCAAAAAAATTGGTGGGCCATTCCTCCATATTTATCAAGCCTTGAATAATGACTATTTATTTATTAAATAAATATCACTATAGTATTTTCAAATAAATAAACATACATTATGTTCACTAAATAGAAAATAAATATTTATTAAATATTCTACTCACATTATATTCTCTTGAATAACTAATGACATAATAAATGCGATCAATCATACATGAATAATTATTAAACCACATCCAAGAATAATATTTATTCTACATTTTAAATAATAAATAATAATATATTATTTAACTGAGATTCTGAATACACTTACTATGTGACCAACTAAGACTCTTTCTTAGTGGAATTAGGTGAAACAACCTAAAGTACAAGGTTAGCATCTAGCAATACACCAAAGAACCCATATAGAAAGAAGTTAATTCCAAAATGACATGTTACCTCATATGAAAACTTACTGTGTAATATAACCACTTTATCATGATATCTCAAATCAAGCAGGTTGCATACTGGTTCCATCAACCTATGTGCTAGAGGTATCTTTCGTTGACTTCCCAAAAATTTAACTTGCCTATAGAACACCATAGCCATGGATTTATTTAGGCTATATAATTTCCATCAAATGGCCTTTGATATCAAATTCCATTAAAGAATAGTTGAGACAAATTCTTTCTCGCATTATTTGTCATTGTAATATTAATCGTGACACACCCAATGTATCCTACCTCACCGTGAACATCTATTGTCATAGTTTTCATAAATACATCAAATTATGCAACTCATAATACTCATTAATAATAATCTTAAATTCTAAGGAACAATACACAAATCCACAGATAGGAACATCCAATGACATATATAAATGTGGATTTTCTACTGGCGGGTCTCATTCTCATAATATCCTACTAGATATTAGCAAGGGTGTACACAATGAGAAGTTGCCTCAAAGTCCTATGAGTCTCCACCCCTAATATCCTATATCATTTGTGTCCCTAAAATGATATCATCTAGCTATAGAACATATATTCAAGAATAGTGTCGTACACTTCTGGGTTCTCATCATAGTGGGGAAATTCTATGTAAAGACCCGTAAAATTCAAGGGAAATTTTTTCTTAATTTCCCTTGAATTTTACGGGTCTTTACATTACTCCCACCTCAGGGCTTTATGTCCCCGTAAAGATACATCAAAAACTAGGGAAACAAATGAGGGTACTGAGCATGCATCTGAGCCTCCCGCTCCCATGTGCTCTCCTGGAGATTCCCGTGCTTCCATCTGATGCGCACAAGAGGAATCGATCGCCCACGCAGGACCCGCTCCTGTCGATCCTCTATCTCCACCGGGACCTCCGTAAAAGTCGCCCCATCGTCAACGTCAAGCTCCCCATGGTCAATGATGTGTGTCGGGTCGTGCATGTATCTCCTCAGCTGAGATACGTGGAAGACGTCGTGCAACCGGTGCAACTGAGGTGGCAGAGCCAGGCGATAAGCCACCTCGCCAACCTTGCTGAGGACCTGGAAGGGTCCGATGAAGAGCGGAGATAACTTGCCGCCTCGGCCAAATCTCCGAATACCACGTCGAGGTGAGACCCACAAGAAGACGTGGTCGCCATCCTCGAACTCCAGTGGCCTCCGCCTCCTGTCAGCATAAGACTTCTGCCGGCTCTGAGCTGTCCTCATCCGCTCCTGGATGACCTGGACCTTCTCTGTCATGGCCTGGAACATCTCCGGTCCCACAAGTGCTGACTCCCCAGGGTCTGTCCAGCACAAAGGAGATCTACAAGGTCGGCCGTACAATGCCTCGTACGGTGCCATCCCGATGGTGGAGTGGTAGCTGTTGTTGTACGCAAACTCCACCAAGGGTAGGTTGTCCTCCCAGCTATGACCAAAGTCGAGGACACATGCGCGGAGCATGTCCTCGAGAGTCTGAATGGTCCTCTCCATCTGACCATCCTTCTGAGGGTGAAAGGCTGTGCTTAGACGTAGCTGCATCCCGAATGCCTCCTGTAACCCCTTCCAAAGCCGGGAAGTAAAGTGAGCATCTCGATCAGAGACGATAGATGATGGCACACCGTGGAGCCGCACAATCTCCTGAACGTAGAGACGTCCCAAGCTCTCCACTGAGCCCTGCTCTCTGATGGGTAAGAAGTGTGCCGACTTGGTGAGTCGGTCAATAATCACCCAGATGGAGTCGTGACCTCTGGAAGTTCGTGGAAGTCCAGTCACGAAGTCCATAGATATGCCGTCCCACTTCCACTCCGGAACCTCCAAGGGCTGTGCCAAGCCCGCTGGTACCTGATGCTCTGCCTTCACCTGCTGACAGGTGAGGCATCGAGAAACGAACTCTGCTACAGCCTTCTTCATGCCCGGCCACCAGTGCTGTCGTCTGAGGTCCTGGTACATTTTCGCCACTCCAGGATGTACCGCCAAAGGAGAAGTGTGAAACTCTCTCAGCACTTCCTCTCGCAAAGCGACTGGTACCATGGTACGTCCTATGAAAAGGATGTCGTGCTCTGATCCAAGGGAGAAACCATCAGGTGCCTATCCCGAGGATATCTGTGCACGCCGTGTCTCACAGTCAGCGTCCTCACGCTATGCCTCTCTGACCCGCTGCAGTAGTGGAGGGGTGACTGTGAGAGATTGGAGGAAGACTGCTCCATCTCCATCCACGAAGGATATCTGTAAAGAGGCTAGCTGCTCCGTCGCCTCCTCAAGTAGCTGAATGCCCGTCCTCCTGCTGAGGGCATCGACTACTACGTTCCCCTTCCCAGGAGTATAGACTATCTCAAAGTCATAGTCCTGGAGGAACTCGAGCCATCACCGCTGTCTCAGGTTCAGGTCCTTCTGCGAGAAGATATACCTGATACTCTGATGATCGGAAAAAACTGTAAAGCGCTAGCCCATCAGATAGTGTCGCCATGTCTTCAGAGCGAAGACCACTGCTGCTAACTCCAGGTCATGGGTAGCGTAGTTCTGCTCATGCAGCCTCAACTGACGTGATCCATAGGCGATCACTGCCCTCTCCTGCATCAGAACACATCCGAGTTCGGTCCCTGATGCATCGCAGTTGACTAGCGCACCTATCTTGAGGTTGCCTGAGGAGGGAGTAGGGTACGTAGTCTACTGCGATGCATCAGGGACCGGACTCAGATGTGTTCTGATGCAGGAGCGGGCAGTGATCGCCTATGGATCACGTCAGTTGAGGCCGCATGAGCAGAACTACGCTACCCATGACCTGGAGTTAGCAGCAGTGGTCTTCGCTCTGAAGACATGGCGACACTATCTGATGGGCGAGCGCTTTACAGTTTTTTCCGATCATCAGAGTCTCAGGTATATCTTCTCGCAAAAGGACCTGAACCTGAGACAGCGGCGATGGCTCGAGTTCCTCCAGGACTATGACTTTGAGATAGTCTATACTCCTGGGAAGGGGAACGTAGTAGCCGATTCCCTCAGCAGGAGGACGGGCATTCAGCTACTTGAGGAGGCGACGGAGCAGCTAGCCTCTTTACAGATATCCTTCGTGGATAGAGATGGAGCAGTCTTCCTCCAATCTCTCACAGTCACCCCTCCACTACTGTAGCGGGTCAGAGAGGCACAGCGTGAGGACGCTGACTGTGAGACACGGCGTGCACAGATATCCTCGGGACAGGCACCTGATGGTTTCTCCTTTGGAGCAGAGCACGACATCCTTTTCAGAGGACGTACCATGGTACCAGTCGCTTTGCGAGAGGAAGTGCTGAGAGATTTTCACACTTATCCTTTGGCGGTACATCCTGGAGTGGCGAAGATGTACCAGGACCTCAGACGACAACACTGGTGGACGGGCATGAAGAAGGCTGTAGCAGAGTTCGTTTCTCGATGCCTCACCTGTCAGCAGGTGAAGGCAGAGCATCAGGTACCAGCGGGCTTGGTACAGCCCTTGGAGGTTCCGGAGTGGAAGTGGGACGACATATCTATGGACTTCGTGACTGGACTTCCACGCACTTCCAGAGGTCACGACTCCATCTGGGTGATTTTTGACCGACTCACCAAGTCGGCACACTTCTTACCCATCAGAGAGAAGGGCTCAGTGGAGAGCTTGGGACGTCTCTAAGTTCAGGAGATTGTGCGGCTCCACGGTGTGCCATCATCTATCTTCTCCGATCGATATGGTCTCTTTACTTCCCGGCTTTGGAAGGGGTTACAGGAGGCGTTCGGGACGCAGCTATGTCTGAGCACAGCCTTTCACCCTCAGACGGATGGTCAGACGGAGAGGACCATTCAGACTCTCGAGGACATGCTCCTCACATGTGTCCTTGACTTTGGTCGTAGCTGGGAGGACCACCTACCCTTGGTGGAGTTTGCGTACAACAACAGCTACCACTCCACCATCGGGATGGCACCATACAAGGCATTGTACGGCCGACCTTGTAGATCTCCTTTGTGCTGGACAGACCCTGGGGAGTCGGCACTTGTGGGACCGGAGATGGTCCAGGCCACGATAGAGAAGGTCCAGGTCATCCAGGAGCGGATGAGGACAGCTCAGAGCTGGCAGAAGTCTTATGCTGACAGGAGGCGGAGGCCACTGGAGTTCGAGGATGGCGACCACGTCTTCTTGCGGGTCTCACCTCGACGTGGTATTCGGAGATTTGGCCGAGGCAGCAAGTTATCTCCGCACTTCATCGGACCCTTCCAGGTCCTCAGCAGGGTTGGCGAGGTGGCTTATCGCCTGGCTCTGCCACCTCAGTTGCACCGGTTGCACGACGTCTTCCACGTATCTCAGCTGAGGAGATACGTGCACGACCCGACGCACATCATTGACCATGGGGAGCTTGACGTTGACGATGTGGCGACTTTTACGGAGGTCCCGGTGGAGATAGAGGATCGAAAGGAGCGGGTCCTGCGTGGGCGATCGATTCCTCTTGTGCGCATCAGATGGCAGCACGAGAATCTCCAGGAGAGCACATGGGAGCGGGAGGCTCAGATGCGTGCTCAGTACCCCCATTTGTTTCCCTAGTTTTTGATGTATCTTTACGGGGACATAAAGCCCTGAGGTGGGAGTAATGTAAAGACCCGTAAAATTCAAGGGAAATTTTTTCTTAATTTTCTTGGGAATTTTACGAGAGCGCGGTTTCTGACGGCACCTAATTCCGAGGCCCGGAGTGCCCGGAATTAATTTCCAAAGTTTGGCTCGGTACGTTCAGTGAACGAACGAGTGGGAAATTCCTAACTTTTGATCCGGTGCTCGGAATTGAAAACCGAGGACACCGATGAACTCGCAGCGCCGATATTCGCTTAAGAGGACCTTTTCCGAAGTTGCGTTTGCCTAGGAGGAGTTGTTTAACTTTCTGGATGAAATGAAGAGTAAAATAAAATTGTGATACAAATTTATTTTATATCTTTAAAGTGGTTAAAATCTTTTGTTGGAAGTTGGGTGGTTTAACCACCTAAGAGAGGATTAAGGTGAGGAGGGGCCCACCCGAGCCCCACCATTTCAAATTCCCTAACTCCCCTCTCTCCCTCTTAAAAGCTTGATAACTTAACACTTAATTAATTACACAACTCATGTATAATTAATTAAGTGTTATGTTATGTTAAGTTATGTTTTGTTTTTGAAATTTAAGTTTTTGAAAAGCTTGGCTTAGTAAATAAAATAAGGAGGGACCTTATTTTATTTGGATTGTTGGGTGAGGTGTGGAAGAGCTTTGGAGAGAAGCTGAAGAAATCCTCCACCATCTTCATCTCCTTCGTGGAAGAACGCGAAGAACGTCCGCCGCCCACGAAGAACACCGACGAAGACATCTTGACTTGTCTTCTCCGATTGCTTCCTCCTCGACTTCTTCGTCTTCTACCTGACTTCAACGAAACGACGACCGCTTCCCACGACTACGTCAACGTGCGACTATCGAGGTAGGTTTTTACTACAATTTGATTATCACTTTCCATGTTTTTCCCTTCTAAATCTATTGTGGGATTGGAAAAAGTGTTTGATGAGGATTGTAGGGAATTTTATTTAATTTACGTGAGAATCGTTTGAAACAAGGTTCAATTTTAATTAATTAAAATCGTGCCATTCGGGTGTTGGTTATTCCCGATTGTTAGCATCTAATGCGGAGGGCGCGGGCCGAACGAACACGGCCCGACAACCCTCTGTAATTTTGTTTTTGGTGCGTGGATTTGACAGTGATGAGGAATCGAACCCGAAATGGGAAAATGAGGTATCCGTTCCGAAGATCTCGATCCGAGAAAATTGCCGGCGAAGACCGCAAGAGGAACGGACCACCGGAGTACATCCGGTGGTCCACGGAAGACGGCGGCCGTGCGCCGCTCCGGCGGGGCGGCGCCGCCGACCCACGGCGAAGACGCGCCGCCGGAGTAACCCACCGCGGCTAAGCCGCGGTTGTCAGCAGGCGGCCGGCAAAGCCGGCCGCGACGGTCCAAGGGCGGGACCCTTTAGGGTCCCGCGTTTCATTCTTCGGCCGGCCAAGCGTCCGACCGTTTCCTGGAATTCCGGGGGATTAAACCCCCGGATGGTAGCGGAGCGGGCCCCCCACGTGGAGGGGGGCCGTTGTTTTGCAAAGCACGGGGGGGCTGCGCCCCCCGTTTCCTCGACCTGCGCTCGGCCAACCGGCCGAGCTGAGCGTCCGGGCCGCGCTGCCGGCCGGGCCGGGTCCAGCGGCCCGGGTCGGATCCGGGTCGGGTCGACCCGGTTCGGGCCGACCCAGGGGGGGTCGGGCCGGCCCGGACCCGAACCCCCCGTTTCGAGTCGGTTTCGGTCTTTTGGCCATAACTTGAGCCACGAACCTCCGATTGACGAACCGTCTGCGGCAACGCGATCCTTGGATCGATACGGTCGTTTCGGTATATCTCACTCAGGGTTTCGGAATAATTTGAGTTAGGCCGGGTTGGTTCGTACACGAAACCAACCGGGCCTTCGGAGCGGAAACGCTCATATCTTGAGCTACGGACGTCCGTTTGACGTGCCGCCAGCTTTGTTGAGTTCCTCTTAGTGAGACGGATATTTTGGCATACTCCGCCCGAGGTTTGGACGCAGGTGGAGTACGGTCGGGTTGGTTTTGCTTTAAAAACCAGCCGGGCCCCGGAGACGAAAATGCCAATAACTCTCAGACCGGGCGTCCGATCGACGCGCCGTCTGTTGCGTTGAGCTCCTGTTGATGATACGGAACTTTGGATACATCAACTCTGGAATTTGTGACAGTTGATGTATCAGCCTCTCGGCTCGTGGAGCGGACCCTCCGAACGAGCTTGCTGTGTGCATGAACCCTAGTGCTGGCTGCGACTGCTATTTTGACTGCGACAACGATAGTACAGAGATCCTGTGTGGATTCGACGACGACGACTACAGCACTCAGCGATCCTATGTGGATCAGTGCTACAGGTCCTATGTGAGCCCGATCCTGTGTGGGTCCGATCCTCTGTGGGTCCTTGCGCTCAACGGTCCTATGTGAACCAGCGCCTACAGGTCCTATGTGGGCCCGATCCTGTGTGGGTCTTTTGCGGGGGTAAGTTACCTATCGATCCTTCGTGGGTCCGACGACTTAGATAGATCAGAGATCATCTTTATAGTCCTTTGAAGAAGTATACCTGTGTGAGCTGAATCCTATTGCTTTCCTGTATGGATTGTGTTGTGCTATCCTATGTGGATTACGTTTTGCTTTCCTGTGTGGAATACGTTTACTTTCCTGTGTTGACTGAGTTGTACTTGGGCTCGGAGGTTGGAGCGTATTTGAAATTGATGACTTAGGTATATGTATGGGCATATACCTAAGCAGTGTCGGTTGTTACTTCGTGATTGTACCTTTCTTCGTGGTTTATCCTTTGTGGATTTGATAGACCTTCAGGGGTCTCGGGGTCCCTACTGAGTAGCTTATACTCACCCCTGCACGGGCTTTGCCCGCACTACGTTGTGTTGGTTGCAGACGACGGACAACGTTGATCTTAGCTGAGGCTTGCAGAGCAGGACGGTATCTGGAGGTGGACCACTGGGCGGGACGTGCTCGGAGCGGACGACGGGACCCATGGAGCAGTGGAGCTATCTGTACCCACCCTTCAGGTGGGATTTCCAGTGGACAGCTCGGTGTAGCGGCTTTTACTTTTCAGTTGCTATTTTCCCTTTCGAGTTGTACTTTCTTTCAGTTTGGGTTTGTATACTGGCCCTTTTACTTTTCCGCACTTCCAGTTGCACTCTGCTTTTGCTTAGTGTTTACTTTCCGCTTGCTTACTCTGTGGTGTTTGTTTACTTTACAAAGGCAATGCCTTCCCTTTTTACCGGGATTTACGCCTTGGTGCTAGTCGCCAGCCCCTGGCCTATGGAAGGCGGGCTTGGGGTAGTCACGGCACGGACCCCGAGGGCGGGTCATGACATTCTATGACCTTTTAGTGAGACAACTACTTTCCAGACATTATTATATAAAAATGTCACATAGAAGAAAAATCATGATGTGATAATTAGTTTATTAATATTTAAACCATGAATAAAAGTTATCATAAAGTACACTGAATTTTCTTCTCAAGCACCAACTCCAATAGACTCACACTTTCACTAAATCCAACCGCTAACAACCTTCAATACGCTAGCTCTCACATGATATTAATTCTTTTTCTGAGATATGAATTTAGTCAATGGGTCCACCATGTTCTCTTCTATGGGTACTCTTCTCACCAAAATTTATCCTCTTTGATAAAAATCTTTCAAGAGGTGATACTTCTTGAGTATGTTCTTTGTTCCTTGGTGTGAACTTGGATATTTTGAAAGAGCCACTACTGTAGTATTATCATAATACAATGTAATTGGGTCTTTAATACTAGAAACTACATCAAGATCCCAGAAAAAGTTTTGAATCCAAATAGCTTCCTTGGCTGCATTAGAAGCCGTTATATACTCAGAATCCACTATAGAATCAGTGAAAACTTGCTACTTTTAACTCTTACATCTCATAACTCCTCCATTGAGACAAAAAACATATCCTAATTATGATTTCAGATCATTATGATCTATCTAAAAATGAGCATCAATATAACCCCTAATGAACATCTCCTCATCTCCTCTATACACAAGGAACATATCCGTAGTTCTTCTCAGATACTTATAGATAGCCTTAATAACAATCCAATGCTGTTCTTTGGGATTTTATTGATATATACCTACCATTATTAATTCATAGGAAACATAAAGTCTAGTAAATAACATGGAATACATGATTTATCCTATCACTGAGGCATATGGGATCTTACTCATTCTCTCTTTCTCATGTTGTGTATGATGACACATTTTCTTAGAAAGATGTAAACCATGTGACACTAGAACCAATCCACTCTTGTATTGTCCCATACTAAATATATTTAGTATCTGGTCAACATATGTACTTTTACTTAGTCCAAGAAGCCTCTTGTATCTATCACGAATGATCTTGATCTCTAGAATATAGGCTGCTTCACCTAAGACCTTCATGGAGAAACATTTTTTTAACTAGTCCTTAATAGACTGTAATACTGGAATGTCATTTTCAATGAGTAATATGTCATAAACATATACTACTAGGATAAAATCCACGTTTCTACTAAACCTATTATAAACACATGGATCACATTAATTATTAATGAGACCAAATTCTTTTATGGATTCATCAAATCAAATGTTCCATGACCTAGATGCTTGCTTCAATCCATAAATGGATCTTTGTAACTTGAAAATTCTTTTGGAATCACTTAAAGTCACAAAACATTATGGTTGTGTTATATTGATATATTCTAAAATTTTCCCATTAAGGAACAAAATTTTGACATCCATCTTCCAAATATCTTAATCATGGTAAGTTTATATAGTAAGAATAATTTTGATGGATTTAAACATGGAAACTTATGAAAATGTTTCATCATAGTTAATTCCTTGATACTATTTAAACCCTTTATCCACTATTATTTATTTATAGGTATTTAATTTACCTTGCATATCTAGTTTTCTATTGAATACCCATTTGTATCTAACTGGATTTACATCAACTGGCGTATCGATCAGAACACAAACTTGGTTATGATATATCTAATACATTTCAGAATTCATGGATTATTTCTATCTTAAAGATTATGAGCTTTCTACTACCTTATTATAAGAGGGAGGTTCATGATTTTCAACCAATAACGAGTCACCATAATTGGTGACTAGAAAACCATATATCTCTAGTTATCTTACCACTCTTACACTCCAACACAGTACTTATGTTTCAGGAATATCTTCTTCCATGGAGACCTGTAGAATCTGTTCCTATACCAACTATTTTGTATCTTGAGCATCAACTTCATTGAATTAAATTTTTCTCCTACTATCCTTTTTTAGGATGTTCTCTCTCTCAAGAAAGACGAATTTTTTGGTGAAATTCACTTTCTTATATGAGGGGTTGTATAGGTAGTATCCTTTTGTTTGTTTGGGATACCCTATAAAGATACACTTTGTTCCCCAGGGTGATAATTTTTTTCCTAGGAAGGTACTAACAAATTCATCACAACCACATACATGTGTATCTAACAAAATGAGTTTCTTTCCACTCCATAACTTAAAGGAAATTCCATTTTCCACTTTAGTTGGGACTCGTTTTATTGTGTATACCATAGTTTGTAATTCATATAACCAAAAGGATAATAGAGGATCTACATGACTCATTATCGACCTTACCATGTCTAATAAGTTATAGTTCCTCCTTTTATTAACACTCTTCCACTGTGGTGTATATGGTGGAGTGAGCTGAGATGAAATCCCAAACTCTTATAAGAAGTCAATAAACTCTTGGTTATGATATTCGCCACCTTGATCCAATTGAAGCCTCTTTATCTTCTCACCAAGTTTATTCTATACTTCATTATTGAATTCCTTGAATTTCTAAAAGGACTCAAACTTATACCTCATCAAGTAGATATATTCATATCTACTCAAGTTATCAGTAAAATTTATGAAGTAAGAATAACCACCTCTAGCTTCTACTAGAAATGGATGACACACATCAGTGTGTACGAATACTATAAGCTCTATGGAACTTTCACCCTTTCTATCAAATGGTGGTGTAGTAATTTTTCCTCACAAACAAACCTAACATATTTCAAGTGGTTTTAGCTTAGAAGAGTCTAAATGATCATCTTGATAGAGCTTTATCAAATGCTTCTTGTTTACATGACCAAGATAGTGATTCCATATCTAGGTGTTATATGAGTCATGTGAACATGATTCATTATCAATTTACAACAAAAAAATTTCATAATTTAATACATAACTACCATTATTTAAATGTGACATACCATAACATATATTGTCCTTATAACAGAAACAACTTTTATTTCCAAATTTGAAAATAAACCCATCTGCATCTAAACATGATCCCAAAATTATGTTCTTGGTAACCATAGGTATATAATAAAAATATTTCAAAACCAAAATCATTATCATTGGAAATTAAAGGTGGTAGTCACTAATGGTTTGGTCAACTAGCCTCGCTCCATTAGCGGCTCTCAGACCCACCTCTCCTCTAGTAATATTTTGAAATCTACATGGTTCCTGCATTTGGATACATATGTGAGCCCCAAAATATGTATCTAATACCCAATATGTAGATTTTGAAATATTACACTTGATAATGAATGCACCTTTAGCTTCACCTTGCTTTTGGGTGCAGTTCCTCTTCTAGTGGCTTAGCTTTCCACCTGAAAAATATACTACCTCTTTTTCCTTGCCCTACCTATGAATCTTTTGCTTCTTGGAAGGACAATGGTCAGGAGCTTTAGACTATTTATAAGTCTCGAGCCCCTTTTCCTTGTTCTTAATTTTCTTATTCTCTATAAGGAATGTGGGTTTATCATGTCCTATATCTTTATCCACTTGGAGAATCAAAGTAAGAAGTTTGAAAAGACTCTTCTCATTATTTCTCATGTTGTAATTAATAATAAAACAAGAGAAGGTATTGGGAAGTGATAAAAGTATGATATCTATATAAAAATAATCTAGGAATTTAATACCTAAGATGTCTAAGCATTCAATGCAGTCAATAATCTTAACTATATGAGGCCCAATTGGCGCAACCTCTCCAAGATTAGTTGTAAATAGAGCATTGGAGATCTCATACCTCTCTTATATTTCCTTCTCTTGATAGAGATATTGAAGGTGATACATCATGCTATATACATCCATGTCCTCATGATGATTAAAAATATCATTTTACATGGATGATAGAATGAATCACTGAACATATGTAGCATCATTCATCACTTTACTCATTACCAGACACAACTAGAAAAGGTTCTTCCAGCATATACAATTTCCTTTCATGGTGAAGTATAAAGTGTAAGCACATTTTCCACTCTTGGAAATTTATGCTGGTGAGAAGGTTATACTTATCAAGTATGTATTGCAATGATATTTTTGAAGTAATTTTAATGTAGTTTCTACAAAATAAGATGAGCAGGATTTTAGTACTTTATTTGATAAAATTTAGACAAATAAAAAAATATTATATTTATTAGTCTCCCATTATTTTATCAAAACCCAATATACCTCACCATTGGATTTGGAATATCCTATTTCTTGGACATTCAAGTGAAAATGATCCATATTCCCATTTTTATTACCCCAAATTTGGTTGGTCAAGAAAATTGAATGGTTTTAGGTAGGCATTCCAAATACTAACTACATTAACTCACAATTCCTTGATCTGATGAGTGGACTCCCCAATCATGAAATCCTTAAATTGTATTTCCTCAACATTTTCTACTCATCTACACCAATTAATACTTTTTAATTCAACCCTTGATATGAACAAAGTTATGTCAACCCAAAAATTTAAGTTATAATTCCACAATATTTGAAAGCACCCCAACTTTGACCGGTTAAACAATTTGAACTATGCTTTTTATTTTAAGTGAAGTAATGGAAGGCTATACCCACTTAATATATAGTTGATGGATTTTATCCTTTTATGCATAAATTACCAATTATTATCTTTATTACATTCTTTTTAATATTAAGGGGATTTACTTAAGTGACTAACCATGTCTTAGAAAATATTTACACATAAGCTAATTTATTTTAGTTCTATCTTACATGCTCATTAATTTATGTGATCGAAAAAAATTCATAATGAAATAACCATGAAACTGATAGAAATAAAATAATAAATTATTATGATCATGATATTATACTAATTGTTATTTTATCTAGCGGTTGATAAACTAACCGATGACCTAGGGGAAAAACATCTTGAACTGATTAAGGTTCATGTTATAGCTTTCCACCTATCCACCTATGTATATCCTTGGATTGGTTTTTCACCAGATCTAAACTTGAATTTCATCCACTATATTTGGAACTCTATCCTTTATATATGCCTTTTACTCACACACTGGTGAGGGGAAAAGAGTTTTACATAAAAGAAACCATGTTCACAGAGGACCAACATAATAAGTGGGGAGAATTCATGCGGACCAATAATTTAGTTTAACAATAAATTAAATGAAACCAATCACATACAAAGGTATGGTATAGCTCCTGATAATCCACATGCTTGTAACGAATTATGTAATTAATAAAACTATAATTAAATTCTTAGTCATTTTTATTTAAGATAAATCATGTTCGAATCAATTAATTATTATCTTTAATTAATCAATTATTTTATCTTAATTATTATCTGAATTTCCTTGAGATTCTCATCCATTATAATTTTAAACAAATTAAATAAATTCATTTAAAATTAACCATGTACATAAATGTACCTTGGAGGAAACACGATGAATACCCATTCTAATCTACCTAAAATGTATTATACTCATATATAGTTTTATTTTTGTGACATATGGCATACACAACTTATCACATACTTTCATGACATGTACAATTACATGAATTAAATGATTTTTGGTCATGTGTTATGCTTCAATTCATTCAGAATAACAACTATAATATGAATCATACATGATATGTAGATATGAAAATTAAATAGATATTAATTAAAAATTTATATGTATATTTATTAAAACCCATCACATGGTGTGTCCAATCAATTTAATGACCACACACAAGAACATGTTTCAAGGATTACATAATATAATAAATAAATTTTAAATATGTATAATTTGGTATAAGTACACAATGTGTACAGGCGAGCTACACAACCTGTACATCTCTTACTATCTATCCGAGGTACACAACTAGGGACTCAATGAGTAAATAGAACCTCAAAAAATAGAGTACACGACATGTACAATGGGATACAAGATGTGTGATATATGAATTACACAGTAACCAGTTAGGTAGGCTGTGTATGGTAATACACGGACCGTCTGTGACTCAAAAGGGACTACACACCATGTACGTGGGCTACATGGTGTGTACTCCAGCGGTTTGTACGCTAGTCTATCCTAGTCAACACATGATGTAAGAATTAACTATACCATGTGTAATAAATGCACGCAGTTTGAGTAATTTATGAATTAACTTATGGTGAATTGAACACAAGTACACGATGTGTAACTCTGGTTACATGGTGTGTACTACTGTGTTGTCCGTATAGAGACCTTGGCACCTTCGGATGAGTTGCTCAATTTTATTTTAATCATAAAATTAATCATTTAGATTAGATCTATGATAAATGAAGGAGAAATAAGCACATCTCTAAATTAAGATTAAAATAATGATTAAAATTGAATTGAAAAAATAAATCACAAATGTGTAAATCATCAATGATATTTAAATAATTACAAATAATTATGTGATCCCTTTATTACCACTTGTAGGTTCTGATCATAGTGGAAGCATGTGATGGGTGGTGCCCAACTTTTCTTTTGTTGTGTTCAATTATCAATTCAAGATATACACAATGATACACACCGTGTTCAATGGAATTGAATCAAAGAATATAGAAAACATGAATCATGATGGAACCAGAGAGAGATAGGATCATCACATATTATTTATAATTAATTTAATTAAATAAGAATTACATTGATGGAATTATTTCTTCATTGATGGATTTGTAAATAGATCTATGATTCACTATCATTACATTATAGGAATTAAGTAAAAATTACCTCTAGCGGTGATCCAAATGTGTTCCAAGAATCTCCATACATTTCCAAAGGAATCTCCAGGTGCTATCATGATAAATCCTTGTGCTTGCGTCATCCTACTTTGATTGTTTCAAGAAACACTTCCAATGCATTCTCCTTGATCTGGTGGAGGAATATTTCTCTCCATTATTGGGAGTGTTCTTAGAGAAGGGAGATCTCCAGGGCTTGAGAGAATTATCCAAATACATCAAGCACAACTAAAAACAAATAAATTGGATCTATAAGAAAATAATATAAATGGGTTTATATATTTCTAGGGTTAAAATAAAATAATAGTACAAGTTCACTTAATTATTTATTTATTCCCTATGGAACCCCAAGTCAAATAATAATAATAATATTATTTCTCAACATGATCTTAACTTGTGAATTATATTAAATATTATTTAATTAAATAATATTCAATATTTATTATTTCTCACCATACCAAAAAACTCACTCCATCATTCCTCCATATTTATTAGGCTTTCAATAATGAATATTTATTTATTAAATAAATATCACCACATTATTCTCTAATAAATAAATAAATATTATATTCACTAATTAGAAAATAAATATTTATTAAATATTTTGATCACATTATATTCTCTCAAATAAATGGTGATGGAATAAATGAGATCAAGCATACATGAATAATTATTAAACCACATATGAGAATAATATTTATTCAACTTGTTAAATAATAAATAATAATATATTATTTAACTGAAATTCTAGATACACTTAATACGTGACTCTCTAAGCCTCTTTCTCAGTGGCATTAGACAAACCAGCCTAAAGTCCAATGTTAGAATCTAGCAACATGTTAAGACACCCATAGAGAAGGAAGTTAATTCCATGATGACATGTTACCTCATACAAATGATTACTGTGTAATATAATTCCTTTATCATGATATCTCAAATCAAGCAGGTTACATGCTGGTGCCATCAACCTATGCGCTCGATGTCTCTTTTTTTGAATTCCCTTAAATTGAACTTAACAATAGAATACCATGGGCAATGATTTTTTTAGGATATATAATTTCCATCAAAGGGCCCAAGATATTAAATTCCATTAAATAATAGAAGGGACAAATCCTTTTTCACATTATTCATTAATGCAATATTAATCATGATGCACCCAACGTATCATACCTCGCCGCGAACATATATTTTCACAGTTTTTGTCAATACATAAAAGTACTAAACCCATAATACTCATTATTAATAATATTAAAGTCTAAGGAACAATACACACGTCCGCAGATAGGAACATCCAATAACACATATCAATGTGTATTTCTTAATGGTGGGTCTCATTATCATAATATCCTACTGGATATTACCAAGGGAGTACATCATAAGAATGCGCCTCAAAGTACTACGAGTCTCCATCCATGATATACTGTATAATTTGTGTCCCTAAAATTATATCATTTGGATACAAAATATATATTCAAGAATAATGTCGTATCACGTTCAGGTTCTCATCACAGCAGGGAAATACTATAACCTTTTAGTGCCACATCTACACTTAGGACATTATCACATGAAAATTTCATGTGGAAGAACAATCATGATGTGATAAGTAGTTTATTAATATTCAAAATCATGAATACAAGTTATCATAAATTACATAGAAGTTGGTTCTAGGGAACCAACTCTAAAGTAACCATTATAAGACAATGCATGCACACTTGGTCCTCTGGCTATACATCACAGTTGTTCTGAAATTGAATCTGTATTTTTTGTTGTCTTCTTAAAAATATGGTCTCAAAACCATCATATAAGCTATTGATTATGTGTATTTAATATCCATATTTCATCCCTTAATGGATTAAAATTATAAATAATTAATTTATGGGTTTCAATATATGGCGCAACCTCTAAAATATTTTGAAAAACATAGAGGTGGGCCTACTTCCACTCTATAATATTAATTGTGACAACATCTATTCTGAAACTTCCTTCACTAAAAATCCACCTAGTGTAATGAGATTTCTGTAGACCAATGGTTTCCACATAGGACAGGTAGTTGGTATAGAATTCAATGGCTTCCTCAACAACATATAGCTCCTCAATACAATCTTTTAGTCGACTTTGATTTTTGACATACCCTTTCAAAATCTTTATATACCATTCAATGACGTACATCAATTAATAGTGTATAGGACCACACAGTTGAATCACTCATACCAAGTGAACCATAAAGTGATTCATCATATCAAATAATGTCAGTGGTAAGAACATCTCCAATTCACATAATATGACAATAATTTCCTTTTCCTTAGTCAGTAATTTCACTGTGTCTATAAATTTTCTGCATGTAGATTTGGAAAGGAAACATAGCTTGGTTAGTGTATGATGGAAATTATTGAAAAAATGAAACAAAAATCTACATGCATTAGATCTTGTATCAAAACACAATAGTCATGTGATTTCAAACCCTTTAACTTTAAATCAATTTTTGTCACAATATTCTTGATATTTAACGAATACCCTTCAGGAACCTTTATATCATTCAATAAGTTTAAAAATTGATATCTCTCTTATCTAGAAAAAGTGTAAGCAACTAGAGGAAGAAAAGTATATTTTTAACTCTTCACTGGTGCTAACTCTTCCCGTATTCCCATGTAAATAATGTCCAAACTAGCCTTAATTCCATACTTTGTTTTACCAGGTTCATTTATTATCATTCTAATGACACTATCACATACATTTTTTTCAACATACATAACATCAAGAAAATTAATGACGTATAAAAAATTCCAGTATGGTAATTAAAAAAACTGATTGCTTTTTCCAACCAGTTTTTATAAGGTTGTTTGAAAAAGGTTTACCAAAATCAGTGTACATATCTTTTCATTTCTCAAACAAGTGATCATCTATTAGTGGATACTATGCTATAAATTATTCTAAACTCCCGTATAATGATGTCATCCAATATCATTACTTATGTTTCTAGGGTATAAATCTATGATTTCTTAGAAAAATAGTCTTTGAGGAATGTTTCAAACTAATTGAATATGTTCCTTGTTCACAAATGATACACCCTTGAGTTCCTTTAATGCTATTTCATGACAAATTTATATAAGAAGGAAAGTCATTTATTATCCCATACAACATGGATATCAATTTGAAATCTTAATTTTTGTAATCATCATACAACGTAACACCTGAACCCCATAATAATCTCAAATATTCGATCAATAGATCCAAATAAACATCAATATCATTACCTGATTGTTTTGGTCCTGATATAAGTATAAATAACATAATTTATTTTTATTTCATGCATAAACATGGTGGAAATTTATAATTTACCAACAAAACTGGTCATGTACTATGAGTGATTCTTTGAAAACCAAAAGTATTCACTCCATCCATAGATAGTGCAAGAGGAACGTTTCTCAGCTCATTAGAAAATTCAGGATACTCATGATTAATTATCTTCCACTGAGGAGAGTATTCTAGGTGATGAAGTTTCCCATATTTATTTCTTATATTTACATTCCACATAAATTATCTTATAGTATCCTTACTTCCATATAGGCACCCAAACCTTATAATGATTAGAAAGTACCATACAACTTTTGTAGGACCCGATTTATCTTTCTTGTATCAAGAAGCACCACAATTTGGGAATTTTTTAAGTTATTTTTGGTCCTTGTAAAATAGTACACAATCATTTGGATAGGAATGTATTCTTTCATAGATCATATCCATTGAACACAACATTCATTTAGTTTCATATGTTCGACAATGAAGCTCATTATCTTCTGGGAGCATATCAGTCAAGAAAACAAGTAGTTTAGTAAAACTAGAACCACTCTATATGTTTCCATATTTTAAATTATAAACCTTTATTATGGCTAAAAATGATGTATATTTAATACAACCATTATACAATGGATTCTTTGAACATATCTTTAACTTCTCAAACAATTTTGGACAATCAAGAAGTTCATCTTCAAATTTCATTATAATTTTCTCAATATGATCTTTATCATCATTAACACCTGTAATCACATCATTGATACAATATTCATCATTTTCACACTTGTAATCACATAATATGATTCATAAAATGCATAATTATCTTATTCACTAGCTGTATTTAGTTTTTACCCATGTTTAGGCCAACATTTATAACTTTGATCTATTATATGATAGATCAAGTGTTCTTCCAACTCATTCGAAATAATTAGTCTTGAATAAAAACATCATAAACACAAAAAAAGGATTTTAGAAGGGTTATATTCATGATATTTTTCAAACCTGATGAACTCTTTCACCCCATCAACATATTGTTTTGTCATACGATTAACATCCATAAATTTTTGATTCATATCCATCCTATTTGATTCGATAATATTAATATTTATGAAAATAAATAAATACACAAAAATTTTGAGCTTGGAACCCATAAAAGGTAATTCTTAAAGAATAATTTAAGCTATATGAAGTTAGTGTTCTAGGATAATAAGAGTTGAATGATGGGTATTTATATTGTTTTGTAGTATAGGAGGAATCAAGAATCGGAATGCTCATTGTGTTGGATTGATTTTGTTAGTTATGTTGGCATTAGAGAAATAACATATCATTTGTAAACATAGTCATAATTTGTTGGTGGTAATGTAATATGTGTTGGGTTGTGATGTAATATAAACTTTTGATGGCATGTAAGCAATTGATTCCACCAATGTCCTGATTATATTGCAATGTTAAGTTCTTTTGTGTGTGATGGTTAATTATACATCCATAATACATGTGCATAACCCATGAGTTCATGCCATATCACATGTGTAAAATATATAACAAATCAGTATCCATAAAAAAATATAATAATAATGTTAAAAAATATTGAACAATATCAAAAAATTTATAAAAACTTATTAATGCTATAACATGATAAAATTATTAAGAACAAACCTAAACCAAAATATAAAGAATATAAATAAAGAGTATGTGTATAAGTTTCAAAAACATCATGGAATAATTTTTATAAAGTGAAATAAATATAAAAAATTAGAACAAATCATACAAACTAAATTAAATTCATTTAAAAATTCTTATAAAAATTAAAAAAAATCAGGAGATATTAAAATTATTGGGGTTCTTCTTCCTGGTAATGGAAGAAAATGGAAAAAATGTTTGATTTTAATCCATGGGAATATGAGAGATACTTGGAACTTGGATCTAATTACCATCTATATACCGCAAAAACTATTTAAACTTATTATTTACAATCACCACCTTAAATGATAAGTGAGAAGGGTTTTTGAGGTGCACAATTTAGAGATCCATGAAACTAGAGTGAGAAATAATGATCAATGAGTGAAAATGAATGTGAAGGTGAGGGAGAGTATGAAATAATAATGGATCGAGGAAAGGGAGATTGGGTAGAGAATTAGCTATGAAAATAAAAAATTATATGCATATATATATATGATCATCATAATAGAATTATACTAATAACTAAATTCTTATAGAAATAATTATAATAAAAAAATAATTTTTTTTATAAAACTATGTTTCATATGTAAATATATAAGAAATAAAAATATGTAATTTATAAGAGAAATATATTAATGAGGAATAAGTAAGGGTAGTGATTGATAAATTATCTTTCTATAAATAAATAAACAACAAATTTAACATGGAGCCACCCCAGCTTCTTAGGTGTATTCCCCTCTTCCACTACTTCAGAGCCTACCAATTATCAACCCGATCATCCATTCTTGATGATTCATCATCCTCATCATGAGGCTTAATGTCTTAACCTCCCATGAAGTCATTTTTTAACAATAAATATCCATCTTTATTTGTGTCCTTGGCAAAATAAATAGCCAAGGTTTGACCTTAACAACGAAGAGGCCCATGGACGTTTCCAACCTCCTCATAGAACACATCCTTTCTATTCGATCTATGTAAAATATCAAGCAAGTTCAATTTATTACTCATTCCTGAGTCCAGTGGAGCCATAACAGCCACCTCGCCTACCGTCCTCCTTTATAATTATAAATAAATATATTCAAAAATATTTGTATATAATTATAAATATATTTATAAAATTATGTATATTTATAAAATTATATATATTTATATAATTATATATATTTATCTAACTATATATATATTTAAATAAATAAATATATTTATATAATTATATATATTTATCTAATTATATATATATATATATATTAATATATAAATATATATAATTATAAATATAAAAAATATAATAAATGTATTTATTATAATTTTATAATTATTTAAATATATATATTTATTTTTAATTTTATAAATACTTTTTAAAAACCTTATATATATTTATAATTTTATAATTAAAAATTTTAATTATAAAATTATTAAAAAATTCATTTAAATAGATTAATTATATAAATTTCTAACATATTTTAAATGTTAAAACTTAATAAAAAAAAATAAATAAATATTATTCATATAAGTTACTAACATATTGAAAATATTACATGCATAGTAAATAAATATACTTAGAATGATGCTAACCATGAATTAAAAAACTCATGGTCCTAGAAAATTTATTAATAAAAAAAAGTACAGAATCAAGAAAACTGAGAGATTAAAATATTAAAAAGTGGCACAAACATCACCACAAAAAAACAAAGGATCATTCAGTTACCTTCTTTTATGCATGATTCCTCTTCCTAGAGAGCCACCCTGACCTCTTGGGTACCTACCTCTCTTCCATTTCTTAGGAGATTGCCAAGTGTAATCTTGAACATCCATGCTTAGTGATTCATCATCCTCATCTGGAGACTCTATATCTTGATCTCTAATGGAAATTTTTTTAAAAGAAAACTAGATCCATCTTAAGAGTTAATCCTTACCTCATGAACAGTAACAAATTCCTCACAGAACACATACCTACTCATAGAACTATTGAAAATATAAAAACAATTACTTGTACCAGAGTCTGGTGAGATAATGACACCTTCCTCAGGTACCACCTTCCCATCCAGCTCCCCACCAGTAATAAGATCACCCGCTGCAATACCATCTTCTTTTTTCCTTATCAGCTTCCATGCCTGCCTCCAAGATAACTCTTACCCTCTCACCCTATAGAGCAAAAGGGGAAAAAACTACCTTTCATATGGGTTTTAAGAACCCGGTTTTTCAATCAAGTATAAATCCTTTAAATTTCAGTCTAATTATTTATTTTGGACCTAATATGGATTCCTAATAAGTTAGCGAAGGTTCCAAGGGTTTATGAGGCTTTTTTGAAGACCAGAACTGATATTTTGGGGAAAACTAGGCCTGTCGCATGGTTAGAGAAAACCATGCAGGTAGGTCGCATGGTTAGATCTAACCGTGTGGATGGTCTACATTTTCAAGCAGAGCCATATCACATGGTTGGTGCATAATTTTCATAATCATGCAGTCTAACCATGCTAGTTCTCCTCTTCTACAATCACCTGTGCATGATTTGTGCACGATTTGGAAAACCATGTGGAAAAATCATACAGAGGCTAAATTTTGTGTACTTTTACCCTTTCCCCCTTGATGATCTAATTCAGATCCTCCTTTCTCCCTAATATAATTTCTAGTGGGATTGGCCTCCTTTCCTCTCATTTTGGATAATTTTTAAGGCCTAAGGTAGGGATCAAGAGATTTCATTCATCCGAGATCCGATCAAGCTTCTGTTAATCACATTGGATGTTCAATGGTAAGTACTCAAGTTCGTTTGATCCATTCTTCCTCTCTCTTTCTCTCAACCTAGTTATTGAGGTGTGATATTTTTTCCATTTTTCTCAGATTTACCTTTTCCTAAGACAAATAAGAGGCCAATATCGAAGGAGAAGAGTTTTATGACCCTAAGGTGGGTGGTCTATAACTCATCCCTCAAGTTCGTTGATTTTGTAATTTGTCATGTGGGGCCCACCAATTTCATCGGGCTCCATTTATAAAATTTATATGCCATTTTTATAATCATTATAATTGTATGGTTATTATCTTTACAAATATGTGATTACTTTTTGGTGGTTACACCCACAATTCCCAACATCCCATGTAGGATGATATTCCATAGTTGAGTTTTTAGCATTTTAATACTTTTGAGACATCATTCAGATGTGATTGATTTTGACCACACTAATGGTAGGCCTCCTTATAATAAATTCTTATTGTATCATGTAATGGTGAATGGAAAGTACCATGTCACTTACACTTGACCCGCCTAAGGTAAGTGATTAAAATTGATAATTAAATGTGAAACGGAAATTGGAAAGTATACTAAGTATATGGATTGAATGGATTTAAATGTGAATGAATAATAGGTTGCATGTCTGTAGAACCCCTTACCATATTTATAGAAGGAAATAGAGTTAACATTAATTATTTAATATTATTTAAATAGATTTAATAAAGGTTTCATGCTACTTGGACTTATCACACTAATGAAAGTAAAATTTTGAACCAAATGGAATTATTGATAAATTATGAATTGATTAAAGGGTTGCATCTACTTGAACTTATCAAACTAATGAAAGGTAATAATTGAACCTAATGAAATATTATATGTATTCATTATCAAATTGGAGTGTCCTGACTTGAGCTCTCCTTGGATTATTATTGGGGAATGCCTTGAGCACTCGAGAACCCCATTCCGATTCAGGGATGTGGCTTGCTTAGGTTGAGACCCACCTAGATCCAAATCCCTATATATTATTGGATTCCTGATATGAAATCATAGGATCCATCACATATTATTAAATTATGCCTTGAATACACTCCTTAGATCCAGAATTGACAAGTAGGTTCCATGGTTAAAGCCCATAAGGCCTAGTCACTACTTATCCCCGCTTTACCTTGGATGATCACCTTAGACTGGGTAGGAATATTATTTTGTAATTCCTTGAAATATTCTTCTGGGATTACAATCTTACCCTTATCCAGGATACAATTATTATTTATTTGTTAAACCTTAAGGTCTATGTTGCCTTCGTTATTACCTTGGAACTTCATTATTAAATATCATTACAAGTTTTCTCATTACAGCTTAGAACCTTAAGTATTGATTGAATATGGCTTATATATAAAGTGGTAATAATCAAATAATGAATTGGTTATATGTTCAGACACCCGTCGAGGGATGAAGTAGGTAATTGGGTATTTAGATACATTATACTTCTTTACTTTATATATGCATTCTTTCATACTATTACATTTCCATTACATGGGCCAGAGGTTATAGACACCATTGGTGGTGGCCTACTGAGATTTATCTCACACCCTCTCAAGGCACCATTTTGTACCTGGAGAATATTACAAGATTGTAGGTGTTGAGAAATGGAAGTGTATGACTTCCAACACTTTATTGTTTAATTTTTAGGATGGATATTGATATCATATGACTGAGTTGGAGCTCGGGATGATTGGTAAAGTATTTTTAGTTTCTTTTAATTTTTTGGAACATGTTATGCTTTCTATTTTGTATCTATGTTTTCCAAATTTCTAGTGACATGAAATATCATCATCATTTATTCCATTTGATTCAGTTATAATTATCCTTTTTTATCTATTAATTTTTCTACTTTCACTGTTTACTTATATTACTTCAACTATTTACCTCTATTTATATTTATCCACTATTATACACTCTAGTAATGAGGGTATAGTCTCCCCATAGACTCACCCTAGGCCCTCACTACTAGTCATAACCCTTTGGCATTTGGGAAGATGCGCCTGAGGCCATGTGGCCCACCGAGTTTGGGGCACATATTAAGTGGAATCTGGGTTTGAGACGTCACATAGTGGTATCAATGATGTTTTCCTTTCTTGATTTACTATTTTGAGATAATATATTGGAGATTAGAAATGCTTGGAACTTGGTCATAAGCCATGCTTGGGCGTTGCAAACCCATGTTTGGGGTAAAAGATGAGTGTCCTAAAAAATAATTTTTGTTCTATTTTTCCTATTATAGTTGACATTATTTCACCATTGGGTGATGCACATGCTGTGTTGAGGTTATCATTATTACTCTATTTGAGGATTTTTTTATCCTTGGGATAATGATATGAGGAAAAGGAGAATTGTTACATTAATCATTATAGGCACCTAGGATTTTCATTTCATGAATATTTCCATACCATATAGGTTCATTTCACTGCATTTCATTTCTTGATATACACATGATTGTTGAGTGATATTGTGATAGTTAGCTTGTAAATTTATTAATTTTGGTTGCGATTGAGTGATTGTATATCTCAATTCATGAAGTGTATGGGACCTCATGGGTTGGGATGAGTAATTGACCGAGTCAAGACATTATGCTATAAATAAATGGGCATTTTTTCAGTGATAAGGTGTATAGGAACTGATTCAATGGGAATGACTATCCATAATAAAGTGAAACATGACATATAAAATGAAATGGTTGAACGTCGTTATCCTAAATTGTCATGTTTATAAAAGGTAAAAGAGTGAACCTAGTAATTAATTGTAAAGTGAAATGAAACCTATACTTGAGAACTTACCATTACCTAGCTGTCTAAGCAGGTAGTTGAGATAGTATACCTTGGGTAGCATTCTTTCATTGTTCAGATTCCACTAGTGATGCTATCTATCTACTTAATGATTGTTCTGAGGTGTGTGTTTGGAATTTTTAGACCAATTCTACCATGATGTCCTTGTATGGTATTTTAGGAGGGTGGCGATGACCATTCTCTAGACATGGTGGGATCTGAGCCACCAGTCTTACCTCCATGGGTTTCACTTAAGGCACTGCCTATTGTACCTAATCTGGGAACTAACATCCAAGTTTATGATAGTTTCCTACATATGATGCAGTCCATGCATGGTGCTCCACAACTTGTACCTATGATGGCTGATATGACTTGTGAGTTCCAACATTAGCATCCTCTTACTTTTTCAAGAGATGGTGGTTTGCAGGTTATTGAGTCTTGGCTTGAGGCCACCCTATCTATCTTTAAGCATATGTAGATAACTTTATAGAATATGGTCGATCTTGACACATACATTCTTTAGGACTCATCCAAGAGTTAGTGGGATGTGATTACCTAGGACAGTCATCATCAGGGTATGTTATGAGCTGAATTCTAGACTACCTTCTATGATCAGTTCTTTCCTCATATGCTGAGATATGATAGATCCAGATAGTTCATGCATCTTGAGTATGGTTATATGTTAGTTATGAAGTATTCATAACATTTTATTGAGTTACAACACTTTTCATCACTTCTATATGGTGATGAGATTTCACGTGCTCGAAGCTTCAAGGATGGACTCTAGTACACCATCCATATGTAGGTGAATGTCCTTTTTATTCCTACTTTTTCTGAGATAGTGAATCAGGATCATATCACTGCTCATAACTTGAGGGACGAAAATAGAACTAAGTATAAAGGATTAGTGCCACGATAGGCCTGTATTTCTTCCAGTGGTAGGAAACGTTACCTTGAGGTTTCTTGTCAGAGCAGTGACAAACAAAGTACCCGTTTCAATATCTATATGGTGTGTTATTAGTGTGGATGATGGGGGAACTTGAAGACTCATTGTGATAGGTACGAAATAGAGTGATGGTATTTCAGCCATATGGGGAATCTTTAGAGTTTCTGCATGACCTTTCCACTAGATTCGAGTTTAAAAGTATGCATGCTAGCTCTACCTTCAGGATTACGGTCTTTTGAAATGTGTCATACAGGTAGTTGGAATAATACTGGTAGGACTGGATGAGGAGAAAGTTGTGGCCACAGTTGTCAGACTCCTGATCACCAGTAGCACCAAAAGAGAATTTTTGATCATGGTATTATAGTTCTTACATAGGTCCATGGATCAGGCTAGTTGCATGTGCTATAACCGATACTTGAGGATCAAGTTGCGGGACCATCTACAATACGAGGTACTATTCTGGTGGCATCTACTATAATATCAACTTTATTTTATACAGTTTCTTAAAACTATTTTATCTCTATATCTATTGTGGAAAGTATTGAACTTGAGATACAATATTACTATGGTGTAATGAACCTAGATACACCATTGGGGATATGGTTAGAGGATATATGCTAGTTTGGGTACTGTACCCTTGAATTAGGTAGTTACCCTTTCTTATGGAACCTCTTTGTTCTCAAGATGAAAGGATTTGATTTCATTATCAGGATAGATTGGTTGGTTCAATATCATGCTTATGAAGACTGCTATAACAACAAGGTATCGTTTACATCACTATAGGGAAGTAGTTATCTATATAATGGTGAGTAGGATGTCTAGGATTGTATAATAGGACCAAAGTATCATGGGCTAGGTTAAGTGACCGCCCAGAATGAAACTCTCTTCATAGTGGATCAGGGTTTACATCAAGATAATTTTCCTCCAGTAAGGTATTGTTTCAAGGATGTATTTCTCAAAAATTTTCCTAGATTAAATCATAAGATAGAGGTGGAGTTTACGATCAATCTTGTTCTAGGAGAAGATCCAGTGTCCATTCCTCTATACAAGATGGCACCTACAAAGCTTTAGGAGATCAAGAACAAGTTATAGGATTTAGAGGCTAAAGGATTTATACAACCCAGTACATCCTATTGGGGTTCTCCCATTTTTTTTTCAAGAATATGGATGGAACCTTACATAAATGCACAGATTAAAGATGTTTGAACAATCTTACAGTGAAGAACTGGTATCCACTGCCTCAAATAGATGATCTCTTCGACCATATCTAAGGAGCTAGGGTCTTCTCTATGATCGAACTAAGGTTGAGATATCACCAAGTGAGAGTAATTCCATTATACATACCTCAAACAACTTTTTGTAGCAGTTATAGTATGTATTAGTAGCTATTTATTCTGTTCGGTATTATGAACACACCTGTTGTTTTCATGGATCTGATGAATAGGGTGTTCCACCCCTATTTAGATTCTTTTTTCTTGGTCTTTGTGGATGACATCTTGGTGTATTCTCATACCCGTAGAGACCATTCCAAACATCTTGATATCATTCTGATTATACTAATAGAACATTAGATTTAATCTAGGCTTGCTAAGTTCCACTTATAGATCGACAAAGTTCACTTCTTGAGTCATATTATATCAGAATCAAGTATATCTATTGACCCTAAAAAGGTCAGTGCTATAGTTTCATGGGAGAAGCTCAAGAATGTGTTTGATATATGAAGTTTATTAGGGCTGGTTTGATATTACATGTGTTTCATATAGGAATTCTCATACCTTACTTCACCTCTCTATAGTCTTACAAAGAAGGGTGTCAGGTTCCTGTGGTCAGAATCATGTGAGAAAGACTTTCCAGAGTTGAAAGGGAGGATTTCATTGTCACATATTATATTTTTTTCAGAGCCTGGAAGAGGTTACATTATATTCAATGATACATTAGGAATCGGCCTAGGAGCAGTGATGATGCAGGGGGACAAATTCGTTGCGTACGAATCTCGATAGTTGAGGCCTCATGAGAGAAACTACTCGACAAACGACCTTGACCTAGAAGAAATTATCCATGACTTACATTGCTAGAGACACTATCTATTAGGTGAGGAATTTTTGGTGTATACAGACCACAAGAGCTTCAAATATATCTTTTTACAATGTGAAATGAACCACAAATAGTGTAGATGGGTCGAATATCTAAAATAATTTGATTTTGAGCTTGTGAATATACTTGGGAAGGGAAATGTAGTTGCAGATGTACTGAGTCAAAAAACTCAAACACAGGCTGTATCAGATGCCAATGATGAATGGAATTTAATGAACCTCGTTTTTGAGCTACATCTGGAGTTTCACTACAGTTATGATCAACTTAACTTTTTTTTAAAAGAAGGAAATATAATATTAATGATGAAGATCATCCGACGTACAAATGCAAAGCCATGAAGGGAAATTCTCCAGCCAGAGCTGGTTGACATCGAAGGAGCCTGAGGCTGCCAGCTGATGGGATACATTGTTTCCTTCCCTTTTGGTAAAGGAGAAGGTGCAGCGAGAAAAGCCTTGGAAAAGTGAGAAAATTCTCTTGATGATGAAGCCAAATGACTAGAGTCCTCCATCATTGTGATTAATAGCATTGATAACGGTGAGGCAGTCAGACTCAATGATGATATCAACCCATCCACGTTACATAGTGAGAATCATACCTGCCAGGATGGCAGAGGCCTTAGCAACTGCAGGTTCTCAGAAGGCATGATGTGATTCATGTTTTGCAGCAATGATTTGCCCCAGATGATTTCTGGCCAGGAGACCAAGAGCAACAATCCCATCCTTGGGGAGAGACGTGTCCACGTTTAGCTTAAGAATCCCTTCTGGTGGGGGATTCCAATGAGGGGGATAGGAGGGGGTTACATATGGAAAAAGTGTCCTTTGTGGTCCTTACAACCCTCAATCCATGACATGGCCCGTTCAATCCAAAATTCAGGAGGTTTATGAACGTGGTGAAAAATAGCATCGTTACGCCAGACCCAAATGATCCATGCCAGGGTGCAGAGTGAGCCTGCATTGTTCGATGAGAGAGAGGATCACCAATGCATAAGAAGATCAGGGAGGTTAGAGGCAATGGCCAGTGAAGCATCTGAAGCCGGGCCCCATTTATTCCAAATTTCCATAACTTCCAGTCAGTGAATGATGGCATGCAAAGGAGTTTCTGGAATATTCAGGCAGAAATGGCAGGACTCAGCACTGGCCATATGTCAGTAAATGAGCAGGATCATGGAAGGGAGGGTGCCCATGCACACCTGACACCAACATTGGCGTATTTTTGGGGGGACGTTGAGCTTCCAAAGTGATTTCCATGGTCCCTCTTCCCGGTCACCAGAGTGGTTTCCAAGAGAAAGTCTGTAACCGGATCTCACCGTGTAGTCGCCCGAAATGTCGTTGGTCTAGAAAAGATGGTCGGGGCCTACATCTGGGACCCAGAGGATGATCAGGATAATTCTTTGGTCTCTTTAATTAAACTATTCATTGATCTTTTCCACACACCACCCCGGTCCCTGGTCTGAAAGGAGGTAGATTACAGTGGCGCCTTCAAGACCCGGTTGGGCGGGGGATGTATCCTGCATACCATCCTTATCGATCAACCAAGGATCAGTCCAGATGTTGACAGATGATCCATTCCCAATCCTCCATCCCAACCCTTTTTCCATGAGATTTTGGGCCCCCCAAATGCTTCTCTAGAGGAAGATAGGACGAGATCCAAGAGAGGAAACATGGAATTCTGTGTGGGGAAAGTACTTAGCTCGGAGTACCCGTGCACAAAGAGATGATGGATGGTTAATAAGGAACCATCCTTTCTTGGACAACAGTATGTCATTGAAGAGAAGAAGATTCCAGAATCTCATCCCTCTCTCCGACTTGGGTTTGCAGAGTTTCTCCCAGGCCATCCAGTGGAGTATATTCCTTCCATCATTTTCCCCCACCAAAAGTTGGCAGTATGTGTATGGATCTGATTAACGATGGACACCGGGAGATTAAACAAGGACATAAAATAGATGGGGATAGACTGGATGACATCTTTAATGAGGGTTTATTTTCCTGATTTGGAGATTCTTTTTGGGGTCCAGCCTTGAATTTGTTTCTCAATCCTGTCCACCAAAGATGCAAAGATTTATTTTTTGGACCGACTAATCAATGTTGGTAGACCGAGATACTTCTGGTGTTTATCGACCATATGGATGCCTGCTGATGCACAAAGTTCATCTCTCTTGGAAAGAGGCATCCCTGTACTGAAGGAGATTTCTGATTTTCCATGATTGATAGACTATCCAGACACCCTCTCATACTGTTGGATCGCATGGATGATCACCCGACATTCATTTATAGTTGCTCTAGAGAAAAGGATGCAGTCGTCGGCGAAGAAGATATGTGAAACTGGTGGGCTTTCATGGAAGACCTTTGCCCCATGAATAGAATTAGAGGATGCAGCCCTAGAAATAAGGTTATAAAAAACATCATCCACCAAGATGAAGAGAAATAGGGAGATGGGGTCTTCTTGGTGCATGCCTCGGGTTGGGGAGAATCCTCAGGTGAGCTCCCCTTTGACCTTGATTCTGAAGGAGACGGTTGAGATACAGTGCATGACTATATCTTTCCATTTAGTATAAAACCCCATTTTTAGCATCATGACTCTAAGAAAAAGCCATTCCACTTTATCATAAGCTTTGGTCATATCTAGTTTCCAGGCCATGGTTCCTCTTTTCATGGTGGAGCATGTTTTAATAGAGTGGAACACTTCATGGGCCACAATTTCATTATCAGTGATCAGTCTCTTGGCCATGAAGGTGCTCTGGTTTTCGGAGATAATATCAGGAATCCAATGGCACAACTGATTGACAAGGATCTTTGAGAAGATCTTATAAGAGACATTGTAGAGGCTGAAAGGTCTAAAATCAGGGATCTCCAGAGGTTTCTTGATTTTGGGAATGAGGATGAGGACTATTTCATTGATGAAGGAAATGCTTGTATTCCCCACCCAAATATTTTTTTATCATTTTGCAGATGTCGGGACCAATGATGTGCCAATATTTTTTTAAAGAATAGGGCATGGAATCCATCCGGTCCCAAGGCATTAGTGGGGTGGATATGTTTTATATCCAGGCATATCTCGTCATTAGTCACATCTTTGGTAAGTTGCAGATTGATCTCTTCAGTGATCACTGGTCTGATGCATTCTTCCGCCTTAGAAGACATGAAAGGAGTTCCTGTAGAGTAAAGGTTCTGAAAGTAGCATGTCAATGCATCGTGAATTCCGATGGTGTTAGAGACTTTGCTTCCATCAGGTTGTGAGATATACTTGATAGAGTTTTTTCAGCGTCTAGCTGAAGCTTTATGGTGAAAATACCTTGTCTTAGCATCCCCTTCTATAATTTGGATGTCCCGCACCCACATAGCCTAGAAACTTTCCTTAACACGTAGGGCCACGTCCAGCTTTCTTTGAGTGGATCCAATCTTGGAGAGATTGCAAATTGGATTGGGGTTTCCTAAGTAGGTTGTGCAGTTTCTTTTCAAGGGCATCAAAATGTCTATCAGGGTGGTGGAATTTCTTGTTGCTCCAAGATCTCAGATCGGATGCAACATGTTGGAGATTGAGGCCACCATCTTCATGAGAACTCTTCCATCTTTATCAGACCACCTCTTTGAATTCCTAGTATTTTGAATAGAATCTCTAAAATATGAAGGGTCTGCTGGAATACCTGTTACGTTCGCCTTGAGTGCATTCAATGAAAATCGGGCAGTGGTCTGAATAGTTGAGCGTCATGTGGCCAGTGTGGAACATGATGAAGAGATTTATCCAATCAGTTGAGCCCAAAAATCTATCAAGTCGCTCATTAATGCGGGTGCCATCCGTATTACCTCAGAACCATGTGAAGGGATTACCTGTGTATCCCAGATCGATCAGGTCCTCCCTAGAGACCGCATACTTAAAATTAGACATCGGTGCATAGGGTTTGGAAATTCCACCCCACTTTTCCTTGTGAAACATAATATAATTGAAGTCCCCTCCAAATATAATAGGGCTTGGAAGATCATGACACAGTTTTCATAGAAGATCTCATGATTTCCCCTTCTCATTATGGGATGTCCATCCATAGAATCCCACAAATGTCCAAGGCGGGGTATGGTCCGCCTGAATGGCTGCCGACACATGGTGCGGGGAGAAGGAAAATATATTAACGTCAATGTTTTCCTTCTATAGGAGACAAAGTCCCCCATAATGGCCTTTTCTGGAGACCGGGAGGCAGCCTTGGAAGCTGTATTTCAGAGCAATGCCAGTGGTGTCCTTGTTTTTCAGTATGGTTTTGGACAGGAAAACCATATTGGGGCGACTTTGGGCACAATTTCACGAGAGCATGCGAACTATTCATGGGTTGCCAAGCCGATGACAATTCCAGAATAAGACAATCATTGATCTATGAGGGGCTGGGTCTCACCCGAATCCACCTTTGAGCTCTCTGAACATGATTTGCCACCCATCTTTTTCCATATTTTTGGGGAGTTCCCCATTGATTGGCTTGTTTCAATTCGTCTTTTTAGTTCCCCGCATTTAGGGTCTTCCAGTTTACCGTCTCTTTCTTCATGCTGCACCCTTTTCTAGGTTCGAAAAGTGATTGAGCTAGGTGGTGGAGTTCTGTCATCCCGTATTCACCCTGTGGTTGGATGTCTGACTTGGTCCTTTCCAGATCAGGGTTGGGATCAGGTGGTTCAAAGTGCATCTTCTTTGGCTTCGGGCTTTCTTCTGGTGGGTCTTCTAGTGTCGTCACCGGCTATGAAGATGTTGGGATAGTTCCCTTCAGGGATTTAGGATATATTTCAGTTTCCCTCTGAGTGGTGGGGCTATATTTAGGGATTTTGGGTGGTCCAAGCATGAAGACTTTCTCATGTAAAGTTTCCTCCCGTCTGGTATGGGCCCATGTGAGACGGTCGCGGTCTTTTTGTTTCTACATATTAGGGATAAAGGCATATTTAGTCAATTTGTCTTGGAGAAATCGGCCATATTGAAGGATAAGAATACCTGAATCATTCCTTTGCTTTGAGACACATGCTCTTTCAAGATGGCCGAGACGTCCACAAAAGAAACAGAAGATTGGGAGTTTCTCGAACTCGAATGATATCCAGGTGTTGGTGTCATCGAATTTCAAAAACATTCCCCTCACCAGTGGATCTGAAACTTCCATTTCAGACTTAATTCGAACCTTGTGCCCCTATTGGATAGATTCTGAGTATTCCCAATCAAGGAATTGGCCAATGATGTCCCCGATTTCTCTCATAACTCGTTCCGTTCGTGCGTGAAATGGGATTCCTTTGATACGAATCCAGAAGGGGGACCAGGTGATATTAATGTACTGTATATCATCCCCCCTTTGTATTCTTCCATGAGGAGGAGTTTATTGTCAAAGGACCACGATATAACTCTCAGGATTTTATCTTTATCTCTATCGTTGAATAACTCAAAAACAATGCGGTTGTTCCCCACTTCCCGAATAGCTACGCCAACTTCCAATTTCCAGAGGTTTTGGAGGGTGTTTTTGAGGGCCCCCTGATTAACTGAGATATTGTCCACGAACTTTCTGACCACTAGTAGAGACATACATTTTTCCAATAGTGTATCTTCATTTTCCCAGGCCTCGATTGTTTCCTTCTCTCTGTCCGTCAGGGACAACCTCTTCCATTGGTTCACTAAATCCACCTCCATGGATCAGTGCGCGTGGGTTGGGAAAGAGCTCCAAACAAAGCGCCTAGTGTTCAGAACCACTTAGGTTAACAAACGGTGGTTAGGTTGACTCAGAATCCGGGATTTACTACAGTGATAACCCTCAGAAGATCACAGACAGGATTCACGGACCTCGTCAAAACAGGGAAAAATAAAGGCCCGACCCAGTTCAAAGACACACTGTCTAGGCCCGGTCCAATCAAAGGGCCCTTGGACCAGAACACCCCTCCGTGGCCAACTTCCACGACCAGTACTTCACAATCAAAAAGTTTGCGAAGTGCCTTCAAAGTCCGTGGTCAGGGCTACCGCGACCTCACTCAATCCAAGATTAAGCTCTCCGCGACACACTCCAGCGTTCGCGGAATGACTCAACGCGATGGGCTCTTTGTGATCTTTCTTCACAGATAGATCTTCGTGGATGATTCTACGCAATTCAATCACAACGTGTCAGATTCTTTGCAAACAATGATTCTTTGCGGCGACTTATTCGTGAGACAAACCCAACACGGTGGATCTGGGGAAACGACCCAACACGGCGGATTCTTTAGAACACGAGGGATTGGTTCTCCATGAAACTATATTAGAAGACAACCTACCTCTAGATTGGTTTGTGGACAGAGAAGACATCCTGTGTATTCATGGATATATTTGGGTTCCTACATATATGTGAGAGGATTTGATGTGTGAGTCCCACGGTTATAAGTGGGTAGTTTATCCAAGTATCTCCAAGATGTATCAAGATATGCGATGCTATTATTGGTGGTTTGGGATAAAGAATCAGATAATAGGATTTATCACTGGGTGTTTCACCAGTCAATAGGTGAAGGCAGAGCACTAGAGACCTGTAGTCTTATTACAACTACTTCCAATCCCAGAATGGAAATGAGAAGATGTTTCCATGGACTTTGTAGTCGGTTTACTTAGGTTGCCTAGAGGTAAAAATGCTACATGGGTTGTCATTGAAAGGATAACGAAAGTGTCTCAATTCATTCCTATTTAGGAGAATTTATTAGTTGATTAGTTGGGAATAATGTATGTTCGTGTGATAATATGACTACATGGGGTCCCTCGTACTTTTTTTTTTCAGATAGGGACACTCCTTTCACGTCACGGTTCTGGAAAGTATTGTAGAAGGCTATGGGAACATAGGTGCTTCTAAGCACAACTTTTCAACCTCAGAATGATGGAAAATCAAAATAGAAAATACTGGTTCTAGAGGAAATGCTCTGAGTATGTTTCCTTTATTTCAGTGGTTCTTGGGAGAAGCATATCCCTCTTGTTGAGGTCACCCATAATAACAAATTTCAAGCAAAAATTCAGATGGCTCATTTTGAGGCCTTATATGGAAAACCATTCCGTTAACCCCTACGCTAGCTAGAGGTATGTGAGGAAGACCTACTAGTTCCTTATCTTGTTCAGGAGACTTCGAAGAAGATTCATCAGATTAGGAAGTGTATGACAACTTCTTAGCATAGATAGAAATATTATGCTAATTTCCACCAACGACCTCTGGAGTTTGAGGTTAGGGATCATGTTTTCCTTTGGGTATCACCCATAATAGGGCACATATGGTTATAAAAGAAAGGGAATCTATAAACTCATTATATATGGCCGCTTAAGATTATAGATAGATTCAGGATAGTAGCCTATCAGTTGCTACTACCTTAGAGGTGACATTCCATGCATGGAATCTTCCATGTTTCATAGCTTCTTGAATATCAGGCTGACTCATATCATTCCTTTGATCTTGAGGAAGTTGAGTTAGATGTTGATGATACCTTTGAGGAGTATCCAATATGAATCTTTGATCGGAGAATGAAGGCTCTCTGAGTCTGGTATGTCCCTCTAGTAAGGGAGCTATGGTAGCACAAACACATGAAGAATGAGATTTGAGAGCATGAGGATGAAGTATGTGCCCATTGGATAGAGTTGTTCTCAGATAGTGTTTCACCACCCTTGGAAGGTGAACTCATGGATGAGTTCTTTTAATGGAGGAATACTATAAGAAACTGTTTTTTTCAATTAGGTAAGGATCCTTTAAATTTCGTTCTAATTCTTTATTTTGGACCTAATATGGATGCCTAATGAGTTAGCGAAGGTTATGAGGGTTTTCAGGGCTTATTTAGAGTCTGAAACCCATATTTTGGGAAAAAATGGGCCTGTTTTATGGCTAGAGAAAATCGTAAAGGTAGGGAACACAATTATATATAACCTTGAATATGGTATTCATTTTTGGGCAGAGCCATATTTCATCTATGGAACACAATTTTCTTAACCATACAGCCTAACTATGCTAGTGCCCCTCTTCTCCAGTTACCCATGCATGTTTTGCACAAGGTTTTAAAAACCACGCAGACAAACTGTGCACATTCTAAATTTTGGGTTCTTTTACCCCTTTCCCCATAATGATCTAATTAATATCCTCCTTCCTCCCTAATTATATTTCTAGAGGTATTGACCTCCTTCCTCTCATTTTGGATCATTTTGAAGGCCTATGTTAGGGATCAAGAGATCTCCATCATCTGGGATCCAATCGAGCTTATGTTCATCACATTAGATGTGAAATAGTAAGTACTCGAGTTTTCTTGACCCATTCTACTTATCTCTTGATATATACCTAGTTATCAAGGTGTGAGTGTTTTTACCTTTTTCTTAGATCTACTCCACTATAAACTGAATCAAAGTCTGATTTTGGAGGAGTAGAGTCATATTACCCTAAGGTGGGTGGTCTATAACTTATCCCTCAAGTTTTTTGATTTTGGAATTTGTCGTGTGGGGCCTGCCAATTTCATCGGGTGACATTTATAAAATTTACATTCCATTATTATAATCATTAGAACCATATGGTTATGTTATTTCCAAATATATTATTACTTTTTGGTGGTTATTCCCACAATGCCCCACATCCCATGTATGATGATCTTCCATAGTTGAGTTTTTAGTGTTTTGACACTTTTGATCCATCATTCAGATGTGATCGAGCTTGACAACACTAATGGTAGGTATCCTTATAATAAATGCTTGTTTTATCATTTAATGGTGAATGGAAAGTACCATGTCACTTCCACTTTACCTACATAAGGTAAGTGATTCAAATCGATAATTAAATGTGAAAGGGAAATTGGAAAGTATACTAAGTATATGACTTGACCAGATTTAAATGTGAATGAATAATAGGTTCCATGTCCATAACACCAATTACCATGTTCATGGAAGGTATTATAGTGAACCTTAATTATTTAATAAGCCTTAAATGGATTTAATAAAGGTTACATGCTACTTGGACTTGTCACACTAATGAAAGGCAAGGCTTGAACTAAATGGACTTATTGATAAATTATGAATTGATTAAAGGGTTGCATCCTACATGGACTTATCATAATAATGAAAGGAAAGTCTTGAACCTAATGAAATATTATATGAATTAATTATCAAATAGGAGTGGCATGACCTGATCTCGCCTTGGATTCTTATCAGGGAATGCCTTGATCACTTAGGAATCCCATTCCGATTCAAGGATGCGGCTTTCCTAGGTTGAGAGCCACCTAAATCCTGATCCTTTTCTATTATTTGATGCCCGGTATGACACCGTAGGATCTATCACATAGTATTAAAGTATACCTTGGATACACTACTTGGATATAGCATTGACAATTTGGATCCATGGTTACATCCCATAGGTCCCAGTCACTGCTTAGCCCCGTTTTACCTTGGATGATCACCTTGGATTTAGTAGGAATCTTATTGTGGAATTCCTTGGAATATAATCCCTAGATTACACTCTTACCCTTATCCAGGATGTACTTATTACTAATTTGGAGATCTTTGAGGTATATGTTGCCTTGGTTATTACCTTAGAACTTCATTATTAAATATTATTACAGGTTGCCTCATTACAACTTGGAACTTTCACTATTGCTTACATGTGGCTTATTTATAAACTAGTAATAATAAAATAATGAATTGGTTATATGTCCAAAATCCAACGGAGTAATGAAGCAAGTAATTTGGTTTTTTAGTTACACTGTACTACTTTACTTTATATATGCATGTTTGTAAACTGTTAAATTTCCATTACATGGGCCAGAGGATATAAACACCCTTGGTGGTGGCCCACTGAGATTTATCTCCCACCCTCTCCGAGCACCGTTTGGTACCCAGAGCAGATTACATGATTAAAGGTGTTGAAAAAGGTAAGAATAAAACTTCAAAAACTTTATTTATTTCTATTTAGGATGAATATTGATATAATATGACCGAGTTAGAGCTCATGATGCTTGGGATAGTCTTTTTATTTTATTTATAATTTTGTGGAACATGTTTTTCCTTATATGTTGTATCCATGTTTTCTAGTTTTCTAGCGACATGACATATAATCATCAGTTATTCCAGTTGATTTAGTTATCGTTATCCTTGTTTATCTATTACTTTTTCTACTTATTCTGTTTACTTATATTTCTTCCACTATTTACTTCCGTTTATATTTTTCCACTATATTACACTCTAGTAATGAGGTAATAGTCTCCCCACAAACACACCCTAGGCCCTCACTACTAGTCAGCAGCCTTTGGTGTTTGAAGAGATGCGGTTGAGGCCATGTAGCCTACCGATCTCGAGTCACCTATTAAGTGGAATCCGAGTATAGGACGTCACATGGGTGAACAACTAATAACCTTAATCATCCACTAAATCATTTTTTTACTTTAGAAAATGTTGAATTCCTTTCTGATATTGGGAAGACAATCCATCCCATTTATCATTCAGGTTAATGGCCTGAGAAATAGCCTGGGGAGATCCAATAACCAGTTCCAGAGTTTTATTAGAGTCCACATTAATTAGGACACCCACCCCTATGAAAACTTAATAAAAAAAAGTAGTAGTCCCCTGTACAGGTACTGAAGAATGATAATCCACCAAGGGACTCACATCATAAGGGACCCTGACCATTGTAGCAAGAATCCCTGAACCCGAATAAATAATCCCCGATTTGACCACATAAAAAAAGTAACTCCCAACAACAAGTGATTTAATAGCAAGGGCAACTCTATCATTAGACACCCGTTTGAAGATCTTCTTGACCCTCTTGGGAACATGATTCCCCAACACTCTATCCTAACTAGAAGGTAACTTGAATTTTAATTGACCAACTAAATGATATTATTTCTTAAAATTATAACATTGTAAATTCCTGTGACATTGGGTATAAGAATTTCCAATATAGGAGAAACTACCATAGAATTCAGGCAGCCACTTAAATTCAATTGAAAACTCAAGCTTGAAATCACTTGTAACCAGGAATAGATTTTTAATAAGATAATAAGAAAGATCAATTTTAACCAATACTATAGAAAATGACCATATCGAGTATGCTTGGTATACTTATCAATTTTAATCAGAGACCCCGCTATAGATATGATATCCTACAGAATCCGTGGATACCAAAAAAACTATCTCAAGTACCTAATATAAATCAAAGATTAAGTAGATTAGTTTCTAGGTGAGAATGAATCAAATAGGGGATCTCATTATTGAATGGTAATAAACCCAGGTTTGAGAGAAATCAGACCTAAACTCAAAGAAAAAAACTTTATGCTTCTTCATAGGGAAGATGAGGTGGTAAAAACCCTTACCGATTGAAATCATTCACTAGTCACTAAATCCAAAAAAAAATATGAAACTGACTCCCTAGATATTCAAACTTCTATAGAGAACCCATATGAGGAACCAAGATTCGAGATAAGAGTGAAAATTTTCACTCCTCAAGATGATCATCAAAAGTTTTAGGGTTCACCTCCATGAAACTGATGAAACCATTTCTATTAATCCTCTTATGCAGTGATACTGAAGCATCATGAAGATAAAAAACCTTTTATTTTAAGCATGAATCTTCAAATCAATAGAAGTCAACACTGGGTTCTACACATTAGTCTTCACCATTCCAACCAAATCCTAAGGAACCAAGTTCACCTAAGCAATGACACTTTTCAAAGCCACAACCTTCAAAGAAGGAATGAAAAAATATCTGGGATCAAAGTAGAAATCAAGAGGATTCTCTATGGATCAACATCTCAAAATCTCCTAAAAATCACCAAATAGGAGATCCCCAACATTGAAACCTTTAATTCATAGTAAATAAATCTATGTGTTAATAAATATTACAAAATGATTATGTTCCAAAAAATATAAAAATAAATAAACATTAAAAATGAATAAATAATATTAAATTAAAGAAATATTAAAAAAGAATAAATAAAATATAATAGTAATTTTTTAAAAAAAAAATGAATTCATATAATATTAACTACATTTATTTTAAACACATATTTAAATGAATGAAATATTAAAAATTCATTTAAATAACTAAATTATATAAATTTTAAACATTTTAAAAATATTACAACTTAAAATTGAATAAATACTAATAATATAAATTCAAAAAATATTAAAAATAATACTTATTAAGCTATAAATATGTATAAAAAAGCATAAATTCTAAAAATATTATATCAAAAATGAAAAAATATACATCAAATGTGAAATAAGTACATTCCATATATACACGTATACACATGTTATAAATATATGTACATCCCCGTACATGTACACACATGCATACACACACATACATATTTACATGTACAACATTTATACACACACACACACAAAACACACACCCACAACATAATGCACACACATATATGCACATATAAATTGACACACACACACAAATATATATAATTTCAAATATCACATATTAAAAATACATCATTTATATTTATATAATTGTTTTAATTATTAATATATATTTATATTAATATATTATATTTATATTAATTATATGCATGAATTTTTTAATTAATGTATTTAAATAAACATTAATTTTTGAATATAAATATGATATTTTTTTATATATTAATAATATTTTTTTATTAAAAGTTTTTATTAGTGCTAAGAAAAGTGAGTTATATAAATATAAATGATGAATTGTTCATTAGTAGTGATTTGTAAATCCATGTCAAAGATATGTCGGGAGAAAAGTTAGGTATATGGACCTTGGGTTTTCATTAGGGATAAAAGTGAAGGGTATCAATGTATGGGACTTAGGGGGATTATTGGATGACTTAGTAGTTGAGGAAAGTGTCTAACCTAGGTAGGGTTATGGTACAATGTTTGGTGATAGGTTCTCCTTATACGCTTCATGCATGTGTGTTTGATTAGATCCTTCAAATATTAAAATCATCATAATGGTGATTGATTTGGTTTGTGATAGAAGGTGAGGTATTAGGATATGTCCCAAGAAACTTGGTGAATTTTTTTTTCCTTATATGGGATGTTGTAGCTGATTGGTTAAGCTAAAAATGGATGATGAGTCAAAGTGTGATACAATTTATTTAGCCAATGGGATTAGTGGTCATTGAATGACTAAAATGCGTATTGCCAATTTTTTTATCATGATTTATTCATGAGTTATGGGAGATTGGATGTGGGAAACATTGGAAGTATTGGGTACTATCTAAGAGATAGGAGTGTCTCAGTTATTATCCAAGGGCTAGGAGTGGGATGGGTAAAGCTACATGGATGATTCTATTATGATAACTATAATTAATATAGTTTTTTATGTGATGGTTCATTCTATGAAAGTGGGTCACTATACACCCCTTCCATGATTCATATTATCTTCCCAAGGAAGTGGGTTATTATACACCCCCTTCAATGACTCATACACTCTTCTTTAGGGGAGTGGTTTGTAATACAATTTTACTTTGTTTTGGATGCACTTCCCAATGAAGTGGGTTACTGTACACCACTTGTATGATTTAGATGGATTAATTGATGTTTTTTTAGATTCTAGGGAACTTATATTGGGATATGGAACCCCACAATATGGTTATTAGACACGATCGACCCACCCGAGCCCCCACCCAGGTTAGTGGTAAGTCAAGGGTGCCACCCCAAACCCGCATCCAATAGGCTAGGGGATGGTGACTAGTATCGAGTAGAAATATCACATACATAGTATGATTTAGCCCTAATGTACATGTACATGTGCACACACACACACACCACAACTCTATACACACCAGAGGAATGCTAGATAATAAAAAATAGAATATGAAATGCATGCATAACCTATAACAACCGAAAATAGAGTATGATAATACATAACCAAAATAAATGATGAAATAAAATCCTATAATCTAAGAAAAAGTCCCAACCTAACAATTGGTAAGAATAATTTCCCCTTTATGAAACCACCGGAGTTTGACCAAGATCCAACTTTCACCACCACTAAGCACCACTTTGCACCTCCCGCACCTAGTCTACCTAGGTTACCATCAAATTTCCTATCATATGTATAATAAAAAAAATGTGTGGGAAAAATCCCATGCACAGGGTGAGTATATACATTCCCATTAGGAAATCTGAAAATCACAAAAAAATAAATCATCAATAGAAAAGTTATCTCTAAACCACAATCAAGAGGGTAAGGAAAGAAGAACCTATATATGCTCATAGAAATGATATGATTCATAGATAAGGATCTAGATATTAATAGTTATCTAAATATGATCAGTTAACTATAGCTATACAAATCAGTACTACCCTAATCCAGTAACCAAACATAAACTATTTAGATCAATAATAGGGGGACCCATGCCCTCACTCATGGGAAGTCACAATCGAGTGGGTACCTACACTAATGGAGGACCCATGCATCACAAGAGATATTGGATGGAAGGTTACTAACTACACAGATAGAGGATCCACACCCTGGGTGATTATGGGGGGGAATTCAACCCTATCAATACCAAGATGGTGTGGAACCCACTAATTGAAATAACTACACCATCAAGGGGATACCAAACTTGATGTCACTATAAAGATCACTCCCAAAACTCATCATAATACAATTTTTTGCTGATAGAGAATCCCATTCACACCATATCTTTCACATCTCTAATAATGAGACAAAGGTCACCATCAAGTCACACATATAATTCTATGTAGAAAGTACTACTCATGGGTCCCTAATTTGAGCCTAAGGAAGGAGATATGATTAGTGTATAATTATAAGAAAAGTACATGATGTGACCTTAGGGGTACGTGATGTTTCATCCTAATTTAAATCCCTATCCATGTACATCTACCCTACATGAAATTTAAATATTCATATACATGATTTATGAAATGAGTCACATGACATGTAGAATCATAAAGTGTGACTTGGCATGTACCATGATGCCCATGTCATATTCCTATGAGGATACAAACATGTGGTCTTAACACACACAGTGTGTAAGGCCACTTGGGTTCTTGGGTGTATAATTCCTGTACATGTTGAGATTCATAGTTAGGGACACATGATATATGGGATGGGATATATAGAGTGTAATATTTTTATTCATCTAAAACTCTACCCACTGCAGCATCCAAGTTATCTAGGATTTTTTCCAAAAAGTCAGTCTTTCTCCAGAAGCTTCGTTGTGAGAGCCAATTCCAACTCCATATTCACTAAAAATCTCATTAATTACATTTAATATGGTCATATTCCCTCTCCATAGGTTTTATACATACCACCGCTTTCCAAAGAATGATTTTTGTGGCCTCCTCATGTTGCCCGCATGTCCCTAGCTTGTGAAAAAAATCACCGTTTGTTTCCACATAATTACAACATCATAAATGATCCTCCTTAATGTTTTAATACATATTTTTGAACAAAAAACAATAATAAATAGAATATATAATCGATCACACAACAAATTGGTTCATGGATTAGTTTAATTTCCAACCAAATCGAAATCTATAGATGAACACATGAAGAACATGGGAGAAACAGAAAAAAGAGAAAAACGAAAAACATAAGTAAATAATCTAAGACGACAGTGAAAACTATGAAAATAAATTTTAGGACATAAATGAAGAAGAAATAAGATACAATAAACCACAATAAAAAAAATATATCTTAATTCCTAATTATAGTAGAAATCATAAGTTGAAAGGGAAATTACAAGATCAAACATAGATTTAAATCAAGAGAAATAAATACATAAATGCATTAATATCAAATATGGGGTAAAAAAAAATAAGACCTAAATCAATTAGGAATGAAATTTTGTGAAAGATGAAATTTTTTCATCACCATTTTTAATCTCCAGTGTTTTTGTCATCAAATATCTTGACCCTACTTGTTTTTTCCATGGTTTCCACCATTGAAACTTTATCTAAAATCCTAGGTTTATGTGGATAACCCAAGGGATTTGTGTAAGGGGAGAATATATAGATATAATTTAGGTTAAAGTTTAATCAAAAATTTTAATTCAATTATTTAATTAAATAATTTTAACCTATCAATGATTTTGTACCATTAGAGTACTCGATGTGAATAAAACTTATATCACACTTAAGGTAAAACCCAAATTCTAGACTCAATAGTGGTCTCAGTTTCCCCATTCGAGACTCTATTCATGTAAAACCCATGATTTGAGAGAATATACCTTTTCATTATGTATTTTTAAGTTATATAATGTTTGGGTTGAGTCCTTAGAGTTTCTATAAGGTTTTGTTATTTTTTTGATGTTTTTAAAAGGTGTATAATTTGAGCATGGTTAGGGGGAAATCATGAAACTTACATAGGAAAAAGTGAAAGATATTATGGGAGTTACTAGGTAGATAATAAGTTGGAACATGGTTTGTCCAAACCAGATGAAAAACCATGTAGTCTAGAGATTTTTGGGGTAGAGGTGTTTTCCACAGTTCATGCATGATTTTCCAAACTGTGCGGCATAACTGTGCAACCATTTGGTAATTGCATAGTAGCACCCACAAATTTGGCACATAGTTTTTTAAACAATGAGGCCTAACCATGTGACATGCATCAATACATCTAAAAATTGGATTTTTTATTTCATTTTCACCAAAAAAATCTCATTTCTATCTTGTTAACCTATACTCTTGAACATGAGTATTTATATTAGTTTTCTTGGCATCTTCTCTTCATCCGAAACCTGATTTCGAAAGATCAAAGTGTGTTGGATCTAGGATATTGAAGGAGAAGGCCCTTTTTTTCTCCTCATTTCACTCTTCTTTTTAGATCCTCTCATTCTACTTCGAACAGAGTGTTAGATATGATATTTTATAAATATATCTATGATCTATGATGTGTTTTTGATTATATCTTGGTTGTATATATTAAATTAAAGTAATTTTGAACTCAAATTTAGAGGTTTTGTTGTGATGTTCTTCTCTTTCATCACCTATTGTGAGGTAGGTATCTTATATCACTTATCCACTTATTCTAGAACTTGAAGTATTGAATATTTAAATAATTTCCTTTTAATATTAAAGAAAAAACATGTTGATTTCTTATTGGAAACCCATTTGTTTGATAGTTTCTAAATATTTTAATTTTAATGGTTTTTGGGAAACCCCTTAGATTTATGGTTTTAAATTAAGGTTTTTATTTAACACAAGAAATATGTTTGATTAAATTTTTTAAAGGGAATAATTGATTTATATGAAATTAATCTATATGAAAACTTGGCATACATAAATAGTGTGTGTTCATCATTGCATTAGGTGTGTTCTTTTGAATATGGAATTAGAATAAGGTTCCAGAATGGAGGTACAAGTATAATGGTATCCTAGTAAAAACTTGGTGGATCGATGAGTAACCACTGATGAGTTTGGTAATATCACTAGGTATGAATTTATGTGTGAGTAAAAGGATACAGTTGGATATTAAAAATGTAATTAAATGATAAATTATTCTTATTTTAATTTAAATTGTTTTAAATTGGAAAACTATTTTAATTTCCCCTATTTTTTAAGTAATATTTTTCATAAATTGGGAGCTAACATATTCTTATCCCAGTGGAATATGTGGCAATATTTTGGTGGAATATCAACTTGGTATGATTACGCACCCCATACATATGCACTTTGGTTCATATACAGACTTTTTTTTCCATGATACAAGAAAGGGGAAGATTTCATTTTTCTCTAGTGGTGCCTCATGACATAGCTATCTAGAGTCATAGCTTTAGATCTTGTCATTTACTTGGAGTTTAGTGCGATACCACCATAGTTCCAAGTCATGATTTATTTTAGTGTCTTTTTGTTTTGGTTTATTGTTTCCGTACTTACTCTAATATTATTGTTTATTTTTATTTTTATTTTGAGTTATATTGTTATACTACATTCATCATATATTTTGGTGTGGTTGTTTTTATTTTTTCTTGACAACCTGGGTTTGTTTAAAGGGAATATCATCCCCTAATGTTTCAGTAATCCATTGGAATTTATTTCTATACTTTGGTGTCTTGGGGACATCACCTAAGGTTAGTGGCACCTCAAATCTTTCAAAGACAATGGTTGGGGTCAAGATATTACAAGTGGTATTAGTTTTGGTTGGTCCACCAAATTGGGATGATAACAAGGATATAATAAATTTTAGAACTTGAATTTTATACCATAAAAGGATGTAGCTAACCTCTTTATACTGAACTTTAAGTTACCAGGGTGGTTTGGGTATAAATGGTGTTTTTAGACACCTATAGAAGTATTTTCATCTATTTATCATGAGTTTAGCTGATGAGTGTAGTATTTCATGCATTAGTAATGAGACACCCCACTAGGATTGAATTAATCATTTTATATTTGATGATTATTGGAAATTTGTTATAATGATTTTTCTTTTGATGATTTGGAATATATTAAGCCTTCATTTTACTAGTAAGTGATGACTAAGGGGTGTTTTGTTCTGATGATAAAGATATGAAACTGATTAAATGAATAAGAATATAATAAGAAGAGGCTATAGATAATGTGGTTTCACTTAAACCATAGGTGAAAATATAACTTGTTCAGAAAATTGTTCAATCTTTTTCAAGATGTTGAAATGGGAAATCAAAATGACAAACCACGATAATCCGAACATTATTTAATTTTAGAAATATAACACACTAATATTTCAGGGATATTTATAACAAGAAATGTTAGAATCATGGTATTAAATAATAAATAGGATCTTTAATTTTCTTGAAACCTAAACTAATCTAAATATCAAGTTAGTAGTCTGCATGCCAGATGATATTTCATACAAATGGTGGGATTTAGCTATACATGATAAATTTAATCAAGTACTTACATGGTTGGGATTTTGTTAGGTCCACTAGGCTGGATACCCTGAGAGGGGGGGGGGGGGTGAATCAGGGTATGAATAATTAAAATTAATGCCCGTTCTGATCTTGTTTCGCTGTTAAGCAAAACACTCTTCTCTCTTTTCCCTGTTGCACGATATAAACAGAATGTAAAGCAAGCACATGACACAACAATTTTACTTGGTTCACCGCTAAGGGCTACGTCCAAGGAGCATACACCGACAGGTTGCCGGTCGTACCAAATTCCACTAATCTTCATTAGCTGTGGATTACAAGGTTCGGGCTAGATCACTTCTATGCCCAGGCTCACTGCCTTTACAAAGTTTAGGGTCAGCTCACTGCTTTCCCAAGGGTCACTCCCTGTTTCTCTCTCTCTGGCTCACTGCCTGTGGAGAGGATCACCTTCTTCCTCTTCCTGAGCTCACTGCTCTTGGATGGAATCCACTCACAGTTTATAGACCTGTAGGTCTCTTCATTTTCCTGAAAGAATGCATCTTCTCTTGTATGTAGATGCTCTCTTGAAGTTTAACTTTCACCCGTTGATGAATATCTCTTTGCACCGAAGGTATCGGGCAAACTTCCAGCTTCCACACAGTCTGAAAATCACTGCGGGAACAAAACCTTACTTGGCGCGCAAGTCAACCTCGGCGCGCAAGTATCGGCGCGCAAGTCACAACGGGCGCGCAAGTCCTCCTCTGACACTTGCGCGACACAAGCTTCCTCAACTCCAAACTTGCGCGACTCTCTTCCCTTTACGCCCAAACCACTATTGGCACGCAACTGCAAACCGTCGCGCAACTTCTAACACCGCCGCACAACTTCAACCACTGGCGCGCAAGTCCCACCTGCGCGACCACACACACCACTTGCGCGACCACCACAACTGCGCGACGGGAGCTCTCGTCTTGAACTCCGGTGAGAAATGAGGAGGGGTGGTCCGGTATTTATAGGCAATCTGACCACCCTGCGCGACGGCGCGCAAGTCACCTGTGCGACCCAATTTCGGCGCGCAAGTCTCCTCTCCTTTAGACACTTGCGCGACCAACTCCCAAACTTGCGCGATCCTATTTCCTTAGCCATATTTTGATCTTCTGATCTTGAAAAACATGTGGCGCGCAAGTTTCCTGTACACCATGTTCGCGGCGCGCAAGTCCCTTTGCCAAAAACACTTTTCTTCATTTGCCGATTTTCAGGCCCAAAAATTTGGCAAACACTGGAAAACGGCGTCACCTTGTATCTGTTCTTTTGTACCGCCTCCAGATCTTCCATTCCTTTTATCGACGTTCTTGAATCAAACATGGATCGTTGACCTCAGCTCTTGAACTCGACATTCAACCATGAAATCCTCTTTGTCAACAATCACAACTTAGATGTCCACTTTGTCAACAAACACAATCACCTCAAAAAGGCTTCAATGATACCTTGAGGGATTTTTGCCCAACAATCTCCCCCTTTGGGTTTGTTGACAACTCTTCCAAACAAAGATACGTCATTGATTCTTCAACCTCCATTCGCCGCATTGCGATTCTGATAGCGACCAAGGATTTACTCAACACATACTCTAAGCCCACATGAGCAACGCTCGGCGTGAGAAACAAGAGTAAATGAAAAGTTCATCAATGAATCACTTTGTCTCTAACATCCATTGTTGACACCAAACACTGTCCAACACCACTCTTCTGCTTTTATCACGATCCTCAGCTGTCGTGATATCTATTCTTTGAGCGATCACTTCTAGCATCGTCAGATTTGATACGCTCCCCCTTTCTGCTCACAGCTTCAACACCTCTTTAGCCATATTTCCTGTGTTGTCCAAGCTAAGCTCTGGCTAAGCACGTTCAACTAGCTTCAACTCCCCCTATCTGGCTGCTCCACCTGTCAGCGGCTCCCCATATCATTCATGATTTTTCAAATCTCCGCACTGTCTCCCCCTTGAACAACCACTAGTTTCTCCCCCTTTGTCAACGAACCCAAAGGTCATGCCTTTGTAGTCTGTAACATAGTAGAGAACACATTAGCACAGTAGGGAAAACACAGCATACCTCGGGGAGAGGGGGAAGGTCCCGCATCCACACTATTTTTAAGTGCGGGGAATCGACTGAACTCCCAGAGCCAGTCGATGCCTCTCAAAAGCTTCCTTGGGTAAGGCCTTTGTCAGAATGTCTGCAACCTGTAGCTCTGTAGGCACATACTCCAACTTCACGATGCCCTGCTCAACCTTCTCCTTGATGAAATGATACTTGATCTCAATGTGCTTTGTCCTGGAATGATGGACAGGATTTTTGCTAAGATTTATAGCACTTGAGTTGTCACACTGGATTCCGATCGGAGACTTCACTTCAACTCCCATATCTTCAAGCTGCTGCTTCATCCACAATAATTGTGTGCATGCTTGAGTGGCCGCTATATACTCAGCTTCTGCGGTGCTCAATGAAATGCAATCTTGTTTCTTGCTTAGCCAAGAAATACACAATCCACCAAGATAGAATGCACCACCTGACGTTGATTTTCTATCATCTGCTGAACCGGCCCAGTCTGCATCAGTATATCCCAATAACTCTGTCTGAGATTTGTCGTTGTATGTCAAACCGAAGTCCACCGTGCCCTTGATATACCGAAGTATTCTTTTCACTGCAAGCATGTGACTTTCCTTGGGATTACTCTGATATCTCGCTGCTTGGCATGTGGCGAAAACAATATCAGGCCTTGTTGCGGTTAAGTACAACAGACTTCCAATGATTTGCCTGTATTCTGTGATATTAACTGCCTTTCCATCCTCATCTTTTGATAATTTCATCCGGGTAGCAACCAGAGTCTTCATTTCCTTGGAATTATCCATTCCAAACCTTCTTAGAACTTCCTTGGCATATTTGGATTGAGAAATGAAAGTTCCATTCCTTCCTTGTGTCACCTGTAGACCAAGGAAAAACGTTAGCTCTCCAATCATTGACATTTCAAACTCATTTTTCATGAATTCGGAAAACTGTCTGCACTGAGCTTCATCTGATCCGCCAAAAATTATGTCATCGACATACACTAGCACCATCATCCTTTGATTACTGTCATTGCTGAAATAGAGATTGTAATCAACTCCTCCACGCTGAAAACCAAGCTTCTTCAAGTACTGATCAAGCCTTGAGTACCATGCCCTTGGTGCTTGTTTCAGCCCATACAATGCCTTCTTCAGCCTGCAAACTTTGTTCTCATCCTCATGAATGAGAAAACCATCTGGCTGCTCAATATACACCTCCTCTTCCAGAACCCCATTCAAGAATGCGGATTTGACATCCATCTGGAACACTTTGAACTTCCTTTGCACTGCGATGGCTAGGAATAATCTTATTGTCTCCAGCCTTGCAACCGGTGCAAATGTCTCATCAACATCAATTCCCTCGATTTGGGAGTACCCCTTGCACACTAGACGTGCTTTGTTCCGAATCACTGTGCCATCTTCATTCATCTTGTTGCGATAGACCCATTTGGTCCCAATGACATTCTTGTCCGCTGGCCTCGAAACAATCTCCCATGTCTGGTTCTTCTCAATCTGATCAAGCTCTTCGTTCATGGCCTGAACCCAGTTTTCATCTTCAGCTGCATCAGAAAAACATTTCGGCTCCACTTGAGACAAAAACGATGCTTGCTGTGATGATTTCATTCTTCGAGTCTGAACTGGAGCTGTTTGATCACCAATGATATTCTGCCTATCAATCTCAGCTCGACTCTTTGGCTTCCTCGCAGACACTGACTTGACACTTTCCTCTTCATCATCAGTATCTTCTTCTGAGTCAGCTTCTGCCACTTCTGCTCCCCCTGGGTTGCTTATCTCATCATCACTTTCATCCAGGAACTGTTCACTGGGTCGTTGAGCAGTCTGTTCATTTTCGACTATAGTGACATCATTACTCTCAACAATTTTTCCCAGCCTCTTGTTGAAGCATTTATATGCTTTGCTTTTCCCTGAATAGCCGAGGAATATTCCTTCATCTCCTCGTGCCTCAAACTTCCTATGATGTTCTTTTTTGAGAATGAAACACTTACTTCCAAAGATTCGAAAGTATTTCAACGTTGGATTCTTTCCGTACCACAGTTCATACGGAGTCTTCCCTTGCTTCGGACATAACAGGGACCTGTTTGAAACATAGACCGATGTCAAAACTGCTTCCTTCCAAAATTTCTCTGGTAGGTCCTTATCAATAAGCATTGTTCTGGCCATGTTGTTAATGATCCGATTCCTCCTTTCTACTACTCTATTCTGTTGGGGAGTTCTCACTGATGAAACTTGATGCCTTATCCCATGTTTCTCGAGATAGTTTTCAACCTGACTGTTTGTAAATTCCGTACCGTTATCAGTACGAAACTTTAGAATTTTCTGCCCAAGCATCTTCTCTGATTCCCTCCTATACTGCTTTATGCAACTGAATACCTCTGTCTTATGGGTTATGATGAATACCCAGGCCATTCTGCTATAGTCATCAATGAAAAGTACATAGTACCTTTGCCCATTTATAGCTCGTGGTGAGATAGGTCCACATACATCAGCATGCACCAGTTCGAGCACTCTAGTTGATTTCTGTTCCTTTGGCCTGTATGTCTTTCTGATGATTTTCCCTTGTTGACAAGCATCACACGTATGAGTGCGATCACGTGATAGTTTGGGAAGGTCTCTAGCAGCATCACATTTAACGAGATCCTCCATAGATGGTTGGCATAGATGACCAAGTCGCTTATGCCACAGCTGGTTTTCTTCCTCTCTGGATAAAAGACAAGTATCTTCTTCCCCACTTACAAGATAGAGATTTCCCTTTGACCTTTTTCCCTGCAGAACAGCTGCTCCATCTTTTCCTTTCACAACACACATCTTCTTGGTAAATTGGATAGAGTGCCCAGAGTCACATAGTTGACTGACACTGAGTAGATTATGACTGAGACCCTCTACTACCAAGACATCAGCACGTCTCATCTCTTTGCCCCCAAACTTGGCTTTCCCTGAGCCAACAATCTTCAGGCCTTCATCATTTCCAAATTTGAAAACTCCTTCTTTGTCATATTTGATGCCTGTAACAAGATCCTTATTACCCGTCATGTGGGATGTGCAACCACTATCAAGGATCCAAACACCAGATCGATCTGATGCTTTAAGGGCAATCTCCGCCACCACAGCCTTCTCATTTTTCTTCTTCTTGGTCCATACTTTTTCTTTCACACTCGGCATGGATTGAGGCTTCTGTTCTTTCTCAGAGTATGATGGACCACCCTCATCTTGCAGAGCTGCAAATCTGTTCTCAACTTTTAACTCACTTGTTGGTTTATTGATCTGCTGCTTTCGAACATTTTGATTATTCTTTGACACATTTCTCTGAATGATAGATGTGCAATACCTAGCCATGTGTCCAAATCCTCCGCACCAAAAACAGTGTCCTTCAAAATGTGTTCTGGAAAACCGTTCTCTGTTTGGCTGTCGTCTCTGCTCATGTTCCCTTCTGTATCTCTTGGCTATGGAACACACAAACTGTGAATGTCCCATTTTCCCACAGCAATAACACCTAATATAGGATGCATTCTCTCGTGATATTTCAGCACTGTGATTTCCCCTTTGGGATCTCTGAATATTCTGATTCTGTTTTGTTCCCAAATCAACCTTCACTTTCGGGATGAGTGCTTGCGGTCTGACTGCAATTGTCGCCAATTTTTGTTCTTGACTAAGCCCAGAAACGACCTTAACATCTGAGCTCAATTGCTGTTTCATTCCTACTGAACTGCTAGGCTCCGCTTTCATCTTCTCTGTCTTCTGAATAGCCTGCTTTTCAGATATCACTTTGGGGGTCAAGAGTTTATCTTGATCCTTGAGTTTTTGTCGCAGACTGACCACTTATTCTTCAAGCTCTTTGATACATCTAACCTGCTCCTTTCCTGTGTTTTTCAGACAATCAATTTCCTTCTTTTGTTCCTCAATTTTAAGCTTATACTCAACAATATTTTCTGAGCTCTCTGGTGTTGAGGATTTTAGTCTTTCAATTTCTTCTAACAGCTCAGACTTTTCTTCATCCTGTTGTTGCATGTAGAGTTTGGCATCACGAACCACTTTATTGGCTTTCTTCGTTTTGGCTCTCCAAACATCTATCTCCTCAAGAGCTGCTTCCAATTCGGCTTCCATATCAATTCTCCCTTCAATTTCTTCTTCTTCTTTAGCATCAGCTTCTTCTCCCTTTTGAGAACTACCAACAATTTCCACCAAGGCATTTACCCCACGATCTCTGCAATTTTCTATTTCCTCAACTTCTTCATCCTCAGACTCATCTGAACTTTCAAATTCTTGTGAGAGAAGATTCTTTTTCTTGAAGAAATTTCTCTTGAATTGTTTCTTCCCTTTCACAAAAGCTGAAGACTTATTTTTGGGAATTTCAGTGTCATCATCATCATCATCATCTTGAAACTTCTTGGGGCATCTTGCCGCAAGATGACCAACCTTTCCACATCTAAAGCATGCTAGTGGAAGTTTACCTTTAAACTTTCCTCTTCCTCTTTGTAGATTCGAAGAAAGGAATGACATCACCTCATCTGTCTCTTCTTCTTCATTAGAATCTTCAATGGTGAGCTTCTTCATGGCCTTAAATGCCACCTCTTTAGACTTCCCCTTTTCCACAGCCTCATTATCATCGTTCCTCATTTCATATGCAACCAAGGTACTGTGCAAATTGTCCAATGTCAGATCTTTTGGATCTTTATCTTCTAGTACTGAAACTTTCGGATTGAACCGAGGTGGAAGTTTCCTCAAGATGCGCTTTACAATCTTTATGTCTTCAATGACTTCTCCAAGACCTCGCATATCTTCCACAACAATGTTTACCCTATCAAAGAATGCATCAACAGACTCATTCGGGTTCATTTTCAGATCTTCATATTTGTTCCACAACACCTGCAGCTTTGCCTCTCTGACTTTTGTGTCCCCTTCATATATATTCAAAAGCTTTTCCCACATGGAATGTGACGTTTTGCATGACATCACCTTTGTGTAGATGGGATTGGAAAGGGCTCCCCCTAAGGCATTTATTGCTTTGGAATCAGCATCCAACTCTCTATGCTCAGCTTCTGATAAGGCACCACTATTAATATCAGCTGTGATACCATGCATAGCTGCTGAAAACACATCCATTCCCAAGGATCGGAAATAGTGTTGCATCCGATTCTTCCATATCTGAAAATTATATCCGTCGAAGATCGGAATCCCTTTATGATTGGTTACCTCCATTGAGAGAAGAACAACTTTCAACCTTTCCCTCTGATACCACTTGTTAGGTCCACTAGGCTGGATACCCTGAGAGGGGGGGTGAATCAGGGTATGACTAATTAAAATTAATGCCCGTTCTGATCTTGTTTCGCTGTTAAGCAAAACACTCTTCTCTCTTTTCCCTGTTGCACGATATAAACAGAATGTAAAGCAAGCACAGGACACAGCAATTTTACTTGGTTCACCGCTAAGGGCTACGTCCAAGGAGCATACGCCGACAGGTTGCCGGTCGTACCAAATTCCACTAATCTTCACTAGCTGTGGATTACAAGGTTCGGGCTAGATCACTTCTATGCCCAGGCTCACTGCCTTTACAAAGTTTAGGGTCAGCTCACTGCTTTCCCAAGGGTCACTCCCTGTTTCTCTCTCTCTGGCTCACTGCCTGTGGAGAGGATCACCTTCTTCCTCTTCCTGAGCTCACTGCTCTTGGATGGAATCCACTCACAGTTTATAGACCTGTAGGTCTCTTCATTTTCCTGAAAGAATGCATCTTCTCTTGTATTTAGATGCTCTCTTGAAGTTTAACTTTCACCCGTTGATGAATATCTCTTTGCACCGAAGGTATCGGGCAAACTTCCAGCTTCCACACAGTCTGAAAATCACTGCGGGAACAAAACCTTACTTGGCGCGCAAGTCAACCTCGGCGCGCAAGTATCGGCGCGCAAGTCACAACGGGCGCGCAAGTCCTCCTCTGACACTTGCGCGACACAAGCTTCCTCAACTCCAAACTTGCGCGACTCTCTTCCCTTTACGCCCAAACCACTATTGGCACGCAACTGCAAACCGGCGCGCAACTTCTAACACCGCCGCACAACTTCAACCACTGGCGCGCAAGTCCCACCTGCGCGACCACACACACCACTTGCGTGACCACCACACCTGTGCGACGGGAGCTCTCGTCTTGAACTCCGGTGAGAAATGAGGAGGGGTGGTCCGGTATTTATAGGCAATCTGACCACCCTGCGCGACGGCGCGCAAGTCACCTGCGCGACCCAATTTCGGCGCGCAAGTCTCCTCTCCTTTAGACACTTGCGCGACCAACTCCCAAACTTGCGCGATCCTATTTCCTTAGCCATATTTTGATCTTCTGATCTTGAAAAACATGTGGCGCGCAAGTTTCCTGTACACCATGTTCGCGGCGCGCAAGTCCCTTTGCCAAAAACACTTTTCTTCATTTGCCGATTTTCAGGCCCAAAAATTTGGCAAACACTGGAAAACGGCGTCACCTTGTATCTGTTCTTTTGTACCGCCTCCAGATCTTCCATTCCTTTTATCGACGTTCTTGAATCAAACATGGATCGTTGACCTCAGCTCTTGAACTCGACATTCAACCATGAAATCCTCTTTGTCAACAATCACAACTTAGATGTCCACTTTGTCAACAAACACAATCACCTCAAAAAGGCTTCAATGATACCTTGAGGGATTTTTGCCCAACAGATTTGAAGAGTTGTTCAACAAAAAATTCTACCAGCACATCTTAAAGATATCTAGAATGATAAATTTATTTATTATTAAGAAATAAAATCTATTTGTGATGAAATATGAATCTAAGTTTATAAACATATATTTTTTTCTCAATAAGTAGGTGCTAGTGAATCCTTGAAGGCACATACATTAGAGTCTGGAATGAGACTAAAAATTCATTCTAAGATAGATTTTCTCAGAATAAATGATTATACAAACATGTTTAATAGAGAGACAATGGAAAAAAGGGATATTTATTGAAATTATACTTGAGTAATTACGTTTTTTTACAAGAGTATAGTTGTGAACTCTTATGCTTATAATAATCCGAAGAGGGACACCAATTTCCAATGTGGTAGAGAATCACAAAATTAGACCATTGGATTAGTTAAATTTCCCCCATGCCTCAAAAACAAGCTCAAATATTTTCAATATGGTTCATTAGATCATAAGAAGCGAGATTATATAAAACCACCCAAAGCATGCCGTAACTGTAATAATATGGGATATCTTCCTTATTATTGACCTAATGCTAAAAATTAAGTTATTGGAAATACATATCGCGTGTTTCAGACATCTTTTTTCTTTAACTAGATAATAATGTTAGAATAGTTCTCATCCATATAACCGAGCAATCCAGGGTGATTCCAGGAACACTACAACTCCTCATGTAATGCAACCACATCAAGGAAACAAGGAACAAGGGGGGGGGGGGGTAAATCAATGTTGGGGAATTTTTTAGAAATTATAACTTTTATCTATTTTACCACTTAGACCTATTTGGATCTCAATTCTATTATTCTATTTTATTTGTCATATGAAAGTATAAGAAATAAGGTAAATATGGAAAATGATATTTTTACAAGGTTCACTACTCAATAATAATAGCTATTCCTTAGAATGGTTTGTAAATAATACAATATAACAAAAAACTATAAAATAATCCTTTGATGTGGTTAAAACAATTAGATAATAACCATTCACTTGAATCACACTATATTCAAATGACAGTGCTAGTTTTATAGATTCTGGATGGTTATTTATACTACCTATAGAGAAAACATCATCCTTCTTAAAGGTTTGTAACACAAATAAAGTCTTCCACCTATTGAGACTTATGATAGATGTCACAGTTATGCTTTGTTCTCCTCTTGCTACTTTTTCACTTGTTAATTTCACACTAGTGGTAAAGAAACTTTCCTTCTCCACAACAGTAACCTGAAAGCAAATCAAACTTCTTCTTCTTCCTCCTATGAAAATATATATGAACTATACTCTCTTATTTTCTTCTTCTTACCATCCAATTTAGTGATGAATAGACTATAATAGTTCTCCTTCTTCTTCACTATGTTTATCCAATAACAAATAATAATAAAATCTCTATATAGTATTTGGTTGAACCTTCATACTCCCTTACATGACAAAAAATATTTGATTTTTCTAGAATCACAAACAGTATTTGTGATTATTGAAGCAATGAAAGCTCATATGATCATCATCACACATACTTATTCTACTTTTTGTCTTTGATAAACAATATGAGATATTAAATAACAGTGTCATATTCTCAAACAAATAAACACACGGTGTATACTTATCCTTTACACATTATTTAACACCTTTTTTGTCTTTTATTAGATACTACTATTTAAACATGAATAAAATGAGGTTATATGACATTTGTGTCAATATAAATGGAATGTACTTTTTTTAGTGTATATTATAATAGCACTTTTTGTATAAATAAAAATTGATTAAGTCAATAAAAAGGAATGAAGCATGTGTTGATATAAAGGTTGTTTGAAGGTATCCAATCCGTTACCAGTTTGAACCCATCCACCCCCTCTATTGGTATAAAATTCATTCATTTAAACCCAATGTTTTATTAAAGAGAGTGTTTTTTCATAATTAATTTAAATCAATTAAAAATAAAAGAAAATTGATGCTGGGACTGAATCAGCTTGAAAGGTCACAACCCACAGTCCAAAAGACCCGGGTTTGAGTCAAAGTCGACATCATCCCATCCTTTTTCATTAAAATAAAACCACATGTCATATATTTTATTATAAATCATGTGTCATGTATATATTATTTTCATTAATAATTTAAAACTCTTTTAAAAATTATAAATCACTTGTGGGTGATGTGGGTTGATTGGCAAAATCATAACCCAGGGTCCAAAAGACCCGGGTTCAAGCTCGTCAAATCCCCATACATCATCCCAATATTAAATAATTAAAACCAAATTCCATGTGTTATTTATTTTTTTGTATAGTGTTTAAAATATTTATAAAATTTCAAAAATATAATAAAATTTTAATAACTACAAACTTTTCTCTAGTGTTTGAGGGTGCTCACCTAGATCGAACTGATCGCCAGTTCGAATCTCACCCGGAGTACTAGAACAAAGTTTGTAGTTCTTATTTTCCATTTTTAAAACAAAAAAACATGTATTTTTTAGATACACCATGTGTATAGGTTTATTATATATATATATATAATTTTAAATAATAAATAATAAATAGTTTATAGTAATAAACACATATTTCAAATATTAATATATATAATAAAAAAAACGATACATAGAATGTACAATTTATTACACATTGTGTGTCCTGGCTATAAAGGCTGAGAAACCTTAATTGGCATGACCCCATGCCCCACCCTATTCCCCTTCTCTTTATCCATATGATGCTCGACCCCTATATAAATCTCTCATTTTGGTGTGATTCAAGTTTATATTTCTTACTCATTTTGTTCCCAAATCCAGGTATGTAGTTACTCTTCTCTTATTTCATAGTTCCTTATGAATTTACAATGTTTTTTAGATTTGGGTGGACTTTTTCTGAAACTCACAGTACACAAGCATGCACGAAGAACACACACCATGTACTATGTGTACACAACCACATTTTCTCTATTTAGAATTTAAAAATAGACGGTGTGTGCATTATACACATGATATGTGATATTTCCTCTTCCCTTCCTAGGATATACCATGTCATGACTTCCAAATGGGAATGATAATCGTGTTTCACATATGGAGTGTGAGTTCAGTACACACCATGTATTTTTTTGATGATGATAAGGCCATGCCAAGGAACACACATGGCATGTAATCCATTTCAGAGAAAAAATCTTGTGTGTTTAGTACACATCATTTACTCCTTCATTTACAACATAGAGAGCTCTTGGGATCATGTCTAGAGAATACATGTTACCATCCCTGATATACTACACGTTGTGTACTTATATAATGTTGATTTTATATGTTTTCATTATTTTTATTTTTATTTTTCTTTTGTTTTCTTATTTTTCATTCTAGATCATGGATGATGGAGATTGATCCTGGGAGAATAGGCCCTTACCATATCCCAATGAAGAGAAGTTTTCTCCACATTGGGTTTTTTTAGAGACACCACAAGATTATTATATGAAAGACATACTAATTTTACAGACACTGGAGTTGGTAGTTCTGCCACTTCTATGACTGATGAAACCAGATTTTTTAGAATTCCAAAGTCCCACACCTTCTGAAGTGCCTACAACCTCCAAGAAACCCACTATAGTGGACATTGAGACACTATCTGTAGCCGCCGTAGTTCCCTAAACAGTTTCCACGACATCATAGCCCTCCACTTCAGTGGTTGGGGCACTACTACAGCTAGAACAAGAGGCATCCCAACCCCAGCCACAACCCTACCTTATTTTTGATGAGTGAATTCCTAAAAAATACTAATTATGATGATTTTTACAGTGCATGATTCCTCTCAATAGTATATTTATCAATGAAAATATTTTAGAGAGGTTGGGACTTTGGGAGGAGATCAAAGAGATACTCGAGAACACCCATATGATCTTTTCCCTTCAGGTTAGCATTCTTACTTTTTAAGATTAATTTTTGGAGTTTTCTAGGAAATTCGAGTTTTATGGGGTGAAATATTGAGATATGACCAATGAAATAGATACTCTTATCAGATTTAGACTGGGTAGATGATTTTTCTCACTGATAAAGGCTGAGTTTAGAAAAGGGTGCAACTTCTACCCATATCTAGCCACTCCACCCCTATCACCACCCTTACCTGCCCGAATTGCTTAGACCTTTTCTCTATGTGGTGGGATATTTATGGACCCAATGTTCAATACGCTTCTACCTCACATAAGATTACCCTAATAATTTCCCCTCCCTTTCTCTTCATCCACTGCTATTTTAGTTTCATCCTTCTCCTCTTCCATGAGGACATGGGTTTTATGTCTGACCGAGACACGAATCTTCTTGATTACATCATCCGACATAATTAACTTGACCTCCTCATATTTCCATTCCATGTTCACTGGCCATTAGGGTAACCTGAATGATAGTTTCTATGCCACCCAATTGGCATCCCATTTAGGGGTTTTTGAGCCCTCTATCCCTCATGATCTCTTAGTATATCCTCAGTATATGGACTATCTCATTATTATTTTCATGGGACTAGTTTAGAAGCATGGGAACACCTATTTTCTCATACAAGCTCTCCCAACACCCACTACATCGAGAGAGGACCTACTTACCCCTACAGGTGATGCTAACTGGATACCACTTCCACCAATGGACCTTCTTTATTCATCCCTTCACACTTCTTCTACAGAAACCTCATATACTGCCATTACTAATACTAGAATATCCATAACCCCATATCTACCCACACCTTCAGCTATCCTACCCATCTCTTCCCACCTGGACATCATGGAATACCGCCTAAATACCACATACTGCCAACTCGATCAGATTGAGGGACTACTGGGCATACATTTGTAGCATTTTTACCTAGTACTTCCACCTATTACTTCTCCAAATCAAAATACTCCTATTTAAACTATGGTCATGACCACTACTACTGAGGACCTAGATTTACCAGCCAATCCCACATAGAAGGATGAGGTTCCCACACCACAATCTTCCACTATATTTTCCCCTCCCTATAAGACCCCCTGATTCTGAAATTTCATCTCTCAGGGCCACTCGATGATTATATCTTATGCACATTTATTTCATTATATATATATATATGTTTTGTGTTGGTTATTCAATGTGATGGTTTGTTTATGTATAAAATACTTTTCCTTCCATCGACTGGCACAGGTTCTCTAGAGTGATCTGGGAATTTTACATTTGAATTCTTCCATATTTTTGAGCTCAAAACTATAGGAGTATTGTTTTCGTTTTATTTTAGTATTTTACCTTAGATCACTTATTTCATTACTCTCTTATACTATTTTATTTATGTCATTCCACATCATCTTCTTCTACTTGGTGTTGCATTTGGATGTCCTTGTACGATATTAAGTGTGGGGGAGAGTCTCTCAACGACACTAGTATTTTACCTTTGACTAATCCAGGAGACATCATTCATTAGATAAAATATTTTAAAATGTGGATTTTTTTGATTAATTATAATTATAAATAATAAATACATAGGTGGGAATTTAAAAAGTTATATAATTATTTTAATTTTAAAGTGTTTTAAAATTATTGCTGATATAGTTTAATTTTTGATATTAATTCTTGGCCATTTTAATTTATCATACTAATAATTTATATTCATGTCATGACCTGATTGATCCAATTTTATTCTCATTATTTAGAGGTATTCTAAACCCTTTGAAATATTCTTCCTTATACCCTATTTCTAGAGAGATTCTTAGGATATTCATAACTACTAGAACATATAAGTTTTTCTTTTCAAAACGTGAATATTTTTGAATCACATTAAAATGACTGAGGAATTTGATTGATATTTTTATCCCCTATTTGAAATTGATACCCACCCTACATTTTAACTCTATGTAACCTATAGAAACCATGAAATAACTTGGTAGGAAGCCACATTACAATCCTATTTATCTTTCCTACCCTAATTTTTTGATAATATTTCATTATTATTCATTTGATATTTAAAGAGGAATTTTAGTGATTCATGGTATACTTTAGTGAGAAACCATGAAATTCAGTATGGAAGAGTGTATCTCATTTACATCTGGGTAACATGGTTCTAAAACCACCATTACTTATATTACTAAGTGGTACTTTAAAAAAATTTAAAAGAAGACTAAAATCATTAATTACACTCATATATGGTTTACGAACCCCTGTTGTCAAGGGAATATAATGGTGATGTTAAACTTTGAGATATTTTGATTGGGATGCATTTTCATTAAGCTTTGTCATTGAATATAATGATTTATTATTTAAGAATTAAACCTCCCTTTTCAAGCCTCTGAGATTAGTTTCACATCATTAACTACCAAACCTTAGCCTCAGAATCATCAAAACCTTATTAAAAGACCTCATGATATTTTTGATTTAATTTCTAAGTAAATATTTATATTATTTAAAAGATTATGGATAGATTGAATATAATTGATATTGAGAATAAATTATATTATATGATCTTGAGTGACGAGTGTATCATTTTATTGGTGAGGTAAATCATCAAGTAACATGCATATTTATGAAAATTTGAAAAATTTAAACAAAAGTGGATGGAAGTATTTAATTAAATAATATACAAGGAATGATTATAATATCTTGGAAATAAAATATGTTTTTTCCTTTTAAAATCCTCTACTTTGACTATAATATTTATAAATATAAATTAAATGATTTCCTTTTTAGAGTATGGATTCTTTTACATCGATGTTGATATTTTTCTTGAGGGGAATAAAATGACTAAGTTTGGGGGAGTTTTATGTGACCGTTATGTGTGTACTTTTCATAAAATTTATTAAGATCAAAACCCATTTACACTGGGTATTTATCATTTTATAGATTAAATGATTTATTTTGGTGTTCATGGTGATTTTTAGGAGTTTCTAGTGGAAAGAACACATTAGGTAAAATTATAACAAAAATTCAAGAATACACAGTGTGTACTTTATAAACACACACCGTGTATATCTGTAAGGTACATGGCTCAAACAGATCAAGTAAATGACCATGTTATGGACCAGAAACTATATATTGTGTAGTTAGAGTATATACCATGTGATTAACTGATTATAGATGACTTGTGTCTGACATTGTTTTTCTCTCTTTCCCATGTGATTGACCCTGAATGCCACTAACTATCAAGTAAATTGGTTTAGAAGGGAACTAATTTTCCATGCCTCATGAAGGGCAGAGTCACATAGAGATACTGATACTTCCTCTTCTTTAGATGACATAGATCACTTTTTCATTTTTTTTCTCTTTATTTATCCTATTCATCACGGTCTTGGTGGATATATATTTCTACTATGAGATAAATGAATCTTCACCATAACTTAACTTCATTGTAATGATCCAAAAATTTTTCAATGATATATATCTTCTTAATTATGTTATATATTATAAATTACATAAATCATAAATATATCCCAATAAAAAAATTATTCTTATAAGTGAATAATGAAATAAGTGGTATTTATAGATATTAAGGAACCTATACTGATGGAATAATAACATGACCATTAAGAATAGAAATTCAGATAATAGGATAGTAACCTATCCTATGAAAATATAAATAAAATTCAGGTATCTTATAAATGAAAATATAATATATTTATATCATGGAATAAGTAAATAAATGTTTTAAAAATGACAAATTAAGTGTTGATATTTTTGTAAAATATAAATGTCTATTTATAGTTTTTAGGTCCAAAAGGGGCCTAAATACCCTGAGAGGGGGGGGGGGGGGTGAATCCAGGTATGGATATTATTTTCTAAATTATTCTTTACCTAATAGATCTTTACCTCTTTATTATAAGGGTCACTTTTTTTCACTTATGTATTAATGCTGATATTATTATTTCCTTTTCTGATGATGATGTTTTGAATGAAATGTAGGAAATCAAGCATAAGGATGTAATGATTTTTACTTGGTTCACCCTCACTGGGCTACATCCAAGTAGCATAAAAAAATTATGTGCTAATTGTACCAAATTAACTAAGGCTCAATGCTAATAATTATGGTTCGAGCTGGATCACTTCTATGCCTAGGATCACTGCCTTTATATGGTTTAGGGCCTCCTCACTTTACTCCCAAGGGTCACTCCCTATGTATCTTCCTCTAGCTCACTACTAGTGGGAAGGATCACCATCTTCCTCTTCCTTCGCTCACTAATATTGGAAGGGATCCACTCATAGTTTATGGACTTGTAGGTCCCTTTATTATCTCTAATTAATGTTGTATCCTCAACTGTAGATAGATGCTCTGTTGAAGTTCCACTTTCATACACTGATGAACACTACTTTTCCACAATTTTACTGGGGAAAAAAATGTTTTGCACAACCCTTACTTCACCTTGCACACATATTTTATGCCTTGCGTGCAAAATCTATTCTTACACGCAATTTCTTACATGCAACACCAATCTTATTTGCAACTTCCTTAGATTGTGTGCAACTCCAATTTTACACTCAACTCCAATTCTTACACGTAACTCCCAACCTTATGTGAAACTTCCTTAGCTTGAACAAAAATCTGATTGTGTATAATTATTATGCAATTCAGAGCTATGATTTTCTCTAAGTGTTGAGCTACTTCGAATGAGGGTGGGGGTCACCTATTATTTATAAGCATCACCGACCCCTGCGTGAAAAACCCTGACATGTCACGCAAAACACTCTTCAAGCACGCAAAACAACATTTTATGTTTCATTAGTAATGTAATAATCTTTCTCACAAACTCATATTTCATGTACATTTCAAAATCTTTTGTGCACATCATGCCTTTACTATTTTTCGACATTCTGATCCTGAAACATGTCTTGCGTGCAAGTTTCCAAATCACCTTTAATCTCACACACACTTCTTTAGTTATCCATATTTTGATGTTATGATCTTGAATCACGTGAAAAACATTCCATATCACCTTTAATGTTGTGCACAACATCCTTTTCCAAAAACATGTTTCTTCATTTTTTGATTTTGAGGCCCAAAAATTTAGAAAACACTAGAAAACAGTGCCACATTGTATCTGTTCTTTTTGTACTTCCTCCATATCATCCATTAATTTTTCATGGTTCCTTTTCAAAAAATATTATCAACAATATCTCTGTAAAACCACAACTAACCATGGAAACCCTCTTTGTCAATAAACACAATCAACATAAAAATGATTCAATGTTACCTTGAGGGATTTTTTCCCTACAACAATTGTACAATTAATATAATGATTTAAAATAAAATTTATTTTCATAAAATATATTCATAAATTAATATTTTATTGTATTATAATTAGAAGATAATTTTATGAGATGTTAAATAATTTTCCAATGTTTCATAAAATCAGTTATAATATTAAAATAAGTATTTTTTGAATAAATTATTATTTTAATTAAAAAGGAAATTTATCATATTTATAAAATTATTTTCATAAAAGGAGTCCATTTTTAAATTATACATGTCAAAAAAATGGTAGGGTGAATTTTTGTGATTTTTCTAAAATAGTTGAATTTTTGGTGAATAGTGAAATATAATAATTTATGATATAAGATAAATAAATGAATTATTGATTCATAAATGATATATGGATGAGGTAAGAAACCATTGGTTAGAACTCTCCAAAATATTTTACTATATTTTGTAACACCCGAAAAATTCTAAAAGAGTAAATTTTATTCGATAGCATGTACGACACGTAACCCCAAGCGTAGAAAGGAATATAACCTACTGAGACTTTGAAAAATAAATAATATTTTAAATAAATGTATTATATATCGTGTAATGAGTATAACACTAAATTATCTTACGTTACATGTAAGAAATATATTTTGGTAGTTTTCATTATACGCAAGACCGAGTTTTACCAAATAACAATTTATTATTAAAGTATTATTATTTAATATAATAAGATATAAAATAACCATTAAATTATAATTTATGAATATTATTAACTAACATATGAATATATATTGTTGAATTCATTTTTTACCAATTAATTATAAATGAATATAATAACCAATTGAATATAAAGCAGATGATTTTATAAAACTATTATTATGTGCCAAAGGCATTTTATCATATTAAATTAAATTAATTACTATTAGTACATGATATTAATGAAATATATATATTATATATTGAATCAAATATTTTTTAAATTAATCTAGTATATTTTATTGGCATAAGATAAGAACAAACCAAATTTTACGCATAAAACCTATATTTTTTCTAAAGGAAATTTTACAACCTTTTAGTGGCACACCTATTTTAAAACTGAATTTTGAAACTTTTATAGAATTTATATGTAAAAAAAATAATTTTTTAAATAATAATATTAAAATTATCTTAGTGTGAATTTTTGATATTTTTTGAAATACTTCTTTTTTTGATGAATAATGAAAAATACGTAATTTTAATTCAAAACTGTTTTTTCGTCTAATTTATTTATAATGTTAAATTATATTTTAATTCATTTTAAAATTTAATTAGATAAATTTTACATAAATTAATATAATTTAGGTCATTTTAATCAATTTTATATTGAAATTTTATATAAAAACATTTCAAACTTTTGAACATGTTTACTTAAAAAAACCCGCTTTGTCGTCCCATCCGCATGATTAATTTTAAATTAATTCATACCAATTATGTGATTGGAATTTAAAAAAATTGATTAAATATTTTGAATCAAAATTAATTATAATTTATAATAATTTCAACTCAGTTTTTAACCAAAAATATCAGTGAAAGTAATTAAAATTAATTACAACTATTAAGAGAAAAATTAGCTCAACAAGGGACTCAACCTTAAATCTAAGGACCAAAATGACTTGGAAAATTATATAAAAAACCATTGGATGTTCATATTTATAAACTATCATCCCTTTAATTTAATTTGCTTCATCATTGGATCCACTTTACATGAAAAAATGTGGGTGAAATTCCCTCTTCCATAAATTTACAAGAATGCCTCTCCACCTCCACTATAAAAAGGCACTCACCCCACACACTTATTCATACATATAAAGCCCTTTTTATAACCCAAAATCTTCCCAAATATGCTCCAAAATTATCTAACCTAATACTACAATCCTCTATTTTGAAATAAAACCAATCAAGAAAATATTTTGGTATAAAAAAAATGAGTTACCAGAATAATAGGTAACCTTATTCAATGATCACTTTTGTTTAATTTACCTATCCACCCATGAATTTTTTTTATATAATGATTATGTAATAAAATAAGTATCTTAAATATACTGTAAAATTTTATGCTAATATTTTTACCTAAAATTTTACAAACATCCATCAAATTGTATACACAACCATCGTTCATGTGTATGACGAACTACCACCTCACAAAATGATGTCATTCATTCTTCCATTTACCACATTTAAAGTTTGGAATAATGATTTTATAGTTTATATATGATATATATGATATTTATTATGTATTTATGCTTCTGTAATTTTTATATAACATATAACTTTATTCTTTCCATTTTGTGGGAATACGATAACATCATTTGTGGATGTGTGGACAACGATGTGATACGCCCACACTTTACATGGAATATATTAAGGATGAGTTTAATTCAATATATGTAAAATAAATGAAATATATATTATATTAATTAAATAATTTCCTTTATTAATATATAATCTATAATTTTATTTAACACCTTTTCACACACTGAAAAAATGATGACATCATTTGTGAACGTGTGGACTACCGCCTCCTCCAAGTGATGTGATTCATTCACACTATACATGGAATGTATTAATAATGGTTTTAATAAACCTATGTGAAATATATAAAATAAATATGATAATTTAATTATGATATAAATACACATCATTTACCTTTAATTATTTTAAAATATGACAAAGAAATGCAAGTAACGTTCATGCGTACATACACCCTACCGTCTTTATGAATGGTGCATTTAATTTAATATCTCAAAATATTATGGATTAATATAAATACATATATAATGAATATATATAAAATTTAAATCATTTTTTACATTCTTGAGATGATGAAATAATTGTCTACATAATGGGAAGAAAAATAACAAGTTAAAACATACGCGACAAACTAGACAATTAACACCCAAAATTGTAAAAATAATGAAACATTATTAACAAATGGGTAATAATATATTATAAAAAGTTAATATATGATATTATAAATATGATTATGGTTATATTATAAGTTAGTGACATGTTTAAAACCATTATATATGAGGATAAAGGACGTTCACCAAAAAGAAATGCAAGGTAAGGTATTTCATCACAATTTCATTTCATTAAGGCATATTATAATGTTATAAACATAGTTTCTTTTATATGGTGTATATAATTCAATATTAAAATTTAATATCATAAATAATTAATAATTAATGGTATTTTTAATTTCAATTTTAATTATCTGATCTAATGGGATTTGAACTTAAATTTACCAAGTGGTAAAGAAATTTCACAACTCAATTCCTTTCATCGAGTTTTATTACTTTCTCATTGTCATTAATATTATATGATTATGTGTATAAATAATTTGACTATCTATTGATGCATTTCTAATTATTTTCTGTGGATTTAAAGTTTATACAAATAATCTATTCATCGATTAATTTTCACTTCGACGTTATGATCATTTTAAGTGTTTATTTTACAATCTAATTCTAATGGAGATTTTTTATTCTTGAAATTCCATTAAAGGAATTTATATGATAATTATTCATTAATTTTATTTTATTTTATTCTAATATAGTTATTTAAGACATTTTTCAAGTAGTAGTACAATTTTTACACTATTTGTTACTCAAAATGTTTTAGAAAATGTTTCTAGTAAAACCCGACTTCATTTCTCTCTTTAGTTGGAGAAACTATTTTATTATAAAAAAACCAATTTTATAAAAACGTTTTCAAAAATATTTTTAAGCATTAAAAAATTATTTATTAAATAAATGTTTACCCTTTTTTTCATTTAAATTTTTTTTCAAAGGAATCTTCTTTTCACTTTCTTAAAAGGAACTTTTCATGCCGTTTTACCATGAAAAAGAAATGTTAATTTTACCTTGTTGGGCCTATACAGATTTAACAATCATCATTTCTTCAAAGATTCATTTTCATGTTTAAAAGGTTACTTTTTGAATATTTTTTTAAAAAAAATTTATTTTTAGAGAAAGGGATTTTCAAAATGATTTTCAAAATAAAGATGGTATTTTCCTCAAGAATATTTTCAAAATATTGTTTTATAGTATTTTCATTTATCATTGACAATAACTATTTATTTTTACTTGACTTGGAATATTTTGTATTAATACCATCCATATTCTTCTTTTGGATGGTTTTTGATTGATTTTTCCAAGGATAGTATTCACTTCCTTGATTCATTTTTTTCATCCCCCTTGGAATACTCAATTTCCTATGATCATTAAACACTGAATTTACCCTAATTATCCTTATCATTTATCATGAATATGTTCACTATATAAACTGTATACAATTTTTAAATACAATGTTTATTTTGAAAGTTATTTAATTTATTGGGGACATATTGATAAATTCACATCCTTTAATCAATATAGATATTTGATAAGCCACATTGTTTTTGAATTAAATCGATTATTAGATATATGATGAATGATTTGGATAGGCAAGACACAGGTTGGGAACCATTTAAAGTAATCCCCTTAATGAAACGATAGTATCGTGAGATGAAATCAGTTAGTAACAAACCCTTTGAGTTTTTTTACAAGAAGAATAAATGAGTTTCTACCTGAAAATTTAATTTATCTTGTGAAATGTCTTAATAGTAGTATGATAAGCCTTATTGGGAAAGGTATTGATGTTAAAGGTATCATGTGCCTAGGAAACATACCGTTTGATAATTAAGTATTTCCTTCATTATTTATTTAGTTATTTTTATATATGATATTTTTTCTTTTACATTATCTATGGATGCATTTCATTCCTAGTTTATTGATTATATGACATTTTTGTTCAGTGATTACCTTCCTATATTGATTATTCTCATAGATTCATTATTGCTTCTAATATATGTTAGACTCTCCTATTTTGATAATTCCAAATCACGTTTCATTTATATGATAATCATGTTTCATTAGTTTTTATCATTTTCATCATGTAACAATTATGTATTTTTAATCGCACTACTTTCTTGATTAAGTTTACAGTGTAAAATTTTCCAAGTAAAAGTTCATCGATATGAAAGTCTCTGTTAAGAGCCTTCTAGTTAAGTCACCAGTTGAGACTACTGTTGGAGAGGTTACCACTAGAAGGTTACCACTAAGGAACCTTATTGTTGAGTTACCAATGCGAGATCATCGCTTCAAGTCTACCTCTTAAAGGCTACTATTGTAGAGATACCACTAGAGGTTACTGGTACAAGGTCACTGATAGGAAGCCTACCTCTGGAATCTTACTAAAGTCACCGCTAAAAGGTTACTGTTATAAGGTTACCATTTTAATCTTACTGCTACAAGGTTTCTATTATGAAGTTACCACTAGAAGTATACTGATGAAAGGTTACTGTTAGAAGAACATTTAGAATTCACAAGTATACCGCTAATAAGCCTACCAATGAAGACTATTATTTCATGGATACTGTTGATAAGCCTACTATTGAGAAGATACAATTGAGAAGGCTACCACTACCAATCTATCGATACCTATATTCTTCTACTCTATACTTTGTCAATTTTCTTCAGATTATTCTAACGTTCATATTTGGTAAATTTAATACCTCTGACATTAATTAATGTTGATTATCGACATATCTGGATACCATATGAGGTATGAGGAAGACAACACATGGTTTTATCATTCTTACTATCAGACCTCAAGAGTAAAATAGAAGATCTAGCTAGAAAAGACTATACTGGGTGAGAGACATTACACAACTGACATGAAGAACAAGGAGACCACACTATCACTTACACTATGAACTCAATATCTTCACAAAGATCATTTGGGAGAACAAATTCAAGGCTTCCTTGCTACACTTAATCGAATATCTTTCAAACCAAGAAGCTGAACACTTCAGTACCTGAAATCCATAACCTGAAGTTGCGACCCTCTGTTTTGGAGATAACTTCCAGAGAAGGACTCAAACTACAATTTCTTCACACCAAGGAGTCTAGATCTGAACCAAAAACACATAGAGCCTTCTAAACTCAATAATCATAACATTATCTCTATTGTGTTCTTTATATTACATTTTTGAGTAGTGTGTGTTTGTTTTTTACACACACACTGTCCCCTGTGCTTAAACTGGAGGATACTAAAAATCCTCACACCAAACATTCATTACATTTTTGTTTCCCATGTATAACTATGGAAGAGGCCATGTGTGGCCTGGTTTTTTGTTTTTCCCATGAAGAACTGTGGTAGTGGTTATTAGACCTTAAAAGTTAGTGAAAACTGTTGTAAAGCCCGATACAGGCTGTGTATAAAGTTTATTGTTAATATAAATTGCTTGGTGGAAGGTGATCACCAAGTAGAGAAGATTAAGTCTCAGCTAGAGACTAAACCTATTGTTTAAATATTATGTGTACTTTATTTTGTAATACTCTATTTTTCTATTTTCCACTGCTTATAATTTCAAAATAGAAAACTGTTTTACATTAACCTTGATAGTTAGTTTTTGTTGGTGTGTATATGTGTTTAATTCAGTAAACCTATTTCAAAAGTTGGATAAGTTTTTTACAATGATTCAACTGAGGACTAATAATCCTTTGAGAAAATTGTTGAGCAATTGAACATTTATATCTATTCTGCCTTAATTAACTAGGATGTTTCAAATTAGGGTATTTTATCATAAATCTTTTTAAGAGAAATTTTAAGTAGGAAATCAATTCACCACCCTCTTGAGTTTCCACCTGGACCAATGTTTGGTATCAAAGCTAATTTTATTTATACCATCAAAACTATTTTTCAAGATTTTTAAATTCTTTTAAACTATGATTTTAGTTGTATCTTAAAGATCTTAAAATTTCTATCATATCTGAATTTTTAGTTCTTTAAATTCTAATTATCTATGGATAACCGAGTCAAGGGTGAAAATACTAACATACCACCTTTATTTAATGGTAATAACTATGCTCAGTGGAAATTAAAAATGAAAATGTATCTAGAGAGCATGGGTCCTGAAATCTATGACACAATTGAAGAACAAAATGCATTACTTACTACTTCTAGGGACACATGGTCTCAGTTGACTAAAGATATGTATAATAATAACTATAAAGCAATGAATGCATTGTACTGTGCTTTAGGTGATGAAGAATTCAATAGAATATCTTCATGTAAAACTGCACAAGAAATTTGGGATACTTTTGCTATTTCCCATGAGGGAAAAACCAATGTTAAAGAAATGAGATTAAATACTTATACTATTAAATATAATAATATTAAAATGAAGCATTATGAACCTATCTCTGAAATTTATCTCAGGTTAAATGAAATATTAAATACCATGAGTCTTCTTGGGAAACTAGTGTACAACAAGGATATGATTATGAGATTGCTTCGATGCCTACCTGACAGATGGAGAGGAACTTATGTTTCTATATGAGAATCCCGTGACATAAGCAAGCTACCAGTGAAGGAAATAATTGGAAAACTCATGATATAAGAAGAGGATCTTAAGGTGAATCAATAAGTATATTAAGAACCAAGAAATAAGTCTATAGCATTCAATACTGCCACCTCAAAGAGCAAAGACAAGGAAAAGGTTCAAGTTCCTATAGACAATTACACTAGTGAAGATTCAGATTATGACTATGATGATAAGGTGGATCATCTTTCTAAAATATTAAAAAAGATCTACTGAAAGAAGAAGTTATTTAGAAATTCAAATAATAGAAGAAGGTGTGATTGTAAAGGACATTGAAAAAAGGACAGAAAATGGAATGACAACACAAATGAGATAATCTTCTATGAGTATAAATGAAAAGGTCATGTGAAGGATGATTTCACCAAGATGAAATTTAAGAATAAATATGAAGACAAGGGAAAGGGATATAAAAAGGCTATGAAAGCTACTTGGAGTGCTTCAGAAGATAGCTCCAATGGATCTGACACTGAAAATAACAGTCATGCAAACCTGTTTTTCATGACATAAACATCTGAGGTAACACTTAATTCTCTTATACGTAATACTCACTATTCTGGGAATGAATGTGAATCAAATAATGATGAAAATATGACTAAGGATAAACTATTTGAATGCTGTGGAATGCTTGAGGTTACCTTTAATGAGATCAAGGATAAATATAAATAATTGAAAAGACAAAATGATTTAAATGCCAATTATAAGTCTAATTGGGATATTGAAAATGAAAAATTTTCTTAGATGTTAAAATAAAATAATAAACTTAAATTATAAAATGATAAATTAAAAAGAGATCTTGAGAAGTTTACTACCGGTAGGGATACCTTGACTCAGTTTCTAGGGAAAAAATTGCTCCAAAATACACAACTGGTCGAGGATATCAACCAGGATAGAGAAGGATTTTTAAAAACAAATTTTTTCCAAAATCTGGATAGTTCACTGCTAGTTCAAGTTCTGGATCATCTCTTGAAGTTTTTTTTTCTAAAGGACCTAACAAAGTATTTATGTCTCAAAAAGTTTTTATTGATTATAGGAAACCTATAAGACAAATATGGGTTCCCAAATATTTACTTTCTAACCTCTATGGACCCAAGAAAGTATGGGTACCAAAGTTACCCTATACTTAATCTATTTTACAGGAAAATTGTCTAAAGAGTTTCTATAAAACCTTATAGTACTTGGACAGTGGATGTTCAAGACTTATGAAAGGAGAATATTCATTCTTCGAGATCCTAATCAAAGTTTATGGTGGACATGTTACATTTGGTGATAATACTAAGGGAATGATCTTAATCTTAGGCTAAATTGGTAACCCTAATACTATATTAATTTCAAAAGTACTTTTTGTTAATGGGTTAAAGTACTATCTACTTAGTATCTCTCAAAAGTGTGATGATGGTTTTAATTTTAAGTTTGAAAATTATGCATGTAATGTTTTTAATTCTAAAAATGATTTAATATTCACTTATCTTAGAAATAAAAATTTATATGATGATGATTTAAAATCTTTAGATAAGAAAAATGTTTCTTATTTTAATGATTTTCATAAGGAATCTTGGTTATGACACAAAAGATGAGGTCACTGTAATGTTCACTCATTTAGGAAACTAACTAGGAAAGGTTTAGTTAGATACTTACATAAATTGGAATTCCCACTTAACAAAATTTTCAATCCTTGTAAAAATGGATAAAAATACAAAGTTTCTTTTAAACCAAAGAAAGAAGTCTCGACTTATCAATTGTTTGATTTGGTTCACATGGATTTGTTTGGACCATCTAGAGTTTCAAGTTTAAATGGGAATCACTATGTCTATGTTCTTTTAGATGATTTTTCTAGATACAATTGGGTATAATTTCTATCTCACAAAAGTGAATCATGTTATTACTTCATTAAATATTCCAAGTCTATAGAAAATCTTAGTGGAATTAGAATTAAGACCTTGATAAGTGATCATGTCTGTGAGTTTGAAAATCAGGAGTTTGAATATTTTTGCTCACATAATGGATATAATCACGATTTATCTCCTTCTAGAACACCTCAACAAAATGGAGGTGTAGAAAGAAGAAATGGGACACTTCAATAGATTGATCGGACTATTCTCAATGAGTATAACATGCCTGCCTATTTTTGGGCTGAAGCTATTAACATAACTCGTTACATCATCAATAGAGTTTTAATTAGACATGTTCTTAAGAAGATCCCTTATGAGCTATGGAACAATATGATGCCTAAGGTTAATTAATTTAGAGTTTTTGTTTTCAAAGTATTTATCCTTAAAACTAGGGATAATCTTGACAAATTTGCTTCCAAAAGTGATGAAGAACTTTTCCTAGGTTACTCAATCACTAGTAAAGACTATAGAGTATTCGATAAGAGAACAAAATGTGTGGAAAAATTAGTTCATGTCAAATTTGATGAGACTGATCCATATGAACCTAAAACTTCTATTGAATATCTTGAAGAAGATATGTCGATTCTAGACATTAATGATAAAAATAGTGAACTCCTGAAAACAACTAGTTCTATAAATTTTACAGAATCTGAGCCTATTGAATCTGAACCTATAGACAACCATGAGGAGTATAGTCCAAACCTTTCTAGAGGTATTATATCTCACAAGAATCATCCTTTAGATGTTGTAGTAGGTGATCTAAATATAGGGACACAAACTAGAGCTTCTTTGAGAAACTAGGTTGAACATCAAGCTTTTCTTTCAGAGCTTGAACCCAAAAATTTTAATGATGCTATCAATGATGAATTTTGTGTGATATCCATGAAATAAGAATTAAATCAGTTTGAAAGAAACAATGTTTGAGAATTAGTATAAATACATAAGGTCACTTTAACCATATGCACTAAATGGGTGTTTAGAAACAAATTTGATGAGTCTAAAAACATAGTTAGAAACAAGGATAGATTAGTTGTAAAAGGATATAGTCAAGAAGAAGGAATAGAATATGAGGAAACCTTTTCACCTGTAGATATACTAGAAGCTATTAGGATACTACTTGATTATGAAGTTCATTTGAATTTAAATCTTTATCAAATAGATGATAAAAGTGCATTTCTAAATGGGTATATAGTTGAGGATGTTTTTGTTGAAAAACCCCATGGATTTACAAATACCCATTTTTCAAATCACGTTTTTAAACTTTCTAAAGCTTTATATGGTCTAAAACATTCTCCAAGAGCTTGGTACGATAGAATCAGTTCTTTTCTTATTTAAAAAGGTTTTACTAAAGGGATAGCTAATCCTACTCTTTTTATTAAAAGGATATCCAAATATTTTTTGATAGTAAAAATTTATGTATATGAAATTATTTTTGGATCCTATATAATTATTTATGTACTGATTTTTCAAAGATGATGTGAAATGAATCTGAAATGAGTATAATGGGGGAACTTAATTTTTTCCTTGGATTTCAAAATTTTCAAAATAAAAATGGTATTGTTTTAAATTAAAGTAAATATACTAAGGATATTTTGAAATGTTTTGGTTTGGATAGTAATAAAGGTAGTGATACACCTATTAGTACCACTTGTAAGTTGGATGCTGATGAAACTGGTAAACCAGTGTATCAAACCAATTACATAGGTATGATTAGGAGTCTTCTCTACCTTACTACTAGCTGACCTGATATTATGTTCAGTGTATGTATGTGTGCTCATTTTCAAAAAAAATCCTAAAGAATCTCATTTAACTTCTATTAAAGGATTTTTAAATATATCAAGTATACTACCAACTTTGGACTATTTTATCCAAGAGAAAAATCATTTGATTTGATAAGTTATTCAGATGCTGAATTTTTTGGTTGTAAGTTAGATAAAAAGAGCACCTCTGGAACATGTCACATTTTGGGCAAGTCACTAGTATCATGGTGTAGTAAGAAATAGAATTCTATTGCATTATCCACTGCCTAAGCTGAATATATAGTTGCTGGTAGTTGTTGTGCTCAAATTCTGTGGATAAAACACACTTTACTAGACTATGGATATCAAGTCATACATGTATCTATAAATTTTGATAATACAAGTGCTATTAAAATATCTAAAAATCTAGTATATCATTCTAGGACAAAGAACATTGATGCGATACATCACTTTTTGAGAGATCATTATCAAAGAGGTGATATCACTCTTGAATTAATTAGCACTGAACATCAATTGGCTGATATATTTACAAAGAATTTGAATTTTTAGTGGTTAAATTACATCAAACATTAGTTAAGTATGATCAATTTTAGTTAAGTACACCTCATTGTTATGATACCTCACCATAAGGACACCTCACCGTTAGGAAACCTCACCGTTGGACCACACTGTTAGGACACCTCACCGTTAGGACACCTCACCATTAGGACACCTCACCATTAGACCTCACTGTTAGGACACCTCACCATTAGGAAACCTCACCGTTGGACTTAAATATTAGGAAACCTCACTGTTTGGACACCTCATAGTTGGACCTCACTATTAGGAAACCTCAGAGTTAGGGCACCTCACCATTGGACCTCACTATCATGACACCTCACCATTAGGACACCTCATTGTTGGACCTCACTGTTAGGAAACCTCACCATTAGGACACCTCACCGTTGGACCTCACTATTAAGACACCTCACTGTTAGGACACCTAATCGTTGGACCTCATCGATAGACATTATTGTTGGAACCTTACCACCAGTCGACCTTACTGATAGGTCCTAGAATTCGTGTTTTCTGCCAGAATCTGAAACATTTTAATTTTATTTATTTCATTTACTCGATTTGTTTTTCGATCCCTAAATGATAAAAACAAAGTTCTAAGTCACATTTTGTTCCACTTCAATCCTCTCCCAAACCCTTTTCTCCCAAATCCTTGAACCTAACATATTTCTAAAACCCTCTAACCACATCAAATTGCAATGGAAAGAGTAAAGAGACTGATGGTTGGTGATGAAGGAGATGTACCGAACCCTAAGAGACCTTGAGCTGAGTCTAGTAGTGGAAGCAAAGTTATGGAAAATCCAATCAATCCTCATTTTTTGAAGAGGTAAATCTTGGATGAGAGAAAATTAATTTCAGAATGGTTGTTCTTAAGAAAGTATCTAGTACTGAAGGCACTCGAAGCTCCAAACTGGGTTGAATGCTTTGCAAATAATAATGGACCATATTAACCAAAGATAGTAAAGGATTTTTATGAGTTTCTGAAGTTAGAAAAATCTGAGGATGAGAACTGAATGTTTTCAAAGGTAAATAGAGTTAGTGTGATATTATTTTCTATTGAATGGGATGAATGTTTAAGAGTCCCACATGAAGACATATTTGACTATTATTCTAGAGTGGTGCCTCACACTAGTGATTTTTTATACTATGAAGAGGCTTTGGATGAAATGAAAGGGATTGTAATCCCTAGAAAGGTAGCCGATACTGACATGGATGGGGAAAAAGATTACTGTTTAAGTTTATCCAACATTTCTTGAGTCCTAGGATATGAGACTTTGCTAATTTAAAATATCAGTACATATTTTTGCTGTATTTGTTGAAGCATGGAAAAAGGATAAACCTTTTCATATTTTTGATGGTTCAGTTAGAGGATATGAGTAGGCCTGGTTCCAAGTCAAATTATTTGTTTCATGCCAAGTTGATATCTTTGATGTTTAAAGTTAATGGTGTTGTAGAAAATAAGGAAGAAACCATAGTTTTAAAGGACAACTTCTGTATTACCAAAATGATTTTCAAGTTTATAAAGATAAAATAGAACCCTTGGTAAATGGAATGGGTGAATTATTAGGCTAATATATATAAATAATTCAACCCTTTTGTCAATCCTACTAGGCCAAAGGATAAAATAGATCCAGGTTTAAAACCTAATGAAGTGGAACCAGTGTATTCAGATGAAGAAGAGGAGGTTTTTTTGTGTAAGAAAGAGATGATTCTCCTATAGATGACATGAGTGATCCTAACCTTCAATCAAGTCCCCATGTTGGTGTTTTATCATTTGGTGAGCCTAGTCCTCCAAAGGAATTTCCCAGAAGAGATACTATCCTAAGGGACACTGATGACGAGGAAACCACTGAAGAAGAATGTGAGGAGAATGTCTTAAAAGACATTATTGCCAGAGAGACCTTAGAGGAAGAGGATGAAGTTGAATATAATCATGAGGAGTTTAAAAAAACTGATGATGATGAAAGTGAATAAGAATGCCTAAGTCTTATTCCTTTGATAGGATATATAGTAATGATAGAGAATGAAAAGGAAGAGGAAGTTAAATCTATTAAATATGGAATTTCAATGGAAGTGGTTGAAGATCCTATAGAATAAGTAGTATTAGACTCTACTATTAATTCAGTTGATCAAGGAAGAATGGTAGTTGAGACAACAATTTTCTATAAGGAAGCTCCAAGTGAGGGGGAGAAACCTGTTTCCACAGGTTCTCTAGTGCAACTAGTGACTCTTCTACCTCAAGATTATATAAATAAGAATGACTTTGAGTCATTGAAAACAGATTTGCAGAGATTCTTTGATGAAAGATCCATTGGGATAAAGAGAATCGTGTCTCTGAATCAAGAGAATGTGGCATCTATTTTGAATAGAATGATGTCTAGCATTCAATCAAATCTGCTACATGAAGTGAAATAATTCCAGAATCTGGTAAGAACCTTGGCAGAATCTATGGAGACTGTGAAACTATCATTTTTGAGTTTAGAATCATATATGGATTCAAGAGCTCAAGTGGAAAAAGACATTCAATATATTAAGAGTTTTGTTTAGCAGATGGTAACTATGTTTGAGGAATTTAAGAAGTCTATGGAGGAACATGTGAATGTTTAGAATAATGATGTGAAGAGGTTGATCAGTGGATTGACTAAGTATTTTAAGGATACAATGGATTTTACCATGGAACCTATGTGTGAATCTTCTTCCTCATCTACCTATCCTCCCATTGATCTAGAATCCTTCAGATCAGTTGTTAGAGAAGAAATGGAGAAGCTCTCTGGCGCAAGTACATTAGATCCTCAGTCTTTGACTCAAGTCATTTCAACTACCAGAGAAATTCGTAAGATTGTAGGTGATTACATGAGGGAGGATACCCAAGATCAAAAGTAAATAAAATAGTATATTGAAATCTATTATAAATAGTTTTAAACTAAGCATCAGTTGGATAGTCATTTTAAGCTACTGTTGGAGAACTTGAGGATACCTCCTGTCACTCAGGATTTTAAGGATCGAGTTAGCAGGCTTAGAAAGTTGACTCCTTTGGAAAAGTTCATGAATAATAAGGATTATTTCATCTCAGATATGGAAATATGAGGAAGCATCATTATGGATTTCAAGAATATCCTTCTTCCATTTCTCCATGTGGATTGTACTCCTATTATTGTCCCTCCAGCCTTGACTTATTCCTCAGCTGCATTAGGATCTACTAGTGTTGCCCCTTTTCTGACTCCTACATAGGCCATCAGAAGCTTGACTCCTATGATTCCTTAGAGATCTACTCATTAGCGGTCTAATGATGCTTCTATAGTATCTCCTACTACCTTGGGTACTTCTATACCTAGGCCTATATCTCCATATTTTGAACCTTCCTCCTTAGATCCCAAAGGAAAATCTCACTTGGGCATATCTGAAGTGGTTTTAATGTAGGCTATCTTATTTGATAGGGATTGTACTCTTTTTTTTATAATTTACCCATGTTTCATTAATACAAAGATCTCCTTTTGTCTCCTTTTGTCTTATCTTTTTTTTGATAATCACAAAGGGGGATAATTTTTAATATTGGAGCCCTTGCATATATGAAATTCCTATAAATTTATTATCTGATAGATTTTCAACAATAAAATTGGTACAATTTTATGTTATTTCAGCTTTGATATATCTTTATTATTGCTCTAATTCATTGTAGTTATTTTACTCATTCCTATATACATACTGGTTCTTGATCTGATTAAATATGTTTTCATTTAAATTTTGATATTTTAGTTGAAAAGGTTTTAGCCATGACACTATGTATATTGACCTGATACTACTGAAGAGATTAGAAAATGTACTTAACTATGATACAATAATACTTATTCTAAATTTCACTTCCATAATTTGTGATTATTAGAAAGGGGGAGATTTTTGGACTCACCTATTTTGATAATACTAAATCACGTTTCGTTGATATGATAATCATGTTTCATTAGATTTTATAATTTTTATCTTGTAACAATTATGTATTTTTAATCTTGCAACTTTATTGATTAAGTTTACAGTGTAAACCTTTCTAAGTAAAAGGTCACAGGTATGAAATTATATGTTAAGAGACTTTTGTTTAAGTCACTAGTTGAGTCTACTGTTGGAGAGGTTACCGCTAGAAGTTTACCACTGAGGAACCTTACCGCTGATTTACCAATGCGAGTTCACCGCTACAAGTCTACCACTTAAAGGCTACTATTGTAGAGCTACTGCTAGAGGTTATTGGTACAAGTTCACTGATGGGAAGCCTACTGCTAGAATCTTAATAAATTCAGTGCTAAAAGGTTACTGTTAGAAGGTTACTGTTTTAAGCTTACTGCTACAAGGTGGCTATTATGAAGTTTCTGTTGGAAGTTTACTGATTAAATCTTACTGCTAAAAAAACCTTTGGAATTCAAACATCTACCACTGATAAGCCTACTGATGAAGCCTACCGTTTCAAGGCTACCATTGAGAATCCTACTGTTGAGAAGCTACCATTAAGAAGGCTACCATTACCAGTCTACCAATACCTATACTGTTGTACTCTATACTTTTTCAATTTTCTTCAGATTATTCTAAATGTCATATTTGGTAAATTTAATGCTTCTAACATTAATTAATGTTGATTATATACATATTTGGAGACTGTACAAGGTATGAGGAATACCACATGTGGTTTGATCATTCCTACTATCAGATCTTAAGAATAAAATAGAAGATCAAGCTAGAGAAGACTATGCTGGGTGGGATACATTACACGAACAACCTGAAGAACAAGGAGAACACATCAGCACTTACACTGTGAACCCAATATCTTCATGAAGATCATTTTGGAGAACAAATGTAAGGCTTCCTTGCTACACTTCATCGAATATATTTCAAACCAAGAAGCTGAATACTTTAGTACCTGAAATCCAGAACCTGAAGTTGTGACCCTCTATTTTGGAGATAACTTCTAGAGAAGGACTCAAACTATAATTTCTTCACACCAAGGAGTCCAGATCTGAACCTAAAACACATAGAGCCTTCTAAACTCAATCCTCATAACATTAGCTTTATTGTGTTCTTTATCTTACATTTTTGAGCAGTGTGTGTTTATCTATTACACACACATTGTCTCCTGTGCTTAAACTGGAGGATACTGAAAATCCTCACACCAAACATTCATTAAATTTTTTCCCACGTATAACTATGGTAGAGGCTGTGTGTGTTCTGGTTTTTTTTCCCGTGAAGAACTATGGTAGAGGTTGTGAGACCTCAACAGTTTGTGAAAACTATTGTAAACCCCTATACAGGCTGTGTATCAAGTTTATTTTTATTCTAAACTGCTTGGTAGTAGGTGATCACCAAGTAGAGAGGATTAAGTATTGAATTGAGACTGAATTGTAATGTCCCTACCTAGATCACCTCTAAGATGGTGGCTGGACCGATGGGTCACATGACCTCAAGCGCATATCCCTGAACGCCAGAGGCTACCAACTAGCAATGAGGGCCTTTTTGTGTCTGAGGGGGAGACTATGACCTCATAGGTAATAGGAAATATCATAGAGTAAGTAGACAACAACTAATCATAAATAGAAGTAGCATATAAATGAATAAACTTAAGCATAAGCAATATAAATAATCCAACTAAATAATAATAATAATCAAGTGCGGAAGCTCACAAAACAATGTCATGCCTTGATGTATGTCTAAACTGGAAGTACGGAAAACAGAACTCAAACACACAATCAACTAAAAGAAAATACACAAAGTAGCAGCTGCATCATGAGAAAGGCTCAGTCCTCTGCTCCAGTCTCTATCCTAAGCAATAAATAACAATCAAGCATCAGAAGCAGCACACTTCCCCTTGTCAATACCTGCAAGCATGTAATTTACTCGGGTGTCAATCATGCCTGAGTAGGGTGTGAGATAAATCCCAGTAGGCTGACAACCATGGTGTCTAAACCTTTACTTTTCGTTCAAAGATAAAAATTCAGTGTACCATTACATAACAATTTTAGATAAATTAAATTAAGTGAAATGAAATAAATAAGTCAGCCTGGGTTCCAAACGGCACCCGTGCCTCATCACCTAATTCAGCCTAAGCCGGTAGTCTGAAAGGGTACCTGTCAGAAGAATGGACGTACACGTATATATATAAAACCCAAAAAATCAAGGTAAAACAAGAAAGAGGTATACCCCAAGATTGTGCTTTAACTTGGGGCCTAAGTCAAGTGTTAACTAGGTGCTCTTCAACATACCAGAAGAACATTTCAATTATCAAGAGACTCAAATAGAAATAATATAAACCTTAAGTGCATTATTATTAAGGTTCAAGTTGAGCGTTGGAGTTCAAAATCGTCTCGAAGGTATTGCAACGGAACATCCTTCAATTTTATCCAATACCACCGAGCCCATCCAAGGCCATCTTTCGAAAGACCAAGTATCGCTCGAGGCATGGATTTACCCTGAGTTCATCCGAATCTCACAAAAAGGGGTCGAGTTTCATCCAAGGTTGGCTTAGCCACATTTCCATCATATCTATCTTGATGGGCCCTTTTGGAACCAGTGTTACTCATATTCATTAGAATCCCAAGGAAGTCTCGGTCCGACAAAGCCAAAGACACTGCCCACCGACACGTAATGGTAATAGTCAAGAATGGAGGGTCTAAGTGGGACCCTTAAAATGGGAAACACCTTCTTTCCCCACCTTGAATTTAATTAAAGTTTTCATAGTATCCGATATGACATAATCAGTATATAAAATCACAATTTGAAAACTAACCCGATACACCCGTGCATCACAAGGTATAAATTTAACATTACCGCTTAGAAACTTAACAAGGCAATATACCATATAAACATCAAAATATAATGCACTTTTAAAATAAATAAAAAGTTTAGAATTTTTTTTACCAATAATAAATCAATTTAAAGTTTGTATTCAATGCAACTATTTATTTAATTTAATTACAATAAAAAGGGGCTGCACAACACCTGCAATTAATTAAACTATAAACCCAGCTAACGGAAAAATATATAGACTATGTCAGCACACCCAAAGATATTTCTGAACTTGTTGCAACAATTCAAACAAATTAAATTAAGTTAAATAAGGCTGCAATAATTAGGCGATCAACTAAATTGATTAAATTGGGTGAAATTGCACAAAGCTAGTAGAAACCAACTAACGACACAATAGTGCGTTTTTATAAACTGTAAAGAAACAGAGGGAAAGCAAGTAGGAACCCTACCTTGTAGTTTTAGATTACTCTAATATCCGTGATAGGCTTTGATTTTACCTAAAATGGAAGAAAACATAGGATTTTAGAAAAACCCAAAATAGGGTAAAAATCTTCTACAACGATCTGCATGTTGAATAATCAACAAAAACATACGATTCCAATTGGGCAAGGTTATCCTTTCCCTAAGGTTTATTGAGAAACTAATGGAGAATAAATCAGACAACGGACATAAGATCTACGGTCTTTCGAAGGAGGAGGAGAGGGGTGCGCCACCTAGGGGGAAGAGGGGGTGTGATGTGAAGAAGAGGAGAGGACGAGAGGAGAGAAAAAAAAGAAATAAAAAGAAAAGAAAAATAATATAAAAATAAAATAAAAGGAAAAAGGGAAAATAAAAATAAAATAAAATCGAATAAAAGGATGGAAGGAAAAAATGAATAAAATAATTAAAAATGGAAATCTCTCATTTTAATTATTTTTATTTTTCCTCTAACCCCCTTTCTATTTTATTTAAAAATTTATTTTTATCCTTTATTGCTTTCTTTTAAATATTATTTAAATATCTTATTATTCTTTTTCAACATTTAATTAATTAATTAAATCCCAAAAACCACGCTAAAGTGTGAGATATAATTTTTCATAAAACATATGAAGTTATTTGAATTAATTAAAAAGATGTCCGAGACCCACAGTGAGGTGGGGAGACACACGCCCTGGGTTGCTTAAAGAATTATACAACAAATAATTTAAAAATGGTTCGTACCTGATAAAGTCTGGGACATTACAACCTCCCATCCTTAAGATAACTCATCCCCGAGTTGCCCTTCTGAGGGTAGTGGAATGTCGCCGGAGAAAAGTTCCAGTCACTGCGTACGTAAATCCATATCTCACTCCCAGGTCTCATCCTAAAAACGTCTATGTTGCAACAACACCCGAACCAGAGGGACTGACTTTCCTTGGAGGACTTTCATACTATGGCCTACGATACATATCAGATGCTTCGCAAAGGATGCATCAGTGCCAAGCTTGAGGTCATCAGGGTCAAAATAATGAGACGGGGCTGGATGATATTATTGGAGTTAAGATACATGGAAAACGTCATGCATGGCACGATACCTATGACATAGTAGTAACCGATATGCTACCGGCCCAACTCTCTCCACTATCTCAAATGGACCGACGTATCTCAGTGATAACTTCCCCTGTCTCCTGATCTGCCTATGACCCAACCTCAGAGAAACACAGAAAGAATCAATTTCCCACCTTGAACTCTAGAGGTCTGTGGAAACGATCGATATAAGACTTTTATTTGGACTGAGTAGTAGTCATACGCTTCTGAATCAACTGAACTTTCTCAGAAGTCTCTTGAACGAGATAAGGATCCAATAGAGCTGCTTCACCTGCTTCGAGCCAGCATAAAGGTGAATGACACGGTCTACCATAGAGGGCCTCATACAGAGCCATTTGAATTGTTATGTGGAAGATATTATTATAGGTAAAATCAACAGTAGGTAAATTATTATCCCAGGAACCACCAAAATCAAGGATACATGTCTGTAAAATATCCTCTAACACTCGTATAGTTATCTCGGACTGTCCATTGGTTTGAGGGTGATATGAAGTACTCAGAAATACCTGTGAACCCAGCGCCTTTGGAACCCTTTCCAGAAATGTGAAGTAAAGTAGGCATCCCTGTCCAAGACAATAGAATGGGGTAAACCATGAAGTCTCACAATCTCCCGGATATACAAAATTCCTAACTCATCAAACATAAAGGTCTCTTGAATTGGAAATAAGTGCGCAACCTTGGTCAATCTATCGACAACATCCCATACTGCATCGCTGCCTCACGAAGATCTTGGAAATCCTATAACTAAATCCATGGTGATGTCATTCCATTTACATTCAAAAATGGATAGAGGATGTAGGAGTACAGCAGGTCGCCGATGATCTGCCTTCACCTATTGGTAGTTGGAGCACTGAGTGATGAAACCTACTATCTTATTTTTCATAATAGGCCACCAATACTATCGACACATGTCTCTGTAAATCTTAGTCAGCCAAAGATGAACTGCCCAAATGAAGGTGTGAGATTCCTTCATCATATCTTCCCGTATACCTGAAGGTACCCATACACGACCATGGTAAAGAAGAGTTTCACTACCATCAACAACCGAGCCAGGAGGTGAGTTCTCTCCTAAAACACTTTCCTTTAAAATGAGCCCCTCAGGATTAGTCAACTATTTCCTGCAGACTTGATCTAGAAGAGAGAACATCACTGTAAGAGCTGCTATAACTGGTTGTCCGCTCTACTCATGAACCTCCAGATGCATCTTTGAAAACAAGTACATCTTCTGCCACTCACTACTGGCTACCTGCACGACCTGTGTCTATATATTGTGGCTTAAATCATACGCCACAAAATTACCCTTCCCAGGGGTATAAGAAATCTCAAAGTCAAACGACTTCAAGTATTCTATCCACCTACGTTTCCCTAAGTTCAAGTCTCGTTGAGTGGAGATATATTTTAAGCTTTTATTATCCATGTAAACAACAAATATCTCACCCAAAAAATAGTGTCTTCAACAACGTAGAGCATAAAATACAACTGGAAACTCAATGTCATGGGTAGGATAGTTCTGCTCGTGAGGTCTCAGATGGCGGGATCCATAAGTCATGACGCGATCACCCTACATCAAAACTACACCCAGCCCGATTACTAAAGAATCATAATAAACTGTATAGATCTTACCAGGTTTAGGAAGAATCAAGATCAATGCTAAGGTTTGTATTCCTTTCAATTCCTGAGAAAACTTTTCACAAGATTCTAACCAGATGAACTGTACACCTTTCTTAGTTAGGGCCGTAAGAGGCACTACTAAGTGAGAGAAATCTTAGATGAAATTATTGTAATAGCCAGAAATCCACAAGAAACCGTGGATATCGAAGACTCTCTTGGGATGCTCCCATGAAACCACGACACTAACCTTTTCTAAGTCAACTAATACCACTACTTTAGATGTAATATGACCCTATAAGTGTACCTTATCAATCAAAAAGTGGAATTTTATGATCTTAGTGCATAGATGGTTCTCTCTCAGTGTACTCAGCATGATCTAAATATGGGTTTCATGTTCATGTCTAGAACGCAAATACACTAAGATGTCATCCACAAAGACTACCACAAAGGAATCAAGATAGAGATTAAAAACCTGGTTCATTAGATCCCTGAAGACTACCAACACATTCGTGAGGCCGAATGGTATAACCAGATACTCGTACCAGTCTTACCTACTTCAGAATGCCGTACATGGTATGTCAGATGGTTGCATATGCACTAGGTGATATCCCGACCTTAGATCAATCGTGGAGAAAATAGTTGCTCCCTGGAGCTAGTCAAAGAGATCATCTATATGAGGAAATGGATATCGATTATTTACCGTGAGTTGGTTGAGTCGACGATAATCCACGCATAACCTGAGGGTACCATCTGCCTTCTTGGAAAAAAGGACAGGTGAACCCCACGACAATGTGCTAGGTATGATGAAACCCTTATCCTCAAGGTCTTTAAGCTGCCTTTTGAGTTCCTATAGCTATGTTGGTGTCATCATATAAGGAGGAATAGACACTGGTGCCGCACCAGGCATGAGCTCGATAATGAACTCCACGTCTGTCATAGGAGGTAATCCAGAGAAATCATTAGGGAATATGTCCTTGAAAATATCCACCACTAGAGGGAATTCGACTTGGTGTGTTCCCTGATCGCTCATGAAGAAACTTTCCAACTAAGCTATCACTCTGCCCAACCCTGCATATTTAATCTTAGCTCGGTCTGACCTCATATCCCATTCTCCTTTGTGAAGATACGTGTCACCCTCAGGGGATGTGAAGGACACCCGAAGATGATAGAAATACACATTAGTACGATAATAAGTAAGCCAGTTAATATCGAGAATGACCTCGATGCCAGATATGTCGAGGATATGGAAATTACAAACAAAACGGTACCCACCTATCTCTCAGGGGAAATCTTGACACTTGCATATGCCCTCTATCCTGAACCTAAGAGGTGTGTCAAGAGACATGATGCCACAATGGTACTCAATTGTAAAACCAAAACTTTCAACAACAACAACAAATATAAAGGAGTGTGATGCACTGGTATCAAAAATAGAAGAAACTAAGGTATAGGCTACTAGAATAGTACCTCTCACTGTAGATGGTCCTGCACTCTGTTCCTTTGGTGCTGATTGCACTGCATACATGAGACCTGAGCCACAACCCAGATATGCTGCCTGGTTGGTCTGAGCAGGTCCACTCTGCTGATACTGGTAGTCTGGAACTTGATTTCCTTTACCACGACCTCCACCATTACCTCGACCTAATCGGCTGATGGAAAAAGAACTTCCATACTACTGTGGAGTCATAGATCCCATACCTGACGGAGGTGCAGGTGCAGATCCTCTACCAATGGATGCTAAAGAGAAGGAACGACAAAAACTCAAAAGGTGACACAGCCTACCGCAAGCTTGGAACTCCTTCAGATCTCTCATGTACTGTGTATTCTTGTGACCATCTCTACCGCACTGATAACATGTGACAGAGCTATCAAGACACAATATTTGGATAGGATTTCCCCCATGTGCACTTTCAAAATGGTGTTTCATACTACCAGAAGAGCCATCAACCTGTCTTGGAACTTAACCACACTAGCTCAATGGTTTAGCTTCCCTGACATTTTTCTATGAGATCAGATCCTGATTTAAAATCTCTATGACAGTGGTCAAATGGAAGATGTTTACCTATGAGCGGATAATATACTCAAGTCCGTCCTCAAAATGTCTCGCAGTAGTCTACGCGTCGCCAGTCAGAGATGGGGCAAACCACTAAAGTTTTTTGAAATGAGTAGAATACTCTAACATAGTCATAGAGCCTTGATTAAGATGTAGGAACTCCCACACATGATCATCTCTTAGAGTCTATGAAAAAAAGTGGTCATAGAAAGATTCTTGGAAGTTGGCCCAGGCCATGTCACTGGTCTGCTAATCCTGAGAAACAACGTCCCCCCAGTGCTTGGTAGAGACACAGAGCATGTAGACTGCAAGCTTGACCCTTCACTCTGGAAGCGTCTCGAGGTGGTTGAATATAGACCTTATAGATTCTATCCATGACTCTACAGCATGAGGGCCGCCACTCCCTGAGAAGATGGGAGGGTGTTTCTGCAGAAAGTCCCGCATAAGGTCGGCCATAGACTGGGCAGGTCTGGGGATATTCTGAACTAATTGCATAAACTTGAGGAGACTATCCCTGAACTGAGCGTCAGGGTCACTCGGAAGATCAAAAGGAGGTAGTGCCACCATGGGCTCTACGAGAGGTACCACTTGGTAGTTCAGGACCCACCATCTCTGGAATATACTTATTGCCACTATCCTGAGGCATGATACGAAGATGTCGCGGTAGAATTTTTATACAATAGACAAACACATACCTTTAGAAAATTAGTAAATAAGGTAAGAAAAGAAGTAAAATGCAAAAATAGGTTAGGTACATAGCTTGCCTATGAGCACTAATCAACAGACAACCCGATTCAAGAGATGGGTTTTGATATGGAATAAACAACTCAAAAGGATTACTAAACAAGTTCTATAGTACACTTCTAGGTTAATTTAGGCTAACATTTAATAGACTATCTCAAATTTATATTCAAAAAACCAGTATTTCAAAATTTTACTACTAGGCACAACAACACTCACAAGAAAACAAGAAAATGCACACTGAAAGTAGATATGGCATGGAATTTTGCATGACATTTTAAATCTTGTAGTGCCTATTATGATGCATGTAATGTATTACCCTAGTATCATTAGTCTGAAATGGTAAACCCATTATTCCAACAATACCAACCCTATAACAACACAAAAAAAGGGAGTCACCCAACGGTGAAATCATATCAATAGTAACTGGCATAATCAATAACTGTAATCCCAACCCAGAAATTTTTGTTTTCCCCCGTACATGGGTTAACTACGTCCAAGCACATAGTACATTCTAAATACCTATATCCTAGTCTAATTTCTAACCCAAAAAGCAAGAAAAAAGGAAAAACCACCTCTGATACCACTTTGTAACGTCCCAACCAGGCTCACCTCTAAGATGGTGGCTGGATTGGTGGGTCACATGAACTCAAACACATCTCCCCGAATGCCAGAGGCGTCCGACTAGCAGCGATGGCCTTTTTGTGTCTGAGGGGGAGACTATTCCCTTATAGGTAATGGGTAATATCATAACAGATGTAGAAAAAAAATAATCATAAATAGAAAAATCATATAAATGAATAAACTACAGCAAAAGAAATATAAATAATCCAATTGAATAATAATAATCAAGTGAGGAAGCTCACAAAATTATGTCATTCCATGATGTTTTTCTAAACTAGATGTATGAAAAACAAAACTCAAACACATGGTTTACTATATGAAAAGTCACAAAGAAGTAGCTGCATCATGAGCATGGCTCGATCCTCTACCCGAGTCTTTAACCTAAGCATTAAAGAAAAATCAAGCATCAGAAGCATCACGCTTCCACTTATCAATACCTGCGAGCATGTAATCTAATCGGGTGTAAAAAACGACCAAGAAGGGTGTGATATAAATCCTTGTCGGTCAGCACCCATGGTGTCTAAACCTTCCCATTTTGTGAAAAGATAAAAATGTAGTGTGCCATTACATAACAATTTCAGATAAATTAACTTAAGTGCAATGAAATAAATAAGTCAGATCGGGTTCCAAACGACACCTGTGCCTAATCATCTACTTCAGCCTAAGCTGGTATTCAGAAAGGGTAACTTCCAGAAGAATTCACATACACGTATATATATAAAACCCAGAAAATCAAGGTAAAACAAGGAAAGGGTATACCCCAAGATTGTGCTTTAACTTGGGGTCTAAGTCAAGTGTCAATCAGGTGCGCTTCAACATACCAGAAGAAAATTTCAATTCTCAAGAGACTCAAATGGAAATAATATAAATCTTAAGTTCATCATTATTAAGGTTCAAGTTGAGAGTTGGAGTATGAGCCCATCTCGAAGGTATCGCTATAGAACATTCGTCAATTTTATCTAATACCACTGAGCCCATCCAAATCCATATTTTGAAAGGCCTAGTATCGCTCGAGGCATGGCTTTACCCTGAATCTGTTCCAATCTTGAAAAAAAGGGTCGAGTGTCATCCGATGCTAGATTATCCACATTTCCAATTGATCCGTCTTGATGGGCCCTTTTGGAACCGGTGTCACTCATAAGCATTAGAAGCCCGGGGAAGTCTCGGTCCAGAAAAGCCAAAGACACTGCCCCCTGATGCATAATGGTAACAGTCAGGAACAGAGGGTCTAAGTGTGCACCTTAATACGTGACCCACCTCCTTTCCCCGCCCAGAATTTAATTAAATTTTTCAAAGCAGCAGATATGACATAATCAGTATATAAAATCACAGCTTGAAAACTAACCAGATACACCCGTGCATCACAAGTTATAAATTTAACATTACATCTTAGCAACTTAAAAAGGAAATATACCATATAAAAATCAGTATATAATGCACTTTTAAAATAAATAAACAGTTTAGAAAAACATTTACCAATGATCAACCAATTCAAAGTTCTTATTCAATGCAACAATTTATTTAATTTAATTACAATAAAAAGGTGTTGCACAACACCTATAATTAATTAAAATATAAACCTGAATAATGAAAAAATATACCGACTGTGTCAAAACGCACAAAGGGGTGTCTGAACTTATTGTAACAATTAAAAAAATTAAAGTAAGATAATAAAGGCTACAATAATTTGGAGATCAACTAAATTGATGAATTTGGGTGAAATTGTAGAAAGTCGGTAGGCACCGATTGACAGCACAACGACACGTTTTTATAAACCGCAATGAAACAAAGGGAATGTGAGTAGCCACCCTACCTTGTAGTTGTAGATGACTCTAAGATCCATGGTAGGCTTTTATTTGACCTAAAATTGAAGAAAACAGAGGATTTTAGAAAAACCACAAAATAGGGTAAAAATCTTCCATGATGAACTGCGTGCATAATACTCAATGAAAATGTACGATTACAATTGATCAAGGTTAATATTTCTTTAAAGTTTACTGAGAACCTGATGGAAAATAAATCGGATGATTTATGGAGGATCTATGGTCTTCTGAAGGAGGAGGAGAGTGGTGTACCACTTTGGGGGGAGAGGGGGTGCGACGTGAAGAAGGGGAGAGGAAGAGAGGAGAGGAAAAAAACAAATAAAGAAAATAAAGAAAAAGAAAAGAAACAAAAAATAAGATAAAAATAAAAGGAAATAGGGAAAATAAAAATAAAATAAAATAGAATAAAATGAAAGAAAGGGAAAATGACTAAAATAATTAAAAATGGAAATCTCCCATTTTATTTTTTTTATTTTTCTCATAACCCCCTTTCAATTTTATTTCAAATTTTTTTTATACTTTATTTATTTCTTTTAAATCTTGTTTAAATCTCTTATTATTCTTTTTAAAAATTTAATTAATTATTTAAATCCCAAACACCGCACTAAAGCGCGACATAAAATTTTTATAAAACATCTGTAGTTATTTTAATTAATTAAAAAGATACCTGGGACCCGTAGAGAGGTGTGAAGACGCACGCCCTAGGTTGATTAAAGGATTAGAAAAAATGGAATTAAAAATGGTCCATACTTGATAAAGTCCAGGACGTTACAACCTCCCCTCCTCAGGACAACTCGTCCCGGAGTTGCCCTTCTGAGGGTAGTGGAACGTCGCCAGAGAAAAGTTCTGGCCACTGCATATGTACATCCATCTCTCGCTCCTAGGTCTCGTCCTGAATGCGTTCGTGTTGCCAAAACACCCGGACTAGAGGGAATGACTTTCCTTAGAGGACTTTCATGCTATGGACAATGATACAGATTGGATGCTCTGAAAAGGATGCATCAGTGTCAAGATCAATGTCATTATGGTCAAAAGAATGAGATGGGTTTGGATGATATTGCCGGAGATGAGATACATGGAAAACTTCATGCATGATAGGGTACCTCTGAGGTAGCAGTAACCGATATGCTATCAGACTAACTCTCTCTACTATCTCGAATGGCCCGACGTATCTCGGTGATAACTTCCCCTGTCTCCTGATCCACCTGTGAACCAACCTCGGAGAAATATACATAAAGACTCAATGTGCCACCTCAAACTACATAGGTCTGCGATGATGATTGATCTAAGAATTTTGTTTAGAATGAGTTGTATTCATACGCTTCTGAATCAGTTGAACTTTCTCAGAAGTCTCCTGAATGAGATGAGGAGCCAATATAGCTTCCTCACCTATTTCGAGCCAGCATAAAGGTGAACGACACGGTCTACCATAGAGGGCCTCATACGAAGCCATTTGAATTGTTACATGGAAGCTATTATTATAGGTAAAATCAAAAAGAGGTAAATTATTCTCCCATGAACCTCCAAAATCAAGGATACAAGCCCATAACATATCCTCTAACACTCGTATAGTTCTCTCGGATTGTCTATCGGTCTGAGGGTGATATGCAGTACTCAGAAGTACCTGTGAACCCAATGCCTTTTGAAACCCTTTCTAGAACCACGAAGTAAAGCAGGCATCTCTTTCTGAGACAATAGAACTAGGTAGACCATGAAGTCACACAATCTCTCGGATATACAGCCTTCCCAACTCATCAATTGTAAAGGTCTCTCGGATAAGTAAGAAGTGTGAAACCTTGGTCAACCTATCGAAAACCACCCATACTGAATTGCTACCTCGAGAAGATCTTGGCAAGACTATAACGAAATCATGGTGATGTCATTCCTTTTCCATTCAGAAATGGATAGAGGCTTTAGGAGTCCAATAGGTCGCTGGTGCGCTGCCTTCACCTGTTGGCAGGTGGAGCACCGAGTGATGAAACCTACTATCTATTTTTTCATTACAAGCCAATAATAATTTCAACACATGTCTCTATATATCTTGGTCAGCTCAGGATGAACTTCCCAAATATAGGTGTGAGATTACTTCATCAGCTCTTCCTATATACTTGAAGGTACCCATACACGACCATGGTAAAGGAGATTTTCACTGCCATCAACAACCCAACCAGGAGGTGGGTTCTCTCCTGTAACAATTTCCCTCAAAATTATCCCCTTAGGATCAGTCAAACTTTTCCTATGAACTTGCTCTTGAAGAGAGGACGTCACTATAAGAGCTGCTAGAACTGGTTGTCTGCTCTGCTCTTGAACCTCCAGATGCATCTCTGAAAACAAGGCCATCATCTACCACTCACTACTGGCTACCTGCCCGGTCTGTGTCTGTGTCTTGCGTCTAAATCATCCTTAACAACATTACCCTTACCAGGGGTATAATAAATCTCAATGTTGAATGACTACAAGCATTCAAACCACCTGCATTGCCTTAAGTTCAAGTCTCATTGAGTGGGGATATATTTTAAGATTTTATGATTCATGTAAACAATGAATCTCTCACCCAAAAAATAGTGTCTCCAAAAAAGTAGAGCATGAACCACATATGCCAAATCAAGGTTTTGGATAGGATAGTTCTACTCGTGAGGTCTCAGCTGGTAGGATCCATAAGCCATGACTCGATCACCCTACATCAAAACTGCACAAAGTTCGATTATTGAAGCATCACAATATACTGTATAGCTATTACCAGGTTTAGGAAAAATCAAGATCGGGGATGAGGTTAGTCTTCCTTTCAATTCCTAAAAATAATTTTAACAGGATTCTGACTAGATGAAATATACACCTTTCTTAGTTAGGGTCGTAAGAGGCACTGCTAAGTGGGATAAATCATGGATGAAACACCTATAATATCAAGAAAGCCCCAAGAAACTGCGAATGTCGAAGACATTATTGGGTTTTTCCTATGAAACCATGGTGTTCACATTTTCTAGGTCAACTAATACCCCTTCTTCAGATATAATATGACCTAAGAAGCGTACCTTATCAATCCAAAAGCGGAATTTGTTGATCTTAGCCTATAGATGATGCTCTCTTAGTGTACTCATCATAATCTCAAGATGGGTTTCATGGTCATGTCTGGAACACAAATACACTAAGATGTCATCCACGAAGAATAACACAAAGGGATCAAGATTTTAATGAAAAACCCAGTTCATCAGATCCATGAAGACTACCGACACATTCATGAGGCCGAATGGTATAACCAGATATTCGTACAAGTCGTACCTGCTTCAAAATTCCGTACGTGGTATGTTAGATGGCCGCACACACACCTGGTGATATCCCGACCTCAGATCAATCTTGGATAAAATAGTTTCTCCCCAGATATGGTCAAAGAGATCATCTATATGAGGCAATGGATATCGATTCTTTACCATGAGATGGTTGAGTCGATGATAATCGACATATAACCTGATGGTACCATCTACCTTATTGGAAAAAAGGACAGGTGAACCCCATGGCAATGTGCTAGTTCTGATGAAACCCTTAGCCTCAAGGTCTTCAAGATGCATTTTGAGTTCCTGTAGGTCTATTGGTACCATCCTATAAGGAGGAATAGACACTAGTGTCACACCTGGAATGAGCTCGATAGTGAAATCCAGGTCTCTCATAGGAGGTAAGCTAGAGAAATCATTAGGGAAGACATCCTTGAAAATATCCACCATTGGATGGAATTCAACTAGGTGTGTTCCCTGATCACTCATGAAGAGACTTTCCTACTAAGCTGTCACTCTTCCCAACCCTGCATATTTAGGCTTAGCTCAGTCGGCCCTCATATCCCATTCTTTTTTGTGAAGATATGTGTCGCCCTCAAGGGATGTGAAGGACACCCAATGATGATTTCAATCCGCATGATCACTATAAGGAGCAAGCTAGTTCATACTGAGAATGACCTCGATGCCAGACATGTTGAGGATATAGAAATTACAAACAAAATGGTACCCACCTATCTTGAGGGGGCACTCTTGGCACTGGCTTATTCCCTCTGTCCTGACCCCAAGAAGAGTGTCAATAGACATGACGCTGCAATGGAACTGGCTTATTCCCTCTGTCCTGACCCCAAGCAGAGGTGTAGGTGTGGATCCTCTAACACTGGATGCTGAAGAGAAGGAATGACAGAAATGCTGAAGGTGACCCATCCTTCCACAAGATCAGCACTCCTTCAGATATCTCATGCACTGTGGCTTCTTGTGACCATCTCCACCGTAATGATAACATGTGACAGAGCTATCAATATGTGCTTTTTGGTTAGGATTTCCCCCAAGTGCACCTTCAAAATAGCATTTCCTGCTACCAGAAGATCCATCAACCTATATCAGAATTGAACCGCCCCAGCTCGCTGGCTTAGATTCCCTGAAATTTCACTTTGATATCAGAGCCTGATTTACGATCTATGTGACAGTGGTCAAATGGAAGACATTCACTTGTGAGTGGATAGTATACTCAAGTCCGTCCTCAAAATGTCTCATAGTAGTCTATGCGTCTCCAGTCAAAGATGGGGTAAAACACTTATGTTATGTGAAATGAGTAGAATAATCTAACAAAGTCATATATCCCTATTGAAGATGTAGGTTCTCCCGTGCACGATCATCTCTCAGAGTCTCTAGGAAAATGTGGTCATAGAAAGCTTCTTGGAAGTAATCCCAATCCATGTCACTAGTCTGCTCAGCCTAAGAAACAACATCCCACCAGCACTTGGCGGAGTCACGAAGCATGTAGACCTAAATCTTGACCATTCACTCTGGAAGTGTCTCGAGGTGGTTGGAGACAGACCTTATAGCTTCTATCCATGACTCTACAGCATGAGGGCCACCACTCCCTGGGAAGGTGGGAGGGTGTTGCTGCAGAAAGTCCCGCATGAGGTCTGCCATAGATAGGGTAGGTATGGGGATATTCTGAACTTACTTTATAAACCTGAGGAGACTATCCCTGAACTAAGCATCAGGGTCCCTCAGAATATCAATAGGAGGTAGTGCCACATGAGGCTCAAGGAGAGGTACCACTGGTGGTTCAGGACCCACCCTCTCTGGAATGTGCTCATTGCCACTCTCCTGAGGCATGACACAAAGAAGTCGCAGTGGAATTTGTCTACAACAACCAAACACACACCTTTAGACAAGGAGTAAATAAGTTAAGAAAACAAGTAAGGTGAAAAAAGTGGTTAGGTACATTGCCTGCCTATGAACACTAAACAATAGACCACCCGCTTCAAGAGCTGGGCTTCGATGTGGAAGAGACAACTCAAATGGATTACTAAACAAGTTATACTTTCCACTCCTAGGTTAAGTTAGGCTAACATCTAATAGAATATCTCAACTTTATATTCAATAAACCAAAATTTAAAAATTTTACCACTAGGCAAAACAACACTCACATGAAAATAGGAAAATGCACACTAAAAGTAGATATGACATGACAATATGCATGAAATTTTAAATCCTATAGTGCCTATTATGATGCATGTAATGTATTTCCCTCGTATCATCAGGATACAATGTTAAACCCATTATTCCAACAATACCAACACAATAACAACACAAAACAAGGGAGTCACCCAACAGTGAAATCATATCAATAGTAATTGGAATAATCAATAACTGCAATCCCAACCTAAGAATTTGGGTTTTCCCCAGTACATGGGTTAACTACATCCAAGCAAAATGTACATTCCAAATCCCTATATCCTAGTCTCCTGTCTAACCCAAATAGTAAGACAAAAGGAAAAACCACCTCTTATACCACTTTATAATGTCCCGACCCGGTTCAACTCTAAGATGGTGGCCGGACTGGTGGGTCACATGACCTCAAGTGCATCTCCCCAAATTCCAGAGGCTGCCGACTAGCAGCGAGTGCCTGTTTTTATTGGAGGGGGATACTATTCCCTTATAGGTAATAGGTAATATCACAATTTAAGTAGACATTAACTAATTACAAATAGCGGAAGCATATAAATGAATAAAATACAATAGAAGAAATTTAAATAATCCAATTGAATAATAATAATCAAGTGTAGAATCTCACAAAATGATGTCATGCCATGATGTATGTCCAAACTAGAAGTACGAAGAACAGAACTCAAACACACAATCAAATAAAAGAAATGGCAGAAAACAGCAGCTGTATCCTGAGCAAGGCTTGGTCCTCTGCCCCGGTCTCTATTCTAAGTACTATATTACAATCAAGCATCAGAATCAGTACACTTCTCCTTGTCAGTACCTGTGAGCATGTAATATACTCGGGTGTCAAAGACCCCCGAGCAGGGTGTGAGATAAATCCCAGTAGGTTGGCACCCCCAGTGTCTAAACCTTTCCATTTTGTACAAAGATAAAAATTTATTGTGCCATTACATAAAATTTTTAGATAAATTAACTTAAGTGAAATGAAATAAATAAGTCGGATCAGGTTCCAAATGACACCTGTACCTAATCACCTGCTTCAGCCTAAGCTGGTAGTCTGAAAGGGTACCCGTCAGTAGAATGCATGTACATGTATATATATATATAACCCAGAAAAGCAAGGTAAAACAAGGAAGAGGTATACCCCAAGCTTGTGCTTTAACTTGGGGTCTAATTCCCGTGTCAACCAGGTGCTCTTCAACATACTGGAATAACATTTCAATTCTCAAGAGACTCAAATGGAAGTAATATAAACTTTAAGTGCATCATTATTAAGGTTTAAGTTGAGAGTTGGAGTCTAAGCCAGTACTGAAGGTATCGCTACGGGACATCCGTCAATTTTATCCAATACCACCGAACCCATCCAAGGCCATCTCTCGAAAGGCCAAGTATCGCTCAAGGCATGGCTTTACCCTAAGTCCATCCCAATCTCACAAGAAGGGGTCGAGTGTCATCCGAGGCTGGCTTAGCCACATTGCCAACGGATCCGTCTCGATGGTCCCTTTTGGAACCGGTGTCACTCATAAGTATTAGAAGCCCAGGGAAGTCTCTGTCTAGCAAAGCCAAAGACACTGCCCCCGTCATGTAATGGTAATATTTAGGAACAGAGGTTCTAAGTGTGACGCTTAATATGGGACCCACCAATTTTCCCTGACCTTAATTTAATTAAAGTTTTCATAGCAGCAGATATGACATAATAAACATATAAAATAGAAGCTTGAAAACTAACCAGATACACCCATGCATCACAAGGTATAAATTTAACATTACAACTTAACAACTTAACAAGGCAATATACCGTATCAACATCAGAAGATAATGAAATTTTAAAATAAATAAATAGTTAATAAAAAACAATTACCAATGATCAACCAATTCAAAGTTCGTATTCAATGCAACTATTTATTCAATTTAATTACAATGAAAAGGGGCTGCACAATACCTGCAATTAATTAAACTATATACCCGGCTAACGGAAAATTATACCGACCATGTCGGTACACCCAAAGGGGTTACTGAACTTGTTGAAACTGTTCAAACAAATTAAATTAATATAACTAAGGCTAAAATTATTAGGCGATCAACTAAATTGATGAAATTGGGTGAAATTTCACAAAGCCGATAGGCACCGACTAACGACACAATGGTGCGTTTTTATAAACCGCAACGAAATGGAGGTAAAGAGAATATGAACCATACCTTTTTGTCATAAATGACTCTAAGATCCCCAGTAGGCTTTTATTTGAGCTAAAATGGAAGAAAATGGAGGATTTTAGAAAAACCCCAAAATTGGGTAAAAATCTTCCATGACAAACTGCGCGCAGAATACTCAATGAAAACATATGATTCCAATTGCGCAAGGTTAGAATTAACCTAAGGTTTAATTCGCACCTGATAGAGAATAAATCAGATAATATAAGGAGGAGCTATGATATTTTGAAGGAGGTAGAGAGGGGTGCACCACCTAAGGCGAGAGGGGGTGCAATGTGAAGAAGGAGAGAGGAAGAGAGGAGAAGAAAAAAAATAAAGAAAAGAAAAAAAATAAAAGAAAACAAAAATAAGAGAAAAATAAAAGAAAAGGAAAAAGGTAAAAAATAAAACTAAAATATAATAAATGTATGGAAAGGAAAAATTACTAAAATAATTAAATTTGGAAATCTCCCATTTTAATTATTTTTATTTTTCCCATAACCCCCTTTCTATTTTATTTATAAATTTCTTTTTATCCTTTCTTGATTTATTTTAAGTATTATTTAAATTTATTATTATTCTTTTTAATCCTTTAATTAATTATTTAAATCCTGAGCACTATGCTAAAGTGCAACATAACATTTTTCATAAAACGTCTGCAACTATTTGAATTAATTAAAAAGATGCCCGAGACTTGCAGCGAGGTGCGCAGACACATGCCCTGGGTTTCTTAAGGAATTAGACATCAAATAAATTAAAAATGGTCTATAACTGATAATATATAGGACATTACAGAACCTCTTGTTTAATTCTGTTATGTACTTTATTTTGTAATATTCCATTTTTCTATTTTTCGCTGCTTATAATTTCAAAAATAGAAAACAATTTTACATTAACTTTGATAGTTAGTTTTGGTTGGTGTGTATATGTGTTGAATTAAGTAAACCTATTTCAAAATTTCGATAAGTTTTTTACACCGATTAAACTGAGGACTAATCAAACTTTGAGAAACTTGTTGAGCAATTGAACATTTATATCTCTACTTCCTTAATTAACTGGGCTATTTCAAATTGGGAGATTTTATCATAAAGATTTTTAATAGAAATTTTATATAGGAACTAAATTCACCTCCCTCTTGGGTTTCCACCTGGACTAAAAATATACTTTGACCTTACTGACCATTTGATCTCACCTTTACTTTTCTTCCTTTCCCTAGGTTATGAAGAGGAATCTTTTGAATGAGTTTCAAGTATGTAGTTTATTTTCTTTTGTTATGTATTATGTTTTATTTTTTATTTCCCAATATAAAATGGGGATAATTTATATAATATAGTTTTTAAAAAATACTAAAATTTTGGTCCTTTAGGATTTTATTCCATTCAATAATTCCAATTTAATAAAGTAAGACACTACCACACAACTAGGTTTCCGTAGCGCCACCCTTTAACAATGCTAAAAATAGAGCTGTTAAAAGTGACCCTTTATTAGCATTTTTTAGTGATGATAAAAGAACCCCCCTTTATTAGCACTTTTTTAGCACATATAAAGGTTCCCCCTTTATAAATTTTTTTAGTAGCGATGATAAAGGGGGGATTTATCAGTGCTTTTTTTCCTATCGCTGATAAATTGTATATTTCAAAAAACAATATATTTCATAAAAAAAAATATATTGAAATATAAGTATATTTATATTGATATAAATATAATATATATATTTAAATATTTTTAGATCTATTTGATATGTGGTAGATGCAAAACGGACAACCAGAGCAGAAGTTATGGCAAAACGGTCACCCAGAGTAGAACATATGACCATTGGGAGGAATTATGGGCATTTTTTGGCCTTGACGAATGTGAGAAGGGGTTATAGTGGTAACCATAGTATAGATATGTTTTTAATAATAAATTTTATATGTGGTAGAGAAAAAACAGACACCCATAGCAGAAGTTACGATTGATTGAAATTGAGCAACCCTCATAGTGCCTAAAAACCTAAGAAAACTGTAACTCACTAAAATAGCCATAACTTCTTTTCCAGGTGTCTGTTTGAGCTCTTCAACCAGTAAAATAGAATATATTGAGGTGAGTGAAGACCACGTCTAATAAAAACCATGATAATATTAAAGAAACAAAAGATAAGTTAATTATACCAGTCTAAAAAATCTCCAACTTCAAAAGGCCATAACTTTCGTTTCAAGTGCCCATTTGAGCTCTACCACATATAAAATCGAAGGTAGCAAAGAGATATATGCAACAAGATGACTTGAAAAAAGTTACAGTAAATTCAAAGACTCTAAAAACCCAAAAAAACTATCATAAGTTCTCCAAAACTCTGTTTTCGTGTTCGGGGCCCTGTCAAAATTTTCTTAAAACAGTAATAAGTCTCGATTCGTGTGTCTGTTTGGCCTCCATCACCTGTTATATCATATTTAGTTCCATGAGATTAGGTTTGAATGATTGCGGAGCTGAAATGGACACCCAGAGCAGAAGATATTCCTATTTTAGTGACTCTATAGTTTGTTAGGTTTTTCAAGCTCCCATTTCTAGCACTTTTGTCCTATCTACTGTTTTTCCAAACAGCTGTAACTTATGATCTGCCTATCCGTTCGGCCTCCACCACCTATCATAACAAATATCGTTTGATGATATTCAATTTGACTATTCATGAAGTTTTAATAGACTCTTGGATCATAATTTTTCATTGTTATCTTGAGTTTAGGGTTTATTTGACTTTTTGACTGTATTTACGGGTTTTGAGGGTTTCTCCATTTTTTACCTATTTTTCAGGTTTTCAGGGCTTGTTATCATTTTTCATAATGTACTATTATATATAATCAAATATATAACAATATATACATATTTATTATATATTCACACATAAAAATTTAATTTTATAAATAAATAATTAAACATATTTACATATAATATATATTTCTCAATATATAAGCCTTATTTAAATAAAAAACTAATTTCCATTTTATTTAAGATACAAATATATGACTATTTATATACCTATATAATGTGTACGTGTGTATATATATGTGTGTGTGTCTGTATTGACAAACTAATATATATTATCTATATATTCTAAACATATGTATATACATATTAATATATAGTATTTATATATATATATATATATATATATAAATATGTATAATTATACTTAAAGATACACATAATATATATATATATCTGTGTGTGTGTGTGTTTATGTTGTATATACGTATTTATTTATTTATAAACACACACTAAAAAACATATTTTATAAACGTATTAAAAGCTGATCTTATAAATATATATTAATATATGAATAAATATATTAATATATAAATATAACTATAAATATATATTAATATATGGATATATATTAATATATATATATATATATATATTAATATAACTAAATATATATATATATATGCTAATATAAATATTTATTAATATACAAGAAAATATAACTATATATATATATATAAGTAAATAGATATATTAATAAATGAAGAGCAAAGCAATATGGTGGAGTGGTAAAGGATTAGGTGTGCAGACAACAAGTCCTGAGTTCGAATCTATGGGGAGGTAGGTCACACACGCATGTGGAATAAGGCCTAGAATTGTTAAAGGGTCAGGTGGGAGCACTGTTAAAGGCTGGGGGGGGGGGGTTCCTGGGGTGTGCAGGGTGAGGTGGGGGCATCAAGCGCTGTTGAAGCCCCTCCCTGATTTCCAGATTTTTTAAATGTTTTTTTTAACTTTTATAAGTTATTTTAAAAAAGTGCTGATAAAAGGGGCCTTTATTATCTCTTTTTTGAGTGCTGATAATAGAGAACCCCACTTTATCTTAGCTGAGATTAACAACACTTTTTTACCAGTGATAAAGGACTTTTTTAGCACTGATAAAAGCCTATTTTGTGTTATTGAGGCACTAGATCCAGGCCTACTAGGGTTGGTTCATTACAGTTGGTATCAGATAAAGTTTAGTATAAACCTTGGAAACTAGATTTAGAAAACATATATTAGAGAACATAACCTTGAGGTAGACTTTGATGATAATTATAGAAGAACATCCTAGAATTTTGGTAAGGTAGAGATTATGTGGGTATTCTTAGAAATACACCCCTTTCTGAATACTACAAGTGGATGTGGTTCTAGAAAATATGTACCTAGGGGTAACAACTATGAAAAGGTTCATCGATCTTGACTCTAGCATAACCTTTCCCACGACAACAAGCCATACTACGCACCTGGTTTGACACTCATAGGGCATATTCTTAAGATAATTCACATTTTCTTTACAAACCATTATGAGGAAGTTTATTAGATGATGACAATGAACAACCAAGGTTAAAATTAAGGTGATTTATATTGAAAATAAGATCAATGAATTAAACAACTTTTTAGGTTTTATGTGATGATATTCTACCAAGATTAAGGACATTTTGGAATAAATTTATGAAAATACAACTCATTAGTTAGGTACATGTTTTAGTGGAAAAGATATTTTAGAAATAATGCCTTTACATTTTATAGACATAAATTTAAAGGTATTGATAAATTTTAGGGTTAATATGATCATTAATGACTTTGTTATAATATTCAATTAAGATATTATACTTTGTGGAAGAAAAGAATAAATTTCATGGAAAACCTTAGAAAACATATTATTTAATGATTAAATTTCAAGGATGTCCATAATATTTTCAGACCATCATATGAATTATATTAATATAGTTTAGAAAAAGGAAAACCCACATGCAGGGTTACTACTCATTGCATCCAGCTAGGTAGTGGGGCTTGAACTCATGAGCGCAAGATGATAAGGTTTTCACGTCTACCATTGGCCTATGCGATTTCCTAACTAACATGTCATTGATTTTATGTAAAATATTTTAAAAATAAATTTTATTGATGAAATGGTAGCATTGTGTTTTTGGTTTAGAGATTAATATATTATCCATATTGGATTTTTAGAATATTTAGAGAAAAATGGAATGAATTTTCACTCTTTTATGGGCCTTATGATCTGTTAAAAGTTTATTTTAGCGCTTCAGACATAGAAATTCATTTTTGGATATTCATTTCTTGAAGTAATGAATGAATTAGGATTTTATCAAATCCCAAACAAAGGATGAAATTTTATTAATAGAATTATATTAATTAAGTATATTTTTTAATATTCTTAGGTAGTAAAAAAGTACTCAACATTAGGAAAATGATTAAAAACCAAATGCTGCCCTAATACCTTCATTTTTGTTGAATTGATGGTCTTTTAAATCATCATAGATTTATTTCTTGGAGGCCATCAACTTTCCATTGATCATTCAATTGTTTGTGATCAATGAACTCAATCAAACCTATAATATTTATTCTCTTCCTCCATGTACATATCCCCACTTTACACTAATGTTATCCTATATAGAAACCAAGTTATATGTTATTCCATGTGACATTGGTACTTTCCATTATCTCTTTTTAAGAGAATGTTTTACCAAACCTTATCTTGATGTGAGATTTCAATAATGGAATTTTCAAATATCAAAAAATTTATTACCAAGACTTATTTTAAATTATGAGGATTCAATTTATTTAAGGTAGGGAGAATGTAACACCCCAACAATTCTATAAGAGTAAATTTTATTCGATAGTGTGTATGGAACACAAAATCAAGAATAGGAATATAAATTCCTAATAATTTATGAAATATTTAATATTTTAAAAAAATATATTATATAGATTTTAATGCATGAAACACCGATTTACCTTGCATTACACACATTAACAACTTTTTTCGGTAGTTTGCATTATACGTAAGACCGAGTTTTATTGAACACCAATTTATTATTAAAATATTATTATTTAATATAATAAGATATAACCTAGCCATTAAATTTGAATTTATGAATAGTATTAACTAAATAATTAATATATATGATTGAATTCATTGGTTACAAATTAATTAGAAATGAATATAAGAACTAATTGAATATAAAGGGGATGTTTTCATAAAAACTACTATTATGTGCCAAAAGTGTTTTATCATATTAAATTAAATTAATTACTATTAGTGAATGATATTAATGAAATATATATATATATTTATATATATATATTATATTCAATAAAATATTTTTTACATTCATCTAATATATTTTATAGGAATAAGATAAGAGCAAACCTAATTTTACGCACAAAAACCTATATTTTTCTAAAGGTAATTTTACCGCCCTTTAATGACACACCTATTTTAAAAATAAATTTTGACAATTTTTATAAATTTTATATTTCAAAATAAACTTATATTTTAAATTTTAATGTTAAAATTATTTTAGGGTTATTTTTTGGTATTTTTTTAAATATCTCATTTTTTGATGAATAGTGAAAATATTGAATTTTAATTCAAAATTGTTTTTTTCACAATTTATTTATAAGGTTAAATTATATTTTTATTGGTTTTAAAGTTTAATCAGATAAATTATACATATTTTAATCCAATTTAGGTCATTGGACTCAATTTAACATTAAATTTTATATAAAAACATTTCAAACTTTTGAACAATTTTACTTTAAAAACCCGTTTTGTCATCCTATCTGCGGGATTAATTTAAAATTAATTTATGCCAATTATGTAATTATAATTTGTAAAAATGGATGGCATATCTGGAATCCAAATAATTTATAATTTCTAATAAGGTCAACTTAGTTTTTAACAAAAAATTTTAGCAAAGTAATTAAACTTAATTACAACGATTAAGAGAAAAATTAGCTTAATAGGAGACTAAACCTTAAAATTAAGGAAAAAATGACCTAGAAACTTATCCAAAAGACATTTTATGTTCATATTTATACCATATAATTGATTGTATCAATTTGTTTTATTATTGGATTCACTTGAAATGGAAAAACGTGGTTAAAATCCCCTCTTCCAAAAATTTACAAGAATTCCACTCATCCACTATAAAAAAGAACTCACCCCTCCTACTTATTCACACCTATCAAGCCCTTTTTATCTCCAAAAATATACCCAAATAATTTATAAACTTCCATAAACTCATCCTAGAATCCTAAATTTGGAAAATAATCCAACCAAGTAAGTATTTTGGAATAAACCAAAAGGAGTTACCCGAATTAGAGGTGACCTTCTTCAACGATCACTTTTATTTAATTTAACTCTCCACCAATTAAATTATTTTTATATAATGATTATATAATAACATAATTATATTTAATATATAAATATTATGTTATGATAATATTTATATCTATAATTTCAAACACATCCATAAAATGGGATACATAATCATCATTCATGTGTACGGTGGACTACCGCCTCATGAACCGATGTCATTCATTCTTCCATTTAACACCTTTAAAGGTTTTAATAATGATGGATTTATAGTTTATATATGATATATATGATATTTATGATGTATTTATTTTTTTTAGTTTTTATATAACACATACATTTATGCTTTCCATTTTGTGGGAATATGATAACATCGTTTGTGGATGTGTGGACTACCGCCTCATCAAAGCGACGCGATACATTCAAAATTTACATGGAATATATTAAGGATGGGTTTAATTAAATATATGTAAAATAAATGAAAAATATATAATATTCATGACATTATTAACTTTTTTTAAATATATTATATCATTTTCATTAACACCCTTTAACGAATTGAAAAAGTAATAACATCATTTGTGGAGTGTAGACTACCACCTCCTCAAAGTGATGTGATTCGTTCACGATATACATGGAATGTATTAAGAATTATTTTAATAAAAATATATGATATATGTGACATAAAAATTAAAATATAATTATAATATAAATAAATATCATTTACTTTTCATTCTTTTAAAATACGACAAAAAATGGAAGTAGTGTTGATGCGTATGTATGACCTACCATCTCCATGAATGGTGCATTTCATTTCCAATATAAAAATATTATTGATTAATATAAATACATATATACTGAATATATGTAACATTTAAATCATGGTTTTAAATTATGTATATGATGAAATAATTATATAAGTAATAGGAACAAAAATAACAATTTAAAAAATACTCGACAAACTAGGCAATTAACACCTGAAATAGTGAAACTAATGAAAGACTATTAATAAATGGGTAATAATATATTATAATAAGTTAATATATTATATTATAAATACGAATATTGTTTTGGTATAAGTTATTGAAATGATTAAAACCATTATACAAGAGGATAAAGGATGTTCACAGGAAATGAAACGTAAGGTAATGGATTTCGTCTCAATTTCATTTCATTGAGGCATATTGTAATGTTATACACCTAGTTTATTTTATATGGTGTATATAATTAAAACTTGACATTTAATATCATTAATAATTAATTATTAAAGGTATTTTGATTTTCAATTTGAATTATTTCATATATGGTGATTTGAACTTAATGTTACCAAGTAATAATGAAATTTAATAACTCAATTCATTTCATGGGATTATATTACTTCATCATTATAATTAATATTATATGATTATGTGTATTATTAAATTTAATATATAATTATATATTTAAACTTATTTTATGCGGATTTACAATTTATTCACATAAATTCTTCATTGATTAATTCTCACTTTGACATTATGATCATTTAAGGGTTTATTTTACAATCTCATTCTAATCGAGATTGTTTATTATTGAAATGAAATTAAAATAATTTATATGAAAATTATTCATTAAACCTTATAATTTTATTCTAATCTGGTTATTCATGACCTTTTTCAAGTAATATTACCATTTCCCACTCTTTTTTTTTACTCAAAATGTTTTAGAAAATGTTTTTAAGAACACCCAACTTCATTTCTCTATTTAGTCAGAGAACCTATTTTATTCTAAAAAATTTGTTTTCTAAATTGGTTTTAAAAAATATTTCAACCTTTATAAAATGATTTATTAAATAAATTTTAACCCGTTTTTTCTTTTACCAGTTTTTTTCAAAGGAACCTTCTTTTCACTTTTCGAACAAGGCACTTTTCTAACATTTTTACCATACAAAAGGAATATTCTTTTTACCTTGTATAAACAATATAGATTTATCTATCATAATTTCTTTGAAGATTACTTTGAATGTTTAAAAGGTTAATTTTTAAATAAAATGTATTTTAAAAGTTATTTTCTAGGAAAATTATTTTTCAATATTATTTTCAAAATTATTTTCAAAATTATTTTCAAAATTATTTTCAAAATTAAGAGGATATTTTCCTCAAGAATGTTTTTAAAATTGTTTTTATAATATTTTCATTAATCAACAAAAACACCCATTTTTTACTCTACTTGGGATATGTTGTATTGATACCATCCTTATTATTCCTTAATATGTGTTTTTATTGGTTTTTCCAAGGATACTATTTAAATTATATTCCTTTATTCATTTTTGTAGTCCCCTAGAAATTTTCAATTTCCTATGATCATTGAACATTGCATTTACCCTAATTATCCATGTCATATATCATATATATGTTCATTACCTAAACTGTATACCATTTTTACATATGGTGTTTACTTTGAATGTTATTTGATTTACTGGGGAATTTTTTATAAATACGTATCCTTTAATCAATATAGATATTTGATAAGACACATTATTTTTGAATTAAATTGATTATTTGATATATGAGAAATTATTTGGACACAAAAGACATGTCTTGGGAACCATTTAAAGTAATCCCCTCGATGCATCAATAGTCTCATGAGACAAAATAATTTGAAAAAAACTCTTAGAGTTTGTTTCCAAGAAGAATAAATGGGTTTCTACCCACATATTTAAGATGTATTATGAAATTTATTAATAGTAGTATGATAAACTATCTTGTGAAATGTCTTGATGGTAAATGTATAATGTGCCTGATAAACATGATGTTCAATAATTAATAATTTCTTTCATCCAATATTCAATTATTATTATTTGTGAGATATTTTATTTGAAATTATCTATGGATTCATTTCATTCTCAGTTCATTGATTATATTGAATGTTTGTTTTGTTATTAACTTTACATATTGATTATCCTCATTGATTAATTATTGATTCTTATATACTTTACCTTTAATGAGCATTTGATTTCACCCTTATTTTTTTTAATTTCCCTAGTTTATAAATAGGAATCTTTTTAATGAGTTTCAAGGATAAATTTTATTAGATATTGTTATGTATTATGTTTCATTTTTTATTATATAATGTAAAATATGTGTCATGTATATAATTTAGTTTTCCAAATGTAAAGACCCGTGTTTTTCTAGACTGCAGTTTTGGGTAGAAATTTGAATTTTTTCTTCAGATTCTCATGAGAGGTAAAATGGTATTTTTATCTTAGCATATGATCAAGGATAATTTTTCTTCCCACTCTGTTAGGATAATATTTTGGTGGAAATCCAAGCCGTTTGAATTTTGGTGGAATAATTAATATTTAATTAATTAATTATTAGATTTTTCGCACAGGTTCGTTCATCCATAACTTTTGAATGGAGCATCATATTATGATTTAGTCTCCTCCATTGAGTTTAAAATGTGGAGTTTAGCCTAGTCAAGACCTAAAATCGAGTTGGGCATCAGGGCCAACCTGGGCCCCTTTTTTATTTTTTTTATTTTTCTTCATTTTCTTTCTTTTCTCTTCTTTCTTCCTCATTCTTGAGCATGCCTCCTATGCGGCTCCTCCTTCTCTATGACCTAAGGGATAAGAGTGAAAGGGAGAGAAATATGGAGAATTAAGGGAAGAGTGGTACTATTGTGAAGCCCTCGATGCATTGATACAATGTATGGAGATCGTGGATGGTGAAATCAAATGAAGCTTCGACAGTTTCTGATCGAAGGTAAGAAAGTTTTTGTTCTCATCATATATCCCATTTAAATTGGTTTTTTCAAGTTTTTTTAGAAATATATTTCTTTCTTCTGGCCTCTTAAGTCCCAATATGTAGTTTTGGGGGTGAAAATGGGGGTTTCATGCGATCTGAGGTTTTTCCGATCAAGAGACCTAGGCTACACGATGTGTGTTCTAGGGGATCACACCATGTGGTCTTCCTATTAGGGGAAGAAGAAGTTTTCTTAAGTACAATTTGTGTACTCTGAGTACATGGCCGTGTGTCGGACCGTGTGAAAAAGAACACAAGTTTTTGGTTTTTAGATAGTACACGCCATGTACTTTGAAGTACACACCGTGTAATTTTACAAAGGAAGACCCCATGTTGTTCTTTCCATGTATAAGTACACAACCTGGGGGAGGGATAAGGGTACACTCCATGTACTCTAAAGTATAAACCATGTACTTTTCTAGCTTATAGGTTTGAGGTATTTTGTTCCCTGGAAGTCATAATTGGGCATGTAATTAGTCTATTCCGTGTGTTTTTTTGTGTGTGTAGATAGTAATGGTGGAATCCTATTGACATATAGAGGTCATATAAATGGTGTTTTTGGGGTTTATATATAAATGTATAGGTTCTTCCTCCAGTTATTGAGTTCATTTGTCACCTGAGAGTGAGACTTGGCATGGATGATAGGTTGGGTGTTCGGACCAACCTAGTTGAGACCTTTGATATGAGATGAGATGTGAGCTATCTACCATTACCTATGATTTTGAGGACATTACCCTTGAGAGACATTCCCTTTCTGGACTACGAGTCCGTGGGAACAGATGGTTCCAAGGATCCGCTGAGGGATGCCTTTGATTATGTGATGACCTAGGGAGTTCCTTGTAGGATCTATCTCATATTTTCCTTTGAGAGGATCAATATTATAGGATATATTTTTCTATTCATTCAAGGAAACCATGTACCATTCCTACCTTTATTTTCTCTAAGTATCCTGTGTAGGATAACTTTGCTCGTGTTTACCTGGAGGTTCCTAAGTAGGATTCCTCTTTGTGTTTGACTTGAGGGACTAAATAGGTGCTTGTGGTTTGACAAACCCTAATTTGTACATCGGGTTTGGGTAGATATGGTGTTCGGGTGTCACCTAGAACCCATTCCTAACTAGTAAGCCCATGGGGCTGTGACTGTAGTGTTGGGTTGGGTGTTTAGGCCACCCTCACTCTTTGTTATGTTTCACTTGTTTATTGCTGATGCAATGATGTTCACCAGAGGTGCTTCCTGGTTGGAGGCTGTTGAGCCTGACGTGAGGTGACTTCATTTCTGTTGGGATTCCCAAATGTTCTTCCTAGGATCCTTTTTTTCTTATTGGGATTCCAGACATGCTTTCCTGGTATCCAACTTTTGAGCCATGTTATTTCTGATATTTACTAGTATACCCATAATTACTACTTGTGAATTGGCTATTGAGCCTAGATGTATATATATATACTGTGATATATATTTTTTGGGATGACGAGAGGTGCTTCCTGATATCTGGCTATTGATCCTTACTTGATATTTACAGTACGCCTTGAGTGATACTTGGATTACCATTTTAGGAATTCCTTGGATGGACTCATAGGATGGATGATACATGACGAGGATGATTATGCTCTCCTCGATTCAGAGACCCAGTACTCGTGGTAGATTACACACTCCTTAGTGGTATGGATGATTACACTATACTCGGCCTATGATCAGAATGATTATGCTCTTCCAGATCGGTTATGATACTTATGAGGTGGAGTGGGGAGTCTCAACAAGGAGTTCTCTATTTATATATCAACTAATGGTATGCCCCTTATAGATCATCTGAGTTCCAAATTTTGTAACCGCCTACAGACCAAGACCCAGGGATCTTACATTAGACTAGATTCACAGGCCTAAGTAGAATTACAACTGACTGAGTAACCTTTTATTGGATTTATGAGCATGCTTCCCAGAATATTTGTTTATAGGTGGGGATGATTACACCCTCCTTAGACTATGAACAGAATTATTAAACTCTTCTGGTTCAGTCAGGATTTACCGTCAGTATATGGTATCCTAGTTAGTGATTAGAGGTGAGTACAGGTGATCCTAGGTGTAGGATGAGCACCCCATATGGTGACATAGCTTTCTCAGAGATATAATTCTAGCATTGGATGAAGTAGGTACATTTTGATGGGATTATAGACCTAGAGATCAACTTAATGATACACGAATTGAGTGGTAAAACATCCAGCTCAATGACCTTGCATAGGATGTCCAGACGATCAGGATTACAGACCCAAGGATCGACTCTTAATGTGGTTTCATGTTTTTTTGATACACATAACAATGAATATTCATATCTATGTATATATGTATAGGTATGGGACTATACATGTTTATATATATATTTATGGACATCCAGGGTGGCACTTTCCTAGTTGACAAGGATTACAGACCCTAAGTTAGAATATGGTTTCACATTGGTTTTACCTCATATTTAGTTTTACTCCAACTAGGATGATCACGATGCTATTTCATACACTTTTAGCACCACAATTATAGGTTTCTTATCGAGGTGGTCTACTGAGATTCTTTCTCACCCCTGAATGTGCACCTAGGTGTACTTGAAAACCTTATGTCTGATTTTTAGTGTGAGCACGAGTTGCATGGTAGATAAGTACGAGGCCCGATGTCACATGATTGAGAAAAGATGCTCGAGCGGTTCTACTGATCGGGATGGTGCAGTTCGACATTGTATAAATATCAGGTACATGGGTTGGCTTAGAGTTAATAGAATAACCTTGTACTTTTACTTTTAGTTTCTTTTGTGTCACTGTATCTATGTGGTCAACACAGTGGGTGACCAGTGTTGTTTTGTATTGCATGGATTTTCAGGCTTTTATTGCATTTTTACTATTACATCTTATTCTATTTCAGTTTTTTACTGCTTCCTCACTCTATTTACTTTCTACTATGTATAATAATTAGTTATTTCTATTGTTTTCTTACTCTGGTACGAGTGAATAGTCTCCCCACTATTATACCCTAGACCTTCACTGCTAGTCGAAAGCCTTTGGTATACAGGGAGGCGTGCTTGAGGCCTAGTGACCCACTGGCTCAGAGCACCCATTTAGCGGTATCCCAATTGGTATGTTACGAAGTGGTATCATAGGGGTTTCTTTTTCTAGTCTTTACTATTTGGGATATGGGAGATAAGAGTATTAGGAATGTGTTAGAACCTATAATGGATATCAAACTGGTTCATCGGAAACAATTATTCCAGTAGGAAGGCCTGATTTCTAAGGTTTGGGATTGTTGATCTGATTTGTTTTGTGACAGTTATTTATGATTTTTTCCTTGAGAGACACACATGTTGTGTAGAGGTTATGATTTATGGTGGATCTATGTAGGTTGGCCCTTAGTAAGAGGCCATGGATGGATTTGACTCTTTTCCAGCAAAGGTATGTGGCGTCTCATTCATCATACTAGGCACGTAGGATTCACATCATATAGTCCCACTAGTATGTGATTTTACTAATGACTGAGGCCTTTGGGCTTGCTTACACATAATTTTTTTTACTATTATGGAAGGTTATGTGGATCCACATAGAGGCGTTTTGTTTTATGGCTGGCGACTTAGTCCTCAGGCACAACCTGTGTTGTAAAGTCCCATGTTCTTGAACCGGATATAAATTACGAAGGTTTTAGATTTTTTTCCATTTATCGATGGGCCAATTTTTAAACCAATATCCAAAAGTTTATTCCGATTCTTGGAACACCTAAAGGTGTCATTTTTGGACTTGTGTAATTAATCGATAATTTTCATGGTTGTCCCGATGAGTCTTGGGATTACCGAATTTGGAAAATTCTACTTCAATGGATCTGCACAGGCTACATACGGTTACGATCCAACCCGTGAAGCTTACCCAGTTTAATATTTTATTTTATTTAATTAAATAATATTAAATGGTAGTTTTTTTTGTTTAAATAGAATTATGTGTTAATAATAATAATGTTATTATTATTATTATTATTATTATTTTTGTGTCTTAAATTATTTGGATGTTAAAATATTTAATTGCATGATTAATGAGGTGTAACATTTATGTAAAAAATTTTTAATTGCATGATTAATGGGGTGTAACACTTATGTGAAATTAATGTAGATTTTTGGTATCTCAAAGAAACATTTAATTAAATAAGGAGTTTCAGAATTATTGAAGAAGAATTATTATTAAATAGAGGTTTTGGGTTATATAAAAGGTTTGAGTAATAATAAAAAGATTATTATTATTATGGTTTAATGAGTATTATAATTAAGATTAATTATGGATGTTTATTATTTTATAAATAATAATAGTAATGGATTTGAGTGTTTTGGTTAGAATTGAAAAAAATTATTTTTTAATAATAATAATAATAGGGATGTAATTATTATTATTATTGAGTTAATTAATAAAATTCAAATAAAAGGTGAATTTGATTAATTGTGGGAATTAAATATTTTAGATTTATTTGAAGTCATGCATTTTTAATTAAATGGGGAGTTTTAGATTTAATGATAAAATTTTTTAATGGTGACAATAATAATAATGGTATGATTACTATTATTATTGTTATAATAATGTTTTCGATGCCTTTGCCAGGTTGCGTATCCGTCTACTGGAGGATGCACAACTGTTACCCTGCATTCCCATTTTCTAATGGTGGGAAACATTTGTCGCTTATTCATGGATGTTTACTATTTGATCGAAACAGGATGATGGGATGTCAGTTCCTCCTTCCTTGGATTCCTCCTCATAACTCATTGCCTAATCCGGGTCTCCCTTAAAGATTAAGACATTGTTCATGAATCTCTTTCCTGGTGCCATATCTTTGTAGATGCCTGTTAATTATGCTACTTCTTTCTGGAAATTCCAAGGGGTCATGATAGGGTAGAAAGCTTCGGTTAGAGTAGATGACAACAACAGGCATGTCAGGGCATCTCTTGATGTGTGGACATTGGGGAACCTATATTCTTCCTCATAATAGGGCTTCTCAAGGGCGTAGAACCCAAGGTATCCCATGTAGGTCGTGGGGTATCTTATGCCGGAGGCATGTCCCTGAGGTTTTCCTCAACTTCCCATGTTTAACACATGGTATGTTTCTAGTTTAACATTTTCGAGAGACAGTTATGCCAAAGGCGCGTATTTTGAGGTTTTACATAGGCATATCATGTTAAACACGAAGTAGGCTATGAGTTTAATGTCTAGTGGAGACATAATGAGAGTGATCAGAACATCCCATAGATACGAACCAAATTACTACATCCTTAGAAGGGAACACATGGAAGGTTTACCAGATGGATGGACCAGAATGCCAAATGAGGATGGATCTGAGATGGTGTGTTCTATAGAGGGAAGATATCACATCATGAATACTGATCTGGACACCACTAAGGGAACATCAAGGAGAGTACACCCTAGAATGGGGGACACCAAGGTTTACCATTGGCTGGGATTGAACCTCGTGGAGGTTTCTTATGTACCCTATGTAGGCGATAAGGATCCAAACCCACGTAGTTCGAATGGGTGATGAATCGGGGTGTACACAAAGGACAACGACCCAGACACATGCTGGGGCTTATGCATGTATAGTGGTCCATCGCAAGAGGGACACTCTTGGTTAGATTATTATGGATTGTGTGGTGCTTATGCATGGTTAGTTGCCCGAGGGAATGATGTGATCCTACCGGGATGTGGTGGCTCGGGTAAGAATCAGTATGGATGATGGAGAGTTGAATGAAGTGGAGGGGGAATGAGATGGAATGAACTTAAGGATGATGGTGATGTTGTGATTGAGCCTCGAAGATTCTGCTTACGTATCTTCATGGTAGGGAATCAAATTCCACTTAGTTCGGTGCAGCGATGGGACACCTGAGGAGGTGGCCCATGAAAATGGATGCATGGATGAGACCTAGAGGAATTATAACGTTCAGGTTGGTTCATGACCTTTTCAAAGAACATAGGCTCTAGGGAGAGAGCCCATGATGAGACATGGGTGATGGGATTGAACTTTAGGAAGGCTTCCTACATATCCCTGTGGCATGGAATCAAAGTCCACATAGTTTTGGATGGGGAATATAATCGGGGTGTGTGTAGAGGACAGTGACCCAAAGATATACTGGGGTTTATGCATGGTTATCAGCCCATGGTTGGTCTAACAATCAAGGGGTGATTTAGAGATGTGGTTCCCACCAAAAGAGACTACAACGACTTACCATCGATTGTAGATTACAACAGCTTACCACTGGTCGGGTGTAATGGCTTACCACTGACTGGGGATCCAACGACTTACCACTGAATGGGATTCCAATGGCTTAACACTGGTTGGGGTTCCAACGGCTTACCACTTATTGGGTGCAATGACTTACCGCTGAATGGGGGTCATAATGACTTATTGCTAGATGGGGATCAAAACAGCTTACTTTTGGATGGGGATCACAATGAATTACTGTCGGATGGGGTTGAACCTTAGGAAGGCTTCCTATATACCCTTCCTAGGAGATAGGGATCAAATCCCACATATTTTTATAAGGTACAGTTTAGCGTCTTGTTGGACAAAAAGGGGGCATACAGTTTAACGTCATGCGGGAAGAAGGTGGACCGACGTGGAGTTATTGGAACTGATGGGTGCTGGGATTGAAACTCATAGAGTCTTTCTACATACCTTGCCTAGGAGAAAAGGATCAAAGTCCATGTAGTTTGGAAGATTTTAGTGAACCGACATGAATGGGTCGGGACCATTAGGTGTTGGGCTTGAACCTTAGGGAGACTTCCCACGTACCTTACCTTGGAAAGGATCAAAGTCCACGTAGTTTGGAAGGTATTTGGTGAATTGATGTGAAGGGGTAGGGACCAGTAGGTGTTGGTCCTAATCCTCAGAGAGGCTTCCTATGTACCTTGCCTTGGAAAGGATAAAATTCCACATAGTTCAGAAGAGTTTGGTGAACCAACATGAATGGGTCGGGACTAGTAGGTATTGGGATTGAACCTCAGGGAGGCTTCCTATGTACCTTGCCTTAGAAAGGATCAAAGTCCATGTAGTTCAGAAGGAAGGATACAGTTTAACATCATGTGGGATGAAGATGAATTGATGTGAAGGGGTCGGGTCAAGTAGATATTGTTCTTGAACCTTGGGAAGGCTTCCTATGTACCTTACCTTGGCAAGGATCAAAGTCTACATAGTTCAGGATGGGGGATATATTTTAACATCATGCGGTATGAAGGTGAACCGACATTAAGGGTTCGGGACAAGTATGTGTTGGGCTTGAACCTCAGGGAGGCTTCCTACGTACCCTGCCTTGACAAAGATCAAAGTCCACGTAGTTCGGGAGTGTTTGGTGAAACAACATGAAGGGGTCGAGGCCATTAGGTGTTGGGATTAAACCTCATGGAGGCTTCCTACATACCTTGCCTTGTAAAGGATCAAAGTCCATGTTGTTTGGGAGTGTTTGGTGAACCGACGTGAAGGGGTCGGGACCAATAGGTGTTGGGATTGAACCTCTGGGATGCTTCCTACATACCTTGCCTTGGTAATAATCAAAGTCCACATAGTTCAGGAGTGTTTGGTGAATCGACATGAATGGGTTGGGACCAATAGGTGTTGGGATTGAACCTTAGGGAGGCTGCCTATGTACCTTACCTTGGAAAGGATCAAAGTACATGTAGTTCAGGAGTGTTTTGTGAAATGACATGAAGGGGTAAGGAATAGTAGGTATTGGGCTTGAACCTCAGGGAGGCTTCCTACGTACCTTGCCTTGACAAGGATCAAAGTCCATATAGTTTGGGAGTGTTTTTTGAACAAACATGAATGGTTCGGGACCAGCAGGTTTTGGGGTTGAACCTCAGGGAGTTTTTTACATACCTTTCCTTGGAAAGGATCAAAGTCCATGTAGTTCAGGATGGTTTGGGGCTTACATGCTAAGGCGGCCCAGAGAGGATGTCATGGTCGATGCTTACTCTAATTCGATGTGAGTCATGATCGGTATGGGAAACAAGAGGCAGTAAAGAACTGAAGATGACGTCATGAAAGGTGCATCCATGGGAAGTGGAATAAGGACTACATATGGTTAGCGACCCAAAGAGGAAATAGGGGTTTACGCGTTGAGAGGCCTAGGGAGATGGAGATTGGGACTTACTCTAGGATGGAGGCCATAGTGCCGCTAAGAAGAAGAAATGGTGGATGGGGCTTATGCATGGAAGTTGTTTGGGTGCCGCTAAGGAGTGACAATAGAGAGTGCGACTTACACATAAAAGCTTCCCAGGTGCTTCTAAGGAGTAGAAACGATGGATGGGGCTTTACGCATGGAAGCTACCTGGGTGCTGCTAAGGAGCGACAATGGTGAGAGGGGATTATGCATGGATGCTGGCCGGGTGCCACTAAGGAGCAGAAATGGTGGATGGGGCTTACACATGGAAACTGCATGGGTGCCGCAAAGAAATGAAAATAGAGGATGCGGCTTACACATGGAAGCTGATCGAGTGCCGTTAAGGAGAGGAAATGGATGGGGATTACACATGGAAGCTACCCGAGTGCTGATAAGGAGCGATAATGGTGGATTGGGATTACACATGTAAGCTTTCTGGGTGCCACTAAGGAGTGGAAATGGTGGATGGGGATTACACATGGAAGCTTCCCAGGTGCCATTAAGGAGAGGCAATGTTGAATGGGGCTTAAGCGTGGAAGCTTCCCGGGTGCCGCTAAGGAGCGAGAATGGTGGATGGGGCTTATGCAAGGAAACTGCCCTAGTGCCACTAAGGAGTGGAAATAGTGGATGGGGCCTATGCATGGAAATTACCCAGGTTCTACTAAGGAGCGTCAATGGTGAGTGGGGCTTACATATGGATGCTTATTGGGTGCTTCTAAGGAGCGGAAATGGTGGATGGGGCTTACACATGGAAGATACTCGGGTGCCGCTAAAGAGTAGAAATGGATGGGGCTTATGCATGAAAGATGCCCGGGTGCTGCTAAGGAGTGGCAATGGTGAATGGGGCTTATGCATGGAAGCTACCCAGGTGTCTTCCACCTATCTGGTCATGAGGTAATCCCAACTCACTGGTGGGTTGAGGCATATAATTGAGGCCTATACCTATGCGCTAGTGCACAAGCAGGATAACACCATGGGAATTAGAATCAGTACGAATAAAGGGAGATGAAAAGTGTGAATCACATGGATGAAATTCGGAACAGGGTGAGGGTGGCGTGACAATGGAGGATAACTGTTTACCATGTTCGAAACACAACATCCATATCACGTTAGCCTGAAATGGGGACAAACAAATGAGGGTTGACTGCTGATCGTCTTTGAAACATAGGACCTGACTCGAAGTGTCATCCAAATTCTTTCGGGGTGTTGGTCTAGGACAGTAGGTGAGCCGAGGTGGCATGGTACCAGGATATTAGGGGGTCCCTTTAGACATTAAAGAGGATGAAGGTCCGAATGAAGGACACACAAAGCACGAGGTGGAGTGATGGAATGTTTGAATGGATTCCAACACTCTTGAAATTATGCCACTACAATCATGGAATGAGGTATCTTATTCTTGTCACATAATCCATCACTTATTTGGGACAATAAGCATCCTATTATTTAGTGATAGGGTATACTACAATTTATAGTCTTGTAAATAGGACTATTGGCATCTTATGCATGGTGCATAAGGCATCTCTTGTTTAGAGCAAGAGGAATCCTATGTTTGGAACATAGGGTGTACCATAGTTTATAGCCATGTAGAGAGGACTATTAGGTATAAGTAACCTAACAACGGCTGGTTTTGGGAATTATGCAAGAGAGACCCTTTCGGGTTTAACCTGGCATAAGAGCCAAGTGAAAGGGTTTGGAGGAGTTGCTTGAGGAATGGTTCAACTCAAGGTACTCAAGGAATTGATGATGAGAATATCAACTCACAGAATGTGAAAGGGAACAAGAGGATTATGTCGATTCAAGGTTTTTCATGGTATTTAGAGGTGTGTCTCGAATCATGGAATTCCATAGGTGGAAGGTGGGTGTGAATAAGGGCACAATGGAAAATGCCAACATCCTGGCCCGAAAAGTTTTTAGTGTGACTCTCCATTTTTAATGGGGGTCAGTGATGGTAGGGAAGGGATTAAGCTGATACCAAGTGGGGGTGCAGGGGAGCAACCCCCGTGGTACAGATCTATGGGCGCGAAGGTAGAAGCTTCTCAAAGGATAGGTATTTGCGAAGTAGATTCGCAGAGGAAAGGTGCTCACAGATCATGGGGTCTCGCGAAACAGATTCGCAAAGGAAAGGTGATCGCAGAGCAAGAGTTATCATGGAGAAAAGGTTATCATAGAGCATGGGGTATCGTGAAGCATAGGTACTCATGGAGAAAAGGGGTTGCGTAGAGATTAAGGTCTCGTAGAGAAAATGGGCTTCACAGAACCTCGAGAAACCCGAAGGAGCTCCCTCTTTCTAAAAGGGAAGATCCCTTTCCGCAGGGCATCACTTCGTGGTGCTCAGGAACTTCGAGAAATGGGAGGTCCACCACACACGGGGAAGCGTAACCATGATTATGAATGGGGGTGAACCGACAATTTATAAGCGATGGAGGTCGGCGGAGCATGCCACAAATAAAAAATGTGTACCACCAAGAGAAAATCACGCCGCTAAAGAAATCATGCTCCGCAACTGGAAGGAGTTCCATCAAGTTTCTCGTAACCACGAATTCCACTGTCATCAACCTTCGCAGTGCTTGCTGAGGCTCCGATCAATTTCTCTCAAGTTCTTTATGAACGTAGAGACAACCATCATCGACCATCGTGATGCTCGTGAAGGCTCCTACCAAGTTCATCTGCTCCACGATCGTAGAGGGAGATTCACGAATGGGCTCCATGAACCAATTTTTCATCCAAACTTTGAATGTATATAAATCTTAATCCATAACTCCATTCAGGCACTATGACTAGTCAAATCAAAGTTTTTGAATCGAGCTACGATCTTGAATCATGTATGGAAGCATTTGTAATATCTTGTGGATGTGTTTTCTGATGCTAATAAATAATAATAATCATTATTAATTATTTAAATTAATTTATGGGTTTTTTAAGTTTTACGTTATAGGTTAGAAAATAAATTAAAGGGAGGACTCTTCTCCCTTTCCCTTATGTTGAAGCACGCACCCCCCTTTGAGGTGCGATGCATCGGAGGTGCATGCTTCCTCCATGGTGTATCCCTCCACCTATGGACCACCTGTAGTGCCCCTCCAAGGTTGATCCTCTATACATCACACCACCTACAATGTGACCTACTTCTGGCTGGTCCCCCTGCTGCAGTGCACAACACCCGGGCAGCACCTCTGTAGCAACGCGACCCCCCTCTTTGGCGTGCCAACCCCTCTCCCGAACTGCACTTTTCACACGATGATTCCTTCCAGAATCTTCATGAATCTTTTCCGCCTCATCAATTTGAGTCCTTCTGCGTATAAATTGTGATTCACATCATCCATTTGACTCCTCTCTCTATCCTTTTTTTGTTGGCCGAAACTCTAAGGTTCGGGTTTAATCCGATTGTTGTGTTCCTCTATTTTTAGGGTATGCGAATGTTGACTTGGGACCCATTGGTCCATAATACGACATCCTACACCAAGGGAGAGGTGGATAGACTCAATTTTCCTTGTCTTAATTGCTTCCAGTAATGATATACATTTCTGGTGTTTTTTGCACCATCTAATTTATAGTCTGACAAATTATACGAGTCCCTGGTACTTTATTTGAGGTGCGTTGAGTTTTTTCGTTGAATTTTTGTGATTCTAAGTTATGTTTCAGTGGGTTTCGATCAATGTAGAGGGAACACACATGTACATGTATATATATAAATATATTTATATACATAAAGGCATGTGCGTACGGCTGCGGACCAGTTGCGGATTGGTTGTCGTCGTATGTCAAGCCACAGAATATTGAATTGTTTCCACCCTAAGGCAGGGTCACCTTTCATGTCCCCAAATTTAATAAATGAAATAATAAAATGATTTTTTCTCTTTTTTTGGTATTTAAATTATGCAGTGACATATTTATATTGAATTATTTTCAAATGTGAATTTAGTAAGTTTGATTAAATTTCTAAATGTGATATGTGACATGTTGATACACGACTTTGGATGTTATTAAATGATGCTGACCATGTGAGATAAATGAATACATGAATATGTATTGGTTTTAATCTTGTATTTATGAATTTGTTAAAGTGACATGATTAAATAATTAAATAATTTTTTATTTTGGATAAGATAATATAATTAATTTTTTATATTAATTATGCACTTTGAGACTGTATATATAAAAATAATCAAAGGATTAATTATAATATATTGATTTAGATGAGTGAGATAATTTATTTAGGGATTAATTGCGATATGTTGTTTTGGATAAATCAAAATAATTAATTATGGATTAATTACCACCCGTTAATGACGTGAAATGTTATTCAATTATTTAATTGATTAAAGGGTATGAATAAATTAATTAATTATTGAATTAATTAATTGTCATGCATTAATTTAAATGATGAATTGTTAATGCTCAAATTTATGTACCATGATATTGATTTAAGATTTTTAATGGTGGGTTTGATTAATTAATGTTGGAATCAGAATGAGATAATTGATCCAACAATTAATTGCGATACACTGTCTTGGCTAAATAGATATATTTTAATGATGGAATAAATGACATGATTTTGCAGTGATATTTTGGAGAATTAATTATCATTTTTTTGGTTAAGGAATTGTGATAATTAAATGTTGAGTGATTTAGTTATTTGACTTGCTTGTGGTTAAGAATAATTAATTGTTAATTAATTATTAACTATTGAGGTGTTGAATGGTTAATTAATTGTAGAATTATTTGATTGGAGTTTTATGTTGTTAATTTTTTTTGATATTAAGATGAGAACTTGACAAAAAAGGACAAGCCTCTTTTATTTGAAAAAGGACGAAAGGGTGCAACCCAAGTACTTCCCATGAGGTTACCATGTTGGTAATTAGTTGTTGAATTAATTAATGAATTTGATTAAATTATTTAGGAATTAATTAATGGATGGTTTTGGGGTGTTAGACATGGATTTCTACACCAATGATAAATATTTATGTATGATTGATAAAAGAGTTGTGAGATAGGGACGAATGCTACAAATAATCATGGGGTGCAAGACATGGAATTCTACACCCATCTTGCTTGAAAATATTCTTTTATGGGAAAGGGACTGATGCGGCAAATGCTGATGGGTTGTGAGACAAGGACTGATGCTCCAAATAATCATGAGGGTTCTAGAAATGACATTTTCCACCCATTAATTAACATTGGACTATGAGTCCAATTGGTCATACATGATTGAATTAAATGGTTAATGAAAGACGATGTGATGATTTGTGAATTGAATATGATAAAGGGTTCATATTTGTTAATGAATTGGGTGAATCATTGTTTAGTGGATGGACCTAGGAGAGAATCAATATTTTTTTTGTGGACGGGCTCAGAAATAATACTTGAAATATTAAATTGAATATCTTATGACGTGTTATCCAATCCAAAGAACAAGCTTGGAATTTGGTCTTTACTTTGATTTCTTAGATGGTCTTTAGAGAGATCTGTTGTGAGTGACTTATACAGGGGATGTCGGGCTTAGGCCAAATCTCAAGACTCATTTAATTTAATATGGTTTGAATAATTGAAAAATGGAAATGGATGTGTGATTAATGTTGTGTATTCATGAAAAATGTATAATGAAGGTTCAGACACCATATTAGGGATGAAGAAGGTACTTGGGAATATAATTATTTTGTACTTCTTACTTTATTTATGCATGGTTTCACACAGTTTAAATTATTTTTTTAATGTCTGGCTTTGGGGTAGACACCGATGGTCCCGACCTACTGAAATTTGTATCTCACACCCTACTCAGTCCGCCATTGCACTGGGGTACCCATGTAGATTGTATTTGGTTTTAGGGTTGAGATGTTTACTTATACTTGGTATATATGAGCAGAGGACTGAGTGGGAGCTCGGGATGTTTGAGTTAAAATCCATGGGGCTTGGATGTATTTTATTTGTATTGTACTTGATGTGTAGAGCATGTTGTATTTTTTTTATTTCAATTATGTATCCATGACATGTCATGAATTCATATGATGTATAATTGGCGTTGGCCACTTTTATAAAATGAGTACTATTTGTCTTCCACTGCTTTCTCAATTATGTATTAATGATTCCACTATTGATTGTTATTTACTCTGATATATCACTGCACAACTCTGTTAAGATGGTATAGTCTCCCCATTGACTATCCTTAGACCCTAACTACTAGTGAGTAGCATCTAGCATATGGGGAGATGCGATTGAGGTCATTTGGTGACCAGTCCAGCCACCGGTTCAGGGGTGATCTGGGTCGGGACGTTACAAAGTGGTATTGGAGGGAGGTTCTCTGTCTTTTCCTTTGTCTTACTGTTTTGGGGTTGATATATAGGAGACTAAAAATGTGTCGGGGCTTGGGTAAATAGCCATTCTTGGGACTGATCACCCCATGTATGGGAAATGACCAAGTGTCCAGGGATGATAATTGATGTTTGTAGTATTTGAGGTTAAAATTCATATGATTTCACCTTGAGTGACTAGTGTATTTTATACCGCTTATTGATTATGAAAATTTTGAAAAAATTTAGCGTGGCCTGATTTGGAAAGGAAGTTTCATTTCATGAATCATATTAGGAACTTAGAGATTAACATGGCAAGAATATATGCCATTTCATGTAGTTTCATTATTATGATACTTGCTAATACAAATTGTGTGTCTAGAATATATTCCATGTCTTGTACTTATTTAGCATGCCTTTTTAGATATAAAGTTTCAGTGATATAATTAACATGATTTAGTAATAATATGAAATGATTATGTGTCATGCTTCTGTGTTATAGCATGTTTTAGTGATTTAAGCATGTTGATCTGTGTTAGCTACTTATAGTGACATGTTAGATTGATGATAAATAATCAAATTCTTTGGATAAATTTATTTGGTTATAATTAAAAAAGAACTGGTTTTCAGTCGTAAGGTGTATGGTAGCCTTATAACTGCAAAAAAGGGTAACCCATGTTTTCAAACAAATAAAAAGGGATACTAAAGTTAAAATGTTAAATAAAAAAAATCATAAATGTGATCCAAATTCCAGTGGTAAGGTGTATGGGTGCCTTATCGACTGGTAGATGGACATCCATGTGACTGAACCATATAACCATCGTATGTTTGAAAATGGTTATGATTGTAAAACTGCTGAGTTTTAATTGTAATGAACTATTGTGGGGTTTCTTTTTGAAGAATTTGGATTGAATAAATGGAACCCTTGGAGGTTTCATTTTTGGAAAAATGAATTTAGATGATAAATTGGCTGATAAAAATGAAACGACACTGAATGTTAAATGTTTAAAGAGGATGTTTGTTATAGCATGACTGTTTTCCATAGGGCATTGTTTTGAAAACATAGTGACTTGTTATGAAAAAGTACTTGTGGGTTTTGGCCGCTCCAAGCCATCTCTTAACTTTTTCCGAGACTTTGTTGACTCGTGGGGGCTGTCTTCTCTGGCGGCGGTTTTTGACTTTTCGAGGGTTGCTTTCTGTGTGCATATGGCCTCCCGGGAGGATTTTGTGAAGGCCTGGATGCGGGAGGATAGACGGTGTGGCTCTTGGTGCTTCTCGCTGTCTAGGTGGTCGTGGGAATGCCACCATGGTCGTGAAACCTCCTCAGATGCAGTTTGGATGTCCTTCCCGGGTCTCCCTCTCCCTCTCCAAAATCCGGCGATTCTGAAGGAGGTTGGCAGTTCTTTGGGTTCCTTTCTATGCATGGATGAGGACACTAAGATGCTCAGGACGGTGGCGAACCCTCGCATTTGTGTTGAGATGGATTTAACGTTAAAGAGACCCTCAATGGTGCAGTTTGAAGCTGAGGACGGTTTTTGGTGGAAACAAAAAGTTTTTTATCAATAGTCTCCTCGTTTCTGTGTGTTCTGTGGTTTGCATGGCCACGACGCGAAGGGTTGCCGACGCCGGAGGGAGGTGGCAGAAGCTTCTGGGCCTCCCATGGACGGGGAACCGGGTCGTGACCCACTTGTCTCGGGTGGGTGTGGTGTTCCGATCCATAACGTTTTCCCTCAGGAAGTTTCAAATTTGAATCCGGCTAGCAACCCATGTGGGTTGGACAGATCCAATGACCAAAATGGGGAAACATCTTCTGACAGGGATGGGCGCTCGTTGGAGTTACTATCTGGGAAGATGGACCTCATCTCTTGGTCTCTGAGCCCCGTTCCACAGATGTAACATCCCAAGTAAGTAATGAATAATAGATATTTTTATCTACGTCTATTAATGATTAAGATAGTGTTTTAGAGTCTTAAAATGAAAATAAATCCAATCTTAAGCATGGAATACACTAATATTTTTAAAAGATTGTTTTACTGCCTTTTGATGGCAATTCATTTTTAAATCTATATTTTGACAATTTTATAAACTATGTTTTTCAAAATAAACTTATTCTTTATGATTGGGACATCAAAATTTACTTTGTGTGAATTTTTGGTATTTTTCTGACAATGTTCATTTTTTAATGAATAGTGAAAAATACTGCATTTTACATCAAAAATGCTTTTTAATATAATTTATTTATATGATTATATTATCTTTTGAATTAGTTTTAAAGTTAAATTAGAATATATTTTTACCATTTTATCCAATGGTGGTCATTGGAATCAATTTCACTTTGAAATTAGACTTAAACTGGTGTTAATCTTTTGATACTTATTGTTTTATAAAAACACGCTATTTGCTCTGACAGCGGGAATTAATTATTAAATTAATTAATGTGACTTATATATTTTGAATTTTGTAAAATGGAATTCATTTTTGAATTCGGAATATCAAATATAGCTTAGGGTGATTTTTTGGTAAGTTTCTGAAAAACTTCAATTTTTGATGAATAGTGAAACCACTAAGTGGTACTTATAAAAACTGATTTTCCGTTTAAATGAAATTTTGCCATCATTGTGTTTGGAATTTCAAAAATCCGACATACATGGTTGTCATTAAGAAGTAAAATGTGGTTCAATGAGATTAAAATAATTTTTTGGTAAATAGTAACTTATTAAGTTTTTAATCGCGATTAGTGGTAATTAGTGTAGTTTAAGGTAAAAATAATGCTTTAATAAAATAAGATGAGATTGACACATGTCCTACCCTCATTGGTTGTGTCATGGCCGACCAAGGCAAGCCATGGGTCAACTTGGGGACCCCATGGATCCACTTTGGTTGGGAAATGACATAAATAACTTTTTATTTAATGTAAAAGTAAAAATGACACAAACATAATATGTTTTACGAAAACAATTTTTACATGGGGTTATAAAGATCATATTTTTGATTATAAATAGTCATTGGAAAGATAAAACGATTTCCTACATCATATTATTTTTTTTATAATTTTTAGACTTTAAATAAATTAAATTATTTATGACATCATGATGATGCAGCGATGACCTCATTATTTAACGATTTAAATAAAATAGAAAGATAATGAAAAATATAAAACCTACACATGGCCAAAACCAATTGGATGAGTGGATTTCGAAGCCTTATCACCTTATCCTAGAATTATAGCAATATGGGACCTTTTTAACCCGAAACTCATTTTAAAATAAAGTAACTTATCTTTACTTTCCAAAAGTGCCCCTCCTCTCCTCTTATAAAAGGCCCCCACCTCTACCTCATTTCACACACTCCTCAAGCCTTTGGCTCAGCCAAACTCTGCCCATTTACTCTATCCACATCACTGTCCTAATCCTAGAGGATTCCCTTTGGGAATAATCCTTTCAAAGTAAGCCTTTAGGCTCAAATCAAAAGGAGTTACACTTTTAAAGGTAATTCATTCTCTCATGTTCATTTGTTTTATTTTGCTTCTCCAACCCCCTAAACTCTTTTTATTTACTTCTTTTGAAACAAAAACAGTATCTTAAATATACTAGGATGTTGTTATAAGATTTATTTGACCTACACTCTCACACAACTACATCAAATGGTTAAAGAATATACAGTTTCTGTGGATGGCGAAATTCTGCCTCCCGAAACGATGATTGTTCAATACTCATTTAACACCTTCAAAGGTGGCCATTATGATGTCACTATTTTTATATATGATATATAATATTTTTATGTTTTCCTTAATCTTCTGTTTTTTTTTTCATTTTGGGCATACCTTTATGGTTTCCATTATGGGTAAACCCGATATCTTCATTTTAGGAAGTGCGGACTACCGCCCCCTGAAAGTGATTTGATTCGTTAATACCATATGTGGGATGTGTAAAGGATAAAGTTAATGATATTATATATGTTATTATACTGGAATTATAATATACTCTTATATCATTGTGATTCCATTCCAGAAAATAAGAAATAGAAATGGAAGTAGCGTTCATGCGTACGTACGGCTTACCGTCTCCATGAACGGTGCATTTCATTTCTTACCTCTAAATGTGATGTAATATTATAAATACATGTATATGCTGAATGTATATGATATATATGTTATCCAAATCATTAATATCATTATGGATATAACGAACCTTTGACCAAATTAACAACATGTAAGTGTAAGAAGTCTATTTTTGACTTAAGAACCAAATACCAACAAAATGAATATTATTAACTTAAATGATTACATGATGTTCATAACATGGTATAAAAGGAATAATGAACTTGAAAAAGGTTCTTAAGCAAGTATAGATTAACTCAATTTTATTATTCAGGAGATTAAAGAACGGTCGGGTCAAGTCGGATACGAGGTAAGGGAACTTCTTAACCCAATTTCCATTCTTTGGGTTAATCTCCTACTTTCAAATTACGTCATGATATTATTTTGTCCTATCTTGTATTTGTACTTTCTTTATGTGTAATTATAGTGAATACACATAATAGATCTATTTTATTTAAAAAATTATCTTTGTATGGGACTTCGTCTCAATCTCCTTTCATTGAGGCATATTTTATTTTATACACAACTTTCTTTTATACGGTGTATAAACCCCTTTGACTTTTACGTTTATCCAAAAGGAATCTTTTTTATACGAAGTGTTTTACGAAACGAAAAACGGGAATGTTTTTGTCGTACGTATGCGGCGACAACGACTTCTCCGTCGTCGTGACCGTTATTTGAGTTTCGGCTTCCTCTACAAGCCATACCTTCTTTTTAAAAGAAAAATAAATACCATGTTTTACTTTTCTTTTATTTTGGTATTGAAAATGGTTTTCACAATGTTTTTTGTGTTGTATTGATATCTTGTGATTGAAATGTGGAAATGTTATGTTTCCTTTATGCATGTTTTATGTGATACGATTATGTTATGGTTCTTGGGCATTATTATGAAGACGGGTGGTTCCATAATAAACTAAGGCCGGGTGAGCCCGATATAGCTCTCCAATGCATTGGGTAACGCGAAGGAGTGAAACGTTAAGGTTTCTCTGAAGAGATTTTAGGGAATATACTATGATGGGTATTCCAAATGTAACTAAGAGGGTTACTCCCTACGTAAGAATGTTATGAATGCCTCAAGTTACCTTTATGTCTTATGATTTCTATGATTTATTCATGTTTTGATGAGGTGTGTTAAAGTGCTTATGTTTTATGGGTAAAGTATGATCTCATCCTTATGTATATATGTACCTATGTTTCCTTTCCATATTTTTATATCCCTTACTGAGCTTTTTATGCTCATCCCAAGTTTTTTGAAATGTTTTTCACAGGTCAAGGGAAAGGTACATGATATGATGATAGTGTCAAAGAAGTGTTAATAAAGAATCCATGTTTTATTTTTAATATGTTTCCATTGATGGGAATGAAGAATACTATCTTTATGTAACCACTTTGTTTATATGTGGAATGTAATGCAAGTTTTAAGATCTAATTCTCTAAAACTCTAAACCTGAAAAGATCCTCAAGGTGTAATCTTGTAATAACTCAAGATTAAGTATGGTTTAAGGCTGGGGCCTTATAGTTGGTATCAGAGGTCAGTTTAGATAACTTTAGGAGTTAGAATTCTATTAAATGATTATCCAATTTTTTTTTGAAATGATATAGCATTTGAAGATTACCATGTTGCTTCATCTAAGACATGTTTGTTCAGAATGGTTTTTCACAGAGGAAACAGGGAAGCAGTGCTAGGAAGGCATACAAAAGGAAATAACCTTCTGAATCAGCATCCTGAGATGGTCGGAATTGGAACTGAACAGTTTGTTGCAGTAATGGCGCAATTGACTCATGCTATAAATAGTGGTGGTATCCATGCACGAGATCAGCCAGATCAACCGCAGAGGAACATGTCAGTGGTGGAATATTTCATGAGGCAACATCCACCATCATTAAGAGGATCATATGACCCTGTGCTAGCTAAAGGGTGGATTAAAGCACTGGAGAATATTTTTGATGTCATGGGGAATTCAGACAATCAAAAGGTTAGTCTTGCTATTTACCGTTTGGAGGGTGAAGCAGATCAGTGGTGGTCTATGGTTAAAAATATCAGGGATGCCGATGAGATTGATGCTCTTGACTGGGATGAATTCAAAGGTATGTTTCTTGAGAAGTATTTTCCTAAGGCTGTTCGACTTAGGATAGAAAAAAAATTCTTGGAATTGAGGCAAGAGGAAGACTCAGTGGCTGCCTATGAAGAAAGGTTCACTCGATTGGCAAGGTATGCTCCAAATTTTATCCGAGACCTTGATAGTAAAATCAATCATTTTTACTCAGGATTAAAGCCAAAATATCGAAGGGCATTAGCTTCTCGTGAATTTAAAAGTTGTGAAAAGCTTGTTCGATGTGCTGAGAAGGTGGAAATGGAGTTTGCCGATGACCAAGTGTTCTATAACAACCAGCAGAAGAAGAGACCGAGGTGGCAGGAGAAAGGTAATAATTCTTCAAAAAAGTCTGATGGTAAGAGAACTAAGTTTCCAGTTTGTGATAAATGTGGCAAAAGGCATGCTGGGGAATGACTTCTGAATTCTGGAAAGTGATACCGATGTGGTAAGATGGGTATAAGGCTCATGATTGCACTGAAAAGGATCAAGGTGAAGGTAAGAACAAATTTGATTTACAGTTAGTGAAATGTTATAAGTGAAATGAGATGGGTCACTATGCAAACGAGTGTCCGACAAAGAGCTTGAGTGATGGGAAGCAGTTAGGCTACAAGTAGAAAGGGGTGGTGAAATCCTTTGGAACTACTTTAGCAGATGTTGGGCCATCGAATTAAGTAGTATCAGGAGTTAAAAAGAAGATTGGTGAATGCTCCAGTTTTGCACTACCTTCTAGGAATGGTGAGTTTGTTATATACAGTGATGCTTCATTGAAAGGACTTGGTTATGTCCTAATGCAGAATGATCAGGTAATTGCTTATGCTTCACGACAGTTGAAGACTCATGAGGTAAATTACCCTACACATGATTTGGAATTAGCTGCTGTTGTTTTTGCTTTAAAAATTTGGAGGCATCATTTGTATGGAGTAAAGTGTGAAATATATACCGATCAAAAAAGTTTAAAGTATATATTCACTCAGAAAGAGTTAAACCTGAGACAGAGGAGATGTCTAGAATTAATCAAGGATTATGATTGTACAATTCATTACCATCCGGGAAAAGAAAATAAAGTGGCTGATGCTTTGAGTCGAAAAAGTAATGCTTCATTAACAATGTTGCGTTTGGAATGTGATCCTTTGGTTAAGGATTTGATGAACTTTGGCATAGAAGTTGTTGGTGCAGGAAGTACTTCTGTTTTGTTTCAGGTATCAGTGAGATCTTCTCTATCAGATAGAATCAAGCAAGCACAGAAGCAAGACAGTGAGTTGCAGAAAAAGGTAGAGCTGGTTCAGAAAGGTAAGTTTACTGAATTCAACATTGATAATGAGTGTGTTTTGAGATTTGGGAAGAGATTGTGTGTGCCTTGTGATTCAAAGTTGAAGAGAGAGTTGTTATGTGAAGCTCATAGTTCTCCGTTTTCAGTTCATCCGGGCAGTACTAAGATGTATAGAGATCTACGAGAGTATTACTGGTGGGATGGAATAAAAAGAGATATTGCTGATTTTACTGTGAAGTGTTTGACATTTCAACAGGTTAAAGCAGAGCGGCAGTTACCGAAAGGGATGCTTCAACCTTTACCAGTGCCAGAGTGGAAATGAGAGAATATATCCACGGACTTTGTTGTTGGATTACCGAAGAAATCTCGAGGTAATAATGCAATTTGGGTTATTGTTGATCGCTTGACCAAATCTGCTCATTTTCTTGCTATACGAGATACTTTCTCTCTTGATCAACTTTCCTGTTTGTATCTTAAAGAGGTAGTCAGGTTACATGGAGTTCTTCTCTCCATTGTATCGGATCCTGATCCCAGGTTTACTTCTAACTTTTGGAAAGGCCTTTAGAAGTCGTTGGGTACTGAATTAAATTTTAGTACAACTTTTCATCCTCAATCAGATGGGCAGTCAGAATGAACAATTCAGACATTGGAGGATATGCTACGAGCTTGTTCTATGGATTATCAGGGAAGTTGGGACCAACATATTTCTTTGGTTGAATTTTCATATAATAATAGTTTTCATTCCAGTATACAGATGGCACCATTTCAGGCATTATATGGGAAGCGGTGTCGAACTCCAGCTTTCTGGGATGATGTGGGTGAAAGGAAGTTGATGGGACCAGAATTGGTAGAAGAGATGGCAGAAAAAGTTCAGCTGATTCAGAAGCACATGAGAACAGCTCAGAGTAGGCAGAAGAGTTATGCGGATAACCGGAGGAAGGATCTATCTTTTGAGGTAGGTGATCATGTTTTTCTCAAGGTTTCTCCTTGGAAAAGTGTGATGAGATTTGGTAAGAAAGGAAAGTTGAGTCCAAGGTTCATTGGACCATACGAAATTCTGGAGAGAGTTGGATCAGTTGAATACCAAGTGGCTTTACCTCCGAGTTTATCTCAGGTACACAATGTTTTTCACGTTTTGATGTTGAGAAAGTATATGCCAGATCCATCTCATGTTTTGAGTCCAGAGGTAGTTCAGCTGGAAGAGAACCTATCTTATGAGGAACAACCGGTCCAGATTCTTGACCACATGGAGCAAGTGTTACGGAATAAGGTGATTCACCAGGTAAAGGTTTTGTGTAAAAACCACATGATTGAAGAGGCAACATGGGAATCTGAAAATGTAATGAGGGATAAGTACCCCCATTTATTCGATAAGTAAATAAATTATGGGGACACAATTTTCTAAAGGGGGGAAGGATGTAACATCCCAAGTAAGTAATGAATAATATATATTTTTATCTATGACTATTAATGATTAAGATAGTGTTTTAGAGGCTTAAAATGAAAATAAATCCAATCTTAAGCATGGAATACACTAATATTTTTTAAAAGATTGTTTTACTGCCTTTTGATGGAAAACCATTTTTAAATCTATCTTTTCACAATTTTATAAACTATGTTTTTCAAAATAAACTTATTCTTTATGATTGGGACATCAAAATTTACTTTGTGGGAATTTTTGGTATTTTTCTGACAATGTTCATTTTTTAATGAATAGTGAAAAATACTGCATTTTACATCAAAAATGATTTTTAATCTAATTTATTTATATGATTAGATTATATTTTGAATTAATTTTAAAGTTAAATTAGAATATATTTTTACCATTTTATCCAATGTTGGTCATTGGAATCAATTTCACTTTGAAATTAGACTTAAACTGGTGTCAATCTTTTGATACTTATTATTTTATAAAAACACGCTATTTGCTCTGACAACGGGAATTAATTATTAAATTAATTAATGTGACTTATATATTTTGAATTTTTTAAAATGGAATTCATTTTTGAATTCGGAATATCAAATATAGCTTAGGGTGAATTTTTGGTAATTTTCTGAAAAACTTCAATTTTTGATGAATAGTGAAACCACTAAGTGGTACTTATAAAAACTGATTTTCCATTTAAATGAAATTTTGCCATCATTGTGTTTGGAATTTCAAAAATACGACATAAATGGTTGTCATTAAGAAGTAAAATGTGGTTCAATGAGATTAAAATAATTTTTTGGTGAATAGTAACTTATTAAGTTTTTAATCGCGATTAGTGGTAATTAGTGTAGTTTAAGGTAAAAATAATGCTTTAATAAAATAAGATGAGCTTGACACATGTCCTACCCTCATTGGTTGTGTCATGGCCAACCAAGACAAGCCATGAGTCAACTTGGGGACCCCATGTATCCACTTTGGTTGGGAAATGACATAAATAACTTTTTATTTAATGTAAAAGTAAAAATGACACAAACATAATATGTTTTACGAAAACAATTTTTACATGGGGTTATAAAGATCAGATTTTTGATTATAAATAGTCATTGGAAATATAAAAAGATTTCCTACATCATAGTATTTTTTTTATAATTTTTAGACTTTAAATAAATTAAATTATTTATGACATCATGATGATGCAGCGATGACCTCATTATTTAACGATTTAAATAAAATAGAAAGATAATGAAAAATCTAAAACCTACACATGGAAAAAACCAATTGGATGAGTGGATTTAGAAGCCTTATCACCTTATCCTCAAATTATAGCAATGTGGGACCTTTTGAATCCGAAAATCTTTTTAAAATAAAGTAACTTATCTTTACTTTCCAAAAGTGCCCCTCCTCTCCTCTTATAAAAGGCCCCCACCTCTACCTCATTTCACACACTCCTCAAGCCTTTGGCTCGGCCGAAACCTGCCCATTTACTCTCTACACATCCCTATCCTCATCCTAGAGGATTCCCTTTGGGAAGAATCCTTTCAAAGTAAGCCTTTAGGCTCAAATCAAAAGGAGTTACACTTTTAAAGGTAATTCATTCTCTCATGTTCATTTGTTTTATTTTGCTTCTCCAACCCCCTAAACTCTTTTTATTTACTTATTTTGTAACAACACCAGTATCTCAAATATACTAGGATGTTGTTATAAGATTTATTTTAGCTACACTCTCACACAACTACATCAAATGGTTAAAGAACATACGGTTTCCGTGGATGGAGAAATTCTGCCTCCCGAAACGATGATTGTTCAATACTCATTTAACACCTTCAAAGGTGGCCATTATGATGTCACTATTTTTATATATGATATATAATATGTTTATGTATGACAACCCGGCTTTTTATTATAACTTAAACATGCTTTATTACATAAAACTTCACTTGATCCAACAAATAAGATCGAGAGGTTTAGTGTCTTTGGGGATTAGGATCATTACATAAAAACTTTAAACTTGAAATACAACATCTTTATTGAAAACCTCCTTTACATGACCACTACATTCCTTCATACTTAGCATTGCATGGGATAACCTGAGGACATGCATAAGAAAAGGGTGAGCTATAAAGCCCAGTAAGGGAGTAAACAATGAATAACATGAGGAGTGAAATACATGTTAGAAAATAGGCATATCAATAGAGCATAATAGAAACATGAACATAAAGTCATGATAAAGCATGATAATCATAACATGGAAATGTGGCAACAACACTTAACATTGAATTAGCATGAGCCAAGGCTCATTGCACATGGAGCATGAGTAAACCCTCATTGCACTTGAAGCACGAGTAAACCCTCATTGCACTTGAATTAGCATGAGTAAACACTCATTGCACATGTCGTATCATGATACTATACTTTACCCAATGCATTGGAGCGCTATAAAGGGCACACCCTTCTTAAACATTTCATTTCATGCATCAGTGTGCCACATGGATCATAAAACATGGATTCATAAAACATAATCATTTCTTCCACGATAAAGGAATGTGGAATTCATACATGAAAATTTATAATCAATATGTAAATGTGCATAAAGGTGAATATCCTTGATGGAGAAATGGGCATGGTATTCACTACACAAAGACATTGGCTTAGAAAATTGGTGCGATTTCGGCAGCGTAACTGCGTGACATAAGAATTCATAAAAAAGGTTGATGAGAGAGAAAGGGGTTCCTCATCATATTTACATGTAATGTAAAGTAAGGAGATCATATATATACATGTCTCAACAATAGAAATGGAATTTAGATTCATGATACAAAAGTATTGCTTGAATGTAAAAGAAGAGAGAGAAGTTCCTTTCGGAATTTCGGCATAGTAACGGGTGTACATGGGAGGCATTTAATGAGAGAGAAAGGGTTCTCCCATCATTAAAACAATAAGAGGGCAGTATGGGGGAGGTGATAAACCATACCCCAACATTCATAATTGAAATAAAAAAAAGGCAATACAACTTAAATAAAATTGACAAAAATGAGAAAGGAAGAAAACCCCTTACTTGGAAGTGTGATTCTAAGGCTAGAGAGAGGCCTGTGAGAGGATTCTTGGGAGATTGGGGCACCTTGAGAGGATTCTAGAGAGAGTAGGGTAGAGGTTGGACGAACTTCAAGGGCTTTGAGTGAGGAGGAAGTGGGAGCTTGGGTGGGTTTATATAGGAAAGGTGAGAGAATTCTTTATTATTTAGGTTTGGGACCCCTTATATTAAAATAATCCAAACCACAAACCATCCCATGGTATTTGCCCATGGTTTCTGGAAAAGGAAAGAGGAAAACAATATTTTACAAGTCCAAGGTCCGAAATTATTAAAAAATTAGGGTTGCTTATGTGGAGGTGAGTCACACTCCCATGGAAATTAATTTAAAAAGGCAAAGTGTTGAATAAGTCTTGAGGGCTCCATTAATGCTTTGAAAAGTAAGTTAAACAAACCCAAAACCTCATTATTTTAATGATAAAACACATATTGGCCGAACATAAGGATTATGGTATTTTATTACATCACCATTGGGTCATTATGATGTCATAAAACACATTATATATTTAAATGGTATTTAATTTTTACCCAAAAATTTGACTGTCTCAGAAAATTATGAAAAATTCACCGTTGGATAATTTCAACGTCCTGATTCCAAAAATAATATTTATTTTATCTAAATAATTTTCTAAATATGTGAATTTTCACTTTTAAAATAAAAACCGACATTTATAAAAAATTCACGGGTTTTGACAGAAATGGCTTTCAAACATTAATAAAAATTTTAATTGCATTCATAAAATTATAAGATCATTTATATTTAATAAAAATTAATTTAATATTAATAATAATATTTTATTAAAATATTATTTAATTCAAAAATCCTTTAATTTAATAAAATATAATTCTTAATTATATAATAACTAAAAACACCATTTGTACTTTAAAAACTAATTACAATGTATCAAAAAAATTATATTCATTATTATATACAAAAAATAATGTACATGAACATGGTACTACTTATTTGTTACATAACCCCTTAAAATAGCCGCATAAGACCTAAGGGTAAGGTGTGCGATGGTGACAGACTCTTGGGGTTGCTCGGATAACATCGCTCGAGTGGTAATCTCTATCAACTTCCATTTTTCCCGTAGACGATCACGTTCGAGCTTGACTTGATGAAGCTCAGCTTGGGCTTGGTCAAGGGCAAAGCCCTAAGACGCCACCTCTTTTCCGAGCTCCGACAAATGGGCTTCGTAAGGGGAAATTCTATTGGATGAGGCCATCGCTTCCTTTGTCTGAGTAGAAATGGTTTCGTTAAAGCCTTATATTTATACTACTCAGATGATCACTGTTCAACGACTATAAAAGTAACGGTCACAAACCTTAACATAAAACTAAAGAAGTTGACATCTTATAAAAACATTTTTTTCATAAAGAAACATTTAACTGGATCAAGAGGGATTTTCCATTAATGAAACTTTGGGTTGTTACAACATTCCCCCTTAAGAAATTTCGCCCTCGAAATTTTCCTTTTCCCACACTAAAACAAATGTGGGTAACTTAGCTTCATCATATCCTCCGACTCCCAAGTTGCTTCTTCAAACTTGTGGTTTCTCCAAAACACCTTGACGAGGGGCATTGTCTTATTTTGTAGAACTTTTTCTCTACGATCTAAGATCTTCACTGGTTGCTCCTCATAAGAAAGATCATATTCCAATTGTACCACCTCGGAAGAGAGTACATGTGAAGGGTCCGGTATGTAATTCCTTAATAGGGATACATGAAAGACATCATGCACCTTGCACATAGTCGGTGGAAGTGCTAGTCGATAGGCCACAACCCCAACATGATCAAGAATCTCGAATGGGCCGATGTACCTTGGACTTAACTTACCTTTCTTTACAAACCTCATGACCTTCTTCCACGGAGATATGTGTAAAAACACCATGTCTCCGACTTTAAACTCAAGGTCTCGTCGACGATTATCTGCATAACTCTTCTGTTGACTTTGGGCTGCCTTGATATGCTGCTGAATGGTTTTCACCTTCTCCACCATTTCTTCGACCATTTCTGGTCCAAGCAGCTTACGTTCACCGACCTCATCCCAACATGCCAGTGTTCTACACCTTTTCCCATATAGGGCTTCATATGGTGCCATTTGGATGCTCGAGTGGAAACTATTATTATAAGAGAACTCAACCAGAGGAATATGTTGATCCCATCCTCCTTTAAAGTCCATTGAGCACGCTCTCAACATATCCTCAAGTGTTTGGATAGTCCGCTCGGATTGGCCATCAGTTTGAGGATGATATGCCATACTGAAGTTTAGTTCAGTACTCAGAGCATGTTGAAGACTCTTCCAAAACTTAGAGGTAAATCTTGGATCTCGGTCAGACACAATAGATAGTGGTACTCCATGCAACCGTACCACTTCCCTGATATATATCCGTGCCAGTTGATCCAAATAGAAATCCTCTCTAATAGCAATGAAGTGTGCAGTCTTTGTAAGACGATCCACAACAACCCAGATTGCATTGTTGCCTTTGGATGTCCTTGGAAGTCCGGTGACAAAGTCCATGGTGATGTTCTCCCATTTACATTTTGGTATGGGCAATGGTTGCATCATCCCCTTAGACTTCTGCCTCTCTGCCTTCACTTGCTGACACACCAGGCACTTTGATGTATATTCAGCGATGTCCTTCTTCATATTATCCCACCAAAAGTTTTCTCGGAGATCTCGATATATCTTTGTGCTCCCTGGGTGAATAGAGAAATTTGAACTATGTGCATCATCCAAAAGTTCCTTCTTTAGCTCCGAACTTGATGGAACACATAGTCTTTTCCAAAACCGCACAATTCCTTCTTCATTAACATTAAACTCTGAGGATTTTCCCTTTTTTATAGCTTCCACTTTTTCTTGGATTCCCACATCATCCTTTTGAGCATCCTTTAACCTTTCCAAAAGAGATGGTTGAGCAATCATTTGTGAAAGGATTGATGATGTTCCTTTCTTTATGATTCCCACGTCCATCTTCATCAAGTCTAAGAAGATTGGATCCTTCTCAATTCTCATCATTGATAGAATTGCTGGATCCTTTCTACTTAGGGCATCCGCCACCTTGTTCGCCTTCCCAGGGTGGTAATGTATTGAACAATCATAATCCTTGATGAGCTCTATCCATCTTCTCTGGTGCATATTAAGCTCTTTCTGTGTGAATATATATTTAAGACTCTTGTGGTCAGTATATATCTCACATTTCTCTCCATAGAGATAATGCCGCCAGATTTTCAAGGCAAAGATCACCGCCGCCAACTCCAGATCATGCGTTGGATAGTTTCGCTCATGGATTTTCAACTTCCTTGAGGCATAAGATATCACTTTATCATTCTGCATCAGCACACATCCTAATCCCTTCTTCGAAGCATCACTGAATACCACAAAAAGCTCCCCACTTGTGGGTAAAGTGAGCACGGGTGCAGTGATAAGCCTCCTTTTCAACTCCTTGAAGCTTTCTTCACATTCATCACTCCAAGCAAACATTACTCCCTTTCGAGTTAGCTTGGTAAGAGGGTTGGACAATCGTGATAAATTTCTCACAAATCGTTGATAATATCCAGCTAACCCCAAGAAGCTACGGATATCAGTTACCGATGTTGGCCTCGGCCATCCCTCAATTGCATCTGTTTTGGAGGGGTCCACAGATATCCCATTGCTTGTGATGATATGACCCAAGAATGAGACTTCCTTCAACCAAAACTCACACTTGCTGTACTTTGCATAGAGCTTCTCCTTGCGCAAAGTCTCTAGTACAGTTTTTAAATGCTCCTCATGGTCCTCCTTGGTTTTGGAGTATATTAGAATATCATCTATAAAGACTACCACAAATTTGTCTAGGTAATCTCTAAAGACTCTATTCATCAAGTCCATGAATATTGCTGGAGCATTGGTGAGTCCGAAAGGCATTACTATGAATTCATAGTGCCCGTACCTTGTACGAAAAGCAGTCTTGGGGATATCTTCCTTCTTCACCCTTACTTGATAATATCTCGACCACAAGTCGACCTTGGAGAAGTATTGTGCTCCACACAGCTGATCAAACAAGTCATCGATTCTTGGGAGAGGATACTTGTTCTTTATCGTGATTTTGTTAAGTTCACGATAATCGATGCAAAGCCGCATTGACCCATCCTTCTTCTTGACGAAGAGGACTGGTGCACCCCATGGTGATGCACTTGGGCGTATAAACCCTTTATCCAGATTCTCCTGTAGTTGTTTCTTCAGCTCCTCAACCTCAACAACAGCCATTCTATATGGAGTCTTGGATATTGGTAGCGCCCCAGGTATAAGTTCAATTGAGAACTCAACATCTCTTCTTGGAGGAAGACCAGGAAGTTCCTCGGGAAATACTTCAGCAAATTCCCTCACAATAGGCATTTCTTCAAGGGTGGTTTCTTCCTTGGACTTAATCATCTGAGCCAGATATGCGTGCTCATAAGGCAGTAATATCCATGCTTGAGATGATGGAGCTAAAGGAGATTCATCTTCCTCCTGACACTTGTAAAGAATCGGGGGTCGATTCTCCATATGGAGTGTGATTTCCCTCTCCCGAAAATTTATGTTGGCTCTATATAAGGAAAGACAATCCATGCCAAGATTTGCATCAAATTCCACCAAAGGGAGTATGACGAGGTTCGCTGGGAAATTCAATCCACATATAATAATAGGGGAGGACTTATACTCATGGGATGCAATGATTGCCCCATTTTCCGTACTCACCGACATCTTTACTTCCATGATTTGTGGTGGTGCAGGGATTGTTCTACTAAACTTTTGAGATATAAAAGAATGCGTAGAACCTGAATCAAAAAGTACGTTCGCTATTCTTGAATGAATAACTAGCGTACCTGTCACCACTTCGTTGTCAGGGTTCACTTCGGCAGAAGTGATGGCAAAAGCTCTTCCTTGCTGTCTTGGAGGTTGTTGATTGCCTCCGATAACCCTTGGATTAGGGCACTGATTCGCAAAATGACCCGGTTCTTTGAATTTGAAGCATTGAACAATGCGTTGAGGATCGAACGGAGCGTTCCTCTCCTCTGTCGTAGCCGCGAGTCCTTCTTGCTGACAGTTAATAGCTAGGTGCCCTTCTCTCCCACACTTGAAGTATTTTCTTGTCCCCCTAAGGCAATTTCCAGGGTGCTTCTTTCCACACTTTTGACAAGTGGGGTGCTGGAATTTCTTAGCACCGTTGGATTTATCCATCGTACCACCAACATTGAAGTCCACCTTACGCTTCTTGTCCCCATGATACCCCTGTGTTTCTCCGATCTCCATTTCAACCTTGAGGGCACATCGGACAATTTCCTCATAGCTGTCGAAGTCATGGATCGCTAATGCTTTCCGCAAGCTAGGCTTCAGCCCACCAAAGAAGCGGTCAACCTTGCATTCGGGGGTAACGACAAAGCCAGAAGCGTATCGTGCAAGCCTTGTGAAGTTTTCCTCGTACGCTCCCACAGATTCTTCATCTTTCTGTTTGAGGGAAAGGAAGTCCCTTTCCATCTTAAGACGGAGGGTGCGTGGAAAATATTTATCGAAAAACATCTTCCGGAATACCTTCCATTCCAAAGCCTCGATCTCCTCCTCAGGCTTCGTATTTTTGATCAATGCCCACCATTGATCAGCTTCACCCTCCATACGATAAGCCGCTAGGAGAACCTTCTCTTTTTCAGAGCATTGGAGGATGGAAAATATCTTTTCAATGGAGTAGATCCATTGTTCAGCAATCGTGGGATCGGATGATCCACTAAAAGTAGGAGGCCTTTGTCTCATGAAGCTTTCAATAGTGACTTGTTCTTTCTTAGGGGGGGTTGAACGTTCCTCTTGACCAGTGTTTCTATTCAAAACTTGAGTTAGCTGAGAGAGAAGCGTGACAAAGTTCGCGATTCCCGCTCCCATTGGATTGGGCATCTCATAAGTACAATCATCACACTGATCTTCACAACGGTTGTTAGCCCGAGTTCTCCTATTACCGGCCATTGGATAGAATAAAAGGAAAGTTAGGGGTAACACATAAAGGGTAATCCAAAGACAAAAGTTGATGACTTATAAATAAACTTTAATCTCTTTAACTCATGAGTCTATAGGATTCAATCCAGGCTTTTCATGATCTTCCTTCTAACATATATTCTTAGGGGCATTTTTCCCTTAATAAGGGTTCATACTAAGATTGTGAATTTATCAAAACATATCCCCCGGGAGTGTCGTAACCAAGAGTGCAGCAAGTCCCGTTGTCGTGCACCAGTTCCTGTTTGAGTCTAGCTCAAAGCGGTGTTTTCGGGTTTTACCCATAGGATACATCTGTGCCAGAGCCGCCTCTACCTGCTCGTATCCATACAGGGATGTATTTGTTTGATAAAACACTTACTTAGTATTTACCAAAACTTAGGGATGTTTTTATTATGCTTAGTCTTGTATCTAAGGCTTTACTAGGTTTTCCTAATCCCAAAAATAACTAAACCTATCCTTTGATACCAACTATGACAACCCTGCTTTTTATTACAACTTAAACATGCTTTATTACATAAAACTTCACTTGATCCAACAAAGAAGATAGAGATGTTTAGTGTCTTTGGGGATTAGGATCATTACATAAAAACTTTAAACTTGAAATACAACATATTTATTGAAAACTTCCTTTACATGACCACTACATTCCTTCGTACTTAGCATTGCATGGGATAACCTGAGGACATGCATAAGAAAAGGGTGAGCTATAAAGCCCAGTAAGGGAGTAAACAATGAATAACATGAGGAGTGAAATACATGTTAGGCAATAGGAATATCAATAGAGCATAATAAAAACATGAACATAAAGGCATGATAAAGCAAGATAATCATAACATGGAAATGTGGCAACAACACTTAACATTGAATTAGCATGAGCCAAGGCTCATTGCACATGGAGCATGAGTAAACCCTCACTGCACTTGAAGCATGAGTAAACCCTCGTTGCACTTGAATTAGCATGAGTAAACACTCATTGCACATGACGTATCATGATACTATACTTTACCCAATGCATTGGAGCGCTATAAAGGGCGCACCCTTCTTAAACATTTCATTTCATGCATAAGTGTGCCACATGGATCATAAAACATGGATTCATAAAACATAATCATTTCTTCCACGATAAAGGAATGTGGAATTCATACATGAAAATTTATAATCAATATGTAAATGTGCATAAAGGTGAATACCCTTGATGGAGAAATGGGCATGGTATTCACTACACAAAGACATTGGCTTAGAAAATCGGTGCGATTTCGGCAGCGTAACGGCGTGACATAAGAATTCATAAAAAAGGTTGATGAGAGAGAAAGGGGTTCCTCATCATATTTACATGTAATGGACAGTAAGGAGATCATATATATACATGTACCAACAATAGAAATGGAATTTAGATTCATGATACAAAAGTATTGCTTGAATGTAAAAGAAGAGAGAGAAGTTCCTTTCGGAATTTCGGCATAGTAACGGGTGTACATGGGAGGCATTTAATGAGAGAGAAAGGGTTCTCCCATCATTCAAACAATAAGAGGGCAGTATGGGGGAGGTGTGAAACCATACCCCAACATTCATAATTGAAATAAAAAAAGGCAACACAACTTAAAGAAAATTGACAAAAATGAGAAAGGAAGAAAACCCCTTACTTGGAAGTGTGCTTCCAAAGGCTAGAGAGAGGCTTGTGAGAGACTTCTTGGGAGCTTGGGGCACCTTTAGAGGATTCTAGAGAGAGTAGGGAAGAGGTTGGACGAACTTCAATGTCTTTGAGTGAGGAGGAAGTGGGAGCTTGGGTGAGTTTATATAGGAAAGGTGAGAGAATTCTTTATTATTTAGGTTTGGGACCCCTTATATTAAAATAATCCAAACCACAAACCATCCCATGGTATTTGCCCATGGTTTCTGGAAAATAAAAGAGAAAAACAATATTTTACAAGTCCAAGGTCAGAACCTATTAAAAAATTAGGGTTGCTTATGTGGAGGTGAGTCACACTCCCATGGAAATTAATTTAAAAAGGCAAAGTGTTGAATAAGTCTTGAGGGCTCCATTAATGCTTTGAAAAGTAAGTCAAACAAACCCAAAACCTCATTATTTTAATGATAAAACACATATTGTCCGAAAATAAGGATTATGGTATTTTATTACATCACCACTGGGTCATTATGATGTCATAAAACACATTATATATTTAAATGGTATTTAATTTTTACCCAAAAATTTGACTGTCTCAGAAAATTATGAAAAATTCACTATTGGATAATTTTGACGTCCTGATTCCAAATATAATATTTATTTTATCTAAATAATTTTCTAAATATGTGAATTTTCACTTTTAAAATAAAAACCGACATTTATAAAAAATTCACGGGTTTTGACAGAAATGGCTTTCAAACCTTAATAAAAATTTTAATTGCATTCATAAAATTATAAGATCATTTATATTTAATAAAAATTAATTTAATATTAATAATAATATTTTATTAAAATATTATTTAATTCAAAAATCCTTTAATTTAATAAAATATAATTCTTAATTAAATAATAACTAAAAACACCATTTGTATTTTAAAAACTAATTACAATGTATCAAAAAAATTATATTCATTATTATATACAAAAAATAATGTACATGAACATGGTGCTACTTATTTGTTACATAACCCCTTAAAATAGCCGCATAAGACCTAAGGGTAAGGTGTGCGATGGTGACAGACTCTTGGGGTTGCTCGGATAACATCGCTCGAGTGGTAATCTCTATCAACTTCCATTTTTCCCGTAGACGATCACGTTCGAGCTTGACTTGATGAAGCTCATCTTGGGCTTGGTCAAGGGCAAAGCCCAAAGACGCCACCTCTTTTCCGAGCTCCGACAAATGGGCTTCGTAAGGGGCAATTCTACTGGATGAGGCCATCGCTTCCTTTGTCTAAGTAGAAATGGTTTCGTTAAAGCCTTATATTTATACTACTCAGATGATCACTGTTCAACGGCTATAAAAGTAACAGTCACAAATCTTAACATAAAACTAAAGAAGTTGACATCTTATAAAAACATTTTTTTCATAAAGAAACATTTAACTGGATCAAGAGAGATTTTCCATTAATGAAACTTTGGGTCGTTACATTATGTTTTCCTTAAGCTTCTGTTTTTTTTTTCATTTTGGGCATACCTTTATGGTTTCCATTATGGGTAAACATGATATCTTCATTTTAGGAAGTGTGGACTACCGCCCCCTGAAATTGATTTGATTCGTTAATACCATATGTGGGATGTGTAAAGGATAAAGTTAATGATATTATATATGTTATTATACTGGAATTATAATATACTCTTATATCATTATGATTCCATTCCAGAAAATACGAAATAGAAATGGAAGTAGCGTTCATGCGTACGTACGGCTTACCGTCTCCATGAATGGTGCATTTCATTTCTTACCTCTAAATGTGATGTAATATTATAAATACATGTATATGCTGAATATATATGATATATATATTATCCAAATCATTAATATCATTATGGATATAATGACACTTTGACCAAATTAACGACATGTAAGTGTAAGAAGTCTATTTTTGACTTAAGAACCAAATACCGACAAAATGAACATTATTAACTTAAATGATTACATGATGTTCATAACATGGTATAAAAGGAATAATGAACTTGAAAAAGGTTCTTAAGCAAGTAGAGATTAACTCAAGTTTATTATTCAGGAGATTAAAGAACGGTCGGGTCAAGTCAGATACGAGGTAAGGGAACTTCTTAACCCAATTTCCATTCTTTGGGTTAATCTCCTACTTTCAAATTACGTCATGATATTATTTTGTCCTATATTGTATTTGTACTTTATTTATGTGTAATTATAGTGAATACACATAATAGATCTATTTTATTTAAAAAATTATCTTTGTATGGGACTTCGTCTCAATCTCCTTTCATTGAGGCATATTTTATTTTATACACAACTTTCTTTTATACAGTTTATAAACCCCTTTGACTTTTACGTTTATCCAAAAGGAATATTTTTTATACGAAGCGTTTTACGAAACGAAAAAAGGGAATGTTTTTGTCGTACGTATGCGGCGACAACGACTTCTCCGCCGTCGTGACCATTATTTGAGTTTCGGCTTCCTCTACATTCCATACCTTCTTTTTAAAAGAAAAATAAATACAATGTTTTACTTTTCTTTTATTTTGGTATTGAAAATGGTTTTCACAATGTTTTTTGTGTTGTATTGATATCTTGTGATTGAAATGTGGAAATGTTATGTTTCCTTTATGCATGTTTTATGTGATACGATTATGTTATGGTTCTTGGGCATTATTATGAAGACGGGTGGTTCCATGATAAACTAAGGGAGGGTGAGCCCGATATAGCTCTCCAATGCATTGGGTAACGCGAAGGAGTGAAACGTTAAGGTTTTTCCGAAGAGATTTTAGGGAATATACTGTGATGGGTATTCCAAACGTAACCAAGAGGGTTACTCCCTACGTAAGAATGTTATGAATGCCTCAAGTTACCTTTATGTCTTATGATTTCTATGATTTATTCAATTTTTGATGAGGTATGTTAAAGTGCTTATGTTTTATGGGTAAAGTATGATCTCATCCTTATGTATATATGTACCTATGTTTCCTTTCCATATTTTTATATCCCTTACTGAGCTTTTTATGCTCATCCCAAGTTTTTTGAAATGTTTTTCATAGGTCAAGGGAAAGGTACATGATATGATGATAGTGTCAAGTAAGTGTTAAGAAAGAATCCATGTTTTATTTTCAATATGTTTCCATTGATGGGAATGAAGAATACTATCTTTATGTAACCACTTTGTTTATATGTGGAATGTAATGCAAGTTTTAAGATCTAATTATCTAAAACTCTAAACCTGAAAAGATCCTCAAGGTGTAATCTTGTAATAACTCAAGATTAAGTAAGGTTTATGGCTGGGGACTTATAACAGAGGCTTTCCTCTTCCCATAGGGGTAAAGGCAAGGAGGATGAGGTGCATATGTCTCTTTTTCTAGGGAGTCCGGCCAGGCAGATGTCCTCTGCTGCCTCCCCCATGGGTTTCTCCTCGCAGCTTTCTCCAAGGGCCATCCAGAACCGTATTGCGAAGAAGCTTTTGGCCTATTCTGATGAGGGACTGGAGGTGGATAACTGGAACAGAGGTGCAGAGAAGGAAGTGTTGTCATCTCAGTGGTCTCCTCAGAGAGAAATTCTATTCTCCTTGTTCCAGGGGGATTGGGGTTTGGAGTCTCTCCCTCGCGGCCCTTCTGGGAGGAAGCCTTGGCTGGAGGAGTTAGATGTTATGTGTAATGATGAAATTTTATCAGCGAAACAGAGCAGCAGTAAGGGGGGTTTTTTGGTACCGCTCACCCGTTCGAAAGCCAAGGAGAAGGGTGTACATGTACCCTACGAACTATCTTCTCCTTTGGGCCAGAGAGCCCGGAATAACCTGTAGGATGATCTCCATTCTCATCTGGAATGCGTGGGGTATGGGAGCTCGTGCCAAGCGGGCTTTTTTATCTTTAGAATACAGGAAGGGAAATGTTTCTATAGTAGTGATTCTCGAACCAAAATAGGATGCTTGTAAGCTCCCTGGGTTAGCAAGAAAGATGGGTTTTCCCAACTACTTTCATGGCGGCTTAGCGAACTCACAGGTCTGGGTCGGATGGAGGGATGGTTTATCGGTGGTGAATGTAGGAGTGATGTCTCAGTGTTTAGATATGAGGGTGGAGATGGATGGTGCCTCCCTTATGCTCTCGTTTGTCTATGCGAGTAATAGGGTGGTGGAGAGGAGGGAGTTATGGTCTCATCTAAAATCGCTGCAAACCAGATCTATGGCCTGGTTCGTGGGAGGAGACTTCAACTCTATTGTGGATATTTCAGAGAAATGTGGAGGGTTGGGGTGCAATGTTGAAGGTATGTTGGAATTCAGAGAGTTCCTGTTACAAATAGGGTTATTAGAATTAGGCTTCAACGGGGTGAAATACACGTGGTGTAATAACCGAAGAGGGCAGGATAGGATTTGGAGTCGGCTGGACAGGTGGCTTACCAACGTGCATGGGCTGGGCCAGTTCTCTAAATCATCGGTTAAGCATATTCGGTGCATCCTTTCAGATCATGCTCCTCTCTTACTTGATATTAAGTGTGAAAATGTGGTGGGAAAGAGTTTTTATTATTCAAATGATTGGAATAAAAATGATGGTTTCCTACAGGTGGTGAGGAAGTCCTGGGCGGAGGAGGAAAAGGAGAGGTCTTGGGGAGGGCTGGTGAATCGTCTTAAAAGACTCAAACAGGCGATCAACCAGTGGTTGGTGGCGCAACCAGACTTGAATGCTGGGGTGAATACTCTGCAGGAAGAGGTTAATGACTTGGAGGAGTCTCTTGTAGCTTTGTGGGATGAGGAGGTCTTTGTTGAGCTACGCGATAAAAGGATGGTTTTGGCAGAGAAGTTGCTTGAGGTGGAAGGAACTTCATGCAGCGTTCCCGAGTACGGTGGCTTAAGGAGGGAGACCGCAATAGTGCCTACTTCCATGCATGCATTAAGGAAAGGAGGAGTATGAAAATCAATCTAAAAAGGGAGGATGGGTCTTATACGTTGGATGTGGAGGTAGCGGGCAGGCTTGCTCTTGATTACTTCGAGAAATTGTGGGCGGGGGAGAACAACACCATTTTTGAAAGGGAATCTCTAGGGGAATCTGATTTTCTGAACTGTGTACCTATATTGATTACTTGCTCTGAGAATGAACACATATCCTCTTTACCCCAAGAGAAGGAGATAAGGGAAGCTCTGTGGAGCATGCCGAGTGAGAGTGCACCTGGGCCGGATGGTTTTCCGACATCTTTTTATTATGCTGCATGGGAGGTGGTCGGTCCCTGTGTTGTGGAGGCTATTCAGGACTTCTTTCGAGGGGCCCCCTTGGTCAAAGGGATCTCGGCTTCAAGGGTGGTTCTTATTCCAAAACTCAGAGATCCCTTTCTCATCAGTCATTTCAGGCCGATATGCTTGTGTAACGTTTCATATAAAATATTGGCGATGGTTATTAGCAGGAGGTTATCTAGTCTTCTCCCCAGGATTGTTTTGGAGGAGCAGCATGGTTTCATACAAGGGAGGAGTATACAGGGGGCGGTCGGAATCGCGAGCGAGATGGTCCATGACCTGAACAGGAAGACGGTTGGGTCCAATGTTATTCTACAGGTGGACATGAAGAAGGCATACGATAATTTGGAATGGGGTTTTATACTTCGGGTTCTAAGAAACTTTGGATTTCAGGAACAGTTCTGCGACCTTTGCTTCAGATGCTTGGCCTCCCCGTGGATTTTGGTTTCGCTAATGGGGAAGTGTTTTGGTTTCTTTAAATCGGTGAGGGGGGTGAGACAGGGGGATCCACTCTCACCGGCTATCTTTGTCTTGGCTCAAGATGCCTTGTCCAGGAATCTGCAGAAGGGCATGACAGAGGGGACCTTGAAGCCTTTTCGGGGCAAAAGATACTCAGGGATTATATCTCACCTGATGTTCGCTGATGACATTCTTCTGTTTTTGAATGGAGGATGCAGTAATTTAAATGCCTTTAAGGCCATTATGGTTTCATATGGGAATCAAAGTGGGCAATCGGTTAATCATGAGAAGAGTCATGTGTTCATATCTAGCAAATGCTCAGCGAGGAGATGTAGGACCATTCAAGATGATCTTGAATGTGGACAGAAGCAGCTTCCTGTTGTATACTTGGGGATACCTCTATCCAGTGGGAGGATTTTGAAGAGACAATTCAATGGGATTGTGGATCGCATCTTGGGGAGGATTTTTAACTAGAAAAAAAGGATACTTTCGTTTGGGGGTCGAATTACGTTGATTAACAGTGTGTTGCTATCCATTCCCATGCATCTTTTTTCCATCATCAGTCCTCCAAAAGGAACTATTGAAATAATTGAACGCATTATGACATCCTTTTTGTGGGATGCTAAGGGGGATGGCAGGTGTCATTGGGATTCATGGAAGAGGATGTCTGGTCCGGTGGAGGAGGGTGGGGTTGGGTTACGAGATCTTCAGGAAGTTATATTGGGAATGCATGCCAAGCTAGCATGGGAGGTGATTGTGGGTAAGACTCTGTGGGCCAATTTTTTCAGATCTCAGTATGGATGGAATGGGTATATTTGCATGCGTGGGGCGACGCGGCTTTCCAGATGCATGTTCTCCCATCTGGACGTGCTACTTGATCACACCAGGTAGGTGATTGGTTGTGGGGAGATAAGTTTCTGGAAGGACACATGGACAGAAGAGAGACTTTGGTTTGAAGGCTGCCCCAACCCCGACATCTTGTTTAAGGATTCATGAGGAAGTTACAATTTCATGCATGCAAACCTGGATGTGGCACAAATGAGCCATCTCGACAACGTGGTTATGAATGATGAGCCAGATAGGTGTTTCTTCACAGAGGTGAGCTCGGGACGTTTTAACTTGAACGGATATAGGAGAATTCTACATGGTAATGACTCGGCAACCGGAGAGGAGGAGGATGCTTGGTGCAAGGTTCTTCCAACAAGAATTAACTTTCTTGTGTGGAGGGTCAAAAATCAAGCATTACCAATGAAGGAGAATATTTAGAGAAGAGGGATTAGCTTGGCCTCGCAATGCCACTATTGTGAGAAACCAAGCTTAGAGTCCACGGTTCACTTGTTTTTTCAGGGTCGATGGGCTTCCTTCCTATGGTCTAGACTTGATCGCTTCAGATTTCCAGACAGGGAGTGCCATTCGGTTGGTGACTATGTTTCTTTCTAGATTTCTAGGAGTGATGGAAGGTCGGGGGAAAGAACAACGTGCATCATCGCTCTTGTGGCCATATGTTGTACCATTTGGGAGGCTCGAAACCAGGTACGGTTGGGTGGTTTGAGGTCCTTGTTATATCTCCAGATCTGGATGAAGGCTTGTATAGTGGATTTTTACTCTCTTCCCAAAAACGGTGTTCCATCGCTTATGTTGGAAGGCCTGGTTAGTGGACAGGCTGGCCAAAGGATGGATAGAGGGCGGTGGATTAAATGGCAACCTCAAATGCATGGGTGGAATCTTAATGTGGATGGCTCATGTGTGGGTGGAGTTATGAGGGGCGGTGGCTTGCTGCTTGACTGCTGGGGTTCGGTTCTGGTCGCGTTTAGTGCTTACTATGGCCCAGGTAACTCTATGGGTGCGGAGTTTAGGGCCCTTCTTTCAGGTTTGACAGTATGCAGGAGGAAGGGGCTTCCCGTGACAGAGGTGGAATCAGACTCGATGGTTCTGGTCAGATCTCTCCAGGGTTATCAAGACATCTCATGGGATCTAATGTATATCTGTCACCGTTGTAAATTGGAGACTAAACAGGGAAGGATGGTTCACCATAGCCTGAGGGAGTCTAACTTTGCGGCATACGAGCTGGCTCATTGGGGCCGACCCGAGGAGCCACTTGTGGTCTTTGACAGCCTTAATTATATACCTTCAGAGTGTGTTAATGTGGTTCAGAAAGACTCTCTTGGCCTTCACTATTTTCATCCCCTATGAAATGTAAGGTGGCTTTCTCTTGGTTTTAATAAAAAATAACTTTCATCCAGAAATAGTGCACTAGTAAGTAGCTATTTTTTTTCTACAACATAGACAATCCTAAGGTGGGTAGTTTCGCATAGATTTTGGTAAACGTGTCAGCAGGTGACACAGAGCTTTTTGAACATAGTTGTCCAGTATTAGTTCGACTGAATTTTTAAGTGACCTTGGTTTTATCTTAGTTTTCTCTTCTAAATATGACGAGCATGTCCCCTATCTTGAACTTGTCATGAAGACACTAAGATAACATCGATATTACTCCTTGATAAAGTTCTAAATGTTGTTGGGATTGAGGAGTGGTTATTATCTGGGTGATATGTGGGATGTGTGGATTATTTTGGCTGCGCCTTCTTTCATGTTGGGGCACAATAGTTTTTCAACAGCCATGTGAAGGCTTAACTTGGTAATGTCACCAGAGGTCAGGTAAGGACTTCGGTGTACATGCATTTGGTGATGTAATTACTTTGAAAGGAAACTCACCAATTTAAGGGTGAGTGTGGGTTTTGGGACAGTAATGTCTTTCTAGGAAATCATGCACAACCAGTTTCTATTGGTCGATAGAAATTAGAAATTTTTCTTGACGAGGTCCCTCTAATAGCCTCATATGTAAGCTCTGTTTGGTGAGATTTGGCTTAGGTTTTGAAGAATTAAGTGGTTGGACTTGTGTTTTGGTTAAAAGTGCATTTAGAATTTGAAAACATAATGAGTCTTTTATATGAAATCTTTAGACCTTGGTAGGTCATATTCTATTGTTATAGTTACCAATGACTTCTCCAGAACGAGAATTTTTTAAGGTGGGTAGATTATGAAGTCCTATGTTTTTGAACTGGGTTTAAATTACGAAGGTTTTTAATTTTTTTTCCATTTATCAACTAGTCGATTTTTAAACTGAGCTCTAGAACTTTATTTTGAGTATTGGAACACCTAAAGGTGTTGTTTTTTGGCTTTCTTAATTACCCGATAATTTTCTCAGGTGTCCCGATGAGTCTCGGGAGCACCTAATTCAGAAAAGTCCACTTTAATGGATCTGTATGGGCTGCACATAGTTGCGGTCCAACCCGTGCAACTTACCTAGTTTAGTATTTTTTTTACATTAATTAAATAATATCAAATGGGAGTTTTTTGTTTAAAAAGAATAATGTGTTAATAATAATAATGTTATTATTATTATTATTATTATTTTTATGTCTTAAATTATTTGGATGTTAAAATATTTAATTTCCTGATTTATGGGGTGTAACATTTATGTTAAAATTTTTTAATTGCATGATTAATGGGGTGTAACACTTATGTGAAATTAATGTGACTTTTGGGTATACCAAAGAAATATTTAATTAAATAAGGAGTTTCAAAATTATTGATGAAGCATTATTATTAAATATAGGTTTTGGGTTATATCAAATGTTTGAGTAATAATAACAAGATTATTATTATTATGGTTTAATGTGTGTTATACTTATTATTAATTATGGTTATTATTATTTTATATATAATAACAGTAATGGATCTCAGAGTTTTGGTCAAAATTGAAAAAAACGAGTTTTAATAACAATAATAATAACGAGGTTGTAATTATTATTATTGTTGAGTTAATTAATTAAATTCATGGAAAACGAGAATTTAATTAATTGTGGGAATTAATTTTTTTTGATTTATTTGAAGTCATGTGCTTTTAATTAAATGGGGAGTTTTAGATTTAATGGGAAAAACTTTTAATGGTGACAATAATAATAATGGTATGACTATTATTATTATTTTTATAATAATAATAATCATTATTAATTATTGTAATTAATATATGGGTTTTATTAAAGTTTTAAGTTATAGGTTAAAAAATAAATTAAAGGGAGGACCCTTCTCCCTTTCCCCCATGCTGAAATGTGCACCCCTCCTTTGAGGTGTGATACACAGGAGGTGCATACTTCCTCCACGGTGCAACCCTCCTCCTCCGGACCACTTGTAGTGCCCCTCCAAGGTCGATCCTCCCGGAGGTTCACCACCTGCAGAGTGACCTAATCCGGGATGGACCCCCTGCTACAACGCACGACACCCAAATAACACCCCTATTACAACGTGACCCCCATCTTTGGCACGCTACCCCCTCTCCCAGACTCTACTTTTCACAAGATGATTCCTTCTAGAATCTTAACGAATCTTGTTCACCTCATCAAGGTGAGTCTGTCTATATATAACTCGTGATTCACATTGACCATTTTACTCCTCTCTCTCACCTTGTTTGCTCGGCCAAAACCCTAAGGTTTGGGTTTAATCCAATTGATTCATTCCTCTATTTTTAGGGTATGTGAATACAAGGCCCCAGCCTTAAACCTTACTTAATATTGAGATATTTAACGAATACACGTTGAGTATCTTTTCAGGTTTATAGTTTTAGAGAATTAAATCATAAATCATGCATTGTATTCCACATTTAAAGAAGGTGGTTACATTAAAGACAAATATTCACTTTTCCCATAAAAGGAAACATATTTAAAACAAAACATGGATTCTTTCATGACACTTCCTTGACTCTATCATCACATCATGTACCTTTCCCTTGACCTGTGAAAAACATTTCAAAAACATGGGATGAGCATAAAAAGATTAGTAAGGGATATAAAAGTACGAAATGAAAACATTAGTCCATGTATACATAAGAATTAATGAAATCATACTTTACTCATAAAACATAAGCTATTTAACATACCTCATAAAATCATGAATAAATCATAGAAGTCATAAGACATAAAGGTAACTTTAGGCATTCATAACATTCTTACATAGGGAGTAACCCTCTTGGTTACGTTTGGAATACCCATCACAATATATTCCCTAAATCTCTTTGGAGAAACCTTAACGTTTAACCCCTTCGCATTACCCAATGCATTGGAGAGCTATATCGGGCTCACCCACCCTTAGTTTATCATGGAACCACCCGTCTTCATAAACAATGCCCAAGAACCATAACATAATCATATCACATAAAAAATGCATAAAGGAAACATAACATTTCCACATTTCAATCACAAGATATCAATACAAAACATTGATATAAAAACATTATCAAAACCATTTTCAATACCAAAATAAAAGAAAAGTAAAACATGGTATTTATTTTTCATTTAAAAAAAATTATGGCTTGTAGAGGAATCCGAAACTCAAATAATGGTCATGACGACGGAGAAGTCATTGTCACCGCATACATACGAAAAAAACATTCCCTTTTGTCGTTTAGTAAAATTCTTCATATAAAAAGATTCATTTTGAATAAAATTAAAAGTCAAAGGGGTTTATATACCTTATAAAAGAAAGTTGTGTATAAAACAAAATATTCCTCAATGAAAGGAGATTGAGACGAAGTCCCATACCTCGTATCCGACTTGACTCGATCATTCTTTAATCTCATGAATAATAAACTTGAGTTAATTTCTACTTGCTTAAGAACCTTTTTTAAGTTCATTATTCCTTTTATATCACTTATTACCATGTTATGAATACTATATAATTATTGAAGTTAATAATGGTCGTTTTGTCGATCATTGGTACTTGAGTCAAAAATAAACTATTTATAATTACAAGTTGTTCCTGTGGTAAAATATCCATTATAACCAGAATTATGTTCATGATGTAGATATCATATATATCATATATATCTAGTATATTCATGCATTTATAATATTACATAACATTTAGAGGTATGAAATGAAATGCACCGTTCATGGAGACGGTAAGCCGTACGTACGCATGAACGCTACTTTCATTTCTATTTCATATTTAATGGAATGGAATCATAATGACATAAAGGTATATTATAATTCTAGTATAATATCATATATAATATCATTAACTCCATCCTTTATACGTCCCACATATGGAATTTACGAATCAAATCACTTTGAGGGGGCGGTAGTCCGCACTTCCTAAAATGAAATTATCATGTTTACCCATAATGGAAACCATAAAGGTATGCCATAAATGGAAAATAAATAAGCATAAGGAAAAAATAAACATAATAAATATCATATATAAATATAGTGACATCTTAATGGCCACCTTTGAAGGTGTTAGAAGAATATTGAACAATCATCATTTTGTGAGGCAGGAATTTGCCATCCACAGAAACAAAATGATCTTTAACCATTAGATGTATCTTTTTGTAAGTGTAGCCTGAATACATATTATAACAAAATCCTAGTATATTTAATAAAAAGAGTTTAGGGGGTTGGAGAAGCAAAATAAAACAAAAGAACACAAGAGAAGACTTTACCTTTAAATCGGGTAACTCCTCTTGGTTTGAACCAAAAGGGTTTCTTGAAGAGCTTTCTGCCTAAGGTAAGGATTCTAGGATGAAGAGAGGGATGTGGAGAGATAAAATGAGAAGGGGTTGGCCGACACAATGGCTTTAGAGGTGTGGATAAGGAGGTAGAGGTGGGGGCCTTTTATAAGAGGGAGGAGGGGCACTCTTGGAAATCCAAGAAATGTTACTTTATTTTAAAATGAGTTTCAGATTTAAAAGGTCACAAATTGATATATTTAGAGGATAAGGTGATAAGGGTTCAAAATATACTCATCCAATAGGTCTTTGACAAGTGTAAGTCTTAGATTTTACAATATCTTTTAATTTTATTTGAATCGTTCATTAATGAGGTAATAGCTGCATCATCATGATGTCATACATAATTTAATTTATTTAACGTCTAAAAATTATAAAACAAATACTATGATGTAGGAAATATTTTTAGATTTCCAATGACTATTTATAGTCTAAGAGATCATTTATACAGACAAAACTAAAAATGTTTTACTCGGGTGATACATTCTTTAGTGATATTCTCCTTTTTTTAAAAATAAAATGATAAAGTGTCACTTTCACCCAAAGGTGATTTCATGGGGTCCCTAAGTTTGTCACAAGGATTACCATGGCCGGCCATGACACAACCAGTAGCATTAGGACACATGTTGGGGTTATTTGTTATTATTACGATATTATTTTGTTATTCTTAACTACCTGATTACTAATTAATCAAGATAATTAAAGATAATTACCGTCATTACTATTCATAATGTCAAAAAACAAGAGTCTTAATTACATAATTTGGAACTTATGATTCCAGATATTTAATCCATTTTTCCAAATTCTAAACATATAAATTTCAATAATTAATTTAAAAATAATTCCCGTTGTCAAAAAATAGCGGGTTTTTTTGAAACAATATCTATGAAAAGTTTGACACTTGTTTATGCCCAATTCCAAAGTGAAATTAATTATAATTACAACTATTGGATTAAATGGTAAAAATATATTCTAATTACACATTAATACCAATTAAAAAGATAATCTAACCATATAATTAAATTAGATGAAAAAGCAGTTTTGATGTAAAATGCAGTATTTTTCACTATTCATTAAAAAAAATGAACATTGTCAGAATAATACAAAACTTTATCCAATGTAAATTTCAATATCCCAATCATAAAGAATAAGTTTATTTTGACAAATATAGATTATAAAATTGTCAAAAGTTTGATTAAAAATGGTTTTCCCTCAAAAGGCAGTAAAACCATTTTTTAAAAATATTAGTGTATTCCATGCTTAAGATTGGATTTATTCTCATTTTAGTCTCTAAAACACTATCTAATTCATAAATATACATATATAAGAATATATAATACTAATTAATTACTTGGGATGTTACATCCTTCCCCCCTTTAGAAAATTGCGTCCCCACAATTTATTTATTTATCGAATAAGTGGGGGTATTTATCCCTCATTGCATTTTTAGATTCCCATGTTGCCTCTTCAGTCATGTGGTTTTTCCACAAAAAGTTTACTTGATGAATCAACTTATTCCGCAAAAATTTCTCCCTGTGGTCAAGAATATGGAACGGTTGTTCCTCATAAGATAGATTCTCTTCCAGCTGGACTACCTCTGGACTCAAAACACGAGATAGATCTGGCATGTACTTTCGTAACATTGAAACATGAAAAACATTGTGTACCTGAGATAAACTCGGAGATAAAGTCACTTGGTATGCAACTGATCCAACTCTCTCCAGAATTTTGTATGGTCCAATGAACCTTGGACTCAACTTTCCTTTCTTACCAAATCGCATCACACTTTTCCATGGTGAAACTTTGAGAAAAACAAGATCGCCTACCTCAAAAGAGAGATCCTTCCTCCTGTTGTCCTCATAACTTTTCTTCCTGCTCTCAGCTGTTCTCATGTGTCTCTGTATCAGCTGAACTTTTTCTGAAAACTCTTCTACCAATTCTGGTCCCATCAACTTCCTTTCACCCACTTCATCCCAGAAAGCTGGAGTTTGACACCGCTTCCCATATAATGCCTAAAATGGTGCCATCTGTATACTGGAATGAAAACTGTTATTATAAGAAAACTCAACCAAAGAAAGATGTTGGTCCCAACTTCCCTAATAATCCATCGAACAAGCATGTATAATATCCTCCAACATCTGAATTGTTCGTTCTGACTGCCCATCTGATTGAGGATGAAAAGCTGTACTAAAATTTAATTCAGTACCCAACGACTTCTGAAGGCCTTTCCAAAAGTTCGAAGTAAACCTGGGATCACGATCAGATACAATGGATATGGGGAATCCATGTAACCTGACTATCTCTTTAAGATATAAATGGAAAATTTGATCTAGGGAAAATGTATCTCGTATAGCAAGGAAATGAGCAGATTTAGTAAAGTGATCAACAATAACCCAAATTGCATTATTACCTCGAGGTGTCTTCGGCAATCCCACAATGAAGTCTATGGATATATTCTCCCATTTCCACTCTGCTACTGGTAAAGGCTGAAACATCCCTTTCGATAACTACCACTCTGCTTTAACCTGTTGACAAGTCAAACACTTCACAGTAAAATCAACAATATCTCTTTTCATTCCGTCCCACTAATAATACTCCTGAAGATCTCTATACATCTTAGTACTACCTAGATGAACTGAAAACGGTGAACTATGAGCTTCACATAAGAACTCTCTCTTCAACTGTGAATCAAAAGGCACACACAATATCTTCCCAAATATCAAAACAAAATCATTATCAATGTTGAATTCATGAAACTTACCTTTCTGAACTAGCTCTACCCTTTTCTGCAACTCACTATCTTGCTTCTATGCTTGCTTAATTATTTATGATAGATAAGATTTCAATGATACCTAAAAAAAAATAGAAGGACATCCTGCACCAACAAATTCTATTCCAAAGTTCATCAAATCCTTAACCAAAGGATCACGTTACAAATGCAACATTGTTAATGAAGCATTACTTTTTCGACTCAAACCATCAACCACTTTATTTTCTTTTCCCAGATGGTAATGAATTGTACAATCATAATATTTGATTAATTCTATCCATCTCCTCTGTCTCATGTTCAATTCTTTTTGAGTGAATATATAATTTAAACTTTTTTGATCGGTATATATTTTACACTTTACTCCATACAAATGATGCCTCCAAATTTTTAAAGCGAAAACAACAACAGCTAATTCCAAATCATGTGTAGGGTAATTTACCTCACGAGTTTTCAACTGACGTGAAGCATAAGCAATTACCTAATCATTCTGCATTAGGATGCAACCAAGAATTTTCAATGAAGCATAACTGTAGATAAAAAACTCACCATTCCTGTAAGGTAGTGCCAAAACTATAGCATTCACCAATATTCTTTTCAATTCCTAAAAACAATCATCACATTATTTTGTCCAGATAAACTTAACACCCTTCCGAGTTAGCTTAGTCATTGGACTAGATAACCAGGAAAAATTTCTAAAAAACTTTAGGAAATAGCCTGCCAAACCAAGAAAACTACGAATCTCAGTTACATTTATGGGTCTTGGACATTATTCAACAACCTTTGTTTTTGCAGGATCAACAGTTATCCCATCTTTAGAAACAATGTGACGAGGGAAAGAAATTTGTTGCAATCAAAACTCACACTTGCTGAATTTCCCATATAATTTATTTTCTTTTAAGGTTTTCAAAATAACCCTTAAATGTCTTTCATGCTCCTCTTTAATTTTAGAAAACACCAAAATATCATCAAGGAAAACAACCAAAAACTTATCCAAGAACTCATGGAAAATTCTATTCATAAGGTCTATGAATACAACAGGTGAATTGGTTATCCCAAAAGGTATTACTAAAAATTCATAATGGCCATATCTTGTACGAAACGCGGTCTTCGGAATATCTGCTTCCTTTACCTTCAACTGATGGTACCCCGATCTCATGTAAATCTTTGAAAAATACTGAGCTCCCTGGAGCTGATCAAACAAATCATCGATATGAGGCAAAGGATATTTGTTCTTAACAGTGATTTCATTCAAGGCTCTATAATCAATTAAAAGTCTCATAGAACCATATTTCTTTTTAACAAATAAGACAGGAGCACCCCATGGTGATGTGCTAGGTCGAATGAAACCTTTCTCTAATAAATCTTACAATTTCTCCTTCAACTCTAAAAGTTCAATTTGATCCATTCGATAAGGGGGTTTTGAAATTGGATTAGCATCAGGAAATAAGTCAACAGTAAATTCAACTTCTCGGTCTGGTATTATTCCAGGAAACTCATCAGGAAAAACATCAGGATACTCATTTACCACTGGCATATCATTAATCTGAACAGTTACTTTGTTTTCAACAATATGTGCAAGGTAACATTCATTTCCATCTTTTACATGTTTCTGAGCCTCTTGATATGTTATTAACAGTAAGGGTTCATTCTTGTACACAAACTGAAAGTCTTTCTTAAAAGAAACTTCTTTAGCTCTACAATAAATCTTAGCATAGTAAACAGAGAGCCAATCTGTACCCAGGATAACATCAAACTCTACTATAGGTAAAACAATAAGGTTTGCAAGTAAATTCTTTCCACGGATAAGGATAGGAAGATTCTTATAAATTCTTTTTTCCTCAACATTTTCCCCAGTGTTTTTACCACAAGTTCAGGAGTCATTTCTTGAGATGGTATTCCCAATTTACTAGAAAAGTTTTCAGAGATGAAGGAATGTGTAGACCCCAAATCAAACAACACATTAACATAATCTAAGAAAACAAACAAAGTACCTGATACCACTTCATTTGATGGCCAAACATCTGCTGAAATAGTTGCAAAGGATTTCACCACACATTTATGCTTGTAGTATAAATACTTCCCATCATTTGAGCTCTTTGTCGGACACTCATTTGCATAATGACCCATCTCATTGCACTTAAAACATTTCACTAACTGTAAATAAAATTTGTTCTTTCCATCACCATGATCCTTTTCACTACAATCATGAGACTTATGTCCCATATTACCACATCAGTAGCACTTTCCAGAATTCAGAAGACATTCCCCATCTTTCCTTTTACCACATTTATCACAAACTGGAAACTTAGTTTTCTTACCATCAGAACTTTTTGAAGAATTATTCCCCTTCTCCTACCACCTCAGTCTCTTCTTCTGTTGGTTGTTATTGAACAACTGATCATCGAAAAACTCCATTTCCACCTTATCAAAACATCGAACAAGATTTTCATAACTCTTGAACTCGCAAGAAGATAAAGTCCTTTGATATTTTGGCTTTAATAGTGGGTAAAAATGATTGATTTTACTATCAAGGTCTCAGATAAAATTTGGAGTATACCTTGCTAATCGAGTGAACCTTTCTTCATAACCAGCCACTGAGTCATCCTATTACCTCAATTCCAAGAATTGTTTTTCCATCCTAAGTAGAATATCCTTAGGAAAATACTTCTCAAGAAACATACCTTTGAATTCATCCCAGTCAAGAGCATCAATCTCATCAGCATCCTTGATATTTTTAACCATCGACCACCACTGATCTGCTTCACCCTCCAAACGATAAATGGAAAGACTAACCTTTTGATTGTCTGAACACCCCATGACATTGAAAATCTTCTCCAGTGCTTTAATACACCCTTCAGCTAGAAGAGGGTCAGATGATCCTCTGAATGATGGGGGATGTTGCCTCATGAAATGTCCCACCACTGACATGTTCCTATGCGGTTGATCTGGCTGATCTCGTGTATGGATACCACCACCATTTATTGCTTGAGTCAACTGCGCCATTACTGAAACAAACTGTTCAGTTCCAATTCTGACCATCTCAGGATGCTAATTCTGAAGGTTATTTCCTTCTATATGCCTTCCTTGCACTGCTTCCCTGTTTCCTCTATGGAAAACAATTTTGAACAAACATGTCTTAGATGAAGCAATATGATAATCTTCAAATTCTATATCATTTCAATTTGACCATAAAAAAATATTTTTGGATAATCATTTAACAGAATTTTAACTCCTAAAGTTATCTAAACCGACCTCTGATACCAACTAGAAGGCCCCAGCCTTAAACCTTACTTAATATTGAGATATTTAAAGAATACACATTGAGGATCTTTTCAGGTTTATAGTTTTAGAAAATTAGATCATAAATCATGCATTACATTCCACATTTAAACAAGGTGGTTACATTAAAGACAAATATTCACTTTTCCCATCAAAGGAAACATATTTAAAACAAAAAATGGATTCTTTCATGACACTTCCTTGAAATTATCATCACATCATGTACCTTTCCATTGACTTGTGAAAAACATTTCAAAAACACGGGATGAACATAAAATGCTCAGTAAGGGATATAAAAGTACGAAATGAAAACATTAGTCCATGTATACATAAGAATTAATGAAATCATACTTTACTCATAAAACATAAGATCTTCAACATACCTCATCAAATCATGAATAAAGCATAGAGTTCATAATACATAAAGGTAACTTGAGGCATTCATAACATTTTTATATAGGGATTAACCCTCTTGGTTACATTTGGAATACCCATCACAGTATATTCCCTAAATATCTTTGGATAAACCTTAACGTTTAACCCCTTTTCATTACCCAATGCATTGCAGAGCTATATCAGGCTCACCAGCCCCTAGTTTATTATGTAACCACTCGTCTTCATAAAAAATTCCCAAGAATCATAACATAATCATATCACATAAAACATGCATAAAGGAAACATAACATTTCTACATTTCAATCACAAGATATCAATACAAAACATTGATATAAAAACATTATCAAAACCATTTTCAATACCAAAATAAAATAAAAGTAAAACATGGTATTTATTTTTCATTTAAAAAAAATTATGTCTTGTAGAGGAAGCCGAAACTCAAATAATGGTTACGGCGGAAGAGAAGTTGTTGTCGCCGCATAGATACTGAAAAAACATTCCATTTTTTGTTTAGTAAAACACTTCATATAAAAATATTCCTTTTTAATAAAAGTCAAAGTCAAAGGGGTTTATACACCATATAAAAGAAAGTTGTGTATAAAACAAAATATGCCTCAATGAAAGTAGATTGAGACGAAGTCCCATACCTCGTATCCAACTTGACTCAATCATTCTTTAATCTCCTGAATAATAAACTTGAGTTAATTTATACTTGCTTAAGAACCTTTTTCAAGTTCATTATTCATTTTATATCACTTATTACCATGTTATGAACACTATGTAATTATTTAAGTTAATAATGGTCGTTTTGTCGATCATTGGTACTTGAGTAAAAAATAAACTCTTTATAATTACAAGTTGTTCCTATGGAAAAATATCCATTATAACTAGAATTATGTTCATGATGTAGATATAATATATATCATATATATCCAGTATATGCATGCATTTATAATATTACATAACATTTAGAGGTAAGAAATGAAATGCACCATTCATGGAGACGGTAAGCCGTACGTACGCATGAATTCTACTTTCATTTCTATTTCGTATTTAATGGAATGGAATCATAATGACATAAAGGTATATTATAATTCCAGTATAATATCATATATAATATCATTAACTCCATCCTTTATACGTCCCACATATGATATTTACGAATCAAATCACTTTGAGGGGGCGGTAGTCCGCACTTCCTAAAATGAAATTATCGTGTTTACCCATAATGGAAACCATAAAGGTATGCCATAAATGGAAAATAAAGAAGAATAAGGAAAAAATAAACATAATAAATATCATATATAAATATAGTGACATCTTAATGGACACCTTTGAAGGTGTTAGAAGAATATTGAACAATCATCGTTTCGTGAGGCATAAATTCGCCATCCATGGAAACAAAATGCTCTTTAACCATTAGATGTAGCTTTGTGTAATTGTAGCTCAAATAATTATTATAAAAACATACTAGTATATTTAATAAAAAGAGTTTAGGGGGTTGGAGAAGCAAAATAAAACAAAAGAACACAAGAGAAGACTTTACCTTTAAATCGGGTAACTCCTCTTGGTTTGAACCAAAAGGGTTTCTTGAAGAGCTTTCTGCCTAAGGTAAGGATTCTAGGATGAAGAGAAGGATGTGGAGATATAAAATGATAAGGGGTTGGCCAATCCAATGGCTTGAGAGGTGTGGATAAGGAGGTAGCGGTGGGGGCCTTTTATAAGAGGGAGGAGGGGCACTCTTGGAAAGCCAAGAAATGTTACTTTATTTTAAAATGAGTTTCGGATTTAAAAGGTCCCACATTGATATATTTCGAGGATAAGGTGATAAGTTTTCGAAATATACTCATCCAAAAGGTCTTTGAAAAGTGTATTTTTTATATTTTATAATATCTTTTAATTTTATTTAAATCGTTCATTAATGAGGTAATCGCTGCATTATCATGATGTCATAAATAATTTAATTTATTTAACGGATAAAAATTATAAAAAAATACCATGTTGTAGGAAATATTTTTAGCTTTACAATTACTATTTATAGTCTAAGATATCATTTACACAGACAAAACTAAAAATGTTTTACTCGGGTGATACATTCTTTAGTGATATTCACCTTTCTTTAAAAATAAAATGATAAAGTGTCACTTTCACCCAAAAGTTATTCCATGGGGTCCCTAATTTTGGCACAAGGCATACCATGGTTGTCCATGACACAACCAGTAGATTTAGGACACATTTTGGGGTTATTTGTTATTATTATGATATTAGTTTATTATCTTTAACTATCTGATTACTAATTAATCAAGATAATTAAAGATAATTACCGTCGTTACTATTCATAATGTCCAAAAACAAGAGTCTTAATTACATAATTTGGAACTTCTGATTCCAGATTGTAATATATTTTACCAAATTCCAAACATATAAATTGCAATAATTAATTTAAAAATAATTCCCATTGTCAAAACAGATAGAGGGTTTTTTTTGAAACAATATCTATGAAACGTTTGACACTTGTTTACGCCCAATTCCAAAGTGAAATTAATTATAATGACAACCATTGGATTAAATGGTAAAAATATATTCTAATTACACTTTAATACCATTTAAAAATATAATCTAACCATATAATTAAATTATAAGAAAAAACAGTTTTGATGTAAAATGCAGTATTTTTCACTATTCATTAAAAAATGAACATTGTCAGAAAAATACCAAAAATTTATACAATGTAAATTTCAATGTCACAATAATAAATAATAAGTTTATTTTTACAAATAGAGATTATAAAATTGTCAAAAGTTTGATTAAAAATGGTTTGCCCTCAAAAGGCAATAAACCAATCTTTTAAAAATATTAGTGTATTCCATGCTTAAGATTGGATTTATTCTCATTTTAAGCCTCTAAAACACTATCTAATTCATAAATATACATAGATAATCATATCTATTATTCATTACTTACTTGGGATATTAGAGTGAATGTTGACTTGGGACCCATTGGTCCATAATCTGGCATATGTCGCCAATGGTGAGGTGGATAAACTTGATTTTCCTTGTCTCCATTACTTCAATTAAGGATATACATTTCTGATGTTTGTTTTTCACCATCAAATTTGGAGTTTGACAAATTATATGAGTCCCTAGTAATTTATTTGAGGTGCGTTGAGTCTTGTTGTTTCGTTTTTGTAATTATAAGTTATGTTGAAGTGGGTTTTGATCAATGTAAAGGGAACACACATGTATATATATATATATAAATATATTTATATACATAAAGTCATGTGTGTGAGGTTGCAGACCAGTTTTGGATTGGTTGTCGTTGGATGTCAAGCCTCCGAATATTGAATTGGTTTCACCCTGAGGTAGGGTCCCCTTTCAAGTACTCAAATTTAATGAATGCAATAATAAGATGCCTGATTCACTTTTGTTGGTATTTAAATTATGCAGTGAATTATTTATATTGAATGATTTTAAAATGTGAATTTAGTAAGTTTGATTAAATTGCTAAATGTGATATGTGATGTGTTGATGCACAGATTTGGTTGTTACTAAATGATATTGACCACGTGAGATAAATGAGGACATGACTATGTGTTGGTTTTAATCTTGTATTGCTGAATTTTTTAAAGTGACATGATTAAATAATAAAATGGTGTTTTATTTTGGATAAGATAAGATAATTAATTTGTTATATTAATTATGTGCTTTGAGAATGTATATAAAAAAAATAATCAATGGATTAATTATAATATATTGATTTAGCTGAGTGAGATAATTTATTAATGGATTAATTGCGATATGTTGTTTTGGCTAAATCAATATAATTAATGATGGGTTAATTAATACCTATTAATGATGTGAAAGGTCATTCAATTATTGAATTGATTAAAGGTTATGAATAAATTAATTAATTATTGAATTAATTAATTGTCATGCATTAATTTAAATGATGAATTGTTAATTCTCAATGTTATGTACCATGATGTTGATTTAAGATTTTTAATGGTGGGTTTGATTAAATTTTTTTTTAATCGGAATGATATAATTGATCCGAAAATTAATTGCGATATGTTGTTTTCGATAAATAGAGATATTTTAATAATGGATTAAATGGCATGCTTTTGCAGTGATATTTTAGAGAATTAATTATCATGTTTTTTGTTAAGGAATTGGGATAATTAAACATCAAGTGATTTATTTAGTTGAATTTCTTGTGGTTAAGAATAATTAATTTTTAATTAATTATTAACTATTGAGATGTTGAATGGTTAATTAATTGTAAAATTATTTGACTGGAGTTTTATATTGTTAATTAGTTGTTGAATTAATTAATGAATTTTATTAATTAATTTATGAATTAATTCATGGATGGTTTTGGGGTGTTAGACATGGATTTATACACCAATGATAAATATTTATGTATGGTTTATAAATGGGTTGTGAGAGAGGGACTGATTCTCCAAATACTCATGGGGTGTAAGACATGGCGTTTTACACCCATTTTGCGTGCAAATATTCTTTTATGGGATAGGGACTGAGACTCCAAATACCCATGGGTTGTGAGACAAGGATTAATGCTCCAAATACTAACGAGGGTTCTATACATGATGTTCTACACCCATTAATTGACATTGTACTGTGGGTGTAATTGGTCATACATGATTGAATGGAATGGTTAATAAAAGAAGATGTGATGATTTGTGAATTGAATATGATAAAGGGTTCAAATTTTTTAATGAATTGGGTGAATCACTATTTATTGGACAGACCCAGAAGCAAATCACTATTTTTTTTGGATGTTCTAAACAATAGTACTTGAAAGATTAAATTGAATATCTTATGATGCATTATCCATGCCAAAGAAAAATCTTGGAATTTGGTCTTTACTTTGATTTCTTAGATGTTCTTTAGATACATATGTTGTGAGTGACTTATAGAGGGGACGTTGGGCTTAGGCTGGATCTCGAGACTTATATAATTTAATGAGGTTTGAATAATTGGTAAATGGAATGAATGTGTGATGACTATTTTGTATTCATGAAAAATGTATAATGCAGGTTCAGATACCAGCTTAGGGTTGAAGCTGGTACTTGGGTATATAGTTACTTTGTACTGCTTACTTTATGTATACATGTTTTTACATAGTTTAAATTATTTATTTAATGTATGGTATTGGGGTAGACACTGGTGGTCCCGGCTTACTAAGATTTATATCTCACACCCTACTCAGGCCGCCATTGCACTGGGGTACCCGAGTAGATTCTATTTGGTTGAAGGGTTGAGATGTTAACTTATACTTGGGATATAGGAGCAGAAGACTGAGCGGGAGCTCGGGATGATCAATTTGAAATCCATAGGGATTGGTTGTCTTTTATTTGTATTGTACTTGATGTGTAGAGCATGCTGTATTATCTTTTTCTTTCAATTATTTATCCATAACATGTCATATATTCATATGTCGTATAATTGGCAGTGGCCACTTTTATAAAATGAGTACTATTTGTCTTTCACTTCTTTGTCAATTATGTATTACTGCTTCCACTATTGATTTTTATTTACTATGATATACCATTGTGATACTCTTTTAAGAGGATATAATATCCCCACTAACTATCCTTAGACCCTCGCTGCTAGTTGGCAGCCTCTTGCGTACGAGGATACATGCTTGAGGTCATGTGGCGACTAGTCTGGCCACCATTTTAGGGGTGAGCCAGGTCGGGATGTTACATGTGAAATGACTTAGTTGGTCGATATGGTGTGATGCCTTTTTGTTGAGACCCTTTAAGGGTGTTGTTTCTTAGGTCTGTGTTTATGTAGTCGGATCACTGAGCACGATGCCGAAAGGTACCATGACTTTTCTTATGAATTGGACCTCTAGGGGGTGTTGCTGTGTATAGATGCCCGACGAGTGTCAGTTCAGTTTATTTTCTACATTGGCTGTGACCTCCAAGGAGCATTTCCTTCTAAGGATGCTTGGAGAGGATCAAGAACTGTTTAGGTTGTGTTTCCATTTTGACCCTCTTTGGTCATTGTGATCTTTATATTCTTTTGAGAGGTTTTAGATCTTTTGGGATATGTGGTTGGAACTTGTGACCCAGTTGTGAGGCTTGTTTTGTAGGATAGGTGGGAGACTTAGATACCCTTAGTTTTACTCAGAACCTTATAGGTTGATGTCTGTTTCATTCTAAGTAAACCTATATGATAGGTTGGACCATGTTTTCTGGTGCCTTTTTGGCGGTGATCTTGGTTTACACTCATTTTATGACCGAGGTATGGTAGATGCTCGAGTTTTTCATTATAGGCATGTTGATGCCTTCATCTTTTGATTGAGGCACCTAAGGTTCTTGATTTTTGAGACTGGCTTCCATGGGAAAGACTGTTTGGGTGCTTGGCTGGGTCGATCAGTGTTTCTTCTGTTGCTAATGTAGTTTGGAGCATTGGTTGGCACTCATGACTGGATGACTCATTGGGGTATGGTCTAGGTGACGAAGATACACACTGGTTACACAAGGTATCTTTTGAATATAATTCAGTGATTGGTTGGGTGTGATATGAGGACCAATGTTTTAAGAATTTCTATGGGTTTGGACCCTAAATTTTGTGTTGAGATGACTTTTCTTAGTAGAGGAAACATCATGGAATGAATTGGGTACCATGAGACAGTTGATCCATGACTGAATCCTGGTAAGGTTGACAGGATGTGATTGTGGCTTGGAGGGAGATCTATACACACCTTTTTCTACAATCTTAGTGTTCTCCTATTTAGAGATGATCTTGTGAAATCATGATTCATCTTGAGTATACTAAGAGAGTGTCAGCCCTACACCGAAATCCATTTTTTTAATGTTTCCCCTAGTGAGGAAGGGGGAACTCTGTTAAGGTTGCTCTTCAGGAGTGGTGTAATCTAATCCATATTGCTGGGAGTGCACCTTTAGCCATTTGAGGGTTGTGATCCTCGTTTTCTACTAAACTTCAGTGTTTCTAGGGGGATTTTGAGCTCAGATTTTTTCTTTTGAGATGAAAATAGGGGCATTCCTATGTTGGGGAGTACCAGATCGGTCATAGTTAAATGTATTCTGTATAGAAGGCAGTTGTTGATGCTATGAGGCTGCTCATTGGACATTATAGATTTCATTTTTGTAAAGATGATCAGGTTTGGAGCATGGGTTCTTGACCTTTCATCAAGATTATTGGGGATGAGAAGGTTTATGGGGGGGGGGGGATTTTGATAGGACCTGTGTTTTTATGGACTGTAGTTTTGAGTAGAAATTTGACTTTTTTTGCTTTAGATGCTCATGAGGGGTAAAATAGTCTTTTCCCCCTAGAATATGATCATGGATAATTTTTCTGACCACTCTTTTGGTCTCAAAATAGGGTGTTTATCCTAGGATAAGAGTTTGGTGGAAATCTAAGATGTTCGAATTTTGTAGGAATAATTAATAATTAATAATTATTTAATTAAATATTAAATTATTCGTGTAGATTCATTCGACTTTAACTTTTGAACAGAGTGTTGGATTGAGATTCTATCTCTAACGTTGAGTCTAAAATGGGGAGTTTAGCTTAGGGAAGGCCTAAACTTAAGCCGGGCCCCAGGGCTGGCTCGAGCCCTTTTTTTCTTCTTTTTCTTTTTCTTTATTTTCTTTATTTTCTCTTATTTATTCCTCCTTCGTGCACATGACTCCTATGTAGATCCTCCTTCACCATGACCTAAGTGAGAAGAGGAAAAGGGAGAGAAAGACAGAGAAGTAAGGGAAGAGTGGTACCATTGTTAAGCCCTCGACATTCTGATACAGCGTATGGTGATCGTGGATGGTGAAATCAAACGAAGCTTTGGCAGTTTTATCCCAAAGGTAGTCCCGTACATGTTTTCACCATATAACCCCTTTAAATTGTTTGTTTCAAGTTTTTATAGCCATATATTTCTTTCTTGTTGCCTCTTAATGCCTGATCTGTTGTTTCAGGAGTGAAAATAGGGGTTTCAAGCGATCCGAGGGTTTTACTATTGGGAAACCTAGGTTACACAGTGTTTGTTACAGGGGAGCAAGCTATGTGTTCATCCCATTCAGGGAAGAAGAATTTTTCTTAAGTGCATGGAATGTAATTTGATTACACTCCATGTGGTGGTACACAGCCATGTGAAAAAGAACTCGAGTTCTTGTTTTTTAGACAGTGCACGCCATGTACTTTGAAGTACACACTTGGTACTTTTACATAGGAAGACCCCATGTTGTTCTGGACATGTATAAGTACATATCCAGGGGGAGGGTTGTGTACTCTAAATTACATGCCATGTACTTTTCCAGCTTAGAGGTTTGGGGTATTTTGTGCCTTGGAAGTCATAATTGGGCATGTGAGTAGTCCATTTTGAGTGTTTTTCCATGTAGATTGCAACAGTATAATCCTCTTGACATCTAAAGGTAATATAAATGGTGTTTTAGGGGTTTATATATAAATGGAGAGTTTTGTTCTCAAGTTATCAAGTTTAGTTTTTACCTGAGAGTTAGAGTTGGTGTAGATGATAGGTTGGGTGTTCGAACCAACCTAGTTGAGACCTTGGAGCTGAGATGAGCTGTGAGCTATCTCCTGTGACCTATTATTTTGAGGAAATTACCCTTGTTATATGTACCCTTCTGAACTATGAGGCCATAAGAACAGATTCTTCTAAGGATCCACTGAAGAATTACTTTACTTATGTGCTGACCTAGGGATCCCCTTATAGGATCTCTCTCCTATTTTACTTTGAGAGGAACCCTGTTGTAGGATGCCTCTATTGTTCTTCATTTGAGGATGCCATATAGGATTCCTCCCTTTATTTTTTATAAGGATACCATGAAGTATTTCTTCAGTCATGTTTACCTGGAGAATCCTAAGTAGGATGCCTCTTTGTGTTTGACATGAGGGATCTAGTGGGTGCCCGTGGTTTGACCGAACCTAAATTGTACATCGAGTTTGGTTAGAGATGGTGTTCAAGTGTCACCTAGAACCCATGCCAAACAAGTAAGACCATGTGGATGTGAATGTAGTGTTGGGTTGGGCATTCGGGCTATCCTCAATATTTGTTATGTTTCACTTGTTTATTGCTGATGCAGTGATGTTCACTAAAGGTTCTTCTTGGTTGGTGGCTGTCAAGCCTGACATGAGGCATATTCCTTTCTGTTGGGATGCCAAGATGTTCTTTCCAGAATCTATTTTTCTTATTGGGATGATAGACGTGATTTCTTGGCATCCGACTTCTAAGCCATATTATTTATGATATTTACTGTTACACCCAGAGGTACTACCTAGGACATGGATATTAGGCCTGTATATATATATATATATATTGTGATATATATTTTTTTGGGATAACTAGATGTGCTTCCTAGTATATGACTGTTGAGACTTACTTGATGTTTACAGTACTCCTTGAGTGATACTTGGATTCCCATTTCATTAATTCCTTGGATAGACTCATAGGATAGATTATACATGATAAGGATGATTACGCTCTCCTCGATTTGGGCATGACGACCCAAGACTCATGGTAGACTACACACTCTAGACTGGTGGGGATGATTATGCTTTTCTAGGCATTTGATCAGAATTATTCTTCTCTTGTGGATCAGTTATGAGACTTATGGGGTGGAGAAGGGCATCTCACTAAGGAGTTATCTCTTTAAAAATTACCTAAGGGTATACCCCTTAGGGATCATCCGAGTTCTGATTATTGTGACGACCTAAAAACCAAGACCCAGGGCTCAGACATTGGACTAGATTAATAGGTCTGAGTAGCATAGAGACTGACTTAGTAACCATTTATAGTTTGTCCAACCATGCTTCCCAGAATCTTTCTTTACAGGTGGGGATGATCAAACTCTCCTCAACTTATGGATGGAATGATTACTCTCTTCTAGTTTAGTCAGGATTGACCCTCAGTATACAATATCCTAGTGAGTGATTGAAGGTGAGTATGGGTGATCCTAGGTGTAGGAAAAGCATCCCCATGTGGTGACATAGATTTCTAAAAGATATAATTCCAGCATTGTCTTAATTAGGTACATGTAAATGGGATTACATACTAATAGATTGACTTAATGATACACCACTTGAGTGGCACGATGTCCAACTCAATTCCCTTGCACAAGATGTCTAGACTATTAGGATTACAGACCCAAAGATCAAATGATAATGTGGTTTCATGTTGTTTGATACACATACCAATGAATATTCATATCTATGTATATATGTATAGAAATGGGACTATACATGTGTACGTATATAGTTATGGACATCCATGGTGGCACTTGCCCAGTTGATAGGGATTACAGACCCTAGGTTTGATTTTGGTTTCACATTGGTTTTTGTTTTGTTGTGCTCCAGCTAGGATGAGCACATTAGTATTGCATACACTTTTATTAGCACAATTATAGGTTTCTTATCGGGGTGGCCTACTAAAATTCTTTATCACCCCTGCACATGCACCTCGGTGTACATGAAGACCTTATATCTACTTTTCAGGGTGAGCACAAGTTGTATAGTTGATAGGGATGAGGCTCGGTGTCACATGATCGAGCGAAGCTGCTTGAGTAGTTCTAATGATCAGGCTGGTGGAGTTCGACAGTGTCTAGAGATCAGGTACGTGGGTTAGCTCAGAGTTAGTAGTAGAGCCATGTAATTTTATTTTTAGTTTCTTTTGTATTATTGTATCTGTGTGGTCATCCCAGTGGGTGATCAGTGTTATTTTTTATTGAATAGTTGTTTGGGATTTTATATCATCTTTACTATTACATCTTGTTCTCTTTCTGTTGTTTACTGCTTCCTCACTCTATTTACTTTCCGCTGTGTATGATACTTATTTATTTATACTGTTTTCTTAATCTGGTATGAGGGAATAATCTCCCCACTATCACAGTCTAGGCCCTCTCTACTAGTCGGAAAACTCTAGAATACGTGAGGGCACTCTTGAGGCCTAGTTACCCACCGGGTGGGAGCACCAGATTTGTGGCATCTAGGTCAGGATGTTACACCAAAACCACTAAACATTCAGTCCTTTGGGATTTTGTTCCTTGTAATCATGAAAATTTAATATAGTAAGGCACCATATTCTAGCTTTAGGGGTTGGGGTGTTACATATTTAGCCACAAGAATCAACACTATTGATAGTATTGAGCCAACATAATAAACTAATGAATAAAATAATAAAAAATACCCCTATCCTCCCTTATAAATACCTCACCTCACCAACCCTTCTCCTCAAATATTCAAAGCCTTGTACCTTGTCTACATTCTTCCCTATTCCATCCCCAACCCTTTTCTCCATGTCTAAGGGCTTATTGTATCAAAAAAAATACCAAAACCAAGTTCCTTAATGAGGTTATCAAGGTGAAAACATTCAAGAGGTAAAATCATCAATCCATATCTTTTAATTTATTTTATTTTTTTATCCTCTCCTTACCTCCCCAATAAAAAGACTAATGATAACTCCAATATCTTATATATATTTTAATGTTATTGTGTTAATGTAATATACATCATAAAATCTATTCTCTTATCCTTTTATTCTAAAAATGAAAACATTGTCCATGACGTGTCTATTAACCACCTTCATGGATGATGTGTTTTCATTTTCCATTACCACCTTCAAGGCAGGTCATAAAACCATGGATCTAATATATAAACATAATATTAAATAAAATGATACAAGTTCATAATGGTTGTAAAAACAAACACGATAAATTAGAACATTTTCATCAACGTTTTATCTAATGAATCATCCTTATACCATATAATCAAATGATATATGAGAAAATTTAAACTTATGTAAGTTCATTAATACTAAATAATTTCACTTATGGATAAGTTATTCCAATTTGAAAAGAACCCCCATATTTATATACAAGTAAACTAGCCCTGAAACTATAAAAATGAATGCTCCTGAAATGATGAAATTAAACTCTATAACTCGTCAAAAAGATCATAAAAGAACTTAATAAAACTATAATAAATAAAATAAATGTATATGAGGTTATATATTTAGTAATTAATGAATCTAATTTTATTATCTAGGATATTAAGTACAAGTACATAAGGAATTCATACATAAGGTAAGGATATTCTTGAACCCAACTCCCTTTCTTTGGGTTATACCTCTTTCATGTCAAATTAAATTGCGAATATTCCTTAAATATAATTTCATTATTATTACATTTTATTTTTTAGAATATACATGTTGCAAATTTTTTTTATGAAAAATTTAATTATTTTCCAAAAGAACACTTCTTTCCAATTCACATCTTGACTCCTCTTAGGATTGTTTCTTCTTCACTCAAGTGTGATGTTCCTTATAAAAAATATTTTTTACCCTTTCTCATTTGGAAACCAAAAGTTTATTCATTACCATAAAATTTATGAAATTATTATGAAACCCATTCCTTTCCATGGGTTAGTTTATGACAAATATTTTTATTTGTTCTATGTGGCATGCATGGTTATCTAAATTTTATGATGTGATCGGTGCACCCATAATTATATATTACTCTAATGTATTGGGAAATGTGATGTATATCATGAGATGATGGGTATTATGATTGAACATGATTATAAATTTGTTCATAATGATGATTTTATGATTATTAATATATGTTATACATGAAAATGATGCTAGATTTGTTCACAACTATGTGTGGCATTTAACCACTAAGATATGATGTTTCATTTTTATGCACTGACATATTACATGGATTTATCAAATTATTCCTCTCATGATTATGATGACCATATTATGATTATTTTATAATGATGATGATTATACTCAAAAATTTCATGTTGATCCATGTTATTATTTATCCTCTTACATGGCTATTAGATCAAACCTTTATTTTATGTATATCCTCAGGTGACTATGTGTACCAAGGAGAAATTGAGATTTAAATGGATAATAAAGAATACTTTTAATAAATTTTTATCTTTAATTATTGTGCATTTTATGTATGTTTCTAATTTCCCCAATACACTAAACCTTTGGATCCTAGTTTTGTAACGTTATCATATTGTTTATCTTTAAAATAATGTAATAGATATGTAAGAAAAGTAGGGTCACTATAGTTTCTATAAGATCACAATTTAGTTTATTTGGGAATTAGGATTAGGGAACATTATTGAAAACCCTCAGTATGAGACTATGTATATGTAATAATACAAGAATCTTTGTTTTAGAAAAATTCTAAACATAGGGATCCCACAAGATATGAATTTAGAGTTAATTTCACAAAGGAATAAATTATTTATTCATGACTTTTTGAATTATGTTCTGTTAAAAAAAATTTTATTTTTGAAAATGGTGGGAACCAGGAGAAACCATTCCAACAACCCGTGCGAAGGAAAATGAAATGATTTCCCAAATGAAATACCAATGCCTTGGGAGGTGGAGTTCAAAATTTCATTGCGATGCTTAAACAACTATCCGAAGATATGAATAATAACCTGAACAATGTGGAATGCCTACCTTCACCTAAGAAGGTGAAATTGGTTATCAAATATTGTATGTGGAAACGACCACCAAAATTTAGGGGATCTTCTAATACACTTGTTTCAGAATATTGGGTTAACTCAATGGAGAATATATTTTCTATGCTCCACTTTTATTATAAGTAAAAGGTTACTCTAGCCATCTATCATTTAGATGGATATGCCGATCAATGGTGGGTGTTGGTTAAGAACACCAAGCTGAATGATGAAATAGAAGGGATAGAGTGGAAAGACATTAAGAAAATATTTCTTAATAAGTATTTATCTAAAACTCTTTAGACAAATATGGATAGATAATTAATAGAGTTGAAGAAAAATAAAGGTGAATCTATCATGTCCCATGAAGCAAACTTCACATTGGTTTTAAGGTATGCCTCAGGTTTTGTTATAAAAAATGATAGAAAAAATGATAGATTATTTAGTGGTTTAAAACCAAAACTTCTAAAGGATATATATATCCAAAAAATTTTAGGGTTATAAAGACGTGGTTTGATGTTCTCTTAAAGTAGTGATGGAGTTCATATAATGGTCACATGGTTATGAAGATAAGAAGAGAAGAATGGATTTTCAAGTTGGTGGATCAAATTGAAATGGAGGAAAGATGATCCAACCACCCATATTTCAAAAATATGGGAAGAGTAATTATGATAATTTCCTTAGAGGGATAGGGAAATATTGAAAGTGTGGGAGAAAAGTCCATCAATATCATTAATGTCAAAGAGACATGAATAAGCTAACCAAAATGATGGAGGAAAGGAGAGAACCTCCCTTGGTTCAATGCTTCAACTATAGGAAGTAAGGGAACTATGAAAGCTGGTGCACTAAACCTTGATTCCTTGAGGGTAATAAAAGTTAGTATTCTTAAAATCTAAGGAGTAAAGGAAAATATATGACATCACTACTGTTGAAGTGGATCAAGAAAGAAAAGTCATACACGATACACTTCCTATTCACTCAATATTGGAAAAAGCCTTATTTTATTCTGGTTCTACACATTCCTTTATATCTTGAATGTTTTATAGAACTATTGAATTGAAGATCTGATACCTTGAAGTAGAGATATCTGTAAAAAAACCTAGTGGTGTGATCATTGCAACCCAAGTATTAGACTCTTCTCATGTTGGCTTATGTAGGAATATTCTTCAAGAAAATATCATGATACTTCTATTGGTGGAATTCAATGATATAATAGGTATGAATTGGATCACATTATATATATCACACATCAACTATCGGGAAAAGTAAATATCTTTTCATATTCCAAACCATCCCATGCTGCTCTACAAATGCAAGGAAGACCATGAATCGTCTTTGGAAATTCCCTCAATGGTGTGGGTGTTTATTCCTAATGGAGAAGCATACCTCGCTCAAATAGTATAATTAAAGGAAGGTATCAAAATAGAATAAATTCCCATTGTGAGAAAATATAGTGATGTATTTCCTAAAAAGTTACCTGAACTTCCTTTAGATCATGACATAGAGTTCTTAATAGAAGTCATACCCAATGCTACTCCCGTCTCTAAATTCCCTTATAGGATGACCTTGATAAAATTGGAGGATTTAAAGAAGCATCTAAAAGATCATTTTAAAAAAGGGTTCATATTCCTTAGTGCCTCACCTAGGGGTTTTTCGGTGCTCTTTTTAAAGAAAAAAGATGTTCCAATGTGGCTGCGTATCGATTATTGGGAAATAAAAAATATCACTTTAAAGTAAAATTATCCTCTTTCAAGGATTGATGACTTGTTTTATCAACTATGAGGATCTCAATACTTCTAAAAGGTGAATCTTCATTCTTGATATCTTCAATTGAAGGTGAATAAGGAAGATAATCTTCATGAATTTTATGAATAGAGTCTTTATAAAAAACCTTGAATTTTTTTTGGCATTGTTTATTGAAGATATTATCATTTACTATAAGAGTAAGGATGAACATGGAGAACATATTAGGATTTCACATGAGATATTAAGGAAGAAGAAATTGTATTCCAAGTTCATTAAGTGTGGCTTTTGAATATAACCAGTCACATTTTTGGGACACATGATCACAAGTGTTGGAATTTTTGTGGACCCTTCAAAAACAAAGGAAATTGAGGAGTGGACCAAACCCACTAGTTTCAACGAAATCCATAGTTTTCCTGGATTATCAAGGTATTACCAATGTTTTTTGAGAAATTTATCATGATTTTTAATAAGAAAATGGGTAATGTATATATGGATAAAAGAATGTGAGGAAAGATTTAATAAGATAAAGAAGAGGTTAATCACTACACTAGTACTCACACTACCAAAAAGTGGAGAATGTTTTCTAATATATGGTGATTATTCAAAGAAAGGATTGGTTTTTTTACTCATTCATAATTATAAAGTGATAGCCTATACCTCACAGAAGTTGAATATCCATGAGGAGAACTACCCAATGCATGATCTATAGTTATCAACTGTGATCTTCACTATAAATATTTGGCAGAACTATCTATATGGGGAAAAGTGTAACATATATACCGATCACAAGATTATAAAGTATATATTAACACATAAGGAAATCAACATGCATCAAATAATATGGATAGTGCTAGTAAAGGACTATGATTTCTCTATTCACTACCACACAGGAAAAGTGAAAAAGGTAGATGATACTCTTAGTAGAAAAGAACTTTCTACTCTATCCATGATATAGACTGAGAAGAAACCTATCTTAATTGATATAAAAAGGAAGGATTCAGAAATAATAATGATAGGGAATAAATCCTAGATTACCCAAATTATTTCCCAACCATATATCCAAGAGAATATTAAGGAAGCATAAAGGGATGATCTGGAGTTACAAAACAAGGTGAATGCATGAAAGATACATGAGTTCCACATCGATGATGATGGTGTGATTTGGTTTGGAATGAGGCTCTGTGTGCCTTAATCACTTGAGATAAGGAAGGATCTATTGGATAATGTACATATCTAGTCCTTATCCATCCATCCTATAAGTAAAAAGATGTACCGTGAACTTCAAGAGAACCTCTAGTGGGACAACATGAAGATGAATATTTCACGTTATATCTCAAGGTTCTTGGTATGTCATAAATTTAAAGCACAGTGATAGAAGTAAAAAGGGATGATGAAACCATTTCATATACCTATGTGGAAATGGGAGAATGTCACTATGGAATTTTTTATTGGTCTTTTGAAGACATCTAAAGGAAACAACGTGACATGGGTTTTGGTGGATCAACTCATTAAGACTGCACACTTTATTTCAATTTGGAAAGATTTATAACTTGATAAACATTATAAGATATATGTAAAAGAAGTGGTGAGGTTGCACGGGGTTTCAATTTTTATTGTATTTTATCGTGATCCAAGGTTCACATATAAATTATGGAGAAGAATTCAACATGATTTGAGTACTAAATTGAACTTCAACACATCCTATCACCCCCAAATTGATGGCCAATCTCAAAGTACTATTCAAATGCTCGAGGAAATTCTAAGAGTATACTCAATGGAATTGAAAGGTGGATGGGATTAGAATATCCCATTGGATGAGTTCTCATACAACAATATCTTGCACTCGAGTATTCAGATGGATCCATATGAAGCTATGTATGGGAAGCAATGTAGAAATCCAACTTTTTGGGATGAAGTTGGTGAATGAAATCTACTTAGACCTGATCTTGTTCAAGAGATGACCGAGAAGGTTCAAGACATCCAATGACACATAAAAGCTGCTCAGAGTCTGAAAAAGATATATACTGACTACTATTGAGGTGACTTGATGTTTAATGTTAGATAAAAAGTCCTCCTTCTAATATCACCATGGAAGATATTTGTGTGGTTTGGAAAGAAAGGGAAGATTATCCCAAGGTACGTTGGACCCTTTGAAATACATGATCACATAGGAGCAGTGGCCTATCGACTTTCAATTCCAAAAAATACGGATCAAGTTCATGACATGTTCCATGTATCTCTTATGAGGAAGTACATACCTAACCCCTCATATGTACTGAATCTATAGGTGGTACAACCGGATAACAATCTCTCATACTAGGAGAAATTAGTTAAGATATTTGATTTAAGATACAAATTCCTACATAAAAAGACAACTCACATTGTCAAACTGTTGTGGAGTAATCACAAGTATTAAGAGGCGACTCGGAACTAGAGGAAGTTATAAAGGAGAAGTACCCTTACCTGTTTTCACCATAGAACGTAAAACAAAATTTTAAGGGGGTAGAATGTAATGACCCAAACTCTTATCAATGAAATTTACCTCCTTATAATTATGTTATATATTATAATAAACATACATAAAAAATACATCCCAATAAAAAAATTATTCTCATAAGTGAAGAATGAAATAAGTGGTATTTATAGAAATTAAGGACCCTATACCGATGAAATAGTAACCCAACCATCAGAATAGTAATATGAAAATTATGAATAGTAATTCATCTAATAAAATAATAAAAACACCTATGAAATTATAAATAAAATTTAGGTATCTTATAAATGAAAATATGATATAATTATATCATTTAATAAGTAAATAAATGTTTTAAAAATGATAAATTAAGTGTTGGTATTTTTTGTAAAAAATAAATGTTTATTTAAAATTGTATAATTAATATAATGATTTAAAGAAAGTTTATTTTCATAAAATATATTCATAAATTAATATTTTTTCATATTTTAATTATAATATCATTTAATGAGACCTTAATTAATTTATCTAAGTGTAATAAAATCAGTTATAATATTAAAATCAATATTTTTTGAATAAATGATGATTTTAATTAAAAATGAAATTTCTAATATTTTGAAAATTATTTCCATAAAATTGAGTCCATTTTTTAATTATACACATAAAAAATTGGTTTGGTATAAAATTTTGGATTTTTCTAAAACATTTGAATTTTTAATGAATTAATACGATAATTTATGATATAAGATAAATACATGAATTATTGAGTCATGGATGATGTATGGATGAGGTAAGAAACAATTTTTCAAAATCTTATAAAACGTTTACTATATTTAATCACAAGAATGATAACTATTTATAGTATTGATCCAAAATAATAAACTAATGAATAAATTAATCAAAAAACACCCTCTCCTCACCAATAAATATCACCCCTCAACACCCCTTCTTATCACACCTTCAAAGACATGTATCTTGTCTAAATTATACCCAATTACATCACCAAGACTCTTACCCATGTACAAGGTCTACTAATATTAATAAAAGACTGAACCCATGTTCCTTAAGAAGGTTCTCAAGGAGACAACATCCAAGAGGTAAAATCCTCAATCCCTCCCTTTTAATTTGTTATATTTTCTTATCCTCTCTTTAAATAACCTATAAAAATATAAATTATAACTCTAGTATCTTATATATACCATAATTGAATTATAATAATGGAATATACATCATAAAGTTTCTTCTATTATCCTTTTATTCTAAAAATGAAAACATTGTCCGTGACATGTCGATTCACTGCCTTCGTGGACGATGAGTTTTCATTTTCCATTACCACCTTAAAGGCTGATCATAAAACAATTATTATGGTTTAATAAGATTTTAATTTACATATTTTATGTTTTATAATGTATTTTAACCAATATATAAATAAAATATTAAACAAAATGGTACAAGTTTGTGATGGTCGTAAAAACCAAAACAATAAATTAAAACATTTTCATCAACATTTTATCTATTAAATAATACTCATACCATAAAATAAAATATATATGATACTAGTTAAACTTATTTAAGTTCATTAATACTAAATAATTTCACTTCTAGATAAGTTCTTCCCATTTGAAAATAACCCCCATTTTTAAATTCAAGTAAACTGACCATGAAACCATAAAAACGAATGCTCCCAAAACAATGAAATTGAACTCTATAACTCATAAAAAAAGGGAATAAAAAACATAATAAAACTATAATAAATAAAATAAATGTATAATATATTATATATTTAGTAATTAATTAATCTAATATGATTATACAAGATATTAATGCAGGCGTTGAAGGCATTCAGACATCAGGTAAGGGGATTCTCGAACCCAACTCACTTTCTTTGGGTTATACATATTTCATACCAAATTTCAATGAGGATATTTATTTAATATTAATTAAATACAATTTATTTTTTATTACCTTTTCTTTTCAAGGATATTAATTTTCCTAAACTATTTTTATGAAAAATATAAATATTTTCTAAAAGAACTCTTCTTTCTAATTCACATATGGACTCATCTTGAGATTATTTCTTATTCACTAAAGTGTGATGTTTCATATAAAAATTATGTTTTCCATTTATCATTTGGTAACATGAAAGTTTTTTTATGAATTTACAATTTATTTAATTATTATGAAACCTATTACTTTCCATGGGTTATTTTATGACTAATATTGTTATACATTTTATGTAGCATGCATGATTATGTAAATGTTATGATGTGATAGGTGTGCCCAAAATTATATAGAACTTAATGGATTGGGTAATGGGATGTATATATTTATATGATGTGTTTTATGTGTAAAATTGATGCTAGATTTATTCACAATTTTGATGTAATGATTATACACATATGTTATGCGTGAACATGATGCTATCTTTGTTCAAAACTATGTGTGGTATTTGACCATTAAGACATGATGTTTCATTTTTAGGAATTTACACATTCAATTCCTTTATCTAATTATTCCTCTCATTATTATGATGATGATCTTATGATTATGTTATAATGATGATTATTATGATCACCCGGGTTATATTGATTCATGTCCTTATTTATCCTCTTATCAGGATTCTAGCTCACCCTTTCCTTTGATTTATATCCTTAGGTGACTATGTGTACTATAGAGAAATTGAGATTTAAATGGATAATGATGAATATTTTTAATAAATGTTTATGTTTTATTATTGTGCAAGTTATGTGTTTTTATAATTTCTCTAAGACATTAAACCTTTGGATCCTAGTTCTGTAACACTATCATGTTGTTTATCTTTAAAAATATGTAATAGTTATGTAAGAAAATTAGGGTTTCCATATTAATTGTTAATAGAGTATAGAAACTCAAATATTTAAAATAGAATATTCTACAATGTAAAAAATCCTATAGAGGTGAACCTTCCTTTGATACAAATTGAGAGAACCAATTTGGGATATACTCAACACTGAGGGGGGGGGGGGGGTGAATCAGTTTTAGAAACATTTTCACAAATTATAACTTTTATCCCTCATACCTCTTAAACCTATTAGGATCTTGATTCTCTTATTCTATTTTCTTTGTTGTATGCAAATTTATAAAAGACGGTAAATACATATAATGATATTTTTACATGTTTAACTTCTCAACAAGATTATATAGTGATTGGCATGATTTGGAAATAATATGAAACCATAAAACCACTAGGGGAAAAAAAATCCTTTGACATGGTTATAATAAGTATGGAATAACCATTCACTTGTGTTGCACTATAGTCAAATGACAGTTCTAGTTTTACAAATCACAGATAGTACTTTACACTACCTCTAAAGATAGTATCCACGTTTTTAAATGGTTGTAACACTGATAAAGTCTTCTACCTATTGATACTTATGATAGATGTCATAATTATTATTTGTTATGCTATTTCTACTTATTCACTTGTTAATTTCACAACAGCGGAAAATAAAATTTCCTTATTCATAGAAGAAACCTAAAAGATGATGAATATTCTTTTCCTTCTTCATGTGAAAAAAGATATTCCCAATAATCTATTCTTATCTCCATCTTCCGTTATACTTATATGCTAAATAGATGCACTGGTTCTCCTTCTTCTTCAACCTATTTTTCGGATACCAAATGATGTTAAAATCTCTCTCTGGTATATGGTAAAACCTTTCTAATTCATTCCAGTACACTAAATGTTTGGTATTTCTAGAACCACAAATCTTATTTGTGGTTATGGAAACAATGAATGATCATCTCAAAATTATCAAAATTATTTCTTTTACTTTTGGTCTTCGACAAACAACATGAGGTATTAAATTAAAATGTTGGATTCTTAAATAAATTCCTTATTGAATTATAAACCCAATTAGTTCATATGTACCTAATGAATGTAATTTGTGGTGAATGTCATGTGGAAACCTAAAACATTCACTTATTTGTATTATTATTATATGTGTTATCTTTAATTCTGTTTTAGGTATCTCAAATGTTTATGCATTTATGTATGCATGCCCACATGGACACTATCTTCTCCTTGATTCTCACTCTCCTTCACACAAACAAAAATAGGTTCTTGATATATATTGCACAAGTTATCCTTGCACAATGTATGATCAAGATTTACCTTATTGAACACAACTATGTGATTTAAAAAAATCCCAATATGTGAAGGTAGTGCTTCTCATATTCATGAAAACTAGGAGGATTTGGATAAATAATCATAGTTACTTAGTGTAACATAGTGGGATTATATACTAAAGAACTAGATTGTAGAAAAATTCATCGTGAAACACTAATCATGTGTGTTGAAACAAGTTTAATTCAAATAGTTCATTTTCTTCACATAATATTGTACATGGAACTCCCATTCTTCTCATATATGATGGGATCATGGTAATCATTTCATTTTTGTGTAAAAGAAAGAGTGGGGATACTCTGTTTTCTAGAAAAATAGGAGCTCTCTTTGAAATTGCGAGCATCAACAAAAAATCTTGGCCTCTGGCCTTTAGTATTTATAGGTGAGGTTCAACTACCTTACACCACCTTATAATCTTGATAAATCATCTAGGTGGACCAATTTATTTTAATACCTAAATACAAAGAAATCCATATATTTATCCAATATGGGGTTCTCATGCGACACTGATAAAGTTTTCATCTTCATGATAGAGCCTTTACTCCATGATATTCACATGAATTCTTGTTATCACACACTTCTTATGTTTATAAGATCAAACTCATGTATAATGATGGATTCACAAACACCCCTAAAAAACTTCATGGAATTAAGAAGCGTCATTTTATTCAAATAATAGCATGCATGAAAGACAAATACTACATGCATGTCAAATGATATTCTTCTTATCAAGATCTCTATAATGCAACAATATTGAGATCAACATGATCATGGAAGCCTCATGTGTAATTGAGGTCATCAAAAAATAAAACCAGTAGTGTTAGAGCGGCCATTTGTATAACATAGGTTAGAGAAAATAATGACTTGATCAAGCAACTCTGATTATCTATATTAGATGGAAGATGTTATGTATGTATATTTAAATTTTGGGTTAATTTTTCCCCCACTACTTCCATCCCACATTGATCTCACGCTCATATGAGCTCTCCTTAATAAATAATCCCATGTCATTAGTGATTTGATCCAAGGAATTGGGTTTAGAAACCGAGAACATGTTCACCTATTCCTTACATGGACTATGCCATAGATTTTTGCAGTCCAACCAGGCACACTGTTATGTGCCTTTATGATTACTATGAATCCATTGACTTTCCATTACTACATGCGCTCTATGTGGGCATTATGCTCCCTCCGGATGACGTTGTCTATCTAGATCGACTGCCACCCATGTGATTGACCCCTAGGGTCCCACATATATGGTCGAGGTGTTCCTTGGTTTGTTTTTGGTTGGCCATATTTTTTGGTAAAATATTATAAATAATTATCCAAATCTTCAATATAAGTTCCATATTATTCTCAAAAAAATTCTAAACAAACTTAATCATCAATTATCTTCATTTATTCCTAATGTAATTAATATTTATATTGAATGTATTTCTTCTTCATCATAAAAAATAATATTTTTCATAATCTTATTTAATATATTATTCATGAAAATCAATATTTTCTTCATCTTCAATTATACTTCTTTGTTTAAAATATGTTTTATTCCCAACAAAATTGAAACATGTATTGTGAACTTAATATAAATTCCACAATCATCAAAGTTATAAACTCAAAGTCATCAAAATAACTTCCTCAAGATAATAAGACTTGAGCAGTTTATGTTTCATCCATTTATCCTAGTAAAATTTATTTTTTCATTAATCTTGGATATCTTGGATACTTCATCAATTTTCTTCTTTTTAAATTCATCAACATATTTAAATCATTTAAATATTTATATTTCATTGAATACCGTTGTAAATAATTGAAAAAAATATAACTCATACACAAAGTGGGCTATTGATTGATTATGTCTTTACATGGTGCTGAGAAGATAATCACAAAGGATCAATCGGGTCATTTGAATATATGACCAACCATTCTTCTTAACTTGACTTTTATACATGTTATATTTGATACTGGTTCATCCCAATATTTTATTATTTTACATGTTTTTAATCAAATAAGGTTTCACATAAAAATGATTACACAGATGATTAGTGTCTAGACACCTCTTAGACAATGAAAGTGTAGGGAATTTAAATGTGTTTCTTATTATATAAAAATATTTGGAGTTTTTTTTGATACTTTTTTATTTTGTAAAATTTTATGTTTAAATTTATTATTGGAATGGATTTCTTAGTTTCTTTCAAGGTTCATATTTGTTTTGCAAGGATTCAAGGTTCATATCTATTGTTTTGTGTGATGAGTATAGTTTATATCTCCTGATGGGATGATTCATATTTTTGAAGGATACTAGGATGTGAAGTATATAAAATAAGGACCTTTAGAACCAATGTTTGTAGATATTTATTATCAATTAGTAGCATTCTATATGGAGACTATTGATATAATTTAGACTAGAAAATTTTCTACTATTTTGGATTGGTATCATGAAGTTTTTCCCAAACATTTCAATGATTTCCACCTAAAAGGAAAGTGTATTTTTCAATTGATCTTCTTTTGGGAAAAAATATATAGGATGAAGATAGTTACAATGAAAATAGTGGGGGGTGGGGTGAATTTCAATTTAAAAAATTAAAGAAAAAAATCCAATTAAAAAAACATCTTTACAAAATAATGAATAAATTGAAACCTTTTGAATAAAAAATAATCTAAGTATTGAAGATAAAATGATGTAATAATATATAATAATAAAATTAGAAGAATAAAACAAAGATCAATTTGATTAAGTGATTTAAAAATAAAATGTTTAAGTGATTCAAAAAATAAAAACAATTAAGCTTTAATTGACGGATTAAACAATTTAGTAAAAGGAAGATTGAATGAAATAAACAAATGAAAATTCATAAAATAAATGAGGTAAGATATTTGGTAATGAATTTTAGAAATATTACCCAAAGGAACCCCTATATCTCCCACCTCAAACAGTTGAGGACTTACTATATTATTCTATTAACTATAATTGTAGGAGAGATACCAAAACTATCCCTCAATTTATAGGTTATAATAGAAAACCAGATAAAATAGACACTAAATATTTAAAGTTAATAATAGAAACATCAAAATTAATATCCCATTTAATATTTAATAGAAATTAAAAGAAACCATAGTCCCTTACTTTAATACTACTGGCACCAAATATAAAATAAATAAGATGAGAGGAGATTTCTAAGAATCAATTACTTTGAATCTTGGTCTCAATTCTATCAATGAATATGAAAAATTCTATGACAGAATAAGAATAATTTAATAGAGTAATTGGATATTAAAATTTAGTTGACACTCTATAATTATAAATAAAAAATTAAATGAAGGAGAACTTTGATAGAAATTGATCACATTGGCGATTGGATGAGAAAGTTGTCATTGCTTTTTATAAATTTATAAGGGATTTATTTATAGGATATAAATACTTCAATAAAGTTATAAAATAATTTGGGGGTTCTAAATTCAAAGAAATAAAATTTCAAAAAAACTTGATCATATTAAATACAGGGCTCATATAGGCTTCTTAATACATGGTATAATATTCTGTATTGTGGACAATGGAATTTCAGCATAAGAATTAACAATGTGGAGTTGATTTAGGAGGTTCATTTTTACAGGTTTTCTAGAAATGAGGTAGTTGTGCTGTAGTGGATATGCTATGACATGGAGTCTTTTTATGGTTCTTCCAAATCTAGAGTTACTTTACATAGAATTTGGGACATGATGGGAAAAATCCTACAAAGGAAACACTACTCTATAAAGAATACATTGCGGTGTGGATCTGACCAATATTGTAGGATATAAGGTTTTACACCATATGAATTCTAGGATTTTCACTATAAAAATGAAAAGTGAGTTAAATAATCTAGGATGTAATGTAAGGGTGGTTTGATAGTTGCGTAAGGGTGGACTTGAATTTCTAAATATCACGTAAGGATAATTCCCAACTTGAAAAAGGAATACTACTAATACTAAATCCCATGTAAGGGTTTAACCAAAATTCCTATTCTAATGTAAGGGCATGGTAGAATTTTAAGATAATAAATAAGGGTAAGAGGATTTCTATAATATGTTACTTAGGTATGGACTGTAATGTTTGTTATGTGGCTTGGTCATATGTTTTATGCCATAGTCATTGTTCAAGGAGTCTAATATGACTTCAAGAATGACTCTTCAAATATTTCTATCATAATGACATCAATCAAGTTGTACATCACTTAATAGAACATATTAAACACTTTTGGAGTTTCTGTGACCATTAAAATCAATGATCAATGAGAAACACAACAATATCCCTTTTTTGATGATAAAAAAACTTGAATAATAATTAAATTAAACAAGAGTATAAAAAGAAAGAGTTACTATAATACTGGTTTAAAGAAACTTCTCCCCTATTATATCAAAAAATAACATTTTATAAAATTTAATATATATCTAAAACAATAAACTTAACAACTTACCCCTTTTAGAGAATGACTAAAACTACTCCCACTTTATGATGGGAAAAGATTTGAAAATTTATTCCCCTTTGGAATGAGATAAGATTTGAAAAATTCTCCCCCTTTGGGATTATAAAAAATATGTCATATTTGGGGTTAGAAAATAAGAAGATAAAAATTAAATCTACATTTATCATTATTAATGATCTTTTAAAAGAGATGAAAATAAAGTTTTTTTTAAAAATTTCGAAAACTTTAAAAGATATTAGAAAACCAGTATTTTCAAAATATATTTTAAATGTTAAAATAAATTTTTTATTTTTCTGAAAAATTTAAATAATTGTTTTTGAAAATAATTAAATTTAATTTTGGAAATTTATTTTGAAAAAGAAAATGTCTCTTCTAAGATCATTTTAGTATTAACAATATTAGATCCCCTGTAATTAAAAAATTAAGAGATTTTAAATGGATCATAACACATAAAATAAGATGATAATAAAGAAATAAAATACTATGAAAATAAATATATTGAAAAATATTTTCATCATTAAGGGTTATGTAAAGGTTGTATTAATAAACCATAATAAATTATCTAGGAGTGTCAAACTTGGTGTGTAGTAAGGCCCAATCATCATTCCTCGAATCTAGAGAAGGTTAACAAAACCAATTAACTCTTTTCAGGATAAATCCCTAGGCACATCAGAACCAAAACCACATCCACTTGTTTGTATACATACTTGAATGTTTTTCTTGGAGTACCATACTCACTTCACTTTTCCAAAATTCTGAAATGTTTCAAAAGACCTTGTATTAATTTCAAATCTATTTTTTAAAATAATTTTGAAAACATAAATTTAAAAATGAAAAATATTCTCAATATTTATAAGATATTAATATATAAGAATCAAAATATAATCATACCCAACTCACCTTTGATGAAGTCAAAGCGATTGAGAGGAAGTGGTTTAATGATGATATTGGAAAGTTGATGGTTTTTGAAAAAAATTTCAAGAACGATATGACCTTTTTGAAATTTTTCTCATAGAAAATGGCATCTCTAGTCATTGTGTTTAGTACGAGAGTGTTGGATAGGATTTTTAGAAATGTAGATCACACTGGTTTTATGACACTTGAATGGTATATAAGAGTATGTTATCCCAAATTCTGAGAGAGCATGTTTTATATATATAACTTGGGTATAACAACTAATAGAAACCATGTATTTCACGTTGACTGTATAAAGAGTAACAATGTTTTTCTTATTACTACTCCAATATTAAGGGATTTTCATAGTAGATGAAAATTTACACTAGAATGTTTTCTCTCTAGTTGGAATCCTCTAAAATTAGTATTGAAAAAACATGATATTTCAAAAAGGTTTCCTTAGGAAAAAATAATACAAGGTTTTTTATTCCTTTCAAATGAAAGAAAATTATTTTTAGGGTGTTTAAATGTGATTCCGTTGTATTGGATAAATTATCATAAAGTCATACACTAAACATGATGTCCATATAGGTCATAATAAGGTAAAGTTGACTTCTAATTATACTTCGATAAATCTTGTTATCAACTAATTATTTGACTTTATCCAATATCATCTTACATTCTATACTCATGAGAGTTATAATTTCCTTATCATGATCCATGTAAAACCTATTTAGAAGTTCATTATTGTTTTTACTTTGGTCTAAAAAGGTTACATCAAAATATTTGGGAAATTTTAAAACCAAGGAAGAATTTAATTTCTTCTATATAACTCATTTCAAACCCTTTATTCATTAATTTTGAAAAATCATCATGAAGAGTATCTTTATTTGAGTTGAAAATAACATGATCCATATAAATTTTAATAATTAATAAATTATTTGAAAATGTTTTGATAAAATGAGTGGAATCATATTTTACCATTTTTAAATCATTTGATAAAATAAATTTGGTTAACCTCTCTTACCAAGAATAATGGTATTAATTTAAACCATATAGATCTTTGGTTAACTTAAAAAAATTATTTTGAAATTTAGGATTCTCAAAACCAGGTGGTTGATCCACACAAATTGTTTCATAAATAAAACCTTTTAGAAAATAAATTTTGACATCCATTTAATTTTTTTTGAAATTAAAATGACAAATGAATGTGAATAAGATTCTAATAGATCTTAGTTGATCAATGAGTGGAAATATATAACTATAAAAAATAACTTATTCACAATTATAGACTTTATTAACAAGCTAAGAATTATTACAAATAACATTTCCTTTTTCATCAAGTATGTTTTGAAAAACCCACTTGGTGTCAACAATAATATGATTATCAGGACATTCCATGAGAGTCCGAACATTGTTTCTTTGAAATTGGTCCAACTCATTTTTCATTTCAAGTATCTAGTTCTCATCATTAATAATTTCATCATGGGAATGATGTTCAAGATGAGAGATAAAAGATTGATGCTCAACCTCATTTAATACTAACCTTCTAGTATGATTTCCAGATTGAAATTCTCTGATAAAATTCTCAAAAAGGACTGTCCTTGTATTGAGTCTAAGACTTGGGTAAAGTAGAGGATGTGGATTTCATAGAATCTTAAATTAATTTTTAAGATCATTGTTTTGAAAGGGTAAAACTAGGCTGGTCAACATCATCATCGATTTTATAAGGTGATTTAGGAACATTCCCATCTAATTTGATGTTAATTTACTCTTTTGGGGTTTTGGTCCTATTATTGAAGAATTAGAAGGATATAATTTAGTTCGAGTATGAAAAAAAATTCCATTATCAAATTTCAGGCCAAAATTTCCAAAATTATCATTTTTTAAAAGGTTGGGGCCAAAGCCTCTTTTTTATTATTAAATCAAAGCAAATTCCTCTTTTAACTGGGTAGAGGGAAACCCATTACATAGCCCGAAGGCCCAGTGGGATTGTAGCCCATTATATAGCCCGTATGCCCAAATTCTAAGGCTAATTCACATTCTGTGAATAGATTATAAGGGGTTTTACTAATATTGGTATTATGAGGACATGATTAAGGGAAAAAATGTGGTACCAACCACCTCGGTCAAAAAGTATTGAGGAATGAAAAACTCATTAAGGATATTCATAAACAATTATTGGTGGGTCCTATTTCATCTTTTAACAACCATATTTTGTTGAGGTGTTTTAGGATAGGAAAAAATAGTGATGATAAACTTGATAATAAAAAAAATCATCAAATTATTTTATTTAAAATTATACTCCTTGGTGAATTATAAGGGAAAGGAGTTTGTATCCTTTTTAATTGTTTAATTTCCTTGAAAAGTTAGTAAATACCTAACAAACCTCACTATTACAAGACAATAAGAAAACCCATGAAAATATAGTAAATTCATTGATAACTACAAAGTTTTAATTTATACCTCTAATACTATAAACCTAAGTAGGTTCAAAAAGATCAAGGTGAACTAGTTATACAGATTTAGAAGAGGAAAAATGTTTTTTGTTTGTAATGAAGACATTTCTTCTTGTCAAATTTTCGTGGTTCACAAAATTATATATCATTAAAAGAAAATTTTGGAAAATCTTGTACTAGTAGGTTATAGTTGAGTTTGATAAGAGAATAAATATTATAATTTTCTAGGTACCAGTTCCAAAGCCAAGAATCATTGTCTTGATCTCTTAAACACTTACATTTTAACTTGATAGAGATTTTAAATATATAATTTAAACATCTTGAAAATAAGATACAATAAATAAAATATTTCTTTTAGAATTAAAGAATTTACAAAAATAAATTTAAAATTAATTTTAATGACATTATCACATAATTTACTAATAATTATTAAACTATTCTTAAAGACTTTAAAAAATAAAACACCTTTAATAAGATTAGAGTTTGAGAAATTAATTTTACCTATAATAGTAATTTTTCATTTTGAATTGTATCCAAATGTGACATGTACTCTATAAAAATCTTAGAGACGATTAATATTTGAAGGATCAACATATATATGTATTAATAACCTCACATCCATATGACATGTAGCTTCTTGGTTTTTTTTATCTTTTTCTAATTTTTTTTGAAACTATAGATTTTGGTACCCATATTTTGGGTCTACTTAATCTAGCTAATAAATATTTTGTGATCCACACTTGTTTGGAATAAATTTTTACATTTGAAACATGAGAATAATGATGAATTATTTTAGGTATACTATATCTATAATTTTTATAATTATATTCATAAAATAGATGAACAACTTTATTTCAATAATTACAAAACTTATTTTGAGAAATTCCCTTTACAAAATTAATATTTTTGGAATGGTTGGAAAAAATATATTGTTTTGGAAAACCATAGATAATTTTAATAGGTTTTTAAGAACCAAAAATATTATATAAATCTTTATCCCCTTTTATAAAATAAGAAATAGTATTTGTACGATCTTTAATTCAAAATTAAAAATTTTAAACATTTGGAAGTTCTTTTTTTTTAAAATAAAATCATCATTGTCTTTTAAAATTAAAATTTTCTTTCTGAAACAATAATATTGTGTTTTTAAGATAATTAAATTTTTAAATAAGAATATAAAAAATTTGAAGTTAATTTTTAGTTTGAATAATATGTTCATAATTTAAATAAGAATTTAAATAAGTAAAAGAGTAAGAAGAGTAATGATATGGAGAGATAAATTTTTTGGAATTCACCTAAATTCCATCCTCGAAATATTTAATGAGACACTTGGGACTTTTGTGTCTTGATTAATATATTGGAATTTAATCTTCACATGCATTATAAGTTGAAACCTTTAGATATTTATTTCCTTACTTCTTGTTTTTTGACCCTTTCCTATTCAAGGGACAATTTAGTTTTATGTGTACCTTCATTTTTCAACCAAAAAATGTGACCTAAAATTCTTGATTTTTCTTTTTGAAATTTTGAGTGGATATTTTCTATTTCTTATACTTATCCATTATCTTGGTAAATTTGTAAATGTCGGAGTCACTCCCAAATGAGTCATAATTTTTTGACATTTATGAAATTTTTCTTTTAGTTTCCTTGGTCTCCTTACCCTCATTTTCAGCTTATTTATTTATGGTTATCTCATATGTCTTGACATACCCAAAGAGTTATTCAACCATAATTTTTTTGACATCTTTATCTTCTTTGATTGTGGGGATTTTTTGATCCCAAATACTTGGTAAAACCCAAAGTATTTTCATTACCAAAATTTCTATATAAAGAGTAACACTGAGATCATTTCTTTTATTCAAAATATCAGTAAATATAATAACCATATTAGTGATAGACTTGTTGGGATATATATATAAACTCTCAAAGTATTGTCTAAACATATAAAGTCTTTTATATTTAATTTTATTAGTTCCTTCATGAGATACTTCTAAAAGTTTCTAAATTTATTGAGCCATTTTTCATTAATAGATATGATTAAATTAATTTTGATCCAAAACCCAAAGCAAGGTATTCATGGCTTTCCCATCTATTTCAAAATAAGAAATATCATCTATGGTCTATTTATCTTATTTTATAATTAGAGTAGTATAGCCATATAAAAAAATCTTATAAATAGTATTTCTAGTAGATCTAATAAAATTAGCCACATTAGTTTTTTAATAACCATAAATATATTCATTTGAAAAACCAGTTAAATATTTTGAAAAGTAAAAAATTATAACTAATTTGAAAACAAATAATTTAAAAAAAATCAAAACTCCTCTGATACCAAATATAAGTTTGAGATAGGTAAAATGGTAAGAGGGGAGGGGATATTACCCTTTAAAAAATTAATGGAAAACCATCCAATTTTAAAATCTTATTTATAAGATAATGAAGAAATTAAAACCTTTCAAATATAAAATAATTAAAGTTTTTAGAACATAATTATATAATAATATATAACAATAAAATTGGAATATCAAAATGAAGAGCAATTCAATTAAGAGATTTTGAAATAAAACGAATAAGCGATTCAAAAAATAAAAATTATTAATCATTAATTTATGGAAACTTTTTTTTAATAAAATAATGATTTAAAGAGATAAATAAATAAAAATGTGGAAAATAAATGAGATAAGATATTTAGTAAGGAATTTAGGAAATAGTACCCAAATGCACCTCTATGTCTCCCACCCTAATTGTTTAAGGATTTTTTTGTATTAGTCCCTTGGCTTTAATAGTAGCCAAGATACTAAAACTATCACTTTCTTTTTAGGTTATAACACGAAATTAAACACAATATACACTAGAAATTTAATGATGAATCTAGAAAACATAAAATAAATGGTTCCTTTAGTTTTTAATATAAATTATAAGAAAACCATGGTACCCTAACTTTAATGATTTTAAACACCAAATATAAAATAAATATGAAGAGTGTAGATTAATAAGAAGAAATAATTTTGAATAAAGGTGTAAATTATATCAAATAATATTAAGAACTCTAGGATAGAATAAGAATAATATAAGTGAGTGATTTCACATTACAATTTATTTCATACTCTAGAAGGAGAAATAAGATACAAAATGAAAGAGAACTTTAAGAGAAATTGATCATGTTGGTGATTGGATGAGAATGTTATTATTGTCATTTTATATTCACAAGTCCTAAAAGGTGTATATTTATAAGATCCAAATCCTTTATCAAAGTTATGGAATCCTTCATGGGTTTTAAATTCAAAGACTTACAAGTTTAATGAAACTTGACCATAATAAATGTAGGGATTATATTGGCTGCTTGTAGTGTGGTCTAACATTCTACATGGTGGAGATGGGCTTTGCAACATAATAATTAACACTATATCATGGAGTAATGAGTATAATTTTTATGGTTCTGCAAGAAATTTGGTAGCTGCGACTTAGCATATAGGTTGTAGCGTGAAGTATTTTTGTGGTTCTTCCAAATTCAAGGTTGCTATAATGTAGCCTCTATGCTACGGTGTGGAAAAATCACACAAAGGAAACAATGAAGTGTATAACATAAATTTCAGCATGGATCTAATAGATATTTTAGGATATTAGGTTTTAACATTGATGTGAATGTTCATAATTTCTCTGTAATTCTCACAAAGGGTTTTGACCATGCTAGGCTACACAGAAGGGTTTTCTGATAGTTTCCTTAGGGTAATATTATATTTCTAATGCTCACATAATGGTATTTCCCTATTATTATAAAGTTATACCAAGGATCCTAAAGACCATGTAAGGTTATAACCAAACTTCCTATACTTACATAAGGTTAAGGTGTAATTTTCAAAGCATATGTAAGTATAAGCATGTTTCTATACTATAGTGCATGGGGATACACCACAATGCTTGTTCTGTGGTGTGGTGCTATGTGATGAGCTATAGTGCTTGTTAAAAGAGTTTAATATGAATTCAAGAATTAATCTTCAAATATTTCTATCACAAGTACATCCATATATATGTGCATCACTTAAGAGAATTTATTAAACACTTTAAGTGTTTTTGATCATTAAAATCAAATATTGGTGAGAATCATGATAAAATATGATTCCACATCCACCGTATAGAATGAAACCAATAGAATTAAGTTAATTGAAAGTAAAATTTGACAAATTGAAAATTAAAGGTTTTCTAAGATTGAGTACGTCAACTTGGGCTGCTTCCATGTAATATTTAAAGGGTTTTATGGATTGCATAGGTCTAATTGAGATGGGTTTCTCAGGAAGAAAGTATATATGGTGTAATAATCATCAATTCGTCAACATAATCTGGAGTAGAATTGATTGATGCCTCATCAATATTCAAGGATTGGATGCTTTCACTCAGGTCACTATTATGAATATTACTATATCATTTTTAAATCATGATCATCTCCTGGTGGTATTAAGAAATATAGAATGGAGGAATAAATCCTTCTTATACTCTACCAATTAGCATTAGTCTGATGTTTTTTTAAAAATTACCAAGGAATCCTAGGAGCATTCAGAGAGAGCCACTACTTGGGTGGGACTATTGAAGCACCTTTAGAGGTTGAAAAATAAAATTCTAGCATGGATAATCAACAAAACTAATGAAAATTCTACTTTGTAAGGTCTCAAGGGTGACATTGAAAGGTTAGAGGAAAATCTTCAAGAAAGATGAGATGATAGAAAATTTCACCCTTCTGATAGACAAGATGATCATGTTAGATGAAAATTTATCAGAAATTGAAAGGATTTAGAGAAAGAAGTCTAGAGAACTGTTTCTATAGGAGGGGGATAGAAATATGATGTTTTTATAGGCCTATTTAAAAGAGGGGAAGATGATAGGGAGACTCAATATAAATATTAAAGATGTTTCCTTCACCACAGACATGGATGTGGCAGGAAGAATGACACCAGATCATTTCAAAGGCCTTTTGGTAGGACCGAGAAGCTTGAGGTCTGGAATTCATAGTAGGAAAGGTGAAGAAGAGGCTTTTTTGAGTTCAATACCATGATTTATGGAGAATAGGGATAATGATAGCCTGTTTAAAATTCCTAAGGAGGAGAAGATCAAGGAGTCCATTTTCAGTCTCAAATAGGAAAGCATAACTGGTCCCGATGGATTCCATGGATTATTTTATGTAGCAGCCTGGGATATTGTGAAGTGTCATTTTATTGATGTGGTGTAGGACTTCTTTAAGGTTTGACCTATTAATAGAGCTTCTTGTTCCTCCAGGGTTGTTATGATTCTAAAAGTGAAGGATCCAACCTCCCTTAATCAGTATAGGCTGATATGTTTTTGAAAATTTTATTATAAAATAATTAACAATATCATTAATTGGAGACTTGAAACTATTATTTAAAGATTAATTTCTAAGGATCAACATGGTTTTATGAAAAGACAAATCATACCGATAAAAATTGGTATTACTAATGAAATAATGGATGATTTGAATAAAAAAAATTGGATATAATGTGATCATCCAATTCAACATGGATAAAGTGTAATATATGATCAAATGGGGTTTAATTATCTAGGTTATAAGGAAGTTTTTCTTTTGGAAATGGTTTTGTGATATATTATATAAATTCTTTGCTTCCCCATGGCTAACAATTTCCTTAATGTGATAAAGTTTTGGATTCTTGAAGACTGTCCGTGGTGTTAGACAAGGTGATCCTTTTTCTCCCAATGTTTTCACCTTGGAACAAGAGGCCCTCACAATAAATGTTCATAAAGGTATGGTATAAGGTAATATGCTACCATACACAAATAGATGTGGGAACAGGCTTATATTTCACCTAATTTTCCTGGATTCCATGTTATTTTTAATCAATGGAAGATAAAATTCAATCAAAGGATTCATGAAAATAATTTCAATATACGGTAACTTGAGTATCCAAAGTATCAATCAAAGAAAAAGTAATTCCTTTATTTCTAATAAATGTTTAGGAATACAGAATTGTGTAATCCATAAGAAATTGGAAATGAAAAGGAACTAGATTCCAATGATTTTTCTCATAGCTCCAATATTTAATGGAATAATTAAGAAGTCTCTCTTTGATGATATTATCAACAAGATCATGAAATGGATTTGTAACTTTAAAAATAAATTTTTATCCTTTGGAGGAAGGGTTACTTTAGTCAACAATGTTCTAACTTCTATTCTTATGCATGTGCCATCCATTACCAACCCACCCAAGGGAATGATCACCAGGTTATAAAATGTCATGTATTCATTTCTATGGGATGAAAATTAGGTGAGATGATTCCACTGGGCTTTGTGGAAGCATATTGAAAAACCAGTTGAGCAGGGTGATGTCAATCAATACAGTATAACCAAAAACCAAGAATTCCATGTTGGCGTAGTTGGCATGGGATGATATTGAATGGAATTCACTTTTTAAAAAAATTATATGAGCCATAAATAGAGGGAGATATGAGGATTGGGAAAAAAATGAGGAGGTTTTTAATCCTTTCTTGATTCATTATGAATCATATGGAGTAGTTTCAGGAGAAGGGTCACTGGGTAATGGGGAGTGGGGATATTAACCTCTATAAGTCAATAGGGCAGGTGAGAATCTATTTTTTCCAGGGTTCCTTACTCTAAAAAACTCCTTCAATGAGGAAATTTGGTATCCCACCTTGACGTAAAACATTATTACCCAAGAACAGATAATTTTTTATGATATCATTAAGCTAGTAGACGAACCAAACAAATATATTTTTATGGTTTTATCTTCCAGTAGCTCCGAAAATAGGGATTTTACGAAAATTATTCATGTTGAAAGTGGATAAGATTAATGGGAAAGAGAACTTTGGTGAAAATAGATTCAAAAAAAGATGATTTTTTGTGTGTGGTAGATGAGAAATCAGGCACTACCGACAGATGAGAATATTCATAAAAAGGGGTTAACTTGGAATCACGTTGTCACTTTGGTGAAAGGTCACATATAAAGTCTTTTAAAAACCTTTTTTTAAGGTGAATGGGTGAAATAGATCTAGGGGTATATGTGATAGAATCTTAAAATTTCTAGTGGAGGGGATTCCATGCAAGAGTTTCTCCAAAGTTGGTTTCATGGTGCTGCGCACCAAGGGATAGAGAGAAGGATTCATGGTATAGTTTTGGTAGTAGTATGTTGGAACCTTTGGGATGCTAGAAATAAGGAAATATAGGGGAGGAAAATATACCTAATTTTTCTCTAGGTTTAGGTGAGGGAACTGTTTGTTGATCTCGGGTCAATCCTTAAGGGAGGGGAGAATTTTTTTGTACTTAGCTGGCTTTTACTGAGGAACAAAACATCTACAGGAACCAATGAGCATGATTAAGGTAGGTTGATCATATGGGATCCTCCAGTGAGAGGTCCGAAGAATAATGTTAATGGATAATTTATTTATGGGGACTTGGGGGGGGGACGGTAAGAGATGATAATGGTTTGGTGGTTCTGGGGTTTAGCTCATTCTATGGATCAGACAACTCCATAGGTGTGGAGGAAAGATCCATGCATATATTTATCATGATATAGTATTGATAAAATTTATATATTTTTGAAGTAGAATCCGACTCAGTGGTGTTGGTCTGGTTACTCAATAGAAAGGATAATCCTCTTTGGGATTTGGGTTATCTCATCAAGAGCTGTAAAATGAAAATCAATCCATGCAGTCACATTGTCCACACATGGAGAGAAGGGAACTTTGAAACAGATGTGTTATCCAGGGGTGGGAGACCAGAGGAGTTGTTTATTTTCTTCACTAGCTTTGGGACCTTTCTTAACAACTGCATGAGAATTATTTAGGGAAATTCCCTTGGACTCCATCACTATTATCCCCCATGATTCGTATCCTCCCTTTGTTTGTATGTTTTTATGACTTTATATTTAATAAAAAATTAATTTTTTTTTCAGTCCAAAGACCATGAATAAAATTTATCGATCATTTTGAGTATTTTGTGAGAGAACCATTTATATGAAAAATTATCTAAATTTTATTTTTGGACAAGAATTTTACTTCATTTTCCATGTCATTTCTGAGAAAATATTATCAGTAGATCCTAAAAGAATAAAAGCTATCATATCTTAAAAACTACTGTAGAATAAATTTGAGGTATAATTGTTTTTCTAATATTACTAGGTTGCTATCCTCAATTCATTTAGTACTTCTCACATGTTTTATATTCTTTGAAAACACTCATGAGAAAGGCCACTCCATTTCACTAGAGTGAAGATTGTCAGCAATCATTTTTGGAGATTAAGGTGAGGAACACTTTGGTACCAATTATTTTCTTTACAGAACTTGGAAAAGGTTATGTGGTTTTTTGTGATTCAAATGGATATGAACTTGGATGTTTTATAATGAAAGTAGATCATTTAATATCTTATAGATCACAAAATTTGTGAATTTAGACGAATAATTATCTGACCCATGACTTGGACTTGGCTATGGAGGCCCATTCATTGAAAACATGGCATCATTTTATCTTTAGATAAAATTTCATCATGTTAATAGACTATAAAATATTAAAATACAGTTTTAGAAAATATATTTAAACATGAGACAAATATGATGGATTAAATATATCAAGAAGTTTGAATTTGACTTTATTTGTACATTAGGAAAATGAAATTATTTGCTTGAGGATTTAATCTAAAACTTGTATAATTAATTATCTAGAGAACCATATAATAAGTGTAAATTGATGAGTATGATTGTAGATATGAATTTGAATTTCACTAAGCTGAATGAGGTTGCAATATTCTTTCCGTTGACACTCATAATTGATTTGGTTGAACAAGACAAGGATTCTTAATGATTGTATCTTGATTTCCTTACCATTATATCAATACTTAACGATGGGGAGACTATTTAAGGATGGAAATGATATGAGAACTATATGATACTTATTTCATGATCAAATATTTGTTACACCATCTTATCAAGAACAAATTATTTTTTCTTATCACCATTAAAAATGGGTGATTCATCCAGGCTTCCAAAAGATATACATAGATATAAGGAACAATTTCTTATGGTTAGGTTGTTAGAGATGTATAGTGTTAAATATGGTTGATTGATTTTGGAGTATATATTTAAGACAACATATGTGTTATTGTTTTTTGAATAGTATAATTACCTCTCAATATTATTATTATTTTTTCTATTTGATAATAAATATTTAAAATTTTGTATGACTCTAAATATTGTTATTTATTTAATTGTATTATATTTTAATAATAATAATAATAATATTATTATTTTTGGAAAAATAATTTTATAAATAATATTTTTACCCTTACATAACATGATTTAATTTCTATTTATTTTTTTATGAGTTTTAGACTTAACTCATTACTCTTAAGTGGGTCCTGTTGTACCCTTATGCAAGATTTAAAAATTATATTCCACCCTTACATAACTATCCTTTACCCTTACCACTTAAAAATTTTTACTTACCATTATGTAATTTTTAACTTACCCTTACTTAACTTATACTTTAACCCTACATAACATATATAAATTACATCTTAACATTACATAACTTATATTCTACCCTTACATTGGCATATTACTTACCTTTACATGGGTATTAGAAAACCTAAGTTACCCTTATGAAAAGTTTAGAATTACCTTCACAAGAGCCTTAATATTTGTGGGTTACCCTTATGCAAGTAGAGGAATATCATTACGCAAGTAGTACTTACCCTTTTCTGAGATCAAGGATTCTTAAATTTTATTTACAAAACTAGTAATAAAACCTATTTACCTTTATGTAATTAATTATATTCATTTTTTACATTTATAAAATATTTTAAAATCTATTATTACCTTTACACAATATGTTAAAACATTAACATAACTTTAAAAAATATTTGGAAACATTATTTTACCTTTAATCATGTATAGAAAATGACCCTTACATAAACCTAAAATTTGAAATTACTTTTTTTTCATGTTTTTCATGATATATTCATTTGTTCCATGTTTCTAGCAAATGTTTAATTTATTTTATTCATTTTATAAATTTTTATTATTGATATAGATCCTATGTAGGAAATTTTTGAATTTCTTTAAACATATTTATATAAAGATCAAATGATTTTCTTAATTCATGGAAGAACATACAACATGAAACTCATAATATTCAATTTTATGATTTTTAAGATATTATTTTTGTTTTTAATGTTTCTAAATTAATATTAGATGATATAGAAATTACTCAGATGATAGTATTATCAATATTTTTTTCTCTATCTCCTCGATAATCCTAGAATATTATTACTATTTTCACTGTTTTGTGGAAAACTGATGAATCGATTGCAGATTATAATTTTACACCTACATTGATTATATGATTTTCTAGCCAATAGTTAGATCAAAAAAAATATTATATGGATCAACCATATGTTATATGGATCAAAAGTAAGTATAAAAATAAAAAACTAATGGATCGACCCCACAAACAAAGTGGATGGACAGTAAACCCCACAGTCTCTTTAAAACTTTATTAATTTTCTAAAGTTTCTAGAATTTTACACTATACACTATTTCTCATGTATTTTCGATATTTTTATTAACTTAAAGTTTACTTAAACCATTTTAAATATTCTATTTCCTTTTAAAATAAATATATAGTAAAAAATTATGTTGTAAACTATTTCGTATAAAAATATCTTGGAAATGTTAATGGAAATAATAATTTTAATATCATTTATTTTATACTCTATTTTTATAGTTTTTGAATTATCAAATTATAGAAAGTTAGTGGGATCATTTTAATTTTTTTTATATATTTAAAAACTCTCATTTATTAAAAAAAATATTATAAGTTTTTTAATGAGTTTAATGTAGGAATTAAAGTGAGTCAATATTATTATTGAATACTCATGAATTCTAAATAGGTAATGTGATATTTCCATATTTTAAATATTTATAAATGTTGAATGGTAGTGATGAGTTTAGTAAATTACTAGAAAAATAGAAATGAAGACGATCCTTGGTGATTAATTAATAAATAAGGTTTGAAGCATGAAGTGTGAATAAATATATGATACTTTGAATGCAAGAAAATTTTTCTTAAAACATGACTAAGATCTTCCGTGACTATTGTTCCATTGATATGATTAAGAAGGAACTTTAACATTCAAATCTCCACTAATGAAGTGATCAAAGGAGCTACATCAACTTCCATATATTCTACTCTATGATAATCCTCATTGTTTTTTGGTTTTATTTGTTTAAGATTTATTTCATCCGTTTGTAATCCTAATCATTAGCTTATGATTTCCCAATAAAAATGAAGTATCATATTTATTATTTGACCAATTAGAAGTAAGTTTCTTGGGTTGAAATCCTAAATAAAAGTTAGGTTATTAGGTTGTGACTCCTACAAAAAATATAGGTATTGGTTGTGCCTTCAGGTATTGTAAAAGGTAGGGTCTTTAAATAAGTTATTACTTGGATTAAGTCGTTACAGTTTTTATCAAAGTAATTTTAGTAGAAACCTTGGAAACTAGATTTATAAAACATAGATTAGAGTACATAACCTTGAGGTAAACTTTGAGGATAAGTATATAAGTACATCCTAGAATTTTTATAAGGTAGAGATTATGTGGTTATTCCTAGAAATACATCGCTGTATGGATACTTCTAGTGGACATGGTTTTAGCACATATGTACATAGGGGTAACAACTCTGAAAATGTGTGTTGATCTTGACTAGAGTGTAACTTAGTACATGAAAACAGGCCTTAATATGCATGTTGTTTGACACCCCTAGGATATATTCTTAGGATAATTCACATTTCCTTTGCAAACCATTATTAAAGAGTTGAATAGATGATGATAATGAATAACCAAGGTTAAACTTAAGGTGATTTAGATCGAAAATAAAATCAATGATTTGATTTTTTTTTATTTTTTATGTGATAAGATTATAAAAATATTAAGGATATTTTGGAATAAAATTATGAAAATAAAACTCAATATTTAGGTACATGTTTTAGTGTATAAGATATTTGAGAAATAATGCCTTTACATTTTATATACATAAGTTTAAATATATTGATATCCTTTAGGGTTAATATGATAAATAATGACATTGTAATAATAATCAATTAATATATTAGAGTTTATGGAAAAATAATAAGTTTCATAAAAAACCTTATCAAAAAGATTATTTAATTATAAAATTTCAAGGACATCTATTATATTTTTGGAACATCCTTGGAATTATATTAATATAGTTTATAAAAAGGAAAACCCGCATGAAGGGTGACTACCCATCACAACCAGTGAGGTGGTGGGGCATGAACCCATAACCAGAGGATAATAAGGGTTTCATGCCTAGCACTAGCCTATGTGATGTCCTGGATAATATATCATTATTTTTAGTTAAAATATTTGAAAAATAAATTTTACTTATAAACCAGTAGCATTACATTTGTGGTTTAGAGATTGATATATTATCCATATTGGATTTTTATAATATTTAGAGGCAAATGGAAATAATTTTCACTCTTTTATTGGCCTTATGACCCGTTAAAGTGTATTTTAGTGCTTCATACATAGAAATTCATTTTCAGATATTCATTTTTTGATATGTTGGATTAATTATGATTTGATCTAAGTCCAAACAAAGGATGCAATTATGTTTATTGAATTATATTATGTAAACATTTTTATAAAATTCTTAGGTAGTAAAAGAATTACTCAACTTTAGGAAAATGATAAAAAACAAAATATTGTCCTAATAACATCATTTTTGTTGAACTGGTGGTCTTTTTAATCATCATTGATTTATGTATTCAAGCCCCTAAAATTCCCATTGATCATTTACTTGTTTGTGATTGATGAACTCAATAAAACATATAAATATTTATGCTTTTCCTCCATGTATGTATATACACTTTCCACTAATGTTCTTATATATATAAATATAGTTATATGTTATTCTATGTGACCTTGGTACTTTACATTTTCTATTTTCAAGAGGATGTTTTACCAACCCTTATCATGATGTGGGATTTCAATAATGGAATTTTAAAATGTCAAAAAATTTATTACTAAGATAAATTTTAAATTAAGAAGATGTTATTTATTTAAGGGAGAATATAACACCTCAAAAATTCTAAGATTAACTTTTATTCGATAGTGTGTATGAAATGAAAAATCAAGCATAAAAGGATATATAAACTTTAGAGACTTTATGAAATATTTAATATTTTTTAAAAAATTTATTATATATCTTTTAATGAATGAAACACTGATTTATCTTGTGTTTTACACAAGAAGGACTTTTTTTGGTAGTTTGTGTTATACAAAAGACCGAGTTTTACCAAACAAAAATTCATTATTAAAATATTATTTTTTAATATAATAAGATAAACCTAGTTGTTAAATTAGAATTTATGAATATTATTAACTAAAAAATTAATATATATGATTAAATTCATTGGTTACCAATTAATTATAAATGAATATAAGATCCAATTGAATATAAAGGGGGTGTTTTTTTATAAAAACTATTATTATGGACCAAAGGTGTTTGGTCATATTAAATTAAACTAATTAATATTAGTGAATAATATTAATGATATATATATATATATATTATATTCAATCAAATATTTTTACATTCATCTAATAAATTTTATAGGTATAAAATAAGAACAAATCCAATTTTATGCATAAAAACCTATATTTTTCAAAAGGCAATTTTACCACCCTTTAATCAAACACCTATTTATAAATATCGTTATGGTTATTTTCTAATTTAATTACATGATTAAAACCTTTATAGAGGAGGATAAAGGTTGTTTAAAGGAAAATAAACACAAGGTAAGAGATTTCATCTCAATTTCCTTTCATTGAGGAGTATTATAATGTTATGTCCCTTTTTGATTTTATATGCTATATATAATTCCCCTTTGACATTTACCATCACGAATAATTCATTATTAAAGTTATTTTTAACTTCAATTTGAACTATTTCATCTAAGGGTATTTAAAATTAATGTTACCAAGTGGTAAAGAAATTTCATAACTCAATTACTTTCATTGGGTTATATTACTTCCTCATTTTCATTAATATTACATGATTTTTTGTATAATTAATTTGAATATATATTAATGTATATAAAATTATTTTATTTGTATTTAAAGTTGATACACAAAATCTCTTCATTGATTAATTATCACTTTAATGTTATGATCACTTTAAAGTTTTATTTCAAAATCTCATTCTAATAAAGATTGTTTATTATTGAAATCACATAAAAATAATTTATATGAAAATTATTCATTAAACCATTTAATTTTATTTTCCTCTGATTATTCGTGGCATTTTTCAAGTAATAGTACCATTTTTACACCCTTTGGTACTCAGAATCCTTTAGAAAATGTTTTTAAGAACACTCAACTTCATTTCTTTCTTTAGTCGGAGAACCTGTTTTCTTCTAAAAACAATATTTTCTTAAATGGGTTCCAAAAATGTTTTAACCATTATAAATAGATTTATTAAAGACATTTTTACATTTTTTTCTTTTAATTTTTTATTTAAAAATAATATTCTCTTTACATTCCTAATAAAGCACTTATCTAACTTTTTTATCTTGCAAAAGGAATGTTTTTTAACCTTGTACAACTTCTATAGATTTACCCATTATTCTTTCTTTGAAGCTTAATTTGAATGTTTTAAAGGTAATTTTTAAAGAAAATGTTTTTGATTCTGGTCTTTTTGGAATAAAATTATATACAAAGAAGACCTATTCCGAGATGGAGAATTGTGTTTCCAAGATACCTTTTTCTAAAGTTTAAGACCAAGAATAGATAAATCCTTGGTATCCCTAATGAACCAATTTTATCTTTACATATAGTATTTCAACAACTAAATATTTAAATGACTCAATAAACAAAGTATAATGGCACAATTATGAAATCAATGAAGTGGATTAAACTATAACAACACATGAGTCACAATTTTTGTAGAATACTCTTTGAATGTTATGATGATGAATTATGAGAAGGAAAAATCTCATAAAAATTATGAACAAGATAAAACCCAGGTGATGTCATGGGGATGATATTTAGTTACAGACACCACCGATGAAAAAATAGAAAATAAACAAATAGTGTATGATGAAATTTATGATAAAAGTGGTGACATGCATACTTATTCTAAAAGAAACCCAAGCATGTAAAATAACATGTACCAAATACCAAATCTAGGTATTTCCTAAATGAAATGTATCCAATGCCATGACCAAGAATAATCTGTGAATCCTAGAGAATGATTTGATATCTAGTGATTCTCTAATATGGAAAATCATTTCTCTCTTATAAACCTCAAATTGGTATAGATATCAATTGTGGCAGGAGAATGATTCAATAAAAAAATTTTGAAATATGATTTTTATAAATCTTTTCCATAAATCTATAATCATGTATAAAATACATTGAAATGTAAGTGGGAATATAATTTGATGAATAATTTAGATGTACAAGTTCAATGGAATAAAAAATATGGTAAAAAAATTTATATAAAAGGGATATTGAATTAATCAATGATTTATCTATAATAGAAGATTTTTTCACTAGATAACATGCACCTCTGTAATAATAGAACCATATTTTTTATCTTCATTTCATATTTTATTTCATTTAATTTTTCTATAATAACTCTGTTGATAGTAAATTAACCCATTAGTGGATGTGATGATGTTATTTCCAGGTCCATAATTAATTAATTATATTTTTTTATAGTTCAATATCATCAATGAATTATAGTGTTTATTCAAATAGTACATAAAATGGGATATTTATTTATTTTTTAAATTTTTAATTTATTTTCCATTCTCCACTAGATCACATGAATATGTCATTTAGGTCTTCTTAGTTGATTGGAAACTTTAGTAGATGGCTGATATAAGAGTGATAATAGATCACTATGTTTTGAAAAATGTGATATTTGAGGATTTATTGATCATTTAATCCCTTTTGTGAAACTCAAAATTCTATGTGTGAGTAACTGAGTGATATTTCTCCTTATTAGAGATAAAATATGAGACTATTAATTAGAAAAAGGATTTAACAAGAAATATATGTGATGGTATGAGGTTAGGTATACAATTTAAAAAATTAACTTATTCCCAATCAGTTTCAATTCTATTTATTTGTTCACCAATTGAACCTGAAAAAAATAGAAACACACCCAAAACAATGTCCTATATTGATAAAAACCAAATTATAAATACAAAAACCTTTTACTTGGGTTTAAAAAACTTTTTTGAGAATCTCGTGATATGTTCACTTAAAAATTAAACCTTTTCTGGAAGGATACGATTTTTTTAATATTTTTAAAATTATTTCATCAAAGGAACAGATCTAATTCATCACACCTTATTTATTTTTATAGATAGGATAAAAAATAATTCTTTTGGAACACTTTGAAATTTGAGAATCATATAGGAAGTGTAAAGAGATATTTTTGTTTTCCTATAGACTGAATTTTCATCCGCTTGTAATTTTACCACCAGTATCACAATAGGAATAGAAAAAATGGAATTCAATCAGGATCCGTTGAATTGATTATTAAGAGAACAATATTAACCTAATTTCATCAAAAACAACTAAAAGATACAAATGAATAATCACATGGATTTTGATATTAAAATAGGAATTCTAAGACATCTATTGAATTTCACGGGTTTTCAGGAGAATACCCCAAAATAAATCTATTAAAATTTTAAAAAGTATAAAGATAATTTAATACTGTAGGAGCCACTATGGCACAAATCTACTCGAATTAATTTTCCTTCTCTCTTCAAATATCTTCATAGGAGTCACTTTTCAATATCCAACTAGGAGAGATCACCTCTTAGGATGAAAATTTTTGTTCCTTCCCAAAGAGTTATATCCCTTCATAATGGAGTTTCCAATTTAGAAAGTAGATTTATACAATGGAAAAAGTATGTTTAAATACCCATTATGAATATTGGGAGAGATTAAATGGATTAAAAAATTCATATTCACCCCATCCCATTGACAAAAATATTTTGATGTTATATTGTGCAAGAAATTGTGGATATAGACTAAATTTTTTTATTCATCAGGAAAGTATTGATTGAAAAATACATGACTGAATTTAGATATCAAATTTAATGTATCACCTAGAATTCATAGTAATTTGGTAACAAGAAAACCATAAGGGTAGTATATGATATGGACAGTTCTAACATTATTTAAAAAAAAAAAATTAAACAAACTTCAATTGTGAAACATTTAGCCTTACAAAAATAATAGTTTAATTCAATCACCATTCCATCTTAGGTATTCCATCTATATAAATACATAGGATACTACACCAAGATTTTTCCTCAAGTTCATGAAAATTGAGAATTCATCTACCAAGGAATATTTTAGTTGAATCTAAGATACAACCAATCAAGCTGAGAGTATCCTAACAATAAATAAGGATATTTGAACCAACACACTTCAAAGACAACTATTTAATCTTATTATTCAACCATCTTTCACTCCACCACCATGATAAAGACATAAATCTCAACAATAAACAAGCTAATGAAAATGTAAATCCCAATAACCATCACTATATGTCCTAATAAATAAAATTGCGATGTATAACATCTACAACCTATCATATATAAATGAATTAAAAAACCCTATATCACGTAATATTCCTTCCTAATACATTCATAACCCTCGAGTAAATGTTTTTTATATTATATTAAGTAGTGTCAAAGAGTTGGGAGTCAATTAAAAACCACAATCAAGATAATAATAAAAAGTGGAAAACCAACTAAATGTATTGATGTTATCCCTATAAATGAACATCAAGAATAAGTTCTTCTATAAGAAACCCTAATGAAAAAGGATAAAGGGAATGAAAAAAATATAGGATTCAAACCGACCCTCATCTACCTTCTACATAAAGTTAAAATACACATTAAAATCGAATTAAGAACCACAATAATAGAATATACTATAAATGTTTAGAAATGTAGAGATACAAATCTATTTTCTGGAGGTAATCCTCAATATTAAATGGTATGAAACATTTATAAAATACATACATAATGGAATGAGGATATGGCGAGGTAATGAAAATTTAAGACTAAGTGAAAAATGATTATGCACTTGTAACCATATAAATCCCCCATAAATATTAGGATATAGGTTTATTGCTTATCCCCTACAACATGGAAGATATTAATATTTCAAATACACTTTTTGATTAATTGTTTTCATCTTTAACATTACTTTACCATTTTTTAACCTTTTATGATTAAATAACTCAAACACAACTGGGTGGTTTTATAGCTTTCCATCCACGAATTTCCTACCTAGTATTTGTTTTTAAGAGAATTTATGGTATATGTACAAGGAATTTTGTTACCTACACATTTAAACATTATAAACATGGTGAATGATAAAGAAAATAACAATTACCCCATTATAATAGGTTGTTAATTTAACAGGAATACAAAAAAATAGAAACTATCAATTGAAGAACTCTTTATAATACTCTTAGTGATAAAATAGTGTATTTTAACATACATGATTCACTTAAACACCCATATGATAAAAAGCACATTTCCTATAAACCATTATGAATTTCCCTATTTTTTAAAAAGAAATTTTAATTTTGGATTATATAATAATAATAAAAAAAAATTGGGAACATTATAATACTACTCTTTAAACAGTTTTTAAAAGTATGTTTTATTTGGAATATGTTATGTGTATTGAAATACATGATGATATTAGTGAGAAGAATTTATATTATTTAATATAACTTCAAATTTAAACCTCCTCAATAATTTCATGAACAAAAATAAATAATTATTTGTTTATTGTGCTAAAAAATAAAATTTATTCATATTACAATGAAGTAAACATGTAGTGTCAAAATGTTGTAGAGCCTAGGAAGCTCTAAATGGAGGAAATATAGGAACTAAGAAGAGAATATTATAAAAAAATTACTGTTTTACAAGGAGGAAGCCAAATATTTCCATGACATACCTATCCCTAAAAAATATTGGATGTATAAGACATAACGATGTTTCAATATTCAAGAAGGAATTTAATACTAGGTAAAATTCTATCCATGCATACTATAATTTTATAAAATGGTTAATACTTTCCCATATGGTATAGTTGAAATTTTGTGAATATTTGTAAGATTCCCTTCAAGGTGAATAACCAAAAAATGAATCATATTTAAAAATATCCATTGAAAACACTGACGGAGGAGTAAAAACAAATCCCCACTATAATAAAATAAATAAAAACATCATGGTCACATTCCATCAAACTATTGTAGATTATATTATTTTAAATAATTTTTCTTTACCAAAAATCATGCATAATAATTTAATAGAAGTGTGTAAACATTAAGTGTGGGGGAAGAAGATATGTAGTTTATAACGTAAATATAGATTTTTTATTTTAAATTTAGTCAATATTTAGAAAAATATAATATAAAAAAACACAGAAATGGAATAAAAAAATTGTCATCATTAAAATAATCCTCTCTATATATTTTTGTTATGATTTTTTTAAACATTATTTCTGTGTAATATTACTCTTCCCAGTTTAAATTTAATGAATGAATTAAGAATACCATTTATTTAGACATACAATATTAGATGATAATTGAGAGTATTTTTGATGACCTTCCTGAATATTTTATCATGAAGTAATAAAAGAAGTTTGATTGAATATATTTTTGTGGAATAAAAATTATATCATTAGGTCACTAATATTTTTTAACATAATATGAAGCAACATGACCTCTATGAAAAAGATCACCTTTGGGAGAAAACTAAAAAAATTTATATTAGTCTATTGAATCTATAATAAACTAGGATATTGGGATACCATGGTGAATCTCTATGTCATTAGGGTGTATGTGTATGAAAAATACCTCTATATATATATCCAAGGTGTTCTTTTTCATAGTCATATGCACAAACATAGATGGGGAAAATGATGAATAAGTTATTAATAGTAAAAAATTATTTAATTAGAGTGAGGGTAATTTTAAAAAAAAGAATAATGGGGCAACATACATATATAGAAAATTTATTTGAGTTGTATCAATGAATAAGAAAGTTGGACACCATTTTATAAAATGTAAAAAATTAAGATGAATGGATGTTCTTATTTTTTAAACATTGATTCTATGTAAATATAATTTGATCCCATATTAGACATGGATGTTCAATTAAATTTAACTAAGTATTGAAAACCTAGAAAACAAATTATAATTAAATTAAGGTATAAGCATGTAAATTATTTTATCTAGGATTTATATTTATATCATGGGTAGATTTCATTTTCTGTTATTTTTAATAAATGAAATACAATTTTAAAATATCCTGGGATTTCAATTGCTCAAGGGTGTAGGAGTGAAGTTCAATGAAAAATTCATAATATATTCTATTTTATTTATTGAAAATACACTATAATTTTAATTTAAAACATGGTAAATTTTTTAATTTTTTTGCCATTTTTAATTCTAAACATAATTTTAAATTCCCTTAAAACATTATTTTTAGATATTTATTAATATTTGGAATTATAATGTAAAGAAAAATTGTCATTTCCATTAAAAAATTTAATTATCCATTTGAATAATGTAATTACTATGGTAAAATATATTTATTGATTGTGATTATTTAATTTTTTATTTTAATTAAATCTATATATTGATTGAAAAAAAACAAATTTAAAAATAAATTTCGTTTTTTAGAAAATATTATATAAATTAACGGATTAGAAATTAATCTTGGATTTTATGTTGCATTAATGCATTTATCTTTTATGTTTAATTTTATTATTATTTTAATATTAATTATAAAAAATAAATACACTTAAAAATTTTGTTGTTTCATGCGGTGGAATCAATAATTTTCAAAATTAAAAAATTAACAACGACCTCTAGTCCTTATGTAGTTGATCAAGTAATCATAAAAATTAATACTTCTAGAATAAAAAATTATACCAATTACTCAATTTTATTTATAAATATTGATGCGATCAGGGTACCCATTAGTATGATTGGCCATAAATAAGAAAAATAAGAAAATAAAATTGATCATGTGTCAAAAAATTTCTAATCCTAGAAGATGTTTCTAACACATCAAGATATTCTTAACCTATTGTAACGATGATTCTGAATAATCAAAAAATTAATGGAAAGACCATGATCCTTACCTTATCCATGTGTAATTTTCCAAACCATTGAATATATTGGAAATGTACCAAATCAACCATGGTGTTATGAATGACCACACCATCACCTTGTGCCATTGAAAAAACAAACAATCCAATCCCCTATTCTTTGACATGTTGATGGAAACTCCACCAAATATTTCAATGAGCACCATAGAAAAGAAGATGAAACCTATTACAGTTGACATAGGATGATGGATAATGCTCTATGAACAAAAATTAACATGATGATGTGATTTGTACCTAACCATAGAAGAATCTATGAAATATGATCAGGTAAAAGGATAACATGATCTTGTTGGATGTTGGTTGCACTGGACACCACCCAAATCCAAAATAAACCCACATTACTTAAATCGAACTACTAGACCAAGGATCAAAAATAAATATGAATATATCAAATTAACTAATTCCATGTTCAAAATAATGACTAATAAACAATAAGACTCCAACAATTTTTGAACTGAACATGCAAGATTTCTATCAAAAAAATCATCCTCAAACTAATGATGTACTGAATCTCACAAATTAAATCTTGATTCTCTAGTAGTGGATGATTAAACCCTTGATGTTTTGAAAATTCAATTTTACCCGTGCTTCATTTTTTTTAATGAGATTGCATAATAAATACCACTGATGAGGCCATATGAATTTTGATCTATGAATATTTATTATGTCTATAGCAGGTTAACCTCTATCATAGGATAAAATTAGATCCAAAGGTTAGACAATTTGAGATGGTGAATTGATTTTCCTTGATCTGTATTCTATTGTGAAGATATATGATTGTATAAATACCATGGATAGACTTAATTCACCAGTTTTAGATGCAATGATAAGAAAAAACAAATTGCACACTAAAATACCTCATTGAATTTGGAACTATGGAAAAGATATTAAATCGATGAATTTGATTAAACTAGACTAGAACTCAACTCACTATTACTGATGAAAAATTATTGATTATTTTGAAGATGAATTATGAGAATGATCAAGATCACTGAAAACATGGACCAAAAAAACCATGATGATTGGTGAGGAGGGGAATTGATTTGTAGACACCTCCAAAGAAGAATATTGAAAATCAGAAAAATAGAGAATGAAAAAGTCAAATAAAAAAGTGTTTTCATTAATTATTATAGTAGTAGACACTATATAATATAAAGTTACATATTATTTGTCCCAAATTTTAGTTTATTTATGCCCAAATGAATCCAAGGATAACACCAAGCCTTGTTTTTTAAGCCTAGAAGAAAATTTGAGGTCTAGTTAAACTTCGAAACAATAAACAATTTCTATATCATCTTTCTTAGAGGATTACAAATCTTGATCATGGAAGTAGAAAAAATTACTTATAGAGATTTGAGTTTGTAGATTTGGAAGAATCTCAACTGTTGATCAGAACACATAACAATAATCTATAGAAACTAATCTAGGCTTAGAATTTGAGGAATAACTTTGACTTATTAGGTTACTAGATTAAAATATCATGTTACTCACATGGATGGTAATGTAAGAGTCTCATTGGAATAAAACCTCATTAAATTCATAATTTATTAAAACTATATATATAATAGTGTATTTCCATATTTTTTACAAATTTAATTTTATATTCCCTATTTCTTAAGATAACAAACATATGTCACTTAGGTTATCTTTATTACTTGAGATCCTGAGGTGTGGGTTTTCTAAAGAGTAATTGGATTTCTCAAATTAATATTCCAAGGGAGATTAGAGGTTACAATTATCATTACAACCCTCAAATTAAACTAATAACTAATGATAATAAAAATAGACAAATATTCCAGCTAATTATAGGGAAAAACAAGAGAGTATAAATTTAAAAATTTAATTAGTTGGGAAAATAACGGAATGATCTGAAGTATGGAAAATAAATATAGAATTAAATTTAATACCAATATATTTTAATTTCATTAAAACTTTTTCCAAATTTTCACACAAAAAATTTAAAATAGATACACACCCATATAATTTCACTATTATATGATAAACATGATTCCGAATACTACTAAATTCTACTCATGTTCAAGAATATATTTTTTGAGTTCCTCTATAATAATTTCTCATTATGAACCAAAAATAATAATATTTTAATATAATAATGGAATATAGATAAACAATATTAATTGATTATTGTTTTACCTTGTCATGAGAAAATAATATTGGAATTATATAACAATGTATGTGGGACATAGGAAATAAAGTTACATAGTCATAAAAAAAATATTTCATATCCTTATGAATCTGGTTACCTGCCAACCCATTCACTCATAAAATTGTTTTTATAATTAAGCACTATCACATACAATATTTTTGAACAAAGATACAAGAAAAAACATTCAATTAAATTTTTTATCTCATGATATATAATCCTTCTCCTAGTTAATTGGAGGGATATATATGTCCCAACCATCTCATAATATATACATTTGTGTTACACTTGAGAAAAATAGTTATCACATCATATAATAACCCGTTGAAAAAAATGTGATTCATAAAGTTTACAAATAATCATATAAATAAAAACTGTAAATTTAATTAGTTTCATCAAACATCTATATGGAATTCATTCAATTTTTATAAGGAACTAATTAAGAAAAAAGAGTTTCATAGACCATCTGAATAAAAAAGAAAATTAAAATGCATAACAACGAAACCTTGTTAAAAACAAATAAATGATAATGGAATAACATAGGGTTTTGTAAGAAACTTAACTCTATTAGAGTTAGATGACATTTAAATCTATCAAAACCCCATCTATAAAATAGATTTTGGAAATATATTTGTGTTCAAAATTGTAAAATTCATAGTTACGAGTTTATTTTCAAAAGACACCATTATTTTTAATGAATATTAAAAGAAGGAATTTCATTAAAATTAAATTAGTTAGAAAAGTATGTTTCCTTATAATTGAAAATTATAACATCTTTTAATATGTAAATTCAGGTAAAATGATGTTCAATTATGAAATTGTAATACTCTACAAAAGATGTTCGAGTTACCAATCAAATTTCCATTAGCCTTGATTTCTACATAAGTGATTTAACCTTCTATATCATAAAGTCAAAAAATATTAATCACCATCATATAACCTTATTCATATAAATTTCCTGACATAATATTTATTAATAATAATTTTCTTCATGTATTATATTTTTGCATCCTATTCTCAATAATGGTCGTTAATAATCATGATATTTTTTTTATCTAGGATTGTAAAATTGACATAAATATTCTTATTCATTATGAAAATATAATATCTCAAAAGAAATTATTAGTACTGTAATTCATAAATTATAAAGATATAAAATGTTATAATACCTTTATATTTTATTTTCTATCATGTTTTATGAAAAATATTTTAATGAATTATTTTTCTATTATTTATCTATATTGATAGATTATATATAATGATCATTAATTTCTTTGTAATCTAAATAGAACCATATAAATGATATATATTACTTATATCAATATCCTATATAATAATCCATTATAATCTAAAATCGTCCATGTTTATATATAAAGGAAAACATGAAATGTTTATTCATTGTGACTATTGTCCACACAACGCAAGATTTATGTTTTCATTACTCATAAAATTAGGGGTGATGATTGATAGTATGGGGTCATTTCAGAATAAAAAATATTTTTTTAAATCATATTTATTTATAAATAACAAAATTATTTCCTTCTATGGGGGGTTTTGATGATAAACCAAATGTGTCACTTTGAGGAGGGTGTAATCTGCGCACACATGCACTAATGATGATTCTTTTTTGTTTATTAGATTCAAGAGAACAAATAATGGTTTTACCATTTATATAAAAACATAAAAACATAATAATTATTAATATGTTATTACTATAAAATGTTTAGTGTTTTTTAATAAATGAATGAATTAGAAATATGGTATACAAACCATGATACCAATAGCTTCCTCTTCATGAAGACATTATATTTGAGGAACCTAAGATAATTTGTGGTGACATGTGGAATTGTGAGATCTAGTGGAATAATATAATATGAAATTATGTTGTTTTTAAAAGAAAATCTGAAAATGAGATTCCACTATTTAATGGGTGGAACTGATATCATTTTATAAGAGTAGATACTGGTGCTTTTTTAAATAATCATTATTTTTTTAATCCAATCCATGACATTATTCATGGGTAAATGGCTTAAAATTAAAAAAATTTAAGTGTTGGACATGTAAAATTCAAAAAAATTATCAATCACCAATCTCAAAACAATTTTTTATATTTCCCTATAGTAAATTAATTTTTTATAATTTTTACATTTCACCTGGGTAACTATTTGTTAAAATTATTGATTAATTTATTGTAACTAAAATTAAAGTTCACCTCATTACCTAATCTCATCCAAATGATTTTAAATGTTCAAATAATATTATACCCTAAAATTTATAAATGTGTTAAAAGTTAATTTTAAAATAACCCCACTTAATCTGATATATTAATATTTATGGAATAATTTTTTTTAGCTTAAAAATTATATATAAAATAAAATTATAATTATTAGTTAATTTAATGAAATAAACTGAATAATTAAAAAACTAAATGGTATAACTGGTTCAAGGAAATATTTAACTGAATATCTCCTTGGAAATACACTATTCAAATAGTAGATAAAACATTGTTTTTATTAAACTAAAAGTTTTATTTAGTTCTTTAAATGATGGACATAGTATTTATAATCTAAAATAATATTCGAAAATTTATAATTTCTTTTGTTAAATTCATATTTTATTTCTAAAATGTTTTTTAACTACAAATATAATTTTTTATTGTGATAAAATCAAATAATTATAATTAAAAAACCAGTATTTTTGACCAAAAATATATCTTCTTAGAAAAACATTAAAAATTCATATGGAGTAGATTTTAAAAATAGGAGTTCAAAAATAAATTTATTTTTATAAAATTTATATTTTAATTTTTTTTAAATTATGTTTTTGGAATAACAATGAGTATATAAAAATGGGTTCTATTATAACATTTTCCAATATCAGATAATAGTAACTATTTACCCACTAATGGTAATATCAATTAAGCGTACAACATATTAGAGTTTTATATATATATATATTAATTATGACTTCTTAGTATGTTATTTTTTTCTAAATATGGTGTAGCATTGTACACAATTTATATAATAGAGTGTGTATTGTGAGGGATCCAAAATCATAGGTCATTCATTTAATTAATTTATAAACATGTAAAACAATAAAAAATTAAAATACACATTCAATAATGATAGAATCGAAATATAATAAAAAAACTTTCTGAAAATATTTTCAAAAATGTAATTTTTTAACTTGGATTTTTGTATCATCACACTCAACAGCTTCATATCAACATTCAGGATCTCAAAACTTGATACAGTGAATATAGAGGATTTACTTTTTGGTGAGATAATCAAATATGTTTTGTGGTCTTTTATTTTAAAAATGATTATATTGGAAATATGAATGATATGGGAGAAATGTTTTTGAACTAACAAATCCAAAAAATTTTAACCAACAGAAAAAGAAATTTTACAGAATTTAAAGAACAAATTTTTAACTAAGAGATGCAGAAATGTTGAACTAAAAGATGTAGTAATTTTGAACTTACAGAAGTCGACATGTTGAATTGATAAAAGGTGAAAATTATAACTACAATGAGTCTAAAATTATAAATGACAGAAGATAAAATTTATAACTGATAAAATAAAATATTTATAATCGAAAAAAGAAAACCAAAAATGTTTAAAGAATAAGATATAAAATTGATCACCCAATATATATATATGTAAAAAAATTAAAAATTAAATCTTATAATAAAAATAATACATTTAAATGAAACAATATACCCTAAATAAAAAAAGTAACACATGAAAAATTATTCAAGATAATGTAATGGAATGTAATCAAATAAAACAAAACACAACAAAAAAACTTTATAAGTTATTGAAATGAATTGTTTAACCCTCAGACATTATCTCTAGGTAAGGGGATTTAAAATTATTAACTCAATCAATGTTTGGAGAGGAACATAAAAACACAAACACTAGAGAATGTATATATGATTATCTAAACATATTTATGATTTTAATGTGGATCTCATGATGATCTTCATGTTAAAAACAAGGAAAACTACCCTTTAACATTGTAGTTACACCATCATGATTTTTAGGGAGATATCAGAGCATCATATACTTCTATTTTTCAAGTTTAGTGATCATTATATATATATATGAATTTATTTAACAGGGTATACAATAATTATAAATAACTATTAATCTATACTAGATTAAATTAAATCACTAAAGGAATAGAAATTTCTAATTATCCAGCATCATAAGTATCATATTTCACTATCAACATAGATAACATTATTATTAAAAGAAATTTCCTATATTAATATAAAACAAAATTAAAATCAATAAAACATCATCCCACATGAATGGGGATGAGAAAGGCTGATTACATTTCAACTACTACGACTATTAAAGTACTATCATATAAAAGGATGTGGTAATGACTCCCGTAAATAATGAAGAGGTTTAGTGAATTATTTTAAATATTACTAATGAATTTATACTAAATATTATCCTAACCAAATATTTATAATATTTTTATCATAATCATAGAGTACCCCAATTAATTATATATATTAAAGAAGTATGCTACGATTATCATGAAAGGAATACCACTGGTAAATGTTAATGGAAATAATCAAGATCAACCAAAAATAAATAAACTATAATCAACCATAAAATTAATTTTCACAATGAATAATGTAGTTGATCATTTAAAAGACAAAATGGGGTATCACTACGAAATAATACTCAAATAAAAGAGATAACCATCATATAAATATAAAAATTGAGGAAAATTTCAAACCATTCCAAGAACAATCCATTATAACCCCAAACCACCCAATGCTTCTTTTTATGTCTAATTATATAATGGAACACATAAAATAAAACTATCTTGTATATTAAAAAAGGAATAAGGATTATGGAAACTAGAATTAAAAAACCTCTTAATTATTTATGTCAAGGAATATTTCCACAAAATATCATTATTAAAAATTAACCAAGGATAAATATTTAATAAAATTTTGAATAAGATACAAGAGACATCAATAGTTTTAATGAATAAATATATAAATTTTATCTTATAATATATTAATAATACAACTAAATAATCACCCTATTATTATTTTTCCCAAAAAAAAAACAAATTTAACAGTATTACTAATGATAAAAAATGAAAAATATTTACCAATCTAACAAATCTTTAATTGTTATGGAATAAAAAAGAAAATTTTGTATTAATAAATATATTTTTTGAATAAAATAAATTTAAAATTATATTGACATTAATAAAAAAAAATATATCTACTGAAAATTATATTCTTATAACATCACCAATCTTTAAAAACATATAAATTTATGATAAATTGACTTATTAACCATAAAATTGATAATAATACATATATCTATCAAATAATACAATTTCAAAAAATATTTTTTAATCATTATCTATAAACAAATAAATTTGAAATATTTTTAACAATGGTTATTACAAACAAAAATTTAGAGTAGTAGTGTAAAAATTAAGACATTTATTTTTAATTTAATATTGAACATAACATCCATAATCTTTATCTTTTTAATCAACTCAATATCATTACTATAATATTTTTTTTGGAAATTTTATTTTCATTTGATAAAACAAAAATAAATCAAAAACCAAAGTTAAAATAAAATATAATAATAGAAATGAAGATGAATATTCTAATGTAAAATTTGTATAAATATAACAATTTTGAATGCCTCAAATATGAAATTTTAAATTTAATAACAAATACACTCTCAATAATTTTTAAATATAGTCATTATTATTATTATTTAAAAAAAATAAAGGGAAATTTATTTAAATTAAATATTTATATATAAAATCAATTATCCATAAATTCACATAACAATATCTAATTTTAATTATCTAAAAAAAAGAAAAAAATAAATTAAAATTTATGATATAATAATTTCATAATATATTCTTAGTAATTTGGAAATGATTTATGAATATGATTTTGAATTTATATCATGATGAACCTGGAATTTCATAAATGATAAGCAATATATAAGGGGATAATATGTGAGGTACTAGTTTTAGTGAAACAATAAAGGTAAAATGTTTTATAATGACCTTGGGGTGCATTAATCCTTTTAATAAAAATATTATAAAATCACAATAATATTAATTTATCATCACATATTAATAATAAAATAAAGAAATTAAAATATAATATAATTATTACCATTTTATTTTTTATATATAACCCATTATTGAAAATGAATTAGAAATCTAACTTCAAATGATTTTTCATATAAAGAGAGAAGGTTGATGAAAAATATAGGGTTGGAGGAAGAGAATATAGTGGGTATAAGGAGTCAATTCCCTCTTCCAATAGCCACAACCCTCCTACTAGAATCCAAAAATAATAATAAATTCTAATTTTTTATATTTCCTCTATAGATAATTGAAGAACTTCTTACCATATCAAGAATGTTCCAGAATATTCTAGATCACTATATGGTGTAGTTATCGATAAAAGGTTCTAGAACATTCCTATAATATTATATTACACTATAATACTCTACTAATATATAATTCTTATATAGTTTAATAATATTTCATTTATTTCACAATTAACATTATAAAATTATTGACACCGCATTTTTAAACTAAAAATAGAGAAGATAGTATTTTTTTAAATGAGAGTCTTAATATTCCAAATTGAAATTTTGATTTCTCTCGCTTCTAATGATTCGTGCGGTAATAAATGATAAAAATATTTAGATTTAGCTTATGGGTGTATGTGTTATTGTGTTTTGAATAATTATTACATTAATGGATGTTACAAGTTTAATATAAATTTCATATCTATATCTTAATTATATATGGGTTGAAATTTTTATCCACTGATTAATATTTTGATAATTACAGGGTTACATGTAGCCCAGGTGGGAATATAATGGATTTATTCCTTTATCATTATGCTAAACTAATATAAATATTCAAATATTGATATCATTGTGATTTTATTTAGAATAACCGTTACCATTTATTTATTTATTTAATGACATGTTTTCTATATGAACTACACCCATTTAAAGAGGATTGTGTTAGTGTTTATTTTTTTCTACATGATGAATATTGAATATTTTGGTTTCCTCCCCCTTTAAATTACATGGAAAAGAAAATTATATTTTTTACTCAAAGGGATTGATAAAAACAATCAATTCAAATATTTTTTACCATATATCATTATGCCAAACTATTTCACAACCATCAACTCATAAATATATATCCTAAAAATAAATCAAGTGAATTAATTTTCTTCATTAATGAAAACCAAATTTTATTCAATATTTACTATAAAAACATGTTCTTATGTGAGGGCAAGGAAAATATTACGAGTTATATGTTTATTAATTAAATGAAATAAATAATGGGAACAATACAAATTTTTTCAATAATGAACACCCACATATGAAAAAGTTATATATGGAAAATGATTTTTTTTTTGTGGTTTTCAAAGGATTTTTTTTGAATATTTAATATGAAAATATTAATTATATACCTTTTCAAAAATCAATATTATGGTAGGTGAAAATTATTAAAACACATTTACCTTATCATACTTTTAATTGTGATGATTATCATAATAAATGTTCATATCCCTAATCTATTTATAAACTATGTTAGTGATGACCATATTGATAAAATAATAATAAAATTATATGATATTCTATATAATATTTTCATTCATTTATAATTATCTACATTTTAATCAATTATGTTTATTTTTATTTTATAACATAAATACTCAAAAAAAGAATTTAAATAGGTAATACATCATATTAAATTATTTTCCATTTTATATTCTCACAAAAAAAAATTCTTCATTTATTAATATTTGTTATTTTTATTCATTTTACTATTAAAATAATCTATTTAAATGTTTATAAATATTTCTATATAGGCAGATAATAATATTGATCTTAAATATTTCATTATAAATTAAATAGTGCATCAACAATAAATTATAAAATATTATTATTTCAATCATATATTTTTTGTTATTTTAAATAAAGTCACAATTATTAATATTTATATTCAATGATATAATAGAAATGACTCTACTTTTGCTGTAAAATATTTATAAATGTTAACTATATATTCCTGATTTTCATAGTAGAACTATCATGGAATTTTAGGCTTCAGAGATTAATAATATTAATATATTAAAAGTATATGTTATTTTTAGCACACACATGTCTATTCAAGAATAATACATACTCTCTTTGTATCTTATGGGAAAACCATTGCTGCATTTGAGTCTTAAAATTTTGCTTTTAACCTAGGGATGGTGTATGTTTCATTCCCACCAGGTCCAAGGGATTTTTTTTATCCTGTGTGCATTAATTTGATCAATTATTGAATTAAATTACTAAGTAAGGTAATTATATTTTAACATAATAATCCTATATATAAATATATCATTAAAAATATCATATTTTTATTCATATTAACTTTTTTGATTATATTGTTGTCATTGAGAGAACACATGGGAGACTGTGGAGGATTCAAAATAAGAGAAAAAACATGAAGGGAACTAGCAATGAATACGATGAAGAATTATTCTTCTCTAATGACCAGTCTATTGATGTGGTGTGGATCTATTATGATTTACTATCACTTTTTCTTTTGTGATTTACAAGAATTATTTGGTAGCATTCTTTTAATTTTTAATAATTACACTTATCTATTAATTCACAATTTATATTTATCCAAGTTAAATTTATTAGATTTTTCTATATGTTCTTCTATTTTTCCAATATATTATCTATGGTTAGTTTTACAATGACCATTTATAATAATAAATTTTCATGTTTTATGGATTAATCCCTATATTCCTCGTTATATAATCACTATAATTTTATTTGGCTAATGGGTCGATCAAGTTTGGAGTGAAATGCTGTTTTGTTCAATATAATTGGAAAATCATTCATTATGGTTTTTGTTGACGAAGTATGTGGATTATAAAAGTATCAATTAGTAGTGATGACTAAAAATGACATTAAAGAACCAGTATAACCCCTTGAAATATTAATGTGACCAAAGACGCGAGTCTAAAACAACTAACATTTTTGATTTTAGGATTCTACCCAAGTTGTACATAAACTAATCAATGGATGTCTAACATTCATATATAGGATAGACAGTAAATATTCTGGCATGATTTATAGTGAAATTGGAGAATATGGTGTGATTTTTTAGAGGGGAATTAAATATTTTTTAAATAACCCACTACATGTAATATAGATAGGATGAAAATGCATCATGTATCTCATGGGTGTGGTGGATCGAGTTTCAGATATAATTAAATACAATATTTTCTGTGACCTTACCCACAAACATACAATCCTAGATGAATAGAAAAATTTTTATATGGATTACACTCAGGGGTGGCTATTTGTCCTTACATGTTGTGTGATGAAAGATTATACATTGTGTGTTTATCGAATACAACAACACTAGTGGAGGCACATAAATTGTACCCCCAACTGGTCTTAAATTTCATGTAGTCCATCCAACAATCCATTTAGAAGGTCATTGAATTAAATAAAGTATTCTATTTAATTACCATGATAACTATATTGGTAAATACACCATATACACTATACAAAACATTATTTATCCCTTTATGAACTTGTGAATTTGTATATACCCTTTTTTGATACTTTGTTTTGGTAAACTGAATAGACTATCTAGAAAAGTTTTCATCATAGAATGTAATGGTTCCCTTCCATTTAAGATTAGAAATGATATGAGATGGGATACAAGTAGTTAAATCTCTTAATATATGAATTGTGTATAATGATATGTATGGTCATAGTGATCTGAAAATTCATATCCACATATGATAAGTAAGTTACCCCACCCCACCCCACCTCCATTTCTAGATTTTTAAGATTCTCTAAATGTTGGTTGATTAAAGATGTAGTTAGTTATGACCCCTTGTGACCAAGTGTCCGATTCTTTATCGCATCCCATATATACGTTTTGGTATCCCCCATATCATGTAGGGTGTGGGAACCTATATCAATAGTTTTTATATATATATAATTTGGTATTTTCCAAGGTTCAAATTCCATGGGTTCCTCTATCCCAACCTATAAGTTGGTTAATGTATCACCACATTTAACATAGGGAGAAAGATCCTCTATCTACACGTCAAAATTCCATTTTTGAGGTATATTCCTATAATACATGATATTAATTGTATGATTCCACATAGGTTACTTGAATTTTTTATTTTACATGATTCAGTTTTTTAAATAATTTAGAAATTCTCACTTATAACTAGTTGTGAATAAATATTTCTCATTCATTTTCTCAAATTATTATCCTTTGTGAATAATTATGTCTTCATTATTTCCCCATGATTTTTGGTTACACACTGAGTAAAATTTTTATATTTCTTAATTGTTTTTGAGGTTTTTTGGGGTATTTATATTCTCAACCATGTATAGAAATCTTTCATACATGTGTCATGCATTATAAAAATGATATGAATTTGAAATGGATGTTTGTGGGCCAGGTGTAAGAGGAACATATTGTTACTTGGTGGTAGTGATATGTGACAATGATTATATTTCAAATCAATAGAAAGAACCTTCTTCATAGATTTTTTAGGTCAGGTTTTCCTTTATATTGGGTGTGCATTTTTTCTCTTAACATTTATCTTTATGTATTTTGATTCATATGTTGATCATTGGAGATTTTTCCTGAATATATAAAATTTAATAGGTTTTTAGTTAATAATTTTTATTATTGTTGTATGTATGGATGTGTATGTTTTGTATGTGTACATTACTATATGCCCTCCCATTTGAGTGTTTCCACTACTCGATGCTTGTACTCATCTAATGTCATATTGTAGGTGGTCTTTGGGTGGAACTATATTTATAATTCTACATAAGAGTTCTCTTTATGTGTTAGGTTGTATTAATTTAATGTTAATGTGGGATTTCCCTATGCATATATTTTGGAGTTATTAGTTATATAATGTTTTTTTAGAATTATGGAAATTGTTTTTAGGTGTTATAGATTCCATGTTAAGGCTAGGAATCCTAGTGATGGTTTAGTATGCGATGTGTCTATTCCCAATGAATCTGGTAACATATTACTTGAATCAATGTTCTAATACAAATTTTGTGGGGAAAAATGGTACATGAATCATATAAGAAATATTTAATTAAATTAAATTCTCTTATTGATTCATATTCCCATGTATTCTCATTGTATTTTGTTAAAATTATTGAATATATGGATTCAACTGTGTATACATCCAAAAAAGATTCTAAGGAAGGGGAATAGTAAATACTATTTCATAAATATGGCTTTTTCTGTAGAATATTTATGGTGTGTTTTATATGCATGGGAAGATGGTTGTTCCACCACCCATTGAGCGATGAGAAGGCCTGACTCCCACAATAAAAGAATTTGTTTCTCTTCATGTTGAGTATAAAAGTGTCTGAGGTACATCAAATGATGATTCATGTGAATTAAACATTGTACATGAGTTTTATCAACAGACACTACCTAGGTTTTTGGTAAATATTGATCAAAAAGTAGGTGAGTATTAGCTTCTATTAGTTGTCTCAATGTTCCATCTCATTTAGAATCCACCCAACCAAATAGGGAAATTAAAATCTAGTCTTTTTTAGGGATCGATGTGACATTTTTCAGGATTATTCAACCATAAACAAGATGATTTGAGGCTTACTTGTGATATGTTTTAACACCTATTCTATGTTTATTAGTACCTCAATACCTTGGAATCAATGTATATATAAGAGTTATTGGACCTTGCTATAATAATTAATATGTACACTTAGGGTTCACCAATCTTAGTCAGTACCCCTTCAACATGGAATGTGATGGTTTTTTCTAGGAATGGATGTAAGATTGAAATATTTTTATATAAATTCTATAAGCTTTTATTCCTCTATGTAGTCCCACTAATAACAGCATGTTGGAGTATTCATGGTAATGGAGAAACTATGGGTTTATGATTAGATGATAGTAGGTGTTAGTAGTGTTTAACTAAGAGTGTAGAAATTAGTAGTGGGTTCTTGATGACCAAAATTAGGATTGTGATGCCTGAGACATTCACAAGAACATGCCCAAAACAGAGGATTTATAGCTCATGGAATGTATAGGAAATCATGTCTAAAAAAATATGCATTTTATTTCTAGTTAGGGATGCCCCATCTTTCATAAGGTTATCTGACCAAATATATAGCTGAGTACCGTTAGGTAGTTTACGGACCCCTATGTCAAGGGAATTAGTACCATTAGGGATCACATAGAGTGGGTCAATAGTGACCCTATGGAGAAATATACATTTTATGATCTTGGGTTATATATGATGTGGAATATGAATTATTTTTTTACTATAACCCAATTCTTCCACTGCCAACCCAATGTGGTAGATATTAGGAATAAAAGACCAGGGGATGGGGACATTTTCAGCTTTAGGAAATGTTGGTATTTTATTAGTCTATACATGACATGATTCAAGGTATTATTAGTTTTGTATATACTATATCAGCAACACTATATGTATGAATGCGTCATTCATTCATTGTTTTATTCCTTCTTTATGATCTAATGATATTAGGGGTCTATTGACCTAACCAATGAAGCTAAAGACTCATACTGAGAGTGATACCATTATTACAAACATATTATAATGATTTGAGATCATTATCATTTGAGATGTGTTCTAATGGGATGACATTTTGGTCTATGTGAATTCATATGTTTTTTATCCTTGGTTTAGACTACTTATATATCGTTAATTCCCTGATATAATGATTATATATTAAGATAAATTCTACAATGATATTGTTTCATGGTTTTCCATCATGTTTATACAATGTTTTAGCTAATATGATTAGGTAATGTGTGTGGTAAGCTATAGAAGATAACTCACATGTTATATAGATTGACACATGTTGTATCCAATAGTACATACATTCAACTCCAAATCATGGTCAATGAAGATGTGGTTTTCTTCCATGAAAGTGAAAAAGTATTTACCTGATATATTCAATTCACATTTTCCCCTATTAAAACCCTATGGCCATAATGGTATCTTCTTGATATTATCAAAATGAACCTTTTAAGATCTATGATATGATGATATAGAATGGCGACCTTGAGATGAAATGTATTATTAATCATGGTATGTCTAATTAGGAAGCCCTTGAGATATTCTCAATGATTTTTAATGGGATATTAATGATTTGTTACTATAATTTTTTATCTTAGTTATAATCAATAAAAAATGCCATCTACCAAGGATTTATGGCCTCTTTAACCATTTAATTAGATTAAATTTCTTATTGAAGATCAATCATGGGTCTGGTTATCATTATCATCAGGTACATGATCTAGATATCCCAAATACCTAATTAATAAGTTAATATGAACATTATGAGTTCTTAGTGATTCCAATTAGCATGATCCACTCCCTAGATATGTTTATGGGACATATAACCTATATCTTTATCACTTACAATATTGGTTTAAAGTTGTATTCAATGAATAATACTTTTTTATTCAATAAAAAATGTCTAGAATGAAAGGAATCTGAAGATGGTCCAGGAATAAACACAAAATAATCACCTATAAATAAATATCTCAAATTTTGTTTTCTATATTATATTAGTTCACATTCTACGACATTTTATCATCGAGGTGGGAGTATTTTTGAACAGAATATAACATATAGTTTATTCTTGCATGACAGCCTAAAAAGAGAATATCTAATGTGTATAGTTTATGTGGGTGGGTTTGGAATCCTTGAAGGATTATATAAAATTTTTCTAAGATTGTGGCTCCCTTAACTCGCGTGGCCCAACATGTTGATCCATCCATTTTTAATGAATGATATCTTATCGACAACAAGTATATAAAGCATAGGATAACTTGAAATTCTATATTGAGACTACTAGATTGGGGATCTAGTTACATGGTTTTTTATGATACCACTAGGGCATAGATTATTTATTTTAATGTATAGGAAAAAATTATTTCTTCTATGTATATAATGATAATACCCTATGAACAGAATTACATAATATGTTAGTTGGAGATGGTAGTGTAAGTGTTATCCCTAAGGACACAGAGACATTTTCTCTTTTGTGAGAGATATTCAATATACTTTGACCTCCAATTTTATTGGTATTTCTTCACTCTTATAGACCCAAAATTGAGGTTGAAATAATGGTAATAGATCCTATGGGATCATGAAATTAGAATAGTCTATTCTCACAAAAATATAATCATAATTTCATATTTAATTAGAAAGAATTATATTTATTATATTTTGGGAGAGGATACAATGTAGTTTATCTCATTATAGTATTTTTTTGAGGAAAAGGTTAGAGCGATATACCTCTCATTGTATTAGTGACCCAACCACCACATTCATCTAAATAATTAGAGAGTGGCAGAATTTTTTTAAATTTATTCTGAGGGTTTTCATTCCTAGATATTCTCAATTGATGTATAAAATGTGTCTTTAACTAGTGGGAATCATGCCATCCTCTTACAATGTTTAACAATATTACCAGTTACATTGTGAGAGGATGTGTTGAGGGAGTTATATACACCCACCATAGATGTATAATATAGAGTCATGAAGATGTAATATGAACTTTAATAAAAACAACTGGGAAGGAATAAAGTAGAGTTAATAAAGTCTATTTCTTGATGTCTCACTTGTTTGTAGGTAATGGAAAATAACCAAGTCAATGAATATTTTTACTCCATTAGGTTTCATTATGGATGTGGGATTGTATATAAACTAGTTATTTTAATGGGGCTTCCTTGATCTAGACGATAACATGATGATATGTGGGTGATAACTGATCGACAGACCATGTTAGGCCACCTCATTATCATTCAAGAGTAGTGTTCAGTGGGATCATGCCCTTGTCTGAGATCATCTAGCTACATGGGGTTTCATTTAAGATCATTTATGACCATGATTATTCCTGAAAAGCTTATATCATGAGTTAAAACCCATGCTCCCTAAAATTTATTTACAAAAAGAAAAGTTCGGGAGATTACACGAGGTACAATGAGTTTGTTCCACCGAGAGAAAAAAGAATATAAAAATAAGGTTCCATGAAAAACCTATAAATTATCCCTGAGAGGGCGAAAGATCTCAGCAAGGAATCATGACCAACAATTTGACCTATAATAGAAAAAACTATAGAATCATAAAAGCATTAACCCAAATTCCCGTGTCATTTTTGAATTCTTCTTGAAAAATCCAATGTCCTGCAATAATTTTTATGTTTTCCTGGAAAATTTGACAAGAGAAACATAATTTTTCATTGTGTGGATTCTAAATGAAAAACCCAATCAAGAAACAATACATTAGGCATGAATTGATAAAGGATTTAATTATGTTTTCAAATCTTGAATTATAGACTTGAACTCTGGAAAATCTAGTTCATAATTTCCTCTTGTAGGGTTATTAATTTTCCATATATTTGACCATGCAGTGGGCAGTATGTAATACCAGATTAAATCTCCTCATACAGCCTGTGTTATCATCAAGCATCATGAGGTAAATCCATCCACCAGAACTTGAGGACATATGACACAACCAACAAAAAAATTTACACGATCCAAGGATGTGAAAAACTGTAGTAAGTGGCTTCACAGTAAACAAGTAAAAGCATAATGAAGACTAATAGAGATTGTGAATATCAATAGAAATCATCCTGAAAATAAAACGGTGAATCACAAGGAAAAATACACAAGAGTGGTAGCCTTTCGTCTCTTGATTGAAAATATTCCTCCTCAAAAAGGAGAACCTGATTATGATCATCATGATAAGCTTTACAGAAAGCCTGACATTACCATAGATAGAAGGTTTATGAGAATTTCATCCACTTCTCAAGAGACATGATTATTCGATTGAAGAGTATACATATGATATCTCCCTGAAGCATGTAATCCATCTTGGTGAGTGCCTGATCATTTGATCCTTCATTTGGTCATATTGCTTCACAGATCACACATCATACAAAAAGTAGCCATAAATAGCACAACCACAACATCACAATCATAGAATTTAGAACGAAATATATGGATCAACATCCCTGTAGAGACTTATCCACATATATCAATTCCCAAGAAATTTGTAAATAATCAACGTCAGGGTGTTTATCATGTTTAGATTTTACCCTATCAAACATCCTCTCTCTGAAACTTAAATACCCATCAATAGTTATCTCCTTGTTAGTATATCATCCAAAGGACTATCTCTATTTTTATCGATCCAGGGGTAAAATTACTTTTTCTTAACCCTCCTCAATAACACGGGTGAAATATCTGATCATAATAGCATCCTATGACTCCTCATAATCTAAAGACGAGGAGGAATCCTCGTCATCAGATGAGGAGGAGGGATCCCCACAAACTTCTAGATGAGGAAGGATCACGAGGTTTTTAAATTAAATCCCCGAGGATCTGGTGACAATAATTATCTACAATATAAAATAATCGATACGGTTCCGGGTCTTCTTGGAGGGTGGAATAATAAATCCTTCCGGGTCAACAATCAGCTTCTTCCTTTTTTTAGAACTCGATTGAAGATACGCATCATCAATTTGACCTACACAATCAGACACATATTGATTAGGTTCACTAGAGTTATATTATGTCTCATATTTTTTCCATCTAAATAGAAGGTGTGTCTTTTGAGGTAACAAAGGTGGGCTGAGAATTATTATCAACATCCACAAAGCAAGAGGAATCATCAACAGTATGACATAGAGGCTAGGGATATGTAGAATTAAAAACAACATCCCTATTTGGTGTGATCCTCTTTGGGGCCTCTTTATCCACCACTTCAGGGTTTGGTTGTGCATTATCCATCAGTATAGTCTTCTGGGGAGGTTGGGTATCAACAGATCCATCAAGGAACATAGTTTTCCCTACGGTCATGTCAGTATAATCAATAAATTCATCAATAGCTAATTTCAACTTACCCTTTTCCACCCATACTGACGTGTTAAGGGTGAGTGGGCATGGAAGAGTTAATTCATGGTTTCAATATTTATAAGAATGACCAATATTATGACATTTGATACAATATGATGGTCGGTTTTCATATGTTATCTCTTGATAAAATCCTATCTCACCATTATGTATCTAATCAACAGATAGAAGAGTTTGAGAGATGCCAAATTTAGTGAAAACCCTTGCAAATGAGGGTCTATAAAGTTTTTTGGTAGCATAGTCTATTTTAAGCGGATGTCCAATTAGGTTGTCAATTTACAAAAGGGAAACTCATTTGAACAAATGAAGAATAATGCCATTAAATCCTAACCAGAGTGAGATGATGGCTAGATCGAAGTTAGGATCGAAATCTGGGGTCCATTTAATATATTTCATTTTGTATCCCCCAAACACTCCTGAATTCCTCATCAATAAATGATAGTAATCATCTTTAGAAGAAATTAAAAAGCATCTTTGAGGATATCAATAAGACAATATGACAATTAACGAACCCCATAGCTTACAGCGTCTTTCTTAAAACAATTTGAGGCCTAGTATAGGATAGCTTACATGTCACCCGTTTATTGGATTCAGATGACGGAGTTCAAGCACGTGGGGATTGAGATGGTGTGGATATTGATAGAAATGTTCCATGTGATATATAATCATATGATAACTGATCATAACCATCATATTTCAGTTTCAGGCCCTTGATAAAGACCCATATAGTATAATGTGGGAGGGCATGTGCTCCTAAAGGTCTCTCCTCATTGTGGGTTTTAGATTTTCCATTGCTGTCATAAGTTATCCATGAGATTCATCAATCTTTATTATATCCTATGTTAATCATACTACATTGCAAACTTATTATCATTACCCCTACTTTTGGACTGGGAACCCAATGCCTTCCATGTGTAATAACTGAGGTTATATATGCGTGACCAATCTCACATCGTTAACTTAGGATAATTTGACATTGATGACACATACATCTTTTCAATGTACCTAGTGGTAGTAGATAATTTCAAATATTGGAACCCTCACAAAGGATTTATTTTTATTGTTCAAGCCCTATGATGGAATCAAAACCTCTAGGAGAGATCAATATAAAAAGATATCTAAATAAAGTCTCAATACCCTTTCCATTTCTAGTTGATTTTTGTGAGGATACATATTTTTATATAGTTATAGGACTTCACTTTTTTATGATTGAGGTGATTCATACTCTTTCTGTAATGCCCCGACCCTAGTTACCCAGAGTCGGTGCATTATTACATAACATTGTCATGGTCACAAGAAACATCAAATCTCGAAAGACCGATTGGTTTAGTAGCCTTGGAAACACTAGATATATTCTTAAGTCTTACATTACATCATAAAATGAAAAACTACTACAACAACATATTGTCTCCATAATACACACTCATATACCCACATAATATCCCTACAGGTCATTCATAATTTACTTCTTCACTTCCTGGGAAAAATAAAACATAGAAAAGGGGTGAGCTCAAATGCCCAGTAAGGATAACAATATAGAGGAAACTTTCATAAATAAGAATAAACATTTAAGGAAATGTATAACTAAAACAAAATCCTTTAAAACTTGAACTTTAAACATGGTATGGCATAAATAAAATGAAATAATTCCATTTACTTATTCACATGGATATTCTACTAATCGAATAATCACATGCAAAATCAATAACCACTTTCATAATGTTGGAATGCATAATGCCAGACTATTATAACCACATATCCAAGGCCTCGTGCCAAGACTACAAATAAGATTTTGTCAAGGCCTTGTTCCAAGACTCTAGTTTGTCTCATGATACCTACCGATGCATCGAGGAGCTATAGCGGGCTCCACCCGTCACATATTAAGTCCAATGCATTCCCATATGAAAAGGTTTAAACATAACATAAGCATTCGTATTAAAACTAGCATACGAAATGTCAATGATTTCATCATAAACTATAAATGGTATAAAAATAGCACATCCACAGTCAAACATATCACAAAACCTTCAATACAATATAGAAGTTTTGTATCTTAATAAATCAACTACAAATAAGCATAAAATCCATCAAAGGATGTTGACATAGATGAAATCAAAACTCTTTTTAGAGAAATATCTCTTTCTATTTTTGAAATCATTTAAGAGTCATATATTTATAAAATAAAACATTTTCTTTGAAAATATTCTTATAATATTGTAAGGGAAGCTTCGGCAATTTTATAACGGCGGAAAATAGCCGCACCCTCCGTATAAGTTAAAAAAAACATTCTTACCTTAATTTTGTCGAAAAGGTTAAAAAGCACCTGGTTTAGAAAAAGACGGAAAGATTCCTTTATAAACCTCTTATAAAAAGTCAAACAAGGGTATAAATGATTTTAACCCATATTCTTGTAAATAGTAAAAATGTTTTGAAATTCATTTTTAAGAAACATGTATGTGGATGATAAGGAGATCCCAGTAGATTATTACGTATAAACAACCTCGGATAATGAAGAGATTGTGAAATAACCCTTACCTTGTACTTTTCCTTGGTTGGGGTAGGTTAACCTCCTGTATAATGGTGAAATAATTGTTATTAAATTATACAAGAATCATATATATTAATTTGATATCATATATGATCTTTTAACATTGATTTGTTAATAATATCTTTTAATTATTGTCGTTTCGGGTGTTAACTTACTCATTTTCTTTTATATGTTTTGTTACATAAGCCGTGTTTGTTATGGATAGGTTGTATCTTATTCATATCCAGAATGATATCAAGTCCTTAAACATCATTTTAAATCATCAAATGATAATTTTACTTTAATGGATACGATGGAGAATGAATCTCATCACGTTCGTGGAGACGGTAGTTCGTACGTACGCACGAGCGTCAATATCATTCTTTTGATATTAAAATAATATATAAATGGATGGTATATCATATATATAGAATCATTAACATGTTATATTTATTATTTACATGAGTTACACATCATTATTATACCCATCCAAATAATATTATATTGAATAACAATTACACCACGATGTGAAGACGATAAGCCGTACGTACGCACGTATGGTGACATGTTATTCAAAGAGTGGATAGAATACTGATTATGGTTGTACCATATTTATAATAACATCACAGTATATATATGATACTGGAGTTATTATTTTACAATGGTAACAACAAAGGAAGAAGAAGTGGAAGAAGAAAGGAACTTGAAAAAGGGTGGTGAAATCATTACCTCTTCTTCGGTTTCTTCCTTTTGATTTGATCAAAAGGGCTCCTTAGGTTGGATTTCTGATCAAACTAAGGCCTCTAGGTTGTATTGAGGGAAGTTGGGAGAGTATTTGGGCAGATTTTGGCCGAACCAAAAGGCTTTGAAGGTGTGAAGAAATGAGAAGGAGGAGTGCCCTTTTATAAGTGGGGTGAGGGGCACCTTTGGAAAAGCTAGAGATATTTTTTTATAATAAATTCATATTCGGTTTCCAATGGCTCCAAAGTTTATTATTCAAAGGTTAAGGTGTGTATGGGTCGAAAATATCAAACAATAGAATTTAGACAGGTTTGGGTACTTATATTAACATTATCTTTAAGTATTAACTCTAAGTTAATTAGTTTCACTTTTACAATGTCTCTTTGTATTTTTATATAATATGGTTAATAAACTTACTATATACATCCAAGTGACACCCAAGTGATCCATTAATGATGAAAGTATCATGATATAAGTCTTTTGGCCGAACCTTAGATTTTTAGGAATTTAATATCAATTAATAATATAATATTTGTTTTAAGAACTCTTTTATGTCAATTTTGACACTATTCAATAGTTGATTTTTTTGAAACTCATAAAAGATTGATTACTTAGAAAAAAGTCCATTAAATCAATCCTAATATATCATATTATCCTATAAAATTAGTTTAATTCATTAAAAGTTTCATATTATATTTATTTGGGTATTTATAATATCAATTATGTTAATTTTTCACTATTATGATAATTACTACATCATAATTGTGTCATATATAAATTAAATTATTTAATCTCTAAAAATTGAAAATAAAATATCATCATGTTGGAAATAGTTTTATCTTTATAATGAATATTTATAGTTGAAAATCCAACATATATAACCCTATGTAAAAATTGTTTTTCTAAAAGATATATGATTGTGTCATTTTTGTATTCATTTTAACTTAATTAAAATAAAGTGTCCCTATCACCTACAAGTGGAACCATGGGGTCCCCAAATCGACCCAAAGATGCCTATGGTAGAACATGTATCAACCAATAAGGCTAGGACACGTTTTAGGGTAATTTATTATTATTATAATATTATTTTTTAACCCTTATTTACCGGATTTACCCTTAACCATGATAAATAAAATATTTACCGCAGTAATTATTCAAAATGTCTAAAAATAAAAGTTACCTATTTACACAATTTAAACATCCTGATTCCAAATATGGAATCCATTTTTCTAAATTCAAAACACAGAAGTGGAAGAAATTAATTTAAAATTAATTCCTGCTGTAAAAAAAAAGCGTGTTTTTAAGAGATAATAACTATCAAAAGATTGACACTTGTTTATGTTCGGTTTAATTGTAAAATTATGTACAATGACCAACATCATATTAAATGGTAAAAATATATTCTAAATATACTTTAAAACCACTCAAATTCATAATTTATCACTATTAATTATTTTGATTAAAAAAGTTGTTTTTAATTAAAATTTAGTAATTTTCACTATTCATCAAAAATTTGAAAGTTATCCGAAAAGTACCAAAATTTCACCTAAGGCTAAATTCGATATTACAAATCCAAAAATGAAGTCCATTTTGAAATATAAAATATATATAATTTCAAAAATTAGGTATTACTATTCATAACGGCTAGTTTGATTGGTTGTTAGAACTCTGTGTTGCGTACAACACACGCTATCGCATTATTCAAAGAGAAGCGTACCGTAGAAGCTTGGGGTGTTACATTCTCCCCTCCTTCAAATAATTTCATCCTCGAAATTTCTAGAATACTACCACATGAAAAGACTTGGGTGGTTCTTCATCATAAGTTCCTCGGGTTCCCACGTTGCCTCTTCCATCTTATGGTTTCTCCACAAAACTTTTACCAGACGCGTCATCTGGTTTCTCAGTACTTGTTCTCTTGTATCAGGAATCCTGAAGGGCTCTTCGCAATAAGACATATCGGGTTACAGTTCTAATTCCTCATAGGTGAGTACATGCATTGGGTCATGCATGTATTTCCTCAACAGAGATACGTGGGACACATCGTGAACTTTGGAGAGACTTGGCGGCATTTCCAATCAGTAAGCCACAGCCCCAATTCGTTCTAGAATTTTGAAAGGTCCGATGTACCTGGGACTCAATTTACCTTTCTTACCAAAACGTATGACTCCCTTCCATGGAGATACCTTCAGTAAAACATGATCACCGACTTGAAATTCCAAATCCTTCCTTCGATTATCGGCATAGCTCTTCTGCCTACTTTGAGATGCTTTGATGTGATTTTGGATTACCTTCACCTTTTCCACCGTTTCCTCCACCAGTTCTGGGCCTACAAGTTTTCTTTCACCAACGTCATCCCAACAGGTTGGTGTACGACATCTCTTTCCGTATAACACTTCATATGGTGCCATCTGAATACTCGAATGGAAGCTATTGTTATAGGAAAATTCTACCAGTGGTAAATATTGATCCCACATACCCTGAAAGTCAAGTGAGAAAGATATAAACATGTCTTCTAAGGTCTGAATGGTCCGTTCTGATTTTCCGTCTGTCTGAGGGTGGTAAGTAGTGCTCAAATGAAGTTCAGTATCCAGGGATTTCTGAAGACTTTTCCAAAATCTTGAAGTAAAACGGGGATCACGATCAGAAACAATCGATAGGGGTACTCCATGAAGTCTCACAACTTCATTAATATATAGTCTTGCTAGACGTTCCAGGGGTAGATCTTCTCTTATATCAAGAAAATTTTCTGACTTGGTAAGACGATCAACAATAACCCATATTGCATCGTTCCTTCTAGGAGTCTTTGGTAGCCCCATGACAAAGTCCATCGTAATATTGTCCCATTTCCACTCCGGTATGGGAAGAGGTTGCATGACTCCTCCAGGTTGTTGCCTTCCAGCTTTCACTTGTTGAAAAACCATACATCTTGACACAAAATCAGAAATCTCCCTCTTCATGTTGTCCCACCAAAAATGTTCCTTCAAATCTCTATACATTTTGGTGCTCCCAGGGTGTATAGAGAAATTGGAACTATGAGCATCATCCAGCAATTCCCTTTTTAGATCAGGTATATCGGGAACACAAAGTCTCTTCCCAAATTTCAAAATTCCATCTTCATACACAAAGTCTACCAATCTCCCATCATTCACAGCTTTAATCTTCTTTTGGAATTCTTCATCATCGGTCTGAGAACTCTTAATCCTTTCTAGTAAAGATGGTTTGGCAAACATTTGAAAAAGAATTGATTTTTCACCTTCCCTGGTAATACCCATGTCCATCTTCACTAGATCCATGAAAATTGGATCCCTATCAATTCTCATATTTTTCAAAACTCCATGGTCTTTTCTACTCAAAGCATCTGCCACCTTGTTTGATTTCCTGGGGTGGTAGTGTATCGTGCAATCATAATACTTGAGTAATTCAAGCCATCTACTTTGCCTCATGTTGAGTTCTTTTTGTGAGAAAATATACTTCAAACTCTTGTGATCAGTATAAATCTCACATTTTTCACCAAAGAGGTAGTGCCTCCATATCTTCAAAGAAAAGATCACAGCTGCTAACTTGAGATCATGAGTAGGATAGTTATGTTCATGAATTTTCAACTGTCGTGATGCATAGGCAATAACTCTATCATTCTGCATAAGGACACAACCAAGTCCTTTCTTTGATGCATCACTATAAATAACAAACCCATTATTCCCTGATGGTAGAGCCAATATAAGAGCATTGACTAATATTCTCTTCGGTTCTTCGAAACATTCTTCACACTCTTTTGTCCAAACAAATTTAACCCCTTTACGTGTGAGCTTCGTTAATGGGTTATCCAATCGGGCAAAATTCTGGACGAAACGTCGATAATAACCTGCCAAACCAATAAAACTACGTACCTCAGTTATACTCGTAGGTGCTGGCCATTCTTGGATTGCCTTGGTCTTAAAAGGATCAACAGGGATTCCATCTTTAGAGACAATATGGCCAAGAAAAGTAATCTCATGAAGCCAGAATTCACACTTGCTAAACTTTCCATATAATTCATGCCTCCTCAGAGTCTTCAAGATAATGCGCATGTGATTTTCATGATCTTTGTAGCTTTTAGAGTATACTAAGATATCATCAATAAATACCACCACAAATTCATCGAGATACTCCTTGAAAACTCTATTCATCAGATCCATGAATACAGAGGGTGCATTAGTCAATCCAAACGGCATTACAGTAAACTCATAATGCCCGTAACTGGTTCGAAATGCTGTCTTCGGAATGTCTTCCTTCTTCACACACAACTGATGGTATCCAGATCGAAGTTCAATCTTTGAAAAGAATTGAGCTCCATGCAGTTGGTCAAATAAATCATCAATGCGTGGTAGGGGATACTTGTTCTTTATTGTTATAGCATTGATCTCCCTGTAGTCGATACATAACCTCATATATCCATCTTTCTTTTTAACAAAAAGAACAGGGGCTCCCCATGGAGAAACACTAGGGTGAATAAATCCTTTATTACTCAACTCCTCTAGTTGTTTCTTTAGTTCGACTAACTCTACAGTGGCCATTCTATAAGGGGTCTTCGATATAGGCCTTGATCTAGGAATCAAATCAATGGAAAACTCAAATTCTCGTTCTGGAGGATGTCCAGGTAAATCTTCCGGAAATACATCTACAAATTCTTTCACAATAGGTACATACTCTATTTGAACATTCCTTTCCTCACTGGTAGGTATTTCATTCACTTCCTCCCCAATAATTAAATTTAGTTGAGCTATTGAGGGTGGATCTAAATAAGAATTAGATGGTGATGATTCTGCTCTAAAGATAAGGTGTTCCTTATCATTATCATCAATAATCGTAACCTCTTTCTTCTTACAATAAATTTTCGCATCATAATCCGAAATCCAGTCCATACCGAGGATTATATCAAACTCAATCATTGGTATGATGATGAGATCAGCAGATAAAGAACATTTATGTGCTCTAATGGGGACTGATTCACAAAACATTGTTGCAATGATACTTCCCTTAGGAGTTTTAACTGACAACTCCCTTATTAAATCAAATTGGAAATATCTAATTTTCTTAGCAAACTGGGAAGATATGAAACAATGCGATGATCCAGAATCAAATAATGCATTTTCTAAACTTGAGGAAACCATTAAATTACCTGCCACCACGTCTTTCGGAGCTTCTACCTCAGCAGAAGTGATAGCATAAGCCTGTCCTTGATCCCTTGGCCTTTTCTGAGGTAAGTTCTCTTGACGCTTAGGACATTCATTTGCATAATGCCCCATCTCCTTGCAATTTTAGCACTGAACGTTGGTAGCTTCCTTCTTCCATTTGCAATCACAAGCTTGGTGGCCTTTTTCACCACACTTGTAACAGACTACCATTCCCTTCAATCAAGTACCGGGGTGTTTCTTCCCACATTTACCACATGATGGATATTCAACCTTTCCTTTCTTCCCCTTATTTCTATTCCCAGATTGATCAGCAGGCCTCTTCTTCTCTTGCTTTGCTTTAAAGTCACAAGACTTAGAGAATTCCTTTTCAGTCTTGACAGCACATGAGACAATGTATTCATACGATGAAAAGGATTGTGAGACTAATGCTCGACGGAGAAATGGTTTTAACCCATCAAAGAAATGATCAATATTACTTCTTGGGTTACGTATATAATCACCAACATACCTTGCTAACCTTGTAAAGTTAGCCTCATACTTTGTGACATTCTCATCCTCCTTCTGTCTCAGACTTAGAAATTGCCTTTCCATATCTGCTCGATGGTCGTGAGGAAAGTATTTTTCTAAAAACAGATATTTTAACTCCCTCCATTCAATATTTTATACTTCATCATCTTCCTTCATCTTTTGAATCAATGACCACCATTGATCAGCATCTCCAGTGAGGCGGTAAACTGCCATGATAACTTTTTCCCTTTCACTGCTCCCCAATGCCTGAAATATTTTCTCTAGGGAATTTATCCATTGCTTAGCTACTAAGGGATTTGTACTCACATTGAACGTTGGTGGTTGTTGACTCATGAATCGATCTAACATTGATCCTCCACGCTGTGGATCAGGGTGCTCCATACGGGTAAGGTTATTATTCATAACCTGAGTAAGTTGTCCCAGTATGGTGATTAGCTGATCGACACCAGTTGCATCACCAGCCCCACTATAATTATCTTGAGCAGGAGGGAAATCCATAAATGGAGTGCATGCATTGATACGGTTTCCATTTCTTCCACTAGGCGCCATTTCTAAACAATGGCATAAACTAGATCAGTTTATGAATCAAAATACATAATCCCATACTTATAAAACACTTAACATAAATTGAACTATTTATGGATATAATCCATAATAATAAAAATGTTTTTTTGAGGAATTATATACTCATAAACCCTTCATAATGATTTGTAAAGAAAATGAGAGTTATCCTAAGCATATCCCCCGGGAGTGTCGTAACCGAGAGTGCAGCAAGGCCCGTTGTCATGCACCAGTTCCCATTCGAGTCTATCTCAAAGCGGTGTTTTTAGGTTTTACCCCTAGGTACATCTGTGCCAGAGCCGCATCTACCTGCTCGTATCCAGATAGGGATGTATTGCTCGGAAAACTCACAAAATCTCTACAGTACCAAAATTCTAGGAAGTTCTTCTATACTAATCCTCAAAGTTCATCTTAGGTCTACGTGCTCTAATCAGAGTTTATCTAAATCTAGCTTCCAAGGTTTGTACTAAACTTCCTCTGATACCAACTGTAACGCCCCGACCCTAGTTACCCAGAGTCATTGCATTATTACATAACATTGGCATGGTCACAAGAAAGATCAAATCTCGAAGGACCGATTGGTTTAGTAGCCTTGGAAACACTAGATATATTCATAAGTCTTACATTACATCATAAAATGAAAAACTACTACAACAACATAGTGTATCCATAATCCACACTCATATCCCCACATAATATCCCTGCAGGTCATTCATAATTTACTTCTTCACTTCCTGGGAAAAATAAAACATAGAAAAGGGGTGATCTCAAATGCCCAGTAAGGATAACAATATAGCGGAAACTTTCATAAATAAGAATAAAAATTTAAGGCAATGTATAACTAAAACAAAAGCCTTTCAAACTTGAACTTTCAACATGGTATGGAATAAATAAAATGAAATAATTCCATTTACTTATTCACATGGATATTCTACTAATCGAATAATCACATGAAAAATCAATAACTACTTTCATAATGTTGGAATGCATAATGCCAGACTATCATAACCACATAGCCAAGGCCTCGTGCCAAGACTACAAATAAGATTTTGTCAAGGCCTTGTGCCAAGACACTACTTTGTCTCATGAGACCTACCGATGCATCGAGGAGCTATAGCGGGCTCCACCCGTCACATATTAAGTCCAATGCATTCCCATATGAAAAGGTTTAAACATAACATAAGCATTCGTATTAAAACTAGCATATGAAATGTCAATACTTTCATCATAAACTATAAATGGTATACAAATAGCACATCCACAGTCAAACATATCACAAAACCTTCAATACAATATAGAAGTTTTGTATCTTAATAAATCAACTACAAATAAGCATAAAATCCATCAAAGGATGTTGACATAGATGAAATCAAAACTCTTTTTAGAGAAATATCTCTTTCTATTTTTGAAATCATTTAAGAGTCATATATTTATAAAATAAAACATTTTCTTTGAAAATATTGTTATAATCTTGTAAGGGAAGCTTCGACGATTTTATAATGGCGGAAAATAGCCGCACTCGCCGTATAAGTTAAAAAAACATTCTTACCTTAATTTTGTCGAAAAGTTTAAAAAGCACCTGGTTTGGAAAACGACAGAAAGATTCCTTTATAAAACTCTTATAAAAAGTCAAACAAGGGTATAAATGATTTTAACCCATATTCTTGTAAATAGTAAAAATGTTTTGAAATACATTTTTAAGAAACATGGATGTGGATGATAAGGAGATCCCAGTAGTTTATTACGTATAAACAACCTCAGATAATGAAGAGATTGTAAAATAACCCTTACCTTGTACTTTTCCTTGGTTGGGGTAGGTTAAACTCCTGTATAATGGTGAAATAATTGTTATTAAATTATATAAGAATCATATATATTAATATGATATCATATATGATCTTTTAACATTGATTTGTTAATAATATCTTTTAATTATCGTCGTTTCGGGTGTTAACTTACTCATTTTCTTTTATATGTTTTGTTACATAAGCCGTGTTTGTTATGGATAGGTTGTATATTATTCATATCTAGAATGATATCATGTCCTTAAACATCATTTTAAATCATCAAATGATAATTATACTTTAATGGATACGATGGAGAATGAATCCCATCGCGTTCGTGGAGACAGTAGTCCGTACGTACGCACGAGCGTCAATATCATTCTTCGGATATTAAAATAATATATAAATGGATGGTATATCATATATACAGAATCATTAACATGTTATATTTATTATTTACATGAGTTACACATCATTATTATACCCATCCAAATAATATTATATTGAATAACAATTACACCACGACGTGGAGACGGTAAGCCGTACGTACGCACGTATGGTGACATGTTATTCAAAGAGTGGATAGAATACTGATTATGGTTGTAACATATTTATAATAACATCACAGTATATATATGGTACTGGAGTTATTATTTTACAATGGTAACAACAAAGGAAGAAGAAGTGGAAGAAGAAAGGAACTTGAAAAAGGGTGGTGAAATCATTACCTCTTCTTCGGTTTCTTCCTTTTGATTTGATCAAAAGGGATCCTTAGGTTGGATTTATGATCCAACTAAGCCCTCTAGGTTGTAGTGAGGGAAGTTGGGAGAGTATTTGGGCAGAGTTTAGCCGAACCAAAAGGCTTTGAAGGTGTGAAGAAATGAGAAGGAGGAGTGCCCTTTTATAAGTGGGGTGAGGGGCACCTTTGGAAAAGCTAGAGATATTAGTTTATAATAAATTCATATTCGGTTTCAAATGGCTCCAAAGTTTATTATTCAAAGGTTAAGGTGGGTATGGGTCGAAAACAACTCAACCAATAGAATTTAGACAGGTTTGGGTACTTATATTAACCTTATCTTTAAGTATTAACTCTAAGTTAATTAGTTTCACTTTTACAATGTCTCTTTGTATTTTTATATAATATGGTTAATAAACTTACTATATACATCCAAGAGACCCCCAAGTGATCCATTAATGATGAAACTATCATGATATAAGTCTTTTTCTCGAACCTTAGATTTTTAGGAATTTAATATCAATTAATAATATAATATTTGTTTTAAGAACTCTTTTATGTCAATTTTGACACTATTCAATAGTTGATTTTTTTGAAACTCATAACAGATTGATTACTTCGAACAACGTCAATTAAATCAATCATAATATATCATATTATCCTATAAAATTAGTTTAATTCATTAAAAGTTTCATATTATATTTATTTGGGTATTTATAATATCAATTATTTTAATTTTTCATTATTATGATAATTACTGCATCATCATTGTGTCATATATAAATTAAATTATTTAATATCTAAAAATTGAAAATAAAATATAATCATTTAGGAAATATTTTTATCTTTCTAATTAATATTTATAGTCGAAAATCCAACATATATAACCCTATGTAAAAATTATATTTCTAAAAGATATATGCTTGTGTCATTTTTGTATTCATTTTAACTTAATTAAAATAAAGTGTCCCAATCACCTACAAGTGGCACCATGGGGTCCCCAAATCGACCCAAAGATACCTATGGTCGAACATGTATCAACCAATAAGGCTAGGACACGTTTTAGGGTAATTTAGTATTATTATAATATTATTTTTTAACCCTTATTTACCGGATTTACCCTTAACCATGGTAAATAAAATATTTACCGCAGTAATTATTCAAAATATCTAAAAATAAAAGTTACCTATTTACACAATTTGAACATCCTGATTCCAAATGTGGAATCCATTTTTCTAAATTCAAAACACAGAAGTGGCATAAATTAATTTAAAATTAATTCCCACTGCCAAAACAAAAAGCGTGTTTTTAAGAGATAATAACTATCAAAAGATTGACACTAGTTTATGTTCGGTTTAATTGTAAAATTATGTACAACGACCAACATAATATTAAATGGTAAAAATATATTCTAAATATACTTTGAAACCACTCAAATTCATAATTTATAACTGTTTATTATTTTGATTAAAAAAGTTGTTTTTAATTAAAATTTAGTAATTTTCACTATTCATCAAAATATGAAAGTTATCCGAAAAGTACCAAAATTTCACCTTAGGCTAAATTCGATATTCAAAATCCAAAAATGAAGTCCATTTTGAAATATAAAATTTATATAATTTCAAAAATTAGGTATTACTATTCATAACGGCTAGTTTGATTGGTTGTTAGAACTCGGTGTTGCGTACAACACACGCTATCGCATTATTCAAAGAGAAGCGTACCGTAGAAGCTTGGGGTGTTACACTTTCATTTTGGTTATGGTAATTCAAGATATAGGGTTAAAGTTGGAGAAGATTCTATTAACATTGGAGTTATCTATTGTAGTTAGAGGTTTGTTTGATTTGGTTTAAGTGTGAAAATGTTATGATCTAATAGTGGGGTAGCATAATATTTGTTCTGAATGTGATATTTTCTAGAAAGTAAATAGGGGTGAATATACCTTTTCTAATATAAATCCTATGAGTAATTATAAAAGATAATTATTAATTGAATGAAAATAAAAAATTTAAACACAATTATTAATATACTAGTTTCAATATAAATAGTTTTAGATATACTCTTCACTCATCCCAAATGAAAAGACAATTAGAACCCACTATAATATAATCTCTCTAATTTAATGGTGAGTCAAAACCTGCAAAAACTACCTCTTTAAAACATAAATCCAAAACAAAAGAATTAATTTTAATCACCTTGAGTGAAAACATAGATATATTTTTTTTGATATTGGGGAAGAAACTCAAACTACCATTAAACTAACCTAGGAACAATCAAATCTCCCAACCTCTAATAGTTTTGACACATCCAACACATTCTACTTTTATATGTCAATATAACATTACCTTCCTAAAAATTACATGTAGTAAAACCATATATAATTATTCAAATTTAATATTGAGGAAATGAAAAAGAACCACGTAACCAGTTGAACAAGAAAATCTCAAAGTGTCTAGGGATTATTTTTCTCTCCATCAGCAAATGGTAAAAATGATTAATCCTTTTTTCAGAGTGTTCTGGTTAATGATTGAAATGTTCTGTCAGATGGTATTGACTGAAAATATCATTAAAATCATTTCATTAAACTAGATCTATCAAAATAATTTTTTTCAAGTACTCAAAGCACACAAAATTAAAAAAATATTGTATATTGCATTTCTTATTTTCCAATGAATCACATGAGTGTGTCATTAACGAACTACTTCAGAGTTGTTAAATAAATATTTCCCAAAAACACTTCATGTAATTTATTCATTAAATATTCATGGCAAACACATTCCTATGAGTGTTTATTTAATATATAAAACATAATGTATAATGTAACCTATTTTTTAAAATAGGCCAATAATATTGAATAAATAATTCATTTGAATACTCATTTAAAGCATAGACATCAATATTTTCATATTCCAAACATTTTAAATTTAAAACTCATGATTTCATAAAAAGGTTGTGTAATTATTCATCACTTGTGGTGATCACTTAATCTTTAATAAACTACAAAAAAAATAAAATTCCATTAAAAATAAATAATTAAAAATAAATTAATTAATAATTAAATCAGTTAAAATGGTAATAAAAAACATTCTGTACAACAAATTGTGAAATTATATAAAAAAGAGAATCATTAATAATTTGTCCCTTTTTATTAAAATTTATGTGAAATGTCAAACAAATATTTGATCTTTAACAATATTGTATCTAATGACTGGTGGAATTTCACTCATTATGTAAAGCCAGTTTCAATACATGGTTGATTAGATTGGTCATCCGTCTGATCTACATGATGATGTACTTAATCCAGTAATTTAAATTTTTTTCAATCTATATAGTTCTGATTAATCTTATTTTTTATCCCTTCATGTGATTGGTTTTAGTGAATGTGTGATGACTTCACAACAATATAGAAATTATATTCATCATATATTGATCTGTATAGTAAGTTGAAAGTCAATTATGGGTCAAATTAACATTTAGAAAATATTTTCATAAGTGAAATTGTGAATTCATTTTTTATAGTCAATTGAAGACTTGAGATCAATATATTTTCTCGTATAATCATTGTATTGTGCATAAGGTTGATCAATTAATTATTTTCAACAATTATAGGCATATGGTATATCCATTTAATCATGTGTTTGGTTTATTGCATATTTTTTTGATCTATTTCATTCCTAAAATTATATCAATATACCCACTTCATGATATCCTAACAACCACATTTAATCTAATACATGGGCAGTTTTCAAAATATATGCTAGCAGTGGGATTACAACATATGATGAATAGGCCCATATAGTGATGGTTTTATCTATGAAATTATTTCTTAAAATACATAATATTTATTAATATCATAAGAGTTAAATAAATATCAATAGAAATATAAATATTTTGTTAATAAGACATGTATTCATTAAACACATTTCCTAACTCGTGTTATAGGGAATAAATGATTAAAGTTTGTGTTTTAAAAATATAATAAAATCATTTCTTCAGTAATATACTTCAATATTCTCCGTATTTTTTGATTAAATTAAAAATGGAAAATCTAATATTTCTCCCCATTATTTAATAGAAAAAAATTATTGAATAAAAAATTCTACCTCTTTGATGTGATAAAAATTTAAATGAAAACAGAATCTCCCTAAGATATATAATACTTAATGGGAGAGAAACTAACTCTTATAATGTATTCATTGAATATGTATAGCTCCACTAATGATTACTAGTAAAGAAACTAACTTTTTATGATAAATTTGGTTCAGGTTTTATATATTTAAAACTCATCCAATTGATAATGGTACTGATTTTTTTAGATCTCCTAGAATCAGTGAAATTAATCAGTTCAAAGTATGTATGTGTTTATTATGATAGTGTTATATTAAAAGATCCTTTAACATACATAATAAAACTTTTAATTAATTGTAATTTAATTTCATTACCATTATGTTGAAATCATTCACACATATAGGCACTAAATATTTAATTATTACAAGATGCATTTAAGTAAAAACACTAAATCAATACTCTAAAAGAGCTCATATTAAACGATGTTTACAATTAATCCCAATCATGTTTAAATGATGCACTCGTTCGATTCCTGATAATTTTTCTTGATTCTACGCCCAATTTTTTAGGGAAATATTTATAATATAGAAATTAAAAAATAAAAGTATTATCTACCCTCTGACAAATTTGAATGTCAATAAAGAATTTAAGCTCTCCCATTAAGATAATATCAAATTACCATATGATGAAATATGAAAATTCCTTATAATTGTTTTCATAAGAATATTCACAAAAATGTCATCAATTTATATTTTAATATTTAAAAATAAATTTATCTCATTTTATTAAACATAGTTTTTATCAAATTTCCCTTCTCAAAATAACACATTAAAATAAATAATGAAAACCATTCATTCTAAGCCAATATAAATTGTTTTAAAATATAATTTTTCATTGAAATTTTCAAAAAATGGATTGGTTTAAATTCACTCTCAAAACCTTGTGGGGATTTCAGAAAAAATATTTTAATAAATATATCCATTAGTGTTTTCACTTTTTACATCCACAAAAAATATTTTGATTATAAAACAAGAATCATATTATGAATGAATAATTATAAATTGTAATCTTGAAACCATTAGAAATTATTCTTAATAATAAATTCCTTATTATAGATTATAACCTCCGTCCACTAATCATGTTCTATTTCTAATTATTTGACCAAATTCATCTAACTTATTTTGAAATACCCACGTGGCGCCAATAATAATGCCATCCAACGAATGTTCAATGAAGGTCCATAATTGAAATCCATAAAATTGATTTAATTCATCATGATTATCCATAATCATACTTAATATGATAAACAATATTCTATATTATTAGGTTAAACAACAAAAAAAACATCTTGTTATGAAGAAATACTTATTATGTAATATTATAATTTAAGAAAAGAAAACAATTATCACTAATTTTGTTTCTCAATTCATTTTTATTTATATTATTTTAATGTTTGTTTAGGGGAATGACTCACCCAAAATTTATGCATCCAAAAATTATTTTTTAAGTTATCCAAAGTTAAGATATTTAAACTCTTACTTTTACTCATATAAATATGATAATATTTATTTTTAATTAATGTCATAATATTTAATATTGTTGGAATCTTCCAAAAAAATTCTTTTTTAAATAAATATTCTATACTAAAGTGATAAAATACTAAAATAAAACCTTTATATTATTTTGAATTGAAGTTTTCAAAAACAAAATGGTATTACGTGTGCACACTTTTTAACCAAGTACTCTAAAAGAGAAAATTTTAGCATTCCTTCTCATCTGTATTCAATTAGGCATTTTTTTTGTGAATGTTCTGAGCATAATATTATTAGAAACATGAAATTATGTATTTTATATTTTTATTATACATATTTTGGAAAACTAATATCATTTATCATTTTATTATCTACTTCTTATAAGGTTTTATTTTTTTTATTACACACCATTTTTATAGTGTCCTACAAGATGATGAAATATTATTATATCCGCTATTTTTTAAAAATAATTTTCATATTGATAACTTGCCACCTCTACCACTTCTCATATTTGAAATTTAATGATTTTTTTTGTTTTTTTTAAATTTAAACTAAATAATAAATTTATACAACGTCCCCTGTTTTTGTGTAAGTAACTGAGTCCACAGAAACTTGCTATAGTCATCTATAATAACTAATACATCCCATTTTTCTAATATAATTACAGTTATCATTGAAAAAAATATATGCAAATTGAAAATTGGACGAGGCCTAGTTGTTTGAACAACATTATCAAATTTTATAAAAAAATTGTGTAGTTTACCATTTAATCATGAAAAACAAACATTAATGTTTTCCATATTTTAATCGAGAAAATTAAAAACCTTTTTAACAATGAAAAAATTTGTAGAATCAAGAACCATTCATGACCTATATTTTATACCATTAAATGATTTATGTTCTTTCAGATCTTACAATCTTTAAGCATCTTACATTTTGACCATTTAAATTAGAAAAATTAATTGAAGAAATGCAATATTTAAAATTTCAATAAAATATGGATGATTAGTACTTAAATTTAAAACAAATATCATTTCCAAATTTTACGTTCATAATATAATAATAATTGTTTAATTTAGAAATTAAAATATATTTGAAATCATTAACACATAAAACCATTTAAATTATAAAATAATTTCAAATTTCATCTTCTCCAAAGCCTTTTAATATTTTATATTGAGTTATCACCAAAGTTAACACGTACAACACTTCCCTATTTCAATGTTTGAAATTTAAAAATATTACCTATTATATTTCATGACCATCCACTACCCATATAGATGGTTTCCAACTTGACACATCAATAAGATACATCCAATTAAAATAGATGAGGTGTCACACACCTGAACTCCTAGTTCCTATGTTAAAACACCTTAATTTGTTTTATAATGGATTTTATAAAGACATAGGTGACACAACATAAAAATATAATTATTTTTAATTATTATCATAATTTAGACATGATATTTTATAAATAGTTAAACAATCTCATAACATAATGGTTTAGTGCCTCCAAAGATGTTTTATATAAGTTTCTTATTTTAAAATAATTTTAAACATTTATCAATAGAAAATCCACAGTAGATATCATTCATAAAATCTCATTAGTTATTCTCATGTTCATATCCAATGGAATGGAATCCTAAGGGTTTCGATCAAACACATTGTAAGGGAAAATTTCATCAACATGTCATCAAATCGAAAGATCACGTCCTTATGAGAAAACATGAGTTGAAGAGAAATATATTATTAAAATAACACGGAACAATAAAATTCATGTACAATTTAAGATAAATGTTCTTGTAAACTCAAATGAATTAACATGTTCCATGGTATAAGAGATATATATATATAAAATACATTATTTATGGAGAATAATCATTATCATAGGAAATATACATGTGTCACCTCATGGAAACATAGTATAATAAGGAAATATAGTATATATAATAAGTATAGTTATCATCACATTTAAGGGTCAGAAACTTAACCCCATGTATTATACACACCTTAATTATTCTAATGTACACATCCCCATTCACATGGACAAAATAAGCCTATTTTTAGGGTTAAAAACTTTGTCCATGTGGTCTAAAACCATGGCCGTAGGCTGCAACCACGATTTTATAAACGATGGAATCGATGGAAGTTTTAATATGTTCTGACCTATTTAAATGTATTAATCCATGAAAATATGTGTCTACAATAACATATTAAATCGTGGATATATCCAGAAATTAAACTGTGGTTATATGTGGTTATAGACATAGTTATTCCATAGCCATAGGCATCTATTTCCACTATTTAAACGATGAAAATAGGTAGGTATATATGTGATTTAAATAGTGGTAATAGGTGGATATAGACTTGGTTTAAACTATGGTTATATCCTCAAAATAATAAGTTATTTCAATAAGGTTTCATCCTTCGAACTCCTCTATATTCTTCCATGACATTACCATTACACTGATCACAACTCTATGTATATATATACATGTAAATATAGAAAAAATTATAAATATTTAAAATTAATAATCATTTAAAAAATAAAGATATATATTTACATGGCATAAACCTTTGTAACAGACTGATATATTTATGGATTCCAACTGTGGAAATATGCAGTTGTTACCAAATATTAAATTGTTAAATAGGCTAATATATCCATGGTTTACGTCATGGAAATAAGAGACTATATATGTGGTTTAAATCCTGGCTATAGGCGGCTATGGTTATGGTCTCAACTGTGGTGATGGGTATCTATTTCCATGATTTAAAATCTAGTAATAGGCGGCTATAGACACACCTTAATCATTAGAAATATGTGGCTATTTCCATCGTTTAATCCATTGAAATAGGTGTTTATGGCTGTAATTTACTAAACCATATTAATATCACTTTCCCTCTAATTTTAATATTTTTTAGGTTTTCCGGGAAAACCTATCTCCTTGGTTTCATAGAACTGTAGAAATATGTTTTCCTATTTCCAAGATTTTCAGAAACTATGCCTATATGTTCCATATATCCATGTTTTTCCAAACCACTGGGATATAAAGTGTGTTCATAGCTTAATTTTATAGTTGTTTCATGAGCCGCATTCTCTCAAACTCATTAGTAAGACAATATAATTTCACTCATATATACATATCTCATGAGATTTGAAAACTTTACCAATTCATTAGAGGGGGATACATAACCCAACTGTTAAATCAACCATATATAAGTGTTACACTTGAGATCAATCATTTATAATATCATAAAGAACCTATAAAAATAAAATTTGTTTCATAACCATTTTAAATAGTATCACATAATATTTCTATAATAATTAGATATGATGATACTAAAAACATTCAGTAACATATAATAGGATTTCATAATCTAGTTAGAATCTTATAAAGAAAAAAATAAGCTTTCAGAGTAGTTATTTTATTTTCATTTGTAGAGGAGAATTTAATTGACAAAAGAAAAGGGTTTTTTTAAAATGTCATCGATGTAATCGAAAAATATGATGTTACATGATACATTCAAAAGCTAGTTTCAAAATGCTGAAGGGAATAATATTGAACACATTAACTTTTCAAAAGAACCATACATAATGAAGATGTGATAAATTCATATGTTATAGATAAATTAAATTTTTATTTTATGATAAAACATATTATCATGAAAGCAAAAAATCCTTTTAAATATTTTAAAATACATTTATTGAAACTCACATCATAAAAAAGAATAATATAATATTGTTTAAAAATGGGAAAAGAGAAATGTTAATATATTAATAGGAAACACACAATCTGGTTTATAAATATAATGGAGAAAAGTATAACTAATTTAAAACATGTACATGGAAGAAAAAATGTTTTCATGGGAGCCATTGAAATTATTGATAATTTTATTAAAAAAGTAATACGTCATAGAAGGATATCTGAATTAAAAATTCATTTTTCCTCATATGTAGTGATAAAAATAATATAATAAAATTATACTAGAATAACTTAATCATGGAATAAATAAATTCAATAAGAAACATCATTCCTCAATGTAATATGTTTTGAGTTATCAATATTATATACCACTGTCGTGTCACCATAATCTAAATCCATTAATAAACATAATTGATGTAAAATTTTAAATACTTTTAATTTCAATAATATTATCAAAAATAGAATCTATAGGGTATTATATAGTCCATGTATTGAGAAACGAAGGTTATTTATGGAATATTCCTCCATGAATGAACGTTGAGGTGAGAAAATCAATTATATACTTTATAATTCTCGATGTACATGACATTTTTAAATGTGTTCTATGTGATAGAAATGTAAAAACTTGGAATATATATATGAAATATAATATAATGTGGTCATATGGAAGAGCATAAATTTCTTATGAAAATGAATTTCAGGAAGAAATATTATAACTCAATAAAGGTTTATTGAGTTAAGAGACACTATTACCATGATTCCTAAATTCCAGGAAAGTGCCTTAACCTCCTATATGACTAAAATACCTATGTAAATAACTTATTTGGAGAATCATATTCATACCTATAAACTTTAATAAACATCATTTATAATTATTTATAAAAAATAAGTTACACATATAAATATATTATTTTCATTAGTGGATTTCATTAGTTTTGGTTGTTTGTTTAATACTATTCTAAAAATAGAGGTTTCAATTATTGTTTATATATTCAAATTTCAACATTATAATATCATTTTAGTTATTGTAAAATATTTTATATAATGCTTTATAGTGTTTTAATTTCATTTTAAATGTATTTTACTTATGATTCATGAAAACAAAGCCAGTGATGGGATTGTTTCTCTAAATATTTACAATCAAAAGTATTGTATATTAACTATTTGTCAAATATTACTATAAAATCTCCAAATCCATAAAAAAATAAAATTTTCATTAATGAATAATAAAACTAGTTATTATATATCCAAATTCATCCATGATAAAATATTAATATCATTTTTCTATTAGGTGTTTAAACCATCCAGAACAATAACAAGTTATAATCATCAGGTGAGCATGGTAAAAAACAGATTCATCCATAATAATGTAACGATGGAATAATAATAATGAAAATTTTAATATATATTTTAATTTTTTATTCAACTTTTCATTTATTTTCATAAAAAATAAAACACATGGGGAAAAAATGTAATATGTCTCATTCGTGGAGCTAATATTTTGTATATACACACATGTGACACATTCATTTACCTGAAATGAAAGAAACATATGGAATGGTTTATAATTTAAGAATCCAAATAAATTTCTTAATATCATATTAATCCATTAAATATTTTTTTATAATCACACTTGTAATTTGAGGATGAAAAATCATGCACGAAGTTCATAGAGGATGTTGTCCGCACTTACACAAAACCACCTATTCTATTTTCTAATGTTCTATAAGGAATGTAAAAAAATGGATGTTAAATTGGTATAAAAAAATTTAGACTATTATTAATGATTATATTATCATAATTTCATAGAGAAATTATGTTCATTGTTATATGAGAAGAAAAAAATTAAGGGAGCATGGTTGCGAACATTTCCTTATCCATTGGATATTCTCACTTTGGTAAAAAGTTAAGGATACTAAGCATGGTCCATGGAAAAGAAAAGGATTGTAAGAATTTGGGATAGTGTTTATAATATAATAAAACATATTTTTATTAAATATATTCTATATATGGATGGAATAAATGAGGCTTAGGTGAGATTATTTTATAAGTGAAGGGAATTATATTCTTATAAATTTAGTTTTTTAATATTAAAATAAAACATATATAAAATATAAATTAGAACTAAAATGTAAAATAATGGATTGAGTGATGTGGTAGTTTATATAATTTTGAAATAAATCATTTTATGCCTTAATTAATCATTTTTGATGTCATTTACTCTTAGATATATCAACTTTTCCTTTTTAGGTTTTTTATCATTAAAATTAATTTCAACCAAAGTAATTTACTTTTAATGAAAAATAATAAATTGATCTAGGTTATATAATTTAGTTTTACAGATTAAAAATATAATATAATTTTCTAAAAATAATTTATATATCCATAAGAAATGTTAATTTTTATATTAGAACATGCAGTGTCTAAGACCACATTTAATAAAATTTATTTTAAACAAAAAATGCCATGTTTAGTAAAAAAATTAAACATTGTTGAGTTTATTGAAATTAATTTTATTATTATTAAGAAAAATAAAATTTATATGGATTATGAAGTAATCCAAAATATAATTATTCCATTTAAAATAATAATAAAATAAAAACTGTGGAAATTGGTTTTTATTAGAATAAAATATTACTTATGTTTGTAAATGTTAAAAATTATTTTTATAAATTAAAAATAGTATTATTAAATGTATAATGTTACCCTAAAAACATTCATGGTCTTCAAAAAAAATTTATAAAAAATGTATGTCATTCTTATATAATGATAAATTCAAAAACGTAATTGTATTAATAAAAACTACATTTTCACTATTCAACATAATTAATTCATTTTATAAAAAACCTAAAAATACACTGTAAGATAATGTGGAAATTATTAATTAAAAAGTGAAGATAATTTAATCATAATTTTATTCCAATGATTATACATGAATATTTAATTTTAATATTAAAAATATAAAAAAAATCTTTTTTTAGAAAAATAAACTTTGACAATTTAAATATTCTTGATCTTATTTTATATCAATTTATTATTAAGTAAATATTAGTATATTAGTTTTAAATATTAATTTTTATCTTAATAATATTTAAAATGTGATCTATTTAATTTATTTGTTAAATTAGGAATTTCATTTTAAATAATCATTAAAAAATAACACATTTAGGTTTTAATAGTTGTAATAAAATGTCATTAATTATTTATCTTCTAACCCTAAAACTCATACAATAAATAAAAAATTATTTAAAAATAATAATATATAAAGAATAATAATATATATTATTATAAAAAATTATTCCCTTTTTATTTAATTGATCCATTATTGTTACTGTAGTCTTTTTATTTATGTTTCACATCAAATTGAATTACTTTAATAAGGTATGTCGTGGTTAATTTTAATTTTGGGATATGTGTAATGAAAGATATCAAACATTTTAGACTTTTTTACGCAGAATATATATAAAAAAATAATGGATTATTACATTCTACCACTCCCACTAAATAAATTATGTTCTATCATTTTAATTATCTCTTACTATTTAAAATATCTAATAGTATCTATGTTATAGAACTGAATGAAGATATAATTTCTAGAGAGGTATAAACCTCAATACAAAGAAAATATATCTACTTAAATGATAGATGTACAATCCAATTTTCCCCCCAGTCATTTGATGTAAACATACCCCATAATTATATATCAAAATAGTTATAGTAGAGTTAGTATTCCAAGAGTGATCATAATCATCATTAAACTAATTGATGATCATAGTTTACTTTTATTTTTTTTAAACACAATTTAATTATTTAATTTATTAATATACATTTTATTTAAATATATCCAATACATTTATTACTCATATAAAATTCCTATAGGGATAATAATACTTTCATTAATCATAATCTCACAAACCATGAAGGATATTCATATAATTTAGATTCAATAATAATAACACCAGTTTTTTACTTATAATTCAATAGATAATATTTCATGAAAAAAACATAGCATATGATATCCATAATTCTAGTGTAATGAATATTAATACCTAATACCAATTAATTATAACTATAATCTTTAATAGAGGTAACTTTATATGATTTTACTAATTCCTAAAGTATTCGTGGTTGTTTGTGTCGATTTTTATCTTAATCTGATAGATTGGTGCACTAGTTTTTATTGTGACCAAATTCCTCAAATCGAAAACATATTATTTTTAGTGGATCCTTAAAAAGAACATTATTGTTTTCCACCAAATTAAATTAAGCCTTATTATTTTCTATATATGATGTTTTCTTGAAGTCCAAATTTGGTGGAGATAAAACATCTTCTAGTTCCTTTGACACAAATTCTCCTGGGTTCCTCTTCCCATATTTTTGTCACAAAGGAAATTTGAATCATATTTCCTTCAACATATTCACCACATTAAAATCCATGAGACTCTATACTTCACTTTTTTGTTATATCATAGAAACCAAACTAATAATAAATTGTCAATTATAATTTATGCTTGTCGATTAAGTCTAACCATAAAATTTACCACCCCATATATTATATCATTATGATCAAAATATGAACAATATCTCAATTCCCCCTGGAATATATTGTTAACTTGGTTATTTTGAAATACATACATTACTAAAACCAAAAGGGTTTAACATGTGTGGTAAAATATTAACATCATAATAGAATTATCATAAATGATCACATGGAAGACTCAACCATGAAATATTATTCTCTTTAAAATCATCAATTTATCATTTATTTAATTATTAATATCACTTCATTAAATCAAGGTTTATTCAGGATTGGTTCTCTTATATTCTGTTCCTAATTCCTTAACATTATAATTTCATCACAATGGCTTGTAAATCTGATTTGACTAACCAAATAACATCTTCATGGGGTGATTACAAATTTCAATCTTATTACCACTCATCATGCACCTAGTAAAGACTGAGTTGATACTCAACTGTCCTCTTTCAGAGTTACTAATAAAGTTAAAATTTTAAATGTATTTTAATTGAATTTGTAGGATATAAACCACACCAATTTACATTTTTTTTGAAATTGCATTATTTTTGGATTTTAAAGATATTTTGATCCAAAAATTTAAATTTGCACAACTATGTAATTTTAACTATTTTCAACAACTTTTATATATTGGGTATATATTTAACAATTTTGATCCTAATAAAATTATTTGTTTTTTAGGAAAATTTTTTCTTGGGATATATATTTTTCAACAAGGATAAGAGTTCATTCAACCTTATAGGGGACCAAAAAATAGAATTTGTAGAATGTTTCTTGGGACAACAGAATGGGGCCCACCTAATTGAATGAAATATAATGTTGTCTACATGCGTCCAAATTAATCGATTCTTATTTGCAGTTAAAAAGGACTCAATGGGAATAATTACTGATAAATATCGACGAAAAATTATCTAATTAGTTTAGTCCTTGGAAGAGTCAATGATAAGGAAGATAAAGAGTCCCTTCGAGCAAAAAAACATATCTCAAGTAATTAAATAATATATATTTCACCAAAAAAGTAGTATTATGAAATTTATATGTTCTACATAAGATTTAATTGTGAAAAAAGATTTATCAGAATATAGAATGAAATTCTACCGTGATGGTGGAAAAGATTTGGAAAACTGCTTGGATACCGAATATGGACAACAGATTTCCCACCATCCTTCCCTATATACTTCTGTTTCTGAATCATTCCAAACTGTTGTTATTTGTTTGGACAGAGAAATGGAAATATTAAACTAGTTATATTAATTAATATTATGTGCATTCATGATGTAATTTTGAATTTTGGTGCTACTAAAGTGATGTGAGGCTAAGAACAATGTAGTTATGGATGGCGACAACCTACATATACTCTCTTATGAGTTTTGAACTTCATGTGTAATATCTATTGAATATATATTGATCATATATTTCTTGAACAAATTTTTTTTATTTATTTAATATATATTAATTTTTTTGAATAGTTTCTCATTCTATGAAGTAGAAAAAAGATGATTTTATTATTTAAATTTCTTCACTATGGTCAATTCGTTGAGCATAGTGATTTCAATTATATTTTAAGTCTTAGAGGACATTATGTAATTGAATCAATAATATAGGAGGGGAAAATCATATTTAGTTATTTAAATGATATAATTTTAAAATAATGTGTTTATCCATAGGTATTTGGTTAGGAATTGAGAGATTCAATTGGGAAATCATTTAAAACAAGTAATAGGGGAGTGTCTGTGAGTTTTAATCATGTATTAAAAAACTATTTTGATTATAATTTAAAACCCATATTATATAGTATATATTTTATATCTTGTTATTCAAATTTAAGTCACATTATATATAATTTATTTTCTTAGATTCCTTAATAATGTCCCCAAATTTCTCTTTTAGCGAAAATAAACAAAACAAAAGTAACAGTTCTGCAACCGATGTGAAAACCTCATTGAAAGAAAATCCATGGTATTACATATCTAATTTCTCATGGGGATATAATTATTGATTGAGGATATCACTAAAAACCCATAAATGAACTAGAAGAATTTCCAGGAAGTTTTCTTTTTATTGTTTTGTAAAAAAAATTCATTACCCAAAATTCTGACCCAAACTAGTTTCTATTGGATTCTGAAATTGATTGAACATTTATCTATAGGGTTATATATACTTCAAATCCCTATATCCAATATTTTGAAAATTATACTAACTCAAATCAGAAGGATATTTTTTGAAACTAAAATTCCAATGGATGAAAACACGATCTTGAAGGAATTGGCTTCATCTTATGATGATAAACCAAAAAATCCCATGGAATATTTTGATGTTCCTATTGGGATTTTTAGTAAATCATGTTTTATTCACCAAATTCCAATATTTAGTTGGTATCTAGGTGATGATCTGCATAAACACTATCATGAATTATTTTATATATGTTTCGCCATAAAACCTGAGGGAGTTGATGAAAATCAAATGTAATTGTTGTCATTCATTTTATTTAGAAGGAGATTCAAATGAATAGTTCTTATTTTCACATTCAAAGCTGATTAGGGATTGGAATGAATTTAAGAAATATTACCTGAATGATTTTTACAACAATTCTAACCTCTTCCATTTGATGTTATATTTGTGGAATTAGGCATGCTCTATGAGAAATATTGCATGAGTACTGGGATTAATTCAAAAGACTATGTTATAGTTTCCCCCACCATCAAATCAGTGACCAAATCATGATTCAATATTTTAATGAAGGATTGCATCTTACTGATTGAAGCATGATTGATGATACAAATAGAGGGGTTATTGTAGAGAAAACACTAGGTGAGGATCTAACATTAATTGAAAACATGTCCCAAAATTATCAACAATTCGGAATAAGAGGAATTATTATTGTAAAATATACCCAAAAATTCGGCACTACTAGTCCTAAAAAAACATGTCTGGGAGTCAAATTTATGAGATTACCCCCATGGTGATGTTGATGATTTTGTCCAATAACCCACCAACACCATCCAAAGCTAAAGGAAAATTTCAACTTCAAGTCCATTGTTGAATTGTTTTCTTCCAATTATAATTTTAGTGACACATTCTAACAAATTGAAGATATTTTTTTAGAATAAAAATGATGTTATTATTGGAAAAAACTTTCAATTAGACAAAAAATAGACATCTCCAATCAACCAAAATATCAATTATAGTAATAAAATCTCATGTAATGTAATATTTTAGTATCTCGAACAAACTATAGGTTTTTTAAGAGGACAATAAATTAATTCCCAACCAAGATATTTCAATGTACAAGAAAATTATCATTATGGATGGAACTTCTGTCCTTCTCATCCCACTCAAAAGTCAGAGAGAAGCATTGAAGAAGAAATGATGAAATAATAAGAGGCAATGATAAGAACACAAGATCAATAGTAAAACATACTGAATAATCTGATAAATCAAATGGGAAACATTACTATGATCATAGATGTATCCATAATCAAATTAGAGGAGGATTACCCTAATATACTCATGCGAATATGAGAGAAAAAGGGAAGGAAAAAGGGAGTACAATCAATCATAGGAGTGAAACAAGGATGGATAACCCTGAAACTGAGAATCTCAACCCTTCTGTTAAAACTACTGATGAAAATACCACCACTAAAAGAAATATTGGTAATTGTGAATTTTATATATATTAAAAATATATTTCAAGAGACTAAATTTTGTTTGAAATAACAATGATTGATTAAAAGAGTATGTATGGACCTTTTGTTTCTCAAACGGATCTTAGAATAGCCTAGAAACATTAATCCCAACACTACCATATCCTAGGATTGAACCATCAGTGATGTCGAGTTCTAAAAAAGAGTTGGATAAGGAGGTTTTGGAGAACATTAAGAAACATCTTGTCAACATACCTTTTCTTGATACTGTGAAACAAATTCCATGATATACATTGTTTCTGAAATAGATGTTTACCCATAAGTAGAAATTCAATAGACATGAAAATGTAAGATTGTTTAGGAATGTTTCATTAATGATTTAACATTATTTTCATATAAAATGTAACAACACAAGAACCTTCACCATTCCCTTTGACATTGGGAAATGTTAATTCAAGGATGTAATTCTTGATTTAGGAGATTCCATCAATGTTATGCCGCATTTGGTTTACTCGTCTCTTCAGGTTGGATAATTAAAACTCCATGGAATTATAATTCAATTTACAAAATGAAGGACTAAATATCCAATTATTGTTATATATTATTTTCCCATTTTGGTGAGAGAAATGATTTTTCTGTTTACATTAATATACTACATATGGTAGGTGGTATGTTTAGTACCCATACACCTCTCATTCTATGGAGATTGTTCCTAAAAACTACAAAATAAATCATTAATGATCAAAATGGAACACATTTACTGGCATTTAGAGGATATTTTATTTATTTTATTATTTTTCAGTCAACAAAATAACTAGTTGAGGACCATTTATCCCCCAAGTAAACATTATTCATTGTTTTTCCACTGAGATGTCCCTTGATTTTAAATGTGATGAAAACCCAATTAATGATTTAAAATAATGAAATTTCTTTGTTTCTGAATATTTTCATCAAGGGGTAAAAAATAATATTGTGATGAATTTTGGTAAGTTGAGACATATTTAAAAGAGTATGTTGATATCACTATTGAAGAATATGACTTTTTATTCCCTTTAACCTACTAGTAATCTCCCTATATAAGTATACAATTTTTCATGAGATACAATTCTGGAGAACATAGAATGTGAACCTCAAGAGGAATGTTCATTAAAATTTAGAGATTTACTAAAAAATAAATCTTATGAGATGTTTCCTTTGATCAATGAAAATACCTCACATGAGTCAGAGTTTAAGTTTCTTCTTTAGAACCCAAAAAATTATTTCATAGGTTACAATGAACAAATACCTATCATCATTTCCAAAGATCTATCAAGGGACCAGGAGAACCAACTGTTAGGAGTCCTCAAAACCCACCATAAATCTATATGATGTACCCTATATTATTTAAATAGAATTCGTCCCTCTATGTGAATGTATATATTTTTTTGGAGTAATATTGTAAACCAGTGAGATAGTTTCAAAGGAGGTTGAACCCAACACTTTTAGGGGTGGTCAAGCAGGATGTCACCACCCTGTTGGTGATGGGAATTATTTTTCTTTTATATGATAGTAAATGGGGGATTATAATCCATTTTGAACTAATAATGGTGGATTTACAGTCTATAAGAATGAATTTGATGAGATTGACCCTATCAGGCCTCCAAATAAATGAAAAATATCCATTGATTAAAGGAAGCTCAATTTTATACAAGGAAGGAAAATTTACCATCGCCATTACATGATCAAGTCCATGAATAAGTATTTATGAAAACTCACTATTATATTCTTAATGGATTCTTCATTTGTTAAAAAATTCACATTTTATCTTAAGATCAAGTGAAAACCACTTTCATATACCCCTTTGGAACATTTACTTATAATAATATTCCCTTTTATCATGGTAACACTTTTATAAATTTCAAAAGGTGTATGGTGGTTTTTTTCTTTAAATTTCTTGAAAAAATGAATGGATGTTTTTATAGATGAATTCCCTATTTATGGGTCTTCATTGGAATTTTGTTTGAAATTTTTTGATGATGTTCATGAAAATTTTATTTACTGACCGAAAATTAACTTTTTCTTGAAACACTTTTTTGTGAAAATTGAGAATCCAATATTTAAAGAACTAAAAGAATTATATGATCAATTAATGAAAAACATAATCCCATTAGATTTTATCTCCCTACATATATTCCAATAGATAATTCTAACTTGCATATTGGGATAATCCTTAAGAAGGTCATTGAAATGATATGCATGTTTGTCCCAAGACTGAATGTACACTTCATGGCTGAGCTTCCCATTATTAATATAAGATCCTATTTTCAATCCAGTTACTCTACTACTCATTGGTAACCATCATTAAAAGTCTTCCCTCATCCTATTCACTTCTTCAACAGTAGAATTAATCATGATAACTATTTCCACCTTTTCCTCTCCCGAGTGCATAAGTAGCTCCAACGAAGGATCAATCACCATACCAAACTCTTGCAGTTGGACAATATCTGCCTTGGAAGGGGAAGGGGATATATTACCATCATATTGGATTTGGAGGTCACCATAGGCCTTGTCTCCCATGGTTGTGGAAAATATGAATTGTGTTTTCACTCTTTCTAAGTGCCCCTCTGGATCTTACTTCATGTCAGGCTTGCAAGCTGATAACCATGGATGTATTCTACAATATTTCCTGATAAGAGATCAGAGTCCCCATCACTGAACATAGTCCCAGGTGCCCCTACTATAGTTAGGGCCAAGCTAGATCAGCATAGCCTCCTATTCTGGGTTAACTTTTGATATCACTTCAACCCATTCCCTAGTACAATTTCATCCATCTCTATAATTGGCACATTCCCAAAACCTGATTGTAGAACCTTATAACCAGAAAAATCGCCCTCCCTTAGTGCCTAATGTTCCGGACTATTGTCACTAGTATCTGACAGTGGGTGCACATCATCAGTGTTTGAAGCTTCCATTGGTGGGATTGGTCCTTCTTCATTACCCACTTATGGATCCACTAAATTAGGACCACTGCCAGGTTTCACCTCCTTCACAACATCACCATCTATTCCTAATGGATAATGAAGAAGATGTTGTGATCCACCAATATCCTCCCTCAAGCATCTGAAGTCATTAGTGACCAATGGATTCACTACATAAGATCCACCGTTCACACCCATTACTGAATTAGCCTTAGAGGCCACACCCACCAGCTTCTATCTTGTCAATAATTCTATAGTACGTGTTCTATTTCCACACCAAATTAAACACCCAACATAATCTAAGGATCCTATTTGCAAGATGTCATCGAATGTCACAACCTCATTTCAACTGAAAATAAATAGAACCATGATTCATAAACCACCTACTTTTTCTTTGAAATTATTCTGCAACTATTATACAAACACGATCGAATGGAAATTTGGACACATCCACTTCAACGTAGACCCATGGATTAAAAGGGTGACAAATAGCTTTGGTACGAGTTTCCAAACACATATATCTACCATCTAAATACCAAAGTAATCTAATCAGTAAGGTATTTTGAAACAAAAAGGGTAAACTTGTGAGTCATACCAAATTTAAACTTTAGGTGAATCACACTTCATATAGATATAGTATGTCCATCAAAAGAGGTACAACCGATATCCGCTGAAGTTACGAGGAGCACTAGACCAGGAAATAATTAAATCGTCCTCTAGTTAAAAATGTATCATCATATGTCCTCTATCTGTCGAACCCATTATCTCCCTCTCCCATAACCCCTCCCATTATTCAACCTCCAAAATGGGACTTTCCCTTTGAAACAATGATTGATTATTCTAACTTTTTTATTACGATGGTTTTGAGTTAAGGGTTGAAAAATTAATATCATGTGATTACTTATGCCTTGAGAAAATTAGATCTTACCCAGTCAAACTACACAATACCTAAGAATGAACTAATTTCTTTTTCCCTGCCTCTTGACAAATCTAGATGTTATCTACTGGGCCCAATGGTGATTATTTTCATGAATCATTATATAATTAGATTTCAAATGAATAAACAAGATCCAAATCCAATAATATTGATATTGATCTTGTTGTTACATTAGTATAATGATTAAATAAATGACAAAAAGTAAGTGAGATCCTTTTTTGATCATTTGAGAAAGATACCATCTATTTTTATTGGGAAAATATAAATCTATCGACAAATTAATGAAACCATTTTAGATGAGGTGTTGTATGTTTTTTTGAGTGAAATACCATGGTTTTCTGATCTTGTGAATATTTTTGATGCTGAAAAAGATCCCTAATAGTTTTTATTTCAACAAATTTACAAACTTTTGAGTGATTCAAAGAATTTAATTAGGTATGAAACTTATTTATGGAATATTGGTTGTGATAAAATGATTAGGAGATTCTTTATAAATTCCAAATTTAAATCTCTCTAAACTTTTTTGTCAAACTTTTATATATAGAGGACACTTTGGGCCATAAATAATTGCATGAAATGTGATTTATTCTTGTTTTTATTGGACCAAAAATTTATAAATGCTTTTGATTTTTGTAGAACCTATAAAAATGTTCAATTTTAAGTGAGAATTTAAAAAAATAAATGAGATTCCAAAACAACCTATTTTGTTTTGTGATATATTTTATGTATAGGGAATGGATTTCATGGGAGATTTCCCAAATATTTTGGATATCATTACATCATGCATGATGTTGATTATGTCTCCATGTGTGTGTAGGCTATTCCCACAAGAGATACTGATACCAAAACTGTGTGCAATTTGTCAAAGGAATATTGATTTCATGGTTGGGTTTTCCAAAGATTCTGATTGATGATCAATGTACCAACTTTCATAATAGGACATTAGAATTAATTTTGAATAAATATGGAGTTCATAATATGGTCTATAAACAATTCCATCCAAATTTTTTTAATGGATGAGTTTTCTGACAAATAAACCAAAAACATTATGGAAAAAACTATGAACCCAAATAGAGATGATTAGAGCTTGAGACATGATGAATAACTCTAGGCCTATATGACTGCATTAAAAACCCCAATTTTCATATAACCATTTATATTAGTCAATGGAATGTATTTTCAGTAATCCTTTGATTTAGAGAAAAAATAATTTTGGTATGTTAAAACATGTAACAAGAATCTATTTTCTACTATGAAATAAATAAACAAATTTGAAGGAGAAAAGGAGATACGAAATAATGAATATGAATGTTCTAAGTTGTACGAGAAATGATAAACATAATTTCATGATGTAATTATTCTTAATAAAACAGTAAGTAATCGGAAAAATTGATGTAGTTTGATTCCTGATTGATGTTTTTTAAGAACATTTCGTTCCAAATGGTCTATCCCTTTCATTGTTACTCATTTTACCTTTTTTTAAAATCCAAATAAAATAAACTCACAAAGAGACATCATTCATGGCCAAGGGAATAAGTTTATGCAGGTTAGAGAGAATGTTAAATATCTTTTAGGTGAGGGGTTCCATCTTCATGAAGATGAATACAATTGAATCCAAGTTATGCATTTCCATCTCACTTATTTTTTTAGGTATTTAATTTCATGGATTTCATTAAAAAAATAATTTTTCTACAATGAGGAAATGGAATGAAATATGTGTCGAGGGAGGAACATGCTGTGAAGATAAGTATTTTCTATTATTTCCTTTGAATTTTTTTTTCAAATTTTCATGAAATTTTTGACGTTTCTTTAATTATTTATCAAATTCTAGGTGTTTTATTTTCTAATTGATGGATAAAAATACAAGTGCACTAAAATGATAATATTTTTGACTTTTGGAAACTCATTCCAAATAGTTTACCAATTGATCCCTTGAAACTGAACACAAATGAATGTTAAATATTACATTGTTTCATGTTCAAAATTTTAGAAATTTATTGAAAATGACATATGATTTTTTAATATCATGCCATATATCTGTTTATTTATCATAGAAATTCCTATTAATATGAATATTTTGATACTATTTTTATATCTTCTTCACATTCAACTATTTTCTTGAGAAAACCAATCCCTGATTGTATTAACTAGAACATTATTTATTTCTATTAAAACATCTAGGCTGAGGGACTTGTGATTAAAATGATTGACAAATTTATTTGTAATTTCCAGACCCTTTTAGAGATTATTCCTTTAATTTTTTTACTTCCCTGAAAAGTTCATCTTTGTGATCCCTTATTATCCATGAACAACATATTTTGTTACCCACATCACAAGCCAATTTTCCCTTTCCAACCTTCTCTAAAACTAACGATGCACGATCTTAGAGAAATTAGGAATATGGGAGATAACTTGTAGTCTACTACATTATTTGATGATTATATGGGTGGAGATTAAAATTTTATAGAATTTGTTTTTTGCTTGAAAATATATTTATTGGAACTGTTTCCTTTTATATCTCCCAATTAAAATGAATTTGTGTCTGTATGGAGCTTACAATGGATGGAATATATTACCTATTTAAAATATTCCTGAAAAGGGAGAGAGTGAAGAAAAATTAAATTATTTCTTATAAAATTTTGATATCATGGGATATAAAAACAATTTCAATGTTTTCTGGAGTTTTTTGATTCCATGGAATGTATGGAGAAGACCATACTTTTGGAAAAATTAGAATCATGTATATTTGCTTCAAAATAGCCAAACCCTTCTTATCTATCCTAAATTTTTTTCACATTTGATACCCACATAGATTTAGACAGAAAAAACTGGAAAACAACACATGATAATCATAAGTTTTTTTATCACACTTTGTGGTGATTTATATATTTTCAAACCCATCATGATTCTTGCATGAGTTCGGATGAGAAAATCCATAATGAAAATATAAATTTGTTAGTTGAGAGAAACATTATGTGAGGTAAGTGTGGTGTGTGAATGGGGGGATAAAAGAAGTGGAAAATGATTTTTTGATATTAATTTAAAACGTGAAATATATTTTTTATGAGGTATGATATATGTTTTTTATTACTGATGAATTAGTGAACTTCCTAGGTATGTGGTTTGAAATTGCCTCTTTTTGGTTTTGAGTTCTTACTTGTCTGGGAGTCCATGAGATAAGTGTGTGGGAATCAATAAAGTTGAAATTTTTAATATTTTTTATTTAAATTTCAATGATTTAAACACCATCAATTTTATAAATAATGTTTAATTTCATTTATTTTTTATTTTAAGAATGCTTTCATTGTAAAATTCCAAATTTCACAATTCTGGAATTTTAACTATTTTCAATTGATTCAATATTTTTTATAGTATTAAATTTTTGTCTTAAAGGAATGATTTTTTTTAGAAACCCTTTTTCCATATGATAAATATTTTTCAACTGGGATATGAATTTTTTCAGCATTCTAGATGCACAAAAAATTTGTTTTTATAGAATGTTTTTCTAGACTTCAGAATGTGTCCCACATAATTGAATGGAGTAGAATAATGTCTACTAGTGTCTAGATGTCTTTATTAAAATTGGAGGTGAAATAGGAATCCACTAATATAGTGAATGATAAATATCACAGAATCATTATCATATCAGTTATGTATTTGAGAGAGTAAAATATATGGAAGATGAAAAGTCTATTCATGAAGAAAAAGTTATCTCGAGAAATTAAATAATATATATTTCATAGTCTATTAAAAATTTCAAAAATTTCAAGGTTAAACATATAACCCAATTTTTAACATCTCTATAAAATATGACAGAGATAAATTCAGCTGGGAAGGTGGTGAAAATTGATCTAACTTCTAAGATATTGAATATGTAAAGCAAATTTCAAGCCATTCTTCCCTATATACATCAATTTCGTCATCATTCTAATTGTGTTTTGGATAGAGATATAAATTGAAATATTTCTATAGAAAAAATTATGATTATTAGGTTCATTTATGATGGAATAGATATATTTGGTTCTACTCAATTGATGGGGGTTTAAACAAAATGTGGTTTTGTACAACTACAACTAAATGATACACTCTTCTGAGTTTTGAATATCATGTGTAATCTCTATTGAATCTATAATTAAATTATATTTATTGAATGAAATTAGTTGTTTTATGTCTTAAATATATTTTTATTTTGTTCTTTTTGGATAGTTTCCCAATATATGATATAAAAAAATTGATTTCACTATTTTAATTTCTTCGGTGTGGTTTTTCCCTTTATCATGGACATTTCAATTAGGTTTTATTACTTAGAGTTTATAAATTAGTTTAATCAATTATATAAAAGTTAAAACAATCTTATTGAGGTATAAATGTAATATAATTTCAAAAAAAGGTGTTTATCCAGAAGTATTTTTGTAGGGATTGAGATATTCAATTTTGAAATCATTTTAAAAAAAGAAGAGGGGAGTGTCCAAGATGTTTAATCTTGTCCATAACCACTATTTTGATACTGATTTCAAAAACTTTTTATTTCTTATTATTTTCCTTTATTTTTCATGAATTTTCATTAAATTTAATTTGTATTTATATTTTTTCAGAATATTTAATGAAATACTGAAATTTCTCCTATGAAAATAATCAAAACAAAAGTGATGGTTTGGGAACTAAAATTGCAACCTCCTCGATAGACAATCTATGGATTTCTATATTCCAATCCACTTGGGGATAAAATTATATATTAATCTCTTCTTGGTAAAAAACCCTCACATAACTAAATCCCACTAGTTGAATCTCTTTCATATCTGCATACACCTTCCAACATCCATACATTGATACAATTTCTTGAAAATCCACATACTAAATACTTCTTCTAAATTTCAGGATTTTTTTCATTCAAGTATTCTTATCTAGTGGGTTTTAACTAAGTTTATATTATCCCAAATTCCTAAATTTATAAAATGAATCCTCAAAAAATAATCTAATTCTCAAATTTTCCTAAACCGTGCACCGATACCAACCTGGGTGCCCCAAAATCACACTCCCATGTTTAGTGCAAAAAACCTTAATTTATTAAAAATGGATTAAATACAAAAAAATGAGGCCATATATTAATATATATAATTATTTTAAATCTATTAAATATATATAACATTACATTTCACAATTAATCAAAAAATCCCAAAAAACTAATCGTTTAGTTTCATTGAGTACTATCTATATAGAAAATATATTTTTCAATACATGTGAAAATTTATCCATAATAAATCAACACTAAAACTATTATATAATTATAATAATTCATAATAATATCCATAATCTGGGGTGATAAAACATAATAATGTTTTGATATTGGATACTTAGTATGTAAAAAACTCATTAACATGTCATAAATGTTCTTGTTTAGGAGAATATGGGAAAACCGGAGAAGATGATAATTTTTTTGATGAAAATGGACAATACGATTTATTTTTATTACATGATAAAAGGAGAAATAATCTCAATGAAAAAAATATACCATTTCATAATAGTTTGAGATAATATATATTATCTATCGAGCATAATAATTGGCATATGAAATTAAAATTCTATATTTCAAGGAAGCATAGGATAATAAAGAATATTGACATAAATATTATACATAGGGAACATAACCTTCCTCATTCACACACTTTAACCCATGCTAGTGAAAATATATAACATTAACCATGTACATATTACCTTCTTGAGTCATAAAGTTACTCCACAACATATGAGGAAATTTAATTTCCATCTTAAATTCATATCTCATGAGATTTGAAAATTTAATAAATGAATTGTATCATGATAAATGACCCCACAGATTAAGAATAAATGTATATATATATATATCTTTGTGTGTGTGAGCCAAATAAAATCAATGATTCATATATTTATGAAGAATAAATGGATATAAAATGGTATTTGTAACATTTCATAATTGGTATCACATAAATGTATTAAAGATTTATATTCATTGATAATAACATTTTTAAGTCACAAAAAATTATATTTCATGAGTAATTTGGATGAATATATTTGAAAAATAAATTTAAAATTATAGGATTAATTTATATACTAATTTTAACATTGAATAAAACCCATAAAATAGTTTTATAAAAATATCATTAATATTTTAAAAAATGATAATGATACAATTCACATTCAAAGAAATTTCAAAAAGGTGTAGTGAAAAATATAAAAAAATCAACTTTTAAAAATAATCTTCAATAGTAGATTTATGGTAAATAAATAATGTTTATATAAAGGAAATGTTATCTAGAATATAAAACATACTACCATGAAATTATCAAAAATTTTTATGTTTAAAAATACCTTTATTGAATCTCACATCATAAAGAGAGGTGAAAACTTTTCATTTCAAAAACTGAAAAATCGAAATGTGTAGATGATAAGTGATAAGACATAATTGGGATTATAAATATATATAAGTATATTATAGTGAATATTGAACTCATATAATGATTGAAAGGATCATTCATAAGAATGATTTTAATTATTCTCAATAATGTTATAGTTTTATGAGAAAAGTAGTACATCAAGTTTGTATATTTGAATTAAAAATTCATTTTCCCCTTATATAAGTATAAAAAATATATAATAAAATATTATATTTTAATAATATAATAATATAAAAAAATATTAATAAGAAACATCACATCTCAAAGAAATAAATTTTTAGTTATCAATATCCATTACATCTTTACAATCACCAAAACTAAAATACCTTATGATAAAATATGATATGGATTTTTAAATATATTTAGTTTAAATTTTTTTTATAAATGAAACCATATGAAAAATATATATCACAAAATTATTAACAAGTGTTGAAAATGGAATATGACTCAATGAAAGAAAGTTGAGAGGAGAAAATCCTATATAGAGATCACAATTCCTGATGTATATAAAATATAAAAAGGGGTTAGATGATATAACTGAATATGGAAAAACATTTGGGAGTAAATTCAACACAATAAGAATATATGGATGAAATTATGCATCTTATAAAAATGAATTTGAATGAATGGGTGTTGAGTTAAGAAACCATGTTACCATAATTATAGAATTCCTTGAATAAAACATAATATTATTTATAAAAAAATAACTATTTTAAGCACCTATATTATATCCATATTATTAAATTTAAACTTTATTTAAAAATCAATCCTTTATTATTAATATATTAGTTAGATACATTTTATTTTTATCATCAGATGCAAATAGATTTGATTGATTTTTTAGTACATGTTTTAATATGCAGGTGTCGATTCTTGTTTATATATTCGAAGATCATCATTAAAATAATTTAATTGGCACTGAAATATATTTTTTATACCTATTTATATATTTAAAATTTAATTTCATAATATTTTAATTATTATTCTTTATGAAAAATTTATTGGAAGGCTTGTTTCAGTATTTTTAATGAACCAATGGGTGGTATATTTAGAATATGTTAATTATTAATATAAACTTTTCAGAATCATAAATAAAATTTGTTTTAAAATTAACATCTAATAACACTATTATTTAACATGTTTTGTTTTAAAATTGTTAATTATATTTTAATAAATTTTATTAAATAATAACGTATTAGATTAAAAAAATATATCACATTCATGGAGGTGATTTTCATCAAGTACACACAAGCGACACATTCATTCACGTAGAATAGATATAAGATATGGAATGTTTAATAATTTATCAATACAAATAATGTAATAAATTTAATTTTAGTCCTTTAAATAGTATTTTCAAACCTTCCATGTATGTTGGTAATGAAAAATTAACATGTCATTCATGTAGGTGGTTTTTTGCAAGTATAAAAGATGATGTATTCATTTTTTAAATTGTTTTGGAGGAATGTAAAAAAATATATTCAATTAGTAAAATAAAATTTTAAAATATCATTATTAATGATTCCATAATACATTAATTAATGGAATTGCTTTTAGATATTGAGGAAGAAAATCATTAATATATATGGATTGAGATAATTACCTCTCCATTTGGTTGTTCTCCCTTGGGTATCAAATTAATCCTCACAAGCTTGAACTTTTGGTGAGTAAAAGACCTATAAAACATGGGAATAGTTTTTATGAGAAACTAGGGTAGCTTTTTTGGTTTATATAATGTATTAATATGAGTAGATAATTGGAAATTATGCGATCTTCATGTATAAGTGAAGGGAATGATATCTTTTATATAAATTTTTTAAATACAAAGGGAGAACATGTTTCATATGGAAGGTGGGGAAAATTTGTACCGTATTGTATAGAAGGGTGAGGTATGTTCATCAATACCTCTACCATTAATTTTCATATACATTTTAAGCAATTTTTTACTCTTTTACACTTATATTTTAAGATTATATCATTATTTAGTTTTTATCGTGGCATTCAGTTTTCACATATGTAATTTAATATTAATGACCTAAAATAAAATATACCTTGTTATATAATATAGAATTAATTATTAAAAATATTTAATCCATTTTATGAAATAAATTTTATCAGTTTATGAACTTTTTATTTTTATATTTGCTTATGGAGTGCGTAAAAGTCCATTTTTCGAAAAAGTGTATTTTTTAACCATAAATTTTTTATTTATGAAAAAAATATCAATTTTCTTAATTTCAATTAAAATTATTGTTTAATAAATAAATAATATTCAAATTGATTAAAAATAAAAACAAAATATTATTATTCCTTATGAAATCAAAATTACACGAAAAGGAAGAAAATTGGGTTTTTATTAGAATAAACGATTACTAATGTTTCGAAAAAATTAAACATGGGGTTTCTAAATTAGAGGGATTATTTTTAAAATTAATCATTTTACCTCTTTAAAACATTAATTTTTTTCAAAACTAATTTATAAATGCCACAAATCATGTTAGGATCAAGTTGATATCAAAAAGGATATGGTGTTAATAAAAAATATATTTTCCACAATTCAACTAAAAATTAATTTATAAAAAAAGTAAAAAAAATTATACCGATCAAATTTTAACATGATTAGTTAAAAAATAATGTTAAATTCATAAAATTAAAATTCTAGATTTTATATATTTTTCACATAAATAAAAATATAAAATGAAAATGGAAAACTATTATTATAGAAAAATAAACTATAACACCACCTGATTTTACAATATTATTATTTTATAATAAAATAAATATTTTACTAGCTTTATTTTTTCAAAATACTAGGTTATGCATAATCTGAACTCAAAATTGAGTTAGCTTGTGTTACAGGCAAGACTGAGTTTGACTACATTTATATGTTTCCCAATATAAAAACTACATTTTTAAAAATTAGTAAATTAAATTTTTATAAAAAAAATTATTTTATAATTCATATTTTTTAATTTATATTAGGGTTATTTTTTGGTATTTATATACGAAGATTCATTTTTTCATGAATAGTGAAAAATACATCATTTTAGTTGAAATATTACTTTTCATTTAAATATTTTTTAATGATAAATTATATTTTAAAATTTTTTTAATGGCATAATAGATCAAATATTAATCATTTAATCCAAGTTAGGTCATTAAAATCATATATATATATATATATATTGAATTTAGTTATTAATACTTATAAAACTTTTGAACATTTTCACATTAAAGTTTGATTTCTCACCACGTCAGTGGGATTATCTTTAAAAATTATTTTTACACTTTTCTGAAGTTAATTTATAAAAATAGATATTAATATTTTGAATAAATATAATATTTTAATTCTAATATGATCTTCTTATTTTTTTTCCCATAATACCAGTGAAAGTAATTAAAATTAATTACATCGATTAAGGAAAAAATTAGTTTACTCAGTTGTTAGACATTAATCATAAGGAGAAAAATAACCTAGACACCTGTCTTAATGGAAAAAAATGTTCATGAAAGTGACGCATATAATAAGTTAAGTAATGAAAATTGAAAAAATGTTCTTTCCTTACTTTTCATTCATATAAAACATGGCAGTTTGGAATAAGTGAGACAAATTGGATTTTAAAAAATATTCTAAAAGGAAAATTATTTTTTTATCAGGATAATTTAAATTTGTTTTTATAGATGGTATAATTACATTAAATGATTAAGAAATTCCATCTCAATTATTATTTAGTTAATAAGTAAATAAAACAAATGATATTAAAATAATAAATTTGAAGTAAATTTGAAGGAATTATTGCGTTACATAATTTTTTAGAATTGATATGTCACGTGGCACCATTTTTAACTTAATATATTTTAATTTCATCATTTTAATAATATTTTTAAATTTACATTAAAAAAATTACAGACATTAATTTTAATTTATAGTAAATAATATTTCATTAAAAGAATTAAAATTACTTAAAAGTTATATTATAGCAATATATTTTTAAATTTTAATAAATTTAAAACATGGTATATAAATAAACCAATTTATTTTTTTATAATGAAAATTATTAACCCCTAAATAGGTAAAACATTTTTAGGACAGTATGGGTTAAAGCATAGTTTTTGTGTGTTACAGGTGCTTGTTATAAAATAAATTTCCAACAGAGTTGATATTTTAATTTTGTAAATTAAATATAAAATTTAGAATAAATTGTTTCTATATTTTATAATAAATATCACATAAATTTATTCTCTATGGTTAAATTTCATACGATATAAAACTAGAAACATTAATGGAAACTCAAATTGTTAAATTGGGGAATCTTAAATCTTATGGAACAAAATTATAAAAATCAACATTTTTTGTGTGGCAGAAGATTTTCTCAAAAATATATTCACATTAATCCATTAGTTTTGAATTTTTCAGAACATGAGGTTAGGGAATCCCACTAATAATATTTACCCTTTTTATTTACAAGAATTCCTCTCTCCCTTCAATATAAAAGGGATTTCAATCATACCCTTCCTCACACCTCTAGCCACAATGGATCATCATACTCCTTCCCATTTAATTTCCCAACGAACCTCCCCTACACTTATAAGACTAAATTAAGGAAAAATTAATCTAAGGAAGAAATTTTGTGAAAACCATGAGTAGTTACCTGAAAAAGGGGAAGATAAAGACACATTTGACAAGTCTCACTCAAGGTAAGGGATTGCTGTATCATTTTTATTCCAAGAGGCATACACCATTTTCACCACTTATTTTTTAGGTGTATATTATAAGACATCTTAATTTAATATAATTATTCACTCATATTTCATGGTATTATAAGTATCAATTTAAATTATCTCAGTCAAGGGGTTTGATTGGAAATATTATAAGTGGTAAACATTGTATTTGTAATCTAACTATCCTTTATCATTATTAAATTTCACTGGAAACTATTACATTATTATTAAGAGTTTTCTTTGTGAATTATATTTATTTTAATATCCATATTCAATTAATAGGGATATGATAATTTATTAAACCATATACTATTTTTACAAAGGTTCTTCACATTTAATGTTATATGATTTATTGTGGAAATGTTGATAAATTTGTATCCTTTACTCACAAAATATATTTGATAGGGAATATTCTTTATGGTTTGAATAGATTTTAATATTAATGAAGATTGTTATGGAAATAAATTATATGAGTTACAAACCGGTTATTCCACGTGATTATTTTTTTAATTATAATATACATGGTCATGTTTTACGATCCATTGAACTTTTACTTGGAATTATTCAAACATATTTTATTATTTCCTAATTGACTTTAAACTATTAATTCACGATTTCTTTCACTATACTTTAACCTTACTGAGAATTTAAGGCCACCATAATTTTTCTCCTTTCCCAAGGGTATGAAGATGAATTCATGGAATGATTTTTATGTATGATGAGAAATTTATTTTATTTATTTATTATGTTTTTTATTCCCATTGTAAAATGCGTTCCAATTATGTAATATAATTTTCCAAAACACTTAGACTGATCAGTCCTTTGGGATTTGATTCATTGTATTAATGACAATGTAATAAAGTAAGGCACTAGCTCCATACTTATAAGGCCCCGGCCTTAAACCATACTTAAAATTGAATTAAATGAATAATTCACATTGAGGATCTTCTCAGGTTTAGAGTTTTAGAGAATTAGGACATAACTATTACATCTCAAAAGATTACAAAGTAGAAACTTCTACTAAGTTTCCATATACTAAAAACTCTTAAAACGAAACATGTCTAGTTCCATGTTTTTGGTAGCATGACTTTCCCTTGATCCCATACTTGACCCTATTCCACGTTAAGTCCTGTGAAAAACATTTCAAAAACTTGGGATGAGCATAAAAATCTCAGTAAGGGATACAAAAAGAATGAAAACAGTTAGTTTTTTCAAAACAACAAGTAAACCATGTATACTTTAACAAAGTAATACTTTTCACCTTTTTGAAGTAGTAAAAACTCTTCACTAAATAAAAGTTCATTACTTACCCTTCTGTAACCAAAAGATTACCATAAAACCCATATAAAGATCACATAACATATAAAGGTAAATTGGTACATAAACATACTTAAGTGGAATAACCATAAGGTCGACTTCCACACATATCACTTAATGGAATAGCCATTCGGCCATCTTCCATATATACTTAATGGAATAGCCATACGGACGACTTCCATACCCAATGCATTGGAGGTTATAACATAACCACCCAGCCTGGTATTCACGGCACCACCCGTTATATGGTTTATCACGTAACCACCCGTAAAATGTCCAATTACCACTATAAAATTATAGCACATAAAACCAATATAAAGGAATGATAACATTTCCACATTTCAATCACAATATATCATTTAAATATATTGACAGAATAGAATCCTTTATCAAAACCATTTTCAATACCAAAATACAAAGAAAAGTATATGGTATTTATTTTATTTTAAAAACATTACGGCTTGTTGAGGAAGCCAAAGATCAAATAATACTCGCGGCGGCGGAAAAGGTCGTTGTCAACACATACGTAAAAAGAAACATTCCTTTTTGTCATTTAGTAAAATGCTTCATAGAAAAAAGATTCCTTTTGAATAAACGTAAAATTCAAAGTGTTTTATACACTGTATAAAAGAAGGTTGTGTATAAAACAAAATATGCCTCAATGAATGGAGATTGAGACGAAGACCCTTACAAAGACGATATCCTTAGTTTAAGGATAAATCAATTGCATAATTATGTGTGACAAACGAATACACCAAATATAAGTGGATATTAAGTGTAAAACAATCAGAGGTTATTCACACATATTCATAGAACGACATATTCAAGGAGTACAAGTTTATCCCAAAGAATAAAATTTGGGTTAAAAAGTTCCCTTGCAAAAATTTGACAGCCTAACGGCGTCACTTCAAAGTTCAGAAAAAGAGTTGATGAGAGATAAAAAAGGGTATCTCATCACTTGGACATAAAATTTACATCAATAAGGATATATGAGAAGATATCCCAACATAACAATATGTGAATTAAAAGACCCAACAAAAGAAGTCTTTTAAAAAGAGGAGGGTTAAAGGTTCCCTTACCGAATTGGGTATCTTTCGAAACATACACCCCATGAAAGAAGGAAAATACATCATTGATGTAAATACTAATAAACTAAAGTATATTACACAAAGAGTAGAATAATGGGAAGTACATACACCACTCAAAGGAAATTGTGGGAAATGTAGCATAAATCTCACGGGAATAAAAGTGAGATGAAAAATCCCTTACAAAAACTCGGCAGCCTAACGATGCCACTTAAAACTTCCAAAATGGATTGATGAGAGAAAATAGGGTCTCTCATCATATTAACATAAAGTTTACAGAAATAGGAAAATAAAATCCCCCAACATAACAAAGAGGAGCTTAAAATAAGTGACATAAAGAAGAGTACTTAAAAAGAAGAAGAGAGCTTAGATCTCTTACGAAAATTCGGCAGCCTAACGACGCCTCCCAAAACTTCCAAAATGGATTGATTAGAGAGAATAGGGTCTCTAATCATATGAACAATAAAAAATACAGTAATATTAATATAAAAGAACATCCCAATAATAAGAAAGATGAGCTTTAAAAGGAATGACATAAAAGAGCGTACTTAAAAAGAAAGAGAGGAGTAAGATCCCTTACCTCGGGTCCAACTTTACTCGATCGTTCTTTAACGTCCTAAATAATAAACTTGAGTTAATTTATATTTGCTTAAGAACATTTTTCAAGTTAATTATTCCTTTTATATCACTTATTTACATTTTATAAACATTATGTAATCATTTAAGTTAATAATGTTTGTTTTGTCGATATTTGGTTCTTAAGTTGAAAGTGAACTTATTACAATTACATGTTGTTCGTGTGGTCAATGGTTCATTATATCCAGAATGATATTCATTATTTGGATATCATATATATAATATATATCCAGAATATACATGTATTTATAATATTACATAATCATTTAGAGGTAAGAAATGAAATGCACCGTTCATGGAGACGGTAAGCCGTACATACGCATGAACGCTACTTTCATTTCTTTGTCATATTAATGGAATTAAAACTAAATGAGAGGTATGTATATTTTAATTACAGAATTATATTCATCATTTAGATGTATCATTAATCATATATATCCATTATATACATGTACTTATAATAGTACATTACATTTGGGGATAAGAAATGAAATGCACCATTCATGGAGACGGTAAACTGTACGTACGCATGAACGCTACTTTCATTTCTATCTAATACTTTAATGGAAAGAAATAAGAATGATATATAGGTATATTATAATTCCAGTATAACATCATATATAATAACTTTAAATTCATCCTTTATACATCTCACATATGGCATTAACGAATCAAATCACTTTGAGGGGGCGGTAGTCCGCACTTCCTAAAATAAAATTATCGTGTTTACCCATAATGGAAGCCATAAAGGTATGCTCAAAATTAATAATAAAGAATCTTAAGGAAAAAATATACATATTATATATCATATATAAATATAGTGACATCTTAATGGCCACCTTTGAAGGTGTTATATGAGTGTTGAACAATCATCGTTTCGTGAGGTAGAAATTTACCATTCACAGAAACAGTATGTTCTTTAACCATTATATGTAGGTGTGTGTAAGTGTAGCTCTAATAATTCTTATAACAACATCCTCGTATATTGAAGATACCAGATTTGTTACAAAAGAAATGAATAAAAAGAGTTTAAGGGGTTGGAGAGGCAAAATAAAACAAAAGGACTCAAGTGAAGACATTACCTTAAAATCGGGTAACTCCCATTGGTTTGAGCTAAAAGGATTCCGTGGGAAGACTTATTCCCAAAGTGAGGACTCAAGGAGTTAAAGAGGGATGTGGAGAGAAAAAATGGGTAGGGTTTGGCCGATCAAAAGTCTTTGGGAGTGTGGGTAAGGAGGTAGAGGTGGGGGCCTTTTATAAGAGGAGAGGAGGGGCACTCTTGTAAAGTTACAAAATGTTACTTTATTTTCAAAAGCGTTTCGGATTTTAAAGGTCCCACATTGATGTATTTCGAGGATAAGGTGATAAGGGTTCTAAATCCACTCATCCAATAGGTTTTTGACATATGTAGGTCTTAGATATTACATTATCTTTCCATTTTATTTAAATCGTTAAATAATGAGGTCATCGCTACATCATCATGATGTCATAAATAATTTAATTTATTTAATGTCTAAAAATTATAAAAAAAATACTATGGTGTAGGAAATCTTTTAATATTTCCAATGAATATTTATAGTTAAAAATCTGACTTTTATAACCCCATGTAAAAATTGTTTTAGTAAAACATCTCATGTGTGTGTCATTTTTACTTTAACATTAAATAAAAAGGTATTTATGTCATTTTCCAACCAAAGTGGCTCCATGGGGTCCCCAAGTTGACCCATGGATTTTCTTGGTCGGACATGACACATCCAATGAGGGTAGGACATATGTCTAGGTCATTTAATTTTATTAAAACATTATTCTTACCTTAAACTACACTAATTACCTCTAATCGCGATTAAAAACTTAATAAGTTACTATTCACCAAAAAATCATTTTAGTCTCATTGAACCAAATTTTAATTATTAATGACAACCATGTATGTAGGTTTTTTGAAATTCAACACACAATTATGGCAAAATTTCATTTAAACGGAAAATCAGTTTTTATAAGTACCCCTTAGTGGTTTCACTATTCATCAAAAATTGAAGTTTTTCAGAAAAATACCAAAACTTCACCCTAATCTATATTTGATATTCTGAATTCAAAAATGATGTCTATTTTAAAAAATTCAAAACATATTAGTTGTATTAATTAATTTAATAATTAATTTCCACTGTCAGAGCAAATAGCGTGTTTTTATGAAACAATAAGTATCAAAAGATTGACACTAGTTTAAGTCCATTTTCAAAGTGAAATTAATTCCAATGACCACTATTGTATTAAATGGTAAAAATATATTATAATTTAACTTTAAAACCAATTCAAAAGGTAATCTATTCATATAAATAAATCAGATTAAATAGTGGTTTTGAATTAAAATACAACATTTTTCACTATTCATTAAAAATTGAACTTTTTCAAAAAAATACCAAAAATTTACACAAAGTAAATTTTGATGTCCCGATTTTAAAAAAGAATTTTATTTTGTCAAATATAACACATAAAATTGTCAAAAAGTGGATTTACAAGAGGTTCGCCATCAAAAGGTGGTTAATCGACTTTTTAAAGAATATTGGAATGTTTACGCTTAAAATTGGATTCATTTGCATTTTTATTCCTATAACATTTATTGTAAAGAGTAAAAATATCCGACAAACATATATAATAATTTTTTAGTTAGTTCTGTTCATTCCCTCCATTACAACGGCTAGGCGTTAACTATCATAATATTATTTTATTATTAGAGTGTAATGCAAGATTCCCAAGAAACTCATTATTGCGTATTGGGTACGCCATCGTGCATAGCGTCTCCTTTAAAGTAATATTAATATTTTATTCAAAAATATGGATAAATATGAAAATGTCATATTCTTTATTTACCTGGGGTGTTACATCCTTCCCCCCTTTTGGGAATTGCGTCCTCTCAATTTTAAAATTGAGCTTGGAAACATCCTTGAAAGTCCCACATCGGAACAAGAGTCGGTAAAACAATCACTTTAAAATAAAGAACGATAAGTACAGAGGTTACCCGAGTTAACCCATACTAGGATTCCATGTAGGAAAACATTGAAATGAAAGAAAAAGCAAAGGGTCATGTTCTCGAGGGAGAGTGATAGTAAACATGTCTAGGAGAAAGTTAACCATAAGAAAATCACAAACTTGTGATGGGTTAAACGGTATTCGATTCCCTAGTATGAAAAGTTAGCAGACAACTTTTTTGTTTTAAGTTACTTTTAATTGAGGAATTTATTCATAAGGAAACATAATCACTCATCATGTTGACTTTCAACTTTTATTAGATTCATTACACAAACTCATATTTTCTCCAAAAGATGTGTATTTAGGAAGACTTGTTCATATTAAGAGTATTATAATCAACTTCTAGAGAATCACCTAATCCACCAAAGAGAAATATATACTTCCCATGTCTTTAGGCTTTAACCAAAACCAAAACCAAAAAGGTTAGTACAAGATCAAATAATCTAGAAAAGGATAACCCTTTAAAAAGCAAATCTATGCTTAATCTCCAAAATTTGTCCAACAAAACCCAAGGTTCAACAAGGACCATCCGATAAACAATTTTTCCATAAAATTCTTCAATGTAAACTAAAATAAGATTGAAACCCAAATATTTGAAGGATTTAGTCACATAGTCTTACAAGTTAAATCGTAACATTTATCTCCAAACAACATCATTTGCTCCTAAAGTCTCGTATTGAAAAGTAATTAACCTAATCACATATCCTCCATGATAGGTTAATCATTTTCATAAATAACCCAAAATCAACTTACTCTTAATTCATAAAATCATAAAACTAAAAAGAATCAGTCAAACTAACCAGGGACTTCACGTAGTCCAGTGGTAGGCGATAAATACCAGTCACACTTTGGTTGTGGGGTCGATTCCCGCACCTTTGTCCGACGCGACGGGTAGTCACACGGTCTGCGTGTTGTCCTTTATCCAAAACTATATAATTCTCAAAACATTCCCCAAAAAGGGATTAAATCATCAAAAATAACCATAACATAATTTAACCTCAATTTTATCTCATGCCTTTCACTTCAATCATAACATATAGTAACCCATAATTACCTCAAAAGTAAGGATCATATAAACCCAAATGGTTCTTTATAACTATGTCCACAAAAGAAAAGATAAATATTCCTTGAATAAAATTTTCATATATTAAACATCAGGGTTACACATAATATAAAAAGTCTTCTAATGTAACCCCATCATCAAAAGAGACTTAATACTCCTAAGAATTTCACCATAACTCTTGAAGCCCTTATATGTTGACATATTACTCATTCAACATTCTTCATGATCCATTAACCATTCCTTTCTAACTTATTCTGAAATACTTCTTTCCTACAAACAAAATCATGAATCATATCCTAAGATTCCAAAATAGGAAAACAATAGTAAAGAAATAATCCATACCTTTGATTGGTCATTTTCAGTTTCTTCATCCTCAATCAGAATGGCATTAGGTATTGGTAAACGAACATTTGTACGATCTTAGTGATCCCATTCATGAAACTTCTTCATAGGACATGTGTTTGCATAATGACCATGCACACCACATTTAAAACATTCAATTGATCCCTCAGAAAGAACTTCTTTCCCTTTCATCGAGTCAACTGGATGCTTCTTTTTTCCATGGAAGGTTCTTGCATTATGACCTTCATTTCCACATCTATAGCATATTTCTGTCTCTTTGAAACATTTTCCTAGGTGTTTCTTTCCACATCTTTGACTCATAGGTTTTTGAACACACTTACATTTATGATTATTTCCTGTAGTTCCGTAGGGATTTGTTTCTCGCATATATTATTCCTTATAGAAATCACCAAGGTTTAGGTGGTCAATCATGACTCCAGATAGTTGGTTGAGGATAAACACAAGAGTTCTCATTGTAGCTCCCATATCATTCAGCTGCTCGCTCAGAAAACTGTTACAGTTTCCTTCACATCCACTGTTACTTTGGTGTCTGCTAGATTCGGCCATTTACTAAAACCAAAAAGGGTCAGTGTGAGTATATCAACAAAACCATCATGTACTAATGAGGAAGATATACTTACTCATTCACTTTATCTAAAAACTACAACTCTTTCTGAAATCCTAAGCATTATGGTAATGTCACTTATTCTTAAATAATACCCTAACCTCTAAAGTTATCTAAACCGACCTTTGATACCAACTATAAGGCCCCAACCTTAAACTATACTTAAAATTGAATTAAATGAATAATTCACATTGAGGATCTTTTCAGGTTTAGAGTTTTAGAGAATTAGGACATAACTATTACATCTCAAAAGATTACAAAGTAGAAACTTCTACTAGGTTTCCATAAAATAAAAACTCTTAAAACGAAACATGTCTAGTTCCTTGTTTTTGGTATCATGACTTTCCCTTGATCCCATCCTTGACCCTATTCCACGTTAAGTCCTATGAAAAACATTTCAAAAACATTGGATGAGCATAAAAGGCTCAGTAAGGGATACACAAAGAATGAAAACTGGTAGTTTTTTCAAAACAACAAGTAAACCATGTATAATTTAACAAAGTAATACTTTTCACCTTTTGGAAGTAGTAAAAACTCTTCCCGGAATAAAATTTCATTACTTATCCTTCTGTAACCAAAATATTACCATAAAACCCATATAAAGATCACATAACATATAAAGGTAACTTGGGACATAAACATACTTAAGTGGAATAACCATAATGTTGACTTCCACACATATCACTTAATGGAATAGCCATTCGGCCAACTTCCATACATACTTAATGGAATATCCATACAGCCGACTTCCATACCCAATGCATTGGAGGTTATAATGTAACCACCCGTCCTGGTATTCACGGCACCACCCATCATATGGTTTATCATGTAACCACCCGTAAAATTTCCAAGTACCACTATAAAATTATAACACATAAATCCAATATAAAGGAATGATAACATTTCCACATTTCAATCACAATATATCATTTAAATATATTGACATAATAGAATCCTTTATCAAAACCATTTTCAATACAAAAATACAAATAAAAGTATATGGTATTTATTTTATTTTAAAAACATTACAGCTTGTTGAGGAAGCCAAAGATCAAATAATACTCGCGGCGGTGGAAAAGGTCGTTGTCACCCCGTATGTAAAAAGAAACATCCCTTTTTGTCATTTAGTAAAACGCTTCGTATAAAAAAGATTCCTTTTGAATAAACGTAAAAGTCAAAGTGGTTTATACACCGTATAAAAGAAGGTTGTGTATAAAACAAAATATGCCTCAATGAATGGAGATTTAGACGAAGACCCTTATAAAGACGATATCCTTAGTTTAAGGATAAATCAATTGCATAATTATGTGTGACAAACGAATACACCAAATATAAGTGGATATTAAGTGTAAAACAATCAGAGGTTATTCACACATATTCATAGAACGACATATTCAAGTAGTACAATTTTATCCCAAAGAATCAAATTTGGGTTGAAAAGTTTCCTTGCAAAAATTTGACAGCCTAACGGCGTCACTTCAAAGTTCAAAAAAAGAGTTGATGAGAGATAAAAAAGGGTATCTCATAACTTGGACATAAAATTTACATCAATAAGGATATATGAGAACATATCCCAACATAACAATATGTGAATTAAAAGACCCAACAAAAGAAGTCTTTTAAAAAGAGGAGGGTGAAAGGTTCCCTTACCGACTTGGGTATCTTTCGAAACATACACCCCATGAAAGAAGAACAATACATCATTGATGTAAATACTAATAAATGAAAGTATATTACACAAAGAGTAGAATAATGGGAAGTACATACACCACTCAAAGGAAATTGTGGGAAATGTAGCATAAATCTCATGGGAATAAAAGTGATATGAAAAATCCCTTACGAAAACTCGGCAGCCTAACAACGCCACTTAAAACTTCCAAAATGGATTGATGAGAGAAAATAGGGCCTCTCATCATATTAAAATAATGTTTATAGAAATTGGAAAAGATAATCCCCCAAAATAACAAAGAGGAGCTTAAAAGAAGTGACATAAAGAAGAGTACTTAAAAAGAAGGAGAGAGGTTAGATCTCTTACGAAAATTCAGCAGCCTAACGGCGCCACCCAAAACTTCCGCAATTGATTGATGTGAAAGAATAGGGTATCTCATCATATGAACAATAAAAAATACAGTAAGAGTAATATAAAAGAACATCCCAATAACAAGAAATATGAGCTTTAAAAGGAATGACATAAAAGAGTGTACTTAAAAAGAAAGAGAGGAGTAGGATCCCCTACCTCGGGTCCGACTTGACTCGATCATTCTTTAACGTCCTGAATAATAAACTTGAGTTAATTTATATTTTCTTAAGAACCTTTTTCAAGTTCATTATTCCTTTTATATAACTTATTTACATTTTATAAACATTATGTAATCATTTATGTTTAATAATGTTTGTTTTGTCGTTATTTGGTTCTTAAGTCGAAAGTGAACTTCTTACAATTACATGTTGTTCGTGTGGTCAATGGTTCATTATATCCAGAATTATATTCATGATTTGGATATCATATATATCATATATATCCAGAATATAAATGTATTTATAATATTACATAATCATTTATAGGTAAGAAATGAAATGCACCGTTCATGGAGGCGGTAAGCCGTACGTACACATGAACGCTACTTTCATTTCTTTGTCATATTAATGGAATTAAAACTAAATGAGAGGTATGTTTATTTTAATTCCAGAATTATATTCATCATTTATATGTATCATTAATTATATATATCCATTATATACATGTACTTATAATAGTACATTACATTTGGGGATAAGAAATGAAATGCACCGTTCATGGAGACGGTAAGCCGTACGTACGCATGAACACTACTTTCATTTCTATCTCATACTTTAATGGAAAGAAATAATAATGATATATAGGTATATTATAATTCCAGTATAACATCATATATAATAACTTTAAATCCATACTTTATACATCCCACATATGGCATTAACGAATCAAATCACTTTGAGGGGGCGGTAGTCCGCACTTCCTAAAATGAAATTATCATGTTTAACCATAATGGAAGCCATAAAGGTATGATAAAAATGAATAATACAGAATATTAAGGAAAACATAAACCTATTATATATCATATATAAATATAGTGACATCTTAATGGCCACCTTTGAAGGTGTTATATGAGTGTTGAACAATTTTCGTTTCGTGAGGCAGGAATTCGCCATCCATGGAAACAGTATGTTCTTTAACCATTAGATGTAGGTGTGTGTAAATGTATCTCGAATAATTATTATAAACACATCCTAGTATATTGAAGATACTGTATTTGTTACAAAAGAAATGAATAAAAAGAGTTTAGGGGGTTGGAGAGGCAAAATAAAACAAAAGGACTCAAGTGAAGACATTACCTTAAAATCGGATAACTCCCTTTGGTTTGAGATAAAAGGCTTCATTGGGAAGCCTTATGCCCAAAGTGAGGCCTCAAGGAGTTAGAGAGGGATTTTGAGAGAAAAAATGGGCAGGGGTTTGCCGAGCCAAAGGCTTTGGGAGTGTGGGTAAGGAGGTAGAGGTGGGGGCCTTTTATAAGAGGAGAGGAGGGGCACTCTTGTAAAGTTACAAAATGTTACTTTATTTTGAAAAGCGTTTCGGATTTTAAAGGTCCCAAATTGATTTATTTCGAGGATAAGGTGATAAGGGTTCGAAATCCACTAATACAATAGGTTTTGAACATGTTTAGGTCTTAGATATTACATTATCTTTCCATTTTATTTAAATTGTTAAATAATGAGGTCATCGCTGCATCATCATGATGTCATAAATAATTTAATTTATTTAATGTCTAAAAATTATAAAAAAACTACTATGGTGTAGGAAATATTTTTATATTTACAATGAATATTTATAGTGAAAAATCGAACTTTTATAACCCCATGTAAAAATTGTTTTAGTAAAACATCTCATGTATGTGTCATTTTTACTTTAACATTAAATAAAAAGGTGTTTATGTCATTTTCCAACCAAAGTGGCTCCATGGGGTCCCCAAGTTGACCCATGGATTGTCTTGGTCGGACATGACACATCCAATGAGGGTAGGGCATGTTTCTAGATCATTTCATTTTATTAAAATATTATTCTTACCTTAAACTACACTAATTACCTCTAATCGCGATTAAAAACTTAATAATTTACTATTAAAAAAAATTATTTTAATCCCATTGAACCACATTTTACTTCTTAATGACAACCATGTATTCCATATTTTTGAAATTCAACACACAATGATGGAAAAAGTTCATTTAAATGGAAAATCAGTTTTTATAAGTACCACTTAGTGGTTTCACTATTCATCAAAAATTGAAGTTTTTCAGAAAAATAACAAAACTTCACCCTAATCTATATTTGATATTCCAAATTCAAAAATGATGTCTATTTTACAAAATTCAAAAAATATTATTTGTATTAATTAATTTAATAATTAATTCCCACTGTCAGAGCAAATAGAGTGTTTTTATGAAACAATAAGTATCAAAAGATTGACACTAGTTTAAGTCCATTTTCAAAGTGAAATTAATTCCAACGACCACTATTGTATTAAATAGTAAAAATATATTCAAATTTAACTTTAAAACCAATTCAAAAGATAATCTAATCATATAAATAAATCTGATTAAAAAGAGGTTTTAAATTAAAATACAACATTTTTCACTATTCATTAAAAATTGAACTTTTTCAGAAAAATACCAAAAATTTACACAAAGTAAATTTTGATATCCCGATTCTAAAAAAGAATTTTATTTTGTCAAATATAACACATAAAATTGTCAAAAAGTTGATTTACAAGAGGTTCGCCATCAAAAGGCGGTTAATCGGCCTTTTAAAGAATATTGGAATGTTTACGCTTAAAATTGGATTCATTTGCATTTTTAATCCTATAACATTTATTGTAAAGAGTAAACATATCTGACAAACATATATAATCATTTTTTAGTTAGTTCTGTTCATTCCCGCCATTACAACGGCTAGGCGTTAACTACCATAATATTATTTTATTATTAGAGTTCAATGCAATATTCCCCAGAAACTCATTGTTGCGTATTGGGTACGCCATCGTGCATAGCATCCCCTTTAAAGTAATATTTATATTTTATTCACAAATATGGATAAATATGAAAATGTCATATTCTTTATTTACCTGGGGTGTTACAATACTTCTAGGGTTGGGGAGATACATTTGGTATTAATGTACTTTTCTTATAAACCTTGGAATCCAAATTTAGGAAATCATAGATTAGGGTTCTAAACCATTTTATTAAATTACATTACAAGTATTTAAGAACACCCTAATGGAACCATGTTTATGATTATGAGGTCAAATATGCATTAATTTTCTAATATATGATTATGTATTTCACTATTTTTAGTATTATAAATCATTTTTCATAATTACATGATTTAATCTAGTGTATGTATTCATTTTTAAATAGTGACATGAAGAATGAATTTTAATCTCACAAATGCATGTGATATAAAGTGTAAGAATGATCCTTTAGTTTATGGTATTGATCTAATCTATTGAAGGGAACTATTATCCCAATCATTCTCATCAGGAGAGGGCATTGTATCATGTGAAAATGATATAGTTTAATAATTCTCCAAGTCCAATGGATTTGAAGGAAAATAATAGAAGCAGAGAAGGACAAATAAAACGATTGATAAAGGTAATAAATGAAAGAAATATTTTCCCACATGTAAAAATTGTGGATAGAAAAACACTAGTAATGGAATAAAAATAATTAGAGTTATCTAAAAGCGTGGAGAACAAATACACTATTCTTATGATTGAAAGGATTAGAAAATAGTTTGCAGTATATAATGTTTCAACTGTGAGGAGAATAGAAACTATTCAAATCAATATCTCATTTTTTAAAGGAATATACAATAAATTAGGCAAATAAATATTTGTAATTTTTTTTAATAAAATATAAAAAGTTTAATGATTATTATTCATGTGTCTGGATTCAAGAATTATATCATTTTAGTATTTTATTAGTATAGTACAAGTCCTGAGAATTATGAAATAAATAAGGCTTTTATTATAGTACTATTTAATTATGTATTTGAGGTCATATATTGAATGGAACCCAAAAAATTCATTCAATATCATGTAATATTTTTTGGAAAACACATGGTTGAGAGATATATATTCCTTAATAAGTTCCTTATATTGTGACAATGATGATTGGATAAATATATGATAGATATAGTTAATGTAATGTGGATACTACTGACTACCTTGGAACTGATTCTAATAATTGTAATCATAATACATGGATTGGTCATAAGAATAACCATTTATAAGATTGTTAATTTTGAAAAATTGACAATCTTTTATAGGTTAATTTATAAATTCACCCTATGATAAAACCTGTTGTAAATGATAAATCATAAATAGTTCAGGGAATAAAAAGGTTAATATTGTGTTTATGAAAGATAAATGTATCAATTAAGTATATTTATTAATATTCACAAAGATTGAATGGATATCTCTACTTAACAAAAAAGATATCAAATAATTTTTTTCCCTATTATCATCATATTTTATGATATGAATGACCATTTTCACACCTCTGGTTTACGACTTTCTGGTCAACAACATTCTCATGAACATGTTCTATATCGCTCTCCATGAGAACATGATTGTTATATTTTTATTACATGTCAATGCCTCCCCTTACATTCCCTTATTAAAAATCCTATTTTATTGGTTACCTTCATGTTTCCATTACCCTCTTATTAATATGATGTGTTATTATCCCTATATACAATGTTGGTTTCTCAACAATGTTATTTTCAATTATCAATCCCTCAATTATTGGAAACAAGTTTGAATTGTGAGGATGTAATTTATTTAAGGTGGGGAGAATATAACACTCCAACACCTTATAATATTTTACTTTTATAAGAAATTTAATAATTTTCCTACTTACATTATACAAAACACCATTTTAAACATATGATTTACAAAACACTGATTTACCTTGTTTTGCACGCATGACCAAGTTTTAATTACTTTTAATAGAGAACCTGTTTTAGAATAAAGATTTTGAAATAGTTTTATATTTTATATTCAAAATAAAGATAATTTTAAAATGATAAATTCTATAGTTATATTATGGACATTTTTTTTGTATTTTTATGAGAAGTTTTATTTTTTATGAATAATAAAAAATACTGCATTTTAGTTGAAATCATTCTTTTCATTTATGTAATTATTAATGATAAATTATATTTTAAATTGCATTTAAGGTTTCTAAATATAAGTGTTACATATTTGAATACAATTTACTTCATTTTAATTATTTTTATTTAGAAATTATATTACAAAACATATTTAATATTTGAACATTTTCACTTTAAAACCCCGTATTCTAGCCACATCAATGAGATTATCATTAAATAAAAATTATCAAATTCTATGAAATGAATATTTTAAAATGAATATTAAACATTGTAATAAGTATTATATTTATAGTCTAATAAGTTCAATAACTAATCTACCAAAAAATAGAGAATGTAATTACATATAATTATAGTGATTAAGGAGAAAAATAGTTTACTTTCTTGTTAAACATTAATATTAAGGATAGAAATCCCCTATAAACATTTAAAAATGCCATTGTAATCCTATATGTGAAACATATATCATCTTGGTTAAATATTTATGAATTATTTCGATATATTTCCACAACTGTGACCCATAAAATATGTTAAGTAAATAATGTGAAAAAAATTCACTTTCCATGCTTTAAATTACTCTACTGATTTCAAGTAATGAAAAAGACACATTTTTCATTAACTAACCCATGTCAACACAGATATGGTTACCTGACTTGTCCTAAGAGAGGACCAAAAGGGTGTTCCTGGTCCACATGGAATGACAACTACTGTCAGGTATTAATAGAGTTAGTAGATGAACGATTTCACTCAATATAAATAAAAATATTGAACAGTGGAAAATAAACATAGCAGTCTAATATAAAAAATCACTTTAATTTAACATAATTTATTCAAAAAAATTGAAAATACAAAAAACTAAATAATAAAGACCAACTGATTCTAACAACCCCATCATCTCCATGTGACCCAGAGATTCACACTCTAGTAACAATACCAACCATCACCCACGACACTAATGACCAAGATGAAACATGGATCTAAAGGATATAAACAAGAAGAATATATAGAAATTAGTACTAAAACACAATAGGCATGCTTGAAAAAATATATTCCCAAGGCACTTCCATTAAAAAAATTAATATTGTCCTTAGGTTTGAAATACAATATATGAAGGTAATATTTACCAAACATTTTCTACTTTTAACACTATCATTGTCTGTTTCCCTTTTCCATTTTAAACCAAATTATTCCCAAGTGGGAATTATTATAATTTCAATGATAAAGTAAGATATTATCATTTTTAAAATTAAGATAAATTTTGAAATATGTTTTCTATAACATTATCTATAATACTTTGAAAGCCAATACACAAATTTTGTCTAGTAAGAATACCATAGAAGTAGTCCATAGCAATGATAACATAATAAGGGAAATAGACATAAGAAAAAAATTATAACAAACTAAATATATATATATCATTTAGATTCTACTAAAAAACTATGTTCCAATAAAGATGGGAGAAACATATGATCTCATGAATATTACAAAACATACTATACATCTTGACTCATCCTAAGAAGCATGCCGCACTCTATGAAATAAAATTCCCCCACATGCTCAACCACACCCAACCTAGTAAATACCAAGGGGAACTATCCCATTGAAATAAGAAACCAAATATATCCCCCTATTATGGGCCACTACTCAAATTATAATCCTAGAAAATAAAATAATCAATCTAAGAAAATTAGCTCACTATGGCATGTTCCCATGCCAATAGTATACAGGGGGTAAGCCAACCAATTCCAAAGGAGCATTAATTAACAAGAACATATATCATGTATAATAATTCACACAAAAATATCCACACTCACTTGCCCCAAGTATCAATCTCTTTTAATAGAAGAAATAGATCTCAAGGATTCAACACTATGGATCTTTTATTCCATTCACATTAAATATGACATGAGGAGTCCACAATGAGGACACCGCATCCATTAAAATAATGTATCAGGAGAGTTACATTTTTTATGTATATATAATATAAAAAACCAATAAGATTATCCATGGAGGGTTTTCAATATAAACATTTCCACCAATTTAACAAAAGTTCCAAACATGCATCAATATTTGTTCACAAAACCATAATATTTCATAAATCCAAAACTAGATTTCAATAATTGTGAAAAGAAACTCTTTAACCTTTCAAAATAATTCTACAAAATCTCAAATAAATATATTAACCACTAGCACAAACATAAAACCATTCTCATAGATGTTCCAAATGGGCCACATATCATTTTCACAGGCCATTCCATTTTCAAGAGACAAAACCATTTAAAAATTCATCAGAGAAACCCAAAACCAACATCAATATGTCATAAAAACATTTAAAAATCCCAAAAACAATTCAAATATCAAAAAACTCTCACAAAATCTAACCGAACATTTTATCAAACACTTGGTGTGAATCATTTATGATATCAATTCCATTTACATTAAACGAAGAATGAAATCACCACATTGCACATCATTTTTTTTCCAATGGTCTCACTTAACTATTACATATACAATATTGTAGATAAATGAATTAAACTAATTATTATTATATTAAAATGGATAGTTCAAATGGAATCCTACCCCAATATCACATCTCTTCAATAAAGCGCACCTGAAACATGCTCATGTAGGGTCCAATATCCAGGATTAATCAATAAAAACATTAAACAAGAAAAAAACCCCTTATATACCGGGGGGATACATGAATCCTAGGTCTAAGAGACCATATGATAAGAATTAATCAATAGAAAATAAAACAAAGCGAAAGATAGAGAAGATAAGAGAGTGTTACCTTGAAAAGACTAGAACAAAACTTTGAATAAAATCAAGATATAAACCATAAGAGATGAGTGGAGGCATATAGAGCATGGAAGGAGGCCTCTTAGGGTCTCAAGAACTAGTGGGAAGAATAATGGGTTGATTTGGGATTAAAATCCTAAGATGTTAGAAATGGAATTTCAAAACGTTTATGATCTTGGAGGGTCACATGGTTTGGCTGCACGATTTTGTAATCCGTGCGCGAATCATAGAAAATAATTCTTCCTCAAGACAAAATATCTCCTCATTCTTACTGCATGGTTTGAAAAATCATGTGGATGCCATGGGAAAATCCTAAAATGAAAACCAATCTTCCTCAATATTTCCTTAGTGGAGCCACATGGTTTCCTCTATTTGTGTGCCAACCATGCACCACCAATTGTCGTGATAAAATACTCAAATTTTCTATAAATACACCTAGATTAAACTAAGGAATAAACATGGGACCAAGATAAAAAAATATCACCTCAAAATTCAAAGTCATCACACACAAAAACAGAGACAAAAAACAAGATACAAAAATGAACTCGAAAAAAGGTTGAATATAAAAAACTCGGTGCGAATATTCTCTCCATAATAAAATTTTCTAAATATTAAAAGCCAAAATATTTTCTAGTTGATCGATCAATGAAAACGTATTTACACAATAGCATAATACAACTTATGAAATCATGGTCACCTCAAATTCAGTAAATAGAACTTACAAATCATATCCATAATGATCCAATGATTTAGTGGTCGAAAACCACATCCCAAGAAGTAATAGGATCTAGGAACACATTTCTGTAGAATAACAATGATTCCCCAAATATAGAGGGACTAAAAATTGAACATGGAATTCAATAATGGACTCATCACCATTATAAATTAACTACCACCAACTAATTCTAGAAAAAACCACAACAATACCCACAGTCAATCTCTAAATCATTTAAGAACTGACCAACACTAGCTGACCTGGAAAACCAAACATGGAAAAACATATTAAGTTTACCCAAAAACCAAACCCCCCCCACCAAAAGAGGAAACTACTCAAGGAAACCAAAAAAGGATTTACATTTGAAAAGGCACCCCCACTGAAGTATTAAGAAAATGAGACCACCACACCTCCTTAAAACTATGGAGGAACATTAAAACTACTTGGGTCTTAATGAGAAAATCAGGTCTCTACACCTCTTTCCACAAAAATACTCTTTCATGATGAAGAATATACTCCAGAGAAACATGAAATGTCCCCATCCACACAAGAGACGAAAGCCATACCACAATCCCACACACTCCTAGGATTTCTGACTATGCACTAGATTCACTCCAGGGCCTATGGATGGAGCCATGATGTTTGAAGCATCTATTGAATCATAGTCATGAGCTAAATATCACCAATCATAACTAATTAATTACACATAAATAGGGGTTCATAAAAATAACCTTCAACATCTCTTTTCAAAATGATGGATATATTAATGAAAGAGGACACTCGATAGAACACACCTCCATTCATTAGGAAAATAATTTAGAACATCCAAAAAACAAACACACTTTTATTAAAAAATTAGTTTTCAGGAGACCCCCAACATTCACATTTAAAATTTAATGATAATATAGAACAAAAAAACATCACGAGACACAAAAATTACAACCAAAAAATAACACATTGAAGTCAAATTTAAATTTAGACCTGAACAGAACTCTACTCATGCAAACTGGATTTACATCACTTCCTAGAAACACCCTGATAATTTTTTTTAAGTGACCCAGGAATCAAATATCATGGCAGTTATTCAGAGTATTCATAAATTATGAATTATTAAGATTTTACATGTCACACTGATGACACACAATGATACTACACATGGAATGATATGAAGATATATTAAGAGGTCTATTAATTCCCCAAATATGATCAACAACTTCATGATGGTTTCTCGTCTCTTTACTAGAATTATGGTCACCACTTATATAGATCATATGAAGATTATCTACCCCAAGAAATAATTATATAACATCCTAAACATGAATATCTTGCCACACCACATCGATAAAAGAGGATAATCCAGTGTCTGAAACTTTTGAATTCATATCCGAATAAATACCATAATAACAACACCGAGCATTTAAGGAACCTATCATATATAACTCCGTATGATACGGTACTATATCCACAAAATACAAAAAATAAATCACTAATCCATTACCTTGATACAGAAATCACATCTCCATTACCTTTCACACCATTACTATATTTGATAAATATGACAAGATGAATGACACCTTAGATAACTCATAGGAGATATCTTCATGTGGTTTTATTTGAGATACTCACATCCACCACATTGAGGTCATACAATAAAGTATAAGGGGATAAAACATTATCATCAAAAACATATAAAACTAATGTAGACTAAAAATCCTTTATATTTTCGACATCCACTCTTTCATTTTGAGAGTATTCACTTTACCATAAAATAGAGGATGATTCGACTTTCAAAAAACAATATAGAAATCTTTATATTGATAAAATGTAAGATTTTATAATGGTAAACCACCCCATTTCCTCACATAGAATATCCACCAAGCCTTTAGTTGGTGGGAAACTATAACCAATAAGAAAACTAAGATCTCAATCAAATCCAACTGATAAAAAAGATTTTTTAAACTCAAAATACAATATATTAAACAATTAAAAAATGTATGAAAATAATATACATGACCACTGACTATCAATCATTAAAATTTCCTCTTAATTTTTTAATGTATAATAACTTGGTATATTTCACACCCACTATTGTTACACACTAGATCCACACACATGCACATTCTCATGCCACCCCAGGCACACATCAACTCTTGAAAATTCAGATATTTATTTTCCCACCTATCCACAAATTTCCATGCATGTTAACACTTATAGAGGTACCATAGGATGAATCAAACATTTCATATTTTCAAAATAAAACATTCAACCCACTTTTTTACATTCACAATCGACATTCTATTTGAAAACTCATAATACCTTTTGAAAATTTCATCATACAACGAGTCAAAAACCCATTTTTAACTCTACACACCCATCCCTCTTATCCTACTCAAAATAAAATCCCAAGGATTCCATACAAATTCCAACTCATCATATTCAAAGCATTTTCAGCAGATCTTTAAACCTCATTTTATGAAAAATCATATGATTAAAACCCATTCCTTTGAATTTTAAAAATATTTCTGAGACATTAATCAAAATATATTTCTAATTTCAAAGAAATAATTCAATAAATCTAGATTTTGATTATAAAAATTTATATTCCAATTATCTCTTCAAAATGATTTAGAAAAGTCTTCATATATAATCTCAAAAAAAAATGTTAATAAATTAGACACTACTTTCACAATTAAAAAAAAGGTTTAAAAAAAATCAAAATCAATGAAGACCAAAAACATCATATAAGGGGATACTAGTTTCAATGGGTGATTTTTCCATATGGTTTGCAGCCATATTATAATCATTCAACTACCACAAAAAGTCTTCTAGGAACATTTTATTGGCTCCACATTTCTTGGAAGGCCCTACGACCTCCCCGAGACCGTTACCCAACTCTCATTTCATTTCCCATCAATAAAACAAACCACGAGAAACAATGAAACCAAACAAAACATGACATACCATGGAAACTCAAGGTTTGGTCCATAAACTATTAGGTATACAATTCCCAATTCCTTTTCCACATGCTTTGATAGTCCTACTCTATCTACCTAGATATTTTAAATAACAAAGGGAATTCTGAAAGTTAGGTCCCCTAAAGAACCAAACTCCTTTGATACCATTTTTTCACAAACCAACCTGATTAGACCCTTATCTAGTCACTTGATGAGCTAAAAAAATGTCCTGAAGGGAATTTTTAATCCTTACGGGGCTCTAACCTGATACCATGCATCAATAGAGTAATCACATGAAATTATTTCTCCAAATATGAATAAATTAAATGAAAAATAGAAAAACTCATAGTATCCACATATATATAAACATAAAAACGTAAAATAATTTATAAAAAAACTAAAAAAACAACAAACTAAATATCAAAGACCAACTGAACCTAAAAACCACAACATTGCCATGTGAACCTTAGGGTCACTCCCCAATACCAATATCAATCATCTCCCTTGGAAGTCATGTCCATGATAAAAACAAGCACTAATGGATAAAAACAAGAATAAACTGTAGTTGAGACTATTAAAACTCAATTGGAATTCTGAAAGAATCTATTCCCAATTCACTTCCTGTAAAATATTAGAAACATCAAACTACGGTTTTCAATATAGTATATGATTGTATGATTTTCCAGACCTTTTTCGCTTTAAAACAAAATATGGTACATTTTCATTTTTACATTTAAAACCATATTCTTCCCCAGGAGGGTACATTCATAATATCAAATTAAAATTAAGATGTTTTCATTTTAAGAAGGAATAGATGTTTTAAAAAATGTTTTCCAAAACCATTCCAGTAACCATTAAAATCAAGCACAGATCTTTTATCCAAGAAGTAAACCATGCAAGTAATCCATATAAATGATAAAATAATAAGGGAATTGGAAATAATCACACATGAATAACCATATATATATATATCAATCATCCTATATAGAAAAATAATTTATAATAGACTTGGTCTAATCCTAGGTGCTCATGAATAATCCAAAACATAAAATCCATCTGAACTTATCCTAGAAAACATCCCTCACATGATGATGCCAAATTACCCCACATTTTGGATGACACCCTACCTAGTACATAAGGATGTAGACTATCCCATAACAATAATAAAAATATATTCCCCTTGTTATGGGCCACTAGTCTGAGAAAACTCTAAACTAGTTGTCCTATTATTCTCAAAAAATTCACTCACTATGTCAGGCCTCCATGTCACGATTACAAATTGGGTGAGACAACTGATTCCAACCAAGAATTCAATAAAAATAAAATATATCATATATAATAATTCACATAAAAGGGACCACCCCAAATCATACCAAGTATCAATATAATTCTATATAACAATTTGATCTCATGGGGTCCACACTGAGGATCTACAATTCCTTTTATAGTAAATGATTCATGAGGATTACACAACAAGAATTTCTCAACAATTCACATAATATATTTCTATGATTCCATAGTGAGGACATTACATACATTAAATATAAATAACTCATGATGATTATCAAATTAGGGTGTTTATAATAAACATTTCACCTATTTCAAAAAAGATCCAAATGAGACTCGAGATCATTTCAGAAAACCATCATTTATCATAAAGAAAAATACACCATTAAAAAAGGGTTAAAACACTCCATTTATGGTTTCACAATAATTTTACACAATTTTATTTCATTACTTTTTCTAGAAATGACAACCCAAAATAATTTTAATCAATGTTCCAATCTGACCACATTTAATTTTAGAATTCCATTCCATTTGATAGAGTCAAAAAAAAATTATAAATTAAATCATGAAAATCATGAACAACACATATATTTCATAACAACATTTACAATTCCAAAAGACATTAAAAATATCAAAAACCACTCACAAAATCAAACCGTGTGTTTTTTAACCCTTGGTGTGAAAAATTTAATAAAACAATTCCATTTACAACAATCAAAAAAATAAATAACCTCTTTTCACATAAAAAATATTCTATATGTCTCATGTCACTATTATATAAACATTTATTGTTTTAAATGTAAGAAAAAAATGGTTTTTAACATAACAAGGAATTTTAAGAGAGAAATCCGCCACAATCTCATGCGCCACAACAATGGACACTAAAAACATCCTCACTAAGGGTAAAAAATTAAATATATATCAAGATAAACCATAAAAAAGAAACAAAATCCCATCATAATCCATGGGGAGACATGAACACTAGGTCTAATATACAATAGTATAAGAATAACTCAAGATAAAAGAAAAGAAAAAGAATATGGAGAGGAGATGCAAGCATTACCATGATAATTCTAGCCCAAAACATTGACGAATCATGAGATATACACCATATGAGAGTTTTTGAGTCTTTATGAACATTGTAGGATGATAGTTATGGTTGAATGAACTATTGGGTGAAATAATTGGGCACTTTGGGATTAAATCCCAAAGATAATAGAGATGGAATTTCAAATATTTTAAGATTTGGGCAACTTGTATGGTTTGACTGCATAGTTTGGAAAAACATGTGTGAACAATGTTAAATAGTTATTAAATTATATAAAACCTGAAAAGTTATTACTTAATGGCGTGATAAATTATGTGTAAGTTGTGTACCATGCCAGAGAAGCAAACCCTTAAGTTATATGATTTCCCAGGATAAGCTGCGTGGATTCATCTAACTAGGTTCCACCTGATTCCAAGCCCAAAAACAAAAACTTTATGTAAAAAAACAATTATTAAACTAAAAAATAACATTGAAACCCAAGAATAACAACTGTATAATCAAAATTCAGACCTTTCACACCCAGAATGTGCGAGAAAAACTGAGATCCAAAAATGAACCGTAATAAAGATTCGAATATGAAAACCAGGGTGTGACAACATATTTTTTTATAAACATTATTTGGAAAGGAAAATGATTATTTATTAGCATGATAATTTAACTTTAATTTTTTTAGATGATATAATTAGATTAAATTCTTATGATATTCTAATATTGTGATTACTTTGTTAATAATTAAATAAAATAAATAATTGTAAAAATATTAAAAGAGAAGAAAATTGAATGAACTTTGGGTTTCATTATTTTTGTAGTTTAATATTTAATTTTACATAGCTTTTAAATTATTATTTTTTTAATTATATCAATGTATTCATATTTTTTAATTTATATTAATTATATAAATGAAATTAATTTTATTTTATAATAAATTATATTTTTATTAGAGGAATTTAAATTTCTAAAAATCCTATCTTCTAAAAATTGATTTTTAGATCATAATAAATGTTAAATATGTTCTATTAATCGAACAATTTATCTTTTCTAATGAAAATATTGACCCATAAATATTAAAATATTTTCAGTGTGGTTTTGGTTAAAGTATTGTTTTTTAACATTACATGTGATTTTTCAAAAATTAAATTCCATCACATAAGGTATTTTTTTAAAATTATATATTCTTTTTAGAATTTATTTTTACTATATTTCATAATAAACCTCACTTAAATTTAGAATTAATAGTTAAATTTCGAAGGATAGAAAACCAGTTACCCAAATAAAAACTAAAATGGTAAAAGTTATGAAATTGAGAAGTTAAGGAATAAAATTATAAAATTGCACTTTTTTGTATGGTGGAGGTTTTACCCAACCATATTTTCAATTTACTCCATAGTTTTTTAATTTTCTTGCACATGAGGTATGTCATAGCAACAAATAGTGTTTAAATATTTATATTTATAAGAATTATTCTCTCCCTGCACTATAAAAAGACATTCACTGTTCCTCTTCCTCACACCTCTCTAGCATATTTGGCTCATCCAACCCCTGACCAACTAAACTCCCAACATCCTTACCCTCAAACTATAAAAATCACATTAGATAGAATGAAATCCAAGTATGTCCTTTTGTGAAAACCAAAACATCTAACTTGAAAAAGAGAAAAATAAATATACACATGACAAGTCGGGTTTAATGTAAGGGACTATTGTCTCACTTTTTCTTACATGAGGCATACCCTATTTTCACAAATTATTTAATTTTTATGGTGTGTATTCTAGAAGTATTTTATTTAATATTATTATTCAATCATACGTCATGGTATTCTATTATACAATTTTAATTATCACATCCAAGGGGTTTTATTTGAAAATTGTTATGTGGTAAACGCTATCTTTGAAATCTCACTTTATTTTGTGATTTTAACTTTCCCTTTAAACATTCACTTTCTTATAATCATTTTTTATTTGAAATTATATTTCATTAAATTTATATAATCATGTATGATGGAAATGACTGTTTCCTAAAACCTATACCATTTTTACATATGATTTTCACTTTGGAAGTTATATGATTTTCTAGGTAAATAATGATAAATACATATCCTTTAATCAATAAAAGTATTTGATAAGGCTCATTGTAATGCCCTGAACCTAGTTACCCAGAGTCGGTGCATTATTACATAACATTGGAAAGATCACAAGAAAGATCAAGTCTCGAAAGACTGATTAGATTAGTAGCCTTATAATAAATAGATACATTCATAAAGTTTACATTACATCATAAAATGAAAGACTAAAATAATATAGTCTCCATAGTCCATACTCTTATCCCCTCATATTATCCCTACAGGTCATTCATAAAATAATTCTTCACATCCTGGAAAAAATAAAACATAGAAAGGGGTGAGCTCAAATGCCCAGTAAGGATAACAATATAGTAGAAACTTTCATAAATAAGCATAAACATTTAAGGAAATGTATAAATAAAACAAAATCCTTTTAAATCTTGAACTTCAGCATAGTATGGAAGAAATAAAATGAAATAATTCCATATACTTATTCACATGGATATTCTACTAGTCAAATAATCACATGCAATATGAATAACCATTTTCATAATGAGGGAATGCATAATGATAGACTATCATAACCACATAGCCAAGGCCTCGTGCCAAGACGACAAATAAGATTTTGTCAAGGCCTTGTGCCAAGAAACTAGTTTGTCTCATGAGACCTACCGATTCATCGAGGAGCTATAGCGGGCTCCACCCGTCACTTATTAAGTCCAATACATTCCTCATATGAACAGGTTTAAACATAACATAAACATTCGTATTAAAACTAGCAAAAAAAATGTCAATACTTTATTTATAAACCATGAATGGTATAAAAATAACACATCCATAGTAAAACATATCACAAAACCATCAATAAAATATGTAAGTTTTGTATCATAATGAATCAACTCCAAATAAACTTAAAATCCATCAAAGGATGTTGACATAGATGAAATCAAAATTCTTTTTAGAGTAATATCTATTTCTATTTTGAAATAATTTAAGAGTCATTTATTTATAAAATAAAACATTTTCTTTGAAAATATTCTTATAATATTGTAAGGGAAGCTTCGACGATTTTATAACGGCAGAAAATAGCTGCACCCGCTGTATAAGTTAAAAAACATTCTTACCTTAATTATGTCGAAAAGGTTAAAAATCACCTTGTTTGGAAAATGACAGAAAGATTCCCTAATAAAAATCTTCTAAAAATTCAACAAGGGTATAAATGACTTTATTACATATTATTTAAAGTAGTAAGAATGATTTGAAGTACATTTTTAAGAAACATGGATGTGGATGATAAAGAGGTCCCAGTAGGTAATTACGTATAAACAACCTCGGATAATGAGGAGATTGTGAAATAAATCCTTAACTTTTACTTTTCCTTGGTTAGGGTAAGTTAACCTCATGTATAATGGTGAAATAATTTTTATTAAATTATACAAGAATCATATACAAGAATCATATACATTAATATGATATGATATATGATCTTTTAACATTGCTTTGTTAATAATATCTTAGTATTATCGTCATTTTGGGTGTTAACTTACTTGTTTTCTTTCATATGTCTTGTTACATAAGTCGTGTTTTTTATGGATAGGTTGTATCTTATTCATATCCAGAATTATAGCAGGTCATTAAATACTATTATTAATCATCAAATGATAATTATACTTGAATGGATACGATGGAGAAGGAATCTCATCGCGTTCATGGAGACGGTAGTCTATACGTACGCACGAGCAACAATATCATCCTTTTGATATTAAAATAATATATAATTGGATGTTATATCATATATAAAGAATCATTATCATGTTATATTTATTATTTACATGAATTACACATCATTATTATACCCATACAAATAATAATTTTTTGAATAACAATTACACCACGACGTGGAGATGGTAAGCCGTACGTACGCACATATGGTGACATGTCATTCAAAGAATGGATAGAATACTGAATATGGTTGTAACATATTTATAATAACATCATAGTATATATAAGATAATGGAGTTATTATTTCATAATGGTAATAACAAAGAAAGAAGAAGTTGAAGAAGAAAGGAACTTGAAAAGGGGTGGTGAAAACATTTCCTCTTCTTCGGGTTATTCCTTTTGATATGATCAAAAGGGATCCTTAGGTTGGCTTTCTGATCCAAATAAGGCATCTAGGTTGAATTTATGGAAGTTGAGAGAGTAATTTGTCAGGGGTTGGCCGATCCAAAAGGCTTTGAATGTGTTAATTAGTGAGAAGGGGAAGTGCCCTTTTATAAGTGGGGTGAGGGGAACCTTTGGAAAAGCTAGAAATATTATTTTATAATAAATTAAAAATCGGTTTCTAATGGATCAAAAGTATATTATTTAAAGTTTAAGGTGGGTATAGGTCGAAAACCACTCAAAAAATAGGTTTTAGATAGGTTTGGGTCACTATGTTAACCTTATCTTTTAGTTTTAACTCTTAGTTAATTAGTTTAACATTTACCATGTCACTTTGTATTTTTATATTATATAGTTAATAAACATACTATATACATCCAAGAGACCCCCCAAGTGTTCCATTAATGATACAACTATCATGATATAAGTCTCTTGGCCGAACCTTATATTTTTTGGAATTTAATATCAATTAATAATATAATATTTGTTTTAAGAACCCTTTTATGTGAATTTTGACACTATTCAATAATTGATTTTTTTAAAGTCTTACAAACTTTATCAATTGGAAAAAAAGTCATTTAATAAATTATATAATTTCATATTAAGAAATAAAATTCATGTATGTCATCAAAACATTCAAATTATATTAATTTTAACATTTATAATACCAATTATTGGATTCTTTCATTAATAAGGAAAATACTGCATCCTTATAGTGTCATAAATAATATTACTTATTAAATGTATAAAAATAATAAATAAAATACCATTATGTAGGAAATATTTTTAGCTTTCTAATGAATAATTATAGTCTAAAATCCAACATATATAACCCTATGTAAATGTTTTTTGCTAAAAGATATCTGATTATGTCATTTTTGTATTTATTTTAACTTAATTAATATAAAGTATCATTATCACTTACAAGTGGCTCCATGGGATCCCAAAATCGACCCAAAGATGCCCATGGTCGTACATGTATCAAAAAATAAGGGTAGACCATGTTTTAGTGTAATTTATTATTATTATAATATTATTTTTTTACCCTTCTTTACCGGATTTACCTTTTAACCATGGTAAATAAATTTTTACCGAAGTAATTATTCAAAATGTCTAAAAATAAAAGTTACCTAATTAAAAAATTTGGACATAATGATTCCAAATATGGAATCCATTTTTCCAAATTCAAAACATAGAAGTGGCAGAAATTAATTTAAAATTAACTCTCGTTGTTAAAACAAAAAGCGTGTTTTCAAGAGATAATAACTATCAAAAGATTGACACTTGTTAATGTCCGGTTTAATTGTGAAACTATGTCCAATGACCAACATTGTATTAAATGGTAAAAATATATTATAAATATAATTTAAAACCACTCAAATTCATAATTTATCACTATTAATTATTTCGATTAAAAAAGTTATTTTTAATTAAAATTTAGTAATTTTCACTATTCATGAAAATATAAATGTTATCTGAAAAGTTCCAAAATTTTACCCTAGGATAATTTAGATATTCCGAATCCAAAAATGAAGTAAATTTTGAGAGATTAAATTTATAAAATTTTAAAAAGTGGGTATTACTATTCATAACGGCTAATTTGATTGGTTGTGGTGTGTGTTAGAACTCGAAGTTGCGTACAACACACACTACTGTATTATTTAAAGGGAAGCGTACCATGGAAGCTTGGGGTGTTACATTTTCCCTTACTTCAAATAATTTCGTCCTCGAAATTTCTAGAATACTACCGTATAAAAAGACTCGGGTGGTTCTTCATCACAAGTTACTTGAGTTCTCATGTTGCCTCTTCCATCTTATAGTTTCTGCATTGAACTTTTACCACATGAGTCATTCGGTTTCTCAACACTTGTTCTCTTGTATCAAGAATCCTGATGGGATCTTCACAATAAGATAGATCGGGTTCCAGTTCTAATTCCTCATAGGTGAGTACATGCGTTAGGTCAGGCATGTATTTTCTCAACAGTGATACATAGAACACATCGTGAACTTTGGAGAGATTTGGCGACAATGCCAAATGATAAGCTACAACCCCAATTTGTTCTAGAATTTCGAAAGGACTGATTTACCTGGGACTCAATTTACCTTTATTTCCAAAATGTATAACTCCCTTCCATGTAGATACCTTCAAGAAAACATGATCTCCCACCTAAAATTCCAAATCCTTTCTTCAGTTGTTAGCATAGCCCTTATGCCTACTTTGAACAGCTTTGATGTGGTTTTGGATTACCTTCACCTTTTCCATTGTTTCCTCCACCATTTCTGGGCCTACAAGTTTTTTTTCACCAATGTCATCCCAACAGGTTAGTGTGCGACATCTCTTTCCGTATAACGCTTCATATGGTGCCATCCGAATACTTGAATGGAAGCTATTATTATAGGAAAATTCCACTGGAGGTAAATGTTGATCCCACATACCTTGAAAGTCAAGTGAGCATGATCTCAACATATATTCTAAGGTTTGAATAGTTCGTTCTGATTGTCCATCTATTTGAGGGTGGTAAGCAGTGCTCAAATGAATTTCAGTATCCAAGGATTTTTGAAGACTCTTCCAGAATCTTGAAGTAAAACGGGGATCACGATCAGAAACAATCAATAGGGGTACTCCATGAAGTCTCACCACTTCATTAATATATAGCCTTGCTAGATGTTCAAGTGGTAAATCTTCCCTTATAGCAAGAAAATGTGCTGACTTGGTAAGATGATCAACAATAACCCATATTGCATCGTTCTTTCTAGGAGTCTTTGGTAGTCCCATGACAAAGTCCATCGTAATATTGTCTCATTTCCACTCTGGTATGGGAAGAGGTTGCATGAATCCTCTAGGATGTTTCCTTACAGCTTTAACTTGTTGAAAAACCATACATCTTGACACAAAATCAGTAATCTCCCTCTTCATGTTTTCCCACCAAAAATGTTCTTTCAAGTCTCTATACATTTTGGTGCTCCCAGGGTGTATAGAGAAATTAGAACTATTAGAATCATCCAACAATTCCCTTTTTAGATCAGGTATATTGGGAACACAATGTCTCTTCCCAAATTTCAAAATTCCATCTTCATACACAAAGTCATTAAATATCCCATCATTCAAAGATTTAATCTTCTTTTGAAACTCTTCATCACTGGTCTGAGAACTCTTTATCCTTTCTAGTAAAGTTGGTTTGGAAACCATTTGAAAAAGTACTGATGTTTCACCTTCCATTGTAATTCCCATATCCATCTTCACTAAATCCATGAAAATAGGATCCCTTTCAATTCTCATCATGTTCAAAGCTCCATGATATTTTCTTCTCAAAGCATCTGCCACCTTATTTGCCTTCCCCGGGTGGTAGTGTATTGTGCTATCATAATCCTTGAGTAGTTCAAGCCATCTCCTTTGCCTCATGTTGAGTTCTTTTTGTGAGAAAATATACTTTAAACTCTTGTGATTAGTATAAATCTCACATTTTTCACCATAGAGGTAGTGCCTCCATATCTTCAAAGAAAATACCATAGCTGCTAACTCGATATCATGAGTAGGATAGTTTTGCTCATGAATTTTCAACTGTTGTGATGCATAGGTAATAACCCTATCATTCTGCATAAGGACACAACCAAGTAATTTCTTTGATGCATCACTATAAATAACGAACCCATCATTCCCCGATGGTATAGTCAATATAGGATAATTGACTAATATTCTCTTCATTTCTTCGAAACATTCTTCACACTCTTTTGTACAAACAAATTTAACCCCTTTAGGTGTGAGCTTCATTAATGGGTTAGCCAATCGGGAAACATTATGGACGAAACGTCGATAATAACCTGTCAAACCAATAAAACTGCTTACCTTAGTTATAATCATCGGTGCATGCCATTCTTGGATTGCCTTGGTCTTAGAAGGATCAACAAAGATTCCATATTTAGAGATAATATGGCCATGAAAAGAAATCTCCTAAAGCCAGAATTCACACTTGTTAAACTTCCAATATAATTCATGTCTTCTCAGAGTCTTCAAGATAATGCCGAAGTGATTTTCATGATCTTCATAGCTTTTGGAGTATACCAAGACATCATCAATAAATACCACCACAAAATCATCGAGATATTCCTTGAAAACTCTATTCATTAGATCAATGAATACAGAGGGTGCATTAGTCAACCCAAAAGGCATTACCGTAAACTCGTAATGCCCATACCTTGTACGAAATGCTGTCTTCGAAATGTATTACTTCTTCACACACAACTGATGGTATCCAGATTGAAGTCCAATCTTTGAAAATTATTGAGCTCTATGCAGTTGGTCAAATAAATCATCAATGCGAGGTAGGGGATACTTGTTCTTTATTGTTATAGCATTGATATTCCTATAGTCGATACAAAACCTCATAGATCCATCTTTATTTTTAACCAAAAGAAAAGGGGATCCCCATGGAGAAACACTAAGGAGAATAAATCCCTTATTACTCAATTCCTCTAGTTGTTTATTTAGTTAAAATAATTCCACAGTGACCATTCTATAAGGGGTCTTCGATATAGGCCTTGATCGAGGAATTAAATCAATGGAAAACTCATCTTCTCGTTCTGGAGGATGTCCAAGTAAATATTTCGAAAACACATCTACATATTCTTTCACAATAGGTACATACTCTATTTGAACATTCCTTTCCTCAACCACAGTCATTCCATTCTCTTCCTCCCCAATAATTGAATTTAGTTGATCTACTGGGGGTGGATCTAGATAAGAATTAGGTGGTGACAATTCTGCTCTAAAATAATGTGTTCCTTATCATCATCATCAAAAAACGTAACCTCCTTATTCTTACAATAAATCTTCACATCATGGTATTAAATACAATCCATACCGAGGATTATATCAAACTCAATCATAGATATGACAATGAGATCAGTGGATAAAGAACATTTATGTGCTCTAATGGGGTCTGATTCACAAAACTTTGTTGCAATGATACTTCCCTTTGGAGTTTTAACTGACAACTCCCTTATTAAATCAAATTGGAAAAATATCTAATTTTCTTAGAAAACTGGGATGATATGAAACAATGTGATGATACAAAATCAAATAATGCATTTACTAAACTTCAAGAAACCATTAAATTACCTGCCACCAAGTCTTTCGGAGCTTCTACCTTAGTAGTAGTGATAGCATAAGCTTGGACTTGATCCCTTGGCCTTTTCTGAGGTAAGTTCCCCTGATGCTTAGGAAATTAATTTGCATAATGTCCCATATCTATGAAATTGTAGCATTGGACGTCGGTAGCTTCCTTCTTCCCCTTGCAATCACGAGCTTGGTGGCCTTTTTCACCACACTTGTAACAAACTCCCATTACTTTTAAGCAAGTACCAGGGTGTTTCTTCCCATATTTACCATAGGATGGATATTCAACCTTTCCCTTCTTACCCTTATTTCCATTCCCAGATTGATCAGTAGATCTCTTCTTATCTTGCTTTTCTTTAAAGTCATAAGACTTAGATAATTCCTTTTCTGTCTTGATAGCACATCACATAATGTCTTCGCACGACGACAATGATTGTGAGACTAATGCTCGATGGATAAATGGTTTTAACTCATCAAATAAACGATTAATCTTACTTCTTGGGTTACATATATAATCTCCATCATACCTTGCTAACCTCGAAAAGTTAGCCTCATACTTTGCGACATTCTCATCCTCCTTTTGTCTCAGACTCAGAAGTTGGATTTCCATATATGCTCGATGGTCATGAGGAAAGTATTTTTCTAAAAAAATATCTTTGAACTCCCTCTATTCCATATTTGATACTTCATCATCTTCCTTCGTATTTTGAATCAATGACCACCATTGATCAGCATCTCCAGTGAGGTGATAAACTTCCATGACAACTTTTTCCCTTTCACTACTCCATAAAGCCTGAAATATTTTCTCTAGGGAACTTATCCATTTCTCAGCTAATAATGGATTTGTACTCCCATTGAATGTTTTTGGTTTCTACCTCATTAAGAGATATAACATTGATCCTATATGATGTGGATCAGGGTGCTCCATACGGGTAAGGTAATTATTCATAACTTGAGTGAGTTGTCCCAGTATGGTGATTAGCTGATCAGCACCAGTTGTATCACCGACTCCACTATAATTATCTTGATCAGGATGGAAATCCCTACATGGAGTGAGTTCATTGATACGGTATTCATTTCTTCCACTAGTCTCCATTTATAAACAATGGCATTAACTATATAAGTTTATGAATCAAAATATATAATTCCATACTTATAAAACACTTAACATAAATTGAACAGTTTATGGATATAATCCATAATCATAAAAATGTTTTCTTTGAGGAAGTATATACTCATAAACCCTTCATAATGATTTGTAAAGAAAATGAGGGTTATCATAAGCATATCCCCCTGGAGTGTCGTAACCAAGAGTGCAGCAAAACCCGTTTGTCGTGCACCAGTTTCTGTTTGAGTCTAGCTCAAAGAGGTGTTTTTGGGTTTTACCCATAGGTATATCTATGCCAGAGCCGCCTCTACCTGCTTGTATCCAGACAGGGATGTATTGCTCGGAAAACTCACAAAATATCTACAATACCAAAATTCTAAGAAGTTCTTCTACACTAATCCTCAAAGTCCATCTTAGGTCTATGTGATCTAATCAGAGTTTATCTAAATCTAGCTTCCAAGGTTTGTACTAAACTTCATCTGATACCAACTGTAACGCCCCGACCCCAATTACCCATAGTCAGTGCATTATTACATAACACTGTCATGATCACAAGAAAGATCAAGTCTCCAAGGACCGATTAGTTTAGTAGCCTTGGAATAACTAGATACATTTTTAAAGATTACATTACATCATAAAATGAAAAACTACAACAATATAGTCTCTATAGTCCACACTCTTATCCCCTCATATTATCCGTATAGGTCATTCATAAAATACTTTTTCACATCCTGGGAAAAATAAAACATAGAAAGGGGTGATCTCAAATGCCCAGTAAGGATAACAATATAGCGGAAACTTTCATAAATAAACATAAACATTTATGGAAATGTATAACTAAAACAAAATCCTTTTAAAACTTGAACTTCAGCATAATATGGCAGAAATAAAATGAAATAATTCAATATAATTATTCACCTGAATATTTTACTAGTCAAATAATCACATGTAATATCAATAACCACTTTCATAATGAGGGAATGCATAATGTCAGACTATCATAACCACATAGCCAAGGCCTCATGCCAAGACTACAAATAAGATTTTGTCAAGGCATTGTTCCAAAACACTATTTTGTCCCATGAGACCTACCGATGCATCGAGGAGCTATAATGAGCTCCACCCATCACTTATTAAGTCCAATGCATTCCTCATATGAATAGGTTTTAACATAACATAAACATTCATATTAAAACTAGCATAAGAAATGTCAATACTTTATTTATAAACCATGAATGGTATAAAAATAACACACCCATAGTCAAACATATCACAAAACCATCAATACAATATGTACGTTTTGTATCCTAATAAATCAACTCCAAATAAACTTAAAATCCATCAAAGGATGTTGACACATATGAAACAAAACTCTTTTTAAAGAAATATATCTTTCAATTTTGAAATCATTTAAGAGTAATATATTTATAAAATAAAACATTTTCTTTGAAAAAATTATTATATTATTTTAAGGGAATCTTCAACTATTTTATAACGGCGGAAAATAGCCGCACCCACCGTATAAGTTAAAAAAAACATTCTTACCTTAATTCTGTCGAAAAGGTTAAAAAGGACCTTGTTTGGAAAACGACAGAAAGATTCATTAATAAACTTCTTATAAAAAGTAAAAAATGGTATAAATGACTTTATCCCATAGTCTTTAAAGTATTAAGAATTATTTCAGGTAAATTTTTAAGAAATGAGGATGTGGATGATAAAGAGGTCCCAGTAGATAATTATGTATAAACAACCTTGGATAATTAAGAGATTGTGAAATAAATCCTTACCTTGTAATTTTCTTTGGTTGGGGTAGGTTAAACTCCTGTAAAATGGTCAAATAATCGTTATTAAATTATACAAGAATCATATACATTAATATGATGTTATATATGATCTTTTAACATTGCTTTGTTAATAATATCTTAGTATTATCATCGTTTCGGGTGTTAACTTACTCGTTTTCTTTCATATGTTTTGTTACATAAGCCATGTTTATTATGGATAGGTTGTATCTTATTCATATCCCGAATGATATCAAGTCACTAAATACTATTATTAATCATCAAATGATAATTATACTTGAATGGATACGATGGAGAATGAATCTCATCGCGTTCGTGGAGACGGTAGTCCGTACGCATGCACGAGTGACAATATCATCCTTTTGATGTTAAAATAACATATAATTGGATGTTATATCATATATAAAGAATCATTATCATGTTATATGTATTATTTACATGAATTACACATCATTATTATACCCATCCAAATAATAATTTATTGAATAACAATTACACCACGACGTGGAGACGGTAAGCCGTACGTACGCATGTATGGTGACATGTCATTCAAAGGATAGATAGAAAACTGAATATGGTTTTACTATATTTATAATAACATCAAAGTATATATAAGATACTGGAGTTATTATTTTAGAATGGGAATGACAAAGGAAGAATAAGTTGAAGAAGAAAGGAACTTGAAAAAGGGTGGTGAAAACATTACCTCTTCTTCGAGTTCTTCCTTTTGATTTGATCAAAAGGGCTCCATAGGATGGCATTTTGATCAAACTAAGGCCTCTAGGTTGAATTTAGTGAAGTTTAGAGAGTATTTGGTCAGGGTTTATCCGAGACAAAAGGCTTTGAAGGTGTAAATTAGTGAGAAGGGGAAGTGCCCTTTTATAAGAGGGGTGAGGAGCACCTTTGGAAAAGCTAGAAATATTATTTTATAATAAATTAAAATTCGGTTTATAATGGCTCCAAAGTAGATTATTTAAAGTTTAAGGTGGGGATAGGTCCAAACCACTCAGCCAATAGGTTTTAGACAGGTTTGGGTCACTATATTAACCTTATCTTTTAGTTTTAACTCTTAGTTAATTAGTTTAACATTTACCATGTCACTTTGTATTTTTATATTATATAGTTAATAAACTTTTCATATACATCCAAGACACTCCCAAGTGGTCCATTAATGATACAAATATCATTATATAAGTCTATTTTCCGAACCTTAGATTTTTAGGAATTTAATATCAATTAATAATACAATATTTGTTTTTAAAACTCTTTTATGTGAATTTTGACACTATTCAATAATTGATCTCTGTTAAAATATTAACAACTTTATTAATTCAAAAAAAATTCATTTAAGAAATAATATAATGTAATATTAAGAAATTAAATTCATGGATGTCATCAAAAATTTCAAATTATATTAATTTTAACATTTATAATACCAATTATTTGATTCTTTCATTAATAAAGAAAATACTACATCCTTATAGTCTCATAAATAATATTTCTTATTAAGTGTCTAAAAATTATAAATAAACTACCATTATGTAGGAAATTTTTTTATATTTCTAATGAATATTTATATTCTAAAATCCAAAATATATAACCCTATGTAAAAATTGTTTTTCATAAAGATATATGCTTATGTCATTTTTGTATTTATTTTAACTTAATTAATATAAAGTGTCATTATCACTTACAAGTGGATCCATGGGGTCCCCAAATTGACAAAAATATTCCCATGGTTGGAAATGTATCAAAAACTAATGTTAGGACACGTTTTAGGGTAATTTATTATTATTATAATATTAGTTTTTTACCCTTATTTACCGGATTTACCATTTAACCATGGTAATTTTTTTTTACCGAAGTAATTATTCAAAATGTCTAAAAATAAAAGTTACCTCTTTATAAAGTTTGGAAATCCTGATTCCAAATATGGAATCCATTTTTCCAAATTCAAAACACAGAAGTGGAAGAAATTAATTTAAAGTTAATTCCCGTTGTTAAAACAAAAAGCGTGTTTTTAAGAGATAATAACTATCAAAATATTGACACTTGTTGATGTCCTGTTTAATTTTGAAATTATGTAAAATGACCAACATTGTATTAAATGGTAAAAATATATTCTAAATATACTTTAAAACCACTCAGATTCATAATTTAACACTATTAATTATTTCGATTAAAAAAGTTGTTTTTAATTAAAATTTAGTAATTTTCACTATTCATCAAAATATAAATGTTATCCAAAAAGTTCCAAAATTTTTATCATAGGATATTTTTGATATTATGAATCCAAAAATGAAGTCAATTTTGAGAGATGAAATTTATAAAATTTCAAAAAGTAGCTATTACTATTCATAACGGCTAGTTTGATTGGTTGCGGTCTGTGTTAGAACTCGAAGTTACGTACAACACACGCTACTGTATTATTTAAAGGGAAGTGTACCATGGAAGCTTGGGGTGTCACACTCATTTTTTTATCATTTAAATTTATTTTTCAATATATGAAGAATTTATTGTAAATAAATAATATGGGTTGTGGTGTTTAATGTATTCCCCCTGATGCATCGGTAGTCTTATGTGATGATATTAGTTGGTGAAAAACCCCTCGGGTTTGTTTCTAATAATATTAAAATTGATATGAGGATAGATATCAGCCCAAATGAGATAGGATTCTACCCATAGTCTTAAACTATCTTGAGTATTGGTCATGATATGAAATATCTTGGGGATAATAGTTGATAGTGAATATATAAAAAATTATGCTTTCCATAATTATTGTAGTTCCATGTGATTATTTGATTAGTAATAATATCCAAATGTCACGTTTTATGATCATATTATTATTTATATGATATTATTCGATACTATTTAATATTTATATACTGATTATATATTATTAATTCATGATAGCTTTCACTATACCTTACACATACTGATTATTTGAGCTCACCCTTATTTTTTTTCTTTCTCCACGGTATGATGATGAATTCCTGGAACGAGTTTAGCGGATGGTATGAATTTTATTTGGTAATGTATTAGGTTTTTTATTATTCTCAATGTATAATGGGTTCCATGATTGTAATATATATTTCAAAAACTGCTAATCTGATTGGTTCTTCAGTATTGGATTCATTGTAATAATTCCAATGTAATAAATTAAGACACCCACTCCAAGCTTCTTGGGTCTCGGCGTTGCAAAATAATTTTAAATTTAAATGTTCTTAATCTAATTTTGTATCAACTTTTAATGAAATATGTGTTAATATGTTATTATGAAATATAAATTACTACTATATTCATTTTTTTTCAAAATGATAAATTTTATTATTTAGGTAAAACATGAATTACTTTAAAATTAGATATTTTAAGATTACCCCTTTTAAAAAATAAATATTTTAATAAAATTTCATTAATTACTTATATTATAATGCATAAATTAAGTCAACACATCAATAATTATTTTAAAAAATTATATAAAAGTTAAATACATATTTTTATAAAAAATTAATTTATAATAATTTTATTTAGTTGAGCCTTTATTTCTACTATAATTTTCGAACAGATGCGTCACATCATATTTGATTATTTTAATAATTAATGCCATGGACTCTTTTTATTTTCTACGGTGTGTGAAGAAAGATATCAAACACATTAAATTAATTTAATGTGATGATATATTTTAAATTCATTTGGAGTTATTAAAAAATCAATAGAATTATATTCCCCTGAAAATATGGGTCTAATTAAGATTAAAATGAATTCATATGTTCCTATATAGATTTCATGTATTTAGAGTAATTTTTTTTAAATTGTTTCATAAATTAAATCCTGGGTGTGTCCAAGAGATTATGGAAATATCAAGTAACATTAATTTTTCAAATAACCCATAATTTTATATCTTAATCATGTGGTAGTTTATGTAATTACAGATGATCTTTTCAAATGTTTGTATTTTACATATTAAAAAATATTTTATCCAAGACAAGAGCATTAATTTTTTTTATATTTCCAAATATTTTCATTTTTCATATCTTTTCCTTTAATGAAAAAATAGATAGATGTTTATTCAATGTTTAAATTTTTATATGATTATGATTTTCATCCAAAACATTATTAGACTTAATCTCTTTATCTTAAAAACATTTAAATTGGAAATCTTAAATACTAATATTTTCTTGTTAAACAACTTCCATGTCAGTGAAAAATTTATCATTAGAGATTGTAAGAGAATTATTTGATTTTTCATTTTATTCAATAACAAACATGTGTTTACATGAAATATATTTCAATATTATAATAATTTTATTAATCATAATATTGACACTATCAAACATTCATGAAAACATGTCTTTATTGGGATCAGATTCATATTTAGATGAGGAAATAAAATAAACTTCACTTACCTATTTTGGTGACGAAAATAGAAAAAGGTTTGATGATTCCCTTTTAGTAATATATTCATCACTAGAATATAAATCTGAAATATATATTCAAATATCTCCAATATCCTTCCTTTTCTTTTTTTACTATCACCTCTTGTACTACAATGTCTTGAGACTTGGGTAATTATACTTTATGTGTCCTCTCTTTCTGGTATTCATAAAAAATAAATTCATTATCCTCATTAAAAATATAAATACCTTTACTCTTCACCTTATAACCATTTTTAGGATTACACATTGTGAATATTCAAGAGTAGCCTTACATATTTAAATATCCTCCCATTTTAACAAATGAAGGACAATATATTTTACTAAATTGTAGATCAAATTCCTATTAGTAAGTATTAATAATTAGTTTAAAAGAAAATATTTATTTTTTTAAATATATTGTTGATTAATATTTTTATGTTTTAACTTGTATTTTAATAATTAACAAATAATATCATCTAAATTATATTTAATGAATTTTTTTAATCCATCAATTAATAGTTTCTTAACATTCCACATTTTTTTAAGTTTCATAAAACGATTTCAATAGAAACTAAATTATAAAAATATTTTCCTATACGAGTGATTCTATTTATAATAAAAGTAAATATATGAAACATTTAATTCATTTTTTCTTCCACACCCATTATAAATATTCATACTCAACCCATAGAATACCATGTTCATTTCATAGTAAATTATATGACCTCAAATTATTGAATTTCAAGATTCTCTATATTTCATGACCAGTTTTCTATTAAAATATAAGGATAAACACATTTATATTTAATGCGCTGTATAATATGTATATTGGGTTATAGGTTAATACTTATCTACTTGTATCATTACTTGTCAATTTATCTAGATAAACATCTAGTGATTTGTATGGATTTATTGTAGTGATAAAAAAATCTTGGGTTGAATTTATAAGATAACCATGTATAAAATATTTAAAATATCAATTGTTTGTTACATCAATGAATCCTGGACATTGAGGTGTCTAGAAATAATTTTCCTGGTTCCAGAAAACTCAAACTAATCATTTACTCTGAATGGAGAATTATGAATTTAATTAGAAAAGATAAATATAATTTTTCCACACTAGGAGGTAAACATTGATATAATTTTATAGGTCTTATTGCGAGTTTGGGTAAATAAATAACATGTGAATGCAGTATTCTTTAAAAATAATTTTAGTTATTATAAATGTTAAATATTATTATAGATTAAAAATATGATCATAATGATTTATATATATCATGAATTTAAATAAAAATAAAACTACTCTTCAATCCTCTCAATTATAAAGATAATTTGAATATAATATAATGAAGTCATATAAAATTGATAGGGAGTTGTAATCCTTTTTAACTACCTTATTAAACCCTAAAGGTACAAACCATGACTGAATTTTTATCACATGGAGTCAGAAACTAGTAATATTACTTTTTACGTGGTGGAAGAATCCCATAATGAAATTTTCTAGAATAAATAAAAAATTAAATACCCCTTCCTTTTATTTAGTAGGAATATCCAACATGTAATTTTGTTTTGGGCAGTATAACCTCACAGTCCTGCATTTGACAAGTAGTCTAACCCAATAAAATTACATACATCTAAATAGGATAAAATGAATTAATAACGATATAAAAATTTATGCAACAAGTTGTATGAGTGTTGAGGATGTCATATTATCTCTATCATCAAAGGATAAAAATGATATATCCTTTATCGAAAGAGTTCGATCTAATGATTGAAATGGTGTGTCACATAGTATTACTTTAAAATATCGTTAACCTTGTTATATTTATTTATATTTGTTGAACTCCCTATATCAAGTTGTCATATGAAATATAGATTAAAAAATTTAACACATTAATTTTTTTTCTAAAGCATATCATGTATGAGACTCTAAAAAACTACATTAAACTTGTTTAGTTTATATTATTTGAAATGATTCACATCATTTATTCATTAAATATGCTTTAAAAATAGATTATAAAATTATTTTATTTAATCATTAATATACAAAATTGGTTATACATTGAAAAATTAATTAAAACCGGATACAATTCTAAAATAGATCCATTATAATGATCAATTAATTCAATTGAATACTATCTTAATGCCTATGAGTCAAAAGTTTCTTGTTCCCAACATTTTAAATTCGAAAATCAAGATTTCTAAAGAACATAGTGGAAGCATATATTCATCAGGATGATTAATAAAACCTATATGGAATACTACCAAACAAAATTAATTAGCATTTCAATAATAAATCAATAAATACAGAATAATTAAATCAATGAAAAATTAAGAAAAAACATATCGTAAATCAAAATTTTATATAATATGAAAATTATAGCATCATTTAAATAGATTCAATTTTATGTTTCTTTTTATTATATGGGAAAACATGTTGTATGTCCCACTTCATGGAAGGTCATAACATATGTATGGTAACTTTTTATTATAATTAAATTTCAATATGTGTTTTAAAAAATTTATAATGGGGTTGATCGAAATGATCATTTAGTTAATTAACAAAATTACAAAAAGATTAATCACGGTAGATTGTATTCAATATGTAGTCAATCCCATCATGCGGTCTGATGCAGTGAATGTTTGGTTACATTATGAATTTCACAAATATTTTAGACTTGGTAGATTAATTAGTATGTTTGGTTGAAAATAATCATCGGGTGACACAATACTTATAAGATTTTTTTCCTATAAAACATAATTAATTTATTTATTCTTTCATTCAATTGAAGAAATATGTTCGATCCATTAACTCCTACAGTTGATGTATTGTGAATATGTCCGGTCTATTGTTTCATTATATTTATTAGAGACTAAATATAAATTTATTTTCCAAGTGTTTGATGTATTTCTTCCCCCACACTCGTTCAATATATATGCCTCACAATCAATTGATATCTATGATCGAACCAATATATAGTTATTTTCATTAAAATATACTAATAGAAAACTTACAGCATTTGAGATAGCATACCATATGGTGATGGAAATTTCTATAAACTATGTTTATATAATACATAACAAATACATATATCAAAATAGTAAATAATAATAGCAATATCTATAGTAGTATATTTTTTATAACAATTGTAAGAACAAAACACTTTTCTTACCTTATGCTATATGGAATAAAAGATTAAATTTTTATTCATAAAAACATAATAAAATAATTATTTCCAAAAGTTACATCAAAACATCTGATGTTGAAATATTTCTTCTTGATATAGATAAAACCATGTAATGTAATTTTTGGAATAGATTGGTTATATTTTGTTCATATTTTAAATTATTATCTGTGGAGTATAGTTGATTTATTTTATGTGGAAGGTGATTTTTCATCCTTATTAAGTGATATGTAGTATATTATGGGTTATAAATATTTAGGGACCCTTATTTCTTATAAATAAATATTTTTTTCGAATTTTATAGGGGTTAAATTGGAGATTTCTTTTAGTGTTTTTTAGGAGATCTCTGATTCCCTTCATGAAATATTTTTGGAGATACCCTCTCAAAATTATATCTTGTTTGGGATAGTGTCCTGGCCGGGTATGTATTTAATTTTTATGGATCCTTATCCAATAAATTCTCATTAATAGTGTTGGGAAAAAATCAATCAAGGTGTTCCCTCGGTGTGTTTTTTTGTGTGATTGTGTTTGTTGACAAATCCAGATGGCCGCAAATAAATATCATTAGTGTTTGTCGAAGATAGGTTTTTTATGGTGGTGTAGTTTCCCAGTGTTTTCAATGTTTTTGGATCTCAAAATTAGGATTTTGATATTGGGAATGGAAGTATTTCATCATAGGATTGAATAGTTTGAAGAATGTTGATGAAAATCAATAGAGGGTGATAACCACATACAATAATTCATGGGTCACGTACCATGTTTCGGGAACATTACATGTATCTATAGGAATAATACGCAGATATAGTTTGAAAAATCGAAAACAGTACACAGTTGAGCGGCAGTGTCGTATGTGGATGGGCTGATGTCGGTCGATGAAATTGGATGCGTTGGAAAAAAACATGGTACACGGAGTGCGTAGGAAAATGGTTTGTGGATGGATTGTGGTTCGCGTTGGGTGAAAAATCCGTAAGAAGTGGAGGATGGATTGAATATTCAGTAAATCTTGATTTAGCAGATTAAGTAGATATCATTTCCTATATAATAATCACTAACACCACCGTTTACTATAGAGATTGAGTATCATTTGAGAAAAAGTTCTTGATTCGGGAATTAGGTGAAGTCTAAAGGATGTTTGCGATGGATAATCACACGATGGCTAGGGTAGTTCATACAGAAAAAATACCACTAAAGGATTTAAGTGGAAAGGTGTGTTTTCTTAAGAATCGGTACAGGGAGGAGGAATCTCGAAAATGTGAGAGAGTGAATTCCATAAGTGGTACACATATAGAGAACTCCGGTACATGAAAGTGATGGAAGTCTGCAAATAGAGAATAGTTCTCAGGCAGAGGGTATTTCGCAGAGGAGGTCTGCAGAATCGGTACATGGCAGCATTACACGATAGTGAAGGAAGAGTCAGTCTGCGAACAAAGATTATTTGCGGAAGATGCAGCAGTACATGGAGCAGGCAGTTCGCCTGCCAAACCCAGCACTCAATACGCGGGAGAGACAAGGTGGTTCGCGGTTTTCACAAGGAAGCTTTCAAAAAGCATCAAATCAGTTATAAAAAGCATTTCTCCGTACCTATATATACTTGTGAAGGTGGACTTCATCCATATGGGAGAAAGGGAAATCAATTGAGCATTTATCTATAGTTGAGGATGCAGTAATTCTAGAAAATGATGTGACCTACAAGTCCATAAATTGTTATTGACATACGTGTTTAAAAACTTTGAGTGGATTACTTTTCAAGACCAGTGAGAAAAGGAAGAGGAAGACGATGACCCCCACCACTGTCAGTGAGCTAGAGAAAGAGTCATAGGGAGTGACCATTGGGAATTTAGTGAGCATACCCTAAACCTTGTAAAGTTATTGATCCTGAGTATAAAAGATCTAGCCCAAACATTGTACTCATTATTGTCTGTGAGCCTCAGTGAATTTGTTACATCGGCACATTACCATTGTATGCTCCTTCGACATAGCCCAGTGAGGGTAAAACAAGTTAAAATATATGTTCCCTTTGCATGATTTCATATCTATCTGTATAGTGCTATGGGAGGAATATATAATTGAGTTTTTTCTAGAAACAAAACAAGATCCAAAAGGGATAATGTTGTAATATATTATACCCTGATTCACCCCCTCCCCTCTCAGGGTATTCGACCTAGTGGACCTAACAAATATTAATAGTTATAAATTAATATTAATGATCTATTTTATAATTCCCTCATCTAGCATAGTGAATCTCTTTAGGTGGTCTTTTATTTTTCAAAAATTTCAGATTTTGGTTTGAGTTTGTTTATAGACTATAAAATATTGAATGAATTGATAGTGAAGAACCACACACCCCTACTAATTATTTATTATTTATTAGACCATTTTAATAGGAATATATGGTTATATATGATTGATCTATAGTCTATATATTATTATATGAGTGTATAAGAGGAGGGTATCCTAAGAAAATCCTATCAATTGTATCTATGGATAGCTTTAGTTCATAGTTTCTTCATTTGGTATCATTTTCCTGATATTTGTTTCATGAGATTAATGAAATAAGTGTTACACATGTTATTAAGTTAGTTCATTGTAGTTTCCACAAAAACATCTTTTTTTATTATATATTGTAGGAGAATCATGTTGATCGTCTGAAATCTACTCTAGAGATTAGTTAATGACATTATCTCTATATAATGTTTTCTACATATATATACAAGATATTTGAGGTACATTTTAATGGGAAAGTGGGGTCTCAAAAAGAAGTTGGAGTGGATCTTTTGAGTATATAAGATATTAATTATTAGTATACACATAATAATGTTCATTATTTTTATTGATTCATTGGTATTTTTTATTATTATAACTGGTTCATGTCTAATTTCTTTCATATTACATCCAATTTGAAAACCATAAAAATGAAGGATAAATAAATCATTTAGATTTACTCATTTAATGTGGTATTCTAGTAAAAAAAGTAGAATATAATAAATAGTCATGTATTTCACCTGTCGGAGGAAGGAATTGACTTTTAAGTTTTCAGTGATTCTTTTTGAATTTTTCATAGGTATGTTTTAATGCTGAAGTGAGCAGAAAAATATTATTTATAATGGGAGAAAATAAATCATGAACATACTAATTCACTCATGATATAAATTTGGAAATAATTGTGTTTTATAGGAAGTTGATTCCACATTACCTCATTAGAAAGCATTGGGTGGCCTTCACTTATCTTCTCTTGGTGTGATTTGAATCGAGGAACACGTAGGTGGATAGAGTTATTAGAGTAATATGAAATTTAAATCTCCAATGAATTTGATTAAGGTAATGTATTAGGGTTTTATGTAATTTAGAATTATATAAGTGATATTGTCTTTGAGTTTATAGATGTATTGTGAGATATTTAGGAGCTTGTAACCATTCATTTAGATATTAAAAAATATGATGGTAGTATATTCTTATATGAGAAGAGAGTGTGGTCATCCTTAATGAAATAGTTTTAGGATTCATATATTATATATATTTAGGCTATGTTTCAACATGATAATATAATTTACTATGATTCTTATGAGGGTTGGTCAGAGGAAAATCTATATCAGCTGTTATTTTATGGGAAGAGTTTTTTTTCAAATAAACAATGAATGAGATGGTACTTCAAGTGTTTTATAGATTACCTTTGGAATTTCATCATATTTTAACATAGATTCACCATGCATAAAGACTTAGTTTTGTCATCCCTAATTGAAATAGTTTTTTGTTTAGTTTGTTCCTCTGTGGCAGGTGTATCAGTAGGTTATGATTGGTCAACATGTGATTGTGGTTTTCTGAAAAAAGTGGACATCCCCAAGGGGAAGAAGGAGAATATTTCAATGGATTTCATCACCAGTTTACCTAAACCTCAAGGTGGATATAATCTTATCTGGTATATTGTCAGTCAATTTTTATTTTAATCTAATTTCATTAGGATCAAAGATTCAAGCCCAGGGGATTATTTATAAAATTAATATATAGAATAGTTATTAAAGAATCATGGGTGTTTTAGGATGATCCTCTTTAATTGAGATCTTCATCTTACCTAATTAAAATAAAATTTACTTTGACATGATTTTTTATTTTATTTATAACATAATATAATATTTCATCCCCATAATAAACTATAATATGAACTAGATGATCCATATACTATGGAAAATGTTGGGAGGATTTCTTCTTGATTTTAGAGGTTATTCCTTGATGCACCCATACTTGGTTGAGTTATATAATAATAATATCCATTAATATTCAAATGGTATGGATCCATTTAATTAATATTTTTGGTTTTTTCTAGATCTATATCGCATTGGACTAATTTTTGTGACTCAAGGATAATTAGTCCCAAATCATTGTAGAGAATAATTTAAATGTTTTATAAGATTAATTTATGGATAAAGTAATCTTAGTATTGTCAAAAAATTTACATTTATCAAATGAGTCATGTAAATATTTATTTTGATTATATATTTTTCTAAATGATTTATCATCATCATGTGTACAATAATTTTGGTCGAGATAGAACATTTTTTAAATATTTCATTAGTCCTTTCAAATTTACCGAGTGAGACCAAGATTATGAAAATCGGTTGGAAAAACCTCTACAATTAAGTAGGTTTATTTACAACTTTTATGTGTCCAATAAAATTTACCCTTATAATGATTCTCATTAATTTTCTTGGGGTGATATGAATTTTCATAACTATGTGACATTCATGTAGTGTCCGGTTGAGATTCTAGATCAATGAGAAAAGGTGTAGCGGGTGCACAACATTCCACTAGTTCTAGTATTATATATGTAATTTAATTTTTAAGAGTATACATGGAAACATTATTTTCTTATATTTTGGATTAGTTTATCACTCTTTTTTGTGATGTTATTTTATTGATTGTGTTATTATTGTTTGTAGAAGTATCTCATGAGGTGTTTAACTTGTTGGATTTTTAGTTTTTTTCAAGGTTTAGTTCTAATTTTCCAGGATGAAAACCAATTGATAGGTATCTAATGTAAATGGTTTCACATCAATAGAAATTTAATTTTTTATTTTGGGGATATTGATGAGTCTAGTGGGATTTTTGTGGTAATATGGAGTTCAAGGGTTCATTTTGGGAATCATTGGATCCAAAATCCCATTGTAGAACCTTTTTAGGTGTTCAAATCTAGTTGATAGAATTTGGGTTGAAATATTCTGGTTCCTTGATGAACCATCATTTGAGGGACTTATTTTGTGGGATTTGCATATTCCATTGGTGAATCAGTTTCTAAAAAATAGTTTTGGAATTTGGAAAATTCATTTTAGTTTCTATGTGTTTAGAGAGTCATGGAATAATTCCAATATGATGTGGTATTAGATTACAAGCACATTTTGGTGTATATGTGTAGTAATTTCATGTTTTTGGTTATTTTTTACATGTTCTAGTCATATAGTTCATGGTTAAATAGTGATGTTGGTTCCTATTTAAAATTATTTAATTTTACATAGAATTTATCCTAAGACATTAAATATTTTTTTTATAAAGGAATATGTCACGGTTAGTGTTAAAACTATTTATAAAATTGTGAAATGGATGGAATTCTTGGGAGGATGGTCCCATTTTAAAATCTTTTCAAATCAAATCTTAGTAAATGTAGGCCTAATGAAAAATATTGATTTCCCCACACACATTTTTTGGTACACCAAAATTTTCTTATAAATTTTGGAAAACAAATATTTAATATTGATATACTTTTTTTTATAAACACCAACTAGTTCCTACCTCAATATTGTTTCCATTTTGTTCATATTATAAGTATTTTTTCATTACTATACTTATTATGTAGGTTAATTTTTTAGGAATAGAATAAATTTACATTACAAAAAATCAAAAATTTATGCCTTAAAGAAGATTTTTTAATGAATAAAATATTTTATAAAAAGCATATGATAATATTAATATATATTCATAATGATTGTATTAAAATTATCCATATTTATAAAATAATATATAAGAAAGATGATTAAGTGTATAAATAATTAGATAAATAAAAAATTAATTCATAGAATAATTAAAAACATGATAAAATCAAGTAGTTAGATTAATGTTATTTGATGAACTGCTACATACCCACTCAAAATTTCTTCTGGTTTTACTATATTATTCTTGGAGAAAAATTGTATCCAATTTAAAAAATATAACATTAAAATTAATCGGTTATAGTAAAAAACCATAAAATAAAATTCAATAGATCATTTGAATTGTTATACCAAATAACCTTAAAGGGGAAAAATACCTCTCCCATTTAGTGTGTTTAGAATGAAACCTAAAACCCACACTTTTAATTGTTTCCAGAATTTAAATAGAATTAACTAATCAGAGAGAATTATTTTTGGAATAATTATTGTATGTATCAGTCACGATCTCTCTTGAAATAATAAATAATAGATTTTAAGTTGATAATAATGTAGACGAAGTGATAATAGTTTAAAAAGAATGCACAGTTTGATCTGATTTTAAAGTACAAGAGTAATCATGGAAAAATTAAAGCTCATATAATTATTCATTAATAATTGGTGATTATGTTGTGTTTCCATGCCTTCAATGGAGCAGTTTATGGGTTCTTATTTTATTAGGAATATTCTAGAATTGATACAGGGGCAAGGGAGTACTGGGATAATAATTTAATGATTATTTCACCATAATAAAGGAACCCTAGACTTACTTGATGCCACCATTTTACTTGTTAATACAACAAGGTAGTTTAAAAACTAGATTGTCCAGTGTTCATATATAAATAATCCACCATCATGAAACTTTTACCCACTATGTAGTCAGTGGAGTAGGAAGAAATACACCAGATTTGTCACAAACTATCAGGTAGTCCATGTTTTCCAAAAGGTAGCTAGTGGAAATCATAGAGGTTTGGTGTCTCTATTAGTCACTAACATCGATGGTTTTATGTAACCAAATAATTAGTGGAACATACTTGTGTGTATTGAGGAAAATTACTTCTTCATTCCTTTTTTTGGATTTTTCATGTTCCGGAATCTTCATCACATAATGTTCAATACTACAAACTCAAATACAACTAATGTAATTATAAGAAAATTTAAAACCATTTTTGATCAACAAAATACTTAAAGTATGAGAAATGAAACCATTAACAAAATTTTATGATGAAAACTCACATGAATATAAATATTTCAAGTATAAAATGAAATAAAATTAACATTTTTATAATAAGACTTACCAATGTTTTTTCAAATAAAAAACCAATTTTTTAAAAATGATTTTCCAGGCTTATCATTTTGAAAAATATCTATAACAATGAGAATAATAAACATAATATATTCTAATAGATATAATACATTATTAAGAAAAAATCATTCTTTAAAACAATAAAGTGATAATTATTCCTATCAATACTCCCCCTTTTTATAAAAATATTTTTCTATAGGAAATTATAAACCATGTAGAGATATTATAACAATATAAACATAATGCCTTAGAATATTTTCATTCAATAAAAGTTTTCAAAAACAAAAATTTACCATCCATTATGATTATCAAAATGAAATTTCAATATGGATCGATATATAATTCTCAAAAACAATATGGATACATGTTATAAAACAATTACCCATATTAAATGATCTTGGGTGGGATAAAAGTAATCAAAAAATTGGTTTTGAATTTAGAAAAAAAATTACTCTTTAAATAATTTTTCTAAATAAATAAATTCATTAAAATAAATAAAAACAAGTTAAATGTCTATATAATAATATAATTTATGTATAAAATTTTTTAAAACTTAAATGAATATATTTATCAACAAGGAAATAACACATTTAAAAACTAATTTTACAAAATAATATTAAGAATTGAAAAAAATTATCTCAAGTATAAATATTTTTGTACAAATAAGATTATACCCCATAAAAATATATAAATGTGAGGGAAGATTTAATGGATGTAATATATATGTAAAAATACATAAAAGACTTATAAAGTCAATAATAGGATCATATTTTAAAATCAAGTATAAAATTTTAATATGGAAATTTCATTCTATTATTGAGGTTTCGAAAATACTGTATTAATAAAAAAGATAAAATTAATCAGGTGTGTCAAAATAGAGGTGAAATATAATTAAAATACTCATAAATATGGTTAATATTAGATTCAAAACCCGACTAGTCCTTTTTGAGTTAATAACATCTTGGTGAATCTATATGAAAACCACCTCTACTTTTCCATCCCAATTGCAATTATTTTTTGGTAGTATACAACTCACTTAACACATAAAATTATAAAATATTTGAAAACATTTTAAATATATTTAAATATATATATATATATAATACCTTTAAAATATTCAATAAAACATTTATTTAAAACAAATTTTAAAAATACATTATTTCAAAGGAAAGGAAAAATTATCAAAATCTAACCATACCTAAATCATTGTTGATAATGTCAATGTAATCAAGATCCAGGGGTTTAATAATGATATCGACTAATTGATGGTAGGTGGAAACAAAGTTAATAATGATATAAAATATTTGAAAGTGACCTCAATGAATGAAAGTTCTCATATCAATGTACATTGTATAGTATTTTTTGATTGGATTTTGACAGATACTAATTTAACTACTAATGTCATACTTGATAGGGAAGAGATCATTTGTAAGACCAAATTCTAAGAGATTATGTTTCATACATAGGATTTGGGATCATTAACTCCTAGTGTAAATGAATTGTGCTTCAGCTGTATAAAGACAAAAATATTTTTGTTTCTTACCATGCCATGAGACATGGGGTTTTACTAGTTGGTTGCATGTGTGACTACGACATTTCCAATGTAGTTGGATTCATCCCAAATGATTTTCATAAAAAAGTATGTTAAAATTTAGTATTCTATATATAAAATAAACTAATTTTTTATGTTTATTTTAAAAATGAAAAATATATTTTTTAGAGATTCCAAATTATATTCCGTTGGATTTGATTGAAACTGAAGATAAAGTTAAACACTAAAATGATATATGTTCAAGTTACATTAAGGTAAGAAAACTACACATCACAATTATATAAATCTATTTATGAATTCCATTATTTTCTTCATCTTACATTTTTCTAATGTAGAACACATGGGTGTACTTAATTACTTAATATGATTCATGGAAAAAAGTTTTAAAACATACTTAGTGTATTTTTTATAGTTTATAAATTTTCCATTAATATTTTGAGAAATGTGAATACAAAAGAAGAATTAGAGTTATCCTATAAAACTAATTCCAAAATAATTATTCCATAAAAAATATTATCTATTTTATCCAAAATTATCATAATCATCATAAACATTAACAATTACTAAATAATTTGAATTTTGTTTAGAAAAATATTGGAATTAGTTTATCCTATTTTAATATTATTTGAGAAAAAGTAAATTTTTATGCTTTCAAAACCAGTAGAAGGGGGTTTTTTATAACCACATAGAGAATATTTTTAACATCAATACATGACTTATAAAATTTGGATCTTCATAATAAGGAGGTTGTTCAAAATAAAAATTTTCATAAGTAATAACCATTAGTAAATAACTTATGAAATCCATTTTAAAAATTTTAAAATTCAAATGATCATTAAATTTTTATAATATTATAATGGATTATAACTAATAAATATATGAGGATTATTCACCAAATTAAATACCTTATTCTAGATTATAATATTTAGATTTTTTCCCTTATAATGAATTATAATACATTGTTCAATGAAATTATTTCAAAAAAACCAACATGGTTCCAATAATGGGATGATAGTTAGGTTATAATGTGAGTGTGAAAATGTTGTATATTTTTTAATTTTACCCACACATCTTTAATTTAACATAACCAATTTTTATTATTAATAGTTTCATCGATGATTTTAGGTTAAAAGTGGAACTGAATATATTGGTGTCAACCTCATTTACGACCTCACTACTTGTATTATCGCTTGATATTAATTCCAAGATAAAATTCTAAAAGGGGTGGTATGTTGATTCACCCCTTTATTTGGGAAGATGATTATATAGGTGTTTTGTTTCAACATTTATTTGTTTATAAAATATAGTTTTAGTAAAGGTAAAACATTCGTTGTTAAGGAAATCATTACAATAAAGATGATATTTAGGGTGAATCTCATATTACTTTTTTTAAATTGAATCTTCTTGGGTTTTATTGAAATTATTTATCAATAATAATTACTTGAGATTGAGTACCCAATAAAGATACCTTCATCATATTTTGGAAAAAAATCCTAGGTTTTCCTCGGGGTCAAGGTTAATACATTTTCACCCAAATTCTTTATAATAGCTATATTTAAGAAGTTTTCCATTGAATATTCTAAAAGGGATTTTTCATAATGATAAGTCATGCCTAGATAAGTGTAATGATATAGAATGTGGTATTGAACACATCAGCTCAAAACATTTTAGGTATATTAATCTAATTTAATAGAGTTTGGGAAAAATATGGATGGGTCTCATTGCATGTTTCGACAATCCCATTTTGTTTTTATGTTCATGTAATGGATAATGACTAATGATAACCTAAAGGAGTAAAAATTTCATTAAATTATTTGTTATAAAATAATCCAGCATGGTCACTGATTAGAAATAATATATTGAATTCTTTTTCATTCTAATTTTTTTCTAAAAAATAGATAATATCTTTACCAATCCATTTTGTTATGATCTAAGAAATAATCCCATGTATATCCAATATAATAATTCATAATTATAAAGGATTAAGTGTTAGATATTACACTATAATCTTTAATTTATAAAAAATATCACGTTGAACAAGTTTTAAGGATTTATAGGGGTATTTCCATTTAAATTTAAATGGAATATTTTTCTTCTTACCATTTATTAATGGTTCATCATCAATTTTTTTCAACAGAAAAAAACGGTAAATCTCAAACAATATAGTTAATGATTAGATTAAAAATTGTGTGTGTGTAATATAATAACTAATTATTATAGGCCAAATCCATGACACAATATTGTTCATATATAAACCTATAAAATGTTTTATTTCAAGTGATTTGAAATCTATGAAAAAAAATATTTTGAAAGTGTTATGTGGTAAATTTTTTTTTCCTCAATAATTAAAACCTTTTCAAAAATTAATTTCAAAAATAAATTTAAAACCTCTATTATATAATTGACCAATACATGATAAATAATACTTCAATAAATTAATAAAAAATCCATTAATTAAATTAGATTTTTAGAAAAGAATCATATTATTTCTTTTTATTATACCATTTAAAGCAATTTGGAACATAGAATGTCCATCATCAATGAATTCATGATTATTGAATTTAGGAGGATCGCTATACATGTTCCTTAAAAAACCATTAATCATATACACTGTATCTTCGAAGGTTTTTTATAAACACATTTCTTACAAAATATCAAGAGATTAAGTCATTCAGTACCTATATTTGTGGTCTAATTAAGTTATATAACATGGACATGGGAATTCAATAATTTTATAAAAAACATTCCCATTAAAAATTTTATATTGGAGTTTAATTATCTTGGATCATTTGTGTCATGTATTATTGAAATATAATAAATATATTAGATTCCCAAAATTCTTATAATAATTAAAAAAAATTATTTTTTGAATAACACTTTGCAAAAGTTTTATTTTTATAATTTATTCAAAGAAAATATTATAAATACATTTATTGAACTAGTTTTAATAAACTTTTGATACCACAAAATAAAATTTATATATTAATTAACATTTTTGAAATTGAGAAAGAGTGATTTAAGAACATTAATTTGATGTTATAAATTCTTAACTGTTGGTTATTATTTTAATTTTAAAAACAAATAATAATATTTTCTTTAAAATTTTATCATTTAAAAAAACTAACTTTTTTCATTTATGACTGCTAAATTTTCAATTATGCTCAAAACAAAATTTTTATGTTGAAATATATAATTTAGGATATATTCATAACTTATATAAGAAGAATATTAAGTATAAAAAAATTGGATAAGGAATACTTTATTTAATTGACTTCATCAAGCACCATAGTGTAGGTCATAATGAACTTTTCACATTCATTTTTTAATATAGATGAAGAAAGAGAGTCATTTTTATCACTATATGTTGTGAAATAAATAGATTTTTTAGATTTTTTATTGCTTTTTTACTTGTTTTTGTTCTAGTGGTAATCCAACATGATATGAACCAAATTTTTTAATCTGGTTCATGTTATTTTGATTCTTGATTCCCCTATCTAGTTCCATATTTAGATCTTTTATTATAAATGAAATTGTTCTGCCGCTTAGAATATAAGAAATTTATACATCTCTTATAGATGTTTCATCATTGATATATTTGAAAGAAAATATATTTTTAACCACATTGAATTCCATAAACTATTTCTCATATCTGATATTTATATTAATATCATAGTCCATGAGAGGTCTAATAACCTCATCAACCAACATGTTCATTATGTATTAATATTCATCAGGTCATCATCACATTAAGTGTAAAATTTCTAGGTAAATCCCCAAATTATTTTATAAAAAAATTCCTTTGAAATATAGTCATTAATATATATTATACTCTTCCATATATCAGGACAATATGTAAACATCTCATTAATAAAATCATTATTATGAAAACTAGACAATTAATGTTTTTCCTAAAATATATAATATAACATCTTTAACATTTTTCTCTACAGAAGTTATTATTATTAGTTTAAATAATTAAATATTTTTTACATATATATTTATATTATTAAAATAATTTGGTTCATAACAAAAACGTTGGTCAATAATGGATTTACTCTTAAATTTACAAGTGTTGATATCATCATGTGCGTGTTTTTATTTCTCTCAATACTAGTAATATAACAATGTATAATTAAATTCCATACAGAATAACCAATACATATAAAAAGGATTACATTCTTATATTATAATAATTGTATCCATATCCTTAAAAATTGGTGCATGAACCTTAGATTGGACTTCAAGGGCACAATGGGATGATGAAGAAAATGTCATTTTAAAAAGAACATTTCGAGAAAAACTGGAAAAATTGATTTTTTTGAAAATTTGAATACCATAAAATACACAAAAATTTAAATTCATGATTCTATAATACCAAATTTAGGTCATATTAGGATAAAATAGAAATAATGGGAGATTTTATTTTTATTAAATAGAAATTTATGAAATAAAAGAAAAAACACTTTTAAATTATTAATAGATTGAAGAAACATTTTGTCGCATTGAAATTATAATATATATGTGTGGTGATGATGTGAAAATTATGTGAACTGTTAATAAGTTTATCAAAGATAAATTGATTAAAAATTTAGGAATTTAGTAAAATAATTCGGTAAATTATAAAATAAATAAATAGAATGATTAGATTACAGGGTTCAGATAAAGATATTTTATAAAAAACTACGTCTCCAACCTCAATTAATTGAAAACCTATTATATGTGTCATTTTACATAATTATATATAAGATACAAAAAATTCCCATTAATTTTAATCAGTTATATAAATAAATTTCGAAAACCCATAGGCATTATAATCATAATAGTTGTAGATATAACCCTCAATGGTAAATTAACGCCTTACCTTTTAGCAGTTTTGTAATGAAACAGAAAACCCTCACTTTTAATGGTAGTGAGAACCAAAAAAAATGATGTAATGGGAGGGAAGTTTCAGGAAACATTCCTATTAAAATCATCCTAAGTCACCTAATTAATAAGAAAAGACACTTGTAGAGATAGTGAATAAAGTAGAATAAGTATGAAGTACATACAATGCATGAATACTTGGATTGGATTTGATAGTATTTGAGTAACCTCGAGGAAATTCCGGATCAATATGTCTGTAAATGATATTTATTTCGAAAATTATATACTCATGTATTTAATAAATATATTTAGAGTATATTAGGTCACTATGAATCTTCTAGAATCGATTTATAGTTAATAAAGTTATAAGATATGAATTAAATTCCTTTTTACCATAAAAATGAATCCTTAAACTTCCTACCTCGACACCACCAGGTATACAATATCTATAGTTGGGTATGTGGTGAGATACCTGGGCTTGAGTTCTTCTATAAATCATCCACCAAATGGTTGTTTCTTTCTATCGATTACCCAGCGTTTCTGGTAGAATTGTAGAAGCTACATATGATATTACTAGGAATTCTTTGTTTTCCATCGTGTATCTAGTGGTACTCCTTGAGGTATAATGTCTTTATTCATCACCATGGGGTAACCACTACTATAAAAAAGGTATTGGTTGATCAATGCTATTATTAGAAGAGTAAAATAGGATCCCCACAGTACTCGATACCTTATGTCTGGTCATCTTCATAACATAATGCTCAATCATAAAAACTTAAATACAAATAATGAAATTGATAAGAAACATAATATTTATATTTATATACTAATACTTTGAGAATAAAAATAATTTTTCCATGATGTCATCTTCCCTTGATTTAAGAATACTTTTTTTCTCTTATATCCCTCTTATTCTTATCAATTTCTCCAATCCATCTCCTTTTTCCCACTATTTAAGGGTAAGTTAGTATGTGTTTCAATATTTATTTATATTTAGTAGATCTTTTAAGGGTGTTCGATATGACTAGGTCCTATAGTGAATTTGTAATATTTTTAGCACTAAATTAGCTTTCATATCTCAATATTACACTATGAATCATTAAAATTACATAATGTAGATATTTGGTGGATTATCCATCATTATTATTGATTTAATGAGGGGTTATAAGTATATTATGGAATCTGGACTTTTTATTACGTAACATTCCATTATATTTTACAAAAAAATAGGATCTTTATAGACTAGTGTCCTATAAATAGGGAACATAATACATGAAGACTGAAAAAACTATTTTAAATCCCCTTGAAAACATTATGGAAATGTTTATCCTATGTAGAATTACTGCATATCACAACTTGGAGACATAAATTAAAGGTAAGGGTGAGCATATTTCCTAGTAAAGAAGGAAATGAAAACAGTTTATGTGTGATATCAATAAGAACATGATGAAAAACATAAAGGCATTAGAAATGGAATAAGAGGAATATCATAATAAAATTAACATGAATCATAAATTCTAAATGTGTACAAAATAATTAATTTTGACATTCACGAACATATCACCAAGGTCTATCCCCAATGTGTCACAAAAATTACTAGGGTTATTCATCACGGTATCATGAAACTTGTCATCCAATGAGATTAAATTCATTAACCAATGCATTGGAGCGCAATAAGGGAGTAACCATAATATATCTTTATTTTAATGTGATCCACATAGATAAAAATCATACATTTAAAAATTAACCCGTAGAGAGTAAAATAAATGGGTTTTACTTCAATATTAAAAGTGCTTAAAAACATGATCGTTATGTCATTTATAAGCCATAGAAAAGTAAATAGTCTTTCATATATGAAAATTCCAGAATAAAATATAACATTTTTTTCTTTATGAATACCCATAGAAATAAATTTTTTTTGGGTATTCACATGAACAAAATATAATAATTTTTCAGAAAAATAAAGAGATTTTGAGATGAAAATTCGTCAGCATTATGGCTATCCAACATGGTTTTTGAAAACATTCAAAATAGAGGGAAAAAGGGTCACCCACTCACAAAAAAATTATAATACTCTATGGTTACATAATAAAAAAATAAATAATATTGGGGTATGTATTTTTTAATGACATACAACATGAAAATAAATCTTAAAAGAAAAGAGAATATGTGGTTTCTTTAACTAAATATTTGGAAACCTAATGACGTCGTTTAATATTCAAACAAATATGCTCATGAGAGTGGAAAGGGTATAACATCATTTGGACATAATGTGGGAAGAAATAAGGACATCAGAGAACATACCACAACATTATAAAATGGAAACTAGAAGACATAACATAAAGGAACTCATGACTAAAAGAGGAGGGTTAAAGGTTTACTTACCTTGAATATTAACATCAAAATCTAAAAGGTTGGGACCTTGAGTTCTTGAGGGCACCTTGTGAGGACTCCTTGTAAGATGAAAAGACCAAAGCACTATTGAGAAATAATTTATAATTAATGGAATGAGTGAATGGGTTGGTATGTATACCAAAAGTGAGGAAATATTTTATTAATTTCCAAGGGAAACCTCATTAGTGTTATTTAAAAAACAATGGGCTTGCCTAGGGTGTTTTCCCATGGTGTTGACAACTTGGGACACCTCATAAAATATCTTACTATGCACAAGTAGAACATAATTATTACATCATTACTATATCATTAATGATGTCATTAAACACACTGAAACTCAAAGCTATATTTTTGCTATTCACTGAAAAACAAATAATTTTATAAAAATCTCATAAATTCAACCTAACCTAATATTGATGCTATGAATTCAAAAATGAACTCCATTTTTTGAAAATAATTTTATAATTATGATTTATTTAATTTTTAATTAAAATAAAATTTACCCAAAGAAATACTGATACCTTACTAATAATGTTTGAAATAGTTATCCACTTATACTATTATATCACTTCACGATTCAAGATGCCTAAAATAAATTTATAATTTCCTATGTGAGTTTACAATTCCATTGGTGACATTACTATTCATAAGGGTAATATTAGGATTCATAATTTATTATTCACCAAAAATTATGTTGATCTTATTAGACTCATAATTTATTTATGATCATAACTATTGAATACCATTTTTTGAGAACCATTTTACATTATTAATTAATTAATATATACAAAAATACTTTAAAATACAATTTTTACAAAAATCTCCAATAATATTTATCTTCTATAAATTTATCCTATATTTATTTTATCATTTGAATTCACTATTTTTACCATAATAAAAATAACAATTTTATTTATACAAACAAATTACACAAAGTAACTAAGACCTCATTACATAATGCCTTATAAAACATTCATAGGACCTAAGAGTAAGGTGTTCAATTGTGGTGAAATCTTGGCGCATTGGGGAAAACATTTCCGGAGTGGTGATTTATATTAGTTTGAACTTCTATAATAGGAAATTTCATTCAAGCTTCGCATTTTAAATCTCAACTTTTTCTTGGTCTAGAGAAAAGCCTAGTGACAGAGGCTCCTTCCAAAGCTCTAAAACATGGGTTTCATATGGACGGAGTCTAGTGGATGAGTCCATTGAATTCCTTCTCTATATTAATTAACCACGATCACCTGTATTCATAAAAAAATCAAATCATTAAGGGTTTAGTTACCACCAGTCATATTGACCAACATTCATATAAAAGTCAAAACTCGGTTGTCTTATTTAAATTATACTCACTTCATTAATTATAAGATATATTTTTGTTAATTATACAATAAAATAATACAAAAATTCAAGAAACAATATTATTTAAATGTTTGGGTCGTTACATTCTTCCCCCCATAAGAATTTTTTTCCTCAAAATTTTATCATTTACCCTTTGAAAAGAAAAGTTATGGGTACCTCTGCCTCATAGGATCCTTTGGTTCCCATGTGGATTCTTAACAATTTTAGTTTCTCCACAACACATTAACAATGTGGGTAGTCTTGTTGCGTATAACTTTATCTCTATGATCCAAGATCTCCAATAGCTACTACTCATAAGAGAGGTCATGATCCAATTTAACCACCTCAAGATTTAGTATATGTGAAGGGTTAGGTATGTAGTTTTTCATGAAGGATACACAGAAAACATCATGAACCTGTGATATATTTGAAATAAGTGCAAGTTGATAGGCCACTGCTCATACATGATCAAGGATTTCATAGGGTCCAATGTACATAGGTCTAAGCTTCCATTTCTTACCAAACCTCATGACTCTCTTCCATGGTAAAATTCAAAGAAATACTTTGTCACCAACATCAAAATCCATGTCCCTTCAACGGTTGTTGGCATAGCTCTTTTTCCAACTCTGAGTAGAATTAATGTGTTGTTAGATGGCATAGACATTTTGCGTCATCTCTTCCACAAGATCAGGCCCAATAATCGTTCTCTCAGCAACATCATCACAAAAAGTATGAGTTTGACATTGATTCCCATATAGATCCTCATAGGGTTCCATTTGAATGCTCGAGTGGAAGCTGTTGATATAAGAGAACTGAACTAATGGGAGATGATGATCCCATACACCTTTAAATTCCATTTATCTTGTTCTCAGCATGTCATCAAGTCTTTTAATAGTATTTTCTAATTAGACATTAGTTTAGGGGTGATAAGTCATACTAAAATTCCTTTTGGTGCCTAGATAATGTTTAATACTTCTAAATAATTTTTATATGAACCTTGGATCAGGATCAGATATGATAGAAAGAAGAACTCCATATAGCCTTACCACTTCCCTCATGTAAATCCTGGAAATTTGATTAAGAGAGAAATATTCCCTAATAGAGATAAAATTGTAATTCTTGCTGAGAGGGTCCAAAATAAACCATATCACATTGTTTCCTTTGTAATTTATTGTGAGACTAGTGAAAAAGTCCATTGTGATATTTTCCCACTTCTATGTTGGTATGGGTAGTGGTTTCAATACCCCTTTAAGAATTTTCTCTCTACCTTCACTTTTTGACATACAAGGCTCCTTGTTGTGTAGTTAGAAATATCCTTTTTCATATTTTCCCACTATTAATGATCTCTAAGGCCCCTATAAATTTTCGTGCTTCACTGATTTATAAAGAAAGTATAGTTTTGAGATTCATCCATCTGATCCCTCTATATTTCCAGAATAGATGGAACTCATAGTCTTGTACGAAATTTCAGTAGACCTTCTTGATCAATATTGAACTCAAAAAACTACCCATCCTTCATAGCCTCATAATTTTTCTATAATAAAGAATCATAATTATGAAGCATCATAATTTTCTATAGTAAAGATGTTTGGAAATCATTGGGATAGTGTTGATTATTTTCCTTCCCATATAATACTAGTGTCATTCTTTACTAGGTCACTGATAAAGTGATCTCTTTGAATCCTCATTGTTGAAAGAATAACTAGGTCTGTCCTACTTAATACATCAATGACATTGGTTTCTCTACTAGGACAATAATGGGAAAAAATTATAGCCATTGAGATGTTCCAACCATCTCATAAGTCTCATGTAAAATTCTTTTTGTGTGATAATATACTTCAAACATTGATGGTATATGTATATATCACATTTCTCCCCAAAACTATTCTCCCTCTATATTATAAACGAAAAAACAACCATAGCTAGCTCCAGGTCATTGATAAGATAGTTCTTCTCATGAGTCTTCAACTGTCAATATGCATAAGAAATGAATTTTTCATTTTGCATGAGGACACACTCAAGACCATTCAGATATGAACCTATAAAAACAACAAATATTTCTCCACTTGAGGGAAAAGTTAGCATGGGTATAGTAACCAATCACTCTCTTGGATCGTGGAAAAATTCCTCGAAATCTATAGTCTAGATGAAGTTAATACCTTTTCGAGTTAACATGGTTAATGGATTAGAATATCGTGAAATGTTTTTCACAAACATCCTATAATATCCTGCTAATCCAAGGAAACTGTGAATCTCATTTATTATTGTAGGCTAAGGCCACACCTCTTCAAACTTTGTCTTTGTAGGGTCAACTATGATTCTTTCATTATTTATAATGCATGCCAAGAAAGAATCTTATTGTAACAAAAATTCATATTTTATGAACATTCAAAAAAGACAGTCCTTCCATAGGGTGTGCAAAACAACCCTTATATGATCCATATGCTCCTCGTAACTTTGGGAATATATCATAATATCATCAATAAACACTACTGCAATGTTATCAACGTAATCCTTAAATAATCTATTCATCAAATCTATAAAAATAGCAGGTGCATTAGTCAGTCTAAAATTCATAACAACAAACTCATAATGCCCATATCTTGATCGGAAGGCAGATTTTTGGAATACCTTTTTTGTGACAATCAATTGATGATAACCATTTCTAAGATCAATCTTAGAGAAGAATTGTGTCCGATGAAGTTGAAAAAAAAGTCACCAATTCGTGAAAGAGGGTATTTGTTCTTCACTATGATCCCATTCAGTTCTCTATAATCAATGCATAGCTGCATTGGTACATCCTTCTTCTTCACAAAGATAACAGGTTCTCCCCAATGAGACACACTTGGACAGATAAACCCCTTCTCCAAAAGATCTTATAGTTGTTTCTTTAATTCCTCCAGCTCCATATTTCCCATCCTATACGGGGTCTTTGATATCTGATGAAATTCTGGAATGATTTCAATGGTGAAATCTACCACTCCTTCTAGGGGAGGTCCAAGTAACTCCTCAAGAAATATGTCAATGTATTCCTAGAATATGGGAACATTTTCTATCCTTATACTCTCATTTCCTTATTATTATTCACTGATCAACTCCATAAATAATGATATAAGAGTTTCTTCTAGATAAAGATCTATTTGAGATATCTCTCTTTAGATGATATTTTTTTTCCATTAAATACTAATTATATTTCATTTCTTTTGAAATTGATCATAGCATTATAATTTGAGATTAATTTCATCCCTACTATACTGTCTAATTCTAGAATTTGAATTACTACTAGATTTGTGATAATATTATGCTCACTAAATTAAATACTAGAGTTTATAAACATTAACGATGCTTGGATAATCCCACTAGGCATCTTGAATGACAACTCTACTTTTAGAAAATCAAGGGTGGATTATAAATTCTTTGTAAATATGGAGGAAATAGAGGAATGTGTATAACCAGAATCAAACAAAGTACTTGTTTTAATTGACATAACAACAAGAGTATCTTCCACCACATCATTTGGTGCTTCAACATCATCCATCATGATAGAAAAATAATAGCCTTTATCCCTTGGCATTTGTTGAGGCTTATGGTTGTTCCCCTACACTACACTTGGATTTGGACAGTGATTGGAAAAGTTCCCAAGTTTCCCACACATATAGAATTGGACATCAGGTAGGGAATACACCATCTCTCCATTGTCGTTAGTGATGGGAAGTTGTGGCTTTATCTCACTACGACAATTCCACACAATATGGCCATCTCTTCCGCACTTGTCTCACTTCCTCTCCTAAGAAGATGTTTCCCTGAATGATTCTTCCCACATTTATTAGAAGTGAGATTTTGAAATTTCTTGCCTCCTCTTCCATGATTGAAGCTCATCAAAAAGCGTGGCTCCATTGATCAATTCTTTTCATTGTATTTATGAAACCACTCTATATCACCAAACTCCAGTTTGACCTTAATTTCACTCCGTACGATATCCTCAGAGTAGTAATAGTCTTGGTTGACTAGATTCTTCCGTACATGAGGTCTCAGTCAACTAGAGAATCTACCAACCTTCCCATTAAGATCAATGAAAAATCTTGAGGTGTAACGATAATGTATTGTGATCTTCAATCTCATACATTCCATAAAATTAATTCTCCTTCTACTTCAGCATGAGAAACTCATTCTCCATTTTTGTTCTCATAGAATAAGGGTAATATTTATTAAGGAAGAACCCTATAAACTCATCCCACTCCATCACTTCAACATCCACTGTCGGCCTTCTGTTTTCAATCATTTCCCACCACTGATAAGATTCTCCCTCTAAGAAGTATACAACCAGGGTGAAATTCTCTTGTTCCGAAAAGCATAGTGTAGAAAGTATCTTCTCGATAGAGCTGATCCACTATTCGTCAACCCATTGGTCGGTAGATCCACTTAAGAATAATGGTCATTAACATGTAAAAAACTCAAAATAATGGTGTTCCCTTCATGGTCATATTGGTTTCTTAGCTTGATTCAAGTTATTTCCCATAAATTAATTTAGTTGGATCATTATTCCCTTGAAAGTTTCTATTTTGTCTTCCATCAGAGGTCCGTCCGTGCATGGGCCATTACAGTCACCATTTTATCGGTTCTTCCAAATACCCTCCATTTTCTAAAATAATAAAACCTATGTTATAATCTTATTTAATTTACAAATATTCTAACTATAAATTATCTTATGTTTAAAACATCACGATTAAACAATTACATATCTCTATAAATTCATCATTAATGATTTTTAAAAATATTGTGATTAACCGAACATCTACCCTAGGATTTTCAAAGAACAAGTGCATCATGATCCGTAGTTGACTACCAGGATAACCCGAGACTACCATGAAACTCCTTGTTAGTGTTTTCACTCCTAGGTATATGTGTTTTAGTGTCACATCCATTTGTTCATATATAGATGTGGATTTATTTGTTCAGAAACCACTTACTTAATAATTCACCAAAATACCAAGATGTTTTCCTATATTAAATCATTTATATAGGGTTCATCCAAATGTTTTCGTAGTCTAAATTCCAAAAATAACTAAAATATCCTTTGGTACCAACTATGGCATCCCACATTTTTATTACAAAACATTCCATTAACTTTTACAAACATAGGATCTTTAAAGTCTAGTGTCTTGGAAATCAGGAACATAATACATTAAAATGTAAAACACTATTTTAAATCCCCATGAAAATATTCTTGAAAAGTTTATAAAATGTAAAATTACTACATATCATAACCTGGAGACTTACATCAAAGGAAAGGGTCAACAAAAGGCCCAGTAATGAAAGGAAGGGAATCAATTTAATTGTGATATCAATAAGAACATGATGAATAACATAAAGACTTGAGAAATGTAAGAAGAGTAATGTAATAATAAAAAGAGCCTGAATCATAACTTGAATATGTGGCTAAAACATTCAATTTATATATTCATGAATATTTTAACAAGGTTCATCCCCATGGTATCATAACAATTACCCGGGATATTCACCAAGGTATCATGAAACTTATCATCTCTAGAGATTAAATTCTTTACCCTATGCATTAGATAAATATCAGGGGAAAACATTAATATATCATTATTTTAATGTGATCCACATAGATAATAATCATATGTTTCATAAATAACACATAGAGATTAAAATAAATGGGTTTCACTTCAAAATCAAAAGTGCTTAAAAACAAGACCATTATGTCATTTATAACCCATGGAAAAGTAATGAGGGTTTCATGTATGTCAATTACAGAATAAAATATATCATATTTTTTCATTTATGAATAACCATAGAAACCAAAATGGTTTGGGAGTTCATATAAACAAAATAAGATATTTTCTTGAGAAAATAGAGTGATTTTTAGATGAATTTTCTGCAGCATGACATTAATACAACACGGTTTTAGAAAACATTGAAAAGAGAGTGTACAAGGGTAGACCACTTATAAATAACGCATAATACAGTATAGGTACAGAATAAAAAATAAATAAGAAAATGGTATGGATATTTTAATGACATACCACATGAAAAGGAAACATGAAATAAAGGAGAAGATGTGATTTGTTTTTGGGAAAATTCGGCAGCCTAACAACATCACATAAAATTAATTAAAATAAGTTAATGAGAGGGGATATGGTCTCTCATCATTTTTAAATAAACTATACCACAATAAGAACATATAAGAACATACCACAATATAATAAAATGGAAACTAGAAGACATAACATAAAATATTTCATGGCTCTAAGAGGAGGGTGAAAGGTTCACATAACTTGAAGATTTACATCAAGAGATCCAAGGTTGGGACCTTGGGTAATTGAGGGCACATTGCGAGGACTCATATGGAGGTAAAAAGACCCAATCTTCATTGAGAATGAATTTTGAATGAATGGAATTAATAAATGGCGTGGTATTTATAGAAAACGTGAGGGAATATTTTATTTTTTTCCAAGGGACACATCATTAGTAGTATTTAAAAAACAATGGGCTTGACGATGGTATTTTCCAATGGTATTAGCCACTTGGGACACATAATAACATATCATACCATAAAAAAGTCTACCAGAGTTATTAAATCATGATTACATCATTAATGATGTCAATAAACACACTGAAACAGAAAACTGTATTTTTATTATTCACGGAAAACCAAAACATTTTATAAAAATATCATAAATTCACTTTAACCTAATATTGATTCTTTGAATTAAAAAATGAAATCAATTTTATGATTTTTCTTTTATAATTATGATATATTTATTTTCTAATTAAAACAATCGATTTACCTAAAAAAATACTAATACTTAACTAAAAATTTCTGAAAGAGTTATTTAATTATGATATTATATCACATCACCATTCAAGATGCCTAAGTTAAATGTATACATTCCTAAGTGAGGTTACTATTCCATTTTTGACATTAATATTTATAAGGGTAATATTGAAATTGATAATTTATTATTCACCCAAAACTATGTTTATCTTATTAGAATATAATTTTCTGAAAGATCATAACTGTAGAATACAGTATTTTGAAAATCATTTCACATTGTTAATTATTTAATGTATAAAAAAATATTTTAAAATAACCTTTTTCTAACAATCACCAAAAATATGAAACTTCTATAAATTCATCTTATATGTATTTTACCATTTTAAATTCTCAAATCTTAACATAACTAGAAATAATTATTTTATTTATAAAAAAAAGGATCACACAAAGTAACTAATGCCTCCTTACATAGCCCATTATATCTCCCTCATAGGATATAAGAGTAAGGTGTGAAATGGTGATAGAATCTTGGTGTGGCTCAGATAACATTTCCCAAGTGGTGATTTCTATCAGTTTGAACTTCTACATTTAGTGATCCCATTCAAGCTTCACATGTCGAAGCTTAGCTTCAGATTGGTCCAAATAAAAGCCAAGTGACACAACCTCCTTCCCATGCTCCAACATATGGGCTTCATATGGATTGATTCTACTGGATGAGGCCATCAAATCCACTTTCTGTATTAATTAACCATGATCACTTGTATTTATAAAAAATATCATAAAGTTAAGAGTTTAGTTTTCAAAGGTCATATTTACTAATGATCATATAATAGTCGAAGCACAATTTTCTTATTTTAATTGTACACACTTAATTATTTAAAGGATATAGTTTTGTTGAGTATAAAATAAAATAATACACAAAATTAGGAAACAAATATTATTCAAAAATTTGGGTCTTTACATTCTCCCCCATTAATAAATTTCATCCTCAAAATATTAACTAGTAATCTCTGAAAGGAAATGTTGTAGGCACTTATGCCTCATAGTGTCCTCTAGTTCACATGTGGAATATTTACATTTTGGGTTTCTATGCCACACCTTAACAAGGTGGGCAGTCTTGTTGTATAGAACCTTGTCTCTACAATCCAAGATCTCCACTGGCTTCTCCTAATAAGAGGGGTCATTTTTAAATTGTACCACCTCAAGATTTATTAAATCTTAAGGGTCAGGTATGTAATTCATCAAGAGGGATATGTGGAAAAAATCATGAACATATTCTAGATTTAGAGGATGTGCAAGCTGATAGGCCACTACCCCTATGTGATCAAGGATTTCGTAGGGGTCAATGTACATAGGGCTGAGATTACCTTACATTCCAAACCTCATGACTCTCTTCTAAAGTGAAATTTGAAGAAAGACATTGACACCAACATAAAACTCCATGTTTATTCGATAGTTTTTGGCATAACACTTTTGTTGACACTGAGGAGCCTTAATGTGTTTCTAGAAGGAATGGACATTTTCAATCATATCTAGTAGAATATCAGGCCCGAGAATCTTTCTTTCACCATCTTCATCCCAAAAACAAGGGGTTCTACATCGATTCCCATATAGATCATCATATACTATCATTTGAATGCTCGATTGGAATCTGTTGTTGTATGAGATCTCAACTAATGTGAGATGTAAATCTCATCCACCTATAAATTCTATTGATCATGTTCTCATCATGTCCTCTATTGTTTGAATTGTCTTTTCAGATTGTCCGTTAGTTTGGGGGTGATTGGCCATAATAAAATTCAATTCGATGCTTAGATCATGTTGAAGTCTTCTCCTAAATTTTGATGTGAACCTTGGATCACGATCATAGATGATAGAAAGTGGAACTCCATGCAACCTTACAACATACTTCATGCAAATACTGGCAATCTGATCAAGTGAGAAATCATCCCAAATAGAGACAAAATGGGAAGTCATGTTGAGATGGTCCATAATAACGAATATCGTATTGTTTCATTTTGATGTTCTGAGGAGAGTAGTGACAAATCCCATTGTGATGTTTTCTAACATCCATGATAGTATGGGTAGGGGTTGTAATACCCATTTAGGATGCTGTCACTCTTTCTTCACTTTCTGATATACCACGCCCCATTTAGTGTAGTCGACAATATCCCTTTTTATATTATCCCAACATTAATGATCACAAATGTCCCTATTCATTTTCATAATACCTAAATGTATAGTGAAAGTAGAGCTATGAGCATCACCCATCATCTCCTTCTTTATTTCTGGAATAGATGGAACACATAGTCTTGTACGAAATTTCAATACACCTTCTTGATCAATATTGAACTCAAGAAAATATCCCATACCTCACAACCTCAAACTTTTTCTGTTATAGAGGTTCTTCATTCTGAGCCTTCTTGATCTTATATAGTAATAACAATTGAGAAATAATTTGGGATAGGGTTGATGATATACCTTCCCATATAATTCCCATTTTTATCTTTAATAGGTCATTGATCAAAGGATCTCTTTGAATCCTCATCGTGGAATGATCAACTGGGTCTTTCATACATAATGCATCAACAACTTTGTTTGCTCTTCCAGGATGATAATGAATTGAACAATCATAGTCTTTGATAAATTCCAACCATCCTCTATATCTCATGTTCAATTCATTTTGTGTGAATATATTTTTCAAGCATTTATGGTCGATATATATATATATATCAAATTTCTCCTCATAAATATAGTGCCTCCATATCTTCATAGAAAAAAGACCGTAGCTAGCTCCTGATCATGCGCAGGATAGATCAGCTACTGAGTCTTCAACTGTCGAGATGCATAATAGATGAATTTGTATTTTTCATTAGGAAAAACCCAATCACATTAATAGATTCATCACTAAAAATAAAAAAACCTTATCCAATGGAGGGAAACGTTACAATAGGTGTAGTAAATAATCTATTCTTCTGTTCTTTGAAACTTTACTCTCACTCTTTTGTCCAAATGAACATGAACCCATTTTGAGTTAACATGGTTAATGGATTAGAATGTCATGAAATGTTTTTTTAATAAATCCTACAATATCTTTCTAATCCAATGAAACTATGAATACCATTTATTATTGTATGCTGAGGCCACTCCTCTATAACCTTTTTCTTTGCAGTGCCAACTGTAATTCCTTCATTGTTTACAATGTTCCCTAAGAAAGTAACTTTTTGTAACCAAAATTCACATTTTCTATACTTTAAAAAAGACACTCTTTCCATAATGTTTCAAAAACAACACATAGATAATACTCATACCTCTCACAACAATTGGAATATATCAGATTTTCATCCTTAAAAACTACAACAAATTTATCAAGGTAGTCCTTAAAGACTATATTCGTCAAATCCATAAAAATAGAAGGTGTATTATTGAGTAAAAAAGTATAAAAAGAAACTCATAATGCCCATATATAGATCAGAAGGAAGTTTTTGGAATATCATCTTTCTTTGCCCTCAATTGATGATAACTAGGTCAAAGATCAGTCTTAGAGAATAATTGATCCCCACAAAGTTGGTCAAATAAGTCATCAATTCATGGAAGATGGTATTTTTTCTTCTCTATGATACCATTCAGTTCTCTATAATTAGTGCATAGCCACATAGATCCATCCTCCATCTTTATAAATAGAATAGGTTCACTGCAAAGAGAAAAACATGGATGGATAAACCCCTTCTCAAAATGATCTTGGAGTTGTTTCTTTAATTACTCAAGCCCCACATTTTCCATCCTATATGGGGTCTTTGATATTGGCTGATATCCAGTAATGAGTTTAATGGATAACTCTACCTATCTTTTTGGGGGAGGTCCAGGTAACTACTTAGGAAATACATCAATGTATTCCTATATGATGGGTCATTTTCCATCCTTATACTCTCATTTAATTCTTATTCTTCACTGATCGACACCATAAATAATGATATAGGATGTCCTTCTAGATAAATATCTAGTTGAGATATCTCTCCTTGAAATATAATTGTATGTTTTCCATTCTAGAATACTGATATTTCCTTTCTTATTAATTTGATCTTAACATTGAACTTTGAGATCCTGTCCATCGCTAGTATAATGTCTAATTCCTGCATTAGAATGAATACTAGATTTTCAATAATAATGTGATCACAAAAGTAAATTCTAGAGTTTCTTAACACTGATGATTCTTGGATAATCTCACCATAAGTCTTGAATGATAACTCTAATTTTAGAAAATTATGGGTTGATTCTAAATTCTTTCCAAACATGGAGGAAAAAAGAGAATGCATTGAATCAGAATCAAGAAAAGTTCTTTGTAGATTTGAGAGAACAACAAGAGTACATTCCACCACATGATTTGTCACTTCAACTTAGCCATCGTGGTAGCAAAAGCACAACCTTTCTCACTTGGACTTTTAGGAGGCTGATGGTGGTTCCCCTCCACTTCCCTTTGATTTGGATAATGATTGGAAAAGTTCCTAATATTTTTACACTTATATAATGGGACATTAGGTAGGGCATGTACCATCTTCCCCTTACAGTTAGTACTGGGATGTCGTGGCCTCACCTCACTATGAAAATTCTTTTTAATATAGAAAACTCTTCTACACTTGTACCAATTCCTTCTCCCATGGAGGTAGTTCCTTGTATTCTTCTTCCCACATTTATTACACCTGGGATGTTTCAATTTCTTTCCTCCTCTTCCTTGATCAAAGCCCCTCCCAATGATCTACTCCATTGATCTCTTCTTATCACTGGATTTTTGAGACCATTATGTCTCACAAAACTCTAGTTCGACCTTCATTACACTATGTACGATCTCTTAATAGTTTTCATTGACTTGGTTGGATATATTCTTCTGTATATGAAGTCTTAGTCCACCAAAGAATCTATAAACCATCCCATAAGTATCAATGAAATTGCATGATGTGCAATGGAAATTTCTTGTAATGTTCATATCATAGATTCCAATAGATTCATTCCCCTTATGCTTTAGATCTAGAAAATAATTCTTCATTCGTGTTCTCACTGAACAAGGGGAATAATTATTGAAGAAGATCCCTATGAGATCCTCTCACTTCATGACTTCAACCTACACTCATAGCCTCATGTTTTTAATCAGTTACCACCACTGATCAGCTTCTACCTATAAGAGTTAAACATCCAGGGTGACCTTCTATTGTTTGGAACTGTGGAGTACAAAAGTGATCTTAATGATATTGCTTATGCATTGTTTTGTAATCAATGGGTTGGTAGATCCACTAATGGTTGGTGGTCGTTGATTCATAAAGGACTCAATTTTTTTTGTTTCCTTCGTTGTGAGATTTACCTCTCAACTTCATTCATGTTATTTCCCATAACTTCAGTCAGTTGATTTCTTCATTCTCATGAATTTATCCATTCCATATTACATCAAAGGGCCATTAACTCATGGTCCATTGCGGTCACCATTTTATCTGTTTTTCCTATTTGCTGACATTTTCTAAAATAATAGAACCCTAGATAGAATGTTATTTAATTTACAAGTAGTTTAACTATAAACGATTTTATATCTTATAACATCATGCTTAAAGAATTAAATTTCTCTCTATATCCATCATAATGATTCATAAAAAGCTTTTGATTAACCAAATATATCCCCCAGGAGTGTCAAACCAGGAGTGCAAAAAGGTCTGATTTTGTGTACCAGGCTACCCAGGGTCAAGAACAGATTTCCTTGTTTGAGAATTCACTCCTATGTACATCTATGCCAAACCCACATCCACTTGTTGGTATCCAAACATGAGTTTATTTGTTCAGAAATCACTTATATAATATTTCAACAAAATAACAAGAAATATTCCAATATTTAAAATTTTATATATGATTATTCCTAAATTTTTCATATCCTATTATCCATAAATAACTAATATATCCTTTGATTCCAACTATCTCATCCCGTCTTTTTATTACATAACATTCCATTACATTTTACAAACAGAGGATATTTAAAGTCCATTATCATGGAAATAAAGAACATAATACATGAAAAAAAACAACCCTATTAAATACCAATGAAAAATATTCTTCAGAAGTTCATAATATGTACAATTACTTCATCTCATAACTTGGAGACATTCATCAATGGAAAGGGTGAGTGGAAGGCCCTCTAAGGAAAGAAATAGAGTTAGTTTACTTGTGATATCAATAAGAACATGATGAAAAACATAAATACAAGAGAAAAAAAAGAATAGGATTATCATAATAAAAATAACATGAATCTTAAATTGAATACATGGATAAGGAATTTAATTTATACATTCATGAACATATCACCAAGTTTCATCCCCAATGTGTTAGAAAAATTACCTTTGTTATTCAACAAGGTATTGTGAAACGGTCCATCTCTAGAGATTAAATTATTTACCCAATGCAGTGGATCATTTTTAGGGAGTACCCTTAATATGTATTTATTTTAATGTGATCCACATAGATAATATTCATACATTTCATAAATAACCCATGTAGAGTGAAAGAAATGGGTTTCACATCAAAATCGAAAGTTCTTAAAAACATGATCGTTGTGTCATTTATAAACCATGGAAAAGGAATTAGGGTTTCAAGCATGTCAATTCTAGATTCAAATATATCATATTTTTTTCCTTATAAATACCCATAGAAACTGTTTTTTTTGGAATTCACACAAACAAAATAAGGGAATTTCATGAGAAAAATAGATAGATTTTGAGATGAAATTTATGTAGTATAACGACTATACATCATGGTTTTACAAAACACTAAAAAGAGAGGGGACATGTTTAATAAAATAATAAATAACTCATTATAATGTATGATAAAAAATAAAAAATAAATAAGATCATGGTTTGGATATTTGAATGACATAACTCATGGAAATGAATCATGAAATAGAAGAGAAGATCTGATAACCTTTATGAAAAATTCGACATCCTAACGGTGTCGCTTAATATTCAGAAAAGTAAGTTTATGAGAGTATAAACGGTATCTCATCATTTGGAAATAAACTAGACAGAAATAACATATAATAACATACCCCAACATAATAAAATTGAAACTAGAAAACATAACATAAAGGAAGGCATGACTAAAAGAGGAGGGTAAAAGGTTCCATTACCTTGAAAAGTAACTTCAAAAGATCAATGTATGGGACCTTGGGGAACATGAGGGCACCTTAGGAGGAATACATGAGGGTTAAAAAGACCAGAACATGTTTTATAAGAAATTTGGAATGAATAGAATGAAGTAATGGCTTGGTTTATATAGAAAATGTTACAGAATATTTTATTAACTTACAAGGGACACCTAATTAGTATTATTTGAAAAACAATGGGTTTTCCCATGTTATTTGCCCAAGGTATTGGGCACATTGGACACCTCATAACAAATAATATTATACATAAGTCTACAATAATTATTAAATCATGATTAAATCAGTAATGATGTAATTAAACCAACCAAAACTCAAAATTGCATTTATTCTATTAATTAAAAAACAAAACATTTTATAAAAATATCATAAATTCACCCCAACCTAATATTTATTCTCTGAATTCAAAAATGAACTCCATTTTTGAAAATAATTTTCCACTTTTGTGATATATAATTTTTATGTAAAAACACTATTTCCCAAAAAAATACTAATACTTAACTACTAATTTTTAAAACAGTTATTTACTTATGCTATTATATCACGTCACCATTCAATATGCCTAAATTAAATTTATACTTTTTAAGTGAGGTTAAAATTTCATTGGTAAAATTACTATTCATAAGAGTAATATTAGTATTCATAATTTAATATAAAAAGAAAATTAAGTTGAACTTATTAGTCTTTAAATTTCATAACGATAATAACTGTAGAAGACAATTGTTTAAAAATCATTTTGCATTGTTAATTATTTAATATATAAAGACATATTTTAAAATACAATTTTTCAAAAAATAACCAATATTATGGAACTTCAATAAATTCATCCTATATGTATTTTTAAATTTTAATGGTACAAATTTTACCATAATAAGAAATAAAAATTTTATTTATACAAAAGGATTACACAAAGTAACTATGGCCTAGTTAGATAGCCCCTTATTATACCTGCATAAAACTGAACAGTAGGGTGTGAAACAGTGATATAATATTGGGCTGGGTCAGAAAACTTTTCCCGATTGTTGATTTCTATCAGTTTGAACATCTCTCATAGGAAATTTTGTTCAAGATTCATATGTTTAAGATCAGTTGGGCTTTGTCCAGAGAAAATCCTAGTGACACAACCTCCTTCCTATGCTCGGATATATGAGATTTTTACTTCCTGATTCTACTGGATGTGGCTATCGAATCTTCTTTCTGTATTAATTAACCATGATAACTTGTATTTATAAACATAAATCATAATGTTAAGAGTTTATTTTCTAATGGTAATGTTGACCAACGGTCATATAATAGTCAAAACCCAGTGGTCTTATTTTAATTATACTCACTTCATTAATTAAAGGATTTAGATTTGTTGAGAATAAAATAAAATAATACACAAATTCAGGAAACAAATATTATTCAAAAGTCAGTTCAATTCATATCTCACTCTCATTGTGTGAATAGTTTTAATTAACATAAGAATAATAACAATCATCTTAAAAAATTAAAGGTAAATGTTTGAGTGACATGTATTTTACAGGATCCTATGTTAATTATCCTATAATTATTCTTCTAGATATATGATTAATATTGTGATACCATTTTTTGTGGATAATGAACTGTATGAATATATTTTTATAATTATATAACAATGTAAAGGAAATAATTAATCTATTAAATTTAAATATGTAATTACACATTAAGAAAGCACGATTAAAATAAGGGACAAAGCTTCCTATTTTTTGTGTTTTTTCTTGAGACCTACTATTATTTTTTGTGGATTTCATTATTAGGGTTGGTATTAAAATGGTATAATGTTGTTATTTTACTAGGTTATAATAAACAATTAATCATTTAATCTAATTATAAAATTTATTAGAAACCCATTAACCCAATATCTGTATGGATAAAATTGAAACCATTTATATATAAAATAAAAAACTATTTTTATGAGTGTACCATACAATAATGATTTGACTCATATTATTAATTCATATAGACTTCATAAATTTCACAACTCAAAACCAAAATATATATCACATCAATGTTATATCAATGGTCTATACTGAATCACCCATTGTATATTCAGGATCCTTCTCATTGTCATGATATTCTAGAATATAATGATGTAAAGTGGATATAAGAAGAGAGAATATTATGAGAATATAAATGTACATATAATTCCCCTTACATAGACTATATCCATATTATAAATACCTCATTTTTACTACATAATTCACCAGGAATTCTATCATATATTATAAAACATATGTTCTGTTACAAGGTTGATCATTCATTCATTATATTAATGCATAGTCAACTTCTGATTTGTTTCATCGTATGAAATGGTATTTAATAATGATTGAATTTAATTGGAATAGTTTTTAATTCTACCATATTATGTTTATATTCACAATAATTTCAAATATTTTATTAAAATAATCATTGTATATGATTTATTGAAAATTAATTCTCATATTGTCACTACAATATACCTTTTTACAAGCGAAAAATAATTCCTATAATATTTATTAAAAACATAAATTTAAAATCATATGAAATGGATAAAACATATAATATGATATAGTCAAAAACAAATTTTATTTTATTATGATTTAAGGAATATATATTTAAATCTACCACTTGAACTAAAGCTTAATATTTTTGTTCAATGGACACTTTCATGTCCATTCATTTTAAAATAACAATAAACATTATTTTCAGTTCGATTTAACAATTTTTATTTCATTAAGTGTTTTTGTTGAAATCTTAATATCCATTACTATAAAATACAATAAACTTATCTAATACACTCATGTCCTAGTAATTTAAGAAGCTAATGTTAATAATATTATCAGGGAATTATGTTAGTGTTATGGTGTATTCAACATATGACAGAGAGAAAATATTTCTCTATCAGAAGATAGATCAAATCATATGAAGTAATGTAAACCATACATAAAGATCTCAAAATATTACCATTGATATATGTTACATATTATTTTATATGTTAATCATAGGGATTCAAGGAATGTTTTGTGTTGAACACATTATATGATTTTTCAGTCATGTTGATGTTTTTAATCATCTTGTTTTCATTGAGCACATCCAATTGTATTTTCTTTTTATGTAAACTTATATCTACCAATGTGAGGGGTTCATTATTAATATTTAATTTTTATTAAATTTTTTCATTGTTCAATCCTTTGTGACCTAGGATATTCATGGGATTTGAATCGACACATTGTTTGATCTTTTTGATTGAGGTTTTTATAGGATTGCATCTTGGATTTTTTATTCTCCCAAGATCGATGATCTTTCATGTTTGAATCTGTATCTTTTAGTTTTTTTAAATGAAGCCCAATTTTCGGATTTTTATTGATCATCTGATCAATGATTCTTTTGAATAAAAATCTACATGTTGCAATCGATGATCTTTCAGTGAAATGGTTTCTGAGGGTTGAACATCATAAAATTTTATAGGTCTATAATAAAAGAAGTTTCAGGGTTAGAATTTGAATACCTATGATTCAGTTAACTGATCCTATGATTACTTTTTAGAATAGAAAATTGTTTCATTTATAGGAATTAGATTGTTAATAATAACTGATAATTATTTTTTTAATTTGTATCCTGGCCTCCAAGTATTGTTTCTATATTTTATTGTCATTTTAATTTCTAATGTTATCATTTCATTCTTCTGATATGGTTTAAATTTTAAAATATTTTAATATTTACTATATTATTACTAATAAAATGTATTTTTAATTTAAATAATTGTATATTTATAGGAACCATTATTTTATCATCCAATTAATACTTGAGTGGGATGAAAATTATGTGTCCATGTCTGAAAATTATTAACCCACGCACAATTTTGTTGTGTTATCACTATTATATTAGAAATATCTAGTATCAAAAGTAGTCTCTACACAAGAGACCAATACAATTTTATTTTCATTTAATTCATTTGATTTTATCAATGATTCATTATACTAACAATTTAAGCGAGAACAAATATTTTTTTAGTTATGGAATGCATTATTCTAATTAGTAGTCTGGATAATTTTAATCCTACTAGACCAGAAATATTTTATGGTGTTGATTATGAAAAACATAGACTATATGGAGACTTGGGTTATAAACATTAGATTTATGAATTATACCTGATTGAATAAAAATTATAAAATTATATATAGGTATGTTTTTTTATTGATGAGTGAGAAGGATTTTAGAAAAACTTTTATTTCAATAATACTTCACTTTCTATTATCCTTGGGATTATATATAGTAAGATTTCATCATGTTGTATAACATGTTAAATTTGGAATAATATTGATGCTATTAAATATTTATCTTATAATTAAGTTGAAATAAAGAGGGTTATATTGATAGTATGTTGTTAATGTTTTTATTTTCTATATGGTGAGTCTATTTCATCGATGTATCAGTGTTTCATGACCATTGTTAATAATATTCATTCCCATAGAGAGAATGAACTATTGCATGACCATTTTGTAGAAACGATTCTTGCTATTATAGATAAGTAATAAGAGTTCATGAAAATTAAAATCTACGACACAAAACATATAACTTACCTAACCTTGGATGATCATTTGTGCTGTCACTAAATATGAGAGTATTCTGAAAATAGATATTGCAAATGAATGAAAAAACAATAATGTTTAATTTTATTTATCTACTAGAGGATTACCTTCTAGTGGAAATAATTCTTATAAAAGTACATGAATATGGAATTATTTAAATAATATATATTTGGAACACACAAATGGTAAATAAGAAAATAATTGATATGTATGTTTAAAAATATTATCTTTATAAGATATTTTTGAAGGATATAAATTCCATAATGGATTATTATGAAAATAATTATATATAAAAACTTATATAACTTATTATAAGAATAAAATGTATATCATACCATACAAAAGATATATATTTGTGGATAAGTTCCAAGAAGAATGAAATGAAATCATTTAGATACACTAACAATGCATGGAGTGCTAGTGAAAATTGATCGTCATCTAATAATAGTGACTCATACAGAGTTAAATGGCAAATAATTTATGGATTCTTTTTTATAATTACTGAAAGTGAATTATGTATAATGGGAAATAGTAAACCGTATCCTCTTTCCAAATTATCTCTTAATACCATTTTTATTATTTATCAAATGATGAATCAAAATTTGATTGATATTAGAGGATTTGATAGGGCAATGATGAAATTAATGTGAATATTATAGTGTGTGAAAATGTGTTTTAAAAATTATAAGAATTATAAAAAACCCAAATATTTTATTATTGGAAAATAGTATGTTTTAGCTACATATGGGAGTGAAATTTAAGGGGAAATGTTTGAGTTATTAATCAAGGACACATTAATTTAAAATAAAAAATCCGTGATATTTAAGTCCAAAAAAACATTAATGATTATTATTTAAAATAATGGAAATAAAACATATTATAACCCATTATATAACAAATATATTATTATAAATGAAAAATCAAATGTTTTGAGTTAATTTAAATTGATGATTAATTTAACTACTAGAACGATGAATTTATGTATGGTTATTTCGGACATAAAAATGACATCTAAAATAATTATAAGAAAGTGTAAAACATTGTCACATTTTCAGAAAAAATTATTTTTTGTACATTACTGATCCTTTTTGTAAAACATTTAAAGTAGTGGACAATGGAATTTTCTGTTATTGAATTAATTAAAATCTTTCATATAATTCCAATATTATATTTTTAATGGCATTAGATCAATTGAACGTCAATGATATTAAATGAAATAGGTACCCAATGAGATATTTACATACACCTCCAGGTTTACTAGGTCTATATTCAATGAAGTTATTTTAAATACAGTGAATTAATCATGTATGAATACCTCAATGTTTATATCATGTACTTAGTTAATCTTTTTTTTCTTTTAAATTTGAAATATCTTTTTTTACTTTTAATGTTTTATTGAGATATTAAATTGTTTTCATAGTGGGAGTTTTTTGGATAAATATAATCCCAATATTATTTTTATTTACCAATAACTTAAATGTAATATAGGAACATGGTTTCTAAATAAATTGGGGAATAATATTTCAATGACTAATATCTGGTTTTCATTATGAAAGATAACTTTCTAAACATTCAAATTCTTTATTCTTTTTATGAATTTTTTAACAGGTTTTTTTCATACTTTTTAAATTATAAGATCTCATTTTTTATATTGAGAATTTATTTTCACAGTATGGTTGTCAAAATTTAAGAAAAAAATATAAATATACCCATTTCAAATATTTCTTATAAAATCCATTTGTACTGATGTTCATTGGCCTATCGGATCAAATGAGATCAACAATATGAACTATCACATATATAAATGGGTGAAGACTTAGGGTATGTTTTCTTCATTCAATTAATATCACTTCCTTTTTTTAAAATATTATTTTCTATACATCTTACAAGAATTTTCTATGTAAGTATATCTTTATGTAGAATGATTTATTCTATAAAAATGAAAATTTCACATATGTTAGACAATGAATGGTTTTAGAAGCTCAGAATGCTCCTATATAAAGATATTCAAGTTCAAGTATAGGACTCTAACATGCATACTAAGGATATATGATATTTATTATACCAATATATTGGTCAATATATTTGAAGATCTATTATTATATAAAACTCAAATGTTGTTAAAAAATGAATTTTAAAATTAAGAAGGTCTATTTTATGATGTCCCATATGGATATTTAGGTTTTTGGTATTATTTTTATTGAAGGGAAATGTTTTTTCATATACCATAAACATAGAAAAACATACAAAGCAACAAATAATATAAGGTTGAGGTAATTATATTATTATTCAATGATAAGATTCATAAGATGAATCTTCGTCAATAATAAGAAATAATAAAAATTAAATGGGTTTAAGGATTTCTTCTATCATGGAAGGGATACATAGACATATTTGAGATTCAAGATCGCTAAATTCTGTACTTACACATTGGTATGAATATTTTTAAAAGTATATAGTTCATTTGGAAATATATTGGGGTTTTTTCTATGATTATGTTGGTTGGAATGTTTATACATTCCCATAAGTTTATGTTAATATTATTTAAATATTTATTGAGGTATATATTTCAATATGATTTACATTCTAAAGGATATAATGAGGCTCTTTTCAATAGATAGAATATATCCTGGAAGAATATAATTTATGATCTTGACTAGAATAATTTTATCAAGGGATAAGTGAAATTTAACCTACTAACGAATAACAATAAATCGGAGATATAGGAGAATGATATATAGAATAGGAAGAAAAATATTAAAGGGGAATATGAAATAATAGGAATATGTTATGGTATTTAATAATCATACTCAGGATAATATTATGATTTATGATGAGATATTCTAAATAATTAATAATAATTATGCACATAATTTTAAAATGAAATATTAGGAGAAAATGAAGGATGAAGAGAAGTATTTGAAGTGATCTATTGGATTATCCAAAAAAAGTGTTGAAGTTATAAGGGAAGGGGAATTTCAATTGATGGAATATAGTAAAAACAAGAAGAATTCACATAAGATTAAATTTTTTTTATAATTACTCATGTTTAATATGTATAATCTATGTTAGAAACACACTAGAAACTCATGAACCGGTTGAAACTCTTGGAAAAGAAATTCATGAAATGAAAAAAATAATTTAATTGAATATGGAGAGGAAACATCTTCTATTTTTAAATCACTATGAAAATGAGTTAATGAGTCTACAAATTCCACAAAATATGTAGAGGAAACTATTTAAGATACTCAACCCTTAACTCCTCCAAAATTGAATAATTGATAATTTTTTAAGAGTTATTATTCATCATTAAAATAATTAATGCCTATAATCTTATGAGAATATGGATCGAAGGAGTTCGAATCATATTATTCTAATAATGATAAAAAATCCAATAAATATTTTCTAGAGTATTCTTTGATTAAATCTATGATAGTGGAGCCTCTGATTATCGAAATAGAGAAAAATCAAAAAGATTTGGGGTGAAAATGAATCAATATTGAAAATTTAGAATATGGAAAATATAAACTCCATTTTTACATCATGAACCATTCACCTAAGACAAAATATAAACTACATAGTATACCTAATGTGGGAGAATGTTGTGGTGAAGAAAAAAGATCATTATAATATATTTCGACTACTAAAATGAGGAATTTGTAGTAATGTTTAATGGTTGAAAAATTTAGGAGCATGTATAATATCGTACACAAAATTCCATATTATAATATAAGTATGAGTAGTTTATAAGATATTTTAGTTGATGATCATAATTTCAAGACACTGAAGTATGTATTTCATCACCATGTAGAGATAAATTGTTTCCTAGAATCATTCATGGAATATAGTAAGATGTACTTATATAGTATTAAGTTAATGGATAAATATATAATGAACAATAAAAAATAATTTCCTCATTAGAATGACCTAAATAATGTAATTTTATAGAATATAGATGAGAATAAATTGATTATTAATCCACAAAAAAATAGTTGGTTTATTTTAAAAAATAGTTGAATAAGGATATTATTTCTTTGGTGTGTTTGTAGAGGAGACTAAATAATCTATAAAATATGTCAACCAAAACTCTTAGAAATTAATAGAGATTAATTTTTTTATATCTTATAATTAATTTATAAACACTATATTGTGGAATTATTATGTAATTATTTTTATTTTGGTCTGATAAATATTTATCAATGATTATCCATTTTCAAAATATTTTACTGTCATGGGTATTATGGTTTTTATTTATAATTTTTTTAGAAGGGAATATTATTCATACAATAAATATTACTAAAACTATAAATAAATAAATCATATCCTTTATTTAGTTCAAAAAATAAATATCACAAATAGAGATATCTCTCCAACAGAGGTCATCTAAAGATAAACAAGAATTCTCAATTAATATTATATTTGTGGATTACAATTTTTTTCCATTATATGGATTTATTTCAAAAATAAAATAATTTGGAGATATTTTGATATTGTAGGGTTTATTTTTGTTTTTTCCTTATTTATGAATTAGTTCCAAAAGTAATACTCTCATTAATGTAAAATGGGAAAAATTAGAAAACGGGGAGAGAAAATAAAATGTACCAATTTTGGATGTTAACATCAAGAGAAGTTTAATTGAAAATTACATGAAGGTTTTTGAACTTTTATTTTTTGGGAAACATTCTTTATCCTCTATGTATTGTGTTAAGGACTAGTTTTCAATCCTTTTTTGAAATTTTGTTCGAACCACAAGGACCCAATTTTTGTAACTAAGGGGATTTGAGTCTAAAGTTAGATACTGTTTTGTTTTTATATAATTTATAGTATAATATTTTTTTTATGATATGGTATTTTTTTTATATAAATTGGAATACTGTAATAGAACTTTGAAAATGTTATAGAAAATGGAACAAAATTCCCATGTTGGTAAAACATTTTATGTGCCAAATATTCAATATTTGGAAAGTATTTTCACATAGAAAGTATAAGAATGTATAGGGAGTATTTGTACCATGTAGAAGGTTCATGTAGATTGAATGAAAAATTCATGTTTGACTACATAGCACCTAATTATCACAAATAATAATATGTGGATAATGATATGTGAGAGATGATTAGTGGATGAACTTTATGATGGATAGAATAATAATAAAATTTGTAAATCCTGGTTTCATTTTATATTAGGATGATGTACGTTAGTGTTTATCTGATAAGAAGTATGTAAAAGTAATATTCTAGATGAATGTTAATGGTAGACTCTTCAAGATATAGTGAAAAAATGGATTAATGTAGCTTTTAGTATTATAATGTTTTCTAGGGTAAATATTCTTTAAATATCCTAATAATACATTCAATATTGATTGATGAGAAGTTAAAAAATATAGAATGATTAATGAAAGAAACAAAGAAGTAAATTTGTTTACACAAAAATGCCCATCTTCTGTAGTACATCTAATACCTAATGGAAAGTTGATTGTGAGGTATAATTACATGGATTAGTATAAGGCCCCAGCCTTAAACCTTACTTAATCTTGAGTTATTACAAGATTACACGTTGAGGATCTTTTCGGGTTTAGAGTTTTAGAGAATTAGATCATAAGACTTGCATTACATTCCACATATAAACAAAGTGGTTACATAAAGATAGTATTCTTCATTCCCATCAATGGAACACACATTTAAAATAAAACATGGATTAATTCTTGACACATCCTTGACTCTATCATCTTATCATGTACCTTTCCCTTGACCTGTGAAAAACATTTCAAAAACTTGGGATGAGCATAAAAACTCAGTATGGGTTATAAAAAAAAACATGGAAAGGAAACATGAGTTCATATATACATAAGAATGAAATCATACTTTACCCATAAAACATAGGCACTTTAACATGCCTCATAAAATCATGAATAAATCATAGAAACCATAAGACATAAAGGTAACTTGAGGCATTCATAACATTCTTACATAGGGAGTAACCCTCTTGGTTACGTTTGGAATACCCATCACAGTATATTACCTAAAATCTCTTCGGAGAAACCTTAACGTTTCACTCCTTCGCGTTACCCAATGCATTGGAGAGCTATAACGGGCTCACCCGCCCTTAGTTTATCACGGAACCACCCGTCTTCATAATAATGCCCAAGAACCATAACATAATCATATCACATAAAACATACATAAAGGAAACATAAAATTTCCACCATTCAATCACAAGATATCAATACCACACATTGATATAAAAAATATTATGAAAACCATTTTCAATACCAAAATAAAAGAAAAGTAAAACATGGTATTTATTTTTCTTTTAAAAAGAAGGAATGGCTTGTAGAAGAAGCCGAAACTCAAATAACGGTTACGACGGCGGAGAAGTCGTTGTCGCCGCATACGTACGACAAAAACATTCCCTTTTGTCGTTTGGTAAACGCTTCGTATAAAAAGATTCCTTTTGAATAAACATAAAAGTCAAAGGGGTTTATACACCGTATAAAAGAAAGTTGTGTATAAAACAAAATATGCCTCAACGAAAGGAGATTGAGACGAAATCCCATACAAAGATAATTTTTAAAATAAAATAGATACATTATGTGTATTTACTATAAGTACACATAAATAAAGTACCAATACAAGATACGACATAATAACATAATGACATAATTTGAAAGTAGGAGATTAACCCAAAGAATGGAAATTGGGTTAAGAAGTTCCCATACCTCGTATCTGACTTGACCCGACCGTTCTTTAAACTCCTGAATAATAAACTTTAGTTAATCTCTACTTGATTATGAATATTTTCCAAGTTCATTATTTCTTTTATACCATGTTATGAACATCATGAAATCATTTAAGTTAATAATGTTCATTTTGTCGGTATTTGGTTCTTAAGTCAAAAATAGACTTCTTACACTTACATGTTGTTAATTTGGTCAATGTTTCATTATATCCAGAATGGTATTCATGATGTAGATATCATATATTTCATATATATCCAGTACATACATGTATTTAAAATATTACATAATCATTTAGAGGTAAGAAATGAAATGCACCGTTCATGGAGACGGTAAGCCGTACGTACGCATGAACGCTACTTTCATTTCTTTGTCATATTAACGGAATTAAAACTAAATGAGACTTATGTATATTTTAATTCCAGAATTATATTCATCATTTAGATATATCATTAATTTTATATATCCATTATATACATGTACTTTTAATAGTACATTACATTTGGGGATAAGAAATGAAATGCACCGTTCATGGAGACGGTAGTCCGTACGTACGCATGAACGCTACTTTCATTTCTATCTCATACTTTAATGGAAATAAATGATAATGATATATATAGGTATATTATAATTCCAGTATAACATCATATATAATAACTTTAAATCCATCCTTTACACGTCCCACATATGGCATTAACGAATCACATCACTTTGAGGGGGCGGTAGTCCGCACTTCCTTAAGTGAAGATATCGCGTATACCCATAATGGAAGCCATAAAGGTAAGACACAAATGAAAAATACAGAAGCATAAGTAAAACATAAACATATTACATATCATATATAAAAATAGTGACATCATAATGGCCACCTTTGAAGGTGTTAAATGAGTATTGAACAATCATCGTTTCGGGAGGCAGAATTTCGCCATCCACAGAAACCGTATGTTCTTTAACCATTTGATGTAGTTGTGTGAGAGTGTAGATCAAATAAATCTTATAACAACATCCTAGTATATTGATGATACTGGTGTTGTTACAAAAGAAGTATATAAAAAGAGTTTAGGGGGTTGGAGAAGCAAAATAAAACAAATGAACATGAGAGAATGAATTACCTTTAAAAAGTGTAACTCCTTTTGAGTTGAGCCTAAAGGCTTCCTTTGAAAGGATTCTGCCCAAAGGGAATCCTCTAGGATGAGGAGAGGGATGTGGAGAGAGCAAATGGGCAGGGGTTGGCCGAGCCAAAGGCTTGAAGAGTGTGTGAAATGAGGTAGAGGTGGGGGCCTTTTATAAGAGGAGAGGAGGGGCACTTTTGGAAAGTAAAGAAATATTACATTATTTGAAAATGTGTTTCGGTTTTAAAAGGTCCCACATTGATAGAATTCGTGGATAAGGTGATAAGGCTTAGCAATCCACTCATCCAATTGGTTTTGGCCATGTGTAGGTTTTAGATTTTACATTATCTTTCTGTTTTATTTAAATCGCCAAATAATGATGTCATCGCTGCATCATTATTATGTCATAAATACTTTAATTTATTTAATTTCTAAAAATTATAAAACAAATACTATGATGTAGGAAATCTTTTTAGCTTTCCAATGACTATTTATAATCTAAATTTGGACTTGTATAACCCCACTTAAAAATTGTTTTAGTAAACCAATTTATGTTAGTGTCATTTTCACTTTAACATTAAATAAAAAGTAATTTATGTTATTTCCCAACAAAAGTGGATCCATGGGGTCCCCAAGTTAGGCCATGGCTTGTCTTGGTCGGCCATGACACAACCAATGAGGTTGGGACATGTGTCTAGGTCATTTTATATTATTAAAGTATTATTTATACCATAAACTACACTAATTACCACTAATCGCGATTAAAAACTTAATAAGTTACTATTCACCAAAAAATTATTATAATCTCATTGAACCACATTTTACTTCTTAATGATAACCATGTATGTCGGATTTTCAAAATTCAATACACATTAGTGGTAAACTTTCATTTAACTGAAAAATCAGTTTGCTTGATTACCACTTAGTGGTTTCACTATTCATCAAAAATTGAAGTTTTTCAGAAAATTACCAAAAATTCACCCTAAGCTATATTTGATATTCCGAATTCAAAAATGAAGTCTATTTTACAAAATTCAAATCATATAAGTCACATTAATTAATTTAATAATTAATTCCCGCTGCCAGAGCAAATAGCGTGTTTTTACAAAACAATAAGTATCAAAAGATTGACACCAGTTTAAGTCTAATTTCAAATAGAAATTGATTCCAATGACCACCATTGGATAAAATGGTAAAAATATATTCTAATTTCACTTTAAAACCAATTCAAAACATAATCTAATTGTATAAATAAATCAGATTAAAAAGCAGTTTTGATGTAAAATACAACATTTTACACTATTCATAAAAAAAATGAACTTCATCAGAAAGGTACCAAAAATTACACAATGTAAAATTTGATGTCCCGATTCTTAATAAAAGTTTTATTTGGTCCAAAAGAATGTATAAGAGTGATCAAAACTATATTTAATGACGGTTCACCATTAAAAGGTGATAAGTGAACCTTTAGTGAAAATTAGAGTATAAAAGCCTAAAATTGAACTCTTTCCGTATTTTAAGCCTTTATCTTTTATTGGGTAAATGTAAAAACATCTAAAAACATATCTATTCATATTTTAGTTATTTCTATTCATTCCCGCCAGTACAACGACTACTTGTTAACTAACATTTAAAATAATATTATTATATTACTAGTGTGCTACGTAAGTTTCAAAGAAACTCATCGTTGTGTATCGGGTACGCTATCGAACATAGCAACCCCTTTTAATTAAAATTCATATTTAATTCTCAAATATTAATAAATATGAAAATTATTTATTCTTTAATTACCTGGGATGTTACATCCTTCCCCCCTTTTGGGAATTGCGTCCTCGCAATTTTATTCACTTATCAAAATAAGTGGGGGTATTTATCCCTCATAGCATTTTCAGATTCCCATGTTGCCTCTTCAATCATGTGGTTTTTCCACAAAACCTTTACCTGGTGAATCACCTTATTCCGTAACACTTGCTCCCTGTGGTCAAGAATCTGGACCGGTTGTTCCTCATAAGATAGGTTCTCTTCCAGCTGAACTACCTCTGGACTCAAAACATGAGATGGATCTGGCATATTCTTTCTCAACATCGAAACGTGAAAAACATTGTGTACCTCGAAAGATAGATCCTTCCTCTGGTTATCTGCATAACTCTTCTGCCTACTCTGAGCTATTCTCATGTGTTTCTGAATCAACTGAACTTTTTCTGCCATCTCTTCTACCAATTCTGGTCCCATCAACTTTCTTTCACCCACTTCATCCCAGAAAGCTGGAGTTCGACACCGCTTCCCATATAATGCCTGAAATGGTGCCATCTGTATACTGGAATGAAAACTGTTATTATATGAAAACTCAACCAAAGAAAGATGTTGGTCCCAACTTCCCTGATAATCCATAGAACAAGCTCGTAGCATATCCTCCAATGTCTGAATTGTTCGTTCTGACTGCCCATCTGATTGAGGATGAAAAGCTGTACTAAAATTTAACTCAGTACCCAAAGACTTCTGAAGGCCTTTCCAAAAGTTAGAAGTAAACCTGGGATCACGATCCGATACAATGGAGAGAGGAACTCCATGTAACCTGACTATCTCTTTAAGATACAAACGGGAAAGTTGATCAAGAGAGAAAGTATCTCGTATAGCAAGGAAATGAGCAGATTTGGTCAAGCGATCAACAATAACCCAGATTGCATTATTACCTCGAGATGTATTCGGTAATCCAACAACAAAGTCCATGGATATATTCTCCCATTTCCACTCTGGCACTGGTAAAGGCTGAAGCATCCCTTTCGGTAACTGCCGCTCAGCTTTAACCTGCTGACAAGTCAAACACTTCATAGTAAAATCAGCAATATCTCTTTTCATTCCATCCCACCAGTAATACTCCCGCAGATCTCTATACATCTTAGTACTGCCCGGATGAACTGAAAACGGAGAACTATGAGCTTCACATAACAACTCTCTCTTCAACTGTGAATCAGAAGGCACACACAATCTCTTCCCAAATCTCAAAACACAAACACAAACTTATCCAAGAACTCATGGAAAATTCTATTCATAAGGTCCATGAATACAGTAGGTGCATTGGTTAACCCAAAAGGCATAACTACAAATTCATAATGGCCATATCTAGTACGGAACGCAGTCTTCAGAACGTCTGCTTCTTTTACATTCAACTGATGGTACCCCGACCTCAAGTCAATCTTCGAAAAATACTGAGCTCCCTGGAGCTGACACCACTTCATTCGATGGCCCAACATCTGCTGAAGTAGTTGCAAAGGATTTCACCACCCCTTTCTGCTTGTAGTCTAACTGCTTCCCATCACTCAAGCTCCTTGTCGGACACTCGTTTGCATAGTGACCCATCTCATTGCACTTATAACACTTCACTAACTGTAAATCAAATTTGTTCTTACCTTCAGCTTGATCCTTTTCAGTGCAATCACGAGCCTTATGTCCCATCTTACCACATCGGTAGCACTTCCCAGAATTCAGAAGACATTCCCCAGCATGCCTTTTTCCACATTTATCACAAACTGGAAACTTAGTTATCTTACCATCAGACCTTTTTGAAGAATTCTTACCTTTCTCTTGCCACCTCGGTCTCTTCTTCTGCTGGTTGTTATAGGACACTTGGTCATCGGCAAACTCCATTTCCACCTTCTCAGCACATCGAACAAGATTTTCATAACTTTTAAACTCACGAGAAGCCAATGCCCTTCGATACTTTGGCTTTAATCCTGAGTAAAAACGATTGATTTTACTATCAAGGTCCCGGATAAAATTTGGAGCATACCTTGCCAATCGAGTGAACCTTTCTTCATAGGCAGCCACTGAGTCTTCCTCTTGCCTCAATTCCAAGGATTGCTTTTCCATCCTAAGTCGAACAGCCTTAGGAAAATACTTCTCAAGAAACATACCTTTGAATTCATCCCAGTCAAGAGCATCAATCTCATCGGCATCCCTGATATTTTTAACCATAGACCACCACTGATCTGCTTCACCCTCCAGACGATAAATAGAAAGACTAACCTTTTGATTGTCTGAACACCCCATGACATCAAAAATCTTCTCCAGTGCTTTAATCCACCCTTCAGCTAGCACAGGGTCAGATGATCCTCTGAATGATGGGGGATGTTGCCTCATGAAATGTTCCACCACTGACATGTTCCTCTGCGGTTGTTCTGGCTGATCTCGTGCATGGATACCACCACCATTTATCGCCTGAGTCAACTGCGCCATTACTGCAACAAACTGTTCAGTTCCAATTCCGACCATTTCTGGATGCTGATTCGGAAGGTTATTTCCTTCTGTATGCCTTCCTAGCACTGCTTCCCTGTTTCCTCTGCGGAAAACCATTCTGAACACCGAAATATCTTAGGCGAAGCAACATGGTAATCTGTAAATGCTATATCATTTAAATCATATTATAATTTAACACTTTTCTAACTCCTAAAGTTGTCTAAACCGACCTTTGATACCAACTATAAGGCCCCAGCCTTAAACCTTACTTAATCTTGAGTTATTACAAGATTACACGTTGAGGATCTTTTCGGGTTTAGAGTTTTAGAGAATTAGATCATAAGACTTGCATTACATTCCACATATAAACAAAGTGGTTACATAAAGATAGTATTCTTCATTCCCATCAATGGAACACACATTTAAAATAAAACATGGATTAATTCTTGACACATCCTTGACTCTATCATCTTATCATGTACCTTTCCCTTGACCTGTGAAAAACATTTCAAAAACTTGGGATGAGCATAAAAACTCAGTATGGGTTATAAAAAAAAACATGGAAAGGAAACATGAGTTCATATATACATAAGAATGAAATCATACTTTACCCATAAAACATAGGCACTTTAACATGCCTCATAAAATCATGAATAAATCATAGAAACCATAAGACATAAAGGTAACTTGAGGCATTCATAACATTCTTACATAGGGAGTAACCCTCTTGGTTACGTTTGGAATACCCATCACAGTATATTCCCTAAAATCTCTTCGGAGAAACCTTAACGTTTCACTCCTTCGCGTTACCCAATGCATTGGAGAGCTATAACGGGCTCACCCGCCCTTAGTTTATCACGGAACCACCCGTCTTCATAATAATGCCCAAGAACCATAACATAATCATATCACATAAAACATACATAAAGGAAACATAAAATTTCCACCATTCAATCACAAGATATCAATACCACACATTGATATAAAAAATATTATGAAAACCATTTTCAATACCAAAATAAAAGAAAAGTAAAACATGGTATTTATTTTTCTTTTAAAAAGAAGGAATGGCTTGTAGAAGAAGCCGAAACTCAAATAACGGTTACGACGGCGGAGAAGTCGTTGTCGCCGCATACGTACGACAAAAACATTCCCTTTTGTCGTTTGGTAAACGCTTCGTATAAAAAGATTCCTTTTGAATAAACGTAAAAGTCAAAGGGGTTTATACACCGTATAAAAGAAGGTTGTGTATAAAACAAAATATGCCTCAACGAAAGGAGATTGAGACGAAATCCCATACAAAGATAATTTTTAAAATAAAATAGATAAATTATGTGTATTTACTATAAGTACACATAAATAAAGTACCAATACAAGATACGACATAATAACATAATGACATAATTTGAAAGTAGGAGATTAACCCAAAGAATGGAAATTGGGTTAAGAAGTTCCCATACCTCGTATCTGACTTGACCCGACCGTTCTTTAAACTCCTGAATAATAAACTTTAGTTAATCTCTACTTGATTATGAATCTTTTCCAAGTTCATTATTTCTTTTATACCATGTTATGAACATCATGAAATCATTTAAGTTAATAATGTTCATTTTGTCGGTATTTGGTTCTTAAGTCAAAAATAGACTTCTTACACTTACATGTTGTTAATTTGGTCAATGTTTCATTATATCCAGAATGGTATTCATGATGTAGATATCATATATTTCATATATATCCAGTACATACATGTATTTAAAATATTACATAATCATTTAGAGGTAAGAAATGAAATGCACCGTTCATGGAGACGGTAAGCCGTACGTACGCATGAACGCTACTTTCATTTCTTTGTCATATTAACGGAATTAAAACTAAATGAGACTTATGTATATTTTAATTCCAGAATTATATTCATCATTTAGATATATCATTAATTTTATATATCCATTATATACATGTACTTTTAATAGTACATTACATTTGGGGATAAGAAATGAAATGCACCGTTCATGGAGACGGTAGTCCGTACGTACGCATGAACGCTACTTTCATTTCTATCTCATACTTTAATGGAAATAAATGATAATGATATATATAGGTATATTATAATTCCAGTATAACATCATATATAATAACTTTAAATCCATCCTTTACACGTCCCACATATGGCATTAACGAATCACATCACTTTGAGGGGGCGGTAGTCCGCACTTCCTTAAGTGAAGATATCGCGTATACCCATAATGGAAGCCATAAAGGTAAGACACAAATGAAAAATACAGAAGCATAAGTAAAACATAAACATATTACATATCATATATAAAAATAGTGACATCATAATGGCCACCTTTGAAGGTGTTAAATGAGTATTGAACAATCATCGTTTCGGGAGGCAGAATTTCGCCATCCACAGAAACCGTATGTTCTTTAACCATTTGATGTAGTTGTGTGAGAGTGTAGATCAAATAAATCTTATAACAACATCCTAGTATATTGATGATACTGGTGTTGTTACAAAAGAAGTATATAAAAAGAGTTTAGGGGGTTGGAGAAGCAAAATAAAACAAATGAACATGAGAGAATGAATTACCTTTAAAAAGTGTAACTCCTTTTGAGTTGAGCCTAAAGGCTTCCTTTGAAAGGATTCTGCCCAAAGGGAATCCTCTAGGATGAGGAGAGGGATGTGGAGAGAGCAAATGGGCAGGGTTTGGCCGAGCCAAAGGCTTGAAGAGTGTGTGAAATGAGGTAGAGGTGGGGGCCTTTTATAAGAGGAGAGGAGGGGCACTTTTGGAAAGTAAAGAAATATTACATTATTTGAAAATGTGTTTCGGTTTTAAAAGGTCCCACATTGATAGAATTCGTGGATAAGGTGATAAGGCTTAGCAATCCACTCATCCAATTGGTTTTGGCCATGTGTAGGTTTTAGATTTTACATTATCTTTCTGTTTTATTTAAATCGCCAAATAATGATGTCATCGCTGCATCATTATTATGTCATAAATACTTTAATTTATTTAATTTCTAAAAATTATAAAACAAATACTATGATGTAGGAAATCTTTTTAGCTTTCCAATGACTATTTATAATCTAAATTTGGACTTGTATAACCCCACTTAAAAATTGTTTTAGTAAAACAATTTATGTTAGTGTCATTTTCACTTTAACATTAAATAAAAAGTAATTTATGTTATTTCCCAACAAAAGTGGATCCATGGGGTCCCCAAGTTAGGCCATGGCTTGTCTTGGTCGGCCATGACACAACCAATGAGGTTGGGACATGTGTCTAGGTCATTTTATATTATTAAAGTATTATTTATACCATAAACTACACTAATTACCACTAATCGCGATTAAAAACTTAATAAGTTACTATTCACCAAAAAATTATTATAATCTCATTGAACCACATTTTACTTCTTAATGATAACCATGTATGTCGGATTTTCAAAATTCAATACACATTAGTGGTAAACTTTCATTTAACTGAAAAATCAGTTTGCTTGATTACCACTTAGTGGTTTCACTATTCATCAAAAATTGAAGTTTTTCAGAAAATTACCAAAAATTCACCCTAAGCTATATTTGATATTCCGAATTCAAAAATGAAGTCTATTTTACAAAATTCAAATCATATAAGTCACATTAATTAATTTAATAATTAATTCCCGCTGCCAGAGCAAATAGCGTGTTTTTACAAAACAATAAGTATCAAAAGATTGACACCAGTTTAAGTCTAATTTCAAATAGAAATTGATTCCAATGACCACCATTGGATAAAATGGTAAAAATATATTCTAATTTCACTTTAAAACCAATTCAAAACATAATCTAATTGTATAAATAAATCAGATTAAAAAGAAGTTTTGATGTAAAATACAACATTTTACACTATTCATAAAAAAAATGAACTTCATCAGAAAGGTACCAAAAATTACACAATGTAAAATTTGATGTCCCGATTCTTAATAAAAGTTTTATTTGGTCCAAAAGAATGTATAAGAGTGATCAAAACTATATTTAATGACGGTTCACCATTAAAAGGTGATAAGTGAACCTTTAATGAAAATTAGAGTATAAAAGCCTAAAATTGAACTCTTTCCGTATTTTAAGCCTTTATCTTTTATTGGGTAAATGTAAAAACATCTAAAAACATATCTATTCATATTTTAGTTATTTCTATTCATTCCCGCCAGTACAACGACTACTTGTTAACTAACATTTAAAATAATATTATTATATTACTAGTGTGCTACGTAAGTTTCAAAGAAACTCATCGTTGTGTATCGGGTACGCTATCGAACATAGCAACCCCTTTTAATTAAAATTCATATTTAATTCTCAAATATTAATAAATATGAAAATTATTTATTCTTTAATTACCTGGGATGTTACAATTAGAATGTGAATAATTTCATGAAGCATTATATACTAATGTATATTCATGAAGGAAGAAGTAATCTCATAATAAAGTGTTGTAAAACATATTGACCTTGATGAAATATTTTACATTAATGGGTAATTAAATATAAAATGGTTAATAGATTCTATTTATCACTTTCATGAATAATGTTTTCACATGAAGAATTTTTCTAGGTAAAAATAATACAACTAAAAATGTAATTTACATTATTCTGAATTTTTTTGAATGCATTGGAGTATCATATTTAGTATATTATGATGAAAATAATATAATACATTCTTCATAACATGAGAGTGAACTTGATTTCATTAAAATAAGGAATAATACATCCAAATTAGTGAGAAATATAGAGTAGATGAATGTGATTAAATTGAGGTAGTGAATTATAACTAAATTAATTATTTATGGTCATGTCCCTAGAATAGAGTGATCCTGAATAAAATATTAAAATCCCTTTTAACTATTATAGAATATTTTATTCTAGATTTACTAACATGTCTTAGTTGTATGATTTATGGACTACCCCTAAGTGGTGAACAAAGTAAACAATTATTTTGTTGTATTTGACTATTATGAATTTTTTATTACAGTGAATGTGTGAATAAATTCAATAGGTTGGATATGATTCTACCTATTTACGGAAAACATCCATTAATATGAATGATGTAACGACCCCCTACCCACAAAGTGTACCCCTCCTAGGCTGGAAATGTGAGAAGGGAGATAATGACCCCAAGTCCCGCCTCGAGTAGGCCCCGGGTTGGCGACTAGCACCGAGGGTATAGTAAACACACAAATGGGAGGCATTACCCTCTAAGAGAACACATACGGAAGAGAGAGATAAGACAGACACCAACCAACTCCAACTCAAAACTAAAATGTAAAATAAAACCCAAGTGCATATATGTAATGTCAAGAAAAAAAAGTACAACAACTAAAAGGGGAAACTACAAGTACCCAAAAGAAATTAAAACAGAAGAGACCACAAGCTCGAACAGCTTCTATAACCACAAGATTTTAGTAACCAGCCTGATCTTTAACCTGCTCCAAGTGACCTGAAAAACAATTTATATATACGTAGGGTGAGTATAAAAGTATACTCAGTAGGATCCTCCCTAAAGCCTCTTGTGAAAAAGTAAAGAAAACATGCCAAAGAACAGTGAACAACAAGTGAAACTAACTCGTTACCTAAATAGGTATACTATTTACCAACCTCACCATGGCTACTCTCACCAAATAACTCATACAAGAATATATCATATAGAAAAGGATATCAAGGGTACCCCGGTTCTACTTCCCCACTGGTTTGCCGCTTTTCCCCAACGACATACATCCTATGAATCTCTCCCCAAAGGCTTGCCCGTATAAACTTGGGCCAAGCTCCACAATATGCACCTCGTGCACCACAAAGGCTTGCCCATAGACACCTGGGCTATGCTCCACACCATCCTCACAACCAAAAGTAACCAGGTAGGTTCCAGGATCCACAGTAGCCCACATAACGTGTATCATACATCGAGTATTGTACCTCAAGCCATTACAGCCTATACACCGCGTAAGGATCATCAATCCATCACAGCCTATACATGTCACACCTATAGTAGTCCATAGGATACTACATCCAAAATATATGTGTCGAAATAACCACAAGCCATTACAGCCCTATACAAACATATATGGGGAAAACTAACCGTTGTGCCAACAACACTAGTATCTACCAACAGAAGAGAGAGGGGTCAAAGGGGGTAGTCAGCCATTCACCCTCCCATCAGAATGTTGGGGAAAATACCCCACCAGGCTCAAAATCTCCGGGGTGTCAGTTGCCCTTACTGACAGGGTGGAGTAGTGTATAAAAAACACAAAAAGTACAGAATATATAAAACTCACAACCACACTATAGGCATAACCTAGTCTTAGCCTCAACTACAGCTAACGTCTCTCGGACTCTGGGCTGCTATTTCTAAGACTAGGCATTATATAAGCACACAACTAGTTGAATAACTTCATTAGGTTACTTCATTACCTTTCTCATCAATTCCACTGTATGTTAATTAAGTCTTCCATCATTAATTAACCATGAAAAATCCACATTAACTTTCTTGGCACACTACTGGAAACCTGAATTTTCCCAACGCTTCTATACCAACGGTTTGTAAAAACTATTGGTATAGGTCCTTTTTCCCAATGGTTTGGCCAAACTGTTGGGAAATACCACTTTTTGGCCACTTTTCCCAATGGTTTTCCAAAACCGTTGGGAAAGGGTATAAATATCCCAACGGTTTGGCCAAAGCGTTTGGAAAAGTCCACTTTGTGTCCACATTTCCCAACAGTTTGTCCAAACCGTTGGGAAAGGTCCCCTAGAAATCAACCTTCGACCCAAAATAAATTCTAGGATCAAGAACTATACCAACGATTGTCAAAACCGTTGGTATAGGTCCTAAGAATTTTTATCATATCTTCTTACTGAGAACATTATATAAATCAAAATTTAAAATAATTATGAAAATAAATATATATATATATTTATGTAATTATGTTTACAAAAGTCATGTTAGGTTAGTGGTTAAGTCGTTCAATGATAAACTAGGGGTCCTGGGATAAAATCCCAGCGAATGTTTTTTTGAATTACATATACCAACGGTTCCATAACCGTTGGTATATCTTTTCATATTACTTATACCAACAATTTCCAAAACTGTTGGTATAGGTCTATACCAACGGTTTTCACAAAACCGTTGGTATAGACCTATCCCAATGGCTTACTTGGCTACAGTTTTCCAAACCATTGGTATAGGCTATACCAACGGTTTGGAGGCCTATACCAACAGTTCCAAACCGTTGGTATATGTTAGTTTTCCAGTAGTGGAATCACATTCAAAACTTAATGTTCCGTTAAAGTTATAACATCACCATTAAATTCCCGCATCTCCATCCACGTGGATTATCACCATTTAATCCAGCTTTTATTTTAGAATTACTTTCCCATATTACCAAGTATTCTAGAAAAGCATCCTATGCTACTAAACACAAGGGGGCTCAACACGGTGAGTAGATATACTACCCATCTAGTATTTGCCGCATATATCAAGAGCGTAGGCCCATTCTCCCTTGAGAGGCTAAACACGGAAAGCACGTGGCATACCCCGTGCGTCTTCTCCCCTTTCAGAAGAAGGGTAAGAAAAACCAACTGCCTTGAGTAGTGGGGAAAAGTAAAGCAGATAACAACCAATCAAACCACCAAATGTCCGGCCAACACATCCATTCCATACCATCATCCATGGTGTCCTCCCCGACACCCACATGCATAAACTGATGCATCTCACCACTCTAGGAATCATTCGCTGCCACAACCACAAAGCCTCTATTCCTCCACGTATCACAACACCACTCCAGGGTCACAACACAACACAAGCAGCAGGAAAATAATCATCACATCAAATAGGCTTTTATCCCTAATTTACAACAAGAGGGTAACTAAGAACCCTTTATGGAATTCAATCAATCAAGTTCATAATCCATATTCAATTAACATATTCAGTTCATTGGTTTCGACATAATGAAGCAAAACAGTAAGCTATCATAAGGATTAAACATGATTACTATGCGAACTTAATAAACATCAAATTGCCAGAAGAACCAGATTCTTTTTCATGCCTCTTTATTTTTAGCCAATTAATTATCAATTAATTCAAGCTTTATGTTCTTTATCAATTCATCAAGAACAACATACTAACAAGCAAGACATAGATATCCCACCATCTAGCAAATCAAGAGATAAAACATTATCACAGTACAAAGCAACACATGAGATCAAACCAATTATTTTAATTTGGTTCAAGTATTTAATTAGGTCAATTTAATTGTGATCCAAAGGCCAAAACATGATAACTCTATGATTTCACATAAAAAAAATAAAGAATCTCCAAATCCCCTACCTTAATGGTTTTCGAGTAAAACCACAACAAACAATGAATGCCCAAGAACCAGGTCGATTCTCCACAAATCCTCCTTAGATCTCCTCTGCTATCATAACCAAGACCAAAGCTCATCATAAGCGACATAAACATACCTAGATCCACCAATAATGGGAATATATCTAAGAAGAAGAGAGGAGAGGAGGAGTATGTCTAAGCAGATCTAAGAAAACAAATAAGAACGAGAACATACCTCAAGAAACTGGCTTCGATTTGCAAAGAGAAGCCTCAGGATCGCCTCCAAAACACTTGGTAGAGGTTCTTCAACCTCCATGGAAGGGTAATCCTGAGTTATGGCCAAAGAGGTGATTAAAGTTAAAATGTTCAAGATCCTAAATTTTAGGATCTAACATTAAGTGCCCACATGGTTAGTCTGCATGGTTGAACAAACTGTGCGCTAACCGTACGTTAGCTTTTTCCTCGAAAACCACTCCTCCCACGGTTAGTCCACACAGTTAGGCAAACCGTGCGCTAACCGTTTGTTAGCCACTTCCCTCAAGACCATCCTTGAGTGGTTTGGATGCATGGCTTAGGCAAACCGTGAACCAACTGTGCAAAAGCTATTACCCTTTAACTTTCCTCAAAAGCCACCCAAACACACCCCCAAGTCACCCTGACCTCTCAGAACACCTTTAGCATCACATTTCACAATGGAATGGACCGAAGAGGTCCGGGCCATTACAAATAAAATTATTGACACCCTAATTCACCCCACAATAATAGGTTCATAGGAAGAAAGATGAGTTATCAGAGTATATTCTACAGGAATTGAATATTATTATATAGAACATAGTGAATTTTAAAGGTGTTTATCTATTCTATTAGAATATATTTATAGTATGGAAGAATAGGATGAGATATCACCTTTGATCAATTAGTTTATAAATTTTATCTACTATTATATATGTTATAAAGGTTAGTGATGCTTTATAACTCTCCATGTCTAAAGCGGATTGGAGGACTCACGGTGTAGATGAAAATGTGTAAACTGCCTTATATAAAGATGTATGAAATTAAATCTACAAGAATATAACGAGTTAGACTAGTGCCAAAGAAATGTGGGATATATTTTTATACATTTATCAAGGTGACCATATGGTCAATTTTGGAAGTAATAAGTCTTATATAATGTGTTTTATTATTTGAAAATTCACCATAATAAAAATGTGGAAAATTAATTCATCTAAATCATTGATTTTATGGAATTTATTTAAATAATGGGTAGATAAATGAAATAATTTGGATATTTCGGAGAATTTTATTCAATTAATTCCTTCTCTATATAATATGAATTTATTTAATTCTTGAGAGACAAAATTTTATTACATGTCTTTTCATTATATGCTAATAAGTATTATATCCTATGAAATGAGTGTGAGGCTATAAAGACCATCAAGTAACTCAAATAATGGGATTAATTTTTAAAATTTCATCACACATAAAATATCTAAACGTGGTGATGGATAAGAGGATTTTTATGGAGAATGAATCACTCTAATAGATATTAATTTCCAAAGGGAAAACTAGATACTTGAAAGAATTCTTCCTCTATCATATTTTAATTATGGAAATGTGGGTAGATAATAGTTTAAATTCCATGAATATTTTATGATGAATAGAGTGAAGAAGAAGTTTGTTAGAAGTCATGATTATTATTCCCTCTATAAAGAGACTATAAAATTGTATGTTTATATGGAATTATGTTCTGGATAAAGACTTATGTGAAGAAGGAAGAACAAGATAATTAATCTTATTTAGGGGAAGAATAAATATAATTCATTTTTGATACATAATATTCCATTATGGAAACTATTTAATATAAATGAATTTTAAATAAATATGATAATGTACTATATGGTGTTTGGGGTTTCACCATGGAATGCAATGGGGGCCTTGAAGAGAGACATATATAATCAAATAAGAAACATAAAAATAGTGGATTTCTGATAAAATATTTTGATTATTTGGATGAATTTGAATTTGATATTGACTGGATATAAGAAAAAATATATAATCAAATTTCAACTCCTAAAATATTAAAATAACTCATTCAATTTAATCAAAAATATTTTATATAAAATGAAAATGTAACTAATTATATGAATTTTATCTTATAAAATATTGAAAAGAAGGATGATTACCATGGAGGAAAGGTTTTCTCATTACGTTTTTTTAATCAGGACCAAAATCAAGTGAGTCATACATGATCTATAAATTTGGAGGCTCATAGATAGATAAATTTTAGAAAATTCTAAGCGAGTCCATGAAGGGTTTAAAAAATTTATGAATGAACAAAGACCCATATTTTCTAGTAGAAGTGGAATTAGAAGTGGTGTAAAGACAACAAAGGAACCTATATTAATGGATTATAACAATTATAAGTAGATTTGGGATGATTTTAACATAAATACAAGTCCATTATAATGTCGAATAATGATTTCACCAAAAAAAGGTAATAGTGGTTTTGAAAATAATCCTCAAAATTAAGTGGCATAAAAACATCCTTATATTTTTTTCAAAGGCTTGGATATGATTAAAAATGTTAATGTGAATATGTTTACTTTAATTTACTGTTAATTACTTGGTTATCTAGGCCACACAATGTGTAATTGTGAAGAGGCAAGGAGTTATATGAATGGAGAAGCACGATGTTGTTAGAAAATTATAATGAAACAATATCCTTCCTCTCTAAGAAGAAAAAAATTCAATTGATATTACTATTGTTTATCAAACATTGAACATAACAACATTTACACTAACTAATGAGAAATTAAACATAGTAACTATATATGTTAGAGGAAAATAAATTCATGGTATATAATAAATGTCCCAATGAAAAATTGATACTATCATTTAGAATAATTCGATATGTATGATCTTACTAACAATTTCAAAGATAACGAGGAGAGGATAACATAATCCTTAAATCAATTTAGAATCTCATTGAAGTAAAATTATAAGGGACATAAGGATAACCTAGTAGATGTCACAGTCAAGGATATGATAAACAAATAACACATGGATCTTTGATAGTGGGTGTATATACCATATGATTATAAATGTAAACCAGCTAAAAAACATGGGATAAAGGTCTAATAGAAGAGTGGTCTTTCAAAATAGTGGATACTTGAAAATCAAAGAAAGTGGAAAAAACTATTCTATTAGGTGTCGGTTTTAAAAATATATATGTGATTTATATTTTTGGATTATGTTAAAACATATTAAAGATGATATAAATTTAGGAATATATACGTTAGGTTTCACAAAAAAAAGGGTTGTGTAATCAATGGAACATCAAAGAACTCACACATAAATGGATTTGGAATGAATGTAAATTTATATTAGGTGGATAGGAAAGACAATGTATTTCTCCTAACATTTCCAGAGGTTAACATATTATAGAATTAGATTCCAATCCAGATTCACTAATAGAGCGTGGATAACATTTCGATGTTAATGGTTATGCTGGATATTTAAATTTCAAAGTGTAATCATGTGGAAACCCGTGGTGAATTTATGTAAATAAAGATGGTCTGAAATATGAATCCATAAAAGGAGATGAGTAAATCCATTATCCTTGAATGAGTTTATATTAATGCTAATGGTCCAATTAATATATCTAACGTTTAACAAGAATGTTGTTTCATTTTCACAATTGATGATCATATCATAATTGAATGTGTTATGTTCATCTAGAGAAAAGAGATGTTACAGAGTGCATGAAGTTGAATTTTAGGAGGTTTTAAAATGATATCTAATGTAAAATAAAAAAACATTTATTGTATAATGATATATAATTCACATATTTTTAATTTTTTGAAAAAATATAGAATACCATATTCAGACATGAGGTATCCTATATTATTACTTCACATTAAAATAGAGTCATTTAATGATGAAATCATTAGTTTGACAATATTCCATAAACAATACTTATAGAGTTTAGTGTATCTCACTCTTATAGAAAGAAGCTATATAAGATCTAGTATGTACTCAAAACAATGTTATGTGATGGGCCTACAAGAATAGATAATGCCTTATAAAATGTGACATTAATGTAATCCCTCACTAAAACATTTATTGGTTTTAAGATGTTGATGTTACATTAGCGACAAAAAAGGAAATTAAAGAAAGTTCATGGATGTTGTGGATGAAGGGGTTTTAGGATATTTAATAAAGTGTGAGGCTTAAATGTTATTCAGAAAAGGATGAAAAAAACTTGTAGAGAGTAACAATGTAATTTCATTAAATAAAAAAATATTTAAAGAAAAATAAAATTGAAAACAAGGATAAATTATTTAAAGAATATGATAAATTTAAAACAACCATTTTCATTGAACAAAGATCCCCCAACTAATTAAACTTTTATATATGAACTATCATATAAGACATTGGTTGAAGGGATTCATTCTACACCTATTATAGTAAATAAGAGAATGAAGGTTGATCCATTCAACATAAAAAATATTTAAAATCTCTAACATATACTTATAGAATGTGAAGTGGATAGCATGTTGCTTGACTAATAATGGTAGATGCAATATCATTTCAATAATATTTAATGGATGAATCATGGTTGAGATCAATGAAGGATTAATTTGATATAATTGTTCCATTATATACTTAAAAACTCACTATGAAGGCCAGATATTACAATTTCTATTGAACTATGTTAATTTTCATGAAAAAATGATATGTCCATAGTAATGTGTTATAAAATAAAGAGCTTCTATTAGGAAAAAACTATAAAAATAATTAAAGGGTTTCATATTAATAAAAAAAATTTACTAGTGGGATGACTTTATTCAATGCAGATATTCACAATGATGTAAATTATAAGAATTTAAAATATGTATAAATTGGATGTTAAAATTGAATAGTTGAATTGTGTGCTCAATGAGTAGGTGTATGATTAATATCCGCTTGTTTTCTTGATCAATGATAATAATAATAATGTTGTTCGGTTAAAAAAGACTAATTCTATTCAGAATTAGGCACAAAAGATCTTGGTATGCTCTTATTGACACACGACTATATAATATTAAATTAAAAAATAGTCACTTTTAATCATATCTTTTTTTTGATAACATGCATGGTGGAATAGTTCATAATGATGGTATATGTAGATGACATCATCATTGAAAAAATTATAAAAAATTAGTGGATTAATTTACTTGTATAATGAAATTGGAATTTGAAATTTCGAAGACACATAAATTGTTGAAATATAAGTGATTCATAATACATATTATACTTTCATCACCCAAAAAAATTATGTAAAATAATTATGGGAAAATTGTATTTAACTAATTATAACACAAATGTAAATTTTGGTTATAGTTATAACCATGATTAGTAAGCTAAGGTATTATAGATATATGCATCCCCATTTATAAAGGATGATAATTGGAAATCAAATGTATTTAACTGTAACATGGTCATATATAAATATTTTCTAGGTGATTGTTTCCCTATTAATAGTGTAGTCTAATGGAATAACTAACAAAATTTAAACTAATTATGAAGTAAATATGAGGTACTTTAAACCATGGTTTGCTATTTGATGTAACAATGAATTATTAATTATAATTTTTTCTAATGAATAATGAGTATGAGATGTGGTGGACCAATAATTACACAAGTAATGGTTCAATCTTTTTCTGTAAAAATGTGCTGGATATCTAAGAAAGATTAAGGAAATAACCACATTGAGTTTGAAGAAGGTATAATATATCTTAGTATCCTAGTCATGTTCTTAACTCTTATATATGTAGTTAATTTTATGATTTATTTTTAAAGATATGAGGTAGAAAATTGTCTTATGCTATTATAAAATGAGTGTGATAAAAATCTTGAAAAATATAATTCAACACCCTCATTCCAAACATATCAAGATCTGGTATCACTTTATTAATGAAAAGGTGGGACCAAGAGTGACCGAGAAAGATTCTGTTGGAACAAATATATACATAGAAGATGATATTTCTAATATATTGGATACTCATAAATTTTAGATGCATTAGTTGAACCTTGATGTTCAACCTTCTCCCTCTCCATTATGATGTTTGGTAGCTCCCCTATACTAATGTATTTCTTTTTTTCTAAATGTTTGTGATTTGGTATTGTTTTTAAGAGACGATATTATCATTTGGGTGTAATTTGATGATAGTAAAACATTTGGATGTGAAGTATGAAGGAATTTATTTTTCATTGTGTTTATTATCAATTGAGCAGAGTGGTAAAATTTAATGGAGTATTAAAGTAACAATCAATTCACTATCAAAGGGAGAGAATAGATTTGGTTATTTAATGTGGGAATCAATATAAATTTATGTAATAAAAATTAGGTTTCAGGGATTAGATCCTCCCCATATGCGGATTTTTATTGTGTGAAACTATGGTGAAGATATGCCTCGGAAGGAATTGAGTCTGAAGGATCTCAATTTCACAGAGTGTTTGGGAATGTGTTATCAATTGAGAATTGGAATTTTCACTTGAAAAATTGTTTCTACATTGATAATTTAGAACATAGTATTATAGTGATGGATGAGTTACATCACTAATATCATTAATATGTAAAACGTTTGTATACAATTGAATTTCATTTTTGATTTCCCATAAACCAATAAGGGTGAATTTCTGGACCAATCTATCCTAAATTATGGAAATAAAGTTATCCAATTTAGAGATGTGATATTGTTTTTATTGTTTTCATACAATTTATATAATGATCAATAATTTTTATAATATTTTAGATGATTTATTGGAAGTAAAATACTATAATATAAATTATATATTTTTTAAAAATGGAGTATTTTTTATTGTTTTTCAAACTTTTAATGTGAAAAATTAATGTTTTAGGAAGAATTTCCATGTAAATAGAATACAACGACGTCTATGTATAAAGTATGTTTTGTTTTCCTAGATAGGATAATTTCATTTTGATAGTGCATATGCAACATACATAGAGTGTAAACGTTTTATGGTGGATGAAGGAGGAATTGCATATGTAATTAACATTTGATGGGCCACATAAGAAGTTCACATGGGCTAGATTCATTTCCAATTAAGAGATTTTAATTTAGTTTCTACTCCATATGAAGTACATTTAGGGAAATATCTCAAACGATGTACATAGAATATATTTTGTAAAGATGATTGAAAGAACATAATATAATTTCAATGATTCCTATGATTTTTGGGGGACTTTTCCGATAAATACCTTGATAATCATTTTATAATGAATTTTTGAGAAGATAAAGAAGATCTAAATATTAATAAAAAAGAAAAACTTATTTATTATGGATGAAAACACCCAATATGTGTGGAAATATCCATATCAAAATTCAATGTGGTATTTATTTAATAGTTATGAATTGTAATACATAAAAAAGTTTAGGAGGAATTATACAGTGTATTTAGTTTGTGAAGGAGGAAGAATCGTCGAGAATGAGATTTATAAATAATGGTACTCTAGTGTTTTTTCATGAAGGAGTAAATATGTAAATAAAGGGAATTTGTTTGTATATAATACATGCATGATGCCATAGTTTTCGTGATGAACATTCCATGATAAACAACATACCACTTATGACTGAGTGGACATTATTATAGATGTATTGGGATGAAATCAAAAATTATATTTGAGCTGTCACGATAAAAAATTTATCAATATTTGGGATAAAACATGTATTCATTAATAGAAGAAATACATTATCTAAAGTAGTGATATATTATTAGATTATAGATATGATCATAATGGGTCGTGTGTTATCCATGCATGGATTCATATGTAAAGGTAGTTCACCCAAAATAGAGAGAACATTACCATAAAATTTTAATCCATTAATTCAAGTGATTCAAAGGGGGTTATGGTAGGTTCACCACCTCATAAATATATTCTCTTTCTACCATCCCTTGGTGGAAAACCACATTAAAACGTTTTGTGATTTGTTTTACATTTTTGTACTTATGGTTATAATGATTTTGATACCAAATTATATAGGATTAACTTGGTCTTAAAATTATAGGGATACTTTTAATTGGTAAATAATAATTTTCATACCATAATTATCCCCTTGATCTGATAGAGTATCTTGGTTTGAAACAAAATCACAATATAAAACATTTTTATTTTGATTTAAGTAATATTTTTTTAGTGCTCGTTATGTAGAATAAATTTATAATCAAATAATGTCTATCAAAAATAAAAAATACACACATTTTTTTGAAATCAGTGAAGTTGAGATGGATTAAATTCTATAATAACTGGTGTATTCTGATGGAATTTCCATAAGATGATAGAGTATAGTTTCTGATATAATTTAAATTGTTCCTGATGAAATCAGAATTGCACTATATAATCTTTTTACAAGATCAAATATAAATTAAAATAATATATTTTAGGAATAGTGTGTGTTCAACATACTATAATTTCTTATAATTGTGTTCAATCTATGAATCATTCAATTTTAATTCAGATCCTTTGATTTTATTTTATATCAGTGTTAAAATAGAATTAATATTATGAGGATTTAATTGGAAATATATATTTTCCATTATATTTATTTTTTTCTAAATCCTATGTGGTTAATTATATTCTTGGAATATAAATCCATGCTTTTTCTAATCCTTGTGATCAAATATGTTCAATTCATGAAACATATATTTTATGAACCCTCAATATAAATAAGCATCCATATGTAATGTCATATATTCTATAATTTTTATCGTTGAATTATAGTTTTAAGATTACTTCCAATCATCTAATTTAAGAGGTTTTCATTGCTAGGACTTCATTTTTCTATTACGATCATTCATTATAATAAGTTTTGGGTTTGGAACTTGGTACCTTCTGATAAGTGTATAGTCTAGAAGCTTATGGGTTTGAAAAATAGACACCTTGTATTAGATCTAAAGATCCTACAAAAACATTGGATTAAATCAAGGAATTCTATTAGTTAGAATCATATTAGTAATAATATCTTCTTTCTATAGTGTTATCCAAAGCATCATGAATTGTTTCTATATTTATTTATCATTTTAATTTCAGCTGTTATTTTTTATTTTACTGAATAGTGTGAACTTTTTGATTGGATTAATTTCAACTATATTTATTCAAGTTTTCAGTTTTTACATTAGTATACACTAATATTGACTAAAGAATATATTTTATTATCAACAAAATTATTTATTGGGTTGTTGATTTTCTTTCCACATTTGACTTCAATTCAACCCCTTGTTATAGTTCCATATCAACCTTATATGGGAATGCAACATTTTTTCATTTCACCCTATATATTTTCATTTACACTAAAAAGTGAGAAAAATTCCAAAAATACATTGTGATATCTTCGAAAAAACATTTTTATAGTTATCATTAACATCAGCTTATAACAAATCATATATAACAGCTTGTGAATACCCATCTAAATATTCTTTAAGACTAAGTATAAAATGATTTTAGGGTATCTCTCTGAGTAAAACTCAATCCCTATTCATACAACCCAAATGTTTTACCCTGCAGAACTATGTAGAGTAAAAAATAAATCTGTATCACTAAATCCATTAATTTTGGAAAATAGAGGACTCCATAAAATCTTCGATTCTACTCAAGCTATATATGGATCTGGTTTGATATTCATCAAACATTGAGTTCACCAGCTATTTCAAATGAATGAATTTATTATTATATGATCCATTTACTAAATAAATCGAGTCTTTCTAGTAAACAATGTATATTAATCCCATATATAAAACACATATATTATCAATTTTCATGTGTAGGATGACAAGGTTTATGAAAACATAAAACTTAAGTCACATTTATTGATTAGAAAATCACATGAACCTCACCCAACTAGATAAAAACATCATATGTTCTATCTAAGTATGGTTATACACTTCTTGAATATATCTATATCAATGTCGAAAATGTCATACTAATTATATGATAGGAAAAAAACAATATTGGTTTATCACAAACTGAAAAAATGATCAATACTATACCCAACCACCTATAATAAACTATAATTCAAGGTAATAAGAATAAAGGCATCAAAGTATGAAGGTTTGAATGCATTATTTCTCTCCAACACTGGTAAATAGGTATTCTAGATATGAACTGTCCATCCCTAGTATACCAATTATATAGTTAGTGAAACCTCGTGTGGTATATATTTAGTAGATAATCTAGTATATAAAAGTTTTTTATACCTCATGGATATATATCAGATCCTAATAATATTATCATACTCACACTAACAGTAAAATTTCATCGTAATATATAATTTTACATGATTAACATTAGATAAGGATAAATCAAATTTGCACTTTTATGGGTCCATCATTGTTTCACTTCATGATAAATATATATTCACATATGCAATAAATGTAAAATAATATTAAAGTAAATATTTCCTTTTGAAGAACATGATATACATTATATCCTTAATTTATTTAATTATAGATGACAAAAAATATAAATAAGAACATGTATAAAAAATAATTTATGACAAGATTCTATATCATCCAAATGTATTCTACACATTCAATGTTTTTTTAAACACATTACATCACTATTTATTTCTTTACACATCACTATGTGACCATATGATAAAACCCTCCCACTAATATCTTTAGTGAGTAAAATCTTTGATGACTTCTAGATTTAATAATTATGAGTCTCAGAAATAATCTTTGTATTGTTAAACACAATGAACATTTTCAAACTACTTATATCAACAACATAAAATATTAAAATATTATTAAATTTTGATATCTAATTAAAACTATTTCTATGATCATCACAATCAATATATGAAAAAAAATATATAATAAATTTTCCTTGAAATATAAAATAAACATTTAAATCATTTCCCCACCATCACATCCTAAAATATTTTACGATAAGGTGAACATCACTCTGTTTGTTTTTAGAAATATTTTTAATTCCCTATCCTTTAATGTTTCAAAGTCACAATAAAATTACATTATACTCTTTGATTCCATATTATCTTCATAATATCTACCTAAAAACACAAATAAATTTAGTAATAAATAACCAATAATTCCTCCTTGTTTGAATATTTAAAAAATAAGGTATTATAATAATATCATGGACAATGTTTTATATATTTGTATTATTTTCATAAAAGTAATATTATTCTTATAAATATTCCACTGATGATAGAGGGATTTAATCCCACATATTTAATCAAAACATCGAGATTAATATATTCATCATGTATAAAATATTTTAATTATTAATTTATTCTAAATAAATTTTATATAACCCAATAAATCATAAACATTATGTTTCATATTTTCCAAAAAAACACTTTGTTAAAAAAACATTATCTCACCATATAAGTGAAATAAGATAAAAATTCACATTAATTTTTTAGATTCATCATTTTTGATCTATTTTTTAACATTGAAACCATTGATTAAGAAACTCTTTACTTCATCACTCAAATGATAACAACAAGTTATATCTAATATCCCCTTGATTTTAAACTCAGGTATATTTACAAAATATGTAAATTATACACTTGGTATTATATTCCCTTAAAAACTATCAAATTTATTTTTGTACAACTAATACCTAACATAGAAATTAACTTATGTTTTTTGACCCCTTATTGTATGCCAAAAAATTCCATCCTATGAAATTATTACCTCTTCTTCTCAACAATACATTCAATTCTCAATGAACATGACTGGATATTAAAAAAAAATTCTTGTATTTTCCAAATAAATTTTAATCTTAAAGTGTTTACTTTTACCCACATATACTACTAAAAAATCATTAGAACCTTGACATTTCATGCCCCAGTTCATCTATTCTGAGCACTTTCACAAAATAAGGTAATCATTTCTTGAATACAATGATGTTGTTATAAAATTTAAATTGATGAAAAAAAATTATGATCATACAGAAACTAATCATTATCAAAACCTTTAGACTCTTCATATCATAAATATATAAATTTTTATTCAATATATCAGTAGAGACTCAAATATCTTTTTATATTATTCATCTAAGAATTGGAAAACCCTAATAAAATCATTATATTATTCTATTAAGAATAAATTTATTAATAGAAAAACATAAATAGTGGTTTACTAAAGAAGAAATTGTATTAAAAAATAGAGCTTTTATTTTTTGTAATTATATTATATTATCAGTATTATCTATTTCTTACAATAAATGGAGTCTTGGATGGAGAAACTAATATAGTCATTGAATCCAAATAATGGGTATTACCCTAGGTGTTATGGAAGATTAACTTTTATAAAGCCCATATAGAAGCCATAATCACGGGATTATTATAGTAATTAACTATGGAATCTTATTAAAATAATTTAGTTTCTTTATTTTGGTGCATGTTATTGAATATATTATTTATTTTTAATTACATATCGTTAGTTAATGTTTTTAGAATAGCCCAAAAACTATATTTATTTTATATGGAAATTGGTAATACCATAATCCTATATATTTATTATATATTGAGTTATATTGATCAGAATTTTATAATTATTATTTCCTATAAAAGATAAGAATAATATATTACATTTATAAAACTAGGAAGAATTCTTTTAAAATATTTATATTTTTCTAATTTTTTTGAAATATATTGCATGTTGTTGTTTAATAAATATTTCATTTTATGGTGTTCCAATGTTTAATTTTGATATTATTTTATAACATCAGTTATATTGTCCATATTATCATGAAATATTTAATGTTGGATACCTAATAGATTTATATACATTTCACTAAAATTTTCTAATGTTTATGAATCATTTTTAGAGTTCAGGTATTTCCTGAATGCAAAATATTTTTTATTCGATTGATATCTCATTTGATATACATTATAAATTTATACCATTTGTTTATTTGAAAATATAATAAGTAATACTATTTTTACATTATTATGAATGTATTAAAATGATATTTATATTACCTAAATGAATTTCCAAATATCTCAAAAATATCATACATTTTTTTATGAAACTTTTATTTTATTTATTTCAATGTTTTCATGAAGTTTATTAATATTCATTATAGATAAGAGAATTAATTGAAACTATGGAAATAAAAAAAATTATCTTCATTTAAGTAAACTTGACCAACATTAGAATCTGATGTTATGATTTATAAAAAATCACTTTAAGAATTTTTGTTAGACTTTTTAATAAAATGGAAAACATTATTAATTATCTAATTCTCCTTGGATACACTAGTACACACACCATTATAGAACTAGTGTATTCCTATTATATTTTAGAATTACAACATTCATCACTAACTAAATCTTGTATTCCTCTTCCTAACAGGTAGAATATGTTCTGGAAGCATAGATATTCTATATTCCTTCAAGCATCCCGAAGTCTCAGCATGGCTCCCCCATATAAGATAGAGTCCATCCTCTTGAATGTGGATCCATAAATGGTAGAATGATGTCATCTAACTATAGTGGTAGCACCATGATAACTCTCATTTATAACTCATTATATTAATGATAGCTTTAAGTTGATGCATTGATTCATTTATTATTCATGGTAAATGAAACAACCAATAGTTTTTGGAATCCTTCAAAAATTGGTGCAATAGTTTCTTCACTTGAAAAACATATCCTCTTCCATGGTATCATGTAGATACTTTTTTTTATAGAATGCAAGAAATGTTAAATCTACTATTTGTGAAATGGTATATCATCAAACATTTATTTCTCTACAGTAATTCACCTCTTCATAAACGGATAAAGAATAACTCCATAGTAGTGTTATTCTCTTTTCTAAAGATATAGTAGATCTGTGATTCCAGAAAATACTCATCAATAGTAGATCATATCTTACTCATCTAAGCAGTGGTTGTTTGATAACAAAGAATTGTGTATATTGTGAAAGTAGTATCGTCACCATCACTTATGGTATAATCTTCATGGTAGAATCCTAACAATAGAATCATCACCCATGCATCATGATAGTACCACTTTTAAATATGATGGTTGAACCCTCTTTCTACCCCAAGGTATTGTTTTATATTTCCTTAAGTATTTAAAAATTACTATACCAATCTAAAACAGTTTTTTTGATGTTGTATTATTTATATATATTAATTTTTTATTTGGTTTCAATTGTATTATAATTATTTTATTTATATTCATTGTCCTATATTTAATTATTAATCCTTTTTATTCTATGGGAATTTTTTAAGTTTTTTTTAATTTTCTTTTAAAAGATATTATAATTCATTATTCCTATTTCCAATGAACATGAAACATATTATCTGAATAATATGAAAGTATTTATTGCACCCCAAATTATGATTTTTACCTATTTTAAAAATATTTATTATAACGTTTTAATATATTTAATGTTATTTTAATGTTTTTAAATTAATGAAAAATATGTTTTTATAATTTTAATATTTATATATATATGTATTGTGTTATGATGTATTTATTGATATTTAATTTTCATGTGATAATCATTTAATTATTTGACTTATTATTAATGGTATATTTAAAATTATGTTTAGCCTATTCTTTAATTTCTTTTTTAGAATGTATGGAAATGTTTTTAATAACTATATTGGAAATGATTTTGAAAATAATAATTCAATCTCCAAGATAATTATTATAATAGTATATTCTCTCTTCCTATCTCTCTCTCTAATATTCAAGTAATTTTTAATGTTATTATTATTTTAGAATTATTTCATTATGGTAGGTGTTTTTTACATTTTTCATGATTAAATAGAGTCTAAGGAGACTTGAATGAAATTTATTAATATTTATAACAACTTTGACACTCAATTTTATCTAATATAAAAAAGTCATGAACTTTTAAAGTGTAGTACATTCAGTACAGTTTTGAGTGATCATTGTTTCTCCATATGGGTGATATCTCAAGTGATTAACTATATCGTCTTCCACTTATACTACCTTAAAAAGATGATCTGATCCAATACTCTAGAACTAATACCTGTGTTTTATTATTCTTGTAATCATTCTAGTTTATTATGCCTATAACACTATTTATCATATTTTATTTTGTATCACTTTTATGTTTATGATTTTACATATCGATGATTTCACACCATTATCTCGGTTGTGAATCCTGAATTCTAAAGTGAGAACCATTTAGGTTATGACTCACATAGTCTAGAGTCAATGTTGTAATCTGATTGGGGAACCCCATACAAAAGTCATTGTTAGTTTGGTTATCTCTCTACTTCAAAGAAAATTATTTTGTAATTGGATTATGATTCCCTATAAAAAATAATAGTTCACATTGTAACCCTCATTGGTTAGGGAGGTATAAGAGTATATTATTTCCATATTTTACTGAGAAACTATAAAAACATCTTTTTGTTTTTTCTTTTATTCCCATTCTAATTAAATATATTAATCAAAATTCCTAATTAATTTAGGTAATTAATATATTTCATTAAAATTTTCAATCTGGTATACTCACCCCCCTCTAAACCATCTAACATTACCCTATTATTCCTAACAATTGGTATTATAGTCTAACACTATTAAGACTTGTTTTTAATTATAATTATCATTCTTGAAACATAAAAATTTGTATCAAAGGTTGTTCCTTTTGTTATTTATCCAATAATTTTATTTATTCTATTGTTTATATTTGATTGTGTTAATTAATTCTTAGACCTTATAGTCTAAGGAGAAGTCCATTATGATAACCGTAATTAATATAAAAAATGATTACATTCCTCATAATTCATCTCAATTTCAAGAAATGATTATGTATAATAGAAATATATAGTGGAGTCATACCTAAAACTATTAAGTGTATAATACTGGTTGATCGTGGGAAAATAATATTCATTACCAGAAGATTATGTAGATAATAATATTGGAAATGATTCTTCAGACACATCTTCAATTAAAATGTTTTGAATAATATTTTTTTTGTTATTAGAAGTGTTTTTTTAATGTGTTTATATTTATAAAATCTCATGATATTTTTAAGACTCTATAAGTTACCCACCTTGGATCATAAAAATTAATTCGAACCAAAAATGGAATGCTTTATGCTGAGTACCAAGACCTTATAATATATAAATAATAATGTATAAACTGATTTTCCCACAGATTTATATGAATTTGGAATGGAATGAATTCAAATGGAGAAGATTTGTATAACCAAATACTTATTTAAAAAGTCATATGAGCTCCACTATTGAAATGGACCACAAAGAATGTAACTATTCATATAATAAAGAACATAAAATATTGATATTTTGTGAATTGATTAGATCAATTATTCTAGTATGAATTTGAATTAATGAACATATAGGAAGGGGAGTCAAAAAAGGAGTAGCATTTAAAATTTTTAGTGTTTTTTATAGTGACTATTATAATTCTAAACTATAGGATTGTGAAAAGTATGATATAGATCAGATTGTCACTGTTTTCTACAAATTATTGGAAAAGAACGTTTTCAAGAACAAATTCTGAAGAAAACTTCAAAATAAATAATTTATGGGTGATAAAAAAGGAATTACTAATTATAATACATAATATGGTATATATATATAGTGAAAAGAATCGGAATATCAAGTATAAATATCAAAAATTGATTAATAATGAGGTGTACAAAAAATAAAAACAAAAAGAATAAAAAAATCATTAGTGTTTTACTACAGAATCCAATTCTAGTAAAGAATATGGAAATGGAAAAGAATATAATAAAATCTTCTTCATGGAATATATGAATAAGGTTACTGATTCTGGTCTTAATTTAAGGTTTTCGTATTTTTATTATGATTCTAAAAATGGGAATGTTTCTTATTTAAAAGTTGGAAATGAAAGGATAAGAAAATATTTTTTTTTCAAAGAAGCGGATTTATATAAAAATATTATGTAAAGTAATGAAACATATATTTCTAAAAATAACCCTTAATTAAAATGGAAAGAAAAAATAATGAATTATACACTTACCACTAATTCTAATATTTACGATGATTAAAAATGTGCACAAAATATGTATAAAATTTAGAAAAAAATGACCAATGTTTTAAGAAATATCATTCTAATTTTATTCAAGGTCTTTGATAATACCAAAAGATTATTTCATTGAATAAAATAAATAAAATAAATATGGTATTTTTTATTATAGGTGATTACATCAAATTTATCAAAATCATTTTAAAAAATATAAATGGTTTTACTACCATTGTTACTCATTCATAACGAGTTATGAAAGATAACTTTGAAAATAATTGTTCACATAGATTAAACTAGTATTTGAGTTTTTTAAATACTCATATTTATAAATCATTTTTATCTATAGAATTATATAATATTGGTTTAAATTATGTATGGGTACCTAAAAATTATATTACATATCTAATTGGACCCAAAGTACATTAGGTAACAGTATAGCCATGTACTATATTTTTTAAGAAAACTAATCTACATATCTCAAGAATGAAATATGGTTCATAGAAGGTGGATGTTTTAGGAATATTACCAGATACCCATTAATATTTTCCCCTTATAGTGTATGTTATGGAGGCACTGTTACTTTTGAAGACAATTACAAAGGCATAATAAAAGGTTTTTGTAAAGATGGTTTTTATAATTCTATTTTTATTTATAAACCATTATAAGTTGAATGATTAAAAAATAATTAAATTATTATATCAAAATTATTTGATGGTTGAATGAAATTTTTATTTCAAAATGATATGTTTTTAGTTTTTAAGAATAATTATTTACTATTATATTATAATCAAAAGATAACAATCTACACAATTAGATTTTTTAACAATTGGTTCAAAAAGTTAAAATCTTGAATGTTTTTCAAAGTGATTATATCATTTTTCATTTATTATTAGGTCTTTATTAATATAAAAGTTTACATAATTTACTTAAAAATGATAATTTGTTACAATTAAATTATTTTAATAAAGAAATACTTCATGATTATGATGCTTTCATGAAATGGAAATGACACAAAGTTTATCCAACAACTCTTAATTAAATAAGTTCAAATAAACCTCTGTATTTAGTACATATAGATATAATTTTTTTTAATAATATTTCTAGCCTTGTAAGAAAGTAATATTTGTGATTTATTATTTATGATTATATTATATTTTCATGATTTTACTTCCATACAAAAAAAATGATACTTTATTTAGATTTATTATTTTTAATAATTTAGTTCAATATTATAAAGGTTGGAAGATGGTTTTTATTCATATTCATAAAGGATATTAATTTTATAAATTATATTTTGAAAATACTTGGGAAAATCATGGTTACTTTTTTATTTTTATGTTTCTAGAACACTATACAAATATTTTGTTGTATAATGGAAAAAATAAATCTTATTAAAATGGCCAGAACTATGTTAGGTGAATGTAATTTTCATAGATATATTTTTTGTAATGTCATTTTCCCTACATATAAAATTTAAAAAATAATTCTTGTTAGACCATTATTGAAGACAAATCCGTATGATCTGTTTAAAGATAAAAACGCCTAATTTCAGTTATTTTGGAGTATTTGGAATAATATTTTTATCTGTAATTCAAAGGATAAATTAGATAAATATTATTCTAAGATTGATGAAGGTATTTTTCATAGTTAGATTAATAATAGTAATTTTAATTGGGATTATAATAAATGATATATGGATATTAAATAATATATTCGTGTTATGTTTGAATAAAATAATGATAAATTAAACTCAGGTTCATATTTTTTAATGAGGAGTTTGAATACTTTAATTTTGATGAAAACCCTCTGTATAAGGATGAATAAATTTAAGGAGAGAACTCTCATTATTAACGAAATCCAATATCATATATAATTCATAGATATTATAATGCTAATAAAGTAACTATTAGTATTGATTTTGGTACTAAAACATACAAATCTATATTATTGTTTTGTGAAATTTCAGATTATATTCATTATTTTATTCATAAATTTTATTTATTCTTTCAAATATTCTATCAAGTTTGTTTATATGAAATATGTAATTATTTATTTTATTATAAATAATTTTTGTTCTTTAGTAGAATTTCTTGAGGAAAATAATGAAATGGTAACTAAATTCATCATTAGAAACAATCTGGTTGAATTCATATAACTTTTTCAAAATAATTCTAGAATTGATTCCAATGATACTCTATATAAGTAGGTATAGAATTTGTAGATTACTTTTAAATGAACCAAGGTTTGAGGCTATTTTATTTTTTTCAAATTATTTTTATTTTCATGGTTTTTTTTCATATGAAATGGACATAAAAATTTATTACCTAAATTTTTTATAACTTAAGAAGTTTTTGTTTCCCAACCCCTAGTATTAAAAGTGAATAATTTTCCTAATTATTCTTCTAAATTATATAAATCAATGTATGGTATCAAAAATGAACCTCACTCTTGGTATGAAATTATTTACTTGTGTCTATTTAATAATGGTTTAAAGGAATAAAATTTTGATCTTATTATTTTTATTAATATACATTATAATAAAATATTAGTTAAGAAAATATATATTAATGATTTTTTTTTCTTCAATGAATTTCGTTGCAAATATTTTCCTACTTTTTAATTCATTTGAGTTATACATGAGATTAATGGTAGAATTAATGTTCATTATTGGAAATCAAATATTATATTGGAAATATGGAATATTTCTTAATTAATACAATTATGGTAAAGAGTTTGTTAAAAGTTTTGGTCTTGATTTCGATAAATCTATGAAAACTTCTAGGAGTTCTAGTTGTAAATACAATGTCGATGAATATATTAAATCTATTGACATTATATTTTATGAAGGCATGATAGGTAGTTTTAATTATTTTACTAGATATAGACTCAATATCATGTTTATTTTTTTGTACATGAAATATATCATGATGATCCATAATATAGTCATATTGAAGGTGTTAAAATAATAATTAGCTATGTTAAAGGAAATGTTATCTCCATTTCTAAATTTCATAAATATCTCTATTTTGATTTAATATACTATTCTAACTCTAATTTCGATGGCTATTTAATTGAAAAAAGTCACTTTTGGTATGATTCATTTTCTTGGAAATTGATAGTTGTCTGGTTCTTCTATGAAGCAATGATCAAATTCTCTTTCAACTGAATTTTTTGAGTATATATCCTATATAATTTTCTTTCACAATAATTTTTGATTAAGAAAACATTATGTGATCTCATTATTCCACAATCCATTTTTGTATTATCAAAAAATCACCTTTAAGGGTAAGTGGGAACTATACATAGTTCCACTAGTCCACATACACTTGTCCATGCATGTCCCACACCCACATAAAACACTACACATCACAATCCACATTTGTATTTAAAAAGTCCAAATTAATAAAAATGCTAAATCCACCTCGATCCATGAGTTCCCCCCCATCGAACCACAAACTATCATCCATCATGACCTCAAACTATGATATCTCGTTACATCGCTCCCACACTACATTTGTGACATCATAATCTCCATTCTCACTATCGTAGGAAAAAATAACCACCATTAGTGTCATCCAGACTATCATCGTCGTCACCATACCAACATTTCACCAGTCACCGTAAATCACTAGAGTCCTCATTAACCACCTTAAAAAACACCATGTTGATGCAAACACAAAACAACCAATACACTGTTACATTTCAAACTCACTTCATCAAAATGTGAAAAGAAATAACCCTTAACAAGAAACCACACCAACATGGACTATCAATGGCTTCCTTCATAACCAAAATTTTTAACTCCAAACCAAAAAAACACCATTATAGCCTTTGTAGAGATGTTATTGAGTAGATAGAACACCAAAATCTTTGAAAAAATAAAAACATCAAAAAAAATGAAACATAATGTGCAAGGGGAACCATTGCCTACCAAACCCCACCTCCTGTTACCTTTGAGGAACCACAAAATCAAATCTGACTCGATGAGAAGAATAGATTCTTGAGTTCATGTCCTGGATAAGAAAGATCGAGGTTTCTAAATGACTGTATCATTATGATATCGAAACCAGAAGTTAATACCAATGTCGAGCCAAAACAGAAGCACCTGAAGAAATGAAGACCACAAAACCACTTAAACCACGACCCGTGTGTAACCACCTCTCTAAATAAAATATAGATTGGAAAGGATGAACACGATATTAGGGTAGGTTTATAGGCGATGGAGGCATGAATGACAACTAAATTCATCATGATGAAATAAATAACCGTGAAAGACGAACAATAAGAAATTCACACCGTCAAGAAACATAAGAAATATTGACATCAACTGAAAGGAATGAAAAAATAAGAGGATGGATACAAAAAAGAGTCGATAGGGGAGAAGAAATAAAGAAAATGAAGTGGTTCACTAATGCGCCTCAGACTCCAAGAAGACGGTCTCAATGAGAAACCCTAGAGAGTGTGAGTAAGATTGGGGGCTTTGAGAGAAGGGTGTCATATCTCAAGTGATCTCAGTATTTATCTTGATAATGTTTCTACTTATTATGAAAATACATCACCAATTAATTTTTATAACATTACAATACTATATTATATAAATAATCATATTGGTCTTAGAATTAATTTTATAATAAATCATTTGAATAAGTGTAATATTATTATAGAATTTATTCCCATTGAGAATAATCTTGAAGACATCTTTACAAATCCTTTAAACTATGCGTAGTTTGAAAATATTAAATTTGAGCTTGGGATATTAGAATCTTAATTGTTTTTTCAATTCAATTTTATAGGAGGAGTTACTATTTTATCATTTAATTTAATGAAAAAAAGGTAGAGAAAATAAAATGCTCTTGGTTTTAAAATTATTGTTTTTTTAATCCAAATAAGGTGGTGAAATTTTTTCATTCACATTAATGTATTTTTTTCTATGATTACAAGTTGTTAGATTATTTTAATATTCCAAAACCATTCATTATTTTATGTGTAAATTAATTTTACTAGCATATTCTATTGTTATTATAACTTTATTTTAGTGATCTGTAATTTATTATTCTAATATCATATTAAAGATAAGAATTTTTATTAAATTTATTCAACCAAGACAAAGGATTAATTAATATCTTTAATGTTCTAATTTTTACAAAAAAAAATTCATGTTTTTTGTATGAATGATATTATTCACTATGTGATTATTTAATGTTTTATTTAGATTGTATCTTATAACATGTGTTCTACAGTTCATATTCTCATGAAACATGTTTCATTGGAAATCTAGTAGATTTATTTAAATTTAATTAATCTAAATTAATCCCATAATTATTGATTTAATTCTCTAAATTGTTTTGGAGGATTATTGAATAGTTCTAGAATTCTTGAATTTATAGAATTCAAAATAATTTTTCTTTTAATGACATCACTTTAGATTTACATTGTAAATTTATGATTTTTATTGAATTAGAAAGCGAACAAGTATTCCAAATTTTATTTTAGCTACATAAATGAATGAAATTTTTTTATATTAATTAAAATGTAATGAATGTTATATAACATGTCTACAATTTTTCCATGGATTTTACTCAATGTATTTATGATTATTTTCATGAAAAATCTAGATATACAAGTCATACTGTAGTAGAGTCTTATCTAATTGAAATATATAAAAATATATAAAAATATATTTTGATTTGAAAAATATCTGCAAAAAAATATGTAGAAGGTCTGAAAATAAACAATTGTTTTGAAAACATATAAATAAAATGATGAACATTATTAATATTCTTGTTCTCCTTAGAAACAACAATATACAAATCAGAAAAATGTTAGTTTATTTCCCTTCTCTTAGAGAATTACCACCATTATTTCCATCTCACCAATAAAATACTCCTTCAAAAAAAGTAACCTATGTTCTGGTAGAACCGACTTGCTATCTTCCTTTTAGAATCTTGACGGTTGACATGGATCGCTCATAGAAGCTGGAGTTCATCATTTTGCATATGGAGACTTCAATGGTAGCATGGTTTTACCAGTAAAGACCCGGAATTTTCAATGAAAAATTTCTTCTTAACACTTTGGAATTTTGAGAGTTTGTGGCTTCTGACGACACTTGATTCTGAGGACCAGTGTGCCTGGAATCAATTTCTAAAGTTTTGTTCGGGTACGATAAATAAACATACGTGCATGTTTTACTATCTTTTGAATCAGTGCTTGGAATTGAAATCTGAAGACACCGATGAACTCACAGTGTCGATAATTGTTTAAGGAGACCTTTACCGCAGTTGCGTTTTATGCAGGTTGAAAGATAAAAATTGGGGTTTAATTAAGAAGATAAATAAAATTGTTTAGAACAATTTTATATACCTATGTAAGTTATTTCCTCCCATGGGAAGTTATTGGTGGGGCCCACACCCACCGAAATTCTCATGTGTGGATATTTGAGAGGTGGGGACCACACGATCCCCAACCTTTCATCTCCCATAACTTCCTTAAAACTCCCCAATTAATTCCACTTCTTTTAATGTGACAACCCCCATTAATTATGAGAACTCTTCCTCTCCCTCTCTCCCTCTTTAATGTTTTCCAAAACCTGTTAATCAATCAATTCTAACTCTTCAATTAATTAAATTATGTTGTTTGAATTTTGAATTACTTGTGTGAATAAAATAATAGCTTAGCTATTATTTAATGGTGACACTTGTTGAGTTGGAATTTGGTGGAAGATCTGGAGAAATAGAGAAGGGTGTTCTCCTCTCCAAGATAGAAAACCACCCTCTTTGACGAAGAATGCCTTCGACGAAGAATGACACTCTCTTCGATGAAGAATGCCAATTCCACGAAGAACGACGAGTCACCTTCTTTTATTTTCTCTGTGACAAGAGAGGAGACACCACTTCTTCTTTGGGTGTACTCTGACGACACGGAATCGACACCGTCATCCATGATGCTCGACTACCGCGAAGCTTTTCCAAGGTAGGGTGGATTGATTCAATTTAATTTGAATAAAATTGTACTTCATTATTCGTGAAAGTTTATTTATCCTTGTCTAATTGCTACTGCTTAATGAAAAGGGAGCAGGAAAAATACACACGGCCCGGTGACCCTCCATATTCTCCTTGTTTGCGATTGAGGCACATTGGAAGAGGAGACGACAGGAAAAGCGGCGGTCATGCGCCGACGTCGTGCATAAGAACCGCGACCCACAACCGCGTGCCGCTCGACCGAGGAAGAACCGGTCGGCCATAGACGGCTGGGCCGAAGGGAAGAATCGTGGTGCCACACTACGGAAGACCGTGGCCTGCTTCGGTGGAAGAATCGGCCGTCTTGTCAGCCGACCAAGCGGATGAGAGCCGCGGTGCCAGGAGGGCGCCACACCGGACGAGCTACGGCCCGCCTGTGCAGGCCGCTTGCGCCAAGAATGTCAGTCGGATTTCGCTGTCTAGTTAGAGAGGGTAGTGCTGCCGGTTTGGGCAGCCGGGGGGCCGCACCCCTCGCCTCGGACCGCTCGACCCCCTAGGTTCGAGGCCGCTGTGCCGCGCCGGGCCTGGCCGCACCCCTCTGGGCCGGGCCGCACCCCTCTGGGCTGGGCCGTGCCCCCTCAGGCTGGGCCGCGCCCCTTCGATCTGGGACGCGCCCCTTAGGCCGAGCTGTGCGTTTCATCGGGCTGGTCCAACACCCCTGCCAGGTCGGACATGCCAAAAATGGGTTAACCCGACCCGTCAGCCCACTGGGCTTAACGAGCCCGGCCTGTATTCACTTAAAGGTGAATAACTCGATGATCGCGCATCTGATCGACGCGCTGTCTATGGAACTAGGAACCTTATGATGTGGTGGTACTTTCGTGATACTCTATGTGTTTTCTAGTCAACTTTGGAAAATGGCCAGGTTTGGATCGAGCGTATTTCCAATCGGGCCCCTGGAGCAAAAATGCTAATAACTCTCAGACCGGGCATCTGATTAACGCGCCGTCTGTCACGTTGGATTCCTTTTGACGAGACGTAACATCGGGATACATAAACTCTAGAATTCGTGAAAGTTGATGTATAGACCCCCCTTGTCTCGAGGAGCGGACCCTTCCCTAATCGAGCATGCTGTGTGCGGGAACCCTATAGCTGGCTGCGACTGCAACAATTACCGTGTTGGAATCCTCCGTGGGCTCGAAAATGATGGAAAATGTACTGGAATCCTCCTTGGGTTCGACTGCGATGTTTTCTATTCATGTATCCAACGTGGGTCTGAAAGTTCGACTATTGTACTTGTATTCTACGTGGGTCTGACAGTTTGACTTATGATATAGTATCCTACCTGAGTCCGACAGAGTAGCTGGTCTAGTATCCTAAATGGGTCCGACAGCTTTAAAGGACTAGTATCCTACATCGGTCCGCCAGCTTAGATGAATCATTGACTGTATCTGATCATCTTTATCACTTTATGAAAGATGTATACATGTGTGAGCTGAGTCTTGGATTTCAATCATTACCTTCGGTGAGATTTACTTCTTTCCTCTGTGGACCAGATTGTGATTGGGCTCAGGAGTTGGAGCTGAACTAAGATTGTTGACTTAGGTATATGTATGGGAATATACCTAAGTAGAGTTGGTTAAGACTTCGTGATTGTATCTTTCCTTTGTGGTTTATCCACCGTGGATTCTGGGAGACCTTTGGGTGTCTCGACGTCCCTAATGAGTATCATTATACTCACCCCTACACGGGAAATGCCCAAAATACATTGTGTTGGTTCCAGATGATAGACAACTCTGATCTTGGTTGACGATTATAGAGATAGATGGTACCCGGAGGTGTACCACTTGGCGGGAAGTACACAGAGCGGACGAACGAACCCGAGGTACTGAGGAGACTATCTGTACCCACCCTTCAGGTTGGATTCTTGGAGGACAACTTGGTGGTTGCTGCTTTAAATTACTGTTGTTGTACTAGACTTTCAGTTATACTATACTTTTTAGTTGGGTTTGTATTCTGGCTTATTTACCTTTCAGCACATACTTTGTGTTTAGTATTACATTGTGGTTACTTCATCTTGTGTACTATGTTGTGTTTGTTTACTATCATAAAGGCAATGCCTTACCTCTTATTAATATTTACGCCTTTGGTGCTAGTCGCTAGCCCCTGTCCTATGGAAGGTGGGCTTGGTGTAGTCACGACACAGACCCCGAGGACAGGTCGTGAAAAATTGGTATCAAAGGAGTTAGTTCTACCGTAGAACTCAAGACTCTGATCTTTCCTTTCTGTGAAGAAATAATAGTAAGTGTATTGAGTGTGATTTTTAGTCCATGGAGTCTAGTGTTGGTGCGGTGGCCGACATATCCAAACACCAGGACCCTGGCCTCTGATTTCCGACTCGGTGCACAAAAACACTGATGGAAAGTGTGTTTCAAAAGTTTTCATAGTGATTACTTTATGTCAAATCACCAGGTGTACTGTATTAACCGTGGCACACCTATTTCGTTTCAGGACAGCCCCACAAAGGCAGCCATCTAGGGTTTTGAGTTACACGTGAGATGGAAGCACACCGAGCGATGAGGCCTCGGTGCAGGGCCCCATCACAGCGGAGGCACCAGCGAAACCACTACCCGCTGAGCCACACATACTACCGGCCCCAGTAGCAGAGGGTGCACACCGAATGAATGCATTTCACGAGTTATAGCGACATAGGATGCCCAGGTTCTGTGGAGAGATGGACCCTCAGGCATCCGAATATTGGCTGGAAGCTATCGTCAGAGTCTTCATATTGGTAGGGACACCATCTAACCTTATGGTGATCCTTTCTGTGAGTCTACTTCACGCTACAGTAAGTCGATGGTGGAGATTTATGCTTTCGGTGCATGATGAGGCATCTCTACTTGGGACATACTTCGAGAGTCTCTTTCACTCGGAGTTTGTTCTAGCCACTCTCCGTGTGGTGTGCATGTAGGAGTTACTTCATCTACGGTAGGGAAGCATGACAATAGCCTAGTACTCAGCGAGGTTTACCGACCTTTCGTGCTACTTCACTGAAATGGTACAAGACCCATTCTTCCAGGTTAGGAACTTTGAGCAGGGACTAAGGCATGAGATCAGGGCTCCGATGATCTCCCTCAGCATTCCGACGTAGGCGGGAGTGCTGGAGTGAGCCCTTCTTGTGGAGAGCTTTCTCACTGAGCCGACACCCGCTGTGAGACCCACCATAGGGAGACACGTAGTGTAGTATTCTACAACTGACAGTAGACAAATGTCATAGAGGTCCAAGTGGACCAGGACATCTGGTGAGAAAGCTTGGGATACAAGTTCAGTTGTGTGGGGCACCCGAAACAGAGCCATCTATACGAGGATCAGAAAATGATATGCTTGCGGCGGATAGGATCATATGGATCGTGACTGCCCACCCCGCCGTACAGATGAGCAGAAGATAGTGGAGGGACCTCCCAAGCAGAGGTAGAAGTTCGACCATAGCGATCCGTAGGGAGGAGGCGGATGAGGTAGAGGAGCTGGCCGAGCAGCGGGTGGTTGATGACGCTTTGAGGCTCTACACCCACCACCACCAGAAGGTCCACCTCGACCACAAGGACTTGGAGGGTAGAGGCAGGCTCAACTCCAAGCACTTGAGGCTTACGACCACGGTTCCCCTGAGATGATTAGAGGTACTATCTATGTCTACTCCACCCTTGTTGTAGTGCTTATAGACATAGGAGAGATTCATTATTTTATTATCGCTGCCCTTTTTCAGTGCTAGGAGATTCCGATGGAGCCGTTAGCTCAATCCTTATGGATAGAGACTCCTACGGGATCAGACTTGATGATTACGCACTGGTGCCGGTAGTGTGAGATTACTCTAAGAGGAGAGATCTTCTACTGAGATCTTCTTGTAGCGGCGTCGAGGCCCTACGATGTCATCTTGGGTATGGACTGGTTGTCTACAGTCCATGCTCAGATTGAATGCATTAGGCTCAAAGTGCGGTGTATCTGCATGGATGGGAGAAGGTTCACCTTCATCGGTGAGAACGGAGCCTTAGCAGCGCAGGATGGACTTACGCAGATGAGAGGGCAACCGATCACACATCAGTTGGCTAGTCTCATCCTCAGAGCGGTAGATGTATGGAGTCCAAGTTTTCCTATTGTGGTGGATCAGTATGTGGATGTTTTTCCGGATGATGTTCCTGGACTGCCTCATCGTAGAGAGGTAGACTTATACTAAGACCTATACCCTGGGATAACACCGATATCTACTCTAGCATATCAGATGTCTCTCACTGAACTTTGTGAGCTGCGGGCACAGCTGGAGGACTTGCAGGAGAAGGGATTCATCTGACCTAGTGATTCACCTTGGGATTCTCCGATTTTGTTCACCAAGAAGGCGGATGGGAGTTTATGACTATGTGTCGAATACTGTCACCTGAATCAGGTGACCATAAAGAATAGGTACCCACTCCTGAGGATTGATGAGCTCTTTGATCAGTTCAAGGGAGCAATATGGTTCTCGAAGATAGACCTCTGGTCAGGATATAACCAGCTCAGTGTTCAAGACGATGATGTGCATAAGATGGCCTTCAGGTGTCGGTATGGACACTACGAGTTCTTGGTTATGTCCTTCGACGTAACAAACGATCCAGTAGTGTTCATGAGTCTTATAAAAAATATATTCCAGCCTTACCTTGATCATTTTGTCGTAGTCTTCATCGAAGACATATTGATATACTTGACTACTGAGGATGACCATGCCTACCACTTGCGGGTTGTACTGGATACACTTTGAGAGCACTAGCTTTATGGTAAGCTCTCGAAGTTCCAGTTCTAGATACGAGAGGTACACTTCCTAGGACACATCATCTCGGAGGTGGGATTTGTAGTGGATCCTATGAAGATCAAGGTAGTGCTTGCTTGGGAGCCACCCCGGAGCATGACAGAGGTGCGGAGTTTCCTGGTTCTGGCTGGGTACTATCAGAGATTTGTGCCAGACTTCTCCAGAGTTGCATCACCGCTTTCAGCTTTGATGATGAAGGGGAATAACTTTATGTTGTTTGATAGATGTAACCAGAGCTTTCAAGATCTGAGACAGAGATGACCAGTGCGCCCATCTTGAGGCTGTCGCATGAGGGCATAGGGTAAGTAGTTTACTGTGACGCATGAGGGATCAGACTCAGGTGTGTCCTGATGTAGGAGGGAGCAACGATTGCATATGGTTCACGACAGTTGAGAAAACACGAGTAGAACTACACTACCCATGACCTGGAGTTATCACCAGTGGTGTTAGCCATGAAGATGTGGTGACACTATCTGATGGGTGAGTGATTTACAGTCTACTTTGACCACCAGAGTCTCAGGTACATCTTATCATAGAAGAATCTGAACCTAAGACAGTGGTGATGGCTCGAGTTCCTCCAGGACTATGACTTTGAGATAGTCTATACTTCGGGGAAGGGGAACGTTGTGGGTGATTCTCTCAGTAGAAGATTAGGCATTCAGCTACTAGGAGAGGCGATGGGGCAGCTAGTCGCGTTGTAGACATCCTTTGTGGATAGAAATGGAGAAGCTTTTTTACAGTCTCTCACAGTCACTCCTCCACTCCTTCAGCGATTCAGAGAGGCACAGCATGGGGACGTTGACTGTGAGACGCGACGTGCTCAGATATCCATAGGGTAAGCGCATGATGGATTTTCTGAAGGAGGGGACCACGTCATCCTCTTCAGGGGACGTACTATGGAACCAGTTGCACTGCCAGAGGAAGTGCTGAGGGAGTTTCACACTTACCATATAGCAGTACATCCAGGAGTGGTGAAGATGTACCAGGACCTCAGACAACAACACTGGTCACCAGGAATGAATAAGGTTGTATTAGAGTTAATTTCAAGATGCCTCACTTTTCAACATGTAAAGGCAGAGCACCAAGTACCGACAGGCTTGGTACAACCCTTAGAGGTCCTGGAGTGGCAGTGGGATGGTATATCCATGGATTTTATGACAGGGATTCCACATAAGTCTAGGGGAAATGACTCTATTTGGGTGATCATAGACCTACTCACCAAGTCGAACCACTTCATACCGATCACAGAGCAGTGCTCAGAAGAGAGCATGGGACGCCTTTATGTTCAAGAGATCGTACAGCTTCACGGTGTTCTATCGACTATTGTATCCGATCGGGATGCTCACTTTACTTCCCGAATTTGGAAGGGGTTGTAGGTTCCGGGCGCAGTGGAAGCGCGTTGGTGGGTTTTCCCAACTTAATTTTTCGGTAAACAATGTTCAATCCGAGATCCGTCACGATATAAAATACCGAATCTTCAGAATAGAACAAAGAACGAAAAGAAAAGATGAGTCCTAGAACCCTTGAGGAGGATCATCATATGTTGATCATAATTAATTTAATTAATGCATAAGAATTACCTTGTTGGAATTCTTTCTTCATTGATGTGTCTGGTCACGATTCGGTGATCCGTCGTTGCGTCGTAGAATCCAAGTGTAGGATTCCTCTAGCGGTGATCCACACATGTGTCATGTATCACCAGACGTCGACAAAGAGATCTCCGGGTGCTAGCGCGGAAGAACCTTCGCTTGCGATGTCCGCCTTCGACCGCCTTGATCCAGTGGAGGATCTTGCTCTCATAACTTGAGGGCGTTCTTGGTGGAAAGGGAATTCTCTCTTGGCTTGAGAGTATTTCCAAATCCGTTGTGCACAATAATGGCTCACCAAAAAATGTTGGGGTTGAAAGGATATTTATAATCAGGTTTGAGGTTAATAGAGTTATGACAATAAATAAACGCGTTACGCATTTTATTTATTTCATTAAATCTTATTGAAAACCCCCATGTCGAATTATTAATTCCTTGACATGCGCCCACGCTGATTATAATAAATATCATTTAATAAAACAATATTAAAAACTCAAAATCCCAATTGGAAAAACTACACGGTGTGTAATAATTAACACACGACGTGTACTTGTTTTCCATAAAACTAAACAGCGTGTATATTTAATATACACAGCGTGTACTTTTATTTCCCATTTTTCTCCACCACATTTATTAGACCTTGAGTAATGACTATTTATTTCTTAAATAAATGTAACTGCATTACTCGCTAATAAATATATTATTTGATCCACAGTATATTCTCTCGAATAAATAGTGTCAAAATAAATGCGATCAGACATCCTTAAATTATTATTAAACCACAGTCGGGAATAATATTTATTTAACTTGTTAAATTAATATTTAACTGAGATACATGGACACACTTAGTGTGTGACCCTCTAGGCCTCTTTCTCAGTGGCATTAGGCTGAGCCTGCCTAAAGTCCAAGGTTAACGTCTAACAACACGGCAAGGCACCCATAGAGAAATAAGTTAATGCCGCAATGATGTGTCACCTCCTACCAACGCTTACCATGTAATATAATCCCTTTGTCTCGATATCTCCAATCAAGCGGGTTGCATGCTAGTGCCATCAACCCATGTGATTGATTATTCTTTCTTTGACTTCCCGGAATTGAACTTGCCCATACCTTACCATGGCCATGGATTTATTTAGGCTATACAATTCCATCAAAGGGCCTGAGATATCTACTTCTATTATGGAACAGAAGGGACAAATCCTTTCTCGCATTATCTATTAATGCAGTATTACTCGTGACGCACCCAACGTATCCTACCTCGCTACGAACAGTGTGTCGTCACAGTTTTTGTCAATACATCTATGTGCACGAGTTGTAATACCCATTAATAATAATTTTAAAGTATATGGATCAATACACACGTCCGTATATAGGAACATCCAATGACACTATGAAATGTGGATTTCCTACTGGCGGGTCTCATTCTCATAATATCCTCCTGGATATTACCAAGGGAGAACACCATGAGAAGGTGCCTCAAAGTTTTATGAGTCCTCACCCCTAATGACCTGTATTATTTGTGTCCCTCAAATAATATCATCCGGCCATAGAACATACATTCAAGAACAGTGTTATGACACTTTTGGGTTCTCATCATAGCAGGGATCTGCTACGACCCTTTAATGCAACAGCTGTCCTTAGGACATTATCACATGACATGTCATGCAGAAGAACAATCAAGATGTGATAAGGCTTTTATTTAATGAATAAAGTACAAAGTAGTTGGTTCTAGACCACCAACTCCAACAGACTCCCACTTGGACTAGAACCAACTACTAACAACCTTTAACCCGCTAGCTCTCACATGATATTCATGCTTCTGCTGAGATATGCCTTTGGTCATGGGGTCCGCCACGTTATCTTCCGTGGACACTCTGCTCACTACAACTTCACCCCTTTGATAGAAATCCCTCAAGTGGTGATACTTCCGGAGTATGTGCTTTGTCCATTGATGTGACCTTGGTTCTTTTTCAAGAGCCACCGCTGCAGTATTATCATAATACAATGTAATGGGATCTTTACTGTTAGGCACCACATCAAGCTCATGGACAAAGTTCCGAATCCAAATGGCTTCTTTGGCTGCATCAGAAGCCGCTATATACTCGGGCTCCACTGTAGAATCGGCGACAACTGGCTTCTTTGAACTCTTCCAGCTCACAGCTCCTCCATTGAGACAGAAAACATATCCAGATTGCGACTTTAGATCATTCTGATCTGTTTGAAAACTAGCATCAGCATACCCTCTGATGACAAGCTCCTCATCTCCTCCATACACCAGGAACATATCCCTAGTTCTTCTCAGATACTTAAGGAGAGTCTTAACAGCAGTCCAATGCTGTTCTCCTGGATCTACTTGATATCTGCCTACCATGCTCAGTGCATAGGCAACATCAAGCCTGGTACATAACATGACATACAAGATGGATCCTATAGCCGAAGCGTATAGGATCTTGCTCATCCTATCTTTCTCCTATTGTGTCTGGGGACACATTTTCTTAGAAAGATGTAAGCCATATGACACTGGAACCAATCCCCTCTTAGATTTTTCCATACTAAATCTCTTTAGTATCTGGTCAATGTATGTACCCTGACTTAGTCCAAGTAACCTCTTGGATCTATCACGAATGATCTTGATCCCTAGAATGTAGGCTGCTTCTCCTAATTCCTTCATGGAGAAACACTTGTTCAACCAGTCCTTAACTGACTGTAAGGCTGGTACGTCGTTTCCAATAAGCAATATGTCATCAAAATATACCACTAGGATGACGACCGCATTCCCATTTAACCGCTTATAAACACATGGCTCACATTCATTCTTAATGAAACCAAATTCCTTTATGGCTTTATCAAATCGAATGTTCCATGACCTGGATGCTTTCTTTAATCCATAAATGGATTTCTGCAACTTGGAAACCCGTTTGGATTCACCTGGTGTCACAAACCCTTCTGGTTGTGTCATATAGACATCTTCTTGAAGGTTCCCATTAAGGAATGCTATTTTGACATCCATCTGCCAAATCTCGTAGTCATGGTAAGCTGCTATGGCAAGTATGATTCTTATGGATTTAAACATGCCAACTGGCGAGAAGGTTTCATCATAGTCAATTCCTTGACGCTGTCTGAATCCTTTGGCCACTAGCCTTGCTTTATAGGTGCTAACTTGACCTTCTATGTCCATCTTTCTTTTGAATACCCATTTGCATCCAACAGGCTTTACATCAATTGGCTCATCGACCAGAACCCAAACTTGGTTATGATACATGGAATCCATCTTAGAATTCATAGCTTCTAGCCATTTTGCAGCTTCTGAGCTTTCTACTACTTCCATGTAGGATAGAGGTTCATCATTGTCCAACAATAATGATTCACCATCCTCGGTGACTAGGAAACCAAATCACTCTGGTTCCCTTACCTATCTTGAGCTCCTACGCAGTACTTGTGTTTCTGGAACCTCTTCCACGGGGACCTTTGGAACTTGTTCCTGGACCAACTCCTGTGTATCTTGATCATCAACTTCATCGAAGTCAATCTTGCTCCCACTATCCTTCTTCAGGATGTGCTCCCTCTCAAGAAATACGGCTTGTCTGGCAACAGTCACTTTCTTGTCTTGGGGGTTATATAGGTAATATCATTTTGTTTCCTTGGGATATCCTATAAAGATACACTTCGTACCCCGGGGTGCTAGTTTTTTGCCTGAGAAGGCCTTAACAAATGCCTCGCATCCCCATACACGTGTGTTTGACAAAGTGGGTTTCCTTCCATTCCATAAATCGGATGGAATTCCATTTTCCGCCTTAGTTGGTACTTGGTTTAATGTGTATGTTGCAGTTTGTAATGCATATCCCCAAAAGGATAATGGAATATCCGCATGACTCATCATCGACCTCACCATGTCCAACAAGGTGCGGTTCCTCCTTTCACTAACACCATTCCACTGTGGTGTATAAGGAGGAGTGAGCTGAGATAGAATCCCAGACTCGCGTAGAAGATCGATGAACTCTTGGTTTAGATATTATCCACCTCGATCCGATCGAAGCTTCTTTATCTTCTTACCAAGTTGATTCTCTACTTCATTCTTGAATTCCTTAAATTTCTCTAAGGACTCTGACTTATACCTCATTAAGTAGACATAGCCATATCTACTCAAATCATCAGTAAAAGTAATAAAGTAAGAATATCCACCTCTAGATTCTACTGGAAATGGTCCACACACATCTGTGTGTACCAATCCTAGAATCTCTATGGCCCTTTCACCTTGTCCACCAAAAGGCGGCTTGGTCATTTTTCCTTGTAAACAAGCGTGACATCTATCAAGTTGTTTTAGCTCAGTAGAGTCTAAATAGCCATCTTGGAAGATCTTTGTCAAGCTCTTCTCGTTCACATGACCAAGGCGGTGATGCCATAACTGGGTGATGTATGAGTCATGTGAGTTTGTTTCGTTATTGATTGCCAACACTTGGTTTTCGTAATTTAATACATACAAACCATTATTCAAATGTGCCATACCATAACATTTGTTGTTCTTATAAAAGAGACAACCCTTATTTCCAAACTTGAAAATAAATCCATCCATATCCAAACAAGATACAAAAATTATGTTCATGGTAACACTAGGCACAAAATAACAGTTTTGTAAAACCAAAATCATGCCAGTTGGCAATGAGAGGTGATAGTCACCAATAGCCAACGCAACCAGCCTTGCACCATTGGCAGCTCGAAGATCCACCTCTCCTCTAGCGATCTTTCTAAATCTACTTGGTTCCTGCATTTGAATACAGATGTGAGCCCCACAAGCTGTATCTAATACCCAATGTGTAGAAATTGAAAGATTGCACTCGATAATGAATGCACCTTTAGCATCCCCATGCTTCTGGGTGCAGTTCCTCTTCCAGTGGCCCTGCTTGCCACATGAAAAACACACTGCTTCCCGTTCCTTGCCCTGCCTCTGGATCTTCCCCTTCTTGGAGGGACGGTGCTCGGGGGCTTCAGACTGTTTATAAGTCTTTGGTCCCTTTTCCTTGTCCTTCCTTTTCTTGTTCACCATAAGGACCACGGGTTTGTCACACCCCATGTCCTTATCTACCTAGCGAATCAAGGTCAGAAGCTCCGATGGACTCTTCTCATTGCCGCTCATGTTATAGTTGACAATGAATCTAGAGAAGGTCTTGGGCAATGATGATAGGATGCGATCTGTACGCAACTCATCTGGGAATTTAATCCCTAAGATGTCCAATCGTTCAATGTAGCCAATAAGCTTGACCACATGAGGCCCAGCTGGCGCAGACTCTCCAAGCTTCATGATAAACAAAGCATTGGAGATATCATACCTCTCCTGTCTCTCCTTCTCTTGGTAGAGATCTTTAAGGTGAGACATCATGCTATACGCATCCATGTTTTCATGTTGCTTTAAGAGCTCATTAGACATGGCCGATAGCATGAAACACTGGACAGCTGTGGCATCATCCATGTGTTTCATGTAGAGAGATAATTCCTCATCACTAGCCTCTTTCCCAGGCGCAACTGGAATAGGCTCTTCCAGTACATATAATTTCCTTTCGTGGCGAAGGACGACGCGTAAACGCCTCTGCCACTCTTGGAAATTGGTGCCGGTGATAAGGTTTTCTTTTTCGAGTATGGTGCGCAATGATATATTTGAAGTCATTTTCTTTCCGTTTCTACAATTTAAGATGAGCAAAGGTTTAGTACTTTATTATAAAAATTGAGACAAATAAATAAATTAATACTTATTAGTCTCCCACTATTTTATCAAAATCCAATAGCCCTCACCATTGACTTCAGAATATTCTATTGCGTGAATATTCTAGTGGCAAGGACCCATATTTCCCTTCTCATTACCCCAACTAGGGTCGGTCAAGCAACTTGAAGGGTTTTAGGTAGGCATTCCAAATGCCAACTGCATTAACTCATAGTTCCTTGATCCGCTGAGTGGACTCCCCAATCATGAAATCCTTTTTGGATTTCCTCAACCTTTGCCTCTTGGTCACACCAAGTCCTGCTGTGGTAGTCAACCCTTGATGCAAACCAAGTCAAGTCAACCCAAAACCTTGAATTAGAATTCCCCGATAATTGAAAGCACCCCAACTAGGGTTGGTCAATCACTTTAAACTATGGTTCGATTCTAACCAAGATTATGGAAGGCTATGCCAACTTAATATTTATTTTGAGGGATTTTATCCTTATACGTAAATTTCCATTTTATTATCTTTGATTACATGCTTGTTAATATTAAGTGGGATATACTTAAGTGATTAACCATGTCTAAGATAATATTTACGTATAAGACAATTTTATTTTAGTTCCATCTTGCATGCTCGTTTAATTCATTAATTGTGTGATCGTGACAACACACCCACAATAAATAAACCATGCAACTGACAGAAATAAAATAAATGGTATGATCATGAGCTTTTCTATTGGTTAGTTTATCTAGCGGTTGATAAACTAACCCAAGACCTAGGGGACAAACACCTTGAACCTTTCGGGTTCGTGTTTACAACTTTCCACCTGTCCACCTTTGTATCTCCTTGGGTTGGTTTCATCTTGGCTCCTTACTTGAGCCGCCTCCTCTAGCTTGGGAGCTCCATCAATTACATATACATTTATCTCACACGCAAGTGAGGGGAAAAAAGGGGTTTTTACATAAAATAATCCTTGGGCGCGTAGGCCCTACATATTAATGAGGAGATGGCTCGCAGGCCAACAAATTGAATTTAAATAAATAAATTAAAAGAAACCATTCACATACAAAGGTCTCGGTCTAGCTCATGATCATCCATACATGCAACGATATTTACGCATAAATAAAACTAGCATTCAATTCTTTAATAATTATTGTTTAAGATAAATCACGCTCGAATCAATTAATTATCTTTAATTAATCAATCCTTTTATCTTAAATCCATTTTCTGAAATTCCTTGAGATTCTCATCCATTATAATTTTAAACAAATAAATTCATTTAAAATTATCCTTGTACACAACTTGTACCTTGGAGGCAACCCGGGGAATTCCCATTTATTACGCAGATGTTAAATTAAACACATATATATAAAACACCTATCACATGTTGTGCCTCAGATTTACACCTGCACCATGGTACACATCTCAAGGGTTTGTATAATATAATAATAAATTTTAATAAATCTGCGTAATTTGGGTGAGTACACGGCGTGTAGTTCCGACTACACGACGTGTACTTTTTCTTCACCGTCCATCCGAAGTACATGCCCGGGGATATGGCGTGTTAATGTACTTCGGAAATTTTCGGAGTACACAGCGTGTATAGTGGGACACACGCCATGTAGTTTCCGCGTTACACGGTTTCCAGCCGGGCAGGCTATGTACGGAGTACATGACCCAACCCTAACCCGAAGGAACTACACATCGTGTTCATTGGACCACACGACATGTATTCTGGAAACTGTGTGCCACCTGTTTCTGGTCAACACACGGTGTCTTAAATTCTTAGAAAGAATCCAATACAGGGTCTGATTTGGCAGATCAGTCAATGAATTGAACCTAAACTACACAGTGTGTACTTCTGAATACATGCCGTGTATTCTGGTGTTATATAGCCAGAAACATTTGGCTCCTCCGGATGAGTTCCTCTATTTTATTTTAATCAAAATTAAAAGAAAAATCCATTTCTGTGAGGTGAACGAGAAACGAGAGAGGAGGAACAGATCTCGATATTCAGATTTCTAGAACGATTGAACATGAATTGAAATAACTAAATTATTAAATGCGTAAATCACCAACAAAAAACTCAATAATTATAACCAACGATATGACCCCCTATGATACCACTTTTAGGTTCCGGGCGCAGCGGAAGCGCGTTGGTGGGTTTTCCCAACTTAATTTCTCGTTAAACAATGTTCAATCCAAGATCCGTCACGATATAAAATGCAGAATCTTCGGAATAGAACGAAGAACGAAAAGAAAAGATGAGTCCCAGAACCCTTGAGGAGGATCATCATATGTTGACTATAATTAATTTAATTAATGCATAAGAATTACCTCGTGGGAATTCTTTCTTCGTTGATGTGTCCGGTCATGATTCGGTGATCCGTCATTGCATCGTAGAATCCAAGTGTAGGATTCCTCTAGTGGTGATCCACACGGGTGTCACGTATCTTCGGACGGCGTCGAAGAGATCTCCGGGTGCTAGCGTGGAAGAACCTTCGCTTGCAATGTCCGCCTTCGACTGCCTTGATCCGATGGAGGATCTTTCTCTCGTAACTTGAGGGCATTCTTGGTGGAAAGGGAATTCTCTCTTGGCTTGAGAGTATTTTCAAATCCGTTGTGCACAAAAATGGCTCACCAAAAATGTTGGGGTTTTGAGGATATTTATAATCAGGTTTGAGGTTTATAGAATTATGACTATAAATAAACGCGTTACGCATTTTATTTATTTCATTAACTCTTATTGGAAACCCCCATGTCGAATTATTAATTCCTTGACATGCACCCACGCTGATTATAATAAATATCATTCAATAAAACAATATTAAATCCTCAAAATCTGAATTGAAAAAACTACATGGCGTGCAATAATTAATACATGGCATGTACTTGTTTTCCATAAAACTACACAGCGTGTATATTTAATATAAACGTCGTGTACTTTTATTTTCCATTTTTCTCCACCACATTTATTAGACCTTGAGTAATGAATATTTATTTCTTAAATAAATGTAACTGCATTACTCGCTAATAAATATATTATTTTATCCACAGTATATTCTCTCGAATAACTAGTGTCAAAATAAATGCGATCAAACATCCTGAAATAATTATTAAACCACAGTCGGGAATAATATTTATTTAACTTTTTAAATTAATATTTAACTGAGATACATGGACACACTTAGTGTGTGACCCTCTAGGCCTCTTTCTCAGGGCATTAGGCTGACCCTGCCTAAAGTCCAAGGTTAGCATCTAGAAACACGCCAAGGCACCCATAGAGAAAGAAGTTAACGTCGCAATGACGTGTCACCTCCTACGAACGCTTACCGTGTAATATAATCCCTTTGTCTCGATATCTCCAATCAAGCGGGTTGCATGCTAGTGCCATCAACCCATGTGCTTGATTATTCTTTCTTTGACTTCCCGAAATTGAACTTTCCCATACCTTACCATGGTCGTGGATTCATTTCGGCTATATCAATTCTATCAAAGTACTTGAGATATCTACTTCCGTTATGGAACGGAAGGGACAAATCCTTTCTCGCATTATCTATTAATGCGGTATTACTCGTGACGCACCCAACGTATCCTACCTCGCTGCGAACAGTGTTTTGTCATAGTTTTCGTCAATACATCTAAGTGCATGAGTTGTAATACCCATTAATAATAATCTTAAAGTCTAAAGATCAATACACACGTCCGTAGATAGTAACATCCAATGACACTATGAAATGTGGATTTCCTACTGGCAGGTCTCGTTCTCATAATATCCTCCTGGATATTACCAAGGGCGCACACCATGAGAAGGTGCCTCAAAGTTTTATGAGTCCTCACCCCTAATGAACTGTATTATTTGTGTCCCTCAAATAATATCATCCGGCCATAGAACATACATTCAAGAACAGTGTTATGGCACTTTCGGGTTTTCATCATAGCAGGGATCCACTATGACCCTGTAATGCAACAACTGTCCTTCGGACATTATCACATGAAATGTCACGCAGAAGAAAAATCAAAATGTGATAAGGCTTTTATTTAATGAATAAAGTACAAAGTAGTTGGTTCTAGACCACCAAATCCAACAGGGGTTGCAGGAGGCCTTTGGAATGAAGATGCATCTGAGCACCGCCTTCCATCCTCAGACAGACAGACAGACTTAGAGGACCATACAGACACTCAAGGACATGCTCCGTGCATGTTTCCTTAACTTTGGTCACAGCTGGGAGGATCACCTACCCTTGGTGGAGTTTGCGTACAACAATAGTTACCACTCCACCATCAGGATGGCACCATACGAGGCATTGTACTGTCGACCATGCAGATCACCTCTGTGCTGGACTGACCATGGGGAGTCAGCACTTGTAGGACCAGAGATGGTTCAGGATACAATGGAGAAGGTGCAGATCATCCCGGAGTGGATGAATACTGCACAGATCAGACAGAAGTCCTATGCTGATAAGTGGTCGAGACCACTGGAGTTTGAGGATGGAGACCATGTCTTTTTACGGGTCTCACCTCGATGGGGTCTACGGAGATTTGGATGGGGTGGCAAGTTATCTCCGTGTTTCGTAGGACCATTCTAGGTTCTCAATAGAGTATGCGAGGTGGCATACCGCCTGGCCCTTCCACCACTGTTGCACCGGGTGCATGAGGTCTTCCACATATCTCACCTGAGGAGATACGTGCATGACCTGAACCACATCATCGATCACGGGGAGCTAGACATCGATGATGGGGCAAAATTTTTAGAGGTCCCGGTGGAGATTTAGGATCGACAGGAGCGGGTCCTATGTGGATGGACGATTTCTCTGGTTCCCGTTCGCTGGCAGCACGAGAACCTCCAAGGGATCACTTGGTAGTGAGAGGCACAGATGCTAGCTCAGTATCCACATTTGTTTTCCTAGTGTGTGTTATAGCTTTATGGGGACGTAAATACTTGATGTGGGAGTAATGTAAAGATGAGTAATTTTCAGGTAATTTTGTTTTCAGAATTCTTTGGAATTTAACGAGTCTGTGGCTTCTGATGGAACTTGATTCCGAGGCCCGATGTGCCCGAAATCAATTTCTGAAGTTTTGTTCAGGTACGTTCAGTAAACATGAGTGCAGGTTTTTCTATCTTTTGAACCGGTGCTCGGAATTGTAATCCTAGGACACCGAGTAACTCATAGCGCCGATAATTTCTTGAGGAGACCTTTACCTCAATTGCATTTTGTGCATGTTGAAAGTTAAAAATTGGGGTTTAATTAAGAATATAAATAAAATTGTTTAGAACAATTTTATGTATATATGGAAGTTATTTCCTTCCATGGGAAGTTATTGGTGGGGCCCACACCCACCTAACTTTCCATGTGTGGATATTTGATAGGTGGAGCCCACACAAGCCCCACCCTTTCATCTCCCATAATTCTCTTTAAACTCCCCAATGAATTACCCTTCCTTTAATGCGACAACCCCCCTTAATTATGAGAACTCTTTCGCTCCCTCTCTCCCTCCTTATTGTTTCCAACACATGTTAATCAATTAATTATAACACTTAAATTAATTAAATTAAGTTGTTTGAATTTTTAATTACTTGTGTGAATAAAATAATAGCTTATCTATTATTTTATGGTGGCACTTGTTGATTTGGAATTTGGTGGGAGCTCTGGAGAAATAGAGAAGGGTGTCCTCCTCTCAAAGAAAGAACACCGGCCTCTTCGACGAAGAACGCCTCAACGAAGAACAACACTCTCTTCGATGAGGAACACCGATTCCCCGAAGAACGACGATATCCCTTCTTTTCTTTTCTCCATGACAAGAGAGGAGATGCCACTTCTTCTTCGGCTGCACTCCGACAATGAAGAAATCGACACTGTCATCCACGATGCTCGACTACCGCGAAGCTTTTACAAGTTAGGGTGGATTGCTTCAATTTTATTTGAATAAAATTTTTCTTCGTTTTTCGTGAAACGTTGTTTATCCTTGGCCAATTGCTACCGCTTAACACGAAGGGCGCAGGCTGAACGCACACTACTTGACGATCCTCTGTAGTCTCCGGGTTTGCGATTGAGGCGCATTGGAAGAGGCAATGGTGGGAGAAGAGGCGGCCGTGTGCAGAAGAACAGTGTCCCGCAACCTCGGGCGGCTCGACCAAGAAAGAACCGGCCGGCCATAGCCGTCCGGGGCGAAGGGAGGAACTGTGGCGCCCCACGGCGCCACACTGCGGAAGACCATGGCCCGCGTTCCACGGGCCGCTTCGGCGGAAGAACCAGCCAGGTGGAGGAGTGCCACGGTGCCTGTAGGACACCGCGCTGAATGAATCACGGACCGCCCGTGCGGGCCGCTTGCACCAGAAAGGCCGGCCGGTTAGGGAGGCCGGCGGCCCCAAGGCCGTCGCCGGTTCGAGCAGCCAGGGGGCAGCACCCCCACCTTGGCCCGTTCATCCCCCTCGGGGCTAGCCGGTCGGCCGCGCCACGCCGGGCTGGGCCGTGCCGGGTCGCACCAGCGCCGCGTCGGGAAGGGCCACGCCGGGATGCACCATGCCGGGCCGAGCCATGCCCCTCGGGTTGGGTCACGCCCCTCGGGCCAAGACGAATGTTTCATCGGGCCGGTATATCACCCCAACCTTGTCGGACCCATGAAAACTGGGTTAACCCGACCCATCGGCCCACTGGGCTTAACGAGCCGAGCCCGTTTTCACTTAAAGGTGAATAACTTGAAGACCGCGCGTCAGATCGACGTACTGTCTGTAGCACTGAGACCCTTTAGACATGGTAGTACTTTTGCAATACTCTATATGAGTTCTAGTCAATATTGGAAAATGGATGGGTTTTGGAACGAGCGTATTGGCCCCTAGAGCAAAAATGCTAATACCTCTAAGACCGAGCGTCTGATTGACATGCCGTCTATCACGTTTGATTACTTTTGGCGAGACAAAACTTTGAGATACATAATCTCTCGAATTCATGATAGTTGATGTATCGAACCCCCTTGGCTCGAGGAGCAGACCCTATATAAATCGAGCATGCTATGTATGGGAACCCTTGAGCTGGCTGCGACTGCAACGACTACCATGTTGGAATCCTCCATGGGTTTGACAATGATGGAAAATGTCCTAGAATCCTCCATGGGTTCGACGATGATGATTAATGTTCTTGTATCCTATGTGGGTTCGACAATTTGACTATTGTACTTGTATCCTACGTGGTTCTGACAGTTTATCTTCCATTCTAGTATCCTACGTGGGTCCGACAGATTAACTATTCTAGTATCCTATGTGGGTCTGACAGCATATCTGTACTAGTATTCTATGTGGGTCTGCCAGCTTAGATGAATCAGTGACTGCATCTGATCATCTTTATCACTTTATGAAATATGCATACCTTTGTGAGATGAGTCTTGAATTTCAATCATTACCATCATTGTGATTGACTTTTTCCTGTGTGGACCAGATTGTGGTTGGGCTCGGCAGTTGGAGCCGAACTGAGATTTATGACTTAGGTATATGTATGGGAATATACCTAATTAGAGTTGGTTGATACTTCTTGATTGTATATTTCTTTGTGCTTTATCATTCGTGGATTCTAGGAGACCACCAGGGGTCTCGGGTTCCCTACTGAGTATCATTATATTCACTCCTGCATTGGAAATGCCCGCACTACGTTGTGTTGGTTACAGACGGCTGACAACTCTAATCGTGGTTGAGGCTTTTGGGGCTGGATAGTACCCGGAGGTGGACCACTTGGCGGGACATACATGGAGCGGACAGACAGACCTGATGTACTGAGGAGACTATCTGTACCCACCCTTCATGTGGGATTCCCCTAGGACGACTCACTGGTTGCTACTTTACTTTGCCGCTGTTGTACTAGAATTCAAGTTGTAATTTACTTTTCAGTTGGGTTTGTATTCTGGCCCATTTACCTTTCAATACTTACATTGTGTTCAGTATTAGTTTGCGCTTTCATCATATTGCATACTCTATTGTGTTTTTTTACTATTATAAAGGCAATGCCATCCCTTTTATCGAGATTTACTCCTTTGGTGCTAGTCGCCAGCCCCTGGCCTATGGAAGGCGGGCTTGGGGTAGTCATGACATGAGCCCTGAGGACAGGTCATGACTTTACCACCATATAATAGTAGCACCATGGTACAAATCAATGATATATCCTTCCATCAATGGTATCTTCAAGAGGAAGCATAACTCAATTTTTTATTCATAGTATATGAACCATGAAAAGGAAGTAGGTACCCTTCATCTATAACTATTACTATAGGTCAATTTTATTAATAACAATTCTTCTAATGTAGCATGTCTATCCTCCATTTTCAGTGAATTCATGAAATGTTTGATCATCTTATCATATAATTCTACTTAATCCATTATCTACAACTCCATGGTATACATCCTCTTCATGCAATAGTTGATCATCCACATCTATCATAGCTTCACGGTTGTGTAATCCTCTCCACCAAGGTGAAAATAGATTAGTAATAGTGGAATAATGATTCACACATATTTTATTGTAAAAAATTAACCAAAACTAATGAATTTTGAGGTATTTAAATGAATATTCCCAGGAAATTAATTGAATATCTAAAATGTGGTACTTCACATCTAATAATATAAAATATATTTAAATAGATAAAATAGATGAATATTGAAGTTATAATTTACTTGATAAATTATTGTTTGAATTATATCTAATTTTATTATATTTTTTAAGGTAAAAAAATTGATATCCATAATATAACACTCAAAAAATAGCTACAATCCACATAGCTACCCACATGAAGTGTTTGTACAACCAAGTAGCCCATTAAGATATCCCTCTAGGGAGATAGAGTGCATCATGTGAAACATAGGTGGTCTCAAGATAACATAGGCTATGAAAGTTAGTATTACTTGTCTTTGTGTGTTCATCAGTAATATGAAACTGTCCTCAGAGCGGGATTATTATATATGGATACCAGATGTTATAATATTTTTGAGTTTTCACTCAAGATGTTTTTTTATGTTGGTTGATGAAGATTTACCCAATATTCATCATTTTAAAAACACAATCATCCCTCTTAATTCCTGCTTACCCACACCTAAGGCATACCTATCAAACACTACCTCCACTTAACTCATACTAGTGACTACATTTACTCTTCATAAACACCATGGCCAACTACTTATGAACTCAGGATAGATCTATGGAAGAACTGTTGAGGCCTGGGACTATCATGGATTGCCTTTGACTCCTGAAATGACCTTATTGAAACACTCTAAAATAGATAAACATTCCATTCATTATATAGGGAGTCTATCTAGACACTAGAATGTATATATTGATTGAGGATATACCCCGCACCATTGGTATTTTAACTATGTCTTGGACTCTCCCAAAGAGGACTTATATGCTCTATTGGATACATGTTCCATTGGGAATGTATCAAAATTATACCATTTCAATATTTCCTTATCAATGAATGAAACACTGAGTTAGATGCTTTTATCAAGGAGACACCAACTGTATAAGTGTTCTACCATTGTGGAAATGGTGTATATGCCACCGTGGATGAGAATGAATGGAAGAACCATTGATAAGTGGTGGATAAATGTAACGGTATTTGTGAGATACCATGCTGGAAGTTAATTTTTTATAAATAACTAAAATTAATCAAACATGGTAGATCATGGAAATGGTAGTGACATTGTAGATGTTTAAATATTATATGACTACTATAGTGGTTCCATCATGTGTAGAATTAGTTACCCCTAAATTAGAAGGATCAACTATATAAAGCTATGAAATAGTCAGATACATCATGATAAATTAAAATGGATACAAGGAACCTGTAGAAAAATATGTTAAATGGTGTATAATTCAAAACACGTACATGAACATGGAGATTTTTGGTTACATGGAATCTGGTAAAGAATGGTTTAGGAAATGGATGATTAAGTACCAATGTTAGATTACATGCAATGGTATATGGTTTAATAATGAACTATGGAGATGAAGAATAGAAGATTCCCATTTTTATATTCTCCTACCATTGGTCTGTTGAGGTATATACTAAATGGTAGCATAGGGAGTGCTACCATATTCAACAAAAAATGGTAGATATTACTACCATCATTGTGTAATATGTTTCAATGCTGAAAATTGGTAAACACCCAATATATCTGGATATTTAATGTAGTGAATTATAAAAATATACATCTAAATTGGATAAATATAAAGGAATATTTGAATGACATATCAAAGAAATAGATATAATGGAATCAACCTTTTATAAATAAAAGTCCATTCCTCTTAAAATGGGTTGAAGGAGAAATGATTGGGAGAATAACCATTACTATTGATGGCACTTTTTTTAACTTTATTTCATTATCTTCTATGTTTTCTTTTATATATAACCCTCCAAAAACTATTAAATCTTCATTTATGTAGTTATAGAATCCTTGAGTTTTTGGGTGAAGGTGAGGTAACCTAAATTGTAATTCATAATTCTAGGATCCTTTATTGAAATTATGAAATTTATTCATCTTTTAATTTTGTTAGTCATTGGTGAATACGAGACCATTCATTTAATCAAATAAATATATATTAAATAATATATTTTAAAAATACTATTATAGAATTACAATATGGGAAGAAAAACCTAATCTTAGACACTTTTCTCTCATCGGATTTTCATCTATCCTAGGCCTTTGTCTAATTTTCCTAGTGATTTTAATATTTACCTTTTCATAATTACATTAATATTAAACCGATGTTTGTTGGAGAAAAAATTAGTTTACTAATAATACAACATTTCTTTGGGAATATAAAATAACTTTTTACGTACCATACGTTAGGTGAGTGTAAAAATTCAGCATTGTTAAAGGGGATCTAGGTGGTAATATTACTAAACAATAGCATGACAAGGACCTCCAACAAGGAACTATTCCACTTTAATCATTATAGAAAAATAACCATTATTACTATGATTAGTAGTATCAATATAGAAAATAAAATTGTAGAAATAAATTTAGGGGACTTGAGTGAAACATTAATTGTTCAATATGAGCTTACCATAATTGAAATTAACCAACAATAAACCCTAAGGGAATTTTGTATCACACATATTCCGAATCGAACAAATGAGTTTAAAATGCATTCATAAAAAATTATTTTTAATTGTTTGTCAATAAAATTATCTTGCTACATAAATATCATAAAAATTCAAGTGAAGATCCTTACTGGAACTTTCAAGAGTTCAACTTCATATTCTCAATCTTAAAAATTGAATGAGTAGCTAAGGAATAAGTTAACAGGAGTAAGTCCTTCTTTTCTCTTGATGGGGATTCCATAGAGTTGATATACAACTTACAACCCATCAGGATCCATTATTGGGATGATCTCCAAATAAGTTTCATGAAAATATTCATCCAGGCCTCTTGGGGCAAAGAAAAAAAGGAAGGAAATCTATACCATATGACATGTAACTATAGAAACCCTCTACTAATACTGGAATTTTTTTTGAAATTTTTCTATAAGACAAACTCATCATTCTATTAATAGTCATCACTTAATGGTAATTTTATACCAATGAGTACAATAAAATGATAATAACCTCTTGGATTCATCACCCCTAGGATATTTAATTGATAATTCATCAATCTAAGATAAAATAGTCATTAAAAATATAAGAAAAAAATTAAAAATATTATTGAATAAGATGTACAAGAACTACCTATATCTATGAGTTAAATTTTTTTAATAATCACCTATAATTAAAAATATACTTCAAGAAATAACATGTCTATTTATATGGATGACATTGAAGCAGGTGAATGAACAACAAGCCCCACCTAATGTATGTGTTTTCTGTTCAACACCTTACCATTTCATTTGTCAATGTGTTGTTATACATGGAATGGATGGTTTCACAACTACATTAATTCTATGAAAATTTTATCAAAATCAATAATGTAGTTAATGTAATTCCCAATAAGGGGCTTGAGGTCAACAAAACTATTATAGGAATATATTTTATCCCTCTTTCCAAAAATGATTTTAGAAAACACCCCCTTGCAATAACCATACATGAAACCTTACCAACTAGAAGATAGTCGTAAACCTACTTTTCCTCAAGAATCCTATGGGAAACCATTGTCAAGTGTACTATAAGATGAACAAAGACAAGAACACAGATTGATGAGGTTAAAATATTGTTATGGTTAAAAAAATAAGAATCTCATGGACATGTTGTCTAAAAACATAGGACAAATCCAACTCAAACAATACTAAACCCAAAGGAGAGTTTTATAATAATCATCATGATGACAGTTAAGGGTGTCCAACCATTGTATCCAAATGATGTTCAAATGTAATTGGAAGAATTTATGCCTGAAATATTTGGACAGACTCTAGAATAACAACCCCCTCCACTAAATGAATATGATATAAATAAATATGAATAACCCATGAATAGATTTAGAAAGGAAACACCTAAAACCCCATTATAAAGGCATAAAATATAGAATAGGTACATTCTCCTTTCATTACATTAAAATTTTACCAAATCAAAGAAAATAGAGAAAGTGAAACTCCAAAAAAAGATCCAAGAGGCGTGTTAAAAGGTTCAAATTAACATACTCCTTTGTAATCCAATTGGATAATTACTGAATAGGATAAATATTTTAAAGAGAATTGTACAAAAAATAATGATTCACGAAATGAATGTGCATATAATTCAATGGAGGAATGTCTCAACCATTATCACACCACCACTGCCTAAAACAATTTCAAGATCTATGGACATTTTCAATCCTTACACTATTGGTTCTTTGAAAAATTTTAATTCTTTATGTAATATTGGTGATTCCATTAATGATATGTCTCATTCTATTTTTTCATCTATGAAAGATGTTTAATGGAATACCATAATAAATTTAGTTCAAATAGAAAACATATCTAATATTTTTACAGCCTAATTGTAAGAGGATGTCAATATTGTAGAAAATAACTTTTCAAATTGATTTTTTTGGTTTTTTCATGTCAGTTGGTATGTGTCATTATTATAGTAAATGTGCTAAATATATTTTTACCATTTCTTCAAATACCCAATAATGTTATGGGATTATTAGAATTTTTTTTGACAATAGTTATCAAAAAAATTATGTGAAAATCCCCATTTTGTTTAATAAATATAAATTTAAGACTCCTCTAAATAGAAGTAAAAAAGAAAAAACAAGAAAAAGACCGGTAGAAAACAAGAAAAAATAATGCATAAATGGAACAAAATAACCATAATGACACATTTTCAATTAAAAATTTAAAGAATAAAATGTAGAGTAAAAATATACCAAAATCCATGCATACTAGTAAAATGATATTCCCATTAAATTTGAATGTGACTCAGCTCCTATGACCCCAAGTTGGCAGCCCTCCCATTTCTGGACAGGTGGTATCATGGTGTGGGCGACAGGGGCCCCGAGAAGTTAGAATGTACCATGATTTTACATGCAGGGTGATGGTGTATCTGGTAGGCTAGGAATAAGGCGAGGCATGATAGGGTCCTCTCCTCTGGAAGATTAATTACCATCAGGACTAGGAATCTTCTTCTTGACATGGTTGGGCTAATCAACAACTGTCGGGAAGCTCCTTCCTTTGGGTGCCTTCAATGGAGCTCCCCCTCATTCCAGACCAGTACCAGCATCTCTAGCAGCCACTGGGTAATATGGAATCCTCCCCTGAAAGTCTATAAGCTTAACACAGAAGGGTCATGCATCATGGGGGTGATCCAAGGAGGTGGGGTTGTTCGTGACTCACATGGTTCAGTTATTTTGGGGTTTTCCTCTCATCTTGGACATGGTTCCTCTCTTCAAGCCGAGGCAAAGGCCATGCTTCTGGGTTTGAACCTGTGTCTACAGAAAAATATTCCACTGGTTGATGTTTAAACTGACTCAAATATCCTTAATGATGCAATGAATTGCATGTGCACTTCCCCTTGGTCGATTACCTATATCATAAGAATGTGTAGAGCCTCCCTCAATAACAACATCGAAGTAATTCACTCCTTGCAAGAGAAGAATCAACTTGTGGATTATATTTCCTCTCTTGGTGTCCTTGGCTCTGACCCCATTTTCATCCACAATGTGCAAACCTTGAAACCTGAGGGGGTGGATTTGGATAGAAGGGATGCCCTCGGAATTCACTTTTTTCGGCCTCCTTAGTAGAGTTGTGGCGGTTGGAAATCTGTTTTTGTAATCTATTTTTTTAAAATAATAAAAAAATATAATGTTGGATGGATGGATAGATTAGGTTCATCGAAAAGTTAAAAATTAAATGGAATACAGTTAACATGGATCCTAAATGAAATGAATGAAATATGAAGGAATGTTTATAATGAAATATAAACTATTGGATATTTGTTACTGTCCCTGTTGAAATTATTTCATTTGAAAATCTAAAATGATAATGTCCAATTTCTTTTATGCCTTATTTTTTTATGAATATTTAGTTTAAAATATTTTTCCAATTCAAAATAACATTATAATATAATATATCCAAGGGTTACTAATTATAAATGAATATTTACCTTTTCTTTTACATATTTGATCTTGGTGCTCTTTATTTTTGTGTTCTCTTGAAATAAATCCAATGTCCTATTTGAAAATAATAAAATTAAAATAAATTTCGAAGTCATTATAATATAATCACATATTAAAAAATTTAAATTTACTTATCAAATACATTGTTTAATTTTTTTTTCACATCACCAGGGATATAGCATAGCCTTTAATGTTCCATCTTTATCGGACAAAAAATACAAAACATCCAATGTCCATTAATATTAAAGAAAAGTAATTATTATAGGTTGTTTTATTAAGATATATATAACACATTGTGACATATCTTTTTTCCACTCTTAAAGATAATGAAACATCAATTACTGAAAAATTTAATTCTTTTGAGATTTTTCAGCAATATAAATTATTCTTTGTGATTAATTAATTTTTATCACTATAGGTGAAATAAACTATGGTTATGTAAATCCGTATACAAGTGTATCATCATTATTGTTACAATTTTTTTAAGGATACTTATATAAAACAAAAATTTGTATAAATTTCAATATATTTATTATAAGGAAAAATTTGTGTTGACACATATATGGAAAAAACATAAATCTTTTTGATACAAAAATGATATCCAATTATAAGATCAATAATATCATTATTCAAAAGTGACGCTAGCATTACATGCGCAAAATCACCATCTAAAATTATTGTCTCATTAACAACCAATAACCAGTATTAATGTGGTTAAAATCCATCATGACTACTAAAATTTGAATCTAAATTCATATCACATTGTATTTTTTATTTTGTATTTTGTATTTCATTACCATTAATGTATTCATGTAAAAATGATAAAAATATAAAAATTAAAATTTTAAAATAATATTAATACCCAAATTAAAGTAAAGGTAAAATATGTAAATACCTCATTGGTAATATGATTTACAACTCTATATCTCCAAATGAAAATGTGGTGCTACATTTTCTAACTATACTAACCTCATCTATAAGTAAAGGTACTCATGCTGATCTATCTATAATGTCATGCGTACTAACCCTGTTATGCTATATATCTTTATTTTAATGAATAATAGTATCTATAATATAAAATAATGTCCCATTTCAAAAAATATGATGGTAGGGATCATCAGTATGTTACTCAAAATAGCATGGAAGCTGTGGAGGAGGGGCGGAGGAGTAGGGTAAGAAGGAGTGGGGTTTTCATGCATAGGAGGGGGAGTGGGAGTAGCTGGTGGATGTGGAAGAGTTGGATTAACAGTTTGAATCTATCTTTTCATGTCAATAAACATAATCTATGTTAATGATATTCATTTATCCTCTATCAACAATTAAAAAGTTTGAACTTTAGTTGTAAATATTCTATTTTTTTTTAACAAATTCCATTTAAGAAGCTAAAAAATTTGGAAACACATTTTCTACAGATATCCCTATCGAGTATCCTCAAGAACAACCTTAGTGTTGGGTATTTACCGATGTTGTAGGTAAAATTTCCTTCCTACACTTATCTATAAAGATCACTAGTGTGATATTCTACCCAAGATAATCCTATAGAAAATTTGTTTAAAAATCCACAATGAATCACAATATATAAAGAATTGAATTAACATAAATAAATAACTAGAGTAAACAGCTTAAAATACATACATATAAAACCCTTTAATATTTTATAAGACATTTCCTATATTTCCTCATCTTATCCCTCTTTCATTTTTCATTTCTTCCAGGGGAGGAGGGGAATTCACTAAATAGATGGAATACTAAGCTCCTAGTTTTTGAAACATTTTATCAATCATTTTTTTCTTCAAAAAACATTTACCCTCCATGAGATAATATATGAGAGTATACAATTATATACAGGGTCTCATTATGATAACTCTTAAATTTATATAAATTAATAATTAAAAATAATAAATATGATAATTGAAATAAAAAAATTCAAAAGATAACATTACCGTTTTGAAAAACTTGTCCTATTTTATACTTTTAACGAATTTAATATTTATATCTTCAAGTCTAATGGAATATATATCACACGGATTAGGATTTTTACTATACACAAAAAATAATTCTGAAGTGAGGGTTGATTAAAAATCCCACCATATCCTAGAATAAAATGATAAACATTACCTCCTAGATCCTCCAATATCATATATATCATATATCATCTGATATGAAAAGGGAAACATATATTAATATAAAAATTTCAAGATATGTAATATAATAATAGATGAGATTACCAAAATATTCTCTCAAAAGTAAGATATCTTCACTTTTCCCAGACATCTACAATCATCAATCACAATAAAAATATTAATTTTTTTAAACTGATATAAAAGTCTTCAATTGTTCTGAATTAAGACCTCATGGGATATCTTTTTATAAAATCCAATTGGTTTCCTCAGGTCCTAAATATGGACAATTTATAATTTTGTTAAACATATGCTACCATGTTTACTAACACTAAAACTCTTTTTTTGGTCCCATGGGAGTCTATGTCTCTTTTAAAAAATAATTAGGGTCATCAATATCATAATTTGTACATTCCTCCCCATTTCTCTGATTATGATCATCCCTAGAAGTATGCGGTGGATTAGATGATTGATCCTACATTGTCATAGAATTAAATGAAAGAATCCTTTAGTACCAAAATATAAAAATCCAACTATTACATATAAATGTAAATAAAAAATGTAAAATTATCAAACAAAAAAGTAAACTAAACTATACTATTCTTAAAACGTTTTTATTATGATTATTTATATTTGAAAAAAATTATAATAACATTAATGGGAGATAAATTTATATTTAATAAAATTTAAAAATATTTAATAATGGTGTGTGGATTGTAAAAATTATCCAACTTAATAAATCATTTTTACAATAAAAAATGTTTTTTTAATATACTCTTATCAAATATTATTGTTTTTATTTAACATATTATATTTAAAATTATTTTTCTCCCCAAAATATATTACTATATAGGTTATGTAATGTGAAAAATGTAAACTAAAATAATATAAAAAAATTTAACCTATTAGTTTTCATATTTGTTTTCAAAAGGAAAATAAAAATAAAATATCTAACATTTTATGAAAATTAAAAAATAATATGAGAAATGAAAATATGTTACTTGTAATATGATAGAATTCACTAATATAATTTTTTCCCAAATTCCTTCATCATGATCTTTATGTATGGAAAACCCATTATACAATGTGATCATAAATATTATCTATTAATCATTCCATGGAATTATAGTTCTCACCTAATTCAGCATCTTCAACAAGGTTTTCATCCAAAAAATAATATATATTTTCATAGAAAACAATTGACCATTGCATATCGGATTTATCAAGAACATAGATTTTTTTTCATGCGTTTCCATTAAAAAAGAACCACATGTGTATTCCAATTTATTAATATTAACTAGTTTCATTCCAAATTTATCTGGTCTGAGACACTTGTGACTAATAATCCATTTTCATTTAAACACTAGAATTCAAATATTAATGTAATAAACCACCCATATTTCATAAATGAATCTATAATATACACTTGATTTGTAAAATGGTTTTTTGTCTTTGGAACTCAAAAAATGCATTTCTTCTACAAACACAAATACAGTATTATTCTAAACTACACCTATATTGTACTAAAAATTCATATGAAATACATATCCACTAATTTCATACTCATACCTAGATATCAACTATTGAATGGGACCACCCACTAACAATATCAATTTTTTTATTTAAATTATAAACTAATAATTGTCTCATTAAACCATCGAAAAAACTATTTTTATACTCTTTTAAAATCCACATATTATTCTTATTGGGATAAAATTATTTCAAAACATTAGTATGAAATGATAAATATTACTAAGAATTAAATATTTTATTCCAAATGCATAAATATTCCTTCATTATATGTTCACCTTTCAATTATTTGACTTTTAATCAATGGGTCCACTTTCCCCCATAATTAACTCATTTATAGTGAGACGTAAGAAATCTAATAACATATAAGTATTGTATTAATACTATGAAATCTCCTCATAAATATACTTATCAATAATGGAGATTTGAAGTATATATGGATTCTTAATAAACCCCTTCAATATCATCATAATCACTTCAAACTAACACGTCAAACACGAATTTATATGTCTAAAAATCATTATTTATTGGACCAAATGACCCATTAAATGCATTATGTTATCCAAAAAATATAGAGGAATATAAATTCTCAATTGGAATTGTTTAGATACATATTTGTTATCCAAATGTTTCAAAGAATTCAGATCAACCACCTTATTAGAAATTGAATTGAAAAAATAACACACCTTCATGATAGTAATTATGACAGTAATGAAAAATGTTCAATTCAATTCAATTAGTAGAATATATTTCCTCATGAAATGGAAATCATGATATTTCATACCTATCTACATAAAATAATATAAAGATACATATATTTTTAAATTTGAATATTAAACATATGGAAGATTGATATCATAAAGACACTAAAAAAATATAATTTTATCCCCCTTGGATACTGTATAACAATTTGGGTTCAAGATTGTTCACCTTACAACATGACTTGGAGCCAACTAGAAATGTATTACCATTAAGAGTAAGTCCAGTCTTACATTTGACCCATCTTTAGTCTTTCATTTATTATCTTATAATATTTTAAACATGTTATTATATATATTATTCTCCACATGATTGAAATCAATATTATGTGTGACCTCATTATATCTTCAATATGGTATCCCAAACAAATTTGACTATTTCTTAAAAATATTTCAATCATTATAATAATTATTTGACCTTTTGAATGTCAAATCAATGTTTTCCACAATCTCAAAATATTGATCAATGGAAAATAGTTTAGAGAGAAATATCAAATTATTGTGAGCCATTGAATTCCTTTTTTAATCATCTATAAAAGTGACCCCTAGAAAAAATGTTATTAATTCTCGTGTATAATGTTTTTCTCAAATGATGTTGTTGACAATATGAAGTCTATTGTTAACAAATTGGATAAGATTTATTCAGCATAACAATGTATCTTGACACATTTCTATATGTTTTGAATTCATTTATAGTGAAAATAATACATGATTGTAGTTGAAAATATTCCATTTCATAAGAATCATAAAAAAAAATAATATCCTCCTGTAATTTTTCCAAACCATCAATTATTGGGGATAGGAAAACATCAATATCCTTTCTGAGCTATTTTGATCCATAGATCAATAAACTGAACATGACATATTTTCACTTCTTACATAATTTTGGAGTTGGGTTCTAAATTAATAATAAAATATTGCATAAAAAATTGTTTCTATTATGGCTTAAATATGGATTCATTACAAAAATTCATAGTCCAATTCTGAGATATCTAAATTTATTTCCAAATATTGGAAACAGCTGATCAATAATAATCCTATGTGGACAATTAGCTGGACACCATAATTTTCGATCACGTATCTAATCATCTTCATTACATATTATCATTTTTCATAATTTTAATATGAAAATAAACACTTTAAATGAGAAATTTTATTAAGATATCAAATATCCTTTTCAGGGGTCACTAATTGAGAAAAATCATCATTTGATTTTTCTTTCAACTTATACTATAACATCTCACAACACAAACACCCTCTTAGAAATTCATATTCCTTTCTATATATAACACAATAATTTAAAAATTAATGTAATTTTTTACCCTAATACCTTATATCATATTATTTTACACAACTTGTAATAGGTATATGTAAGATCATTTTCATTATAATCAATATCTTTAAAAAATGGTAGAAACACTGTCCGACTCTTGTTACTCTATATATGTTTTTGTGTGAATATAATCAATATTAACACCATCTGAAAATCTATAAATTTTTTAATAATTGTATAACATGTCTTCTCAGTATCACCATATATACACAGTATTGTTTTTTCTTTCTCAGTTTCATCTTCTTCAATATCAAAAAATATTTATTCAATTGGATCAGATTTACAATCTTGAAAATCATCTTCATCAATAGATCTAAAATTCATCATAGTTTTCTAATTCCAAATACTAGTGTTATTATTGGGATTAATTCCATGAAAAATTAAATGATCGTTGATATCTCATTTGTTCAAATTATTCATATTCGAACATTTTTTGAATGGATGGAAAAACATGGTGCTGTTCAGAACATTTTACATTGAAAATTCCAAAAACGTTCTTCAACACCTTCCTCATATTTTTCACTTAATTCAATTGCTGTAATAAAACATCAATTAACTATTATCTATGAAATCATAAAAAATAAATAACCTTCCAAAATAATATAGTTTTGATAAAAGTGGTTAATTGGGGGAAATAATATAGTATTTCAATGATAATGAAGAAGTCATAGTTTTACTATAATACATCAGTAAGAAAGTTTATGATTTTAAAAAATAGTGAATAAAATGTTTATGAATTTAATAAAATAGGAGATTAAATTTAATGTCAATTGTTAATATTAGACAACAATCCAAAATAAAATAAATTAAATTTATATCAAAGATTTCATAATTGCGATGTAACTGTTGATTTGAACTTTCAAAAAATCAATATTTGAAAATTTTAATTATAAATTCTAAACAATAGTGGAAGATAAGTTTAAATATTATTTGTAAATCATAACAATAAATGTGTGGAAGCAATTAAAAAATAAATTACAGTTATAAATTTCTCTCATTTTTTATTTTCTTTTGAATGAAATCTGATGAATGTCATAATGGGATATTATGGACCCATATCCACATAGATTTCGTGGATAAGGGACCCAATTACCCAAGTTATTTTCCGTTACATGATTAGTATTTCATTTTTTAGTCAAAAAACGGTGACTTCATTAAGTGGTTCCAAGAATGGTATATTATCCCTTATGATTTGTACGAGTAAGTTATTATTTTAATTTTGTGAATTCTCAATGAAGTGGTCATTTTATTCAGTATTAAATGGAGAGAGTTACTAGATTTTATTTAAATACATATATTTAATCATGTATTATTGTTTCTATAAACCCTATAAGATATTTTGATTTAGTGAAATTTGTTTCGTGGAAATCAATATGAATCCTTGGTGTTGGTAAAATATATTCTGAATCAATTTTTTGTGTTTATATTTAGAATGTGGGGGTTGATTATTCCAATAGAATTAGTGAATTTATAGGTGGTTGTTAATTATTTTTCTAACATTATATAGACTATGTTGAAGTAAATATTTAGAATTTCATGACCTATTATAACCATGATCCTTATAGAGTATTCCTATAATTATCATATACTTCATTAAATTATTTAGATAAGAATCTAAAGGTTTAGAATTTAGCTCAAATCTCTACTAGGCTTTCTATATATCTTTGATGTCATTAATATAAGGAATATTATATCATGAATAATTTTGTAAGTGGTTCTAATAATACATGTTTTCGGTATAAGTATCTAAATATTTCACAATACCATGACATATTTAATTATTTTACACAATGTAAATTTTCTGAAAGATGATTCAGGTAGAGCTCTTAATCACCATTAATTCCCATTCTATCATAATATAATAAAGATATGTAAATGAAACAACTGATGGTTCCTATTATGTATTAAAAAATAATGCCAAAATTATATTAACAATAACTATCAATATAAAGACATCATATTTTATATGTTCTTTTTTCAGATAATAAGATGTTAACATTATAAGTAAATTATTGATATGTATATACAATACTTAAAATATATTGTATATTAAACTGTATTCAAATGGTAATGTATGGACATATATAATTTTAATATTACTATGTTGTAAAAAATGCTGGACTCTAATTGAAATTTTTCTATATTAATGTTGGGTTAATCAGAAAATTAAATTATTTACCAACATCATCCAAATAAGAAATATTTATAGATTCATTGCAGATATTTTGTGATGTGATTCAGCATGAACATTTGTGAAAACATATAGTGAAAATGACTTTTAAAAAAGTATAAACACTTAATTGGTAATATATAATGAGTAAATATATTATCTTACATAGAACCTTAATATATAATGAGTTCCACACACCATTATACATAAATAAATTCATACCTAGGGAAAATAAATATGGTAAAGTGAGATTTTTTATTACAAGATTTATATTCGAACACGAAACAATGAGTCTGACAAAACCTAATGGTTAGTGATGATATTAATGCTGTTATTGAGTTGTTGGAATTGAATAAAAATCTAGAATTTGGGATTCCACTCCATTGAATAGCTGTAAAAGAGGTCTGTTATGTTATTATTACCTGAGAGAATAGCAGATCAAAAGTGTGCTAATGAGCTAAGGAATAAAGAAGATGTATAAATATGGAAATATGATATTGGAGTCCATGGGATCAAATAAATGATTGTTAAAGACTCTATGTGATAGAAATGAGTCTATATTCATGAGAATGACTAACCTCTAAATGATTAAACTAGATTATTAATAAAATTTTAAATGATATATAATGTTTTTTATATAAAAAACTAACTTAAAAATTGGATTTTCACATCGTTTCTAAGATAACCGATGTGAAAAGGTAACTTTCACTACATTACAACATTAGTTATTATAAAACTGACATGAATGATCCTCTTTAACTGGTCTTTTATTATAAAAATGAAGTGATAAAGTCACATATCTGACTTATTTTCATCATTTATATAATACCCATAAATTAATAAACATGGATTTATCATATCAGTTATAAGTAAATGATCGTAAAAAGCTTAGGTGTTAAATATGTTTTTTACTAGTGTGTCTTTATGTGATTTGAAGTATTGATTGTTTCAAATTATTTTCATGTTCTCATAAGAAAGTAAGATAAATCACCACAATAGTCACCCATCATATTGGGATTCACAATATTAAATAAGGAAAAGATGATCATCAACGTATATGAATAATGAAATTCAATGGAGCTTGGAGGCAGTACGGTAAACTTCGTCACTCTTGAATCTAAGATGAGTCCTTTAAGAAACCACTCTGCCTTTTCAATCACACATGATGAAGGTATTATGAATTTTTAACACTTAGGTTCTCCTTGAGAATTTTAATTCTTAGGACATCACTTTACTATTTAAAACACCAAGGAATACAGTTAATTTTCAAAAATCTTGATATTATATTTTCAGATTTAAAGAATAAATGACCTCTAATTTCATTTATAATTTATTATAATAGGCTGATATTATTCCCTTTCCTCATGAAATTTAATCTTTGGAAGTAAGGAATTTGAAATCAATCACGTCTCTAGACTATCCCCATAATATAGAATTTTGACTTATTCCATGTGATTTTAAATGTGACTATCTTAGGGATGGATAATAATTTAAAGTAATCATAGCTAAAAACATTTCTTAATGGCCATATTAAATGTTTAATTTTCCATTTGAAAATAAATATTAATTCCATATTATGGTACCTATGATACATCCATAGAATAAACCCCAATGTCTATTCCTATAGAATATTTTTATATGATGATTATGAACCTATTAGGTATCCCTAATAGAGGCTAAAACCCACTATTTTTTGTGTATTTAAAAATAAATAGAATCATTTCTGGAAGACAATATTATTTAACCAATTTTCAAATCACAATGGGTCAGCCCCATCCTTCAGGATCCTAAGAAATATTTTTAAAAAATAATGACACATGAGAATAATAATTTAATCGCAATGAGTGTTTAAAATATTTGTAGACTATGAGTTGAATTATATATGAATAATATTTATTGAAAATTCCACTTCCTCATCTCATTCATTGACCAAATTCCATAAATGTTATCAAGAATTTCACATTATATGTTCTTGGATATATATTTAGTTATTTTAAGTTATAAATTCCCTATAAGGCTAATAGAAGAGAAAATCCACATTTACATTTAGGAATGTTTCTTACCATATGATGTCTTTTGGTATATTCAATATAAAGACCCGTACTCTTTATACATTGTTATTAATTCAAAATTGAAGCATACTTATTACAACATATAACAAAACCATGAAAGGACTGTATAGGTATAGTGTCTTTAGAAACTTGGAAACATAAAAAACTGGTTCATAAATCACCTACGTTGTCTCCCATTTATTTCATCATATCTAGAGTCCCTTTTGGAATATTCTACATAATACCCTTTATCCTAACCTGGGGAAAAGAAAACATACAAAATGGTGAGGTCAAATGCTCAGTAATGGTAAACAAAAGAAATATCAATCTTATCATATCCATAAGAACATAACATTTTGAATATCTTTACCTGCAAAAGAGATCATAATATCATAACATGGGATAAAACATAGTGGTGAAATTTAATACCAAATAATCATATCTTAAAACATGATACTTTGTGGCATACACACATAGTCATAGAGAATCATTTCATATTTGTCAAGACTCATTGCCAAGACTATCATAGAGGAATAAGTCCATTACTGAACTGAGTTCACTCCTCGTTCCAGTCATGTATCACTGAACCGGATTAACTTTCTGTTCCAGCCATGTCTATCTCATGAGATATAAATATTTACCCAATGCATTGGAGGGAGATATTGTTCTCACCCATATCATAATGAAACCATTCTTATGTGTGCCACAAAATCATAAATCATACATCACAACATAACCCATGTAATAAAAATGGGATTCTTAAACATCATGCCATCATATCAAAATCCATATAAGATAAAAAGACATCATAAAATTAATTCCATCATAACATAATCAAATTAATGTAAAAATAGGGATAGAAATATAATCCTATATTATCTTAGATGGAAAATAATTTTGATAAAAGACTTGAGCTCCATTCTTGAGGCAAATATCCTTTCTACTACACAAACATTTTTTCCTTTCTTAACATGTCATGCAATATTAAACTAAAAGAGTTTGATTAAAAATAAACTTGAAAACTTGTAAAGGAAGATTCATGGAAATATTGTTTTATGAAATCATAAATATACATTCATGTCGTATAAGTTAAAAAAACATTCTTCTCCAACTTTGGCCGGAAAAGTCAAAAAGTACCTCGTACTAAAAACGACAAAAGATTCATTTCATATATTTTACTAAAGCCTCACCAAAGGGTAAAATTGGATTTAAAAAATTGTTGGAGGATAGAAATAATATTACATATTGAGGAAACATGGATGTGGATGATAAATATTCCCTAGTAAATTCTGAAGTATAAACAATCTCGGATAAAAATGAGATTGCGAGATTTTCCTTTACCTTAGGTCCGATATGCTTTGTACGTATTCGAACCTCCTGTATAATGATTTAAATAATGTCATTAACTTATTAAAGAATAATATTCATTTTTATTATATCATATATGAATATATTATTATCTTTTTATTAGTAATATTTCATTTCTACTTGTTATTCGGGTGTTCATTACTTTATGTTCTTATGCATGTTTTGTCGAATAAATTCTTATTCTTCTTTTTAGGTTATAGATACCTAATTTACATAATGATATTAGTTTAATATATACCATATTAACTCATTAAATTCATTTATATAATCATTATTCAATGAAGATCATGTAGAACAAGTCACATCACATCGTGGAGACGGTAGGCCATACGTATGCACGAGCGATGATATCGTTCCCCGGATCTTGGAATTATATTGAAGTGTATGTATACTATTTAAAAATAAATAGAAATTTAAAATAATCATTGTTATTCTTTACACCATTATACCCATCCAAGAAATGTGGTGGTGGAAAAGAGATTACAGCACGGCGTGAAGACGGTATTCCGTACGTACGCATACACGGTGATTTCATTTTTCGTAGGATAGATAAAAGGTGAAATAGAGTTGTTTCATATTTATAATAACATATTAGTATATTAATGATACTTAGGTTATTACTTCATAATGAAACAACTAAATAATAAGAAGTAGAAGAAGAAATAAATTTGAAAGAATCGGTAACGGATATTACCTCTTCTTCGACACGCCTCTTTGAAACCTCCTCTTAGGGCACTAATATTGGTCTTTGAAGAAGACCAGGACCTCTAGAATGTTTCTAGGGAAGTGTAGAAGAGAAAGTTTGAGGGGTTGGCCGAGCTTGGAGGCTCAAAGTGGTGTGAGGAGGAGAGGGAGGAGGTTCCCATTTATAAGGGAGGAGAGGGGCACCTTTGGAATTATAAGAAATATTAATTTATAATAAATTCCAAAACCACTTAAAAACCTCCAAAAATGACTAAAGTACAAATATTAGATGATATAGGGTTGTAATATCATCAACTAATAAAATTTAGACAAGTTGGAAATTTATTTTAAACATTATCAACATGATTTACCCTTATAGAATCTATTTAATTTTATTTGTGGTAATAATATTCTAAATTTTAAATCATTATAAATAATTACTTATATGTTGTGAATTGTCCATAATTTTATACTGTATTACATTTTAGACCTTATAAATTTTAATTTATAATTTTTAAATATTTTTGTGATTTTTAAACGATTTTATAATATGAAATTTTTATAAAATAACAATAGTGTCAATTTTTACACTATTCATTTATTTGAATTTAAATAAAATATACACAGAAGATATGTTCCAAAAAAAGATTTAATAGATTCATAACATGTCATATTTATCTATAAAATTAGTGGAGCACATTAAATAGTTAATATAATATTTATTTTAATACTTTTAAAATCATTTATTTGATAATAAAATAATTTCAACATCACTATTGTGTCACAAATAATGATATTTATTTAATCCCTAAAAATTATAAATAAATTTACATGATGTAGATAATTTTATTAGATTTCTGGATCTTATTCATGTTCGATGTTTCATGAAGCTTATCACTAAATTAAAATTATTATACTTATAATATTTAAGAGAGTGACATGTTGTCACTTTCTTTGGTTTTAATAATAATTATATTAATTCATGGTCAGAAGTCCATGAAATGAATCTAGTCCGACCCTTAGGTGATATGGGTCGACTTGTATTCATCTAATAGGGTTTTTGCAAGTGTTAGGGTAATTTTATAATCTTATTTTTACCCTTAATTACCAGATTTACCTTTAACTGTAGTAAATAAAAATTACCGTTGTTACTATTCATAATATCAAAAAAAATAAAAGTAACCTATTAACATAATTTGGACCCAATGAATTAAAATATGGAGTCCATTTTTAGAAATTCAAAACATATAAGTTTCATTAATTAATTTAAAATTAATCCCATTGTTATGAAAACAGGTTTTAAAAGTTAAAACCTTGCCAAAGATTGAAATGTTTTTACATATGAATTCAAGTTAAAATTAATGGTAATGACATAGATTATATTAAATGGTAAAAATATATTCTATTTATAATTTTAAACCACTCAATATTATAATTTAACCATATAAAGTATTGCGATGAAAAAAGCTGTTTTTAATTAAAATATAGCGTGTTTTTACTATTCATTAATATATGAAAGTTATCATAATAATATGAAAATTTTATCCAAAGTAAATTTTTATATCCTGATTCCAAATAAGAATTTTATTTGGTATAATTTAACTTATAAAAATGTCAAAAACTATATTTAAAGTGGGTGCTCCATCAAAAGGCTGCAAAATTGCATTTTTAAAAAAATACATATTTTACCAGAAAAATTTATTTTGTTTACATACCATGTTTTAGAAAATATATAAGATGAATAATAATTTTATAAAATTCAAAATGCAGTTAATACTATTCATAACAGCTAGTTTATAATATTATAATAATATATCGTTTTTTAGTGAAACTCGGTATTACGTACTATACACGCTATCGAGGAAGGTCGTGATTGCATGTAACGCAAGCCATGCTAGTGTTGTGTGCAGTGAAAGATTTCTTTGGTGTTTAGTATAACATAAGACATAAAAAATATACTTCTCATAAAATATCAGGGTGTTACATTCTACCCCCCTTAAAATGAATTTCTCCCTCAAAATTCGTCACTTCGTAACAAACATAAAAGGATACATATCCCTCATCATATCATCAAGCTCCCATGTAGCTTCTTCTAATTGGTGGTTCCTCCATAAAACTTTCACCACGAGATTGGTCTTATTCTGTAGAAGTTTTTTGCTACGATCTAGAATCTCTATTGACTATTCTTCATAAGAAAGATCTTTCTCTAGCGATACAACTTCTGAGCTTAGTACATGTGAAGGATCAGATATATACTTTTTCAAGAGAAATACATGGAACACATCATGAACTTGAGAGAGATTCGGTGGAAGCGCCGATCCGTAAGCTACCTTCCCAACACAATCCAGTATTTCGAAATGACCGATATACCCAGGGCTCAGCTTTCCCTTCATTCCAAATCTCATTACTCTCTTCCAAGGAGATATTCGTAAGAACTCTTTATCACCCACCTCAAACTCTAGGTCTTTTCTTCAGTTATCGTCATAACTTTTTTGTTTACTTTGAGCTTCTCTTATGTGTTGTTGAATAGATCGGACCTTTTATGCCATCTCATCAACAAGATCAGGTGATAATAGCTTTCTTTCCCCAACTTCATCCCAGAAAGCTGGAGTTAGGAATTTCTTTCCATAGAGAGCTTCATAAGGAGCCATTCGAATACTAAAGTGAAATCTATTATTATAAATAAATTCCACCAATGGTAGGTGTTGATCCCAACCACCTTTTAAATCCATAGAGCAATCTATCAACATGACTTCTAGAGTTTGAATTGTTCTGTTAGACTGGCCGTCTTTCTGAGGATGATAACTAGTGCTGAAACACAACTCTGCATCTAGAGTATGCTGAAGAATTCTCCATAACTTTGAGGTAATCCTCGGATCCCGATAATATATAATGGAAAGTGGTAATCTATGCAATGTTACCACTTCCTTTACATATATCATGGAAAGCTTATCTAGAGATAAATCTTCTCTAATAGAAATGCAGTGTGCAGACTTTGTAAGATGATCAACTATGACCCAGATTGCATTATTTCCTTTGGATGTTTTAGGAAGTCCGGTGACAAAGTCCATAGTGATGTTTTCCCATTTTTATTCGGGTATGGGTAATCGTTATAACATCCCCTTAGACTTCTGTCTCTCACCTTTAACTTGCTGACAAACCAAGCATCGAGAGACATATTCCGCAACATCTCTTTTCATGCCATCCCACCAGAAATACTCTTTTCAGGTCCCTATACATGTTCGTGCTTCCAGGATGAATAGAGAATGAAGAACTATGAGGCGCATCCAGTAGCCCCTTCTTTAATTCTGGAATGGGAGGAACACAAACCCGATTCTTGAACCTTATTATCCCATCACAATCAAGGTTGAATTCAGGAACATTTATCACCTTCTTTTGTAACTCTACATCTTCTTTTTGTGCCCTTTTAATCATCACATGCATAGATGGTTGAACATTCATTTGTAAAAGATAAGATTTCCCCCCTTCCATTATAATTACAAGATCCATCCTTTGTAAATCCATAAATATTGGATCTTTTGAGATCCCCATCATTGATAAGATAGCATGTTCTTGTCGACTTAATGCATCCTCCACCTTGTTTTCTTTCCCAGGGTGATAATGAATTGAGCAGTCGTAATATTTAATCAGCTCTAGCCATCTTCTTTGGCGCATATTCAGCTCCTTTTGTGTGAAAATGTACTTTAAACTTTTATAATCAGTATAAATATCACACTTTTCATCATAAAGATAATGCCTCCAAATCTTTAATGCAGAGATTACCGAAACTAACTACAAATCATGATTTGGGTAATTTTTCTCATGTATTTTCAACTATAATGAGGTATAAGATATCAGCATATCGTTTTTCATGAGAACACACCCCAATCCCTTCTTGGATGCATCACTGTAGATCACAAACATTTATCTACTACAAGGCAGTGTGAGCACAGGTGCACTGGATAACCTTCTTTTCAACTCCTTGAAATTCTCTTCACACTCCTCCATCCACATGAACTTAACTCCTTTTCTATTCAACCTGGTGAGTGTATTATAAAATCGTGAAACATATTTCACAAAATGTTGATAATATCCATCCAAACCAAGAAAACTTCCGATCTCAGTTACTGTTGTTGGTCTCAACCATCTTTCGATAACCCCTATCTTTTCTGGATCCACAGATATCCCCTCTTTTGAGATTATGTGACCCAAAAATGAAACTTTTTAAAGCCAAAATTCACACTTGGTAAATTTGGTATAAAGATTCCTCTTTATTAGGGTCTTTAATACAATTCTTAAGTTATCTTAATGTTCTTCCTTGCTCTTCGAATAGACAAGAATATCGTCTATAAAGACTACCAAAAACTGATAAAGATAGTCTCTAAAGACTCTATTCATTAGATCCATGAAGATTGTAGGGGCGTTATTAAGACCAAATGACATCACTATAAATTCATAGTGTCCATATCTTGTACAGAAAGCTGTATTTGGTATATCCTTTTTTAACCCTTAATTGATGATACCCTAAATGAAGATCAATCTTGTAAATGTATTGAGCTCCACGTAGTTGGTCAAATAAGTCATCAATACATGGGAGATGATATTTGTTCTTGATAGTGATATTTGTTTAGTTCTCGATAATCAATGCAAAGTCTCATTGATCCATCTTTCTTCTTAACGAACAGAACAAGTGCTCCCCAAGGTGACGCACTAGGGCATATGAATCCTTTACAATGATTCTCTTGGAGTTTCTTCTTCAATTCCTACAACTCAATTGGGGCCATTCTATAAGGTGTCTTTGAAATGGGCATAGCACCCGGTATGAGTTCTATTGAAAACTCAACTTCACGATTTGGTGGAAGACCTGACAATTCCTCTGGAAAGACATCATCAAACTCCCGTACAATGGGTGTATTCTTAATCGTGAGTTTCTCTCCAACAATTTGAGATAAATAACCTTCATTTATTAAAATTAAGACCCACAATATGGAATAAATTTCCACTAGAAGGTTATATTCATCCTTGCATCGATAGATAATAGTAGATTAATCAGAAATATTAAATGTGATTTCCCTTATTTGGAAATTGATATGATCTCCATATAAATAAAGCCAATCCATTCCAAGAATCACTTCAAATTCCTCTATAGGAAGGATCACAAGATTTTTAGGAAGCACTTTCCCACAAACTTCAATTGGAGAAGAATTATAAACTTTTGATGCGACCGTTGTTCCATTAGGAGTTGTCACAGCTAACTCAACATCTAATTGTTGAGTTAATACGACGATACCCTTAGAAAATTCTTCAGAAAAAAAAGAGTGGGTGGATCCAGAATCAAATAAAACATTTGCTAGTTTAGAGTGGATGGTAAGTGTACCTTTCACCACTTTGTTATCGTACTCCACATCCCTGATAGTAATTGCATGTGAATTTCCTTTGTCTTTGGACGTAAGAGTTTGTTGACGTCGATCATCATCAACAACCCTTGTATTAGGGCATTGATTGGCATAATGCCCCATATCCTTGCACTTGAAACATTGAAGTGTTGAGGGTGCATTCAGTGTATCCCTTTCTTTATTCGCATCATTAGACATCTTCTTGCCGTTATTTTGACATTCAATTGCTTGATGACCTTATTTTACACACTTAAAAAATTTTCTTGTCCCTTTAAGACAATTCCCTCCATGTTTCTTTACACAATTTGAGCATAAAAAAATCATCTTCTTTTTAGTGTGGTCTTTAGATTTTCCTTTGAATTCCATTTTCCTCTTCTTATCAAACCCATATGATTGATGGGTTAATCCAATATCCATGTCAACCTTGAGAGCACATCTAACGATTTCCTCATAGCCATTGAAGTCCATTATGGCTAATACCCTTCGAAGACTTGGTTTTATGCCACTAAAGAATCGATCGATCTTACTCTCAGGTTGGATAATAATTCTAGAAGCGTACCTTGCAAGTCTTGTAAAATTTTATTCGTAGGTACCAACATATTCATCATACTTCTTCTTCAGTTCAAGAAACTCTTTCTCTTTCTTTGTTCAAATAATATGAGGTAAGTACTTATTAAAAAATAAGTTCTTGAAATCGTCCCATTCCATGGACTCAATTTCATCTCTTTGCCTCGTATTCTTGATAAGATTCCACCATTGATCAGCAATACCTTCCAAACGATACATTGCTAAGATGAATTTGTCACGTTCAGAACATTTTAGAACTGAAAATATCTTTTCAGTGGTACTAATCCATTGTTCAGCCACTAATGGATCATAAGACCCGCTGAATGGATGTGGATGCTCCCTCATGAAGGATTCAACAGAATTTTACTTTTTCCTTTGCTCGTTTGGAAGTCCTGCATGGTTTATAGCTTGAGAAAATTGTGTGAGTATGGCTATAAGATTTTGGATTCTATCTCCCATAACGTTAGGTTTCTCAGGGGGGACAATCATTGCATTTCCCGTTGCATTTAACATTAACACGGTTCCTTCGGGTTCCATCCATTGAATAAAACCAATAAGCATAATGTGAGAAACACTAATCATAATAGGAAAACCACATAATCAAGAATAAAATTTTACACTTAAGGACTTATCTTAGGTTATTCATGGCCATTTCTAAAACAATAATATTGTTTCTAATGCTTATACATATCCTTAGGGTTCTTGCTAAGCCTTTCACATCCTAGTTTCTAAAGGTTGACTATACCTTTCCTCTGATACCAACTATAAAGACCCGTACTCTACATACATTGTTATTACTTCATAATTGAAGCATAATTATTACAACATATAACAAAACCATTAAAGGACCATATAGGTATAGTGTCTTTAGAAACATAGAAACATAAACAATTGGTTCATAAATCATCTATGTTGTCTCCCATTTATTTCATCATATCTAGAGTACCTTTTGGCATATTCTACTTAATACCCTTCATCCTGACCTGGGGAAAAGAAAACATAAAAAAGGGTGAGCTCCAATGCTCAGTAAGGGTAAACAAAAGAAACATCAATCATATCATATTCATAAGAACATAACATTTTGAATATATTAACCAGCAAAAGAGATCATAATATCATAACATGGGATAAATCATAGTGGTGAAATGTAATCCCACATAATCATAACATAAAACATGACACTTTGTGGCATACACACATAATCATAGAAAATCATTTCATTTTAGTCAAGACTCATTTCCAAGACTATCATAGTAGACAAAGTCCATTATGAAAACGACCAAAGATTTCTTTCATATATTTTACTAAAAACTCACCAAAGGGTAAAATTGGATTTAAAAAATTGTAGGAGGATAGAAATAATATTACATATTGAGGAAACATGGATGTTGATGATAAATATTCCCCAATAAATTCTGAAGTATAAACAATCTCAGATAAAAATGAGATTGCGAGATTTTACCAGACCGTAGGTCCGATATGCTTTGTACGTATCCGAAAATCCTGTATAATGATTTAAATAATGTCATTGACTTATTACAGAATAATATTAATTGTTATTATATCATATATTATCATATTCTTATCTTTTTATTAGTTATATTTCATTGCTACTTGTTATTCGGGTGTTCATTGCTTTATGTTCTTATGCATGTTTTGTTGAATAAATTCCTATTATTCTTTTTAGGTTATAGATAAATCATTTCCATAATGGTATTAGTGTAATATATATCATATTTACTCATTAAATTCATTTATATAATCATTATTCAATGAAGATCATTTATAACGAGTCGCGTCACATCGTGGAGACGGTAGGCCGTACGTACGCACAAGCGATGATATCATTCTCATGATATTGTAATTGTATTGAAGTGTATGTAAACTATTTAAGAATAAATATCACTTTAAAATAATCATATATAGTTATTATTTACACCATTATACCCATACAAGAAAGGTTGTGTTGGAAAACAGATTACACCATGGTGTGGAGACGGTATTTCGTACGTACGCACGTGTGGTGATTTCATTTTCCGTAGGATGGATAGAAGGTGAAATAGAGATGTTTCATATTTATAATAAAATATCATTATATGAGTGATACTTATATTATTACTTCATAATGAAATAACTATTGAATAAAATGTATAAGAAGGAATACATTTGAATGAATCGGTAACGGATATTACCTCTTCTTCGACAAGCCTCTTTGAAACCTCCTCTGAGGGAACTAAGATTGGCCTTTGAAGAAGACCAAGACCTCTAGGATATTTATAGGGAAGTGGAGAAGTGGAATTGGCAGGGTTTGGCCGATATTTAAGGCACAAAGGGGTGTGAGGAGGAGAAGGAAGAGGTTCCCTTTTATAAGGGAGGAGAGGGGTACCTTTGGAATTATAAGAAATATAAATTTATAATAAATTCCAACCCCAATTAAAAACCTCAAAAAATGACTCAAATCCGAAGATTATAAGATATAGGGTTGTAATCTCATCAACCAATAAAATTTTGACAAGTTGGGAATTTATTTTAAACATTATCAACATGATTTCTCTTTATAGAATATATTTAATTTTATTTGTGGTAATAATATTATAAATTTTAAATCATTATAAATAATTACTTATATGTTGTGAATTTTTGATAATTGTATAATTTATTAGATTTTCGAACATATAAATTTTAATTCATGTTTTTTAAATATTTTTGTGATTTTTAAACGATTTTATAATATGTAATTTTTATAAAATAACAATAGTTTCAGTTTTAACACTATTCATTTATTTGAATTTAGATAAAATATACACAGAAGATATGTTCGAAATAAAAGATTTCATAGATTTATAACATGTCATATTTATCTATAAAATTAGTGGAGCACATTAAATAGTTCATATAATATTTATTTTAATACTTTTAAAATCATTTATTTGATAATAAAATAATTTCAACATCACTATTGTGTCATAAATAATGATAATTATTTAAACCCTAAAAATTATAAATAAATTCACATGATGTAGATAATTGTATTAGATTTCTGGAGACAATTCATGTTTGAAGTTTCATGAAGTTGATCACTAAATTAAAATTATTATACTTATAAGATTTAAGAGAGTAACATGTTGTCACTTTCTTTGGTTTTAATAATAATTATATTATTTCATGGTCAAAAGACCATGAAATGAATCTAGTCTGACCCTTAGGTGATATGAGTCTACTTTTATTCATCCAATAGTATTTTGGAAAATGTTAGGTAATTTTATAATCTTATTTTTACCCTTAATTACTAGATTTACCTTTAATTGTAGTAAATAAAAATTACCATAGTTACTATTCATAATATCAAGAAAAAATAAAAGTAACCTATTAACATAATTTAGACAAAATGAATTAAAATATTGAATCCATTTTTAAAAATTCAAAACACAGAAGTTTCAATAATTAATTTAAAATTAATCCCGTTGTTAAAAAAACGGGTTTTAAAAGTTAAAACATTTCCAAAGATTGAAATGTTTTTACCTATGACTTCAATGTAAAATTAATGGAAATGATAGAAATTATATTAAATTGTAAAAATATATTCTATTTATACTTTAAAACCACTCAATATTATAATCTAACCATATAAATTATTACAATGAAAAATGTTGTTTTTAATTAAAATATAGTATGTTTTTTACTATTCATTAATATATGAAAGTTATCAGAATAATATGAAAATTATATCCAAAGTAAATTTTTATATCCTGATTCCAAAAAAGAATTTAATTTTGTCAAATTTAACTTATAAATATTTCAAAAACTATATTTAATGTGGGTGCACCATCAAAAGGCGGCAAAACTGCATTTTTTGCCAAATACTTATTTTACCCGAAAAATTTATTCTGTTTACATAACATGTTTTAGAAAATATGTAAGATGAATAATAATGTTATAAAATTAAAAATTCAGTTAATAGTATTCATAATGGCTAGTTTATAATATTATAATAATGTATCATTGTTTAGTGAAACTCGATATTGCGTACTACACATGCTATCGAGGAAGGTCGCAATTGCGTGTAATGCAAGCCAAGCTAGTGTTGTGTGCAGTGAAAGATTCCTTTGATGTTGTGTATAACATAAGACATAAAAAAATATACTTATCATAAAATATCAGGTTGTTACATTCAACCACCATTTTTATTTGTTATATTAATGGTAGGTATATTCATAGATTTTAATAATGATTTCCTAAAGGTATTTCTCAATGGATTCGTAATTTTTTTAAAATACAATAATCATTGTTTGTAAAATCTAGAATAAATATTGGGAACATTAATTGATATTTTTTTACAATAATTGATAATTTTAACTCTGTGGATGAAAAAGGAAAATTACTAGGTCATATGAATTTGCAAAATTTAATTGAGGTGTATAATTTTTATGTTGAAGTGATCAATTATGTTCCACGTTCTACTTGTATAAAACATATTAGATTATTATTTTTCTATGTGAGATTGTATAGAAGGACTATTGAGGACTTCATTAATAGTTATCTCCAAATTTTTATATTTATATTAAAAGAATATTAATTTCACTTTTGTGATGATTATTGAAACTATTTTGATGAGTTGAAGTAGAAATTGATCACACCACCATTTATACAGCTACCAAATTTGGAGAACCCTTTTGAACGCCTTTAGGATATAAAAAAAATCTGTGGTATAATTCCTCTCCCAAAGAATTAAGGAAGACCACAAGACATTACATATGACTTAAGAACCTTAGATTCCACTCGGATAAATTATGAAACTTCTAAAAATTAATTCCATCCACTTTTATTTTCATTGAATACATATTGATTTTATTTACTTTGAACTAAAGTAGTTTTATTTAATAATAATGTATCACGTAGGTACTAAATTAAGAATATTGATACTAAATCATGTATAGTAATACGTATAATACTCTTGAAAGTGTTTGAACTTTAGATTAAGGAAATAAGGAGGTATGAAAAACTTGTGGAAAATCACCTTAGAAAACACTCAAAAACTTCTGAAATTGAAATTCTAGAAATGAACCCACTCAATGCTCACATAACTAGATAATAACTCTAAATCCTAGAAGGTGATGTTCCATGGTATGATGACGGTGTAAATTATTTGGACATATATTTTATGTTCCATATCTCCTAAACTCCCATCAAAATAACACAATCAATGCTAAAGCTACATTCTATATTTGGGAGGATTCATTTTTGATAAAAATATATAATGATAAAGTCAAAAGGAGGTTGTTAATGATAAGTGAAATATAATATTTATTATTATTTTTACATGCACCTTCTTGTTGTAGAAACTTTTAACCTCAAATTATTACTAGAATATTTATTTAATATTGACTTTATTGACCAAAATTATTTTATTATTCTCATGTATAGTGTAAATAACAATATAATTTTCAACATTCGAAAAATATTTCAAAATGAAAAGTGATTTCTAAAAGAGGCCACATTTTATTGAAATTTATTATGTATGGGGTATTGATTTTATGGGACACATTATGATGTATTTTGGTAATTGTTAAATTTTACTTACTCTTGATTGTGTCTCTAAAAGGGTGGAATATAAGGACAACAATACCGATGATGCCAAAGTGTCAAGTGGTTTTGCATAGTCCAACATTATTATAGGTTTGTATTACCTAGTCCCATCATTAGTAATAATGGGAATCATTTTTCAATATAAATATATAGCTTATTCCTAAATATTATGGGGTGCGTCACAATAAGTTCAATCCCTACCATGCTCAAAAAAATATACATGAATATGTATATAACCAAGATATTATAGATACCATGAAGAAAATGGTTAAACCCAATAAGATATAATGAATCATAAGGATTAAATTAGCCTTGTAGGTATATATAATAACATATAAGAGACCCATAGGCATGATCCCCTAATGGTTTATTTATGGAAGAAAAATTCATCATTCAATTGAGTTAGAGAACCAAGCATATTAGGCCTCAAAAAAATGAATTTGGAAATTTTGATTGCTGGAAAAGAGAGAAAACATCGAATAGAAGATCATGAGAAATTTAAAAGAGTGGATTTCGAAATAAAACACTAATTTAAAAATTTGGAACTAGTGTGTCATGTTAAAATTTTATTCAGAGATATACCCTCTAACCCATATATCAAGTTCTATTGTACAATTCCATTCTGAAATTAATGATAGGTAAGAATCATTACCTATGGGAAGGACTTTTTAGTGTCTAAATTCTATCCCTTTTTTCCATTAATAATAATAAAAATTAATAAAGAAACCCCTTCACTATCAATTGGATGAAAATTTCCATTGGAATGTACCTCAATAATTGGTGGAGTAGCACAAAAGTATTCAACCCATAGACTGATTTCTTCGTTTCAGGTTAGGTTGAGCCATCAAAATTAACCAAACGTGATTTCAAGTGAGACCAACGATTTAGTTTTTTTCTTTATATTTAGGAATTTATTATACATTAACCTCTTTCATTATTCCCTTTAATCACTAATAGAATATTTCGTACACTATTTTCATTTGTTTTGTAAGAACCCTTAGAAGGAAGTCAACAAGAATCCCCCAAAAAGGCGAATGAATTGGACAAATAGTTTCAACATATAGTTTATTTGTACATAATGTTTCATTGAAACCCCCTGATTTTTTGGAGATTTTTTAAGCTATAAATACCTAAACATATCTAAAACTTAAAAACTACTTCCCCACATTAGAATTCTTACTTTACTTGACTCATCTAGGAGACATATGTTTCTTAGGAACCCCAAGAATCCATGTATTAAATTTCAATGACAATATGATTGAATGAGTAAGGATTAAAATTAAATTATTAGAGGGAAGAAGTGGTTTTAAAATAATTACACATGATTTGAGGTATTTCGTTGATTCATGTAAATAAAATTTCCTCACCATTTTTCGCACATTAAATTTTAAAAAATCTTGTGAATTGATGTTACATTATTAGTTATTCAATAAGTGATTCTCTAATATCATATGTTCCATTACCTAGATTAATTATAGATCAAATATTTTCTATTATATCATGATCATGTGTCTTGATTTACCTTGGTACATTCCAACTTCAATAACACTCATAGTAACTTTTTAATGTATTGACTGTGAAAACCAACCTTTAACATTATTGGTGAATTTTTATTGATAATATATTTTCTTTGATACCACCTTATATATTAATACCTGTTTATATGCTATAGATCATGAATTAACATGTTTGTAATTATCCATATTTCAGGGAATTTTTACTGATTCGTACACTCTTATTAGTGTTTTCATTATATTATGATGTTTATGTGTGGGAGTGAAGGATGTAATGGTATATGTATTTAATAAATTGGGAAGAAAATGTGTGCTGATGAACATATGGGTTTTGAGAATGTTTTTTGATTCCTTTATTTCACATTAATTGTTTTACCTTCTTTAGAAAACAATAATAAAAATATAATGGTTTGTGACATGGAATAATAAAACAATTATCACTATTAGAGCAATTTTTGTTATTATGTGTGGTTAGGTCATGGATGTGAGGTTTGTTCCTAGAATATATTTTGAAAAAGTAAAAACAAAGTATGAAATAGTATTTTAATGAAAAAAAACTAGACTGCTTAAAATTTAAGGAGGATAATTTCATTATTGATGTCCCTACATTGATCTTGGGATCTATAATTTTTTACATTTAATGGGATCATTTAATTGAACATTTAATCTTTAATATCATGCTTTATAATTCAATGATAAACCCCTAATTTGAGACTTATATAACACATTAATTCCAACCAACCTTAATTCATATAATCATATAAAACTTAATAGAAAATACCTCTCTATGTGTTGTTCTTTTTTCTTTACAAAATGGATAAAGTAGTTCTTTTATAAGCCTATGGATAAAGAAAATGTACTCATGTTTTGACAATAATCCACTAGAATATATATCTTTAGTGATGAGTAATAAAATACCAAAAGGGAGAAAGATCAATAAATTTAATGTTTAATAATTATTAACTAAGGAAAATGAATGGGTTAATGGATAATTTACACCATAATAAAGGGAGAAAGTAAAATAATTGGATTGGGGTTTTCAATAAAAATGATAAACTAAATTGATGGTTTAAGAAGATCATTAAAATATTGTTTTGCATTACCAAATAGTTTATTTAATTAATTTTGGATCTAAATTTTGATAACAAGGTGTTTCCCTTAAATTACATGTAGATAATTAGATATTTAGGACAATCCTAGTTTTAAGTGTGGGGGTATTTAATTAACATATATTTCATGAATTTTATTAAAAAAATAGTAATTATTTTTTAAGATTTTAAATGAAAATTTCTATAAAATTAATCAGATAGTTAAAATATAGTAATTTTCAACTAAGTAATTAAACTATATTTAAGTGTAAATAAATTATAAATATTAAAATTTTAATTTAGTTGAGAAATAAATTTTTGAATTATTTATAAATTTTTAACACGTTTAAACGTTAAAAAAATGGCTACTTATAAGACATCCATCATCCAATGGCTACAAAACATATATTCTCTCCCACGAAGCGGCCAATAGGAAAATATGGCCACTTGGAGAGCCCACTTTAGTTCCATAGAGAATCATGAGGATAATAGGATGTGAAAAACCTATACAATCTACCAAAGTCAGCATGGCCCATCTTTGTGTGTGAAGGGGTATTGTGAGTCCTTCCACAAATTATGTTTCTAAGATGGGGATGTCACACATTGTAATATGAGGGACTAATCAACCATGATGATTTTTTATTTATCATGTTTATCATTTGACAACTATTCATCATTTAAAAAATATCATTCCCCACTTCAGTCGCACTCATCCACACCTCATACATGCCTATATTCCACTTCCATTGCTCAAAACTCTCCAATATCCTCCATTAATCATTGCAATCTCCATGGTTTTCCTAATTTGTGTTATAGATCATGAAAGAGAATCATTTTGAAAGACTCAGATCACCGCATATCACATCTGACTCAGGAAATGACCTTTGTAAATCCTATTCTAAAGAGGAACCATTCCATGGAAGTTAACGGGAGTCCATCTAGCCACTATGAAGGTTGTATGGGAGAATTAGATTCCATATTCCACATATATTTTGGCTATGCCATGGTATCACCCATATAGTACTCATATGTACTATGGGATATGTGTTGTGGCGTGGTGGTATCCAAATTTTTCCACTGCACCTAATCCTTATGGAAGAAATAAAAACTCATGAAGAAGATGCTACTAGGAAGAAAATAATGGTAGATGTGTTATACCATTGTGCAAATGGTAGAAGTTCCATGGTGGAGGTGAATAAATGGAAGTACCATTGAGAATTGTCGGATGAAGGAAACAATATTCATGATCAACAATTAAGGATGTAAATAGAAGATATTGAACTACCATTGAGCAGTTATGGTAGATCATGGAAATGTTAGTGACGTAGTGGATGGTGAAATGGTATATTAATGTTATTGTGGATACTTCATGTGCAGAATTAGGTACCGATGAAGACGAAGGAACAACAATGCGATGTTGTACATGATTCAGCTATACGATGATGAAGTAAAATGGATACAGAAATTTGGTACAAAATCTGTTGTGTGGAGTATAATGCAAAATGGTTATCTGAGCTTGTAAAAGTTAAGATACATGGTATAAGGGGAATAATGTTTTAGGAAATGTTACAAGAAGAATGAATGGAAGATGAAATAAATTGGTATATCTATCAATAATGTAAGTGTAGATGCCCAACGGTAGATTCCCAATGCTAGATGATACATAACTGAGACTACGTTTGATGATATATGATAGTATAATGGGGATATCTTTCTTTGTGGAAATATATATTAGATACGTCACCTATCACTGTGGAATATTATTCAATTCTGTAAATTTGGAAACACATTCTATATTTGTAGATTAAGCGAATAAAATATTGAAATGATAGATTAAATGTGGAACAAGATAAATAAATATGTGATGTAGTTATGAATTATAGAGATAAAATATACTCCTCCCTCTATAGATAAAAAATATATCTTCCACTAAAAAGGGATCAAAGGATCAATGATAGGTAGAACAACCAGTAATACTACATGCTCTGTTTTATGAAACACTTGTTTATCTTCAATTTTTACCATGGCATCAAACCCTATTACCCCCATTACATAATCTCTAATAAATGGGTAGAATCCTAGAGTCGTTATTGAATTATAGGTCACTCTAATTGTAATTACTCAGTCTATGAATTTTATTGAAATTATGTATTTATTTTTTCTTCTAAATGGTTATCAATATTTAATTTTTGAAATAAATTTTAAATGGATTATATTTATTAATAAATCTAATTTTAATTATTACCTAAGATAATATATCGTTTCTCACTCTATTTTATTTTGAATCATATTAATTTATTTTTTAGCATCAATTGTATTGTATTCCATGATATCTAAATGTATGTGGAAGAAATAGTGATCTAATTTGGATACATTGGGATATAAAAACATGATTTTGTATTTTCTAAGAAGGTAAAAAATAATCATTGTGTATTTCATAAATTATAAGGGGAATTTTCAAAGAACTAAAATTGTGTGTATTATTTTAATTATTCCTAAATTTTAATGAATGGTGAAAACAGGAAAGAAACTATAGAATAGTTAATTTAATTTAATAACAAAGACTTGAGAAACTACTATGAAAATATCATGCTATCATTATAAGAGGGGAATCCAAACCTAATCTATATCACTTTTCACTCATCTGATTTTCAATGATCCTGTTCATTGACTGATATTCACATTGATTTTAATATTTACTTTTTCACTATGATAATAAGATTAATGCACTTCTCCAGGGAGACAACTTCGTTTTACTCAAAATACTACATTCTTTAGGGAAAATAAAATATCATTTTATAAAACCAATGAAATTTTACTATCAATCAGCTGCATCAACAGTTTATCATTAACTTTTTAACTCTACAATGGTAGTTCTGCAATGAATAATGGTAAATGTTGTGATGGTAGTACTTTCACCTTCACTAATTGTAGATGTTCAATGGAAGATTCCTAAATGTAGCACAATCACCCATCAATTAGGGCATCACCACTTTATAACGAAATAATAGAAATATAATTATATCTACATGTATTATTTTATCCTACTGTTTATTTGTAAAAATTAAGATATTATTCCATAAAAATTGATGTTATGTTTTTGTTATATTTTAATGTTTTATTTTTATACAAGATTATAATAATTATTTTAATTAATAGTATTTTATAATTTTTTATTAATCATTTTTTGACTGTGGTAATATTTTATAATTATGTTAAACTAGTTTTAAATTTCATTTAAATTAATTTTTCATATTTCATTGAAAGATGAATCATATTTACATCTTAATCTGAAGTTATTTATTTCAATAGAAATTAAAGATTTTAACTATTTATAAATTATTTATTTATATTTTTAAATACCTTCATTGTGTTTCTATTTTATTAAATTTATGATAAATTTGTATTTATATATTATTTATTTATATAGATTATATTCTGATGTTTTTATTTACTATTAATCCATTTTTTTAATTATTAAATTATTTGACTTTTCTTGAATACTTTATTTTAGTTACATTTGACGTATTTCTAAGGAGATTGTTTTGAATCTATTGAAAAATTTATGAATAACTATATTTATTATTATTACGGACTGTTTTTCAATATCCTAGATAATTTATGTAATGATAAATTATCTTTTTCAATATCTATAATATTCATGTAATTATTATTGTTATTAATTTTTTGTGTTTTTTTATCCATAGAAGGTGTTTTTTACTCTTTCAAGTTATCTATTTAAATAGAAGTTTAGTAGAAATTAAAGACAATAAATTTTACCTATAACATCTTTAGAACTCTATTTCTCATTGAGAAAAAATGATACGAAATTTCTATGTGTTGTACACTCCATAAAATATTTTTTGATCCCATTTTAATCATATAGATGATATCTCATGTAATTAATTACATCATCTTTGGCTTTTACTACTTTTACGAGATGAGAGAATCCAATACATGAGAGCTAGATCCTATGTTTTATTTTTCTTCCACTTTATCTAGTTTCTTGATTATATGACACATCTTTAATATTTTATGAAGTAAGAATTTTTAATTTATTATTTTATATATATAAAATTTTCTTCTTTCCTCAGGTAGTGACTTCAAAATTCTAATTTCAGGAATATTTAGGTTGTGTCTCCCACAGTATAAAGGAATTTGTTTTTAATTTTTTTATGAATCCCCATACAAAATTCAGTGTCATTTTGGTTATCCATCCACATCATAGAAAATGAATCTATAATCTTATTATGACTTCTCATATAAAATTATATTAGTGGAAAACATATCTCTTATTGAGTTTAGAGGTATTGGAGTAGAGAATGTCCACTATGGGAAAAAGTAATACAAAAAACATTGTGTTCATTCATTTATTTAAATTATAATTAAATCTAACAAATAACATTCCCAACTAATTTAGATAATTAATATGTTGAATTCATGTTTCCAATATGTTCTATTTACCACCTCTTGACCATCTTCCTTTACCCAAACTGTCTAAATAGGTAAAACCATAGTGAGGCCACAATTTAAAATCTCATTAGTGACTCCTCTAATGTTAGCTTCATAAACTATAGGTATTCTTTATATGAATTCCCATGATTGAGAACACTTCCCGATGATCTTGGAATTGCTGATCAATCATGAATGCATCATGCATCGCACATTTCTTTTATGACAACAATTTGAGATTCTTCTTTGTCAACAATCTATCAATTTCCAAGGTAGGGACGTTTTTAATAGATTTTCCCCTATATTTCACATCATCACAATCATTGATTACTTTTTAAGGATATATAATCAACCATGTACATGGACCAGTTATTTAACAATTTTTTATTAAAATTATTGTTTTGGACTAATGGGTTTAGAACCACTAAATAATCCATGTTTGTTTTATTTTATGAAATTTATAGATTGATCAGTCCCACATGATCACCTTGGTCTCTTATGTTTTGGTTCTCTAGAATCCATTTTATTCATATTCATTGCCACTATTTTATTTTCATAGTGATTACCCCTAACACGTAAATAAATTTTATTACAAATTTTTCTCAGTTACATTAATAATTGTTATAGATTCAATATTGAGGATAGTTTCATATGGAAATATCGTGAATGAGGATAGATTAATGTATGTGGATTGCATGATTGTAGATATGTTTTGATGATGGTGATTTTATAGTGTATTATTAGTCTTTGATAATGAATCTACATTCCAATAATGAGTGTCAAGAATAGATTTACAATGATGAAATATCTATGTAAGCTGATATTGGTGGACTTTCAACCATGAATATAGGGTGAATCATATGAATATGTGATAAAATCATAAATATATTTAAAATGTTTATATTTTTATAAAATAAACCTTCCGGGAATTTAGTTCATAAGATCGCATTCCATGTGTCTCCTTGATGTGATGCTATTGTTTCTCAATGAAGCTAAATATCAACTTTCATGTGATAGACCAACACCTGGTGTGACTCATTTTTTATCCAACTCAACAAGTACTAGGCATACATGACCATGAGAACAGGTGAACTTACACATTGTAGGTTTTGGGGTCACAAGTCATGTACCCATGGTGGTGCACGACATAAGAAACAATATCTATACGATATATCCATTAATATGTATGACTTCATTTATAAATCCATCACACCACATGGTTTGATTTTCCCAATCCATGTTTTATATCGGTGAAAAGGAAATAAATTTATTGTGGGATACACATTTTGTACCCCAAGCACTAGCAGTGTACTCTAAACAATGTTCCATAGAGACCCATTTTCCAATCATTAGACACGGTATAGTCCATTGGTGAAATTTGTTTTGGGTGTTTTAATGATAGACTTCTTAGTTCCCCTTATATAGGGTTAGGTACCCATCCTATTTATTGGACTACATGTTCCCCAATCAATGGGGAAATCATAGATAGGGTAAGGTTCCCCCCCATGGGCCCATGGTTTTAGTTGACTATCACCTTCCCTGAGTAGAGATATCAATATTGTATCCCTCACATAGGCATGTGATCCCTTACTACATGAGAGTTGAGATATGGTCTGTTTTTACCATGTGACCAAGTGCATGATCCTTTATCTGTGATTATATTTCCCTCACTTTTGTTTTCTTCCAACATTTTGTTTCATTCCCTTCCAAAATTTTCTAAGAGGATTGTTGGATTTGTTTTTTGATAGTGTGGATTCATGATGTTGTGTGTCAACTATTTTGGGTTGGATGTAAAGACATAGATCCTACTATGTGACTTGAATTTCTCTTATGTGTATATCTAGGATTTTCTTTCATAACCCTCATTACAATGGTTTTGATCTTTTTATACTTCATGATTCAATATAATTTTGGCGATTTATGGGTGTCCTAATAGGTATTTATATACTAAAACTACATGAATTTTGATCTCCCATGTCATGTATTATGTACATGAATGGTATATTGATGTTTTAGGTATAATTATAATTGGTGGAAAATAGAGGTTCTTGTTGTTGGTGTTAGTGAGACCGTGTTTAGACTTTTGAGGTTGTATATTGGGACATTATTACCTATAGTTTCTAGGTTGGACCTACCATCATATTGGGATATTATTATTCACTATTTCATTTCATTATGTACACTCAAACTCTGTTGTATGTCGCTATATTTTATATATTTCATGAACCAAACCAATCCTTCGATTAAGCCACAACTACCCCAAGCCCACCTCTATATACTAGGGGTGGTGACAAGAACCGAAGGAATAACCAACTCAGGGTGGAATTTTCCTAAAAACCTATACACATGCACATAGCCAATTAAACAAAAAATTGTAGAGGGAAGGAAGAAAATATGAAACATTGTTGTATATTAAACCAAGAATTCATGAGGCTATAGATAGAACAAAATTATGGTAGTTCAAAATAATAAAAAAGGGTAAAACACTCTACCAACAAATGTTTTTTCCTAAACAGATAGAAATTTGTTAAAGTAAAGAGTTTAGTTATCATATCTCTTGAATACCAAACTATGACCACCGTAGGTAGTCCAAGAAACAGATATCCCTAATCTCCTTTTATGTCTTAGTCGAACAATCTTTAATTTTCATAAGACACAATGTGTGTGTGAAAATCACATGTAGGGGTGAGTATAAGAATACATAGTAGGACACCAAGAATGATTAATGGGGATATGTAAGGGATAGAAAAGAAGAGAAAGGTGGTATATAACAAACTGTATATTGAAAGAGTATATCTCAACCAAAACCAAGAGTGAATGTACACATGTAAAAACACAAGGGGATAAACAATGTGACTAGATTAACTACCCATCGAGTATGTGAAACCTATAGTATGTGAGTAGACTCACCGACCATGAGAAGCTAAACAAATAAATTACATGGAATACACTGCACATCATGGAATCTCCTACAGGGAAAGTAACCAAATTAAATAATTGGATATTGTAATATATATATATATATATATTATTAGTCAAAAGAATACTAATTGAGAGAGTAAAGAGATATCCATCTCATTTATCAACATAGAAAGAAGAGTACCCAACAGTTCTGAATGTCCAACAATGATGCCCATCATCCCATGTGTCAGATTTTAAGACACATGTCTTGGAGACTCATTCACCACACATATATATTATCATATTTTTGTGGTACTAACTTGAACCAATAGTTTTGGTCACATCAAAAAAACGTGTCTTAGTGGATAATATGTCCCTCATCCTAGTGAGTCCAATGATAAATAAATCCATGTCTTGTCACTATTCCACACAATCAAGGGGAAAAAATTTATATTAACTATATCCATGCTCTAGTAAAATTTGTGGGTTCCACTATGGTGGTCGAGGACCCATACCCATCCTAATTAGAGGGTTATACACTAGGTCATCAAGGAACCATTCCTAGCCTAGAATTGGGGGTTCCACTCATTGTCATTGAGGAACCTTTCCTAGCCCCACTAGAGGGATCCACTGGGGAGTCATTAGAGGACTCAAAACCCTATCTAGTTTGAGGTTTCCACTATAGAATTTATCAAGGACCGATGCCCAACCAAGCTGGAGGGTTCATATTTTTAGTTTTCCTTTGATGATTATGTCTGACCACTATCATAATCATGCGTCACCTGTGAAGGTTTCATGCTCGTAAAATTCCTCATCATATCTCGAAATCAACAATCAAAGGAACCATCAAGTTCTATGTGGAAAATCCCTCAGGATAGTCAACAAGTGGGCCAAAATATGAATTTAAATGAAGGATATATGAACCTTTTATGTTTTCTCAAAATAGATTAAGGGGGTACATGGAATCTGAGGGGACACACACTCGATATGTGGTCTCACTCCACCTTCTGTTTGTGTCGGTGGTCAGCTCACGAGTTCATATCCATGTAGTGTTACACACAATATAGGTTGACTACATGTCATGTCTGGGATAACCAAGGCTAGGTCTGTGTGTTTCTCATTACGTTAGTGTATCGTAGTACAAAGATGTGTACCTAAACCCATGTACATTAACAATGGTTCCAATTAATGTTACCCATCACACTAGTTATCTATCCGAGAATCATGTAAATGGTGTGTAGTAGGGACTATAATTTTATTCATCCTGCTATTTTCAAATACTAGTCTCCACTATAAGAACGGGCTATACACCATGTGTTCTACATTGAACATGAATTGTTGTCGGGATTTTCAAAAAAATTTCAAATCCAATATCCACAATAGAAATTTTGTATCAGGATTTTCTTTCATCCCTATCATCAACAAAAATTATTTGATCTAATTCCAGTTGATGGATTCCAACCCTCTGGTGGCCAGAAATATGATTCGACTTAAAATTCATGTGAATCCATACGCACCTCTCACCCCACAAACATCTGTATCCTTCCACCATCTATTTCTTGATATCGAAATGTGGAAAGATGACACATGGCTCACAAGCTTCACATATCTATTCTTATATCATTGAACCATCATTTTTTCTTTGATCCTCCATTAATCATGGGGTCCGATTTGACTTAGTACATCCCGCTAATTTTTCAACGGGTACCACATGTCCCTATCAGTGATGATTATGAAGCAATGAGGGAGAAAAGAACCAAAAACCAAGGTTTATAAATTATTGTCCAAGTTATCTTAGAAAAAAATCAATAACTTGAATACTAGAGTTATAAAATTGATTATATTAATTGAAATTTGGTATAGAGACTCATGAAAAGGACATAATAAAAAATAGATCAATGAAAAAAGAACGATCTACTCAATAAATTTAATCATCAGAATAAAAACCCCAATTGGTGAATCCTAACTTGATTTCAGATTAATTTTACATTAAGAGGGAATCCACAAAAATTTTGGATAAGCATATATGTTTGTTTCTTTCAAAATTGATCTGATTCAGAGATTAATCATCATCTAAGATGATCCTATAGAAGAATAGGAAAGAGGGATCTTGCCAATGATTTTTGGATTATGAGTCAACCCTATAAAATTCTCTATACTGATATATTTATAAAAATTAAACTAGTTAAACTAAAAAATTAATTACTTTAATTAAAAAATTCTTCCACTTAAACATACCACCAATGATAAATGGGTCTGAATGTCCTGTGCAGACTCATTTTATGTCACACCATGAGAGAGAATCACATTCTCCACTCAACCACTATCTAATATTTCTAATCCAATAAACCATATAAGAGCTATCATTTTATGCTTAATAATTTGGGCTCACACAATACAAAATATATTTATTATTGTATAAAATAAATTCCAGGCACCCCGTGCCTTAGAGTCGCATTCCATCTATGTTCCTAGAATTGAAAATATATATTGAAATTTTTATATGTCTTAAAATGAAAATCCCAAGCCTCTAAATCATTACCTCATTAATTATTTTTATCCCCTAAAATAATAACTATGAACAAAACTCAGGATACTGAGACCTCACTTAGAAATCCCACTCCAAGGAACTCTATTTCTCATTTCTATGCTTCCACAACACACAAACCAAAGGGGAGGTTTTTCCATTAAAGGTATTATCTTCAGATCCATGATTTCCACTAGGTGCTCTGAAAATGTGGATCCATTGTTGATGTCATACTCTACCAAGTCGATGACGTGCAAGGGTTCGTTAACCTACTACCTCAGTAGTGAAACATAGAAGATGTCATGAACCCTCTAAAACTGTGGGGGTAGGGTGAGATGGTAAGAAACAATACCAACCCACCATAGGATCATGATTGGACTGATTAATCTTAGGGATGCCCTTCCAAACTAGTCATATCTATTCAATCCTCATTGTTGGGAGACCCTTAGGAAAATATGGTCTCCCTAATCTAACTCCAAAGTCATATGATGATTATATGCGTAATATTTTCTTCTACTTTGGTTTTTTCCTTATCTACTAACAGATAACCTGAACATTCCAAATCATCACTTTCACAAACACATGGCCCACAAGAAATGTTTCTCTGATCTTTGTCTAGTACACGGGTGACCTTCAATGTATCCCTTATAAGGCACGAGAAGGATCCATGTCAATGGTAGAGTGTTATTTATTGTTGTTCTCAAACACTAACATGGTAAGGTGATCCCCCCTACTCTGACCTAAGTCCAACACGCATGCTCTAAGAATATCCTTAGGCACATAGATAGTGTGCTCGGCCTTCTTACTGGTCTAGGGGTGAAAGGTTTTCTCATCTGCAACGGGGATTGAAATTCTTCTTGTAGACATCTCTATTCTCATGATGTGAACCACATGTCACAATCGAAGATAGTTTTCAATGTAACCCTATGAAGGAGAATGATCTGATGTACATACAGATACCCCCAAATCTCAACTAAACTCTACTACCTAATGAAAAGGCAGTGTGATGACTTTGTGAGTTAGTCTTGTATCACAAATATGGCGTCATGGAACATATATGTGTGTGGAATTTTTATGACAATGTCTATGGATATATCATCCCCGTTTAACATTGGGATCTCAAGAGCTACAAGAAACCTACTGGAACATGGTGCTTGACTTTCACTTACTAAAAATTGAGGCACTAATTGATGAACTCATCTACACATCTTCTCTTGGACAACCACCCAATCTACTACTAAATGTATCTATACATCTTCCCCATACCATGATGTATTGTCAAAATATAATTTTTTAACTCTCATATCACCACATATCACAACATGTCTAGAACTATTATTCACCACTTGAAAAACATGGGATTATTCCTTCCTATAGAATATCCATATAGTGAGTCACCTATAGATATTTGACCATGTGAGACCTCAATGTAGCGGTATATCATTTGGAAATCTCTCACATGCTCAAGAAGCTAAGGAATCAACACCATTGACTGAAGAAAATATTTTCCCTCCTGCTCCACCAAGGTCAGCTATTTGGAATCCAACATCATCAAAGATTCTGGCACTAAACTATCCTAGAACATTCTGATAAGGGAATATCCTATAATGTTTACCTTCCCTAGATTATGTACAATCACAAAGTTGTTTCCTTAGAGGAAGTCAATCTAGTGTAATTTTCTTAGGTTCAGGTCTCTCTCCATGATGAATTACCTGAGATGGTAGACATCCAATGAATGTAGTTGTCTATGGCCCCACCCGCCAGCTCCCTAAACCTAAAATGGGTCACCTGGTGGTGGTGGTATAAGGATCCAATGATGATGACTCATAACCCATATCTCCTCCTATTCCTCTACTATCTATGCTCCTCGGGGACCATCCTGTCCACTCCTTGAAGATACATGGTCATTATCCTACCTCTTCTATGACAGTCTATTAGCTATGCTCATAGATATCACATCAAGGCTGGGCGGGGAGTCTCTTGCTATGTGACCTCAAACAAAAAAAATTAAAACACCACCCTTTACCAGGATTATCTAGTCCTCTTCACTACATCTAAATACATGACTCATTCTAATCGTGGATTGATATCTTGAGATGAAATCCTAGAATCAAATGTCTACTAGATGATATAGATGACTTATCTCTTTGTAAACCGCTATCAGGTATTGCTTTCTGGTGTCCCTCCATTTGAAAGAACTCTATCACCAATGCCCTCTCCAACACCCCAACATTGATGGGGATTCCCAAGGATACAATGCTGGCTCAGATCTCTCCTGGTTGTCCCCTCTCAAACTTCTCTTCTCTGAAGTCTATGTAGCAGGTCATGTCAAGAGAGTATTATATATGGTCTATAATCCTCATTGTTTACTCATCCACTATCATCCCTCTATAATTCAGATCCCGAATATCCAAGATCTAGAATGAGTGAATGATGTATAGGTATTGATCCTCATGAATAAACTACTTTAATTCATCACATGAGAGTGTAGACTCATCGTGCATCTGTGTAACACAGCTCCACGAATGACTAACTAATTAGTGGAAAAGGTTTGATTCCATTTCTAACACCTAATACATTGGGGTCCATACAAGAATTATTAAATGGACCATAAAATCTAGCCAATACTTTTGTCCTTGAGTATCTGAATCACCTTGGAACCACAACGACATCTAATGGTGGAACTCACAGAGTGTGCTAAGACCACAGAGGTCTTTATCCTGCTCTATTTGGATGATCTGCTTCTCAATAGGTGTAGGTGCTTCAACCTAACCTCTAGAGAATGGGGGCCATAGGATGGACCCTAAACCAAGGTGTCATCACTAATAGTGTCTTCATCACAAACTATAACTAGTATCCTGGCTGACTGTTATCATGGAGGCATGGTGAAATTCATCGAGCAGTACCATAGTAAAATTCTCTCACACACACACACACATATATATATGTGGAGTTGGATCAAGAAGGATATTCAAATAATCAATAATATATTACGAAGGTAACTTGTTACCCCACCAATAATAATATCTCAACATGCAGAGTCTACAAGTTGGTAGTCATGGTCCTGGTAAATGGATATGCTTTCAACTGTACCATCACTGGACTTTGTGTCCTGAGAGATGCACTCAAGACAGATTGACATTATTTCCCTAAATAAAAACTATACTATTTAAGGGGATACATCTAAAAATCATCTCCCAGAATGCACATTCTCTAATACCGATCTATACCAAACCAAATAGTCTAAGGATCAAGGTGAAACTTCCCCAATCCCGCCTATATAAGACTGTGGTTGGAAACAAGACCCTAAGTAATAACTAACATGGGCAGGTCTTTTACTAAAAGCCTATACACATGAACACCACTAACTCAATGAAAAAGTGCATAGGGGAATAAGACAAGATGAAACACTAGTATAATGTAAACCAAGAATGAATGATCCTCTATAAAATAAAAAAATGGAAGTGTAAAATGAAACTTAAATGGATGAAATACACACCCAAGCATAAATGTGTCCTAACATAAAAGAAATCATGAAATATAATCAGCAAAGAGGGCTTATCTCCAAAATCCCAATCTATGACCACTGTATGCTATCATGAACCCAATTTCCTTATGCTCCTATAATGTCACATTCTACTTGTATCTCATATGTATAAGAACCAAAATGTGTTGTCAAATCCCATGAAGGGGTGAGTATATTGATACCTTGTAGAACATCCCAAAATCTTAAGGGGAAGTAAGAGATGGAAAATAAGTGTAATGTGATAAATAGAACAACGTGAAGTGAAAGAGTACATCTCTCCCCAAACCAAGAGTGAATGTAATATCATAAAAAAAATGGATAAACATGGCTTATAGATGAAATATATGATGAGAATTTTCCACCTATATTATGAGAGTATACTCAGAAAACCATGTGAAGATATACACAGTAACAACATGTCACACACCATGTGTCCTTGCATCTCTTGGAAAGAGAGTAATCAAATACAATAAGTGGATAATTAAAGAGGATATATATATATATATATATATTATTAGTAAAAATAATCATAAATAAGAGAGAAAAGGGATATCCACCTCATTACTCATCCCTAGAAGAAGATTACCCAATAGTTCTGAAATTCCAACAACATATCCTAGCATCCAATTAATTTTTATTGAATACAGAGGTCTGAAGGGACTGATTCAATGAACTATAATTCCATCCACATTGGTTCTAACTGAATCACATCCTGTTTTTTGGTCATGTCACAAAGACATGACTCATTTTTTAAAATGACCCTCTTTCCAATGATTCAAAATCAATGTCAAAACATGTCTCATTACAGTTTTTCATAGTCTATGGGATGAAATTTATAGGTAGAGGAACCATGAACTAGTATACATGGAGTATTATACTCTGATAGATGAGAACCAATACATAGCCTAGATTAAGGGTTCCACTCTAGGACATTACAGACCCATGACCAGCACAGATAGAGGGTTCAACTCGGAAGGCCGAGGACCCACGCCTACCCTAGTGTGAGGGTTCAACTCTAGGACAATGTGACCCATTCCCAGCCAAGAAAGAGGGTTCCACTATAGGTCCCTAAAGACCCATTACTAGACCCATTCAATGGTTACATTGATGATCTTGTAGAGGATCCATGTCCAGCCCAATTGGAGGGTTCTATTCTAAAAGGTTTTGAGGACCCATACCAATCCCGTCTATAGGGTTACACTCTGGAGTCTTCCTCTATTGATACTGCATAACCACTGCCATTATTAGGCATCACCTCAGAATTTGTTTTGCCTGTAACACTCAATATCATATCTTGAAAGAAACAAATGAGGGATTCCCCATGTTCTATGCAGAACAAACCTCAGGATAGGATACTCACAGACAAATATATGAGTTCAAATAAAAGAGATATGAGTGATTGATGTTTGATGGGGGTATATTAAGGGGTAAATATCCTGTGAGGGGACCCATAAGTTGTTTGGTCCCTTTACACCACCTATCATTTTCCCTAGAAAGAATAAGGATTACTTTCTATGTAGAGGTTCATGGAGTGTAGGTGGACTAAAAGTTGTATCTAGGATAACCGAGACCCAGTCAGTGTGTACCTCATCATGCTCGTATACCAAACTACATGGGAGTGTACCAGAACCCGTGTACTTATACCCCGGTTCCCATCCATGTGATCTGTCACATAGGTTATCCTACCCAGAAGCAAAAACACGAGGTGTAGTATGGACTACATGTCATTTCATCCCTAATTTTTCTAAACCCTAGGCGCTATGAAAATGGACTACACACCATGTGTTCTTCATTAAACACAATGTTTAGTTGGGAGATTCACAAAATCATCATATTCATCATTTGCAACAAAAATCTCATCCAAACCTTCAATTTATGACCTATCATTAGTATAAATTAATGGATCTAATGTCAGTTGACGGATTATGACCCTCTAGTGTTTGAAAAAATGATCTGATTGGGATTTTATGTGAACCCATACATACCAATCACCCTGTTCACATCTAAATACTACTTCCTTTAATTTTATGATTTCAAAATATTGATAATATCATTAAGGTCTCACAATATTCATATATTTATACCCTTATCTTTGATCATTTGTTTTTTCATAGATCTTTCGTGAATCCAAATTTCCCAATCAGATTTGGGAAGTCTTGCTAATTGTTGAACCACAACCACAAGGCTCAATTTCTTAGGAACATGAACCACTGACGGAGACAGGAACAAAAATAAAGGTTTAAACATCGATGGACAAGTGATATTGTCCAATAATCAAGAATGGTCATACTAGAGTTACAACAGTAATTATTAAATTGAAATTCGTGTACATAGGTTCATGCAAAGGTCTTAAGAGGGGTAATATAGAAGAATGAGTATCGATCTAAATAATCAATTTAATAAAGGTGGTTTAAAAATCTGATGGAAATGTCCTAACATAATTTAAGATTGATCACTGATGAAGAATGTTTCATTAATTATTTCAAATAATTTGTTTCATTCATTTCTTTTTTATCTGATAAGAATTGGAGTTTTGTCTTCGTCTGAAATGATCTCTCATAGGAACAGGGGACAAGTCTCTTTCAGATGATTTTTTGATTATGAGACAACCCTAGAAATTATCCATAATGATACAGTTATAAAAATGTAATTAAGTTAATTGTATTAATTAATTAATTTAATTTAATTTAATTAATCCACTTAAACATACCTTCAATGAGGGAGGGGTCCAAATGTCCAACACCGACTCATTTTATGTCACAATGAGGGAAAACACCACATTATGGACTAGACCGTTGTATCAGATTTTTCATCTGATCAATCATTTAATTGTTATTATATTTTTTTATGAATTTTAATATGCACATTACTAAATATATTTAATATTTTTAAAAAATTAATTTCAAGTACACATGGCCTCGAATTCACATGTTGTCTCAACACCTTACATTGGAAAATATATTGAAATATTTCATAGACTTATAAGGAATAGATCGAGGTTATACAATAAAATAATTAATAATAAAATTTTACATTATTTAATGTTATTAGGGTTTGTATAGAGATACATGTGTAGGTGTGAAGGTTAATTAGGCTATGTTCTTTCATCTGTGTTATATTCTTACTCGGTGTTGGTCACCATCCCCTAAACAATTAATAGTGGTCATGGGGTCAGACGCTAAACTCACCAACGATCAGGTGGGACCCTATGAGATAGGCCTTGTCAAATTGGTATTGGAGCATAGTATATCCAAATACCTACTTTGGATATAGAATAGTTTTTAGAATTAGTTTAGGGTTTATGTAAATTGTGTTAAAGTAGATTGAGATTAGCTCTTGGGCTATGGACCCAAGGATTAGTATGTTGAAAAATTTATTGATTCAATAAGACTCTGAGTACCCATGTGAAAACTAAATCAATGGAGACATTGTATTTTGGAAAAAATTCCCCATATATCATATATGAATGGGTTTTTGGTTTATAAGTCCTTCTTGAGTTAGCTATCTAGATATTCTCATAAGATATTGGTATATCTTTACTATATTAGGATTTATCCACAATGAAAAATGATGATAATTATATAAAAATAACATAATGGAAAATATATTAGTGATGAGGCCTCATTTTAGGGGCCTATTAAATAGATCATTCGTCAGGGAGGACATCGGGCAGTACTCTAACCCATTGTGAATCAAGAATCCATTCCAGTAGTATTATTGGGGGAGATTCTCCCCATTATATGTAGTAGTTAATACTATAATTTTTGGATAATTATCTGTATATTATGAGGATATAAAATATTTAGGGAGGTAAAGGACACCCATGTTCTAGGGTTATCAATATCTATAGGAAGAAGAAGGCTTAATGGAGTCTGTAGTTTTTGTGTTTTGTTTGATTCAGACCCCTCTTGATTTGATGGTGGAGATTATGACCAATCTTATTCATGGTAAAATAAGTAGTTAGTGGATATTATTCACAGATATGAATGGAAATGATATTATACCATGGTACATGTTCAATGGTCATTTTTGATATTTTTATTTCTCAATGACTATGTGGTCATTGCACATCAAATAGCATCTTGAACTTTATTAGGGAAGCATCATAGTTTTTTAATATTCTTCGATGTTTTATAACCTCACATGACACTATATTGACATGGTTTAGTAAGTTAACTCCAATTAATATAAGATCAATCATGAAATTAAACAAAATGTTTGAGCAGGAGTAGTTCCCCTTTGCATCCCCACTGATGTTGGGGTTAGAGTGAGTTTTGGTAGTGTCAATCTTTCTAGAAAAGGGATAGTGTGTGGAAATTGGATCACTAGGAACTATAGATTAGAGTGATTATGCTTATATTTTCACACATTGTTTAGTTCAATTCAAATTTTATAAACCCACCATAATGAAATTTTATGTCCAATTAGGACATTTTTAGGCTTTAGTGGTATTTTGAAATTAATTAAAAAATGGTCTAATTTTGGAATTTATCTATTTTAGTTTATTATGTATTTCATCATATCTTTTTCTACAATGAATTAAAATTTTAAAATATTTTTTTAGGATTCCATACATATTGGGATACATTTCATCAGTATGAACCCTCTGCTGAATCAATATTTTTGAGGCTCAAAATTTTCTCACAATCTGGGTCCCAAAAACTATGCATAGATCTAAAAAATTTTAAATATGAGATTATAGATAAAAGGTAAATAATTAAATGAAACTAAAAATCTACATGATGTTTTATAATTAAATAAAATAACTTTCTTTAAGAATACCATTCCAAAATCATAATGATACAGTGTAATAATGTCATGAGAAGTTAATGTTTTGGAATACAAAGAGCCACCCAAACATATTAAATTTTCCCAAGTTAAATAGATAAAATTCCTTCATCTGAGGCCTAATTAAGCCTATGTTTTGATAGTGTATATAGGAAAAAATATTGGAAAATATTTTTTAAGTGAATTTCTCATGATTATACAATTTATTTTTCCATAAAAATTCATAATGATTGGGGATTAATTGTTGAGAAGAAATTTATCCTTTTATCTTGTAAATATGTGTCTCACCTCCCATACCAAAGGACAGTCATTTCAAGGGGATAAGGTGGAGTATATATAGTGTAAAAATTTGTTTAATTTTGATTATATATTAGTCTGTCTCCTTTATTATTCTATGAATTTCTCTTCTTGTAAATTAATTTATTTTCCCCGCCATACTTCTTTTCAACTCCATGGTTGTAGAAAACTTACCATCATAGTTGTTTGAGAGGGTAAGTGGTGTTGTATGAGTTTTTTTTAAGATTTCATGATTTTTTTTTATTTTATTCTAAGATTTTAGTTATTTTTAAAACTATTTTGGTGAGAATTTTACCCACTTTCTCTCCATTGTTGTCTTCCTCCTCATTTACTCATTTTCCTTCTCATTGATATTTCATTCATTAAAATGATGGTGTTTGTATTACGTATTTATGTGGAAGTGATTACTCCTATATGTATAGGTATTAGGGTAGGTTTATACATTTTGAGTGTGGGAGTGTATATAGAATGTGTTAGATCATTACATTAAATAGAATAATGAGGAATATATTTTTAATGACAATGATAAAACCATTATAAACCTTGAGAGAAATTGTTTTATTTTACAATATTTGTTGTATTTTTTTTTCAATTTTAATTGTGTTCATTTTTTTCATATATATATATAGAATTTATATTTCATTAATTTCTTACCCACCATTTTATTATTGTTAAATTTGATTTATATTAAATGGATTATAGATAATGATTGTAAAAAAATAGTGTCTGTGAGAATTCTCCTTGTGATTGACCCTTGGGTCACCAAATATGGTGCATTATTAGTATAAATAATTATAATTTAACAGTGGTTAATTTCAAATCGCTACTATAAATTTGGTTCTATATCATGGTAGAAAGATTTCATAAACACACTACACAAAAAATAAAAATAATTTAATTCTAATTAATTTTTTTTAGGTAAAGGATTACATTAGTAATTTATCATATGCATGTCCTAGTACTAAATTTTCTAATAATGAAGATATTATAATGATTAAAATTAATTAAAATTCTATAAAAATGGAACAAAATTCTTTGAAGTTACAAGATAATTTAAAAATTCTGGAAAAATCAAGCAATATAGTTGAATTTTAGGCCGCAAATATTGATGAAGTTAAAGTTTTATGGATTGATTGGAAATAATGAAAAAGTCAGGGGAATGAAATTTATATTCCATATACCGTTGAATATTACATTTTTGAGGTTTAATCCAAACTTGAATATGCACATCCCTCTGGAAAAATTGAATTCCCAATTACACTGCCTGAGGAAAAAGGATATAAAGCTAATAAGTATAAAGGAGATAAAATTTAAAAGTTTTTTTATATAAAATTCATTAATCTTTTAATGAACAATTTTCTCACTTATATTTATTTTTTTGATTAAGTACCAAAAATGTTGTTCATGTATTATGGACATGAATAAGTTACATGTCTTGGGGATATAATGGAGGACCATTTGAGTTATAAATGAGTGCATTTGGGGATGATGGCATAAAAGAAATAATACCTACAAAATAATTTTTATAACTTAAACCATAAGTGAAGCTATATTCAATTCTACTATCTTCACCACCAGTGTACACAGCTATTCTAAATGAGGTGAACAAGGAGAACCCCTACATTGTTTCCCTCCCCTGTTGCACCACTAAATCATTCTTTGAACTCTTATACTATTGGGATTATTCTTCTTTTCATTACAGTTTCCTACTCCTGGTACCTGCTGATGATTTTTGGGATAGATAATATGTGGTGGTATTTAAGCCATAAATCCCATCTACATTTGAATTATGGTTAAACCACTGCAACTACATGACTGGTACAGAGAATTATCCACTTTCATTCGCCTCTCTATTTCATTCTCATTATTTTTCACTTATTTTTTCCATTTTTTATTTTATGTTAAATTTTTTAGAATCTTGGAAAAAACTCAAGGCTACTACAGAAAAATAAATTCTTGTTGTATCCTTCTCTGCCTTTGTTTTTTGTAGTATTTTTTATTTTTGTTGACCTAAAATAATGGTTAGTAATTTCTATGTGTGTGGGGAGTTTCAAACTGTATTTTTTTTATATTAATTTTTTTATTTTTCATATTTTTAGGAACCTTTAGATTCAAGGACTAATCTAATAATTTAACAAAAATCAATTTATTTTGTGTAAATTGAAATGAATTTTCAAACAGTTGATTTTAAATTATTGTCTTTGGGAATAAAGTTTCCATGAATTGGATTTTCAATCATTATTATGAGTTGGAAAGATTTGTGAAATCCATTACCATGAAACACTGACTCAAAATATTTTTCCATTACTATGAGTTATTTAGAAACACATTCATATATTCTCCTTAATGTGCACACTTTCAAGGGATAATATTTGATTTTATGTGAGAACCAGAACATTTGATTTTTTCTCTTTCCATGCTTTGGATTTCATGTAATATTTTTAATAGGATATAGGAACTTATTTGGAAATCCATACTTTATCTTAATACCCACCCTTATTTATACCCTTTATTATCCCTTAGATTCCATATATTTATATAGAGGCTTAATCGATGATAAATTCTAATTTTTCCTAACCTACCACCACTGTTGGTATTTTTCCCTGGATTTTTAAAGTTTGAGTGTTGGGGAAGGGCCTTTAAATTGAGTTATTTGGGATGCGTTTTATTTTTGGTTCATGTGATATGTGTTTCTAGATAATGGGTAGTGGATAATGAGTAAATTGTTCTAGATTCATCATGTCACTTTACATTACTTCTTTTATCCGATTCTCCTCCAAAAAATTTATAAAAATGAAAAATGGAAAAGTGATTAAATTTTTTATTTTACATCCTTTTATAACACATGTAGCTCTGAAAAATAATAGGCATTAATAATCATTCCTTCAATTTATTAAATTTTTATATATTGCTCCATCAATAAAGTAATATGGAAAAAACATTGTTCTTTTCTTTATATTAAAAAAAAGAATAAAATGGGGGTAAACACGGATGAAATCATACATAGCAATCAATGGATTCCATTTATCCCTTTTAATAAAAATAGTGTTGTGTTGTGTTTCTTATTTTAAGGGGTATTTACTGAGTAATTTACTTTTTTCACTAATTTATTCATACATTGTACTTAAGAATCAATCCTTCTCTTTCTAGCCATAAATTGTTAAATGATTTTCCCATCGAACTTAAGACACAAAATTAACCTGAAAATATATGACATGATTTAATTATTTATTATTTTTCTCACTCTATATATTTGATAATTTTTACATTTTCTTATGGTGATACATGTAATTTCTATGTACTATCATAACTCTAGATTCAATTTGTCTTAGGTGAAGAGTGGCATTAAATTCAATGTGTGGTAGGTTATGATTTGTCCATGGAGAGATTTTTTATGTTGAAAGAATTTAAATACAAGGAATGAAAATTAAAAAGAAATTTTTTTTAATGAAGGGGCCTGATTTAATTATGTTTAGGATAAGAACTTGGATGTTTTCTCACTTTTTATTATTGTGTGAATTTTGATTTCAATATACAATGCTTTCTCGAGAGTGAAACTTTTAAGAGTTGGGGATTTATGAATTTTAATTTTTTAAACATTTTTTTTCTATAATTCAATGTTTATAAACTTTATATAGTATTATTTTTAGGGAAATTGTAACATTTTTTGGTTTTAGTGGTACTTTGAACCAAATTTAAAAAATGGAATTTTTTTGGAATTTAACTGTTTTATTTTATTCTTTATTTCTAATATAAATTTTTATAAACCAAATAAAATAAAAAAATTAATATTTTTTTGTTTACATACCTAATGGGATACATTTCATCCTTATTAACCCAAATCTCAATCCATATTTTCGAGGCCCAATATCATCTCACAATTCAGGCCTAAAAAACTATGCACATATCTCGACTCTTTTAAAGAGAAATTCATATCTCACCATGTACTAGCCTAATGATGATCAACATAAACAAAGTTATTTACAAATAATTAATATAAATATTTTTTTAATTAATTCATGACATAATTATACAGATATAGGCTCATAATGGATTGGGAAGTTGATGTTTTTGGAATACAAAGACTCTCCATACCAGATTAAATGTTCCCATGTAAAAAAATAGTAACACCTCCATCTAGTGGACACTAAAGCTGATCTTTGGAGAGTGTATGTGGTAGATACAATGTAACAACTTTTTTATGGGAAATATTTCATTATTCAGAATTACAATGGACCATACAATCAAATAATTTGGTGTTAAAATTCTGGAAACACAAATTTTCATTTTTTTTCCAATAAATATGTGTCTCACCTCCCATACCAAAGGATATTCATTTAATGTGGATAAGGTGAGGTTATGATTTGGTAATTGTACAATTTATTTTCAATATATATTACTGTATCACCTTTATTCTTCTCAACATTTCTCTTCCTTTCAATGTTTATTATTTCTCCCACCATAACTCTTTATAAATCAATGTTTTTTTAGAGAAATCACTCTTGATTTTGTTCCTGGGGTGAAGTGGGGATGTTTGTGTTTTTTAGAATTAATAATTTATTTTATTTTATTCAAATATTTATATGGTGGTTAATATGATTGTGGTTTTAATTTTATCCACTTTATCGACAACTATTGTCTTCCTCCTCATTCACTTATTTTCCTTCTCATTAATATTTTAGTCATTCAAGTGGAGGTGTTTGTCTTAGGTACATTGGTGGTATATATTACTCTTAAATGTATAGGTCTCAGTGTAGAGTAATACCATTCTTTTGGGATAGTTTATTGTTAAAGGTCTGGATATCTACATTGAAAAGAATAATGCGAAGTATACATTGAATAACACTAATAATACCACTATGAACACCATGAACAATATTTTTCATCTACTAACTTCTTTGTGTCTTGTCATCATTTTTTTATCGTCATAAATAAATAAATATTATTTATATTTCATATAATTTTAGATCACCAATTTCAGATTAATTAATTTGTTTATATTATATTGATTATAAATAGTTACAATAAAAAAATTGTGTATCGGTGGACTCCTTGTGATCAGAACTTGGGTGGGCCACTATGGTGAACTCATAAAATAATAAGAATTTAATTGAATACTGTTTTGTGACAAACTGAAACTATCATAGTAATCATAGTAGAAAAATTATAGTACAAAACTTTCAGATCTAAAAACCAATGGAAATATTATACATAGGCTCAAACCAATGTATCTGCATCCCAATTATCACTATCAGGTTCTAGATAGCTAATGGATAGGTGATTTTTTTCCTATTACATGTGAGTTCATATCACATGGTTCTATCCACATCACTATATAGACATGGATATATTAATGGATGATGGTCCACTGTAGAAGAGGTAGCATCATGAGTAGAGGGGTATGAATCGAGATAGTCATGGAATGTGAGTTATGAGGGTAGAGGTGGTGGTTAAAAATATCATATGATAATACAACCACCACCTCTAGGTTGTCAACATCATACTCAGTGAGCTTTTAGTGAAGGAAATGGAAAATTTTAGGTGATGTAAAATTGTAACCCCAAATCTCTCAACGTGATTCGTAGTATGATCTATAACGTCACTACCAAAGAATTTGTTTTGATTGAAACATGCATAATACATTCCTTGTCATATCACTTGTTCGACAACTTGAGTTTCTATTAAAGTCTCTAACATCTCCCTTGACATTGGATACATTTATTGAGAATAATTCTGTAATCCCATTCTTCTTCCAATAGTGTCACATATCCCACATAGGGTACAGATTCTCCTGGTACCTCTTCATAAATACGATGAGACCAAATGCTTTATTATTACTATGGATTTTGTATCTTTATTCCATGAGAAGATTGATTTTATATATAGATTGTATGGTATGTTAAATTAGATAGGGATAAATGTTTCTTTCTCTAGAAAGAATAATTATAGTTTAATCAAGTATATATCATGAGTAGGATGGCGTGACCCATTTCTCATTTATTGGCTGGTTTTACCTTTAAATTAGTAGACACCATGGGATTTCAACTTACTATAGTTGTTGAGGAGTAGGTGGATCTGTTTCTTGAGGATGTTTCAATCATACCTCACCATTATTATATTTATTTCAACATTAAATTTCACCCCTATACCACTTTTATATAATCTTTATCATGTCAAATTGATCATTTCAAGTGTTTACAGATGATAGTGTGGATATAGGATCATTAATGGAAGGGAATTATCAGACCTAGTAATTTTTCATGGGTAGCTTGAATAATTTCCACCATAAAAGTGGATGGGATCATGAGGTTGTGTGTATATTATCATCTCCTAACTTGGTTATCAACAAGAATAATTTTCCACTATTGAGAATTTATGACCTATTAGTTTAGATGATGGGGGAATGGTGGTTCTCAGTGATTTACCTCATGTCAGGTTTCCACCAGCTACAGGTTTATGAGGAGTACATACCAGGATGGAATTGTGATTTTGTTAAGGAAATTATGAATACCTAGTGATGCTATTTGGCATGAATAATTCCCTAATGATGTTCATATGAATCATGAACTGGTCCCTTCTTCAATTTTTATTCCTATTCATTGTGATAATTATTGATGATATTCTCATTTAGTTCGAATTAGAGTATTATAATATATAGAATTTGGGGATAGTCTTTGATATACTTTAACATAATAAAATGTATCATAAAATCACATAGTGTTATTTATTTATTATAGAGATCATCATATTTGAGTATCTTATCTCAGATTTGGGAGTAGTTATATACCTTGTAAATATTGATGTAGTATTATCTTTGGAACTAATTTGGTGGATAACAAAGGTGTAGATATTAATTATGTTATACAGATATAACGGGAGATTCATAAAAATTATCTCTATGATTGTGTTACATTTAAATACCTTCACATAATAGGTGAATCCATTTTATTTTTATAAATATTCAAAGTGCCCTTTGAAGAGTTGCATTAAAAATTTACTAGTGCACCTATCTTGAGACATCTAGAGGAAGAATTTGTGTCTAGATTGATTTGTGATGGCTCTATATCTCTACTTTATATGTTTTATAGAATATGTAGGTTGTAACAATTTATAAATCATTAAATATGAGTCCTAGTTAGAATAATTATACCAAAAGTTTATTGGAGTAAAAACTTATGGTGTCCCCTATGAAGAATTAGTGCCATGACCATCTTTGAGAGAAGTTAGTTATTTTTTATTAACACAATAATCTTAGGTAACTCTTCACATAGATAGATCTAAAAATGATAATTAGGGTATTGATATATTTCTCATAGGACTATGACATTGGCATAGTCTATTCCATAGGTATTGGAAATGTTTAAGAATTTGGTCTCAACAAAATGTCTTGTTATCATTTTCTAGTAAAGGTATTTGTGTAGGCCTCCTTATTATTGTACATGAAAGACGAGATATCACAATAATACCACATGTTTATGTTTTTGAAACCTATGATTCATTAATAAATGAATTCAAAATAACATATAGAGTTTCATTTTCATATCTTACATGACTATATATACATAGGATGTGATCTAAACAGATTCTCTAAATGTTGTCAGATCATCATCCTCTTATCAAAAAAACAATGGTTTCCCTAAAACATTGATATGAGTTACTAATATAATTATTTAAATATCCATTAATGATACATCCTATAGTGTTAAATATATAACAAAATTTTTAGTTTTAAATTTGGTGTAATGGGATGAAGAAGAGTGTTGCAGATCCCACCTATTGATACACCATTTTTTAGTGGCTGATAGTCCAATACCAGGTTGGAGTGGGATTGAAATTTCCAATTGATAAATCAGAATGGAAGTGGAATGGTATATCCATGGATTTTGTGATAATATTTCTATATCTCATAAAATTTCTTAACAGTATTTTTGTGATTGAAAATAAACTCACTATGGAGGCCCACATCCCCTAAATTATAGAGTAATGTATGTGGGGGAGCCTGGGGTGCCTATACATGCAGGATATCATTTGGATTTGTGGTGTTCCCTCTATGATTATCTCAATTCTGCTTCCTATTTCATTATTATTTATGGAGCTATTTTTAGGTACTATCTTGAATGATATATAGATGATCACAAAATTCAACCCCTAGACTAATTACCAGACCGATAATCTCATTTTTCAATTTTTAATATTGGATATTTTCCAAATCTTGGAGGATCACAAAACATTATTAGAGTTTTAATTATATAACTGAAAACACTCTTATATTTTTATGGAACCATTTTAGTCCCCTTATTGGATACCATTCAAGTCTCTGTTATTCCATTCAGATTTGGGATAACTATCACAGTAGGGTTGAATTTAGTCAAGGTGATGACATAGAAAGTACATATCATCTTGGATAATATGAGTAGATACCAATTCTATCATACATATTATACAGACTAATTAATGAGGTAATTTAAGATCAATAAGTGATACCATTAATTCTTGAAGGAATTTCTATAGTGTAGTTGGAGGGGATTTGGACAGGGTTGGAAGCTATCTCCTAGAATCATTGGCTTATTATAGATACTATTTAGGATTTCATAGGTTGTGTACTATATGGGTTTACTTAAACGGTTAGTCTGTGCACATGAAGTATTTCATGTGTCGAAGTTGAAGAGATAAATGCACAATCCATGTTCATTTTTGAGTAGTGTGAGTTTTATATAGAGGATGGGGATACCTTCTCGGTGTACCCAATAGAAATAGAGGATCAATAAGAGATTATCCTTCAAGGATGAAAAATTCCACTAGTGTATATTATTTTGAAGAATGAGAATATTTAGGAGAGATCATGAGAGATTCAGAACCAGATGTGATATCAGTACCATCACATGTTTATGTAGATTGTGGATTTTTTTTGGAAAAAAATCATGAATGGGGTGAGGGAGTAAAAACTATAGTTTTTTCAATTACACCCTATGAAAATTATAAATAATAATTTTAGATCTAGATTCAATGTCTAAGTGGAGTTTTAGGCATCATGGAACCCATATATTGATATACTAAAAATATGAAATATATTACCTCGTTGGAAGAGTTATTTTAAAATAATGGATTTATTCCTTAATTGAGTCTTAGATAGAGAAACTAAGGCTCCTATTGAACTTGGATTTTAGTTTTTACCCTAATAAAGATATAATTATTAATTCTATCAGTATGTGTGATATGGAATCATTATGGGTTGATTAAATTGATTACTTATTTTATTAAAATTATTATATTTGTTGAGACCATAGTAAGAAATATATTAAAATGGTTGTTAGTGTATATTTTAGGTTTATGATCATAACCTAAAGAGAGTTTTCATTATATATCTTTTGGTAGAGGACATTGGTGTATAAGATTATAATTGAGGGTTGATCATGAATGAATTAGATATCACCAATGTCTTCGATGAAAATAATGCCATCTTAGTCATAAATAGTGATTAATCCATTTATGTGGTAGGTATTTTTTTATAGATCTATCCTAATATATAACATCATCAGGATCATATACTAAATCTTCTATGGGTTTTATCTATTTTAATCCTTTTCAGGGCCTTCTTAATTTATGATTTTTTCTTAAAAGTTTGGTTTTGGATTTATTAGTTTGGACTCGAAGTTAATTCTTAATTAATTCATATCTATGAATATAGAAATTAATTAATCACTAATTATGTACAGTTTTAATTTTTTTGTTCTATGGATTCCTTACTCCATTCATGCAATCAACCTGGTTATTTGATTTAGATAGTTATTAGACCTAACTAGTGAACTAATTTCATTTTTTGTTTTCTTATAGGTTCCATGAATCATTGTTATGGGATTTACCACCATGTTGTTTTTCTGAGGAATGATCATGAAAAAATAAGGGGGTATGGATTTTGGTACTATAATGGTATTAAATAAATAAAAATGTATTTGGATGATGGGTGGTTCATGCTTGGTAAATACGGTTCAATGAATAATGATTATTCTAGAATTAATCGGCTTGGAATTGATTTATGATCATTAAAAATCCATCGGTGAGGTGTTTAGGGATGGTTTTGCATCAAAGGATATAGAATAGATTAACGTGTGGATAAAATTGGAATGTTTTTGAAGATATTTAGATCACGGAGATGTGTTTATGGAATATTTTTGGGGCCACATATTTTTTTCCCTCTATGGTACATGACCCAAATGATATGGCATAAGACAAGTTCCCATTTAGGTCTTACAAATCATGTACCCAACCTGCACATAATTTATTTTAATCTTCACATTCCATTTGTAGTTCCATTTCCTGGGACATATTGTGGTTGTGGGATACATGTTTGTAACCCTAAGGACATGTAATATATTCGTACTAGAGAAACCTAAATACATTTCTCCTACCTTCTAACAATGGATCAGGCTTTAGATTAGTTTACACTAGGTGTTGAAATCAGACAATACTTTCCTCCATTAATATAGGGTCTAGTATCCCACCCTATTACTCAGGTTTTGGGTTCACCTTGTTCGGATTGTTGAATTACTTTAGGATCACAAAATTTATTTTTTCGAACATATTTCAAAATATATATATATATTGTCGGATGAAAATCATCAAATAGGGACCCACCTTATTGTCCTATTCTCTTAGATCAGTTTCATATCATAAGGGAAATATGATCAATATATAAACTTCTATCAAAAAAAGTCATAAGAATGTTATGACCGGTTAGAGGTTCATACAATCGGGTTTTAGGTCATCGAATTCTGATGAATGGATGAAGATCATTGAAAAGAGTTATCTCAGAGGGTGTTAACTGTAACGAACCGAAATTTTGAATAAATCTTGTTTCCTAAATTTGTGTGTTATTTTTTTATACTCCACAAAACTGTTTCATTTGATAACATGAGTATAATTAAAATGATACCGTTGGGTTTTGACTGAAATATGACCATTGGTCAATATGACCGCTAGAAACTAAACGTTTGGATTATTGTCTCTAAATACAAGTGATCACGGTTAATTAATATAGAAAGAAGATTCGATGGCCTCACCCAGTAGTCTTGGACTGATCGAAGCCCATCTAACAGAACTTGGGAAAAAGGTAGCACCACAGGGCTTTGCTCTAGACCAAACCCAAGATGAACTTCATTGTGTGAAGCTAGAACAGAATCGCTTTCGCAAGAAGTTCAAACTGATAGAAATTACTAGTGCGATGTTGGCCGAGCCTCCCTCAGAATCTCTCACCTTAGCACACCTTACACTTAAGTCCTATGCTGGTGTGATAAGGGGCTATGTAAGGAGACCGTAACTGCCTTGTGTAATCCTTTGTTTTAAATAAAATTTTTTATTTCTTCTTATGATGAAGTTTATGAATTTTCAAATGTCCGGATAAATATAGTATGCATATTTTTGATGAATTTTAGAGAAAGGATATTTTAAAAATGTTTATGTAAACCTTAAATAATTAAAAATGTGTAATGATTTACAAAAAATGGTCTTTTATAATTATGTTCAGTACAAAATTTAAAATCTAATAAGATCAACTTAATTTTTGATGAAAAGTAAATTATGAATAATGATTTTATGCTTAGGATTAGTAATGTGACCAAATGGATTAGTAATCTCACTTAAAGAAAGTATTAATATAATCTAGGCACCTTGATTAAGTAATGTGATTCAATAAAATGGTTAAATAACAGTTTAATAAATTATTAGTCAAGTATTAGTTTTTTCGGTTGAATAGTGTTTTTTAATTAAAAATTAAATTAAAAATATTTAGAAAATTATTTTTATAAAATGGATTTCATTTTTTAACTTAGAGCATCGATATTATGTTAAGGTGATTTTTAGGGATTTTTCTGAGAAAAATGAATTTTAGGTGAGTAGTGTATTTATTAAAAAATTAAATAAAAAATATTAAGAAAATTATTTTTATAAAATGGAGTTCATATATGAAATCAGAACATCAATAGTTGGTTAAGGTAAAATTTTGGGATTTTTCGGAGAAAGTTAAATTTTTCGATGAATAGTGAAAATACAGTTTTAGGGTTTCAATATGTTTAATGACATCATAACTGTGTCATGATGATGTCATGAGATATTTTAAGGGTTGGCCGACCAAAGGTGATGAATTATTGTATGAGGGGACCCATGTGGTGAATACCATGGGCAAATACCATGGGCAAGCCCATGGTTTTTCAAAAACCACCAATGAGGTGTCCCTTGGCCATTAATGTCTTGTCCCCTCACTTTCCCTATAAATATCAAGCCATACTCTCATCCATTCGACTCTCAACTCTCCCCCAACGAAGCTCTGGTCTAATTACCTCCCAAGGAGTCCTCCCAAGGTGCCCCCAAGCCCTCGAGGTCCCAACCTTTGAGTTTTAAGAGTTACGTTTTAAGGTAAGGGATCCAACCACTCTCTTTCTTTTCAAGTACTCTCATTTATGTCATTTCTTAAAAGCCCCATATTCTTATGTTGGGGGTCTTATTTTATATTTATCCAAATATACTTTTCATTTTCATATGATTAGATACCCCCTATTTCTCTCATCAATACATTTTAAGAATGTTTAAGTGGCGCCGTTATGCTGCCGAGTTTTTAAGGGATTCTTTCACCCTTCTCATTTTCATGTTCTATTTTCATGTCAATTATTTCATTTCATTTTTATTATGTTGGGGTATGATCTATATATCTATCATACTGATCTTTTATGTTCATATTATTAGAGACCCTATTTTATCTCTTCGATTCAGTATTTTTAAGTTTTAAGTGACGCCGTTAGGCTGCCAAATTTTTAAGGGATTCTTTCACCCTTCTCAATTTTAAAGTTCTATTTTCATGTCAAGGATTTCAAGTTCATTTTTATTATGTTGGGGTATGATATATATATATATATATATATCATACTGATATTTTATGTTAATATGACGAGAGACCCTATTTGATTTCATCAATTCATTTTTGTTGAAGTTTAGGTGACGCCGTTAGGCTGCCGAATTTTTGAGGGATTCGTTCACCTTTCTCATTTTTCAATGTTATAATTTCATGTCAAGTCTTTCAAGTTACTTTTTATTATGTTGGGGTATGATATATATATCTATCATACTGATCTTTAGGTCTATATGATGAGAGACCCTATTTTATCTCATCAATTCATTTTGTTGAAGTTATGGTGACGCTGTTAGGCTACCGAATTTTTAAGGGATTCGTTCACCTTTCTCATTTTTCAAAGTTCTACTTTCATGTAAAGTCTCTCAAGTTCCTTTTTATTATGTTGGGGTATGATCTATATATCTATAATACTGATCTTTTATGTTCTTATGATGAGAGACCCTATTTTCTCTCGTCTATACATTCTTTTTGAAGTTTAAGTGATGTCGTTAGGCTGTTAAATTTTAATAAGAGAAATATTATTTTTGTCTTCCTATCATGTTCTTCATTTCATATGGTATATATTTCAAATTTAAGTACCATGTCCTTAAATCCTCTATATTCTGTCCCCCTACAGATTTATGGATCATTTATGAGTGGGTGACCCATGTCCCCTCTCTTTTCAATGTTTTCTAAAACCTCGTAACATAGCCGTAATGCTGCAGAATTTCCATCTCAAAATGTCTCTCTATTATTCTCAAATTCATTTATTTTATTAAATTAATACTTAAATCTCTTTCTTATAAAGGTGTATTTACATATATACAAAAATTTTCTATTTTAAATTCTGGTATTTACATACATGAGACCCTCTTTCCCTTTCTGTGGGTTTAAAGTGACATAAAGATCATGTTTTAAAGCAGTTTTTAAAACGTTATGATTATGAAATGAAACCCATTTATTTTATTCTATATGGGTTTTTATTAAATGAATTATGATGATATATGTGTCTCACATGATAATAAAGACAAATTAAGGGTGCGCCCTGGTAGTGCTCTAATGCATTGGGTAAGGACTTAATCTCTTGAGATGACCTTTTAGACTGATACCATGGTGAATATCCATGGTAATTTTTATTGACACCTTGGGGATGGAACTTGGTGAAATAGAAATGATTGCCTTTGTTAAATGTTGTAGCCACACCTTCAAGTTATGAAATAAATGATTTTTATTATGATATTCCTCATGATTTAATTCTCATGCATTAAAGTTCTTTTCATGACTTTATTGATGTATCTCAAGTTCACATGTTAAATGTTTCCCTTGTTTCCCTTACTGGGCCTTCTAATCACCATTTCTTTTGACGTATGTACCCAGGTTATGAGATGCAGTAATGAACCTAGGATGAACATAAGGATAATCCTTTAAAGTGTTTAGGAAGAATGTTTTTTTTGTTTCATGTATTAAGTTACTGGTTTCTAAGACACTAAACCTTAAACATCCTCTGTTTTGTATAATGTAATGAAAGTTTTTATGACAAAAATGCGGGATGCTATAGTGTGTATCAAAGCATGGTTTAGTTATTTGTGGAAATTAGGATATGTAAACTTTATGAAGAACCCTATAGAAAAGTTTAAATAAAGTAAATATTCCTAGTATTTTGGTGAGTATTGAGTAAGGGGTTGCCAAGAAAATACATCCCTGTCTGGATATGAGCAGGTAGAGGTGGCTCTAGCACAGATGTACACAGGGGTAAAACCCGAAAACACCACTTTGAGCTAGACTCGAACGGGAACTGGTACACGACAACAGGACTTGCTGCAATCTCGGTTACGACACTCCTGGGGGATATGCTTTGGTAAATTCATAAGCTTAGTATGAACCATTATTAAAGGAATAAAAATAAAATAAAATAAAGACTCACATAAGAATATATGATCATGGATAACCTTGTTTGAAATCTAGGGGATCACAAGTTAGGGTATACTTTTATTCTACAAGTTATCCTTATATGCTTTAGGTTCCTTTTCATGATTATAGGCTAAGTATTTAAGCCCCTAATTATACTTTATTTTCTTAGTTAATGGTTGGAAATGGAAGAACATGTCCCAACAACCAATGTGATAGGAAATGCGATGATTTCTGTATTAATATGATAGAGATGATTAGGGTATTAAAAGATGATTATTATTTTGGAAGATGTTCACTATTTTTGGGACCCTATATGATTGAGGTAAATAGATTACTATGGTATTTTCATTGAGGAGTAAAGGTTGACTTATATTTTGAAGAATCGATGAATTTAAGGTGGACTTATAGTAATTTAGGTTACTTATGGAAATGATTAACCTATCCTGGGTAAAATATGTTTAGGTTTGCTACTTTTTTTATAAGATGTTAGGAGTGGTTAATGTTGTTTGGAGATGAACAATGAAGTTTATTTTGGAAGAATATGTTATCAAATCCTTCTTGTATTTGGGTTTAAATCTTAGTTTGGTTTATTTTGAGGAATTTTAAGAACATTTATTTATGGAATTCCCTATGATGAACTTTGGGTAGTACCATGGAACTTTGAAGATTTAAAGTAGTTTCCCTTACTCTAGGGTTCTTTCTTTTGGAAGAGTCATTTTATATTACCCTTTCTATTTTTGGGATAATGTTTAAAGATATAAGAAATAAATAGTTAATCTTTGGTGGATTATGTGATTATCTATAAGATGATTCTTGTGCTTTGATGAGACCATGTAGTTTTGAAAGCTCATCGTTTGGAGAATAGATTAGTTTTGGTAGAAAATTATTAAAGGATAAAACTCTACTGGAAGGTAGGTATATTTACTTATGTTTGTATTCTATGTAGTAAATGAATTCCTTAAAATTATTAAAAGGAACGTAAAACAAAAATGTTGTTGGTTTAAGCTTCCTACTGGGTATTCAAAGACCGTTTACACACATCATAAGTTTGTGATTTTCTTGTGGTTAACTTTCTCCTAATCATGTTTTCTATCACTCTCCCTCCGAACTTGACCCTTTTTTTTCCCATATCCATGTTTTCCTACAAGGAATCCAAGTATGGGTTAACTCGGGTGGCCTTTGTACTTCTTTTTCTTTCTTTTAAAGTAATAGTTTTACTGACTCTTTTTTCGATGTGGGACTTTCAATGAAATTTCAAAACCCAAATTTAAAAATTGTGAGGATGCAATTTATTAAGGGGGCAAGATTGTAACGACCAATTTTTTTGAATAAATCTGGTTTCCTAATTTTGTGTGTTATTTTTTTTATACTTGACAAAACTGTTTCATTTGATAACATGAGTATAATTAAAACGAGACCGTTGGGTTTTGACTATTATATGACCATTGGTCAATATGACTACTGGAAATTAAACTTTTCTATTATTGTCTCTAAATACACGTGATCTTGGTTAATTAATATAGAAAGAAAATTCGATGGCCTCACCCAGTAGTCTTGGACCGATCGAACCCCATCTAACAGAACTTGGGAAGGAGGTAGCACCACTGGGCTTTTCTCTGGACCAAACCCAAGCTGAACTTCATTATGTGAAGCTAAAATAGAATCACCTTCACGAGAAGTTAAAAATGATAGAAATTACTACTCGTGCGATGTTGGCCGAGCCTCCCACAGATTCTCTCACCTTAGCACACCTTACACTTAGGTCCTATGCTGGTGTGATAAGGGGCTATGTAAGGAGACCGTAACTGCCTTGTATAATCCTTTGTTTTAAATAAAATTTTTGATTTCTTCTTATGATGAAGTTTATGAATTTTCAAATGTAAAGATAAATATATTATACATAATTTTGATGAATTTTAGAGAAAAGATATTTTAAAAATGTTTATTTAAACCTTAAATAATTAAAAATGTGTAATGATTTTTAAAAAATAGTCTTCTAAAATTATGTTCTTTACGAAATTTAGAGTCTAATAAGATCAACTTAATTTTTTTTATGAATAGTAAATTATGAATAGTGATTTTATGCTTAGGATTAGTAATGTGACCAAATGGATTATTAATCTCATTTAAAGAAAGTATTAATATATTCTAGGCAGCTTGATTAAGTAATGTGATTCAATAAAATGGTTAAATAACGGTTTTATAAATTATTAGTCAAGTATTAGTTTTTTCAGGTGAATAGTGTTTTTTAATTAAAAATTAAATTAAAAATATTTAGAAAATTATTTTTATAAAATGGATTTCATTTTTGAACTCAGAGCATCGATATTATGTTAAGGTAATTTTTGGGGATTTTTCTGAGAAAAATGAATTTTCGGTGAATAGTGTATTTATTTAAAAATTAAATTAAAAATATTTAGAAAATTATTTTTATAAAATGGAGTTCATTTATGAAATCAGAACATCGATAGTTGTTTAATGTGTAATTTTGGGATTTTTCGGAGAAAGTTAAAATTTTCGATGAATAGTGAAAATACAGTTTTAAGATTTCAATATGCTTAATGACATCATAACTGTGTCATGATGATGTCATGAGATATTTATTAAGGGTTGGCCGACCAAAGGTGATGAATTATTGTATGGGGGGACCCATGTGTCCAATACCATGGGCAAATACCATAGGAAAGCCCATGGTTTTTCCAAAACCACCAATGAGTTGTCCCTTGGCCATTAATGCCTTGTCCCCTCACTTTCCCTATAAATACTAAGCCATCCTCTCATCCATTCGACTCCCAACTCTCCCCCAACAAATCTCTGGTCTCATTAACTCCTAAGGATTCCTCCCAAGGTGCCCCCAAGCCCTCGAGGTCCCAACCTTTGAGTTTTAAGAGTTATGTTTTAAGGTAAGGGATCCAACCACTCTTTTTCTTTTCAAGTACTCTCGTTTATGTCATTTCTTTTAAGCCCCATATTCTTATGTTGGGGGTGTTATTTTATATTCATACAACTTTCCTTTTCATTTTCATATGATGAGAGACCCCCTCTTCCTCTCATCAATACATTTTGAGAATGTTTAAGTGGCGCCGTTAGGCTGCCAAATTTTTAAGGGATTCTTTCACACTTCTCATTTTCATGTTCTATTTTCATGTCAAGTCTTTCATGTTCCTTTTTATTATGTTGGGGTATGATCTCTATATCTATAATACTGATATTTTATGTTCATATGATGAGAGACCCCATTTTATCTCTTCGATTCAGTATTTTTTTGTTTTAAGTGACACCGTTATGTTGCCGAATTTTTAAGGGATTCTTTCACCCTTCTCATTTTTCAAGTTCTATTTTCATGTCAAGTCTTTCAAGTTCCATTTTATTATGTTGGGGTATGATCTATATATATATCATACTGATATTTTATTTTCATATTATGAGAGACCCTATTTTATCTCATCAATTCATTTATGTTGAAGTTTAGGTGACACCGTTAGGCTGCCGAATTTATGAGGGATTCGTTCACCTTTCTCATTTTTCAAAGTTCTACTTTCATGTCAAGTCTTTAAAGTTACTTTTTATTATGTTGCGGTATGATCTATATATATATATAATACTGATCTTTTATGTTCATATGATAGAGACCCTATTTTATCTCATCAATTCATTTTTGTTGAAGTTTAGGTGACGCCGTTAGGCTGCCGAATTTTTAAGGGATTCGTTCACATTTCTCATTTTTCAAAGTTCTAATTTCATGTGAAGTCTTTCAAGTTCCTTTTTATTATGTTAGGGTATTATATCTATATCTATCATACTGATCTTTTATGTTCATTTTATGAGATACCCTATTTTATCTCTTCAATTCATTCTTTTTGAAGTTTAAGTGACGTCGTTAGGCTGCCAAATTTTCATAAGAGAAATCTTATTTTTGTCTTCCTTTCATGTTCTTCATTTCATATGGTATATCTTTCAAATTTCATTACCATGTCCTTAAATCCTTTATATTCTGTCCCCCTACATATTTATGGATCATTTATGAGTGGGTGACCCATGTCCCCTCTCTTTTCAATGTTTTCTAAAACCTCATAACATAGCCGTTATGCTGCAGAATTTCTGTCTCAAAATGTATCTCTATTATTCTCAAATTAATTTATTTTATTAAATGAATACTCAAATCTCTTTCTTCTAAAGGGGTATTTACATATATACCAAAATGTTCTTTTTTAAATTCTGGGATTTTCATACATGAGACCCGCTTTCCCTTTTTCGTGGGTTTAAAGTTACATAAAGATCATGTCTTTAAAGCAGTTTTTAAAACATTATGATTATGAAATTAAACCCATTTATTTTATGCTATATGGGTTGTTTATGAAATGAATTATGATGATATATGTGGCTCACATGATAATAAAGTCAAATTAAGGGTGCACCCTGATAGTGCTCCAATGCATTGGGTAAAGACTTAATCTCTAGAGATGACCTTTTAGACTAATACCATGGTGAATAACCATGGTAATTTTTATTGACACCTTGGGGATGGACCATGGTGAAACGGAAATGATTTCCTTTGTTAAATGTTGTATCCACATCATCAAGTTATGAAATACGTGATATTTATTATGATATGCCTCATGATTTAATTCTCATGCCTTAAATTTTTTTTCATGACTTTATTGATGTATCTCAAGTTCACATGTTAAATGTTACCCTTGTTTCCCTTTCTGGGCCTTCTGGTCACCCTTTCTTTTGATGTATGTACCCAGGTTATGAGATGTAGTAATGAACCTAGGATGAACATAATGAGAATCCTTTAAAGTGTTTAAGAACAATGTTTTTTTGTTTCATGTATTATGTTCTTGGTTTCCAAGACACTCAACCTTAAAGATCCTCAGTTTTGTATAATGTAATGATAGTTTTTGTGACAAAAAGGTGGGATGCTATATTAACTGAAAGGGGAGACACTATAAAATGGGTTTTTATAATGACCAACAGTATGATGTTATAGTAGATGGTTTAACAATGTATTAGTAATTCCACAGGCCTGTGGGAGGTTGATCATGAATCTTATAGGTTGGTGTTATTGGTTGACCTGATAGAGAATTCTCTAAATAGGTGTGGTGGGACTGCTCTAGAGGTTTAATCTAAACATATTTTATAATGTATTGAGGGTATGAACAGTGAGAGTTTTTTGCATAATTGTTTTAGACCCGAAAATGGACAGGGTGTTAGAAATACGTCTTATAATTGGTTTTATCTCCTTAAAGAAACTATTTACAAAAGTTATCCTATAGATTTGTGACATTTTATAAACCACATAAATATTTTTTTCAATTTTATTTGTTTTCTTTAATTTTTATCATGGAGTTTTGTTTGGTGATTTTTTTGGGATCTAAAAGAAGTTCTAATAAACATGATTGGATAAGGAGGATATGAAAAGGAAATTTTTTTAATATCATTGTGATTCTTCCTTGTTATGCTTGTCAGATCAGTCTGGTAAATAACAATCTATTATATATAGTCCATTTAAAGTATGTCTAAATTATTTAACATAAGTAGTGATTCTATTTTTTTCAAGGTTATTCCCTAAAAAGTAGTATAAGAGGGTTTTTTATTATTCACACATGGAAATCAGGTTACATCACTCTTTATATTGTAATTAATTTGATTTTAGTTTGTAAATAATTATTGCATGAATGAACTCATTGGAAGGTACTGTTCTAATAAAAACATATGATTGAATGGGCATTGTCATTTTGAGAATAAAACTCCAGGAGCCCTTAATTCTAGAATTTTTTAATGCTCCATTTTCTATTAAATGTCCTGATAGAATGGAATAAGTAGAATGATAATGGTTGGATATGAAGTATTTATGATTTAATAGGATGTCACCTGCACCAAATATTACATTCAATATTGGATATAATAAAAAAATATAATGGTTATGTGTATTTTGGATGGAATTTAGAAAAATACAAAATCTATTCACAAAGTTTTCATGATGCAAAGGATGTTCTCATAGAGGTTAATGGATTTAATTTATTCTTACGATCACATGAATGGCTTCAATATGATATGAGTTAATCTCATGTTAGTGAAGGTAACATTCATAGAAGATTTTTAGAATTTTCTTCTTAATTAATAAATTATAGAGATTTAGTATTCCATGATGAAAGTGTTAATAAAATCTAGTTTGAATGTGGATGTTGTGTTTTATGATGTTCACAACTTGATCATTAATGAGGAGTAAATGTGGAATGATATTTATCCTATGTCTAGAAATGATATTAATGAGAGTGGATGGGGAAGGAAACCAAAATTCATGGAACATGAAAAGATACAACATTAAGAGGATATGTCCTATAGATGAATTAATGTGAAATTTATAGGTTTACATTCTATTGGGTGACTTTTTAGGAAAATGGGGAATATCAATAATGATTTCACAAATCAAATAGAAGAATTAACTTACAGATAGAAAAAACCAGTCAACATAATATGTATTGGGAATCATGGGATAATTAAATAATGAGATTGATAATATCTTGATATAGTTGGGAATATTGATGCTAAAATTCGAATGAATATTGGAAGTCGCATTTGATTGAATGATATTATACACATTCCTAGTCCTCAAAAAACCCTATTTCAAGGGGATAGATTAATGATGAGGGATTTGGTGTAACCATTTTTAATGGAGTTTAGGAGATCCTTAGATATTGCAAGCTAATTCCTTACAAAGTTAAGAATGGTACCCTATGTCTTTCTAGATAATGTGATGAAGTTAAAAATATGGGAATGACAAAATCAAAGGGTTATGTCACTTTGGAAACAAGAATAAAAAAATCTAGAATTGCGAGACATACTTAATCTCAATCACACATACCTAGGAAGATGTGAGAATTAATTGTTAGGGAAATAAATAAATGTTTATTTATTCTTGGATAGTTGGAATCCAAAGAATCAAAATTTTGAACTTATTTATTCATATGACTGGGGTTCATACTATATTTACTCATAGAGAGGATCACAATAATTTGTGACCTTCATTGATGATTCTTCTCATAAGGAATGGGATTACTTTTTAAAGAATAGATATGATTTTTTCTATTTTTTATTTAGTGGAATATTTTTTTGGGAATGTGTTTGAAATAAAGTGAAAATATATATGGATTGAAACTGGTTTTCAATACTCCAGACACAAATTTCAGGAAATTTTTTTGACTAATGGAATAATACATTATAATATTGTTTTTTTAACTCTAAAAAAATTGATTTATGAAACATGTGAATCAGACTCTGACTGAGAAAAATCATAATATAAGGCCGACTCAAGAATACCAAAGAGAATTTAGAAAGGAGATTTTAATATAGTACCTTTCATGGTGAATAGAATTCTTAATTGTTTGTCATATAGAAACTAAGTGATTATTCTTTTAGAAAACAGGCCACTGTTAAACAATATAAAAATGTTTATAAACATATTATATGTTCTCATTGATGCTAATGATTGAGATAAGTTAGAGGAAAACTGAAATGTTTGTTTTCATGTCAGATATGGTGATGATAATATTTTTTATTTTTTGTGTTATGAATATAATACTAAAATAATCTAGATAAAATATATTGTTTTCAATAGTGATAGTTTATGGAATTATTGAAACTTGTAAGATAATTATGCTGAATATAGATCCATTATTAATGTTTTATGTGATTATACATTGGTTCATGAAAAAAAATTGTCGAAAATTTTCATTGGTATCATTATATACTAGAAATCAAATAGTTAGGATAACAGATCGGGAATGATTGGATAGACATTTTTTACATAGTGGATTTTCTGATAGACTGCCAGTAGAAAAATTTCTAATGGATGGATAAATATCCGACATATATGCTCTGGGTGGAGATAGATAGGATGAATGACTATCAGATAGTGAGTATATAATATATGAACATAAGATTATATAAATCATATCTAATAAATTTATAAAACTAGTTTAAATAGTTATAGATTATATTAATTTCATAATTTAAATATATATAGGGGAACCATAAAGTCTAGAGTAATAACATACTCTTAGAGTCTGTAAATAGTGGAATTCATCCATGGAAGAGGATATCAGATCCCTAAATCTCAATGATACATAAAAATTTGATGAACTATCAATATGAAATTATCATCTTAAAAATAAATGGGTTTAACTTTTTAAAATGGATGAAAATGGAATTAATAGGTTTAATGGAAGGTTGTTTGTCAAAGGTTTCCAGTAGAAGGAATAAATATTCCTTTCAAAAAATTGTTTATAGTTTAGAACATAACCATTTGGAGAGTTCTTAGTATTGTTTTTGATAATCTAAACTCGGATTAGATTGATATAATGATATCATTTCATTTTTGGTATTTAGAGATATAAATTTACATGGTTCATCCCAAGGGTTATAATGATCATCATAAAGAAGATTTAGTTTATAAGATAAAACAAATAATTTATGTTTTGAAGTAAGCACCAAGATAACGGAATATGAATTTTGACACTTCCATTCAAGAATAAATTTTCAGTCAATGTGATAATAATCACTATTTTTATAGAAAGAAATGTTATAATGGATTATGTCTAGTTTTTTGGGTGGATGATATATTGATTTATAGTCTAGATTTCTATATGATTATGGGACAAATGAGGAAGCTTTCATAATTTTTGAAATGAAGAACCTTGTACAAGCTTTGTAGATCTTTGGGACGAGAATTTAATGGGATAAGAAATCAAACCCATTGGTTTTATCAAATATGAAATAAATCAGAGAGATAATACAATGATTCAGAATGACTATTTTTAAACCTATCTCAACCCCCTTCCCCGGACACATCATTCATTCTAATTCCTAGGAACTGAAAAAATATAGAGAATATTTTGACATAAGGAATGTTCCTTATGATTAATATTTAGGAGGTTTTATATATTCAATGGTTTAAAAATGACCAAATAATTCATTTTTAGAGGGATTTTCATACATTACATATCAAATCATGAATGAAAACATTGGGAATATAGGAAATGCTTCATACGATACATTAATGCATTGGATAATGCATCATTATGTTTCTTTGATGATGATTAGTTAATTTTTTTTGTAGATACATATTTCCTTGGAGACATTGATTCAAATAAATGTACTACATGATTATTGTTTACTTATGGTGGGTTTGTAGTTAATTGGATGTATCCGTTCTAATAGATAGTTAATTTTTCAAGGGAAGATGACTATGTTTCTATGAATTATGTTGGGAAAGAGTTTATACTATTGATTTCAATACCTAAGGAGAATATAAAGGGGTAAAATAGAGGAATATTGTCATGTAATAGATATAGTGTCATTAATGATGCCTTTAATCCTGTATGACATACATTAAAAAAATCAAATTAAGCTAAATTATGAAATTATATTAAGACTTATATGAGTTAAGGAGATGAGCTTAAAAAGGTTTGTAGGATCAAAAATACTTTGGATATAATAAAAAAAGTGATAGTATAATAATGTATGATGATAAATTATTCCTTGGTTTGAATCAGCTGATAGGAGGGAGTGTTTGTGAATGTTTTTATCAGACGAAGTATGATCTTAGGTGAATGTATGAAGAAGGACACAGTCCCGAAGTAATTTCCAAGTTGGATATTTTTTGGTATGTAAAACTTCTTCATGGTCATTGGACAATGACTTCCAAGTATAAGAAAGTGAATATACATTTTTGGTCGGAGTAGAGTACTTATGAGGGGGGTGAATTGAGTATTTATTCAAAATTTCTGTTACAAAATAATTCTTAAAAAGGTTCCCCAATAAATTTAAATACAACCCATTTATTCAAGGTTAAACGGTTCTGAATTCTTGTCTTTTTTGAATAACTTCTTAGAAGATTGATTAATTCTCAATAATATTAATATCAGTTATTAACATTAATTTTGAAGCTATTATAATAATGAAAACCAATTATAACATCATTCCAGGATTAACTATCGATGTAAATTTAGTGATTTATTAATTAAATAGTAAAATAGATAAGAAAAGTCAACATAATAGTGGATATAAAACAAGTGGTTCAGTCTCAAGCTGAGACCTAATCCACTCCACTAGGTGATAACCTACCACCAATAAATTTATATAAATAAACTAGATCCACACCCTGGATCGGGGTTCACAATAGTACACAAGACTTTCCATGTCTTGAAATCCCTTCCACAGTTCATTGTGTGTATGAACTAACTGGTCACACAGGGACCTCTTCCACACTTATTCGTGGGAATACACATGTGTAACAAGATGTAAGATAAAGTATATATTGTATCCTTCAATTTTATGTAGGACACATTGCATGTTTAATGAAAACAAACACACTGGTCAAAAAGACAAAAAAATAATTCACAATATAGCAGAGATGATGAGATAAGTTTATAAGTGATCTGAGTGTAAGTCTATGTAGCTCTGGACTTCTAAGATGAAGAAAATGCAGAAATCGAGTTCTCTAGATGAAAAAAGTATCGTAAGTCAGCTCTATTTATCTTGTGTTCTTCATGGAGTTGATAATGTGGAAATGTTCTCGAATCTAGTATTTGAGTAGGCTTCTTGTGTTCCTCAGCAGTGTCAGTTTTCATGAAATCTTGTGCTTCTTTGTTATCTCACATACACTTGTTTTCCGATTACACTGTTTTCACTACAGTCACCACTATCAGACGCATTTTGACTAGCAATGTTGTTATTTTTATTCTTGAATGCATGTGTTATAGCTGATAAGATGAATTTATTATACACCTTATACTTCATACTATCTGGTACCATTTCTACAAAGAAACATCAATAATGTCAGTGAATTTAAAAGCTTCAATTACGACCATTATAAATTTAATTGAAAAAACAAAAAATATATTAAGAAATGGCATCACAGTCTGTCTGTAAATGATGTCTCTATGAAATGGTGTCTCCTTTAAACTATATCTATTTCTTTTTTTTTCTAGTGGTGATACATATATGATGGCCTTTTTGTATAGACATCAGCAACCCGTATTATGGATGCAGTGTTAGGATCATAGTGTCTGGAAATGGTCTCTAGATGGTTATATTTTCTGGATGGTTACGATGTTTGGATTGTCAAGGTGTATGGATGGTCACAGTGTCTGGATGGTCATGGTGTTTGTATGGTCTTGGTGTCTGGATGATGACTGTGTCATGATGGTGATGATGTATGGATAGTCACAGTGTTTGGATGGTTACGGTGTATGGATGGTCATGGTGTCTAGATGGTAACAGTGTCTGGATAGTGACGGTGTCTGGATGATTACGGTGTCTGGATGGTCACCGTTTCTGGATGTTCATGGTGTATGGATGGCTACAGTGTCTGGATGGTTACGGTGTCTGGGTCCTTTTCCAGAAAACACAACCGGTGTCTAAGTCACTGTTTCTCAAACTTAGTCAAATCTCTGTACACAGACATGAATAATGATATTCATAGAATGAATTAATCATAATCATTCATAAGATAATTTCATTAGATACATAATAGTTTAGAATAATTATTTAATCCATAGAGAAACTAATCATCTGTACTCATGATTCAAGATAGATTAAACTTGATTAACAAGATTTACAGAATGTATCTGATTTTTTATCATTAAAACGTGATTACAACATGAGGAGTCCAACAATCTCCCCCTATTGGATGAACACATATAATGTGAGTGAGAGATTAATTCTTAGGTATTGTGTCTCTTATTTTATGTTCATTTAGTGCATATGAAATTAATATATCTCCCCCTTTTTGGATTATCAAAACGAGTCAATAAGAAGTAATCAATAAAATTGAACAACACATTAGATGGCTAAAATGTGGCATTAAAATAAGTAAGGAACAAGACTACATAAAACAACCCCATAAAAAGATAGTAATCCATGTTATTTATCACGTCTTTGTCTTCTCTTTTCCCATGAAAGAAACATCAAAAAGAGAAACCATAGGAGTAGAGGTAGAAGTGGAATAAGGGAGTGAACTGGTGGACAAAGATGGTAAAGGGAGTTCTTCATAAATAGAAGGGCAAGGTAGGGGCAGTAAAAGATAGATAAAACTATTGATCTAGGATTATAGGCCTGATCTGACTCAGAGCCTGAGAGACATACATAGATGTAGAGGCTAGGGTACAGGATGAGATGGTAGGAAAACCAGATCTCAGGGGTGTTTCTATAGAAGCGACAATGGCTGTACTCTGAACCTGAAGTTAAGGCTACAAATGTTAGATTATGTCAACAATTATCTCACCACTATACTGCATAGATTTCACTAATTCATCCTTGATATCCAAAAATATATCCATCAAAGGAGTGAAATCTTTGAGTTGTTGGACTTGAGTTTGAAATCTTGAGTTATAGGAGGGATCCTTATATTCTCCACAAGGTACTTGAAGTGGTTTGTCATGTCATTATTAGAGAATATCTTATTAAAGTAGATTTCCACCATCTTAGAAATTTATTGCTGAGAATAATTGGAAATATTGGAATGAATTCTCACCAAATCAATAACTCTTTCACTATTCTTGATATCTTCAGATAGAGATTCATGTCAAAGCCACATAGCACAGATTGAAGTTCTTCTTTGACAACTGTTCGAAGCAGATAACTGTCTATTGAAGATTGAGATTATTGTCCAGAAGTACAAGAAGCAGTGATAGTTGAGGTAAGGGATGTTATATGAGGTTGAATCAGTGAGGATACTTCATGTGGGATATAACTAAAAATATACTCAATAGGATAAAAAACGGGTTCTTGTTTTGAGGTTACCACTCTCTGCATTTCTTCAACCATACCTCTTAGTGTTTTTACTACATCACTGAGCAATTTGTTTTCATCTTTGACTTCTTGAATCTCATGAAGCATCATCAGTTCAATCTGCCATATGAGTTTTTCCAACAACAGTGAGTAATCTCTTTCACTCAATTGGGTTATAGGATCTGGTGCATATTCATGATTTTCTCAACTCCAGCCAATCGGGTAGCACCAAATTCATTCAGATCATCCTTATTCTCCTTGTTTAATGATTCTTGTGATGGTTCAAGAATAGTTGATGATACATGATCAGGTTCCATGGTAGAGATAGCTTTAGGTGCAGATGCCAGTTTCAAATGAAACAAAGTAGATAGATCAATTCATTTAACTAAGAATTCATGGGAATAAATCACATCAAAATGAATAGGGAATTTATACCATGTATCCACTAATATTGAATCAATAGGATTAGGGAATTAAATATATTATAGATTGGGGGATTCCCCCCTTAATAGGTGCATCTTTCTCGGGACCTAGAAATTTAGATCCTTGATCTATTTCCATGAATTCATCCCTAATTTCCTCATCCAATTCCTTTCCAGAAAACTGAAAGGATTGCTCCATTCTCTCTTCAGCATAAGCAATAAATTTAGGAATAGCTTGTTCTTTGGGGGGGGGGGGGGTTTCAAGGACAACTTCTTGCACAATTGGAAGATCTTCTTCTGTATGTTTTCAACAACATTCGTTCCACATACCTAACCAACAAACTATTATTTTAAAGAAAGTTTTTCTTCTAGATGAACAACTTATTCAGAAATATGCACTTCCTTTTCAAATAATACTTGAGGAGAAGATTCATTATCTTCCTCTACCAGAAGAGTTTCTCTTGGAGGTACAATAGCCTCTCTTTCTTCTTCCTCATCAGTGTAGTCTACACGTTCATCTAGTTCCAAGCTAGGACTATAAATATCCTTAGGACATGAAAAGTGTTCCACTGTATTAATCATTTCATAAAATCTATCATTATCTTCAACCCATGATTTTCTCCATGGATTCCAATTGATTTTAATTCCCTTTACTGTAACTTTTTAAAGAAAAAACCTGTAATCTTTATGATTTCTTCATATGGTCCAACCAATCCTTTTTCACGAATCATAGTTGAGATAAGTCTTGAATAAAATAGGGAGGTTGACTTGGAGGTTGTTTTGATAAACTCACACATATGGTGTATAACACACTTCAATAGGTTGATCGTATGTCCATTTGTCATGAGATGTGTCAAAAATACATCCTGATACATGAGTACAACAAAATCACCTTTTATAGGGAAAATCAAATTCTGAACAAACTTAAACAACACTCTATATTAACCATCTAAATCGGTAGTTGTGGATATCCTCTTGGTTTTATATCATGTTAAACTTCTCAAAGCTTCATCCAAACCAAAAAACTCACTCGGAGGTGGAGTACCTCTCTTGTAGTCCTCATAAATACTCTTATGAGGTATCCTAAAGCATGCAGCTCATAACCTCGAAGAAAAGGTAAAAATATGACCATTGATCCAACCTCTCAAAACATAACCATCTTCTGAATCCAAAGGTAATTGAACATACTGGTAAAACTGGGAAACTAGCTTCGGATAAATAGGCCTATCCTCCTTTGTAATTCAATCAAGCCTACCTTTTTTTGTTATCACATTAAACAACAAATACTTACTTGATTGAAGCCACTTAGAGAATATATAGATTTCAGGTACTAGTTTTCTGTTAACTATATTTGGATTCATAGTGCCTTCGGGTGCCAACATAGGTGTGATTTTTAACTTCTTATTTGAACTGCACTTCTCAGGTGTTAACGGTGAAGGGCGTTTCATCCTGCTCATTCACTGATATTTTGAGAGAGAGAATAGATGAAAGAGGGGTTACAATTTGAGAGAAGATAGCTCGAGTATAGAACGAGTGAAACTCCCTTTATTTTATCATTTAGGGATATCAACTTTTGCAAGATAAAATAATGTGCGAAATAAAAAGAATAAAAAAATAAATTACCACAATACGGGTTAAAATGTATAATTAAAACTATAATTAAACATTACGGTGAGACTGTAATCATCTTTCACAATGATACCGTAATCAATCCATCATGGTGAGACCATAACAGTTTGATTTCTAAATAGTGTAACCTTATTGTTTGAGATAGTATGTTCCAGACAGAAACAAAGAAATAGTAACTGTGAGACCGTAAACATGGGAAAATATCTCTTAATATTGTAAAACTATAGAACTATTAGAGTTAAATAGTATTCTTTAGAAAGTGACTTTTGAAACCGTAAACTATGAAAGAATATACTTACTACATAATATTTATCATTCCCCATTCATGTATGATGAAATCTATTAATTCAAAATTTTTTGTTTTGGTGAATATATCAGCATGTAGATATTCAGTTCTAATGAATTCCAAAGTTAATTCATCTTTCTGATAATGATCATTCAAATATTAATGTCTTACACCAACATGTTTCCATCTTAGAGTGTGAAACTAAATTTGTTTGAGATGTTAATAGCTCCTGTATTGTCACAAATTATAGGTATATTCCTGAATTGATATCCATGATCTAGTAATATGTGTTTCATTCACAAAATTTGTTAACAATAACTACCAATAACTAGGTATTCATCTTCTTCATTAGATAATTCAATAGAGTTTTGTTTCTTACTACACCATAATACTAGTGACTTGCCTAAAAAGGGACACGTTCGAGAGGTTCTTTTTCTATCTATCTTACAACCACCAAAGTCAACATCAAAATAACTTACTATCTCAAATGATTGTCCACTGGGATATAAGTGTAATAGATTGGGTATATGTTTGAGGTATTTGAAAATTCTCTAAACAACATTTAAATGAGATTCGTCAGTATTTTTTTTAAACCAGACACACATACACACATTGAACATAATGTTAGGTCACCTAATAGTTGAGTATAGTAAGATTACAATCATTCCTCAGTAAGTGGTTTGATAAATATATTTTCTATCTTCATCAAGATGCAACTTAAAATTACAACTTATTGGAGTCTCACTACTTTTATTACTACCCAATCCAAAACATTTTATAATATGTCTAGTATATTTTCTTTGATTTGAAATAATACCATCATTATTTGAAAAGAATGAAATTCCAAGAAAGAATTTTAGTTCTCCCCTTAAAATCATTTCAAATTCTCTATACATAATTTTTGAAAATTCAATACATAAAGAATTTTTTGAAGATCCAAATATTTGAACTAAAAAAATAGCATTGGATATTTGTTTTTTAAAATGGGTAGGATCATCGATTCGTTTTGTAAAACCTTTGGAAATAATAAATGTACTGAATTTATCATACCAAGCTCTTGGATCTTGTTTTAAACTGTAAAAATCTAATGATAATTTAAAAATATGGTTTGGAAAATGTGGGTTTATAAAACTAGGGTTTCCTCAAAAATTACATCCTCTACTATATACCCATTTAGAAATGCACATTTGACATCCATTTGTTATTTTGAAATTCAGATGCGGAACATTGGAAAGAAGAATTCTGATGCCTTCATGTCTAGATACTGGTGCAAAAGACTCTTCATAGTCAATTCCTTATTCATGACTATAGCCTTGTGAATCCAATCTAGCCTTGTTTCTGACTATATTACCAGATTCATCTACCTTATTTCTAAACACCCCTTTGCTGCCTATGGTGAATGTGTAAATCTTTCAACATGTTTCCAAACGTTGTTCCTTTAAAACTGATTATGTTTTTACTTTATAGCCATCATCCCAAAATTTATCATTTATAGGATCATTAATATTTTAGTCCACGTTTTTAAAAAAAGACGTCATGTTATACTTGATTTCTAATAGAAGCTCTAGTTTGAGTTCCTTTGTCTAAGTATCCTTCAACAATATCTAAAGGACGGTTCTTAGGAGTACTAATATCTCAAGAAAAAGAAGTACTGTTGATTTCAAGTTCTTCAATAGGATATGGTTCATAGTAAACAAAATCTAAAGAATATCCAGATCTATAAGTTTTCCTAGATTCCTTTATAGGATTGTGAGCCGATATTGAATTATTGTCTAGATTTGATACATCATCCTACAGGTTCTCTAAAGTGGTATTAGGATCATGTGGATCTGTTTCATCAAAATTTACATGGACATATTCTTCCACACCTTTAGTTCTTTTATTAAATAGTATATAGTCATTACTTGAAATTTAATTTCCTAAGAATATTGCTTCATCACCATAGGATGAAAAATTTTCAAGAATGTTTTTAGTATTAAATATATATAAATTGTAACAAAATTATTTGATGTAGCTAACTTTTGGGTTTATATTGTTCCACAAATCATATGGAGATCTATTAAGGATAGGTCGAATCAATAATCTATTGTTGAATGTTGTATTTACAGCTTCCACCCAAAAGTAAATAGGTAATTCATACTCACAAATTATCATTCTAGAAGTCTCTTGCACGGTTCTATTTCTTCTTTCTATATCTCCATTCTGTTGAGGTGTTCCAGTGGAAATGAAATAATGTCTATAGCCATTTTGTGAGTAGAAGGATTCAAAAACTTTATTTTCAAACAAATGACCATGATCACTTATTAAGGACATACTTTTATATCCATAAGGATTTTATATATTTTTGGAATATTTGGTAAAATGAGAGCAGGCTTCACTTTTATGAGCCAAAAAGAAAGTCCATGTATATCTAGAAAAGTCATGTACAAGAACATAAACATAGTGCATCCCATTTGAACATGAAACTATATATGGTCTAAACAAATCCATGTGAACCAACTCAAGCGGTTGGGAAGTGGAAACTTCTTTCTTTGGATTGAAAGAAACTCTGTGTTGTTTACCTTTTTGACAGGGATTTCAAACATTGTTAAGTGGGAATTCCAATTTGGGTATGTCTCTAACTAATCTTTTCCAAGTTAGTTTCCTATGCGAGTGCACATTGAACTGTCCTAATCTTCTATGCCATAACTTGGATTTATTATGAAAATAATTTAAATAAAAACATTTTGTGTAGCTAATGAATTTAAATCAACAGAATATACATTTTCATTACTATGAGCATTAGATATTAAATCTTATTTTAGAATTAACAACATTTCAGGAATCATTTAAAAATTTAACATTGAAACCATCATCACACAACTGAGAGATACAATGTAGATTGTATTTTTACCCATCAACAAAAAGTACTTTTAAAATTAATATAGTATTAGGTTACCAATTTGTCCAAAGCTGATTATCTTCCCTTTGGCATTAGCACCGAATGTGACATGTCCACCATCAACATTAATTAGGCTCTTGAAGAATTAATAGTCTCATGTAATGTGTCTCAAACACCCACTGTCAAAGTACTACATGATTTTAAAGGAACTCTTTAAGAAACATTCCTACAAAATAGTCAAATAAAAATAGACCTTGGTACCCATAATTGTTTGGGTCTAGTAATATTAGTGACTAGTGCCTTAGGAACCCATATCTACCACATAGGATTCCTATAATCATTATGTAATGTATTTTAGAAAAAAACTATTTTTAGTCCAGAAAATCATGAAACAGTATAGAGTGTGTCATAACTTGAACTAGATGATTGTTTTCTAGAACTAGGAGTAAAGATGTATGTCCTAGATTTTGAAACAAAAATAGTTCATCCAAAATTTCTTTTACTCGGTTGATATCCAATGCCCGTAGTATATTTAGGGGCAATATGTTTATCGAAAATTTATACCAAGGTATATTTACCATTAGTAATCCTTCAAGATTCATTTTCAATTGCCCATTAGATTGTTTTATTTCATTGTTCTCTTTGATTAATTGAGAATTTTTCTTTCTTTCTACAGTGATTTCAGTTTTAACAGTTGTTGTAAGAGCTTGTTGTTTCATTAAGGAGTTGTATATATCTTTTAGTTCATTGAATGTCTCTTCAAGAATATTACAATACTCAAACATTTCATTATTAGAAATATTTTCAGAGTCACTCTCATATCTACAATAATAAGAATTGTGAACAAAATATTACAGTGTTACCTCAGATGTTTTTTTCATAAAACACATATTGACTTTGTTAGAATGTTCACTATGTAAATATTCTGAGTCTCTTAAACAGCCCTCATAAGCGCTCCATGATTCTTTCATTGACTTTTATGCATTCTATATTTTTCTTCATATTTCTTTTCATACATGATCTTAGGGTAGTCCGCCTTGATATATATCTTTCTCTTACATTCATATAATACAATCTCATCAAACTTTTCACTTCTTTTCCAATTATTCATCCAACATCGTTTTTGATTATATCTACCCTTGAAGTTTGGATTTCTAAAAAAGTTACTCTTTTTGTAAAATATCTTAAACCTTCTTGCTAATTGATCCATATCAACATCAGTAGTAGGTGATGATTGTTCACTACTATATATTTCTACAAAAACATCCAATTTACCTTTCTCTTTTTGTTTAGAGGTTGTGGTCTTGAATGCAATCAATTTTCTTTTGGGTTCAACTTCAACTTCCTTGTGGACTTTCATCTCCTCTTCATACATCATTAGTTTGACAAGGTATTCTTTTATAGGTAGATTTCTAATGTCGCATGACTCTCTAATAGAGATAGAGGTTCCTCTCCATCTGTCAGGTATACATCAGAGAATCCTCGTGATCTATTCATTGGTAGTGACTCATCTTCCAAGAGAAATCATGGTGTTGAAAATTTCATTTAACATATGATACATGTAATAAATAGTCTCAAAAGGTTTCATTTTAAAGTTTTCATAATTAATAGTATAATTATTAATTCACATTTCTTTCACACTAGAATTTCCTCCATGTAAAACATACAATGTATCCCAAACTTCATGGGCAGTTTTACATGCGGGGAATCTATTAAATTCCACATCGCTTAAACAGAAGTATAAATCATTCATATATTTTCAATTTTTATTATAGGAAGTTTTGGTAGGTTCATCCCTAGTGATTCTATCAGTAGACAGAATCATATATTCTTCTGTAATTGAAGACCAGACTTCAAAGATCATACATTCTAAATGAATTTTAATTTTAATTTTTCATTGAACATAATTGGTCCCATTAAATAATGGTGGTCTGTTTGTTACATCACCTTCCAATCTATTATACATAATACATGAATACATTAAAAGAGATAAAAATTTAGAATTTATAGAAATTTATAGATCTTTAATGTAAAACTAAAATCACAATTTATTAAGGTCAAAAACAGAGTTTTACTAAACACTCTTTGGTATCAAATGTTGGTCAGAGTAGAGTACTCAAGAGGGGGGAAGGTGAATTGAGTATATTTTCAAATTTTTGTTACAAAAGTAATAATAAAATTGTTACACAATAAATTTAAATAATTCCTAGTTAATGAAGGTTATATGATTATGTAGTTTTACTATTTGAATAACTTCTTAGAAGATTTATTAATACTTATTAATTTTAATATCAGTTTTTAACATTACATTTCAAGCAATTATAATAAATAAAATACAATTATAACTTCTTTACAATATTAACTATAAAATTAAATTTAGAGATTTCTAAATTAAATATAAAAACATAGAAAACTAGAGTAAACAACACAAAAGATATAAAACAAGTTATTCAGTCTCAAGCCGAGACCTAATCCACTCAACTTAGTGATTACCTGCCACCAAGAAGTTTATTTAAATAAAATTGATCTACACCCTGGATCGGGGTTAAAAACCATACAAAAGACTTTCCAGGTCTCAAGACCTCTTTTGTAGTTATTTGTGGTTATGAACTAACAGGTCACACAAGGACCTCTTCTAAAATTATATTTGGTAATTCACAAGTGTAAAAAGATGTAAAAGAAAGGATATTTTGTATTTTTTAGATTGATGTAGGAGACAGTGTGTGTTTCATACAGACACACACACTTATTGAAAGATAGAAAAAAAAATAATACACAACAGAGCCGAGATGGTGAGATAAGGTTATAATTGCTCTGATTGTTAGTCTATATAGCTCTAGACTTTTGGGATGAAGCATATGGTTAAATCGAATCATCTTGTGGGAAATAGAGTATCGTAAGTCAGCTGAATTTGGCACGTGCTCTTCGTGGAGTTGATAATATGTAAATATTCTCTAATCTCAAATTCAAGTAGGCATCATGTGTTCCTCATAAGTTTCGGGTTGCATGAAATCTCCTTATTCTTCATTGTGAATACAATTCTTTTTTGTAACACAGTGGTTACTACAGTCACCACGATCTCATGATTTTATACTGACCACATTGTTTTTTTATTCTGGGTATGCATGTGTTGGAGTAGACTAGATATATGTATTCTGAACCTCCTACCTCGTACTATCAAGTAAAAAGTCTACAAAGAAATAGTAATTATGTCGATGCATTTAAAAGCATAAAAATGTCCATTAGAAATTAAATTGAAAAATTAAAAAATAGATTAAGAAATAGTATAACAGTTTGTCTATAAATGGTGTCTTCAAGAAACGGTGTCTCCTTGAAATGGTGTATCCTTCTTTGTATTTGAGTGGTGAGACATCTATTATGGAATAATTGTATAGGCATCAGGAAATAGTAGCATAGATGAGGTGTTAGGATCACAATGTCTGGGCATGGTGTCTAGATTGTCACAGTGTCTGGATGGTCACAGTGTTTGGATGGGCGGTGTGTCTGGATGGTCATAATTTCTAGATGGTGATGGTGTCTAGATGGTGTTAGTGTCCAGATGGTGACGGTGTCTGGATGGTGACAGTGTATTTATGGGGACAGTGTCTAGAAGGTCACGGTGTCTGGATGGTCACAGTCTCTCGATGGTTACTGTGTTTGGATGGTGAATGTGTTTGGATGGTAACGGTTTATGGATGGTGATAGTGTCTGGATGGTCACAGTGTCTGGATGGTCACAGTGTGTGGATGTTTACGGTGTCTCGATGGTTATAGTGTCTGGGTCTATTACCATAAAAACACAACTGGTTGCATACTTAAGGTCTTTCAGAATTTGTCAAATAACTGTACACAGACATAAACAATGATATTCATAGAATGAATTAAACATAATCATTCATAAGATAATTTCATTAGAAAAAAATAGTTTACAATAATTATATATGGAATAGAGAAACTAATCATATGTACACATGATTCTAGATATTCTAAACATGATTAACATTAATTATAGAATGTATATGATTTTTGATCATTAAAACATGATTAATACATGAGTAATCCAATAATCTCCCCCTTTTAACGATCAAAAATCACGTGAGTTGGAGATTTATTCTTAGGAAATGGATCTCTTCTTTAATGTGAATTTATTCCATATATAATAATTATTTCTCGCCCTTTTGGGATTTTCAAAAAGAGAAAATAAGAAGTTGGCAATAAAAGTTTAGAATTAATTAGATGGATAAAAAGTGGCATTAGAATAATTAGGGAACAAGACTACATATAACACCCCCATCAACAGATAGTAATCATTATTCTTTAGCACTTCCTTTTCTTCTATTTTCCCTTGGCATTAGCCTCAGATGAAGAATACATAGGAGCAGAGGTAGAAGTGGAAGATTGGAGTGAACCAGTGGAAATAAACGAAAAATGGAGTCCTTAAAAAATATAAGGGGCCAAGATAAGTGTAGTGGAAGACCAAGGAAACTGTTGATCAAGGATTATAGGACTGATCTGATACAGATACTAAGAGACATATATTGATGTGGAGCCTAGTGTAGAAGATGAGAAGGTAGGAAAACTAGATCTCGGGGGTGAAGCTGTAGGAGCGACAATAGAAGAACTCTGAATATGAAGATAAGGCTGAATTTTTTTGATGAAGTCAGAAATGATCTCACCACCATAATACAAAGATTTCTCAAAGACATCATTGTTCTCCATAAACATATCCAACAAAGGAGTAAAATATCTGAGCTTTGGGACTTGAGTTTGGAAATCCTTAGTTACAGGAGGGATCCTTAGATTCTATAAAAGGTACTTGAAGTGGTTTGTAATGTAATTCTTAGAGAAGATCTGATTAAAGTATAAGTTCACCTTCATAGAAATTACATGCTGAGCATAATTGGAAATCTTGGAATGAATTCTCACCAAATAAATAACTTTTTCACTATTCTTGATAACTTTTGATAGAGATTCCTTGTCAAAGCCACTAAGCACAGATTGCTGTTCTTCTTTGAAAATTGTTCTAATCAGATCACCATCTACAGATTTTTGAGATTATTTTATAGAAGTACGAGAAGAAGTGACAACCAATGTGATGAATGATAGATGATGTTGAATCATTGAGGCTACTTCCTGTGGGGTCTGACTAACAATATACTCAATAAGAAAAGAAACATGTTATGGTGTTGAGGTTAACACTCTCTATATTTCTTCAAACATACCCCTTAGAGTTTTTAATTCATCACTAAGTAGTTTGTTCTCAACTTTGACTTCTTGATTTTCATGAATAATCGTGTGTTGAATATTCCATATAAGTTTTTTCAATAATATTGAAGCATATATTTCACTCAAATTGGTTACAGGAGCTGATTAGATATTCATGATTTTCTCAACTCTAGCCAATAGGGTAGCTTTGTATTATGTCATATCATCCATATTCACCATGTTTCGAGATTCTTATGAGGGTTAAGGAATAGAAGCTGAGACAGTCATAGGTTCCTTGGTAATGATAGCTTCTGGTGAAGATGCTAGTTTTGAATGAAACAATTTAAACGGATCAATTCCATTTACTGAGACATCCTGGGAATCAGTCACATAAAAATTACTATGGAATTAATACCATGTATCCACTGAGATTAGATTAATCAAATTAGGGACTTCAAAAGATTTCTGATTGGGGGAAGGCTCCCCCTAAATAGGTATATCTTTCTATGGGCCAAGATATTTTTATCCTTGATCTATTTCCATGAATACATCCCTACTTTCTTCAACCATTTCCTTTAAGGCCCATTGAAAGGCTTACTCCATTCTCTCTTCAGTAGAAGGAATTACTTCCATAATATAATGTTCTTACGGGTGTTCTTCAAGGGTAGATTCTTGCACAATAGGAAGATAATCCTTTGTATTTTCTTCTACAATATTATTTCATCTTACCTTAGGTACATATTCTTTTTTTGAAAAATGTTTTTAGTCCAGATTGATATGTTTTTCTGTAACATGCACTTCCCTTGAATAATACACTAGGAGAACATTCATTATCTTCCTCAACCAAAACAGTTTCTCTTGGTGGTACAGAATCCTCTTCTTATTATTCCTCCTCAGAATATTCATCAAGTTCATTTGGCTCCAAACTAGGATAAAAAATATCCTTAGGTCTTGAAGGGTGTTCCAAAAGATTAAAAATTTCATAAACCCTGTCATTATCTTCCACCAATGCGTTCCTCCATGGATTCCAATTTATTTTCATTCTCTTTAATATAAATTTTGAATGAAATAACTCATAATCCTTAATGACTTCTTTATCTGGTCCAACTAATCCCTTTTCATTAAGCATAGCTGAGATAAGCCTTGAATAAAACAGGTATGTTGACATGGAGTTTTTTTGGATAATCTCACACATACGGTGCATAACATACATGAATAGGTTGATATTATGTCTATTTTAATGAGATATATCAAAAAATCATCGGAATTCTGGAGTATAGAAAAATACCCTTTTTTGGGGATAACCTTTTCGGAAGCTATGGCTCTCCTCTTGGTTTCATTACTAGTTAAACCTCTCAATGCTTCTTCCAAAACATAAAAACTCACACAGAGGTAGAGGACCACTCTAGTTGTCCTTACAAATACCCTCAGGAGGTATCCTAAGGTATGAATCCCATCAGCTCGAAGAAAAATTACAAATATGACCATTTATCCAACTTCGCACAATATAATCATCTTCTAAATCAAAAGAGAATTGAACATCCTAGTAAAACTGGGCAACTAGATTATGATAAATAAGAATATCCCCCTTTATAAACCAATCTAGCTAGCCTTTCTCTGTTAAAACTTTAAATACCAAAGACTTACATGATAGAAGCCACTTTGGGTATATCTCCTTTTCAGGTATCACTATTTGTTCACAAGATTCTGATTCACAGGGCCTTCAGGTTCTAACATCAGCATGACTTTCAACTACTTCTTTGAACTATGTCTCACAGGTTTTGATGATGAAGGAAATTTCATCCTAGGCATTCACTGAAGGTTCGAGATAGAGAAGAGTTGAAAGAGGGGTAACAGTTTGAGAGAAGAGATATCGAGTGAAGAACGAGTGAAACTTATTTTATTTTATCATTTTCAGATATCAAGCATCATGGGATAAAAAAGCTCTGGAAATTAAAAAGGATAAAATAATGAATTACCACATTACATGTTATAATGTATAAATAAGACAATAAAGCATCACTATGGTGAGACCGTAATCGACTTTCATGGTGATACCATAATCAAGCCTCCACCGTGAGACTGTAATAGTGTGATTTCTAAATTGTGTGACCGTATTGTTTGAGACATTAATTGCCAGACAGTAATGGAGAAATAGTAACTATGAGACCGTAAATATGGAACAATAACTCTTAATATAGTAAAACAATAGAACTATTAGAGTTAAAAATTATTCATAAGTGAAACTATAAAATGTGAAAGAATATACTTACTACATCAGATTTATTATTCCCAATTCATGTAGGATGTAATATATTCTTTCAAAACATTGTTTTTTTTGTTAATATATCATCATTTAGATATCCAGTTCAAATGAATTCCAAAGTAATTCCACCTTTCTGATAATGATCTCTCAATGAGTGATGTCTTACATCAATATGTTTTGTCCTATAGTGTAAAAAATGATATTTTAAGATGTTAATAGCACTTGTATTGTCAAAATTTATAGGTACATTTTTTAATTGATATCCATAATCAAAAAATGTGTGTTTCATCCACAAATTCTGTGCTCACCAATGGCCAGCAGCTACGTATTCCGCTTCTGTGGTAGATAATGCAACAGAGTGTTATTTCTTACTGCACCCTGATAATTTTGACTTTCCTAGAAGGTGACATATTCTGGAGGTGCTTTTTCTATCATACTTACAACCACCGAACTCAGCATCAGAATAACTTAATAACTCAAATGATTGTCCTCTGGGATAGAATAGTCCTAGATTTTGGGTATGATTGAGGTACTTGAAAATTCTATTAACACCATTTAAATGGGATTTTTTAGGATTTTCTTGAAACCAAGAACACATACACACATTGAAAATAATGTCACGTCGGCTAGTAGTTAAGTATAGTAAGCTTCAAACCATTCATTGGTACGTGATTTGATCAATAGAATTTCTATCTTCATCGTGATCCAACTTACAAGTAGTACTCATTGGAGTCTCATAACTTTTAGTACTATCCAATCCAAAACGTTTTGTAAGAACTCTAGAATATTTTCTTTGATTTAAAATAATACCATCATTATATGAAAGATTTTAAATCCCAAAACAAATTTGAGTTCACCCATTAAACACATTTCAAATTCGTGTTTCATTATTTTAGTAAATTCAATAACTATTTTTTTAATATCTAACGATAGCTCATCTACATACACTTGATATACTAAAAAATCATTGGAATTTTTTTTCTATAAAAAGTGTATAATTGGATATTCCTTTTTTAAAACTTGTAGAAATAAGAAGAGTATTTAATCTGTCATACCAAGCTCTTGAAACTTATTTTAAACCATATAAATATTTTGATAATTTAAAAATATGGTTTGGAATATTAGGGTTTGTAAAACCAGGTGTTCTTAAAGAAAGACATCATCAACTATATACCCATTTATAAATACAATGTTTACATCCATTTAATATAGTTTGAAATTCATACATGCAGCATAAGAAAGCATAATTCTGAAGGTATCAAGTCTAGCTACTGGTGAAAATGTCTCTTAAATGTCTATTCCTTCTTGTTGACAATATCCTTTTGTAAACAATCTATCCTGGTTTCTAACTATATTGCCGACTTCATCTACCTTATTTCTAAACACGTATTTAGTGCCTATGGTGAATGTTTCTTGGGGGTTTTCAACAAGTTTCCAAACTTAGTTCCTTTCAAAATTATTAAGTTATTCTTGCATATCCATCACCCAAAATTCATCATTGATAGAATCATTAATGTTATTAGGTTCATGTTGTGACAAAAGACTTGATGTTCAACCTGATATCTAAAAGAAACTCTAGTTTGAGTTCCTTTCTCTAATTCTCCTACAACAGTATCTAAAATATGGTTCCTAGGAGTTATAATAGCTCTAGAAAAACAGGGACTGGTGATTTTAGGTTCTTCAATAGGATCTAGTTCATTATGACTAGAATCTAAAGAATTTCCTGAAATAGAAGTTTTCTAGATTCATTTATAGTATGGTTAGGAGATTTTGAATTAATATCTAGATTTGATATATCATCCTCCATGTTTTTAGAGTGTTATTAGGCTCATGTGGATCTATTTCATCAAATTTGACATGGATAGATTCATCCAAACATTTATTTCGTTTATTAAACACACTACAGGCTTTACTAGAAATTGAATATCCTATAAAGATTCCTTCATCACTCTTGGATGAATATTTTTCAAGATTTTCCTTATTATTAAGGATATAGAAATTACAACCAAATAATTTGGAGTAGGTAACATTGGATTTTCAATCGTTCCACAAATAATATGGATTTATTTTAAGGATAGTTCGAATCAATACTTTATTGATTATGTATCATGTTGTATTTACCTTTTTAGTCCAATAGTAAATAGGTAAGTCATATTCACTGAGAATTTTACTAGAAATCTCTTACAGGGTTCTATTTCTTCTATCTACAACTCCATTCAGTTGAGGTGTTCCAGGGGTAGAGAAATTACGACTATAGCCATTTTGTGAGCAGAAGGATTCAAACTCTTGATTTTCAAACCCATGTGCATGATCACTTATTATTTAACTAATTTTATGTCCACTAAGATTTTATACAGTTTTGACATATTTTGTAAAATGTGAGCATGCTTCAATTTTATGAGCCAAAAGAAGGTCCAAGTATATCTAGAAATGTCATCTACAAGAACATAAACATAGTTCTTCACATTTAAACATGAAACTCTAGATAGTCAAAACAAATCAATGTGAACCAACTCAAGTGGTTGAGAAGTGAAAACTTCTATCTTTGGTTTGAAATAATCATGGTGTTGTTTTCTTTTTAATGGGGATTACAAACTTTATTAAGTGGGAATTACAATATAGGAAAGTCACTAACATGAACTTTCCAATTTAGTTTCCTATGTGGGTGTAAAATGCAGTGTCCTAATCTTTTATGCTATAACCAGGATTCTTTATGAAATGACTTTAAACAAGAAAAATTTTTTTATCTAAAGAAATTAAATAAATAGAAAATACATTTTCATTTCTAAGGGAAGTAAATGTTAAATAATTATTATAATTAAAAAACTTGCATGCATCATTTTCAAATTTAACATTGGAACCATCATCACACAACTACGATATACTAAGAATATTGTATTGTAAACCATAAACAAAAAGTAATTTTGAAATTAATATATTATTAGCGTTACCAATTTGTCCTAAGCCGAAGATATTCCCTTTTTTTATTATCAATGAATGTGACATGTCCACCATAAACTTTAATTAGGCTCTTGAAGCATGTGTAGTCTCTTAACATGTGTCTCAAACACTGACTATCCAAGTACTATATGCTTTTACATGAACTCTTTAAGAAATATTCCTATAAAATAGTCAAATAAAAATAGATTTTGGTACCCATTCTAGTTTAGGTCCAGTAATATTAGTGAGTAGTGCCTGAAGAACCCATATCCGCATTATAGGTTTCCTATAAGAATTATGTAATGTATGTAAAAAATAAAATCTATTTTATTGAAAAAAACATGAAACAATAGAGAGTGTGCCATAACTTGAGCTATCTGAATGTTTTCCAGAACTATGAGTAATGCTTTATATCCTAGATTTTTATACAAAAACAGTTCTTCCAAAATTTCTTTTACTCAATTGATAGACAATTCTAGAAGTATATTTAGGGGTAATTAGTTTACCAAAAATTCGTACCAAGGTATCTTTTCCATTAGTAATCCATTCATGATCATTTTCCAATTGTTTATTAGATAATTTTAGTTCATTGTTCTCTTTGAGAAATTGATCATTTTTCTATCTTTATACAATGATTTCTGTTTTACCAGTTGAGGTAAGAGCATGCTATTTCTTTAAGAACGTGTATTTATCTTTTATTTCATTGCCTGTATCTTAAATCATATTACAATAGTCAAACATTTCTTCATTAGTCATATTTTTAGAGTCACTCTCATCTCCAGAATAATATGAATTTTGTACAGGATATTCGAGTGTTATATAAGATGTGTTTTTCATAAAACACATATTGGATTTGTTAGCCTGTTCTCCATGTGAAGTTTCCGAGTCACTTGAACTATCCTCAGAATAACTCTATGTTTCATTCATTTACATTCAATACTTTCTATCTTTGTCATTATATTTATTTTTGTACTTGATCTTGGGACAGTCATCCTTGATATGTACCATTCGCTTACATTCATAGTAGACAATATCATAAGACTTGTAACATTTTTTCCAATCTTTCTTCCAACATAATTTTTGATCATATCATCCATTCAAGTTAGGATTTAGGAAAAATATATTTTTTTTGTAAAATATCATAATCCTTCAAGATTATTGAACCATCTCATCATCACTGTCAGGTGATGATTATTCACTGCTAGAACTTTCTACAGTAAACTTCTAATTTTCCTTTCTCTTTGTGTTTATAGGTGGTGGTCTTGAACGCAACAGATTCTCATTTGTATTCATCCTCTTCTTCCTTGTTTACTTTCATATCATCTTCATACAACATAATTTTTCCAATTATTTATTTTATAGGTAGCTTATTGGTGTCGCATGACTCTCTAATATAGAAAATGTCTCCTCTCTATCTATTAGGTAGACATCTGAGAATCCTCATGATTTTTTCTTTGGCGGTGAATTCTCATGAAAGAGAAATCATGGTGTTGAAAATTTTGTTGATGATAAGATACATGTTAGAAATAGGATCATTAGGATTCATTTTAAAGTTATCATACTTATTTGTATCAGTATTAAGTCTCATTTCTTTCACACTATAATTTCCTTCATCTGAAACATAAAAGGTGTTCCAAAATTCATGGGTAGTTTTTTATTAAGAGATTATATTAAATTCATCATCTACTAAAGAGAATTATAAATCATACATAGAATTGTATTTTTTATTATAGTTAGTTTTTTTAGGTTCATCCCAAGTGATTCAATCAGTATGAGGAATCTTATATTCATCTATAATTGAAGACCTTATTTCAAAGATCATACTTTCTAAATGCATTTTCATTCTAATTTTCCATTGAGCATAATCGGTTCCATTAATGAATGGTGGTTTGTTTGTTAATACACCTTCCAATATATTATCCATAATACCGAAATACATTAAAAGAGATTAAAATTTATAATTAATATAAATTTATATATCTTTAAAGTATAACTACAATAATAGTTGAATAGGGTCACAAACAATGTTTTACTAAACACCCTTTGATACCAAATGTTGGTCGGAGTAGAGTACTCAACATGGGGGTGAATTGAGTGTCTATTCAACAATTATGTTATAAAAGTATTCTTAAAAAGGTTCCCTAATAAATTTAAATACATCCTAGTTAATCAAGGTTATACGGTTATAAAAGTTTGCCTATTTGAATAACTTCTTAGAAGACTAATTAATTATAATTAATTTTAATATTAGTTATTAACATTGCTTTTGAATCTATTCTAATAAGGGGAAAAAATTATAACTTCTCTACAATATTAACTATCAAAATAAATTTAGTGACTTCTGAATTTAACAGTAAAATAGAGAAAACTAAAGTAAACAACTCAGAAGATATAAAACCAGTGGTTCAGTATCATGTCGAGACCTAATCAACTCCACTTTCTGATCACCTTCCACTAAGTAATTTATATAAATAAACATGATCCACACCCTAAATCAGGGTTAAAATAGTACACAAGACTGTCTAGGTCTAATGACCTCTTCCACATTTTTATGGGTATTAACTAACAATTCACATAGGGACCTCTTCAACACATATCAGTGGGAATACACAAGTGTAACAATATATAAGATAATTGATATCTTCTATCCTTCATTTTGATGTAGGAGACAATGCATGTTTTATACAAACACACACACTAGTTGAACGATATAAAATAAAATAATACACAACAGAGAAGATATGATGAGATAAGTTTATAAGTGATCTGAGTGTTAGTCTATGAAGCTCTAGACATCTGGGATGAAGAACATGTAGAAATTGATTCCTCTCACCAAAAACAGAGTATCACAAGTCAGCTCGATCTGGATCGTGTTATTAGTGGAGTTGATAATGTGGAAATATTCTTGACTCTAGGATTCGAGTAGGCATCACGTGTTCCTGTTCAGTTTTGGGTTTCATGAAATCTCAGAATTCTTTGTTATCATGTATACACTTGTTTCCTATTACACTGTTGTCACTACTGTCACCACGATCACACGATTTTCTACTGGACACATTGCTCATTTTATTCTTGGTATGCATGTGTTGGAGCCAACATGATGCATATTTTATGCACATCGTACCTTGTACTATCATGTAACATGTCTACAAAAAAAATATTATTTATGTCATTGCATTTAAAAGCTTCAAATAAGACCGTTAGTAATTAAATAGAAAAAGGACAAAATAAATTAAGAAACGACGTCACAATCTGTCTATAAAAAGTGTCTCCATGATATTGTGTCTCCTTGAAATGACGTCTCCTTCTTTGTATTTGAGCTTTGAGATATCTATGATGTCATAGTTGTATATAGATTAGGAACTAGTAGCATGGATGCAGTGTTAGGATCACTTTGTCTGGTCACAGTTTCTGGAGGTTGACAGTGTCTGGATGGTAATAGTGTCAAGATGGTCATGGTGTCTGGATGGTCACAATGTCTCGATGGTCATGGTGTTTGGATGGTAACAATGTCTGGATGGTTACAGTGTCAAGATGGTGAATGTGTCTGGATGGTCACGATGTCATCATGGTTATGGTGTCTGGGTGTTCACGGAGTATGGATGGTTACAATGTCTGGATGTTTACGGTGTCTGGATGGTGACGGTGTATGTAATGTCATGGTGTATGGATTTTCACGGTGTCTGGATGTTCACGGTGTCTGGATGGTTACTATGTATGGGTCCTTTTCTAGAAAAACACAACTAGTGGTAGACTCATGGTTTCTCAGACTTAGTCAAATCTCTGTACACATACTTAAACAGTGATATTCATAGAATTAATTAATCTTAATCATTCATAAGATAATTTCATTAGAAAAAAATAAGCTTACAATAATTATTTAAGGCATAGGGAAACTAATCATCTGTTCATATGATTCAATATATATTAAAGAGGATTAACCGAATTTATAGAATGTATATGATTTTAGATCATTTAAATATGATAAAAACATGAGGATTCCAACATACATGTTTGGATAGAGATCCTTAGGTAGAGTCTTATTGAGTGAATGTTTACCAATTGATCATTTTCAGATCATATGGGAAAAAGGGTATTAGATAGGATTTCATTGGATAGTGATGATTATACATCATTTCCTATAGTGAGGCTTCAGTGTCATCTAAAATCGTGAATAGATCATATACAATGATATAGTCCAAAATATATCGTAGCTATATGAGATTTTGGGAATATCACATTCAGTCATTGTAGAGGTTGTTTTATTTAGGATATGAGGAATTGTAAGAAACTAATATGGTGATTGTGATTGTGATATTGTAGTGTATATGGGTGAGTGATTATGTATTTGAGAAATATATTATGGTAGATTCTATTATTATTGGTGTCATAGTTTCCTACAGTATGATTTCATAGAAAAATTTAATTAAATAATGAATAACTAGTTGAATGTGTAATGAGTTGATGGGTTATTTTTTTAGAATTCATAATTTAAGTAATGGGTAAATAATGTATGTTATAATGGGTTGGTAACATTGAAATTAATTTTTTTTAAGATTAAAAAATGGATGGAATAGATTTTTACATAACTGATGTATTGTGGACGATGATGATATCAATGAAATTTGTAATAATGAGATTGAAATGAGATTTTGATGTTTTTGTGTGGATTTTTAGGGTGAAATGTAGTTGTATGTGCATTGATGGATGCAATTGTTGATAATATATATTGAAAAATTTGTTACTATTTTGGTTCATAGATATATTTTATATGGGAAACATTAAGATGGTTTGTGTGATACATGTTATCCTTTTTATTTTTATTGGTTATTTCTTACACATAACTACTCTGGTGAGGTAACCTAAATGAAGACCATATATGGTCATGGGTTCTGAGAATTTTCCCCAATATCTTGGAAATAAGTTAAATTTATTGATATCTAATCCCCCTTCCCAAAACTCTCTTATAGAAGTACAATTAGATATGATTTCATATGTTTAGGATGTATGGGATATGATAGCTAGAGGTTAGACTATTTATGATGTGGCTGTATTGATAGTGCGTAGTGTGGGACCAGAATGTTAAGTGGATGGTAAGAAATTGATGTCCTTAATATTTATGGTACCCTACAATGATGAGGATGTGATATCTAGATATAGTATATGGATATGGTTTTGATTATTTATGACGATTGGTATGTGGATATATATGGGATGAGAGAAGTGATATCTATTCCATTAGTGTTTTAGGGTGATTATATTAGTGGATAAGTAGTTGTGTGATACCTTCTTGATATATACTCATCAAATTATGTTATTATACCTGAATTCATTTTTGGGTGAGTGATATTTAGTGAGGATGGGTGGTGGTTTATTTTTCATCAGTGATGAGTTAGTTTGACTATTTATTCATTGATATGTTCATATGATTTTTCAACATTTTCGTGAGTGGTTTTAGGGAGGAAAATACAATTTATACTTCTCTAATCATAACTATATATAAATATATATATATTAATATATATGTCTATATGTATTTATGTATTTATTTATGTATGTATCTATGTACATGTGTTTCAGTGTATTTTTGTGTGTGTGGATATGTGCGTGTGTGTTTGTTTGTGTGTATTTATGTATATTTATGTATCAATGTTTATAGGAAACATGGATATAATTATTGATCTTTCTGAAATATACTATCTTGTGGTGATCGTTGGGGTTTGTGGAGTCATTACCATAGGATATCTTTTGGAATTATAATTTTGGAAACCATCGTTTATGTGTTATATTACATACATAATGGATTGTGTTTTATTTTATATTATATGAAGTTTATTATCAACATTATCTTATAATACTCATATATATAATGAAATATATTTTCATATTTATCTTTTCATACCCTCAATACTAGTAATCAATCCATGCCCTGTTAGTGGTAATCTTAGAGGATAACTCTTTTCTTCACTATCATCACATAAGGTCTTATAGTTGGATCAATTCATGTAATATCCTCATTCTTATCCAACAATGGGTCTCATAATGGAAATGGAATATATTCCTTGAACATTTAAAACTCTTCATCAATGAATTCACCCATATATTATCCTATCCTTTCCATAACCATTGACTGTGTTTCTTACAAAAATTTTGTCCCAATATTCAATTAATATTTTATATTAACATTATCTTCATTTTCATTTATGCATTTATCTTTAAATTCATATTAATTACTTTGTTCAACTACATTTCCACTCCATATTGTCATTTCTGTATCCCCTTCCCATGGATTAGATTTACTAGATCATGGATGTTTCTTGTTATCACTCATGGTGTTTTCCATACCTATATATCTCACATTAGTTTCCAAATTGAGTATAATTACTTAATTACATTGAAAAAACTGATCAATCCTTGATAAATTAGAGTTGGTACTTTAAATAAAGTCACTCAACCTCCTTTTTTGATTCTTGATTTCCCACAATTTTAAAAAAATTGTTTAAGTTCATTTCAATATGAGTGTAACTAAGAGATTCCAGCCCAAAATTATTTTATTAATCTCTCTCCTGATATTTTAGTTGGTGTTACCCTTATGATTAAGAAGGGTCATCCTTCATGATACTTCCTTTATCCATCCAAAAAAAATATTATGTCTATTCTATGTTGTATTTTCAATGGTAGAGAATGGGTCATTTCAAATAATATGTTTAATGAAAATTCCCCTATGGCTCAGATAAACAATTAATATTGATAGTGAATCTATTATAATATTTTAAAATTCATATAGTAAATATAATTGTGACCAAATATACAATAGTAGTTTCATTAATCCTTGTTCCATTGAGTCCTTGATAGTACATTGTAATTATATTTGACAATCATCAATTTGAACATTCCTATCCATTATGTTAGAAGCTTTGTTCATAAAATCCATTCTCCCTATCGATATACTTGTTAATGAGTTTATAAATAATATATTGAAAATTTTGTTCAACCCCTTAAATATTTTAAAATCATAGTGTACTTATGTAGTTTAATAGACATGTTTTTGACTAATTTTATTCAAGACATCATAAAAAACAATCCACAACATTGATGGTTGAAATTAGTGGTGGTGGCATTATTTATTTTAATTCATAAATCTATCCCAAAATTCATTGATTTCATCATTACTCTTTTAAAAACAAATGTTTCCATTATTATATAATTGTTAATATTTGTTTTGGTATGATATATACTACTAATGAAATCACAATAGATTTCATTTTAACAGATAAATGAATTCTTCATGTATTATAATATAATATTCATAGACAATCATTTATATAATTATGGAAACTCTTCATCCTCGATTTATATTCTCGTAGTGTATGAAATGGTAGATATTTAACATTTATTAGTAAATCATTAGAAAAATAAATTTCTTCCTCTTATGGAATCCCATTGAATGTACAAAAATATTATAAATTAAGATGTTTTAAATTCAAATATTCTATAATGCATTGTCATTCAAATACAAAATGGATTATCAGAACTTTATGAAACTTATAAATCTATCAACCTTGGTGAAACATGATCGATTTTGAAAATATATTATGGAATTTATGGAGCTTTATACTAATTTTTCATTTTTATTATATGATTATCCAATATACCTTCAATTTTATTTGAAAAACAATTATTGAATAACCCCTCAATTTTAGGATTAAATGGATGTAGTTCATCATGGAGTTAACTTCTATTCCACATTAACTTAACCTATCATGTAAATACTAATAATATATAACATATTATATAACACTATCTAATTAATATATTTTATGTATAAAATTTACATTAATTTAATACATTCCAAAATAATTATAAATGATAATTAATGGCTTATTATTACTATCCCTGACAGTGAAACCAAATTTGTGATTGGTGTATTTTTTTGTATCTACACAAGAATCTTTCCACAGAACATGATCATTGAATCACAAAACATTTTAAATAACTAGATCATCTCCAAAAATATATTCAAAGGTTTAATCCACTAATCACTTATATAATAATAGTGAGAATAAAAAATAGTGGTGTATTACTATAACATGATGGTAATATTGAGCATATATATAGTTTAGTAACTGTGAGTTTGATAAAATATGAGTCATTATGTAATGTTCTTTAACTAATAAAAATTGTGAGTGGTGGTATCCGAATAGTTATGATAATTTTAAATCATATTATTGGAATTATCAAAATAAATATGATAATAGAATCACTTATTATTTGAATGTTACTCTCAAAATCACTTTGAACATTCTCTTAATGGTAAGATCCCATGAGGGGGGGGGGTACATGTGGTTTATGAGGTTTCAAGGTTTCTCCCACATCGGTGATGATGGTGGCTTCCGAGCCGATCCCTCCTCCCCCATCGGGGGAGGGACCTTCGACGTCCTTCGCGGGAGTGACTTCATCCTTCTCACCATTATTGAACCCTTTCTTCCCCCCTTTTCCATAGATATCTATATTCCCTAAAGTACCAGATTATATTAATGGCTTTCCAAACGTTTTTCTATCGATCTCTGAGTTCAGCGAGGCTTCAGGGCTTCTGAATCATTCCCCGATTGTGCATATCAATGAGAGGTGTCCTACTTTGGATTCATTCAATAGATGCATCATTAGGTCCTGGGGTTTACAGGATAGATAAATTATGGGTTTTCTTGATTCAAGACACATTCTGATTTGATTCTTATCAGAGGATGATCTATTGAAGGCTTGGTCCAGTGCTCCATGCAGCTGAAATGGATTTTTTTCTTCCTCTTCCAATGGTCATACTATTTCCACATGAATCGTGACTCTTCTAATGCTAAGATTTGGGATAGTTTCATAGAACATCCCTTATCGTTACAAAATCCCACGATTTTGAGAATGTTATGAAAAATTGTTGGTAGATTTTTGTGTGCTAATTCTTGAACCAAAGCTCTCTGTCACCCGGTTTATCTCTAGATATGCGTGGAAATCAATGTCTCCAAAACTCCTCACACGTTCATGTGGATTACAGTGGAGGAAGTATTCTGTCACAAGGAACCGGTGGTCTATGTTCCATAGTTTGACTTCATCTCCTTCGATAAAAATCCGGGACTCCTTGTGAAAGTATACAGACGTGGGATGAAAAAATTCTATCCTCATATGGAAGCGAGTTCAGGGGACAATGATAAGGGGTTTGGTTGTGGGGAGGGTGTTTCTAGACAAATTCAATTAGTTATCCCAATTGGTGTTAATGAGGATCAAAGTGGTTCATAGGGGGGAAACCCATTTGTGGCCAAGGTACTCCAATGCTTGCGTAAGGACCTAAGTCCTACGGTTCGTTTGTGTGATACTTCGTAGCATGAGGGATCCGATGTGATGGTGGAAGGGACTAAAGGAGGGGTTGTTCTATGTGATAGTGGCAATTTTCTGGATGTTGAGATAGTGACAGCAGTGGATGTAGGATCTAGGACTCCCCTAATGTATTCTTATGCAGAGGCAGTGCGTACAGGAAGTGGTTCTAGTGAAAGGGGTGGATATTAGATTATTGGAAGAGTGAGGGTTATTAGGTGGCATGAGACCGAAAAAGGAAACATTGGGTGGTCAACCGATCCATTATAGTTCAAGGAGGGAGGTTCCATCTATTAATCTGGTCCGACTTATTGAAGGGCTAGTGAATGATGATCCGGTTCAGTACTTAGATGCTGCTCAAACTGATAAACAGGGGGTATCTAGTGATGATTCTACCGAGTTCGCACCGGGTGAAATTGTTTATGACCTTCATGATAAAGGGAATCCCATCCCAAGGAGGAGAAAAATCATGAAGTGGAAAGGGTGAAAGGACTATTCCTACTTACCTCTTCCAATGGAAATAACACCTGCCAAAATGTCAAAGGACATGATGATTGTACGTGACCCCAAAACCTCTGGTGGCCATGCCAAGTTCGCGGATCATGGTGTTGCATCCCTTTAGCTGTAGGAGTTAGGTGTGGCCCATAAGCAATCCTTTGAGCTGCCTTTAAATTCAAGAAAAGAGCTAGTGGTATGTATTTTGGTGTTTAATTCCTCTTATGAAGAAGCTAAAAATATGGAGGGATGGTTGCGTAAAGTATCAACCAATGAAGATAAGATTACATGGAATGACAAGAAAGACCATATACTGATAAGGGGATACAATTAAGGGAATATTAATCAAGAGGAGTACATGAAAACTTGGGACAAGAAGACATCTCATTTTGACGAATTATTATAGGGTGTTTTAGACACACGAGTATCCTCCATATCTTGGAAACATTTTTGGGCTAATGCTTCTAGAAGGCTGAAATTTCATTTCAATGGTTCTATAATTTCTCATTATACTTAAACTGGGTGGTATCTCACTTTTACGTTAAATGTATTTTTGAATATAAAAATGTTACATTGGAGGGGGAGGATAAGATCCCATGAAATGTTTTTTCTCTTTACATGATATGGATGTTAAAATACTTATTTGTGATTATACCATCACCAAACTAACCAGTACTCTCATTCCCTATAAACCCATGTCTAATACTACGGTTCTCTGTTTCTGTTTCTAGTTTTTCTACATCACCTTCAACCTAGATTCATCTAAATTTGATCAATAAGTTATAAGATTAAGAATAAGAGTTTTAATAACACAAATACAATATTAAATAATGTAAAATACTTATATATTAAAATACACTTCACCACCACTAAAAAATAAATTTCCACTCATGATAAATTAAAAAATAAGAACAATGTAGAGAAAGATACTCTATCATTGTAACTCATTCCCTTGATTACTTATTCTAGATGAATCTATTTGGTTATGATCTCTCTTCAAAAGAACCATCGTCCTTCCATTTACTTTGGGTATTCCTTTATATCACTTCTACAAGGATCGAGTATCCTTCTTCATGTAACGATTCCATATGTATCTCTATTATCATATTCCTTACACACACATATAATCTCCATGATCATTATTCATACTACTTTTTTCTCTTAGTTATAAGTCTCTCCACCCATGTGTAGATACCTCACTCTTTCAACGATGTATGTATGTTTAATTTTGTTAGTTATTAACTAATTTTGAAAAATTTATTACATATTTGTATTATTTAAGTAATATATAAATTCAAATGTCATTACACACTCATTAACATTAAACTGTGTTCCTCTCAGTTCTAATATCATCTATATTTTTCTTTTTAATAGTTTTGGTGCTTTGTGGACTTTCCCAAATCACCAAAAAAGGACATTCTGTAATGCTATTGCTTTTATATTGAAATACATATAACTATGATATATATTATCATACAAAATGATATAATCTCAATAACCTATCTTTTTGGACAATTACTATTTGATTAATGTTTTTATAACCCCCTAGGAACATGATATTATCCAGTCATTGAGAATGGAATACTCATGTTCACCTTCCAACCCCTGTCAGTTTTTTCGTTACACATACAATTTATTATCATAAGTAATTATATATTTATATCTATTATCAAAATAGTTTGAAACCTCAATTGACTCTAAAAATATAGGAAAAAGTCAATTACCTCCACTCATATCTAGATATCATAATATATGAATCAAAAACTTCAAAAAAGACTATTAGGGAACAATCTTGATACCTACCAATTATAAAATATGATTGGTTCATATTGATAGAATAACTCAACTAGATTCCATGAACCTCATGTTATATCATATGATATATGATTACCAAAACCCATAAATCCATCCTATATAACGATATCTACCAAAAATCAATCATGTTTCATTTTAAGGAAGTGATACCTTGGTGTCACTGCCAGATCAATTAGCTTCCTCAGTGAAAAGTACATATCGAGAAAGAGATATGTTATGTAATATCTATTAATTTTTATGGTTTCATTTATCCAACCATACCATAATAATGATATTGGTATATTATGAAAGATTGGTTCCATCATAACTATTAATATAGAGATATATCTTCATTTTAAATTTTTGTGGATAAGGATATGAGAACTTTTTTATCTTATTATATCACTTTCATTCATAATTAAAATATATAATTGTTAGATATATAGACTCATTTACAAATATTATGTCCCCATTCATTGAATGAAAAATAATTTTCATTTCGTCAAAGGATCAATCGCTACTCCATTACCCTGATATCTATAAAAACATTCAAAAAATAAAATAATAACAATTAAATTGATTTCTCGACTATTAGTGAAATAGATTTTTAACACAATTTGAAAAACTATATATGATATTCCAATTTAATAAAAAATAAACAAAAACTTACAATTATAAATGAAATATCCTGAAATTATCAATGATGAGGGGAAATATGGTAAAATTCAATTAAACTTTATCCAAAAAAGATTATTGATCAATATAGACTTCATTATAATTTTATTTAACTAAGAGTTCAAGGATATAATACTCACAACCACTTTAGGATATACTTGATATAAGAAAGGATAAACCTAGAAAAATAGGTTGGTAGTGGTGTAGGTGGTGTCATAGGAGTGAAAAAAATAAGGGTGTAGACCCATGTAAATGATTGTTAGCTCATTGGGAATTCGGTACAATCAATTTAATGGGATTTATATGGAATGAATAAAACCATATAGGGGGGGGGTTTCCTATCCTTACGGGACCATGGTTGTGTGTCAGATACTTTTTTGTAACCTCTATGACCATCTGTAATTATATTTCCTTAATTTCATTCAATTTTAACTCTTTACTTCATCTCTAGACATTTGTAATATCTATAAAATGTTTTTAACATTATTATGAAGCCTTTAAATCAACAAAAACCCAATATTTAGTCTTGAACCTTGTTCTGTATTTTCATTCTTTATAATCTAAGTGATGAGTATTTCATACAATCATCTCTATATTAATCACAAGGATATATCCTCAAAAGAACCTCTAAGATACATCTACAAAACATATATACAATAAATATATTAGTTTTCCATAATGTCATCAACATTGGATGAATCCAAAGATATTTTCAATCATTTGATCTTTACACCACATCTCCATCTCGGATAGTGTGTGTGAGAGATCTCTATCCCTCTGTGGGTAAGAAATATATTGGATAATGGAAACTCATTGAAACATTACATGGAGAAAAAAATATCATTCACATTCTTCAATCTCTAAGAGTTATTCATCTCTATAAGAAACTTAAGGAATATGATATATAATATTATTCCTCTAAAAATATGTATATATATTGACATGGCCTGGCCAACTGATGAACCTACCTTTTTTCCAATAAGTTGAGTGTGCCACCCTAATAATACTTCCCAATGGCCCGAGGCTGGTGAAAAACACAAATTATTAAGGTCACAAAATATGGGAACCTCTAAATATTATTAACATTCTACAAAAAAATATCTCCAATTCATACAAAAAACAATTAATAATCTATATGTATGTGTATATATAACTAAAATTTATACAACACGTGCACGAGTCATCAAATACAAGAAGATTAGTATGTTATAAAATACACAACGGTAAACAAAAGACTCTATAAAGCTCATACTTGTTTCATGTACTCTTGGATATATCTCTATCACGATCGGTCATCGTGCCCATCACAAACAACCAAGATCCCCCATGATTCACCAAACATCACCATACATCATCTCAGAAAAATCCATGATAGTTACCTGTCCTCTAGTATCATCTAAAAACACTATTTAATCTTCATATTCAAAAAATGTATGGGAATAACCCTCATACAATGTTTTGTATAAACATACTCATTAGGACTCCACAGAACTAAAAAAGCAATAAAATTAAACAATTTAATTCAAAAATATGAGTATGATAGGGTAATCAGGGGAAATAAATGATAAAATTTATATATTTTATACAACTAGAAGACTCGAGGATTTTAATAAATCTTAGGAAACATAAATCTAATCCTCAAAGGACATACATAGTGGGAAACTTGGGATTCATAGAGTACTAGAAATTTCATTGTTTCATGTTCATAACCCTTCTATCTATCACATCATAGAGGCGACTAGGGGGGTTCTCGATGAATCACAAATATGAAAGCATCATATTTTTTATAACTCTTCACTTACCACATCAGAAATAGAAAACATAAAGGATAACCCACACCTTGTTGAAGCATTCATGATAGTCAAAGGAGTGCCACATCCACCATCCTTCATGTTTATGTCACCATCTAAGAAATCTAGTGTGGAACTGGAACCACGTCTAGTGATAGATATTTTACAATGGAATAATAAACCCTACTATCATAACTACAAAGACATGATAAATATTAAGTCACATAAATGGAAAATTATTGGGGTACTCTCACCTTATCAATGGATAAGACACTGATTGAGGGAGTATAGACATGATTGATTGGGGACCAGTACCATGAGTTTGTAGAGGATTACTAAAACATTTACAAACATTGTGGTGGACCAGTACCTCCCCATCATCAAGGAATTCTTGATGCATATTTTATCTAAAGATATAATTCCTATAGTATGTGGGGAGTACTAAAATATTTAATGAATATAGGGTTTATTTTACCCACCACAATTATTTTGTCAAGGTATTACCAACCCTGTGAATGCCCTTAATGTCACATGCCAATTCATTTTGTTGAACCTATAATGGTAAATACTAATATTCTCTATATTACCTCATAAAAATAATTTTATGTAAAAAGACTATTCAATTGTGATTTATGTGAAAAATCTCAATAAATGTTGTTTACTCTCCTAAAACTGATACACTATTTTATTTTAGCACAAAAACCCCCTATAGTGAGAGACAGCCATGTGGTGGCCATTAGGCACACCAAATGGAATGATAGGAATGGAAATGTACACTCCATCTAGTTATCTCATTACCCATATATATGAAATATCATAGGACTATAGTTCCCACACACATCTTGCATACCCTACTCGAGTTGGGTCAACAGACCAGACCCACCATAATGTATCACATGGTCACTCAATCCGGCCACCCCATTCATGATAGAATGCATGAATCCTAGCCTATGTTAATAGTTTTGGGCCTAGAAATCCCACTAATGAAGATTCTCTACATTCTGTAAAACCCCCTCTACTATATTGTGTGTGTGGTTTCATCCATCAAAATCCAATAAAAAAACCAACCAGCAAGGGGTTGGTGGACAATATATCCACCCATGCACCCGAACACCATGGTGAACCCACTAAATATCCCCATTATACTATGAATATAGCCATATTCATGCCTCATCATGCTATTAATAGATGATTCTATAGTTGGCCTCTAACCAGTGCAGCAGGTTGTATGGCTGTAACAACGTTCACAATGATGTTGCCTCACCACATAGACTCTCACCACATGTTGTCCCCCCACATCACACACCACCACCTAAGATATTTTTACTACCATAATATCACTTCACATATCCTCATATAATGACACTCACAACCTAAGTGAAGTAAACATGAGATTAGGGGATTCTGTTATCAACATTCAGTATCAATCAATTCATCTATACAAAATAATGAGAAAATCATGATGGTCAGTGCAGATCCTGTCCACCCAAAATGAATTCACATTATCACTCATTGAAGAATGTAGAAATTTTATTAATAGATAGTTTGCGGGATGAAGAAACTTTCACTAGGGAAAATTCTAATAAACATGAGTGAATATTGACTTCACCTCAAAAACATTTTAGTGATAAAATAATTATTTCACTCGATTTAAAATAAATGAAAAAATATTTCAAAATAATATTTTATCATATATTCTACTGAAAATATTTAAAATAATATTAAGGAGAATCACTTATTCAAATATAATATCAATTCGAGAATCAATTATTTATTCACACCACCATAAAGTAATTATATATGAAGATACATCATTTTATGATATATATTAAAAAATAATAATTCTAACTCAAGTTAGATTGATCATTGAATTTTTTGTGTCTCCATTAGGTGGCATAGAATATTTAGTTGATGAGTTATATTGAAGAATTACATTCATTGGTCTTAGTGGTACTCTGAAACTCAAAATAGTCATATCTCTCCAGATCCCATTTCCTTAGTCCCCCTATAATTCTATGGTTTATTGATAATAAACCTATAATTATTGATATGATGTTTGAATATAAAAATTCATGGTTTATTGGTATTTTATTAAAATAAAATCATTGGGGTTGGTCTGAGGAACATCCAATGTGAACTCCCATCATTGAATTCCAATAATAAATATTTTTCTTTAGATGTAACCATGGTTTCAGATTCCCAATATGAGTCATTTTTTGAAAGTAAAACATTAAATTATCTTCAATACACAGTTGTTGTTAAAAATAACATATTATAAATCTTATTAAATTAACAAGTATTGACCGCACTTGTAATTATACACTGGATCAGCCTGGGGTTAACACCAGACCTCAAGACCCATGATAAAATAAAAAATTATATGTTTTTAGGATATGGTCAATTTATGATTTTATAATTGTGGAGTTCATGGGATTCTACAAAAATAAATTTAACTAGGCACAAGTAGGATAAACCCAATTTATTACATCCTCCCACCATTAATCATTTTTATCCTAAAAAATGAAAAACATTAGGTCCATTGAAAGGAACATAAAACCACGACCTCATTCCAAATTCATCCCACATTTACTTGCTATTCATTTATCCATAGATGTATAATCTATTAAAAAATTAGTACACAAAATCCTTATAAGGTAACATATTTGTACATCATTAATGTTATAATGTATTATATATATCAAATCATGAACTCAATGAAATCATTTATCTTCTCTACCTGAGTCCTTCCAAGGCTTATCACCTAAAATATTTCCTCATATTTTTTTATCATAACACATGGGATGAAGAGAGTCCATAAACCATCGATGACCATCCTGAAATGATCCATTTTTAATTTTATCACTAGGGTTGGGGAGCACTTCAATTTCAGTCTTAGAAGCATTTTCTAGATGGTTTTCATATCATAAAAAACCCATATCACCACATCCTATCACAAGGTACTTTTTATGATTTTACACTGATACCAAAAGAGTTACACAGAAGACTAATCCTTCATAACTACAATAGTTTCTCCATCATGTCCTACCAGTAAGGAAATGGAACTAATGCAGTGAGTTCATGAAAAATGATAAACATTATTCATTCCTTTCACCCCCTTCATAATATTAACCAAAATATTCCATTTGTATCTCAACCACCTATAGGATCACTCCAATATTTTATGATAACAAGGTTGTTTTTTTATTTCTCTTTCATAGAATCTACCAATGATTACATTTAGAGAAACCCTAACCCTGTCGGTCTACTCCACACAACTCCAAAGCATGACGATGTCCAATATTACATAATCCAAAGCAGATGTTCCTGGCTATTAATATTATCAGGTTCCATCAGACCCAGACTCAAAGATAAAACCTTCATAAATCAATTAATCAAGAAGAAAAACATACAGAGAAACATCCCCCACAACCACATAATAGTAATTTTCTTATGAAGGTCTAACCTAAAAAAGATGCACTAGATAGACCATAGTAAGTGTTGTTCTTTACTAAGTTGGTCCCTACAGAGAACATACATTATGAAATTAGTTATGAATAGTAACGGAAAACCAAAATCATATTAGGGGGATTGAGTGATGTGACGCCCACCTTTTAATATCCACTTTGGTTCCATCTCTAAATAAAATCTAGTAACACTGTACCAATAAAGATACATCATTATCATGTTCCTCTCATGTACAAAAGAAATGTTTGAGACATCAACATTGACTAATGTTGATAAATTTATATATATCCATAAAAGAAACAACAAATTTGAAACAAGCTACTCATATTCTACTTCTATTATCCAAAAACATTCCCTATACTATATGATTCAAGCACCAAGAGACTACTATAACACAAATATCCCACTAACCATTATAGCCTCAACTTTTTGAAAACCAACCACTAATCCATGAATCTGAAGATCATGATATGAAAGGTCACTAGATTGATTATACACTCATGTTAAGAGTAGTAAAGCTCATCAAATACCCAAAGTGATTGTACATAAAATGAAACAATAAATAATTTATCCCATATTTCCACTTAATAACACAATACATCCATATCATAAACATACTTTTATATATAAATCAATCTGCTATCAGGGGAAAGCCATGGGTTTCTCATCATAATAACTTTTTGATTCTTCCATATTCAAAATAATGGAATCCTAATTTATACAAATATGTCATAAATTAAATATTACCTTATAATGGGAAGCTAAATAAAATTTATTCTTAGATGCATATTCTCACCACCCCTAAGGGTATCCCACTCTTAATTGGGGTTGAACATTACCTCATTTACTCATAAATGTATTTTCATGTAGTAATATAGTTTTTATAAAACCCATATAGATTTAGGTATCATAATATTTCATCTCTTACATGAATTAATCTCATGAAATAGCTCCTTCCCCTATAAGAACAGTCACACCATACCAATAGAGATGAGGGAAAGATAGTCTCTATTAGTCATAATACTATAGCTGATAAAGTGTTGGGATAAGAGTTATATTAAAATAAAAAACTCATAGATGTACTATTATAACTGACTAACTCAAGTATCTTTCATCTACAACGATGTTCCAGGAATGGAGGACCTGAATCATGCTTTAAAAAAACTATATTAATTTTGGATATTGTTATCTTTCAACTTATTCATCCAAAAATTCATATTTCCTTCACACCACATGATCTTCAACAGAATAGATTCCCATTAGGAAACTGGAAAAAAAATATAGAGTTGTCTAATATCTATGACATCTTTAAACATTTAGGTCCATCCATGACCCCTCTCTTGCTCTCTCTAGATAAAATTAAATCCTTCCCCTGATTCCTGGGTAAATTGTAATGCAGCTGTAAGAACATGTTTTTTAGTTTTGAGGTACGGGTATCTTCTTTTCTCTTTTACTTAAGTGTTTTTGAGAAAATAAGTAAAATGGGAAAAATCCAAAATTTTGGAAGCACACGTCGTGTACTTTTTCCACACACCGTGTACTTTTGGTCTTATTGGATGAGTATACAGGGTGTATAGCCATGTCGGCAATGAAGGGTGTAGAAACCGACTACACGCCGTTTAGTGTTCCTTTACACGTCGTGTAGTCAGTCGGCAAGCGAATAGTAAGGTGGTGGCCAGTTGTGTGTCATCACATGCCGTGTACTTAGGAAGACACACCGTGTAGTCATGTCGGCAGGTGAACAGTGCCACGCTGGTGGGAAACTGCCAGATGAATGGTTAAAAAATGGGAAGTACACGCTGTGTACTTAGAAGTACACACCGTACACTTTTTTTTCCGCTTAAAATGGGTAGTAGCCTCCCCTATTCATAGGGAAGGATTAGAATGGGAAGATGGCTCGGGAGAGGAAGTCTGGAGCTTTGGAGATCCGTCGATCGTGAACTAGGAATCTGATTCCACCTCCGTCGATCTCGTTGGAACCACACGGGTAAGAGCTTCCTTCTCCTGGTGTATCTCTTGACAATTATTCCTCTAATGGATGTTATTTGTGTTTAAGAGAGAATTATTTTACCTCAGATCTACGATATCTTTGGGCATTTCTGGAATCGACGTTCAAGTATATCATTTGTTGGGGTTAAATGTCGGTGGCTTGGTGTTTATTTTCCAACTTTCGTGCGTTTTTGTGTGTTTTTGAGCTACGAACCCATATTTGGGGTGTCGTGTGGCTGAGGCCGTGGATATTTTAAATACCTAGGGTTGATTAGGTAATTAATTGTTATAATAAAACTGCTGTCTGGGATCTCTGTTGGATCCAAGACCACCCGAGGGGTGCGTTCCTCTGTTTAGCCGTTTGGCCAGGATACCTGAGGGTATGCCTTCTTTATATTCTGCATTACTTTTTCCTTGAGAGGAAATGTATTTGAATTGCTTATGATATGTTGTTCATGGCCTGGTTACTTCAGCCCGAGGGATTTGTTTTACTTAGCCCGAGGGCAGTTGTTATCTGGGCCTAAGGGCAGCTTCTTCCGTGCCTATGAGCAATAGAATCTGTGCCTGAGGGAGACACTACGTATGCCTGAGGGAAAAATCTGTTCTGCCTATGGGAATGTGCCTGTGGGTTACATTCCTGAATACCTGAGGGTAAGGGTTGAGTGTCTGTGGACACTGAATGTTTTCATAGAAATTAACTGCGGTGTTTTCTCATATGAAATGGATTAAAAGGATAATAAAATGGCAATATAACTAGTAAGTTAGTTACTTTTGAGTACTGCTTAGTTTATTTTATTTTACTTCTGTACACCATTGTTTCATATTTTCACACAGTTGGGCACAAGCCTTTGGTGGGTGCCTACAGAGATATATTTCTCACACCCTGTTTGGGCCATGCTTTTCAGCCCAAACAGATTACGTTTCTGCAGGTGTAGATAAGGCCAACGGTCCTTACACAGGTACTTGATTGCTACTGAGGAGTAGGGGAGCATGGGGTCGGGCTTAGGCTCACGATTCTACCAGTTGATTTATTTTCTTTTGTTGTATTCTATATTGTATGGAATGTTATGTAACATGTTCTGACTGTTTTCTTAGAACATGAGACATGTTGCATCATATATATATACATCTGGATGGTTATACTTTACTGTAGTTGTTATATTAAATGTGTGTGGTTTAATGCTTCCGTTGTTGTTGTATGATTTATGTCATATTCTGCTGCACTACACTTTGACAAATGAGGGCATAATTTCCCCACTATCAGACCTGGGCCCTCGCTTCTAGTCGGCATCATCTGACGTTTAGGGAAATGCGATTGAGGTCATGTGGTGAACCAGGTTCGGGGTACCTGTTGAGTGGCACCCGGAACAGGGACGTTGCAAAGTGGTATCAAAGGGGTTATTTTCTTTGACTTACTATTTGGAGCCTTAGTCATGGATAGGACGGGAACGATATTTGGTAATATGTTGTGCTCGAGCGTAGCTAACTCGTGTATAGGGAAAAGCCAATTTACCTCGTGTTGCAATTTTATGATTTTTCGATTTACAGATGATTTGATTTCACCATTGGGTGACACACTTGGGATTGTGCTGGTTATATTTAATCTGTTGGTTCTATTTAGTTGCAACCCAATTAGATGAGGGTATTCCATCTCATGCATCATTTAGGTACATGCTAGAAATCACATTCCATTCATAGTTCCATGACAAGTAGGTTTGTTAGAAATTGAATGTTGTTGTGATAGTTATTTTGCTAGTAAAGCATGTTGTTGTGATAGTTGCTTGATAAATACCTGCTATGTGATAGGGTATTTTTGTATGATACTGTTTATAGAATGGATTCCAAATTTGGTATTTGGGGAGTATGGTTCCCCATTTACCAGAATTTGGTGGATCATTGGTTGTTTATTATATTAAAACACATATAATATTCCAAACATTGATTCATGGGAAGTATTGGCCCGAACGGATTGGAATTTGGCACTTAGGTGTTGTTTATCAGTGTTTTCTGGGTTCTAGAGATGTTTTTGAGGCATACTGTCCGGAAAACCAGTATACACGCCGTGTAGTGCTTTAAACATGCCGTGTATGGTCTTCTATTCGGGAAGAAAATGAAAATTTTTATGTACATGCCGTGTAGTCGCTTTTCATGTCAGAGACTGTGTGGGCGGCGACACATGGGAGGGAAGAGCTTGGGAAAAACACGTCGTGTACCTGATTTACACGCCGTGTAGTGTTGACCTAGATACCCCGCTGTGTAACTAACAAACACAGGTCGGTGTAATCTTTTCTTGAACACGCTGTGTCAATGAAGAACACACCGTGTATTGTGACATGGGGACCCAGCCGTGTAACTAACAACACGGGTTGGGGTAATCCCTTCGAGTACACACCGTGTGTATATAGAACACGCCGTATAGTGTGTGGCGCGTGTTCGGCCATGTAACTAATAACATGGGTTGGCGGAGCTCGTCTAGTACAGGCCGTGTACCTGTGGGACATGCCATGTAGTCTTGTCCGAGGATAGATAGTGTGATTTTAGCCGTGTGGCAGGGAAGATGGGGTGGTGTACACACTGTGTGCAGGTGTCACACATTGCGTACTTTTAGCCGAGTAGTCAGCCGTGTCATAAACGACACAGGCAGTTGAAAATTTACACCATACACGTCTTGTATATTATATATACATCATGTAGGTTTGATTCAACGGGAGCCGTGTAGCTTAGCCATATAGAAGGACCCGGGTAGGGGAAGAGGAGTCAGGTACACGCCGTGTAGTCAGTATACACGTCATATAGCCTTGTTTTGAAAATATTGAATCCCTTCTTCCTCTTGTTCCCCTTGTGGTTTCTTCACTTTCATTTTTGATAACCTTAAATCTAAGGTGTGTTTTTAACCTTGTAGTGTCATGCCGCCTAGACGTTAAAGCGTTGTTCGCCAGGAGAGCGGCAATGATTATACTCCAGATATAGTAGGCCATGGGCTACCAGTGGATCCTCCAGCAGAGCCAGATTCAGCGCCAGCCATTATACCAGACACAGGCACGGATGCACAGTTCTGTGAAGGCTTTATGCAGTTCATGCAGACCTTTCAGGGAGCACCACCGGCTACCACATCCATGGCCGAGCTGAATCGTATCTTCTAGAAGCAGCATCTGCCTATGTTTTCCGGTGATGGCAGACCACAGGCTACGGAATCTTGGCTGGGGTTGATGAAGACTATTTTCGAGCATCTTGAGATGCCTCCAGGGTGGAGGGTCAAGCTCGTGACATACATTCTGTGTGATTCTGCCAAGAGGTGGTGGGATGTTACCACTCAGTCAGAGCATCACAGAGACATGGCGTGGGAATATTTTCAAGCAGTCTTCTATGAATTATTCTTTCCAGAGATGCTGTGGGCCGACAGAGCTCAAGAGTTCATGAATCTGCAGCAGGGCGCTATGTCAGTGATGGACTATTCTACTCGCTTTACCGAGCTTCAGCGTTTTGCACCCATTCTAGTGGGAGATGAGACACAGAGAGCCAGAAACTTTGAGGATGGTCTTTGATATGACATCTGAGCACTGTTGACTATTTTCAGGTTGCCTACAATACATGATATTGTGAATCAGCATTGATTATAGAGAGGAACCTGCGGGAAGCTAGTGGTTTGGGCCAGGGCGGTTTAGCACCAGTTTCTAGAACTATTTTTACTTACAAAAGGAAGAGACAGATGAACTTCTCCCAGGGGGGTAGTACCATCCAAAATAAGGTTTCAGGTGGAAAGGTCATGTGCTACCAGTGTGGTAAGGAGGGGAACAAGTGACCTCAGTGTCCACGAGACCCAGTGGAGTGCCGAGCTTGCGGAATGATGGGTTATCTGCAGTGCTTTTATAGGGCATTTTTACCAGTGGCTAGTGAGAGGGGTTCTGTGCAGACTCCGCGTGTGGGAGCAGGACCAGTGTCTTCTTACCAGTTAGGGAACATGAATACGTTGGGGTATGCAAGTAGGGATGGTGGTCGTGGCCGTGGTAGCCAGACACCAGTATCTCAGAGGCAGTAGGGCGGGACAGCTCAGGTTAGCCAAGTAGTGTCGCAGGGCCGCGACACTGGGTAGGCATATGCAGTGCAACAGACCCAGCACGAGTAGGATCTCAGACCTTCTACAGTCATAGTTACTATTCTAGTAGCTTCTGTCTTATCTTCAGTACTTTTTGATATGGGTTCTACACATAGTTTTATATCTGTGCCCATTGTGGAGAGCCTTGGGCTCTATGTTTCTACTTCTTCTGATATCATGATGCTAGACACTCCATTTGGGACTAGAACGACTGGTGTGAATCAGTGCAAGGAGTTACCCCTTGAGGTTAGTGGGTGTCACTTCCTTTGGGACCTCTATGTCATAGATATGACAGCTTATGACGTCATTCTCAGGATGGAATGGTTGGTTCCCTTTCGAGACTTTTTAGATTTCTATCGTCGTAGGGTGAGCTTCACGTCACCAGAGGGCGAAGAGTTTCTATACAAGGGTGAATGGGATGTTCAGGCAAGCCGATCTGGACCAGAGCTTCGTGGGCGAGGTGGGGTCACAGCCCAGATTGTGAGTTTATATCTGGACGACAAAGGGACTTGTCAGAAGGATTTCCCTCCAGTGGTTCATCGTTTTAGGGATGTCTTTCTAGATGACTTTTCAGGTCTACCTCTAGAGTGAGCGGTGGATTTATCTATTTAGCTTGTGCCAGGAGCAGCGCCGGTGTCCATTACTCCTTATAGGATGACCATGCCTGAGTTTCCAGAGCTCAAGAGGCAGTTAGAGGAGTTACAGGTAAAGGGTTTTATCCGAACCAGTACTTCTCCATGCGGTTCTCCTGTCCTTTTTGTGAAGAAGGCGGACGATACCCTCATTATTTGTGTGGATTATCGGAAGCTGAGCCAGTTGACAGTTAATAATCGATACCCCTTGCTGAGGATCGATGATATTTTTTATCAACTTCTTAGAGGACGAGTTTTATTGAAGATTGACTTGAGATCAGGATATCATCAGCTGTGCGTTAGACCATATGATATACCTCTCACAGCTTTCAGGATTAGGTATGGTCTATACGAGTATATGATTATGCCATTTGGAGTCATGAATACGCGAACAGTTTTTATGGATCTGATGAATCGTGTGTTCCATCCTTATCTGAACTCTTTTCTGGTAGTATTCGTGGATGACAACTTGGTGTACTCTCACTCTCAACACTACCATTCCACCCATCTTGAGATCGTATTGAGTACACTGAGAGAGAATCCACTATATGCTATGCTCTCAAAGTGCCACTTTTGGATGGACCAGATTCACTTCATGGGTCATATCATCTCGGAGGCAGGAGTTGCAGTAGACCCAGAGAAGGTGAGAGTAGTAGTTTCTTGGGAGCATCCTAAGAACGTATTTGAGATATGGAGTTTCTTGGGGCTGGCTGGTTACTACAGACGCTTCATACAGGACTTCTTTCGCTTGGCAGCGCCATTGATGGAATTGACTAAAAAGGGTGTGAAGTTCATTTGGTCAGAAGCTTGTGAGATAGCCTTTCAAGACTTGAAGAGATGGTTGACATCAGCACCGATCCTGATACTCCCAGAGTAGGGGAAGAGCTATACAATTTACTGTGACGAATAAGTCATTGGGCTTGGAGCTGTGTTGATGCATGGAGATCGAGTTGTTGTGTACGAGTCTCGGAATTTGAGGCCACATGAGAGGAATTACCTGACGTATGATCTCGAGTTGGCTGAAGTTGTTCATGCATTGCATTATTGGAGATACTATCTGTTGGGAGAACGCTTTGTGGTTTTCACCGACCACAAAAGTCTCAAGTATATCTTTACTCAGCGTGACATGAATTTGAGACAGAGAAGGTGGGTTGAATAAATTCAGTCCATTGACTTTGAGCTTTCCTATACACCGGGTAAAGGTAATGCAGTAGATGATGCACTGAGTAGGAAGACTCAGATACAGGCTGTGCAGGAGGCCTGTGATGAGTGTAAGCTCATGAATTTTTTCTCTGAGATGCATTTGGAGGTGCATGACAGTCAGGGGCAGACCTATCTTTCATCTTTAGCTGTGACCTCTACCCTCCTGGATAGAGTGAGGATGAGACATCTATCTGATTCGGAAGGCCTAGTTCTATGGGAGTTGGTGGCAAGTGAGGACCCTCCTCCTGGTTGGAAGATAAGTGATGATGAAGTTCTACATTTCCATGGTAAAGTGTGGGTTCTAGGGGATATACGTGAGGAGCTGATGCGAGAGTTTCATGATTCAGATTGGGCATTTCAACCCGGGGTTACCAAGATGTAACGAGACTTTAGACATCAGTACGGGTGGCCGGGTATAAAGAGTGATGTAGATGGTTTTTACGAGCTGTTCCACCTACCAGCAGGTGAAGGCGGAGCATCAGAGACCAGATGGACTGTTTCAATAGTTACCCATACCGATGTTGATATGGGATTATATCACGATGGACTTCGTGACAGGGTTGTTGAGGTCACCAATAGGTAATGATGTCATGTGGGTTGTTGTGGATAGACTCATGAAGGTCGCTCACTTTTTTCTGATCAAGGAGACCTTCAGGGTTGACGAGATCAGAAGGCTGTATATCTGAGAGATCGTACGTCATCATGGGGTCCCTCATTCTACTATTTCAGAAAGGGACACCCATTTTAAATCTTGTTTCTGGAAGAGTATTCAGAGGGCACTAAGTACACAGGTGCTTCTGAGAATGGCTTACCACCCTCAGACCGAGGGCCAGTCAGAGCATACGATACAGGTGCTTGAGGACATGCTGCGTGCATGTGTCCTATACTTTGGGGGCTCTTGGGAGAAGCATATACCCCTATTAGAGTTTTCCTATAGCAACAGTTTTTAGGAAACTATTGAGACGTCACCATATGAGGCTTTATATGGTAGGTCATGCTGATCACGTTTGTGCTAGTTAGAGGCAGTTGAGGCAGCTTTACTAGGACAACGTCTCGTGAAGGAGACTTCTGAGCAGGTCCAGTTGGTTCAGGAGTGGATGGCTACAGCAATATCTCGTCAGAAGTCTTATGCTGATCGCCGCAGATGACCATTGGAGTTCATGGTAAGGGATCAGGTTTTCTTGCGTGTTTCTCCGAGGTTGGGACCCATATGGATAGAGAGATAGGGTAAACTTTCACCGCGATATGTGGGGCCATTTGAGATTCTGAAGAGAGTCAGGCCGGTTGCCTATCGGTTTTAGTTACCTCAGCGGTACCGAGCCATGCCCGACGTCTTCCATGTATCTTAGTTGCAACACTATCATTTAGACCCATCTCCCATCTTTCAACCCGAGGAGGTTGATCTCAAGGCAGATGCGTCCTTTGAAGAGCATTCGATTTGTATAGTTGATAAGAGCATGAAGGTTCTCTGAGGCTGGTCAGTTCCACTCGTACGGGTGCAATGGCAGCATGGCCGAGTGTAGGACGAAACCTGGGAGCGGGAGACCGACGTACGTGCTTAGTGGGCAGAGTTATTCTCCGCTTTATCTTCTCCACCCTTAGAAGGGAAATTCAGGGGTGAATTTCTTTAAGGGGTATGTTTATAAGAACCCGGTTCTTAGTTTTGAGGTACGGGTTTCTTCTTTTCTCTTATCCTTATGTGTTTTTGATAAAATAAGGAAAATGAAAAAAATCCTAAATTTTGGAAGTACACGCCGTGTACGTTTACCACATGCCATGTACTTTTGTCTATGTGGGATGAGTACATAGGGCATGTAGCCATGTTGGCAACGAAGGGTGTAGAAACAAACTACAAACTGTGTAGTGGTCCCTTAAACACCGTGTAGTTAGTCAGTAGACAAATAGTAAGGCAGTGGCCAGCTGTACGACAACACACGCCGTGTACTCATGCAGACACGCCGTGTAGTCATGTCGGAAAGTGAATAGTGCCATGCTGGCAGGAAACCGCCAGATGAACAGTTAAAAAATTGGAAGTACACACCATGTACTCAGAAGTACATGCCGTGTACTTTGTTTTTTTCCTTTTAAAATGGGCATTAGCCTCCCCTATTCATAGGGAAGGCTTATAATGGGAAGAGGGATCATGAAAGGAAGGCTGGAGATTTGGAGATCCGTCGATCGTGAACCGGGAATCCGATTCCGCCTCCATCAATCTCGTTGGAACCGCATGGGAAAGATCTTCCTTATCCTAGTGTGTCTTGCCAATTAATCATCTAATGGAAGTTATTTACTTTTAATATAGAATTATTTTTCCCCAGATCTATGATGTCTTTGGGCGTTTCTGGAATCGACGTTCACGTATGTCACTCGTTGGTGTTAAAGGTAGGTGGCTTGGTGTTTACTTTCCAACTATCTTGTGTTTTTTGTTTGTTTTTTAGATACAAACCCATATTTGGGGTGTCATGTGGCTGAGTCCGTGGCTCTTTTAAATACCTAGGGTTTATTAGGTAATAAATTGTGATAATAAAACTGCTGTTTGGGATCGCTGCTTGGATTCGGGACCACCCCAGGGGTGCGTTCTTCTGTTTAGCCATTTTTCCCGGATACCCGAGTGTATGCCTTGTTTATATTTTGCATTACTTTTTATTTAAGAGGAAATGTATTTGAAATGCTTGTGATATGTTGGGCATGGCCCGGTTACTTCATCCCGAGGGTGTTGTTTTACTTAGCCCGAGGGCAGTGGCTATCTTGGCCTGAGAGCAACTTCTTCTGTGCCTATGGGAAATAGACTCTATGCCTAAGGGTGACACTACGTATGCCTGAGGCCAAAATCTATTCTACCTGTGGGAAAGTACCTCCGGGTTACATTCCTGAGTACCTGAGGGTAAGGGTTGAGTGTCTGTGGACACTGGCTGTTTACTTAGAAAATCACTATGGTGTTTTCTTATATGAAATGGATTAAAAGGATAATAAAATGTCAATATAACTGGTAATTTAGTTACTTTTGAGTACTGCTTAGTTTATTTCATTTTACTACTGTACACTGTTGTTGCATATTTTCACACAGTTGGGCACATGCCTTTGGTGGGTGCCTATTGAGATATATTTCTCACACCCTTTTTGGGCCATTATTTTCGGACCAAACAGATTATGTTTCTGATGGTGTAGATAAGGTAAAGGGTCCTTAAACAGGTACTTGATTGCTAGTGAGGAGTAAGGGATCATGGGACCGGGCATAGGCTCGCGATGCTACTGATTACTTTATTTTCTTTTGTTGTACTATGTATTGTATGGACTGCTATGTAACATGTTTTGGCTGTTTTATTATAACTTGAGACATTTTGCATCAAATATATATACATCTGGCTGGTTATCCTTTGCTGCAGTTGTTATATTAAATGTGTGTGGTTTAATGCTTCCGCTGTTTTTGTATGCTTTATATTATATTCCGCTGCACTACACTTTGAAAAATGAGGGCATAGTTTCCCCACTATCAGACCTGGGACCTCGTTGCTAGTCGGTAGCCTCTGGCGTTTGGGGAAATGCGCCTGAGGTCATGTGGTGAACCGAGTTCGGGGCACCGTTTGAGTGGCACCTGGAACCGGGACGTTACAGAACCAATCATTTTTTAATAAAATTTCATTTATATTAATGTCTTATATTTATATTAAATGCATAAACTCTTTTTTTATTTTGTTTATAAATGATTGTTATGTATCATTACCGTTGATAATATATTCGTTGAAAAGTGATCATAGAAATGATATAAATATTCGAGTAAAAAAATCATTTTGAAACACACAATGGAAAGGATGACCTCATCCATTAGACTCGATACGTATGAAGTTCATTTTTCAGAGATCATAAAGTAGGTAGAATCACATGGATTCTCTCCTGATCAATCCCAATCTCAGCTTCAAAACGTTAAGATCAAATGGAATCACTTATGAGAGAAGATCAAGTCAATAGAGATTACCACCTGGGAGATGTTATCTGAGACACCCCAAGAGTTTGTCACCATCGCACACCGTAGACTTAGGTATTATGCAGGTGTTATAAGGGGTTATGTAACAAGGTATTAGTTACTTGTTTTTTAATCTATTTTTATAAATAAAACTCTTATTTCATCAATTCCATTATAAAAATAGTAATTCTTAAAAAATAATGAATTTGAAAATTTGATTCTTCAGGAAAAAATTGTATTTTTGGGAAATATATACATTATTATATTATATTTAGGATTTTATTAATAATGTTATAAAAAATATATTGTAAATAATAATTATATCAATTCTTTATCTGTAAATGATTAGGTAATCAGTTTGAAAAGAGTTAAATTTTTAATAGGATAAAACAAAAAGTTTATTTTCATATAATTCATTTTAAATAATTTTTATTTTTTAAAATAATTCATATTTTAATAAAATGAAATTAAAAAATTAATTATATGAAAAATAAATTAGTATAATGTTTTTATGAAGTCATGTGTAATTTTTATTATTGTTTGAAAACTATTTTTTTCAAAACCATTGGATTTTCAATAAATGTTGGTTTTAATTTTAATAGTGAAAATTAACATATTTAGATAACTATTTATAAAAAATGAAGATTATTTTTGGAATCAAGATGCTGAAATTAAAGAATGTTGAATATTTCAAAAAAATTTACGGCAGACAAATATTTGGGTTGAAATTAAATATTTTATCAATAAAATATGTGTTTTATGACATCATAATAACACCAAAATGATGTAATAGATACTATAATGGGTATTATCGGTCACATATATGTTCTAACATAAAAATATTGTTATTTTAGATTTGTTTTACATATTTTATAATGCCTTTATGAATCCTATAAAATGAATAATATTTTTTTTATTTTAAATTCATTTTTTTAAATAATGTGACTGACCTCCACATTAGAATGACTAATATTTTATTATTTTTAGACACGGTCCATAAAAAATAATTTTTTATAATCTGATTTGTAAAAAATATCCTTTGAAAAAATGATAATATGGTTTTTGGTTTGGAATATTTAATTATATTGATTCCAAAACCTTTGATTGTGAAATATTAAATAATTCCCCTTTCATTTACTATATAAACCACCTATGATCCCACTTATCCTCACTCAAAATACATAGAGCATGTAACTAATCTGTCCTCCAGTCTCTAGAATCCTCCAAAGGTTCTCCAATCTCTTAAGAAATACCTATTGAAGATTATGAAGTCGCACACTCAAGTAAGGGGACCCTACTTTCCTTCCTTTCTCATTTTTATCAATGTTTATTTATATTGTTACACCATTTTTAAAATTAAAAATGATGGGGTATATTTTTTAACCTCCCCATTCTGCCATTATTATGTTTTTATGTTGTTATACCTCTTTATCTCTCTTTAATTCCTCCCATGTACACTCCTAACCAAGCCTAAATTTCGTACAAGTTAATCCATTTATCATATTTCTTCATGTCTCTCAATTATGTTATGTGTCCTATTTCAAAATTACTTATGTTGGGACATTTTGTTATATGTACCCTTACTTTTCATTTATTATATATAGGATTTTAGATCCCTTTATTTCCCGTCAGCCTTTTTTATATATTTTTATTTCACACTGTTTGGCTGTCAAAATGGCTCTGTGATTTTCCATGCCGAAATCTTCGTATAGTGAATACCATGCCGATTTATCTATCAATGGTATTTACCTTTATTCACATATACTTATTTATTATTTAATTTCACATATATATATATATATATATTCCACATTACTTTATCTTGGAATAAATGATGATGATGAATGAATCCATGTTATATGATCTATGTGGCACACTTAAGCATGAGATTAAAATGTTTATGAAGGGTGAACACTAATAGCACTCCAATGCATTGGGTAATGTTTAGTATCATGATAATCCATGTTCAATGAGGGTTTACTAATTATAATTCATTTGAAATGTTTGTTTACTCATGTTAATCCATGTTTAATGCGATTTGGATCATGCTAATATCATGTTGTATGTTATTGCCACATTTCCATGTTATGATGATCATGTTATATCCTGCCTATATGTTCATGTTTCTTTTATGCTCTATTGATATGCCTATTACCTTAAATGTGTTTTATTCTTCATGTTATTCCTTTTTTACTCCCTTACTTGGATTTATATCTCACACTTTTCTTATGCATGTCCTTAGGTTTTCACATGCAATGCTATGTACGAATGCATGTTATGGTTATGTGAAAGAAGTTTTCAACAAATACACTATATTTTATGTCTTAAGTTATCATTTACTGTTATTAATCCCCAATTACACTAGTCCTATTAATGTTATGGGTTGTATTAAGTTAATATTTATGTAATAAATCATGTATAAATATGAAATAAAGAGCATGGTTGTTATAGTTTATATCAAAGGATAAGATTAGTTATTTTTTGGATTGGGATTAGAAAACCACAGTGAATGGCTTAAGGATAAGACTATACATAAGAAAAAATCACAAAAGTTTGGTGATCATATAGTATTTCATTTATAAAGAAAATATAGTTGTGTCTTGATACAAACAATTAGATGTGGCTCTGGAAGAGATGTATCTACATGTAAAACCCGAACACACCACATTGAGCTAGACTTGAACATGAACTGGTGCATAAAAATGGGGCATGCTGTACTCTTGGTTCGACACACTGAAGGGATATGCTTCGGTAAATTATTAAGATTAGTATGAACCATTATTAAGGAGATAAAAAAATTTCCCCAAATACTATATGAAAGGAAATAGATCAGGGATAACATATATTGAAGACTATAAATTCATAAGTTAAGGAAATCAATTTAATTTATAATGTATCCCATTTATTCATTGAATTCCCCTTATGATTTTAATAGTTTAAAATAATTACCCATAATTTTAATTTTATTCAATCTAGTGGCTGATAATTAGAGGACACAAGCTAACAACCGATGCGATGATTAATGTGATTCCTTTTCTAATGAGATTACCAATCAGATGGGAGCATGAATCTCAAACATCGTAATGATAATCCCTCAGTTAAATCATGTTTTGAATAGAAACATGGGTCAATTAGAATATAGAACCCCCCTTCAAATAATTAACAAGTTGCAATAGAGATCATCATGAGACAAATGCCTCCTACTTTCAATAGATAATTTGATCCCTCAATTGCAGAATTGTGGATCAACTACATTGATAGGATATTCTCCATCCTTCAATGTTCTGAAAAAAAGAATCCTGTTCTATATTTTCATCATAAGGAGGGTGAAGCTGATCAATGGTGAACATTGATAAAAAATTTGAACCTAGGGAAGAGATTGTAGAGTTATAATGGAAGGACTTATAGAAAGAAATTGATAAATATTTTCCTCACACCATCTGAGTTAACATGGAAAGTGTCTTTCTTTCCCTCAATAAATAATATGGAGAATCAATCGGATCATTCAAGGAAAACATCCCAAGGCTTGTATGATATGCCTTCTGATTTTTCATTACCCCCTAATTTATGGTTGGCTTCTTCTTTGGTGGCCTAAAAAATAGTCCATGAAATGACCTAGTGATCTATGACTCTGATATGTTTGAGAAAATTGTCCAATGTGTCCCCAATCCAAAAATGGAGATCAGTGAATCATAGGGGTATCATGGGGATAAGGAGCAGAAAGTGGAATTAAATTCTGGTGGTCCAATTGATAAATCCAATTTTGTTAAGAAATTCCAGAATCCCACTTTCTTGTGGTGCAGAAAGAAGAATACCGTAAGTTGACTGAAAGGGTGAGTAAATTCTTTATGTATAGAAGATAAGGGAACCTAGCGATTAACTGTCGACATGAAAAACATGCTAATGCGACAAAGGAATGGAATGTTTCATTCGATCCTCAAAGCATTGTTCATTGCTACAAATTTAATGAACCAATGAACTTTTCAAACCAATTCCCTAATCCAAGGGGTTTAGGAGGCAATTAATAACCTCCAAGGAAGAAAGGGTGAGCTTTTTCCATCACTACTGTTGAACAAATAACAAAAATGAAGCGGTGATAGGAACTCTAGTTAATCATTTAAGAATAGAGAACATACTTTTTGATTCTGGTTCTATGGATTCATTTATGTTCTAAAAGTTTACAAGAACAATCCAATCACAACCACAAATAATGTAAGTAGATATTTTGATGAGAATGGAAAATGGGGAAATTATTACATCCCATGAATATAACACCCCCTATGATAATTTGTGGATTGAAATTCCTAAAGAACCTCATCATAAAACCTCTAGTAGAATTTTATGAAATTCATGGCATGGATTGGATCTCCTTATATAGAGCCAACAAAAATTATCATGATAGAGAAATCAGTCTCTATATGGTGAATCGACCCTGATTCTATATAAGTTCAAGGAAGATTATGAGTCGTCGTTAGCACCATCATCTCCAGCATGGATATTATTTCCCTATAACCACATGTATCTTGATCAGATGATTGATTCTAAGGAAGGAACCATCCAAGAAGACATACCTATTATGATGGAATTAGATTATGGGTTTTCAGACGAACTGCCTAGTATTATTCCTAGAAGAGATGTTGAATTATGGATTGATATTATACCTATATAATTTCCAATATCCAAGACACCATCTAGAATGGTTTTTTTGTAGCTTGAGGACCTAAACAAACAACTACAAGAGAATATGGATAATGGGATTATATTCCAAAGTGTTTCTACATGTGGTGCAATAGTCCACTTAATCATGAAGAAGGATGGATTAATGCACATTTTTATTGATTATCATGAGCTTGACAAAATCATGATAAAGAAAAAGTATCATTTTCCATGAATTGATGACTTTTACTATCACCTACATTGAGAACAATACTTTACTATGGTGGATCTATGGTCGGGGTATTACCAAGTAGGGTGGAGAATGGGGATATCCCCATGAATGCTTACCATATAAGGTACGAGAACTATGAGTTCATAGTAATGCCTTTCGGACTCACTAATGCTCTAGGAATCTTAATGTACATCATTAATTGAGTCTTTAGAGATTACCTAGACAAATTTCCGGTAGTCTTTATAGACAATATTCAAATATAATATAAAACCAAGGAGTCGCATGAGGATCATCTAAGAAAAATACTAGAGACCATGTGAAATAAGAATCTCTGTGCAGAGTACATCAAGTGTGAGTTCTGGTTGAAGGAAGTCTCATTCTTAGGATATATCATCCTATGTAATTGGATATATGTGGATCGCTCCAAGAAAAATTCAATTGATGGATGGTTGAGGCCTACATAAGTGATGTATATCTGTAGATTACTTGGGTTAGATGGATATTATCTCACTTTTGTGAAACATTTATCAGGATTTTCAAACCCTCTTACTAAGCTAACTCGGAGGCGATTCAAGTTTGCTCTGAATGATGAATGAAAAGAGAGCTTAATGTAATTGAAAAATAGGCTTATCAATATGATCATTCTCACACTACCCACATGTGGGGAAGTTTTTTGGTATTCCATGACGGATCGAAGAAGGTATTGGGTTGTTTGTTGATGAAAAATTACAAATTCATTTCCTATGAATCACAGTAATTATAAGTTCATGAGTAGAAGTATCCAACACATGATCTGCAGTTTCCAGAAGTGATATTCTCTTTGAATATTTGGAAAGATTAACTCACTGAGAAAATGTGTTATATATATATGGATCATGTAATCCTCATGAATATATGCACATAAAAAGAATTGAATATATGCCAACGAATATGGTTAGATCTGATCAAAGCCTATGAATGCTCAATTCACTACCATCTGGGGAAACCGAATAAAGGGGTAGACGCTCAAAGTAGAAAGGATCTAGAAACTCTATCAATGAAGAGAATTGGAAATTATCCAATCTTCTTAGATTTTATGAACATGGACATGGGAACCATAAATAAGGGAACATAATCAATCCTTTCTGAAATTATTTCCCAACCGTCTCTTTTTGAATGGTTAAAGATGCTCAAAAGGATGATGTGGGAATTTAGAATAAAGTGGAAACTATTAGAAAAGGTGACTCCTCACAGTTTAATGTTAATGAAGAATCAATTTTGATTTTAAGTTCAATACTATGTGTTCCATCAAATCTGATGTTAATGAAGGAACTTTTGGATAATTAATAATGTTTTAATTTCTCCATTCACCTAGGAAACAAAAAGATGTATCATGATCTCCCATCTCATTATTGGTGGGATAACATGAAGAAGGAGGTCACCAAATATACATCAATGTGCCTGGTATTTTTGCAAGTGAAGGATGATAGGAAGACGTTTGAGGAGATTATGCAACCAATACCCATACCAACATTGAAATGGGAGAACATCACAATAGACCTTATCCCCGTAATTATGAAGACTTACAAAGGATACAATTCAATATTTGTTTTTGTGGATAATCTTACAAATATTTCACACATCATTTAAATTTAGGAGGATTATTCATTGGATCAACTGGAATGAATATAAATCATTAATGTGGTAAGGCTGCATGGTGTACCACAATCGATCGTAGCTAATCAAGATCTAATATTCCCCTCTCAGTTCTTAAAGAGTCCACAACATGCTCTTAATACTAAGCTGAAATTGAGTAGTGCTAATCATCACCAAAATGATGACCAATCTGAGCAGAATATCTATACACATATAGACATGTTGAGAGCGTTCTAAATGGACATCAAAAGAGGATGGGATCAACATATTCTTCGAGTTGATTTCTCTTAGAACAACATTCTCCACTCAATCATCCAAAAAGATCCTAATGAATACATTTATGCGATGAGGTGAATAATGTCATCATATAGGGATGATGTGAGGGATAGAAAACTTCATGTTCTATAAATGGTTGTAGAAAAGGTGTAGAAGGTTAAGACCATCCAGCAGCACATTAAAGATGCTTAGAGTCAACAAAAGAGCTATGCTGAAAACCATCATTGAGGCCTAGAGCTTAATGTTAGAGATATGTATTTCCTCTGTATATCACCATGCAATAGATTGAAAGTATTTTAGATGAAGGGAAAGCTTATTCCAAGGTACATCAGTATTTTTGAGATCTGTGATCACATCGAATAGTGGCCTATCGACTAGTACTCCCACCAAACCTGTCTCAAGTACATTTTTTATTTCCTATAACACTCCTGAGGAAGTACAAAACTGACCCATCACATGTACTCAATCAAAAGGTGGTACCTTTGGTGAATGACCAATCCATTTAATAGAATATGGTGAGGATCTTAGATCATAGAGAAAATGTTATGAGAAATAAGATGATGCCCCTCGTCAAGCTATTATGGTGAAACCACATGTTTGAAGAAGCAACATGGGAACTGGATAAAGTGATGAGGTAGAGTTATCCACATATAAATTATTATGGGAAATATAAATTTCATGGGATTGAATTATTAAGGGGGGAATGTTATAGAGACATGATCATTTAAGAATAAAAATTTCTTTCTTTTATTTTATTTTGGATATAAAAAACAAATGCACAATTTTTAATTATTTGGGTTTAAATGGCCATTAATTATCATTAACATTGATAATATAGTATTTTAACAGTGTTCACAAATCTGATATAAATATAATGTTTTAAAAAAATCATTTCGGCATAGGCAACTGAGAGTATAGCCTTACCCAACAGACATAGGCCATACAAAGCTCATTTTTTGGAGCTCCAAAAGTATGTAGCATCACTGGGATTCTCCCTTGACCAAGAAAAAGACAAGCTTCAACACATTAAGCTTGAATGACGTCTCATACAGGAGAAGTTCATGTTTATAGATATTACCAAACATGGGCTGTTATCTGAGCTTCCCCAATAGACTATCACCATCGCAGACCTTACCATTAGGTATTATACAGGTGTTATAAGGGGTTATGTAACAAGATATTAGTTACTTATTGTGTAATACATTTTATAAATAAAGCTTTGAATCCATATATTCCTTTAAGAGAATAGTTATTCTTAAAAATGATGTATTAAAAAAATTCATTCTTCGGAAAAAATGGTACTTTTTAGAAATATATACATTAATATATTAAACAATGGTTTTTATTAATAATTTTTTTAAAAAAATTCTTATAAATTCTTATTATATTAGTCCATTATTTGTAAATGATTAGGTAATCAGTTTGATAAGAGTTACATTTTTTATAAGATAAAGCATAATGTGTATGTTCAATAAATTTATTTTAAGGAATTAATGAATTTTTGAGATAATTAATATTTTAATAAAATAATAATATCAAATTACATTTATTAATAATAAATGAGTATGTAATGTTTATGACATTCAATGTAATTTTTATTATGGTTTGAGAACAATTTTTTACAAACCTCGTGAATTTTCAATAAAAATTAGTTTTCATTTTAAATTTGAATATTCAATTATTTATAAAATTATTTAGATAAATTGAATATATGATTTTTGGAATTAGGCTATATAAATTATCCAATGGCGAATTTTTCATTATTTTCGAAGACAATCAATTTTTTTGGTGAAAATTAAACACCGTATAAATAAAATATGTGTTTTATGACATCATAATGACTTTAAAAATGAAAAAATAAATAATAAAATGGGTATTATAAGACCAATATATGTTTTAAAATTAACATAATGTGATTTTAGATCTATTTTAAAAATTTTATTAAGCCTTAGTAAATCCTCCAAAATGTATAATATTTTCTATGATTTTAAATTCATTTCTTTTATAATGTGACTCACCTCTACATAAGAAAGAATAATATTTTAATATGTTTGGCCATTGGCCCTTTAAAATAATTTTTACACTCCTATCATGAAAATGGTAAAAACACTATGGTATGTTCTTTGGGTTTTAATATTAAATTATATAGATTCCCCAACCTATGTTTATGAAATTTTAAATAATTCCTCTCTAATTTCCTATATAAACCCCCTCAAGATCCCACTTCATGTCACTAAAAATCCTAGGAACACGTCCCTACTCTGTCCTACCCTCTCTATAATTCTCCCAAGGCACCCAAATCTGTCATGAATTCCCACTTTTTACTTTTGATGTCACAGACTCAAGTAAGGGGTCATTACTTTCCTTCCTCATTTTATCCAAAATTCTTTATATTGTAACACAATTTTATTTTCAGTCCATAATTATGGGGAATGGTTTATCACCTCCCCCACAAATCCCTTATTATGTTTTTATTATGGGATACCTCGTTCTCTCTATTTAATCCCTCCTAGGCACACCTGATATTGTGCTGATATTTTGTAAGAGTTATTTTATTTGTCCTCTTTCTTCGTGTTTTTCTATTAAGTTACGCCTTCTATTTACAAATTTTTTATGTTTTGACATGTATTTATGTGACCCCCTTACATTCCATTTCATGTATATATTATGAGATAAACTTTCTCTCTCATCAATTTTTTATTTTTTTTATGTCATGTCGTTAGGATATTGAATTTGCACTGCGATTTTACATGGAAAAATCATCATGTAGTGAATACCATACCCATTTATCTATCAAGAGTATTGACCATTATGAACATATACTTATTTATTTTAGACTTTTAGGGATGTATTACACATTCCTTTATCATGGAATAAATTAAGATGTTGAATGAATCCACTATATATTCTCTATGTAGCACACTATTAATGAGATTGAAATGTTTACAAAGGGTGCACCCTAATAGTGCTCCAATAAATTGGGTAATGATTAGTTTCATGATAAACCTTATGAAATGAGGGTTTAAACATGATAATTCATGTGAAATTAGGGTTTACTTATGCTAATCCAAGTGCAATGATAATTGGCTCATGATAATATCATGGTGTATGTTGTTTCCACATTTCCACGTTATGATGATCTTGTTATATCAAGCCATTATATTCGTGTTTCTCTTATGCTCAATTGATATGTCTATTTACAAAAATTTATTTTATTCTTCATGTTATGCCATTTCTATTCCCTTTCTGGTCTTTATAGCTCACCATTTTTTATTAATATTCTCATGTTATCCCTAATAATGCAATGTACGAAGGAATGTTGTGGTCATGTAAAATATGTTTTCAATAAATATGATATATTTTATATCTTAAGTTATCAGGTAATATTCTTGAGTCCAAAATACACTAAACCAATCAATATTTTGGGTTTTATTATGTTTTTTTATATGATAATCCACGTTTAAATATGAAAAAATATCACAATTCTTATATAAATCCCAACCAATAATCCTCAATCAAACAATGTTTACTCTGGGACATCAGTATGTGTGGTGTTTTATGGAAACACAACCACTTCTTCATGAATCCTCCTCTATACTCTCCACCTGAACTAGTGATATTGAATAATTACACTATGAATCATTCACATCAAACACCACATGAGTTCAGTGGGCCTTGATGCACACTTGTAAAAATTCATCGTACCCTACTAACGGTCTAACACCATCAAATAAAACTCATTCCTAAAAGGTTCTTAAATATAACCACATCAGACTAATATCATCATAAGTTTGAAAAAAAATCATCCACAAATGGATCATTATTTCATGTTGTGATCGATTGAAAGAATCGTCATCTAGTAAGTGAAACAATAAACTATATAGAAAAATGAATCTTGTACTCCTTCCAAGCATTTGTTCCTAAGGATTAAGCTCTAATAACAAACCCATATTGTATATGATGTTTACTGCATATGGAATATATAGCCTATAGGTATTCATTTCGATCTTAGTGAAAAACTCATTTTCAATCTATAAGAAAAATTAATAATAAGAAGAAAGGGTATAGAAATAAGATCACATCATTGATAAAGGATATCACCCAACTGAAACATCAAAACGATGCATAATCACACTCAAATATGTAGAGAGTGGACAAACTGCATGCATGAGCTCATCATTACCATGGCTCTGTAAACAATATTGATATTAATAGGGAACACCATTTATCTGAGAGGATAAACAGATAAGTATTTCAATATATCAAAATGATATGACACATCAAGGACATTGATGATCATTTCTTACCACTATATTATGCAAGTACTTACTATTTAATATACCTTAACAATTCCTTATAGATCTATGTTCAATAATAGGTTTTAAAGTCCTATAAAATTGATGTTCTTTTCACCATACATATGGTAGTATCACTAATATGAAAATAAATATCAAATACAATTTAATATGATTTCACTAAATTCCCAATATAATTATCACATGACTACTAACTCAAAATTCTGTAACTAGGACCTGACTTATCTGATACCACAATGACATGATACATGATAGTGAGGTCATTCCCCATCCAACTATAAATGGAGTCAACCTATGACCCCCCATGTCATGGTTGTATTAAATTATCATATAATTGATATATATTTTGAAAATTTTAAGGTCTTATGGAATTTCAATATTTTATGGCGTTTTTGGAAGTTCATTAGCTATGCCTTCATTGAGTCTCTATGTGAGAAGGTTTTTACAACAATGATTGTGTTAGGTGACCTATTTTTCTAGACTACATGTGTTTATACTCTAATAGGTAGTTCAATATGAAATTTTCAATTTTTTCATTGTGAGTTTTAGGCCAAGGTAAGGGCCATATTTAAACAGAGGAGGTCGGTTGTGACCCAACCAAGGCAGTGGGGTTATTTACATGGAGATTATTGCTGTCTAGTTTCTAGATTATGTAGCATTCTATGATTTTATCATAATGGTTTAAGACATAATAAAACAAAAAATAAATAAAATTTCAATCACAAAAATGGAAATAACTAGTGTGAAAAAACATATAGATAAATAAGGCATCACCAAAATCTTTAACAATAGAGGTTCCTAATATAAAATGACAAAAAATATTTAATATTTTTCTTATTATGAATAAAATAATAAGTAACAAAATATTTTTGGTATATTACGTAAGAGAAGGATATAAATGTTCAGAGGTAATTAGAATGAAGTTTATATATAATGGGTAGTATGAAAAATTGAATCTAACCATTAGAATCAAACCATCAGGAACCTGACTGTTGTAATAGTTATGTGACACATATTCATAAAAGTTTTTGATAGAAAAAAATAAACAATTTTATTATAACATAATTGAGAAATATATATATATATATTAATAATTATTAAAGAGTAGTAATTTAATAACACACATATGGACAAAGAAAAATATTTTCGAGAATATGTAGTTTATAATTTTTTTGTAAGTGTTCACCTTTTCCATAAATTCCTATTGATCTATATGTGTTTCCATAAATAATTTTTTATCCCTATTGTGTATAGAATATATTTGATACAAAATATAAAATTTTATGTGGGGAATTTCAATAATTTCATTGGTATCTAACCATTAAAAATATAATATTCCATGATTATTTCTTATTTATGTCCATTTAACATGGATGAACCTTTAAAACAATCACATCCCATCGTAGTTTTAATATCCTATAGTTTCTCTGTTATTTACAAGATATTATCCCTGAATGAAATATTACTCCATTGAATGTGGAAATATTAATAATCCATATAAGCCATATTTCTATATGAAAAAAATCATAAACATTTATAAGGTTCATTATTGAAAATTATGATATTTATTTTTTGTTTTTCCCTTCATAAGATGGATACATTGGAATAATTATGTTATTGGTAGAGCCTAGGATTATATATCACCCCGATTAATTGGTATGATTGATGTGCCAAACCATATTGGATATTTGGTATATTACTTACCTTTTTTTACATATTGTCTTTATATGAGGCCTTGATAATATATTTATGATATCAGAAACTATACATTCCCTCATAAATAGATCATTTAATCATATACCTAAATTTATTTATTATTATATAATGCATCGATATATTATTCTCACAGTTCTATTTATAATGGAATTTATTTATTCCAATAATGTTTTACATTCCATACATATATATGATATCTTCAACTATATGTTACCCCTTACCAAGGATCAAGTCTTACCCTTTTATATTTATTATCATTTACCTAGGAAACCATAAATTCAGTTGATATATCATCTAGTTTCAATGTAATGTAATTTTTATCTTTTTATATTTTTTTCTAACACAACTATACTGATCAATATTCATTATTAGAATATTTGTAGTATATTCTATTGAAATAAAATAACAATATGAATAGGGGTACTCAAAATATGGTGTTATTGTTGGTATGAAAGAATGTTTATTATAATCCTTAGAAACAATATTTACAATAACATAGTTAGGAAATATAAAATTTTGATAAAACCATATGAAATTTATGAAAGGTATAAATAATATTTGACATTTATTTTTAATAAATTTATAATAATTATATACTATAATTCATAATATAATTATGTTCATGAGATGGTTTAGAAATATCCACTAATTGACCGAACAGAAATCTTGTCAAAACATTAAATACATGTGTATATTTCCTACATAATAAAATAAATAATGTTGGTGTTAGACTTGAGTTGAATATGAATAGACAAGGGATATTAAATAATTTTATGAAAATATTACCATTCATGTATGGAATAACCTACTGAACATCGTTATAGATTACTGACAATGGATAAGTTCATGTGGGAGTAACCAAATGGTTTTAATTGAACAACTAATCCATTAGTTGTGGAGAAATTGTTTTTATTTTTTTAGAATACATCCGTTAATTTAGGATATACTAAAAGGGAAAGAGTTATCATGGTTGTATATGATCTCAGGGAATATATTGATCAATAGTGTTGTTTTATTCAAAACACCGAGGAAGAGAAGAATGAAAATATGGAGTGTAAATATTTAAAGGGACATTCATGGATAAATTTTTTCCTCATGGTAAAATAGATGATATGTAATGTAAATTCCTTATTTTAAGAAAAACATAAGTGAAAGTTGTGGTTGTGTAAAAACTATCTTTACATGGTTAGAGAGGCATTTTATGGATTAGGTTTTTAATAATGAAAGAAATATAAATCTTATATATTAAGAATTAAATCCAAGAACATAAATTAAATTTGATCCTCTGACATTTTCATCTTTTGAGAATATGTTAAGAATAAAAATCAAAACTAAGACAATGTTCTTCAATACTAGTATTTTCAAAGAAAATATAGAGAATAAGAAAGTAGTTGATAAGAAAGTTAAAATAAATTTATCTATGTAAAATAAAGGGATGGTAGAATTTACAACATGTAATAATTGAAGGAAGAAACACCCAAGGAAATTATTAATGTTATTAGAAGTTTACTTCAATTTTAATGATAAATTCTATCAATATCATGATTTAAAGGGAATGAAAGAAACCTCCAATGTATAGTTATTCAATAGAAAGAATATGAGACCCTATTCTAATACATTCCCTAAGTAGTAAGGGAATCTGCCACAGAATACACCAAGGGGTCAAGATCAAGCTTATGAAATTTTAATAGATGAATTTCAGGTACCAAATAATCTCATAGTTGGAAAATTGACAATATATTAAGAGTTATCAAATATAATAATTCCTTTTGGGTATACACATTCTTTTATATCTTTTAGTTTTTATAAGAACATTGAGTAATCACTTGATATAATAAATAAATATTTTTCATTTAATTATCCTAGTGGAAATATTATAGCAATGAAAGTGTAGTCGTTTATCTATATCAAAATGAATGGAGGATATTTAGTTTGAAATACGATGGTAATACCGATGGTTGACTTTGATATAATAATTTGGATACATTGGATCTTAATGTTTAATACAATAATTCATCATCATGGGAATTTATGGAAAACCAGGATTAACAAACATTGATATTAAATGATTTTAGATGAATATTTAGTACATTATAAAAAACATTCATGAGGGCCATAATATTATAGTTTCTTTAGAAACATGAAAACATAATCATCTAACGTACTGAATGATATTCAACATCTACCTTAAATATCTTCACCTTTTAGTACTCCTACTTAAAACCATTCTTCATAACATAGGGAAAGGAAAAATAAATAAAGGGCGATATGTGTTTTTTAGTATGGATACTCAAGAGAGTTTTGTAAGAATACCATGAACATGACGATTTAATAACCTGAAAATAGCATTAGAAGACAACACCATGCATATTAAAGACCATAAAATAGGAATCTTCGAATAAATAAAGGTAGTTTGAAAGACAATAATCCAATTGTAATAAAGTGCATAATCCATGAAATCCTAACATAGGATTAATACATGGAATTGTCAAATTCAGATAAGAATATGAAATTTTATGTCAAGGAAAACTACCAAGGCATACATAACTTATTAGAATTGATATAATCACTCATGCACCTACATCAGGCTTGTGATTACCTCTTATTATCACTATTGTTTCAGGCATGGAATTCCCTCCCATGTACCCTCTTGTTTTGGTCATGGGATTCCCACCCATGTACCCACTTGTTTTGGGCTTGGGATTCCCTCCCTTTTATCCTTTTGTTATGGGCTTAATACTACCTATTATTTCAGTCATGGAATTGTTCTTGTGTACCCTATAATTTTAGGATTAAGATTCCCCCTTCTTTCAGGCATGGTATTCCCTCCCACATACCCTCTAATATTGGCCTTAAGATTCTATTTTCATTCAGGCTTGGGATGCCCTCATGTGTGCCCTCTAGAGGTCTTAAAATAATTATCATTACCCTATGAAATATAGGGATATATAGGTCCCAGTAATCAAATAATGAAATCATATATTCATGTCACAGAAGATAAAAAACCATCATATCCTGACCCACAAAATTAAATGGGTATAATTAACATTTCATCACATCATAACCTAATGAAAATAGATAGTTTGCATATTCGTTTCGTCAAATCATAACCCATGAAAAGATGTCGGTTTAAAAATTTAGATCTTATTAAAAAAAAAATGTGAATCATAAACATATTTATATCAAAACCTAATCCACTCAATAAATATTATTAATGGTATTCAGAAACTATAATAATTTATTTCATCTTATACAGAAATAGATTTTGAAATATCACATAGAACATTTCGTAAGGAAAATATACATTCATTGAAACTACATTTCATAAAACCATTAAAAAAATCCATTTATCATAAAGAAGAAATTAAAATTTCATTTAAAACATTTCGAGAAGAAAAACACTTTTATTATTAAAAAACTCATTGTAATACATAAATAAATTTGAAAAACTTTTTATTTGGAAACACTATGCAAAATCATAATGAAATATTGAAAAGGGATTGAAAACCATGTTATTGGAATATAATTTAAAAATGTAATAATTAGGATTGAAATCATTTCGAAATGATTTTCAAGAAAAAGGTTTTAGAAAATTATAATGAATTATTTATATCATTTAAATCTGTTTCTTTGAAAATAAAATTTTTAAAACATATAAAGGATGCTTTTAAATACATATAAAACAGTTATAAACATAAAAAAGTATTAAAATATTTGTCTTTGAAAACCAATATAAATTCCAAAAAAATAAATAATATTATGAATTTTTTTAAAACAAACTTTTAAAATTGCATTGGAGTTTTTAATGAAATAATGGTGGGTATGTTTGTACCTTCTGAATTTTATTTTTTGGCCTCAAAATTTTAGAAAAGTTCATTGATCAGAAAATGACCAGATGATTAATTTTTAGAAAGATTTTTTAAAAAAGTAAAAACATGGGTAAAAATATACTAAAAACATCATGGTATAATATTAAAAAAAATTAATATATTCATTATGGAAACATGGTTTTGAAAGGACACAGATTTATGACTAAAAGGATAAATGATGTTGTATTTTCATAAATAAAAGATCTTAAATGTCTTAAATATCAAAGAGTGGAAAAATGGTACTACTACATAAAGATATCATTTATATACTGAGTATAATAAAATTTATGATTTTTCTTGAGATATGAATCATAATATTTCTTCAATGGAAGAATAATCTTAAATAATTCTAACAAACGATGAGCTTGTTGAAATAAATTGATACCAATTCGGTAACATTGAATCATAATCACCATGAAAGAATAATATTAAAGAAATGTCAATATATTATTAAAGGAAGGATATTGATGATAAACATAATTACGTACACCCCATTACAAAATATCAGTTCATAACATGGAATGTACCTCAAAGAATAAATATTGAGACCGAGTTACTTAACAAATATGGAAACTTTTTGACCATAAATCCCATGAAATAAATATCATAAAAATGATATTTAAATACAAATAAATTTAATTATATTTATAATATAATAAATTAATGGGAATTATATTCACCACACAAAAATATAAGAGTGGTGACATGTCATTTATCTTAAGGATACAAAAAGTGAGATGAGAAAACCCTTACTTTAAGTCTCCAATTTCATTGTACATGATGAAAACTTTTGTATAATAATAATATGTTCATTATAAAAATACCATATAAGAATATTATTATATATAATCCCATATATTAATTTTTATAACTTTATTTTACCCATTTATTAACAAATCCATGTTAATGTTAATGGTTTAGGTAATATCTTCTTTTTTCATACAAGTTTGGACCTATTATTATTAATCCCATTAATTAGATAATGGTTGAATTATATATACAATATAAAAAATTATATTAAAATATTTTACATTCATTATATATATATAATATTCAATAAAATATATATCTGTGAAATTAAATACACCGTTCATATAGATGATTGGTCGTACATATGCATAAACACTGAGTCCATTTTTATACCATATTGAAATAAAGAACATAAATGGAATATATGTTTATATATATATAATAATTAATGTTACAATATTTATCCTATATATCATATATGTTTACTAAAATTATCCTTAATACATTCCATGTAGAGTGTGAAAAAATCTTTTCTCTTTGACTATGTGGCAGTTCACACTTCCCTAAATGATTACAAAAAATGGAAAGAATAGAGGTATGTGTTATATAATTTTTTTTGAAGCATAAATATATCATAAATATCAAATATATCAGAAAAAATATTTTTCAGCATATTTCCCAACAATGATACTGGGTACAGAAAAATGAATAACATCATTTCGTGAGGTGGTAGTTCACCATACACATAAAGTGTAAGTTTGTTACCCATTAGATTGAAGTCTGGGTAAGGGTAGGTATAAAACACATGATAAGAAAATATAAGTATATTTATGATACTTATTATTGTATCTAATCATGGTATAAGAATATTTTAGGTGGTGGATAATGAAAATAAATCAATGGAGCTTGAGGAAGGATGTTACCTCTTCTCTGGGTAACTCCTTTGGGATCCACCAAAGAGATTAATTTTATATCATTCATCTCAATGGGAGGATTATATGATGAATAGAGGGATTTTTTGAGATTATATGAGTAGATGTTTTTCGATACAAATTGCATGAGTGGTGTGAATAAGAGGGAGAGTGATATATTTTTTATAGTGGAGGGGTGGAACTATTGAAAATTTTGGAAAATAGAACTCCAACCACGATTTTCCAATATAAAGTTGCTCCAATAATAGAATAAATTAGATAAAAGGAAGTATAGTGTCTAAATATTAAAAAAAAATGGATTTTGGGAATGTTTCTAGGTTATTTTGGCACATTTGTTTAAATTTTATTCCCTTATTAAGGTAATTTTCCTCTGAATTGTTGTAATTAATTTTAATTACAATCACTATGTTTTTTTTGTAATATCCTACATTGAAATTATTATAAATTATAAATTATGGTTATTAAAAATATTTAATCCATTTTTCCAAATTGAAATCATGTAATAGTACAAAATTAATTTAAAATCTATCTGGTAGATGGGATGCTAATTCATGTTTTTATTGTAAAAATGTTCAAAAGTTTGCTAATTATTTATATCCAATTTCAAAGATAAATTGATTTGAAGGATATAAATTGGAAAAATTGATGAATATTTGAAATAATTTGACATTAAAGCTAAATATAAATATACTTTAGAATATTAATAAATAAGATAAAATAATGTTTTTGAATTATAATTCAATATTTATCAATATTCATCAAACAATAAAAGTTTACCAAAAAATCCCAAAGATTCACCCAAACCCTAATTTATATGTTTTTATATAAAAAATAAATTATACTTTAACATGTAAATTTTTTAAAAGTTACAAATTTCATATTTAAAATATGTTCTCTATTTAAAGGTGGTTAACTACATTTATTAAAATATCAATTTTTTTATTTAATACTAGGATTTTTTTCTATCTTATAATTATAAAATATATTCGATAAATGTAAAAAATATTTTATTGAATATATAATATATTTATTTCCTTAATATAATTCACCAGTTTTAAATATTCTAATTTATTATGATTAAATTATATTGTGATTATAAAGGTACTTTTTTTAAAACATTCCCTTTATATTCAACCAGTTCTTATATTCATTTATATTTAATTTGTAACCAGTTAATTAAATCATATTTTTTTTATAATTTTGTTATTCCAATTAAAAAAAATCAAATATAAAGGCTGAGTTATATATTATTATGTTAAATAAAAATATTTTTAACAATATATAATTGTTTGAAAATACTCGATCCTGCATGTCTCGTCATCCATCAAGTAATGTTAGTCTTTCATGTAACATAATTTAACCTCAGTGTTCTGTTTAGATCAAGATAGACGTTATATTGTGTGATGATCATGAGTATCTTGGTGTTTTTTATAATTTCATCTAGACATTTCACTTTAATAAAAATCATTTCTACTGTTGCGTAAAATTAAAATTATCAAAATGATTAAATTAATTCAAAAAAGAATATTTCACAAAATATCACGGTGTTATATTCTACCCCCCAGATAATGAATTCCTCTCTTAAAATTCATCTAGGTTTTAAATGGGTTAATACTGTAAAATTATTTTTATGTATACCCACATCATAAAAATACATACTTAATCAGTCCTTAAAAAGGGAACGTTGGAAACCTAATGATTACCATAAGTAATGCACAACTAGGTTTCCACATAGGAGATCATATCTAGGAAGTGAAAAAATGGAAATGGAAGAGGAATATTACTATCATGATCTGATGGAGAGTGATAGAGGACACAATTAAGATAAGTATATACGGGACATCACATTACAATATATTATAAATTTATAATATACTGTATTTTCAATGATTTATTGATGATACAGAGGATTATTTTGGGGACATCACATTACACATTCTTTCATCCCCAATCCCTTGTTCACTTTTGGTTCGTATGTTCATAAATTTTTATTAGTTGTTATTTTCAGTTTACTTTTGAATTTGTTATTACTTAGTTTTTGAAGTTTGGTTTTACTGTAATGAGTGGTTTTTTTAAATATGGTGTTCGAAAAATAGTTTCTCAAAAGTTTAATTAAAATAAATATTTTAAATGGAAAATAAATGATTTTTTTCTATTGGATTATTAGAAGGGTAAAAGTGTGCAAAAATAATTTTTTCTTGATTTTGTAAATTCATAGTTCCTAACTTTAGTATTAAAAATTTTATTTATTATTAATCTTTTTTTAAAATTATTTTTAATGTCTAGGTGATACTCAATTTATAGTGAGATAATATTAAATTTTTTATTTATATTTCTTTGTGATGAAAAATTAATTTCAATATGTGTTTAGATTTTTATTTATGTAATGTATTATTAGAGGAATTGGATAAAATATTTGGTGAAATATTTCTTGCACTTTTTAGCACACACTCTGTATACATATTCCTTTGTTTGTTATGTGTGTATAACTCTAATGTTTTTATATAGGTTCTCATGTTTTGATATCATATTGTCATCATTTAGATAGTCTATTGATTTTAGTTATGAATATTGTGAGTCCTCATAGAGAATATATATATATATATATTTGTTTCTATTTGTATTTATATATCATTGTTGGATGCATTAGTATCATCCTACTTGTCCAATTATACCTATCATAATGTATTTTTTTTTTATTTTCTAACAATTTAAAGGGGATGGTGGGAACCATCATAAAAAAACAGATCAAACATCAAAGCAGATTACCGAATAATTAAACACAAGTTTAATACAATTGGAATCTCCTTCCCTCAACAGTTTCTAGGGCAGGGAACTTACCTAGCATTTTGAATCTTTCTCTATGTTGTCTTCATAATGTATTTCTAGATAATCCCTAGCTTTAAGATATTATGCTTTATTGATCTTCTCCTTATTGAAGCCTCTGATCAATATATGATGTTGTTTGTCAATCCATTTAGCTTGATCCCTGGACACCTCCAATTGGATCAATATTACCATCCTTTTATCGACGTCTTCCCTCGCTGCCTTGATCACCGGGACATTAACTTTCATTTCTTCACCATAATGCATGAGAAGTTTCATCTGAGCATCTAGATCCTCGTGCATCAGGCACTAAAAGCTATCGAGAGATCCTAGCTCACATTGTTGTCTAGGAGGAGTAGTATCCTCCATCACCAACAATGTCTCCGCGGATTGCAGATGCTTCTCTTCTTGTTCCTCGTTTTCCTTTTAGGTTTCTTTCACTTGGGATTGAGGATTTGTGGCATCCAAATGTTGAGCCACTTCTCCTGCTTGTGGTTGTACCTCATGCCCCTTGAATTTATCCTCTTTCTTCGCCGATTGAGTCTCCATCGGTTTAGGTAGATAGTAGTAGTCCTTCTAGACCCTAGGTCTCGATATCTTAGAAGCAATGTAACTCCTCGAGTCCTTGTTTTCCTTGTTCCCTTTCTTCCTTCTTTGTTTGTGCATAACTTTACTAACCCCTCCCAAGACATTTTCATCTGAGGGTTGTCCATCTCCCTTAGACTCGGCCTTATAGTGACAGTTGTAGTTTCCTTCAAGCTCTCCTTGATAACTTAAACTATCAAATTTGTTGTTTAAATTGAGGCAGGGCAATGTCCTCTCCGGGATGTTTGACTGACTGGTAATCAGAGGCCTGCCTACAACTTCCAATTATACCTATACTTTTAATCATTCCCATTTATGATTATATTGTTTATTTTTTATAATATCTTATATTAAGTGATATTCAGTGATCTAAATATGTTATTTTACTAAATAAAAATATCCATATTTCATTATTATGTTTTATTTTAATATTTATCTAATTTTGGTCTTATTTTGATTGTTTTCTAATATGTAAATACTTATTTTATTTACATTTAAATATAGTGTATAATAATGATTCTAAATATTTTTTTTACCATTATATGAGGGTGAAACCATTCCCAATCAAGATTTATTGATTCTGAATAACTATTTTCTGACCCATAGAGACTGGGCAACCCCTTTAGGCATGATGGTGAGAAAGATTAGGTGATGAGTCTAGTCATCCCGATCTGGTTCATTGAAATTGTTATCAAATCCTAGGATTAGAAAAGTAGTAGTTTCATAGAAATATATCTTTTTATTGGGGATGTACGTTAGTATAGTGGTTGGAATTTAGAAACTCAATAGTTAGGTATGTTGAGAGTCAAACAATTTATTACTCTTCTGAAGACTCAAACTATCTAGTGGGATTTTAATTAGAATATTGAATTTGTTTTTTATTTTGTGGTTATTATTTATATTGTTTTATTAAATTTGGGTTGTGTCATACACTTTAAGGGTTTTAGTAGAGATTTTGTATGAATATATAAACAAACTATAGTATAATCTCTAGCTAACAAAGTCTTCAAAACAATGTGGGGCCCATGAACATGGTCTTAGATGCTTCATGGTGGTTTCTACTCGAGTGGTGAATAGTCTTCCAAACCATATTGTAAATTCATTTATAGCTATGCCTCCCTCATGGATTTGTTTTTTAAACCTATTTTTGTTTTTTATAGAAATTAAAATGTCTTCAAATTTTGTTATAATGGGTAAAAGTATGTTTTTAAGGATGTCTTGACAATGTTTTAGTGGATTGGATTGATGTTTTATGAAGTTTTTTGTGTTATGGTTATTATTTTAATTGTTTTTTAAGAAAATAAATTAATGAATTGTTTTATTTTAAAATCATTTATATTCATAAATTGAAAAATAATATCCACTCTCATGGTTTGTGTTTTTAATGGTGGATTATTTAAAAATAATATTTTGAAAGTGTTTCGAAAGGAAGGAAATTTTTATTGACTTTTTTATATGATAGTAGATTTTATGAATACTTATATAAAAAATAGCTTCCTGAGGTAGTTCAATTTTCAATCCAGCTATGTTTCATTGTTTGAAAATGTGAATTTAATGAAAACATTAAGTTTTGATGTTAGGTTCAATGGTTTATTTGTAAAGTATTTGTATCTACAATAATATGTTTTATAAAGTTATTTATTTTAGAATGGAATTTAAAAAATATTTTATTATCGGTGGTAATATTATATATAAAATTTACATTCCATGGTATGTGAATTTTTAATTTAGAAAATTATAAAGTTATGAAATGGATTTTCAACAATTTTCTAAATGAATTTAATTCTTTTTAAAATATTTTCATACTTTTATAAAATAACTCATTTTACTCTTTTCGACTGTGGTATTTTGTCGTGGAATAAATTTGGTAGTGTGATCATCTTTTGTAAATTAATTATTTGGGTTAAATACCTTGGTGTTAAAAGGAATATTTTTTTCAGATGTCAGGTGTGGATGGTTTAGACTTATTACTTGTGATATTTTAAATATAAATCCCTAAAAAGACAATATTGAAAGTTTAAATTTTGTTTATCATGATAGACTCTTCGGGTTAATCCTTTTTTATTTTTATATTTACCATTTAGTTATTGACTCTACCAAGATTCTAAAAATGGTGGTAGATCCAGGACCTCCTATAATCAAAAATGTTGTCAATAACAATCTATTTATATCTATAGAGATTAATATATAATTTGGTTGATAGATTGTTTATAATCCAATCTAAGGATTTATTAAGAGGTGATTGCGGGAAAGTCATAGATGTACCTATTACATGGTTTATTAGTTGTTTTTATGATTTATTCTTGATGAGTTTGAAGTTAATTTAACTTTGAATTATTATTAGATTTATGTCTTATTTTTATTGGATGTACCTGGTTCTTTTGTAATCACTTATTTTGGGATTTATACTCGATGAGTTTGAATTGGATGAACATTGAGGCAGTCTTTGATTGATGTGTTCTTTAGATTTTCCTCCATCTATATTTAGAGAGGGTTAATTATCCCTTGTAGGGCTCTGGAAGTATTGTTTTGTTATGCCTCATGGGATTTCTATGTGATGATAGGTTTCTATTGAACAACAAATTGTGATTGGTCATTCATGGGAAGCCTTGGGTGCATGATTAGGTAACTAGAATGTCTTCCATTGGCTATGAATATTTTTCAACCATGGGATTATTCTTTTTTAGACTGTTCCAGACACCAGAATCGGTTTTCCAATCAACTTCCATGTGTAGTGGTTTTATTTGAGAAAATTATCTTTTTTTATCGAGATTTCTTCATGATGTAAGGTTACAACCTACGATGTATTATATAGAGGCATGGTTTTAGTTCATGTATCCTACCATTTTTATTTTTTAGTGATTTTTATGAATTGGTTGACCATGATAAGGATACTTTGAGTTATATTTTTGTTTCACTTCACCTGTGGAGTTCCAATAACATCTTGTTTAATTGTATACGGTTGATAGAAGATGATAGTTATATTTTTTTTTTATTTTGAGAAAATTTTGTTTTTTATGGTGATATCTTTTCATAGGGGTTCTTATTTCTTATCTATCTATTTTTGATAAATTATAAATAGTGGTGTGACATATTATTGATTATCATGAATTTTGAAACTAATGTTTTGAAATTGTTGTTTGTGTCATGTATATAGATATTAGGTGGTATTAATGATTGGATCTATTAAATTTGGGGAATCATATTGTTTATTTATAACTCATTTTCTCAATAGAATTTTTAATGTTTTCTAAACCCTCTGATATTTTATTTTTTGTGTTGATGAATTTGATTTCCATTTCTCTCAACTATTATAATGAATTTCTACGGAAATAAAGTATAACAGTAGGGGAATTTTTGAATCTTCTAGTTCACGATTATATAAAATTAATATATAATTGAGAGTTATTTTTAAATTCTTATGATACATTGGTAATTGTATATGTTATATATGGTTAGGAAGTTTTATATTTATTTCTATAGTGAGAATCACCATGAAATCGAGGGGTCACAAATTAATTAATGAGTTGGTTGAACTATATTTCTATAACATAGGTGGTCGCACTGCAATATAGGGTTCTCACAAAAACTAGTGGTTTTTTATTTTTTGATTTTTTGGATGAAGGAAGAGGAACTCGCAGAAAGAGTAGTTTAATTCATGGCCAAACCTATATAGTGGGTTCATTTCTTTCTAGAGGCATTGTAGCCATTTGACATGATATAAGGGGATACCTGCATGGTTGTCACTTTGAAATGAGGGAAGGTATCACTATAAGAGGACCCTAGATAGTGAGATTTGAATTCATCCTATAAGGTTGGTTGTAACTATATGGGTATGTAATATATTGAATTTACTATGCTTAGTTTTCATTTTTTTGATTTTACAATTCTACCATTTTCATGTTAAATACTTCTTTGCCTTTATTTTCGAATCACTTTTATGTCTCAACTAAAGGGATATTTTTAGGATTCCCACCATTTTCTCCCCTTGGATGTTAAACTTCTACTCAATTATTTCAAATAGTTTCTCTAAGGTAAATACTAGATTTTTTTGTATCCTCACATTCACTTTTCTATTCCAATCAACTTATCCATCTTCCAAAACCATTAATTCCCATGGGAGAAAAATTTCAGGTCTAGGGATGATTTTAAATTTTTATTTTGGTTGATTAGGGATTTTAAAAACTATTATCTTTACCATTTTGGCAGTCATAATTGATGTTTATGTGTTGAAACATCTTCCCATATGAATGAGATGGGTGTTTATTGCGTAATTCATTTTTCTAACATACCATGTAATTATTTCACATTCAAAAAAAAAATTACAAATACCTAAGTATATATGAAAGATGTAATCTTTTAATTAAATTTGTTCTATTTTTATGATTTATAAAAAATGGTTTTATGTTTGGATTCATAGTTTTGATTCCCAAATTGAACATTAATGATTTATAAGTATTTGATAAAATATCAACAGGGATTATTCTATATGTTTTCAAATAAAAAGGGTTTGTTATTAACAATAGAAATTTTTAAGGAATATTCTCCATGTACTTGAGTGATGTTTTTATAAATATTTAGATTGTATTTTTCAATGTTAAGACTTATTAGTCTCATAGGTATATTAAATAATTTCTATTGAAAAGAAGAATTTATTGGAATCTTAGTTCTATTTTCAAGGGCCTGATTGGGAACACACAAAAATAGTATTTACTTGAAGATTGTGAAACCATTAGTTATTTATCCCATATCTTTATATTATTTTTTGTTAAAATTTTATCTTTTATTGTTTGTGTTGTATGATTCTTTGAGGATATGAAATGGGATTCTTTATGTGATGGTGTTTTTGGTGAGATGAGGTTGACTTATTATGTTTTATTATTTATTTGGGTGATGATCACGTGGATTATTTATTTAATCACCTACATTGGAGATATATCATGGAACCATAGGTATCATAGTAGAATGATTGGATATGTGTTACACTAGCTTTGTCTGTGTAAACTAGCTAGTGATGAAGGAATGTTACGCCCTCCTAGGGGTTTAGATTAGACTTAGAAAGTCATATGTTGGATGCTGAATGAGTTGTTACATACAAAAATAAGGCCCTAATTATTTGATAAACCAAATCTAGTATCCTTTTATGATCGAACATATTGATTTTTCCATGATAATTAATTTATATTTATGATTATTTAGGGTATCCCATTATTCATAATATTTATATCCCACAATTCTTAATTTGATAACATAGATTAATTTATTTGGTTGTGATTTATTTTTATTTTTCTCTATTAGTTTCTAGGTGCCTATTGTGTTTGGATTTTATTCAATGATATTTTTGTTTACTTTCAAAATGATATTTAAAATTCTCTAGAATGTGTGGTTATAAAAGAAAATGAGGGTTTTTTATAAACCGGGCTTGAATTGTTTTTTCAAATAATGACTTAAAATAATGGATACAAATGGAAATGAAATTATTATAATAAATGGGTTTTTAGGAATACTGTAAAAGTGATGGATAATGTTTTGAAATGATTTCATAATCTCAAAGGGCCTTGTTTTGGGGTTAAAATTTTTTTTCGTACTAACTTGTGATACAAATTTCATTATTATGGTGATGTGATATCCAATTCAAGTTGATAGGATCGTATGTTTATTATTTACATTACCTTGTATAGAAAACATATAATATATACAAGTTTGAAATAGTATTTTTGAAACATTTTATCAATGTTATTTCAAAGACACTTCGGTGAAATCATACTTGTCATATTTAGCTCACACCCTACATAGAAAATCATTTGTGAGTGTGTGTGAAAGTGTAGATATCACATTTTCATACAAGATCTAATGTGCTTATATCATCATAGTTATCATTTGAGTAGTCTAATGATTGATAATTTTCGATATGGTGTGATTCCTCAAGTCATGGGAAGCTTTTTTTTATTGTTCATATTTTTTGTATTATTTATTGGATTCTTGAGTATCATCCTAATAAGAATTTTATACCTTTATTTTTATTCTTTATTGTTTTAATTTATGTGATGTATTATTTTCTACTACATATTATTATGGGATGACTGGTTATTTAATGTGGTTATTTTCCAAAATTAGAATCCTCATTTTTATGGATTATTACTCATTTGGATGTTTATACAGTTCATGTCCTATTTGGATAGTTTTATAATATACAATATCATATTTCATTAACATAGATTCATATATATGAATGCAGTATATTAGATTCTTGAAAAACAAATTGTTGCATGGTTTTATTATTATGTGCGTGTGAAAAAATTATTGATCAAGCACTAGAATCCAACCTATGGGGATTAAGAGTTCCATTTGATCATTGTGGTGGGATGACTTGGGTGATGGGTCGAGACATCATCTATCAGTCCATTACACTTACTCCCCAATCCTACATCAAATAAGACAATGTATAATAACTAGCACCAATTTTGTATATCAAATAATATGTGAGGACTTATCATATATCTAACTATATCATACACATACCTTTAATGCCTATAATATCGAATAACACCACCAAAATATATACAAACAACTAAATTGTATACAATATATTCATTATATATCAAATAAAAGAATGACACTAATTCACAAGGAACTATAATTTTGATAATAAATTGATTATAATTGAAGAAAACACTATAAATATTCTTCTTTAAGAATAAACTCTTGGATCCGTCTCTAACCATAGTGATCACTACTACCACATTGATCCACCAATCTCTATCATGTGTCTCCAAGAATTATCTGGCATAAACAACGAACTAGACACAAAATCTTCATGTAAACCAATGCAATCACTGATCCGTGATTAATTTTCAATGACATATATATTTTTTGGAATAAATCCCATAAATGGGTGTTTTGAAATAGACTGGGTAGTGGACCTTAATACCACAAAGAAAATACAAAGCCACAAGAAGACAAAAATCGTATATATTGATAGGGTAACAATGATGAAGACAATAAAAGAGCCAAATGTGATCTATAAATATAATTATATGGGATATGAATAAGTCTCAATTATATTAACTATATTACCCACGTGATGTACCCTATAGAGAATTGTGGATTCTCAGTCGATCCAAAATTTGATAATCTAATGTCAATAGCCATGTTTTATATCACATCATTGAGGATTCCAAGAGGGTAACTAAGGAATAATAAGACTCCAATAATATAATTTTATCCACATCTCTAACTCCGACATCACCAATGAAAATCATTAAGGAGGACTCAAAACACACTGAATCATATGTGATAGTTTAGGTAGAGTTTAACCTACCATCCACTATTTTTTTGTATTACCTTCCATGAAATATTTTGGTTAACCCACACATGGACTATAGACAAATTTCATATAAAGGAGTAATAAAAAATACTATCCTAACAACCCTTTTATGACAAAACCCATGTAACCTCTCTAGAAAAATAATGGGGGACTTGCACTTAATGAGGGGATGAGACATCAATCAAGGGAGTATTGACCCCATGAATAGAGGACTCGTTCCTCAAGTTTCTAGGTGAGTACCAAACCCAATATGTAGTGTGTGGGGGACCCCCACCTAATCAGTGTCATGAGAGTACTGACGCCAAGATGATATGAAAAAAATAAAAAACCTAAGGTTATTTGTGGGTACTGATTTCAAAGATAAATATGGAAGACCCATGCCATTGCACAAACATGGTGTCAGGGGATTACCGACCCTCGGTATTCTCCATATTTCATACCCTAATATATGTCTTCATCCATACAGAGCCAAATAATAAAACTATCTATATCAAATTATATTTTCCTTTTATGGAAAAATAGACTTCTCAACTATGATATCCATGTAAAAATACTCAGGATTGGATATTTAATTTTTCAAAATAAAACTTGTTGGTATTTTAGTGAACAAAAATTGTGAGTGAGATCATTCCATTAAGAAACCTTCAAGAGAACCTTATGGAACCCTGTGGAGGGGGGGGGGAGTTAACACTTGTAATGAAAATTTTTCCTACTGTTTGATCTTGAACATGGGAATTTTGTTCCCATGGTAATTTTGTTTCCCCATCCCAGGTCGATTGATGGACCTGACCTGCCACAATGATGCATTTGATTTCTTGATTGGAACCCACAAGCATGACGATCTAGTAAAATGGGAAACATGTAGCATAAACCACATGCTTATAGTTAGGCTTATAAATACCAATAGTGTTGAGGCCCAACCACTTTTAGAACCCCACCTTCCACATGGGATTTAGGTGTTTGTTTAATAAAATTCGATCTTATGGATAGAGATCAGGGGTATCCTAGAAGCCCATACACCAGAGAACCAAAAAAATCCCTTAGTCTACAACCATTATACAACAGTAATTGTTGTGTTCATTCCTCATTTGTAAACTTATTTCCACACCAACATCCATTCTTCACCAAGGGAACTATGTTAGTAGTTACCCCTAACTACATGTAGATATTTTACCTCGATACTTCTTCCCCTGGTATGTTTCTATTCCCTCTATCATTCACCTATACTAGAGATTCCATCGCAATCACTACAGTACTATAAATGAATTCCTCTATTTAAACATATTACCCTTATTAAGTTGGTATATGATTATAATCATTTATCTTCAATCCATAATTGTAATGAAAAAAATATTCCCAAGAATCTGTGAAGAATCATGGGTGGTGAAAAACCTAGAAACCCAAATTGAAATTTTCATTGGAAAATTTTGAGGAATACATAACATGGATTGATTGAGAATTTGAGGAATAATACATATAAGAAAAGTACAATATAATTAGAAGAAAATTTACATCATATTCAATTTTAGTCTATTAATAATACTTAATGAAATATAGCCAAAAAGATGTTATCATATATTGGAATGAAAATATTTTTGAATCCTTGTACATTGAATAAAATATTAAAATGAAATATTTAATATTAATTATATTTATTCAAGTCATGAATAAATACATTATTAACACAACCATCAATGTAATTTGCATGAATAAAGAACTAAGCGTGAGGATAATTAAAGAGTAAAAATAATCCTAATTCAATTTAGATCAATTATTTATGAATATTTCATCCTTATCCGTTGTCATCAACATTTTGGATGATCAATTCAAATGAAGATTTTTTTCTCCAATATCATGGAATCAAAAGATCAATAATATATATATATATATATCACTATATATTATTACCCATCCCCCTTTAAATTTTAGAGTATATGGTGGATTAAAATAGAGATATAGAAAATGATGTTTAAATTTATAGGCCTTAGGTTTTATGGTATTTTATAAAAATACTTATGATCATGTATAGTCCTGGTAGTTTCCATTGTGAACACTTATTATATTAACTTTATGTAATAATCCCAATCCTTGATGCAATTGCATGCTCGAATTTCCCAAATGAGGCTATATTTGGAAGGAAAAAACAATAATTTTCAAAGAATGCACACACATTGTATAAAAATATATATTATACATAATATATTATTCTCAAGAATAAGTAATGATCAATATTTTATTAACATAGACTATGGGTACACATGACACCTTGATTTCAATTATACCACTAAAACATTTTTGGTCATCATATATGGTAAATTTACTATTATTCCATTGAAGAGACATCTGGGCTCTAAAACAAAATAATGAGAAATGTTTGGGTAGGGATAAATCTATTTCATTTCCTATATAACATCCTTCATGATTATACATCATGATCCAATAAAGTAATATGATAAATTTTAATAACTTTTTTCAATTGAGGTACCAGGCGGAACAGAAACTGGTCGAGCCTGTTCCCAGCAACGATTTTTCATTGAATCGAATGAAAAAACAAATGAAGGTCAAAAAATTACATTCCTCATGATTATATAAATGTAATCATGAAAAAGAAACAATTTAACTATAGATAGTGTATTTTTTACATTAAATTTATATTTAATTTAATAGTAATAAATTACCTTACTATTGTACACTTTCTTTAATGTATGAGTTGGTCATTTGAACCTCCATTCAATTTCACCACCATTTTATCAATAGGGTCAAATATATAATCCCACTAGTAGTAACACAAACATTATCCTATAAACATAATCTAACATTAATGGTACTCTAGTCGATGTCACAGTGGTAGAGTTTCTCTTCCGCCACTTACCTTTGGATCACAACACAATCCTTTAGCATTGAAGGGTTGATTCCCCTTTTGTTGTTATTTGGAAGGATTGGGGTGGAAGATATAATCACTTAATGTTGAGATAAACCCATATAAAATTTATTCATTAATATAATTATATATAAAGGATATTTTTTCAAGTGAATAAAATGATTTTTCACATTAATATAAATGATATAATTTTATATATAGAAAGATACTGTTTGAAAATTGGTAATTGCACATAGGACCTTATCTAATCACTTATTTCTTATAAAACCTTATGTCTAATAATAATAATAGTAGTAGTAATAATAATAATAATAATAATAATATTATTATTATTATTGGTAGTGGTATTTCATCATTTCACATATGTATCATGAATAATATATATATCAATAGATTAATTAATGTTTATTTAAATGATATTGTGTGTATCATTCTCATTACAGGGTTCCATAACATGACTCGTGCATTTTCAATACCATTTACCAACCCTAAAATACTAAATATTATTCATTTCATAAATAAATAAATATAATATTCATGGTCTAGTGAAAAGATATTAATTTTTAAATTTAACTCACATAAGAAAGTGATTGTATATATGAAATAAAATAATCTAAAATCAGTATTAGCCCTCATTTTGGAGAATAAAATTTATTATAATAATTAAGTTTAAATATAATATAATTGAGATCAATGGTAACACTAAGTGTTTGAACCTAAAATATTATTCCTCAGTGAAATTTTTAAAGTTTACCTAATGTATAATATCAGTATCTAGTAATATATAAAGGCAACTGTAAGGACCAGTTTGGGATATACCAAACACTGAGAGGGGGGTGAATTACTATTTGGGACTTTTTAATCCAAATCTAGATTTTTATCCTTGTACCTATAAACCTATTAGGATCCTTATTCTTCTATTCTTATTTTCTATATTTCATGAAAGTATTTGAAAGTTATAATGATAGTACATGATATTTTTATAAGGTTCACTACTCAACAATAGTAGAGTTTCAATCACATGGTCTGGAAATTATCCTAACCGCACAACCACTCGAAAAAAATCCCTTGAATGAGGTTATAATGAATTTAATTTTCCCTTACCCTCACAAAACACATTGAAAAAAATTCCATGGTGAACGTTTTTTAGCTCTTGCATGATTCTTTGTACAACCTCCTAAGACAGTCTTCTCCATTTTTATAATGATTTGTAATAACAATAAATTCATTGAAATGTTGAGACTTCTGTTTCCATAGAACTAATATGTTATTCTATAGCCTTATTTTTCACATTTTTACTTTCTCAGCAGCATGAAATTAACTCCTCTACCTCTTCACAATACCACACCAAATGCTTCACTCTCTTCATTATTCTGCCTTCTTTCTTCTTACTTTCTTATTTAGTGCAACAACAATATCACCGTGATCACTTCTTCTTTTCTATTTCTAGAATCACACACCTATTTTTTGATTGTGAGATAACTAAATATCATCTCACCTAAGAATCATCAAAATTAATCTTCCACGAATAATAATAAATCTATATTTAGGTAATATATATCCTTATTGGTGTAATTGATATTTTATGCAACTTTTTTTCACCACACATTAATATTTTGCACGAATGATCTTTCATCTGACCAAATATTATCTTCCTAAATTATCAAACCAATTAGATCATTTTCCATTTTTCACTAAATGTAGTGAAAATAAATTATGATTCTATTATATTAAACACATTACCATTTAATTTTTCACAGGTCTTCACATGTTCTTCCAAGCATGCATTTAATGTTTTTTTCTTCTTTACCTCTTTTGGAAACAAATGTTCAGGTGTCAAGTTGTTAAATAAGTGTGTATGGAGTAATTCAATTCCTTCTTAGAGAAACCCACTATCCAATTTTTTTCAACACACACAAAATATTTCCGTTCTTTTTATACACACAAATCGTAGATATATTTAAATAATATTGCATCCCACCTTTTTATTACATAACTTTTCATTACATTTTACAAACAGATGATCTTTAAAGTCAAATGTCTTGGAAATCAGGAACATAATACATTAAAAAAAATAAAACATTCTGATAAACCACTATTAAGGCTTAATTATAGGGTAATATTATGTAAAATTACTGAATCTCATATTCTAGAGACATAAATAAATGGAAAGGGTGAGAAGAATCCTCAGTAAGAAAAACAAGTGAAACAGTTGACATGTGATCTTGAGAAATATTAATAAGAACCTGATAGAAGTCATAAAGGAATGAGGAATGGAATAATATGAATATCATAATAAAATAACATGAATCATAACTTCAATATGTGGATACAACATTTTATCTAGACATTCATGAACATATCTCCAAGGATTATCCCTGAGGTGTCATAAAAATTACCAAGGTATCGTGAAACTTTTCATCTCGAGAGATTAATTATTTACCCAATGCATTGGAGTGTTATCAGGGCGCACCCTTAATATGTATTTATTTTAATGTGAGACACATAGATCATCATCCAACATTTCATTAATAACCTAAACTGAGTAAAATAAATGGGTTTCCCTTCAAAATCACGACGTTTTAAAAGTGCTTAAAAATAAGATAGTTATGTCATTTATAACCCATGGAAAGGGATTTAGGGTTACATGTTTTTCAATTATAGAATAAAATATGTCATTTTTTTAATTATGAACAACCATATAAATGAAATAGGTTTGAATATTCAAATAAATAAAACAAGATAATTCCTTGAGAAAAAGAGAGAGATATTTTGAGACGAAATTTCTGCAGCATAACTGTTATATAACTTGGTTTTAGAAAATAATATAAAGAGAGGGGAAAGGGCCTCCCTTAAATAAATTAAAAATTTTCACCGTATTGGTATAGAATAAAAATAAATAGGATCATGGTGTGGAAAATTTAATTACACACCACGTGAAAAGGAAACTTTCAAGGAAAGAAAAAGTGCGATTTCTTTTATGAATATTTGGCAGCCTAACAGCGTCACATAAAAATTTAGACAAATCAATTGATGTGAGAGGAAAGGGTCTCTCATTAATTGGAAATAAAATTTACAGTATTAAAGATATAGAAGAACATTCACCTTCATAATAAAAAGTAACTATAAGACATAACATAATGGAATCCATGACTTAAAAGAGAAGGGTGAAAGGTTCCATTACCTTGAAGAGTAACTTCAAAATATTGATGGTTGAGACCTTGGGAGGATTGAGTGCACCTTGGGAAGGCCCCATGGGAGGTAAGGAGACTAGAACTTAGTTGTTTATGATTTTTGAATGAAATGAATGAGAAAATGGCTTTGTATTTATAGGAAAAAAGGGGGAATAAATTATTAATTTCTAAGGGACACCTCATTGGTGGTATTTGAAAAACCATGTGCTTGCCCATGGTATTAGCCCATGGTATTGGAAACATGGTACAGATCATAGCATAGCTCACTATTTATAAATTTACTTGAAATCCTACGTCATTATTACTTCATTAATGATGTCATTAGACACCCGAAACTCAAAATTGTACTTTGACTATTAACCGAAAATTCAATTTTTTTTAAAAAAATCCAAAATATTCACCCTAACATAATATTGATGCTCTAAATTAAAAAATGAACACCATTTTATGAAAATAATTTTCTTAATTTTGTTAATTTTTTTTAACAAATCATTATTATTCCAAAAATACAACTTTAAAACGATAAATCATTTTTTAACACCTTAAAAAAGTAATCAAGGTCCCATAAAATTATCTTATAACCCTAATATAATATATTAAAAATTTCTGATTACATTTTCTGAAAAAATATATATCCATTTTAAATTATTAAATTAATTATAAAATTTAAATAAATTATTTATGACATACTAAAATACCAAAACTTTTACTATCATAGTTTTTTTACTTTTAAGATGTTTAAATTGTATTTATACATTCATGGGTAAAGTTTCTATTTTTTGGGCCACTTTACTATTCATTACTAGTCATTACTATTCATACAAATATGTAACAATTCATACATTACTATACACTAAAAAATCATGTTGATCTTATTAGACTCCTAATTGCTCACATATCACAACTATAGAAGACCATTTTTCGAAAATCATTTCACATTATTAATAATATAAAGAATAAAAAAATATATTAAAATACCCCTTTTTTCCTAAATTCATCAATAATACACATCATATATTTATCTATATATTTGGAAATAACAAACTATAACATAATTAGAAATAAAAATTTTATTTATATAAAAGGATTACACAATGTAGCTAAGGTCTCAGTACATAGCCCCTTAAAATACCAGCATAAGACTTAAGTGTAAGGTGTGCTATGGTGATAGAATCTTGGGGTGGCTCCGAGAACATTTCCCAAGTGGTGATTTCTATCAGCTTGAACATCTCCCTTAGGTGATTCTGTTCAAGATTCAAATGTTGAATTTTGACTTGGGCTTGGTCAATAGAAAATCCCAGTTATGCTACCTCCTTCCCAAGATTTGAGAAACTTGCTTCGTATGGTCCAGTCTACCGGATGAGGCCATTCAATCTTCTTTTTGTATTAATTAACCAAGATAACTATATTTATAAAAACACAACGTTAAGATTATAGTTTCCAATGTTTATATTGACCAACATTCATATAACAGTAGAAACCCAACAGTCACATTTTAATTATACAAATTTCATTAATTAAAATACATATTTTTGTTAAGTAAAAAATAAAATAAAACACAAATTTAAGAAACAAATATAATTAAAAAGTTCGGGTCATTACAAAAAATGCACATGAGTGAATTTTACTCATGCTTGAAACACCCAAATAGTTTGAGTTCCTCTCCTTACACTTTGAAAAAACAAACTGTGTAGTTTCTTTCATCTATGTTGTGTGTCCAAATGACATATTCGCACCAAATGTGTGGATATCCTTCACCAAACCAGAATGGTTTATGGGAATCCCATATTTCTAATGCAGCTTCAAGAGTGATGTTCACTAGTCCAAGGCCCCTGGGGATCCTTCTTTTCTAGAAAAGAATGGTCCAAAAATCCTATATTCCCTTCATAATACAGAAGTTCAGAGAGGCTCTATTTTGAATAGGGCATTCAGGTGTGTGGATGATAACAGTTTCAATAGTATTTGTGCCTCTCCTTTTATAGCTGGTGATCACCACCCACTTATTTATGTAATCACTAAGTCAAATCCTTGTATGATATGTCATGTGATCGTGCCTTTGAATATATGAGATATTTGGATTCAAATTATTTTATCATGGGTAAAGGATATGAAAAAAACATGGCATATTTCGTTTTATTATGCAACAGAATCATCATGTTCATGCGTTCGGGATCACATGAAATATTTATTTAAATCCAATCTTGAATCGTCCCATAAAATCAAATGCATGACATGGACTCGATAACTTTGTTTTCCTTCACCCAATTCGAGTTCTCTACATTCCTCGCATGCATGAAAGTTGTTAGTTTCATGAATGATGTCAGTTAAATATTGAGATTCTTTTTTATAGGTTGAGATCTACCATAGGTATTTGGCCTTCTGCTCTATCGAGACATAGGCAGCATTGAGCGGTGGAGGGAGGAAGATGATGGTACTAGGTGATATAGAAGCCACTGAAGATCATACGACTCTGATTAAATGAGCGAGACTCATGATTAGATAAACAACCACGATCACACCATTCTTTAAAAAAACATTTCCCACACCAAATTTCCTCTCGTGTTTTCAACTCTTTATAAAGCCAGTGTTGTGGGGTGGGTTCGGGAATCTCATCTCCCCTTCCCAGTACAACCATGTACCAATTTTTTGGATGCGATCTATGCCCACCACTCTCTATTACATTGTCCCAACCTATTAATGGGCTATCCCATTCCCTCATACGGGATTATACATGGCCTAATTGCCACCTCTAGGCTAGCTTAACTAGATTTACTTTGGTCCATCCAACCTAGTGTCTTGCATATGCCCTCGGTAGAGGTCAGATTTCTAGATTAGTTGGTGGGCCTTATTTGTTTAATTATATTATACAAAAATATTAAATTTTAATTTCAAAACCATTTTATAACTCCAATCTGATGCATGGACACCTTAGAATTCTTATCCTTTCAAAAATTCTCTTCATTCTCAACCATCATTCATCTTCTTCTATTCTTTTGTGAATATGAATCCCAAAGTAATTCTTCATACTCAAATAGATGATACTTCAACCATCCTCATTTTTGAAAAAAATGTGTCATATTTGAGACATATATTTGTAACATAAAACCAGTTCGACAACTATTTGATTTCCCATTATTTACCATTTATCATGTGTGGAATCCAATGTTATGAATCCATAACAATTCATTAGGCATCATGATGAAACACAAAGTCTTTAAACCATTCTCATTTAATTAAGTTGTTTCTTAAAATTATACGACTTGATTACTTCTTCAATGAACCATTAAAATTGGATATGCTTCATCATATTGACATTAATGTAAATTTTACATAAAATACAATCCATTAAAAAGTTGGGATCTTCAATCTCTCCATTTTTATTTTTTCTGAATACCAATAGAATTATTTCCCAAGGAATGTGTTAATATGTTGTCCAAATATCTTCTTTCCACCATTTATTTTAAAAACATTTATTTCACTTTCTCTCACCCTTATTGAAAATAAATAAAATATTCATGATCAAAAGAGTATCAGTCCATACTTCAGAAATCCTCCATCCATCATTTCGCTCTATGTCTACGTGATCTATTCACGATGTAGAAAAAAAGAGGATTTGATTTAGATAACAAGGTTTTACATTTAAAACTAATCATGATACCTTAAGAAATGATAAATCATAATTTTTTCTTCAAGGATTATTAGATTTCATTGAAGAATAAATTACTAAATGTGATATATATATATTTTTAAGAAAAATCAACCAGAAACTCTTTCACTCACTTCAACAAATAGATCAAAATCATTCAAGTGAAATAGGAATGATAAGTAACTTTGGGGCACTTCCATTCTTCTTATGTCATTGAATAATTCAATTTATCTTCATATTTTAAATAATTTTATTTTTATAACCGAGGATGAAATATTAAGAGACATACCTATTCCAATGACATGATCTTCAAGAAATTAATAGTATAATAAGATTTGATACTCTTGGAAAATAATATTCTGGAAGCTTCCCCATTTTTCTCCCCCTAAAAGAAAAAAATCCACACCTTCTTAATATTAGTAGATCTCATTAGAAATGGAAATCAAGAAATAAGATCAAACCAAGATGGAAACCCCATTATCTTGGATTTTTAGAATAGAAGCTCACATTCTTCATCTTAATTAACTATGGTCTTTAATAATATTAATAATTTAATATCAACTGAGTAATCATTAAAGGATGGAAACTTAATCATCCTTTATATAAATAATTGATAGCAATCAATACATATCAGTTTTCACCATAATAATTTATTTCAGCATCAATTACATGTATTATAAACACAAATAAAATACATAAAGACTTAATGGAATAACATGGATCCTCCTTTATTCGTTAATATGAATAGAATTGTTCAGATGATTTTTTCAAACATGTTACCCCATTTTATCCAGTCTTCATACTTGATCATATGAAATCCTTTTATGGTGTATTTTTAGGAAATATGGATCTTTTCATATCCTATTCTTCTTTATCTGTATAATTTTTCTTATTAACAACCTTTATGGATGATACATTATTACTCCTCTTTAGGATAGATTTTTTTTGGTAATAATTTTAAACAATCTTTTGAAATGTAACCCAATTTCTTATGTCTCTCATGTAGGACTTCTTTAACACAATTGTTTCTTTTTTTAATCCCCCCATTCATTTTTTCATCATGTAGAATATTTTCATTTCCTCTTGAAAAAGCCTTATCTTGTGCATCTTCATGTTTCCACATTATTTCCATGTATTTAGGCCAAATAATTGACATGTCATTTGGAACTGTGGAATTTTTTTTGGATCTTCCACATCGGGTCTTATGAGTGTCATACTACATGGTAGTTCTTTTCGCTTCACCACCCTTTAATTTCATGGATTTAGAATCCAAGGTTTTCTAACTTTTTTATTCATGGAATCTTCTTGGGATAATTTTTTTACAACATTCTTCTTATTACTTCTGAAGTTTTCTTCATTATTATTAGATAGATTTTGGGATCTTATTTTCAAATTAGCTTTGGATACAAGATGATATAAGAATGTACTTACCTTAGGAATAGTTCTGTTGCATTCACCACATATATTATCAAGAATTCCAAATCTATTTGATGTATAAAGATGTATATGAACCCATGGATGTTTCTTATTCTTCCATGACTTTCCACCTTGAGATAGGCTTCCTTTACGATTTGATATTTTCAGCATTATGCCAAAAATTTAATACACAATTCCAAAATCTTTTGCAGCACAAAAATTGATAGAAAAATATTTATTTCCTAATATCTTATGTATCAGTTCTTTGGTTATTATTTAAGATGTATTGTTCTCTCTTGGGGGGGGGAGAAATATTTTCTACACTCTTTATACTATCCACCATATCCCTGGTGGCATGTATCTCATAACCTTTCTTCATCCATACTTGTTTTGAATTATTCTACAAACCCACACTACTTGTGGAAACATATTCAGAAACAATAGTGCATGATGGTATGGATGATACCTTTTCCTTTTAAACATATTATGATAGATCATTGAATGAAGTCATGATCATCTTAACACATGTTGGATGTAATTTAAAATTACAATACACAATTGAACATTGAGTACCATTATAATCTATTTCATTCTTTTGTGTAGTGTAAATATATTTCTTCTCTATATTGGATAAATGAGCTTCCATTTCTAGACATTTCATATTGAGGATGATTTTTTGATCATTAGTCATAGTCATCTTATCTTCACAAGACTTCATCATTTTTCAACATCATATTCATACAACATAAAATTGTTTTCTAACAGAGAGTAATATTCATTGATCTTATTGAATGTTTCTTCTATGTATAAACTCTTAACATGAGTTGTTTTTTTAAGTTGATGTTCAATTGCATGGATCTTTTCTTTCCGAATCTAATTGACTCTAAATTTCTATTGAAAATATTTGAGACATTTTGAGGAACTCATGTCACGTTCCCTCTTTTTTTCCACAATGTCTCTAACCTGTCTGGATATAATTAAATATTCAATAAATTTTTCAGGAAGTACCTTCTCCAAAACATCAATTTCTTTTTCTAGCTTAGTGATTTCATCTAGCATACAATGAAAGACTCTACAAACCAGGGATAAACATTCTTCATGAATAAAATGCAGAATATTTCTTAATATATAAATATAAAATTCTTGAGAATTTCTAGATTGATCATCACTAATTGTTCAAGCATTTTTATATTGATGATAATTTTCAAATGTACTAACACATACCTCATGATAACTAGAGGTAAAATGTTTATCCATATTCTTGGTGGAAGCTTGAGCTACCAGATTATTACATTAAATTCCTGACATGTCCTCATTAACAGGTAGGCATGGAGGAACACATACCTTCTCTTCTCTCTATGTGAAAGACTTCCTCTTATTCAAATTTCAGTTATCATTATTATTCATGCCCATCATGGTATTGGTAAATATGGACTTCTAATTAGAGATTAATTAATCTTCATCAAAATTTCAATTCATTTTTGACACAAGAAACAACTAAAATCATAAAAATAGAATATATTTATTTTAGAAAATATAATGAAGGTGATCCTTCCTCTAATACCAATTGTATGAAATAGTTTGGGATATTACTAACACTGAGATGGGGTGAATCAGTGTTGGGATATTTTTAATCTAATTATATCTTTTTATCCATGTACCTCATGACCTATTGGGATATTGATTCTCTTTTTCACTTTTTCTCTTTCGATTGCATGTTAATGAAAGTAGTAATGATATAACATGATATGTTTACAAACATAACTACTCAAAAAGTCTAGCTAGTCCATGACATGGTCTGTAAATAATCATAACCTTACCACCACAAGAAAAAATCCTTTGAATTTGTTAAAATGAGTAGGATATACCCTTAAAATCATGGTACACTTTGAAAAAAATCTAATATAGCAAGTTTTATAGATCATAGATGGATATTAATATTTCCTCCAAATAGAGACATATCATTATTGGTAATGGTTTGTAACACTAATAAATTCTTCTCCCCATTGAGACATTTTGATTCCAGAGTAATAATTTGATCTTCCAGACCCTTGTTATTCACATATTTACTTTATTTGAATCATGAAAGTAACTCCTCTTGCCTATTCATGATAGAAAATTTATTGCTGCACTCTATTCTTCTTCTATCTTCCTTATTATTAATTTATTATTTAGTGAAAAAACTATACTGTGATCAATTCTATTTCTTCTTACTAAAACCACAAAATTATTTTCTGATTATCAAATCATTGTATATCATATCAGCTACGAATAATCTCAATTAATCCGCCATAAATAATAATTTTTTGGTGAATAGTAATTTATTAAGTTTTTAATCGCGATTAGAGGTAATTAGTGTAGTTTAAGGTAAGAATAATGTTTTAATAAAATGAAATGACCTAGACACATGTCCTACCATCATTGGATGTGTCAGGGCCAACCAAGAAAATCCATGGGTCAACTTGGGGACCCCATGGAGCCACTTTGGTTGAAAAATGACATAAATACCTTTTTATTTAATGATAAAGTAAAAATGAAACAAACATGAGATGTTTTACTAAAACAATTTTTACATGGGGTTATAAAAGTCAGATTTTTAACTATAAATAGTCATTGGAAATCTAAAAATATTTCCTACATCATAGTATTTTTTTTTTATAATTTTTATACATTAAATAAATTAACTTATTTATGACATCATGATGATGCAGCGATGACCTCATTATTAAATGATTTAAATAAAATGGAAAGATAATGTAATATCTAAGACCTACACATGTCCAAAACCTATTGTATAGGTGGATTTTGAACCATTATCACCTTATCCACGAATTATATCAATGTGGGACCTTTTAAATCCAAAACACATTTTCAAATAAAGTAACATTTGCTTACTTTCCAAGAGTGCCCCTCCTCTCCTCTTATAAAAGGCCCCCAACTCTACCTCCTTACCAACACATAAAAAGCCTTTGGCTCGGCCAAACCCTGCCCATTTTGTCTCTCCACATCCCTCTAAAACTTCTTGAAGCCTCACTTTGGGCAGAATCCTTTCCAAGGAAGCCTTTGAGCTCAAATCAAAGGAAGTTACCTGATTTTAAGGTAATGTCGTCGCTTGAGTCCTTTTGTTTTATTTTGCTTCTCCAACCCCCTAAAATATTTTTATTCATTTATTTTGTAACAAATCCATTATATTCAATATACTAGGATGTTGTTATAAGAAGATTTAGATCTACACTTACACACACCTACATCTAATGGTTAAAGAACATATTGTTTCCGTGGATGTCGAATTTATGCCTCCCGAAACGATGATTGTTAAACATTATTCTAAGACCTTCAGAGGTGACCATTAAGATGACACTATATTTATATATTATATCTAATATTTTTATGTTTTACTTAAGCTTATTTATTTTTCATTTATGGCATACCTTTATGGTTTCCATTATGGGTAAACGCGATATCTTCATTTAAGGAAGTGCGGACTACTGCCCCCTCAAAGTGATTTGATTCGTTAATACCATATGTGGTACATATAAAGGATATATTTAATGATATTATATATGATACCATACTGGAATTAAAATACTATTATGTATCATTATGTTTTAATTCCATTAAATATTAAATAGAAATGGAAGTAGCGTTCACGCGTACGTACGGCCTACCGTCTCCATGAATGGTGCATTTCATTTCTTAACTCTAAATGTTATGAAATATTATAAATGCATGAATATACTGGATATATATGATATATATTATATATACATGATGAATAAAATTCTGGATATAATGAACCTTTGACCACACGAACAACATGTAATTTTAAGAATTCCACTTTCGACTTAAGAACCAAGTATTGACAAAACAAACATTATTAAATTAAATTATTACATAATGTCTATGACATGGTAATAAGTGATATAAAAGGAATAATGAACTTGAAAAAGGTTCTTAAGGAAGTATAAATTAACTCAAGTTTATTATTCAGGAGATTAAAGAACGATCGAGTCAAGTCGAACCCGTGGTAAGGGATCTTACTCCTCTCTTTCTTTTTAAGTACACTCCTTTATGTCATTCCTTATAAATCCCATCATTCTTGTTATTGGGATGTTCTTTTATATTACTATTACTGTAATTTTTATGTTCATATGATGAGATACCCTATTCTCTCACATCAATCCATTTTGGAAGTTTTGAGTGGCGCCGTTAGGCTGACGTATTTTCGTAAGAGATCAAACCCCTCACTTTCTTTTAAAGTACTCTCCTTTATGTAACTTCTTCTAAGATCCTCATTGTTATGTTGGGGGATGTTATTTTATATTCCTCTTTCTGTAAACTTTATGTTAATATGATGAGAGACCCTATTTGATCTCATCAATCCATTTTTGTAAGTTTTATGTGGCGCCGTTAGGCTACCGAGTTTTCGTAAGGGATTTTTCATCTGACTTTTATTCCCGTGAGATTTATGCTACATTTGCCACAATTTACTTTGAGTGGTGTATTTACTGCCCATTATTTTACTCATTTTGTAATATAATTTCATTTATGAGTATTTACATCAATTTTTTATTGTCCTTCTTTCACGGGGTACATGTCTCGAAAGATACCCATGTAGGTAAGGGAACCTTTCACCCTCCTCTTTTTGTAAAAGACTTCTTTTGTTATGTATTTTAATTCACATTATATTACGTTGGGATATGTTCTTCTATATCCTTATTGGTTTAGATTTTATGTCCAAGGTACGAGATACCCCTTTCTATCTCTCATAAACTGATTTTCTGAATTTTGTTGTGACGCTGTTAGGCCGTCAAAGTTTTGATAGGGAACTTCTTAACCCAAATTTGATTCTTTGGGATAATCTTGTACTCCTTGAATATGCCATTCTATGAATATGTGTGAATAACATCTGATTATTTTACACATAATATCCACTTATATTGTGTGTATTCGTTTTTCACACATAATTATGTAATTTATTTATCCTTAAACCAAGGATACCGTCTTTGTAAGGGACTTCGTCTCAATCTCCTTTCATTGAGGCACATTTTTGTTTTATACACCACTTTCTTTAATACGGTGTATAAACCCCTTTGACTTTTACATTTATTTAAAAGGAATATTTTTATACGAAGCATTTTACTAAACGAAAAAAGGGAATGTTTTTGTCGTACGTATGCGGCGACAACGACTTCTCCACCACCGTGAGTATTATTTCGTCTTTGGCTTCCTCAACAATCCATAATGTTTTTTAAAATAATGTAAATACCATATACTTTTTTTGTATTTTGGTATTGAAAATGGTTTTGATAAAGGATTCTATTATGTTAATTTATTTAAATGATATATTGTGATTGAAATGTGGAAATGTTATCATTCCTTTATGTTGGTTTTATGTGTTCTAATTTTATAATGGTACTTGGAAATTTTACGGGTGGTTACGTGATAAACCATATGACGGGTGGTGCCGTGAATACCAGGATAGGTGGTTACATTATAACCTCCAATGCATTGGGTATGGAAGTCGGCCGTATGTCTATTCCATTAAGTATGTATGGAAGTTGGCCGAATGGCTATTCCATTAAGTGATATGTCTGGAAGTCGACCTTATGGTTATTCCACTTAAGTATGTTTATGTCCCAAGTTACCATTATATGTTATGTAATCTTTATATGGGTTTTATGGTAATCTTTGGGTTATAGAAGGGTAAGTAATGAAATTTTATTCAGTGAAGAGTTTTTAATACTTTGAAAATGTGAAAAGTATTACTTTGTTAAAGTATACATGGTTTACTTGTTGTTTTGAAAAACTAACAGTTTTTCTTCTTTGTGTATCCCTTACTGAGATTTTTATGCTCATCCCAAGTTTTTGAAATGTTTTTCACAGGACTTAACATGGAATAGGGTCAAGGATGGGATCAAGGGAAAGTCAGGGTACCTAAAACATGGAACTAGACATGTTTCTTTTTAAGAGTTTTTATTTTATGGAAGCTTAGTAGAAGTTTATACTTTGCAATATTTTGAGATTTAATAGTTATGTTCTAATTCTCTAAAACTCTAAACCTGAAAATATCCTCAATGTGAATTATTCATTTAATTCAATATTAAGTAAGGTTTAAGGCCGGGGCCTTATAGTTGGTATCAAAGGTCGGTTTAGACATCTTTAGAGATTAGGAGTTCTTGTGAGACACATTATTAGTCCCTATATCTATTATTTCAGTTAAATCCTTGTTTTATAACATTTTTTCAGGTCAAGTAAAGTCGGTTACGAATGGAAGGAGAAGGATCTCATATGACATTCCTATCTCTTCCTGATGACTTTCTTGCAATAATTATCGGAAAGTCATCTTCAGATGATTGTGAAACTTTTTCTAGCATACAACTCACTTGCAAGCAGTTGTTTGAGATATCAAACACCTCCACTATACCTCATTATCATCGTGGATCATGGGTTGTTTTTAGACAAATACTATTTTCACAATATTCTCATATTTTCAAGAAAGGTAAATATTATCAATGTATTTTCAAATATTTTACCTTATCACAAGAATTTGAAGCATATTATGATTTTAAAAATGGTGCTGAGGAAGGCGACCCTTGCGCAACCTATTTATATTTGCTTATAAAATATAGTCTCACATCACATACTTATGGTATTTTAAAAGGACCAATAATAGAAAGTTTCAACTCAATTTCGGTCCGATTATTTTATAGAAATCGTGTTTTATTAGATGTTTTGGAATTATATTTCATACATGATTATTTTCCAAAACTATTTTTCTGTGAACACCCATATGACCCATGTTGTACGAGGTGTATTTGGATGGAGGAAGCAAATGGTTTTGAAGGATCTCTAAATCATTGTTGTAATGCATGGGACTTCTACCTATGTGAGCAAGATGACGATGAAACCGAGTGGACACCATGATCAAGGTATGATGCTATTCATTTTTGGAATCATTTTATTTTATCTTATGGTGGTGAAATAAGACTTCAAGAATTAAGATGTTGAGATCTTAATAAATTAAGATGAAAATTAAAGGTATAAGGAAACGATTGAGGTTAAAACATGTTAGGTTTATTTTTGGAGTTTTATAAAAAGGACAACACGCAGACCGTGTGACAACCTGTCGCGTCGGACAAAGCTGCGGGAATCGAACCCACAACCAAAGTGCAACTGGTATTTATCGCCTACCACTGGACTACGAGAAGTCCCTGGTTATTTTGCCTAATTCTTTTTAGTTAGATAATTTTATCAATTAAGAGTAAGTTTATTTTGGGTTATCTATGGATATTTATTAACCTATCATGGATGATATGTGATTAGGTTAATTACTTTTTAATACGAGACATTAAGAGAAACTGATGTTGTTTGGAGTTAAATGATACGATTTAACTTGGAAGAATATGTGACTAAATCCCTCAAATATTTGGGTTTCAATCTTAGTTTGGTTTACTTTGAAGAATTTTATGGACAAATTGATTATCGAATGGTCCTCGTTTAACTTTGGGTTTTGTTGGACAAATTTTGGAGATTAAGAATAGATTTTCTTTTTATAAGGGGTTATCCTTTTCTGGATTATCTGATCTTGTACTAGCCTTTTTGGTTTTGGTTTTGGTCTAAAGACATGGGAAGTATATAGTTCTCTTTTGTGGATTAGGTGATTCTTTATAAGTTGATTATAGTAATCTTAATGTGAACAAGTCTTCCTAAATACTCGTTTTTGGAGAAAATATGAGTTTGTGTAAAAGTTGAAAGTCAACATGATAAGTGATTATGTTTCCTTATGAATAAATTACTGAATAAAAAGTAACTTAAAATAAAAATGTTTTCTATTAACTTTTTCTAATGGGGAATCGAATACCATTTAACCCATCACAAGTTTGTGATTTTCTTGTGGTTAACTTTCTCCTAAACATGTTTTCTATCACTCTCCATCAGAACATGACCCTTTGTTTTTTCCTCCATGTCCATATTTTCATACTTTGAATCCTATTATGGGTTAACTCGGGTGACCTTTGTACTTATCTTTCTTTATTTTAAAGTGATTGTTTTACTGACTCTTGTTCCGATGTGGGACTTTCAAGGATGTTTCCAAGCCCAATTTTAAAATTACGAGGACGCAATTCCCAAAAGGGGGGAAGGATGTAACACCCCAGGTAAATAAATATTATGACATCTTTATATTTATCCATATTTGTGAATCAAATATTAATAATACTTTAAAGGGGATGCTATGCTCGATGACATACCTAATACGCAACAACGAGTTTCTTGGGAATCTTACGTTGCACTTTAATAATAAAATAATATTATTTTACATGGTAGTTAATGCCTAGCCATTGTAATGGTGGTAATGAACAGAACTAACTACCAGATGATTATATATGTTTGTCAAATATTTTTACTTTTTACAATAAATGTTAGAGGATTAAAAATGCGAATGAATCCAATTTTAAGTGTAAACATTCTAATATTCTTTAAAAGGTAGATTAATCGCCTTTTGATGGAGAACCTCTTTTAAATCCACTTTTTGACAATTTTATGTGTTATATTTGACAAAATAAAATTCTTCTTTAGAATATGGACATCAAAATTTACTTTGTGTAAATTTTTGGTATTTTTCCGAAAAAGTTCAATTTTTAATGAATAGTGAAAAATGTTGTATTTTAATTCAAAACCTCTTTTTAATATAATTTATTTATATGATTATATTATCTTTTGAATTGGTTTTAAAGTGAAATTAGAACATATTTTTACTATTTAATCTAATAGTGGTCAATGGAATTAATTTCACTTTGAAATCAGACTTAAACTAGTATCAATCTTTTGATACATTTTGTTTCATAAAAACACGCTATTTGTTTTGACAACAGGAATTAATTATCAAATTAATTAATGAAACTTATATGTTTTGAATTTTTTAAAATATACATCATTTTTGAATTCGGAATATCAAATATATCTTAGCGTGAATATTTGGTAATTTTCTAAAAAACTTCAATTTTTGATGAATAGTGAAACCACTAAGTGGTACTTATAAAAACTGATTTTCCGTTTAAATGAAATTTTGCCACCTTTGTGCTTTTAATTTCAAAAATCATACATAAATGGTTGTCATTATGACGTAAAATGTGGTTCAATGGGATTAAAATAATTTTTGGTGAATAGTAACTTATTAAGTTTTTAATCGCGATTAGAGGTAATTAGTGTAGTTTAAGGTAAGAATAATGTTTTAATAAAATTACATGAGCTAGAAACATGTACTACCCTCATTGGATGTGTCATGGCCGACCAAGACAATCCATGGGTCATCTTGGGGACCCCATGGAGCCACTTTGGTTGGAAAATGACATAAATACCTTTTTATTTAATGATAAAGTAAAAATGACACAAACATGAAATGTTTTACTAAAACAATTTTTACGTGGGGTTATATGAGTCATATTTTTGACTATAAATAGTCATTGGAAATTTAAAAATATTTCCTACATCATAGTATTTTTTTATAATTTTTAGACATTAAATAAATTAAATTATTTATGATATCATGATGATGCAGCGATGACCTCATTATTTAAAGATTTAAATAAAATGGAAAGATAATGTAATATCTAAGAACTAAACATGTACAAAACCTATTGTATGGGTGTATTTAGAACCATTATCACCTTATCCACGAATTATATCAATGTGGGACATTTTAAATCCGAAACTCATTTTCAAATAAAGTAACATTTGCTTACTTTCCAAGAGTGCCCCTCCTCTCCTCTTATAAATGGCCCCCACCTCGACCTCCTTACCCAAACTTACAAAGCCTTTGGATCGGCCACCCCCTGCCCATTTTGTCTCTCCACATCCCTCTCTAACTCCTTGAAGCCTAAATTTGGGTAGAATCCTTTCCAAGGAAGCCTTTGAGCTCAAATCAAAGGAAGTTACCCGATTTTAAGGTAATGTCTTTGCTTGAGTCCTTTTGTTTTATTTTGCTTCTCCAACCCCCTAAAATATTTTTATTCATTTATTTTGTAACAAATACAGAATATTAAATATACTAGGATGTTGTTATAAGAAGGTTTCAAGCTACACTTACACACACCTACATCTAATGGTTAAAGAACATACTGTTTCCGTGGATGGCGAATTTCTGCCTCCCGAAACGATGATTATTCAACATTCTTCTAACACCTTCAAAGGTGGACATTAAGATGAAACTATATTTATATATGATATATAATATGTTTATGTTTTAATTAAGCTTCTGTATTTTTCATTTATGGCATACCTTTATGGTTTCCATTATGGGTAAACACGATATCTTCATTTAAGGAAGTACGGACTACCGCCCCCTCAAAGTGATTTGATTCGTTAATACCATATGTGGTACGTATAAATGATATATTTAATGATATTATATATGATACAATACGGGAATTAAAATACTATTATGTATCATTATGTTTTAATTCCATTAAATATGAAATAGAAATGGAAGTAGCGTTCATGCGTACGTATGGATTACCGTCTCCATGAACGGTGCATTTCATTTCTTAACTCTAAATGTTATGTAATATTATAAATGCATGAATATACTGGATATATATGATATATATGATATATACATGATGAATACAATTCTGGATATAATGAACCTTTGACCACCCGAACAACATGTAATTATAAGAAGTCCACTTTCGACTTAAAAACCAAGTATCGACAAAACAAACATTATTAACTTAAATGATTACATAATGTCTATGACATGGTAATAAGTGATATAAAAGGAATAATGAACTTGAAAATGGTTCTTAAGGAAGTATAAATTAACTCAAGTTTATTATTCAGGATATTAAAGAACGATCGAGTCAAGTCGGACACGAGGTAAGAGATCTTACTCCTCTCTTTCTTTTTAAGTACACTCCTTTATGTCATTCCTTCTAAAGCTCATAATTATTGTTATTGGGATGTTATTTTATATTAATCTTACTGCAATTTTTATTTTCATATGATGAGAGACCCTATTCTCTCTCATCAATCCATTTTGGAAGTTTTGAGTGGCGCCGTTAGGCTGCCAAATTTTCGTAAGAGATCAAACCCCTCACTTTCCTTTAAAGTACTCTCCTTTATGTCACTTCTTTTAAGCTCCTCTTTGTTATGTTGGGGGATGTTCTTTTATATTCCTATTTCTATAAAATTTATGTTAATATGATGAGAGACCCTATTTGATCTCATCAATCCATTTTTGTAAGTTTTATGTGGCGTTGTTAGGCTGCCGAGTTTTCGTAATGGATTTTTCATCTCACTTTTATTCCCCTGAGATTTATTCTACATTTGCCACAATTTCCTTTGAGTGGTGTATGTACTGCCCATTATTTTACTCATTGTGTAATATACTTTCATTTATGAGTATTTTCATCAATGTTGTATTATCCTTCTTTCACGGGGTGCATGTCTTAAAAGATACCCATGTCGGTAAGGGAACCTTTCACCCTCCTCTTTTTGTAAAAGACTTCTTTTGTTACGTCTTTTAATTCACATAATATTATGTTGGGATATGTTCTTCTATATCCTTATTGGGTTAAATTTTATGTCCATGTGATGAGATACCCCTTTTTATCTCTCAACAACTCATTTTCTGAATTGTGTAGTAACGCCGTTAGGCCGTCAAAGTTTTGCAAGGGAACTTCTTAATCCAAATTTGATTCTTTGGGATATCTTGTACTCCTTAAATATGTCATTCTATGAATATGTGTGAATAACCTATGATTATTTTACACTTAATATCCACTTTTATTGGGTGTATTCATTTGTCACACATAATTATGTAATTGATTTATCCTTAATCCAAGGATACCGTCTTTGTAAGGGACTTCATCTCAATATCCTTTCATTGAGGCACATTTTTGTTTTATAAACCACTTTCTTTAATACGGTGTATAAACCCCTTTGACTTTCACGTTTATTCAAAAGGAATCTTTTTATATGAAGAGTTTTACTAAACGACAAAAGGGAATGTTTATTTTGTACGTATGCGGCGACAACGAATTCTCCGCCGCCGCGAGTATTATTTGGTCTTTGGCTTCCTCAACAAGCCGTAATGTTTTTCAAAATAAAATAAATACCATATACTTTTTTTTGTATTTTGGTATTGAAAATGGTTTTGATAAAGGATTCTATTATGTCAATTTATTTAAATGTTATATTCTGATTGAAATGTGGAAATGTTATCATTCCTTTATGTTGGTTTTATGTGTTCTAATTTTATAATGGTACTTGGACATTTTACGGGTGGTTACGTGATAAACCATATGACGGGTGGTGCCGTGAATACTAGGATGGGTGGTTACGTTATAACCTCCAATGCATTGGGTATGGAAGTCGGCCGTATGGATATTCCATTAAGTATTTATGGAAGTTGGCCGAATGGCTATTCTATTAAGTGATATGTGTGGAAGTCGACCTTATGGTTATTCCACTTAAGTTTGTTTATGTCCCAAGTTACCTTTATATGTTATGTGATCTTTATCTGGGTTTTATGGTAATCTTTTGGTTACAGAAGGGTAAGTAATGAACTTTTATTCAGTGAAGAGTTTTTACTACTTCAAAAATGTGAAAAGTATTACTTTGTTAAAGTATACATGGTTTACTTGTTGTTTTGAAAAACTAACAGTTTTCCTTCTTTGTGTATCCCATACTGAGCTTTTTATGCTCATCCCAAGTTTTTGAAATGTTTTTCACAGGACTTAACGTGGAATAGTGTCAAGGATGGGATCAAGGGAATGTCATGCTACCTAAAACATGGAACTAGACATGTTTCTTTTTAAGAGTTTTTATTTTATAGAAACTTAGTAGATGTTTATACTTTGTAATATTTTGAGATGTAATAGTTATGTCCTAATTCTCTAAAACTCTAAACCTGAAAATATCCTCAATGTGAATTATTCATTTAATTCAATATTAAGTTAGGTTTAAGGCCAGTGACTTATACATCCAATCCGAGTTCTTTTTTTTACTCGCATGCATTAAAGATGTTAGTTGCATTCATGATATTGATTCGATCCCATGATTCTCTTTGAATGTACAATGATTTTACATAGTGATTCATTATTCTTCTTCAGTGAGACAGTGGTGGAATTGAGTCATGGAGGGAGGAGGAAGATGGTGTTCGGTGATACACAGGTTGTGAAAGATCATACAACTCTGATTATGCTAGTTGGACTAGAGATTAGATAAGTGGTCATGATCACTCCATTCATTAAAAAACCTAATCCCGCAACCAAACACCTTCCATTTTTTCTACACTTTATAAATAAACAACTATGGGTGAGGTGCATATATCTGTTATCCCCCTCCTAGTACCACCTTGTACTAGTTTTGTGGGCATGCTCTATGCAGACCTCTCCGTAGGACATTGGCCCAACCAATGAATGGGATCTCCCATTCACTTCTGTGGGCTTACACACGGCTTGTATTCCCCGTCGAATCTAGATAAGCTAGATTCTCTTGGGTGCAATGGACCTATTATCCTGCATATTCCCTCTGTTGAGGCTATCTGGTCACCATAATGGTTTATAATTAATTGTTTATGTGAAAAATATAAACATATTAAATACGAAATACATGTCTACCTCAAAACTCAAAGGCCAAGCATGGACACCATAAAACTAAATCCCTTTCAAAAATTCACTCAATCTTCATCCGTCATTCCTCTTATTATATTATTTTTATAATATGAATTACAAAGTAATTTTTAATCGTCAAATGGATGATACTTCAACTATATTCACTGTTTTAAAAAATATATCACATTTGATAGATGTATTTTTTACTTAAAACTAGTTTAATAATTATTATTATTTTCAACATGGATAATTTCTCATGCATTACATTCAATGCTATTAATATGTTACTATTCTCTATGAATCACCATGAAACTCAAAGTCTTCAAACAATTCGCAACCCATTCACATGTTTCTTCAAAGAATACGAGTTTGTCAATTATTCTAGGCCCCATTAACTTTGAAGATACATCATAATATTGAAATCAATGTTTATTTGACAACAAATACAATCTATACACAAATTGGGCTCTTCTGAACCCATAGAATAAGAAGTTATTTTCTCAATGTTGAAAGCTAAACTCAAATTCTCACTATGTAATATAATCCATTTTTCTTGATATCTCACCACACGGTTTAAAAAATCATTTCATTAACCAATATTCTTGAAAAATATATCTTTAAATTCCTAATATGATCCCTTAAATAATGCATGTCCATAGAATTTATTTTGGTAGTTCAGTTACAATAAAATTGATGTGATATGAACTATCATAAATATGGAATAGATAAATCCTTCCCCAAATAGTTCATTGATAATATATAATTTCTGGAAAAACAAGCATACCCAACTTTTTCATGAACACATTTCATCAATGTTTTTTTAAATTCATCAAATAATGAAACTAATGATTTGTATTAATACAAATCGTATAGTCTATGGATCATTAAACATTTTTACAAATAAAAACCATTCAATGAAACATATAACATTATTAATTATTACATGATCTCATGTTCTTACAAACTATTTTCTAGGATATTACCAATTGTGAACTTCGTAGGATGATGTCCCATCAATATCTGAGTACTCACACCTTATAGATTTAATTATCAGTGTCCCATCAGATGTTGTTATATGGACACATGATATATAGTTCAAGAATAAAATCAATGATTCTAAAGGACCACGTCATAGTGGGTAATTTTTATTCTATTTTAAGTGAAAAAAATTATAATATATTATAACATAAATATAACAAAGAAAAAGAATAAATATATGATAATGTATTTATTAACATTTAATTACATGAATATATGTGAAATCTAAACTACAAAGTGGTCGATTCTAGGATACCAACTCCAAAAAACTCCCAATTCCCATAGAGCCAATATAAAACTAACTAGTTCTTTATCACATAAAAAATAATTTTAATGAGTATAACTATAAATATTATGCATACCATGTCTTAATGGCTTGGGTTGGTTCAATAACATGTGTTTTATGTAATTCTATTTACCACGATGTAACTACCTTAAAAAAATACCTCCATTATTAACATAAAAAATTATCTATTTATCCCCTTTTAATAAGTTAAATATATTGAATAGTACTATATAATTTTATTATCATAAAATAATTATACTCTTAATATTTTTTTCTAATGAAAATTGAATAAAACATTTCTAAATCGCTTATTAAGAATCATTGGATGTTGTTATATACTTGATTATTATAAATTAGGAAGATATTGGATATGTTATTTGAATGTTAAATATTATTTTATCCTCACTATGATCTTAAATGAAAACGATCATGAAGAAAATCATTGTCATATCTCTATAAAAACCAGTATTATTATTTCTTTGTTTACCAAGAACACATCTAGTTATACTTTTCCAAGTACTATAAGATAGTTCCAACTAAAATTATTATTAGTTTCATAGGTTTTATTGATATAAGAACTCCATGAACCTTTTATATTTAATATTTATAATTTATAAATATCCTGTAATATTAAATTAATTCCAAGAACGTAAGCTTCTGAAATTCTATTCATAATCTTTTCTTATTCTCATACACATAATCCTGGAGAGATTTTATACCAAGTTAAATTGGAAATAATACATAATTGTATTATTCCATTCAATATTAAAAATACACATTCAATAGATATAAAATAACTAAATTAAACAACCCATAAAACCAAATCATTTGTTATTTGTCTGTAAAATATTGTTTATATTTTAATCCATTCTTGGAGAAATTGCATTCTTTAGTCTTAACAAGTTAGTGATATGGAATTTTTTTCACATATTATTAATATATCTATCTTCTAAAATAGTATTTATCACACTAACTATTTATAGACATATGAATCTCCCCCATTAAAAATGATTAATTTATGATCACTATATCTAATTATATCAATAAATAGATATGTGAATTTTTAATATCTAATTTGAATTCATCATTTTCACCAACCCTTTAGGTTATTCCATATATATGTGTTCCATAAGATCTTATATATGAAAACTTTAAATGATAACCAACCACCCAATAAAATGGTCTTAGAATATTATTACGATAAGTTGATTTCAATTAGATTTTGGCATTTGAATTGATGTAATGTTTTTCTCATTGATTATGTTTTAAAAATAAATCATGAATCTATTACTATCTATTTGTTCCATTTATATATGGTTTCTCTTGATTAGTCATCAATAATATCAAGTATAGAAACCTATAAATTATGGTGCCCTTAAATTTTGTATATCAATTCCGTTAAAAATTACACACTTTTCAATCTTATCATGTTTCCATTGATTTTTTATAGGATTCATTATTTATATTATATAATATTTCAATGGTACTTTTGAGTATAAAATAACCTTTTGATTCTAACATCATTCACATTATCTGTCTCTTGGAAATAAATCCAACAATTTATATTAGTGATGTTTTATTTTCTAATTCTATTAAACTTTCATCTCTCACCTAGAATTCATCAAATTATAAATGATAAAACTATATCAAAATAAAATGTGCTTCAATATAAAATATAGTCATTCTAGAAAAATAAGGTATTTTAATGTACTTAGTGTCTATAGAATAATTTTGTGTCTTGTACTTAGTGGTTTCACAGATTCCTTTTTGAATATAATGACAACTTTTAAAAAATAGATCCCATAAAACACTATTATCTATATCTACTGGATATATTATCATATTGAATCTAATATGCTATCCATTAGTCAATATATTGGTCAAATAGTGATTTAGTTTTTTTTATATGTAAAATATGTTTTATAATAAATTATTTTAATATTTTGAAAAACATATAAGGCATTTCATCAACAAAATTTTAATATTATAAAAAAATAACATATAAGGTAATATGATTTTAGGATTACCTTCACTACATATATTAATGATTGATGAATTCTTTGTTACATAACACTATTAAAATCCACCTCATAGTATTCTATAATCTTTACAAAATTTTATTTTTTATTAATTGAGTATTCCTAAAATGTCATAATGGAATCAGATAAAGTATATGAACATACCTCTTAGTTATTAAATTATAATATTTCATTTTGTTTTGTATAAATAACACTATTTTGTTTGTGGTGTACCTTTATTTCTAAATGTTTATTTGTTCAAAAAATGAAAGTGCGTTAGTTATTATACCAAGTATCTTAGATAAAATAAAACTAACACATCCTTTTTGAAATAAACTTGGTAACTAATATTAGTTTTACTTGGAAAATAATTAACTTTCCATAATGATGTATTCTATGTCTTATATTTCTATTCATCTTGGATGACTGATTTTAAATATTTGTGACTCGTTGTTAACCAAACTTTTAGTTTAGTATGAAATACGATAACAACATCTATTTAAAATATGAAAATCCAATCATTGTGATTAATTAAAGACTGAGATATATTTTTTGGTAATAATTAAAACAAAATATTAGTTTGTCTTAAATATATTCATCAATAAAGAATATATGAAATTATTTACACTAATATAGGAATCACCCTTCTTAGACATCATTTAAGAATGCACCGAGATTCTATTAGTCTCATTTTAACTCATTGATTTCTTTTTTTGAATACAAGTATGGAAACAGATTTTATTTAATTCCGTTTATGTAAGATTTAATTATTATTTTAATGAATATACTATAATAATTTTAAGACAACATGATCGATAAAAATCAAAACTATCTTATTAAAATATTAATTCATTTATCTTAATGTCCACCCTAACAATCCTAGTGATTCCCATCAACTATAAATTTAATCATATTAATTTTATTTTAAATAAATTAGTATTATGATATTTAGATAGATACAATATGATTTATATGCATCTGAACTACACTATGTGGTCATCATCTTGTATTGTTCACTCACATAGAATTTATCAAGCATGAAATATCAAATAATTACATAGTGTGTAATTTAAAAAACAACATATAGAAACATTTAAATTTTAGAATTGTCTTCCATTATTAATTAGAAATAAGTACCCAATGTTTATTTAGGAGAAAAAAATCATTATTTTTTGTATATAATGGGGAAATTAATTAATCATTAATTATTATTTAATCCATGTCCCATGGAAAGTACTATCAATTTACAACACAAAAAATATGTGGTAATTTACTTTAACAACACAAATAATTTTTATTCCATCTAAATTAATTTACATGGTATACAGATTTTGAGGACCACCTTGATGGAGTCAGTTGAAATGATATATCATGAAATGGATATAACCAGAAATTTGAGGTTTTAGATATGAAACAGTTGAAGGAAAGTGATTCTAGTTCTTACCTCTTCACTTCCTATCATGATTAATTCATTGGAAAGATTTTAATGAAAGTATTTGTAGTTAATGTGAGAAAAATTATAATTTGTTCTATGAAATAATAGTGATGTGAAAGAAATCTATCATTGGATGAATTATTCTTCCAATGGTGAAAAGTCACGACATCAGGATGATCTAGTATGTATAATTTCATCCCTATGGATATTCTCTAAATGAATATTCATATTTCATGGATAAGGATTCATCCACTATCTATTTAAAATCGAGGATCATGGTAAAAATGAATAGAGGCTTGTTTTTCTAGTTTCCAATACGTGGTTCTTCTATATTCAATAATAGTCATATGCTTTAAATCTGGACAATGTTAACAAAATGGTTGACCAGGTCTGTATTAATCCATATAGTCTCAGCTATATCTCATGTGACCCAAAAATTATCTATGATACTATAACATCAATATTTGTGCCTATCAGTATTCATAGGGAGACAAAAATGATAATATTTTGGAATTATACCAGAATCATGTTGGAAATTGATTTCAGAAAAACTCTTATAGATATGTAAATCCTAAAAATTAGATAGGATGATTGGATATATTGAGAAACTAGATATATTATGTTTTAACATACCTGATGACATATATATAGATCTCATTTTCTACCAACTTCCGAAAAATGACATAGTTTTATTTTGAAATATTATATTAGAAATACATAGAATACACTATTGTAATTTCTTACAAATATCTACCATGTTGATAAAGACATGTCCTGTGAAACAAAATAATGATTTTATGGTGAATAATAGGGATAATAATAAGAAAAATGGTCCAATGACTCATTCCATGTCAAAGGATTCAGAGAACCATATATCTTATAATAAAAATATCCAAAGGAAAGGAAAGGAACATGATTTATATTGTTTTGATTATGGAAAGAAGGGCCAATGGAAGATGAATTTCACCAGGACAAATAAGTAAGGGAAACATTTAGGTTTTTTTTATTAGTATGTGTAATCATTTTATATGTTTTAGTTGGTTATTAGATAAAACCTATGGTACTCACATTGGTAAAAAAATATTGGGACTATGTAGATTTCATAAGATTCCCAGAGGGGAGGTGGATTAAAATCTACCAATGGATTACGAATAATTATCTAGACATTGTAGAATACCATATCACATTGATGAAATGATTTATTTTTTTTAAAGAACTATTATTATATGGATATTGTTATCTAGAATATTATTTATGATAATATTTTGGAAAAATGATGGCAACTTTTATAAATATAGCATAGGTTATGGTATAGGACACCTTAATGATGGTTGTTATGTATTAAATTATGAGCACTAAATATTTTCAATTGATAATTAAACTAATATCCATGATTCATATCATTGAATGTTATTTCATAACTATCATGTTCATGTAAACAACATGTTTTTTGAAATGTCTAGAATGATGGTAATTTATACTTATCCGAGACTAATCCAGTAGAATGATTTCATGTTTGATTATAAATAATGATAACCAAACAATATTTTATGTTCAATGTAAAATGTCCACAAATCATCATGAATTAGTACACACTGATTTGTGTGAAACATTTCAAGTAGATTCTAGAGGTTGAAACTCATACTTCATTATAGTTACGAATGAAATGGGTAGGTATGGTTACATATAATTAATGAGGTATATGCTTGAATCCTTCGAGAAGTTCAAAGAGTTTGAGAATAAGGTTTAGAATCATATTGGTAAGAATATAAAGAAACCATGATCATATCTAGGTGGTGAATATTCTAACCAATAATTTTTCAACTATCTATGTGTGTATAAGATGTTAACTCTACTCACTCAACCTTATACACCAGAGTGGAATGGTCACAGTAAATGGAGGAACCACATTTTGTTGGATATGGAAGGTTCAATAATTAATCACAAAATTCTTCCATTATCGTTTTGGGTATAGGAGTTAAAAATGGCATTATACAAAATAAATCGAGTACTAACTAATGTACAAAACATTATTCACTTTGAGTGATAGAGTGAAAAGATACTTGTATTATCACATTTTCTTTATTGGGTTGTAAGGATGTTTTTAAGTATTCCTCAAGAAAGATAAAATCACCCTAATTAATGAAGTGTATCTTTATTAGTTATCCAAATGAAACAAGCGGATACTAATACTACAATCATTTATACAAGAAACAATATTCTATAAGGAAGGTCGTATTTCTTAAGAGGGAACACATCCTCAAGGAGGATTGTGGGATCAATATTGTTTTGATGAAGTTGATGGTAATGATACAAAAAAGATGGTGTAGGAAATTATTCTACAATCCCCCATGTAATATGTTGTTCCTAAAACAAAAGTACTACATACGAGCGTTGGATAGTTAAGGGAAATATATATATATGACGTTTCTCCCTGATGTTGGTGACTCATTAATATTTAACAATGATGATCATATCTATTATAGGGAGGTGGAAGAAAGATATGAATATATAAGAAGGAAAGAATCCAGAAATTCTAAGATAGATTCCATGTATCAAATCCGTGTTTGGGTTCTAATTGATTCTCTGGTCAATGTAAATCACATTAGGTGTAAATGGATATTCAATAGAAATCATGGATCATAAGGTAAAGTAAATACCTATAAATTATGGTTAGGGGATAAAGGGTCTAGAAAACAACAAGGAATTGAATTTGATGAAACCAATTCTATAGTTGAAATGTTAAAATTCATTATAATTTTGATTACTATAGAAACATTCCATTTGTATGCGATTTTAAAAATTTATGTCAAAACTTTTTTCCACATTGGGAACATTTACGAGGATCTTTACATGACAAAACCCTAATGATTTATGACTATAGAAAATTCTAAAAAGGAATGAAAGTTGTAGAGATCCAACACATGTTTATAATAAAAATCTATTTCATGGAACATTCTATTCTATGATTCTATAAAAGAATTTGGTTTCATTAAGAATAAATGTGTTTCATGTGTTTAAAATAACATTATAGGGATTACATATTTTTAATGTTAACGTAAATTGATGACATATTATTAATTGGAAAAAATATATTTTCTTATAAGAGTTTATGGAATGGTCCTTAATGTTATTCTTCATGGATTCAATATTTGAAGAAGCCAGTACTATAGGGATCGAGATCATGCGTAATAGATTCAAGAGACATATCAGATTAAGTCGAGGTTTTTATATTGACCATCTATTAAAGAGGTTTAGTATGAAATAATCTAAGACCTGATATGTTCTTATGTCACATGGTATACATCATTCAATGAAAATTTTACTTTAAAAATAAGGGGAAAGAGTGATAATTAGTAAAATATCATATGATAATACGATATGATATATCCGATATTCTAGTTTTTGTATTTGAAATTATGTTTCCTATGAGTTGAGTATGGTGGGTAGATATCAATAAGATCTTGGTGATCCTAATTCGACTGTTATTATGTCTATGCATATGAATATGAGGCGTACTATGTATACGTTTCTAGTTTTTTCAGGATATGAATAACTAATCATCATGGATTATATAAATTCTTGTTCTTAGACATGTCATAATGATATGAAGTCACAGTCTGTATATGTATTTATTCTTAATCAAGTAACTGTGAACTCGAAGAGTTCAAAGTTGCCTGTTTTCATTTATTCAATAGAAGAGTATGATTTTATTTTTTTCCTCCATTGTATACAAGGAAGAGGTTTATATTTTTCAACTTTTTTCAAGATCTTTAACTATTGAATATTTTTAAATATCCTATCACAATTTACTAAATTCACAATATAGCGGTGGCTCTATCCCAAGTTCCAAGGTCAGACCAAATAACAATAGACATACTACATAATTTTCACCTACTGATGGAATTTTTTCAATGATGTATTGTTTCGATGAGTAGAGAATCCATAGTAGAGAACATGGAAGACCACTTAATGAATTATTTGTCTCATAATAAGTATCAATATCAATTTAGTGATTTTGGACTAAAAACATTTTTCAGTTTGCTCTAGTGAAAGTGGGAGTTTGTTGGAGTTGGTTCCCAAGAGACAAGTTGTTTAGTACGTTATTACTTGTTTTTCTTATTTAATAATTTTTATTATGACATCATTATTATTCATATATATAATATTTTTATTTGATAATGTCTTTAGAATATATTTCTCATGGAAAGGTCATATAATCTTCCAAATATAATGAGAACCTCGGGGTTCAACAACATTATTAGTGAACCATATTCTATAGTGGAATGATATAGTCTGATAAGAAAAATAAAATATATGTTATCAATAGTAGGAATTTGATGTAACATTATGAAGCCTTCTCATGGTGTTCTAACATGGTAATCTCCAAGATATTTTGTTTTGAGAATGGACCCATTAATAGGAAATCCACATATCTATGTGTCATTATTTGTTCCTATCTATAAAAAATTATACCAAATCATCATTTAACAGTGTTAGTAATGGCCTTTATCAGTGATAGATAGACGTAGACTACCTAAGTGAGAATAAAATCACAATTATTTTATGAGCACTAAAAAAGAACTGATAATGTGGCCCCTTATTAGGGCTTTGAAAGCATTAATAAATGGTTCCTTTATCAACACATTTTGAAGAGCTAATAAAGGACCTAATTTATCAGTGATTTCATTTAGTGCATCTAGAGGCCTCATTTATTAGCTCTTATAGAAGCACTGATAAAGGGACTTTTATCAGTGCCATTACAAGATTCGATAATGGTCTATAAAGTAGTGTGCTATAACATAAAACTACAGAACCAGAAATATACTAGATCTAAAATAACAAGTTCCAATTCTGAATTAAAATGAAATGAAATTTAGAACACAGATAAAATAAAAACACTATATTATAGTAATTATAATCATCGGTTAATAAAATTTAATAAATAAAATTTCTACAAACGTTCAAAAAAATCAATGTTTCTTTGTCTTATAATCATATCCCTTAATAATGCTATTGCCAAAAAAACTAACCCTAATTGGGAAAAAGAAATAACCTAGATAAGAAACAAATTCTTATGTTAGTAATAATATAATGAACTAAATTAATAAAAATTTGTTAATTTTACTAAATTTTATATCTATTTAAAAAATGATACACATAGAGTCATACTGGTCACATCGTGCATCGGGTTGATGCGAGGATTAATCCGACACCTCTCAAATGACTTCTAGATCATTTTCTTAAAGTATTAAACAACCTGAATGTGCCTAGTTAGTTTTGAGTTCATTAGTTTCCCTTTTTACTAAATGTTCCTTTTATACTTGAAGTAAAAACATTTACTCATTTTTTTCATGATCTATCAATTTTATGTGAAACCTATTCCTACACATCAAGAATGACATGGGGATAATTTTCTTAAATAATCAAGAAAAAATGTGTATGTTGGATCAAGTTTTGGTGAGTGAAAATTTTTGAAATAAAATTTGAATTTTAAATTGAAAATGGACACATTGAGACATATCAGGAACATCGTGTATCAGATTGTGGTTAGGATGAATCCAACACATCATAAATGACATATGGATAATTTTCATAAAGTATCGAATCAATATGAATGTGTTTTTACCACTTTTTAGTAGGCTAGTGTTCCATTTTACAAAAATTGATGTTAATTTTAAATAAGAATACACACTTTGAGTCATACCAGTCACACTATGTTCCATATTTAGGTTTTCCAATTATTACACATCTAAAACGACTTATGTATCAATTTCTCAATTTATAAAAACAATACGAATTCGTCTTCAAGGGCTTGAGTATGTTAGTTATAATATTTACTAAAATGTAATTTTAAAATGGAATCATGAACATTAAATAATTATGACCACATTGATTATTGGTTTTATTTTTGAAAAATTTCTAAATTTCAAAAATAACATTCGAATAATTATCATTAATTATTGAGATAACCAAGGCGCCTTTGATCATTGTTTAGTGACTTGCACTTTGTGAACTAAAATATTTATTTTAAACTGATAATGGAGACATTGATTTATACTGGGAACATAATTAGATTATATTTATTTGAGGATGGTACTTATATGTCAAAAATAACTTATGGATCATTTCAGTAAAGTATCAAATAAATTCAAATTTGTTTTCTCAGTTTTGAGTTGGTACATTGTCCTTTTTCAAAAATTGTTGTCAATTTTAAATCAAAAGATGCACTTGGTCATATAAAATTCACACCATGAATCATATTGAGGTGAGTATGATTCCTACACATCACAAAGGACTTATAGATCACTATAATAAATTATAAAAACAATATGAATATGTTTTCTCGGTTTTGAGTGTATCACATTTATTTTTTACTAAAATGTAATTTTAAAATTAAAACATGCACTTTGACTCAAACTAATCATATCATGTAATATTATTATGTGTGGTTGATTCATACATGTCCAAAATTAATAATTGATTGATCTCATAAATTATCCATACAATAATGTCATGTTTTATCAGTTTTTAGTGAGTGACAGGTTTGTCACTAAAATGTTGATTCTAAATTGATAACGGACACATTGAGTCAAACTAGGTACATCGAGTATTGGATTGAGTTGAGGTAGATTCATACACCTAAAACATGAATTATAAAACATTTTACTAATTTATATAAATCATATGAGTATGTTTAATTGGTTTTCAGTATGTCATTTTTCCTTTTTACTAAAATTGATGTAAAGTTTAAATAAAGACAACCACTTGGAGTCATACCGGTTACACTGTGCATCAGATTGAGGTGTGTCTAATTCCAAAACACCTTAAATAACAATTGAAGCATTTTAATAATTTAAAAAAACAACAAGATTCTGTTTTCATAGTTTGGTGTACATATATTGTCTTTTTTACTAAAATGACATTTTAAAATTGAAACGCACACTTTGAATCATTCAGATCACATAGTGTATCATTTTTATGTTAAAATAATTATTACAAATCACAAATAAATTACGAATCATTTTCCTAAATTTTCAACAAAATTAGGGTGTGTTTGATCAGTTTTTAGGTATTGAAACTTTGGGAACTAGAGTGTCAATTTTAAATTGACAACAAAAACGTTGAGTTATACTGAGCACATCATGTATCATATTGAGGTGCAGTTGATTCTTAAATGTCAAAAATGACATTTGGATTATTTTCACAATTTATCAAAAGAAAATGAATATGTTTTATTCTTTTTTAGAATTTCAGTTTTATTTTTTACAAAACCTTATATTAATTTTAAATGAAATAAGTAAATAGAGTCATGTCGGTCAAATCATGTGTCCGATTGAGGTGTGACTTATTTCAACACATCCCAATGTCTATAAAATATCATAATTTTCAATGTTACATGATTTCATTTGATTTTTTTTCTAAATTCCAACACTGTATGAGAATATTTAAACAATTCACCTCAAATCAAAAACAATCCATGTGTATATGAAAAATAATTTTTATATAAGTGATTATAAAAATTAATAAATAAAATATAAATATTAAATAAAACATTAATTCTATAGACAATGATTTTACTATGAAAACATCATGATCACCTCTTTGATTGTGAAGTGGAGGTAACTTGATGTATAGTGACAGATGTAAACACAACATGGGTGAAATTGTTTAAGGGATAATAATTTTGTTGATGATTTGGTATTGAAAGACCTGAAAGATGGATAGACCTACCTAACTTGAAAAATAATCCACCTATACAATGATAATGTGAGTAATACTAAATAGAAATAAATTAATCCTAAATTTGAAACAAAAAATTATTTCTATGGAAAATGATTTTTGTGTGAGAATATTAAGATTGCCTCTATGATTAAGAAGAGACAACTTCGTTACTCTTCATTTAAAGTTTTGGATGATGGATAAAAATATTCTAAAATAAAAAAAACACTAAAACGAATAATGAAAATTAAATGTATGTTCTATTATATAATATTTTAGCAAAATATAGAAACTATATCATAACATTACCTTTACAACATTCCAAATGTTTTCCATCATCATAGTATCTTCTTCTGAGGGTCTGGTAAAATCCTCATGTGATGAATATTTTATCTACATGATTAGTTAAACAATTAATTTATATTATGTTAATTTAGTACATAATATATACTATTATGAGGAAGAAAATAATATATTTAAAAACATTATTACCCTCTAGCTCTCTTTATTTTTTCAAGGTTCCATATTTGGTTCTTATATCAAGAATCAAAATCCCCTCATTTTGGTCACCTCTAATGTAAAATACATTGTCTACCCTGGGGAAAACATGAACTGATTTTAATCATCCAAGGAAAGGGTAATTCTTGATTGAATTTTAATTTGAATTGACATTTTTTTTAGTTTCTTGTAGTACAAAAAACAAATTTTTGTTTGGTGTATCAGAGACATAAAATAATTTCACTACTTGTGATTCCATTATTAATGGATCAAATTTTTACCCTTCCACATTGAATGTCACCTTCACGAGACCCATTTCAAAGGACTTTATTAATTTGTCATGTATCTATTTATGAAAAACTTAAGGAATTTTATTGGCAATTCATGGTCCTTGAGAAAAAATATGAAATCATTTCTATGAGAATGTATTTTTTAGAGATCATTTCCATTGTGCATAAAATATATTTAGAGGCATTTGATTGGCATATTAGTTCATTTTCTTCTTGTATTAGACCATTTAGGAGACAAAATAGTTTTTTAAATCTGGTGTCACTCCATCTTTTTCCAACATCCAAATTATATAACTTCAATATAGATAACAATTTTGTTTATTTAGTAAGAATTGTATAAAATGGTTTCTTGGGATATCAATTTAACTCCTCAAACAACTTTTGAGAATTAAAAAAGTCATCATAAATTGTCATTTTCATTTTTGCATGTGATATCGATCATTATTTACACTGGTATTCATATCAAATGATCTATAAACTAGAGTATCATCAGAATCTATGCCCACATTTAGTTTATCCCCATTTTTAGTCTAGAATTTGTAGATCTAATATATTCCTTAACAATTAAATTTTCTTCAAACTCTTCAAAACAAATATGTTATGAATAATAACATTCTACAGATAAGAAGAGTATTTGAGAAGGGTATTATACATTCTCCCTTGAAAACATGATGATCTCTAAAACTCAAAATTCATACTCTTTTATAAAACTAGTATTGTGCTTCCATTTTCGATTCATATCGATCTTATTGGGTTCATAAAATATTAATTTTTTTGGTAAATAAATAAATACACATAAGATATTCTTTATCAAAGGTGAATGTTATAGGGAATGTTAATAATAGAAACTGAAAATTTGATTGTTTTAAATAATTTTAGTATGTTAATTTAAACACATTATCCATTTCTTTTGGACCAGAAACTATGTTGTTTGACATACACTACTGAGTAGTCATCCATGGGATAACTAATTACAAGATTAGTACCAGAAACCTAAAAGTGACGCGGGATTAACATCATGTATCAAATTTAGAAATTAATTGTTCATGGGATGAAATTTATGAGGAATAAAGTTCTCTATAAAATAGATGGGGGCGAATCTGAAGTAACATATTTCAATTATAACTTTTTTAACATGCATAATGTATTTATTAAATACCGTAAACAAATGAAAATCTAAAATAGGAATTTGAGGAGTACTAATAAACCTAAATATGATAAATAAGAATAATAAACTCTCATTCAATAAACAAGAAGATATAATATAGTATGGATTAAATATTTTAATAAATAAAGAGTCATTTCATATAGAAAGTTAGTAATTAGAGATTCCTAGGTGTCGAGCCAATAAATATAGACTAAAAATGATGAATACCTATTAATAATTTCTAATATATTGAACATGATAAATTTTATTCTATTTTTTTAACAAGTGAGGTAGAAACATAAATAATTATTACATTTACAATTAATTGTATATCAAATATTTGAAAATATCTCAAAACTCTTGGGATGTCATATCACCACACCGACCCATCGAAAGGATTCTAGAGAGGACTTTACTTCAGATCTACCCATTTGAAGGATTATAGGGAGGTCATATAATAAACATTGGCCAATCCATTATATTCTAGGGAGGTCAATAAATAACTTGACATAAAGAAATAATACACATTAACAAGATGTATCACAAACAAAGGAAAAAACACACCAACCCACGATACTTCTATCCCATATGCATTAAAACATATATATATATATATTACATGGAATTTATAAAACACATAACTGAATAACAAATACATATTTAAAGATAATTTTTATTGAAAATAAATATAATACTTTCGTAATTTGGAAATACAAATTTAAATGTTGGGAATAAATATTCATAAAATCACCCTTACATTATATTTTATGAAAAAAACATATAAATCTTTAGTGATATATATTTAAACATGTATATATATCTATATATGTATATATATCATTATAAAATAAACTTAAATTTATAAAAATATATGTAACCCATATAGTAGAATATCACAACATAGTAAAATAAATAAAACCCCATGGTAATTTTTAAAATAGGGAGCCATTGAAAATAAATAAATATGGTATCATCATAACTATGGTTTCTCTTAAAATAATACAATAAAATTCAGAGAAAATAATTTTTTGTGGAAAACCCATTACACCAGAATATTAAAAGACAAATAAAAAAATTACCTTACATGAATTTCATATAAAAGTTTATATAGCTCCTTTGCACCACCACCATACTATGTATTGGTTTTCTAAATAAATTTTATCGTTGGTTTTTGGTCTTTATATCCAAAACCTTCACCATTTATATAGTGGAATAAATATTTATTTAATTGGTTTATCTATAAACCATTAGTTATTCTATAAGGTTTCAAAACAGTGAAAAAATTAATCCTATAGATAAATCTCGGGTAAATATGTAGTGAGCGATCAAAATTGGTCCAAAATAAAAAACAAAAATAACAAAAAAGGATATCCAAATCGGTAGAAATGAAAACAATGGATCCAAAACCAAGCATTATGTTCATAATATCAAATAATATCTGCATAAAATGAATGAAACACAAATAACTAATGAAATCGTTGAGGAAGAAATGAAATATAAAATGAGAAATACAGAAAGAAAATAGGAACATACAAAATAAAACATGGGACTACCTATCAAGGTTGAAGAAATTATGAGATCCTCATAACTAGATATCGATTTCTTCTTCAGAAACCTTAACTCCAAGAGAACACTCAAAATCAGATGATTTTTGAGTAAATGTCGGCAGTCAAGTGGGGTTGTGTGATTCAAACTTCGATTCACTAAGGATGAGCACTAATAGTGGGTGGATTCTGTGAAAAGCTTTTGATATCGTGACGAGTTTGCAACTCGTTAGGGTTTTTTAAATAGATCAATAGACTTTTATCAGCGCTTCCAAAAAAATCACTAATAAATAGTCCTTTTATCCGTGCTTATGTAATAAGTCCGAATAAAATGACTACTTATTAGCACTTTTTTACCACTCATAAAGATGAAGATTTATCATCACTAAAAAAGATTTTTTTAATAATCCTTCTATCAGTGAATATTACATAAGCAATGATAATGGATTTATAAATCTAATTATGAATAGTTATTTCTGTAAAATATATATATATATATTAAATGTATTCTTTATTTAAATAATAATAATATTATTTTATAGTTATTTAAAAATATAATTTCTAATTTCTAATTATTTTAATATTTTTAAAAATAATATTTACCTAATTATCTATATTTACATAATTATATTTGCATATATTAAATATATATATATATAAACATAATAAATATATTTATTATTTAAGTAAATTTATTATAAATTTTTTATTTATTTAAATATGAATATTTATTGAATTATAATTATATAAATAATTTTTAAAAACATATTTTCTTATTTATAATTATAAATATACAATTATATAAATATAGTAAATTTAATTTTATAAATATGTTTATTTATAACTATTTTTTTATAAATATATTTTCTACAGTATTAATGAATGTATAATTTTATGTGTATGCATCTTAAAAATGAGTGAAACTAAATAAATTAAGAATAAGTACACTTTAACAATCTTGAAAAAATTGATAAGCTTTGTGTGTGTACATTGTATATTGAAATATATTAATTATGTATATGTGAAATAAATATAACACTCATTTGATATTTTTTATATTTAAAAATCAAATGATATTCAATTATTATTCTATGCAATTAGTGAGTATTTTTTAATTCATATTAATTTTTAATTATAAATCATTATTCCCTAAATATATGGATGTTTAATGTAAAGAACGTAAAAATTTTATAATATATAAATCATATTTATATAAATTAAAATATATCTATAAATTTTATAGATACTATCTATTAACATTATAAATAATTATCTAATTAATAAAATATATAATATTTTCCTCAATTCATTTTTTTTAATTTTTATTTGTTTAATTTTCATTTTTCATATATATATATTTAATACATCCAATTTATTATTTTTTATAATTTATGTATATTATAATCAATTTATTCATTTTTATCAATTATTTTTTAATTTAAAAAATTTTCAATAATAGTTCATTAAACTCATTTTTTATTTTCTAATTACATTATTATTTCATTTAATCAATTCATACTTTTTATTGATAAAAAGCACAGATAATGTATACCTTCACGGATCTAAAAATATTTCATTTATATAGGGCACCCTTTATTTATGCTAAAAATAAATCACTAATAAAGGTTCTCTTTATTAGGGATGAAAAGGTATTGAAAAAGTATACATCTTATCATTGCTATCTTTAGAGAAAAAAAATATTCCATTTAATTACACATTTTCTAGTGCTAATAAATACCCACCTTGTTAAAGGCATGTTTTATAGTAGTGGATTGTGTTTATTGATTATTATTATCATTTATGGGCATCATGAATCATATAATTTTATGTTTTAATTAAAACCTCAAAGAAATTTGTTCGTGGAGAATTATGATATGTTGGGTACATCAGAAATGATATAGCATTGATGGATAATGTGGAAAAACATTTATCCCTTTTTTTTTCCTAAATGAAACTTAATATATCAATCCCTTTTATGGCAATGGAACTATATCCATAAATCCGTGGACATGATGTTCGATGGGTGAGTTCATTTAAATAAATTCAAAAAATTGACTTCAATCTTATAGGTTGATGGAACTGGTATAAAACCTTTGAGTTTGAGATATTGTAATAAGATTATTATATTACATGATAAACATTCAAAAGATATTGGAAATCATTGTGGCATTAATTTTTTTCTCCATCCATGCCTTGAAACATTTCTAGATGCTCACCTTGTTTTTAGGGAGTTATACATAATTCTACTTAGAATGACGACTAGAGGGTTAAACACTAAGTGTATTATCAATTGTAGTAAAATTATTGAATTTAATTAAACAAGTTGTAATAAATAATATTAACTTGGGTTTGGATGATCAACATTATTTACTCAGAAATTTTTAGAAATAATAAGTGATTTAAATTATAACATTAAATCTTTCTTTCGGGTTTTTTGAATATAATAATTATTATATTTATCAATGAATAATGATGCGAGGTTTATTTATTAAATAAATATTCATTATTCCAGGATCACTAAAATTAAATGATGGAATATAGACTGTGTGTAATGGTCTGATTAGAAATGATATTAATTATATTTATGCATACACTTTATGTGTATCACATGTAATGCATTTAATAATTTTGTTATTATTATTATTAAAAATGGGTTCAATTAAGGATTATGTAATAAAGGAAGGATGTATGTTAAATTTTCAAATTTTAATTATTCCATAAAAAGGATATAATTAATTCTATTTACTAAAACACAATTGTTGTGCACAACTAATAGAGTGAGACTCTCTGAAGACCTAGAGAGAGACCACATTATCAAGAGTACTCTCCTCCCCTCCTCTAATAACATAATAAAAGATCATCAATAGTTCTTCCTCTCCCAATATGAAATGGTTTATGGTCAACCACAATCAACACTGGTGATTATGATTGGTTGTTGTAGAACTATGTAATTCTATGTCATCATTCTGTGATTTTGGTGCATGTGTGGATCACTTGTAATGGGATTTTACACTGGGATAGTGCTGTATAATGATGTTTCAACAAGATCTATTCCACTGATCGTCAATGAAGATAGAATTATGAATTATGTTTATTATATAAATGCTTATAAATTAATTAAAAAATACATGTGAATATCCTTCACCTATATTTTTGACAATTTAATATAGTAATTTAATCTATTGTTTCATTGGACATGGACTTTTGATCATGTAAACAATTAATCACATGTGATTCATGACTAATAACAGGGTTGGCCATAAAAGCACAAGATGATATAACTCTGCCTAGAACCTACCCACATGCATCAACTACAACCACAAACCTAGGTCTCCCCACCCATATCTTCTCAAACTAATGACCATCACATAATCACATCATCTTTCATTATAAGATTCACATTCATAGTAATACAGAAGTTGGAAAAACAAAAATAGAGTCTACATGCAATCTAGGCCCTAAAAACAAGGCATTCAGCCTTCATATTCAAATTTTCCCACTCATCCCAAAATATTTGACTTTATCAAAAAAAAAATTCATTATAACATGAATTAACCGATTCATTTATTATAGGTTGAAACCATGGGTTTCCAATCAAGTTAGTTATTAAAATCTATAATTTATCTAAATAACACATTTCATGCATGTCTTCCTGTTTCATTAATAATTAATGAAGAACATAGAATTCACAAGAATCTTTAATTATATTATCCAAAAGAAATACAAATTTATTATTCTTTATCTAATTATAATAACACATGGAAAACAAAATACACTTAAACATGCATCAAATATTATTGGATTTCAATAAAATTATCTGAAACAATGGATGTATATAACATGCCTCATTATTTCTATATACAACAAATAAAATTAACAGATTTATGATATTTATCAATTTTTATAGAACTGGCATTCTAACCAAAGAATAAAAAACAAGATAGATATTTCATAAACATAGATAGCACACTATCTACTAAATCAACAAGAAAACTATTATTATAGTTGAAGAAACATGTGAACTCTATAACCACAACCTATTTCATTCATTAATCTAGTTCAATCCTTAATTAGGTAAATTTGACCTTCATTCAAATGGATAATGAATTATTACATTATAAATTTATATAAAAAGAGATGAAATGAATCTTAAACCTAAAGGATTTCAACATTCATTGATGAGAATAAAACAACAATTCATATCTTTGATCACCTCTCTCGAAATAATTTTAGACTGCTTTAATAATGTCATGTGACAACCACACCAGAGAAACTACCAAAGATATTCCATTAAACAGTGTAGGTAAAACATCATAATATAGAGATAAATTAACAGAGTAAAAGGGATTAAATAAAGAATGAACCAATATGAAATAGGAGTAACTCACCTGGGATCACAACAGATCAATCCCTAGAAGGCGATGCTTTAATTTGATTGAATGGGAATTGAATGAACTTCAAAAATATCACATTGTGCATAGGGTTTTATAGAAAATGATGTAGGAACAAGGGGTTTTGAGGTGTTCTAGGTATTTATACTCATTAAATAAACCATATATATGTGACACAAAACTACAAACCACACTAAAAAATTGGATAAAAGATTTCAGATTATGGTGCAATGGAAGGGGCCACTCCATAGCCTACTTGGCCAAACATGCATCTTAGGAACATAGTTCCCCAAATTCCATTGTTATTATAACATTAAGGGGTGCACTATTGTGCAGTAGATACCACCACATCATAGAAACCATTCACAAAGAAGGTAGGTTATATCATAGCTTACATCCATGGTTGATACACCATAAAAAAGATAGAACACCCCTCAAACCCATATGCCACAACAAGCCTATACACACTTCCACACTCAAATGTTCTACACCATCGCTCTGCTCCAAGACATAGATATGTAAAAATTGGAAATATTTATAAAATAATCCTCTTAAGTCCAAATACTGTAGGCAGGATCTCTATGAAATAGTAACCAAGAATATTGTATAGCCAAAGCCTCCATTTTGTGACCATGAACAAAATATAAAAGGAAACCATATAAGCCCCTTTATCCTCCTAGAACCTCTTATGGGAACCTCTAACACCCAAAATAACAAAATAATGATCTACTATGATCTGGAACCTAACATTAGATACCAATATAATTATTCTCATCCTTGACAATTTAAAACCAAAACCAAAGAGAATATAATTAAAAGGAGTTTTCTAAAAAACACCTTCTAATATACCTTTAAAGAATCTCACTAACACAGAAGATTAACAAACTGACTCAGAAGAAACCGGCTCAAAACCGTGAGAAACCGATAATCATCTCCTAAAACTCCCTTCTGGAAGTTAACTCTCAAGTGCGTTCAAGGTCACCAGCATAACATCAAGAAGAGAACATATCATTATCTTGAAAAGTTCAGCAATCAAAAAAGAGTAATGCTATAAAAAAGATATAAACATAAACAATCTCAAGATAATGAGTGTGTAACTATGACACATGTTCATAGGTTCATCCATCCATTCAACCATGTCTCCAAAAGATATAGACAAAATGAATATAATTCTTGTGAGACTCATTCTCTAGGTGGACGTAAATCTTAAAAGGCTCTCCTAAATGATCACATCACCCTCAACATTGAACTCTAGAAATATCCACTTATGATCTTCAAATGAAATTAAAATGATCATGCATGCCTTCATCCTCTATAGAATAACCTGAATTGTCTATGTCATATTATTCCATCTTTTTGGGCTATGAAATGCTGACTGTTCAGCCCCATTACAACACAATAGAGAATGAAATGATTAGTCATAAAAATATTCAAACGGCGTCATACCAATGGTTGAGTGGATACTATTGTGGATGAAAAATTAAACCAAAGGACTTTTCCTCATCCAAAAACTGCCAAAATACAGTACATAAGAAAAACAATATCATCAAGATTCTAGATAGTATTATCTATTGCACCATCCATCTATAGATAAAATGTACTATTATGGTGTAAGTGAGAACTAAAATGAAAATGAAGATCCCTCCATAACATGAAGCTAAAATGATGGTCCTTATTAGAGATGATCGTATTATGGAATCTATGGAGTTTCACTACCTCCTCTAGATACCATCATTATAAAATATCAATTGATCTCGACTCCTTGATTTCTATACTATGTGATAATATCAAAAAATGGTCCATTATTACCCATATATAATCAAATACTACTAGAGATCAAGGTAAAATGGTAATGAATTCCACCAATATATCCTCATAATTAAACCAAGGAATATTTTAGGACTTGGGAAACCCAATAGAGACATGGTTTTCTGCATTCACCTTCTATTAGATGAAACATTGAGACACAAAATCAATATCTATATGCTTTAATTGTTGAAACCAAAACAGCCCCTGTATATCTTTAAATCATTCCAATGCTAGGAAATACCATTAGAGGTGAGATATTGAACTCTTGGAGAAATATATCATTCATGTCCAATGAAATGAAATTCCTTCGTAGAAACAACACCCAATAGTGATCATCCTCATACTAACAATGAAGGGAATCACCAAATACAAATTGGTCTCTCCAGACATCAACCTTAGAATCCCCCAAGCGAGACCCCTCTACTAGCTACACCAAATATGGATCCTATGTATTTTTTATGAGATAATATCCACCACCAATGTCTCTCATATATGGGTTCATCATTGATAGTTATTCATCCAGTCTACTAGAATATCAATATTTGTGCATGAAATTATTTTCTGACATCCTTATCAATTTATAAAATATAATATTTCCATTTTTGTGTCTATATGATATCTTGAAGTTATAATCCTATAAGAACTACACCCCCTGGAATTGTCTCATTTTCAAATCATCCTTGTAAAAATGAATACCTCAAGCTCTTATGATCATTAAAAATCAGAAAACGCTCTCCAATGTGGTAACGCAAGCACAAACTCAAGGAAAACACAACTACTACCAAATCAATATCCTGGGATTTATATTTGCAATCATGGGGAAATAAATTATAATACCGATAAGAAAATATTGATCTCAACTATATCAAAACATATCCACAAATTAGATGTAAATAATAATTTAAAACCTCTAAATAAACTACCACTTATCAGAAAAAATAGAGCACTAATCAACTTATCATTCACGTACTTGAATGTAACTTAACACTAGTCTGTCTATAAGAATATGTAGTCATTTGTATTTATGGTTTTTAGAGGAGTCACAAATATTGGTGAAATTATCTAAGAACCTCCTATAATATCCTATATATCCATGGAAACTCCACACTTCTATGAGTGTATTTGGGGATTCTTATGAAATGATTAACATGATTTTCAAAGGATATATATATTCTCCATGTTGGGGAACCAAAATCTCCCAATAAAAGAATATCACAGTTCCAAAATTAACACTTTGAAAACTTCAAAAATAGATAATGATGACGAAGAACTCCCATAATGGCATATATGTGTTATGAATACTCTTCCTCAGACATTGAGTGTGCAAGGACTTCATCGATGAAACCCACCATAAAACGATCCGGGGATTCAAAAAACACTATGTTCATAATACCCATGAACATGGATAGAGCTTTCTTCATACCAAATAAAAATATAATGAACTCATAATGCCCATATAGATATCATAATAAAGTATTTGGAATTTTACCCTCTTTCACCATCATCTAATGATATCCTAAGATCAAAACGATCTTTGATAACCAACTCACTCTTTTAAATTCAATGAAAAAATCATTATTCCATATAAGAGTATAGAAGTTATTTATTATAACTTGATCCAATAAATAATAATTGATATAAAGATGCATACATCCATCATACTTCTTCATCAACAAAATTTATTCACCCTAAGGTGGAACACTCAGCTGAACAAAAAACCTCTACAAAAATATCATCAAATATTAATCATAGATTTTGCAACTCAAAAAATGTCAACCTATATAGGGAAATTTCTATAGTAGAAACACTTTTTTGTAGCTCAGTCACAAACACAGTCTCCCATTGAGGGGGTAACACCACAACTTCCTCAGGAAAAACATCATTGTAATCTTCCACAATCCTAGAAAACATAGTCAACTAAACCTATGACAAACTCAACATCATCTCGGTCAAAAAAATATAAGGGAATAATATTAAATTGATCTACTTGATGGAGTCACACACCGGAAAACATGACAAAATCCTTATCATCATCATTGAGATCAACCTTCATCATGAATAAATCAGTAATATCTTGCACTGAATATAGCTTCTCTATTATGGGGATGATATCTCATGGTTGTATTCAAAATCAATTCAAGTCTCCCCAAGATCAGTGCTACCACAAAACAATCTCAAATTAACTAAAAACATAATATAGATTAGACCCCCCCTTTAATTATAATATTAAACAATATGGAAAGTATAATTGTCTGAACTAAAATTCTAAAAGTATAGACTTGGGTGTGTGATATAATGGAATGTGTAAATACAAAATAAAAAAAGTCATGCACCCATGTTGAAAATAAAAAAAAGGGTAACATAAAAATAATTGGCTCACCTAATGCTAGAAAACCTAGAGCATGAGGTTGACATTTACTTGATCCATGACCTCTCCAACCCTAGTGATGACCCCAAACATTGTTGTTATCTTATCTTTACAGATAAAGAACATCTCTAGGTTTTATTCTTCCAACCCTATCTCATCTCTTATGATCCCAAGATGGATTATCCTCTTACAGATTCCCCAGTAGAAACTACCTCAATGGAGGAAACAAAAGAAAATCACTTAACACTGGATTCCATATTAGAGATTCTAGGCACTATCTCCATTTATAACAGTGTCCTTAAAAATAAAAAACAAATGTCTGATCCAAAATAAATTTATAAGAGACAGACACCCTAAAAATAAGATAATGAGGCTTAAGACGTACTCAGAGAAATTTGAAGGATAATATATCTCATGTAATGGGAACCTCAAGTCACAAATCTATATCATGGAGATTCATGATGACTCACCTATTTTGACAATCAGGTTTGTTTTTGTTTCCTCTCGATATCATCATCTCTTTATAGAAACCCGTGATATGTAGAAAATATAAACAAGGTGACCTAGTGCCATATCTAGTGATGGGAAGCCTCCATTAAATTCATCCACTACTAATAATACCCCCTTTTATTAGTGCTAAAACCCCCTTTTACCAGCGTTAAAACAAAGCGCTGATAAAAGGGTCCTTTATCAGCAATTCCTTTATCAGCGCTTTCTTTTTATAACTGATAAATGACACCTTTTATCTGTTCTTTTTTAAAGTCATTGATAAAAGTTAAAATAAAATAATTTTTTTTTACAAATTTTAATAATTTTAAAAAAAAATAAAAAAGTTAAAAAAATCCTGCCAGTCAGGGGGGGGATTTTATAGCGCTTGAGCCCCCCCCCTTTACACCTCTTTTCGCCCCCCTCCAGCGCCCCCACGTACCCCCTCCACCATTTATCAGCACTAGCTCCCATATTCCTCTATGCACACGCTCCCCTGCCTCCACCAGGTTTTGAACTCTAGACCTCTCCCCTGCATGCCTAAGCCCTTACCACTCCTCTATTTTGATTTGTTTTGCATTTCCTGATATCTCTATATATATAGTTATATTTATTCGTATAGTAATATATATATATATATATTAATATATATATATATAGTTGTATTAATATATATATATATAGTTGTATTAATATATATATATATAGTTATATTAATATATATATATATATATTTAGTTATATTTATTCGTATAGAAATATATAGTTATATTGATATATATACAGATATATTTATATTAATATATATATATAGTTATATTTATATATATATTTATAGTGATATTAATATATATATTTATAGTAATATTAATATATATATATGTAGTAATATTAATATATATATAGTTAGATTAATATATATATATATAGTTAGATTAATATATATATATTGTTAGATTAATATATAGGTATATAAATATTTATATATTGGTATTTTAAATAAAATTGATATTAGTTATTATTTAGATAAAGATAATATATTTTATATGAAAATATATTTTATTATTTATATTTATAATTAAATTTTTATGTGTGAATATATAAAAAATATGTATATATTGTTATATATTTGATTATAAATAGTAGTGAAATATAATAAAAGATATAATTTTAAAGGCATAATATCAATATGAATTTAATAAGTTGGAATAAATTCAGTCCCCACAAAAAACAATACAATAATACCCCCTTAAACGAGGCTGAAAATCCACAAAATGTTAAACAATCGGGGTACCCTGACTAGAAACTCGGTTTTGGAGGATTTATGAGCCTTTTTTGGCCTTGAAAAAACCTTTACCAGGGCTATCCCAAGACATAGCGACGTAGAGCTCATCACAGGCTTCAATTTGATATGTGGTAGAGCTCAAACGGACACCCGGATAAAAAGTTATGGCCATTTGAAGTTCGAGTTGTGTTTTTAACATATTTTAGATCTTTTTTTAATTTTCATTTATTTCTTTAGTCTTTAAATTGATATTAAATGACTATTACTCCATTATAGTTAGCAAATTATTATTTATAAATATTTTTCTTTAATTTTTTTATAATCCATTTTCACTAAATATATTATATATTAAGTGTAACTGTATATTTATACTTATATAAAATATATTTAAAATTATATTTAAAAAATATATATTATATTTATATCAATATAACTCTATAAATATATATAAATATTAATATATTTTTTTAATGAATTTTATTTTTGGAAGTAGACCCTTTTTCAGTGCTTTTCAAAAAAGCACTGATAAAGACCCCACTTTATCAGCGCTAAAGAAAAAGCGCTGATAAAGGGGGGGGGGGTACCTTTAACAGGGCTAAAATAGAGCTGATAAAGGGAGTAGCTTTATTAGTGCTAAAAAAAGTGATGATAAAGGGGTACGTTTATCAGGGCTTTTTTTAGCACTGATAAAGGTACCCTTTATGAGTGCTTTTTTTAGCACTAATTATCAACACTTTTTCTTTAGTGCTGATAAAAGTGTGGTGCTGGGAAAAACTATTTTTGTTGTAGTGCTCTCCCTAATATACGTATTCCTAAATATTTCTGATGAATAATGTAGAAGTTTCTAGATATAGATCCTCAACTTCTTCTCTTTGAAACTTCCCTATCAAATGGTAAGAAGCTCTTAAAGACTATCCTCCTTAATAGTTAAAAACATAATTATGCTTGGAACAAGTCCCTAGAATTATTTTATAACACATCTGAATCCTCTCAATCTCCATGTATCAAGATCCAGAACTACATCTCTACTCCATGATGCATCATCACATTAGTGGAAACCCAGTCCTCTATCCAAACCAGAATTGAACTAAAATTTATTTCCATATGCTCTAACTAGTCCTGAATCACTGAGCCTGAAAACGAGCATTTGTAATTTGGTATAATCTGGTGCTGAAACTCTCAGAGTGTACTCCAATGCGCATCATATTCATCCTTTACTATTTGGTGATATGATATTATGTCTTTCTGAACATATTTAGCACAAAACTCGTGAACATTTCGACCTGGAACCATACACGTAAAAGAAATAAATAGAGAAATCTAAAACCAAAATTTGTAATATTTGATATTAATTATTTAATTATGTTTTTCATTTATGTTTTAAACTAATAAATATATCTTCCTCATTCAAACAAGGGCGCAATGATCAATGATTCTTGATTATTTCTTAGGTCTCTAACCCACACTTAGTTTCAGTTTTCTTAGTAGGATTAGTATATTTAATGTCATCTGCATCAGATCATAGGATGAGTCCCTATTTACCTATGTCTCAACAGATATACCTCATTTAAATTTCTTAATAAAATTAGCTGACACTATTTTCCTACCAACCCAAGTAGTCTCACCAATTTCTGACTCCAAACTACATCATTTGCCTCAACATTAACCCTATAAAACCTCTATATCTTTACCCCTCCCTTCAAAGGTTACCCAAAGAGGCTGAAAATGATAAAAGGCGGATAATTATGCCAGAGCCCCACCTTTAATAGATTATGGGTTAGCAACAAGCATCGAGGGAATAAAATAGATACAAATGGTTGGAATTTCCATAAAAATTAATATGAAGAATGTGAGATAAGATAAGATTACCAATCGACACCAACTTATATAATGGTAAATATAATTTAACTGAATACATTTAATGACATAAGAAACCAATGAAACTAAAAAGAATATACAATAAATAAATGAATATATTAACAATGACCATGAACCCCAAACAGATCCAAAACAACAAAGATCAATAAATATCTAGTCAGATCTTCAACCTGGTCATTTTGAACAAAAAAAAATATATACATATAGGCTGACAATAATAGGTATACTCATCTGGATCCTCCATAGATGATCTCATGAAAAAGAAAAATAAATTATACTATTTCCTAGTGAACAACATGTGAAATTGTTGGTAAAATCCCTCAAAGTAACATTTCATCATTTTTGGATGGTTGTGTTTGTGGAAAATGTGGGTTTCAATGGTGAATTGTCAAGTTCCACAGATATTTTTGACAATCCATATTGAAAAATGACTGTGAAAAAAAAAGAAATATCTAGATCCAGTATAAGAAGAACATATACACTTTGGTTCCATTTTCCTGTGTTTGCCAAAAATTTTGGGACAAAAATTTTGATTTTGGACAAGTATCATGAAAATCATATTTTCTTGAATATTAAATAAAAATGTTGTAAAGGCTTGAATTTAGTGAAGATTGTGTTCATGATTTTTATTTCACAGATGATCAAATAATTATGATAGTGATCTTCACGATTACAAAAAACATCATGAAAAGTTTATTTCCATGAAGGCCTAGTAAAAATACAGAAAATGCATGAATTAAAAAAAAACAAGATTTTATTGAGGGTTGGCTCATGAAGGCATGAATGTTTTTTACGATGATCTCCATGATTATGAAAATTATTGTGAAAAGTGTATTTCCCTAAAGGCCAAGCCATAATATGGGAAAGGAAAGAATGTCACAAATAATAGGATTTTGTGAAGGGTAGTTCATGAAGGATTAAAGGTTTGTGAAGGACTTATGAAAATATGGAAAAGGAATCAGTTTCATGAAGAATGTGTGTTTGTGAAGGGTGGTCCGTAAAGACGTGATAGTTTTTGGTAGTGGTATATATAGTTACGAATAGGTTACATGAACACTATGAAGGTTTTTTAAGAAACACTCAATGGTTATGAAGAGCATCGTGAAGTAGAAAATTTCATGGAGGTTTGCGAAATATGGAGCCCCATGAATGAAATTTGGGAGCTTCGTGAAATGAGGATGACATGGTTGGAAGGTTTTTGAATAAGTGGAGATGCCTATTAATAGACATATCCCCCCTTCAAAAGTGAAGATAGTCCAAAAGAAAATGCTAAGGCTCCGTATTTGAAATGGTGTTCATGAAGGTGGTGTGCGAAGAAGTTCACAAAGGCTTTAAAAGACAACTGAATGTTCTATGTTTTGTGAAATATAATTCCTCCATGAAGGAGAAGTGTTTTTTGGGAAAATACATGACCATCAAGAAGTCTATAAAATCCAACCAACTATTATGAGTATTTTGAAAGTAAATGATTTCAGAAAAGACTATTTGATCTTTGCGAAGATCGTTGTGAAGGAGACTCACAAAAGAACTATTTTCACGAAGGCATGGTGCATTGGGAAACGTATTTGAGATGGGTTTCCAAATAAAATCGTGGTAAAGTCATATTCATCATTTGGATGAAAGGGAAAATTCAATAAAGCATATATCTATAGTTGAGGATGTGGGTTTTCATGCAAATGAAGGGACCTGCATTTCCATAAATTTTGAGCGGATCTCGTCCAAGATGAATGAGTGAAAGAAGAGGAAAAAAGTGATCCTTACCACCTATAGTGATCCATAGAAAGGGACATAAAGAGTGACCCTTGGGAATCCAATGGGAAAAACCAAAACATTTTAAAGGTTTTGCACTTCGGCCTCAAACATACCAAGAACCTTGAGCTTTAGTGGATTTGTTACATCATCACATATTTGTTGCACTGACCACGGACGTAGTCCAGTGAGGGTTAAGTAAGTAAAAATCATTGTGCCGTGTGGTTTAATTTTTTCATTACATTTAAAGCATCATCATTGGATAAGGAATAAAATTATAAGATTATTATTAACACATTAGTCCAAAAAAAGTTTTTGTTGTAATAAATAGTCTAATATCTAGTGGGGTAAGGAGACTTTAGAAAAGAATAAATATATATACCCTAATTCCCTCTAGGGTATCTAAGCCCCATTTGGACCTAACAAAAACTGACTCATCACCTAAATAGGTATACTATGTTACCATATTCACCATCATTATCTCTCACCATGTAATGCTTACATGAGATCCTATATTATAGTGATGAAACAAGGGTACCCTGATACCCCCCACAAGTTTTCTTTGTTTCCCCATTATCGTATATCCTGGGACATATCTGTCTAAATGAATCAAGGTATAAGATGTAAGGGTTGGTTTCTTGAAAACCAATTATTTTTTACTTTGATTACATGAATGTTCACTTATTATATATTGTTCATTGTTAGGCATGACTATAATATAATAATGTCATGGAATATTTGTTTCATTGATAAGGTCATGGAAGATCCCCACTATGATGTGAAACTTTAAATGGTATAACAATATTCTTAAATAAAGTTCCACGGTTGGATGACATACTATGATAGGACACATAGTATACAGACCTTCATGTGCGAGTACTCATAAGAAGACGAGACTCTCTCTCATGGAGTTCGCACTTGGTAATCTCTAAGATGGGAGATTATGAGAACAGACCTGCCAGTATCAATTCTTCATGTCTTAGTGTAATCAAACATTGCTATCTATGACCGTGTGTAATGGTCCTTAGACTAGAATATTATCACTAAATCATGTCATGACTTGCACACTTATATTTACTGACGAAAAACGTCATGCAGACAGTTGGTGGGAAGTAGGGTATGTTGGGTGCGTCACGAGTGACATGTTGTTAATGGATAAGCCGAGGAACGATTTGTACCTTCCATTTATATAAGTTGATATCTCGGCGAATTGATTGAAATAGAATTGTCGCATTATATTCAATGGCCATGGTTTAAACAACAAGTTTATTTCAGGTAGTCGAAGAACGACAAGTGAAGCATATAGGTTTATGATACTACCATGAAACCTTCTTGATAAGATATCGATAAAAAGGGATTAAATTACATAGTAAGAGTTCGTATGAGGTGATAAGTCAATGTGGCATCAACATCTTTCTCTTGGGTTCCTTGACCCGTTGCTAGACAGTAATCTTGGATTTTAGGCAAGCTTGCCTAATTCCAACGAGAAAGAGGCCTAGAGGGTCACACACTATGTGTATTCAAGTATATCAAGTAGAATAATGATTATTCCTGTATGTTGTTTAATAATTATTCAAGGAATCCTAAATCATTTTAACGATGGAGGAAGAAGGAAATGAAAAACAAGATATACACGCCATTTATTAAAGATTACACACTATGTATTTTTTCATGGAAAACAAGTACACACCATGTATTAATAATTACACATCGTGTAATTTTATTTAGGCAAAGGAAATGAATAAATGAAAACAAGATATAAACACATTTTACATTGAATGTACATGACATGTAGTTTTCAATGAAATACAAGTACACACCGTGTATTTATTAATACACGCCGTGTAGTTTTTCCAGTCAGGATTTTGGGGATATAATATTTTTTAAAATTATATTTATTATAATCAACATGGGTACATGTCAAGGAATTAATTATTGGACATGGGGGTTTTAAATAAGAGTCAATGAAATCAATAAAATGGGTAACACATTTATTTATTGTCATAACACTACATCCTCAAACCTGATTATAAATATCCTCACAACCCCAACTCTTTTGTAACATACAAGAGAATTGTTGTGCACAACAACTCTGGAGAATTATGTCAAGGCCGAAAGAACATATTCCTCCAAGAATGCTCTCAAGACCGAGAGAGATCCTCTTGCATCGGATCATGATGATCTAAGGCAGACAACACAAGAAATGGTTTCTCCATGCTAGCACCCAGAGACTCCTTTGGCAGCATCCCGAGATACGAGGTACACATGTGGATCACAACTAAAGGAAGTCCACACTTGGATTCTCCGACGCGAAGAAGAATAACATCAGACCGTGATCAAGAACATCAACGAAGAAAGAACACCCAGAAGGTATTTATTTTAAATTAATTAAATTAATTATAATCAACCTGTAATGATCCTACTTTGTGGTTTCAGGACTTCCCTTTTCTTTTTCCATTTGTGTGATTCAATCCATGGAGACTCGCGTTTATCATCATATTGATCCTAGATTTATCATTGATAATGACAAAAAGCCAAGTGGGAACATCCATCCACATGCTTCCGCTTCGCCCAGAACAATCAAATGGTATTAGAGAGAGGTTACAACGTTGATTATAGTTATTTAATTTGCCTTGATAATTTATGCATTTATATTTGATTTAATTCGAAATAAATCGTTCTATAAATCTGAATAAACGAGATCTGTTCTTCCTCATTTGTTTCTCGATTCATATCACAGAAATGGCCTTTTGATTTTAATTTTGAGTAAAATAAAAACAAAGAACTCATCCGGAGGAGCCGCTCTTTCTGTCTGTACAACACGAGATTACATGGCATGTAATTAAAACTAAACACCGTGTACCTAGGTTCAACGAACCAGCACAGGTCCACCAAACCACGCAGTGTGAATTTATTATTCCAAAGGTTTAATAACGCTATGTTTACCAGAATTGAACGGCGCATGGAAACTGAAATAAAAAGCGTGTATGTTGGAGAAACACACCTTGTAGTCCGATCTATCCAAGATGAAACCGTGTATAGGGAGAATCTATGTTCCGCGTACATGGGATTGCCAGGCTTGTTACCGCGTAACAAGGAAGTACACACCGTGTATGATTCAACTACACACTTTGTACTCTAAAATTTACAAAGTACAGAGAACACGCCCAAGCCCCCATCATGTACTTTGGATAAAAGGTGAAAAGAAATACACGCCGTGTAAATATAAACTACAGAATGTGTACTTTCAAAAATTTCACCAGGTTTTCTCTAAAAGTACAAAGACCTGTACAAGGGATATTGATGAGAAGAATCTCAAGGAAATTCAGAAAATAATTTAAGATATATTTGATTAATTATAAGATCATAATTAATTATTTTCAAACATGACATATCTTAAATAAAAGAACGTTTAAAATAATTTGAATTCTAGATATGTGTAAATGTCGTTGCATGCTATGGATGATCATGAGCTAGACCAAAGACCCTTTGTATGTGTGTATGGTTTCATTTAAATTTATCTAAATTTGTTGGCCTACGAGCCTTCTTCCAATAAAATGTAGGGCCTCCATGCCCATGGTTTCTTTAATGAAAACCCATGTAATAGAGGATCTCCCAAGCTAGAGGAGATGGTTCAGAACCTGAAGATGAGGAAAAACCAACCCATAAAGATACAAAGATGGATAGGTTGGAGATGAAAAAATTGAACCATCGGTTCAATGTGTTTTTCCCTAGTTCAGGGTTATCTTATCAAAATAGCTAGATAAGATAACCAATAGAAGCTTATGATCATACCATCTTATTTTATTTTTGTATGATTGCATGGTTTATTTATTATGTATGTGTTGTTGTGATCACATAATTAATGAAATAAACCAGCATGTAGAGATGGGATAAAATAAAAACCGGAATATGTGTAAAAATTATCGAAACATGTTAAATCACTTAAGAAAGCATCACATTATATTAACAAGCATGTGATAATGTGAAACTACACATAATGATTAAAATCCCTCAATACCATATGAAGTAAGACCAAGGCTTCCGTTACTTGATTAAGGGAAAGACTCAATGAAACTATGTGTTTGACCAACCCTTGTTGAGACACTTAATTTTATAAAGGAAGCCCTTATGAAAGGATTAGGGTAGACTTAAACTTATTACATCAAGAAGAGTAGCCCTTTATAGACTTGGTGTAATATTGGAGGAAAAAGATGAGTAAATCCAAGTCAGGATTTCAGGATTGGGGAGTCCACTCAATAGATCAAGGAGCTGTAAGCTCATGGTTGGCAAAGACCTACCTACCTAAATACCTTAAAATAGCTTGACCAACCCTTTTTGGGGTTATGAGAATGGGAATATGGATACTTTCCACTAGAATTTCAAAGCAACTGGATATTACAAGTTCAATGGTAAGGGCTACTGGGACTTGATGAAATAGTAGGAGAATTAATAAATTAATTTATTATTTTTCATAAAATGTAATCAAGAAAGTACTGATAAATATGCTCTTTTAATTTGTAGAATCCATATAAAAAACTCGTCAACCACCTTTTCTCTGCAATCAATTCTGGATAAAGACAACATCCTCACTAGCAGTAACTTTCATGACTGGTTTAGGTGCCTTCGGGTTATCCTATGCCATGAATGAAAGTTTTACATGCTAGAGTCCTCACTTCCTGACCCCCCCTGCCCAAGGGGCGAGTGATGAATATTTCCTCGTCTATGATCAACATTTGAGTGATGTACTCAACGTTCAATGTTTAATGTTGCCATTAATGTCTAGTGAGCTCATGAAGTCTCATGAATAAATGGATGCCTATAGCATGCTTGAGCACCTTCGTGGTCTATACCAGGAGAGAGCAAGACAAGAAAGGTTTGAGATCTCCAAGGCACTATTTCAGAGCAAGATTAGAGAGGGTGCCCCAGCCGGGCCTCATGTAGTAAAGCTCATTGGCTACATTGAGCACTTGGAGGTTCTGGGGTTTGAACTCCTTGAAGAACTGGGTACCTATCTCATTCTTGCATCACACCCCCATAGATTCTAAATCTTTTTTGTGAACTTCAACATTAACAACATTGAGAAGTCTCTGTCTGATCTTTTTATCCTTATTCTCCATGTAGATAATGACATGGAGAGTGAAAAACCTTCTGTCCTTATGGTGAATAAAAGGAAAGGGAAGGCGGAGATCTTTAAGCCAAAAGCTTATTCAAGGCCTTCCAAGAAAAGTAAGATCAAAGGGGAGGCAAGGGAACAAGATGTTGTTTGTTTTGCATGTGGCAAGAAGGGTCGCTGGAAGAAAAATTGCACACAGCCATGGAAGCAAGGGAAATCTTCAGGTGCATTTGTTATCAAATGCAATCTATCTGTTTCTACTAATTGGATATTAGATACTACTTGTGGTGCTCAAATATATATCCAAATATAGGAACCAAGTAGATTCATGAAGATTGATTGAGGGTAGGTAGATCTACGAGCAGCCAACGGAGCCAGACTTGCAGTTGTAGCTGTCGGGGACTACCACCTCTCATTTCCAACTGGAATGATCTTGGTTTTAAATGGTTGTCATTACGTGCCTTATGTTACTAAAAACCTTATTTCAGTATCTAGATTAGATACTGATGGATTTATGTTCAAGTTTGGAAATTATTGTTGCTACTTTTATAAATATAGAATTTGTTTTGGTAGGGAACATTTATATAAAGGCCTTTATGTGTTAGACAACACAAACCAAGTAATGTAAATCGATGACAAATAAAATTCACATGAATCATACCACACCCAACTTTGGAATCACCAGCTAGGTCATGTCAATGAGAAACATTTGAAAAAATTACATCAATATGGGTATTTAGATTCTTTAGAAACTAAAACAACTTGGTGTATGTCATGCATGTCTACAAGGAAAAATGAACAAAGCCCCATTTAGTGGGAAATGTGAAAGGGCTAAGGAGATTCTAGAATTATTTCACATAGATGTGTGTAGAACCTTTCCAGTTGATGCAAGGGGTGGTTTCTCGTACTTCATAACTTTTACTGTTGATTTTAGTAGATATGGATATATCTACTTTATGAGGCACAAGTCAGATTCTTTTGATCGGTTCAAAGAATACAAGAATGAAGTTAAAAACCAGCTTGGTAAGAATATTAAGAAACTCCGTTCAGATAGAGGAGGAAAATATCTTAATCAGGACTTCATTTATTTCTTACGGGAGTTTGTGATTTTATCTCAACTCACTCCTCCATACACGCCCCAGTGGAATGGTGTAAGTAAAAGGAGGAACCAAACCTTGCTGGACATATTGCGATCAATGATGAGTCATGCGAGTCTTCCATTATCCTTTTGGGGATATGCAATACAAACAAAAACACACATACTAAACCAAGTACCAACTAAATATATAAATGGTATTCTATATGAGTCATGGAGTGGACACAAAGACATGTTATCGAATATACATGTGTGGGGCAGTGAAGCATTTGTTAAGGCCTCTTCAGGTAACAAACGTGCACCCCGAGGCGCAAAGTGTATATTTATAGGATATCCCAAGGAAACAAGGGGATATTACCTATAAAACCCCTCAGAAAAAAGGTTACAGTGGCAAGACATGCCATATTCCTTGAGAGGGAGCACATCTCCAAAAGAGATAGTGGGAGCGACATAGACTTCGATGAAGTCGAGGCTCAAGATAAACATGAGATGGTACAATAATAGACTCCCCAAATCCCCATGGAAGAACAATCTGTTCCAGAGAAACAAAAACCTCGTAGGAGCACGAGATAGGTGAGAGTACTAGAACAATATGGTTTTATTCTCACAGAGGATGGTGACTCATTATTGGTTGACAATTATGATCCTTTAACCTAAAAGGAAGCAGTTGAAGGCCCAGACGTCTCCAAGTGGCAAGAAGACATGAATTTTGAAATGGATTCCATGTACCAAAAAAAAGTCTGGATTTTGATAGATCCTCCAGTTGATGTAAATCCTATTGGTAATAAATGGGTATTCAAGAAGAAACTGGACATTGGGGGGGGGGGCAAGTCAGTAGCTATAAGGAACGACTGGTTGTAAAAGGTTTTAGACAGCGTCAAAGAATTGACTATGATGAAACTTTTTCACCGGTTGTGATGCTGAAATCCATCAGAATCCTATTGGCCATTTCCGCTTACCATGACATTGAAATTTAGAAAATGGATGTCAAAACAACATTCCTTAACGGGAACCTCCAGGAAGATGTCTACATGACACCACCTAAAGTTTTTGTGACTCCAAAGGATTCTAACAATGTATGCAAGTTGAAAAAAATCCATTTATGGATTAAAGTAAGAATCAAGGTCATGGAAAATTCATTTTGATGAAGCTGTAATGGAATTTGGCTTTGTTAAGAATGAATGTGAGCCTTGTGTCTACAAGAGGTTTAGTGGAAGTGTAGTCATTTTTTAATAGTATATGTTATGACATATTACTAATTGGAAATGAAGTACCTATATTATAGTCAGTTAAGGCATGGTTGTATAAATATTTCTCCATTAAAGACTTGGGAGAGGAAGCCTATATTCTTGGGATCAAGATCCATCATGATAGATCTAAGAGAATGTTGGGCCTGAGTCAAAGTACATACATAGACAAGATACCCAAGAGATTCATTATGGAACAATCCAAGAGGGGATTGTTTCTAGTGTCACATGTCATTCATATTTCCATGAAAATTATTCCTCAGACACATGAGGAAAGAAAGAGAATAGAAAGGATCCATTACACATCCGCGATTGGGTCAGTCATTCATGCTATGCTATGTACGAGGATAGATGTTTCTTACGCATTAAGTGCGGTAGGCAGATATCAAGCTAATCCAGGAGACCTCCATTGGATGGCAGTCAAAACGATCCTTAAGTATCTGAGGCGTACTAAAGATATGTTCCTGGTTTATGGAAGAGATGAGGAACTAGTCATCAGAGGACATGTAGATGCTTTTTTCCAGACTGATCAAGATTAAATGAAGTCGCAGACTGGATACATCTTCAGTTTTAATAGAGGTGAAGTGAGATGGAAGAGATCAATGAAATGTGTGGTGGCATATTCTACAGCAGAGTCTGAGTATATCACAGCTTCTGAGTCAGATAAAGAAGCATTATGGATGCGAAGATTCGTCCAAGAGTTGGATGTAGTACAGAGCAGTAAAGATCCTATCACACTCTATTGTGATAATACTGCAGTGGTGGAACTTGCAAAAGAGCTAAGGTCACATTAGTGGACAAAGCACATACTTCAGAAGTATCATCTCTTGATGGATTTTTCTCAGAGAGGTGAAGTTGCAGTGATCAGTATTTCCACGGAAGACAATGTGGAAGACCCCTTGACTAAAGACTTGAATCAGCATAAACATGATCATCATGTGAGGTCTAGGGGACTAAAAGTCTTAGGTAGTTGACTCTAGTCCAAGTGGGAGTTTGTAAGGGTTGGTGTCCTGAGAACCAACTGTTTTTTACTTTGAAGACATGAATGTTCACTTATTATATATTGTTCATTGTTCATTGTTCTGCATGACTATAATATAATAATGTCCTGGAATATTTTTTCTATTGATAAGGTCATGGAAGATCCCCGCTATGATGAGAACCTTTAAATTCTATAACAATATTCTTAAATAAAGTTTTATGGTTGGATGCCATACTATGATAGGATACATAGTATATAGACCGTCATGTGAGAGTACTCGTAAGAAGATGAGACTCCCTCTCATGGAGTTCGCACTTGGTAATCTCCAAGATGGGAGATTATGAGAACATACCCAAAAGAAGAAATTCTGCATGTTTTGGTGTCATCAAACATTGCTTTCTATGAGCGTGTGTAATGGTAATTAGACTGAAAGATTATCATTAACTCATGTCATGACTCGCACACTTATATTTACTGAAGAAAATCATCATGCAAACAGTTGGCAGGAAGTAGGGCAAGTTGGGTTTGTCACGAGTGACATGTTGTTAATGGATAAGTTGAGGAAGGATTTTCCCTTCCATTTATAGAAGTTGATATATCGACCCTTTTATTGAAATAGAACCGTCGCATTAAATTCCATGGACATGGTGGAAACGACGAGTTTATTTCAGGTAGTCAAGGAACGAAGGATCAAGCATATAGGTTTATGACACTACCATGAAACCTGCTTGATGATATATCATGAAAAATGGATTAAATTACCTAGTAAGCATTCATATTAGGTGATACGTCAATGCAGCATCAACTTCTTTCTCTTGGGTTCCTTGACCCATTTCTAGATAGTAATCTTGGACTTCAGGAAAGCTCACCTAATGCCAACGAGAAAGAGGCCAAGAGGGTCACACACTAAGTGTATTCAAGTATCTCAAGTAAAATAAAGATTATTCCCATACATTGTTGAATAATTATTCAAGGAATCCTAAATCATTTTAATGATGGAGGAAGAAGGAAATGAAAAACAAGTTATACACGCCGTGTATTAAAGATTAAACGCCGTGTAGTTTTTCTTGGAAAACAAGTACATGCCATGTATTAATAATTACACGCCATGAAGTTTTTTTTATGTAAAGGAAATGAATAAATGAAAACAATATATAAAGGCCATGTACATTGAATGTACACGCCATTTAGTTTTCAATGAAAAACAAGTACACACTGTGTATTTATTAATACATGCCATGTAGTTTTTTCAGTCAGAATTTTGAGGATATAATATTGTTTTAAATGATATTTATTATAATCAGCGTGGGAACATGTCAAGGAATTAATTATTCGACATAGAGTTTTTAAATAAGAGTCAATGAATTAAATAAAACACGTAACGTGTTTATTTATTATCATAACTCTACAACCTCAAACTTGATTATAAATATCCTCACAACCCCAACTCTTTTCTAACATACAAGAGAATCATTGTACACAACAAATCTGGAGAATTATTTCAAGGCCAAACGAACCTCTTCCTCCAAGAACTCTCTCAAGACCGAGAGAGATCCTCTTCCATCGGATCAAGACGATCTAAGGCGGACAACACAAGAAAAGGTTTCTCTACGCTAGCGCCCGAAGACTCCTTTGGTGACGTTCCAAGGTATGAGTTACACATGTGGATCACCACTAGAGGAAGTCTACACTTGGCATCTCTGACGCAACGACGAATCACATCAGAACATGATCAAGAACATCAACAAAGAAAGAACACCCAAAAATTATTTCTTAAAATTAATTTAATTAATTATAATCAACCTGTAACGATCCAACTTTGTGGTTTCGTGACTTTCCTTTTCGTTTTCCATTTTTTTGATTCAATCTGTGGACACTGGAATTTATCGTCGTATTGATCCTGGATTGATCATTGTTAATGACAAAAATCCAAGTGGGCACATCCACCCATGCTCTTCCGCTGCGCTCAGAACCTTCATAAGACACTTGTGTTATGTATCATAACTTGCATCTCATGATTCAAATCATCTCATCATCCAATACATATATCATTATAGTTACTGAATATTTTTTTATATCTACCATAACATGTATGTCATGTAACTTACAATGAGTATTGTACCAAAAGAAATCACATCCTAAACATCAATTGTTACACCTCAAGCTATCACATCCCATACACAACATTCCTATAATATCTTTCTAGATTCTACATCCTAAGATATACATTTTTGAAATAAATACAAGTCATTACATACCTCTATAAACATATATGGGGAAAGATAACCAGTATGCATACTATAACAAAATACTACCGATAGAGGAGAGTGGGGAAAATGCTATCAGTTATCCATCCACCTCACCAACCTAGATGTTGGGAATACATCCAATAATAGTCCAGTAGTTTTTAGTAACCCTACCAAATAGAGTGGGGTAGAATATAAAATCAAAAAACATAAAGGATATATTACTATTTTTAATATAATTATATTATCTCATGGAAGAAAAAAATAAATTAAGCATGTATTAGGCATCATTTTATTTCTATCAAATTATGTGAAATAATATATTTATTAAACATTCTTCTTTAATTCCTTATCAAACCATATAAATTATCATATTTACTCAATTTAATCATTTTCATTTATGTAACATGCTATTACAAGCATAATAAACATACTAAACAAATTATAAGCATCGATATAACAAAATCAAGTCAACCAATAGGCAAAAAATGTTCACAGGGGAAGAACACCTCTGATCAGAACAACCATAAACCATTTATTTCATTAATGTAGATTAATCATTTATTAGGTAAATTAAACCTTCTCCCAAAGGGAAAAATCATGATCACATTACTATTTTATATAACAAATTGGAATAAATTAATCTTGTACATGAAGTATATCAACATTCATTGATGAGAATATAACAATAACATGGATGTCAGATTAAATCTCCCAAAAGGAAGGACATAACCCTCTAATAATGACATGACACCACCATGATAAGAAACTAAAAAAGAAAATACATTATAATAATGGAGTTAAAAATACACAACATGGAGACAGATAATATGGAGAATGATATTGAATGTGGAATAAACTACCATATTTGAGGAAGAACTCACTTCAGATCACTATAGATCAAAACCAATATGTTTGGGGTTCAATTTTATTGAAAGGGGATTTAGAAGAAATAGAAAATCTCTAATTATCACCAAGGTTTCAAGATAAATGGATAGGAGGAAAGTGGGTTTGGTGGAATTTGGGTTATTTATTGGAATTTTGTAAGAAACAACACCAGAGTCATGTACTATACACCATGATGTATAATTGGTTAAATCATGAATAAATAATACGCAGTGGGAGATACCACATTGTATCCTATGTAGTAAAACCCACATTCGAGGAAAATAGATCCCTACAATACATAGATTCTATAAAACTGGGGAAACACTACAATGTATTTAATACCACCACATTATAGAACACATTATCCTTAAATGGAGGCTTTTCCATATCATACATGCATGACATAGTATCCCTGGAAAAAGAATAACACCCCTAAAACCCCCACACTATAGCAGGACTAAATATTCTACAGTGCTCAACTAGCTAACACTACAACCCTGATCCACATCCTAACTATAAAAATCTGGAAGTATCTCTAATATACTCCTCTGAGTACCCTGTGTCACAGTCAGGATCTCAACTCTGTAGTGAAAACAGTTATGTGGTACCATATGCGTTCATACCACATCCATACCCAATATTGTAGTGGATGTCTTCCAATCCCTAATATCCTACTTGTGAAATATCAAGGAAACACCAAAAAATAAAACTCACATAGTAAATAGTAATTGTTATCTAAGCCCATACATATTGCAATATTGGAGTATTTCATAACATAAATAAAAAATGGAATTATTTTAAGTATTTTTTTCCTTATAAACACCAATTTAGATGATTACCAACTAAGAACATTTTGATATGTAGCCTCATATGATTAAGATTCCCCTCACCATAATGTTTAAATTTTCTATGTCCCATCAGGTGGTTTCATACGATCAATGGTTATATAGTTTACGAACTTCAATAATGTTTTTTATGATTCTCATCATAATAGGTGAAAATGACACGACCCTGGTAGCCTCGATTTGGTGGATACATTATTACATTTCCACTGGATATATGGAATCCCATCCTGATATCCTGAATAGTTTTGTAGTTTTGGAAAACTAAATATAAACATGAATCTCAAAATACAACTGAAGACATAAAATAAATCATTGTGTTCTATTTGATAACACCATTATTCCATTTATTATATACCTTCATATAAACATAATACACTTCCAAAAATCAATTTTAAAGGAATCATAATAAAGGATTGAGCTTAGATTGTCACAAAAGGTATACGTATGGTAGAAGAAACTAGAAGTAAATATGGAATAATCAATTTGTATTGGTAAATAACTCATACACATTCCACGTAATCAATAACATGATCATGAAAAATAATATGTAAAAAATAAATAATGATCAAATTATTCCATATAAATAATCACATAAACATGAAAATTGTCGATGAATAATATAACTAATCAAATAATCTAAAGGATATTAATTACTAAACTCATAAATTGGGAAAACGTAATGTCATGCATCAAAACTATACCATCAATACCTCATACAAAGAAATATTATATAAATGGGTATGTCCTCTTCCAAAACTAAAGCTATTTTATCTCATGATACCTACTAATTCATCAAGGGGCTATAAAAGGACCCACCCATCACATTCTAAGACCAATTAATTCATAATTTGAAAGAGGAAAAACACAATCAAAGACTTTTTTTTCTAAATGTGAATATTAAATGTTAATATTTTCACCAAATAATAAACATAATGATCATAAATATTTATATTGAAAAACTATCATATGGATATAAATTCATTCCCCTTTCAACAAACAAAATCACATCCCATCCAGAGTACTATGATTAATGGTATCAAAATTGTACATCTAATTGAACTAAGTGGAACCCATCAGAGAAATAATAAGGATGGTATCATTAAAATATATTAAAAATGTATCATATGGTAATTTTAGGGTTTTTTCATTGATGAATAGATATACCATTAAAATTATATTAAAATATTTTCAAGGAAAATATCCTTTTCACTGTCAATATACTGTGAAAAAATATTTAAAAAATTTGGAAAATCATATTCATTGAAAATATGCATGGTAACGTATGGTGGATTCTTAAAAAAAATGTGTCTCATTGATGGTAAGAAATGCTATACATGTGTTATTATTAATCAAAATATTTTCATGACGTAGTAATGAGATGAAAAGTACCTCATTCAAAAAAGAAGAAGAAAATTCTTTAAAAACAATTTTAATAAAATTAAAACATGTGTGAAAATATCATTAATAAATCATTTGGGGAATATTGAAATCATTTTAGATAATATTGTTTTTAAAACATGGATATAAAACAAAATTGATTTTCATCAGAAGATAAAAATAAAGTCATATTTTCATAAAAATCAATTCTCTTTAATTTTAGGTACTAATAAGGGTAAAATGGTAATATTATTTGAAAAATTAATGATTAAACATTGGATACAAAAATATATTGAGTTTTATTCAGAAATATAAAATTATTGACGAAAGGGAGACTTAAGCATAAACAATCTCGAATAATGATGAGATTGTGAAATTAAAACATTAATATTCAGCAGTTATGAAATATAATCCACATGAAATAAATAACATAAAATTAAAATTTTTAATACTATTAAAACAAATAGATTCATGATATTAAATATAAATGGGGATGTATATACACCATACAAATGAAATAATTGGGGAATATGGAATATATCTCATAGAATTAAAAGTGAGACTGGAAACCCATACATCATTTTTGGATTCTTTAATATGTGTCTGAAAATAATTTATAATAAATATAGATTTATTAAGAATATATGATAGTACCATGAATAGATATATTAAGCCTTATATGATTTACATATATCCTTTTATCACCATATCAATAAAACATCATTGTTAAAATAATTGTTTTGGTTTAGTAGTTGTAGTCTTTTTAATTTTATTCTATTTCAATAATCTATAGAATGTTAAACTTATATAAATTTACTATATTTTAATCATATATTTATATATAATATTCCTTAAAATATAGATATAGGATAATGAGTTACACAGTTCTTGGTGATGGTATGTTATACGTACACATGAACACTATTTTTGTGGTTTTAATTGATGTAATGATAGAAATGTAAATAATATTTCATATTTATATAATAAATATTATATATGTTATATTCATTAAATATTTTTATATTACCTTCCATTTCAATATAAAATTAAAATCATTTCACCATGCTTTGTGAAATCTACAGTGAAAATGTATGCACGAGTTATATTATCCTTTTCCAATAGATTATAAGGTAGAAAGTTATACATGATATAATAATTCCAAAAGATTAATTTTTTATTAAATAATATATATATATATATATATGTATATATATATACATCCATATAATACATTGTTATATCCATCCATGAGAGGTGGTGATGGAAAATTAATTACATCTGTCTGCAAGGTGGTAGTAGGTTGTATACACGATCGATGGTTTCGTTTCCCCGTTGATGGAAGTGGAGATGGAGATAGTTTATACCTTTAATATAACAACTTATAAGTATATAGGATATACTTAGTTTATTATTTTATCATATTTTATGGATATTTGAAACTGTTAATGTAATAAATAATACAAAAACCCAGGGTTAAGAATTATATCACTTCTTCGGAAACCTCTTAATGTTTATACCTAAAGCATAACGAGATTATTATTCTGATAAAAAAATGAAGTCTTAGTAATGGTGAGGTATGTAAGGAATAAATTTTTGAAATTATTTAATGATAAAAGGTCAGTTTATGTTTGGATATGAGAAGAGATTATATATTCTTTTGTTAGTGGGGGATGGGACCTTCGTGGAAATTATTTTAAAATTTCCCATAAGGATAAAAAGTGATAGTCATTACTAATCCACATTCTTAAAAATTAAATTATATTAGATTTTGTGGCATTATAAGGTTAAACTATCGTCCAAAAAATATTAATTTTAAATCTTTATTTGGCAAAAAAACCCCTCCCTTTGGTTTTAACCCCCAATAAACCTATTATAACAGTAATCATAGTAATTAATTTGGAATTATATCCACTATTCATTGTAATAGAAAATTATGTTGAAATAATTATATAATATTAATTAACATTAATCCAAATATGTGATCCATTTTTATAAAATCATTTCATATAATTGTAATAATTTAATTGAAAACCAAACACATAAATGTGATGAAATAATGGTTTTCCAAGGAAATGTTTTCAAAACTATAATACATTTGAATAAAAATTATGATCATATAATTGATTAGAATGAATTAAATTGGATAAATTATATTATAATTAAATTAATTTTATTTTATAAAACATTAAAATAATTCATTACTTTTAAACTAAATTAAATGGAAACGTAGTATTCAAAAAAAATTTGTATTTTTTAATATTCATCAAAAAATTAAAATTTCCATAAAATTATCAAAACATAACTATAATATAATTTTTGAATTAGGATTTAAAAAAATATTTTTTCAAATAAATTTAGTAAATGATGAAAAAATAAATTTTAATATAAAAATGAAAAACGTGATGAAATCAATCTTAGGAAAAAAATCAAAAAAACATTAATTTTTTGAAATGTTTTTTATTTTTATTTGTAATCAATTGAATACCACCAATTTTATTTATAAATTATTAAACTATATTATATTAATAAATTATTTAGTCCTATCAATAAATTCCAATTTAATGAATAGATCGTAATAGTATATTATTTTATGGTTCTTTTATACTCAAGTTTGTATGTATTGAGATATATCAATAATATTAAATTTATTTAAAAAGAATCATGTCAAGAATCCTATAGATGTTACATTCTCCCCACTATCAATAATTTAGATCCTCAAAATTTTATATTGAAATCTAAAATCAATTGTTTCAAATATAAAAATACCATTTTTGAAAACCTACATCTTAGAATGTGTTAATAAACATTCATCTTGATAAGAGAGAGGGAAGTATTAAGCTCTCATAGAATATCACATATCTAGGACTCCAACTATGAATCAACTAGTGGGATGTGAAAATATGGACATGGAATTAAAGGGTAAATAATTATGGAGAGTGATAGAGATTGTTGATCATAAAAAAGTTAATGATCGAGAGAATGTTAACAAAAAAATGCCAAAAAATATGTGATGGGTAAAAAAACTATTGATTTATGAGAAACATAGGTAAATTTATAACATTTTTATTTTAAAATAAAGTTCTTAATGTTAAAGAATTATTTTACAATCAATATATAGATCACTATAAATTATAATTAAATGATATCATTTTAATGTATAATCATAATTTTTTCCTTTGGTTGTAATTCTATCAAATAAAAATTTATTTTTAATTCCAAGAAATAAATATTCAAGATGAGTTTTTTTATTCCATAAGCACTAAAAGTAAATTTTAACGTATCATATAGTTAAAATAATATGAACAATTTATTTCTTAGATCTTTACAAAAATGATAATGTTTTTCAATAAGTAATAAAATACCCAGAAATAATAGAACTCCGCATTAATCATCAAAATTTGATACTAAAACCAATGGTTTAACATAGAAAATTTTATAAATCAATAACCCTATATCCAAAAAAGCATCAATAACCTGAAAATTAAATAAGTTTTTAACCTCAGAGGTTGTCTCATAACTAACAGCGTGATCCTCCTACTATATTATAGAAATATTCATAAATAATCCTTAATGTTATGCCTAATGGTTTTATATACCACAAACTTATAAAATTTCTCATAAAATACAATCAATTACTTCAAAATAAAAAAATATTTGATCATATAATATGATTCCCAAAATCAACCTAATATTTAAACTTCAAAACATTTGAGAAAAAACTATACCACATTAACTAGTAAAACATGTAGTCCAGTGGTAGGCAATTAAAACTTGTTTAATTAGGGGATCAGGGCCTCTGCCCGTGCTAGATGTGACAGGTCTTCTCCCAATATACGAATTGTTATTTTTCTATAAGTACATTATTATAATGCCAATAGCATTCCAAAATTGTAATAACAATAATTATTAAAACACTAAATATGACATAAAAATTAATAGATACCAATACGATTAAATTTATTTCCAAAAAATGTAAAGTCAATGTCCCATTAATAAATTTTATAACTAAAATATAAACTTAACAAATGGGTTGTATTTTCATTAATGTCTCCCAAAATATCCTCAATCTTGATAAACTGAAATCACATAAAACATCGAAAGTTTTGTTTATGAATTTAAAAATATGACCAACCATAAACGAAAAAATTGTGATGGTCTCCATAAATCCTAAATTAATCATAGATGAAGACATATATTCTTCCAAAAATTTCCAGAATCCTTACATGTTTCATCATTCTTATAACCAAAATATTATTTATAAAAATAATTATACAACTTAATTCATGAATCCTAATATATATATACATCAATAATATATTTTAATTACTGGTATAATGTTGGTACTTATTTGGTCTAGGAGTTCACCTTTATAAGATGGCATTGACATGGATAATTCATAGGTTACCCATATTTAAGAAAAAGAAGTATAATGGGATCTCTATAATGAAATTTGTTTCCTTTTATCACAATATTACTTTTCCTCACTAATTTATTCATTTATCCTCTCCATTTACACACATAAAACATGTTCTCATTCCTTTGAAACATTAACCTAAGAGTATTTTTTGTAATTATGACAGGAAGGAAATTGATCCCTCTTTCCTCCTTTGTGACCACCACTTGAGATCTTAGAAGACTAAATTATTCTCTTATTTTATGAATCTAAGAGTTGGTTAAGGTATATGTTGTTAATCATATATTGGATAAATATTTATGAATAATCATAATAAATGTTATATCAGTCATCATCTCATTTGGTTGATCATAATTACCACATTTTCTATCATATTGAATGTTAAAATGATTCTGTCACTATATGAAACATGGGTTATCACCTATGACTCTATCCCAATGGTTTACCTAACCATTGGGATAGTTTGGTATACCAAAGGCTATCCCAATGATAGTAAAAAACTATTATGATAGTCATTACTTTGCCAACAGGTTTTAAAAACCATTGTCACAGGCCCTCCCAAAATTGCCTAAAGTGTGTGATACCCCTTGTGGTCCCCTTCTCCCATCCAGACTCTTGTAACATCACTCCCCTCCACCCATATCAAGCCCTATCACTACCACCCATCCCACCCATCCTGATATTAGTAGCATTAGTCCCCTCCTCTAACAATGTCCCTTCCCTTGAGATCTATTACTGAGCTGACAGAAGCATGCACCCCTCCCCTCATCCAATCCATATCTAATTCCTAGCCTCTACAGCTGTCGAATTTGAATATATTTACAACCATTTAAGGGGAAATTTTTGTGAGTTATATTCCAAATTATTCAATAATAAATTATTGGGATACAATTTTTTTTGGTATTCTAGGAAAAAACCATTTTATCCAGGAGCCTTTCTCCCCCCAAATGCTTCTCCAAAGGAAGGTGGGGTGGGGACCGAGAGAGGAAGCATGGAAGTCCGCGTGGGGAAAGTACTTAGCTCGGAGAACCTGTGCACAGAAGGATTAAGGATGGTTAAATTATCATATTTACTCAATTTAATCACTTTCATTTATGTAACATGCTATTACAAGCATAATAAACACATTAAACAAATAATAAGAATCAATATAAAAAAATCAAGTCAACCAATAGGCAAAAAATGTTCACAGTGGAAGAACACCTCTAATCCCAACAACCATAAACCATTTATTTAATTAATGTAGTTTAATCATTAATTAGGTAAATTAAACCTTCTCCCAAAGAGAAAAATCATGATCACATTACTATTTTATATAAAAAATGGGAAGAAATGAATCTCGTACATGAAGTATATCAACATTCATTGATGAGAATATAACAATAACATGGATCTCAGATCAAATATCCCAAAAGGAGGGATATAACCCTCTAATAATGACATGACACCACCATGATAAGAAACTAAAAAAGAAAATACATCATAATAATGGAGTTAAAAACACACAACATGGTGAAAAATAATATGGAGAATAAAAATGAATGAAGAATAAACTACCAGATTTGAGGAAGAACTCACTTCCGATCACCATAGATCAAAACCAATATGTTTGGGGTTCAATTTGATTAAAAGGGGCATTGGAGGAAATAAAAAATATCTAATTTTCACCAAGGTTTCAAGAGAAAGGGATTGGAGGAAAGACGGTTTTGTGTAATTTGGGTTATTTATAGGAATTTTGTAAAAAACAACACCAGAGTCATGTACTATACACCATGTTTTATAATTGGTTAAATCATGAATAAATAATACACAATGGGAGATACCACATTGTAGCCTACCTAGTCAAACCCACATCCAAGGAAAATAGATCCCTACAATATATAGATTCTATAAAACTGGGGCAATACTACAAAGTATTTAATACCACCACATCATAGAACACATTATCCTTAAATGGAGGCTTTTCCATATCATACCTGAATGACATAGGTTCCGTTGAAAAGGAGTAACACCCCTAAAACCCCCACACTATAGAAGGACTCAAGATTCTACAGTGCTCAACTGGTTAACACTACAACCTTGATCCACATCCTAACTATGAAAAACTGGAAGTATCTCTAATATACTCTTATGAGTACCATGTGACACAGTCATGATCTCAACAGTGTAGTGAAAATGGTTAGGAGGTATCATATGCTTTCATAACACATCCATACCCAATATTTTAGTGGATGTCTTCCAAGCCCTAATATCCTACCAGTGAAATCTCAAGGAAACTCCAAAAAATAAAACTCACTTAGTAAATAGTAATTGTTATCTAATCCCATACATATTTCAATAGTGGAGTATTTCATAACATAAATAACAAATTGAATTATTTTAAGTAGTTTTTTCCTTATAAACAAGAATTTAGAATATTTCCAACTGAGAACATTATGAGATGTAGCCTCATAGGATTAAGATTCCCCTCACCATAATAATTAAATTTTCTATGTCCCATCAGATGGTTTTATACGACCAATGGTTATATAGTTTATGAACATCAATAATGATTTTTATGACTCTCATCATAATAGGTGAAAATAACATGACCCTGGTATCCTAGATATGGTGGTTACATTATTACGTTTCCACTGGATATATGTAATCCCATCCCGATATCCCGAATAGTTTTGTAGTTTTGGAAAACTAAATATACACAGGAATCTCAAAATACAACTGAAGACATAAAATAAATCATTGTATTCTATTTGATAACACCATTATTCCATTTACTATATCCCTTCACATAAACATAATACACATCCAAAAATCAATTTTAAAGGAAGCATAATAAAGGATTGAGCTTAGATTGTCACGAAAGGTATACGTACGGTGGAAGAAACTAGAAGTAAATATGGAATAATCAATTTTTATTAGTAAATAACTTATACACATTCCACATAATCAATAACATGATCATGAAAAATAATATGGAAAAAATAAATAATGATCAAATAATTCAATATAAATAATCACATGAATAAAATTATCCATAAATATTATAACTAATCAAATAATCAAAACGATATTAATTACTAGACTCACAAATTGGGAAAATGCAATGTCATGCATCAAAATTATACCATAAATTCCTCATGCAAAGAAATATTATATAAATGGGTATGTACTCTTCCAAAACCAATGCTATTTTATCTCATGATACCTACTAATTCATCAAGGGGCTATAAGAGGACCCACCCATCACATTCTAAGACCAATTAATTCACAATTTGAAAGAGGAGAAACACAATCAAAGCTTTTTAAAAAAAAAACCATGAATATTAAATTTTAATATTTTCACCAATTAATAAATATAATAATCATAAATATTTGTATTGAAAAACTATCATATGGATATAAATTCATTCCCCTGTCAATAAACAAAATCACATCCCATCCAGAGTAATATGATTAATGGTATCAAAAATGTACATCTAATTGAACTGAGTGGAACCCATCAGAGAAATAATAAGGATGGTATCATTAAAATATATTCAAAATGGATCATTTGGTAATTTTAGGGTTTTTCATTGATGAATAGATATATCATTAAAATTATATTAAAATTTTCTCATGGAAAATACCCTTTTCACTTTTAATATACCTTGAGAAAAAATTTAAAAAATTAGGAAAATCATATTGATTGAAAATATCCAGGGTAACATATGGTGGATTCTTCAATAGAAAATGAGTCTCGTTGATGGTAGGAAATTATATACATGTGGTATTATTAATCAAAATCTTTTCATGAAGTAGTAATGAGAGGAAAAGTACATCATTCAGAAAACAAGACAAAAATTCTTTAAAAACAATTTTAATAAAATTAAAACATGTGTGAAAATATCATTAATAAATAATTTGGTGAATATTGAAATCATTTTTGATAATATTTTTTTTAGAACATGGATATAAAGAAAATTCATTTTCATCAAAAGATAAAAATAAAGTCATATTTTCCTAAAAATCACTTCTCTCTATTTTAAGGTACTAATGAGGGTAAAATGGTAATATTACTTAAAAAATTAATGAATAAACATTATGTACTAAAATATATTTATTTTTAGTCATAAATATAAAATTATTGACTAAAGGGAGACTTAAGCATAAACAATCTCTAATAATGATGAGATTGTGAAATTAACACATTAACACTGGGCACTTATGAAATATAATCCCCAGGAAATAAATAACATAAAATTAAAATTTTAAATACTATTAAGGCAAATAAATTCCTGATATTAAATATAAATTGGGATGTATGTACACCATACCAATGAAATAATTGGGGAATATGGAATATATCTCATAGAATTAAAAGTGAGACTGGAAACCCATACATCATTTTTGGATTCTTTAATATGTGTCTGAACATCCTTTATAATAAATATAGATTTATTAGGAATCTAATATAGTTCCTTGAATAGATATATTAATCCTTATATGATTTACTTATATCCTTTTATCACCATTTCAATAAAATATCATGGTTAAAATAATTGTTTTAGTTTAGTAGTTGTAGTCTTTGTAATTTTATCCTATTTCAATCATCTATAGAATGTTAAAAATTATATAAAAATTATATATTTTAATCATATAGGTATTTATAAAATTCCTTAAAATATAGATATAGGATAATGAGTTACATAGTTCTTGGTGATGGTATGTTATACGTACATATGAACACTATTTTCGTGTTTTTAATTGATGTAATGATAGAAATGTAAAAAATATTTCATATTTCTATAATAAATATTATATCTATTATATTCATTAAATATTTTTATATTACCTTCCATTTAAATATAAAATTTAAAACATTTCACCATGCTTTGTGAAATCTACAGTGAAAATGTATGCACGAGTGATATTATCCTTTTCCAATAGATTGTAAGGTAGAAAGTTATACATAATATAATAACTCCAGAAGATTGATTTTTTATTAAATATATTATATATATATATACATCCATATATACATTATTATATCCATCCATGAGAGGTGGTGGTGGAAAATTAATTACATTTGTCTGTAAGGTGGTAGTAGGTTGTATACATGATCGATGGTTTCGTTTCCCAGTTGATGGAAGAGGAGATGGATATAGTTTATACCATTAATATGATAACTTATAAGTATACAGGATATACATATTTTATTATTTTATTATAGTTTATGGATATTTGAAACTGTTAAGGTAATAAATAATACAAAAACCCTTGGTTAAGAATTATATCACTTCTTCGAAAACCTCTTAAGGTTTATACCTAAGGCCTAACGAGATTATTATTCTGATAAAACAATGAAGTCTTGGTAATTGTGAGGTATGTAAGGAATAAATTTTGGAAATTATTTAATGATAAAAGTTCAATTTATGTTTTGATATGAGAAGATATTATATATCCTTTTGTGAGTGGGGGATGTGACCTTTGTGGAAATTATTATGAAATTTCCCATAAGGATACAAAGTGATAGTCATTAAAAATACAAATTCTTCAAAATGAAATTATATTAGATATTGTGGAATTATAATGTTAAACTATTGTCCAAAAAATATGAATTTTAAATGTTTATTTGTAAAAAATACCCCTCCCTTTTGTTTTAACCCCCCAGTAAACCTATTATAACATTAATCGTAGTAATAAATTTTGAATTATATCCACTATTCATTGTAATAGGAAATTATGTTGAAATAATTATATAATATTAATTAATATTAATCCAAATATGTATACCATTTTTATAAAATCATTTCATATAATTGTAATAATTTATTTGAAAACCCAACACATAGATGTGATGAAATAATGGTTTTCCAAGGAAAAGTTTTCAAAACTTTAATACATTTTAATAAAACTTATGATCATATAATTGATTCAAATGAATTGAATTGGATAAATTATATTATAATTAAATTAATTTTATTTTATAAAACTTTAAAATAATACATTACTTTTAAACTAAATTAAATGGAAACGTAATTTTCAATAAAATTTGGTATTTTTTAATATTTATCAAAACATTAAAATTTCTATAAAATTATAAAAAAATAAATATAATATAATTTATGAATTAGTATTAAAACATTATTTTTTCAAATAAATTAACTAAATGATGAAAAAATAAATTTTAATATAAGAATGAAAAACGTGATGAAATCAATCTTAGGAAAAAAATCAAAAAAAATTCTCGTTTGGAAATGATTTTTTTTATTTGTAATCAATTGAAAACCACTAATTTTATTTATTAATTAATAAAATATATTATATTAATAAATTATTTAGTCCTATTAATACATTCCAATTTAATTAATAGATCGTAATAGTATATCATTTTATGGTTCTTTTAGACTCAAGTTTGTTTATATCGAGAGCTATCAATAATATTAAATTTATTTAAAAAGAATCATGTCATGAATCCTATAGATGTTACATTCTCCCCACTGTCAATAAATTATATCCTCAAAATTTTATATTGAAATATAAAATCAAAATTTTCAAAATTAAAAATACCATTTTTGAAAACCTACATCTTAGAAAGGGTTAATAAACATTCCTCTTGATAAAAGAGAAAGGGAAGTGTTAGGGTCTTATAGAATATCAAATATCACGGACTCCATGTATGAATCAACTAGTGGGATGTGAAAATATGGACATGGAATAAAAGAGTAAATAATTATAGAGAGATACAGATTGTTGATCATAAAAAAGTTAATGATCAAGAGAAAGTTGACAAAAAATGCCAAAAAATATGTGATGGGTAAAAAAACTATTGATTTATGAGAAACATAGGTAAATTTATAACATTTTTGTTTTAAGATAAAGTTCTTAATGTTAAAGAATTATTTTACAATCAACATATAGAACACTATAAATTATAATTACATGATATCATTTTATTGTATAATCATAATTTTTTCCTTTGGTTGTAATTCTATCAAATAGAAATTTATTTTTAATTCCAAGAAATAAATATTCAAGATGAGTTTTTTATTCCTTAAGAACTAAAAGAAAATTTTAACATCTCATATAGTTCAAAACATATTAACAATTTATTTCTCTTATCTTTACAAAAACAATAATGGTTTTCAATAAGTATGAAAATACCCAAAAATAATATAACTTCGCATTAATCATCATAATTTGATACTAAACCCAATGCTTTAACATAGAAAATTTTATAAAGAAATAACACTATATCCAAAATATAATCAATAACCTAAAAATTAAATAATTTTTTTAACCTCAGTGGTTGTCTCACAACCAACATCTTGATCATCTAACTATATAATAGAAATCTTTATAAATAATCCTTAATGTTAATCCTAATGGTTATATATACCACAAAAATATAAAATTTCTCATAAAATATCATTAATTACTTCAAAATAAAAACATATTTGATCATATAATATGTTTCCCCAAATCAACCTAATATTTAAACTTTAAACCATTTGAGAAAAAACTATACCACATTAACTAGTAAAACATGTAGGCTAGTGGCAGGAAATTCAGCCTTCTTCAATTGGGGGATCAGGGCCTTTGCCCATGTTGGACGTGACAGGTTTTCGCCCAATATACGAATTGTAATTTTTCTAAAAATACATTATTATAATGCCAATAAAATTAAAAAATTATAATGACATAATTATTAAAACACTAAATATGACATAAACATTAATAGCTACCAATACCTTTAAATTTATTTCCGAAAAATGTAAAGTCATTCTCCCATTAATAAATTTTATAACTAAAATATAAACATAACAAATGGGTTGTATTTTCGTTAATGTCTCCCAAAATATCCTCAATATTGATAAAATGGAATCACATAAATCATCACAAGTTTTGTTTATGAATTTAAAAATATGACCAACCATAAACTAAAAAAATTGTGATGGTGTCCATAACTCCTAAATTAATCGTAAATGAAGACATATATTCTTCCAAAAATTGACAGATTCCTTACATGTTTCATCATTCTTATAACGAAAATATTATTTATAAAAATAATTATACAACTTAATTCATGAATCCCAATATATATATTCATCAATAATATATTTCAAGTATTGGTATAATGTTGGTACTTATTTGGTCTAGGAGTTCACCTTTATAAGATGGCATTGACATGGATAATTCCTAGGTTACCCATATTTGAGACAATGAAGTATAATGGGATCCCTATGATGAAATTTGTTTCCTTTTATAAATATATTAATTTTTCTCACTAATTTATTCATTTATACTCTCCTTTTACACACATAAAACATTTTCTCATTCCTTTGAAACATTAACCTAGCAGTCTTTTTTGTAATTATGACATGAAGGAAATTGATCCCTCTTTCCTCCTTTGTGACCACCACTTGAGCTCTTAGAAGACTCAATTATTCTCTTATTTTATGAATCCAAGAGTTGGTTAAGGTATATTTTGTTAATAATATAGTGGATAAATATTTATGAATAATCATAATAAATGATATATCAGTCATCATCTCATTTGGTTGATCATAATTACCACATTTTCTATCATATTGAATGTCAAAATGATTCCTTCACTATAGGAAACATGGGTTATCCCCCTGACCCTATCCCAATGGTTTTACCTAACCATTGGTATATTTTGTTATACCAAAGGATATCCCAATGGTTGTAAAAAACTATCGGGACATCCATTCCTTTGCCAACGATTTTTAAAAACCATTATCACAGCCCCCCCCCCAAATTGCCTAAAGAGTGTGCTTCCCCTTGTGGTCCCCTTCTCCCATCTAAGACCTATCACTACCACCCTCCCCCATCCTGATATTAGTAGCTTAAATCCCCTCCTTTAACAATTTCCCTTCCCTTGAGATCTATTACTGTGCCCACAGAAGCGTGCACCCCTCCCCTCATCCAATCCACATATAATTCCTAGCCTCTACAATAGTAGAATTTTACTATATTTACATCCATTGAAGAGGAAAGTTTTGTGAGTTATATTAAAAATTCTTCAATAATAAATTATTTGGATACAAATTATTGTGGTATTCTAGGAAAACAACATTTTATTAGTAATTTTTTTGTTAAACAACACATTCATTCCTATTTTTTTAGAATTTCATTTGTTTTTATATTGTGGATTGGTTTATGGTGTCTTATATCTTCTTCATTTGAATTTAGGTTAGTTTAGAATAGTTTGGTTAAATTTGGTTTTCATTTTTCAATTTTGGATTGGTTCATTAATTTATTTTCTACATCATTTTGGTTCCTGTTGGTTATGTCTAATATCAATATTTAATTTTCATGGTATTGTCAAAATTTTCTTTCTTGTTTGTCTTCATTGAGATCAAAACAATCATTTATGTTATGTTTATTTTTTCTAATGCTTTTCATATTATTGGAATCATCTTGAATAGATTTTGACTTAGGTTTAAATTTATCATAACGTGCATCATCATATTTAAGTGATTGAGGAAAATCATATAAATAGGTAATGTTTTTTGAATAAATTCCACCAAAATTAACATTCTCATACAATATTCATTATATTATTTTCATATAAATGTTACATATGCATAGTTTTTCATATTTTGTATTAATTTTTCACAATTAATATAGTATATAGTGCATATAAGAGTGTCTAGATATTGTATTTTAATATTAACGAGCATTACATATCATTTTGTATTAAGTAATAAGTCTTTATGTTGTGTAATAATATAGGTAACTCATTGATATGATCATATAATATATTATAGTGCAAAGCTTAATGTACCATACTAGAAATGGTAATGAGTAATAGAAATTTGAAATTGATGATGATAGTTGATTTTTTCCCACAATTGTTCTATTGGAGGGAGATATAATAATTATTTCATCCTATAGAATTTTATAGCTTGAAGTACCACCATATACATGAATATAATTTAAGTAAATAAAGAAAATGATTTTTTCATATAAAGAATTGAACATATATCTATCGGTTAATAATGTAAGTAGAAGTAATTAAATAAATAGTCAAACATGTACATGTTAGTTAATAAAGAAGAGACAATAAGAATAAATATATACTTTTGGAAGGAAATATCCATTGATGTTGAACATTAATATAATAGTTGAACTATAAAATGACGAGTTCAGTATAAATAATCGATAAATCAATGTTCATAAAAATGGTATAATAATATCCATCATGATATAGTCATACAATAATCAACCACAATCATTATGGCAATAGCTGATATCACAATATACAACATAGGAAAGCTTAAATATGATATCCATCTAATCAGCATCTAATGCAATTAAACTCCCCAAATACTCTATTTTATCCTATCTTGCCTAATAAATGTGTGAAATCCACAAAGAATAGTGTGATCCGCACTTGGTAAAACTATCAATTATTTCATGATAACTAGTGAAATAATTTTTCCTAGATTTCTAAACTCGATACCCATAGTTTCCTATGACACTAAACAGAAGTGAGAATTCAAAATATCATAAAACCCACACATACACACAAATATATATATATATATATAGAAACAATCGTATCACTATCTCACCAATGATAACCATTCACAAAAGGGTCCCCTTTTCAGTGATAATATAAATATATTAATCAAGTCACCTAATCGTGATTATTTCATCCACTTTACACCCTATAAATATCACATTAGTGTTCATACAACAACATGATGGAGCCAACTTCATGGGTTTACTTGTATCAATAAATCACTCTATATCAATTTCTAACTATCCTTTTAGAGAAATATTTAATGAAACCATGTTATAATACAATCATTTGAAATCCAAACCATGGAAAAATAATTCAATCACAACCAAGATCATAAAACATACAAATAAAATCAAAGAATCTAAATTAATCAATCATCTAATGATTTTTATGGAAAATATAAATTCACCCATAGTTTTCAATTCATTCCCTAAAAATATTAGTTACTTATATTAAATAGGTTTAGAATCAATTCGAACCCTTTGATTCTCAAATTTATTTGAGAGAGACTCTTAGGAATTTCTATACATAGTTGGATTGAATAATAAAAAATAATAGAATTAATGAACTATGAAACCATGAAATACCCATTTAAACCAAGTGATATTTTTGTGAAACTATATTTTGTTGGTACAGAATCAATATATACACATAATCTAATCCTGAAAACATACAATGGATGGGATTAAAAAAATTAAGCATTCATGGATTTAAGTTTAAAGTTCTATTCATAGAAATACCTATATTAAATAAATTAAATCTGAAGCCATAATATAATTCCACCACATATAGGAGAGTCACTAAGGGACCTAACATATGTGCATTTATGCCTCCTCAATTTATTCACTCAATTACATATCATTTAAAAACCCCTAAGTATTTATATTCCATAAGAAGAATTTTCATAATTAAACCCTTTTCCCTCGATGGATTTGTAAAATTATTACTCATTGATATAATGGAATAAAATATCATGGATTTCAATTTAAATTATATTCTTATATATAGTATTTTTTTTCTTTTGTATTATGATTCTCATATATACTAGTTTGTTAGTTTTTGTTTCATATAAATTTAATAGTTCTAGTTTCCATAAATATATTTTTGATTAAACATTTAACTTATTAAATTTCTTTTACAAAGTGACATATAACAATAATTTATAGAATGGATAAAATAGGGATGTATGAAACAGAAGAGATATCAATTGATTTTCAAAACTATTTAGATGTATTTTAAGATTTTTCATTTGAAAATGCTTTAGATAGTGATCATATACATAGTCCATGTTATAATTATATTGGAAGACCTTGGTTGAGCCACAAAGAAGTAGAAACCATATTACCAAATATGTTTTTCAAAGAATCTTCTATGCACGATATAATAATGGGGAGAAAATTTAATATCAAAATGCTCATGATCCAAATGGGAGGACATGCTTTGAGAATTAATAGATGAACGGTTTTCATTTATTCTTCATCATGAGAAGGAAGTGATGTCATCCAAATAAGGCTTAGATATGAACCTGTATAATGAGTCTATTGAAAATGATGATGTTGATATGATGAAAATATTGAATTATGATTCTATGAGTCTAGTATATAGAAAATGTGGAAAAATGATGAAGTTGTACTTTTTAATCAGATTATTTCATTGGAAAATAATGTCTAGGATTTCTAATACAGTAATGGATTACATTCTGAAATTTTTGAAGGTATTTATTCTATATGATGAATATATTCCCTCAAAACACTATATGGAATGAATGATAGTGAGGAACATATATTTCTAACACAAAATATTCATGCTTTCCTGAAATATTGAAATTTATTTGGGTAGAAAATTTCATAATGGAATAATGGTAAAAAATATGGGACATCTAAATGGAAATGAAAGGCTGATATACCACTATCCCATGTGAAATATAATGAAATGTGAAACTTTCCATTGATCCCCAGGCTCCCGAATCACTTCATGTGTGTTGAAATATCAACAAAAATTTGATGGAATTTTATCAAGAGAAACAAGAATAATGATGAGTTGGTTCACCCTATAAATATATTTTTATGTGAGATATTTAATGCTTCATATCGAGATTTTATAGCTCACATGAATAATGTGTGTATGGGTGTTCAATGTGATTTTTTTAATTCTTTTGTGAAGATTATTAATTCACACAACACATGTTCAGTTTCATGCATATTTTTAACCTGTCTCAATTGATGTGTATTAAATATGCTTTAATTTCATGATTATACTCATATTGAGACCTTTTTATCATAAAACTGAAATTTATGTATAAATAATGCCATTAATAAATAGTTGAAGTATATTTTTAATTTAGTTGCGTGACCATATGATTCATGTTTGAAAGACATATTTCAATAGTGTGTTTCTCTTATGTGGAAGATCAATGATTTTCTTTCTTATGAAATTATTTCGAGATGGATAACAAAGGGAAAACTATTATGTCCTATTTTATGGATTAATACATGATCTAATAGATTGAAATATCATTTTAGTTTTAGTTTTATGTGATATCAATGATTCTTTCCAACAAAGAATCCATATAGGGATAATCATTGATTATTTGAAAATACCATGGAGATGAAAATCCACCTCAGCATATGTACAGAACTGATGTACAAAATGAATTACAATATTTTAGTTTTTCATTTCAGAAGGTTCATAAGAAATCTAGAGAGAGGAATAAATTTCCATTGATTTTGTTACATTTGGAAAAATATGACTATCTTCTTTTAGTTTCTTTGTTGGTCAACCAATTTTGTTACATCATTTCATAGATATAATGCACATTGGGAATAATATATGTGAAGTGTTGTGTACAATTATTTTCTATGTAAAGGGATAGAAAAATATGATTTAAGATCTCTTGGGACATGGTGGATTAGAGAATCTGACCAAAATTACATCATGAGTGTATGTGTGAAAAAAATGGAAAGTTCTGTGTGCTTCTTATACGATGACACCTTTTGAAAAGAAAAATTTCTGGGATGTACTAGAGATAATTAATGTCCCTGATGGATATTCAATCAATATATCAAAAAGGTTCAATAGAATATATTTAAATAATAAATATTTATAGAGTCATGATTATCATATCATTTTCAATGAGTTGATTACAATATCATTTTTCCATCTTATTTCCAATAATATAAGGGTGACAGTCATTTCATTGTGTGATTTATTTAGATATTTTGGTTCTCAGAAGATTTAAATATTTTTCCCATAAAAATTTTTGTAGAGGCCCAATTAATTTTTTTTCGTTAGATAAAATATTTCCTCTATCATTTCTCATATGCACGCCACATCTAACTATCCATATTCCAACCAAAACACCTCTCGATGAACGTTTTTCTTTTCACCAGATGAATCAAACAAAAATAAACATGTTCAAATTGATGTTTTATATCTATAAAATAAAACATCCCAATGTTTCCATCGTCAAGGGATTCTGGGTTCATGAATGTATGAATTTATGTTCAATATGTGTGTCTTGTCTAACTATGACACAAAACATAATAATGAGAAATAAGGAAGAACGATTTGAGAAAATTGAACCCCATTTTCCATCACTTCCCTAGAAAAGAGTAATTACCTAATAATATACACTGACAAATTTAATCCTTGAAGATATGGAGATGGTACATCACACAGTTTGGTTAGAATGTGATTTTTTATTACTATATAATGTAATTATATTGATAATTTATATCTTATTTAATCCCATTTAATTTTATATATATGATAAACTATTAATATTTTTTTAGTAAGGAACATAAAAAATGAGAAATACATGTCATCATTCTTTATCATTGGGAAAAAGAGAGACATTTCATAACCCAAAGTTTTCTGTATTCATGAAGTTGAAGGTACAAATAGTTTTTTAATATATTAAGAAATTAAATATTTAATTAAGTATAACATTCTTTTATATTTCAGATATTTAATTTTTCTTTTGGCTCTGTCTCTAAGGAAATACAAACTTTGGATTTTGGTCCAAATTATATGGTTTGTGAATGAAAATAAATTACGATTAGTTTGTATAGATTTATTATCACTAAACGAGTAAAGAACATGAGAACACAACCTGGTGTTGTTATTGTAGCTTCCAAAATAGACGGTTTTTTAAGTGATTTGGATAGAAGACATTGATTTGAAAATGTATCTTTTTGTGGATTCATTAAAAAAAATACTAATATTGTATTATTACTCTCAAGGATGAATCACTATGATGAAATTTTAGTGGTTTGATACAATGAAGAGGCATTGAACATTTATTGATGATTGTGGATTTTGAGTTATTGACATGCCTTACATTGTTTCTATTGATGAACCAGATGCATTGGTATTAATGGTGAAACATATATTTTATGTCAAAGATCATATTGAGCTGAATTTTATGTCATTGTTGAATTAATTCTGAGAAATATTTGTTGTGATGGGGGTGATCTAACTGGCAACACCCCAGATACCACTAGCCCTGATTCATTTATTAGTTATGATGACTATAATACTTTAACTATCAGAGTGGATTGCGAACCTATATTTTTTATTGGAAATATATAGAATCATCCATCTTTATTATCATTTGTTTTATTTTATATCGACATGGTTTGTTAAGGTAGGTTCTATAAAAATTTATTTACTATTAATTAAAAATAATTTGTATCCAACTAGACCTTCATGATCTTTTTCAATATTTTCTGGTTGCTATTTTAGTTGAGTTGCATTTTCTAATATTCAATAGATGTATTCATAGATACAAACAAAAAAACACTAAAACAATTAAATTATAAAATAAAAAATATGAATTGAATTGGATATATTTAACAAATTGATATGAAATTATAAATTAATGAAAATAATGACATAACCAAAAAATTGGAAAAATGACCTTACATAAAATATGAACCAAGTGACCTAAGACAAAAAAAGTGGACAGATGTCATAATCAACTGAAAAAATTGAACCAACTGACCTTACATAAGTAAAAATGGAAAATCTCTTAAACAATTTACCAGAATGAATGAAATTGTCTAACCAAAATTTAATTGGATCGAATCTAAAATAGAATAAAACTATATCATATCCTTGATAAACATGCTAATTTGAATGTATTGTTTTTATATAACATGTCTTATGTTTTTATATTCTTCCACTAGATATGAATTGTTTCTATATCACTATGTATCATGTATTTAGTTTGAAAATTGGTATTACTTAATTAATTCATGCCACATCAAATTTCATGTTTCAGTTACACATTATTTATGGATTTCTAGATTATTCCAATTTTGTTTACAAATACATGAAATGAAAAACATTGAGGAGTTACAATGAAAAAAGAATTCAGACATCAATACCCAAATAAGTTATATGGTTTTAAATCCTCTATTTCTTATTGTGGTTTTTTTTAAAAAGATTATATCTATATAATATAATTTTGTGCGATTAATTTTTTTTACTGTTAATAAAGATCCACCACCAAGTCGCCAGTTTTTCACTAACCATCCTAGTTGTTCCAGTGCACATGTTGGAGATTTGAGTGGGGTGGTACTATAGATAGGTTCTCTATTTATTGTACCCAGTCACAACCCATACCTCCCACTGACATACCATCTACCAAAACATCGGATCCCATGGTGTCTTTACACAAACCTAGTATATTTAGGTCACCCATGTTTTGACCTCTATTATCTTCTGAGCCACCACGCCTCTCTTTATTGTACTTGATGATGATTCCTAATCCTCATCCTTCTTATAGAATTTCACAACCATATATTCCATATTTTTTTTCTGTATACTTATTTTTCCCCGAGTTACTATATTAATACTTCTTTGAATATTTTTATGACACATTATTTAAATTCCAGGTGAACCATATAGCTACACTAAGAGGAGGTGAATCAGAGTACACAAGTTTTAACCAATTTTATTTTCATTCCTCTTAATCCATACTAGTGAAATTTTGTTCACTTGTTAGATTAAATATATATTACATTATTATAAACCTAATTATAAGACATACAAGATAGAATGTAAATGAATCACATCATACAATACATTTACAATTCACTCCCCAGATGTGGGTGACTACATTCTTGTTGTGCTCAAGATGATTTGAGACACATATTCTCCAAAATGAATGAATCCCTAATTAAAAATGGGTTGGTTAGATATCTACATGAAACCCTTTTTATTTACATAAGATCCTTTTCAGAAATTATACTAGAATACCACCAGTGCTCTTTATACCGGTACCCCACTAATGATTCACAAATACAACACCTAGTACAATGAAAAATATCACAAGAACTTCATTATTCCAATGCAACAAAAAACTGATCTTCCTCTTTGAGACACAAAATATAGGATGGTACAGAACTTACTAAAATCAATATAAAATCTCTGACTACCACTGAATATTATCAAAATAACTATATGCACGATGGTTTTCTATATCATTCTAAATTATTAAAGTTTATCACCTACACATCAACTCACTACAATACCAAAATTTACAAATAGAAATCACATAATGAACTATAACTTGTCTTTATCTTTGCGTCATTGAAAAATATCACTTCATCTCAACTCAAATTTTCGACAGATAAAAATTTTGTGTTGGTCAAGAATTTAATTGTACTTATTAATTTAAAAATACATAGTACATGTACCTATCCTAATTATTTATATGTCTTCTGTGTGAAAAAAATGCACAACACTAGGTATACATATAATCTTCTTTAAGAACCTACACAAATCCAACACCTTCATTCAAACTAAATATATTATATCAAATCCTTTATAGAACTTTTTGGTCTATCTTTTAATAAATCATAATAGGTGTGTGTGAAATATTTTGAGAAAATCACAAAAATCCACCACACACACCTAATTCAATTACTTTTGAACTTTACCTTGTATGTTCATTCATATCAACATGTGTATCATGTATTCATTCTAAAGCATGGATGTATTACTTCTTCATGTATGTGTAAAAACTGAATAGTACACTAATGATCATTTCCCACTATCAAAACACCTTCATACAAGTATCCTTCAAATATAATACTTCAATTATTTTTTACATTTACATAGTCATCCTTGTATGATCATTCACAAGCATACACTTGTTATTTATAGCATGATTCACATAAACAAACAACCTGTTGAATCTCATACTTTTTTACCTAGTTGTTCCACTATATCAGTTTCTTCATACATGTAATCTTACATTGTCTCTTAGATTCATAGAGTGTGTGTAGAATTTAAACAATCCCTCTTCACAATGAAATACTCACCATTCATCATGTAAATATTTACCATTATTGATAATACTTAAACATTCCACCTGTATACCCAGTATGCGTGTTTGATTGAAGAAACCCCATACACATGCCCACAGTATAAATGATCATTATATGGTCATATTAAGAAAGTAAAGTGAACCAAATTTATTTTTAATTCTCTTCCAACAAGTGTGATATGGGGTCTTCATGAAAGAATGACGATGAATGAATTATTAATTATCATCTCACAAGACAGGGACACACTTAATGTTCCATCTTGAAAGGAATTGTGGAAACAACATTATTTGTGAAGCATAATGAGTGTTTCAAGAATAGGTTTTCTACCCATGGACTCCTTCGTAAAATAAATATCCTGATGAAATATTCTCCTTGGAAATTCGTTGTTTCGTGAAACTCTATTTCTCTCTAATGCTCCTGAAGCCTTTATTAGGTGAGAGATAAAAACAAATATCAAATGAGTTCAGAAATTTGTATTTATAAAGAAACTCCACCATCTTAGGACCATTGAGAAAAATATGGTTTCATGTAGTTTTTAAAAAAGAAATCATTTTCTTTGAGTTATATATCGCAAAACAACATTTTCATCAAAAATATTTTTTCCAAAACTATAAATCCAAGGTTTGGTCTTCATAATACATAAATGGTGTTTGGAGATCACAACCCGAACTACTCTCTTTCCTTTGCGACATAAGAAAATAACATCATTGAAAATATAATCTTCTACATAGTATAATTATACGATTTATTCATCATTAAATTCATGTAGAAAAATCATCATTTTGTTTTGATCACACACAAATTATCAGGATTCATAAAATATGATTATAAAAAATGGATGAATCTTTAAATTATATTACCATGGAGATCTCAACATACTGGACTCCCAGATGAAGTTTTCTAGAGATGATGGCGCAGTAGTCAAATTGAAAGGCCATGAAGTTTTATTGATTAGATAAAATAGTTCACATGAGACAGAGATATGGAGTGTTAAATGCATTGAACATATGATAAAATGTAGAGATCAAAGGACCATGGTTCATTTCAAAAAACAATAGATACTATTCGGGCATCAAAACAACCAAAATTCTAACCTTCCTTATAATACTCAGCCCAACATTCATTCTCTATAATTTGTTTCTTGATGTCCCTTCCCCAGAATGAACCACCCCTTGCCTATTCCCACCTCATTTTTCTTGTTGACCCACACTATGGCTCCCCTCTACACCTATCACTTCTATAGGCATGCCCTTTGCACCATCATTTCCCAGCTACTGCATACTCATGATGTCATGCTAGGCTCTTGAGCTTGTCTAACTTTAGTTGTGCAGCTCCTTTAGTTTGGCTGGCATGGGTTGGTTATTTTTTAATTTACAACATATCCATAAAAATTTAATAAAAAATCCACATTATTTTGAAATACCAAAAACCCAAACATGAATCAAAAATATCAAAACCTCCTCATGAATAGCCTATTATACAAAAATTAAATCCTCCTCATGCATGACCTTTTCTTATTATTACTTCATTCCATGTTGTAAACATTGGTTTTACTTTAACAATTAAGGACACATGTTCTTATAAATTACAAACCATCAAAGAAATTTTCACAATTAGATGTTTCTTAATCTAAAGAAACTTCTTCGAATTAAAAAAAACCTTGACAATCCAGAAACATTGAATGGTAAAATCCCCATACTTCAACTAATGTCACACTAATTTTTTAATGTAACAATGAATTTTTATTAAAAAAATATATTGAAAAAAATTACTACACGAAATAATACATTAAATAAATATGGATTCTTTATTGTCTCCCTTTGGATTTTATTTTCAATACCAGTTTTACATTCAATGTAAATTTTTTATCCCCACCTCCGCAATTGACAACAAAACTGAAGATATAAGTAGGGGATATAATTTATGTCATCCCATTTAATAGTAACTGAACTTTTCTTCTTCTCTCATTCAATCTACTCGTTTCATAATATATTTTACTTATCAAAAATTAAAATTGATTTTCTTGAGAAAAATAATGTATCACCGTTTTAAAAAATGAATCATTAATTAAATAGTTCAATGTATACCTAGGCTAACCCAATGTAGAAAATATGAGAAATCAATTTAGACATCAAAATTGTCAAAAAAAGGATTCCGAATGTGACTCTAACACTAAAACCTTCATTCATGAGTAGATCAATAGATATCCACTAAACTCTAGAATTAATCTTGATAAATAGATTAAAAGTGTTAAATTTCAAAAATACACTTCCCATTTATCAAGACATTTTTCACTTTTCATCAAATTATCAGTCTCTCTACTTCATAATCAGAATTGTTATTCATAAAGAGATTGAATAACATTCCTCTTTGATATCAACATTCAATTTCAAGAATTTCAAATTTTAGATAAATTTCATACCAAGAATTTAAATATTCCTTTTATAACTATTGAGATATTCAACTCTGATAGTCATCCAAATGTTCTCTTATAGAGGGATGAACATCAGCCATATTCTTCATCATGATTGACTTTCTTCAGGATTGATATTCAAGAACAATTTCAGTAGTAGTTGAAATAAATAACTCAATGACAGATAACCTCATGAATGTTTTATAATATATTCACAACACTCATATCTTCAGATAGAGTGATAGGTATGAGATTTATCTCTTATCCCACAAGCTTCTTTCAATTATTCTCAAGATTCAAGAAAACTATTAATTCTAGAATATTCATTGAATTTAAGAATTTTATAATTTAAGGACTATATGGAATTCATGGTTTATTATTCTTTCATCTTTGATTGAATAATATTTTTCACATTATCAAGTACTTCACTTTCATTCTTCTATTCATACTCAATCTTTGTATCCAATTCTAGATAGTCTTGCCAAATTATTAAGAATTCTCTTGGTTCGTGCTCATGATAATTGATGTGTGTATACTTCCCTTTCAAAGTAGCTTTATTAGTATAATAATTATTTTATTCTTTTCATTTTCTGTTCACTAATTATATTTCTTCAATAAACCAGGTTATGAATTTTAAAGGAACATGTCCATAAATTTTCACCTTCCATATAAATATTTAGTGATCAACACATTATTTTATTCTATACAAACTATCTTAAAATTAGAGGCTTTTATCTTGATTTTCACACACCAAATCTGCCATTTTATTTGGTTTTGATAATAACTTATTTTTTACTGAACTTTTTTCCACTATCATTTATGTTTACGGCATATTTAAAAAGGTCGAATTATATAGAATAGTCTACCATAGAAGAAGAATATCTTTATTTATGTGAAATTCATATCATCATTCTTCTTGGTTATACCATTCTTTACAAATTTCATAAATTTACACTCATGTTTATACCCCAAGGAATAATTTCCCTCTATTGTTCTTCGCCTCTGCATTTATTGTGGTCTTTTCATCATAATAGTATTTTCATAGTGCATAGTTGGTGCATACCATCATTCATTATAATTATTTCCACTTCTATTTCAATAATAATAGAAGTCTTCGTGACATTAAAATCTATTATTGATATACATATTGTTCTTCAACTATGAATTATACATTAATTCTTTTCCATTTACCCTCACATCTGATATACTCCACCTTATTTCTAGTCCTTTATATTTATGATACATAGACATATTATGAAAAATTTCAATGACTAGATTCCCAAATATCCAACAGTGGCAATAATAGCCAAAATATAGAGATTTCTTTTTTAAGCCACTTGGATAGATTTTAAATCTTATTGTTTTTGGATAGTATAATTCTTCATATTAGATATTTTTAGGGAAAAAGATATCCTATTATTTTGCATATGTAATTTTGATGACATGGTGGATGGATGATGAGTCTTCTTCATCCATGTTTGATTAGAATTATTTTTTGATCCTGTAATTGTAGATTGAAAACTATTAGTACAAACAGAAGATTTTGGATCAATAGTCACATGAATTAATGAGGCTGCTTCCGATTTATCTTTATTTAATCTCAAGTTGTCTTTCCACTATTGTGAGTCTTTTCAGGAGTAAGACTGTTCCTAGAGTTTATCTTTGTAGACTTTCTAATCATAGATTTTTATAAGATTCGGCTGGAATATTTTTATGATTTTTAAACATGACCTCCAACTCAATATACTTCATATTGTGTAAATTTTTTTCAACTTCAAAATATTTTATTTCCTCTTCCCATTATCTCTTCATTTTTTAAACATGATCTCCATGAATTTAAATTAGCTCCTTTAAATAATTATTCCACTCTTTAATTATCTTTGTCTAAACATCTAGATGTGCATATTGAACAATCATAGAGGTTCTAAGTAGTTTCTTCAATGCACATATCATTTCTATATAAACAATATCAGTCATATCCATATCAAAAATAGTTTTTTGAAACTCATCTAAATTTAAAGTATGTTTTTAATTTCAATGGAATATAGACTATTCCTTTTATTTTTTAGGATAGATTAATATTTCATCCCTATATTTTATTTCCAATTGAGTTTCCTTATTATTCATGGTATCTATATAAGATTATTCAATTATATATATCATTTCAGTAAGAACATTATTAGTTAGTTAATTATAAGAGAAAATTCTTTAAAATTTATATTAAACACAAGATAAATGTTCATTGCAAAGTGATATAGTTTCTTATTTGGATTCAATAGTTTTTTAAAGAATTTTACATATATTAAACTAATTTTTGAAGCCCTGATCAATATACTCAGTTTGTTTTTCAAGCTATGAATTTTTCATTATATAGTCCTTTGATAAAAAAATATGTAAGATATAACTTTGGTAGAACAATTATTTAGATAATTGTTTTTGAGAATAAAAATCATTGATTGATTCAACAGATTCTTCTTAATCACCACACAAACCATACTCATAAAAAGATCTTTATCAATTGATTTAATAGATACATCTGATACATTATCATTCAAAAAATATTCATATTGTGATCAATCATATTTCTTCCTCAAATTCTTTCCCATCTGTTATGCTTCTTTCTTTTTTATATTATTTATAGTGATTTTAGAAATCACCTTGTCAACACTGATAGAGATAGGAAAAAACTTATTCATCTGATACAACTCTTTTTCTTCTTCAAATTCATATATAAAATTCAAATAATTCTAATACAAACTATTAGGATAATAATATTGATTCATTACGACTTGTAACAGATGCTCTGATAACAATTAAAGTGCATAGTGAATCATAAAGGTACACTAAAATGGGTGAATTAGTGTACACATGTTTCAACAAATATTTGTTTATTTTCTCATTCCCATTTTTATTCGAACCTCTACACTTGTTAGAGTGAATAGTTCTTCCCTGTTTAAAAAAACATTTAAACTAGATACCAATCATCAATTAAAATAAGCACATCACATAGTAGTTTTACAAGGTTCTCCCTTGATGTGGGTCACTACATCCTTACTGTGTTTGAGATGAACCAAGACCCATATTCTTCACTATGAATGAATCAACTATTACAAGTGGGTTAGTCATGTATAACCCTAATAACATTGTGGGTTGGTATGAACATTCTCCAAAATTATTCTAGTATCCCACCAGTGTTTTTTATACTGTAATCCCACTAGTGTTTCACAATTATCACACTTAGTATAATGTGAAATATCACTGGATATTCAACTTTCCACTAAAACTCAAAACTGATATTCCTCTTCGAGCCACTGAGTATAGACTTATTAAACACTTCCCTAATTCAACTAAATTTCTATTAATGAGATGAAATATTATCAATAACGCTATATGAAATCATATTCACCAGATACTTATAAATTAATAGATATTTTCACATCCACTTTAACTAATAGTAATACAAGAATGAACAACAAAATATTCCTCAACAAGAAATAAGTTGTCTTATTCTTTGCTTCCCAGAATAATATAAGTTCAGATCATCTCAAACGTTACACAAACAAAAAACATGTGTTCTTCAATTATGCAATTCTCCTTATCACATGAAAAATAATTAGTACCTGTAACTACCCTATAAATTCTATTGTATTATTTGTATGAAAACCCTGCTTTTATTACAACTTAAACAAGATTTAATACATAAAACCTCACATGTTAGAATAAAGAAGATCGAGAGGTTTAGTGTATTTGGGGCTTAGGATAATTACGTAAAACTTATAACTTGAAATACAACATCTTTATTGAAAACATCCTTTACATGACCACTACATTCCCTCATACTTAGCATTGCATGGGATAACATGAGGACATGCATAAGAAAAGGGTGAGCTATAAAGCCCAGTAAGGGAGTACACATGGAATAACATGAGGAGTACAATACATGTTAGAAAATAGTCATATCAATAGAGCATAAAATAAACATGAACATAAAGGCATGATAAAGCATGATAATCATAACATGGAAATGTGGCAACAACACTTAACATTGAATTAGCATGAGTCGTGGCTCATTGCACATGGAGCATGAGTAAACCCTCATTTCAGATGAAGCACGAGTAAACCCTAATTTCACTTGAATTAGCATGAGTCAACACTCATTGCACTTGACATATCATGATACCAAATTTTACCCAATGCATTAGAGCGTTATAAGGGTGAACCCTTCTTAAACATTTCATTTCATGCATAAGTGTGCCACATGGATCATAAAACATGGATTCATAAAACATACTCATTTCATCCACGATAAAGTAATGTGGAATTCATACATGAAACTTTACAATCAATATATAAAGGTTCATAAAGGTGAATACCCTTGATGGAGAAATGGGCATGGTATTCACTACACAAAGACATTGGCTTAGAAAATCGGTGCGATTTCGCCAACGTAACGGCGTGACATAAGAATTCATAAAAATGTTTGATGAGAGAGAATGGGGTTCCTCATCATATAAATATGTAATGGACAGTAAGGATGTCATATATATACATGTCCCAAAAATTGAAATGGAATTTATATTCATGATACAAATGTATTGCTTGAATATAAAATAAGAGAGGGAAGTTACTTTCGGAATTTCGGCATATTAACGGGTGTACATGGGAGGCATATAATGAGATATAAAGGGGTCTCACATCATTCAAAAAATAAGATGGAAGTATGGGGGAGGTTCGAAACCATACCCCAACATTCATAATTGATATTAAAAGGGAAATACAACATAAATAAAATTGACAAAAATGAGAAAGGAAGAAAAAACCCTTACTTGAAAGTGTGCTTCCAAAGGCTAGAGAGAGGCTTGTCAGAGGCTTCTTGGGAGCTTGGGGCACCTTGGGAGGATTCTAGAGAGAGTAGGGCAGAGGATGGATGATCTCAAAAGGATTTTAGTGAGGATGAAGTGGGAGCTTAGGTTGGTTTATATAAGAAAGGTGAGATAATTGTTTATTATTTAGGTTTGGGACACCTTATATTAAATTAATCCAAAACAAAAACCATCCCATGGTTTTTGCCCATGTTTTATGGAAAAGGAAAGAGGAAAACAATATTTTACAAGGCCAAGGTCCGAAATTATTAAAATATTAGGGTTTCTTATGTGGAGGTGAGTCACACTCCCATGGAAATTAATTTAAAAAGGCAAAGTGTTGAATATGTCTTGAGGGGTTCATTAATGCTTTGAAAAGTAAGACAAACAAACCCAAAACCTCATTATTTTAATGATAAAACATATATTGGCCGAACATAAGGATTATGGTATTTTATTACATTACCATTGGGTCATTATGATGTCATAAAACACATTATATATTTAAATGGTATTTAATTTTTACCCAAAAATTTGACTGTCTCAGAAAATTATGAAAAATTCACCGTTGGATAATTTCAACATCCTGATTTCAGAAATAACATTTATTTTATCTAAAATTTTTTCTAAATATGTAAATTTTCACTTTTAAAATAAAAACCAACATTTATCGAAAATTCACGGGTTTTGACAGAAATGTCTTTCAAACCTTAATATAAAATTTTAATTGCATTCATAAAATTATAAGATCATTTATATTTAGTAAAAATTAATATAATAATAATATTATTATTTTATTAGAATATTATTTAATTCAAAAATCCATTAATTTAATAAAATGTATTTCTTAATTAAATAATAACTAAAAACACCATTTGTGCTTTAAAAACTATTTACAATGTATCAAAAATGACTAGAAATTAAATTCATTATTATATAAAAATAATAATGTACATGAACATAGTACTACTTATTTGTTACATAACCCCTTAAAACAGTCGCATAAGACCTAAGGGTAAGGTGTGCGATGGTGACAGACTCTTGGGGCGGCTCGGATAACATCGCTCAAGTGGTAATTTAAATCAACTTCCACTTTTCCCATAGACGGTCATGTTCGAGCTTGAAATAATGAATCTCAGCTTGGGCTTGGTTAAGGGCGAAGACCAACGATTCCACCTCTTTTCCGAGCTTCGATAAATGGGCTTCATATGGGGCAATTCTATTGGATGAGGCCATCGCTTCCTTTGTCTGAGTAAAATTGGGTTCGTTAAAGCCTTATATTTATACTAATCATGTGGTCACTGTTCAATAGTTATAAAACTAATGGTCACAACTATTATCATAAAACCAAATAAGTTGACATCTTATAAAAACATTTTTTATAAAGAGACATTTAACTGGATCAAGAGGTATTTTCCATTAATGAAACTTTGGGTCGTTACAATATTCCCCCTTAAGAAATTTCTCCCTAGAAATTTTCCTTTTCCCACACTAAAACAAATGTGGGTAACTTAGCTTCATCATATCCTCCGACTCCCAAGTCTCTTCTTCAAACTTGTGGTTTCTCCACAATACATTGACAAGGGGCATTGTCTTATTTGGTAGAACTTTTTCTCTATGATCTAAGATCTTCACTGGTTTCTCCTCATAAGAAAGATCGTCTTCTAATTGTACCACCTCAGAAGAGAGTACATGTGAAGGGTCTGGTATGTACTACCTTAAGAGGGATACATGAAATACATCATGCACCTTGGCCATGGTTGGTGGAAGTGCTAGTCGATAGGCCACATCCCCAACACGATCAAGAACCTCAAAGGGGCCGATGTACTTTGGACTTAACTTCCCTTTTTTTCCAAACCTCATGACCTTCTTCCACAGAGATATGTGTAGAAACACCATGTCTCCAACTTTAAATTCAAGGTCTTGTCGACGATTATATGCATAACTCTTCTATCGACTCTGGGCTACCTTGATATGCTGTAGAATGGTTTTCACCTTCTCCACCATTTCCTCGACCATTTCTAGTCCAAGCAGCTTATGTTCACCGATCTCATCCCAACATGCCAGTGTTCTGCACCTTTTCCCATAAAGAGCTTCATATGGTGCCATTTGGATGATCGAGTGGAAACTGTTATTATAAGAGAACTCAACCAGAGGAAGATGTTAATCCCATCCTCCTTAAAAGTCCATTGAGCACGCCCTCAGCATATCCTCAAGTGTTTGGATAGTCCACTTGGATTGGCCATCAGTTTGAGGATGATAGGCCGTACTGAAGTTCAGTTCAGTATTCAGAGCATGTTGGAGACTCTTCCAAAACATAGAGGTGAATCTTGGATCACGGTCAGACACAATAGATAGTGGTACTCCATGCAACCTTACCACATCCCTAATATATATCCGTTCCAGTAGATCTAATGAGAAATCCTCCTGAATAGCAATAAAGTGTGCAGTCTTTGTAAGACGATCCACAACAACCCAGATTGCATTGTTGCCTTTGGATGTCCTCGGAAGTCCAGTGACAAAGTCCATGGTGATGTTCTCCCATTTCCATTCTGGTATGGGAAATAGTTTCATAATCCCCATAGACTTCTGCCTCTCTTCCTTCACTTACTGACACACCAGGCACTTTGATGTATATTCAGTGATCTCCTTCTTCATATTATCCCACCAAACGTTTTCTCGGAGATCTCGATACATCTTTGTGCTCCCTGGGTGAATAGAGAAATTTGAACTATGTGCATAATCCAAAAGTTCCTTCTTCAGCTCCGGACTTGATGGAACACATAGTCTTTTCCCAAAACACACAATTCCTTCTTCATTATGATTAAACTCCGAGGATTTCCCCTTTTTCATAGGTTCCACTTTTTCCTAGATTCCCACATCATCCTTTTGAACATCGTTTAACCTTTCCAAAAGAGATGGTTGAGCAATCATTTGTGAAAGGATTTATGATGTTCCCTTCTTTATGATTCCCACGTACATCTTCATCAAGTCTAAGATGATTGGATCATTCTCATTTTCATCAATGATAGAATCACCGGATCCCTTCTACTTAGGGCATCCGCCACCTTGTTCGCTTTCCCAGGGTGGTAATGTATTGAACAATCATAATCCTTGATGAGCTCTATCCATATTTTATGGCGCATATTAATCTCTTTCTGTATGAATATATATTTAAGACTCTTGTGTTCAGTATATATCTCACATTTCTCTCCATAGAGATAATGCCGCCAGATTTTCAAGGCAAAGATCACCGCCGCCAACTCCAGATCAGGCATTGGATAGTTTTTCTCATGGATTTTCAACTGCCTTGAGGCATAGGATATCACTTTATCATTCTGCATCAGCACACATCCTATGCCCTTCATCGAGGCATCGCTGAATACCACAAAAAGTTCCCCACTTGTTGGTAAAGTGAGCACGGGCGCAGTGATAAGCCTCATTTTCAACTCCTTGAATCTTTCTTCACATTCATCACTCCAAGAAAACTTTACTCACTTTTGAGTTAGCTTGGTAAGAGGGTTGGACAATCGTGAGAAATTTCTCACAAATCGTCAATAATATCCAGCTGACCCCAAGAAGCTACGGATATCCGTTACCGATGTTGGCCTCGGCCATCCCTCAATTGCATCTCTTTTGGAGGGATCCATAGATATCCCATTGATTGGGATGATATGGCCCAAGAATGAGACTTCCTTCAACCAGAACTCACACTTACTGTACTTTCCATAGAGCTTCTCCTTGCGCAAAGTCTCTAGTACAGTTCTTAAATGCTCCTAATGGTCCTCCTTGGTTTTGGAGTATATTAGAATATCATCTATAAAGACTACCAAAAATTTGTCAAGGTAATCTCTAAAGACTCTATTCATCAAGTCCATGAATATTGCTGGAGCATTAGAGAGTCCGAAAGGCATTACTATGAATTCATAGTGCCCATATCTTGTACGAAAAGCAGTCCTGGGGATATCTTCTTCTTCACCCTTACTTGATAATATCCCGACTGCATGTCCACCTTGGATAAGTATTGTGCTCCAAGCAACTAATCGAACAAGTCATCAATTCATGGGAGTTGATACTTGTTCTTTATCGTGATTTTGTTAAGATCACGATAATCGATGCAAAGCCGCATTGACCCATCCTTCTTCTTGACGAAGAGGACTGGTGCACCCCATGGTGAACCACTTGGGCATATAAACTATTTATCCAGATTCTCCCATAGTTGTTTCTTCAGCTCTTCAAGCTCAAAAAAAACCATTCTATATGGAGTCATGGATATTGGTAGTGCCCCAGGTATAAGTTCAATTGAGAACTCAACATCTCTTCTTGGAGGAAGACCAGGCAGTTCCTTGGGAAACACTTCCACAAATTCCCTCACAATAGGCATTTCTTCAAGGATGGTTTCTTCTTTGGAGTCAATAATCTGAGCCAGGTATGCATGCTCATAGGGCAGTAATATCCATGCTTGAGATGATGGAGCTAAAGGAGATTCATCTTCCTCCGGACACTTGTAAAGAATCGGGGGTCGATTCTCCATATGGGGTGTGATTTCCCTCTCCCGACAATTTATGTTGGATCTATATAAGGAAAGACAATCCATGCCAAGAATTGCATCAAATTCCTCCAAAGGGAGTATGATGAGGTTCGATGGGAAATTCAATCCACAGATTATAACAGCGGAGGACTTATATTCATGGGATGCAATGATTGCCCCATTTTCCGTACTCACCGACATCTTTACTTCTATGATTTTTGGTGGTGCTGGGATTGTTCTGCTAAACTTTCGAGATATAAAATAATGCGTAGAACCTGATCAAAAAGTATGTTCGCTATTAATGAATGAATAACTAGAGTACCCGTCACAACTTCGTTGTCGGGGTTCACTTCGGCAGAAGTGATGGAAAAAGATCTTCCTTGCTGCCTTGGAGGTTGTTGGTTGCCTCCGATAACTCTTGAATTAGGGCACTGATTTGCAAAATGAGCCGGTTCTTTGCATTTGTAGCATTAAAAAATGCGTTGAGGTTTGAAGGGAGCGTTCCTCTCCTCTGTTGTAGCTGCGGGTCCTTCTTTCCTACAGTTAATTGCTAGGTGCCCTTATCTTCCACACCTGAAGCATTTTCTCGTCCCCTTAAGGCAATTTCCAGGGTGCTTCTTTCCGCACTTTTGGAAAGTGGGGTGCTGGAACTTCTTAGCGCCGTTGGATTTATCCATCAAACCACTAGCATTGAATTCCACCTTACGCTTCTTTTCCCCATGATACCCCTGTGATTCTCCGGTCTCCATTTCGACCTTGTGGTCACATCGGACAATTTCCTCATAGCTGTCAAAGTCACGGGTCGCTAATGATTTCTACCAGCTAGGCTTCAGCACACCAAAGAAGTGGTCAACCTTGCATTCGGGGGTAACGACGAAGCTGGAAGGGTATCGTGCAAACCTTGTGAAGTTTTCCTCATATGCTCCCACAAATTCTTCAACTTTTTGCTTGAGGGAAAGGAAGTCCCTTTCCATCTTAAGACGGAGGGTGTGTGGAAAATATTTATCGAAAAACATCTTCTGGAATTCCTACCATTCCAAAGCCTCGATCTCCTCCTCAGGCTTCGTATTTTCGATCAATTTCCACCATTGATCAGATTCACCCTCCATACGATATGCCACCAGGAGAACCTTCTCTTGTGCAGAACATTGGAGGATGGAGAATATCTTTTCAATGGAGTTTATCAATTGTTCAGTGATCGTGGGAACAGATGATCCACTAAAAGTAGGAGGCCTTTGTCTCATGAAGCTCTCGATAGCGACTTGTTCTTTATTAGGGGGGGTTGAATGTTCCTCTTGACCCGTGTTTCCATTCAAAACTTGAGTTAGTTGAGAGAGAAGCGTGACAAAGTTCGCAATTCCCGCTCCCATTGGATTTGGCATCTCTTTAGTACAATCATCACACTGATCTTAACAATGGTTGTTAGCCCGAGTCCTCCTATTATCGGCCATTGGCTAGAATAAAAGGAAAGTTAAGGGTAACACATAATGGTTAATCCAGAGACAAAAGTTGATGACTTATAAATAAACTTTTGTTTCCTTAACTCATGAGTCTATAGGATTCAATCTAGGCTTTTCATGATCTACTTTCTAACATATATTCTTAGGGTAATTTCTCCCTTAATAAGGGTTTATACCAAGATTGTGAATTTATCAAAACATATCCCCCGGGAGTGTCGTAACTAGGAGTGCAGCAAGGCCCGTTGTCGTTCAACAGTTCCCATTCGAGTCTAGCTCAAAGCGGTGTTTTCGGGGTTTACCCCTAGGATACATCTATGCCAGAGCCGCCTCTACCTGCTCGTATCCATACAGGGATGTATTTTTTTGAAAAATCACTTACTTAGTATTTACCAAAACTTAGGGATGTTTTTATTATACGTAGTCTTGTATCTAATGATTTATTAGGGTTTCCTAATCCCAAAAATAAATAAACCTATCCTCTAATACCAACTAAGACAACCCTGCTTTTATTACAACTTAAACATGATTTAATACATAAAACTTCACTTGATACAACAAAGAAGATCGAGAGGTTTAGTTTCTTTGGGGCTTAGGATCATTACATAAAAATTATAACTTGAAATACAACATCTTTATTGAAAACATCCTTTACATGACCACTATATTACCTCGTACTTAGCATTACATGGGATAACCTGAGGACATGCATAAGAAAAGGGTGAGCTATAAAGCCCAGTAAGGGAGTACACATGGAATAACATGAGGAGTACAATACATGTTAGACAATAGGAATATCAATAGAGCATAAAAGAAACATGAACATAAAGTCATGATAAATCATGATAATCATAACATGGAAATGTGGCAACAACACTTAACATTGAATTAGAATGAGTCGTGGCTCATTGCACACGGAGCATGAGTAAACCCTAATTGCACATGAAGAACTATTAAACCCTCGTTGCAATTGAATTAGCATGAGTCAACACTCATTGCACTTTACTTATCATGATACTATACTTTACCCAATGCATTGGAGCACTATAAGGGCACACCATTCTTAAACATTTCATTTCATGCATAAGTGTTCCACATGGATCATAAAACATGGATTCATAAAACATAAGAATCTTGGGCTTCAGGACAAATGATCAACCAGAGTAAATCAGAAATTTCTTTCAGCTCTGGAGTCCCCCAGCCGAAAAGAGAAGATCTATGCTCTTTAGCACGCATTCCTGGGGTCGATAAGCACCAGAAGTATCTTGGGCTCCCGACGGTGGTTGGATGGTCAAAGAAAGAAATATACTCAGCTATTGTGGATCGAATTGAAAGAAAAATACAAGGTTGGACCCCTAAAGAAATCTCCAAGGCCGGGAAGGAAATCCTCATCAAGGCGGCTCTTCAATCTGTCCCCAGCTATTTGATGTCGATTTTTAAACTTCCTGATGTGGTGCTTTCAAAGATTCAATCCAACATATCTAACTTCTGGTGGGGTCGAAAGGATGGAAAAAATAAAATCCATTGGACCGCCTGGTCCGCTCTCTGTCAACCAAAATCCGAAGGCGGAATGGGCTTCCGGGACCTTCCTCTGTTTAATGATGCTTTGCTGGCTAAACAAGGTTAGCGTATGATTAATTACCCATCATCCCTATGCACGCGAGTTCTCCGGGCTAAATATTTCCCACATAAGGATTTCTTGGATTCCCATCTTGGCTATCGACCCAGTTTTCTCTGGAGAAGCATTTGGGGTGGTCATAATCTGCTGAGGAAAGGACTAGGCTGGAGGATTGGTAATGGTTTTACGGTCAAGATTTGGACTGATCCCTGGCTTTTTGATCAGACAGGCACGAAGGCGTCATCCCCTGTTTATCCAGGATCCGAACATGCCACAGTCTGGTGTCTTTTTGATGATCAAGGGGCGGGGTGGTGTCTGGAAAAACTCTTCTCATGGTTCAATGAGAGGGATATGAGAATTATTCTGAGTATCCCCTGTATGCCAGAAGTAGGGCCAGATCATCTCTACTGGACAAACGACAGCTCAGGAGAGTATACGGTGAAAGATGGTTACCGGCGAGCTCTTTCTGCTCAAATTTCAGAAGGAGATGCGAGGCCCTGGACTTCAATTTGGAAGCTTTATGTTCCCCCTAAAGTCCGCCTTTTCTGGTGGCAGGTGTGTTCCGGTATCCTCCCAACGAAGAGCCTCCCTGCCTACAGACACGTTTCAAACGACAACTCATGCCCTTTCTGCCCTTCTGTGACTGAATCCCCTCTCCATGCTCTTTTCCAATGTCCCGGGGATCAGGAGGTTTGGAATGGCTGGGGATCAACTATGGAGCTGTCCCTGGACGCCGCCTCAGATCCTTCATCTATCCTGATGCGATGGTGCTCCTCTTTTTCGCCGGCTAAAGCAGGTGCCCTGTGCATTTTGACGTGGATTATCTGGGATAGGCGGAACGAGGCCATTTTCAATCATTTTCGGAGGCCCCCCAGATTTTGGATTGACCGGGCATTGTCATGGATTGCGGTTTGGTAGAACCACCCTGAGCAACAAAGACTTTCCCCCCCTCCTCTTCCCCAACATTGGTGCCCCCCACCGGAAGGGATTGTTAAGATCAATGTGGATGCCTCTCTCCCTAAGGATGGCCCAGTTGGACTAGGGTTACTGGCCCGAGACAACCTGGGAAATCTTATCGCTGCCAAATACGAAGCACGTTATGCACTTTGGGAGCCCTCAGTCGCAGAGGCCGCCGCCATCCTTGCTGGGATAAACTTCGCAAAAGATCGCGGTTGGGATTCCATTCACATCGAATCCGACTGTCTCACTGTAATCAATGCCATTAATCTCACTGATGGCGGGCTTCAACCTTTCGGCCCCATTATCCGGTGTATTCATTCGCAGAGACAAGGCTTCAATTACTGCAATTTCTCATTTATTAGAAGGGAAGCGAATGAAGCCGCTCACAAGATTGTAGGCATTGGCCCTCCTTACGAGTATTTGCTTTGGTTCAATCATTTTCCTTCGTGGTTATGCTACTGTATTTCTGCTGATCTCCATCATTAATGGATCCGTCTTTTTTTGTCAAAAAAAAGGATTGTGGAATTCATACATGAAACTTTACAATCAATATGTAAATGTGCATAAAGTTGAATACCCTTGATGGAGAAATGGGCATGGTATTCACTACACAAAGACAATGGCTTCGAAAATCGGTGCGATTTCTGCAGCGTAACGGCGTGACATAAGAATTCATAAAAAAGGTTGATGAGAGAGAAAGGGGTTCCACATTATATTTACATGTAATGGAAAGTAAGGAGGTCATATATATACATTCCCTAACAATTGAAATGGAATTTAGATTCATGATACAAAAGTATTGCTTGAATATACAAGAAGAGAGGGAAGTTCCTTTCAGAATTTCGACATAGTAACAGGTGTACATAAGAGGCATTTAATGAGAGAGAAAGGGGTATCCCATCATTCAAACAATAAAAGGGAAGTATGGGGGAGGTGTTAAACCATACCCCAACAATCATAATTGGAATTAAAATGGCAATACAACATAAATAAAATTGACAAAAATGAGAAAGGAAGAAAAAACCATTACTTAGAAGTGTGCTTCCAAAGGCTAGAGAGAGGCTTGTGAGAGGCTTCTTGGGAGCTTGGGGAACCTTGGGAGGATTATAGAGAGAGTAGGGAAGAGGTTGGACGAACTCCAAAGGATTTTAGTGAGGATGATGTGGGTGCTTGGGTGGGTTTATATAGGAAAGGTGAGAGAATTTTTTATTATTTAGGTTTGGGACCCCTTATATTAAATTAATCCAAACCACAAACCATCCCATGGTTTTTGCCCATGGATTCTGGAAAAGGAAAGGAAAACAATATTTTACAAGGACAAGGTCAGAACATATTAAAATATTAGGGTTTCAAATGTGGAGGTGAGTCACACTCCCATGGAAATTAATTTAAAAAGGCAAAGTGTTGAATATGTCTTGAGGGGTTCCTTAATGCTTTGAAAAGTAAGTCAAACAAACCCAAAAACTCATTATTTTAATGATAAAACATATATTGGCCGAACATAAGTATTATGGTATTTTATTACATTACCATTGGGTCATTATGATGTCATAAAACACATTATATATTTAAATGATATTTAATTTTTACCCAAATATTTGACTGTCTCAGAAAATTATGAAAAATTCACTGTTGGATAATTTCGACGTCCTTATTCCATAAATGACATTTATTTTATCTAAAAAAATTTCTAAATATGTTAATTTTCACTTTTAAAATGAAAACCAACATTTATCGAAAATTCATGGGTTTTGACAGAAATGGCTTTCAAACCTTAATGTAAAATTTGAATTGCATTCATAAAATTATAAGATCATTTATATTTTATAAAAATTAATATAATAATAATAATATTATTTTATTAAAATATTATTTAATTCAAAAACCCCTTAATTTAATAAAATGGATTTCTTAATTAAATAACAACTAAAAACACCATTTGTGCTTTAAAAACTATTTACAATGTATCAAAAATGACTAGAAATTATATTCATTATTATATACAAAAAAATAATGTACATGAACAGAGTACTACATATTTGTTACATAACCCCTTAAAACAGCCTCATAAGACCTAAGGGTAAGGTGTGCGATGGTGACAGACTCTTGGGGCGGCTCGGATAACATCGCTCGAGTGGTAATCTCAATCAACTTCCACTTTTCCCGTAGACGGTCACGTTCGAGATTGACATAATGAAGCTCAACTTGGGCTTGGTCAAGGGCGAAGCCCAAGGATGCCACCTCTTTTCCGAGCTCTGACAAATTGGCTTTGTATGGGGAAATTCTACTGGATGAGGCCATCGCTTCCTTTCTCTGAGTAAAATGGGGTTCGTTAAAGCCTTATATTTATACTAATCATGTGATCACTGTTCAATGACTATAAAAGTAACGGTCACAAATCTTATCATAAAACTAAAGAAGTTGACATCTTATAAAAACATTTTTTATAAAGATACATTTAACTGGATCAAGAGGGATTTTCCATTAATGAAATATTGGGTCATTACAATTTGTCCAATAAAAACATCAAAACAATGTGTATACATTTTATATATTTTAATCACGTACACAAATCCTACACCTTTATTAAAACAAAATATATTGTCTGACCTCCATTATAGAACATGATTTTCTACCTTTTCTTAAACCCGAATAGAGGTGACTAAAATATTTTAGTAAAATCACATAAATCCACCACGTACACACACTGATTCAATTACCATTATATTTTACATTTCTTGTGCATGCATATCAACATGTGTATCATGTATCATATACAATGAATGGATTTATTACTTCTTCATACATGTGTAAACAATACATATAATGCTCTAGTTCAACTACCATTGTAAAAACAACTTCACACAACTGTCCATCATTCATAATTCTTTAATTATTTTTTTACATGTGTATATGAATGGATGTTTGATTATACACAAGAATACACATTTTATTCATATCATGGTTCAAATAAAAATATATCATATTCCATATCAATACTTCTTCACGCATGTGTACTATAATATTAGTGTCTTCACACAATTATTGTAACACTGCCTCTTAGATTCATAGTTTTTGTGTGTGAAACTCAAACAAACCCTCTTGAAAATGACATACTCACCCTTCATCGTTCAGAAATATATTTTAATTTATAATACATACACTATCCACATGTATTCATAGTGTTTGACTATGAATCAATAAAACCCCCTAAAAATTCACACTGTATCAAAGAAAAATACATGGTTATCTTAAACAGGTCACACAGATGATGGATATTTTTAAATATCATCCCGCAAGTGTGACATGTGGTCTTCTTATAGGAATGAGGATTCACAAATTCTCAATGATAATATCATAAGAAAGGGAGACACTAAACACAATATCCCAAAAGGCTTCATGAAAACAGGTTTCTTTGAGAATCAAAATGAGTGTATCATGCATGGGTTTCCTACCCATGGCCTCCTTCAAAAATAAAGAGCTTCATGAAATATTTGCATAAAAAATTAGTTTTTTATATACCTATATTTCCATCTCATGTTCTCGAAGACTATCTAAGATGAGAGATCGACACACATATCAAATTAGGCCAGCCACAAGTATTTATTGGTAACATCACCATCTTAGAATCATATAGATCCACATAGATTGATTTTTTTTTCTTATATATAACTTGTTGCCTTTGAGCTATGTATAAAAAACATCACCAACAATGAAAATATTTTTCCTACACTATAAATCCATGGTTATATTTTTATTATTTCATGAAAATGCAGTTGCATGATATCTCATATAGATTCTGATCTTTAGAATACATAGATTGTGTTTGGAGAACACAACTCGAGCTACTATCTTTCCATCACGACATTAAAAAGCACCATTAGTAAAAACTTAATCTTATTTCACATCATAATTCTTCAGTTTTATAATCATTATAATCATTCAACAAAAAAACATTTTATTTTTATCATACATAGATTCGCAGGATTTTGAAACAATGATCACATAACACAGATGATAGTTTATATGATGTCACCGTAGAGATTGCAATGAATTGGACACTCGAACGAAGCATACTGGAGAAAATGATATTGCTGGTATAATCGAATGGATAGGATTTTTAAGTGATAAGATCCAATTGTTTGATGAAAAAGGTGGAATGGAGCACTTAATTAATGGTCCAGAAGATCTAATGTGGATATTGGATGGTCACAGTTCATTCTGGAGCAACATTAATTGTTCCCATATCAAAACAAAAAAAATATCACATCCGATATAATACTCTGCCCCAAATTTATTCACCAGGATTTATTTCTTAGTTTCCTTTCTCTTGTTGGCACCACCTCATGCATGTGATCACCTCCAACACTATTCCACACAGCATAGTTTCTCTCCGATGCACTTGTGACTTCTGTAGTGGTGCCCCTTCTGCTATCTTTCCTCAGCAATTTCCTCATGTTGGCCAACTATTGTATATCCAATGAACTCAAACATGAATCACAAATTAAAAATCCACAACATTCATGGTCTCTTATAATATTTTCAAATCCTCCTCAAAAACTAAATGACACAAGTTATTATAAACTGAAAACCATCTCGAAAATCAACCTAATTAAATATTTATTTATCAAAAAAATCTTTTCAAATTAAAAAAAAATTTCACAATACATAACAATTAAATGGTAGCAGCTCCATACTTCAAATAATTTCACATATACTATTAAATTTCATAATAATTTCTATCAAATATATATATATACAACAATTACAATAGAAATATTACTTTCAAAAACATTGATTACATCAATTTTGAGGTTGTTGAGCATATATTGGGACCCAATCCATCTATACAGGTTGATTTTCCTTTAGGGTCTAGGTATCAAAGGACTCCTATTGATTAGACTGCCTCAATTATATTTATAGAACCCTAGTAAATTTTTCTAACCATAACTAATTTCCATGATAATATGTATTGATATAATAATTGTTTTTATTATTTAATAGTTGGATCTGTTGATAATCATTATGGTAGTACACACATTCTTGTAGTGTTGAACCACCTCACACAAATGATGGTCGAATACAATGAAGACAAAATTTTTATTATAAAAATATGATAGGAATGTAAAAGATTTTTTGTGCCTCTTTCCAAATACTCGTAAATATTTACCATCTGTCTACTCTCATGTTGACACATTCCATATAATGTAAAAGATCATGCCTGCGAACAAATATGGGTAATGAAATTATATTGATTTAATGTTATATTATTATATTATTTATATGAATTAATTATTTGGTGCGAGATTCATTTTAATTTTCTTGATGGTGAGGATACGAGACCATCATAGCTATGTAATTAGGTGAGATCTAGAGAGGCTATAAAAATATTTTGTGTTGTGGTTGGCATGCTCGAGTTGGAATGGATTTAGAGTCCACACCATTCATGGATAACTTTTTGGTAAAATATTATCTTTAAATAATTACTCATTTGATGAGTTTCGAGTTTAAGTAATTAAACAAATTTGATATTTTTAAATGTAAATTATCATGATTTTTATAAATAGATACATATTTTTTATTGAATTTTTTTATGAATATTTAGGAAAAAATAAAAAAACATGGATGTGATGACATACCTCCACACATTGGGGGGAACTATGATGTCAAACCATGAGTGGAAGCAAGTATGACAATCATTTACATATATGTAATTAATTTTAATATATCATTAAAATAAAGTGCCAATTAGACTAAAAATTCCCTTGATAATAATGTAATTAATTTTTTTGATTTTGTCCATCTTAGATAATTTACTACTAAATATTATGTTCTATTCCTTCATGATAAGAATAAAATTCTTGTACATATTATTTTATAGTTTGATTCAATATAATTTGATTTAGTTTAGATCCTTTGCATCTTCATGAATAATTAGGTTTTTAATAGCTCTTTATACTATTTAATGGTGTCCAAATTCATTTCATTACCTCTCCATGATATAGATGTTTATCATGTTCTCAAAAACCTCTTGCATAGTGTATTAATTCTCTCTCAGACTTTTCTCTCTCCTCCTCGACTTCACTTACCCCTAATATTTTGAAAAAATATATATCAATCATTACTAGTTTCCATTCATATTTGTAAATTACATTATATTCATTAGTAGTTTTTTTGTTTTGCAAGATAACGTTAGAATCCCTACTCAAATATTAATAGTGATTCTCCATATTAATCAAGTATTTATTTCAATGAAATACTCAAAAAAATATTCTTCCTAAATTACATTTCATATATTTAATGTGTGGCCACATACATCTCACCCAATAAACCTTCCTACAATCAATCATAAACCATATCTCCTCTTTTCTTCATCTCTATAGTCATATCAAATTATCTATGTAAATATTTCTCAAAACAATGATTTATTCATAGAAAAATGATCATTCTTCTTCTCAAGTACTAGTGCCTAAATAGAAAATTATTTTGATGAATCATTTTATTTAACATGAAATTATTAGGATAAAAAACAATGACATTATTTCATGATTTATGTTCACCATCAAAATTTTACACTACAGAATAATAATTCATAGATTCTTAAAAGAAACAAATCACTTAATGAAGAAATCAAAACCTCATACCACTTGATATAGACAGTTTTCCTTCACTCACTAATAGTGTAAATCTGTTTAATTAAAAGTTGGTACAAGAATTATAACATTTTAGGTTGTTACATTGAATTTATCTAACTAAGGTCTTCATGTAGTAGCACCATGTCTCCTTCAGTAGTGGATCTCCTTTAGTAGAAATACTTGAGATTTAGATATCATTTACATTGAAGATACCTAACCAAGGTCTAGATTTATATAGTGTTCCCCCACTCCCAAACCAAAAATGAGTTTTTGAATATTTAACTCATAACTTTTATTTAGTTGTATAAAACTAAAAAAATGAATTGAAACATAATCAATCACATATAAATTAATATAAAATAAATAATGTTGAATAAAACTATATTAAAACAATGATAACTAAATAGAATTTACGTATATAAACCACTAAAAAAATAATACTACGATGGCCTAAACTAACCCTACTCAACTCAAAACACACTAATATAAATTAAACCGATCTTAACATTATCATTTAAAACCTAACTAAATAAAATGGATTTGAACTGAATTAATTTGACATTACAATACATAAATAAAACTAAATGACACCTAAAGTAATCAATCTAAATCAACTAAACCTAAATAATGTGGAATTGAATCAGATTTAATCAAATACAGCTAACCCTAAATAAACTATCCCCAGAATACCTAAGCATAATTCAAACAAAAAACATGTTTACATTATTCAAATTAGAGGTGAACAATATTAAATAGACTATAATGGAATATATTTGTATTAAAAAGACTTAAACCATCCTAAAAACAATAGAACCAAATATTATCAAAATAATTCACTCAAAATCAAATTATATAGAATTCTATCAAACTATACAAAAATAAAAAAATATATGGATTGTATATAATAAAATTAAAACAACTGAAATCTAAACCAATAAAGATGAAATTAATTGAACCAAATAAAACTAATTTGGCCTAAATTGAATCAACGATATCTATACCTAATTAAACAATCTTAAACTAAACAATTTTTTTTAAAAAGTAAATCAATAATAAGAATAAAAAATTGTGTTAGAGTAATATGAACTGGCCCAAATTGGTCTAAAAAATTGTAGATTTACCTGAAGCTAATAAGCTTGAAACATCTTGATATGAACGAAATGCAGCTGGTTGATAATAAATAAAATCAATTAACCTAAATTTAACTAAATAAAATTGATTTAAGCTAAAAAATTAATCTATATTAAAATAAATAAAACAAAAAGGAATAGATATAAAATTGACTAAGAAAAACTAAAAAAGTAGACTTAAACAAATCAATAATGAATTTACCAAGCCTAAACAATCCACAAATAAACATAAAACTAACTGAATAGAATCAAATTGGAATGAATCCAACTATACTGAATCAAAGAATGTAAACCTGTTTGAATATGCCTTAAACAAACATGGTTCTAATGGATCTTTACTTGCACAAAATAAATTCAATCAAAAAAACTAAATTTTTATTAATATTATAAAAAACACATGAAAATTCATTATGATTTGAATCACAATAATAGATTAAAGGGTTCCAAGGAACACTAGGACCACATGAGAAGGAGATACAAAATTTTTCTTGTATAATTTAACAAAAAAATCAAATAATACATCGAAAAACTAAAAATGATCATTTAGGGAATGCAATGGATATTATTTAATTTTACAGAAACAAAATTACTTTTTTGTTATAGTCATGATTAGAGTGTTAATAACCCATTCATAAGTATACCTTTATTTTATAGTAATACATGTTCATCATATCATTAATTATAGAGATCACACAGTCGCATTATTATTGATTTCTATGATGACATGTTCTGTTATACATTTGTAATATCTATTGATAACACATTCATGGATACATAGTTATAATTAATCCACCATATATTATTATTTTTAACTTCATTTATAATTAAAATACATTTGATATTAGCTATGGAATTCATTATTAATAACATATTTTCAATTATGGTTTCCCACATTCAAGGTCATTATAGAGGGAGGTTTAAAATATTGAAGGACAAGTGACTTGAGAAAAATTGTTTTTCTTGACCAGAAAGAAAAAATATGGAAGCATACTAAACGAACACACATTTCATAGAATTTTATGTTTGAATATGTTAATTTTAAATGTTAATCTCTATTTTTTAACTAAAAAGTCTACTTATATTTGAAACAGTCTTCTCTAGAAGTCCTTGATTCCTAGGAACCTGAAAAATTTGGCAAAAATGATCACTTACTACATGTTTTGGGATATGGCCATCATCACGGACCACACTACTGACTAGGGAAGAGTATTGTACTAATGAGGTATTGGACCACTTTAGGTGAAAATTATATTAAAAAAAGTATGAAAAAGATAATTTATGGGCAGTAATGGAAAAGGATAATCCAAAAAACGATGAAGAAAGGTATATATGTGTGTAAGAACAAAATCGAAGGGAAAATTATAAATTAATGAAACTGATGGAATTTTTATGTCCATCACCCTCACTAGGGACTGATGTGTATTATCATTAATATATGTCAATTATGTGTACATTATATAGTGCACTAGGTGGTTTTCCTAGTTGTGGTTGGGGTGATGAAATTCCTAGAAATAGTGATAAAGAGGATGACTATGAGGAAGAGGGTGGGGATGATGGAGTTGAAGAAGTTGAGGCCGAGGATGTGGAAGAGTCCAAGGATGAGCACGAGGATAAATATGAGGATAAGGATGAGTATTATAGTGATGATAGTGATGGTGATGAGGTAAATATTGATCCTTTACTTATTTTACTAATATTTTTGGAATTTCACATTTGACTATTTATTCTGATTGAATAATTGTCATGTTTTTATGTGTGTTGTCACTAGTTTTATGAATTTATTTTTTTCATTGGTTTTTCATTATTTTTATATTGGTAGTTGATGTATGTTTCTAGTTAATTGACTAAGGTGGTCTAATGGTGTGGATTATCATGTCTATTTGGGATGTTTATTCTATGTTTTTTTGTAGGTTTTTAGTTTTTTAAGATTTTAGTTATCCACTAGAATTATGTGGGTTGTGTATTCAGGTTTCTTGTTTTCTATAGGTTATCTGGGCTATGTATGAAGGGTTTTGTGAGTTTTGTTTTTATTTTTTCAAGTTTATTTTGATTTTCTACAGGTTCTGGGAAGTGGTTGAAGTTTTTTCTATGTAGATTGTGGGGGTCTATACCAATGACTTTGTGTCCATTTTTATAGAACTAAACTAGTGTTTTACTATAAATCATTTTTATGGTCCTATCTCAATAGTAAAAATCCATTGGTATAGAACTACCTCAACTATTTCCCAATGTTTTATATTATACTATTGTCTAAATGGAATTTTTATGACCCTATCCTAATATTTATGTATAAACTGTTGGTATAAGGATTTCCCAATGTCATATTAATCGACTATCTAGAGAACTACAGGTATAAGAAATTCCAATGGTTCTTCATCCTATACCAATGGTTTTGAACCATTGGTATAGACTCATAGTCCAACAGTTCTTTTCGGTTATTTACTTTGAATAATACCAAAAAGACATTAGGTGAGCTGAAATAATCATAATTATGAAAAATAACTTTTTGGGTGTCTAAATTATGAATCCTTATTTTTAATCATTTATACCTTAGGTTTAACCTAAAACCAACATGACCATTATCTATTAAAAATAATTTATAGTGGTTTGTAACGGAAATGTGAATTTATCCAATCATATCCCATGAGAGTGTCAAATCAGGTGTGTAGAAGGGCCCGTTGTTGTGCACCAGGTGATGGTTAAGTCGAAGCCCTATGTTCCCTTTTTATAGTTATTACCCCTAGGTATAACTTTGTTAGATCCAGATCCACTTATAGTATCCAGACATGGATTTATTGCTTCTAAATCCACATATTCTTTATATTAACAAAAATTTAAGATTTTATCTTATACAAGGACTTATCCTCAAATTCATGCATATAGTTATGTTTTCTAATCTATGTATTCGTAAATTGACTTATTAAGTTTCCTACCTAACTTAATATAATACCAACAATAAATAACCTAACCCTAATAGCCCATATTAATTAGTTACCTTTTTACATTAGCACTAAATATAAACAATTCCATCCCAATGGACTGAATAGTTTAGTAGTATTGGAACACTAAATACATACTTGAATCAGACAGTAAAATTAAAGACGTAAAATGAAAAATAGTATTTTCATTGAGAACACTATTATTCACTTTATTATTTCCATACATATCAAACACAATATAATTCCTAGAATCCAAAGTAAATAAACCATAATAAGGGGGTGAGATTATATTCTTAGTAAGGGTATGCATACTGTGGAAGATACAATGAATAATTAATTCATAACAAGCATGGCTATGTAAATAACTAAAAAAAATTCCATTTAATTAGTAGTTTAAATATTAATAATAATATAACAGGAATATATGATGATAAAATAATTATATATAAATAATCAGTTGAGCTTGAATGTTATCTTTTGATATTCTATCCAATTGAATAATCACATGGGCATTAATAATTAATCGCGTAATGAGGTAATTAATAATGTCAAAAAAAATATAATAATAATATCAAGGCCTTTTTCCAATAAATGTTTCTTGAATGTCCAAGGACTCATCCAAAAACTCAAGCTCTTTTCTCCTATGATACCTACTAATGCATTTATGGGCTATAGTAAGCCTCTCCCATCACTTACTAAGTCCAATGCATTCCTCATATGAAAGGAGAGAAACATAATCATCATAAATACAATTATTAAAAAAAATTCATATAAAATGTGAATAATATCCAAAATAAATAAATGTAATCATAATAAAAATTTTTATTATAAAACTATCATAAGAATTTTAATTTTCTCCCTAATAAAAAACATAATTGTAAACAATCAAGAGTGTTATATAGAATGGTATCAAAATTGTATATCCTTGTCAAACTAATCACAACCCATCTAGAGATAAAATATGTATATAATAATTAAAACATATTATTAATGGATCATACTATAAGATGGGGGTCACTATCATTTATTAAGAGAAATGCCTTATATATTCCAATAAAAACAATCCTGAGATAAATACAATATTAACCTTGATAATAACTTTTAAAACATAAAATTTATAGAATATTAACAAAAAAACTATGAAAATGGAATTGGAAACATTTTAATGAATCTTCTAAAATTAAATGTCTATTATGGTTGGTAATTCCATACATATAATCTATGTAAAAAATCATTCCACACTATTGAAAAAGGTTAAAATTACCTCATTCAAAAAGAAATAATAATATATCTTTAAAAAAAATTTCAAATTGTAAAATATGGATACACGGTTATTTAATAAATAATTACGAGAATGTTAAAAACATTTTTTTTTTAAAATAGGAATGATGGATATGAAAGAAAATGTATTTTCATGTAAAGAGTGAAATAAAGTCAGAATTTCCTAACAACCTTTTCTCAAACATGATAAGTTAAAATTAGTGGAAAATGGTACTAAAACATAAAAATTTAAATAACTACTATAGTAGAATAAAATAAAGTGGTTTTATGTTTTGAATATTAAACTATTCCCCTAATGGATACTTAAACATAAATAATCCAAAATAACACTGAGACGGTTAAATAAAATTTTCCAATTTGGTAAATTTTGAATTTTAAACTTGATGAAAGAAATAAATTCAAATGAAACTTTAAAATACCATTAATATAAAGAGATGTATGGTATAAAATATAAATATAGAATTTTACATGGCACACTAAATAAGTTAGTTGGGAATATTGCATATGGATCACAAAAGTAAAACTGAGATGAGAAACACTTACCTCATGTTAGACATTTAATATATGTGTATGAACATCTAGTATAATAAATATAGAGTTATTATACATATACTATAGAACCATAATAATATATATCATGCCTTATATAATTTTATTATAGTCTGTTTTCAATTTTTTATTAACAATACTTTATTAAAATTGTTGATCTAGGTAATAACTGATTTATTCCATGTACGTTTTGTTTCGGTAGTCTCAAAACTTGTACATTAATTATGGGTACATCATATAAAAAATATAAACATGATATATATATATCACATATATTCATATTATAATTATTCATAATAGTTTATAAAAATTGTATACAAATAAATGAGTTAAACCATTCTTTGAGATGACTGGCTGGACATAAGGATGAATATTATTTTAATTTTTTTGATGGTTGGATCATATAAAAGGAATATAACATTTAAACATTAAGGAAGAACTGTTATATCAAATATATTATTTTCATTCCTTAAAAATATTCTTATTTCCATGCATTTAAAAATAAATTCAAAAAAATTTATCGTCGATTTGTGGAGGCGACAGTCCACACATACACATTAGTGACGTTATTGTTTTCTAATAGATTTAATATTAGAAGGTAGAGGTGTTGTTATAATTAGAGAAGTTTAATTGTGTCATAATTACTATTTATATTTATATATATATTAAATACAAAACTATATCCTTCCATTATAGGTGTTAATGGAAAATGAATTGCGTTGGTTCGCATGGCGGTAGTCGGCTATACACATCGTCGATAGTTTGGATTCAAATGTGATGGAAGATTGGTGGTTATATGTTTTTCTATTAAAATATTATCCTATAATTATATATTGGAGGTACTAGGTTTAATATTTTATCATATTTAATATGGATTTTGTGTAGTTAAATGAAGAAATTAAATGAGAATTCATGGTTAATAATTATACCACTTATTCAAAAAAAAATATTTATGTTTATTACTAAATCTTTCTTAGATCAGTTTTCAAATCAATAAATGACTCTAGGTCTTGGGGAGGTACATAAGGAAGCGATTTGGTAAATTATTGGCAAAAAAATCTATATTGATGTGTTTATATGATATGATATAAGATGACATTTTATAAGTGGGGGAGGGCCCCTTCTTGGATATTACAATATAATTTCTCAAAAATAAAAAAATTGATAATGTCATTCCTAAGAAAAATGATTAAAAACTAAATTATACAAAATTTTGTTTATATTATAACAATAAATATTGACATACTATATTATTATTATCGGTTTAATTAGAAAAAACACACCTATCTTTTTTTTAACTGCCCCTGTAAACTCTTTTAACATGAACTGCACTAATTAATTTTATATAAATTTTATTATTCATTATGAAAAAAATAATTATCCAAAATATTTAATATTATTTATATTAATTCCTAATATAGAATCCATTTTTTAAAATTTAATTAAAATTTTATAATTTAATTCAAAATCAAACCCACAGACGCGACAAAAAACAAATTTCCAAGGAATGGTTTTCGAATGTATAAAATGTTTTTATATAAAAATAGAATATAAAATTTATTCCAATGACCTAAATTATAAACAATATAATATAATTTAACTAATTTTAATTTCAGAATAATTTTAAAAAAAAATATCTTTGTAAATTCCTTAAAGAAAAGTATTTTTTAAATAAAACATTTTTTACTATTCTTAAAAAATAATCATTTAAGAAAATTATAAATACATTACTCTAATATAAGTTTGAAATTATTATTTAAAAAATGAAGTTAATTTTTGAAAGAAATTTTATAATATTGGGAAAAGTTAATATATAAATAATTTCTCAAAATGAAACCAAACGGGTTTTAGAAAAAATATAGTTCTTCAACATGACATTTCCTTTTATTTGTAATTAGTGGATAACAAATGAATTTATTTATAAATTTATAAAACATAAACTTTTCATAATTTATTTGTTTCTATTCATACATTTCAATTTATTTGATATGTCATAAAAGTATAAAATTCTATGGTTCTTTTAGAATCTAGGTTTTTTGTATTGAAGACTATTAAAGAGATTAAATTTATTTACAATGAATCATGAATAATTAGGGTGTCATGATTTGGAAATTTTATGAACATTAAAATGTTTCACACATTAAAGTTACATAGATGAAAAATCAATGTGTGATACAATATTTATTGATATTAAATTTTAGGAATATACATGATATTAAAAGTATATAGAAATTACTTTTAGGGCCCTAACTCTAACATAGACCTCCATATATATATATATAAAGTTTCTTATGTATTCATTTCAAGTACAATTCTTGAATATTAATTAGTTTATGTATATAAAATATTTATTTATATCTCTTCAACGTGATGATGATCTATATAAAGTTACATTCACTTTGAAAAACAAACATAAATATTTTGGTAATATCAATCTCCGTAAACACATTAATCTCATAAATGTGTTCCAAATCATGTGTTCTTAGTAATATCAAATTCAACGAACATTGATAAAAAATCTAATGTGACATTTCTAGAATTTGTATTCTTGAAATGTATAGTCACATAAATTTCGATACCAAGAACACTGCCACTATATACCTGGTGGTACCTACTATACACCACAGTTATACCATCACATTTCACCCTTCACTCAATACTCCATGTTTCCATAAAACCCCCTAAATCTTCCATAAAATTATCCAAAAATCCACCTTATAATATCAAAACCCCAATTCAAAAATTGAAAATTGAAAATCCTATGGATATTTTTTTACTTGATGGTTTCTCAATTCAAATGAACCATAATGACATGGGTTATTAATAACTCCCACTATAGGAATTATCATCCCAAAAAAGCATGCCCAAGATTTTTTTTTAAATTTTACTCATTCACTTGGATCAAAAATTGTGTCTTATTCTCTTTATCCAATTAAATACAACTTGATATATACAAACCTAATTTAATAAACAGAAATTTTATTGAGATCCACTCACCTCAATCCATTACGCACACCTATTATTTCATGAAATATTAATTTGACACAAATTTCAAAGAAATACATAATCACACTTGAAGAATAGTGGTTGGTACACCAACAGATCGATTCCTCTCATATATAGATGGTACATGAATTGCAATGATAATTATATACCATGCTCATGATTCCATATACCAAGACACATCATGAAATCATTCTACCTATAATGAGTAACTTTCATGGTTGATAGCACCTGATCATAAATATTGGCCACCTGCTCTAACCTAAATGTTAACCTTACCCGAATTACCATATTTGATTTGAAAAATCAATCAGAACATAGTTTTCAGGAAAATATTCTTAAATTCTTAAGTCCATATTCATACTCTCTTTATAAGTTCATTCATTACTACCATCCTGAGTCAAATGGAGGTCATTACTCAAGTTCCTCTCCAAGATAATTTCTACAAGATTGGCACTTGGAATGTTCTATAAGGGAAATTACAACATCAAGTTTATTCAAGGTGAAAATTTAATTTACATATTTATATTTTACTATCCCGGGTGATTCCATTATTCACTATTCAATAGGTATACTATAAAAATTAAACATTACATTCACCAAAATGAATTTGACACATAGGGTCATACCATCCCATGATCGATGGGAAACTCCCCACCAAATGATTATCAATACATATATGTTATAAAACCAAAAAACTCAGCTAATACTATAACCACATAAATAAAACTCATTATCCATTCTTATCATAACTAATTTAATCATCTCATGAGCCTTTCTCTTGATTCTAAAGATATTATGGTGTATTAAGCCACCTTAATATTGTTGTGGCCCCTAGAACGGCGAGGTTCATTGATAAGTGGGATGGGTGAATCATTTAATTATAATATATTTATTTCCTTTTAGGATTTCTCAAAAAATAATTCTTTTTCACTTGATATAGTAATAACTATTTTTTATTAACTCACACAAACAAGACAATCAAAAAAGGACACTTGATATATATGTTTTACTACACAAAATGTGTAATTAATCCTCATATTGATCTAGACTCACTCAATAACATAAAATACACCATAATCTCCTTTATTTACAAAGACAATCAAAGTATATATTGTACTCATGATACTAGAATATAGTAGTGTTGTCTCCAAACATGTCTCCAGAAAAAAATCATTGTGGGATTATATATTAAAGGAAGGGATTATCCTTCTTCCTCAAATATTTTCCCTAAATTTTTTTATATTTATCCCATCATTCATCACTATATTGAATTAGTTTAACAACCATATTCTTCACCATAGCTCATAGTTGTGACGATCACACTAAAATCAATATTTCTCCATTTTCTTGTTCTTCTTAATCTTCTTCAAGTTATACTCCATATTAGAAATCAATTCAAATTATTCATTATTAATTATTTCATGACATTGAAAACTCTTCATATTTGATGCTATACTATTTCTATCTCAATATGGAAAACAAAATTCTTCACACTTCAGGCATGAAAGATCCCTATTCAACATATCCTTAACAGTAACAACAATATCATTGGGTATTAATTTTAATTTCTATTTCTATTTAATACCAAAATATTCAATAAATAACTACTCAACTTATCCAACTTCATTTATATATATTGGATAATTATAAGTCTCTTTTTCATCATTTATATTATTGGAGGTGTTATAGATAAATTACAAGTATACCATGTGTTTTCAACTAAGATACATCATTGAATACAATAAAAATAAATCTAAATTCTTGACATGGGTTCATATTTATAAACCATTTCCTATTTTATTCCATTTGAGAAACATTCAATGTCCTTTTAGTTCACCATATTGTATTATATGTCATTTTAGTTTTATTATTATGATTTATTTTGAAACATATCTCAACACATGATTCCTCTTATCATGTTTTCCATTCATCATTTCATATAGTAATTCTTTTCTCATAACATTGATTGTACCTTGATATGGAGATCCTCATTTCAAACAATGTTCAACCGATATGGTATTTCACTCCATAAGAAAATGATTCTTATATGTTTTTAGGACATCTGAAAATGGCCACAAAAAATGAACTGTGTTGTGTTATTCACATTTATGATTCTTATACATGTTTAATAGTTGTTATTGTAATGTAACATATAAACTACATAAAAGAAACTTTTGAAGAATCCATTAATAGGTATTTCCCTAAAATATAAACCCACATCCACCCACTAATAATAAAGGATACCTCCATGGAATGTACTGGATATACCATTTCTCAAAGGTAATATTATCGACTAAAACACACATTTCATAAATAAACTCCTTATTTCCACACTATATAATGTTATCTATATTCCCATTGTATGGATGGATAAATTCCATTAGACATAGTCTTATTTGAATTCCAATGTTCTAGCCAACTAATCCATTTTCACTTCCTACAACATTTCCATGTTTGTTTCATGTAGGGTTATGGTGTGTTTATGACACCTTCACTTCCAACATCTTCAAACCCCACTCGTGATCCTCCAAACACCCAAAATACCTCCACCATATCCCAAAAATAATATATTATGTGATTTGGAAAATGAATTATGTATTGAAAAAAATCTCACATAAAAAATATATTCACTTCTTCACTTTACCAAAAAAACATCAATTCACAAATATCACATGATAAAGGATTATACTTTAACTTCATGACTTAGTGAACACTACATGGGGCTCAAAATGTTTCCCAAGGTAAACTTCATATTCATAGGCTAATTAATTTATATAAAAACACATTTTCTCAAAAATATTCCCCTTAATATTATTTTATCTATCACTTAACATAAATCACTCTCAAACTCATCAAAATTAAAAATGAATCATCCTTGAATAATTGTAAGTATAATTGAATAAACGAAACATTGTAAATAAAAAAAGTAACATGTATCACTTCAAAGGTTCCAATTAAGTGTGCATGTGGGTTGGGTATTTTCCCAATAAATGATTCATTGGGATGATCAAATAAATCATTAGAAATTGTTGAATACATCTATGAAAGATTCAAGAGAGAATAATTTCATGCATAATTTATAATTAATTTATATAAAAAAGAACTATATTCAATTAAAATTCATTCCTCATAGTTTAATCTATTTACTAGATTTGTTATATCATAGTTATGAAAAATGATCCAAGGGTTGGCTCACTCTAGTGGTTTCCACACATGATCCACAAACCTCATGACAACATCATTGAATCTTGGAGAGATAGAACTAAGGATTATACCCACTTTAATCATTCATTATTTATGTCCAAAATAATATAATTTAATCTTGAAGGATTCAATCTAGTTCTCTCGATGCTTTAGAGGGAGGAGAAGGATCAATTAATAACATTATTGAGAGAAATATTTAAAAAATATTAGGAAGGACTGAGAGAATTATATGGAGATTTTTTATTATTCACAAAAATCCTTATATCTAAACATGAAATAAATCATGTTATATACTTAGCTCAGTGAGCCAAAAATTGTACAAGGATCCTTGAAAAATAACATAATTCCATGTGAACCCCTTATCAAATAAAAATATCATTATTATTAATTCCTTGACATGAAATGAACTAATGGTTTATTTAAATATTATTTCATTTGGTCCCTTAACTCAACTCATTAATCCTCCATGAGATTTACTATAATATGAATAATAACTAATTATTCGAAAAATTATTTTATTATTTTTTCTATAAATAAAAATTGATTTCACTAAACTAGAGAATAAATAATTATTTAATATTCAACTCAAATCTGTACTCTATTGAATAAATGGAGACTGATTATTTGAAATAAACATTTCATAAATAATTATTATTCTTCAAAAAATGATAATAATATTTATTCTAATGTTATATTAATAAATGATCTTATTGAGGTTCTTGATATAATTATTATGAAACCATTTATGCATCTTTTTTAGGGAAATTTTTCTAACTAGAATAAATTACAATATAAACATAAAAAAACATGTCAAAAACACATATAAACACGTTAATGTTGTATTGAAAAAAACCTCCTATGGATACTTAATTTATATTATAATCCTTTTGTCACAATCTCCCATCATGAAGTTTCATCACATGTAACATAATTCTATATACTTGAAATATCATTCTCTAAATTCTCATAAATAAAATCATCAATAAACCATCATGACCATTAAATTAATAATAATATTTTATTTTATTAAAATGGCAGAAGATATCTGCTTACATTAATTTGGGAGGGAAAATTTATTTCATGACTTAGCCATTAATGCCATATCATTTGTTAGGTACCCACCATATCCTACCACACTATATGTAAATATCATCACAGTTTTTATCAATACCTATAATTACATGACTAATGATATATATTAATAATAAAATCAAGTATAAGGGACAATACACATGTCTACAAATTGGAATATTAAATTACACAAATTACAAATGTTGTTCTTATAGGTGGATATATTTTCAAAACCTCTTATCTAGGAGATTACTATATTAGAACTTCATGTTAACAAGTCTCGATGCCTTACAAAACTCCAACACAAGATATAATTGATCATCAGTGCCTCATTATATAGATTCCATGTTACCATAGAACATATATTTAAGAATTTCATCATAGTAGTTCAATGTTTTCATAATAAAGGGGAAATACTATGAGCTTCTAATTTCATGGATGAATTTGGAATATTATTACATTAATTTTATTCGAAGGTACACTCATCATGTGATTAGATATTCCTTAATATTTAAGAATTCAAAAACTAAAGGTTATTGAATGAACAAAGTAGTTTATTATGTGGAAATAACTAAAATAAACTACATCTTTCTCTAGATACAACTATTATTGACTTGTCATCTAATTTTTCTATCATGATATTCATGTTTCTACTGAGATACATCTATAGTCAATGACTCCAAAATTATCTCCACCATGGAAAATATACTTACTATGACCTTAACCCATTGAGAAAAATTTCTCAAGTGGTTATAGATCATAAGTATATTCTTCATATATTGATATTACCGTGTATCATTGGTGTGTTACACTAAAATAGTACTATTATGGTCTATTGTTATATGTTCTTTACTATTGGACACCTCATTATGATCTTGAAGATTTTTAATATTCAAACTACTTGATTAGTTGAAATAAAATAAAAACATACTATGATTCAAATGTATAATTGGTGAATATTGGCTTCGTAGATAAATTACATCACATAGATCCTACGTAAATATAGAATTCATACCCCGAAGGTGATTTTAGATCATCTTGATATGTCTAGAAACTGGAATCTGTATAAACCTAAATGACCATATCATCACCTCCTCCATAAACTGTGAATATATCTTTATTGCACCTATGATCGTTCAGTATATCCTTGACTACAATCTCATCAAATCCTTTTTTAACTTCTTGACATTTTCCTACCATGGTAGAGGCATAAGAAAGACGAATCTTGGTACATAAATTTAAATATATAATAAATCTTATCAACAACAAGTAAATAAACATTGAAATCCTCTATCTCTCTTCTGGTTTTCTAGGGCACATTTTATTGGATTGAGTTATGCCATTTTACATTGAAATGATTCACCTTTTGGATTGTTTCAAACTAAATCACTTGAGTATGTTACCAATATTTATACTCTATATTACTCTATGTACCATCTTGTATCTATAAAGATGAATCATAATACAAATAATCTATATTGCTACATTTAATTACTACATGGAGAAGCATGTTTTCAACCACATCTTAACCTATAAAATGATTAGTGTCTCATTTTCAATTATTCATATGTTATAATAATATACTACTAGTAAAATGACTGCAGTCTCACTAAACCTCTTGTAGATATAGCGATTTAATTTTCCCATTATGAAACCAAATTCACTTATAAATCCATATAATTTAATGATCTATGATGTAGATGATTAAATGATCTATTATGTAGATGATTAATTAATCTAATAAATATATCTCGAAAACTTTCATACCTATTAGAAACTGTAGGATTCAAAAACCCCTCTGGTTATTCCACATAGATATCATTCATAAAATTTCCACTTAGGAGAGTGGTATTGACATCAGTCTTCCAAATATCATAATCAAATTATATGGTTATATCAAGAAAAAATTAATGTATTTTAGTATAGAATCTAGTGAAAATGTTTCATAGTAGTAAATTTGTTGATCTCTACACCAAAAATGACATTTAGCGGTAGTTTGTCTATCATTTGGATGCAATTTTTCAAACCCATAACTTTAATAGATGTTGTTAATCATATCATTATGTGTATTCTACATTGTTTTTTTATTTCAAAACAAATTTTAATGGTTCTTTTTATTTTAATATTTTATTTTTAAAAAATTATTTTTTTTATTTCCCACCCCACTGGCCCCATCTTCCCATGCGTTTCTGGAATGACCCAACTGTAGACCACAACCCTCCTAGTAAAATTAATTATTAAAAACATTATATAAGTATTTAAAACCCTGAAATCAATGTTTTTATAAAAATATTTTATATTCTATCAAGTCTTCCACCAATTAGTGAAACACGCTCTAATATTCCTATATGAATATATAGAAGATATTAAATACAAGCATATATATATATATATATATTCTTACATATAATTATAACTATGTATATAAATATATATATTTATATATAACTATTAATATATATATATATATTATATTTATATAAAACTAGAAACTTTCGTATAATATGGCTATATATTTGGGTTGTTTAGATTAAATCTTTGTAGATCTTACAATGATTCATGCTCAAGAACCATAAAGGTTAAGCGTATTTGTAGAATAGATACATAATTAACTTATTTTTTAACAATATTAAAAATATCCATTATTTTTTCTTCTCATTTGGTACCATTCTAGGATAATAATACTTAATACATTTCTTTATAAACTGGGGAAATGGAAACATAAAAAAAATAAGTTTAGATGCTTAGTAAGGGTAAAAATGGGAGATAAAAATAATAAAATAATAAGTGAGAATAAAATAAATAATGGTAAGAGAACATGATAAAAAATTATGAAAACATAACTAATATCTCATACACTATAAATTATTGGTCATGCAATAATGCTTTTCCATAACAATATACATGAGTTATAAGAGTATGGAAACAAAAATATCAGTCATAATCCATGAGAGAATATCATAATCATAATACATAAGTATCTTGAATACACATAAGTGTATAAAATCATTTACCTATTCAAGTTTAACTATCAATACCATCATAACATAGTATAAAATGTCCCATAGTGGATTTGGTCACACCTAATACTTATAATTATAGAGGATAGATTTCCATAGTTAATTGGATTAACTCCCAATTACCTTTTATATTATCTTATGAGATATCCATACCTAACCAATTCGTAATATGTATATATTATTCCAGAACACCTCTCATATAATGGAAACAATACATATGTGTGCAAAAAAATTCTAAAAAATTAAACATTTCATTAAAGATTAATTTATCCATGGGAATGAAATGGGTTTCATGAAAACATCCTTAACACATCATCATCACTGGACAACAAATTAAATATAGTGGATTTTATAATAATACCATATCCTTATAGATTCATAATAAAAGTTAAATGATGTTGAGATTGATCAAAAACAATAATATACATGAATTTGAAATATTATTAGATAAACATGAAGAAATACCATTACCTTATTGTCATTTTTTCCAAAAAAACAAAAAAAACATATCCTAGAAAAATCATAATTGGGTTATTTAAATGAAACAAATGAGAAATTAAAAGTAAAATTCATGAATAAAAATAATATGGTGGGAGGAATATCCATTCATTTAGAAAACATTAAAAAAATCACACTCTTGTAAAGAAAGTAAAAAATGGCATGTATGGAAAACAAAATGAGTTTTAGTTTAAAATGTTTTTAATGAAATTAAAATATAAATTTAAAATTATATAAATAATTTAAAATTATATAATATCTTCTATAGAAAAATTATTAAGAACATGGATATGGATAATAAATATTCCATAAAAATGGAGAAAGAAGGTCATGTTTCCTTGAAATTTTTTTTATGTTTTTACCAAAGAGGGGATAAGATAATAAATAATTTAAAATTACATAATTAAATTTATTATAATTAAATATATGTTTTTACTAAATAAATTACACACAATTTCCCATAATTTATATTATAAGATAAATAATCCCAATTAGATGTTAGATAATGACATAAACACTTACATGATGTCTTAACATGTTTCATGTGAAATCTATGCTATTATATAATAAATTTATATATATTATAAATATAAATAAGATACATATTATTTGATAACTTACTATATATAATTTCCTCAAATGTTTTAATTACCTATTTGTTTTAAATTCTTCATTAAAATATATATTTATGTCTCAATTGTTTTTTATGTGTGTTTCAATTTGACAATTTTAGTCCCCGAACATTGGAAAAGGTCCCACAATATTAATTATTTTCTAAGTAAATTTTTTATATACTTGTTTATAAACAACAATGAAATGAATTTATGAAAAATGAAATACAACACATCGTGGAAACATTGGTCTTCTTGTACACACATGTGATGTTTTCCTTTCTCAATGGATGGAAAAAAAGAAGTTAGATAATAATCTTTCTTTATAAACATATAATAATTAACAATATATTTTATTTATTTATATTATTTTTATTTATAACAATCAATGTGATTTTGGGAAGATAAATAAATTTCAGCAATTCATAGAGGTGGTAGTCTTCATGTATGCATGGATGATTTTTTTATTTTACTTTAAAAGTAAGGGATGTAGATAATGGTTATTTATAAATATAATAGGAATTTTATATATTCATGATATTCATTTAGTAATATTTTGATTTATATAATATATTTGGACAATGTTGAAGTAGAAATAAACTTAAAATAACTCGTTTGAGACAATTACCTCTTATTTGGGTATTATCCTTTGGCTAACACATTAATAATTCATAGTGTAGTATTTTTGTGTGAAAAACAAATCTAAAAGATAGATATGATAGTTAATAATTGATTTGGGTAGACAGGTTTTGAGATAATTTTCTCCAAGTTTTTGAAGAAGTGAGTAAAGGATGTTTCATTTTATATGTGATAGAAATGGAACCCATATAAATATTACGAACATTTAAATATAATAAATGAAATTATCAAGGATAATGGATCGATTATAAAATTTTATAATATAGGATATTTATATTTCAAAATACACCCAAATAGTCAAATACGTATATTCTGTTTTAGGATATTTCAAGATTTATCCAATAGTTTATCCCATTTCGACATGTTTTAACCATTATAGTGGTTACTTTACTTTTACTATGGTAACTGAAATTAATGAATAAAAATGAAATTGAAATTATAAAAAAAATTGACAAGAATATTACAAATATGAAATACAAATTATCACATTTTATTTTTAAAGTTTCCAAAAAAGTATTCTAATTTCGCCACACAAATCGCATAAAAATGTGGGAAATTGTATCATTACTAAAAAAAATGTTTTTTTGCTATTTCCTTGTCTAGTATCAACCATTATATTAATGTTAATTTATTTTCTTAAATACATTATATTGAAATTTAATTAATACCATACATAAATATTAATTTAATCAATTTATTTTGATAAAAATACATAGTGAAAATAAAAAACATGTTTCTCAAAAATATATATTTTTTACTTTCAAATGATTGTGTCTTCATTTCCAACCATTTTATAAACAATTTTTAAATGATAATTTATTTCATTATATGTATAAAAAATAATTTTCCATAAGTTTAATACTCTACATAAAAAAATATATTAGAATAAAATAATTTCTGTAAACAAAATATTTCAATTTGTACCTGATTTATTTGGCTAGTATTCCTCATTATTACATAGTCATTTCCTGGATTTCCTTGAATTATTTTTATAAATTTTTACTTAAATTTTATGCATTAAATTAACTTATATGAATCCTAGGATGTATTATATTTAATAAAAATTCATAATTCAATATAAAATTTTAAAATAGACTCTTTAGAATCAATTGTATTTTCATTAGTAAATTGTTCCCATATTATTTTACAAATTAAATTATTTATCAATATAATTTCACAATATAGCATTGTATTAATTTTTTTAGTAGTAATGTATTATTCACTAAAGTTATTTGTTCTGTTAAATAATATCCATAAATTGCATAAAAATTAATTTGAAAAAAAAATATACTCTAAAATCATAGGGAATTACATTCTACTCCTATATAATAATTTCACCACCAAGATTTCATTTAACTAATGTAATAAAATGATGATACTCATTCCTTATTACATGCTCAAGTTCTAAATTACCTTATTAGAAATTATAGTTCTAAAAAACTATCACTAGATTGGTTGTCTTGTTCTATTTCACTTTATCCATTCGATCCAAAATAGCCACTGTTTATTCCTCATAAGAATGACTATGGTGCAATGGTACAACTTTTGAGTTTATTTAATGTGAAGGATCATATTTTTTCTTCCTCAAAATAGATACATTGAATACATCTTGCACTTTTTAGAGGATTAGTAGACTTGATAAGTGATAGGCTACCTTCCAAATAGAATCAACGATATCCAAGAAATCAATATATATATGGATCAACTTACACTTGTTTTGAAATAGCATTAATTTCATCCAATAAGATGTTCATAGGAATACCTTATCACCAAATTCATACTTTTTATATTTCAATGAATATCATCATAACTTTTATATCAAATGTGACTTTCCTTGGTGTTTTACTAAATGGATCAAACCAACTCTTCCATTTTTGCAACTAGATCAAGTCCCAATAGCTTACTTTCTCCCGCTACATCACAATATAGAGTTGTAAATATTTTACATAGAAGACTTTATAAGGACCCAAATTAATGATTAAGTGAAATGTCACTAACCAAGATGAAGTGCCATCTAACCCGACTCCCGAACTGATCTGTGGGAAGGCCAAAAGGGCATTCCTGATCACTATGAGGTGGAAACTAGTTCTAAGGAATCATAAATATGATTTGGGAATGATTTAACGCATTTATATAATCATAAATAACCAACAAAAACAAAAAACACAATAATAAATAACCAAATCCATTCAAGGGACATCATTTTTGAAGTTAAAGGTTGAAATTGTTAACAAAATAAACCATTTCACTACAATTAAATGGGATCAAAAAACAATCCTAAAAAGAATCATCAATGCGATGAGAGAGTGCTCAACCTAAATACACCACCAAAAACACCTAGAAGAAGAGTACTCTATTAAGTAGATCCACCATCACTGTAATACATCTTTCCATCACATGAGTCATTCATAACATAGTCTATATAAATCCAGCGGTGTATTCAGGGTGTTAGCTAAATCCCAATAAGATTCCACCTAAAAGAAAATATTACATGATATATAAATAATTTAAAAATTAACATGAACATTTTGATTAAACATTTGAAACAATTATAAGAAACCGTATAAAAGGATACATTCTCAATAAACAAATTTCAAGGAAAACACATTTTAATAATAAGACTTGTTGAAATTAAAATATATATAAGGCCAACCATATACTGATGGCTAGTGACACATCTCATAATAATCATGAATAATTGAGCACTATGGGTAAATCCTTATACTTAAATATATATATAGGGCACTTAGAAACTTCATATCTTAGTGTTCATAATCCCTCACTAAATTATCGAAAACATCATCATGTGTGATCCAGTAGAGGGGAATGTCTCCCAAGGTCCAATGTCATCCAAAATAATATTCTTGTGCATGATACACTATGTGGGAATACATCCCAAGGTCTACTGGTCTCTAATTATATCTTGTTTTTAGTTAGTTTTGCAGTCGTCAATCCTACTAGATGAATTCAGGCCTCAGCATCATTCGAATCAACTTGTATACTAGTTCTAGTTCACCCACCTATGTACTCAAGATTCCCTTTGTGCTCAAATTTTATTTCACATATCACATAAATAAATATTATCACATATACATTCCACAGAAAAATTAACACAATGAAATATCCACATTCATATTTCTTATATTCAACATTTTCATATTGATCTAATGATCAAGTTTCACATAGAAACCACCATATTCCATAAAAAAATATTTTTATTTCATTTGAACACTAAGGCCTTTTTGAAACACATTTTTCACCACTTTCACAATTTGCGAAATCCATTTAGAAAACATTACAAAAATAACATGTTTGCAAGATAATCATTTCCACGGGAAAAAAATTTCAATTACATATTCACATCAAAACAATTTTAATAGGATGCTCCACAATTTCAAGACACAATAAAGAAACATAAAAAAGGAGAGAAGAAGAAATAAAATAGACATGAGCCTCAGCTTAATTGGTGAGGACTCCTTAAGTGCATCATGGAGACTCAAGATCAAATCCAGGCGGAGGCTAATATCTGGTACTGTAGCGATACTGTACCCGGTACTTTAGTAGGAACTGTGCAAAACTATAGCAGGTATTGTAAGAAGCACTGTTTTTCACTGTAGTAGCCGAGAATATTCCCTTGTTTGGGCCTTCGAGCCACCAATTTGGTCCCCGAGTCCTTTAAGGCCTCAGGGAACCCATAAATTCGAGTCAGTATGGCCTTAGAGCCACCTAATGGCCTTCGGGATACCATAAGTGCAGTTGAAAAATAGACAACCTACAAGGAAAAAGCTTTAGAAGGAGGATGAGAAAGGAGCTTTCACCATAGCAGAATCTAAACAGATTAAAATAAAGAGAGGGTATGGCACCTACCATTGGGAAAAGTCGGTGCATGCATGGGAAAGCCTAGCCGAACATCCATGAGATTATGGAGAGATGATTTAAAGAGGAAGATGTTGGGGAGGAGTAGTTTCAAGTATTTAGTACGGGTTGTATGTAATGTCTGAATCCTACAGGAAATGAATTTCTCTAAGGCCTACGGGCCATGTTATTCATATTCCTACGAACCTTGTAAGGGTTCCACCTCACCCCTTGAAAGGTGGATTATAAAAAATCAATAAAAAAATGAAGTTCTTCGGGCCGTTGGAGCTAGAAAACACATTTCATTTAGAATAATTCACTTCCAACACTTTTTCAACTTCAAATAACTTTTAATACTTTTTTCTCACCTTCCACACAAGGCATATAAGATAATCAAGAAACCACAAAAAAAAACAATGTAAATAATAAAACCAATTTCCATTAGAATAACCATTTTCATTATATATTCATCTCAAACCATTAAAAAAACTTTATTATGACCACAAATTTTGACATATAATATATTTTATCACCCAAGAAAATATAAAAAAATCATAAAATAATATAGATGAATTGAACTACCAACCTCCCACATGGAAGCTTCTACGAAATTATGTAAAACCAAAAACACACCACCACAAGACCCTAACAACAAAATATTTAACAAAAAAATTCAACACATTCCCCAATAACATAATATCAAACCCCCTAGGCCATAAACCTACTAAATATTTGGAACTAAATAAATAGGGAATACCAACCCTATAAAGAGGTAAAAATAAAGTTATGAATAGCTTATTTGATTTTTCATTGCAGAATTTTTGTCCAAATTTCCCAAGGATTAGGTCTTAAGACGTCCAATGAATCTTGGTGGGAGCACTAATGGCTAAAATCCCAAATGGTGTAGAATAATTGTGTGTTATGGTTAAACATCAAATATGTAAAATATTAGGTTTCAAATTTTTAATGACATGGAGTTTACACAATTATCCTATATGATTTTCCAAGCCATGCGACAAATGTGCACCCCTATCGTCCCTAGAGTAATAATACCCATGGTTATCCCACTTGGTCTGACTAGCTATGCACCAATTCTACAATTATCCAATATCCAAAATGACCCTTTTCCACATAGTTTCAAAGGGATGGGTGTATAGTTTCCCCTAACTATGATCCAACTATGCGCTACCTGAAAATGTCCCCTGGCCACACAGTTTCCTGGGGATGGGTGCACAATTTTGCCTAATCATGAGGCAACCATGCGTCACCCACTTCCATGCCCAAAATGACCATTTTTCATCAAAAAATCTTCTGGAAACGAAGCAATAAATGTAATATATAAATAGATATATGAAATAGCTCAAAATTAAAACAAATATGCGAAAATTCTCCCTACTATAAAACCTTATTATCTATGAAGTTCACTATAAATATTTATCATAGAATAAAAAGGATACCCCTTTTCAATCCAAGTCATCTAATCCCAAGTCTAATGCACATTATTTTTATACATCCAATTAACCCATCCCGACAAAATAGACTTTCCATGAAGAAATTTCTCTTGAGTATCCATAGTCTATACCATTCACTCAAACACTAATAAATCAATCTCTAATTCCAAATATTATTAATTAATCAAATGAGATAGATATGCATTGTAATTTTTCAATTTAGAGGCATGGAACACATCAGTAATAAGAGAAAAGTTTTAAATAAAATATAATCTTTATGACACCCTACTAATTTGTTGCTTTTTCTCAAAGGGTCTGACATACCTTAATGGTAGCTTCCAATGTTTACTTGTATGAAGATGACCCAAATGAGGTGATAATTTCATAAACACTAGTTCATCCAAAGAAAAATACAATGATTGACACCTCTAATAGGCATAAGACTTGTGATGAGTCTGATCAACTATCTACTACGTCCTGATCGACATGAATTTATCAGAAGTCTCTTTCAAAAAGATTGGTTCCAATAATGAGGTGTCACCCACCCCATCCTAACAAAAAGTTGACCAACATAGACAACTATAAATAAACTCAAAAGGATCCATTCATATTGTGCATTTGTAACTATTTTTATAAAAAAATATAAACATATCCAAGATATATGTCCAAAAAAACACCAAAATCTAACACACATGCCTTCCATAATATTATCCTCCCACTATATGTGAACATTCATTTGAGGATGGTATAACATGGTCATCCTAAACTATGACCTCATTTCCTTATAAGGTACTTCCCAAAATCATGAGTTAAAATAGGTGTCCCTGCCAGGAATAATTTTTTACGGAACAATGTGATACCTCACAACGTCCTAAACATATAACATACCCAAATCAACCACATTCTAAGAATATCTAATTGGAATGAAATGGGATTACTTTCTCAAATGATCGATCACTACCCAAATGTAACTCCTCCACTAGTGTGTACAAGGAAATAAAAAAGTGATACCCCTTGTGATAGCATCCCCTTCGTAGTAAGAATGGGTAGCGGATGAGGCACACCGGAGGGCCTTTGGTGCTCTACATTAACCTCCTAACAAATATAAAACTACAATACAAATTCGACTACATGTCTCCTTATATATATCTACCATAACATTCAAATAACATCATTTTACATCATGTTGAAACCATGATAAATGACCCCTTGAGATTGCTGGATATCCTACAACACCACCTTCCTCAATGGTAATGGTAGCACTTAGAAACCCATTAAGAACAAAACTTCCTTTGGCGACATCAACCAATCACAAACCATATACCCCCCATTTTCAAAATTCATAGAATGATGTAACAACTCCTCACTTGGATAATCCATCCAAATCAACACTTGAATAGAATGTGCTAGCTGCATGATGTCCAAGAATGCACATCCACTATGCTCCTTGGGCTCTAGATGAATCTGAGTAAAGAACCCCATCAAAGACCACTCATCATTGGACTTTTGTAATTCGTTCACTATTACATTATTTCTTAACGAATATTACAAAGTGTTTACTTTTCATTAGGTGTGTATGATTTCAAATTCAGACCCCTGAAGATATTCAAGACAACAATGTTTCCTCCACTTCAAATATTTTTGGTTAAAAATACATTCTAATCTCTTATTATCAGAATAAACCACAAACATCTCCCCAAAAGGAAAATGATGCCATATCATTAAGGAATGTATTAATACTACTAACTCATGTTCATGTGTTGAGTAACTATTTGAAAGTGATTAATGATGGAAATAACCATAATCCACCACATGATCATCCAGAATCATCACGCACCCAATACCCATACCAAAATCATTACAATAAACCACACATCCATTTTTAGGATCTTGAAAAACCAAAAATGGGGGTTGTGGTCAACCACCGCTTTAGCACCTCAAAGGTCAGTTGGCATTTTGGGATCCATTAAAATTTAATCCCTGCCAAGGTGAGTTATTTAATGTATGAATATTATTGAAATAAATCTCAATCATATAGCCAAAAATTATATTTTAGGCCTAAGAAGCTGCTAATCTCAAAAACATTCTTCAAATATTCCTATGACATAATGAAACTGATCTCCTCAGGGTCCACCAAAACCCCTCATTCTGAGATCACATGACACCAAGGAATCCCCCCACCATTCCAAAAGGTACACTTAGAAATCATGGCATAGAGATGATGATCCCAAAAGTACCCAGCATGATCTGAAAATGTCACTCTTTCTCCTCCTTAGATCTATAATAATCTTGGATGTCATCCACAAATACAATGAAAAATAGTCAAGGTAATAATATAACACCATATTCATGAGTTATATAAACACCAATAAATAATTTTTCAACCGTAAAGGCATGACCAGGTATTCTAAATGGATGTACCAGCTTTGCTGGTCTTTTTTGGAACATATTCCTCTCTAACTCAAACATGATGATACCTGAAACAAAAATAAATCATAGGTAACCTCCATTCCACCTAATGTAGATCTAAAAGTTAATAGATAGGGTGAAAGGGGAAATTATTCTTTACCGGTACCTTATTCAGATTCTGGTAATCAATACACAACCCAAAAGACCCACTAGTTGTTTTATGAATAGAACTAGGGAGGCCCATGGTGAGACCCTCATTCAAATTAATCAATTGGATTCAAAATCAATCTGTTTTACCTTTAAATAACTCACCTCGGTGGGGTACATATTGTATGAGGGAAGATATACAATCTATATTTCTAGTGTCAAATAAATGGTGAACTCTAAATACCATTCCAGTGGATAATAGACGAAATCCACCAGATAAACCCTGGGAAATCATCCACCATAGGAGGTAATACACACTCACGAACCCCATAATCATCTTCCATAATGAATGATGATATATAAAAAATTTGATTTCCCACCACCAAAAGTGGATGTCCAGCACCACTAGACTAATGATATCATTATACCTAAAAAACCTAGGTACTTCTAATAGGTTACAAAAAACTCATTTCCCATCTATATAAATTAACGTGCACCGAAAAAAAGTTGTTTCCAATCCATATCAAGGATCAAATCAAATAGGTCCATCTCTAAGACAAGAATGTCCCTTTCCAACATGACCCCTAACAAAGTGGGTAAACAACATTGAATATTGAAACCCAACTCTCACATCTTACCAAGCGGTGTTACTAACTCCTTTGTGTATGACATAAGCACATTTGGTAACTTTCACACTTCATCAAGTCAAGAATTAATAAAATAATTGAAGCACCACAATCGAAGATAATAATAGATGAAGAGGTTAATATAATAATAAGAAATCAAATTGTCACAGGCCACGTATCTGATTCCACTGATGCTTGATCCACCCCGTAGAGTTTCCTCATCTCATCCTAATCTTGAGGATGAGCACTAGCATATGGACTTTCCCTAAACTAACTCATCTAATATTGTCATATAGCCCTTCTTCTAGGACCACCAAACTAGTAACCCCTTATCTTAGACGAATCTGAATAGACCAACGTCCCTTTTCAAACCATAAATCATGCATCATTGTGATATGGGCACACCACCTTGAATAATTTATGAAATTTCCCCCATAGTTTCACACTGGTGACAGTGAATGGGTGGAGATGAACATAAAGGTCATGTGTGCCCTTCCTTCCCACACTGGTGGAAAAAGTCTGACCCAGTTTCGAAATCCACCAATTAAGACAGCTGGGAAGGATGGCCTAAACTATAACCTCCTTTCTTACCTTGTTCATATGAAATCCTCTTCTTCACAGATGAATTTCAACATTCCACTACTAACATTTCTCTAGAGATATCGGGATTTCCCATATAATCTATTTCTACCATAATATCATGATCAACAACCTCAACATAATATTTCCACATAAATAAAAAACATGATATCATATTTCTAGAAACAAACCCCATCTAGAACTTATAATCCTTATTATATTCATTTTTCATGACCTTGGGTGAAAATCAATGTAACTCTAAGAAGCGGTTGGTATATTCCATCATAGTTTGTTCTCCCTAGCAGAGCTCAAAGAACTCTTGCCACCTGGAAAAAGAAAAATATATCAAGGAAAAACTACTAGATGTATACATCCATGAAATCCTTCCATCCCATCTGCTTGTGTTTCCCAGTCTGCACCACCAAGTCAAACCACTGTGGATTGGGACCTTTGAATATAAACAATGCACATTTCACCATGACTTCTCATGAGTATAAAAAAACTCAAACACCCTCTATATCTTCAAAATCCATTGCACTACATCCTGATGTTTTTTATTCCTCTGAAAGAAGAAGTCTTTTTTATGAGGAACACATTATCATTATCCTTACTAGGACTTAGTTCATCTTCTCTAAACTGAGCAGTACCATTCCCACTCTTTTACCAAAATCCGGGACACACAGAACCACATCATCCACAAAACTATGATAAATTGGTTATAGATAACTCTATAAAACCTATTTTGTTGTTGTGAAAGATCTCTTCGAGGAGGCATTTTACTACAAGAGGCCATAATTAAGAAAACTATCAATAAAACCATCAACACACATTATGAATATTTTCCAAAACAACAAAACCCCAGACACATCCATAGAACAAAACTATCCAAATATGTCATAATAAAAAGGAAAACCAAACCACTCTACCTCTATATAGTGTCCATATAAAATCATTATCTTGTACATCTATCATTGAGGAGAAGTAGAAACAATTCCTAGAATCGATTGGTGACCCGAGCCCTATTAAGAAGTGTAGTAGCTAATGTCCCTAATCACAACCAAAACCTAAAGCCTTGGTAATCCTATCAATATACTATCTAGACTATTTCCCCAAATTACTCGACCCAAAAAGAGTGTAACCTACTCTCATACCATTTTTCATAATCCAAGTTGGAGTGAAATCTAACCCGACACATGAACTGTTCTAGGCCATGGCCCGAAGGGTGGTCTTGTTCCCCACATGATAGAAAATAGTGCATAAGAATAAAAAATATTCTTTGGGAATGATTTAATCCATTTATATAATCATAAATAACCAACATAAGTAAACATTAAAAAATATATGACCTAATAAAAACAAGGAATAATAATTTTCATAATTAAAATTTTAAATTTTTAACCAAAAACCCAAAGGACTGCAATGGAATGGGAATAGTAACTATCCCAAAAGAAACCTTCATGAAATGAGAGAGTAATAATCATCAAGACACCACCACTAACACATTCCATATGTGGACTCTATAAATCAGATCCTCCATGATCATGATACATCTTCCCTTTACCTAGGTCATACATAACATAGTTTACGTACACCGAAGGGTGTATTCAGGGTGTGAGAAATATCCTAGTAGGATTCCACCCAAAAGAAAAGAATCCATGATATAACATTTTAATACAAATTAATATCCACATATTTATAAAACATTTGAATCGTTTCTAATTAAAAAAATTAAAACGAGACTCTCTCAAGAAATAATTTTCAATGAAAATAATTTTTAGGAATATGATTTATTGAAATATAAATATACACCAGTCCTACCATATATCGATGGATAGCGCCACATCTCATAAGCACCATGTCATTAGTCAGAAATAGGGGTAAATCCCTATAGGTAACTATCTATAGCGGGACCCTAGAAACCACGTGCCTCGGTGATAAAAATTCTCCACTAAACAACCAACAATGTCCTCTTGCACGAGCCATTAGAGGTGAATATCTCCCTAGGACCAATGGCCTCAAAAATAGCTTTCCCATTCATGACACTCTATATGGGAATACATCCTAAGGTATAGCGGTCTCTGATCATATTACATGTTTAGTTAGTATTGAAATCGTCAATCTTACTAGATGAATTTGGGCCTCAGCCTATTCTATATCAACTATTTTACTAGTTCTAGTAAACCTAGTTAGGTACCCAAGATTCCATTTGGGCACAAATTTAATTTCCCAAATCACAAAAATAAACATTGTCACATATAAATTCCAGGGATAATAATCACACAAGGAAATAAACAGTTGCATATTTCCACATTTCAATATTAACATATCAATACAATGATAAAAGGTTCACATGAAAACCACCTTTTTCTATAAAAGCACTACATTCCATTTTTACGAACATCAAATCCATTCAGAAATATATTTCACACCACTTTCACAATTTATGAAATCCATTAGGGAAATACAATAATAATAACACAAGTGCAATCCAAAAATTTCCATGGTAAAATCTCCTTTAAAATCCTTATTCACATCAAACCCATTTTTATAACATTCTCTACAATTTCAGGACACAATAATGATTCACCGCAAAGAATCCAATAAGAAACATAACTCATTTCATTTAGAGGATTTCACTTTCAACAGTTTTCACCCTAAAATATCTTGGAAAACTTGTTTTTAACCTCTCACACAATGAAAAGAATACATTGAATAAAAAACACAACAAATAATGTAAGGAATCATAATAATTTCCAATAGAAAACCCATTTCCATCAAAAGTTCACCTCAATACTTTTCAATCACATGTTTTTCACAATAAAAATATTTAAATGAAAAAATTTGATCACTCATGGAAATAGATCAAAATCATAAAATAATTTAAAAGCATGGAACCACCTACCACTCACTTGAAGGCTTCTATAAACTTATTTATGACCACAACGTCACCACCATAAGAACCTAACAATGAAATATTTAACAAAAAACATTAATACCTTCAACAGAAACACAATATTAACCCCATGGGTCATACAACTAAATGGAAATTTAAAACTCATGAAAGAAGGAAGATAATCCTTAGAAAGGGGAAAAAATCCAGAGGATAAAGGATCACATAATGTTTCCATGAAGAATTGGGGTAAAAACCACCTAAGGATTAGGGATAAAGTGGTATAAAGAATCATGGAGGGAAATACAATGGTTAAAAATCGAAAATGGGGTGGAATAGAGGGGTTTTAGACGTAACATTGAAGAGGAAAATATAAAAATCATAGCTTTTTAATTACCCGATCAAGTCAAATGGTTAGCCCATGTGTTTTTACAAACCATGAAGGAGTTTTGTGCCACCCCCACCCATCTATGGAGGAACAAGATGTATAGTTAGACAGATTGGTTAAATTAATTGTGTTCCAACCGTGTAGTACACCACTATCTAAAATGTTAGTTTGCGACATATTTTTTTCAGGATGGTCATATAGTTTTCCCTAACAGCGTGCTAACAACGTCCCACCTGTTTTAAAGCCCAAAATCACTATTTTTTACCAAAATCTCATGGGTAACCGATGTGATAAATATAATATAAAAATAAAAAGATAGAATACATCAAAATTAAAACATGGTTGTTACATGAAATATTTTATAATGTTAAAATTTGACTAGAGGAAGGTATTGATCACAACCATTTTTGAAATTGATGGATCAATCTCTCAGCATATATTTTAGGGATTTATTTTTTTCTCAAACAAACTAAATTTATAATGATAAAACAAATTGAAAACATTCAACATTGTATCAAATTCATGTTGGAGACTTCATTATAAATTCAACGTAATACTTGGATCATGAAAATATTTAGTTCTGACCAATTTAATGAAATACCATATAACTTCCTTAATTTATATTCTAGTTATTGGTAAAAGTGATAAATATTCTCCAAATGAAACAAAATGTACATTGTATTTTGATCAACTGTAACCCATATTGTGTAATGGACTTTAGAATTTGTGGTTAGACCGATGACAAAATCCAAAATGATATTTTTTCAATTTTCATATATGCATGGGTTATGGGTACAACATCCCCTTATAAGTTTGAAATTAATAACTAACTTGATGACACACGGAGTAACAAGATACATACTCTATTATATCCCTTTCCATGTTGTCCCACCATAACTACACATTGTGATATTTATAGCTATTTTTTTCTAGGATGGATAGATAATGATTGGATATTTTATTTTTTCAATATATACATCAATTATAGAATTGAAGGGATGCATATTTAGATCTGTAATCATATCATTTTATCATATTCAATACTAAACATCATAATAATTCATACCATCATTCGTAGATCAGAATCCTCATTATGACCCTCTTTAATCATCATTTGGTTGGATGATTCAACATTAATTTAATAAAGATAGTATTTATCCCATTACCAAATGATATCACATTCTATACTCCACAAAAATATTAGTGTTGGATATCGTTCAATTATAAACATAGATAGGATAATATGATTCTTCCAACTCATATCTGCATCCACCTTGTTTACCTTCCCTGGGTGGTAATGTATTGAGTAGTCATAATCATTAAATAACTATAAAAATTGCCTTTGGATCATATTATTCTCTTTATGTGTGAATATATACCTCATTAGTTTTTTTAATTTCTATATATAACACAACTTTCACTATAAAATATAATGCCTCCATATTTTGCGTGAAAATATTACTGATTTCTACTCTAAATGATGATTTATGCCATTTAATCATGAATATTCAATTTTAATGAGGCACACGCTACCATATTGTAATTTTACATGATAAGAAATACCAATCCACTATTTTATGAATCATTTTATATCATAAGCCTCTCTCTAATTCAGGGTAGTGTAAACACATATTCATAGACCAACCTTATCTATAGTTAATGAATATTTAATTAACAACCATCTATACTAGGTAACTTAGATCCCTTTGGGATCAACTTATATAGGGAATTTATATTGGAATATATTATAATCTAATTGATAAATTCAACCAAAAAAATATAAAAGAAATTTAAAAATAACTTATTCATTATAACCTTTATGATATAGAGCGAAACTATATGTCCAGATGGAACTGCTATATATTCATCTTATTGATACCTAATATAGAAGGATTTAATGGGTATATCCTCCTTTTGGAAACTTGATTAATGATATATTTATTGAAGGTCTATCTTTAGAAATTATTGATATTTATATAGTTAAGAAAACAACTCATCAATATGGGGTAGAGGATACTTGTTCTTGATAGTGATCTTGTAATGTAATTTAAAATCAATGAAAATATGCAATGACCCATATTTATTCATAATCAAAAGAATAGGTGAACCACATTGTGATGCTGTATGGTGTCTAAATTCCTTTTATACATTTTCCATGAGCTTCTTCTTCAATTTTTACAAGTCAGTTTGGAATATGTTTTTAGAAGTCATTATAATAGTTGTACAACCATGTATGAGTTCTTTTTGAAAACTCACCTCCATGATTCGGGGGAAGAGTAGGAAAATAATTAAGAAATACATCTTCAATTTCTTAGATAATATTAATATAATTAATTTTGATTTCCTACTTAACCATTTGAGTTAAATATACCTCATGAATATGGATTATGAACCATATAATGGAAGTAATTTACATTGGAAATTCATATTGATCTCTGTACTGATAAATGAATATAGTTTGATACTAAATATGAAATTGGGATTTCCTTCCTTAGAAATAAATATTGGCTCTATATAGGGAGATCTAATCCATGCCCAAAATTAAATCACATCCTACTCTTGGGAGAATAAAAATATTTGATAGAAGTGACTTCCCACAAACATCTATCAAAGAGATGTTATATACTTGAGATGCACTCACCATACCATCCAAAGTTTTCATTGATAACTCAACATATTACCATTGAGGTGATGATATGATACTCTTAGAAAATTCTCCACATATAAAATATTTGATATAATATGAATCAAATAAGGTGTTTTTAGTTCTAGAGTGGATGATATAGGTTTTGTTTACCACTTATTCCCATGATCAACATCTGTAGTTGTTATCTCACAAAAATTTCCTTTTTCCATTATCTTGTGATATTTTTGAGACAGATTTTTATCATTAATACATGGTATAATCCACTAATTAGTTTAAGTTTTTTAGTTATTAAAATTATAGAATTGATGTTTGGGTGGTGCATTAGGTTGATATTTATCTTCATCCTTTATCAGCCTCATCATGACTCTTCAAAATTCATTTTCTTGATGGCCTTTTTCGACACATTATGCATTTACCAAACCCGTTAAAGAAATTTACTCTACAATTACTTCAACATTTCTTCATATAATTCAAATTCTTTTATAGAATATGAGTTTCAGAGATATTGTTTTATGCCACAAAGTAGTCGATCATTTTTTTCATTTAAGGCCAATGATAAAATTAGAAGCTTAAATTTAAAGTCTAGTGAAATGATATTCATAGTTACTAGTGGATTAATTATCCTTATACTTTAGTTGTATATATTACGTATCCATTATAGTGTGAATATTTTATAGAAAAAACATACTAAAAAACAACTTCTTAAACTCTTACAATTTCATAGATTCAATTTTATCCTATATAATGTTATTCTTTATAAGATTCCCCTATTTATTAACATCATGTTCTAAACAATATAAAAACAAAAAACCTTCTCATGGTCTGGTCACTGTATAATGGGAATTTCATTTATATATCATTTAAACATTTCTTAAAAATATGTGGATCAGAGGGACAACTGAATGAAGGTGGTAATTACCCCAAAAAACAATCCATGGAGAACACATTCTTCCATTGGTTATTTTTATGTTCATCATGATTCATCTTACCTTTCATATCATGAGATAATTTGGTGAGAAAATAAATAATATTTTGGATCCCAACTTCCATTCCATTAGCTTTCTCACGAGGATGTTCATTTTATTAGTTGACACATTTTTTTTCATGTGATTCCTCCAAGTTATATCCAATAACTAAAACCAAAATGGTTAGTATGGGTGTTAATTAATATTAATTAGAGTAATAAATAATATTATAATGAAAATATTTCAGGATATTTCTTAAATATTGACACCTTCATTCAACCCATGACATTTTTGATTCATTCTATATTATATTTACCATAGGTTGTTTTAGTTTATACTCTCCTACTCACCATAACCTAATCCTTATAATTACTAAACCCTAATCTTATACAGACTAAGGTGGATTGAGCATATCATACATTAATTTTCCATAATTTTTGATGAAAAACTAAAACATCAACATAATTTATTCCCAAGAACTATAAAGGTTTAATGCCTTCGGAGACTAGATAGATAATAAACATATTTATGAACAATTTTCAATATCTCCCATTATCATTCTTTATACAATGTACCATTATATACTTATCATTATTAATACCATTCATCATAACCCTTGGAAATTGAAGCATAAGAATGGGTTATTTGAGATGATTAGTAATGGAAACCATGGTAGATATTAATAAAAGATCATACGTGAGCATAAGATAAACATAAGTATATAATAGCATTATCATAAATTATGTAAAAATACACAATAACTCAGAGACCAAAAATCTTGAATAATGGAATAAGGATTTTTTAGAAAAAAATACATGAGTCATATGATCATGGAATCATCAATAATAAATCATAAACCATGAGAGAAAATCATAATCATAATACACATGTTTTTTTTACACATAATCATAAAAATCATTTCTTTATCTAATAACAACTATTTAGTCTATCCTAAGATAGTGCATAGAGTCCCATAGTGGATTCAATTCACTTCTTATTCCCAAAATCATAGTGGACATAGTTCCACAGTGGACTAGGTTCACTCACCATTCCCTTTCATATTATATCATACTATATCACACATTTCACAATTAATTGGAGGGATATATAATTATAGGACCACACATCAAAAAATGAAAACAATATATATGTGTTCCAAAAGATAAAAAAAAAATCATTATTTCCTCATAGCATAATTAACCCATGAATAATATAGGTTTCATGAAAACATCCATAAAACATCCACATCATAAGACATATAGGGAAAGGAAGTGTAAGGTATCAAAATATCATATCCTTAGAGAATAAAAAACCCATAAAATATATTGAAATGACTAAAAATACTTCTCTAAAATCTTTATAAATATAGTTTGAAAAATAAGAAGAAATACCTTTTTTTATACATATAAAAAATCTTGAAATAAGAGGAATATTTTTTTCCTTAGAATCCATCTAAACCAGTACAAGATTCTTTATGAAGAAAAATGGTATGACATTGAGATAATTCATTGATGTCATAAATGATAAAAAACATTTTTCCCACTTTTATAAAAACATCCAAAATATTATGTTTGGAAAATGATAGGAATATATATTTAAAATGTTTGTGAAGATAATATAATATTTTATAAAAATTACTATTGAAACCATTTAAATGTTTATAATAATATATATAAAACAAATTAAAAGAACATGAATATATAAGAGAAATATTCCTGAATAAAAAATATAAATAAGGTAAAATTTTCATAAAAACTTCCTTTTGGATTTTTTAAGTACCAAAATGGGGTAAAATTGAAAGAATACAGGAAAAAATGGAAATAAAAATATTATAACCAAAAAAATATTTTTTATCAGAAAAATAAAAAATTGCATCCGACAATAGAATCTGAAACATAAACAATCCTAGAAAAAATTGAGATCGTAACCTAATTCATATCTTTAAATATTAACATGATTCTTATGTGATCTAAAATAATATATAATAAATTAATATTTATTAAAAATATAAATTGTGGACATATTCATACTTATATAACCATATTTAATTCCCTTATAATATCCAATAATCTATTTATTAATAATTCCTCATTGATATAAATATTAAGTTGTCAATCGTTTCATCTTATATGCATGTTATGGTTTTCTTGTTCTGATCCTTATTCTATGTTCATGGTTACATTATATGAATCATTTCATAAATATAATATATATTTACTTTAAAAATTCTTCAAATATTTTATGTATGTCAGATATGAAAAATGGAATACATCGCTTTATGGAGGAGGTAGTCATCGCATACACATGGATGATGTTTTCATTTTTCAATGTATGGAAAGAAAATAATGTATAAAATAATATATCATTTACAAATTATATTTATTTCATAGATATTATGTTTTATTTATTATATCCATCTTTATATTTTTTCATTTGTGGTGATAATGAAAAATGAAACATATCACTTTACGGAGGTGGTAGTTCCAACATAGGCATGAGTCGTATTTTCATTTTTTATTTCATGTAATTTTGGTAAATAATATTTATTAAATAAATATAATAATATTTGTTATATTTATTATATTGATATAATCATATTAGAATCGGTACAATATATTCTAAAGAGGTGGAAGAAGAAATAAACATGAATGAACTTGAATAAGGTAATTACCACTTGTAAAGGTATTCTTCTTTAGATTACATGTTAAGACTTCATATGTTAGTATTTAGTGATACCATAACCACTGGGGTATGGATATAATGGTTGGAAAGTAATTTTGGTAGATCGTGGTCATGTTAAGAAACTCAAGGTGTGGGAAGAATTGAAGAGATGAGGTTCCCTTTAATAAGTTAGAGAAGTATAACCCATATAAATATTAATTTTTTTTAAATATAATAAATATCATTCTCAAGGAGAGTAGATTGAATATAACCTAATTTAAAATATATAAAATTGTGAGGTCAAAATCTACTCCATCAATCAAAGAATGGTAACTTTTTCTATATATTAATTAGTATCCCTTAGTTGAACCGCTTTTTCCCATTTTAACCCATTCTATGATGAATTAAATTTTATCATGGTAAATATTATTTATAAATAAATAATAATTTATCATAATTATATAATGAATTTTATCATCTTAAAATTATTAATGTGATAAAAATTAGCTTTAATATCCACACACAAATAAAATTAAACCCATTTTTATAAAATGATATGTATCTTTAAGCATAAAATTGATTATATTATAATTAATTTCTTATAAAAAACAATGTATAATTTTTTTAATTTAATTGATAATATATTCTGAATCAATATATAAATCCATACATCAATAAGAATTAATTTAATTTTTAGATAAAAATTGTTTCCATACTTAAAATATCTGAGAAATATATCTTTTAACTTCAAATAATTCTATTAATATTTCTAACCATTTAAGAAACATTGTATTAATAATAATTTACTTTTACACCTGTATAAATAATAATTTACCTTAATTATAATACTCCATATAATATAAGTGAACTTTTAAATTATGAAAATTTAATTAAATAATGTTTGCAAACAATAAAAATCAATTTAGACAAGATTTCTTAGACTTGTATTCCTTATTATTACTTAACAATTTGATTTATTTACTTAGTGATTTTATTAATTATTAATTCAATTTTATGAGTAACATTTACTGATATTATTCGTCAAACATGTTTATTTTAACAAAAATTCATAATTCATTATTTTTGTTCAATATAGTCTTTTTGGAATGAATTGTACTTTCTTAATTGAAATTGACCAATTTTACATTAAAATTGATTTATTTATAAATAACATTTAACTATATAGTAATGTATTTATTTTTTATTGTAATAAATTCTTTTTTTACATAATCTCAATTTCGTGTGCATCCCAAGGGTTCAAACATAGAAAATTCAATTTAATGAAGAATATATTCTAAAATCATAGGGTGTTAGAATAACTATATATATATATATAAAAATTTATAAAAATATATATATTTATACATAGATATAATTATATATATACACATGCTTTTATGTATGTATAAACTCATGTATATACAAGTGAATTTATATGATTATCTATGTATATATATATATAAATATATATATATATATATATATAAAATTATATGCACAAATATATACATAATTATATTAATATCTACTATCTTATATAAATATGTAGAAATGCCTATAATTATAAATACATATAAAAATATATTTAACTATATGTAAATATATATAAATTAATATAATTATATATAAATATATATAAATATATATAATTACATATAGATATATGTAAATATATATATATATATATATATATATATAATTTTAGTTATATAAAATTATATATAAATTAGCCTAATTATATATATTTATATAATTATATATTGATATATATTTTTATATTTTTATATATAGATACAAACCTCTATTAAAAAATATCTAAATATATATAGTCAGATATATAATAACATATATGTCAATTATATAATTATATAAATATATAACTATAAAATTAAATAAGTATTTATATATCGATATTTGTTAATCTATATCTATATGTATGTGTACTCATTTATGTATTTATATAATCATATTTATTTATATCAAATTTTTTATTTTTCAGTATTTAAATATATGTATATATTTATATCTATGTATATTTTAAAATTTATTTATATGTATATTTTCTCTCTATATATATATTTGTATATTTATATATTAATTATTTATTATAAATTATATATTATTAATATTAATTTTTTGACAGTTATTATAGTATTATTAATTACCAATTACTGATTAGTTTTGTTCATATATATCTATTAATTAACAAATTATATTTAGTAGTTAATAATAAAGAATTATCATTCAAAAATACTAAAAATATTATAATTTATAAAGAATATATAAATAATTAAATATTAAATAAAAATTATTTTTACGTATTTATTATTTTCATCAAAATAGGTTGCAGTCAAACCCCTTTATTAAGGAAATAAATAAATTTCAAACTATTTTCAAATGGAACCATTACATGGCCCAATGCACTATAGTACATGGCATGTAGGTCGAAAAGCATAATGTCCTGAAATGCATGTATAGAGGCCCACAGTGAATAATACATCTAGAGTACATGATGCTCCTACAATGCATGTTATAACTACACTGCCTGGATCTACTACATTATAGTTACTCTTCCTTATAAAATCTCTCCAAATATGGGGGTTGAGCGGGTCAGGAATTTTAAAACAAAAAATCTAAAAAACATTTAAAATGTATATATTTTTATATAAAAACTACATATAATTATGTGTGGGTTTTAAAGAAAACAATACATTCATGGTTTTCTGAAATTGGAGTGAAAAAAAATAAAATGAAACATTTCGTAATTTTTGTTTATAATTATAGCTAAATGATATTTTTCCAGTAGTGGGTGTTTCATAAACCCTTTAGATGTTGGTCGTACATTAAAGGTATTAATTTTTCCTTCCATGTATATTTTTTCTTGATTCACCATTTTTATCTAATAGGTTACATTAATTAAAAGTTCTACCAAAACCCAAACACGATTTTGGTACGTAGAATCCATTTTATAATTCAAATCTTCAAACCATCTAAATTATTTTGAGCCACTTAGTACTTCCTTATAAGACAAAAGTTTTGTTTTATTAACCAATAAACAATCAACATCCAATGAGATTATAAAAATATATCTATCAGGTTATCTAAAATGTCGTTTCATGTTATATAGTTCTTGTGTGACAAACAATAAGTTCATGGAGTCTTATTGAATTTTCAATTATTCCAAATTGTTTATATCCTATGTATAAACTATATTGAAGTCAATATTTCTCCCACTACTTATTTTTTATATGTTCTCCCTATCATGTAATATGAAATTTCATTCTACAATTACATTGTAATATGGGGGTCATAAAGATAATATCCTCTAATTTCCATGGTATATCATATAAAGAAACACTTAACACCATTAGGTTCAATTTTGTTACTATGAATAGCATTGAAAAATGATTCATAACCTAATTAACGAGTATATGACCAAAAAAATTCCACTTGTACAATAACTCAAATGATATTGTATTTTTCATTTTCGTATTTGTGTCATGACCAATAATTCATATCTCTTAAATTTTAATGTAAGGTATGCATGACTCATTGTCAACCTCAATAAATCCAATATGGTGTGGTTCCAATATTCACTAACTCTATTACACTATGATGTTTAAGTATGTGTGAGTTAATATTCAATCCTAGACTCTCTTATATGGTCAATTAACTCTTTGTTAAGTTATTATCCTCCTCGATAGGATTGAAATTTCAATATATTATTACCATGATGATTCTATACTAAAATATTGAAGTTTTTAAATTTCTAAATGGTTTATACCTATAAATCATTAATTTACCCATTAATTTATATGAATTTTATTGATAAAAGTTATAAAAAATTGAATCCACCTTAGTATCAAATCAAAAGAGACCACAAACTTTTTTACAAACTGATTCAAGAACCCCTATACCCAATTCAACCTTTCTGAAAAATAGTGGTTTGATCATATTTGCTTAGGAATAAGAATGGAACTTACCATCTGGTCCAAGTTTAAAAGAAACTAAATAACCATCTCGAGAAAACTTTTTCAGTCGCTTGTTGTTTATAATAGTAAGTCATTAATGCCAAAAGGGGGTGTGAAATGAGTAATTTCACTCATTTCCTAATTAACTTAAAACACTTATTTTTCATATTTACATTTATGAAGATCATTATTAAATTGTATCATACCATAAAAATGTAATATTTATGAAATTAATTTCTTTTTTCCAAAAACATAAATAAAAAAAAATTTATATAATTTTTAAAACTAAAGTTATATTATAATAGGAATATTTTCAAAAACATTTTCACTTTATATTGTATTGTAAGTATAGTGTGGTGTTTTGATGAATATTATAGTTTAAATTTAAAAGTTTTCTTACGTTTTAAAAGTAAGTAAAAACACTTTATGGAAGATAATATACTAATTCCCAATTGAGTTTGGATTTAGAAAAAAAATTATGGTCAACCCTTATAGCATCGTAAGAGAAAAGTGATAGTAGTGTCCAAAACCAAGATCAGCCGTAGTACCCAAGAAATTGAAAAAGAAAGAGTATAGTGACCATTATAGTACAGTGCTATGTAGAAAACAAAACCATGTTATAGAGTAGAACCACAAACAAGTGTTTATAATTCATGGCAGCAACCTATGATTTTTTTTCTGGTTAAATAGCCTATTGTTGTTCATAAATCAAAGTCCCTACTAAAAAAAGTCCAATGTGGTATTCCCCCAAAAATAATATATGTCATAACACATTTATCTACATTTTAAATTAGTGTATATTGAATGATCATTAGAAATATTTTTACTATTTACTAGTATATGTTGACATGTTGCGCATTTGATTACCAAATTTTTTCTATCACTAGAGATTTTAGGGTATCTACACTATGTAAAGAATGTAACACCACATCTAGATTTAAGTACAATGGGAAGATATGAAGACTATGAGGAGTCATTTCACTTACAACATAAGGGTTTTTTTAGAATAGAAAAGTAATGATATATTTTTAGTCTATTAAAATATAAAATATATATTTTTATACCAAATTATATGTAGAAATGAGAAAAATATATCCACACCATAAAATGATCCTGTAATATGGGGTTTATATTATTATCATTGTAGAAAATTTGAGATTTTTCAAGTGTAAATAATCTTGTCCCATTAAGGTAGGATAAATTTCACAACCTACATAGTAGTTGATGTACAGTTACGTCAAAATTGTTTCATCATGTCACATAGAGGGATGTTGCACCATGATATATTTTTCTTACTGAATATGAACAAGATTGATGACATGGATACTCAGGGTGATTTCCAAGTAAATTAAATAACATAAAATACCATATCCAAATACAATGGTTTAGATTTATCTGGGAACAAATACAATGGACAATTGGAAAGTGAAGATAATTAGAGTATTAATTTCAAATTTGAAATTCAAGAACTCCCTAAATTAAGTGAATCTTTTGTGCAGATTTTCTGAATCACCCATTGAATATAGAATAAAGATACTTGAATATATAAAGGAATATAGGAATTAAATTTGAAGATTATTGAATATATGTTTTGGTGGATTATAGTGTGTGAGGTTGAATTTTAGTAAAAATATATACTAAAATTTGGGTGGGTAGTGCATGTTAATTAGGACATGGAATTAAAAAATTGAATCATAAGGGACAATGGTCAATATTTATTGTGTTTTTATCTTTAATTTAACCCTTATAATATTAAGCAGTGAGTTGATTTCATCATTTTATCCTCTTTAAAATTCGTCATTAGGAAAGATGATTAGTCTATAGTCATTTTGACAGTAGTTATCTATTTTTAATATTGTGATCATACACTAGTGAAGTAGTTGTTAATTATCATATCAACACATCCTATATATATTCTTCTTGTATAGTCCTTTCGTAGTATAACTATGTAAAATCAATGTGTTGATATTATTCATATTTCATTATTTTTTGTGATTTAAATAATATGCATGTTTTTTCCAATGTGTTGATAAGATTCAATTTAATCAATGTACATGAATATATTTTGTCCCTTTAATTTAACCATGCCTCCTCCTAGGATGTATACTGGGACCAAGTTATAACAATTTGGATCAGATACATTGATTAATTTATTAATATACTGATATATTATTAAAAATCTATAGAATGTCATGAATGAAAAGGGAGTGACCATATTTAATGGGAATAATTATCAGATATATAGGAATTGGAGGAGACCACATATGAAGTCTCTTTGACTTGATTTATATTATTTTACAGATCATGGGATATATATATTCCATACCATGGGAAGATCAATGATTCAACATGGGAAAAAATGATCAATGCTGATGTTAATGCTGCAAATTCTGTATCCGGGTCACATTCTAATTGGATAGATATAATGGGGTGGACATCTCCATAACCAAAGGTGTTTGTAATAAAGATGAAAATATATTTAAAGTAACCACCAATTGATGGAAGAAAAGATGAAAGTTTTATATAATGGATTGAATGATCATTAGATAAATTGAAAAGAAAATATTGATCGGTTATTTGATTGTCATACTAGAATTTGATGGGTACTTTCATGTATATGGATAAGATAAAATAGATTTATCTATTTTGAGTTAAATCATTAGAATATTTAAACTTATGAATAATACAAAATTAATAGTAATAGAAGGTTTTAATCTTGGTGACCTGTATATTGATGAATTTAAAAATAATTTAATTACATATGAAAATCATGTGAAGTTGGAAAATTATTTAGAACATTCATCGAGAGAGATAGAATTCATATCTTTTGAAAATAGATAATCTAAAGATTTTGAAAAAGAGGATAATGAAAGTGATGATTTAATATCACTTATTTCATCGTAGTTTTAAATTAGAAAAGGGATATTTTAGATCAAGATACATCTATAATCTTAATATTTAGTAAATAGAATACACAAACATACTATATTTCCAACGGGTTTTTCTAAACATGGTGGTGAGTGTGAGTACTCACCAAAATAGATGAACAATTTTCTTTCTAGAATAAAAACCAATACTTAAATTTCAAGTGGAAATTAGATTAAGATGAAGGTTCTTCTTAGAATGAAAGAAGATAATATTATATAATATCTGCTAAAAGGTATTGAATATCGGTTTATCTTAGTATTATAAGATGTTATAATGGAATTAGTGTAAAATTAAAACTTTAAAACTGAATAAGATGATGATTCAAAATAGTAATTCATTGAACATCAAGTTAAATTAGGAGGAGAAATTTATGAAATTGATTTACAATGAAAGAATAATAATTAAATTGAATGTTTTTAAGGATTATTCAACATATGTTTATGAACATGACCTTGAAGTTTATTTCCATAAAAATGTAATAGAATAATGTAACTAAGTATCAATAAAAAAATAGTGTTTTGAATTGAATATTAAAAAATGAAGAACAAACTACGATCATTTATTTTTATAAAATAATATCAAATAGAAATTCAAGAAGATTAAAACTCTATAAGAATATATATTTTCACTGAAAACTAAGGTTGAACTATAAACCAAAACATATTTTTCAATGAAGAATCTTAGCTTTAAGTATTCATCAAATAAATTTTTGAAATAAGTGGAGAAACAAATTATAAGAACCATTAATAAAATTCTTATTTATCGAAGACCTAATGGAATGGGTAAATTTTATATTGGTTATTATTGTGAGAAATTAAAACTAATGTATAGAAATACAAAATCACTAAGAAATAGAATAAATAGGAATATTTTAAACCAATGATAAATTATCCAAAATTGAGAAGAATTATAAATCATGATATATTTAAGAGCTAAAAATAATAGGATATTCAGTTTTAGAATGTATTAGCTATATGTATTTCTTTTCCATAGTATTTATTTTTTTTAGAAAATATGAATGTTACCTCATAAGAAATATATTAAAATTTAACCAATAAAATATGGACAATACAGTTCATATCAGGGAATAAATTATTTCATTGGTTATTATTTAAATTATTCAAAAATAGGACCTAATTTATTATATTATAGGTAGATAATATGAATCCTTTATTATACAAGAAAATGGAAAATAGATATAATGAGATCCAATAAAATTACATTGATGATAAATTCGAAGGATCTTGATTAATAATAATTATACCTATTGGATTTTCTAAAAAATATATATAAGTGACCAATAAAAGTAACAACACATTTTGGATTATTTTGGAAATGTAAAAAGAATACTAAGAATAAAAACATTCTTAAAATTACATTAAATGAATTAAATAAGAGTATTACTTAATTTTAATAGTGGTTATTCATCTCATATAACAAATAATATGAATTTGTTAAAACTTTTTATGGTAGTGTATATGGAATAGTAAGATTTTAAAATTTTAGATAATTGAAGATAAAAGGATATTGAAAGACATGATTTCCTATATGAGTTGTGAAAAACTGATATACTTTTTTTCACTAGTTTATGACATAATCTATTAAGTGTTATTAAACACTGTGAATCAGGTTTATAGAATATGTTAAAAAGGAAGGGAAGATTCATTTATGGAATGTCTAGAAATTATCTAATTAATGGTTGGATAAATAATGGGTATTTATATAATGTTTATATTAGAGAAAATATAAGTCTTCTTACTGTTGAAGAAGAAAAAAGATTATGGAACTGGGGGATTCACCATATTAATCAACAAGGAATAGATAATTATCTAATATATTGAGCCTTATAAGATATTCATATCTTGAATCAGTCCAAGTAAAATATTTTTTTGGGAAATTATGTAAGTAATATGGTTTCAAATCTATATACTCTATATAAGGATATATAGTCTGGTTTGTAGAGTTTTGTTCATATTGTTGTGTGAGATTAAATTGATCAGTAAGGAACATATTTTGAGAGGTATTTCATGTCATTTATAGAAAATTATATAAGTATATAATTTTATATATTCATATATTTAAAAATATAAGTGTTGTATTGCATAAAAAATTCAAAGAATAGATGAAAATGAAACTAAAAGAACTATGAAAAGTCTGAAATTAGAAAACAAAATATAGTACACATATTATGAGGTTTTAAATTACCCATAAAAGAATGGTATTAAAAATTATTTCTCTTTATTAAAATCCCTCAATGTAATGGGTTTATGGAAATAATAATCACATGGTAACCAATATATAAAATATATTGTTGATAGAGAGTGGAATCTCATAAAACTATGATGAAGAAGTAGTTCAAATGTTTTTCTGTAAGAAAATTGAGTATTACCCATTCTGATGGTAAAGAGGATTCTAAAACAAATATGGCATCAAATTAAACCATATCTGAATCACATGATATAATTTATAAGGATTTGTTTATTAGAAATAAAGGGGATAAAGGAAGGTATAGTGATGCAATGGTGGAAGATAATTTTTAGGATACCAAACAAAAAGTATTTCCTGAAAATGTTTCCATAAGAGGATAAAAAATATTTTTTGAGAGAAATTATGTACAGGTTGTTGACAAATAATTCATATAAGATTCTATGATTTCAAATAATGATGAATAATTTAAATAAAGTGAAGAAAAAAATAAAAAATCCGAGAGAATCAAAAAAATTTCAGGAGAGTGTTTATTAATAGATTGAATCAATAGAAGAAATAAATGTACATATAAGTCAACATTTAGGTCATTAAATATTGTAAGTGGTTCATGTTAATATAATCAATATCATAATAAATGAATCATCTCTAGAAATAAACATGAAGAATTAAAATAATATAGTGCACTTCATAATTATTAAAGACTAAACCTATAACATTTAAAGTTTAGTAAAATAAGAATCATGGGTAAAATCAATGAATGAATAATTAATTTACATTGATAAAAAAATATAATAGATATATTTTTAATATACCTAAATTCACAATTTTATTTTTATAAAGGGTTTATCAAAAATAATCTAGATTATAATGTGAAATTTAGATAAAATAAAAGAAATTGTTGTTTTCAAGGGATATGCTCATATTGAAGGTATTGATATTGAAGAAGCATTATCACTGGTCTCAAGGATATAGACTATTATAATTTTATTATCCGTGTAAATATAACAAAATTTCATATTTTTTAGATGGATTTGAGGATATTATTTTTGAATTGATTATTGAATGAAGAGGAATATATTGAATAACTGGATGGATCAATCCATGGAAATGGTTATTCTAAAGAGTTAAAGTTGAGAAAAGAATTTTATGGCATAAAGAAAGATACTCATTCATGCTTTTCAAGGTCATATAATTTTTCAAGGAATATATAGTTCAATGTATGAATGTATTATTACAACCTCTATCTAAAAAATTAAGAGAGTAGTTCATGGTGTTGGTGTAGATATATGACATCATATTCAGAGGTATCAATTATAATTATGCAGATAAAATTTCAATTTTAATGAATTATGTGTTGGAAATTTCAATGAATGGAGACTTGACATAACTTATGGTACTATAATTTCATCAATATAAAGGAATTAAATTAATTTTATAGATGATGTATGAAAATTAAGTCTTATATAAGTTCATAATGGATGGTTGGAATCCTATTTTAAATCTAATGGTGATAAGAACTAAATTTTACGTGCATGATGACAGCGAGGGGGTTGTATCCAATTTATAAATAAATATCATTAGTATTCTAATTTATATTAAAATGTTAAGGTCAGATATTTTATATTCTCCAGAGTTGAAATAAAGGATTCAATGTTTTATTGATAACAAACACATCATGGTAGTGAGAGTAATTATTAGGTATGTTCATGGAACTTTACATTATGGTTTGTGGTAAAAAAATATATAAATAACATGGATTTATTGGAATCTTTAGAATTTTTTTGGGATGATGACATTAGGGATAAAAAATCTATGAGTGGAGGATCTTTTTTATTGGAAAAAATATTTTCATTTCCCTATGAGATAAGGGGGATTGTGTTTCTTTATACAAAATCAAGGTAGAATATATTTTAATCAATAAATATTTCATATAAACTTATCTCGATGAATAAATAATTGGAAGACATCAATGAAGTATTCAAAAATAAAATGAGGATTCAATGTGGAAAAAATTGTTACTTCGTTGTCTAAAAATATATTTCAGTGCTCTTGTAAAAATCAAATAGAAATATGTTCCCATTTAATTAAGTAACTGTTTGAGAAAAAATTTACGAGGCTGCAATTTTTTTTAACAAGATAGAACGTGTTTGATATTGTAACAAATCCATTAATGAATTCTATGTTTGAGAGGCATATGATGATCCTTATAGTTCAAAAAATAACCTCATGGTAAGGAGGTTCGAATACCCCTCTCCCTAGTTTTATCAAATGTTATATCAGTTATTTGTCTATTTTATCTAGATTATATGTTATATTTAATATAAAATAATTTGGGTGAAATTGTCTAGGGGTTATATAGAGAGGTAAGGCATGCATAATAATCTTAGATAGAAATATTTAAATTAAAACTTTCACTAGTTTCTTACATAGAGTTCTATATCATGCTGGCTTAAAGATATTATTAAAATAAGATTTCATCGTTTCTTAAGTAGTTAAAGTTTGAAGAATCCTTTTAATTTATTTTTAAATTGGTAGTATGATAAAAATTTATAATAATTAATATGTTTATTTTAATTTTGAATAAGTTTTTATTTGTAATATGTATTTCTAAAAAAATATCAAAAGGGATGATGTTATAACCAAATTTATTTGAGAATTGCACTTTTTGTCAAAAATTTTTGTTACTTGGGAGTTTTTTAGATGTGTTCTATGGTGTCTTTGATAAGATTATATCATAAATATAATGGTTTTTAAAAAATTTAAAACCCAAAAAAACCATAACATGAGGGAAAAGACCACTTTGAAGTATTTTTTGGAGTTTGAAAAGAATGGGCCAACCCTTAAAACATTGCTAGAGAGAAGTATTATTTTTTGGAAACACCAAGCTCAACCATGATGATATGAATTGTAGACATGAGAGAGAATATATCCAAGTGTGGTTCGACACTATGTGGAAGAAATAATGATTGAATATGGAGGAACTTTAGTAAAGTTTCCACAATGATAACTTGAACCACAAAATATTATAATTGTAGAATACTAAGTTGAATTTCATAAATAATAGTTCATGACATACACAAATATGATATGGGATTCATCTAGAAATATGAAATGTATTAGTAAATGTTACCACAAAAAAATGTGGAGTAGTTTTAATGAAAGTAATAAATATTAAGATGATGTAATAGGATAGATTCCCATGATTCATATGTGATCTGCATCCTTTCATTGTCACTGTATTTTGAGGATATCCTCACTATGGATAGTATGCTACGCCACAATTAGAGTAAATATAAATTGGAAGTAATCAGAACCATGTTGCATTATAAACATAAGTGGTGTGTTTGTGGTGGATAAAAGGAATGTTATATTAGAATCATATATAACTCCATACAATTGATTTTTATATCTCTCTCTAGGTAGGAAAGAGCATGAGACTTGCATTCTATATATGTATATTCCATGCTTGTTGAAATTTTCATAGTAGGGTATAATATTTGAGGTTATCAAATTCTATGGGATATTACCCCATAATGATAGGTTAAAATATATAACCTGAAAAATTATTGAAATATAGTTAAGTTAAAATTTAATAATCGTGCTAAAACATGGGATATTACATCATGGTCTATAGTTTCTATATGATTCAAACAATATTAATAATCTAGATATTCCTTTACAATTTAGTGGTTAGTTAAATAACATAAAATAATTATTTTTAATTCAATGGTGGAGATTTATTTGGGAATAAATTCAATGGATATATTTGAATTGGAATTCAAATGTAGTTCAAATTTCAAAAAATCAAATTAAAACACCATATGAATTAATAGAATGTTGTTGTATAAATTTAGAGAATCACAAAAAAGAAAATATATGGAATTTTATTTGATATATAAATGAATTAAGGGTATAAATTTGAAGAATATTAAACATCATGTTTTTTATTTGAATTTTTTGAGGATTGATTTTAATGGCTGAAATAAGATTGGGCAGTGTGCATCATTAAAGATATGGATTTAACAAGTCGAATGATCATATATAAGACCCCCAACAATGCATTTTATTGTTTACTATTAAAATATGGTGATATTGGCCTATGATTCAATTTAATCATTGCATCCCTCTTAGATATAGTTATTTGATGATATAAGGCATTCATAGGCCATGGTGTAGAATTGATATCTTCCAAAATTTTTAATCACATACAAGTGAAGTATTAGTTAATTGGTAAATCCATTTATCTCTGATATGGGCTCCTAAAAATAAAAATTTATAATTGAATGAGTTAAATTAAATGTGTTCATGTTATAGATGTTTCTACATTGGGTTTTTATTAAAATTAGATTCGTGTTGTTTTCTATCATGAAGACAGGATTGATCATAATCTAAGAAGAGGTAGAAACATTTCTACCCTATTCTCCCCCCCCCCTCTCGTTGGGTGTAAAATGGGACCAAAATAAAAAAAATAAACAGTTATATAATTTTTTTGGTACCAATAATCACATTATAAAAATTCCATAAAAATTAAATTAATAGTATTAACAAATCACAATGCTGGTATCCTAAATTCAGCCCATCTATTTTTTATCTATTAGATACTCAAAGATCCACCTCACCTCTAAAAATATTCATGATTCCAATTGGTTACTGTGTTTTGACATAAATTTATGCACCGAAATTATTATATAATACCAAATTATTATATATATAGTGGTTCAATTTTATAAAAAAAATATAGCATAATATTTCCAATTCTTCTTTATAGAGGTAAAGTTTTACTTATTTTTTTTCTTACCACATTCAAAACATTTTTCATCTTGTTCATTATTCAACAATTGGATCTCCATCTCTTGGATAGTTGGTTTCAAGAAGCTATAGATATGGAATTATTCTTAGGGAAATTTTCTTTTCCCTTCCACTTATTCATCATATGGAATATAGGTTTTTCACACCTAATCTATTATCTTCTTCGAGAATCAATGTAAGGTGTTTTGGGAGAGACATATCAATATTAATCATGTTATAATTTAAAATTAAACCAGATTATATTTAAGTTAATGAGTACGTAATAGTTGTTTATAAACAATTAGATAACTTAAAACCTATTATTTTCAAACTCTTAATAAAATTGGTCATCTTGACTATAGAAGGACCTTCTGGAAATCCTTGTCTGACCTTCCTTATGAAAATTGACTTTGAAAACTCATATGACTATTTTATTTCCATCTTATAATAATCATCATAGATAAAGAAAACTATGATAAAGGAATCCATGTACTTATGAATGATATATAGCTTACTGTACATTTATGGATAAGGTGCTAGACACCCAATGTGTTATCTACATTCTTCCAGAATATTGTATAATCTTACTCACTACCCTCCTTAGAAGTCTATTTCTCTATTATATAGGTCTCTAGTAAATAGAATTTATTCTAATAAAATAATATTTTTCATGATCACCTATACCAAACCAATAAGTCAATGATGGTGAGTTGATAATTTTTCTCTAAAATATATCATATTTAAAATATTGAGGTTGTATTCCATTATATTTTTTACCAAAAAAATATGTAAGCTTCATATTTTTTCTTAATTACCATAATGTGACATGATAAATTTGATTTATTTTTCCAACATTGTATAATAAAATACCAATATCCCTCACTATTGGATTCATAATATCCCATTGATTCGATATTCTAGTTGAAATGATCCATATTTCCCATACTCATAACCCAAACAAAGGCCTAGAATGTTATTCCATGTTATTTAGGTAGCTGGTCTTTCCAACTACATTAGCATATAGTTATCTGATCCATTGAGGGGACTCCCCAATCCTGAAATCCATGACTTGGATTTCATCAACACTTTATTCCATGTTTCAACAATTCTGGTGGAGGTCATAAACCATTGACTATAACTAGGTTAGATTTCCCAAAAACCTCTCTTAAAACTACATCTAAATGAAAGAACCATTTCGAGAGTCCTAAAAAGTACATTGAACTATGTTTTAATCTTCGAATAACCTAATTTAAGGCTTTCTTAACATGATATTAACTTTGATTACTTTTTTATCTTGTTTTTAAATATATTTACTTCATCCTTCAACATGATTATTTATATGGTGGAGATTTTTAGTAACTAATTAACCATTTATAGATATACAAATTAATATATTATCCATTTATATAATTCAATATATAATTATTTTTAAATCATTTATTTTATATGATCAAATTTCGGTATCTAATAAATAGATATTTTTATCAATACACTAGATAGATATAAAATATAAATGTGGCATGATCATGAGGTTTTTTATTGGTTTGTTTTTTAGTACGAGGATAAATTAACAGATGTTCCTTGGGGAATATCTCATGGAACTATGATTGGTTAAAGTTAAATTATTCTACTTGGAAGAAATATATATCCTTGGTTAGATTCAACTCAACTCAAGTTCTGAACCATCACCTATCATTGGAGCTCCATAATTTACATATATTAAATCAATTTTAGATAAGGGGAACTAGTGGTATGAGGTTACATAAAATTAAACATGGATGCAAAGGCTCATACATAATTATAGTGTGATGGATGATTCACATACCATAATATTTAATTTAATAAATCATTTATCACATAATAAATTTATATAATAAATAATAAAATAAACAGAATCCCAACACAAACTTTGGTTGGTCCAGATCATGATCATGCATGTATGAAATAACAGTTTATTTATTAAAATAGTGAAGATTTAATTTTTATTCATTCATTATTAAGATTTAATTTTTATATTAATAAATATATTACCCTAATAATTAATTAATTAAGTTATCAAAATTATCTAACTAAATAATCCCCTAGATGGCCATCCTTTCTAATTTTAAATAAATTTATTTTATTAATTTAATTTAAAATAATTCATTAATTGATTTTATTGATTGAAAAAAATGTATTTACCTATCTTTCCAGTCCTTAGTTGTTTTTGAAATTTAACATGAAATATGTTGGGATAAAACTTTTATGTACCCATTTACTCTAAACGGAATATACTATCAGCTACATTGCATGAGAATTTCCTTTATATGTACCATTTCATGTATTATGTACATATATGTCATGTAGTGTACATCATTTTTAATTAAATTAGATAGTGTGTTGTTTTATGAGTCAATCCAAATAGTTAACATGATTTTTAGGGCTCAATAAAATTCCATTAATATATACAGTATATACCACTGACAATACATGTGATGTACATGGAGTGTAAAATGTCCATACATCGAATTTTAGTCTATAATAATGATAAGAATCATTTATTTAAGCATTTAATTCCACAAGGACCATAGAAAATAACTAGTTTTTTATTACGGTAAAAGTCTATCACTTGATGAGTGAACAACTACACATAATTTAGCTTAGTTTTAATTCCATAAATAATTTTTATCATGTGAAATTAATTCTAATGATTATATACTCACTCAATGTGTACACTAGGCGAATGGGTGTGATTTTCATAGTGTGTACATTCTACTACACACAGTATAATCTGCTTTATGTTCTCCTGTGATACACACCTAGGGCTTGGTATATAATCCACGTGGGTGTTTATGAGTTACATTATGTGAACATATTCTACATACCATGTAAAATCATTCAGACCTTTATTCTTAGTTGGCATTCAATACGTTAAATAAAATTAATACATGTCACATACTTCAACCACATGACTTCAGATATTCCATTTGGGCCAAATAATGTGGGGTTATATAGAGTGTACTATAGATACATTCCATGTAACCCTATAAATTGTAAGCTATTTGGAAATTCAATAAATTGAATTTAAATAATTCATATACTATTCTCATATACAACATGTCACTATTTTTGAAACTTATCTTATTTTGGGGAATATGGATACACATTGTGTACTTTTCAAATACAAGGTCTCTAACTATGTTATCCACCAAAAATCTCCCTCACCTTGGGATGGTATTTATTATTGTTTGTTATTAGTTATTGGCATATATTTGTTCATATAAAACTGAACTATCAAGTTATCTCATATTTCTGAATAATCAATTAACAATATAAATTAATAAATAAAGGAAAATGTGAAATTTGATAAAAAAAGAAAAAATCTAAATTAATATATGACTGCATTGATGTGACTCGAATGTTTATATGGAACTAAATATGTGTTTTGGGACCATGTCTAATATTGTTTTTTATTTGTTTCTTTGGATAAATCCATATTACTACACAAAATAAACCCATGAATATTCTAGTGATGATATTTTCACATAATATTTATAATTAATATATATAAACAAAAAAATCATTTACATTCAATTCTTTCATTGTTATAAAATCAGTTGACCACTATTGTCATAATTTCATTGCGATGAAGTATCAGATGGTATAATCCCTCTATTAGTATCCACATATGCTACAAAAACCACATAATTTATATTAGAATCTCCGGGTATAGAATATTGGATTCTAACCAGTTTCATTTTTAAATATTCATCTCAATAAAGATAATTTCATATATTGATGGATTCCACATGATTTTATCCAAGATTGAGAGGGATTATGATGATATACGATCTTCAGTTTTGAAATAATTCTTCATATTGTATTTTCTAGGCTTGAAATAATTCTCTATATAATATTTCTTATGACCAAGATTTCCCTTTCCTAGAAAATTCATAAATATTTATTTATACTTATTTAAAATAATTGGTTATTTCATAAAGGCCCTTAATCAATCACTTAATTCTATTTAAACCCCACATTGAATTTTTTTTATTGTTGTTGTTGTTTTTGTTGTATTTTTTGTTGCTGTTTTTATTGCATAAAATGCTATGAACTCTTTAATTGTTTAAATGCCATTTCTGTAAGATGCTTAACCTAACCCATCATTCCTCTTTATAATTTCTAAAAAATTCAATAATAACTTTTAATTTAGATAAATAACATTGAATTATTTTTAAAATAATAAATATTTTATTCAATAAAATTGTGAATGAACATTTATTGTACATTCAACTCGCATATTTCTTCTTTCAAATAACTTGTGACTAAATTTATGCGACCTAAATGATGTGAATAATTATTATTCCTTGAAACATGAGAAAAATATTTATTCTAATAATACATTCAAATACAATTTAACTGATTATTGGTATACAGTTAGTGCATAACCATATTGGGTTATTTATGTAACACCCCAAGCTTCCACGGTACGTTTCCCTTCGAATAATGTGATAGCGTGTGTCGTACGCAACCTCGAGTTCTAACACACACCACAACTAATTAAACTAGCCGTTGTGAATAGTAATACCTACTTTTTGAAATCATATATATTTTATATTTCAAAATGGACTTCATTTTTGGATTTGGAATATTGAAATTAGCCTAGGGTGAAATTTTGGTACTTTTCGGATAACTTTTATATTTTGATGAATAGTGAAAATTACTAAATTTTAATTAAAATCAACTTTTTTAATCGAAATAATTAATATTGATAAATTATGAATTTGTGTGGTTTTAAAGTATATTTAGAATATATTTTTACCATTTAATTTAATGTTTTTCATTGGACATAATTTCACAATTAAATCAGACATAAACAAGTGTCAATCTTTTGATAGTTATTATCTCTTAAAAACACGGTTTTTATTTTAACAACGGGAATTAATTTTAAATTAATTTCTGCCACTTCTGTGTTTTGAATTTGGAAAAATGGATTACATATTTGGAATCAGGATTTCCAAATTATATAAATAGGTAACTTTTATTTTTACACATTTTGAATAATTACTGCGGTAAATATTTTATTTACCATGGTTAAAGGGTAAATCCGGTAAATAAGGGTTAAAAAATAATATTATAATAATACCAAATTACCCTAAAACGTGTCCTAACCTTATTGGTGGACACATACAGGACCATGGGCATCCTTGGGTCGCTTTTGGTACCCCTTAGAGCCACTTGTATGTGGTAGGGACACATTATATTAATAAAGTTAAAATAAAAATAAAAATGCCATAAGCTTACATCTTTTAGAAGAACAATTTTTACATAGGGTTATACATGTTGGATTTTCGATTATAAATATTCATTAGAAAGATAAAACGATTTCCTACATAATGATATTTTATTTATAATTTTTAGACATCAAATAATTTAAATTATTAATGACACAATAATGATGCAATGTTTACCTCATTAATAAATCATTTAAATAAATAAGATTATAATGATTAAAATATTATCTAAAACCTGTCCAATTATTATTGGTTGATGTTATTTAGAATATGAGTCATCTTATCTTTGACCTCAATGATTTTTGGACCATTATAAACCGATTATAATTATATTATAAAGTAATACTTTCACTCTTTCCTAAAGAGCCCCTCCTCTCCCTTATAAAAGGAGACCACTCCTTCTCGTTTCTTCACACCTTAAAAGCATTTTGGTTCGGCCAAACTCTGCCCAAATACTCTCCCAACTTCTCTCACTACATCCTAGAGGCCTTATTTTGATCATAAATCCAAACTAAGGAGCCCTTTTGATCAAATCAAAAGGAAGAGCCCGAAGAAGAGGTAATGATTTCACCACCCTTTTCCAAGTTCATTTCTTCTTCCACTTCTTCTTCCTTTGTTGTTACCATTCTAAAATAATAACTCCAGTATCATTTATATACTGTGATGTTATTATAAATATGGTACAACCATATTCAGTATTCTATCCACCCTTTGAATAACATGTCACCGTACGTGCGTACGTACGACTTACCGTCTCCACGTCGTGGTGTAATTGTTATTCAATATATTATTATTTGGATGGGTATAATAATGATGTGCAACTCATGTGAATAATAAATATAACATGTTAATTATTAAGTATATATGATATAACATCCATTTATATATTATTTTAGTATCAAAAGAATGATATTGTTGCTCGTGCGTACGTACGGACTACCGTCTCCACAAACGCGATAAGATTCATTCTCCATCGTATCCATTAAAGTATAATTATCATTTGATGATTGAAAAATGATGTTTAAAGACTTGATATCATTCTGGATATGAATAATATACAACCTATCCTTTACAAACATGTCTTACGTAACAAAACATATAAAATAAAACAAGTAAGTTAACACCCGAAACAACGATAATACTAAGATATTATTATCAAATAAATATTAAAAGATCATATATGATATCATATTAATGTATATGATTCTTTTATAATTTAATAACAATTATTTCACCATTATACAGGAGGTTAACCTACCCCAAACAAGGAAAAGTACAAGGTAAGGGTTATTTCACAATCTATTCATTATCCGAGGTTGTTTATACGTAATAATCTACTGGGATCTCGTTATCATCCACATCCATGTTTCTTCAAAATGTATTTCAAAACATTTTTAATATTTAAAAGAATATGGGTTAAAGTCATTTATACCCTTGTTTGACTTTTTATAAGAGGTTTATAAGGGAATCTTTCCGTCGTTTTCCAAATATGGTGCTTTTTAACCTTTTCGACAGAATTAAGATAAGAATGTTTTTTTAACTTATACGGCGGGTGCGGTTATTTTCCGCCGTTATAAAATTGTCAAAGCTTCCCTTACAAGCTTATAAGAATATTTTCAAAGAAAATGTTTTATTTCATAAATATATGTCTCTTAAATGATTTCAAAATAGAAAGAGGTATTTCTTTAAAAAGAGTTTTGATTTCATCTATGTCAACATCCTTTAATGGATTTTGCGCTTATTTGAGGATGATATATTATGATACAAAACTTTTATATTGTATTTAAGGTTTTGTGATATGTTTGACTGTGGATGTGCTATTTTTTATATAACATTCATGTTTTATGGTGAATTTATTGACATTTCGTATGCTAGTTTTAATACGAATGTTTATGTTATGTTTAAACCTTTTCATATGGGAATGAATTGGACTTAATATGTGACGGGTGGAGCCCGCTATAGCTCCTCGATGGATCGGTAGGTCTCATGAGACAAACTACTGTCTTGGCACAAGGCCTTGGAAAAATCTTATTTGTAGTCTTGGCACGAGGCCTTGGCTATGTGGTTATGATATTCTGGCATTATGCATTCCATCATTATGAAAGTGGTTATTGATATTGCATGTGATTATTCAATTAGTATAATATCAATGTGAATAAGTATATGGCATTATTTCATTTTATTTATTCCATACTATGTTGGAGTTAAAGTTTAAAAGGCTTTTTTTTAGTTATATATTGCCTTAAATGTTTATTCTTATTTATGAAAGTTTTCGCTATATTGTTATCCTTACTTGGCATTTGAGCTCACCCCTTTTCTATGTTTTATTTTTTCCAGGAAGTGAAGAAGTAAATTATGAATGACCTGCAGGGATATTATGAGGGGTTAAAAGTGTGGACTATGGAGACAATATGTTACTGTAGTAGTTTTTTTTTATTTTGATGATGTAATGTAAAACTTATGAATATATCTAGTGTTTCCAAGCCTACTAAACCAATCGGTCTTTCGAGATTTGATCTTTCTTGTGATCATGCCAATGTTATGTAATTAATGCACTGACTCTGGGTAGCTGGGGTCGGGGCATTACAGTTGGTATCAGAGGATGTTTAGTACTAACCTTGGAAGCTAGATTTAGATAAACTCTGATTAGAGCACGTAGACCTAAGATGAACTTTGAGGATTAGTATAGAAGAACTTCCTAGAATTTTGGTATTGTAGAGATTTTGTGAGTTTTCCGAGCAATACATCCCTGTCTGGATACGAGCAGGTAGAGGCGGCTCTGGCACAGATGTACCTAGGGGTAAAACCCGAAAACACCACTTTGAGCTAGACTCGAACGGGAACTGGTGCACGACAACGGGCCTTGCTGCACTCTTGGTTACGACACTCCCGGGGGATATGCTTAGGATAACTCTCATTTTCTTTACAAATCATTATGAAGGGTTTATGAGTATATAATTCCTCAAATAAAACATTTTTATGATTATGGATTATATCCATAAATAGTTCAATTTATGTTAAGTGTTTTATAAGTGTGGGATTATGTATTTTGATTCATAAACTGATCTAGTTTATGCCATTGTTTAGAAATGGCGCCTAGTGGAAGAAATGGAAACCGTATCAATGCACGCACTCCATGTAGGGATTTCCCTCCTGCTCAAGATAATTATAGTGGGGCTGGTGATGCAACTGGTGTCGATCAGCTAATCACCATACTGGGACAACTTACTCAGGTTATGAATAATAACCTTACCCGCATGGAGCACCATGATCCACAGCGTGGAGGATCAATGTTAGATCAATTCATGAGGCAACAACCACCAACGTTCAATGGGAGTACAAATCCCTTAGTAGCTGAGCAATGGATAAATTTCCTAGAGAAAATATTTCAGGCTTTGGGGAGCAGTGAAAGGGAAAAAGTTATCATGGCAGTTTACCGCCTCACTGGAGATGCTGATCAATGGTGGTCATTTATTCAAAACATGAAGGAAGATGATGAAGTATCAAATATGGAATGGAGGGAGTTCAAAGATCTGTTTTTAGAAAAATACTTCCCTCGCGACCATCGAGCAGATATGGAAAGGCAATTTCTAAGTCTGAGACAGAAGGAGGATGAGAATGTCGCAAAGTATGAGGCTAACTTTACAAGGTTAGCAAGGTACACTGGTGATTATATACGTAACCAAAGAAGTAAGAATGATCGTTTCTTTGATGGGTTAAAACCATTTCTCTGTCGAGCATTAGTCTCACAATCCTTTTCATCGTACGAAGACATTGTCTAATGTGCTATCAAGACCGAAAAGGAATTCTCTAAGTCTTATGACTTTAAAGCAAAGCAAGAGAAGAAGAGACCTGCTGATCAATCTGGGAATGGAAATAAGGGGAAGAAGGGAAAGGTTGAATATCCATCCTGTGGTAAATGCGGGAAGAAACACCCTGGTACTTGCTTGAAGGGAATGGGAGTCTGTTACAAGTGTGGTGAAAAAGGCCACCAAGCTCATGATTGCAAGGGGAAGAAGGAAGCTACCAACATTCAGTGCTACAATTGCAGGGTGATGGGGCATTATGCAAATGAATGTCCTAAGCGTCAGGAGAACTTACCTCAGCAAAGGCCAAGGGATCAAGGCCACGCTTATGCTATCACTACTGCTGAGGTAGAAGCTTCGAAAGACGTGGTGGCAGGTAATTTAATGGTTTCCTCATGTTTAGCAAATGCATTATTTGATTCTGGATCATCGCATTGTTTCATATCTTCCCAGTTTGCTAAGAAAATTAGATATTTCCAATTTGATTTAATAAGGGAGTTGTTAGTTAAAACTCATAAGGGAAGTATCATTGCAACAATGTTTTGTGAATCAGTCCCCATTAGAGCACATAAATTTTCTTTATCTGTTGATCTCATCGTCATACCTATGATTGAGTTTGATATAATCCTCGGTATGGACTGGCTTTCAGACTATGATGCGAAGATTTATTGTAAGAAGAAAGAGGTTACGATTCTTGATGATAATGATAAGGAACACCTTGTTTTTAGAGCAGAATCGTCACCACCTAATTCTTATTTAGATCCACCCCCAGTAGCTCAACATAATTCAATTATTGGGGAGGAAGAGAATGAAATAACTATCGGTGAGGAAAGGAATGTTCAAATAGAGGATGTACCTGCTGTGAAAGAATTTGTAGATGTATTTCCGGAAGATTTACCTGGACATCCTCCAGAACGAGAAGTTGAGTTTTCCATTGATTTGATTCCTGGATCAAGGCCTATATCAAAGACCCTTATAGAATGGCCACTGTAGAATTATTTGAACTAAAGAAACAACTATAGGAATTGAGTAATAAGGGATTTATTCGCCCTAGTGTTTCTCCATGTGGAGCCCTTGTTCTTTTTGTTAAAAAGAAAGATGGATCTATGAGGTTATGTATCGACTACAGGGAGATCAATGCTATAACGATAAAGAACAAGTATCCCCTACCTCGTATTGATGATTTATTTGACCAACTGCATGGAGATCAATACTTTTCAAAGATTGACCTTCGATCTGGATACCATCAGTTGTGTGTGAAGAAGGAAGACATTCCGAAGACAGAATTTCGAACCAGGTACGGGCATTACGAGTTTACCGTAATGCCGTTTGGATTGACTAATGCAACCTCTGTATTCATGGATCTGATGAATAGAGTTTTCAAGGAGTATCTCAATGAATTTGTGGTGGTATTTATTGATGATATCTTGGTATACTCCAAAACCTACGAAGATCATGAAAATCACTTGCACATTATCTTAAAGACTCTGAGGAGGCATGAATTATATGGGAAGTTTAGCAAGTGTGAATTCTGGCTTCAGGATATTTCTTTTCATGGCCATATTGTCTCTAAAGATGGAATCTCTGTTGATCCTTCTAAGACCAAGGCAATCCAAGAAAGTCCAGCACCTACGAGTATAACTGAGGTACGTAGTTTTATTGGTTTGGTAGGTTATTATCGACGTTTCGTCCAGAATTTTGCCCGATTGGCTAACCCATTAATGAAGCTCACACGTAAAGGGGTTAAATTTGTTTGGACAAAAGAGTGTGAAGAATTTTTCGAAGAACTGAAGAGAAGATTAGTCAATGCTTCTATATTGACTCTACCATCAGGGAATGATGGGTTCGTTATTTATAGTGATGCATCAAAGAAAGTACTTGGTTGTGTCCTTATGCATAATGATAGAGTTATTGCCTATGCATCACGACAGTTGGAAATTCATGAACAAAACTATCCTACTCATGATCTTTAGTTAACAGCTGTGATCTTTGCTTTGAAGATATGGAGACACTACCTCTATGGTGAAAAATGTGAGATTTATACTGATCACAAGAGTTTGAAGTATATTTTCTCACAAAAAGAACTCAACATGAGGAAAAGGAGATGGCTTGAATTACTCAAGGATTATGATTGCACGATACACTACCACCCGGGGAAAGCAAACAAGGTGGAAGATGCTTTGAGCAGAAAAGACCATGGAGTTTTGAACATGATGAGAATTTAAAGGGATCCAATTTTCATGGATCTAGTGAAGATGGACATGGGAATAACCATGGAAGGTGAAACGTCAATGCTTTTTCAAATGGTTGCCAAACCATCTTTACTAGAAAGGATTAAGAGTTCTCAGACGATGATGAAGAGTTTCAGAATAAGATTAAAGCTGTGAATGATGGGAGATTGAGAGACTTTGTGTATGAAGATGGAATTTTGAAATTCGGGAAGAGACTTTGTGTTCCCGATTTACCTGATCTGAAAACGGAATTGCTGGATGATGCTCATAGTTCCAATTTCTCTATACACCCTGGGAGCACCAAAATGTATAGAGATTTGAAGGAACATTTTTGGTGGGACAACATGAAGAGGGAGATTGCTGATTTTGTGTCAAGATGTATGGTTTGTCAACAAGTGAAAGCTGGAAGGCAACAACCTGGAGGAGTCATGCAACCTCTTCCCATACCAGAGTGGAAATGGGACAATATTACGATGGACTTTGTCATGGGCCTACCAAAGACTCCTAGAAGGAACGATGCAATATGGTTTATTGTTGATCGTCTTACCAAGTCAGCACATTTTCTTGCTATAAGAGAAGATCTACCCCTGGAACGTCTAGCAAGACTATACATTAATGAAGTTGTGAGACTTCATGGAGTACCCCTATCGATTGTTTCTGATCGTGATGCCCGTTTTACTTCAGGATTTTGGAAAAGTCTTCAGAAATCCATAGATACTGAACTTCATTTGAGCACTGCTTACCACCCTCAGACAGATGGACAATCATAACGGACTATTCAAACCCTAGAAGACATGTTGAGATCTTTCTCACTTGACTTTCAGGGTATGTGGGATCAATATTTACCACTGGTAGAATTTTCCTATAACAATAGCTTCCATTCGAGTATTCAGATGTCACCATATGAAGCGTTATATGGAAAGAGATGTCGTACACCAACCTGTTGGGATGAGGTTGGTGAACGAAAACTTGTAGGCCCAGAACTGGTGGAGGAAATGGTGGAAAAGGTGAAGGTAATCCAAAATCACATCAAAGCAGCTCAAAGTAGGCAGAAGAGCTATGCTGATAATCGAAGGAAGGATTTGGAATTTCAAGTTGGTGATCATGTTTTCCTGGAGTTATCTCCATGGAAGGGAGTCATACGTTTTGGTAAGAAAGGTAAATTGAGTCCCAGGTACATCGGACCTTTCGAAAATCTAGAACGAATTGGGGCTGTAGCTTACCGATTGGCAATGCCGCCAAGTCTCTCCAAAGTTCACGAGGTGTTCCACGTATCTCTGTTGAGAAAATACATGCCTGACCCAACGCATATACTCATTTATGAGGAATTAGAACTGGAACTCGATCTGTCTTATTGTGAAGAGCCTGTCAGGATTCTTGATACAAGAGAACAAGTACTGAGAAACCGGACAACGCGTCTAGTAAAATTTTTGTGGAGAAATCATAAGATGGAAGAGGCAACGTGGGAACCCGAGGAACTTATGATGAAGAACCACCCGAGTCTTTTTATGCAGTAATACCCTAGAAATTGCGAGGACGCAATTATTTGAAGGAGGGGAGAATGTAACACCCCAAGCTTCCACGGTACGTTTCCCTTCGAATAATGTGATAGCGTGTGTTGTACGCAACCTCGAGTTCTAACACATACCACAACTAATTAAACTAGCCATTGTGAATAGTAATACCTACTTTTTGAAATCATATATATTGTATATTTCAAAATGGACTTCATTTTTGGATTTGGAATATTGAAATTAGCCTAGGGTGAAATGTTGGTACTTTTCGGATAACTTTTATATTTTGATAAATAGTGAAAATTACTAAATTTTAATTAAAATCAACTTTTTTAATCAAAATAATTAATATTGATAAATTATGAATTTGAGTGGTTTTAAAGTATATTTAGAATATATTTTTACCATTTAATTTAATGTTTGTCATTGGACATAATTTCACAATTAAACCAGACATAAACAAGTGTCAATCTTTTGATAGTTATTATCTCTTAAAAACACGCTTTTTATTTTAACAACGGGAATTAATTTTAAATTAATTTCTGCCACTTCTGTGTTTTGAATTTGGAAAAATGGATTACATATTTGGAATCAGGATGTCCAAATTATGTAAATAGGTAAATTTTATTTTTACACATTTTGAATAATTACTGCGGTAAATATTTTATTTACCATAGTTAAAGGGTAAATCCGGTAAATAAGGGTTAAAAAATAATATTATAATAATAAAAAATTACCCTAAAACGTGTCCTAACCTTATTTGTGGACACATACCCGACCATGGGCATCCTTGGGTCGATTTGGGGACCCCTTAGAGCCACATGTATGTGGTAGGGAAACATTATATTAATAAAGTTAAAATAAAAATAAAAATGGTATAAGCTTACATATTTTAGAAGAACAATTATTACATAGGGTTATGCATGTTGGATTTTCGATTATAAATATTCATTAGAAAGATAAAAATATTTCCTACATAAGGATATTTTATTTATAATTTTTAGACATCAAATAATTTAAATTATTAATGACACAATAATGATGCAATGTTTACCTCATTAATAAATCATTTAAATAAATAAGATTATAATGATTAAAATATTATCTAAAACCTGTCCAATTCTTATTGGTTGATGTTATTTAGATTATGAGTCATCTTATCTTCGACCTCAATGATTTTTGGACCATTATAAACCGAATATAATTATATTATAAAGTAATACTTTCACTCTTTCCTAAAGAGCCCCTCCTCTCCCTTATAAAAGGAGACCACTCCTTCTCATTTCTTCACACCTTCAAAGCCTTTTGGTTCGGCCAAACTCTGAACAAATACTCTCTCAACTTCCCTCAATACAACCTAGAGGCCTTAGTTTGATCAGAAAGCCAACCTAAGGAGCCCTTTTGATCAAATCAAAAAGAAGAGCCCGAAGAAGAGGTAATGATTTCACCACCCTTTTCCAAGTTCATTTCTTCTTCCACTTCTTCTTCCTTTGTTTTTACCATTCTAAAATAATAACTCCAGTATCATTTATATACTATGATGTTATTATAAATATGGTACAACCATATTCAGTATTCTATCCACCATTTGAATAACATGTCACCATACGTGCGTACGTACGGCTTACCGTCTCCACGTCGTGGTGTAATTGTTATTCAATATATTATTATTTGGATGGGTATAATAATGATGTGAAACTCATGTAAATAATAAATATAACATGTTAATTATTCTGTATATATGATATAACATCCATTTATAAATTATTTTAATATCAAAAGAATGATATTGTCGCTCCTGCGTACGTACGGACTACCGTCTCCACAAACGCGATAAGATTCATTCTCCATCGTATCCATTCAAGTATAATTATCATTTGATGATTCAAAAATGATGTTTAAAGACTTGATATCATTCTGGATATGAATAATATACAACCTATCCTTTACAAACATGTCTTACGTAACAAAACATATAAAATAAAACAAGTAAGTTAACACCCGAAACAACGATAATACTAAGATATTATTATCAAATAAATATTAAAAGATCATATATGATATCATATTAATGTATATGATTCTTTTATAATTTAATAACAATTATTTCACCATTATACAGGAGGTTAACCTACCACAACCAAGGAAAAGTACAAGGTAAGGGTTATTTCACAATCTCTTCATTATCCGAGGTTGTTTATACGTAATAATCTACTGGGATCTCGTTATCATCCACATCCATGTTTCTTCAAAATGTATTTCAAAACATTTTTAATATTTAAAAGAATATGGGTTAAAGTCATTTATACCCTTGTTTGACTTTTTATAAGAGGTTTATAAGGGAATCTTTCCGTCGTTTTCCAAACAAGGTGCTTTTTAACCTTTTCGACAGAATTTAGATAAGAATGTTTTTTTAACTTATACGGCGGGTGCGGTTATTTTCTGCTGTTATAAAATCGTCAAAGCTTCCCTTACAAGCTTATAAGAATATTTTCAAAGAAAATGTTTTATTTTATAAATATATGTCTCTTAATTGATTTCAAAATGGAAAGAGGTATTTCTTTAAAAAGAGTTTTGATTTCATCTATGTCAACATCTTTTAATGGATTTTACACTTATTTGAGGATGATATATTATGATACAAAACTTTTATATTGTATTGAAGGTTTTGTGATATGTTTGACTATGGATGTGCTATTTTTTATATACCATTCATGGTTTATGGTGAATGTATTGACATTTCGTATGCTAGTTTTAATAGGAATGTTTATGTTATGTTTAAATCTTTTCATATGGGAATGCATTGGACTTAATATGTGACGGGTGGAGCCCGCTATAGCTCCTCGATGCATCGGTAGGTCTCATGAGACAAACTAGTGTCTTGGCACAAGGCCTTGGCAAAATCTTATTTGTAGTGTTGGCACGCGGCCTTGGCTATGTGGTTATGATAGTCTGGCATTATGCATTCCATCATTATGAAAGTGGTTATTGATATTGCATGTGATTATTCGATTAGTAGAATATCAATGTGAATAAGTAAATGGAATTATTTAATTTTATTTATGCCATACAATGTTGGAGTTAAAGTTTAAAAGGCTTTTGTTTTAGTTATATATTGCCTTAAATGTTTATTCTTATTTATGAACGTTTCCGCTATATTGTTATCCTTACTGGGCATTTGAGCTCACCCCTTTTCTATGTTTTATTTTTCCCAGGAAGTGAAGAAGTAAATTATGAATGACCTGCAGGGATATTATGAGGGGTTAATAGTGTGGACTATGGAGACAATATGTTGCTGTAGTAGTTTTTTTTATTTTGATGATGTAATGTAAAACTTATGAATATATCTAGTGTTTCCAAGGCTACTAAACCAATCGGTCTTTCGAGATTTGATCTTTCTTGTGATCGTGCCAATGTTATGTAATTAATGCACCGACTCTGGGTAGCTGGGGTCGGGGCATTACAATTTATCCATAGAATTTTCCTAACTAGCCTAAATTACAAGAATATAATCTAGAGACACATCAAGGAACCCATATAGAATGATGTTTATGTCATGATGATAAAATTATTATGCAGATTCAAATAGTATAATATAATCTATTTATCTATATATATCATCAATTATGTTTCATTACTATCTTTTTCAAATGATATTCTTAATATATATTTATTTAAATTTACTATAATTAACTCATGATAAACATAAAATTCCAAGGATTTACTAAAAAATTTATATTTCAATCAATAAAACTGAGATATCTACTTTCATTAACTAGGATTAGAAAACACTTTTCTTTGATTATTCATTAATTTCATATCGTTCATAAAGTACCAAACATATCCTACCTCACTATGAGAATATCTCATCATTTGTTTCATTAATATATCTAAGAACATTACTCATGATAAAAATTTATAATAATATAAAGTCTAGGGACCAATACACATTTTAAAGATAGAACTATCTAATTACACAATAACATGCTGAATTCCTACAGGTGGTCAAGTTATCATAACCTCCTTTATTATAGATTACCATATGATAACATCATGCGAATAAGTCTCAATATCAAATGATACCCAAAATCCTAATATCCTATATTTATTATGTCTTATTTTATTGATTTTATCCAGACATACAACATACGATTAAGAATACCTTCATCGCACTTTATGTTTCCAACCATAGCAGGGAACTATTATGACATTTCAATGTGATAAATAATATAAAGAAATTATATTATTAATTTTATTTAAAATAAAACTCATCATGTGATAATATTTTTATTGATATTCAAGACATTGAATATACAAGCAATTAAAAGAAAAAATTTATTTTTCTCTAGGGAACCAACCCCAAATGAGTCCCAATTTCACTATATCCAATTGATAATTACATTCAATCTTTATGATCTCATGTTATATTAATTCTTATTAAAAGATAATGATTTATCCAAATGTTTCACCTTATTATAATATATGAAAAATCTACTAACTGTAACCCTATCCCTTTGATAAAAATCTCCTAAGGGGTAATACTTCTAAATTAAATTCTTTATTTGTGGATATGATCTTGGATCCTTGGAAAGTGTCACCACTATGATATTATAAAGATATAATGTGATGGTGTATTTTATATTGGGAACCACATAATTCTTTGGGACGAAGATTCATAAACACACTACTTACTTTTCTATATAAAAAACTATAATATAATCTTAATCCATTGTAAAATCAACAATTAATTGCTATATTGAGTTCTTAAAGATGACAACTCCTATATTAATACATAAGAAATATCTGAAAACTAATTGGAGTTCATATTTATCTTTTGGAAAATTTTCATATGTATATCCACTTGTGACTATCTTTTTTTCACCTTCATAAATAGGGAACATATCCTTAGTATTCCTGAAATACTATAGGATTGTCTTGAATCCCATAAAATACAAGTCTCCTAGATCTTCGTGACATTTTAATACCATTATTAAGTATTATGAAACCTAAAAATTGTTATATAACATGGTAAACATAACAAATATTTTCAAAAAGACATGAAGTATCATGGTCATCCTTAATCACTCCTCTTATGTTTGAGGATAGATTTAATAGTGGGATTTATGCCATGTCACATGGGAAAAAATATCCTATTATATTTATTCATACAATATCTCATCATTATCATGTCAATATATCTTCTCTAACTTAATCCAAGAAACATTTTGGATCTTTCAAAATGGATTTTGATCCCTGGAATGTATATTGTTTCACCTAAGTCCTTCATGGAGAATCATGTCATCAACCATGTCTTACGTGAGTATAAGAATAATATCTCATTTTTTATTAGTAATATTTATTTATAATATACTACTTGGAAATTTATTTCAATCCTCTAAATTTCATGTAGATATAGGGCACACATTTTCTTTTTATGAAACAAAATTACCTGATGAATTATCCAAATTGAATGATCCCATATATGGATGATAAATTCATTCCATAAATGGAACTATATAACTTACACACCTTATTTGAAACTCCTAGATTCTAAAATCCATTTGGTTGTTCCATAAATACATCTTACAAAAGGTTTTCATTAAGGAATGATCTTGGTGAATCAATCAAAAAAATCACATAAGCATGATATGTTTTTTTAGAAAGTAAAATTATGATTGATTTTAGTAAATAATCTTGTTAAAAGGTTTCATCATTGTCAATTTTGTTTAAACCATTTATCCACTATCCATGCTTTATAGGGACTAACATTATATTTCATTCATAGTTTATTCTTGAATAACCATTTGCAACTAAAATTCCTTACTTCAACTAGAGGTTCTACTAAAACCCATACTTACTTTAGGTAAATAGAATCCATCTCAATATTCATATCTTCGTTATTTTTTTCTCTTTTAATCCAAATGCTACTTATTTATTGGAAACATGCTTATTATTATCAAATAATAATGAGTCTCCATCATCACTAACTATAAAATCATATATCTCTAGTAACCTAACCTCTCTCATGATCATTCATTTTTTTCGGAATCATAGACAATATCTTCGATGGGGTCTTGTAGAATTTCATCCAGATCCAACTCATATGTATCATGTGCATAAAATTAAATTATGAAAATATTTCTCCTGTTATCCATTTCTAATATATGCTCCATCTAAATTATTATATCCTATCTTTCCATGGTTAAATTATTATTTGAGGAGTCATATAGAAAATATCTTTTTGTTTCCACAGAATATCATATAATAATACTCTTTACAACACATGGTGATAGGTTTTTACAATAGAGAGTGTAAAGAAATGATATACAACCCCATACATGAGAATATGAAAAAAAGACATTTCCACACATACATTAACAAATTTTCTGTTCAAATTTTCAATTTAGATGGAACTTCGTTTAGTATGTATGTCTCATCCTGTAATCCAAATAACAAATAGGAAAATGAATGGTCTGAGTGACTCATCAATGGCCAAAACATATCAAAAACAGATTGGTCCCACCTTACATTTAAACAATTACATTATTTTCTACATAGATTAGTGAGTTGACAATGAATCGGAGACCCTCTTAGATAGTTAATAAATTCTTAGTTATGATATTCTCTACCTTGATCAGATTGAAGCATCTTTATCTTTTTACTAACCTAATTATCTATTTAATTATAGATCTTTATAAAATTATAAAATTATTTACACTTATACATCATTATTTAGACACATCCATGCCTACTAATGTTATAAAAAATGTTATAAATTATGTTAATCCATCTTCATCTTCAGTAGAAAAAGGCCCACACAGTTCTGCATAAACAAACTCAAGAAGCTCTATTCCAATTTCACCCTTAAAAAAACAACATCTTTTTATGTTTACTTAGGAACTGGAATGGAACTTAGAAACTTATTTTAGATTAAAAAAAATCAAAATAGACAATTTGATATATCATTTCCAAGCACTTATTCTATACATAAACATGTTAGTGATTCCACAAATGGGTTTCAAATGAGTTATATAAACTTTATTTGTTATTTATTTCCATTACTTGGTTTTCATATTCCAGTACATGAAGATAATTTTGAAAAAATTTTGTTTCATAATAAATATGTTATATTTATTAAATTACTAGTTTTTATTTTTCAACTACAACAAAAATTCATTAATTTATAAAAATTTTGGAAGTAATTTTTTTTAATAATTTGATTTATTATCAATATGTTTTTCTCTTACGAGTTTTTTACAAGTGTTATACAATGGGTTCAATAAGATTTTAGTTTAAATTTAAATTTTTTTTATAAATTTTAAAATCAATGAAAAAATCATGAAACAATAGAATGAAACATTTTATTTAAGATTTTATAGTTTGAAAAAAATAGCACCAACCCTAACATTATTATAAGAGAAATTAATATCCATTAGGTAGAAGCAAGATCATCCATAGTTAAAAGAAAAGCAGAAATGAAGGAGTACATTAACCCCCATGGGATTTATATTTGTGGATGGAAGAACCACAGTGCAGTGAGGCACAATGGATAGGTGTTTATAGTGTTAAGTGGAACCATGAGATAAATATAGTGGTGTAATATCATGCTGAGGTTGATAAATAATAGATAATACCATATAAAATTCTAATGTGGGATTTATCCAAATACAATCTACGCCGCAATACATGTGACCACACCAAAATATAGAGTTGATACAATTCAGGTATAAAATATTTAGACTATTAAATAGGATTGGATTCCATCAATTAAGTGTGATTATATGATTTTTTGTGTCACTGTATTTTTCTAATGTTTCTATGATGTAGAGAGATTGTTATTGACCACCCAAATTGAGGGTCAATGGGAAGTGATGAAGACCTTATCGTAGCATTTCACTTGTTACAAGAACAAAATGTTAGTAGAAGAGTAGTGGGATGAGATATTCAAAATCTATAGAACATTACACCATGTAGTTTTATACCATGTTATAGTTATTAAGGTTATAAATACTTCCATGTTGTAGAAATATATTTATCCAAGGGTGTCTATTCATAATAGTACAGAATATTTGATATTATCTAAGTCTATGTTTTCATTCCTTATGAACAAAGGTTACATTCCACAACATATAAAGAAGTTGAAATTTAGTTTTTTCAAAATTGAATCATCATAAAAAGTATTAGGATAATGTACCATGACATAAGATTTTTGTAGGATCTGAATAAGATTAATGATGTAACAATTTATTGGTGATTTTTTTGTTAGTGCCAATTTCAAGTACAATTTTCCAAATTTCTCATTGAATAAATATAGGGGTTGAATTTCAATGGGATGTAAATTGGACTTTGAATTTTATATTTGAACTTACAACGCCCTATGAATTAAGAGAATGTTTCAATATAGATCTGGAAAACCAAATAAATAATAGAGAGGTAGGAGCCATGAATATATGTAGAAATTTAGAAAATTTGTTTCTATTTTACTTAACATATGGATTTTTAATTTTTAGGGTGATAGGATGAATATTTGTTAATATTATGAATAAAATAGGAGTGAGTTGTTCATATCATTAATGACATTGAATTTAAAAAATGAAGCATCAAGAAGAACACCAATATTTTTTTGCTTTATAATAATAGATAGATATCTTATTATATCAAGATATTAGTAGATTTATCATTTTATCCATCTAAGATGTTATGAGTGTAATATAAGAATAGGCTATAGATATTTATGGAGCAGTGCGTGATTTATAAATTTTTTATCCCATACTAGTGAAGTAGTGATTAATCAACATATCAAAACTTTAATGGTGGTATTAATTTATACTCAAATGAAAATATATATTGTTTATTTAATATTCCTACTAAATTTTTTGGTTCTATTTTTGGAATTGGTGAAAGGATTTTTCATGGGGGCAATCAAATGATGTGTTATTAATTTGTACTTAGGTACAGGAGAGTGGCTGACCAAGGTCATCTCTCAAAAAAAATTACCTAAAAAAACTTATAAAGGTATAGGAAAATTAAAATAAAATAAAGATACAAGTTATAATTATGGGTTTTTTTATGTTTATAAAACTGTAATAATTATGTTATAAGATTATTATTATTTTAATTTGACTGATAAAGCACAATAAGAGAGAGAAAAATTAAAATATTTTTTCAATATACATGATTGATATAACTAAACCACTAAAATAAATAATTAATTATTATAATATTAACTAAAATAACTGAAAATATAATCCCATAATTTATCAATATCTAAACCATAAGGAAATTTCCACTACCATTAAGATAAAAGTAATTATGCCTTAGGTAAACTGTGAAGTGTACAATCTTAGCAACATGACATGATTGAAATTCAATGGATTAATTTTGGTCAGTGATTAATTTAGGCACCAAACCACACTAGAATTATCAATTAATTGGGGATTTGATATATATTTGAAATCTATATATTGATCCCAGATTTGTTTTCCTATTAATATTAAATTCTAAATATTTACACATTACTCAACCTTCCATGAAATGTATTTACCATTTCAATTATCAAAAAATTAAAACCCAATTCAGAAATTATATTTATGTGAATGAAAATTAAATTATGGATTAAAAAAACATTTAATGATGTGATAAATATATCAATTACCAATAAAATATACAATTCCTTGGGAGGAGTACTCATCGTAGAAACATATTTCTCGTGAAAAGGTATGGAAAGGGTATAACCTAATCACATTAAAACACCTAATATTAATCCCTATGAAGTTAATTCAGGAAGAAAAAAATTGAATAAAATATAAAAAATATAATAGAAACTAATATTTTTATTATGAAAACAGAAATATTAAAATGTGAAGAAGAAGTAAAAGGCTTAAGTGAAGGGATCATTTCTTTAAGAGATATCCAACTTGAAATCTCTGTAAAAATTGAGTTAAACCACTTAACATCTTCCCTAAATATCTAAATGTGTGGAAAATACATCCAAATTATAAAAACATGAATTTATATAGGGAATAGGGTAAAGGATTCTTGAACTTAACAAGTTTTAATATGAAATTAGAAAAAAAATATTTTTATCCTGATTTCACTATATGTTTTAAATCTTAAATGTGTGAACTAGATTTCCATTAAGAAATATTATTTTTTGAATTTAATTCGCTATAAAGTATCCAAAATTGGGCCTAATATATGAATGGATTGAGAATATACGGCTCAAATTATAAATTTGTTTCCAATCTAATGAGCTAATTTATCTTTGAATTCTGGGCCCATTTACTCTAATAAAATTAAACATCCAACTTGGATAATATAAATGAATTCGGTATCACATTGATTGAGTAACACTATTACAATATTTTAAGTTCAAATATGTCATGGAAAATATTTATACATTAATTATAGATCTGATATTAGATATTTTTCTTTTTAATTTCAATGATTTAAACCCTAAAAAGGTTCCATTTTATTTGAAATTGAATCAATTTTTTAATTTTCAATATTTTTTTTTTAAAATTCAAAAATTCCCTAATTCTCTAATTTTAATTATTTTCAATATCTTATGTATTTTGGGAATATCTTTTTCTATTTTGATCTAAATTGAATGAATATTTTTTTATGAACTCTTTTTTTGGAAAAAATATTTCTAAAATAGACCAGATCTTTATTCAACCTTCTAAAATCCCGAATAAATAAATATTTGTGGAAACTATTTCTGGCAGGCACAATGGACCCCACCTTAATTAATGAGGTATAAATAAACATACAAGTGTTGAAATATGATTATTCAAAATGGATATGGAATAGGAATAAATTACACTCATCCATGATGAGTTTCAATTATCACATTAAGTGAGTCCATGATTGAGTCAAATAACGGGATGATGAAGAGTCACTTTGAGTAGAAAAAGGTGTCTTTAGTAATTAAATAATAACGTTTTTTACCACATTTATTATAGGTCTCACATATTTTATAGTGAATTATAACACACATGAAAACAAAATTTATGAACACACCATATCATGATTCAGTCAGAAAGAGGACAAAAATGATCCAAATTTCAGCGAAAGACATCTAAACATTACCCAAGCCACAACATTCTCCTTTTTATTTTCCAATTCGTATTCATTTTTATGATGGTTGGAGTTAAAGAGGGTTTTTTCTATTTATGACGTGTTATGGAAGTGGATAATTAAATTAATTGATCTATCCATGTTGGTATAAAATCCATGTGCTGGTGGTAAGTGATGATCTGAAGGGATTTCCCATTTTTGAGTTTCTATTCCTCATTGTATACTATTTCCTTTTGAATTATCTTGGAATTTTTTTATTGAGTTAAATATGTTTATTTATTTCTAGATTTAGATTCCATATAATTTTTATTAAAATTTTATCATCTTATTAATGTAAAATTATTGACTTGTTGTTTAAACTACTTTGGATGAGGTCTCCCCATTGATCACAACAAGTAAAATTAGTTTTGATTGCTCAGAGGTATTTCTGTAATTGAAAAACATTAATGAAAACACAAGCACACATAATTGAGGTCTCATTTTGGTTTCTGGAAGTAATAGGTGTATATATTTAGATGATTAGGTATATATTTTATAATTCAATTGAAAATAAATTTTTTCAAAATGATAAATGGAGTTTCTACGGATCAATATTTTCCCATCACTTCCTTCATTAGATAGTTTTTTGCAGTCCAGATTTCATCTAATTTCCAATAACTAACATATATTTCTTGTTGAATTCTAATTTTATATAATTTAACATAATTTAACTTATTTAAATTCCACATTTCTAATTACTACTTTATCAGTTAAAATAAACAAAGTGACATTTTGACAACTTAGACTTTAACCTCCACGTGAGACAACCATGTGGTCACCACAATCCAGACTTTTATGGTGAAATTTATTTAGTGGAGTTTAAAAAACCAAAAATCAATTTATGACTATTAATATGGCGGTTTCTTAATTATTTATTGATTTTTTTAACATTATAGGATTTTAACCACTCATTTGGATTCTTAAAAAACAAAAAAAATGGATTTTTATTTTGACTGATCTTATGATTGGCCTTATTATAAATGGTATATATAGACTACTCACGATAAATATCTAAAATATAAAAACCAATAAAATGATTCAGAAAATCTGAAAAGGGATTTAGAGCATCAACGCAGAGCTTAAATGATTAAATATTTAAGCAAAAAAGTATAGATCCATTCTAATGCTTTTAAAAAATTGAATGAATTTAAAGCACAAACAGATACCCACAAAATGGAAGATCTTGTTCCAACCACTTTTTATGTTGGTGAATCATTTTTTGATGGGTTTAAAACTAATTTAGAATAAAAATTATAAAATTTTAAAGAATAATTTGTCACTTATTCCCTAATTTAGATGTATTTTGAAAATCAAGGCACTTTAGAAAATAATTGGGTTGACTTTCATAAAATTAAATTTCATGTGAATACTCTATTTTTGAAATTCGACATTCAGATCCCTTGTACAGAAATTTTAATAAATTGAACGATAAAAATGATACACTCACTTTTTATGAGCATTTGGAGGAACTTGAGTTGCTAAAAACATTAGATAAAACTATTTTACACTCCTAGAAATAGTTGCATCACAAAATACATAGTGATAATTCTTAAATTTTTATCCATAATTTCCTGATAATTTTGGTATTAAATTGCTAACTGCTTATCCCTATGCAAATTTACCTCTTATTTATTTAGAGTGGAATGAATTTATAGTTGAAGAGGATGTCATCATTGAAATAGAAGAAAGAATGTTGTGTCTAGTTGAAGATTGCATTATTTTAGATGAGGATGGTGGTTACAATATGTGTTTCAGATAATAAATCATTTTTAATCTGATTTTAAATATGAAACACATCTTAATATTAAAATTCAACAACTGCTGGAGGTCATTTGTGTGGATTAATCCATTGAAAGTGTCTTTCACAATGTTTGGCTCTTCTATTAAATTATTGGAACAACATTCTCATATAGGAGAAACTAATGAAATATATTTTGGGAGCATCTTCATGTTTTCAGAGATCATTAATATTAGGGAGATTTCATTATCTAGGTGCATGATAAAGACACTGAACCCACTTTCAAATTGGGTATGATCATCTATAACTTCTTAAATAGGGTTCGTGAAAACTTAGCACCCACTTTGGGGTTCAAACCAAGGAACTTTTCCCTTCTATTTGTTTCTGTTTTTTCTACAATTACATTTAATAAATCTTTAATTTTATGTTTTTTTCATGTAGGTTTCCATGTTACGTCATTTAGGATTCTAGCTTAAGAATGCTATTTCTAAATAAAAAAAGGTTGTGTCTTTCTTTCCTACTTGTTTTTTTCATGTATTATCTTTTTTTATTTCTTATATATTCTACTCAAAATGAAGGAATTTTACAAAATAAGTGTGGGGGAGAAACTTTCTAGGTAGATTTATATTTAGTGTGTTTTATTTTCAATTTACATATGTTTTATATCAAATTTTTTTATCGAAAAAGTTATATTCAATGTACTATAATTTTTTAATAGAAAAAAATTAATATAAGGAAATTACATGATTCATGGAACTAAACATAAATTATTGATGAAATGTTCTTTGTTATGGATTCAAGTAGCCGAAATTCATGAAAAGAGTTTTGAGTTTGGAATCTCATGACACATCTCACTATATTTTTTATTGAAATTACAATTTCTATGAGTATTGTGAAACTATTTATACATCTTCACATTTAACCCACTTCATGATAGAACCAATCCATGCATGTTTTATCAAAAAACTTTATTTATTTATATAAAATTTATAGATGTGGTACTTCTTATTGAAATTAATGAGGAATTTAATTGGAATTTAGAATACCCATTTCCGGATTATCCTTTTTTATCAAGGAGACCATATACATTTGATCTTTCGAGCACCCTTAGTATTCATGTACATCCGGTTATGTTATCCATATTTAAAGTTCATTTTCCCTTTTCAACCTACTATAGATGTGAAAAATGCACGATCTAGTTATACTTATGTGTTTGGGGGTGATAAATTCTGATATGATACCTCATTTTATTTTTCTTTGGGTGGACATTCAAATTTTTATGATTTTTTTCTATAAAATATTTTTCTCAGAGTTTTTCCCATCTTGAGTTCTCAAATGAAATGGAGTTGTGCCTATCTGGATCTCTCGTTGGAGGAAAGTTGGTCCCTATCTGAAGATTTCCCAAAATAGAGAAGAAAATATTCAATTTTTATATTGAAACATTGATGGAATTTGATAGAAAAGAGGTGATCAAAGATACATAGAGATTATTTTATTTTTAGGTGTGTAAGGATGACACGATACTTCATTGAAAATTAGAATCATGCATTTATTATTCAAAAACAGCCAAACCCACCTTATTCAGACTCAAAATATTTGACATTCAAAACCCACCAACCTTATGCTAAAGAAAAAACATGAATAGTCATCATGATAATCACATTTTATGGATCATATCAGCTGGATATATATAAATTATTCCAGCCTATGGTGATTCATTCCATTTTTTAGATATGAAAATCTTTCTTAAAACACATAGTTGTGTGTTGAGTAGAAAAAAGTGAAGTAGCCATAATTTTATATGAAGGAATGAATTAAATGAAAATGTGATAAATTAATGTAATGAATAATTTTGAATTTAATCTCTTGAATTATCATGATAGGTTGTGTTCCATGATTTTGAGCTTGTTGTCTTCAATTACATCTATTTTGAGTTTTCGTTGGAAATTAATTTTTTGGTCCACACTTGTTCAGGTTTCCAAGTGTTTAGTGTGGTGGATTTATAGAGTTTATATTTTAGATATTTTTAATTTTAATTTAAAGTATTTATACCCCAACTAAGTTTTGAGTTTATGTGAAATTGAATCAATTTTTGGAATTTTGTATAGTTTTGAGCATAATTGTGAAAATCCATTAATTATGTAATTTTAATAGTTTTAAACAGCTTCTGTATTTTGGGTATTATTTTTAAATTTTTGTTGAAATAAATGGTTTTTTAGGAATCCTTTTTTTACTAAATATTTATCAAATGTACCATATTTGTTCAAATTTATAGAGACCAAAAAATTAGATGTTTATGGAAAGTGTTTTGGCTGGTAAATGGGCTCCATAACAATAAATGGTGTATAAATATATCTACAACTGTAAAATTGTGATAATTAAAAATAGTGATATAAAAGGAATCAATGATTCATGTGCATGATTAGTTTTAGGGGATAGTTAACCCATTAATGGAGTCAATGGCCAGGTCAAATAGAGGTAAGATTTAGAGTTGCTTCTAGACGAAAAAGGTGTCTTGAGTAATTAATGAAAAACATTACATGATTCCAATGGACCTCAAATTTTTTATGTTGGAAAAAAATTGGGTTAATCAAAGATTATGAAGACAGCTCATCATGATTCTTCTAGGAAGAGGAAAAATTAGATCCAACATTCATGGAAACAGATTTCAACAACACCATAGCCACCCCATACTCTTTTATATTTTCTAGATAAATTTCATTTCAAGGATGGTTGGATTGAAGGAGGGTTCTATTATGTGGATGATTTTGTTTATATGAGGATAATTAAATAATTTGAACAATACATTAAGGTTTATTATCCAAGTTGTTGTTAGAGATGAATATCTAAAGTCATTTCCCCTTTTGAGTTTGTGTTCTTCATTGTAAAATATTTTCAATTCAATTATCAGGTAATTTTTTTCTAGAATGTAGAAGGTTTATTAATTTTAGGATTTAAAATTATTATATTTATTATTGAATTTTTATCCTCTTATGAATGTAAAATTATTTACCTTTTTTTAAACTTATTTGGAAGAGTTCTCCACATTGAACACAATAATTTCTATTAGTTTTGATTACTCATTGGTCTTTGGATAATCGAATCACAATCATGAGTGGGTAAAAACCCATAATTGAGGTATCTTTATTGTTTCTAGTAATAATTGGTGTATATAATGAGGTATTGACATATACACTAGATAATTCTTTTGGAATTCAATTTTTGACAATGATAATGGGAGTGTCTAATGATCGATGTTTTTCCAATGATGCATTTATTAGTTTGTTATTTTAAATCCGGTTTTCTTCTCATTTCCAATCACTAATGTAGATTTGATTTTGAATTTTTATTTTATTATTTTAACATGGTTTACATAATTTAAAAACTCCATTTCTAATTCTGATTTTAGAAAAAATAAATTAATAATGTGACACTTTGACAGCTTAGCTTGCAACCTCCTCGGGAGATAACCTAGTGGTCAGAACTATGCTTTATTTTAATGGTAAATTTATTCAATTGAGTTTTTAAATAAAATCCTAAAAAAATAAAAATCACATTAGAGTATGAAAACTATAATTTTCATCAAATTTTAAAATGAATGATCTAATCAAAAAAATTCCATAAAAAAAATTACTTAACATGTTGTAAGAAAATTATGTAATATATTATGAATAAAATGTTTTTATTACTTTTTCAACAGATAAAGGTTTTATATTTTATGAATAAGATCATTATAATATATTTTCCTTTATATAATTAAAAAATAATCACTATAGTAGATGAATCTAGGTGAGTTTTTCCTTGATAACTTAAACAAAAAAACTTGTTACATAAGAGATGTTGTTAAATCGTAAACAGTTAATAAAAAATTCAACTAAGGTGATAAAATTCTATATTATTGAGATGTATATATTTTTTAATGTTTAATGTGTGGATGATGTAAATTATGAAATCTTATAAATTATTTATAAGAAGTTTAAAATATGTAATGTAAAATTTTAGGAAAAGTTACTTGTATTTTATTTTTATTTTTTAAATTTGGGACCCATCACTACTAAGTGTCCAAATGGGTTGAATGAAGATGGTGGTGAGTATGAATAATATCCAAAATATAATATAAGGTTTCCATCTATAAAGACCTAGAATATTAAAATCTAATTCTATGGATGTTTTAGATGATGTTTATTGTTGGAAATTAAAAGATAATGGGGAAGAATTTCAATTAAGATTTAAACCCCAGACCCTAGAAACATGGAGTCATTGTCTTACTTTTTTACATACAAATCATTATAAGAAATAAAATCCAAAAGGAACGATCAATTTATCAGTTTTTTGAAAAATAATATTACGTATGTGATACAGATATTACACTGGGAAATATGAAATAAAACATGATACATAAAAAATGAAATAAACAGCATCATTGGAAGATCAATAAATAATTCTTCATCTTATCCTAAGAAAAAGAAAACAATAAGGGTGAATTGAAATGTTTGGTGAGGGTATGTACTAAAGAATTAATAATGAATCAATTAGTATAATCAACAAGAAATGTTTAATAACTGATCACAGATTCTATTTGAATAATTAGATAAGTAAAAAATTCAATATAAAAAGGTAAGAAACTAAAAAACATGTGTTTAATAAAGAAACTGAGAAAGAACTACATCCACATATAATGTTAAAGAAAAAATCGTATGGAAAAATAATATCTAAATATAAATGAAGAAAATTGTTGATTATAGGATTCCATGTTTCATAGGTACATGATTATTTTACTATTAATAAATTTCACAAGAAAATTTATAACATACTAGGAAAAGATCATCTGATGGGACAAATGATTTTTATCATGAGACTAATATTGAATCAGGGGGATATCTATAACCAAGAACCAACAATGTCTTAAATAACCAAATAATTCATCATATGTTGCGTAATCAATTTAATTCATGAAACATTTCCCATATAAAATATCTATATTGATTAAATGGTATAGACATATCAATATTTCCTTAGTTAATAAAATATCTATAAAATTGTACACCATATATAAAGATAACCGAGCATATAGGAAATAATTATACCCATCACAAAAGATAATGGATATCTAAAATAAATTTGATTTATAATGTAAAATGGTCCCAAATATTTATTGTTTCAAGAGAAAGTTAACCATAAAAAAAGAAAAAAAGATTGGAATGAAACATTTTACCCATTGGTAATTTTCAAGTCAGACACCTTAGATTAGATAATTAAAATTGAAACATGTAATACAATGAAATATTAGTGAATCAAGATACTTAATTATAATGGGGTAGTATATACACCACATTAATGTGAATTCATGCATAATAACAATTAAATTTCAATGGAATATAAATTGAGATTAAATTACTTACCTTACACATCATTTTTGTTAAACAGGATTTAACCTCATGTATTGTGGTCTAAATCATTATATTAACTTATACCATAACCATGATAATATTTTTAATTTCACATACAATATTCTTATAATATTTTATTACCCATTAGTTAATAACCATTCACCATTTTCACTATTTTAGGTGTTAATTGTCTAGTTTTATAGATATGTTTTGACTTGTTATTTTTTAATTACTCTAAAATCGATCATGATTTCACCTTATAAAGAATTTAAATCATGATTCCAATATCATATATATTTATTATATATCTATGTATATTAATCAATAAAATTTGTATATATGATTTGAAATGCACCGTTCATGGAGATGGTAGGTCATACACACACAAGAACATTGCTTCAATTTTTTCTGTTCTAAAAAAGTAATATATATATATATATATATATATTATGATTAAATTACAATGTTTATTTTATATATATCACATTAATTTTTCAAAACTATCTTTAATATATAACATGTAATGTGTGACTAATCACATCACTTTAAGGAGGTTTCCATCCACACGCCTAGAAACGATGTTATCTTATTCCCATAAAATGAAAAGCATGAAGTTATGAGTTATATAAAAGTTAAATAATCATAATTAAATTAATAATATTATTTATATAATTTATAAACTATAAATTCATTTTTATTCCCAACTAGTAAACATGGTAATGGAAGAACAAACAACATCTCTTTGAGAGGAGGTAGTTCCCCAAACACAAGAACGATGATTGTGTATCCCATTTGATGGATATCTGTTTTACTATAGGTATTAAAATTATTATAAAAACATCTCATTATAGTTATGATACTTATTTTTTTTATATAATCAGTATTTAAAAATAATTTAAATGGGTGGAGAATGAAATGAAACATACGTTCTCATTGAAGAATGTTACCTCTCCTTCAAGTAACTCTTTGTGGATTATACCAAAAGCATTTGTTAGTTTGAATTTATCTCAAATATATTCATATATTATGAGTATAGAGATGTTTTTATTTAATTTATTATGATTTTAGATGGGAAAATCACATGATTTTTGTTAATATGTAATGGGGTGAGTTCCTTTTTATAGTGGAGGAGTAGTGGTATTCTTGTAAATATAGAAAATGGTAAACACTATTGAAAGGTCTCCTTTATATACATTTCCTTCAATAATGAACTGAATTAGATAAAGTTTTTATATGGTAAATATATATACATACAATGGGTGTTTTACATGTTTAATGGTCATTTTGGAAGTTAATATTTAGGTTTAGTTCCTTGTTAAAGTATTTATTCTCTAAATCACTGTAATTGATTATAATTTATTTTGATAATATTTTTTTTGTTAAAAACTAATTTGAAATTAATATAAATTATCAATTATTATGATTCCAAATATTTAACTCATTTTAAAAAAATCAATCAATTAACTGGGAGAAATTAATTAAAAAGTAATCCCACATGAGGTATGTGAAAGTTGATTTTTAAAGTGAATATTTCTGAATTTTCTCAATGTTTTTACATATAAATTTAATATTAAAATGATTAAAATGACCTAAATTGTAAAAATAGATTTATAATTCATCTAATAATGTATTAAAACTAGTTAAAAATATAATTTAACAATATAATATATTTAGAAGAAAAGTCACTTTTTAGTTAAATTTTACTATTTTCCATTATTAATCAAAAAATGCAACTCAAAAAATAATAAGAAAAGTTACCCTAAGTGATTTTTTACATTAATATTTCAAAAATAAATATTATTTTTTCATATAAAATTTATAAAATTTCTAAAAAAAATACAAATAGTTGTGCCAGTAAAAATCGATACAAATGTCTTCAAAAAAATAGTCTATTATGCCTAAAATTGGATTTGTTCGTATCATATACCTATAAAAAATTATTATAATAATGTTAAAAATAATTTATTGAATATATAACATATATCTCTCATTAATATCATTCACTAATACTGAATATTTTAATTTATCAGTACAAAACACCTTTGGTTGCATAAAAAGGGTTTTTCAAAAAAAAAACATTTCCTTTACATTCAAATGGTTTTTATTTTCATTTATAATTATTTGATAACCAATGAATAAATCATATATTTTATTAAACCATAAATATTCCAAATTTTTTTACTCATCTACATTATTATTTTTTTATCTGATGGTATGTAATTGTAATTTTAACTAATAATCATAATAGTTTTCTTTAAAGCTCGGTCTTTCGTGTAATTAAATCCATCTATTAAAGTCATTTTTTATGTAATGTAAGACCAATTTGGGTACCCATGTAGATAAACATACGAATATATTTGTGTGTAAAAAAATATAATCTCAATGTTTCACATTTTATAATCCAAACGTTGTGTTTCTTATAGTGCAAGGTCCCAAAAAAATTAAATTTTTTCTAAAAGGTTAATATTATAATGTCTTGGGGTTTTACATTCTCCCCACATTAAATAAATTGTTTCCTTTGAATAAAAATATAATATCAGTAATTGAGGGATTGATATATTAAAATACTATTTTTAAAATCCCCACTTTATAAATTGGGTTAATAACACATCTTCTTAATCAAAGGGAAAGGAAAATAAAAAGGTCACCCCAAAACTACTCCTTTGAATAGGATAAAATCTGTGAAATAATGGAAAAAGAATAGAAAGAATAATGTCAAGTAATGATTGATAATGACATAGAAAATTTATCTTAATAAAATATGTAATTTAGATATGGATAATAACCATATGATGATAACCACATAGGTCTAGAAAGTCATAGATATCATAAAAATTGATTATAAGTGGACAAATGTTTTGTTTCAATACCCTTTTCCAAGAGTTGAGTAATTATTTTAATCATTGATATCATAAGTAATATATGTTTCTATAAACACAATTGTGTACTTTGGTTGTGGCCTAAAACATTTCTACTTCATTTGTTATCACATGTCTCATTATATGTTTGTAGGGTGCTGAAAATTCCGCAAGGGGGAAATCCGATTACCCCAAGACTTGGAAAAGGACCAAACCGGTCCACGCACCGACTCCCAGCAACAGCACGTGGCCGGTTCGGCAGACTGCCCTCCTACAATTCCACAGGCCATCTTCGTATGCGAAATAGATGCGGGGACCCTCCGCGGGCGCGAAGCAGGATGGGTGCCAGGCCGATCTCCCAACGCAAGCCACCCCCCTCCACAAACCTCGTCGTTCACGAAATAGAGGAGAAATCAATATGAAACTACGAACCTCGTCCTTTGCTGAATAAAGGCGGTGTGGTGCAAGGCCGCAGAGGAATTCCGCAGATCTCAGTTTTATAAATCGATGGTTGACCGAGTCGTTTGTGGCTGGGGATTCCTACATGGGCTTTTGAAAAGGCCATGTGCCCATCCTATTCGCAGCTCTATAAATAATCATCGAGGGGAACCAAAAAGAAAGAGGAAGGACGGGTGAAAACCCATGGGGAGACAGTGGAGAAATCGATCCCAGTAGTCCACGGCCATCCGCGGACCACATGTCGTCCGCAGATGCACTCTTTCGTGTAGAGGAGAAACCAGTCCACTAACCACATGTGGACAACTCCTCTACAGCCAGCCCTTAGTGGCCATATCCTTCGCGGACAACCATCTCTTCTGCGGACTAGTGTCATTCGCAAAATGGAGGTGGAACCCCTCCGCGGGCGTGGAGTAGGACAGGCACCAGCCCCTTTGCAGACACCATTCACGGACAGCCATCATTCGCAGACAACATCATTCACGGACGGACATCCTTCACGGACAACATCCTGTACAGAAAGCTCCTCCAAGGACACCCTTTGCAGACAACTAAACCGTGAACCACATGCGGCTCCCTCATGGCCAGTCCTTCACGGATAGCTCCTCCGCAGCCGGTCCATCGTGGCCGACACCTTGCGGCCAGCTCCTTCGTGAACCACCCCATGCAGAAAACCCCATGCACTCATTGGTCCATACCGCGGGGGTTGTGCCCCCGCACCCCTGACCCCCATGAAAAATTGAGAGTCGCACCGTGAACTTTTCGGGCCGGGTCAACAGTATTTTCCATTGCACCCTTCTACCGCCCCAACATTGGTCCTATAAATTCAATGAGTTGAGCTACTCCTCATGACTCTCATTTAACCCCCATTTCTTAGTTGCTTTTGCTAGGTTCATCCAGAAAGGGCCACCCTTGCGTAAGTCCCACACCAACCATTACTGGGTATCTCCTACCTAGTCATCCTGACCACATGACGTTAAACTATATGGCCATCGTCCTGACCACATGACGTTAAACTGTATGGCCCTCATCCTGACCACATGACCTTAAACTGTATGGCCGTCGTCCTGACCACATGACTTTAAACTGTATGGCCCTCGTCCTGACCACATGACGTTAAACTGTATAGCCCTTGTCTTATCCATATTACATTAAACTATATGGAAACAATCCTCTCTACATGACTATAAACTGTATAGTTCTCTATCATTCGATAATTGGATGCATCTTGCTCCATGCAATAGATGACTCATGCCATGTTTACAGTGGCATAATTTCAAGAGCGTTGGAATCCATTCAAACATTCCATCACACCATCCCACGCTTTGCGTGTCCTTCATTCGGATCTTCATACTCTTCTATGTCTGAAGGGACCCCCTAACGGCCTGGTCCCATGCTACCTCAGCCCACCTACCATCCTGGGCCAACGCCCCAGAAGACTTTGGACAACACTTTGAGATAGGTCTTGTGTTTCAAACATGGTCAGCAGTCGAACCTCATTTGTTCGTCCCCATTTCAGGATAATGTGATATGAATGTTGTGTTTTGAGCATGGTTAACAGTTATCCTCCATCACCATGCCACCTTCATTGAGTTCTGAATGTCAGGCATGTAATTCACATTTTCCATCTCCCTTTATTTGGACTGATTCCAACTCCCTTGGCGTTATCCTACTTGTGCACTTGTGCATAGGCATTTTCCCCCATTATATTCCTCAACCCATCAATGGGTTGGGATGCCCTCATGGCTAGACATGAGGAAGACATCTTGGGCCTCCTTAGAGTGTAATCCCCAAACCATTTCCAATCATCCATCTCAGAGTAAGCCCAACCTTCTAGGCCTCCTCAGAGTGTAATCCACAATCCATCACCCCGGGCTGCCTTCATGCGTAATCCCTACTCCGCTTCTCACAGACTCACCTTTCGCGACGTGATCCTCTGGTCCCTGCTGCCTCTTGTTTCTCACACCGAGCATAACTCACGCGGGCTTAGAGTAAGCATCGACCATGACATTATCCTATAAGACTCCTTAGAGTGTAAGCCCAAACCCATCATTCTATGCTGCCCTAGAGCGTAATCCCCAAGCCAAAGCGAACTACGGGGACGTTGATCCATGACAAGGCATGGTACGTAGAAATTCTCCATAAGGCTCAAGCCCACCACTCGTCCATTCCATCACGATGAGTTCCACCCTATTCCAACATGACGTTAAACTGTATTCTGCCATCCAGCATGACGTTAAAATTGTTTATGTGAACTACGTGGTCTTTGATCCCTACATCCTAGACAGGGTACGTAGGAAGCCTTCCTGAGGTTCAAGCCCACCACCCATCGGACCACCTGGTCTCTCTTCACGTCGGTTCCCCGACACCTATCTGAACTACGTGGACTTTGATCCCTGCTTCATCAGTAGTGTACATAGGAAACCTCCCTGAGGTTCGAGCCCAATTGCTGGTCGATCTGAACATCTCCACGTCAGTTCACTGCACCACTCCTAGTGCCGCCTCAAGCAAGTTCCAGCCCTTCGGGGTCATTAATCCAATGAGGGATGGTAAACCTCAGGCATAAATGATTCCGAACCCCTGCATCTAGTGGACCATTTCCCACCAAGGTTTAATCTATGGATACTATGTTTGGGTATAAACCAAATATTTACGAACATATGAGTACGTCTTAAATCTAGAAGAGAGTCCTAGAACATGCAATAATCCCCCTCCCCAAAAGGGTGTGATGCGCCCGACTTCCCATCCTCTCAGCCAATGTGAGTTCTTAAGAGTCGCTGGTTAGACCATCCGGTGAACGCTTGCCTTTGGAAAGCAGATCCATCAATCATTGGATACGGAGTCGTTGGGCGTTTCATGGCTGAAAACCAGAAAGAAACAATGTTGATGTAATAAATTAATCTCTAAAAACTCATCCATATATCAACATAAAACATTTAATAATTAGTTAAATTTTAAAAAATATTATGATAAAACACTTTATAAGTATGGTTACTAAATTTCCACAATGAACTTATCATTATACCTCAATCTATATGATGTATATCTTTATTCATCATTTACCAAAAATATAAGAACCTTCATCATGTATTCTCGTGAAACATGTTACGAACATGAATTAAAATATATCTTTAATAGAAACATTAATTATTCATTATTAAATAAGTAAAAACATATCATTTGATATATTATTTTAGTCCAAATGTGTTTTAAAATCTATCAATGATAGAATAAACCAAATTTTTGAAAAACTATTAATATTATCTAACGTAGTTAGTAATTTCCAATTTACATTATATATATCAATCAACTCTTTACTAAACCATAATTATCTCGGAATAAAGAACTTATAAATGGTTAAATTTACCTCAATCATGTGTTTTTCAGGTATTTTTACTTGCTTCTAAATCAGTTTTTGGAGATCATTCAACAAAATTTGCTAAATCCTTTAGGAAATTGTATTGTTTCATAATACTTATATATTCTATAATTCTCACAACATGTACATCATTGATAGAATTATGAAATTACATAATTATTTAAGCTCAAAACAACCAAATTAATCATTAATCTTCTTCTATATAAATAGAATAAGCATCATCTTGATTACATACCATATTCTGAGGCTTATTCTCTTGATACTTGAGAATTCATTTGGGTTGTGCCCCATCTCTTATTATTTGTAACACTGAATTGTATTGTTTTTATCCTTTACCAAGTATTACCTTTATATTTGACAATTATATCCCCACATATAACAAACTCCCATTCATTTTAATACAGTACCATAGTGTTTGTTTCCACAATAATCTCATACATAAAAATTATTAATATCGGCTTCAGTGCCTTCTTTGACCCGGGAAACTCATTGGGAGTCGAAGTGCGAGCCCTCCTATCCGGACTGATGGTTTTTAGGAGAAGGTTTTTATGGGTGGATGAGATAGAATCCGATTCTGAGGTCCTGGTGAGGGCCCTTCAGGGATGCCATGTGGTCCCTTCAGACTTGACGTATCTCATTCGACGATGTAAAGGAGAGACCATGCAGGGGCGTATTGTTCACCATAGGTGGAGGAAAACTAATTTTGCAGCTGAATCCCTGGCTAAGCTGGGTAGACAAGAGGGGGAGCTTCTAGTTTATGATAACTTAGAATCTATTCACGTTGAGCGGAAAACATTGTTAAAGGGGATGCTTTGGGTCTCTATCACTTTCAGGCTCCTTTAAGGGATGGTGTGGTGTCCCTTTCTGTTTTTTCAATAAATAAATAAAAACTTTTAGTTAGTCATGCTTCCCTCCAAATCCATAAGACTTAGATAACTTCTTCCTTTTGTAATTAGCACATGATAAAATTTCCTCATATTAATTTAATTCTTGGGATACTATTTACCTATGAAAAATTATCTCAAGACTATAAAAGATGAAAAAACATCTTATTCTTTGGATCATGTGAATTTTTCAGGTTTATATTCCTTCTTCTAGGTTCCAATTCTAAATGATAACATATAATAAATTAAATCATATAATTATTAAAAAATTATAATCCAACAACTCTTAAAATTCATAACATGAACTGAAAAATGTATACATTGGAAAAATCATAGTCATATACATGGTTTCACTGGGAAGATATTTTATACTTATCCCCAAATTTTATCCTATGTTTATTTTCTATAATCTATGTTTCCTTTAATATGGTTCCCAAGTATTCAACTAATCTTTCATTGATATCAACTATAAATCCCTAACCCCATAATCCTATAGATGGTTCCTAACTTTATTAAATTGAAAAGATTACAAGGAATAAAATCCCAAATGACCAATAAGTACCGCAATTTGTAAAAAAAGATTACATTCATGATACCCATATTAAAAAATAAAAAATAAAAAATGATACATAATAAAATGAAATTAATATATTCCTTGAAATATCATTAAAATATTTCTTCTTCATATAATGGGGAAAAGAAACAAAATAATGGTGAGGTAAAATGTCTAGTAGGGGTATTTATAACAAAAGAAGTAATGAAACAATTAGAATAACCAAAATGGAGAGGTGAATAACTTATCAAAAATTAAATTTATATAACGTGATAATTAGAATTCAATATTCATTGTTAAGTAACTGAAACACATTCAATTTAATCAATAAAAGGATAATCGACTACATCCATTGATAATTTCCAATAAAAATATATCATTAATAAATAATAACTAAATTTGAAAGAATTATGTTCATGATTATTGGATGTTATATTTCCTAGTTAGATTATACCTTTACTGTTAAGACCTTTCACATGATGATTTATAACATACTAGTTTAAAATCTATCTAATTTTCCAAATTATTACTCTCATGAGACTACTGATGAATCATGAGGGTATCTATAAATTTTCCCCAACCATGTCATACCTATCCAAATAGTTACAAATATATTGAATAATTGATTCAATTTCCAACCAATTTTCCTTATCAAATATCTGTACTGGGTAAAAGATATGTATTTATCAATATTTCCCCGATTAATCAAATATATTTAAAAGTATACATTGTATGAAAAACATAGTTTTGGAAATAATTATACACATCAAATAATATTATGAATATATAAAATAAATATTATTTCAAATATAATATTCTTATAATTTTGTGATTGTTTCAAGACAAAGTTAAGAATCATAAAGAGAAATTGAGTCTCCAAAGATAACTTTTACCCTTTAGTAATTTTCAATTTAAACCCCTTGGATGATATGATTCAATAAGAATCATAGAACACCATGAAATAACTATGAAGAAAGATATTTCATAAATAAGGGTATTTATATACACAACAATAAAGTAAATAGGTTTATAATAATAAATAAGTCTCAATTGAATGTTAATTGAGACAAAATCTCTAACCTTAAACATCCTTTTGGTTGAACAATATTTACCGTAATGCATTATGGGTTTAATAATGATATTAACTTATAATATAACCATAATAATATTTATAATTTAATATATTATCTTATAATAATATCTTATTACCCTTTTGTTAGTAATCAATTATCATTTTCATAGTTTTGTGTGTTAATTGTCAAGTTTTTCAAGTATGTTTTAACTTGTTAATTTTTATTATATTTACATATATCAGGATTTCTTCAGATATTTAATTTAAATAATGATTAAATATAACATATATTCATTATATATGTATTTACATTATTCCATACAATTTGGAGATGTTAAATGAAATGCATCATTCATGGAGACCATAAGTCGTACCTACGCATAAACGCTGCTTTTGCTTTCTTATCAAATTTCAAAATTAAGATATATATTTATATATATATTATCATTAATTTATAATATTTATGTTATATATATCATATCTGTTTTTTAAACCATACTTAATATATTCCAGGTACTGTGTGAACGAATCAAATCGCTTTGAGGTGACAATACTCCACACAATCAAAAACAAGGTTATCATATTCCCATAAAATGGAAAGCATATAGGTATATTTTATATAAACATTACAGAGCCATAATTACACAATATATATCATATATATCATATATTAACTGTTAATATATCATTAGGCATAACCTTGAAAAGTGATAATGGAAGAATGAACTACATTGGTTCGTGAGGTGGTAGTCCGCCGTATACAAAAATGACGACTGTGTATCCTATTCGATGTAAGTGTATAGGAGTGCAGGTTATAACCTTAAAATAAAAATAAGTTATTATATTTATTATACTTAGATTATTTTATAATCATGATATAATATAATTTAAGGAGTGGATAATGAAAGGAAACAAATTTCATCGGTGAAGAACGTCACCTCTTCGAGAAACTCCTTTTTGTTTGTACAAAAATTCATTCTTGGTTTTATATATACTCAATTTTAGGCCTATAGAATGATTTTATGAATGTTTTTAGTTTATCTGGTAAGTTTTTTACTACCCAAATTTCATGATAGGGGTGAGTAAGCGAGCATGAGTATCTTTTTATAGTGGAGGTGTGACATTATTGTTAATATAAAAAGGTTAATACTATTGGAAGGCCTCCCTTACATATATTTATTGTAATGATGATTTAAATTACATAAAATGGATTTTATGGTATAAATATGTCCATAAAAGGGTTTTTTACATGTTTCTAGGCAATTCGTTTCATAAGATTAAGCAATATTTCCTTTTAAAACTAGTTTTTTTATTAATTATTGTAATCAATTTTAATTTAATTGACTAATTGTTTGGGTCAAAAAATAATTTTACCATAATATAACTTATATATTTTTATGGATTCAAATATTTAATCCATTTTTTCAAATTAAAATCACATAAGTGGTAGAAATTAATTTAAAATTAATCTCACAGACGGGATGGGAAAGAGGGTTTTTTAAGAGAAAATGTTAAAAAGATCATAGGGTTTTTATATCTAAATCCAATATTAAAATTATTCCAATGAAATAAAATTTAATAATACATGTAAATAATATGTAATAATACATTAAAACTAATTAAAAATATAATTTAACACTATGAATTATATAAATGAAAAGTCTGTTTTCAATTAAAATTTAGTATTTTACATTATTAATCAAAAAAAGAAACTTAACAAAAAAATTTCTAAACTTCTACCCTAAAGATAATTTTGAAATCAATATTAAAAAAATTATGTTATTTTTTTCATATATAATTTAAAAAAATTTCAAAATTACTTTTAAAACAGGTTCACCATTAAAAGGTGGCAAAACTAGCTTTAGAAAAATATAGACTTTTTGGGTATAAAATTGGATTTATACTAATCTTCTTCCTATAAATCCCGTTTGATGAATTTAAAAAATTATTTATTAAATATATTACATATATATTTCATTAATATCATTTAATAATTACTATAAATTTAATTTATTAAGAAAAAACACCTTTGGATAATTAAAAATAGTGTTTACAAAAACATTTCCTTATCATTAAATTGGTTTTTATTTTCATTTATAATAAATTGATAACCAATTAATTAATTTTCTATTTATATAAACCATAAATTATCAAAAGTTATTTAATATTATTAATTACTTCTAATTTAACATCTAATTGTCAATTTTCAATTTAATTAATAATATTAATAGTATTAGGTGAAACTCGGTCTTTTATGTAACACAATTCATTGAAGAAAGTCATCATTTCATTTAACAGAAGATAAATTTATATTTACACATTTAGAAATCCAATAATATTATTTCTAGTATAGAATGATAATATCAATGATTCCTGTAGCATCATTTTAACATAGATTATGTATACAAAAAGCTATAAAAAAATTCAATTTATTATAAATGGAAAAAATCTTTAAGTCATCAGGTGTAACATGGAAGGCATTAAAACTATGTATGTCTCAAATTTGGAAGATTTAATTATGGAATTGGTAGAGGAATAAAATTAAAAATTAAATAATATGATAGTATATAATATGGATTTGTTAACTCTTAATTGCATTTGGAATGAGATCTTGAAGAGATTTATTTAAAAATAAACAAGAATAGAGAAATTTGTTGTTTTTTGAAGGAGTCTATAATCTATTTTTGTAAAATTTAATCAGAAGTGGACATATTTTTAAATTATTAATGAATTTGAATACATTTTTGTAAAATTTAAATATGTTTTGAATAAATTTTAATATTAATGAATTAAATATGATCATTGAGGAAATTTACTTATCCTTAAAATACATAGTTAGGAAGATCTTAACTCTTGAAGAAATATTTATCTCTCTAATAAATTAATTTGAAAAATAAATCAAGAAATATGATTCATTAGTGAATCAAAACATCATTAATTTTTTCAATGAATTTTTTAACAAATGGGTAAAATAAGGTACAATAAGTTGATTATAAATTATTAGGTCTCAAAGAAAAAATGGCATCAGTAATAATGATGTTGTATTTGATGTTGAAAATAGAAAAAAAGGTCTACAAATACAAAATTAATAGAGAATCAGAATAAAGAATAAATTTATCAGTTAAATATATCTATCAATGACAACCGAGTTTTAATATATTTGGAAATATGTTGATAGGTGACCATAATATGATATTTCCTTGAATGAAGTACTAGTTTTTTTGATTTCTTGGGAATTATATTTCTTATTATGGAGAAGTTCAAGGTTATCTGAATGATGAATCTAGTCAATGTTAACAATAGTGAGATAAAAATTCACATCAAATTATAGAGAAATTTATTTCTATGGTTGTTTTTTTAATTATTAAAACGTCAAAATAAAGTATTTTATTTTATAAAGAACAAATAAGTTGTCTTTATGGAGGAAAATTTTAAATAGATTCAAGAAAATGAATTCTAATTCCCTTGATGAATGAGTTTTATGCACTTTACGAAGAAGAATTTGACCTAATGGATTGTGCATAAAATAATGAGAAGAATCTAATAAGAGTTTCATATCATTTGGTATTAACTTGGAATGAAATAAAGAAGATAAAAAAGGAAAACATAGATATTATTTCCTTGATAAAAGAAAATAATAATAGCACCTGAATCCTTGATATTATTTGTCGACATCATATGATAAGCAATATTAACATGTTGATAAATTGAAGGGTAGGGTATTTGGAATCATATTCTATAGAAATGATGTATAATTTAATATAAAATCAAGTAAAACAACTCAATGAAATATAAATGAATTAAGAAACAATGACGTGCTTTATATCGATGGAGTATGACAAATTTGTTTATTTTTTAGTTGACTTTTTTCCTTATATTTGGAGGTCATGTTTGAGAAGAAGGGGAGAATAATTAAACGAATATTTTGAAATTCTCTAAATTATGGCCAGATAACGAATAGAAATATAAATAAGGTTGAAAACAAAGAACATAAATGTATTATTACTATTAATTAAGAATCTTTATTATGGAACATTAATATTTTCAAAGTTAGTCAATAAATTATAAATAACTTTTCATGATTCAATGATTCGGTAGATATTCCTAACAGTAATCGAGGAGATGAAAATAATTTTGATGCTTTTATATGAAGAAATATTGTTTGAAATCCATATCCTCTATAGAATATAGAAGCATTATGTATTTTGGAATTTTTTTCAAACTAATGTGTGTGGTTTGATTAGTTAGGTGGTAACCTATGTTTAGAGGTTGTTCAACTTATTTGTGAATTTTTATAATAGGATGGAATGTTCGATGTTGATAAATTGAAAAATAAAAATTGATTGATTTCATAAAAAGGTTTTGAAGAAGATAAGAAAATGAAATTTGAAGAACATTGAAAATTTTGTGGTCGGACAACATAACAGAGTTCAAATCCTACAAGGTTGAAAATTATCTATAACATCTTATTATTAAACATGAATCTCATTGAAACAAAACACTCAATAAAATGGGGTTGTGAAAATAATAAATTTTATGGTCAATAATATTTAAAATATTTTGATTATAAACATTTTCATCTCATATAACTACAAGAAAGAGTCCATTCCTTGGGATTTATATACTCGATATAGTGTATTATTCAGCCTCGGGTTAGAGAGGATTCCACATGAAATGTTGAATAAATGGAAACCCTCTTGTAATAATATTACATTATTTAAAAGGAAATAATTTTTCTGAAATAAAAAAGGAAATCATGGAATGTATCGTTACAATGTAGATTAAGGTATTATATTTTGATAATCGACAATGATTAACCCCAAAAAAAATTCAAAAAGTGTTCAAACAATATTTTTAGAGAAGTGATGTGATGGTTGTTGAGAATGAATCAAAATAATTTCTATTAATTTTTATTTCTGAAAGTGTTTAACGAAAATGAGAAAAAAATATAGATTTGTGAAAATCACAAAAATTACAAGATGATTACTATTTTTAGATTGAATTAATATTATTAAAATGTGAAGATATGAGAAAAATATTGAATCATTTTTTAAGTAAATGGTTCAATTTAATAAAATTAATATCATTGGACATGCTTCTACTCCAACAAAAACATGACGAATGAAATAAATAGATCACACTCCACTATTATTAAATAATAAATATATATAATTTGAAGATGCTTCAAAGAAGGGATCATGTTTAATATCTTGGAATGAATAATTAGATAAATATCATCAAAATAAAATTTGGTACATCAGAAAATATCGTACAAATCACAATGTGATATGTAAAAAGTTGGTCTTTATGAAAAGTATTGATGAAAATGAAAAATATTTCTGAAAATTAGTAAGGATATCTTGAAAGAGATATGTTCAAGATGAATAAATTGATGTCAAATAAAAATCTCACTTGTTGAAAGGATGTAGTTTATTATTATTTTCGTAGTTTTTATACTCTAGAGAATGTTCAATTCATTTTAGGATTATATAATGATAGAATTGCATAATAGATTCCTTAAAGAATTGGTGTATATTAAAAAACCATTAATATCCATTCTTATAAATGATGATTTAAATTTTTCCATGTTGAGAAAATATTTGTATGCCCTAAATAAATAACCACATCTTATGTACACCATGATATATAGGTTTCTATGGTATATGGAGTTTAATAGAGGAGTGAATGATCAAAACCCATTTTAAAAAATTATAAAAATGAGTGGTTGAGGGCATTGATGTATGTATATGACATCATATTTAGTAGTAGAAACAAGAATTATATTTCATGATTTTCAAAATTAATAACATTTTTATAAATTGAAATTAATAGATATTTGATCTATCTATTAGGGTTTTATGTTTATCAATATGAGGAAAATACATTTACTTGGAAAATGAATTATGTAAAAGAAGTCTTAAATAATTTTATAATAGGGGAGTACAAGCATATTAAAACTCAAATAGTGGAAGGGGAAAAACATTTAAAGAATGTGGATTGTGTGGGGTAGAATTTACATTATATATAAAAATCATTGGTAGTTTACAATATGTTACTATGATAAATTTTTATACTTTCTATGTTAAGTGCATGCTAGAATGTATTCAAACTTTTCATAAGAAATAAAATATCATTGAAGTTATAATAACAAAGAGGTATGATGAAGGAACATTGCACTATGAATTATTTCTCAAATCATGAAATAAATTATATTCGTATAAATAATCATATAATTGTTATTATGGTGACATTTTAAATAAAAAATCCATGAGTGTAAGAGATTTTTTATATTGAAAATAATTGTATTGGTTTAATAACAATAAAATTGTATAGTGTTTCCTCACGTAAAGACAATTTAGAATATGTTTCATAGACCATATATTATACACAACTTATCAAGATAAATAATTTTTTAAGATATCTTTGATATTTTACAGTAAGAAATTATTATTCAATGTGACAGATAAAGTTCTATTGAGTTTTTTAAAAATCCCATTAAATAAACTCTCACAAATAAAAATTAAATAAGGTACAATTTAATTAAGTAAAAGGTTTAGAACAATGTTTTAAACCTAGATTTTCTTTGAACACAAAAATAAATGGTTTATATTCTCATGAATTACTTGGAGACACATGTGTTTGAGAGGAATTGGTTGATCCTTTGAGTTCAACACATCTTCTCATACCAAGGAGGATCAAATTTACCCTCTCCCCCTTTTTTATAATGTTATGTTTGTAATTTTTGTGTTTTTGTCATTATTATTTGTTGTATTTAGTGTAAAATAAATAAGGAAGTACTATCCAGTGGTATTTTTTAATGAAATAATGATTTTTTGAAAATCATATATAGAATTATGGAAGTTAATACTTTGTATTGTTTATTACACTGATATTTGTCTCACATAGGCTTAGAAAAAATATTAAAGGAGTTATTATTGGTTTCTATGGTCATATAGGCTTTGTTTGGCATCCCTTGGAATGTCTATTATGTTTAGGAATCACTAATTCTAGGCTATTTCCATTGGATTTATTTATGGAACTGGAAACATCAAATAGATCATTAGGCAAAGGGATCATCTTAACAAGGCAGGCGTATGTTAGATTTGAGACTACGTTACTTATGAATGTTCATCGGTCGAGAGGATGGAAGGATGGAGTCATCACAACATTTTGTGGGGAATTATTGGATGCTCCTAGACTATCTTATAGATTTAAGATAATTCTTGTGAATCCTTATTAATTTACCAAGAATAACAGAGGTTTCCCTTGAAAATTTCAATCAATTATTATCATGTTTGAAATTTAGAATCATCTGTATCTATTAGAGTTTCTTCATTAATGGAGGAATAAATTTGTTTTCAAGGTTCTCTATCAATGGTATCCTCTTATATACTATTAAGATATTCTTTTCACCATTTTCATGATAATACAGGTTTTTAAGCCACTCAGTGGGGCACTTTTCAATTTATTTTTGTCTAGGGAGATGAAATATTGTTTAGATATTAGGATCATACATATAAATTGGATACCTATAAATCCTTGTGAAAGGAATCAGAAACATTGTTTTTTGGTGAATCTTAATGGGACACATAATATTAATTAAGGTCATGTGATAAGGACCTAGCCGTAATGTTTAATGTCATGTGGTAAGTACATCTAAGAAAAAATTGATTAGTAAATGTTTTCTGTCGAATTATGCCTAAGTAGTCCAAGGAACTCTTAAAGGATATGAGTTACCATGTTTTATTAGACCCTGTTGGGAATATGGCCTTGGAAGAACATGGTTTATTTGAAGTGTTGGGTTTGAATCTCAGAGAGGCTTCCTACGTATCCCACATGGATTGGAATCAAAGACCATGTAGTTTGATGAGTCTCATAGGATAGCATACACCTTTGATAAGAATGTGTTTGGGCATACTTCCAAAAAATGATTCCTTTTGTGGATGAAATTAGATTGATCATGGGCCTTATGTAGGCTTCCTATGTATCCTATTTTTACATGGCTTCTATAAATTACCCCTACCATATTATATATCAAACACATCTTTATTAATAACTCAATTTATAGACAGACTCATATATTTTTAATTTATTTTATTCCTTTATAATTCTTCTCTATATGAATTTATGTTAGTTATTACATTTTCTAATATCAGGGTTTGTAATATTGGTTTTTCTGAACTAGTTTTCTAATAATGATATTTATAATCAATATACTGATTAATTTACTCATGTAGATATTATTAAGTTAAATTAATAGATTTTACATTATATATATATTTATATATAATGTTTTGGAATAATTATCCAACTATTTTGGTTATGATCATTAAGGATGTAATCAATGATGATCATGATTCAATGATTCTAAACAATAAAAATTTATTCCTTTAATTATTCAACTTATTAAAAATGTTAACCTTTTAGAAGTAAAATTATATATTTTAACCATATTGAACCCAAAATATGATTCCCAAGGTAAAAAATAAAAACAAATTCCTGGAATTGGTGAAGTATGTCATTAGACTGACCAAAATGTCAACATACCATGACTAAAGGATAATAATGTAGTGGTTTAGTTGAATTATAATTATAAAAGTATCACAATGATATTATTTGGTTAATATAAAAGAGATATAACAGAATTTGGAGTAAATAAAAGATAAATATAATATAAAAATATTAATTTGAAAGTATGTAGATATAACATTTTTCGAATAATACGCTTCTCAGTTTTTGAATTTACCATGGCCGTTTATAGCTGATATTATTTGATGGTTTTCCAATAAGTCCTTCATAACCCATAATAATTTTATAATAATAGTATTTATTAATTATTACCATCTTAATTACCATCCATGTATGTACGTGATTAAAATTTCAATGGAAATCAATCATTAAATTGAGGCGCTAGTCAACACTTACACATAGATTATTATTTATGTTTTCACAAAAATAGTAAAATGAGTAATATGGATTTTAATTTTATAACATGAATTTAAAATAAATTATTTACATATATAATAAATTCCTTATGAGGTCCAAACCTCTAATATATTGATGGTAAATCAAACACGTCTCAACATAGACTGAGTAGTCCACACAAAAAATGAATTACCTTTTTTTTATTTTTGTAATATAAAAAAGGAGGTTGATGATTATAACCTCAATATAATAATATATTGTTATACAAATGATACAATAGATCTGGAACCCAAATCCTATATCTAATAAATAAAATAGTATTTTAATTTTCCTCTTAACATCAATATACATGACCCGATTTTAGCCATCCTAAAATATACAACGTCAAAAGTAAATTTTGGATCACATATATACCCAATGTCCATTTAGGGTTAGAGTTAAAATGATTTTTTTTCAAATTCATAAAAAAAATATTTTATAAATTGTAACGCCCCAACCCCAGTTTCCCAGAGTCGGTGCATTATTACATTACATTGTCATGATCACAAGAAAGATCAAGTCTCGAAAGACTGATTAGTTTAGTAGGCATGGAATAACTAGATACATTCATAAAGATTACATTACATAATAAAGTGAATAACTACTAAAACAACATATTTTATTCATATCCTCTCATATTATCCCTTCAAGTCATTCATAAATTACTTTTTCACATCCAGGGAAAAATAAAACATTGAAAGCGGTGAGCTCAAATGCTCAGTAAGGATAAAAATATAGTGGAAACATTCATAAATAAGTATAAACATTTAAGGAAATGTATATCTAAAACAAAATCCTTTTAAACATAAACTTCATCATATTATGGAAAAGATAAAATTAAATAATTCCATTTACATATTCACATAGATATTCTACTAGTCAAATAATCGCATGCAATATCAATAACCACTTTCATTATGATGGAATTTGTAATGCCAGACAATCATAACCGTGTAGCCAAGGCCTCATGACAAGACTACAAATAAAATTTTGTCAAGGCCTCATTCCAAGATAGTAGTTTGTCTCATGAGACCTACCGATTCATCAAGGAGCTATAGCGGGCTCCACCCGTCACTTATTAAGTCTAATGCATTCCTCATATGAATTGGGTTCAACATAACATAAACATTCGTATTAAAACTAGAATACAAAATGTCATTACATTCACCATAAACCATGAATGGTATTAAAATAACACATCCACAGTCAAACATATCACAAAATATTCAATAAAATATGGATGTTTTGTATCATAATAAATGAACTTCAAATAAGCTTAAAATCCATCAAAGGATGTTAACTTAGATGAAATCAATACTATTTGACAGAAATAACTATTTTTTTAAAACATTTAAAAGTAAAATAATTATAAAATAAAACATTTACTTTGAAAATATCCTTATATGCATGTAAGGGAATCTTATAATATTTTATTACAGTGGAAAATAGTTGCACCCGCCGTATAAGTTAAAAAAAGACATTCTTAACTTAATTCTGTCGAAAAGGTTAAAAGGACCATATTTGGAAAATTATGGAATGATTCCTTTATAAACCACTTATAGAAAGTCATACAAGGTTATAAATGACATTAACCCATATTCTGTAAAATAGCCAGAATGTTTTGAAATAAATTTTTAATGAACATGGATGTGGATGATAAAGAGGTCCCAGTAGATAATTACATATAAACAACCTCGGATTATTAAGAGATTGTAAAAAAACCCTTACCTTGTACTTTTCCTTTTTCAATGGTGTGTTAACCTCCTGTATAATAGTTAAAAAAATGTTATTAAATTATACAAGAACCATATACATAATTATGATATCATATATGATCTTCTAATAATGATTTGTTAATAATACTTTAGTATTATCTTCGTTTCGGGTGTTAACTTACTCATTTTATTTTATATGTTTTGTTACGTAAGTCATGTTTGTTATCGATCAGTTGTATCTTATTCATATCCAGAATGATATAATGTTCTTAAACATTACTTTTAATAATCAAAAGAGAATTAGTCATGAATGGATACGATGGGGAATGAATCTCATTGCCTTTGTGGAGACCGTAGTCCGTACGTACGCACGAGCGATAATATTATCATTTAGATACTAAAATAATATATATTTGGATGGTATATCATACATAATGAATCATTATCCTGTTATATTTATTATTTACATGAATTAAACATCATTATTATACCCATCCAAATAATAATATATCAAATAACAATTCCACCACGACGTGGAGACGGTAAGCCGTACGTACGCACGTATGGTGACATGTCATTCAAAGGATGGATAGAATAATGAATATGGTTGTACCATATTTATAATAATATCATAGTATATAGTAGATAATGGACTTATTATTTTATAATGGGAATATCAAATAAAGAAGAAGTTGAAGAAGAAAAGATCTTGAAAGAGAGTGGTGAAAACATTACCTCTTTTTCGGGTTCTTCCTTTTGATTTGATAAAAAAGGCTCCTTAGGTTGGCTTTATGATCAAAATAAGGCCTCTAGGATGAAGTGAGGGAAGTTGAGAGAGTATTTGGGTAGGTTTTGTCCGAACCAAAAGGCTTTGAAATTGTAAAGAATTGGTTAGATGTGTTGTCCTTTTATAAGGGGGTGGAGGGGCACCTTATGAAAATTTAGAAATATTATTTTATAATAAATTAATATTAGGTTTTTCTCATGGCTCTAAAGTATATTATTTTGAGGTTTAGGTGGGTATGGGTCAAAATCAACTCAACCAATAGAATTTTGACAGGTTTGGGTCATTATATTAACCTTATCGTTTTGTTTTAACTCATATTTAATTAGTTTGACACTTACTATGTCACTTTTTTTATATTATATAGTTAATAAACATACTATATACCTCCAAGTGACCCCTAAGTGGTCAATTAATGATACATATATCATGATATAAGTCTCTTGGATGAACCTTGTATTTTTAGTAATTGAATATAAATTAATAATATAATATTTGTTATAAAACTATTTTATGTCAATTTTGACACTATTGGGTATTTTGTTCTTGACAAATTGATAACAACATTATTACTTATAAAAAAATTTATATAAACAAACCTAATATGTCATAGTAACGTAAAAAGTATTTTATTTTATAAAAAAGTCTCAAATTACATTTATTTTGGTATTTATAATATCAATTATCTTAATCATTCATTAATACGGTAATTACGTCATCATCATTGTGTCATAAATAAATTAAATTACTTAATGTCTAAAAATTATAAATAAAATAAAATTATTTAGGAAATCATTTTATCTTTCTAATGAATATTTATAGTCTAAAATATAACATATATAACCCAACGTAAATATTTTTTTGCTAAATGATATATGCTTATGTCAATTTTATATTTACTTTACCTTAATTAATATAATGTGTCACTATCACCTACAAGTGGCTCCATGGGGTCCCAAAATCGACCCCAAGATGCCCATGGTTGGACATGTATCCACCAATAAGGTTAGAACACGTTTTAAGGTAATTTATTATTCTTATAATATTAATTGTTTACCATTATTTACCGGATTACACTTTAACCATGGTAAATAAAATATTTACCGGAATAATTATTCAAAATGTTTAAAAATGAAAGTTACCTATTTACACAATTTGAACATCTTGATTCCAAATATGGAAGAAATTTTTCCAAATTCAAAACACAGAAGTGGAATAAATTAATTTAAAATTAATTCCCGCTGTCAAAACAAAAATCATGTTTTTAAGAAATAATAAATATCAAAATATTGATACTTGTTTATGTCCGGTTTAATTTTGAAATTATGTCCAATGACCAAAATTGTATTAATTGGTAAAAATATTTTCTAAATATACTTTTAAACCACTCAATTTCATAATTTATCAATATTAATTATTTCGATTACAAAATTTGTTTTTAATAAAAATTTAATAATTTTCACTATTCATCAAAATATAAAAGTTATATGAAAAGTAAAAAATTTCATCCTACGATAATTTCGATATTCCTAATCTAAAAATGGAGTCCATTTTGAATGATTGAATTTATAAATTTTCAAAAATTGGGTATTACTATTCATAATCACTACTTTGAATAGTCGCAGCGTTTTAGAATCTCGAAGTTTCATACAACACACGCTACTGTATTATTAAAATAGAAGCATACTGTGGAAGCTTGGGGTGTTACATTCTCCCCTCCTTCAAATAATTTGATCCTAGAAATTTCTAGAATATTAATGCATAAAAATAGTCTGGTGGTTCTTCATTATATGTTCATCAGGTTCCCACGTTGCCTCTTCCAATTTATGATTTCTCCATATAACTTTTACCAGACGAGTCATCCGTATTCTCTGCACTTGTTCTCTCGTATCAAGAATCCTGATGGGATCTTCACAATAAGAGACATCGGGTTCCTGTTCTAATTCCTCATAGGTGAGTACATGCGTTGGGTCGAGTATGTATTTTCTCAACAGTGTTACGTGGAACACATCATGAACTTTGGAGAGATTTAGCGGCATTGCCAAACGGTAAGCTACAGCCCCAATTCGTTCTAGAATTTCGATAGGACCGATTTACATGGGACTCAATTTTCCTTTCTTGAAAAAACATATAAATCCCTTCCATGGAGATACCTTCAAGAAAACATGATCTCCCACCTAAAATTCCGAGTTCTTTCTTCTTTGTAAGGATAGATCATCTGCCTACTTTGAGCTGCTTTGATGTGGTTTTGGATTACCTTCACCTTTTCCATCGTTTCCTCCACCAGTTCCGAGCCTACAAGTTTTCTTTCGCCAACGTCATACCAACAGGTTGGTGTGCGACATCTCTTTCCTTATAACGCTTCATATGGTGCCATCTGAATACATTAATGGTAGCTATTATTATAGGAAAATTATACTAGAGGTAAATATTGATCCCGCATACCCTGAAAGTCAAGTGAGAAAGATCTCAACATGTCTTCTAAGGTTTGAATTGTATGTTCTGATTGTCAATCTTTTTGAGGGTCGTAAGCATTTCTCAAATGAAGTTTAGTATCCAAGGCCTTCTGAAGACTCTTCCAGAATCTCAAATTAAAATGGGGATCTCGATCCAAAACAATCGATAGGGGTACTCCATGAAGTCTCACAACTTCATTAATATATCGTCTTGCTAGACGTTTAAGTTGTAAATCTTCTCTTATGGAAAGAAAATGTGCTGAATTTGTAAGATGATCAACAACGACCAATATTGCATCTTTCCATCTAGGATTATTTGGTAGTCCCATGACAATGTCCATAGTGATATTATCCCATTTCTACTCAGGTATGGGAAGAGGATGCATGACTCCTCAAGGGTGTTCCCTTCCAGCATTCACTTATTGATAAACCATACATCTTGACACAAAATCAGCAATCTGCCTCTTCATGTTGTACCACCAAAGATGTTCCTCTAAATCACAATAAATTTTGGTTCTCCCAGGGTGTATAGAGAAATTGGAACTATGATAATCGTCTAACAATTCCCTTTTTAAATCAGGTATATTGGGAACACAAAGTCACTTCCTGAATTTCAAAATTCCTTATTCATACACAAAGTCTCTCAATCTCTCATCTTTAATATCTTTAATATTCTTTTTAAATTCTTCATCATCAGTCGGAGAACTCTTAATACTTTCTAGTAAAGATGGTTTGGAAACCACTTGAAAAAGCACTAATGTTTCATCTTCCATGGATATTCTGATGTCCATGTTCACTAGATCCATGAAAATTGGATCCTTTTAAATTCTCATATTGTTCAGAACTCCATGATCTTTTCTGATCAAATAATTTTAGACCTTATTTTCCTTCCCCAGGTGGTAGTGTATAGTACAATCATAATCCTTGAGTAATTCAAGCCATCTCCTTTTCCTCATGTTGTGTTATTTTTGTGAGAAAATATACTTATAACTCTTGTGATAAGTATAAATCTCACATTTTCCACCATAGAGTTAGTGTCGCTATATCTTCAAAGCAAATATCACAGCTGCTAACTCATGAACATGAGTAGGATAGTTTTTCTCATGAATTCTCAACTATCGTGATGCATAGGCTATAACCCTATCATTCTGCATAAGGACACAACCAAGTCCTTTCTTCGATGCATCATTATAAATAAAGAACCCATCATTCCCCGATGGTAGAGTCAATATAGGAGAATTGAATAATCTTATCTTTAGTTTTTCAAAAAATTATTCATACTCTTTTGTCCAAACAAATTTAACCCCTTTACGTGTGAGCTTTGTTAATGGGTAAGCCCATCGGGAAACATTCTGGACGAAACATCGATAATAACCTACTAAACCAATAAAATTGTGTACCTTAGTTATACTCGTAGGTTCCTGCCATTCGTGGATTTCCTTGGTCTTAGAAGGATCAACAGATATTCCATATTTAGAGATAATATGGACAAGATAAAAAATCTCTTGAATCCAGAAATCACACTTGATAAAATTCTCATATAATTCATGTCTTCTCAGAGTATTCAAGATAATGCCCAAGTTATTTTCATGATCTTCATAGATTTTGGAGAATACCAAGATATCATCAATAAATACCACCACAAAATCATCAAGATGTTCCTTGAAAACTCTATTCATTAGATCCATGAATAAAGAGGGTGCATTAGTCGGCCCAAAAGGCATTACTGAAAACATGTAATGCCCGTACCTGGTTCAAAATACTATCTTCGGAATGCCTTCCTACTTCACACACAACTGATGGTATCCAGATCGAATGTCAATATTTGAAAATTATTGTGGTCCATGCAGTTGGTCAAATAAAACATCCATGCGAGGTAGGGGATACTTGTTCTTTACTGTTATAGCATTGATCTCCCTGTAGTAGATACATAACCTCATAGATCCATCGTTATTTTTAAAAAAAGAACAGGGGCTCCCCATGGAGAAACACTAGGGTGAATAAATCCATTATTACTCAATTCCTATACTTGTTTCTTTAGTTCCACTTATTCTACAGTGGACATTCTATAAGGGGTCTTCGATATAGGCCTTGATCCACGAAATAAATTGATAGAAAAATCAACTTATCGTTATGAAGGATGTCCATGTAAATCTTCTGGAAACACATCTACATATTCTTTCACAATAGGTACATCGACTATTTTTCCATTCCTTACCTCACCCACCATTATTTCATTTTCTTCCTCCCCGATAATTGAATTTAGGTGAGATACTGGGGGTGGATATAGATAAGAATTAGGTTGTGATGATTCTTATAAGCCCCAGCCTTAAACATCACTTAATCTTGAGTTACTTCAAGAATAAACGTTGAGGATCTTCTCAGGTTTAGAGTTTTGGAGAATTAGATCATAAAACATGCATTACATTCCACATTTAAACAAAGTAGTTAAATAAAAGATAGTATTCATTTTTCCCATCTACGGAAACATATTTAACATAAATCATGGATTCTATCTTGACACATCCTTAACACTATCATCATATCATGTACCTTTCCCTTGACCTGTGAAAAACATTTCAAAAAAACATGGGATGAGCATAAAAAGCTCAGTAAGGGATATAAAAATATGGAATGGAAACATGAGTACATATATACATAAGAATGAAATCATAATTTACCCATAAAACATAAGCACTTTAACATACCTCATAAAATCATTAATAAATCATAGAAATCATAAGACATAAAGGTAATTTGAGGCATTCATAAGATTTTTACGTAGGGAGTAACCCTCTTGGTTACGTTTGGAATACCCATCACAGTATATTCCCTAAATCTCTTCGGAGAAACCTTAACATTTAACTCCTTTGCATTACCCAATGCATTGGAGAGCTATATCAGGCTCACCTGCCCTTAGTTTATCACGGAACCACTCATGTTCTTAATAATTCCCAAGAACCAAAACATAATCGTATCACATAAAACATGATTAAAGGAAACATAACATTTCCACTTTTCAATAACAAGATATCAATACAACACATTGATATAAAAACATTATGAAAACCATTTTCAATACCAAAATAAAATAAAAGTAAAACATGGTGTTTTTTTATTTAAAAAAAGGGATGGCTTGTAGAGGAAGCCAATACTCAAATAATGGTCACGGTGGCAGAGAAGTCGTTGTCACCGCATACGTACGACAAAAACACAAAAAAACATTCCTTCTGTTGTTTAGTAAAACGCTTCGTATAAAAAAATATTCTTTTTGAATAAGCATAAAAGTCAAATGGGTTTATACACCATATAAAAGAAAGTTGTGTATAAAACAAAATATGCCTCAATGAATGGAGATTGAGATGAAGTCCCATACCTCAGGTCCGACTTGACTCGATCGTTCTTTAACCTCCTGAATAATAAAAATGAGTTAATTTTTACTTGCATAAGAACCTTTTTCAAGTTAATTATTCCTTTTATATCACTTATTACCATGTCATTAACACTATGTAATTATTTAAGTTAATTACGGTCGTTTTAACAATCATTGGTACTTGAGTCAAAAATAAACTCTTTATAATTATAAGTTGTTCATATATCCATTATATCCAGAGTTATACTCATGATTTAGATATCATATATATCATATATATCCAGTATATACATGAATTTATAATATTACATAACTTTTAGAGGTAGGAAATGAAATGCACCGTTCATAGAGACAGTAAGCCATACGTACGCATGAACGCTACTTTCATTTCTATTTATTACTTAATGGAGTGAAATCGTAATGATATAAAGGTATATAATAATTCTAGTATAATATCATATATAATATCATTAAATTTATCCTTTATACATACCACATATGGTATTAATGAATCAAATCACTTTGAGGGGGCGGTAGTCTGCATTTCCTAAAATGAAGATATCGCATTCACCCATAATGGAAACCATAAAGGTATGCCATAAATGAAAAATACAGAAGCATAAGTAAAACATAAACATATTATATATCATATATAAATATAGTGACATCTTAATGGCCACCTTTGAAGGTGTTATATGTGTGTTGAACAATCGTCGTTTCGTCAAGCAGAAATTCGACATCCACGAAAACAGTATGTTCTTTAACCATTAGATGTTGTTTTGTGTAAGTTTATCTCGAATAATTATTATAAAAACATCCTATTATATTAAATATAATGGTGTTGTTGCAAATAAAGGAATAAAAAGAGTTTAGAGGATTTGAGAAGCAAAATAAAACGTAAGAACAGAAGAGAAAACACTACCTTTAAAATGGGTAACTCTTTCTGATTTGAGATCAATGGCTTCCTTGGGAAGACTTCTGCCCAATGTGAGGCTTCTAGGAGTAAGAGAGGTATGTGGAGAGAAAAAATGGGCAGGGTTTGTCTGATCCAAAGGCTTCGGATGTGTGGTTAAGGTGGTAGAGGTGGGGGCCATTTATAAGAGGAGAGGAGGGGCACTCTTTCAAAGTTAAGAAAAGATACATTGTTATAAAATGATTTTCAGATACAAAAAGCCCCACAATTATAAATTTCAAGGATAAAGAGATAAGGGTTCTAAATCCACCCATACAATAGGTTTTTGAAAAGTTTAGGTCTTATATTTTACATTATATTTTCATTTTACTTAAATCGTTACATAATGAGGTAATCGCTGCATCATCATGGTGTCATAGATAATTTAATTTATTTAATTTCTAAATTTTTTTTAAAAAAAATATCATGATGTAGGAAATATTTTTAGATTTCTAATTAATATTTACAGTAAAAAATATGACTTGTATAACCCCATTTATAAATTGTTTATTAAAACAACTCAGGTTTGTGTAATTTTTACTTGTACTTTAAATAAAAGGCATTAATGTCATTATCTTACCCCAGTGGCTCCATGGGGTCCCAATAATCGACCCATGGGTTGTCATGGTCGGACATGAAACATCCAATAAGGGTAGGATATGTGTCAATTTCATTTAATATTATTAAAACATTTTTCTTACCTTAAATTACACTAATTACCTCTAATCGCGATTAAAAACATAAAAATTACTATTCACCAAAAAATTATTTTAATCCCATTGAACCACATTTTACTTCCTAATGACAACCATGTTTGTCGGATTTTTTAAATTCAAAACAGAGAGGTGGTAAATTTTCATTTAAACAAAAAATCAGTTTTTTATGTACCACTTAGTGCTTTCACTATTCATAAAAAATTGATGTTTTTCAGAAAAATAGCAAAACTTCACCCTAAGCTATATTTGATATTACAAATTCAAAAAAGATGTCTATTTTACAAAATTAAAAACATATAAGTTACATTAATTAATTTAATAATTAATTCCCTCTGTCAGAGCAAATATCGTGTTTTTATGAAACAATAAGTATCAATAGATTGACACTAGTTTAAGTCCAATTTCAAGGTGAAATTAATTACAATGACCACTATTGGATTAAATGGTAATACAATATTTTAATTTTACTTTAAAACAAATTCAAAATATAATATAACAATATAAATACATTAAATTAAAAATAGGTTTTGAATTAAAATACAACATTTTTCACTATTCATTAAAAAATGAACATTATCGAAAAAATACCAGAAATTTATCCAAAGTAAATTTCAATATCCCAATCATAAAGAATAAGTTTATTTTGACAAATATAGATTATAAAATTGGTATAATATAGATTTAAAAATGGTTTGCCATCAAAAGGCAGTAAAAAAATCTTTTAAAAATATTAGTGTATTCCATGCTTAAGATTGGATTTATTATCATTTTATGCCTCTAAAACACTATCTAATTCATCAATAGACATAGATAAAAATATCTATTATTCATCACTTACATGGGATGTTACATCCTTCCCCCATTTAGAAAATTGTTTCCCCACAATTTATTTACTTATCGAAATAAGTGGGGGTATTTATCACTCATAGCATTTTCATATTCCCATATTGCCTCTTCAACCATATGGTTTTTCCATAAAACCTTTACCTGGTGAATTACCTTATTCTGAAACACTTGATCTCTATGGTCAAGTATTTGGACTGGTTGTTCTTCATAATATAGGTTCTCTTCCAGCTGAACTACCTCTAGACTCAAAACATGAGATGGATCTGTCATGTACTTTTTCAACATCGAAACATGAAAAACATTGTGTACCTGAGATAAACATGGAGGTAAAGCCACTCAGTAAGCAACTGATCCAACTCTCTCCAGAATTTCATATTGTCCAAAAAACCTTGGACTCAACTTTACTTTCTTACCAAATCACATCAAACTATTCCTTGGTGAAACTTTGAGAGAAACATGATCACCTACCTCGAAAGATAGATCCTTCCTCCGGTTATCCGCATAACTCTTCTTCCTGCTCTGTGCTGTTCTCATGTGTTTCTGAATCAACTGAACTTTTTCTGCCAACTCTTCCACCAATTCTGGTCCCATCATCTTCCTTTCACCCACTTCATCCCAAAAAGCTGGAGTTCGACACTGCTTCCCAAATAATGCCTCAAACGGTGCCAACTATATACTGTAATGAAAACTTTTATTATATGAAAATTCAACCAAAGAAAGATTTTGGTCCAAACTTCCCTGATAATCCATCGAACAAGCATGTATCATATCTTCAAAAGTTTGAATTGTTCGTTCTGACTGCCCATCTGATTGAGGATGAAAAGCTGTACTAAAATTTAATTCAGTACCCAACGACTTCTGAAATACCTTCCAATAGTTAGAAGTAAACCTGGGATCACGGTCAGATACAATGGAGAGAGGAACTCCATGTAACCTGACTATCTCTTTAAGATACAAATTGGAAAGTTGATCTAAGGAAAAAGTATCTCGTATAGCAAGGGAATGAGCAGATTTAATCAAGTGATCGACAATAACCCAGATTGCATTTTTACATCGAGGTGTCTTCGGCAATCCCACAACGAAGTCCGTGGATATATTCTCCCATTTCCACTCTGGCACTAGTAAAGGCTGAAGCATCCCTTTCAGTAACTTCCACTCTGCTTTAACCTGCTGACAAGTCAAACACTTCACAATTAAATCAGCAATATCCCTTTTCATTCCATCCCACAAGTAATACTTTCGATGATCTCTATACATCTTAGTACTGTCTGGATGAACTGAAAACAGGGAACTATGAGCTTCACATAACAAATATCTCTTCAACTGTGAATCACACGGCACACACAATCTCTTCCCAAATCTCAAAACAAAATCATTATCAATATTGAATTCAGGCAACTTACCCTTCTGAACCAGCTCTACCATTTTATACAACTCACTGTCTTGCTTCTATGCCTGCTTGATTCTGTCTGATAGATAAGATTTCACTGATACCTGAAACAAAACAGAAGAACATCCTGCACCAAAAACTTCTATGCTAAAGTTCATCAAATCCTTAACCAAAGGATCACGTTCGAAACACAACATTGTTAATGAAGCATTACGTTTTCGACTCAAAGCATCATCCACTTTATTTTCTTTTCCGAGATGGTAATGAATTGTACAATCATAATCCTTGATTAATTCTAGCTATCTCCTCTGTCTCATGTTCAATTATTTCTGAGTGAATATTTATTTTAAACTTTTGTGATCAGTACATATTTTACACATTACTCCATAAAAATGATGCCTCCAATGTTTTAAATCGACAACTACAGTAGCTAATTCCAAATCATGTGTAGGGTAATTTACCTCATGAGTTTTCAATTGTCATGAAACATAAGAAATTACCTGATCATTATGCATTAGGATGCAACCAAGTCCTTTCAATTAAGCATCACTTTAGATAACAGACTCACCATTCCTGGAAGTTAGTGCCAAAACTGGAGCATTCACCAATCTTCTTTTCAGTTCCTGAAAACAATCATCACATTCATTTGTCCAGATAAACATAACACCCTTTCGATTTAGCTTAGTCATTGGACTAGATAACAGGGAAAAATTTCTAACAAACCTTCGGTAATAGCCGGCCAAACCAAGGAAGCTACGAATCTCAGTTACATTTGTGGGTCTTGACCATTCTTCAACATCCTTTGTTTTTGCAGGATCAACAGTTATCCCATCTTTAGAAACAATGTGACCAAGGAAAGAAATTTGTAGAAACCAAAACTCACACTAGCTGAATTTCCCATACAATTTCTTTTATTTTAAGGTTTGCAAAATAACCCTTAAATGTCTTACATGCTCCTCTTTACTTTTAGAAAACACCAAAATATCATCAATGAAAACCACCACAAACTTATCCAAGAACTCATGAAAAATTCTATTCATTATGTCCATGAATACAGCAGGTTCATTGGTTAGCCCAAAAGGTATTACTACAAATTCATAATGGCCACATCTTGTACGAAACGCAGTCTCCGGAACATCTGCTTCTTTTAACTTCAGCTGATGGTACCCCAATATCAGGTCAATCTTTGAAAAATACTGAGATCCCTAGAGTTTATCAAACAAATCATCCATATGAGGAAAATGATATTTGTTCTTAACTGTGATGTTATTTAAGGCTTTGTAATCAATGCATAGTCTCATAGAACCATCTTTCTTTTTAAAAAATAAAATAGGGGCACCCCATGGTGATGTGCTAGGTCGAATGAAACCTTTCTCGAATAAATCTTGCAATTGCTCCTTCAACTCTAAAAGTTCAATTTGAGCCATTCGATAAGGGATTTTTGAAATTGTATTAGCATCAGGAACTAAGTCAACAGTAAATTGAACTTCCTGATCTGGTATTAATCCAGGCAACTCATCAGGAAAAACATCAGGATACTCATTTACCACTGACACAGCATTAATCTAAACAGTTCCTTTTTTTCAACGATGTGTGCAAGGTAACATTCATTTCCATCTTTTACAAGTTTCTCGGCCTCATGATAAGTAATAAATAGTAAGGGTTTATTCTTGTACACAAACTGAAAGTCCTTCTGAAAGAAAACTTCTTTAGCTCTACAGTCAATCTTAGCATGGTAAATAGAGAGTCAATCCATACCCAGGATAACATCAAACTCTACTAGAGGTAAAACAATAAGGTTCGCAAGTAGGTTCTTTCCACGGATAATGATAGGAAGATTATTATAAATTCTTTTTGCCTCAACATTTCCCCCGAGTGTTTTTACCACAAGTTCAGGAGTCATTTCTTAAGATGGTATTCCCATTTTACTAGAAAAGGTTTTAGATATTAAAGAATGTGTCGACCCCAAATCAAACAACACACTGGAATAAACTGAAAAAACAAACAAACACTACGGGAAAATGGGTATTTGCGACGGGATTTATTCCCGTCGCAAATAGTCCTGTTAAAAACTTATTTGCGACGGGGGTATTTGCCCGGCGCAAATAAGTAGCCTTTTGCGATGGGATAGCTTTCCCCGTTGCAAAAGGACCGGTGCGCTTTGCGCGCCAAATCGCGGGAAACTTACTTGCGATGGGGGAATATTCCCGTCGCAAATAACCGGCGGCGGTAAAAGGTATTTGCGACTGGAATACTCCCCCGTCGCAAATAGTATGTCGACAGGTGGTTATTTGCGACGGGACCTGTCGCAAATAACTATTTAACCGTTGACCGTAATAAATGATGGCTAAGGTATTTGCAACGGTACCCGTCGCAAATACAATTATTTACGACGGGATACCCGTCGCAAATGGGCCCGTCGCAAATAATCTAACCTATAAATACCCCCATCCGTTTTTTTTCAAATCATTCTCAAACTCCATTTTCTTCTTCTCTCAAAATTTCCTTTCTAAAGTTCAGTTTTTCTCAAGTTTAATTTTTTTCTCCGGAGTTGATATTAAAGTTTTGAAGAACGATCAGAGATCAACTTCAGATCAATTTTCAAGGTATTTATATTCATTTTAATTTAATATTTATTTTTAATTTTTTATTCGTTTCAATTATTCTTAATTAGTTGTAATTTAATTATGTTTACATTGTTTTATTACTTAATAAATTTAAATTATTAGTATTGTTCATAGTTATTGGTAATTAAGAATAATTAGTAAAAAAATTTAATAATTAAGAATAAATATTAATAATTAGTAATAAATATCAATAATTAGGAATAATAACATTATTATATTATGAGTATATTTTATTATTAATATTAAAGTAATATAATTTTTTATATATATACAATTCTCTTTTCATCTGTGTGTTTGCTGTCTCCACATGTATTATTTGTATGTGGAGATAGAAAACACACAGATGAAAGGAGAATTGTATATAAATTAGAAAATTATATTATTTTAATATTAATAATAAAATATACTGATAATGTTATTATTCCTAATTATTGGTAATTATTCCTAATTATTGGTAATTATTCCTAATTATTGGTAATTATTCATTTAATAACTAATAATTAGGAACAATTAACAATAATTTTCAATAATTAGGAATAACTATTAATAATTAGTAATAATTACCAATAATTAGTAATAATTACCAATAATTAGTAATAATTACCAATAATTAGTAATAATTACCAATAATTAGTAATAATTACCAATAATTAGTAATACTTACCAATAATTAGTAATACTTACCAATAATTAGTAATACTTACCAATAATTAGTAATAATTACCAATAATTGGTAATAATTATTAATAATTATCATTAATTAGTAATAATTATTAACAATTATCAATAATTAGTAATAATTAGTAATAATTACTAATAATTACCACTAATTAGTAATAATTAGGAATAATTACCAATAATTACCAATAATTACCAATAATTAGGAATAATTAGTAATAATAAGGAATAATTAGTAATAATTAGTAATAATTAGTAATAATTCGTTATAATTAGTAATAATTAGAAATAATTAGTAATAATTAGCAATAATTAGTAATAATTAGCAATAATTAGCAATAATTAGCAATAATTAGCAAAAATTAACAATAATTACCGGTAAATAGTAATAATTACAGGTAAATAGTAATAATTACCGGTAAATAGTAATAATTAGTAATAATTAGAAATAATTACCAATAATTAGTAATAATTACCAATAATTAGTAATAATTAGTAATAATTAATAATAATTACCACTAATTAGTAATAATTACCAATAATTAGTAATAATTACCAATAATTACCAATAATTAGTATTAATTACCAATAATTAGTAATAATTACCAATAATTACCAATAATTACAAATAATTAGTAATAATTAGTAATAATTACCAATAATTAGTAATAATTACCAATAATTAGTAATAATTACCAATAATTAGTAATAATTACCAATAATTAGTAATAATTAGTAATAATTAACAATAATTAGTAATATTTACCAATAATTAGTAATAATTAGTAATAATTAATAATAATTACCAATAATTAGTAATAATTAACAATAATTATCAATAATTACCAATAATTACCAATAATTATCGGTAAATAGTAATAATTAGTAATAATTAGAAATAATTAGTAATAATTAAAAATAATTACCAATAATTAGTAATTATTACCAATAATTAGTAATAATTAGTAATAATTAATAATAATTACCAATAATTAGTAATAATTACCAATAATTAGTAATAATTACCAATAATTACCAATAATTAGTATTAATTACCGATAATTAGAAATAATTTGTAATAATTAGTAATAATTACCAATAATTAGAAATAATTACCAATAATTAGTAATAATTAGTAATAATTACCAATAATTAGTAATAATTAGTAGTAATTATTAATAATTACCAATAATTACCAATAATTCGTAATAATTACTAATAATTACCAATAATTAGTAATAATTAGTAATAATTAGTAATAATTACCAATAATTAGTAATAATTACCAATAATTAGTAATAATTAACAATAATTAGTAATAATTACCAATAATTACCAATAATTAGTAATAATTACCAATAATTACAAATAATTAGTAATAATTAGTAATAATTAGTAACAATTAGTAATAATTAGTAATAATTAGTAATAATTAGTAATAATTAGTAATAATTAGTAATAATTAGTAATAATTACCAATAATTAGTAATAATTACCAATAATTAGTAATAATTATCAATAATTAGTAATAATTAGTAATAATTAATAATAATTACCAATAATTCATAATAATTACCAATAATTCGTAATTATTACCAATAATTACCAATAATTACCAATAATTACCAATAATTAGTATTAATTCGTAATAATTAGTAATAATTACCAATAATTACCAATAATTAGTAATAATTAGTAATAATTACCTATAATTAGTAATAATTACCAATAATTACCAATAATTAGTATTAATTAGTGATAATTAGTAATAATTACCAATAATTACCAATAATTCTTAATAATTAGTAATAATTTCCAATAATTACCAATAATTAGAAATAATTTGGAATAATCAGTAATAATTATCAATAATTAGTAATAATTACCAATAATTACCAATAATTTGTAATAATTAGTAATAATTAGTAATAATTAACAATAATTAGTAATAATTACCAATAATTAGTAATAATTACCAATAATTAGTAATAATTACCAATAATTAGTAATAATTAGTGATAATTACCAATAATTACCGGTAAATAGTAATAATTAGTAATAATTAGTAATAATTAGTAATAATTACTAATAATTAGTAATAATTACCAATAATTAGTAATAATTACAAATAATTAGTAATAATTAGTAATAATTATTAATAATTAGTAATAGTTAGTAATAATTCGTAATAATTAGTAATAATTAGTACTAATTAGTAATAATTAACAATAATTAGGAATAATTACCAATAATATTAGTACTATGAAAATAATAAAAAAATTATATAATATTAAAATTATCAATATTTGTCACATGTTTTCCTTTATTCTCATCATATATATTTATTTCTTAAAGGGTCAATTTTTAGGTCTATCTCATTAAAAAGTTTAAGTCAGTCGTGTATGATCTAAACTATATAATTATCCTAGCATGAGTGTTATTTCTAAAAAAGTATTCAAAACCAGTAATGCTTTTATATTTTATAGAGAAATATGGAACAACGGGGTCATCAACAACCATTATTAGGTGACCGCATATGGATAAATCAACGTAGAAATCCAAACGGTTCTGGTTTAAATCCAGTATATGTAGAAGGTGTTGAGACTTTTTTATCATTTGCGGCATCAAATCCAGAATTTGTTTCAGAAGGAAAAATAAAATGCCCTTGTAGAAAATGTGCATTGAGAACATTTGAAACGTTTGACAATGTGGGAGAACATCTCTTGCGTTTTGGTTTTCAACCAGATTATGTTTTTTGGTATCAACACGGTGAACACAGTTCCAGAGATGGTGATACCAACTTGATTCTGGATCCATCCCGGTTTCAAGATTTAGTACATGATGTTGCAGGTTCATCTGTTCAACATACAGAAACTCCGGCTGATATAGCTTCAAATCCTGAGTTGGCACCGTCTGAATTTTATGAGTTGTTGAAGTCTGATGAGGATGCATTATATCCTGGCTGCAAGATGAGAAAATTAGAAGCAGTTGCAAAATTTATGGATATCAAATCAGATAATGGAATGTCAAACACCTATTTTGACCAGATATTTTCTTTGCTTAAAACACTTTTACCTGAAGGAAATGTTTTACCTGCAAATTACTGTGAGAGTAAGAGGCTGGTTCGAAATTTGGGACTTACTTGTCAGAAGATTCATTCATGTTCAAATGACTGAATTTTATATTCTGGGGAAAATGAGTCGTTGGGTAGTTTTCCCACATGTGGGCAACTGAGATATAAAGAAGGACAACACGAGAAGTCTAGTTTGATTCCTGTAAAACAGTTGAGATATTTTCCGCTTACATCTAGACTTCAGCGTTTATTCATGTCTAAGAATACATCGACAATGATGTCATGGCATAAAGAGAATATTTCAACCGATAAAAGCTTGAATCATCCAGCCAATGGTGATTCATGGAAACATTTTGATAGAGTGCATCCATCCTTTTCTTTAGAAGCTAGAAATGTTCGACTGGGCCTTTCCACTGATGGTTTCTGTCCGTTTGGATCTTATGGTAGTCAATTTTCATGTTGGCCTGTTTTTTTAACTCCGTACAATTTACCTCCATGGATGTTAATGAAGGAGCCATATGTCTTTTTGACTTTACAAATTGCAGGACATCTGAAGAAAAATATTGATGTTTATTTGAAACCATTGATTGATGAATTAAATTTATTGTGGAGTACTGGTGTCAGTACATTTGATGTTGCAACGAAACATAATTTCATACTGAGAGCAGCATTGATGTGGACAATAAGTGACTTCCCGGCTTATGGGATGTTATCTGGCTAGAGTACACATGTTCAGATATCATGTCCTTACTGTATGGGAGAGAACAAAGCATTTATGCTCATTCATGGAAAGAAACCTTGTTATTTTGACTTTCATCGCAGATTTCTTCCAGCTGATCAACCTTTTCGCAGAAACAGATCTCATTTCAGAAAAGGAACAGTTGAAAGGGATGGACCTCCAAAAATGCTATCAGGTTCGGAGTTAAAATCAGTTGTATTTTCATTACCTCCCATCACTTTTAATCCCACAATAAATCAACAGAAAATTTCTGGTTTTGGGAAAGAACACAATTGGATTAAACGTAGCATATTTTGGGATTTGCCATATTGGTCTGATTTATTGGTCCGACACATGTTAGATGTCATGCATATTGAGAAGAACTGTTTTGATAATTTTTTTCATAAAGTTTTGGATACGCCAGGAAAGAGCAAAGACAATGTAAATGCACGTTTAGATCTTGCCCAAATTTGTAGGCGTCCAGAATTGGACCTGTTTGAGAATGTAAGAACAGAAAGGTTACTGAAACCAAAAGCAACTTATACACTGTCTAAAGAAAACCGTTTATTATTTTGTCAGTGGATTGCAGATTTGAGACTTCCAGATGGCTGTGCTTCCAATTTGGGTAGATGTGTAAAGAATGGTCATATTACTGGATTAAAAAGTCATGATTGTCATGTTATAATGGAAAGACTTATACCCATTTGATTAAGAGGTCTGTTGAATTCTGTGATTTGGGATTCCATAACAGACATGTCTCATTTTTTTCAGGAAATTTGTGCGTCTACAGCAGATTATGATGCTCCAGGCAAACATGAAAGAGATATTGTTGTAATTATATGCAAACTGGAAAAAATATTTCCGCCATCTTTCTTCGACTCAATGGAACATTTGATGTTACATTTGCCATATGATGCCAAATGTGGAGGTCCAGTACAGTTTCGATGGATGTACCCATTTGAAAGATGCATGCAAAAATTGAAAAGAAAAGTACATAACAAAGCATCTGTTGAAGGATCTATTGCAGAAGCTTATTTGCAAGGGGAAATATCTTTTTTCTGCTCCTATTATTTTGAATCTGAGTATCCTTCAAAACACAACTGAATGGGACGGAACGAGAGGAATATTGATGAAATCAACAATCAATTATCTGTTTTCAACCAGCCAGAGCTTGGTTTTGGTGGAGTTTATGAACGCTGGCTTTCAGATGATGAACATCATAGAGCTCATACGTATGTTCTGCTCAACTGTGAAGAGATGACATCAGTTGTACTGTAAGTGTTTATATCACTTATTCTATCATTTATGTTACAGTAAATAACTTTGGTTTTTATAGGTTGTATGATAATCATATCAAGAAACAAATTCCACAAATTACAGCAGCTGCTCTCAAAGAACGTCGACTGAAAAATTTCTCTCAGTGGTTTCAAAAACTGGTAACATAAATTCTTTATCTTTTAGAAACTCATTCAATGTATAGTTTACTATATTGATAATTATTTCACAAATTTTCAGGTGTCTAGACATGCTGATAAAATTTACAAACGGCTATGTGTATTGAGTAGCCCACCTTCCAAACTTGTTAAAACTTATAATGCATATGTGGTGAATGGATTTCAATTTCACACACATGCATATGGGGAATCGAAAAAAACAATGAACAGTGGAGTTATCTTGAGAGGATCTCATCATCGAGAAAATGAAGTTGACTTTAATGGCATACTTGATGAAATCATTGAACACTGTTATCTTGGACAACATTACATAACCATGTTCAAATATTGGTGGTTGGATACAGAGAGAGGCGTGCGTATTCATTCGACTCATGGAATCATCGATATTAAATGTAAAAGTGTTCTCGCAGTAAATGAACCAATCTTATTAGCTCAACAGGCACATCAATTTTATTACGCAAAGTACTGTGCTACATCAAGAGACTTGACTAATTGGTGGAGGGTAATAAAAATCAAAATTCGAGACAATCAGTTTAGTCAATGTGAATGTGCTTTCACTGATGTGCAAAGAATTGATGTTTTTCAAGAGAGTACTCAAAATCAATCTTTTTTACAAAGAGACATGAGTATCGATGACGACACCCCACATTTAAGAGTCGGTGATGACGATGATGTTAATGATGTCACATATGAATTTGAAATGGTACGAGATGAAGCAACTGTAACTCGAATGGATATCGATGATGTTGAGGAGGAATATGAAGATGACATTGACATATATGAAGATGATGATGAAGATGAACACTGATAGAATTCCATGGTATTTATATACAATCATAATATATATATATATATATGTATATATAATAGTAATTATCAATTATTTTATAACAACATTATCATTTTCTATTTCAGATGGACGATGCCACATTTCGTGAGTTGGCGGATGCTGACCTGACTTTTGATGCGAATGAGTTGCTGACAGATGACCCCCAGCCTGCAGGCGCTCCAGGGAGTATGTGGAGGGGGCGCGGTCTTGCACGATTGATGATTCCTGACCCCGTCCCCGAGCGACGTCCACGTCTTGGGTTTGATCCACGCACACAGAGGTGTGATAACCTGTGGATTTGACTAAGATTTCATTAATCTTTTCACATAATTAATGTTTATTATTTTTACAGTTTTCTGCATATAGCAGTCGGACAGGGCAGCTCTATTTTGCGCAACTATTTCTCTCAGCCGTGGACCACATGGGAGCAGATTCCCATTGATGTGCAGCAGGCCATGTTCGGCCATTAGTTGGTACGTACGTAAACAAATAATTTTTATTTTGAAAATTATTTCATTTCTAACTTGATATTTTGATTTATTTGTAGGGTTTATGGTATCCGATCGAGGATACCATGCGTGACGCCATCCACGAGGCATGAAAGGTGGCTATGCGTGATCGCCTTCGTCAGTTTTTGCACAATTTAAGAAAAGCTGCGATGAAGAAAGCATGAGTGTCAGATTTTAACGAGTCATGTAGAGCACACCGACCAGAGTACATTTCATCCCATGTATGGTATGGATTATGTACGCACTGGTTGAGTGGTGCCTTTTAGAGGAGATCATCGGTGGGGAGGCAGAATCAGGGGAGACAGGAGGTGACTCATCGAGCTGGGAGTCGTTCTTTCAGTACTCATAGACAGCATCTGGTACGTATATTATTTATAAATATTTTATATAACTATAAATATTAACAGCATATTTTTTATTCTTATAGGCTGTCGAGCACCCTGATATTACGGAGTACGACGTATATCGGAGGATGTATAGTGATCCTGCTACTGGGGAGCTCAGAGGTGATAGTCAGCATCACATCGTGGTCAGTATTATTTGTTTTCAAGTTTAAAAATTAACTACATTTAATATTTTCACAATTTTAATTTTAAATTGCTACTACATGAGTCATATGAGGCCGCGGCATCACAGGCCCGGCCTGAGAGTCAGGCCGAGTCATCAGATCAGACCACTGGCCGTCAGTTTGATGAGGCGGCATGGATGCAGGTCACCCAGTATGCCTTCGAGAAGGGCCGGGTAGTTGGTATCGGCTCTCGACTGACTCCCGGAGATTATTATGGCAGTGCTGCGATGTCGGCATCCAGCTCGAGAGGAGCTCGTGCATCTTCTTCTGGTACACAGTATGAGGATCAGTTGCGATCTCAGACTGCACTGATAGAGAGTCTCCGACAGGAGCAGGAGCAGATGCGTCAGCAGCATGAGGAGGAGCGTCGATGCCAGCAGTAGCTGTACGAGGAGCTGACGAGTCGGTGGCAGCAACAGCATCAGGAGCAGATGGAGTACATATGCCGACTCACTCATGCTTTAGGGATGGAGTTTCCTCCACCACCATCTGCAGATCCCCCCCTCCTTCAGATTAAAGTTTGTATTTATGTTATAAAATTTGTGAAATCAAAATATGATTTTTTTTCTATTCGTAGTTTCTGTCTCATTATAAAATATTAATAATATTATATTTTTAAATAACAATATTAATATGAATGATAATATTATTTATATTTTATAATATTAAATTTTATATATATATATTAAAATTTTATAATATTATAATTTAATTATATTTTTTTGTAATACTTGAATTATTTTAATATTTGAATGTAAAATAATTCTATTATTTTTATATTAATTAAAATAACTTATTAATATTTTTTTTATTTATGAATTATAAATCTAATATTATTATATTAATTAAATCATTTATTAATATTCTTTTTTTTTGAATTATAATTCTATAATTATTATATTAATTAAAATAATTTATTATTTTAATTTGTGAATTATAATTCTATTATTATATTAATTAAAATCATTTATTAATATTTTATTATTTTTTATTTTTGAATTATAATTGGATTATTATTATATTAATTAAAATAATTTATTAATAATTTCTTTTTTATTTTTTTTATAGTATTTGCGACGGGATACTATTCCCGTCGCAAATAGTATTATTATTTTTTTATTTTTTAAAAAATAGTTGTTGCGACGGGCCCAGTCGCAACAACTATTTACGGTGGGCCCGTCGCAACAAGTATTTGCGACGGGCCCCGTCGCAAATAGTTTTTTACAAATATACGGAGTACTAGTTGCGACGGGGATTCTCCCCTTCGCGGAAAAAGGCTTTAGCGACGGGCACATCGCAAAAAAATGTTGTTGCGACACCATTTTCAGCAACGGGTCATTTGCGACGGGCCTCCGTTGCAAAAAGCCATTTGCGACGGGATCCCGTCACAAATGACCCGTCGTAAATACCTATTTTTCTAGTAGTGAAAGTACCTGATACAACTTCATTTGATGGCCCGACATCTACTGAAGTAGTTGCAAAGGATTTCACCACCCCTTTCTGCTTGTAGTCTAACTGCTTCCCATCCCTCAAGCTCTTTTTCGGACACTCATTTTCATAATTACCCATCTCATTGCACTTAAAACATTTCACTAACTATAAATCAAATTTGGTCTTACCATCACCTTGATCATTTTCAGTGCAATAACGAGCCTTATGTCCCATCATACCGCATCAGTAGAACTTTCCAGAATTCAAAAGGCATTCCCCAGCATGCCTTTTACGACATTTATCACAAAATGGAATCTTATATTTCTTACCGTCAGTCCTTTTTGAAGAGTTCTTTCCTTTCTCCTTCCACCTCGGTCTCTTCTTCTGCTGGTTGTTATAGAACACTTGATCATCAGAAAACTCCATTTCCACCTTCTCAGCACATCGAACAAGCTTTTCATAACTTTTAAACTCATGAGAAGCCAATGACCTACGATATTTTGTCTTTAATCCTAAGTAAAAAAAATTGATTTTACTATCAAGGTCTCAGATAAAATTTGGATAATACCTTTCCAATCGAGTGAACCTTTCTTCATAGGCAGCCACTGAGTCCTCCTCTTTCCTCAATTCCAGGAATTTTTTTTCCATACTAATTCGAACAGCCTTAGGAAAATACATTCCAAGAAACATACCTTTTAATTCATCCCAGTCAAGAGCATCAATCTCATCAGAATCCCTGATATTTTAAACCATTGACCACTACTGATCTGCTTCACCCTCCAAACGGTAAATAGCAAGACTAACCTTTTGATTGTCTGAACACCCCATGACATTGGAAACCTTCTCCAGTGCTTTAATACACCTTTCAGGTAGCACATGGTCAGATGATCCTCTGAATGAAGGGGGATGTTGCCTCATGAAATGTTCCACCACTGACATGTTCCTCTGCGGTTGATCTGGCTGATCTCATGCCTGGACACCACCACCATTTATCGCTTGAGTCAACTGCGCCATTACTGAAACAAATTGTTCAGTTCCAATTCCGACCATCTCAAGATGCTGATTCAGAAGGTTATTTCCTTCTGTATGCCTTCCTAGCACTGCTTCCCTGTTTCCTCTGCGGAAAACCATTCTGAACATACATGTCTTAGAAGAAGCAACATGGTAATCTTCAAATGGTATATCATTTCAAAAAAAAATTGGATAATAATTTAATAGAATTCTAACTCCTAAAGATATCTAAACCGACCTTTGATACCAACTATAGGGACACAACCTTAAACATCACTTAATATTGAGTTACTCCAAGAATACACGTTGAGGATCTTTTCAGGTTTAGAGTTTTAGAGAATTAGATCATAAAACATTAATTACATTCCACATTTATACAAAGTGGTTACATAAAAGATAGTATTCATTTTTCCCATCTACAGAAACATATTTAAAATAAAACATGGATTCTATCTTTAAACTATCATCATATCATGTACCTTTCCCTTGACCTGTGAAAAACATTTCAAAAAAACTTGGGATGAGCATAAGAAGCTCAGTAAAAGATATAAAATTATGGAAAGCAATCATGAGTACATATATACATAAGAATGAAATCATATGTTACCCATAAAATATAATCACTTTAACATACCTCTTCAAATCATGAATAAATAATTGAAATCATAAGACATAAAGGTAACTTGAGGCATTCATAACATTCTTACGTAGGGAGTAATTCTCTAGATTACATTTGGAATACCCATTATAGTATATTCCCAAAATCTCTTCAGAGAAACCTTAAAATTTAACTCTTTCATGTTACCCAATGCATTGGAGAGCTATATCGAGCTCACCCACCCATAGTTTATCACGGAACCACCCGTCTTCATAATAATTTCCAAGAACCATTACATAATCGTATCACAAAAAACATCCATAAAGGAAACATAACATTTCCACTTTTCAATCACAAGATATCAATACAACACATTGATAGAAAAACATTATGAAATCCATTTTCAGTACCAAAATAAAATAAAAGTAAAACATGGTATTTATTTTTCATTTAAAAAATGGTATGGCTTGTAGAGGAAGCTGAAACTCTAATAATGGGCACGACGGCGGAGAAGTAGTTGTCGCCGCATACGTACGACAAAAAGACAAAAAAACATTCCTTTTTTCGTTTAGTAAAATGCTTCATATAAAAAAAATATTCCTTTTGAATAATAATAAAAGTAAAAGGGGTTTATACTCGGTATAAAAAATAGTTGTGTATAAAACAAAATATGCCTCAATGAATGGAGATTGAGACGAAGTCCCATACCTCGGGTCTGACTTGAATCGATCATTATTTAACCTCCTGAATAATAAACTTGAGTTAATTTCTACTTGATTATGAACCTTTTTCATGTTCATTATTCCTTTTATATCACTTATTACCATGTCATGAACACTATGTAATTATTTAAGTTAATAACGGTCGTTTTAATGATCATTGGTACTTGAGTCAAAAATAAACTCTTTATAATTACAAGTTGTTCATGTATCCATTATATCCAGAGTTATACTCATGATGTAGATATCATATATATCATATATATCCATTATATACATGCATTTATAATATTACATAACATTTAGAGGTAAGAAATTAAATGCACCGTTCATGGAGACAATAAGCCGTACGTACGCATGAATGCTACTTTCATTTCTATTTCTTACTTAATGCAGTGAAATCATAATAATATAATGGTATATAATAATTTCAGTATAATATCATATATAATATTATTAAATTTATCCTTTATACGTAACACATATGGTATTAATGAATGAAATCACTTTGAGGGGGCAGTAGTCCGCATTTTCTAAAATGAAGACATCGCGTTTACCCATAATGGAAACCATAACGATATTACATAAATGAAAAATACATAAGATTAAGTAATACATAAAAATATTATATATCATATATAAATATAGTGACATCTTAATGGCCACCTTTTAAGGTGTTATATGAGTGTTGAACAATCATCATTTCGTGAGGCAGAAATTCGCCATCCACGGAAACAGTATGTTCTTTAACCATTAGATGTATGTGTGTGTAAGTGTATATTTAATACTTCTTATAAAAACATCATAGTATATTAAGGATACTAGTGTTTTTGCAAAAGAAATGAATAAAAATAGTTTAGAGGGTTGGAGAAGAAAAATAAAACGTAAGAACATAAGAGAAAACACTACCTTTAAAACGGGTAACTCTTTTTTATTTGAGCTCAAAGGCTTCCTTGGGATGACTTCTGCCCAAAGTGATGCTTCTAGGAGTTAGAGAGGGATGTGGAGAGACAAAATGGGAAGGTTTTGGCCGATACAAAGGCTTTGGAAGTGTGGGTAAGGTTGTAGAGGTGGGGGCCTTTTATAAGAGAAGAGGAGGGGCACTCTTGGAAAGTTAAGAAACAATACTTTGTTATAAAATGATTTTCGCATAAAAAATTTCCCAAAATTATAAATTTCGAGGATACGGTGATTAGGGTTCGAAATCCACCCATCCAATATGTTTTTGACAAGTGTAGGTCTGATAGTTTACATTATATTTTCTTTTTATTTAAATCCTTAAATAATGAGGTAATCACTTCATTATCATGTTGTCATAAATAATTTAATTTATTTAACTTTTAAAAATTATAAAAAAACTATCATGATGTAGGAAATCGTTTTAGCTTTATAATGAATATTTATAGTAAAAAATATGACTTATAACCCCATTTAATTTTTTTTAATAAAACAACTCATGTTTGTGTCATTTTAACTTTTACTTTAAATAAAAGGCATTAATGTCATTATCTTACCCAAGTGCCTCCATGGGGTCCCGCAAATCGACCCATGGGTTGTCATGGTCTGTCATGACACATAAAATAAGGGTAGGACATGTTTCAAGTTCATTTCATATTACTAAAACATTATTCTTACCTTAAATTACACTAATTACCTCTTATCGCGATTAAAAACTTAAAAGTTACTATTCAAAAAAAAAAAGTATTTTAATCCCATTGAACCACATTTTAATTAATAATGACAACCATGTATGTCATAATTTTGAAATTCAAAACATAGATGTGGTAAAATATAATTTAAACAAAAAATCAGTTTTTTAAGTACCGCTTAGTGGTTTCACTATTCATCAAAAATTGATGTTTTTCAGAAAAATAGAAAAACGTCACCCTTAGCTATATTTGATATTCCGAATTCAAAAATGATGTCTATTTTAAAAAATTCAAAACATATCAGTTACATTAATTAATTTAATAATTAATTCCCGCTGTCAGAGAAAATAACGTGTTTTTATGAAACAATAAGTATAAAAAGATTGACACTAGTTTATGTTTAATTACAAAGTGAAATTAAATCCAACGACCACAATTGGATTAAAAGGTAAAAATATATTCTAATTTAACTTTTAAACCAATTAAAAAGATAATATAATCATATAAATAAATTAGATTAAAAATAGGTTTGGAATTAAAATACAACATTTTTCACTATTTATTAATAAATGATCTATATCGGAAAAATACCAGAAATTTATCCAAAGTAAATTTCAATGTCCCTATCATAAAGAATAAGTTTATTTTTACAAATATAGCTTATAAAATTTTCAAAAGATATATTTAAAAATGGTTTGCCATCAAAAGGAAGGAAAAAAATCTTTTAAAAATATTAGTGTATTCCATGCTTAAGATTTGATTTATTCTCATTTTAAGCCTCTAAAACACTATCTAATTCATAAATTGACATAGATAAAAATATCTATTATTCATCACTTACTTGGGATGTTACAATTATGCTCTAAAAATAAGCTATTCTTTATCATCATCATCAAAAATCGTAACCTCCTTCTTCTTACAATAAATCATCGCATCATGGTCCGAAAGACAATCAATACCAAGGATTATATCAAACTCAATCATAGGTATGACAATGAGATCAGAGGATAAAAAACATTCATGTGCTTTAATGGGGACTGATTCACTAAACATTGTTGCAATGATACTTCCCTTTGATGTTTTAACTGAAAACTCCTCTGTTAAATCAAATTGTAAATATCTAATATTCTTAGAAAACAGGGAAGATATGAAAAAATATGGTGATCCATAATCAAATAAAGCATTTACTAAATTTGAGGAAACCATTACATTATCTGCCACCACGTCTTTCGGAGCTTCTACCTTAGAAGTAGTGATAGCATAAGCTTGGCCTTGATCCCTTGGCCATTTCTGAGGCAAGTTTCCATGACGCTTAGGACATTAATTTTCATAATGTCCCATCTCTCTACAATTATAGCATTCCATATTGACAACAACTCTCTTTATCTTACAATCATGAGCTTGGTGGCCTTTTTCACCACACTTGTAACAGAATCTCATTCCTTTTAAGCATATACCAGGGTGTTTCTTCCCACATTTACTGTAGGATGGACTTTCAACTTTTCCCTTCTTCCCCTTATTTCCATTTCCAGATTGATCAGTAGATCTCTTCTTCTATTTCTTTGCTTTAATGTCATAAGACTTAGAGAATTCCTTTTTTGTTTTGATAGCACATGATACAATGTCTTCGTACGACGAGAAGGATTTGTGGGGTTAATGCTTGGTGAAGAAATTGTTTTAACCCATCAATAAATTAAAAATCTTACTACTTGGGTTACATATATAATCTTCAGTATACCTTTCTAACCTTGTAAAGTTAGCCTCAAACTTTGCGACATTCTCATCCTCCTTTTGCCTCAGACTCAGAAATTGCCTTTTCCATATCTTCTTGATGGCCAGGAGGAAAGTATTTTTATAAAAATAGATCTTTGAACTCCCTCCATTACATATTTGATACTTCATCATCTTCCTTCATGTTTTGAATCAATGAACACCATTGATCAGAATCTCTAGTGAGGTGGTAAACTATCATGATAACCTTTTCCCTTTCACTACTCCTCAAAGACTGAAATATTTTCTCTAGGGAACTTATCCATTGCTCAGATTATAATGGATTTGAAATCCCATTTAATGTCAGTGGTTTTTTCCTCATGAAGATATCTAACATTGATCCTACACACTGTGGATCAGGGTGCTCCATACGGGTAAGGTTATTATTCATAACCTGAGTGAGTTGTCCCAGTATGGTGATAAGCTGATCCGCACCGGTTACATCACCAGCTCCACTATAATTCTCTTGAGAAGGAGGGAAATCCCAACATGGAGTGCGTTCATTTATACGGTTTCCCTTTCTTACACTAGGAACCATTTATAACAAATGGCATAAACTAGATCAGTTTATGAATCAAAACACATAATTCCGTACTTGTAAAACACTTAACATAAATTGAACAGTTTATGGATATAATCAATAATAATAAAAATGTTTTCCTTTAGAAATTATATAATCATAATCCCTTTATAATGGTTCGTAAACAAAATTAGAATTATCAAAAGAGTATCCCCCGGGAGTTTCGTAACCAAGAGTGCAGCAAGGCCCATTGTCGTGCACTAGTTCCCATTCGAGTCTAGCTCAAAGCAGTTTTTTCGGGTTTTGCTCCTAGGTAGATCTGTGATAGAGCCACCACTACCTGCTCGTATCTAGACAGGGATGTATTTATTCTAAAAGTCACAAAATTTGAACAATACCAAAATTTTTGGAAGTTCATCTATACTAATCCTCAATGTCTATCTTAGATCTATGTGCTCTAATCAGAGTTTACCTAAATCTAGCTTCCAAGGTTTGTACTAAACATTCTTTGATACCATCTGTAACGCCCAAAACCTAGTTGCCCAGAGTTGGTGCATTATTACATGACATTGGAATGATCACAAGAAAGATCAAGTCTCGAAAAACCGATTAGTTTAGTAGACTTGGAATAACTAGATACATTCATAAAGTTTACATTACATCATAAAGTGAAAAAATACGACAACAACATATTGTCCTCATATCCCCTCATATTATCCATGCAGTTCATTCATAAATTACATCTTCATATCATGGAAAAAATAAAACATTGAAAGGATTGAGCTCAAATGCTCAATAAAGATAACAATATAGCAGAAACATTTATAAATAAGAATAAACATTTATGGCAATGTATAGCTAAAACAAAAGCCTTTTAAACTATAAATTCAGCATAATATGGAAATAATAAAATGAAATAATTCCATTTACTTATTCACATGGATATTCTACTAGTTGAATAATCACATGAAATATCAATAACCACTTTCATGATGATGGAATGCATAGTGCCAGACTATCATAACCGCGTAGCCAAGGCCTCGTGCCAAGACTACAGATAAGATTTTTTCAAGGACTCATGAAAAGACACTAGTTTTTCTCATGAGACCTACCGATGCATCGAGGAGCTATAGCGGGCTCTACCCATCACTTATTAAGTCTAATTCATTCCTCATATGAACAGGTTTCAACATAACATTAACATTCGTATTAAAACTAGCATACGAAATGTCAATAATTTCACCATAAACAATGAATGGTATAAAAATAACACATCCATAGTAAAATATATCACAAAACCATCTATACAATATGGATGTTTTGTATCATAATAAATCAACTTCAAATAAGCTTAAAATCTAGAAAAGGATGTTGACATAGATGAAATCAAAACTATTTGAGAGAAATATCTATTTTTTGAAATCATTTAAAAGTAAAATAATTATAAAATAAAACATTTACTTTGAAAATACCCTTATAATATTATAAGGGAAGCTTCTAATATTTTATAATTGATGAAAATAGTTTCACCCGCCGTATAAGTTAAAAAAAGACATTCTTAACTTAATTCCGTCGAAGAGGTTAAAAAGGACATTGTTGGGAAAATGACGGAAATATTCCTTTATAAACCTATTATAAAAAGTCAAAAAAGGGTATAAATGACTTTAACCCATATTCTGCAAAATAGAAAGATTTTTTTGAAATACATTTTTAAGAAACATGGATGTGGATGATAAGGAGGTCCCAGTAGATAATTACGTATAAACAACCTCGGATAATGAAGAGATTGTAAAATAACCCTTACCATGTACTTTTACTTAGTCGATGTTATGATAACCTCTAGTATAATAGTTAACACATTGTTATTAAATTATATGAGAACCATATACATAATTATGATATCATATACGATCTTTTAATAATGCTTTGTTAATAATACATTAGTATTATCGTCGTTTCGGGTGTTAACTTATTCATTTTACTTTATAAGTTTGGTTACATAAGTCATGTTTGTTATAGATAGGTTGTATCATATTCAAATCCAAAATGATATAAAGTTCACAAACATTACTTTTAATCATCAAATGACAATTAGTCTTGAATGGATACGATAGAGAATGAATCTCATCGCGTTCGTGGAGACGGTAGTCCGTACATATGCACCATCGACAATATCATCCTTTTGATATTAAAATAATATATAATTGGATGGTATATAATATATACAGAATCATTACCATGTTATATTTATTATTTACATTAATTACAAATAATTATTATACCCATCCAAATAATAATATATTGAATTACAATTACACCACGACGTGGAGACGATAAGATGTACGTACACACATATGGTGACATGTCATTCAAATGATGGATATAATACTAAATATAGTTGTACCATATTTATAATAATATCACAGTATATAGGAGATACTGGATTTATTATTTTATAATGGTAATAACAAAGAAAGAATAAGTTGAATAAGAAAGGAACTTGAGAGAGGGTTGTGAAAACATTACCTCTTCTTCGGGTTCTTCCTTTGGATTTGATCAAAAGGGCTCCCTAGGAATGATTTTTGATCAAAATAAGTCCTCTAAGATTAAGTAAGGGAAGTTAATAGAGTATTTTGGTAGGTTTTGGCTGAACCAAAAGGCTTTGAAAGTGTGAATAATTGGTTAGAAGTTGTGTCCTTTTATAAGGGGGAGGAGGGGCACCTTTGGAAAATCTAGAAATATTATTTTATTAAAAATTCATATTCGGTTTATAATGGCTCAAAAGTAGATTATTTAAAGGTTAAGGTCGGGATGGGTCTACAACCACTCAACCAACAAATTTAGACTGGTTTGTGTCATTATATTAAACTTATATTTTAGTTTTAACTCGTAGTTAATTAGTTTGACACTTACCATGTCACTTTGAATTTTTATATTATATATTTAATAAACATACTATATACCTCCAAGCAACCCCCAAGTGGTCAATTAATGATACACCTATCATTATATAATTATCCTATCCGAACCTTAGATTTTTAGGAATTGAATATAAATTAAGAATATAATATTTGTTTTAAAAACTCTTTTATGTCAATTTTGACACTATTGTGTATTTTGTTATTGATGAATTTATAACAGCATTATTACTTTGAAAAAAATTTATATAAACAATACTAATATTTAATAGTAACCTAGAAACGTATTGTAATTTATAAAAAGTCTCAAATTACATTTATTTGGGTATTTATAATATCAATTATCTTAATCTTTCATTAATACGGTAATTACTACATCATCATTGTGTCATAAATAAATTATATTATTTAATGTCTAAAAATTATAAATAAAATAAAATTATGTAGAAAATCATTTTATATTTCTAATTAATATTTATAGTAAAAAATATTACATATATATCCTTTTGTAAAAATTGTTTTCCTAAATGATATATGCTTATTTTATTTTTGTATTTACTTTAACTTAATTAATATAAAGTGTCCCTATCACCTACAAGTGGCTCCATGGGGTCCCAAAATCGACCCAAAGATTCCCATTGTCGGAAATGTATTCAAAAATAGGTTAGGACACGTTTTAGGGTAATTTATTATTATTATAATATTATTTTTTACCCTTATTTACTGGATTTACCCTTTAACCATGTTAAATAAATTATTTACCTAAGTAATTATTCAAAATGAAAAAAACTAAAAGTTATGTATTTACACAATTTAGAAATCCTGATTCCAAATATCTAATCCATTTTTCCTAATTAAAAACACAGAAGTGGTATAAATTAATTTAAAATTAATTCCCGCTGTCAAAACAAAAAGCGTGTTTCTAAGAAATAATAACTATCAAAAGATTGATACTTGTTTATGTTCGGTTTAATTGAAAAATTATGTATAATGAAAAAAATTGTATTTAATGGTAAAAATATATTCTAAATATACTTTAAAACCACTCAAATTCATTATTTATCACTATTAATTATTTCGATTAAAATTTTCTTTTAATAAAAATTTAGTAATTTTCACTTCTCATCAATATATAAATGTTATCTAAAAAGTTCCAAAATTTCATCCTAGGATAATTTCAATATTACGAATCCAAAAATGAAGTCCATTTTGAAAGATATAATATAAAAAATTTCAAAAAGTGGGTATTACTATTCATAATGGCTACTTTGATTGGTCACAGCGTGTTAGAATCTCGAAGTTGTGTAGAACACACACTATTGTATTATTCAAAGAGAAGTATACCGTGGAATATTTGGGTGTCACATAAATTTTTTTATAGAAATTTTAACATCATATACTATTACGGTCATCATATCTTATATCCATCATAGTTATAGGCTACTTGAAACCATTCATCGAAACCAAGGTAAATATAAAACATAATTTGTGTTAGATAAAATTCACAATATAGTGAAATATACAATGGAAGATATCATGAGTAAACATTGATTAATTACTAGAATCCCATGAAATTTAACAAATAATATGATATTGAATAATAATATGGTTGGATTAACTATGTATCAAATAATTATCTATTAATAAATACATGAGCTCGAAACATATATATAGATATGGTGACTTTTGTTATAATCAAACAAACATCAATAATTAATTTCATAATCAGGGAATAAATAATTTCAGACTTCTTAAACATTAAATTGAATCCACAATACAAAACATTTTAATCATACTATTTTATATTGTGGAATTACAGGCCTCTTTTTAACATGTTTTAAAATGTAAACCAATAAATAATTAAAGAGCCAGTGGCTCAGATGAAATTAAAATTATTGATGTCTAAAATGACCTATGACCATGATGGTCCATGATGATCTGCCAAGCATCAAATAATGACCACATTAATCTCATTGCGATGCCCCCTTATAAATGGAAATTTCATTTCACTACCTCACCATGAAGACCTAATAGAGAAATTACTTTTATAAAATATGATTGTTGTAATTTTTGAATTAAAATTACATAAAAATATCATGAAAAATATTATTAGGGAAGATACACTTTTATGTTGGTAAACATCATTTTAAGACTAATTATTTCCATAATATTATTAAAATATATCATTGAATGAAAACCATGTAAATTTTGGTGAATATTGAAATAATTTACTATTCTTGATGGATTGAAAACCAATTCATTATGAATTTGTTAATAAACAATATTCCATTTACATTTTTGGTACCTATTTTAAAATATTAAAAGAACTATTCTATAAATTATTAGTTTAATGTCAGACATGCATAAAATATTATTTTAATGTATAACTTATGACTAGTAAAAAAATTGGAAAATATTTTAAACACTTGGATATGGAAGTGAAGGTTGTTCTGAACAAAAAATAACAAATTAGGTAAGATAATTAAAAGAACATTTAATGAACATTTTTTATTACAAAATAGATATATATGGTAGTAAAACCAAAAAATTATAGAAACATATGATTGAGAAAAAAATGATATTGGTTTATCAGGTAAGTATCATTTAATTTATTAAACCTAAATTCTATAATAAACAATCTCTATTTAAATTTTATGGAATAATAAACACTCCACCATATTTGTAAAATTTGAATCATATGCCCCATTGAAGAAAACAATAAAATGAACATCAAATATCTTCAACAAAAGGATATCTGTGATAAAACATGAAAAGGGTTGGTAAATACACCATAGTAGTGAATATAAGTGGATAACATATGTACATATCTTGAAAAAACAAACATTAAGATGAATAACCCTTATAAAGAACAAATAATTAATTTTTTAATTAATCAACTATGATATTATGGGTAAAAATGTAAATGAACATAGTAATGTAAAAAATAAAAGATAAATAAATTAAATTATATTTAACAAATAATAATTGATTAATATAATCAATTTTGATGATGTATAATCCATGGAAAGAATTTATGTTATGAAACCCGTATATATCCCTTTATATCACCCCCTCAGCTGATCTAATGGCCTATTTCTGGGATTTTTACGATAAAAATATTGGATGGGGGAAACAAGAAATGAGATTTAGATATGGATTTTGACATAGGTATAGGATAACACTAAATTTATTACTCATACAAAATGTTTAAGTCAATCCCTTTTTATCAGTAAAAATTAATATATTTTTCTCAATTTTTCAACATTTCATGGTCATAAAAGAAATATAATAATAAAAAGTGACACATATAAGGAATTTGAATGATAGTATCTAAAATATAATATAAATATGAGTTATTATTGAATTTTAAAAATTTTATAATTCTTTAATTATAATTTTCAATAATGAAATACCATTTATAGTAATTTTCCTCACAACTACAAATAATTATCTTATCAAACATCATGAAAACTAAAAATTTAGAATAAAAAATTTTATATAATAAACATTACATTATATATATATGTAAAATTATATATATACTACAACCGATCTAAATATTATCATTTATAATAATTTTAATATTATATATTTTTTGAATGTTTTCTTATACATCACGTCATCCACACATAAGTTGTTCTAAAAATTATTATAAATTCGAAAACAAATTAAGAACAAAAAAATTAATATTAATAATTTTAACATTGATATTTTTTCATATAGATTATCTATTCACATTCATGTCATTAAATCATATTTAATATGTTACATTGAAATTTATCCACCTTACACATGCATTTCCCAAGAGTTTGGCTATCATTCTTGTTATATATATCAAAATTTTGGAAATATCTCTCTAGATTTTCATTTATACATACTATTGACAAATAATATTCCAATAAGTATTTCATAATTATCTATTAGTATTATTATGATGACAAATTTGAGATTTCTTGTATAGTACACGGACTGCGTCAACGTTGAAAATTATTTTCATATTCATCATGAAGTAATTTCTTATTTAGCTTTTTAGAATTTCTTTTTTATAAATTTATATAATATTATCAAAAATAAGTTTTTCTTTAATTTTTATAAATTTATAAATTATAATTTTTATGATAATATACAAAATATACTCTATCTCATGAAAATAAAATTAGTTTTCACTATTTATAGAAATTTGACATTAAACACCTCAAAAAATAATCACATTGTAATGTGAATTCTAAAACAATAAATACCATAAATATTTTAAATAAAAACCATTAAATTCTATTAATTATACAAAATAGATGTAATTTAATTCATTATAATTTATTTAATTTTGTTTTTGTCCAGTTGTAAAGTGATATATAATTGATGTGTAAGAATTCTATGAAATGCTTCATTTATAAAAATTAAATATATTACTATCATAAGGGTAATATTTTATTAATTAGTTTTCCAAATTTTGATCATTTATAAAATATTTTATCTATGTGAAAATATATTAATGTTTATTATGACAATGAAAATGAGAAATTTATTTATAGTTTACATAAGTAATATTATTTTCATTATAAAGAAAATTGATCATGTATCCTTATCATTAAAAAAATGATTTTTATGGAAGAAATAGACTCATATAATAGGTTTAAGGAATGTTTTTGGGTTATTTTTGTTGGAAACTAGAAGGATGGAGAAGGAATTTTAAGAGTATGGTATTTCCATAGTTTTGTCTTTTATTGTCAAAAGAGAATAAATCAATTCACTTCACAAATTCCTGGAAAACAATGAAGACCATTTTCTGATTTGTATTTCACAAATATCATATGTTTGTAGAACCTGTGATGTAATAATTATGAATGATTGGGGGGGGGGTAAAGAAGTTTTTTTTGGAAAAGGATTGAATGTGGTGTGGAAGTCCAAAAGTGGTGCACAATTGTGGAGAGCAAGTATATGTGTTGTGCATGTGTATGTTGTGCGCATGTCATATTTCAAGATCATTACATCATAATATGATAATGAATTAAAGGGGTGCACCAGGTAAATATTGGTGCCCAAGTCCAAAATTATTTGCGCAATTTTAAGCAGTGCCCAAGATTATGGTGCGTGCTTGCCATATTTCAGGATCAAAACATCAATATATGACAAAGTAAATAATGTGGGACACAAGTTAGAGATTGTAACGCAAGTCAAAAAGTGGCATACTAGTATAACTGGTGCACAAGTGTATGTTGTACACAAGTTATAATTAAATAACATCTTATCAAAATATGACAAAGGAATGAATGTGGTGCACTAGTGATGGAGCGACGCACAAGTAGGAATGGCACGCAAGTGTATGTGGCGTACCAGTCACAAAAATTCCTATAAATTGACGGCTTCCCTCCTAATTTTTTAATTCTCAAAATTCAAGTGAAAATTTTAGCTCTTATTGCGAAGGTAATAGAAAGTGGTGTGCATGCTAATGTGTTGCGCCAGTTAAGAGTTATTTATAAAGCGCACATGTATGGAGGCACACAAGTAGTGTAGCATGCAATCAAAGTGGCGCGCATGAAGAAGTGGTGTGAAAGTTATTAGAGGTGTGCAACCATGGATTTTTGTTCAAGAAGTGTGTTTTGTATAATCCAAAGATGGTGTGCAAGTTTTGAGATGTGCACAATAGTGGAGTTCAAGTAGTTAGTGTCACATAAGCAGGTAGGCGCGCAAGTCAATGGTGAGCGACCAGGGAGGCGCGCAATTAGGGTGTGGTGTAGAAGCTATTTGGACCAGGAGGTTCTTACCAGTACCTGGGAAGGAAAGTGAAGAATTGTTTTGAACGATTTGATTTGTGAAAATTTATCAATAAGTAGAGAAACACTATTTTACCCTATCAGTTCTAAGAGAGACCACACACATTTTTGTATTGTATGAAATGTGCTACACGAGTGTAAGGGAATATCCTACTCATTGTATTCCATAAGAAAAGGATTTTTTTTCTATTCAATTGTGTGTTACTTGATTGTTTTCATACCATACCATGGGAGTAGCTACACTTGTTGAGTATTGAACCTTATAAATCTTGTGTTCCTGAGGTCGTATGTGTTCAGAAGGGAAGAAACTCATTGACAGGAGGTGAAGGTTGTTTCGATAAGAAAGAAACATACAAAGAAAATAGATATCACTGATTCACCCCCTCCCACCTTCAGTGCTACTTGGCTCTATACTATGAACTACAATTTGTATTAGAGGGAAGGTTACCTTCATTTGTCATTTGCTGATGGTTTTAAGAGTAATTATGATGAAAAATTTAAATTTGCTAAACAGCAAGAGTATTTTGATATTTGATCAAAAGAATTATCATATATGGAATGATAGAATGATTCTTTATATAATGTATTTTGGGTATGAGGTTCTTGAAACTACAACTGATGGATTTCCTCCTAATGATGAAAATGTTACTCTTAAACCATCCAATTAAAATAATATTAAGAATGATGAAAGAGCTAAAAATGAATTACACTCATCTCTTTCTGAGGGTGTGTTTTTAAGAGTGAAAGGTATCTCTATTGCAAAAACATTCTGAGATAAGTTGAAGAACATAAATGAATGAAGCACATAAGTGAAAAGAAAAAAATAAATTTCTGGATGAAAAAGTATGAAGGAATGAAAATAGGAGAATATGAATTTGTTGGGGAATTTTTAAACAGGTTAGATGACATTGTCAGTACAATCAGATGTCTTGTTGAGTAGTTTGAAGATTCTACTTCGGTTGAAATGATCTTTATAATTCTTCCTAACATGTTTGATGCTATGATTCTTCATTATAATATAGAGACCCTATAGAATTATCTCTGGATGATTTTAATAGCACTCCCATTATATATGAAATGATAAGGGAGAAGATTATGAAGAGAAAAACAAACTCTGAAAGATAAATGTCATTCAAGGCTACAAATAGAGAGAAGTCAACTAAGACTCTTATTGAAGATGATACATGTGAATTTGATTCTAAAGCTGAGGTATGTTAAAATTTTGATGAAATTTTATACTTGTTTTTTACGAATGTGAAAAGAGGTACGTGGAAATACAAGGGGAAACATCCATTAAAATGTATTGTGTGTGGAGACATTGTTCACTATGTGGATAACTGTCCACAATAGAATATAGTTGAAGAAAGTGATGATGATGACAAAGGGCTCAAAATGATGTGGAATAAATAAGCTGACAAAGATAAATATTTTCCAATGGGGAAGGATAAAAAGTAATTCAAATATAAAAGAAGAATATTTTTATCTAAAGATGATGAAGAAGATGATGGTCTATATGAATCCGAGAAATCATTTGCCGAGAAATCCTGAAATAATAACATTATTGCATAAGTGAACAATGAATATTACAGTAGAAACAGTTCTGAATAAGAAGAAACACAACTTGAATATCTTCAGAAAGAAAAGTTGAAATAATTTTTATGAATGATCAGTATGCTTGAGAATGAAAACATGAAGTTTATAAATAAAAATTCCACATTAAATAGCCATGAATTTTTTCTTGATGAACAAATCAAGTTGGAAAAGGAGATTGATGGTCTGAATAATTCTCTGGAGAATGAAAATAATCGTAATGATCATCTTGAAGTAATGTTTAAGGCAAAAGACGAAGAGTTGGAACTTGTCCGACCAAACATTTCTAAAGCTAAATAAATGAAAATAAGTTTCATAAAATCTATCTATGAATTGGTGATGTTCAAGTAATAATGAACTAATTAAGGAACTACATAAGTTTCTTTCGTAGGATGATAGGAAAGATGGAACTAGTTCTGATATGAACAATGCTGGAAAGGATATTTATATGGCTAGATTCAACAATGCTAAAAAATTAGAAGTATATAAAAATCCTGAGTCTAGAAAGATTTATAATACATCAGATACTGATAAGTCTAAATATAAATATGAGCTGAAGAAGAAATTTTCGTTTTAAAATGGGAAGAATGATGGTAAGTATAGTTATATTAAGATGGTTGTTGAGAAGCATGTTCACAAATCTAGTCAGTATTGAAGATTTAGAGGAAAATATTCATTCTATGGTTACTGCTGGTATTGGGGTGGATTCAGACACACATAAAACATGTGTTTGTTCAGTCAACAACATTAATAATATTCCACAAGTTATTGAAGACATGGTTTGAGGGGGATTCAATCCTCTCAAAAAGGTATGTATGAGAGGGATGTTTAGAAGAAATTTGAGATGGCTGGTGCCAATGTGGAAATAAATTCAAACCATTAGAAAATATTTGTGAGAGATGTGAACAGTCTGGACATCATGATATGGTATGTATTGTTTTTTTGATAGCACAACAAAATGTTCTTAACAAATCGTAGAATATGGAGGTGAATAATGAAAAAGAAGAACAAAAATATCTTGTTATTGAAACCTCCTTGAAATCCATAAAAGGAGAACATCCATGGATTCTTTAGAGTTGGTGTCCCTCTCATATTATAGGATACATAAAGTTTCTATACAATGTCAATGAATTAAAAAAGTAACAGTTACATTTGGAATTGATGTGCCTTTGATGATCAAAGGTATTTGATCATCCATCATCAGGAAATAAAAAATTAAATCATGGAAAAAAATATAGATGTGTTGAAACATAATTTTTTTAAGGTTTCACAACTCTGTGATTAAAGAAACAAACTTATCTTCAGAAAATATGGATTTTTTTGTGAAAAGTGAACGTGATGGAAAGGTAGTTACAAGAGGCCAATGTTCAAAAGGGAACTTGTTCCAAGTTGGTGAAGTTCATAACTCTTGTTACATGGGATTGGTGGATACAAATTAGTTTCTCGAATAAAATACTGGGACATAGGTGTCAGAAAAACATTTTCATGATATCAACACAAGAAAATGTCTGAGATATGATAGATTTATTAAGAAAATAAATTGGTGTTGCCATATTTTTGGAAAATGGATTATTTCAAATTCTACACATAAGAGAGTTTACAATCATTAAAAAGAACCCTTGTAACATATATATTCTATTATTTTTTTCCCAATGGGAATGAAATCAAAAAATGAAGATGAGTACTTCATTACTTTCATTGATGACTTTACACACATTACTTTTGTTATATACATGAGACATAAGTTGGATGCTCTGAAAATGTTTAAGACTTTCAAGAGGAAAGAAGATATGGAATTTGAGTATTCTCTGGAGAACTTGAAAACTGATAATGGTGGAGGGTATAATAATTAAGAGATTGAAAGTTACCATGAAAATCTTGGTATTCATCGTGAGTTCTGTTCACCATACACATCTCAAGAAAATGGGTTTTTTAAAGGAAGAGTAGAAGTCTGGTTGAAAAAGTGAAAACAATGTTACATGAACATGGTCTCTCTTATTATTATTGGTTGCAATCCATGAGTTTTGTAGTGTATATTCATAGTCGATGCTTCTAAAAAACCAAATTCATATATAACTCCAAAATAAATGTGTTTTTAAAAAACATAATGTTTGAAATTGTTAAGAGTTTCTGGGAGTCCATCGATCATAATGAAAAAGGGATTGAACCTTGGAATGTGTGATCAAAGAGGAGATGATAAAATTATTAATGGATATGCTCTAGAAGGAAGATGATACAAATGATTCAAAAAATAAAGAAGAAGAATATTTGATTCATCTGATGTGAATGTTATTGGAAATGTTGAGATGGAAATTTAGACTTATGATGATATAGAATTTGAGAATGATAATGAATGAATTGTTAACAATTATGAAAATGCTTACAATAGCAGTAATCCTTCTCAAGAAGATTAATCAGAATCAACAATTTCATGTGATGTGGATGAAATTCGAACAGCTCATCCTCGGCTAAGGAACCAAGTAGAGTCTTATAACATTATTAGAGATCAACATCAGAGGGGTCAAAAAAGAAGAACATAAAATTCTATTACACATTATTATTTGTATTAAAAAAGGAACCAAATGATTTTAATGAAGATTTTGAGAATCCATAATGGATTCAGGCTATGAATGAAGCACTATATCAAATAGAAAAGAATGATACATGGAAACTTGAACCCAATCTGGATGACAAAAATGTTATTGGTACAAATTTTTTTTTCTAGAATAAGATGAATGGAGAAGGAGAAGCTATAATGAACAAGGAAATATTATTGTGATAAGGTTACTCACAAATTGTATGTATTGATTTTTATGAGACCTTTTCTCCAGTGGATATATTGGAAAAAATCAGAGTATTTATTTTTATTTCTACACAATGAGGTTACATAATTTTTCAAATTAATATGAAGTCCTCATTTATAAATGGAAATATTTATGAAATAACAACTTTGTGGGTTTATTTTTTGGAAAGAAAAAAGTTATCTGTGTAATCTGAAGAAATCTTGGTATGGGCTAAAAGAAGATTCAAGGGAATTGAATACAGAACTATATTCTTGTTTAAGGATTATGAGTTTCAAGAATGAAAGAGTTGACAACAATCTTTACATTGAGGAATTTTAGGAGTCTTCTCTCATTATAATTTTCTAAGTTGATGAAATTATCTCTGTTGGAAATGATGAAAAATATAGTAAAAGATTTGTTGAATATATGAAGAAGTTGTTTGAGATTTCCATGATGGGATAAATGAAATAATTTCTTGGATTAATAATATTACTGAAGATGAACCGCATTTTTCATTGTCAACGGAAGTATTATATGGATATTATGAAGATGTTGGACATAGAATATTTGAAACCAGTTTCTACACCAATTTCAGTGGGGACTAAGTTTTCTAAAGATGGAGAAGGCAAGGAAGTTGATCAGAATGAGTTTCGAAAGCTTATTAGAAGTTTATTATATTTGAATTCCTCAAGACCCGACATTGTCTATGTTGTTAAATTATGTGAAAGGTTTCAGAGTGATCCAACAGAATCAAATTGAATTTCCAGAAAGTGGATTATCAGATATATCAAAAGCACAAAAAAATTATGGAATCGGGTTTGATAGCACAAAAAATATTAACTTGTTTGGGTATTCAGATGTTGATTGGTAGGAAATGTTGATGATAGAATATCCACATATAGTGGATTTTTTTTCATTTGTAAATATTGTGTTATTTGGCATAAAATAAATATAATTCTTTCACACTCATCATGGAATAAGCTGAGTATGTTACTGTCACTCAAGAGGCAACCCAACATAGGTGGATGAAGACTCAGTTAAAAGTTATACATGTTGAAGTGAAGCTACCCTTACTCTTGGGATGTGATAATCAGTGTGAAATCATCTTACGTGGAACCCGGTACAAAATTATCATTCAAACCAAATTGACATAATGTACAACTTCATCAAAGAGAAGGTGGAGAAGAATCAATTGATGTTGCAGTACTTTCCTACATCAGAACGAGTTGCTAACATATTTAAAAAACCATTACCGAAGGAAAACTTTTCTAAATTGAGGTTAAACATGGGTGTCCCACCTCCTTCTCAGCAAGGTTAAGGTACATGTGTCTGCCTTCTCCCTCATATTACCATTGGATAGTGATTTCAAGGGGAATATTTGTTTCATAAATTTATCCTAATGGAAGCATGCATAAAGGGGTAGTTGGGGGGTATGTTGTGAGTCCAACATGAATTTGTGTGAACTATTCTAACTATTTGTTGCAGTGCTTGTAGGAAATAGTGTTTTTGTATTCCATGAAAATTGAAGAAGTGAAGAATGGTGATGTATAATCTTGGAAGATGTTCTGAAGAAGGCTTATGAGATATGACCATGAAATTTTATATTCACTACTTTTAGACAACGAGATTTTTTCTGTCAAATTTTTTTGTTTCCAACAATTAGTTAGCACACGTAGGTTTAGAAATTGTAATAAGAAATACATTTATTGAGGTTAAAATTTTCAGGGATTTATGAATCTTGTTTTACAACCAAATCAAAAGGGGTAGATTGTTGGGAATATGTTTGATAGAGAAGGATGTTTGAAGTGTATGTTTTTTGTAGAGAGTTTCCTTTTTTATCAATAGAGTGTAAATAAATTTTCATTCTAGAAGCCTTAAAAACAATGAAGATGATTTTCTAATTTTTATTTAAAAAATACAATAAGTTTGGATAACTTTTCATTAAGGATTTATATAGGCTAGGGTGATTAAAGAAGTGTGTTTTTGGAAAAAGAGTGAAAGTGGCACCCAAGTCCAAAAGTGTCGTGCAAGTGTGGTGCACAAGTATATGTTGAGATCAACTGTATGTTGCACACAAGTATTATTTCGAGATCATCGAATCAAAATATGAAAAAGGAAATAATGTGGAATGAAAGTCAAAGATTGGCACACAAGTCAAAAAGTGGTGCACAAGTATAAGTGGCGCACAAGTGTATGGTGCACACAAGTAATATTTCAAGATTAAACCATCAAAATAGGACAATGGAAAGAAAGTGGTGCACATATTATAGATTGGAATGAATGTAAAAAATTTGTGCACAAGTCTAAGTGGAGTGCAAGTGTATGTTTCCTGCAAGTCATATTACAACATCATCTTTTCCAAATATGTCAAAGGAAACAAAGTGGTGTGCTATAGATGGAGCAGCGCGCATCTGAGAGAGCAACATGTAGGTGATGGAGCAGCATGCAAGTATAAAGGGCGCACAAGTTTATGTGGAACTAAAGTCACCAAAATTCTTATAAATAGATGGATACCCTCCCAAAATTTTAATTATCAGCAATTAAGAGAATATGTGAGCTCTGATCACGCAAGTAGTATAACGAGGAATGCAAGATGAATTTTCTTTCAAAATATGAGTTATTAATATGGTGCACTTGTGGGGAGGCCAATAAGAAGCATGGAACACAAGAATTGTGGCACTAAAGAAGAATTGGTGCACAAGTTCTAATAGGCATGCAAGCAGGGAGTTGTGTTCATGAAGTGTTCTATTTATAATCCAAAGGTGGCGCACAATTTGTGAGTTGTGCACAATAGTGGCGCACAAGCAGTTTGTGGCGCACAAGATGGTAGGTGAGAAAGATGAGTGGCATGCTAGTTTGTGGTGTGCTAGCAAGGAGGAGCACAAGCAGGGTGTGGCGCGCAAGCTATTTTCACTAGGAGGTCCTTGCTAAATTCTGGGTAGGAAAGTGACGAATTTTTTTGAATGATTTTATTTTTTATAATTCATCTAGAATCACAAAAACATTGTTTTACCCTATTGTTTCTAAGAGGTATCACATGCATTATTGGATTGTTATCAAAGTTATACATGATTGTAAGGGAATATCCTACTCATTATATTTCACATAATGTATGGGTTTCTAGTGGAATGTGTGGAACTGGATTATTTCCGTACTATACGAAGGATGTATCTACTCTAGAATATTAGTGAATCTTGTAAATCATGTGTCCCTAAGGTTTTGTGTGTTTATCAGGGAAGAAACTTTTTAATAGGAGGCGAAGGTTGTTTTAAAAAGAAGGAAACATAAAAAAGAAAATAGATATAACTTATTCACACCCTCCCACTCTTAGTGATACTTGGATACTAATAGGGAACAACAATTTTAAGGCCTTACAACATTTTTATAAGAGTTTTACATATTTTACCCTTACCGAGATGATAAACATCAACATGGTTATGATTCATAACACTAAAAAAATAAAGGGTATAATTTCAAACAAAATTGAATCAAATAATTATTAATATGGAATAAATTTATAATATTTAATTAATTAATTGATATGAAATAATTTATTCATAAAAAAACCAAAAAATTATTTTTTTAGAAAAAATCGTTTTAAGAACATAAATAAATATTAGTATTCTACTGTAATTTTATAAAAATATAATCTAGTAGAATATGTATAATTAATTAATAATTATAATATATATATAAATTTAATGTATTATAGTACATACAAAGAAATTTTTTTATTTGTTTGAAAAACTGTTATTTTTTCGAATTCACTAAAAAATCAATCGCTAAGGAATAATCAATAAAATTCATGTCCCGAACCAACCCAGGTTGACCCTAAACCGGTCACCTGAGCCGATCTGTGCAAAACCCAAGAGGGGTTCATGATCCTCTTGGGACAACGATAAGAAACAAGGGCATCATCAGGGTGACAATGTGAACTATTTTTCCCAATTTTAATAAATAAAGAATCTAAATAAAAAGAGATCATACCAAATAAATATGAAAAGAATCTATAAAACATTTACATTATAACAAAAATCCATAAAACTAATCAAAAAGGCTATGCCAGAATACTCAAATTGAACCCAACAGCCACGACATCTCTACCGGACCTCTAAGGTCAGTCTCCAATCCATAAAAAACCATCACAGAGGCGATCAATCCTACATTTGAACCTACAATAAAAAATGAAAAGACTATATGAATTACTATTAAAAATCTTTAGGTAATCCCGAATAAATCAATTTCCAATGAATATACATTAAATAAATATTAATTGATTTCATGTTTTAAATACATTATATAAATATAGGTTTTACCACATCATAAATTTTAAATAAAAAATTGACAGCACATTTCCCTTGCAATTTAAAACATTCTTCCATTGATTGCAGGGAATTCTGTTCAAAAGGGAGATGGTAAATGTGAACAAATTTAAATGTTAATTTTTCTTAAAAGTGAAAATGAAAGAAAACCATTTTCCTAAAATAAAATCTTTCTTGAATCCTTTTTATCAAAACTAAAAAGTCAATATTTCCTAACAGAGCACCAAAACCAAAAATAAGAAACATAGAATCCTCACAAGGGAAATGGACTGATGTTACTTGTTTCATAGAAACATAGAAACACATAGGATCATAGAGGAGAACCAGAACAAACAATACATGAGAATCATTCCGAAGGAAATCCCAAAATGATGGAATTATAATGTCTAAATGCCTGATCGTCACCCTACTGGGCCTGAACATGTGGCCCAATCCCATTGAAATAATAAAAAAATATCCCCCTACATTAGGCCACTATCTTGTGTGTAAACTAAAATAGTTAAACAATTATTCTTTTATTTCCATGTTGTTATGCTATATTCTGATGTCAAACGCTAAAAATAGGGGGTTTCCCAACAAAACCAAGAGATAAGGCATACATATATTCTATCATACATATCAAAAAACTAGAACTTCCCTGAACACGTCACGGTGTATTACCTTGTAATAAAATTATTATAACATAAGAGAAGTCCCATACTGAGGAAACTATCATATCATGGTCCATAAACAAGGTAAGTGACTAACCCCTTGATGGGTTTATTTATGGAACCATTTCCAATATGCCTATCAATCCTCAAAATAATTTCATACAATAATTTATATAACTAATAACCATTAGTAGTCTATATTTCAAAACAAAATCCATTTATACATACATTTATGAAACCAAAAACATCTCTTCAATTTGAAACTAATTTATAATATCCCAGAGAGAATTTAGTCAATCTCAAGGAGTAAAAACCCCATTCCAAACATTTCAAACAATTAAAATAAAGTAGAAATGAAATCATTTAGAAAATATATTCATCATATCAAATATAACTAATTAAAAACTAATAAAGGTGTGAAATTCAAGAAAATAATCAAATATTCAAATTAAATTAATGATGTAATGGGATACTATCTCATATAAAGAATCTTTCTAAATCCAGTGTGAAACCTCAATCACCCCTCAAAAGAACCCAAGGGGACCTAATTAACCCTAAAACATCGAGATCAAATCTGATGTTTTATGATCCAATACATAAATTGGAACAATACCCACTGGATAAATGAAACCCCAAATTAGAGTGAAAAACCATAAAAATGATATAAAAAATAAAAATAAGGACATAAATGAAAATTCTTTGGTGAAACGTTGCAAAAATATCCCAAATATTCGATTCCAATGTTGTCTAGGGTACCTTGGAAGAGCTCCCATGGTTTAAAACCTCGACTGGGAGGGAATGGGTGGGGGTGGGGGTTGGATTTTATCCTGAGAGGGAAAAAGTGTAAAAAGTATATTTTTTCTAAGATGGGAGGCAAGAGGGTGAGTCCAAATAGTTTTTAAAATCTTGTGGAGAGGATGCAACCACATATTCCAAAAAAAACACCTACCTCATAGTTAATCAAAATTTTCTATCGTTCCATGTTTAAATCATTCGTTCACTTCTAGATGCAATCCTGACCTACAACATAGTTAACTATGTAAGGAACAAGCATTCCACCCCCTATTCTCTAAATGTTCACTACACCCTATGCACCCAAAATATGTACTTTTTATGGAACTTTCTATTTGGAACATATCAACAAGAATGATACTATGAATAATGAAAAATAATACACCAAAACTCTAAACCCATCAAATATTGTTCTGAAGATTATTATAGAGAACCAAACTAAAACTCTAACTAGAGATGAAATCAAAAAAATTGGTGTTACAATTCATCCCACAAAAATGGTTTCGGCCCCAAAAAATACATCCTAATGGTTGATCTAAATGAAATAAACATAATAAAACATAAAAAATTAATGATATTATCGAGAAAAAAAAAATTTCAAAAGGCAAGAACACTACAAACCGGAAAAGTTCTCTACAAAATGGACTTAGGAGACTGAATAGACTCCCCACTATTCCACCCACCACAAAAAGCTATGAGTCCTCCAATTGATCGATAAAAAAGGACTTATATAATTCATGATGTATAATATATATTCAAATTAAGAACTCTATAAATATCACATGTTGGAACTCCTATCATAGACCCATAATAAATGAATGAACTAAAACCACATCTAGTGAATACCTCTATAAGATTACTTTAATGAAAATTATGGGAACACTCTCATCCCAAATCATACTCATTGGAGGGACATGGAATTTAGTGGATCTATAAGAGACCACCTACCACTTATCCAAGACCAGAGACTATACCAGAATACTAGAACATGGGGGACTGAATGGACTCCCAATCATAAGAGAAATGCTAACAATGTTTTTATTCCAGAGGAATTGCGACAAGTCCCATATTGGATTTTCCTACCATAAGAACTATTTATATTTAAAAAACATGAATACTTCTATACATGGAGGAAAACCCCCCACCAAATGGGGAGGGGAGGGTAGGGACCCAATCGAATGGTATATAGAAACCAGAACCAATAATATTACAACAACATTACACCTCCAGATGACCAAAAACCAAGGCCACACAAGGGCCGTTAAATGAAGTCCAGTATCTACTGAGAAAAAACCACCATGGTTATATAAAAATGAGATGAACCCACCTTCTTATAACCATGGAAGAACTCTTACACACATTCTTGTGAAAATGTGTAAATGAGTTCCCCACAACTCTTTTTACCAATGAAGTTTAGTTGAAGAAGAACATCTACCTCAGACACTTAATTATTTTTTCATATTCCATGATTTGCATATAAATATGGACATGACATTCACATACAAGGGGGTCCATGTATATGTCACAACTGCACTCTGGGACCTATTGATGGAGCATTAATTTTTGAAATATCTCATTCCTCGTATTTAGGAAATAGACACCCCAGAACGAACCTCACAGTTTAGATTTCACAAAACACACTTCCATTAAAATTGATGTTTGAAAAGGTAGAACAACATCCATATCTATTATTAAAAGAGAAAGTAACACAAAAAATCCCCCAAGAATAACTAATATACCCAAGGAACATTATAGCGAAAGATACCATAAACAGATCCTAAATCATTCCCCCACTCCTAAAAATGGGATGGGGTTTCCTTCGATGACATAGGTCCAGATCCACAGTGCATCGGGTAAACACCATGATAGAACCACTGCATGTAACCCAAGTGTCTGTAGGCATGGAAGGGTCATATAATACTTTTGAATGATGAATTATTATGAATTTTCTTATAATATTAACAATATATAAAGGAATTGATCCTTGAAGAGGATGATGAGAGGTCTCAACACCTCTTAATTCCACCACCAGCATTAGATAGGTTAAAATTTATATATCTAGAATCACATTCAATACCTCCAGGTAATGTAGTATGATCACCAATATCAATCCATCCATATATAATAGATTTAAAATGAACGGATTCCCTCACCACATTAGAAAAAGTTGTTAAGTTGAGTTCTAATACCTTGAACTGTAGCTCTAGACAAAGCTCATACTCGAAATGTCGATCATTCATGGGATCATTTTGATCATAGCCTTGATATTATTAGACTAGTTTTATTTTGTGATCGTAAAACTCCAATAATTATCCAACATCCTACTGAAGAACACTCACAAACATATTATTCTTCACTTCGTCATCTCTGATAAGTATTGTTGAATGAACCCAGACACGATGAAATTCCAGGTAAGATCCATTATAGAATTTTTTAGGACAGTGACTTCCACTATTTCAAGGATGGACCATAAAGCATAATGGTTTAAACTTTTAAGGTTTATGACTATGGAAACTCAATGAAACTATAGTTTCTCTCAATCCATTTCATCCACTCTTCCGCAACTAAAGTATACTGTTGTCCATAAAAGAGAGGATGATTAAACTTTTGAAATCAAAGAATGTAATATATGGGTATATAAACATGAGTGTTTACTAATTTTTCAACCCGAGAAGCTACACCTTTGGTATCCATCACATATTTTTTTTGGGGGTGGGGGAACACTATGAAATAGGGAATCACTGATCTCAATTAAAACCAATCCAGTCAAAATATTTCACTATCTCAACCACCACATAAGAAAAATCATACCTATCATAAAAAGGGACACACCACACCACTAAAATATATCAAAAAAATTAAATTTTCAGTAAAAATAACTATTGAATATAATACAAGTTTAATGGATAGCACACTCACCAATGGTATTTCATAGTTCCTCACATATTCATATCCTCATGCCACACTAGAAACCCATCCCCTCGTCCACAAATATATTTGCATGTGGTCACTCAAAGAAACACCAATAGTTAAAAAACATTTCAAGGAAACACATTTAACTCATGCTTCCCTTTCAAAACCCACAAACCATATTTTCAAAACCTTCTTTTTCCAAGACCTGAAACCCAGTTCGAATGTCATAAAACCATTTTAAAAAGACTAATACCTCTAAAACATTTCCAAATAACAATTTTTCTTAGTTCAAATAGTTTTTAAAATAACAACACATAACATTAAAATAGATTTTCATAATCCACATTCAAATAATTCATAATTTCAAAATTATTAATTTTAACAAGCCATGAGTTTTGATTTAAAAATAAAATCTTGTTAAACAATATTCATTTTACAACAAAAAATATTATACACCAATCTTTTAATCTTATGTTAGGTTATTTTATAAAAACCCTCTTTCCACTTACCAAAACAAAGTCATCACCACATTAAATATATCACTTCACAATTCCAAAACCACATTTTTTTTTAAAATCTGAATTAAAGAAGACTAAAAACAGATCATAAGGGAAAACTACTGTCGATGGGAAACATTCCCATTTGATTTGAAACCATATTTTAATCACACCATTAACACGGAAGAACATTAGGTCCATGTCCTCTAGCTCTAAATGGATTTCTAGGATTGGGGAAGTTATGGAGACAACATTACCAACACCATTTTCAATTCCAAACACCAAGAAATACACCAGAATTATTTAAGACCATGAAAACCGAATGAATAATAAAAACCTGAGGTACAGAATGTGAAAGGGTTCATGATGTCATTCTTGTTCCTATATCTCAATACCTAGCAATCCAACTCCTAATATCATAAAATCCACAAGTAATTATGGAAAAATTTGAAAATAAAGGTCCACTTAAGAGGTGACCAACTCTAAAACTATTTTGTCATGAACCAAACCAGGTTGGCCCTGAATTGGTCACCTGAGCTGATTGATTAAAAAAACTAATTTGTGACATTGATCATCCTGGGATATATACAATATCCATGGGAATCAGCATTGTAACAATGGGAATTATTTTGAAAAATTTAAATAAATAGATAAAAAGAATTAAAATAGATCTCACTAAATTGTTATAGCAGCTGAACCATACACCATTTAAATTAAAACCGAAAATCTAAAAAACTAAACAAAAATGCAATGCCCGAAAACTCAAACGAAACATAAAAACTATGACATCTTAATATCCCCAAGGGTCACTCTCCAATACATAACAAGAAACACCGAGGTGATTGAACCCACACTAGAACATGTATCAAAAACTAAAAAAAGAAAAGACTATAATTTTTAGTATTAGAAATCAGTATGTATTTCATAAAAAATTTGATATCAATGAATATCCATTAAATAAAGAAACACAGAATTTATGTTTGAAATATATTATATAAGGATATGTTTTTTTCACACATTTAATTTAAATAAAAACAAATCACAATACATTTACTTCACAATTTAAAACAATTATCCACTCATGGAGGAGAATTAGGTTCAATGATAAATTGTGGAAAGGGGATGGAATGTAAATTCTAATTTTGCATAAAACTGAAAAGGGGGATAACACCATTTCTTTAAAAAATAATTCTTCAAACCTTTATATCAAATCCACACATTCAAAATTTACTAAGTGAATAACAAAACCAATAACAAAGATCATAAACTTCTCATGATGGAATTGGGAAAACAAAAGTATTTACTAAGAAATGCGTGAAAACTAAGGAACACAATGAAGAATAAGAACACACTATACATGTGAATCAACTCGTAGGAATTACCTACCTGATGAAACCATAATTCCCAAACGCCCAATCATCTCCATACTAGGGCTAACCGAGGGGCCTAATCCCATTGAAATAAAATAGTACCCTCTACTACGGTCCACTATCCAGTGCTTGAACTAAACTAGTAATGAAATTATTCTCATAATTCATCTAAATTATTATTGGTCCCCTTGTAATACGTTTACAAAATGGGTGTTCTAATCAAAACCAGGGAACAAGCCATACATATATGCTATCATATATATCACATAAACATATACCACCCTGGCCACCTCATGGGTTAGTCACTTTCCTTATAATAATTATCACACAAGGGATATCCCAAACCGAGGGCACTCATGTCTCGTGGTCAACCAACAGTAAAAGGGACTGACTCATAAAAGGGTATTCCAATGAATCCATTTCCAAAGTATTAATAATTCATCATAATACATTCTCATAATAATCCTTTAAAAAAACTACAATACATTGGCATTTTTATTACCAACATCAGCTTAAAATCCATTTGGGAAACCATAAAACATCATGTAAAATCTAAACACTTTTATAAAATTAAACAGTTCATTTCATCAAATAAATATTTTAAAAATTCCATTCCAAAAATTTAAATCAATTAAAATCAAGTAGAAATCATATCATTTAAAAAAATCTATAAATCTTACATCACTACTTAACAATTATGTAATTTGGGAAAATCATGGAAAAATATATTCATGAATTTAAAGGAGACATGTGAAGGGATCCAACCTCATATAAATAAACATATAGAATATGATGAAAAAAATCAATATCACCTCAACCAAAATAAAGTAATGCTATATCAAAACTAAACATGAAGATCAAATCCAAATGATTTTGATCCACACCTAAAATCCTAACTTTACTCACTTGAAAACTAAAACCACATAAGAGTGGAAGATAAACCATAGAATTGAATAGAAAACATGGAAAATATGAACTCACCTAACGATTTCATAAATATTAATGGAAACTATATCCCAAATATTAGTGCCAGATAGGTCTAGGAAAGCTTGGTGTAACTTATATAGCTGAAAACACCATGTGGGAGGGAAATTTGATGAGTTAAGGTTAAATATCAAGAGGGGTAAATGTTAAAAACTCATATTTTAAATGATCTAGAAGGCCATACAGTTAGTCAATATGGGTTTTGAAATCTCTTAGTGACTGTTTGAATGACTATGCTGAGGAAGACACATATAGCATGGTTAATCTTTATGGTTTGAATTACTGTGTGGAAGCTGTAAAGATGCTTCTGGCTATGACCATGACCTACCACACTGTTACATGGGAATGGCGCATGGTTACTCTTTACTATGTGATACACCCTATCAACATAAAATTGGTACTATTTATGAATATTAAATGGGGAACTTATGGACAAGCACTCAGCTAAGAATAACCAAGATGAATGCCTCAAAACTTCAAACATATCACACTCGGTTCCTGAGAAAATGACCATGCAACAAACCTGAATCAGAACCAAAGATGAATTTAGAATCATTGTTGTGACACTTCACCTTAATATAATTATTATATTATGATTTAAAAAATTTTATCCTTTTTATGAAATGATTTTTCTAAAAGTGGGATAAAATAAATATATTTTCCATATCCAAAAAAAATAAAAATATATTTTGAATGAAATATATTTTCCAATTATAAAATGAATTTGATGAAAACTGTCTTCATGTTTATTATGAAATATTTAATAAATTTTGATTATATAAACACAAATGAAATATTTTTCATATCAGTTTTATTAATAGTCATAAACACCAATTAAATGTGTATTTTATTACTATAACATTAAAATAATAATTTGACATGTTGGTTTAATCACAATTTAGAGTGTTATATAATCAATCTAAAAGGTTTTCTTAAAATAATTTTGTGATACTTTAACCAACATATAAAAAAACTAGATTTTTTTATGTTAACATTATCTAGAAATCAATGTTTTGAAAATTAGAAATACAGATGTTTGAAACTAACATTATAAAATGTGTTAATAAATAATTCTCTAGAAAATAGGGAAATTGAAACAGAAAGGTTATCGAGAATAACATATTTTTTAGGTTTTAAAAACCATTAACATTAGTGGGACATAAAAATATATACACATAGAAACCCACAGTTTCCAAAGGATGGAATTTTAATGAGAATCTATTCATGACATTGTAAAGTACCTAAAATTACTAATCATATGTGGTTAAAAAAGACCATAAATTCATCAAAAATGATTATAATAAGATAATAGTTTTTATTAAAAATACATTTCCTTGATTGAGGAAATAAATTACAATATAACCATAGAAAATATGGAATTATAAATTTTTGAAATATATAAATTCACCCTCTAATCAATTTAAACTAAATTATATTATTTTTCTCTACAGAAGGGGTATTTAGGGTTATTTATTAATCTTGATTCTCTAAAAACATAAAATTTATATGTATATTGAAAAATATAATAACTTATTTCAATTAGCCAATTGAATTAACCAAATACAAAAAGGTTAGCATAAGGTAATAATATATGAATAATAATTCATATGAAGAAATAAAACATTATTCTTTGAATCCTTATCTATAACACCTATTTTTCAATAGGAATTTTTCAATAAAAACTATCCAAAAAAGAAATATAAATATTAATGTGTATGAATGTAAACTATATATTAAATTGATATTACTCGAAATTACTCAATGATAAAAATGATATTTTTATCCAAATTACATCAATCACTCTGAATATATCATTCCATAAAATTTTATCCTATGGTAATATATTTGAAAATATATAATATTCTTTTTATAAAATATTATATTCTTCTAATAGAAAAATCATCATATATTAATAAAATTATAAACCAGATTAGCCAAAAATATTTAAATTTCCATTAATCTTTTGAGGTTCCCAAATCAATAAACATCTTCAAAAATTAAATTAGTAAAATAGTCACCATATACCCTTTTAATCCCTTGTGTATCTAGTTAATAAATCATGAAATCTAAAATTTAAAATCCTTGTATCCCAATTAACGATTATTACAACAACAACAGTGAACATGTAAATCATAATGGTTAAAAATACCATTAAACGTACGTTCATAAGAAATTATTCATAAAATATTTTTTCTTATAAGAACTTACTAAACCCAAGGGGAGTATTACCTAAATTTCATCTCAGTGTAAATTTAATCATCTCATTGTCACATCACATGAATCCCCAAATAGGGTATATATTTATTTAAACATAATATCAACCTTATATTTAATTACCCATGTTGAAAATATTCTAATATCAAAATTCATGAAAACTCTTTCATGGATACTAACTACTGTATCCCCAAACCTTTACTCAATGATTCAATTCTAATAAAATCAATACATTTTGGGAATGTTGGTGATAAATGTAGACTAATTTTGACCACCTAAAAACATTCAAAAAGAAAACAAAATTACAAATCACAAAGATACCCAAGGACCATTTGGTTTTTCAATTTTGGGTAATTATGAAAATTTATTATATAACCAATTGGCTAAATAAATAACATGTTCATAAAAATCTATATTATATTACACTATGTGCTTCACACCTAGAATTCATGATTGCAATAATATACTAAAATCTATTTTAAACAACATAGGGGAATTGAAAACATAACAATGGTGAGATAAAATTGTCATTAATGGAAGATGTACAATGGAATATATCATGAGTAAATACAGATTGATATAATAAAAATGATAATAAAATAAAACTCATTCTATTTCATCAATTACATGATCATAAAGAATAATATAGTAGGAAAAACTATCGTACAAATAATGTGATATAAATAATAATGCGAGATTGCAACATATCAATGTGTATCCTAACTATTCTAATAATCACATAGAAAAAATAAACACTTTCATAATGATAGAATTAATAATGAAAGACATCATAAACATACCATCAATTCCTCACTCGTAGAGATCATAAACATGCCAGCAAGGCCTCGTGCAACGACATCATAAAATAATGGGCAAGACCTTTGATAATCACCAAACCTATTCATTCTCAAGAGACATACCGATTTCATGAAGGGTTGTGTAATTATGGGACCCACATATCACAAAAAAGTAAAATTAATTTTTTACATGAATAAATAATATACCTTGATCAACATGACCTAATATTAAATAACATTTAATATTTTATTAAAACGATTATCGAATGTAAACACCTTCCCTAGTCAATGTTTTCTTCTAATGTGTCAGATCGTTTTCCCATGTTGGTAGGAACCAATTGATCCGAATTGATGATAATGTGTAGTAGTTTAAACATTAACGTTTCGAGATACAATTGATCAATTTTTCTTTGATCACTAGTAAAAGATACTTCAAGTATCATAATATAATAGTGTTTCATATATACTAGAATACAGAAATATTAACAAGTATTTAAATATATAAGTTCATACAATGTCACTATGTGCCATGAACACTACCTTTTTAAGACGTTTGGGATTGTAAATTGTGTCTTTTAGAGCACTTCCATTGACTCCCCCCAATCTCACTAATTTTTGTGAAGTCTCACTATGTTTATCAACATTATGGTCACATAATTATATTGAAATTTAAATTATTATCCTTGAAAAGAATGAGACTCATATTTCATAAAATTCATGACATTATGAAATTGAAAATAATGCCCACATAAACCTTAAGCTCAAAAAATCCATTAACGAAGCGCCTTATAGAATCTCACTACCTTCGTGAAGAGTTCTTTCTTTACATTACAAACTTTATTTGTGAATATCACTAAGTCATCGTGGAATAACTCACCATCATGAACTTCTATTGTATCATAGACCTATTTATTAGTTAATAATAGAGATTTCTTTCAGTGATTCTCAAGCTCACTTTGAATTATTGATTTGTTTTGATCCTTTACCATTGGGATTTCAGAGTGATTCATATTATTTGCTAAATATTCTTCCACTAAAATGAATTTGAAATAACCTTATAAATATTTCATGAACCTTTTCTAATATCTCGTGCCTCGAGTGTATTTTTTGATAACCTTTAAAAACATATTTGTGAAGCTCCCCAATTTGGGAAGTTATCATTAGAGTTTTTATAGTCACTATGATTACAGTCAACTCATCACACTTTCATGATGATCCACTTCTCATAGTATTGTAGAATAATATTGACTCATCATGCACTCATGAATGCCCATACCTTTATGATTCTCAAATATTGTAAAACGTAGTCTTTTCCAATCCCATTCTGTTGCCTTATATATGATGACCTGATTTTAGAAAAAAACGCTCATGATGATAGAATGCTCATTATGACTTTGAGATCACAAATTTGGAAGACACTATGAAATGACACCACCTTAACTACTATATTATGTATTAATCTCATATCAAATTCCTTGAAATCACTCTAAACATCCTACTATGGAATGATAACAAAAAAACTAGACACTATTTTTATAAAATAATATTTTTGTTTCCATTAATATACCCATACATTTTTGGTTCCAATATATAGAAAAAAATTTATATTACACCATCTGCTATCAAGTAATTATATTTGAGAAACAAATCATCCAACACTATATGTCTATATGATCAATGATCAGGGTATAAAAAATAGGAGATCCATGAATTGTGTTCTCATGTATTGAAATTATTAATGATTCACATGTTAAGCATTGATTGTGTCATAGAATCATTGATTTTCTAGAACTGTTTCCTCATAACAAAAGATTCTCATTATTTCATAGAATCAATGTATTATTTTTCAAAAAACCTACATCCACCAATTCTTTATGACATTTAATTTCCCCATAACTTCTCCATTCTCCCCTGTTAGAAATAAAACCAAAGGACCAGAATTATTAGTTTTTGAGATCAAAATGAACACCCATTAGATCATATCATTCACATTAACATTTATAAAATACAAAAATAGATGAAATTAATTTTAATTAACTCGGAAGAGTAGATGTTATATAACCTCTTTAGGCATTGCGAGTGGTTAAAGACAAAGTTTATAACAATGATTCTAAAACATATTCCCATCCAATGGCTTAGTCAGAATGTCAACCACTCGGTCATTAGTTCTAACATGATCTATTTTTATCACGCCATGTAAAAAATTATCTAATGTGAAGTGATATCATTTAGTATTATTTTTTTATGAGATAAATGAACTAGATTCATCATAATATCCATCACACCTTTGCTGCTATAGTGAATTGCTGTTGGTTATTTTACCCCATAATCAATATTAATAAGTTGTTTCATAATCCAAAAGATCTAAGTGAATGAATTTTTTTAGATATATACTCTTCTTATGTTGTAATAAGAGAATTTTTTTTCGTACTCAACCATCCAACAATTATTATTCCAATATTGAATTCTTTGTCACTTGTGAACTTTCTAACCAACACATCCCTAGCACAATAGCTATCTAAAAATGACCATAGTTATATATATCATCCTACTCAACGTATAATACATAAATTGAGTTCCTTGAATGTTTGTTTTGGTTCATATAACATTCACCAAATGTTCTTCCTTCATGTTACATTGATATAGACCACTATGAATAATGAAAAGAGAATATATATCTATGTTACATTCAAGTACAATAAGCTTCCAATTATTCTCCGTTATAGGGTGGGATACACATAATTCCTATATCCATGATTTACCAGGTTCTATTCCAATCACAGTTGTATTTTACATTTCACTGGAGTCATGAATATTCATTTTCATCAAAAATTATCTTGTACACTTTTCCGGATAAATGAAAGTGTAATGTCTATTATGAACTACTTGTATCCTTAAGGATTATGTTAGTTCATCAATCCTATACATTTAGAATACTAATTCTATGTTATTATCTTATCCATCCAATTGTCAATTTTTTATTATTCCATATATAATATAATTCACAAACAAGAACACCATAAATAGATCTTCCAATCGAAGAGAATACTATGCTCATGGTTCCTAATTCATACATAGTGTTTCTTTTTAAATCCATAAATAGTCATTTCATAATTACCTATTTGTAAACCCCATTGATGTTCAATGTAGACTACTTCTTCAACAACACGATTTAAGAATGGATTTTGGACATCCATCCCAAAAAATTACCCAATATAAATTTACATGGAAAGAATTATCCAAATAGAATCATTTCTAGATAGTGGAGAAACGATTTTATACATATCAATAACGTAAACATTTGAATTTTTTTTAAAAACCATAAAGACCTTATTTGTTATCTCATTTCCATGATGATAATGTTGGTTTTTTATTATCCACTTTTTTCCATTTACATTTTGATTTTTAGATATATTTTTTAAAATCCTATGTCTGGTTTCTATCAATACAATCTAATTGTTCATTCATGGATCTAACCCATGATTCTTCTTTCACATAATTGTAAAATGATATTGGTTACCCAATTAATAGGAAGGTATATTGTGAATCACTCATCATTATCAATGTCTATGTGGGTGCAGTCCAATCCCAAATGATGATGGATTGATCATTTTCTTCTATTCTATTAATCTTATGAGGATGAAAATAGGATTAATAATACATGGTATACTCCTATAATTATTCTTCTTGATCGTCATATTTCTGGGACCCATGAATTTTTTGAAAGCCAACATCTGCATCTTCATTTGCATTTGTTCCATGTCAAATTTCTTCCTCATCTCCTACTATTTCAAAATAATATTTCTTTATTGTATTTGTGTATTTATTATTAATGATCTATCCATAACATCCATAAAAAAATTCTTCCATGTTTATTATTGAATCATTTTTAGGCTTTACTCTTCATCGGATATCCAATGAATATTCTCTAGATAATTGAATCACCATACATTCCTTGATTTCCCTCATTGTTTTGACTGAATAAGTTACTTCAAAAAACATGAAAATGATTCATAGGGGGATTAATTTCATGAGCAACTCATATGGTTTCTTGGATTCTACCATATAGATCACTCTTAGTTTTGAGTATACACAGCTTCTTGAACTACCTCATTCCAGTAATGATTAGAGTTTAAACTCTCAATCACGTAGTTCATGCTATATTGTTCACCTATCTATTTACGCACTCAAAAAATCCAATTTTAGGGGATTCTCTATACAACCACATAATGATTTTATCCATGTTTCACATGGTAATTTTCAAAGTCAGTATTTTCATATCATATATCATTGATTGTGCAGTCATTATATTTCTCAGTTGTTTGATATCTCTTAAATCAATCAAGACCTTACTGTTTTCTTTTATACAATCAGTAAAAAGTATATTTAACTATAAAAATCAATAAACAAGAAAGAATTACCACTCTCTATATTTTCAATCCACATTAATTTGACCCCATATGTACGTGTGGACATGATGAAGATGATTTAGGCTCTTTTCTTCTTTAGACTATAAGAACTGCATACCAACAATCCTCCAAGGAATGTAACACATGTATTTTAAAATTATCACCTTAGATATGGGATTTCAATTAATATATTCATCTTTGATATCCTTTCCAAGCATTTTTTATTTATGTAACCCTTCCTCTATTTCTATAAGTGGTTTTATTCATCAGCTATCCTATAAAAAATTTCCCTTTTTCTGTCATCCTAATATATGTTGATAATTTTTTTAAATACATTCATGATATAGTTCCATGTACATCCTTTTATAGTGAATCATTTTTTATTATATGTAACTATCTATCTAAAGTCACATATTTGACTCACACATATGAGAATGTGACATAAATCATCCTCTAAATGAATTTAAATTTTCCTTTTCTTGTCATTTGTCAGTTTTGTACGTCAACTACCAATTATCTTCAAAGAACATTCAATGTTGAACCACATAGTTACACTATGTGCTTCACACCTAGAAATAATTATTGGAATAATATACTAAAATCTATTTTAAACAACATAGGAGAATTGAAAACATAAGAAAGGTGAGATAAAATTTTCATTAATGGAATATGTACAATGGAAGATATCATGAGTAAATATAGAATGATCTAATAAAAATTTTTAATAAAATAAAACGCATTCTATATCATCAACTACATGATCATAATGAATAATATAGTAGGAAAAACTATCGTAGAAATAATGTGATATAAATAATAATACGAGATTGTAACATATTTATGTGTATCCTAACTGTTCTAATAATCACATGGAAAATAATAAAAACATTCATAATGATAGAATTAATAATGAAAGACATCATAAACATACCATCATGTCATCACTCATAGATATAATAAACATACTAGTAGGGCATCGTACAAAGGCATCATAAAATAATGGGCAAGACCTTTGATAATCACCCAACCTATTTATTCTCAAGAGACATACCAATTTCATGAAGGGTTCTGTAATTATGGGACCCACATATCACACAAAAGTAAAATTCATTTTTAACATGAATAAATAATATACCTTGATCAACATGACCTAATATTAAATAACATTTAATATTTGATTAAAATGATTATTGAATGTAAACACATTCCCCAATCAATGTTTTCTTCTAATGTGACAGATCGTTTTTCTATATTGGTAGGAAACAATTAATCCAAATTGATGATAATGTGTAGTAGTTTAGACATTAACGTTTCGAGATACAACTGATCAATTTTACTTTGATCACTAGTAAAAGATACTTCAAGGATCATAATATAATAGTGTTTGATATATACTAGAATACACAAATATTAACAAGTATTTAAATATATAAGTTCATACAATGTCACTATGTGCCATGAACACTACCTTTTTAAGACGTTTGGGATTGAAAATTGTGTCTTTTAGAGCACTTCCATTGACTCCCCCCAATCTCACTACTTTTGGTGAAGTCTCACTATGTTTATCAACATTACAGTCACTTAATTATATTGAAATTTAAATCATTATCCCTGACAAGAATGATACTCATATTTCCTAAAATTAATGACATTATGAAATTGAAAATAATGCCCACATAAACCTTGAGCTCAAAAAATCCATTAATGAAGCTCCTTATAGAATCTCACTACCTTCGTGAAGAAATATTTCATTACAGTACAAACTTTATTTGTGAATCTCACTATGTCATCATGGAATAACTCACCCTCATGAACTTCTATTGTATCATATACCAATTTATTGGTCAATAATAGAGATTTCCTTCAGTGATTCTCAAGCTCACATTGAATTATGGATTTGTTAAGATCCTTTACCTTTGGGATTTCAGAGTGATCCATATTTTTCTATAAATATTCTTCCACTAAAATGAATTTGAGATAACCTTATAAATATTGCATGAACCTTCTCTAATATCTCGTGCCTCGAGTGTATTTTTTTATAACCTTCAAAAACATCTTTTTGAAGCTCATCAATTTGTGAAGTTATCATGAGAGTTTCCATAGTCTCTAAGATTACAGTCAACTCATCACACTTTCATGATGCTCTACTTCTCATAGTCTTTTAGAATAATATCAACTCATCATGCACTCATGAACATCCATACCTTTATGATGCTCAAATATTGTAAAATGTAGTCTTTTCCAATCCCATTCTATTAACTTATATATAATGAAATGATTTTTGAAAAAAACACACATGATGATAGAATGTTCATTATGACTTTGAGATCAAAAATTTGGAAAAAACTATAAAATGACACCACCTTAACTACTATAGTATGTTTTAATCTATGATCACATTCCTTGCAATCACTCTGAACATCCTACTTTGGAATGATAAAAAAACTAGACACTATTTTTATAAAATAATATTCTTGTTTCCATTAATATACCCATACATTTTTGTCGCCAATATATAGAAAAAGGTTTATATTACACCATCTGCTATCAAGTAATGATTTTTGAGAAACAAATCATCCAACACTATAAGTCTATATGATCAATGCACAGGGTGTAAAAAATAGGGGATCCGTGAATTTTGTTCGCATGTAATGAAATTATTAATGATTTACATGTTAAGCGTTGATTGTGTCATAGAATCATTGATTTTATAGAACTATTTCCTCATAACAAATGATTCTAATTATTTCATAGAATCAATGTATTATTTTTCAAAAAACCTAAATCCACCAATTCATTATGACATTTAATTTCTCCATAATTTCTCCATTCTCCCCTGTTAGAAATAAAACCAAAGGACCAGTATTATTAGTTTTTGAGATCAAAACGAACTCCCATTACATCATATCTTTTACATTAACATTTATAAAATATAAAAAATAGAAGAAATTAATTTTAATTAAATCAGAAGAGTGGATTTTGTATAATCTCCTTAGGCATTGCGAGTGGTTAAAGACAAAGTTTATAACAATGATTCTAAAACATATGACCATCCAATGGCTTGGTCAGAATGTCAACCACTTGGTCATTATTTCTAACATGCTCTATTTTTATCACGCCATGTTCAAAATTATATAATGTGAAGTGATGTCATGTATTATTTTTTTATGAGATCAATGAACTATATTCTTCATAATATCCATCACACCCTTTCTGCTATAGTGAATCACTGTTGGTTATTTCACCCCATAATCAATATTAATATGTTGTTTCATCATCCAAAAAATCTGAGTGAAATACTTTTTTTCGATATATACACTTCTTATGTTGTACTAGAGAATTTCTTTTTTATTTCGTACTCAACCATCCAAAAAATATCATTCCAATAATGAATTCTCTATCACTTGTGAACTTTCTAACCAACACTTCTCTAGCACAATCGGTATCTGAAAATGACCATAGTTATTTATATCATCCTACTCAACGTATAATCCATAAATTTAGTTCCTTGAATGTTTGTTGTGGTTCATATAACATTCACCAAATGTTCTTCCTTCATGTTACATTGATATCGACCACTATGAATAATGAAAAGAGAATATATTTCTATGTAACATTCAAGTACAATAAGCTTCCAATGATTCTCCATTATAGGATGGGATGCACATAATTACTATAGACATGATTTACCAGGTTCTATTCCATTCACAGTTGGATTTGAAATTTCAATGGAGTCATGAATATTCATTTTCTTCAAAAATTATCTTGTATACTTTTCCTGATAAATGAAAGTGTAATGTCTATTATGAATCACTTGTATCCTCAAGGATTATGTTAGTTAATCAATCCTATACATTTTGAATACTTATTCCATGTTATTATCTTATCCATTCACTAATCAATTTGTTATTATTCCATATATAATATAATTCACACACAAGAACACCGTAAATAGATCTTCCACTATATTATTCACATTAGATTATGATCGAAACCTTCTCGTTAAATTAAAACTTCATTAGATAATAATATCGAAGAGAATACCATGATCATGGTTCATAATTCATACATAGTGTTCCTTTTTAAATCCATAAATAGTCATTTCATCATTACCTATTTGGAAACCCCATTGTTGTTCAATTTAGACTACGTCTTCTTGAAAACAATTTAAGAATGGATTTTGGACATCCATCCCATAAAATTACCATATATAAATTTACATGTCAATAATTATCCAAATAGAATCTTTTCTAGATAGTGGAGAAAAGTTTTTATGCATATCAACAATGTAAATATTTGAATTTCCTTTAAAACCCATGGAGACCTTATTTGTTATCTCATTTCCATGATGATGCTGTTGGTTTTTTATTATCCACTTTAATCCATTCACATTTTGATTTTTAGATATTTTTTTAAAATCCTATGTCTGGTTTCTATCAATCCAATCTAGTTCTCCATTCATGGATCTAACCCATGATTCTTCATTCACATCATTGTAAAATGAGATTGGTTAGCCAATTAATAGGAAGGTAGATTGTGAATCCATCATCATTCTCAATATCTATGTGGGTGCAGTCTAATCCCCAATGATGATGGATTGATAATTTTCTTCTATTTTATTAATCTTATGAGGATGAAAATAGGATTATTAATATATGGTATAATCTTATAATTATTCTTCTAGATCGTCATATTTCTGGGACCCTTGAATTATTTGAAATCCAGCATCTGCATCTTCATTTTCATTTGTTCCATGTCAAATTTCTTCCTCATCTCCTTCTATTTCAACATAATAGTTCCTTATTGTATTAGTGTATTTATCATTAATGATCTATCCATAAATTCCATAAATAATCTTCCATGTCTATTATTGAATAATTTTTAGGCTTTACTCTTCATCGGATATCCAATGAATATTCTCTAGATAATTGAATCACTATACATTCCTTGATTTCCCTCATTGTTTTGACTAAATAAGTTACTTCAAAAAACAAGAAAATGCTTCATAGGTGGATTACTTTCCTGAGCAACTCATATGGTTTCTTGGATTCTCCCATATAGATCCCTGTTAGTTTTGAGTATACACAGCTTCTTGAACTACCTCATTCCAGTAATGATGAGAGGTTAAACTCTAAATCATATAGTTCATGCTATATTTTTCACTTATCTATTTACGCACTCAAAAAATCCATTTTTAGGGGATTCTCTATACAACCACTTAATGATTTTTGCCATGTTTCACAAGTTAATTTTCAAAGTCATCATTTTCATATCATATATCATTGATTGTGCAGTCATTATCTTTCTCAGTTGTTTGATATCTTTTAAAGTAATCAAGACCTTCCAGTTTTCTTTTTTAAAATAACTAAAAAATATATTTAACTAAAAAATAAACAAACAGAAAAAAATCCCACTCTATATATATTCAATCCAAATTAATTTGACCGCATATGTATGTGTGGAAAGGAGGAAGATGATTTAGGCTCTTTTCTTTTTTAGACAATAAGAACTGCATACCAGCAATCCTCAGAGGCATGAATCACATGTATTTTAAAATTATCTCTTTAGATAGGGGATTTCAATGACTATATTCATCTTTGATATCCTTTCTAAGAATTGTTTATTTATGTAACCCTTCCTCTATTTCTATAATTGGTTTTATTCATCAGCTATCCTACAAAAAAAGTTCTCTTTTCTGTCATCCTAATATATGTTGATTTTTGTTTTACATCCACGCATGATATAGTTACATGTACATCCTTTTATAGTGAATAATTTTTTATTATATGTAAATATCTATCTGAAGTCACATATTTGACTCACACATATGAGAATGCGACGTAAATCATCCACTTAATGAATTTCAATTTTCCTCTTCTCATCATTTGTCAGTTTCGTACATCAACTACCAATTATCTTCAAAGAACAATCAATGTTGAACCACATAGTTATATAATAACTTTTATTAACATTATTCAATAAAAATACATTTCCCATCATATGGGTTGAATGTACACTATGCAGAATCTAGGTGATATTGTTATATATTTCATTGATAGATATTTCTCTAAGGTTTTTATTCTTGATTTTATTTATTTAATTCCATGGGATACATGATTTTTTTGTATCTAATGAAAACCATTGAAATTTATTATCAATATGAATTGGTTCATCATACTCATCATGTTTTTCCAATAGAGAATAAAAATTCACAATATAAACTCTTTCTGGTTGGACAGTATTTACTTTTTATTGAGTTTTGGGATTAATATTCCCTGAATTTCCATACATATAATAAGTATCTTTGTTCCCACAATTATAACAATCAAAATATTATCAATAAAAAATAATTATATTATATGATGAAAGATATTGTTTAATTCTGCATTATTGAATTCCAAGATCTTCCCTATTCAGATAGCTTTTTACCTCTTCACATTATGACATGGTATGTCCAAAATTACTATATAATTAAAATTTCATAAGAGTGAATGTCATGTCACCTCTATTAATCAAAGAACAATCAATGTTGATCCACATAGTTAAATAATAACTTTTATTATCATTATTCAATAAATGGATCAATGTTGAACCACTCAACTTCATCATCGATAAACACATTATGATGTATCTTCAAGAACATATCAACACTTTTTTTTTCTATTTAATTAATTTTCTAGAATACCAAGAGAATCTTCTAGTACCATATTGGGGTTATATATATAATAAACTAACAATATCTAGGTTTTAAATTATATATTTTTTGACTTTTCAACAGTAACCATTATCAAATCATGGGTTATAAATTTAAACACTATTTAGTAATCCAAAAAAAATTAATCATCACCTCAATATTCATTATATAAGAGACACAGTCATTGTAATTTCATTCGGGATTTGAAGTATCTCTTTTTTGGAAATCATATCCTGATCTTCTCGAAGTTTCCATCTTCACATTCTTCATCATCAAACATTTTATTTGCATTATGTGGAAATGTTCTGAACTCTACAACATAAAATATAGTCCATTGGAAGATTTCTTATAGATCTTCCTTTGTATCTCTTGAATTTATTTAAAAAAGTTTAAATCTATTCACATCTCCATTATCTTCACAAATATTACATTTTTCGATGGACTGGAAATAAAATTTCATAATTACTCAATTTTTTGTTTATTTTTGTTTGTCCCTCATTTCAAATTCCATTATAGTACTCAAAATATAATCCTATGAATGTTTAGAGAGATCAATGTCCTCAAGGGAATTTTTTTTGGAACGTATAAATGTGAAATCCTTCCCAATATTTTCATCACAATGTTAATATTTTTTGATTTGTTCACCAATAACACAAATACCTCTAACTACATAATTAATTCGATTATAAATGTTATATTAATTTTCATTAAACTTTTTATTCTTATCAAAAAACCTATTGTGAAATATGTAGAGTTTCTAATCATTATTTTTTAAAAACATAAAATATATTTTAATTTTTTCCCACATTGACTTAGATAATGCGATACTCTTCACCTATAGATACATTTGTCCAGATAGAGTTGTAGTAAAGGAAATTTATTAATTTTCATCTTCATTAACCATTTTCGTATTTGTTTCAGTCATTGACATACATATTACATTTTTAACATATATTCCTTTTGTTGTGGATTGAATAACATACATTCAAATAAATCATAGATAATATATCATCATATTATTAGAAGTATAGAGGAAATTTACATCAATGATAGGGACTCCCCTAACATTTAATGAATTCACTACGAAAATAAAAGAGGAAATATTTATCTTTAGCAACATATAGGCTCTGACCCACATGAAGGACTCCATAACAGCCAAGGAGGGGAGAGGTTAATCAAGGTTTAAACATTATCTTATAAAGTGGTGGATCTTGTTTTCAATTTCATAGGAAACAGTTAATCCATTCTGATGATAACATGTAGTAATTTAAATAATCAGATACAGATAAAAAACATAAATTTTATTTGGTTTACCACTAATGTCTAGTCCAAGGAGTATATGAGAAAAAATATTATTCACAGAAAAATATACTAATCATCACCATTTTTGGAACATATAAGTTTATATATAGACACTTTGTTCCAAGCACACTACCTCTTCATTATTTTATGGATATCATAATGTATCCCCCATAATGCTTCAATCAAACCCCCCTTGATAATATATTTGGGTAATGTCTCAACATATTTTGATGTCACTTTTGTAGATTGGAATTTATATAGTAGTCCATGACTAGCACAAGGCACATATTGCATCAATGACTTATGTTGATTCACATGAAATTATTGTTCACTTAATCCTGATGCTCAAAACTACTATTCAAAAATATTCATTATGAAGATCACAATATTCAGGAAGAAAACATCCATAGTAGTGCACGATACATTTTGAATTTGACCGAGTCATCAATGAATACATCATCATCACGAAACTCAACTTCATCTGATACCTATGAATTGTTAAAGTCTAGATATGTTTTTTCGCAAGGATAATGATCAATTTGAATTAATTTTTCACAAAGCACCTCGACCATAAAAAATTTAGAGTGATTTATATTTTTCTTTAAATATTTGTCTTGTTAAATAAATTAGAGAAATTACCATATATATAGGCTCATCCCTTCACCCAAATCCCATACTTCCAAAACAAATTTTGCAAACCTTGAAAAATATCAGCTGGAAGCTCCAAAAATCATAACGATTTAGTGATATTTTTCATAGTCCTAGTGATTACCATCACCTCATAATATATTAATGATGCGCCCCTTCTCATAGTCATGAAAACAACTTCAACTCATCACACACTATAGAATGTGCATACCTTCTCAAATATCAACCTCTATGAAACTGAGTCTTCAGGAAACCCATGCCTATACCCTATTTATGAATACTGATTGCATAAAACAACCATTCATCCTGATAGACCATTTCCCTTGACAATGATGCATTTTCTACATAAATTCGATACTACAACACCCTCAATATTTTAGTAAATTTTCACTGTAAGACCACTTTCCATGAAAAATCCTTGATCATCCAGCTTTGTATTGTCAAAAAACACAACCCAGATTCTATTTCCATCCTTGAACAACAATGGATCGAAAATTAAAATAATTAGAGTAAAACATAAATGTTTTAACAAATTTAGTTCATACAATTTCAGCAATGTAAATTCATTCATAAATAATTCTTATTAAAATTTTATTGAAGCATACACTCCATATATCAATTTTAACATTTGTCTTTTAAAAATAATAGAAAAACTAAATAAAAGGAAATGTTAAATATCATGAAAATTATTATATTCTTGATATAAATTTTCTAATGTTCTATATTTATTACACATAGAAAATAATAGGTGTATAACAAAAACATATGATTCATTGAATTAAAATATGATTTTTTTTACAAATTAAAATATCATATCATTAAATTTTGAATCAACCCTTAAAAAAATTATGTGTAACAATTTTATGTCAAATAAAAATAAGTATAAATATATAATAAATAATTCAACATTCATTTTACAAATAATCAAGGAGTAATATAATTAATGATATGGATTTATATCCAAAAAAATAAATTTTATTAAAAAATACTTAGTTTTCCTATTCTTTCTCCCCCTTAAACGAATCAGATATCATTTTTTGAGATTTTTATATTCACTACATATAAAAAAGTTCAATTGAATGAATTTTTTATAAAGGGTTTAATGATGATATTTTGGGGATAAATATATTTTGACTTGTATAAAATGAATTTAACTAATTCGCATTTTATAAATAGAAAACAATGGTATCTCAAAAGATTTTTTTTATAATTACTGTTCAAAAACATAATTCTAAAAAATAGAAGTGGCATGAATAAATAAAAATAATGATATTGAATCTAATTCATATATATATTATTGATTAAATAATTTTTATAATTTTATAATGACTTCCACATAATTTTTAAACAGTAAATACTATTAAATATATATTCATCATTATTAAAAATATATGACAAAACATCCTGAAAACTACACATCTCAAATATAATAATATATTCATCACTATACCTTTGTACAATATCTATAGAATAAGTTTCATTCTAAATTTTATCTAATAATTATAATTTTTAATAATTTTATGATTATATATCTATATGTTTAACCATTTTCATTTAGGTTGAGATGTTTCTAAATAATTATTTGATAAAAATAAAATATTTATAACAAATAAAATAATTTTATGAAAAAATTGAAAAAAATTCAATACTATAATAAATATTCTTTTATATGGAACACATATTCCAATATATATATATATAATTTAATGAATAAGATATTTTGAATTCACACCCCCTATGTAAATATTACACTATCATTTTGATAGAAATATTCTTTTAGAACTCTATATATCAAAAATAAAAATAAAAACCATATTATAGATATAATATGTGCTAATGAATTTAAGAAAACAAGTTTGAATTCTAAATTTTTATAATTTGGATAAACATTGGATTTTTTGTATTGTTCATGCACAACACTGACAATAAGAATGATTTTAATATTTAACAAGAAGTTAATTATAAGTTATACATTTTAATATTTCATTTATGATATATATATATATATATGATAATATATGCATCATTACATAAGATTCATAAATTTTTATATCCTATTTATGTTATTAGAATATCTTTAAATATATTGTATCTTGAAAAAATGAATACTTGCAACTAAAAAAAAATTAACATTAAGAACATCAAAAAAGTAATGGAATTATAATAATGAATTTTTAAAAATTTATTATCTTTAATTTAGATCCATTAAAATCATGCATGAATCTAATTAATCAAATAAAAAACAAATTTAATTCTTTTAAATTGATTGTCTATGATTTTAAACAAGTTGTACAATCACTATATAAGCGACGAATATGAATTTTATTGTTTTTAATTCAATTATGAAAATTTAAAAAATTAATATCATAACCACATTTGAATAAAAATTAATGAAACAATTTTTCATCATTCCTATTATATTTTATCCTTATTAAATTATTAATGTTTTAAAAAATAAAGAGAATCATATTTCCTTTTTTAACATAACATAAATAATATTTTTTTTAATATAAAAGAAACATGGCACAATGTTTCCGTATTTTATAAACATTGATGATTAATGATGAAATAAACTCATGAAATACGACTCAGGAAGGTTTGGGGGGTTGTAATGTCATGTTTAATAGTTTAAATATTGTTTTTCCAGTTTTACTCTTACCGACTTGATAATTCATTTCATGGTTACTATTCAAAATATCAAAAAATAATAGGAATAATTTTAAAAAAAATTCAATAATTATTCAAAATAATGAATTAATTTTTCAGTATCCAATTATCACTAGTGGCATAATTTAATTAATGATTAAAAATAAAAACAAAACAAATAAATGTTTTTGTTTAGAGAAATGTGCTTTTATGGCTAAAAATAACCTTAAACAAATCCGGTAAAATGTTGGGTGAAATTAAATTAAATTTTATTATATATAATAATAATTATTGTATTTTTTAAAAAAAAGTAATGTTTAATTGGATTTTATGATATAAATAAAGAATTGGGTAAAAAAAATTTATTTTTCACTATTCATTATTTAATCAATCATTTCAGAACAATTTTAAAATATAACCCAAAAATAATTTTGAAATGATTATTTGTAAATTGAAATAAATTTTAAAAACTAAATTTTCAAATAATGGCTTGAATACATTATAATTTCCATAAAAAATAAATATAAATCGTTTCTGGAGAAAACTTATTTTCAGAGAAAAAAATAATGTTACATAAAATTGAGTACCTATAAAATAAGAAATAATTGGTAAATATGGATTATGTAAAAAATATTTAAATAGTCTTCTTTATATGCCTATTACAATTAATAAACACCAATTAAATGCATATTATATAACTATAAATGTTATAAAAAACATTTCACATTTTATTTTATCATGTGTTGGATGTTTTATACGTTATCGAAATAGTGTTTTATTTAAATTCTAGGGTTTGAAAATTGATATTAATGATATAATTTAAATATATTATACTATAGTATCAAAATAATAACTAGGTATACGAAAATTGAAAGGATAAAGGAGTGGTTTTTAAATTATACATCATTTCTTGGATTACAACCTTCATAAAGGGCGATAATCTTTTGAGAGAAGGAATATTGAGATGTCTCGAACCACCAAAATATTTCTAATAATATTGAGGAGATGATTGGTTAGATTTTGGATTTAACTGAGTCTTTTATGGTTTATGGAGGGAATTTCCAATCAAATTATGATAATAATATATCGTATATATTTCAATAGTATGGGTCATACGAAATGATTATATTGAAGGTAAAAATATGCCTATTGATTTTATGGATGAATAATATAATAGAAGAACACGATGCATTAGGAAGAACTATTATATATACCATCTATATAGATATATTATCAGATATAATGAATTCGTACATCATGTAGATGGATATATTGAGTATCATGATGAATATTTTAATGTCTATATGTTCAATAGAAGGCTTAGACGTTCTGATGAAGGTCCAATGGTAAATAAATTTTATGAAAAATAATAAGTGTGATGAAACATGGATTATTATATGAAAAAAAGAACAATGGATATTTTATAATGTCCCTATGATTCATTCATGGAGAATGTAAGGTGAGATCACCTTATAAAGTGACCAAAAGCATTATCATGGAAAAATCAAGAACTGAATTACCACAAAAAATATATTTTAGATGGTGTTCTTATAATGTTCACTAAATATCTCACATTATAAAAGGTGTTGTGAAATATGTATTGAATCATGAAGAGTATGTTATCAAACCCGAGGCATTAATGGTTTTATTAAAAAATGATAGATATTTATTTAATGAAATTCAAAATTTTATCCATCATGTTTTCTAAATGTACTGATATTTTATTATATGTTGATTATACAAGTCTATCTAACATAGATAACCTGTAGTACCTAATGGAGAATGTTTTTACATGTACTAGATAGAGAATATCTGTTAATATCCAAAATTTAATGACTATATATACTATACAAAAAATATTTTGGACAACAAAATTGAAATTTTTTAGATGAAATAAAATTATACCAGACATCAAAAAGTTATAATACTGAAAAATTTACATATTATTGAAAGGGAAATAATTTCAACTATAAATATGTATGATTCATAAAATGAATTTTATTTCTGAAAACACATTTAATATTCTATTTATGATGGTACTTGAAAAACTATTATTTTATTCAGAATATTTTCATGATAAACGATCATTATGAATGACATTTCTTGAGTTTGATAGTGATTGTATAACTGAATATGTATCCATTTTTTATGGAACATAAAGTTGTAAAAAGTTATTTAGAATAAATATAAATGACATAAGTGTTATAATGCTATTAATTTGAATATTTTGATACTTAATATTCACTATAGACAATATTAATTTTATATTAGATAATTCTTTTGTTTCTATTGGACCATATAATAATGATTTGTATAATGATATAATGACTGGATGTATAAAAATACAAATAGTAGCATTGTATTATATAAATTGGAATTAGTGTTGACAAAAGACCTCAGTTCTCATAATGTGATAATTATAGGGTTCTTCTATATGATGAATTGTGGTAGTATAATTATAATGGACACCTTAAATTAGTTAAGAATCCCGAAGAGGGGGGTGTAGTGATCCAATTTTTTTATGATTCATGGATTAAAAAAGACTTATAACTGGCATAGTTTAATTTTGGTTCTTATTCAATATTTTCCCATGTAGGGAAATGAATATTTACATGGTTCATATATCTAAATATGATGGTCAGCTCGTGGAATTATATATATTTCCCATGATCACACTAAACACTGGTTTATACATGATGTTAATGTGAAAATTGTTTATAATATCTCCCATGGTACAAAAATTTTCACTAATGTGATAGTCATTCCAGTCATATTAAAATTATTAAAAAAATTGGTATAAATAATAAGAATCCATTGGAACATAGCCTTGATTATTTGTTGTATTTTGAATCTTTTTTTGTTATAAAACCTATTGAATCTTACATATTATCACTTTAATATATTCCATATCTTATATCCCCTTATTCATCCACATTTATTATTATCCAATATCCATTCTACATATAAATTATAGGTACCAATAAGTTTTTATAGTCACATAACTTGTAATAAAAACTTCAATTTCAAAGAATAAATTACAATGTATAAGATATAATTCAAATTTAATCTTTATTATTTATTCCTCTGTTTTTAGAGATGTTAATTAATTTTGGGAGATTATATATTCTAGTTTTAATTAGATATAATTGATGCTTTAGAAAATATATAACTAAATAAACTTTTTATCCTATAGATTGTACATGAATCTTTATTATCAAAACTACTCATAATTTTATCAACCTCCCCAAAAGATCTAGAATATTTTTATTGCGAAAATTGGGTGTCAAATTCAATTATAAAATTCATTTCACCATTGTAAAAATCCTCTGGTGTCATGATGTTTCCCTATAACCCCACTTGTCTAACAAGGATTCTCAGTCCATGAGAATTGTCATTGTATCAAATAATTTTGGACTTCCAAAAAAATATATCGACATGTATCATGTCAGGTACTATTAGGGTCAAATTCATCCATACTTTTTTTTATAGGTAGACTCAAAAGACACTATACAAACCACCAAAACCATTTTTTAATTGATGTTTCAAAAACATATTCCTATCGATTATAATAAGGAACACCACAACCAAATTGGCCTTATCCATTTTTCCAAGAATATAATAGAATATCAACATGAAATCTATAGTGAATTATTATTCTATTTTACTCCCCATGTTATCCACTTTGAACCATGGATTATCAAAATACATTACATCATTGTAATGCTCATTTCATGATTCTACCGCATTACCTCTATCTTTTTCATGGTCTTCTCAACTTGGTCTTCCTTTCAGACTAGATCATTGAAAACATCATTGAACATCAATCATTGTGATAGGGTCATTCCAAACACTAAAAAGTCTAGAATCATTATAATCATATAAGGAATAATATTACCATAATGATTAATTCCAATTTATTCATTCAAAGAAAATTATAATGATATTTCTTTATTTTTAAAAATTCAAAAAAACTAAATCATATCCCAGTCATCAATTCATTATCCTCACTAATCAAAAAAAAACATTATCACACGTCTTCGGCTCAAAAATCTCTTCATTTGAAATTTTTGTTATCCTTTTATTAGAGAACACTATGAAATTATAAAAACCTATAAATGGATCATAATACAATAATTACATTTATGACAAACAAATATTGGTGTTATAAATGATTAAATAGATATGTAATAATATTATGTCCATAATAGATTGATCTCTATGTATCTTTTAAAACATGAATTTCGAAATCGACATTCCAAACCTCATCAATATTTCAATGCCAAAAACATATTCAACAACTTAAAAAACTATTAATATATTTCCCACATAATAAAATCACAACAAAAAATTTTTGATACATCTAACTAAATATATGGTTCCCATAGAAACATTATTCTTGAAAAGGTAAGATATATCAATGTTTACCCCCTACATCATAAACATCTCCATTGATGAACAATATTATGGTTAATAGAAAATAAAAAATAATGCTGTCAATATTTTACCCAATATGACAACAATATCAAAAGATATGATGAGAAAGATAGTGATAAGACCCTATCCATTTCATGTTATTATTGAGGACTAACAGCTGGCTTCATAGTCATAAGTATAACTTCTTATTTCAATAGTTAATTTTTCATCGCATATATAATATGCACCAATATAGGATAAAAATAAAATTTATCCCATTATTCTCTATAGTTGATGAATTCATATTAAACTTTAATTTTCATGGATCTATAATTCTTAATTGGATTACTAAAAATATAGATTTCACATTGATTATAATATCTAAAAATTAATGGAAATATGACTTTATCCTTAAAATATTACAGTTCTCTTTTTCATCAGAAAATTTTAGTTTTAGTTCGGAGTATAAGACACATATTCATCCTCTATAATCTTAAAGATTACAATATTCTAATTCATTCAATGACAAAAAACACATAAATCTCTATGAACTATTTCTTTATCAGTTATATGCTTCAAATAATTAATAGTTTCATCATAATCTACACCCGAATATCAAAACTAATCGATCTTGAGATTTCTATTATATATCTACCTATATTTTACATGCCTTTTATGTAACTACTTTAATATATAAAATTATAAAATTTTGGAGAATGTTCATACTGATGAAAATGTGTAACAACATAAAAAAAAGACATTATTTATGGTTTAATGTAATATGGATTTCTAATTAGCTACAAAAATCCCAATTTATCCATATCCTTTACTTTTTTAATCATTAGACAATTTTGTTACATTTTATATTCTTTTAAAAACATCCTTTGAATACACTATTACTAATTTTATTTACATTACATTATCATATTTCACTTGGAATGGGAAAATATGGTATTTTTTAAAAGAGGTCGGTATGGGAAGAAAGTGTCTGATCTCAAAAAGGATAGTCAATTATAAACTAATATTCATTACTATAGAACAAATTTTATTAAATCTGTCATCATTACCAAAATACAATATCATCTAAAAAAATAATAACAATGATATGTGCCTCCTTATAATATTTAATTCTGATATTGCAATCAAATATTTCATTTTATATTTTTTACTTCATAAAATAGGTTATATGTTTATTTTACTATGTTCCTCGTTATTTCATTGGCCCCCAAAAAAATAATTTTATAATCAAAATTATCATCATCAACAATAAGTAAACTAGATGGTTGTATAATAAAAGATTCCACTTCTAATTAACCATTGTGGAAGTGTAACACCCCAGGTAAATAAAGAATATGACATTTTCACATTTATCCATACTTGTGAATAAAATATTAATATTACTTTAAAGGGGTTTCTATGCTCGATGGCTTACCCAATATGCAACAACGAGTTTCTTGGGAATCTTACATTGTACTCTAATAATAAAATAATATTATTTTTGGTAGTTAATGCCTAACTGTTGTAATGTCGGTAATGAAAATAACTAACTACAAAATGATTATATATTTTTGTCAAATTTTTTTACTTTTTACAATAAATGTTAGAAGATTAAAAATGCGAATGAATCCAATTTTAATCGTAAACATTCTAATATTCTTTAAAAGTTCAATTAACAGCTTATTGATGGAGAACCTCTTTTAAATCCACTTTTTGACATTTTTATGGGTTATATTTGACAAAATAAAATTATTATTTAGAATCGGGACATCAAGATTTACTTTGTGTAAATTTTTGGTATTTTTCCAATAAAGTTCATTTTTTAATGAATAGTGAAAAATGATGTATTTTAATTCAAAACCACTTTTAATATACTTTCTTTATATGATTATATTATCGTTTGAATTGGTTGTAAAGTTAAATTAGAATATATTTTGACCATTTAATCTAATATTGGTCGTTGTAATTAATTTCATCTTGAAATTGGACTTAAACTAGTGTCAATCTTTTGATACTTATTGTTTCATAAAAACATGCTATTTGCTCTGACAGAGTGAATTAATTATTAAATTAATTAATGTAACATATATGGTTTTAATTTTGTAAAATATACATCATTTTTGAATTTGGAATATCAAATATAGCTTGGGGTGAATTTTTGGTATTTTCTGGAAAACATCAATTTTTGATGAATAGTGAAACCACTAAGTGGTATTAAAAAACTGATTTTTCGTTTAAATGAAAATTTACCACCTATGTGTTTTGAATTTCAAAAATACAACATACATGGTTGTCATTAAGAAGTAAAATTTGGTTCAATGAGATTAAAATAATTTTTTTGGTGAATAGTAACTGTTAAGTTTTAATCGCGATTAGAGATAATTATTGTAGTTTAAGGTAAAAATAATGTTTTAATAATATGAAATGACCTAGAAAAATGTCCTACCCACATTGGATGAGTCATGGCAGACCAATAAAATCCATGGGTCAACTTGGGGACCCCATGGAGCCACTTAGTTTGGAAAATGACATAAATACCTTTTTATTTAAAGTTAAAATTAAAATGTCACAAACATTTGTTGTTTTACTAAAAAAAAGTACATGGGGTTATATGTGTCATATATTTTAATATAAATATTAATTATAAATATAAAAATATTTCCTACATCATGATATTTTTTATAAATTTTATACATTAAATAAATTAATTTATTTATGACACCATGATGATGCAGTGATTACCTCATAAATGAATGATTTAAATAAAATGAAAAGATAGGGTGAAATTTAAGTCTTACACTTGTCACAATCCAATTGTATGGGTGGATTTAGAATCCATATCACCTTAACCTAGAAATATATCCTTTTTGGATCTTTTAAATCCAAAAATCATTTTATAATAAAGTAATATTTTATAACTTTCCAAGAGTTCCCCTCCTCTCCTCTTATAAAAGGCCCCCACCTCTACCACCTTACACACACCTCTCAAGCCTTTAGATCGGCCAAAACCGACCCATTTCATCTCTCCTCATCCCTCTTTTCATCATTGAAGCCTCACTTTGGGCAGAATCCTTTCCAAGGAAGCCTTTGAGCTCAAATCAAAGAGAGTTACCCGATTTAAAGGTAATGTCTTCCCTTGTGTTCTTTTGTTTTATTTTTCTTCTCCAAACCCCTAAACTCTTTTTATTACATTTTTTTTGTAACAAAAAAAGTATCTCAAATATACTAGGATGTTGTTATAAGAAGTATTCTAGATAGACCTTCACACACCTCTGTCTAATGGTTAATGAACATACTGTTTATGTGGACGACGAATTACTGCATCACAAAATGATGATTGTTCAATATTATTTTAACACCTTAAAATGTGTCCATTAAGATGTCATTATATTTATATATGATATATAATATTTTTATGTTTTCCTTAAACTTCTGTATTTTTTATTTATGGCATACCTTTATGGTTTCCATTATGGGTAAATGTGATATCATCATTATAGGAAGTGCGGACTACCGCCCCCTCAAAGTGATTAGATTCGTTAATGCCATATGTGGGATGTATAAAGGATGGAATCAATTATATTACATATGATATGATACTGGAATTATAATATAAATTTATATCATTATTATTTAATTCCATTTAATACAAAAAAGAAATGAAAGTAGCGTTCATGCGTACGTACGGCTTTTCGTCTCCATGAACGGTACATTTCATTTCTTATCTCCAAATGTTATGTAGTATTACAAGTACATATATATAATGGATATATATGTAATATATTACATCTAAATTATTTATATCATTATGGAATTATAATATATATATCTCTCATTTTGTTTTAATTCCCTTAATATGACAAAAAATGAAAGTAGCGTTCATGCGTACGTACGGCCTACTTCTCTATGAACAGTGCTTTTAATTTTTTATCTCCAAATGCTATGGAATATTATAAAATGAATATATTCTGGATATATATGATATTTAAAACATCAATAAAATTCTGGATATGATGTACCTATAACTACATGGATAATTCTTTTCCAACAAGTTTGATTTTTTACTCATGTACCGAACATCGACAAAAACGTCTGATATGAAATCAATTTATTAACCAATTATTATAACCTTATAATATGTGATATTAACTAAATACTAATATATAAATTAGATGCTTATGAAATTATAAATTGACCTAATTTTATTATTCATGAGATTAAAGAACGGTCGAGTAATGTCGAACACGAGGTAAGGGATCCTACCTCTCTCCTTCTTTTTAAGTACACTCTTTTATGTCATTCCTTTTATGCTCATAATTATTATGATTGGGATGTTCTTTTATATTCATCTTGATTTAAATTTTATTTTAATATGATGAGAGACCCTATTTGATCTCATCAATCCATTTTTTAATGTTTTAAGTGGTGCTGTTAGGCTGCCAAGTTTTCGTAAGGGATTTTTCATCTCACTTTTTTCCCGTGAGATTCATGCTATATTTTCCACCATTTCATTTGAATGGTATATGTACTGACCATTATTTTAATCTTTGTGTAATATACATTCATTTATGAGTATTTACATCAATGTTGTATTGTCCTTCTTTCATGGAGTGTATGTTTTGAAAGATACCAAAGTCGGTAAGGGAACCTTTCACCCTCCTCTTTTTAAAAGACTTCTTTTGTTATGTATTTTAATTAACAATCTATTAAGTTGGGATATGTTCTTCTATATCCTTGTTGATGTAAATTTTATGTCCAAGTGATGAGATACCCTTTTTATCTCTCATAAACTCTTTTTCTGAATTTTGAAGTGATGCTGTTAGGCTATCGAGGTTTTTCGAGGGAACTTCTTAACCCAAATTTGATTCTTTAGGATAAACTTGTACTACTTGAATATGTCGTTCTATGAATATGTTTGAATAAACTGTGATTGTTTTACACTTAATATCCACTTATATTTGGTGTATTCATTTTTCACACATAATTATGTAATTGATTTATCCTTAATCCAAGGATACCATCTTTGTAAGGGACTTCATCTCAATCTCCATTCATTGAGGATTATTTTGTTTTATACACAACTTTCTTTTATACGGTGTATAAAACCCTTTAACTTTTAGGCTTATTCAAAAAGAATCTATTTTTTATACGAAGTGTTTTACTAAACGACAAAAGGAATGTTTCTTTGTCGTACGTATGTTGCGACAATGACTTCTCCGCCGCCATGACCATTATTTGAGTTTCGGCTTCCTCTACAAGACATACCTTTTTTTAAAATGAAAAATAAATACCATGTTTTACTTTTCTTTTATTTTGGTATTGAAAATGGTTTTCATAATGTTTTTATATCAATTTGTTGTACTGATATCTTGTGATTGAAAAATTGAAATGTTATGTTTCCTTTATGCATGTTTTATGTGATACGATTATGTTATGGTTCATGGGAATTATTATGAAGACTGGTGGTTCCGTGATATACTAAGGGTGGGTGAGCCCGATATAGCTCTTAAATGCATTGGGTAACGTGAATGAGTTTAAAGTTAAGGTTTCTCTGAAGAGATTTAGGGAATATACTTTGATGGGTATTCCAAATGTAACCAAGAGGGTTACTCCCAACGTAAGAATGTTATGAATGCCTCAAGTTACCTTTATGCCTTATTATTTATATGATTTATTCATGATTTGATGAGGTATATTAAAATTATTATGTCTTATGAGTAAAGTATGATTTCATACATGGACTAATGTTTTCTTTTCATACTTTTATATCCATTACTGAGATTTTAATGTTCATACCATGTTTTTGAAATGTCATTCACAGGTCAAGGGAAAGGTTCATGATATGATTATAGTGCCAAGGAAGTGTCAAGAAATAATCCATGTTTTATTTTAACTATGTTTCTATTGATGGGAAAAAACGATTTCTATCTTTTATGTAACCACTTTGTTTAAATGTGGAATGTAATTCATGATTTATGATCTAATTCTCTAAAACTCTAAACCTGAAAAGATCCTCAATGTGAATTATTCATTTAATTAAATATTAAGTAAGGTTTAAGGCTGGGGCCTTATAGTTGGTATTAAAGGCCAGTTTAGATAACTTTAGAGGTTTGGGTATTCTCTAGGCATAAGTGACATTACCATAATGGTTAGGATTTTAGAAAGAGTCCTAGTTTTAGATAAAGTGAATGAGTAAGTATATCTTAGTGTTTATCTTCCTCATTAGTACATGATGGTTCTTTTGATATACTCACACTGACATTTCTGTTTTTATTGAATGGATGGATCTAGTAAGAACCAAAGTGACAATATGATTGAAGGAAATTGTGGTGGTTCCCTGATTAAGAGAATGGATGAAATGGGAGATTCAATGAGGAAACTCGTTGGTGTTCTAAACCAACTATCAAGGAGTCATGATCAACCACTTGAACCTTGGTATGTTCTATAATGCATCGTGTACGAGATGAGCAATTGATGTGGAAGTTCATGTAATAATTATAAAGGTAACCATTAGGGATTATATGACCCTTACTTTTGAAGTAATTATGGGTTATTATATACTATGATGGAAAATGAAAGGCATGAGATTAAATTGATGATAAAATATGGTATGATTATTTTTGAAGATTTTATCTGTTTTTGGGGAATGTTTTAAGAATTATATAGTTTTGGAAAATGGACAACACACAGACCAGGTGATAACCCATCACGTCGGACAAAGGTGTGAGAATCTAACCCACAATCAAAGTAGGACTGGTATTTATCACCTACCACTGGACTACGTGAAGTCCCTGGTTAGTTTGACTAATTGTTTTTAGTTAGATGATTTTGGGAATCAAGAGTAAGATTATTTTGCGTTATCTATGGAAATGATTAACCTATCATGGGGGATATGTGATTAGTTTCATTACTTTTCAATATGAGAATTTAAGAGCAATTGATGTTATTTGGAGATAAAAGTTAATTTGTACCTTGGAAGACTATTTGATTAAATCCTTCAAATATATGGGTTTCAATCTTAGTTTGGTTTACTTTGATGAATTTTATGGAAAATTGTTTATCGAATGGTCTTCGTTGAACATTGGGTTTTTTTGGACAAATTTTGGAGATTAAGAATATATTTTCTTTTTATAAAATATTATACTTTTGTGGATTATCTGATCTCATACTAACAATTTTGGTTTTGGATTTTGTCTAAAGACATGGGAAATATATAGTTCTATTTTGTGGATTAGGTGATTCTCATGAAGTTTATTATAATACTCTTAATGTGAATAAGTCTTCCTAAATACTCATCTTTTGGAGAAAATATGAGTTTGATTAAGGAATCTAGTAAAAGTTGAATGTCTATGTGACAAGTAAGAATGTTTCATTATGATTTAGTTAAGCTCAAAAATAAATTCCTCAATTACTATTAACTTAAAACAAAAATGTTTTATGTTAACTTTTCCTACTAGGGAATTGAATAATGTTTAACCCATCACAAGATTGTGATTTTCTTATGGTTAACTTTCCCTAGACATGTTTACTATCACTCTCCATCAGAACATGACCCTTTGTTTTTTTCCTCTATGTCCATATTTTCATACTTGGAATCCTAGTATTGGTTAACTTGGGCGACCTTTGTACTTCTCTTTCTTTATTTTAAAGTGATTGTTTTACTGACTCTTGTTCTGATGTGGGATTTTTAATGAAGTTTCCAAGCCTAATTTTAAAATTGCAAGGACGCAATTCCCAAAATGGGGGAAGGATTTAACACCCCAGGTAAATAAAGATTATGAAATTTTCATATTTATCCATATTTGTGAATAAAATATTAATATTACTTTAAAGGGGACGTTGTGCTCGATGGCGTACCAATATGCAACAACGAGTTTCTTGGGAATCCTATGTTGCACTCTAATAATAAAATAATATTATTTTTGGTAGTTAACACCTTGTTGTTGTAATGGTGGGAATGAACATAACCTACTACAAAATTATTATATATTTTTGTAAAATATTTTTACTTTTTACAATAAATGTTAGAGGATTAAAAATGCGAATGAATCCAATTTTAAGCGTAAACATTCTAATATTCTTTAAAAGGTCGATTAACCGCCTTTTAATGGAGAACCTCTTTTAAATCCACTTTTTGACAATTTTATGTGTTATATTTGACAAAATAAAATTCTTCTTTATAATCGGGACATCAAAATTTACTTTGTGTAAATTTTTGGTATTTTTCCGATAAAGTTCATTTTTTAATGAATAGTGAAAAATATTGTATTTTAATTCAAACACTATTTTTAATCTAATTTATATATATGATTATATTATCTTTTGAATTGTTTTTAAAGTAAAATTAGAATATATTTTTCCATTTAATCTAATAGTGATCATTGGAATTAATTTCATCTTGATATTGGACTTCAACTAGTGTCAATCCTTTGATACTTATTGTTTCATAAAAACATGCTATTTGCTATGACAGCAGGAATTAATTATTACATTAATTAATATAACTTATATGTTTTGAATTTTGTAAAATAGACATCATTTTTTAATTCGGATTATCAAATATAGCTTAGGGTGAATTTTTGGTATTTTTCTGGAAAACTTCAATTTTTTATGAATAGTGAAACCACTAAGTGGTACTTAAAAAAACAGATTTTTCATTTAAATAAAATTTTACCACCTATGTGTTTTGAATTTCAAAAATAAGACATACATGGTTATAATTAAGTAGTAAAATTTGGTTCAATGGGATTAAAATTATTTTTTCGTTGAATAATAACTTTTAAGTTTTAATCACAATTAGAGGTAATTAGTGTAGTTTAAGGTAAAAATAATGTTTTCGTAATATGAAATGACCTAGACACATGTCCTACCATCATTGGATGATTCATGTACGACCAAGTAAACACATGGGTCAACTTGGGGATCCCATGGAGCCACATTGGTTGGAAAATGACATAAATACCTTTTTATTTAAAGTTAAAATTAAAATGTCAAAAACATGTGTTGTTTTACTAAAACAATTTTTACATGGGGATATATAAGCCATTTATTTGACTATAAATATTCATTAGAATGATAAAAGGTTTTCCTACATCATGATATTTTTTTATAATTTTTAGACATTAAATAAATTAATTTATTTAAGACACCGTGATGATATAGTGATTACCTCATAAATGAAAGATTTAAATAAAATGAGAAGTTAGGGTGAAATATAAGTCTTAAACTTGTCAAAACCTATTGTATGTGTGGATTTAGATACCTTATCACTATATCCTAGAAATAAATCCTTTTGGGACCATTTAAATCCGAAAATAATTTTATAATAATGTAATATTTTATAACTTTTCAAGAGTGCCCCTCCTCTCCTCTTATAAAAGGACCCCACCTCTACCACCTTACACACACCTCTCAAGCCTTTGGCTCGGCCTAGAACTGGACATTTCATCTCTCTCCATCCCTATCTTCATCATGGAAGACTCAATTTTGGCAGAATCCTTTCCAAGGAAGCCTTTGAGCTCAAATCAAAGAGAGTTACCCGAATTAAATTTAATGTCTTCCCTTGCTTTCTTTTGTTATATTTTTCTTCTCGAAACCCCTAAAATATTTTTATTACATTTTTTGTAACACCACCAGTATCTTAAATATACCAGGATGTTGTTATAAGAAGTATCCGAGCTACACTTTCATACAACTCCGTCTAATGGTTAAAGAACATACGGTTTCTGTGGATGGCGAATTACTTCCTCACAAAACGATGATTGTTCAATATTATTTTAACACCTTCAAAGGTGGCCATTAAGATGTCACTATATTTATATATTTTATATATAATATGTTTATTTTTTCCTTAAGCTTCTTTATTTTTCATTTATGGCATATCTATATTGTTTCCATTATGGGAAAACGCGATATCTTCATTTTAGGTTGTGCAGAAAACCGCCCCCTCAAAGTGATTTGATTCGTTAATGCCATATGTGGGACATATAAAGGATGAAATTAATGGTATTACATATGATATCATACTGGAATTATAATATACCTTTATATCATTATTATTTAATTCCATTGAATAAAAAAAATGAAAGTAACCTTCGTGCGTACGTACGGCTTACCGTCTCCATGAACGGTACATTTCATTTCTTATCTCCAAATGTTATGTACTATTATAAGTACATATATATAATGGACATATATGTAATATATTAAATCTAAATGATGGATATAATTCTGGAATTATAATATATATATCTCTCATTTTTTTTAATTCCATTAATATGACAAAAAATGAAAGCGGCGTTCATGCGTACGTACGGCCTATCGTCTCCATGAACGGTGTTTTTAATTTTTTATCTCCAAATGCTATGGAAGAGTATAAAATGAATATATACTGGATATATATGATATTTAAAACATAAATACTATTCTGGATATGATGTACCTATAACTACATGTAAAAATATATTCCAACAAGGTTGATTTTTTACTCATGTACCGAACATCGACAAAAACGTCTCATATGAACTCACTTTATTAACCAATTATTATAACCATATAATATGTGATATTAACCGAATAATAATATTTAAAGTAGGTCATTATGAAATTATAAATTGACCAAATTTTATTATTCATGAGATTAAAGAACGATCAAGTCATGTCGAACATGAGGTAAGGGATCATACCTCTCTCCTTCTTTTTAAGTACACTCTTTTATGTCATTCCTTTTAAGATCATATTTCTTATGATTAGGATGTTCTTTTATATTAATCTTGATGTAAATTTTATTTTAATATGATGAGAGGCACTATTTGATATCATTAATCCATTTTTTGATGTTTTAAGTGGCGCTGTTAGGCTGCCAAGTTTTTGTAATGGATTTTTAATCTCACTTTTATTCCTGTGAGATTCATGCTACATTTTCCACCATTTCCTTTGAGTTGGATATGTGTTGACCATTATTCTACTCTTTGTGTAATATACTTTTGTTTATGAGTATTTACATCAATTTTTTATTATCCTTCTTTCATGGGGTGTATGTTTTGAAAGATGCCCAAGTCGGTAAAGGATCCTTTTACCCTCCCCTTTTTAAAAGACTTATTTTGTTATTTCTTTTAATTCACATACTATTAAGTTGGGATATGTTCTTATATATCCTTATTGATGAAAATTTTATGTCCAAGTGATGAGATACCCTTTTTATCTCTCATCAACTCTTTTTCTGAATTTTTTAGTGACGTCGTTAGGCTGTCGAATTTTTGCAAGGGAACTTCTTAACCCAATTTTGATTCTTTGGGATAAACTTGTACTCCTTGAATATGTCATTCTATGAATATGTGTGAATAACCTGTGATTGTTTTAAACATAATATCCACTTATATTTGCTGTATTAATTTTTCATACATAATTATGTAATTGATTTATCCTTAATCCGAGGATACCTTCTTTGTAAGGGCTTCCTCTCAATCCCCATTAATTGAGGCATATTTTGTTTTATACACAACTTTCATTTATACGGTTTATAAACCCCATTGACATTTACGCTTATTCAAAAGGAATATTTTTTTATACGAAGCGTTTTACTAAACGAAAAAAGGAATGTATCTTTTTCGTACGTATTTGGCGACAATGACTTCTTCGCCGTCATGAGCATTATTTGAGTTTCAGCTTCCTCTACAAGCCATACCTTTTTTTATAATGAAAAATAAATACCATGTTTTACTTTTATTTTATTTTGGTATTGAAAATGGTTTTTATAATATTTTTATATCAATGCGTTGTATTGATATCTTGTGATTGGAAAGTGGAAATGTTATGTTTCCTTTATGTATGTTTTATGTGATTAGATTATGTTATGGTTCTTGGGCATTATTATGAAGACGGGTGGTTCCGTGATAAAATAAGGGTGGGTGAGCCCGATATAGCTCTCCAATGCATTGGGTAACGCGAAGGAGTTTACAGTTAAGGTTTCTCCGAAGAGATTTAGGGAATATACTATGATGGGTATTCCAAACGTAACCAAGAGGGTTAGTTCCTACATAAGAATGTTATGAATGCCTCATTTTACCTTTATGCCTTATGATTTCTTTGATTTATTCATGATTTGATGAGGTATGTTAAAATGCTTATGTTTTATGAGTAAAGTATGATTTCATACATGGACTAATGTTTTCTTTTCATACTTTTAGATCCCTTATTGAGCCTTTTATGCTCATCCCATGTTTTTTAAAAATGTTTTTCCCAGGTCAAGGGAAAGGTGCATGATATGATGATAGTGTCACGGAAGTGTCAAGAAATAATCCATGTTTTATTTAAAATATGTTTCTATTGATGGGAAAAAACAAATTCTATCTTTTAGGTAACCACTTTGTTTAAATGTGGAATTTAATTCATGATTTATGATATAATTCTCTAAAACTCTAAACCTGAAAAGATCCTCAATGTGAATTATTCATTTAATTCAATATTAAGTAAGTTTAAGGTCAGGGACTTATAGGAAGGATATATAGAAATATATTTAAAGTATGATGCAATGAATTAATACTACAATGGAATGTAGTATTATTATAGTTTTATTTCTTGAAACTCCCGAAAAGGTATTTTTAAATTTATCCCCATCTATTGATGATTACCATTTGAAACCAATAATGAATTTTTTCTACAAATTCACCTTTTATATTCATCTTGTTTTAGAATACCCACATGGTTTTGATAAATTTCTTACCTTTGAGATTTTTTAGTAACTACCAAGACTCATTATTTTCTTTTTGGACTATATATTCATTAATTTCATCAATCCAATACTAATGTTTGATTTATTCATGAAATATCTATTGGATTTTCATGATTCATCAACGAGATATATGATGCTTACCTAAGGATTAATGTTTTTTTTAAATATTGTCCCTATTTTTACTTATATATAGATCCTAAATGTTTTTCATTCCCCATGGATGATGTTATAAATATTATTATTCCTAACATTAATTTTCTAAATCAAAATCATCAATATGAACTTATTCAGAGTACTCACTATTAAATTAAACAACAAAATAATTATTTTAAAAACTATACTGACAATTGTGACAAGTGGGACATTTTTATTCACACAAGTCAATTTATTTTTATATTCTATCAAATTTATGCCAACCAGATAAACAATATTTTAATTTATTTATTTTAATAATGATTTCTTATTCCATTTGGTGTTTAACCTCAAAATTGACTATTAAAAAAACTTTTTGAAATTTTTTCCAATTTTATTTTATTTTTTATTCAAAATGGGATTCCAAAAACCAAAAGGTACATTAACCCATGGTAATTTATTATATAATTATTTCAGTATGATAGATCCAAATATGAATTATTGAAACACCACTTTCTAATATTGTCTTTTAAATAAATATATTGTCACTAGAAATAATGATATGGTTTATATTGTAGAAACATAGTTCTCTATATCTCTATAATACCTCTATTATTTCATTCATCCAAAACATTTTTTAGGCTATGAATGATTCAAAGAGTCAATGTACGATTCCATTTAATTTCATGACAAAATTTAAATCAGGAATTGGTTTGTTAAACCCCATTATCAGTTAAAATATTCTTCAAATAGTACCCAAACGATTTCTCTACATGTATAATGGATATTGTAAACATTTGTAGTTCCTATAATGATTATATTAGAAACATAATACCTATAATTTGAATAATTTATCCAATAAATAAAATTATATACATATCTATATAAGTTGATCTATTCCTTATGGATTCATAATTTTTGGAGTGAATTTACTCTAATGTATGACGAGATTGTAAGTCAATGTTCCTTTGTGGATTATTCTAAATATTTAAATTTTGAGAGGTGAAATATATCCAATTAATTTCACTTTAAATAATTGTAATAAAGTGAAAACAAATTTCCATGAATCTTCACACACGTATTATTTTCTAACAGATGACCATGTATTTGATTTGAGAATTGATTTTATTCCTTAACGTTCAAATAACAAGAATACCTAGCATAACCTTTAAGACAAAATGTGACTCTTTTCTAAGATCCACTTTTAAATATACATATATCTCTCAAAATATTCATTAAAAACATATTTTAAAGAAATAAAAAATCATTTACACCATAACATATCTTAGACACATAATGACTACTTTAGTTTCAATCCATCAAGATAGAACGTGATATTGGATTAAAATTAATCTTTTCTAATAAATAATCATCCAAAACCAATGATTTTCAGTGTCACATCATATCCATAAGTTATATAACATTATTTAAATATTTCATTATTAATTTTCAGATAAAAATATTCTTTAATATATTATTGACATCAAGTATCACTAATCCAAGGAAATTCTCTATTAGATACTTTATATAAAACTTCACATACCCATTTATTATTTTCTCAGATATCCATTAAATTATAATACATATTAATAATTTGTATTGAGATATTTTTTTATATTAATAAAAATAATACCATTTACAAGATTGACATGATTATCACATCTTCCAAAATAGTTTTCCAATTGTTAATTTCTACATTCAATTTTCAAGATATATTTCTAATATATCACTTAATTATTATTTATTGAATGAGGATACAATAATACATTTTTTAAACCATATAAACACTTTATTTTAATTTTAGATAAATAAATACTTACCAAATGTAAAAAACTACAACAATTCCCACAATAATAATAAAAATCATATTTTATTATAAAAACATCATGTAGTTTTGAGCGCTTAACCAAGTTACATAATATTTCAAACCATTAATAATGGTTGCACATTGCACAGAAATTTTTATAGAATTGTATCCTTTTCTTCTTAACATTCATATCACATCCATGAATTTATTATTATTGACTTGTAGAATTGTTTAATTAATATAGGTGAAAAGTGAATTTAAAACATATGGAAAAGAACACGATCTTTCTAAAAAAAATATTCTTTTGAATTTCATTTTTATTCATAAATCAAGAATAAGTTTTTTGAATGTTTTCCACTTCTATTATAACTTATCGTTGTTGGTTCCCCTAATCATAATAATTAATTTTGATTTCAGCAACAATTTGTGCAATTTTTTTGAAATTATACTGGAATTATTCAAATTCATTGCCCATACTCACAAATAATTATTTTATAATATATAAATACTTCTATTTTTATTTCACTCATTCACGCAACATTATTTTGAAATAAATTATTTCAATAAAAAGATTATTCAATTCATCAATATCTTTATAAAACATTGATTTTTCATCAATATAGAATTTATTTATTTATTATTGATGATTTATTTTCCTTATTAATAATTCCTTATCATTTATTAATAAAATAAATCATTTATATGAACTCCATGAGTTCCCTTTTTAGATATAATTCCATGACAATTTCTTTATTTCACTTGAATACACTCCAAATTTAATAAGTGAATTATTCTACAATTACATTTTAAGTGAAAATGTTTTCACCTACAATTATTTTAAAAAAAAATTCTTGTTCTTCAAGCTTAATATATTTAATTCCACACATAGACATTAATTTTTCATATTTACATATAAAGAAATTGATCTGTTTAGTAAAAACACTAGTTATTTCAATCATTAATGATTTTTTCTTAAAAATTTCTTTTGTTCCTCAAAATCTTCATTAATGAGTCCATATTATTTTAACATAAGATAAAATTCCTTAAATGTTTAAACAAAACTACATATATAGAATCATATTGGAAGATTACCATTAAATAATAACATGAATTTTCTTAAAATTTAGCAGATGATAGAAATCAAAATATCAATCATCTAATCCAAAACAGAATTGAAATTATAAAATGAATATTCTTCATTAATAAATAATAGTATTCTTTAATACTATAACTATTATAGAATAAAATTAAATTTATTTCTTCAGTATTCAAAAACATTTAGAGAGAACTATATTTTATAATTTAATTACACATTATAAGACTATGAAAAAAATAATGATAAATACCAATTCAATATTTATCTTATTATAAATATGATTTACAATTAATCATATATAGAAAGACCTATAAGTTTTTTAGAAATATCTGCATCTTTTAAATTATAACCGTATCCTCTTTTTTTTATCACCACATCATTCAAACATTTTATGAAGAGATAAATAGACTCATCATTAATCATATAGAGAATATAATGCATTAGTATATAAAAATAAAATCATACTTGATTCTCCTTGTTTTCCCCTCAATGGTAATAAAATATTTATCTGAGTTGTCTATATTAGTTTTGAATCATATGATTTTTAAAAACTCACTTTCTACACGGTATGTAATAAAAATATTCTTTTTAGGGCCATCATTCTCTAAATTACTCATATATACTTCTCTCATAGAAACACTATTTTCCAGGGTAACAAACAAATAAATTATGTCTTCTAATATATAATAACATATAGACAACAAGTATAGAGTTATCCTATTTTTCCATTAGTGATATATTCTTCAATAAAATATAGGAATCCCATTTATAATAATAGATTTTTGAGATGAAATTAGAAATAAATTAAATAGAAAAGTTAAAAAATGGGTAAAAACACATTTAAAACATGTATCAAAAAATCACCATTTAGGGTATTCCATTTCTATTTTTCCTTTTGAAAATATGTGTCCTAGATATATGAAGAATCACTTAGATGAGGGGTAGTGTGAATCTATGATCTAATTTGTTTTTATGATTCCTTGATGAAATAATCATCTTATCAACTTAATTTGATACATGATCACTATACAACATACACACACATGATGGTAAAAGCATAATTACTAGGATAAAATATCAAAATGAATAGGATGTCCCTTGGAATGATATAAATTTCAAAAACCCTACTCTACTATCAAGTTTTACATTGTAGGTACAATGAGTTGGGGTTATCCTTGAAATAATATTATAAAATGTACTAGGAATGTTATAGGTAATCCTCCATTATTACAATGATACAAACAATTATATCAAAATGAATAATTAAATCCATACAAAATGATTATTTTTTATGCTTTTTTTTATTTCTATACAAAAATCAGAAATTAGCTATGGTCCTGATACTTAAATATATATTAATTAGTATAAGTCCTTATTATTTCACTTAAATTATTCTTTACCATCTATTATACATATTAATAAAATCCACCAGTATTATTATTAATTTATGTTACCTAAATTCTATCAATTACATTACAAAGTTGTGATTACAATGTATAAGGGCCAATTCATATTTAAAAATCAAACTATATTATTCAACTATGTTAAACCCATTCTAATACTCCCACATAATTTTATGAAATTTTATCTACTAAGATCAATTGGACATTGTTGAGCCCTATAAAAAATTATCTTTTATTGATTTGGTGAGCCTTTCAATATTCAAAGAATCTATTCCCTAAAAATATTATCTTTACTCCTTCAAAGATCAAATCATGGTATTTATTGTGACCTAATATAGATCAGTTCGATGTAATTACTATAAATGACATTCAATATGGGTTTAATACTCATGGGTCTTGATTTTTTCATTATTAAAACCCTTTAACAAATGTATTGTTTTATTTACAAACATAAGTGAAGTAAACTTAAACAATTTTCATAGGTAGACTAAAAGGACACCACCATAAAAACTATGGACACCCAATCCATTTCCATTTTAGAAACTAACTATTTAGTATTTTATGGGGACCATCAATTCTATATTGGTCTTGTATATTTTACATATTAACCTTTTACATTCACCATTACAATTTTCTTAGCTTCTCTTCCAATATTAATACCCATGATGTCTTTTTTGAATAGTAAATCATCAAAATCCCATTTACCATGGTTGTGGACACTCCTAGATTCCCAAACATGCTGTTTAATGTGGGAATGGTAATAAAATGTTTTCCTCTATTCCACCATGAACCTTTAACTCTCCAACAACATTATATCAACAATATAGGATTCTTTTAACATTCAAAAAAGCTATAATTATGATAAACAAATGATGATGAATATAACATTTAATATTATTTCAATTGGTATCATATATTTTAACATAGAGTAATACTTATGAATTGAAAAAAAAACACACGCAATCATATCCACATTACAAATTTTATTATCCCACGAATCATATTTACTATATTAGAACATTTTAGGCTCAATAGATGATAATTAGATTGATAGTATAGGTACACTACAAAAATACCAAATAGAAAAAAGTGTGAATCCATGGAGATGAAAATCCATAATTTAACTAGTGATAAGTGAATTACAATAAAAACGTGGATCATTATGTTTACTCAAAAATAATAATATATTTAATTTTTTTATATTCATTTTTTTGTTTATTAATACACTATAAATGTTATCTGATGATTATAATAATATTTGTAAACTCTAAATGTTATTAGGATATGATATTTAATCTATGGTGTTTTTGAGACTAGTGAAAAATCATTACGGGTTTCATATGATGAAATATAACTCCTCAGTCTTGTGTAGTATGTACCATCCTTGTGTGATGAAATACGTGGCATTTATCTTGATTTTAATACAATTATAAATTGAGATATAAATTGTTGTTCTTTTTTAAGCCAAATGAAGAAATAAATGTCACGGCCATCAATGGATTCATTAGTTATGATGATCAAGAGGAAATATAATGGGATCGAGTGTTCGAATAATTGTCAGTGAATAGATTTCTTTGGAATGACTTTATGTATATGGAAAATTCCCATGAATAATAACATTAGATGAATAATATAGGAGATGAGTTTGGTTCAGTATGATATATCGATTTTAAATACTTTTGAGAAGATGAAAACATAATGATATTTTATTTTTTTTGTTCTTCTATAGTCTTAATAATATATTGATAATATTATTAAAATGATTCAAGTAAATAATAAAATAGTTTTTTTATTTTCATGAAAATAAATTTGACATAGTTTTTTATATGTTTACAATAATACTACAATTTAATAATGTTTAAATTTTAATTCATTCACTCAACATTCACAATTGAATTTTTTTATTATTGATAATTATTGAGAACGATTAAGATGCTAAAAAGTTTGTGATATTAGGAAAATATTGTTGACTCTAGCCTTTTATGATATTATTTATGTTATTTAATCAAATACTTTAATGTGATAAAACCATTTGGATCAATGATTTTGAATCACTTAAAATATCTAGATAGTTTGATTTTATAAACAGAACAGAGATATTTTAAAGGAAATTAATAATAGTGTGAAAATATTTATGTGTGAAACTATTTGTATGTGATTTAAATGTTATTTTATTTGAGTTCTTGAACGTCCAAAATACTGAAGTATTATTATTTGATGAAATATAAGAAGCATATAAATTATTTTTTTTGAAGAATTAATTGAGGTCCCTAGATATACTTTTTCCAAAATAAGAAAAATGCTGATTTTCAGGTAATTCATAAGATGAGGTTGTTTCAGTCAAAGGACTGTTGAAATTTTTTGAATCAGGAAGACAGTACAGAGTCATTATTAGAGAACCACAGGTTTTTGAAATATTTTTTTTTCATATTAATTTACTTTATTTGATTGCTTGAATTACATGGAACATATAGTATTAACATACCACATTGTGCTCCTAATATTATTATTTAATCATTTCTATTATAACCTAGCCTCTACACATAGAGGAATAAATATTATATATATATATATTTTTTGTTTAATTGGTTTATATAATGAAATATTTGTGTTAAATTAACATAATTTTTAGAAAACCATATTTTATACATGAAAAATAAATCCTAAAAAAACTGATTTTCATTTATTTTTGTGAGAAAATAATAAAAATATATTTTTCAATTTTTAGATTTTTTATTAAAAAATGAACAATATTTTTGAAATTATTTTCTTTATATATTAATTATTTGAGCTTTTGTGAAATTTATAAATAGATTAATTTTTCAATTAAAAATGAATAATACCATTTTTATTAAAAATTAACATTTTATCTAATTTAATAAAAAATTTATATTTAGTTTTAAAATTAAACATAAAGTTAAATTATTTAAATAATATTATAATTAATCCAATTTAATTTCTAAAAATCAATTTTATGTTGAATTTTTATAATAAAATATTCTATATTTATGATATGTTTCTCTTCTGAAAACATCATTTTTGTCGGGTTTGTGGTATTAATTTTAAATTATGTTTTTCTACTTATGTGAAAAGAATTTAAAAAAATGCCTCTTTATTTTTATTCAAAATGATTAATATTATACCAAAAGTTCAACATAATATTTTGGTAGAAATAAAATGTATAAACAGTAAAAAGAAATTACAATGGTTTATATAAATATAGATTTACATGTGGGGTTAATCTAAAATGATAATGAGTGAAATGACTTTGAAATTTATCAACTTTGACAATATATAAATATTTACTACCTCTGTCATATTTTGTTTTATAAAACTCTATTTAGCAACCTTTTGGAATGTATAAAACATAGTTTCACCTTTTTCTTTTGAAAAATTCCATGTGTGTCCTCTCCCCAACTTATAAAATGACACCTATAATCATTTCTCTTCACACACCAAATCCCATTCATTTTGAAAAGACAAGAAAAAAAATGTTCCTTATTTAAATCCCAGATTCTATAAGCCTGGAAATATTACAGGGCAATCCTAAGAAATATTTAATTATAGAACTAAATGTGTTCTCTGAAGAAGAGGTATAGTCCTTAATCATGTGTTTTTATTTTATTTCAAAATCTTACTCCATAAAATATTCTTCCTCTAGGATTATTTAATAGATTAAGAATATAAAATATACATAGATTTTATTAGGTTAAATTAATAACCTCTATATATACACTTTTTCTAAAAATTGGAATGGAACACAATAATCTTATGTACAATGGACTACTGACACAAAAATCGTTATAATATTTTTTTTCAATCATCACCTACCAATAAAGTATATAATGATGTATATAAAATATATATGAAATATTAAAAACATAATTTTATTTTATGAATTATAATATCATATATACATTCCTACTTTTCATTCCATTACAATGTTATCATATCCCTCGCATCTATGGTGGACTAAAACCTCACAAAGCAATGTTATTTTTTACACAAAAACATTATATCAAATTTAATAATGTTAAATTTAATTAATGTAATATATATATATATATATGAAATAATAAATATAATTTAAATGTTATTTATTATTTTATTTACTTTTATTCCATTAGTATAGGAAATTAAAACAACATGCATGCATATGTATAGCCTACCATAACAATTAAAAATGTAATTCGTTTTCAATATCATTATTTTATAGAATAATACATATATATATAATGAATTTATAAAAAAATTATAGCCTGATTTATTTTTCTAGAAATTATGGAATGGTGATCGATGTAAAATGACTAAAAATACCAAACCAATCTATATATTAAAATAAAGATGTAATTATTTGGAAGAATATTATTAAATTTGATTATTAATAATTGGATAATAAAATGGAATATTTAAATCACATATTCTGGGATAAAAAATTATGAATCTATAATTTTTTTATCACACACAAATATTTATTATGATGGATTTTTAATTCATAATCAGGAATTCGACACTTATGGTTTAGAATTTTTATCTCGGATTACTCTATCTGATATGTATGTCATGTTATTCATCAATATTATTTTAAGAAGTTCATGTAAAAAAAATTTACATGTTATATAATTTATTTATTAATTCTCAAGATATATTATTATTCATTTATAAATATTCTTCCATGGGGCTTATAATTAAAATGTTAGCAAAGAGTAAAATGAAGTATCATATCAATTTTATTTCTGCTGGAAAATAACATATGCACCACTTTTTTTCTTTAAGTGGGGTGTATATACATAAAATGTATATATTTAATAATTATTATCATAAAAATATATTGATACACATATCCATATAGTTTTATTTCCTTCATTGGGATTTCATTTAAATGTTACAAAAATTGTAATCGAATTGTGTTACAATATCATTATTTAATGAGATTGATTATGATTGTCTTTTTGAGAATGAAATAATATATTCTATCAATCATGAAAATAAATTCTATTAATCAAACATGTTTAATTATAGATAAAAAAATATTTTACTGACATTTTACACTCATAATGTAAACAATAATCCAAAAGAATATTTGTAAGAAAAAACTGATTTAATTTAACTCTTCATTCAAAAAAATAGTTTCATTAATGTATAATATTTTTAAAATTGTATTGATGATTTTTTATATATTCTATAAAGAAAAATTAAATTAATTTTCACCTTGATTAAATTCTAAAAAATATCATCAATGAATCAAATGTTATTTTTCATATAATTTCTTTTACTTTTTACGTAAAATGTGAAAGGAATATTCTTTTTAATGTTTATGGGATGAATGATATGTTTATTTTACTATTCCCAATAAATTATTTAATTAATAAATAAATTTTCAAATATAACTTTTAAATAAAAATTTATATTAAATATTAGTGATATTATTATATTTTAATAAATATATTTAAAATTTTAAATGATATATTTGTCAAAAAATGTTTCATGTGATTTTTAATAATCAATTTCCATCAATGCTGAAATATTTTTGTATTTACATATGATCTAATATATAGATGTTACAATGTCATAATCATTATTATTTATCTATACAATTGATATAAATGACTATGAAGGAAATAATTTAACCATACATGATATTTTCCAAAGGATAATGTTATGATGCTTTGCTGGTTTTTTTAAACCCATTTCTCTCAACTAGTTGTGCCACTGATAAATTCTTATGACACCCAATTTATTTTCACAGCATATGATATGACAATTTTTTTATGATATTTCTTAACTATCATATATAAATTATGAGATTGGTGGGACCTATATATCCCTCCAATACATTGGGTAATTTTTTATATATGATGATATAAAGATGTGAAACATCCAGAATGTTTGATCAACTATGAGAAAATGGGTAGTGAGCTTGATCCATTTTATAAAACATGTGAAAATTCATGATCTATAATAAAATGTGAAATAGGTTTTGATGCCCAACATTTAATGATTTAATGGTATTTAATGATAAACTGAAAATTTTAAATTATTTATTTATATATGATGATGACATACTTTTATGGAATAAACTTATAGGTCATAACTAATTTATGATGATTTCTAACCCTTATGAAGAATTTTTTTCCAATGGTAATATTTCATTCCATTGATATTTATTACGATCAATGATAGTTGTGGTATGAATATTTTATAATTAATTTATATTGTAAAACCATTATTCATATCTTACTTTCTATATAATAATTTATTAATATATTCCATGTCTACACTTACTGAGTATTTGAGATCAAAATTTCTAATGTTTTCAATCCAAAGGTTATGAAGAATAGTTTTTGTAGGGTATATCTACGAAAACATATAAATTGAAACATATTTTTGGGATATATCTATGGTCATTCGTTAAATATTAATATTGTTTATCAATCCACTAAAGTCACTAAATATTTATGATACTCATTTATTTTTAAATGTATTTAATATTAATCTGAAAGGAAGTAATATTAATGTTTGAAAATAATCGATTGTTATAGATGGTATCGTAATAATGATATATTTTTTATTTGGAGAGTAGGATGAGAGATAACTATAAGAGATCCCTATGGATATCTCTCAAGATACATTTAATGATATGTCATGGTATAAGAAAATGACTATGACTTTGTGGGAAGGATAGAGATAGAGGTTATTATGAAATTACATTTCTATTTGGATACTAGAATCGGACTTGGAAATTGAAGAGTTGTACCTAAGGGTAGTAAATATAATGAGGGAGCACTGATCTATATTCGATCATCACAAGGTGCATGAAAATTGGCATTTTTTTCAAACCAGTATTAACACACCCATGTGATATGATTAGGAAATTTAAAAATTCGTTAATATCCATCATGAATGATATTAATGGAATATCATGAATGACATAGGTTAAACTGAATGTTTCATGGATTAAAAATAAGGTTTCATAATTTATATATCTAATAATAAAATTACATTATTATGTTGGTCCCCAATGTGATTGATGAGGTTCAATCATTTCGTAGTGGCCTTTGTCAATTTCTAGAACATGGTTGAATCATGTAAACAACTAATTTGACTGAAACATTAATTTTTATAGTAAAAAAATAGTATGATGACTCAATAGAGATATATTATTATTATCCCTAATCATATTCTATTATATATTATTAATAACATGAAAATAATTGATATTTTTGAATTGTAAAATGATAGGAATAAATATTTTCGGGAGTGTTGTGTAGTAGAAAACATTGAGGAAAATTATTCGTCTTCATAAATATCAATGTGTTATAAAGAGGAACCTATAAGTATATCTCAAATCTAGGAGATTATGTTTTAATGTGTAAATGAATCGAATTTACTAATTAGATTTAGAGGAATTAAATACATTATATGGGATGAATTAGGGAAATATCTGATTCAATTCACATTACTATGGTTTACCTCATAGATGTAGGTTGTAACTATTTTCTTCTAACCATAGAGGTGATATTATTGAATTATTTATGCGTGTGTATTAAATAATTATGTTCTTGATTTATTTTTACAAATGGTATTTTTGTTATAAGAATCATGATATATCTTTATATTGTGTTTATTTTTTAATAATATATGCCTTAATGTAAAACTAACATAAGAGTTGGGGATATCATTATTGGTTTACGATTTCAGGTTTTAGGATTATTTAAATGTTGTAAACCCAACATTTTAATTTCATGTTATATGGGTTTAGTGGGTTTAATGAATTATTTGGAGACCTTTTATTAGGATAATCTATATACAACAATTTTTTTAATCACGAGGTGTCACACCCGAGTTTTTTAGTTATTCATTTTTATGTTTCATATATAGTCCTCAATTATTATCTAGGGGACTTAGTGTAATGGGTTTGATTTTTTGGAGTATTATTTTATTTTATCTTTGGTCTAGAATCCCCCATTGAGTTTCATTAGAGTTTTCTTTTAAAAAAATTTACTATTTTTGGATTAGATAGATTGATGCAAATGGTTGCTGCTTGATTAGTAGTAGCCATGAACCAAACTAGGAAGCCATGTGGTTGGAGAAAAAACCTACTGGATATCCTCTTCATGTCCATTCACCTAATCCTATGTAAGTGTCTGGCTGGGTCTCCTTCCGCAGAGACGGACTCATGGTCTCTCTACAGTCTGGTAAACTGTTCGAACTAGCTGTGTGGATGTACAAGCTCATTAAAAATGTTTTACCACATTTTATTATTCTAATTTATAACATTCCCTCTTGTTTTACCCCATGGAATTTGAATCCCTAGTTATTAATCCCTCCATTTCCTTCACTTAGTGGGCTTAGAAATTTGGGTGGTCTTCATCCAGATTCAATAAGGAACCATCATTTAAGTTTCTTCTCCCTTGTTTTCTTCTATTATTATATGGTATTAATACTTATTCATTAGGGTATCTCTTATCTAGAGGGTTGGGTTTTGATTTATGGTTTAAATCATGGGACATTAGGTGTGTCTTCATCATAAGTGTTCTTTATTTTCTCTTAGTGATGTTATTGAGTTGTGTATGGTATTTATCACTATTTACTGAATGGTTCATCACCGAAGATATGTGGTTTGATGAACTAACATTACTGTATGAATTTAATTGTATTTTGTATGCTTTTAAATGTGTTATTTTCATTGATAGTTTTTTTTTGAATAATGATATTAAAATGGGTGGTATGTTTATAGGTACGCAATTGAATTTAAAAGGGGAAATAGTTATGTTTTGTGTGTGGGTTAGAATATAATGTTTCTAAAAAGCATGGCAGGGGATGGTTGGATGGAGATAAATGTATTTTAAAAGGAACATGAGGGTTATAAATGATTAAATTGTCTTTTTCACTAGAAAAGGGATCCTTTTGTGCATGTAATCATTGTAATGTATTTTGAGTATGAATTGTGAAATTTTTTTACTGATGAAAAGCATGTTTTGAAAATTGTATTGGAGTATCAATTGATTCATTAAGGGGATGGTCCTATTTAGTTGGACTATTTTAATAATTTATTTTCTAATATTTGTAATGAATAACTTGATAATTTGGGAAGTGATGGTAAATGAATTTTTAAAGGGATTTTCTTTGGTGTTTATAAAATGTTAATTAGGTTGTTTTCGGAAAAATATTTTTTCCCTTGAATTTTTTTTGCCTTTTTTGTGAATGTGGTGGAAGGTGCTACATGTGAAATTTAAATTGTGAACAAGGGAACCTTGGATATCGTGGTGGGTGGACTAAAAAATGGTTCTAGTGATATATATGTGGTTTTTCCCAATTTTTCAAAGCATGATTAACAATTACGACCCTAAATTAACAATGATGATGTTTAATCACAACTATAAACACTAAAGAAAATGTGAACAAGGGAACCTTGGGTATCTAGGTGGGTGGACTAAAAATATAGTGCTAGTGATACATATATGGATTTTCTCAGTTTTTCATAGCATGATTAACGATTATGACACTAAATTAACTATGATGATGATTACTCTACTGTACATGATGTGGTGCCCTCAATTGGAAGACGAAGGACCACAAGAGTGTGTTTTCTATTTAAGAATTTCATTTCTAACTTAATCTACTATTTTTTAAATGGTTTTCTTTCAATGTGTTTCATTAAATAGTTTACCTAATAATGTTTTTCATAGAAATGTTCCTTTAAATGAGATGATTTAAATTAACATGTTATATTATGTCTTAATGACATGAAATGAAACCATTTTATCATGGTGACATCCTAATGGGTATTTCGTTGAACCTTACATAATCTTTGGGAGTAAATAGATCTTGGAACTTGTGTATTCTAAGTATCTCATGATTCATGGTGGTGGTCCTAGTTGTTAGTGGCTCTCTCTTTTTTTAAATACATTATGGTGTGTTGAGGTTGTAGCTACACGTGTTGTATGAATGTTTTGGTTGATGTTTTAGTTACCATTTCAATATAGTCATTTTTGTGTTTGGTTTTACTTGTAAACTTTAGATATGGTAATATTATATGTCCTGTTTGGTTGTGTATTTTAAAATTTTTTTATTAATGTTTTTTTTTGTTGTTTTATGTTTATTTTATCTAGAAAATTGCTCATGTGTATTTTTTAAGATACTCTGGCACTTGTGCTAGCCAGTGGGGATCAAGAATGAACCTCGGGCCTTACTGTACAATAGGTCAGGTGCTAGATCGGATGGTGACCTATCAAGGTTTGTGGAAAAATCGTATCATAGCTAGGTTTGATCCATTAGGTCATGTTATTTGGGAAGGAGTCGAGATGGGCTAGAGCTCCGATTATCAGGACTCGTGGTCCCATTTACGAGTAGTGTTTAGGGACAACATACCTCATTATGGAACTGATGTCACCATTTGGATTCATCTTTCTTTTGGTATCCTTGGTCCTTGTTGTATGATTGACATTTGGGAAATGAAAAGAATGATGGGTCAATAGTCATGTTGTGACCATAGGGCCTGGAAATCCATGTGAATCTAAAGACATATCTCTAGGACAATATTTGTGATGGTGATGTGACTAGAGTATGGGTGCCAACCATAAGCCCATGTCACCCATTAAAACTACTTTCCCCTTATATTTTCATGTGTTCATGTTTTCTAGAAATCGTTTGAAAAACCATGTTTTATGAATCATAAAAATAATTTTTAAGATGAAATATATTTATTTCGAAAAATAGGGGGAAATTTGATTTTTGGGATTGTTTGAATAAAGAATTAGGAAGATGAATTTTTATAAAATGGTTCTTATGCGAAAATAGAATGATTTCAATTAAGATTTACTTTTACAATTAGAATTGGTAGTTTCTCGAAAATTTGGATATGCGGAAATAATAAATTGATTTTCTAATGGGATTTTTGATTTTTCTTTAAATGATAAGAGTGAGATTTTCATTAGAATTAATGGGAATGATGTGGTATATTTCTTACAAAATAATGTTTTTTTTGAAATACATTGAAACATTTTGGAATGGATTTTTAGATTATGGAGACATGTTTTATTTGAGATGGTATTTGATATAGTGGGTAGTGAATCATGGGTGGTTTTATGAAATCTTAAAGTGAATTTATTGGTTGAACATTTTAATTTTTAATTGTATAATGTTTTTTATTGGTATTCTCATTGTTTTCCACATGCATGAGAATATGTGAGAAGGGGGATGGTCAGCGGCATGAGTGGCTGAGTGCCTGGATGGATATGTCGTGGTCGACTAGTGTGGCATAGAAACATGCATGTGTGAGGCCTGTGGGACACCACTGTTGAATTTTCAGACCACCAATCTTATTAATATTCAAAATTTATTTAAAAAGATAATATATTTATTTAAAAGAAGTTTATTGTTTGGTGTGTCATTTGTGCTTCTGGGAATGTTGTTTTGTGGTGTTTTGAGGTCATGAACCAAAATTTTTTATTTGATTTATGTTTTGATTTTTTATTCCATCAGTGAGTTGTGTTAAACTGCCTGTAAATGGACTTTTTGAGAAGTTCTTTGGGAATCATTGGTGGTGGTTCCCCTTGGTATTTATTTTCTAGTTGTGTAATTTTTTTGGCCAGTGGTTTGGTTTTATTGGGTTTTTTGTTTAATTCATTTTCTTGTGAAGCCGCCCTTAAAGAGTTAATTCATGATTTTAGTGTGTCAATGGGTTATTCTCCAATGGAACATCATCTAGATGATCAATATAATAACATTAATCATGAGCCTTGGAGATTCATTCTACCCCTAATCTTCATCGATTATTTAAAAACTCTTCAAACGAGAGAGTGATTGTGGAAAGTTGAAGGAGACCTTAGTTTCTTAGGTCACCCGTGTCATCAAGGTGAATTATAAAATAGATATGAATACTGGTTTTTGTTAGAAATGGGGAAGGGAATTCCAGTGAGGGAATGTGGAAGTAGATCAAAGTTGTTTATGTAGTTTTTTGGTAAAGGGGATTTGGGTATTCCTTCAGATGCTTCTACGAATGCATTCATGTTGGGCCGAAAGTTTTGTGAGTCTAGTAGAAAGTGGATGTTACGAATGATTTTATGAATTGTGTGCTAGTTGGGACTTAGTTTAAGGTGACCCTCGATTTAATGTTTCAATCAGTCTTAATGGCCATTTTCAGTAATGCTTTTCAGTGTCATGTTGTCGTTCTTCTCTAAGGGTGAGGGTTATGAAATCTTTATAGAACCTATGTTTTGAAAGAAGTGTGTCTCCCTTTGAAAAATTTAAGGGTCCTTACATTGTTTTTTATTAAAATCAACAAGGGTGTATGTGTGTAAACTATCTAATCCTTTGTCTTGGTGAATGTGTTTTGTGGGGGTAAGTGTCTTTTAGAGTGTGTTATGTCTTGGTGATACCATATGGGTTCGCGTTGTAGTTTTTTTTGGAATTGGATGGAGATGTCATATTATGAGGTTTCTATAGACCAACAGAGAGATAAGAGAATCTTCATTCATCTAATATATTGCCATAAGTCCCTATGTGATACCTATGCATAATCGGAAGAAACCCATTTCCATGAAAGGAAATGGTCTAATTTCTGTACTCAGTGTTGAATATGGGAATAATTTAAGCCTCCTATGTCATTGTCCTATTTCGGGATTCCTTAGTTAGGGGAATGTGGTGAGAGGATCTCATTTCCATGATGAGTTATTTTTTAGTATAAGCATTATCACATAGCTATAAAGAGGCTTTATCATATATATTTCTTGGATCCCAAGTGGTTGTATCTAACATGGTGTAAGAATCTATTTAGTGTCTGTTTTAGGGTCTTCTCGGTTGAAACAAACTTAGATTTGTTTTGTGGGAATTCGAGGATGTGAAGTTTTTGGAATGTCATGGGCTATGGCTTTGACACAAAATTAGTTGGGCTCTTCCCCCATCCCCTTATGGTGAGTGGTGTTTGGTCTGTGCTGAGAAGTAATGAGTTTGTGAATTTCTGTTAGTTCTTATTTTCTGTCAACCCATCCTGGGTGTCACTGAATTTAATGTTAGGTTGTCTCTTATGGTGGGGAGTTTGTTCTGGTCTTCGCGGGTCAGTATATTGATGTTTGTTTATAGTATTGGGTTAGAAATGGATATTCTTATTTAGATCTATCTAACCCCTATATTCTCCCATAGTTAAATATTGGGATTATGGTACAAACAACAATTTTTTAAACCAAGGCTATGGTAGCCGCATTTGAATATGTTTTAAATTTCATGTAAATTTCATAAGTTTCATTTGATAATGTTTACTGTGTTTTCCTCCAGATGTGGTTTTTCTAGTTTGATCATTTCAAGAAAGAGGTGTAAGCCTTGTTTTTGATATTGATGGTGTTGGATTAATAATTTGGATTATGTGATTAAAAAAAATCATTCCTTTGATCGATCAATTAGAGGTGTCCTATCTTTAAGGGATGGTGAAACATAACAAGGATTCCAATATATGAAACCTGTATTTAGTTTGTAAATATATTTCCTTGGAAATAAATTCCTTACATCATCTTTTTTTTGGATAATAGGTAATATCCTTAAACTATGAAGAGGTGTCATTTTTACTTAGTTTCTAGTCTTGTTGTGTATTTCTGGGGTCAAAAAGCGTAATGTTGTTGAGAATTGTGACACCCAATTTTTTTGAAATTCTATTTTTGTTGATTTAACATTGTTACATGATTAGTATCTCGAGAACCGGGTGTGAAATGTTTCTATTTTCTGAATTATTCTTCCCATTAATACTTTGAATAACATTTTCCCATGAGTTTCTTTTTGTATATTTTTGAGAAAAATGAATGTTTTTGGGCTATGATGATTAATGTGCACCATTTTTGCACAGTTAGTAGTAACCATACGCCAACCAAGGAATTTGTGTGGTGTGAGATAGATCCTACTACATGGACTCTATGCATCTTTGCACCTCATCCAAGGTAAACGTTTAGTTGTGTCTTCTTCGGTAGAGGTGACAACATGGTATCTGTACCGTTTGTGAAACAATGTAGACTAACCATTCTGTCGTGCCAAATCACTAAAAATGGTTTCACTAATATCTCTCTTCTCTATTTTATGCCCATGTACCCCCTTTTCTTTACCACCATGGACTCCCCATCCCTAATCACACCTCCCTCATTCTCCTACCTCTTATAGGAATCTATTTGTGGTTTTTCATCCATATTCATCAAGGAACACTTATGTAATGTCACTTCTCCCTTTTTTCATCTATTATTCTAGGGTTTTTCTCTCCCTTTATTAGGGTTTCTTTTCTCTAGTAGGTTGGGGTCAATTTAGATTTTTAATATTGGGGGATTGGGTTTGATATTCTTGACTAGGGTTACTTTTTTCCTCTCTATGTGGTGATTTAGGTAAGGATGGGATATCAACCAATTTTTGTGAGGGTTATTCTCATGCAGTAGGTGGTTCCATGATATAACATTATTAGATGAATTTAATGTGATTATTTATGTTTATAAATGTTTTCTTTGTATTAATAATGTGCTGAAAATAGTGATATTTAAATGTATAGTGTTTTTATTGGAAATAAATGGATATAAAAATGGAAATAGTTATGTTTTGTGTGTGTTTTATAATGTAATGTTTCAAAAAAGGGTGTTTGGGGTTGGATGGATGGTGTTACAGGTATTTAAAAAGGTACATGAATTTTCAAAATGTTAAAGAAGATTTTCAATAGAAAATATATCAATTTTTTTAATGTTATACTTGTTATGTGTTTTGATTATGAATCATGAAATTGTTAGGATGATTGGATGATTTTTTTAAATATTTTGGGGTATGAGTGGATTAATGACGTGGCCTGACCCAATGATATCAATGGATTTTTTTATTGTGTTTGGAAGGACAAATTTGGTAATTTTATAAGATAAGGTAAAGGTAGTTTGAATGAGGATTTCATTGGTGTGTGTAAAATGGAAAATGTGTTATTTAATAGAGAAAGGTGATTCCGTTGAAATGTTTGTCCTTTTTTGTGAATGTGGTGCAATATGTGAAAAGTGAACATTAACATGAGTACAAGGGAACCTTGTGTATCAATGTGGGTTGATGAGAACTAGTACTATAGTGATATAGAAGAGGTTTGTCATAGTTTTACATAGAATGATTGATTATTAAAACACTAAATACACTATGATGATGATTGATTAACAATATAATTTGGGATGTTTCTCCTTTCTTGCATCTTGTGCATGAGTATTTCGATAGTTGTGGTTACTATACCACCTTCCACCGAGAGACGAGGTTCTATAGTACCACTCGAGCTAGATGAACTTATGGTATTTACCCATAATGTACTACTATGTATGATATGGTTCCCAACGATTGCACAAAAATAACCACATTAGTTTGTGTACTATATAATAATTTCTTTTCTCACTTAATTATGGTTATTTGAAATATTTATCCTTTAAATTGTTTTCATAAAATACTTACAAAATAAATTATTTCTTTTATATTTTCCTTTAAAAGTGTTAATTTCATTGAACATGGTATGTTATATCTTATTGTTATGGCATGGAAAATTATTTTCTAAGTGGCATCCAACTAGGAATTGGATCATTGACTACATACACTTGGGGGATTATATAAATTTTGAACCCTGTGTATTCAATGTAATGCATGCATTGTGATGGTGGAATGGGTTTTTAGTTCTCCTCAATTTAAGGTTTTTTATGGTGGGTTGAGGTGGTTGCAACTCATTCTGCATAAAGGTTCAGGTTGAAGATTTTGTATCTTTTTTATTACAGTCCATTTTGGGTTTGCATTGAATTTTAATCCTTAAATATGGTAATGTTTTAAGGATTCTTTGGTTGTGTATTTTGAGATTTACTTTATTTAAATTATTTTGGTATTGTTTGTCTCTTGTTTTGTGTAAATCGGCCACAGGTGTTGTTTGTAAAATTTGGGTACATTTTCTTGCCCGTGGGGATCTAGAAAACCCCTTGGGACATGTTAAGGAATAGGTTGGGAGCCAGTTCAGATTGTGACCCGACATGGTTCATGACCTGAGGAATAAACTAAAAAGTATTATTATTACATATTATTAACATCATTGATATCATTCAATTTTTATGTGATAGGAAATGTTAATAGTTATTTTCATGGTAATTTGTTTAGTAAAATATTGAGAACCTCTTATATCTAACAATTTCATGGATCATAGACCAACAACTAAAGGGTGTTAATGGTTAAATTACATCAAATGATAAATGATTTATTTTGGTTAATATGGAAATAATTTATTGAAAATTTGATCGATAAATATTAAATTTATTTTTGGAGCATATTTTTTTCATTGACATCTTCATGGGATATAAAAATGACTTGGTGACATATTTTTCATCCTGAAAGTTGATGTTTCAAGAGAAAATTAATCCAACTCATGATTTGGAATTAAAAATGGAAATATTTTTATTTAATATATAGGAACATTGTATTTTTAGATGTTGGTGTAATATATATATTGATTATTAATTTTGAAGAAATATATTTGAGGAGAATTAGTTACATATGCTTCACCGATGATGTTTTGAATTTATGAAAAATTGAAAATTTTCAATAAATTACCACCATAGGAATGAAAAAAAGTAGATAGACACTTTGAGTTGAATATATCATGCTTGATTAATTATGATTAGTATCACAAAAGATACAATATTTTAGGATTTTCATATGATGTGTATTTAAATATTTATGAAAGGGGATATATAATATAATTTCCAAATATGTGTTCAACCATCTATCTATGTGATCATAAAAGCGGTAATGAAGAATTATATAAATTAGGAAAAGAAGACGAGAAATGATCATCAATTTGCAATAGATAGTGATGGAATTATAATGTTTAGAAACTATGTGTGTGATATATCTATACAATATTATAGGAAGGGTCTATTAGAAGATGCTAATAGATTATTTTTGTCTATTTGTGTAGGAAATATGAATATGTAAAGGGGTTTGAATAAATATTACAAGATGGATTTCATGAAGAGATAAGTCCAAGATTTTATTTATTGGTTCATGGTATTTCATCATGTTAATTGTCAGAGATTATGTTATAAGGGTATGTTACAAAAATGAAACATACCAGAATGGAAATATCAAAACACCACCATTTATTTTGTCATCAAACCCCCAATTATCTAAATGGTATATCTAAATATTGGTTGTGGTAAATCACCTTACAATGGAAGTACAAGTCGTTACTATAAAAAAAATCATTATTTAGAGTTTATATTTAGTACTGCGTATCATCATCAAATAATTATCAGTCTAACTGAATAAATTGAAACTTTTTGGATATTTTATGATCTTGTTATATCGACTCAATTTTTTATGGGGAAAACACTTACCATTAGTTATTCTTTCATAATTTAATTTTTGTCACTTGAGAATTTAGAAGGATATTTATAAGTCACTGGGAAGAAATAATCGTAGAATAATAATATACTATGATAAAAATAAATAGCGAAATATATTGGGATTTGAGAAATATAATGGAATTTTAGAGTGGGTTAGAGCCTATATACAAAACATAATGGAATCACAAATTTAGAAAAAATTATATGATGAAGATGGTTAATGTGATCTGTAATGTGTTGTTGGTGATACAGAGTTTCTATGAAAATTTCCATTGAATAAGGTATAATTATTTATAAATAAAGGAAAGTGAATCCTTAGGTATATCAATCCCTTTGATATTCAAGATAATATTGCGAGTTTGGTTAACTATTTTGGATTCCACTAAACCTCTACCAAGTCAATGATGTGTTGCATGAGAATCTATTGGGGAATTACATTCATGATCATTAATATATAAATAACATAGAGGTCATTAAAATATGTCATGATTGTCCCTATAAAGAATTAATATTGGTGATTATAGAATGTGGAAATGATTTCAACAAAAAAATTAGTATCACATGGTCAATGTTTTATGAAAATTATAATATTTTAATGAAGCTACATGGGAAACTGAAGATATAATGAGGCGAATGTATCCTCGTTTTACTATATCAGAGTGATGAATTTTTATGGAAAAATTAATTTTAATGGAAAAGTTAATTTTAATTGGGTTAGAATGTAACTATCATAGTTTTAATGTAATATATTTTTTAGTTTAATAAACATAATTTCCGCGATAGCTTTCACGACACGTGATAATGGGTTTTAATTAACAACAATATACTATTAATAAATTTATTAAAACATGAATATCATAATATAGAAATTAAAAATTGAGGAATGAATAATAATAAATTCTGTTTAATAATTTTTAATTAATATTTTATATAATTATTTCATATTGATGAAAAGTAAATAATTTTAACAAAGGATTTATAAACAATAAAAGATAAATTTCTTCTAAAAAATGTTATTCTTTTTTTGAAAAAATATTAATAATAAAAATTAAAAAATAGAGAAAAATAATAAGAAAAATAGAAAACATTTTTTAATTAATCATTTAAAAATAATCCTTTGGTGTGTTTTTGGAAAATTTATCTAATATAATAATTTTTGGATGAATAGGGAGAAATGATTTGTTTTATTGAAAATGTGATTCTTGTTTAAAAAATTTATTTGATTATATTATGAATAAAAACTTTTTAAAATTTATAAATACTTTATTTATATTATAATTAATCTAATTTAGTTTTTTAATCAATTTCATGTTGGATTTTAATATTAGATGTTTTTTCAATTATGAAAGTTATAAATTCTAAAGATTATTTTTTCCTCACTTCTATACATTTAATTTTAAATTTATTTTTCCACATATGTGAATAGAATTGGGAAAAGTGGTTCAGTATTTTCAATCGTCATTATTAATATTATATAAAATTTCAACATAAAGTTTTGTCAAAATAGATTTTAAAAACAATAAAAAAATAATCCCTACACTTTTTGTTAAAGCGTGATTAATAGGGGTTAACCGAAATTAGATAAATGGTAAATTTTTATATATACTGGTAAATAAACTCTTTTATAGAAGAATATAGTATATATAATATATGTTTTGATAATGAGTAAATTTGGATACTTTTATCATGTTCAATACAAGGGAAAACCTTTTTCTTTAAAAAAAAATTCATGTATGTCATCTCCCCAACGTTTAAAAGGTTACCTCTTTTCCTATCCAAATCAAACATCCATGGAAAATCAGATTATATAACCCCTGAAAATATATATTCTTTATTCTTTTTCTTGTAATAGATTCCTTCTTTTTTTTATATCCCCCTCATATGTAGTCTTTAGAAATAAACCGAATGGATTATTCCTTAGAAGAGGTATTGTCCTTAAGCCATCATGTTGGTTTTATTTCATCTAATAAGACCTAAATATTATCCAAGAATGATGGTGTAATAAAACAAGTATATCCCATATATTTATATTTTTTTTACTTTAGTGGAAGGACACACACATATATATACCTCTTGTTCTATAAAATTGGATAGAAAATCATCGATCCTGTGTGTGGAGGACTACCAAAATGTGAATTGATGTAATTTGATTTCCATCATCGCCTCTAAAAAAGATACAATTATGGTTTTCATATATATATATATATTACTTTCATAAAATAATTATTCTACTAAGTTTATAATATATCATATACATTCTTACCATCTATTCAACAGAAATACAAAAATATCACTTCTGTGTAAGGTAGACTACAACCCCACAAAGTGATGCAGTTTGTTTATCACATACACATTATATGGATGGTTATAATGATATATTTTATGAAAATATTTGATATATATTAAATAATAATTAAATAATAATTTTTATATTTTATTTTAATTCCTTCCATTTAATTCCTTGAGAAAATGTAAACAATATTAATACGTAGTAATGGACTAATGTCTAAATGAATTGTGAAATGATTTTTCTAACATTAACTTATTTATATATATATATAATAAATATATATTATATTTATATTATAGATAAATTATTTTAGTTGATGTAATCTTAATCAGGGAAAAAATATTGGATATACCTAAAAGACATAGATATAAACGACTTTCTTATTACCTGAAAATTTATTTTAACGTCGAATTGTTAATAAATATGTAATAAAATGAAACAAATATAATGGAAAAATATTTTAAAAATTAAATTCCATTTTTTTAATTATATTTCCTTTTATTTAATGAGTTTAATGAGACCACATTCACATAATTGGTCATACAAAACCATTATTTGTAATATATTATTAAATTCAAAAGAATGTTTTCCATCTTGACCATTGATAATATATTTATTCGATAATGACAATATGAGTAATATATATTAACGGTTATGATAAAAGTTTAATGAAAAAGATGAAAAATGTGATGTGCGCAACCCTTAGGACCATAGCATATTAATCCCATATTTCAAATCTTCAATTAGATATAAAATCACTGATATTTTATCTTGATCATTCCCATATTGAGATCCATAAACTAAATTATGAGTGCAGCCATTTACATTATATGTTCAATCTCATTGAGATCATTACCCAAACCAAGTTCATCTAACCACACAAGGGGAATAGTATTATAATACCCATTAATCCTATAATGTTTTCCAATGTTATAAGGGGAAATTTTTCTCGACCCTAATAGAACGAATATTTACATTTCATTCCCAATAATTTATCAATTATATCGTATTGGATTTATTTAATAAATAATTATGTAAGGAGTTCGATAAAAATTAGTTGTTTAAAAAAATATTATTTTTCAGTAGTGTGAAATTTCAATATCAACATCCCTTATGATGAATTTAAGAATATTTTAAATGATTTATATTTTTAAAAAAATTATTATGAAATATTATATGTTTAATTAAAACGATAATATTATTATATGATGTGAAAATGAAATTTATATAAGGTTTAAAAAACATTTTTTTCAAACAAATAAAATAATAAATAAACAATAATTTAATTTTGAAATTTTATTTCCAATTATTTAAGAAACTCTTTGTATAAAATTAATATTTCATTAGATTAATCACATAAAATTATCCAATAATGATTTTTTCTATTTTTTTATGAAAGTCGAATTTCCATGTTAAATTAAAGACGGTATAATTATATGTTATGCATTATGAAATCAAAATGACACAAACGTAATTTAATATGTTCCCTAAAAGGTATATATTATCAAATATAAATTCCTCCTTTTAATTTATTTTTTTTTCTATGTTGTTTTTTTAAATTTATATGCCTTTTTCAAATCTGCTAAAAATAAATATTATATTTCACGGATGAAAGTATAATTCGTTGTAAAAATATGCTACTTCTACATAAATAAGTTTATAATTTTAATTTTCTTGCCTCATGGAATTAAATAACTATTAAAAAGAATAATATTTGGATGAAATCAAGTGAAAAAAACAATGAATTGTTTTATCTTTTTATTAAATTATTTTATAGAGTCCATGATCAAAATATTTAAAATAATAGAGAACTATCCTATCATTTACAATGTAAAACCACCAAATCTACCATTTATCTTCACTGAAAACCCATTTTCAAACAACTATAATATAATATGTTATCTAGAAATCCATCTCATTGTTCCACATACACTCAATAATCCATACCCAATATTTTGGAACACCCTCTCTTGGTATGTGATCCTATCACTGTAATCATTATTCAAGAACCTTTCATTATGTAATTCCTTTTCCCTTTCAATTATAATATATGGGATAAAATTTTTAATATCCCACATTCTAAAATTATGATTCCCATGTGATGATATACCAATTTAACTATCATTAGTCCCCATATGAATCATTTTGTACCCTGGTTATGCTAAATAAATTTTTCCATGATATTTCCATGCCAAATATTTTTCGAAGAACCTTTTATGTCTTATTCCAATTAATTAAATACTTTTTATTTTGTATTATGTTCTTAAATATCCCACATAATACCGTTATTCTATAAAAGTGGAGTGAAACTCATTTAACTCTCATTAATCCATCACATTATTCGTCACAAACCCTTATTATGTGTGTGAAATTATCATACATCTTTTCTATGAAAAAACATTATTTTTCGAATTCCGTCAGAATTTCCCTTTAAGGGTATTCACCAATACATAAAAATACTTATTTTATTATGGGAATACATGTATTTAATATGCAAGACTTAATCATTGATTTATATTTGAAGAAATATTGTTATATGTTTAATGATCTTTGTGGTACACTTATATATATAGATTATATTATGGTGATAGTTTCACCCAAATATTTATACTACTATAATGAATTGGATAATGATCTAGTTTCTTGAGACATAATTAATTGGATTATGGAGAAACCAAATCCATTAATATACTTTTTCCACAATGTTATGATGTCATGGTGGTTATCTTTAATGTGTGTTTATGATTTCATGTTTAATGATTGTTCCACATTCCAATGATGCCTTTATGATGTCAAGTTGTATCATACCTCATTGTTCAAGATTATGATTATCATCCCTTTTATGTCCTATTGATATTTTTATTGACTTAAATTTTACACAATCACCATGTTATTCCATGTTTATTCCCTTAACGTGACTTACAACTCACCCCTTTCTTGCGTATGCCCCCATGATATATAATAAAAGTTTTATTAGAAATGGATTTTTAGAGATTTGTTAACAATTTTTTCAATAAATATTATTTTATACATGTATCAAGTTAATAATCTATGTACATAATTTTCCAAATGCACAATGATTTAAAAATATTTATGTTTTACCATGTGGGTTAATTTGTTATAGGAAATGAAATAATGTATATGAAATACAAGAGATTTCATATTTTGTATTAGTGGAGAGTTTAATTACATAAGGGGTTATTATTTAAAAACATTAAATATTGTTTTAATTCTAATAATTAATAAAAGAATACAACACTATTTTTTTAATTCAAATATTAAGTTGTTGTTATTTAAATAAATCCATTTCAAGATAATAAAAGTTAATGCAGACCTAGAACACAAATACTTATGTGTAACATCCCCAAAGACATTGTATTTTTGTAGAGGTGAAATGAAAATGGAGAGTGATAATGGTCCTTCTGACATACCTAGTTGAAACTCCTTGAGGATATGAATATTAAAATTCATAATCTCATTATGAAACATTATTAAGGATAAAAAAATTAACATAATAGTTTTATTATGAAAATAAAAATGGATAAAATATATTGATTAATTTTAATTCATAGTATAAGGAATATATATTAATTATGAGTTATCCCATTAATTTTTATAGATTCTCTTTTATGCGTTTCATTTGAAAGAATAATTATAAATCATACCTTTATTCTATTCAAGCGTAAGATATTAGAGGATCCAAACAAATAACCAATGTGATAGGAAATGTGATGACTACACAAATGAGTTTCCTTTCATGATGGGGGTTCAAAAATGACATATTGTGATTATTTCAAAAAAAATATACCATTTAACAAATAGAAAATAGTAGAATGTCCAACCACATGAAATTATAGGAGGAAATCCTCTCAATGATGTTCTTCTTTTAAATCTTATAAATGAAATAAAACACATTTCCTTAATAAAAAAACTATGAATGAGGAAACAAGGGAAATTTCACAATATAAATTCACATTTTTATCTATATGAATAAATAGGGAATAATTAGCCAATCAACCTTTAAGAAATTAATTAAATAATGGAGATACATAATGTAAAAACTGGAGTACATTACAAGGATATATTTTATACAGGTAGAGAATTTTATCATTATCCAATCCAATGATCTATTCCAGGTGTTATCATACACGATTATCCTAATTAATAAAAATTTTTCTAGGGAGCAAGGAATATCACATGTTGAGACGGATCCATATGAATAAAGTACAAGTGGCCACTAGTACGTAGTTGTTATGTCGTGTTGTATTTAAATTTACACTATATTAGAATATATTTTATTTTTTCTATAAAAATTATGTCTCAACAATAAATGAATTTATATCATTAGAGATAACTTATCTGATTATTATATAATGATTTAAAGTTTGTTGTAGTGTACACTTACAAAATATTATTATTCCTTTATGAGTGAAAATTTTTGTTATCTTAGTTTTGAAATTGGATTCCATTAAAAATCCAAAATAATTTTCTAAGACAAAGAAATAATCATCTATACCAAGAATCACCAAGCTATTTTATATTGATATAGGAATATTGTTGAATATTTTTTTTTATAATCATCTCAATCATTAATAATATATTATTTTGGGAAATAATTCCATGGTTAAATAATTGATACTAAAAAATAGATAATTCTTCAAGGAATATTTTTTTTAATATAGTAATGTAATTAATTATAAATTTCGTCACATTCCTCTAAGATGAGAGGATTAAGTTTTAGTTGAGATTATAACTAGGTATTTTTAAATATTCCAGACTCCATTTAGAATAACCATTTTTCAACTGGTTTATTTGAATAAACCATTAATAGAGAATTTTCATAATGTGTTTACACACCAATTTTCTTCACCGCGAGGTCCACATATCCGATATGATAATAAGAATGACGAGTCAATAGTCCTATTAATTTATTATCATGAGATAAAAAAACAAAATAATTGAAATCAATCAATTTATACATGATATAATACTTGTTCTATCATCTTCACGGTTCCCATTATTTCAGAAATATAGATATTTAGTTGGAATATAATAAAGGAAATGCAATGAAGGAGTATATCACAAAGAAAAATATTTTTATAACAAACTGGATATGTTAGATTGTAGATATAATATCATAACATAGTAATAATCTATAAATATTCATATATTTGATAAATATATTATATAGGGATTACCATGAAAAATATGTCATAATAATTATTGATGATATTGTTATCTACTCCAAAAGGATGGTGGAACATGAGGGGATTTTAAATACTATACTGAGGAAATTTTAAATAGAAAATATGTAAGAAATATTTAGTAAATATGATTTTCTTGGAAAAATTTGTTTTTATGAGTCATTTAATCATCATAAAGGAGGTATTTGTGGAATAATTAACATTTGAGATTATTAAAGTTTGTCTAAAAGAGGCATCTATGATAGAAATATATAAATTCCATGCATTATTTAGGTAATATAATGGATTTATGAGAAATATATCATGATTAAAAATCCCACTAATCATGAAAACTATTAAAGGAGTCATGTTTGTCTTGAATGTGTAATGTTAACAAATTTTTTATTTGTTAAAAAAGATGAAATGAACCACACCTCTACTCACATTACCAATAAGTGGGGAAGGGTTTTCCGTCTATATTGATCAATATAAAAATGGATTTAGTTCTGTACTATTGAAATATGAGATATACTATGATTCTCAAAAAATATTGATCCGTGAGATTAAATAACATAATCATTATCTATAATTGTCTGTATAGACATTATTGATAATTATTTGGTGATATTATCTATATCTAGAGAAGTGTGAAATATTTATATGTACCTGATAACCATCATGAATATATTTAAAAAAATTAGTCATAACACCTGTTAGAATAGGTTATTAGATATAATCAAGGATTTCTATTGTTCAATTCATTATTGTCAGGGTAATGTAAATAACATGTAAGAATATATTAGTAGAAATGATCTTGTATCTCTATCCATGATAAAGATTTCAAGGGAAAAAATAATCACTGTCATGGAAAGGATAAATATTAGGATAATAAATGGATATTAATTTTACATATCTATAATTAAAAATGAACAATATATTCATGAGATAGTATAAAAGGATCTAAATTTTGATTATTTTCTATTAATGATGGTAAAAAATATTCCAGAGGTAAAAATAGTTGAATATGGGGTTATAAAAATTATAATCTTGATATGTGTCCTATAAAAACAATATATTAATTTGGAAGTTATGGATAATGTTCATATATTATCCTTTTATATTAATAATTGGAGTAAAATTATGTGTAGATATTTGGTGAAAATGTTCTAGTGGGACAACATGAAGTGATAGATTACAATGATTGTATCTCAGTGCTTCGTATGGTTGCATGTCAAATAGAAATTAAAAACATATAAGGGTATGATACAACCATTTCATATAATAATATAGAAATGGGGAAATATAACCATTGAATTCATTACAGGACTCTCCAAGACAGCTAAAGTATATAATTACATATGGGTGTTGGCTGATTTCATTACCTGTACGTGAATTTCATTGTTATTAGTGATGCTCATCCACTGAAGAAGTCATGAGGATATACATCTGTAATTGGAAAGAGCACATGGAGGTCTGAGATCTATTTTATATGATTGGGATCTTCATTTTACCTCATTTGTTTGTATAATCCATTAAAAATTGTTGAATACATAACTATGATTAGATGTTAAATATTATCTATACAAGGATGGTCAATCAGAATGTAACATTCTAAAATTGGATTATAGATTGATATTATATTAAAGGTATATATAAGGATGTATCGATTATCACCTTACCTTATTATAATTATCATATAAAAAAAGTTTCCAATTGATCAATCATATAGAACTAAATGTTTCTCAATGTGTGAGGAGGTGTTACTCTCCTTAATGTTGGGATGATCACTACTGGAAATTGGTCCTATACCCACGGTTTTTCAGAAAACCGTGGGTATAGGTCCCCCCTATACCCACGGTTTTCCATAACCGTGGGTATAGGTATAGGTACCCTATACCCACGGTTTGGAACAAACCGTGGGTATAGTTTTTTTTGGTGAAGACCTATACCCACGGTTTTTCCAAAACCGTGGGTATAGGCGTTGCTTTGGAAACCTATACCTACGGTTTTTAAAAACCGTGGGTATATGGGGTATTTTTTTCAAAGACCTATACCCACGGTTTTCAAAACCGTGGGTATAGGTTTCCGCGTTATTGCGGGTGGAGGGAATGGGAAAAAAATTGCGCGGGACGAAATAAATTTTACGTGGGAACAATGTTGTAAATAATTTAATTACACATATACTGGTATTAATGAACATAAATTCGTTAGGTGGGTTGGTTTAGTTAGTCTTTCAGTTCTGGAAAGTGCGTTGTTCGAAACTCGGCAGGATGTAATTTTAAATATTTCAACAATATTAATATAAGTATAACACTGTATATTTAAATTAACAAAATCGGTCTAGCTTAGTTGGTTCGCCGCCGTATTCTCCCCCTCTCGGTCCCGTGTTCGAAACCCGGCGGTTCCCTTTTTTTAATAACTGCATCAGTATTAATATATTAATATAGAATAATCATTATATACATATAAGTATAACAGCTCGGTTGGTCCGCTGGTCAGTTGCTGCGCGTATTTGTTCTCCATGGCGCGGGTTCGAAACCTGCTGAGCTTTTTTTTTGAATATAAATTTTTCCCACGGTTTTCAAACCGTGGGAAAACCCCATGCCACGCTGTACAGCAGCGGTTTCATGTGTGAACCACCTATACCCACGGTTCTACCAAACCGTGGGTATAGGTCAAGACCCCTATCCCGACGCCATTCCAGCCCACGGTTCCCAAAACCGTGGGTATAGCCTATACCCACGGTTTTGGGGGCTATACCCACGGTTTTGAACCGTTGGTATAGGTCGTTTTTCCATTAGTGGATATTGGAGGTATGGGGTTTATGCGATCTAATATTATCCAATAAATTCTATAAAATGTTCAAACCATTCATTATGACCTGAAATCCACGAAAATTGTCTGGATGGCTATGATGATATTCAATGATGAGACCTAATGGATAACATTGATGATTATGTGATCCTTCAAGGATCTGTAAGGAAGAATATCATGAGGTTTGAAATGATTTTAAATCACATTTCATGATACAAAATTCTCATTGATATCCTTGACTACAACATAGTGGTGGCCTATTTACTAGACCTCCCACTTATCCAAAATTATGTACATGATGAGTCTCATTTATCTCTCATGAAATTGTACATACCATCACCCTTAGATGTACTAAATCTAGAGGTGGTAAAACTCAAAAATTATCACATATATGAGGGTAATAAGTAAAGATCATAGATCATATTTTTAATTTTCTATGATATAAGGCAACTGACATGTTTAAAGTGTTTTGGTAGAACCACAATTTTGGGAAAGTAACAAGGGATCTAGTATTAGTGAAGAAATATAGGCACCCACACCTATTTTAGTCTATGAAATGCAAATTTAAAGGCAATATTTTATGATTGGGGTATAATTAAACCAATATAATAATTAAAAATGAAATTCCCCATGTGATTTAACAAAATTCGTGATTATGTTATGTGGTTGTAGAAAAAAGATGCACTGATTTGGTTAAATTGGAATGTTATATGTTATATAATACCAGACTCAAACGGTCATTAAGAATAATGACGATTAATAATGTATATATTGAAAAAAGAAAATATGATCAGAATATATTAATGGTTATTATAAATTCTTGTTTAATATAAAGAAGAGATTTCCACGACCAAAAGGATATTACCATATGATGGCTTTTTATTAGAACATCCAAGGGAGATAACATCATTGGGATTTTCTCATAACAAATCCCAAATTGAGATCCAACAACAACAGCATGATAAAAATCACTAATGATATAATTTAAATTATATTGAGCTCATCTCCCATACCATGTATGTCGAACTACCCCATGTATGTATAACCATAGCACACATTACCCTTATGGAGTTCATATTTTTAAAAGGTTAAATATAAAATGAACATAAAATTACAAGTATGTATATTTTATTTGAAATAAAAATTATTATAACATATTTATTTAATTAATTATTAGGTATTCATTTTGATAATAATTAAAATTTTAATGATAAAACACTATTTGAATTATTGGGTAAAATGGAATTCCAATTACGACATTACTTTTTAAAAAATCCTGAATATTTTAAATAATTATATTATAATAAAATATTTTTCTTAAATTATTTATATTAAATAAAAATGATTATATATTTTTAGGATGTAAAAATATAAACATCATAAGGGTCAGAAAACTATAATTATAAAAATACTAGTATTTATACATAAATGGTGATTTTATTTTAAAGTAATTTTTTTTCTTATTTAATTAATTTTTTTACTAAAATTAATAGATGATTCGGAATCAAAATTTTAATTTTATCTAAAAATGATTTTTTCTATTTTTTTTATAATATTAAAATTCCATGTGAAAAATAAATACGGTATAAAAATACGTTATGTATCATGTGAACATAATGACACAAAATTGAATGACATGTTAGATAAAATGTATGCACAACAACATATATAAATTCCCTCCACCATAATGTGTTTTCAGTTAATTTTATAATTTTATAAACTGGTGATCAATCATGCAAATGATATATTATATTTTAAGTTTTTAAAACAACTTATTTATAATCAAGTCTATCTTAAACATTATCACCTTTTTTATTTAAATATGATAAATTCAAGGTATAATAATGTAATTAAATCCCCTAATGTTTGTTAGAAACCAATATAAAAAATAATAGGATAGTATTTGGTTTTGGTTACACTGGTGCATTGAGCCTAGAACCTAAATTATTAAAATAAAAAAAGAACTTGCTCTCTACTCCATTATAAAATATCAATTCCACATACCATTTTTCTCACTGTCTTGAGAATTAAAGGGGATGTTATGTATCCTTAAGAGACAACCCCAAAGATCAAAAGGCGGGAAATAAATTCCAGGGGCTTCAATGCATGTGGTGGATGATTTTTTCCATTGAAAATATAACAACCCATCTAAACACACCTTAATAAAATAACTATTAAATGATTCATGATAAAAAAATGTAAGACGACTCAATTAAATAAATTTAATATAAAATCCAAACTTTTACAATATGACAATGGTATACTACAATATCAAAATATATAGAAGAAGTATATAATACCAACATGACTCAAAGACTAATTTAAATTAGAAACTCCAACATGATCCATGATCCATCATCAAGAAACATCACTACTATCATTTGGTAGTGTTAAATTGATTTATACATTACCATTACTCATGTATCGATAAAAAACATTAGCAAAATCACCGAAGTTCCAAAGTAGCAGGTGAGTACTAAAACTCAGTAGGTATTTCAAAAATGAATTCCCTACCCACACCAATATGATAAAATAAGATAAAATATTTATAAAAAACTTTATAAAAAAATTCTTAATAGGTAATATCAAAATATAAACATTTCTTATTAGAAAACAATTTTCTCAAGACAAAAACATGTTCCAAGGAAGGAAACAAAAAATGATCCAAACCCATTTCAAATGTTTTCTTTTGGGCGTAACCCACGACATCCCACATAACCACACATACAAACATGTATAGAACCTACAACTCCCTTTACTAAGGATGGATATGTTATCCTTTTACTAATCCATGACATAGTAAACCACTCTGATGGGGATACATCACAACCATATCCTTCCAAAACATTTGATGGGGGAAATTCGCACTCATATCCATCTCAATGCATATGAAGACACACCAAAAAATGAATCCATCCCCAAATAAAAAAAAAATTATTTACAATTAAAATTAATTTATTTCAGGAAAAACCAAACACATGTTTTAAATTTATCAATATAAAAACAAGTTATCAAATTCACTTTCAAAACAAAAAAACAAATTTACCAATTTCTCCAACAATGTCTCAAGATGTTTTTTATCAAGAAATTCATATCAATTTAAAAAAAATTCAAATTAAAAAAGTGACATCAATCATTATAGTTCAAAATAGATTTATCGATAGTGATGCCACCCACCTCAAATGATTTTGTGAAAATGATAAACAACATGAAAAATGCAAATGAAACCAAGTTAAATCACTATGATCCAGCCTTAGATATCTTTAGCAATAATCATCATAGCCAAATATAGTCTTATTCTTCTTTTAAATACCATAGATATATCAATATTGTTTGTATATCTAAGAAAACAATATAGATTGACAAGTATTTCTATAAAAATTAATAAAGTTTGACAAATAATGATCACTTAAAATGATAATATAGCATAAAAACATCTAGGAAATCATTTTTTATTATCTATAGATTTATAAGACATGATTCCTTCACCTTTTGGAAAATACAATATTGAGTTAGATCTATAAAGGGGAATATGAAGGTAGTTAGAGACAAAAAGATGTGAGATCCCCAATTTTAGCATCTCATCATTAACCCATGAACTGTTAGATACATGATTAGTAAAACGATGAGCTAACTGTGCCCCATAATCTCTATCAAGGATGGCCTTCACACATTTTTCTTGCACAGTTTCCAAATCTTGTTCCATCTTTTTCCAATCCAACAATCTTAATTTATAGTATTTATCAGAGGCTTCTATAAGATATAGAAAAACCATGTGCTACCCATGAACCAACAATTTATACCATGTATAATTGCGCAGGGTTTCCTATAAAATAATCTCAGTTCACCCAAATCACGCAACAATTGTACACTAGTAGAAAAACTGAAAAAAAACATCACAAGTTTTGCAAACTCTGCCAAAATTTATTCATATACATGCTTACATTAAAAAAATAATGAATGGGTTTCTTGTATGAAACCCACAGTGATATATTCTTCCCACCATTGGCCATTCCATCCATGGAATGTTGAAAGCCCTCATATTGCTAAAATTGTTGTTACCACATCACATTCATTTCATTCTCTCATTCGCAGGACTCTTCTTGAATCTGACAATGTCGCCACAAAAATCGTTGTAGTCTAATTCGTTTTTTATTGCAAGACATTATATTACCTATCCCAAATCCACTCTTGGATATGTATAAATAAATCATCCAAGTATTGTTCAACATGATTCCATCAAATCACATGGTTAGGATTAGGCTATTACATTTTCAACTAATATAAATTGAATACATTTGGAACCACACTAAACCATGGTTGTAATGGTAACCAATATACTAACACTAAAAATAATTACAGTATCTAAAATGGGAATACATATCAATTATATAACTTTCATATATTCCCAAAAAGATTGACGTCCAAGACATGGATATATTTTTATGATAATATGATCAATCATAATGAAGAAATGGTATTCGATGCTGATTCACATAATAATTATGATGAATCTAAGATGTATCCATCTATTTCAGGACCAATTGAAACTCTTCCATTGTTTTATATACAAGGCTTGGCCTAAATAGTGTTTTTTTTATCCGTTTCCAACCATTAAAGTGGAGAATGAAAAATAAGACAGTAGAATTCTTTAGAAAAACCCATTTATATTGAGGCACGATAACCGTTTTTATATAAGACCTCAACTAAAAATATTTCCTTGTCCCATGATTCACTGAAATCCCTTAAAAATCTAAAAACATGTATTCCAATGTTTGTATCTTCATTTTATATTGGTCATCTCTTTGAAGATGATATTTTTTATTCAAATTCTTCTATGTTCCAAGGGATATCTGTAAGAATTTCTTGAAATGATACGTAAACCATTGATGTCTATCTGATACAATTGAAATTGGAATGCCATAAATTTTTAAAAATTCATGGATATAGATTTATTAAAAGTCATCCAACATATGAGATTCAATAATAGGAATGTAATGAGAAGAATTTGTGATCTAATCCACTACCACTCATATAGAATCATGTTTCTCAGTCATTCATAGGGGACCTATTACATAATCCATACCTATCTTCTCCCACTTCCAACCAGAATAAGTAAATACATCAACCTAAATGATGGTGGTTGATGTTCTTCCTTCACATCAAGACAAGTTATACATTTCCAACAAATATTCAACCATCGTCCTTTTCATACTGACCCAGAAAAATTGGACATTCAACTCCATATACATCATCTATATACTAGGATTAATATCCCATTAGTAATGGTGCTATGATAGAAAAAAATTTCATGAAATTATATTTTTACGATCAACTGATTTCTAAACCACAACACTGAATTATTTTCTAGCCTCCAACCATCAAACCTTCCCCATCATTGAGTTTTGACCTCAATGCTTAATATTCTGAATCAAATGGTTGTTCCTTTTATACCTTATTTATTTGATTTGGAACAGCCAATTATAACAAGAAAACTAAAACATAACCATGATCTTCACATTCTATTTTTCTATTTTCTAGGGTCATCCACAACTTCTAGTCATCAGAAGCCTCTTTTAAAATTTGAACATATGACTTTATTTTTATTGAATCTTCCCCTGTATTTCTTTTTAAGAGTGTATAAATCATGTCAAAGTAGAAAAATTCAAGATACTCCATCAAATTATTTTATATGTTTATATATCCTTGTCATTAAATATGTTCCAATGTAATAATTGGGTCCTGATGTTAGCACAAACATGTCACCTTAACATGGTCATCGGGTCCTCACCTGATAAGTACCACCAGTTTCTATGTAGACACATGGTCCCCACCCTGGGGCCCACTTGGCCGCAATATTCATTAAATTAATGACTATTCCCAATGTAGAACATATATTCTTTCTAATATAAATTTTCCATACTTTCACACACCCTGGGATGCTTCTTGGAATGTCACTCATCATGATCACTACTCCATGCCAAGCACACTTAACAATGATGTTCTAATCGGGTAGGCTCACATAATGAAATGTTCACCTTATTAACATGAGTCACATAATATAGTCATTTAACCATTTTTCATTATGATGTTTTATATTCACAACCTAGATCAATAAAACATCATTATCTAACCTAAATATCAACCATGTAATTTCAATACACTTAAAATCGAGTTCCTCGTCTGATACATATTTAATAATTGGGGATCCATGACAGTACAAACACCCTAACATAACATGGTTGTCAGAACATGGCCTTCTTGGTACCCCAATTTCCCTACAAAGACGTGGTCCCAAACCCCTAGACCTCCCACATGCCAACATGGTTCATCTAAAAAATGATTGTCCCCAAATTCCAACACAAGTCGTTTCTAATGTGCTTTTTTCTGAAATGCCCATACCCATGGACTCTTACTAGAATGTCACCCATCATGACCACTACTCCAGACCATGGATTATTATTAACGAAATTATCATCATATGAAATCTTAGAAAAAAAAAGTTCACCATGATGGAACAACTCATATCATATATTATTATAACATGTTATCATTCAGGGATGCAACATTCAAGATTTTGTGATCTATGAACAAATTAAATTTCCCAAAAATGATATAATTATGCCACATCCTCAATGGATGAACTATGATAGCTTACTCCAAATCTTTTATTTGGTACTTTCTCTCATCTACCCATAACTACCATTATCCATAATCAACAACATGATCTCCTTGCATGTGAACACATACTAACCCTAATCATGAAGATCACAATACACCATGTACCCTTATCATTATTCTGAAAAAATCAAGATTGATATTGATGTAAGAAAAAAATATGTTCATGGAAATAAATCATCAATTCCTTATCCCATTGGAATGGAACATTTTTATTTTTTAATGTTTTCATAGGTGAAGCTAGTAGTGATAATTCATGAGGAAAGAGTCGATAATATATATCTAGATGATAAAATTATATATCTCAATGGAATTCAAAGGGTGATTCGATGAGATAACAACTTCAATCTTTTATGGGTCCAAGTAAATTCCTCTTTTGATGATTTAATGGCCAAGGAAACGTAGCTATATTATCCAGAAATAACACTTTAATAGTTTGGAATAAAAATGATGATCCCAAATGATCACCAAAACTGTCACCAAGTATTTAATATACTCATCCCCTGATGATGAATACATTAATAAATCATCCAAAAACACAACCATAATAGAATATAGATATCAATGAAATATAAGATTCGCCAAATCCATAAATACGGATGGTGAATTTATAAGACCGAAATGAATTACCACATATTCTGAATGGATAAATATACTACAAAAGATGTCTTTGGAATATCCTTCATTCTATCTCAAAATTGATGACATACCGATCGAATATTAATCATAGAGAACCATTGCTCTCCCCAAAATTGATCAAAAAGATAATAAATTTATAGATATGGATACTTTTTCATTAGTGTAACATAGTTAAACATATAATAATCAACACATAGATGAAAATTTTTCTTCGGTTTTGACAATCAATAATGCTGCTTCCCATAGAGATGTGCTCAGTAGAATGAATCATTTTCATTCAAGCTCTTCCAACTGCAAATTTAATTCCTTTAATTATGTTGTATACAGTGGATAATATGTAAGTGATATACAAATGGTCCCCAGAAGGATATCAATGATTTTCTATACTTATCTCTTGGATGAAAACCCTGATTAATTTTCAAGGAACACATTTAAAAATTAATACACTATTTTTTGAAAAAATATTTTCTCTATCACATCCATTGATGTCAAACACAATGTTGTCAATTGGTACAAGATTGTTTCATCATCAGTTCCAAAAGAATGTTTCAATGTCATTTACATTCCAATATCATCAAAGGAAATTCTCAAAACCATCTTATATTGTCAAAATGACCATTCTGGTATAAAAGTTTTTGGGATCTGTGAATGAATTCAAGCAATAATTATCAATGATTATATCAAAGAAATCAATATCAAGAATAGTGAAATCCAATTTCATCTTGGATCTATCAATGGATACAGAACATGTACTACACACAAGGGTTGGAAAAACATTTTTACCAAGAGTATTTTGATGTTTTATCACTGAAGGAATCATCTCATATTTTAAATTTACAAATTTAAAAGCACGATACACAATAAAGGAATGAGACAAACCAGTATCAAAAAAATTATAAGTGCAAAATTCAATTTCATTGGACCTCACACCATATATGGTCTAGGGTGATCATCCAAAATAACCTACATAGCTCTATATAATTTCATTTTCACTTCACATTGCTCCTCATTTTATGGATGATAGGAAATTTCATGAAGAGTCATGATATTCATGGAATAAATAAGGCTAGGTCTGTTCTGTTGACACGGGGTATTCTGCTACCCTTATGTCATCAAAGCATATGATGCTTGTGAGACCTGAGAAGTGTCTCACACATCGGTCCTTCAAGAAATGTGACATTAGTGATGAATTATCCCCATGTCATTATGACTATGTAATGATCTAAGATGAGTCATAGAGTCTAGATTTATTTTTTCAAGAGAAAAACATTGAAAACAACACATCTGTCTCTTAGATTATGAATGAAGGTTCACTAATCTATCTGTCACATTTTGATTCATGCTTCCACCATAAAAATAGGTTCCCTATTCTATTTTATCCTAGTATTTTATTTCCCACCCTTTTAGGTGGGTTTCAAATTACTTTCTCCTCCCATAGATCCTAAGATTTCCCATTTAGATATTATCTCTCTATTTCCCATTGTGGAATAATTTTTAATACATAGCACAACAATCTTCAATTTAATCTCATTCCTCAACCCTGATTCAATGATTTGATACTTCACGGTTACAATAGATGCATTCTAGGGTGTATAGATATTTAAATTGACGAATTTACCCACATAATATTTGACCGAATGATTTTCCAAGTTCAACCTGATCATGTTTGTCATTATTTGAATTCTGAACATCTGTGGATATAATTATTTGTTAAACAATTATTTAAAATACTCCCATGAAACATCATCAACTAATTTAGATTGAAAATTGAAATCTAGTCATGTGTATGAAATATTTTCCATCATATAGTTTTCCATTATTACATTAAACTCAGTTAGTGTCCCGATGAAATGGAATATAAGATTAATCATATTTAGACACACTTATGACTTTTCCAGTTCCTAAACACCCCAAAATATAGTTGGATTCTTCTTTTATAATTGGACAGAATTATCGAATTTTTATGGCCTATCCCTGATTTTCACACTTTCCAAATCATAAAATAATTTTAATAATACTATAAAATAGTGGTTGGTTCACTTGTGTCATAGGTGAAAAAACATTCTTAGTATCCTCTTATGGTTGGTTTATTTGACACCAACTGGGTTTCATTTTATACACGAACAACGTATTCTATATGTCTCATTCTCTATTAATTTATGTCTTAGAATTTATAATAATAATAAATCATACTATCTCAATCAAGCTTTCTAAAATCTATTTTTTTCCATGTTCAATTTTTTTAAAAAATCTCACATGATTGTGAAAATCTTATTATTTTCAAAATTTCGAAATCGCGAGCATTTCAAAGACTCGAATTTCAAAAAAAAACATTATCCTTCTTCAAACGATTGAAACTATTGAAAATATTTATATATCATTACACAAAATGAAACATGAAATACTAACGAGAAGTCATTTCAATAATTTATGTCATTCTTTTATTTTTATAAAATCCTTGACAATGAGATACCAAATCCTATAAGTGCCCAAATAAGTCTTTTGTACCAAAATCCCTGGTAACTCATTGTTCAACCCCAAAATAGATATCTACAACTTTTTATTCTCTTCATTTAATGTCTCGACAATCTTCTCCTTTATTTGATCATAAGAAAATGAACTTGCCAAAATGAATTCAACTCCAACATTGAAAAGGATAACCAAGACAAGGAGAATCCATGATAATTACCACTTGTTCCATAAAATATTAGGAATGGACAAATTGATACCATGTTTAACTATTGGAAATGTGTTGTCTTGATAATACTATTTAATTTATTTTGATTTTTGAGGCTCAAAAATTCTTTTTTTGATTTACTAATGATTTTATTTTTAGTTTATTTCACAGAAATAATAATCATTATAATATTTATTCAGAAATTATTTTCATGATTTTAATTAACATTGAATATTTATTTATGTTTTCAGGATGGGTTTTTATACATTCTGTAAAAACTGTTCATACGCTATATAAATAAGACTAACGTAAGGAATAAACCTTAGAATTGTACAACACATATGGATCATGAAACATATGTTTTTATTCAATATTACACTAGATAATGAATGTATGGTTTATCAAGCCAACATTCAAAATAGTTTATATGGTAAATCAATAATACATTATCAAAAAAGTATTGTTAAGAATCCTTGCATTAGAAAGGATCCTAATGTTTGAAAACGTGACAATGTATGCTTATGTAACCCAATGTAAGAAATGAATCTTAGGTTTTACAGAGAAAAAAATGGGTTATCAACCTTACTTTTACGACCAAACATACATTTTCAACCATACTCTCAAGAGATGAATGAAACATATTAGATCCCTATGTTTCATATTTGTTTCATTTCTTTAAGGAACCCTACATATTAGTTTTCAAATTTGTAGATTTAAATCTGAAATATTTTTTGTTATTTATATAAGGGTCTTGATGGAATTACATGATATTTGAAAGCTTATTTTTGACTAATTCAAAGCTCATTATATTTGATTCAATGGACTATATTAAACATATATTTTCTCTAATTTTTTAATGGATGTTATGACACCCTGTTTTATTTTTAATTTGAGAGTCTACGGTTTGTCATGAATATTTTGTGGATCTAAAACTCTGAGGAAGAATGTTTTATTTATTTATTATATCATTTTATCATTTTTAAAATACAAATGGGATATTTTTTCAAGGGACATATTTTCATATAAATAATACAATGGTAAAAATTTATTTTCACTACTACATCAAATGAACATCACTGATAGAGGACTGAACTTTCGAGATATACATGTTTTATCTCATTACTCTGTAAGATTACTACTTCTATATTTTTTGATTCTTTTTACATGATGATATTTGTGCAATCAGGATCGATTTATTTTTATAATATTTTAGTCTCTAAAGATTAAGATCCATCTATACTCAGTTTCTTTTTTTTCAACTATGAAGATCAACCTGAATAAAAAACCAATTATTTTTTATTTTTTGGAGTTTGAACATCTCGTACTCAGTTTTGGTGGAGTATCATCTATTTGATATAATCTATGGACGACTAGTTCTTTGTTATAGAACCACACGACTCCATTATTTTTCTTTTTATAAAAGGTTCTAACTACATGTACATTGTAATGGATTCATTGACTTTTGATATTAGGACCATTATAGTAAAATTTACAATGCTCGTAGAGATATTCATTTGTAGAGTGGACTAGTGGATCTATATAACCCAAAACACTATAAAAAGTAATGTTTATTATTTCTATTTATCCGCTGTATATTTTCATATAGAAGAAAAGCACTTCATCTCCCTACAAATCATAGTTGTCATCAAAACCTATAATTGTAGAATATTTTTAAAAAAAAATAATTCACCCTTTCTTGTGTAACTTTATATATTCTAACCTAAAAATTGGTATCAGAGGAGAGATTTTGTAAAAATTAATAGAATGATTAAAGTATAAGGTCTACACAATAATAGAAATGAATGATCCTAGAGAAAGAGTGAAAATGGTACGGGATTCATACATTAATGAAGAAAATGATATGTGATGGAAATCAAGGATGTTCGTATATCTGAAGAATCATATATTTAGAGTCTACTCAAAAATTAATACCCTTTCCTGGATTCCTAAAAAACTAGAAACACGGGATGCAGCAACAGAACCTGAATATGATATCAATTATAAAACAATGAATTCTATTATTTTTTGTCTTGGGCTAGATGAGTTTAGTTGTGTATGAAAATGTCCAACTACATATGTGATGTGTAAAAAAATTTCAGTTTCTAGTGAAGGAATCGATGATATCAGGAATATGGGATGTGTAACACCCGAGACTTTTATGTTATATAAATCATCAAAGGAATTTTTTTCTACACAACACTTGCTTGGCTTTCTTTACACGCAATCGCGACCTTCCTCGATAGCTTGCGTCGTACGCAATACCGAGTTTCACTAAACAACAATATGCTATTAAAACTAGCCGTTATGAATAGTAATAACCACTTTTTCAAATTTTATAAACTTTATTTTTCAAAATGGACTTCATTTTTGGACTCAGAATATCGAAATTAGCCTAGGGTGAAATTTTGGTATTTTTCTGAAAACTTTCAATTTTTGATGAATAGTGAAACCACTAAGTGGTAGGTTAAAAACTGAAATTTGCATAAAACTTAATTTTACCGCTTCTGTGATTGGAATTTCGAAAATCCGAGAGACACGGTTAATATCATGGACTAAAATGTGGTTCAATGAGATGAAAATAATTTCTTGGTGAATAGTAACTTTTTACTTTTTTTTTACCGCGGTTAATAGTAAATAGGGTAACTAAGGGTAAATATGATATTAATATTACCCTAAAACATGTCCTAATTCTATTGGACAAGTGTAATTCGACCAAAAACAAACTTAGGAATAAAATATGACCATTTAGGCCCACTTGGATTAGATTAGGACATTTATTATTAATTTATTTAAAGAAGGGTTAAAATAGTTAAAATCAAAGTTTAATAAGTAAATAATTTTTAATATAGGGTTATACATAAGATAAATTAGATTGTAAATATTCATTATAAAGCTAAAAAGATTTCCTACATGATGGTATTTTATTTGTAATTTTTAGACATCAAATAATTTAATTTATTTATGACACAAAGATGATGCAGTAATTATCTTATTAATGAAATATTGACAAAATTGATAATATAAATACCAAAATAAATGTAATTTGAGACTTTTTATGAATTCCACTAATTTTCTAGGTTACTATGATATATTAGTATTGATTTAATCAACTTGGTTCGAACATATAATTCTGTTATGACTTTCACAAAAATCATATATCAAATAGTGTCAAAATTGACACAAAATAGTTTTTAAATCAAATATTATATTATTAATTGTTATTTTATTCCTAAAAATCTAAGGTTCGGCCAAATGACTTAGATAAGGATATATATATTAATAATAAACACTTTGGGGTTCGTTTGGCATGTTATAGTAAGTGTATTAACCATATAGTGAAAGAAAACAAAAAGACACGGTAAAAGTTAAATTAATTAACTTAGAGTTAAATCTAATTGATAAGGTTAAAATAATACCCTAAACTTGTCTAAATCCTATTGGTTGATAGGATTTCGACCCATCCCCACTTTAGCTTCGAAATAAGACCCTTTGGAACCATTATAAACCGATTTTTACTTTAATATAAAATAACATTTTGAGATATTCCTAAGGTGCCCCTCTCCTCCCTTATAAAAGGGCACCTCCTCCCCCTCCTCCTCACACCAATTTGAGCACTCAAGCTCGGCCAACCCCTGCCATTTTCCCTTCTCCACTTCCCTAGAATAATCCTAGAGGTCCTGGTCTTCTCCAAAGACCAATCTTAGTTCCTTAAGTGGAGGATTCAAAAAGGTGTTCCAAAGAAGAGGTAATATCCATTACCGATCTTTTCAATTTCTTTCTTCTTCAACTTCTTCTTCTTTAGTTGTTTCATGATAAAGTAATAACATCAGTATTACTTACATACTGATATGTTATTATAAATATGAAACAACCCTAATTCACCTTCTATCCATCCTACGGAAAAATGAAATCACCGCGCGTGCGTACGTACGGAATACCGTGTCCACGCCGTGGTGTAATCTATTTTCCACCATCACCTTACAAGGATGGGTATAATGGTGTAATGAGTAACTATATATGATTATTATAAAGTAATATTGATACTGAAATAATATATATATATACTCCAATACAATTCCACGATCATAGGAACGATATCATCACTCGTGCGTACGTACGGAATACCGTCTCCACGATGTGATGCGACTCGTTCTACATGATCTTCATTTCATAATGATTGTATAAATGAATTGAATGAATGAATATGGTATATACTACACTAATACCATTCTGGAAATGAATTATCTATAACCTAAAGATAAGAATAAGAATTTATTCGACAAAACACGCATAAGAACAAAAAGTTATAAAGACCCGAGTAACAAGTAACAATGAAATATTACTAACAAGAAGCTAATAATATGACCATATATGATCTCATATCAATATGTATGATTCTGGAATAAGTCAATCACATTATTTAAACCATTATACAGGAGCTTCGGACACGAACAAAGCAAATCGGACCTAAGGTAAGGGAAATATCACAATCTCATTTTTATCCGAGATTGTTTATTCGTAAGTATTTACTGGGGTGTATTTTATCATCCACATCCATGTTCCCTCAATATGTAATATTGTTTCCATCCACTTGAAATAGTTTAAATCCAATTTTACCCTTAGGTGAGTTTTTAGTAAAGAATATGAAAGGAATCTTTTGTCGTTTTTCCGTACGAGGTACTTTTTGACTTTTCCGACAAAAGTACGAAGAATGTTTTTTTAACTTATACGGCATGATTGGATTTTTAAAACATTACTTCAAAGAAGCTTCCTTTACAAGTTTTCAAGTTTATTTTTAATCAACTTCTTTTATTTTAAAGTTGTATGACATGTTATGAAAGGAAAAATGTTTTTGAAGAAGAAAGGATATTTTCCTCAAGAATTCAATTCAAGTGTTTTATCAAAATTATTTTCCATCTAAGATAATAAAGGGTTCTGTTTCTATCCATATTTTTACAATGGTTTGACTATGTTGTGATGGAATTATGTTTATGAATTCCTTTATCATATATGAATTGATTTATGATGTCATGATGTTTCAAGAATCCCATTTTTGTTACATGTGTTATGCGATGATGCATGTTTTATGATTATGTGGCACACATAAGAAAGGATTCATTATAAGATGGGTGGGACCTATATCTCCCTCCAATGCATTGGGTAATGATTTTATATCTCATGAGATAGACATGGCTGGAACGGAAGGTTATTTCGGTTCAGTGATACAGGACTGAAACGAGGAGTGAACTCGGTTCAGAAAGGGACTTTGTCCACTAAGATAGTCTTGGAAATGAGTCATGACTAACAAGAAATGATTTTCCATGATTATGTGTGCATGCCACAAAGATTCAAGTTTTATGTTATGATTATGGGGATCTCATTTTCACTTCTATGATTTATTCCATGTTATGATATTATGATCTCTTTTGCAGGTTTTGATTTTCATAAAGATATGATATGATTTTTATTTCCTTTATTTGCCCTTGCTGAGCATTTGAGCTCACCCTTTTATGTTTTCTTTTCCCCAGGTCAGGAAGATGGATATTAAGTAGAATATGCTAAAAGGGACCCTAGATATGATGAAATAAATGGGAGACACTGTAGAAGATTTATGAACCAGTTTTTTATGTTTCCCCAGTTTCTAAAGACACTATACCTATACGGTCCTTTGTGGTTTTGTCATATGTTGTAATAAGTGTGCTTCAATTTTGAAGTATTAACAATGTATGTAAAGTATCGGTCGTTATAGTTGGTATCAGAGGAAAGGTATAGTCAACCTTTGGAAACTAGGATGTGAAAGCCTTAGTAAGAACCCTAAGGATAAGTCTAAGCATATAACACAATCTTAGTGTTTTAGAAATGGCCTTGAATAACCTAGGATAAGACCTTAAGCATGAAAATTTTATTCTTGAATTATGTGGTTTCCTATTATAATTAGTGTTGCTCACACTATTCTTCTTGGTTTTAGTCAATGGCTGGAACCCGAAGGAACCGTGTTAATGCGGAATGCGATGGGCAATGCAATGATTGTCCCCCTGAGCAACCAAACGATATGGGAGCTGGAATGAAAAATCTTGTAGCCATGCTCACACAACTTTCTCAAGCTATGAATCATGCAGGATTTCCAAACGAACAAAGGAGGGAGCAACATTCTGTTGAATCCTTCATGAGGCAGCGTCCACCACCTTTCAGCGGGTCTACTGATCCATTAGTTGCTGAACAATGGATTAGTACTACTGAAAATATATTTTCAGTTCTTCAATGTTCTGAGCATGATAAAGTCATCCTAGCAGTGTATCGTTTGGAAGGAGATGCTGATCAATGGTGGAATCTTGTTAAGAATATGAGGCAAAGGGATGAAATTGAGTCTATGGAATGGGACGAGTTCAAGAACTTATTTTTCAATAAGTACTTCCCTCGTATTCTCCGAACAAAGATGGAGAAAGAGTTTATTGAACTGAAGCAAAGGGATGATGAATCTGTTGGTACCTATGAAGCAAATTTTACCAGACTTGCAAGGTACGCTTCTGTTATTATTATCCAACCTGATAGTAAGATCGATTGATTCTTTAGTGGCTTAAAACCAAGTCTTCGAAGGGCGTTAGCCATAAGGGACTTCAATAGCTATGAGGAAATCGTTCGATGTGCTCTCAAAGTCGAGATGGAGATTGGAGTAACCCATCAGTCACATGGGTTTGATAAGAAGAGGAAGATGGAATTCAAAGACAAATCTAAAGAGCACACGGAAAAGAAGACGAACTTTCCCTTCTGCTCAAAGTGTGGAAAGAAACATGGAGGGAGTTGTCTTAAAGGGACAAGTAAATGTTTTAAATGTGGAAAGGAAGGTCATCGGGCATTTGAATGCCGTGATAATGGGAAGAAGATGTCTAATGATGCAAACAAAGGAAAGGATACACAGAATGAACCTGCTACACTTCAATGTTTCAAGTGCAAGGAGATGGGGCATTATGCCAATCAATGCCCAAATCCAAGGGTTGATGATGATGGTCGACGTCAACAAACTCTTAAGGCTAAAGAAAAAGGAAAGTCACATGCAATTTCTATCAGCGATGTGGAGTACGATAACGATGTGGTGAAAGGTACACTTACCATCCACTCTAAAGTAGAAAATGTTTTATTTGATTCTGGATCCACCCACTCTTTTATTTCTGAAAAATTTTCTAAGGGTATCACCGTATTACCTCAACAATTAGATGTTGAGTTAGCTGTGACAACACCTAATGGCACATCAATCGCATCAGAAGTTTATAATTCTTCTCCGATCGAAGTTTGTGGGAAAGTGCTTCCTGCAAATCTTGTGATCCTTCCTTTAGTGGAATTTGATGTGATTCTTGGCATGGATTGGCTTTCTCTACATGGAGCTCATATCAATTGCCAAAGAAGGGAAGTCACATTTCATATTCCAGATCAACCTACGATCGTCTATCAATGCAAGGATGAACATAACCTTCCAGTGGGAATTTCTTCCATCTTATGGGTATTGATTCCACTAAATGAAGGTTATTTATCTCAAATGGTTGGTGAGAAACTCACGATTAAGAATATGCCCATTGTACGGGAGTTTGATGATGTCTTTCCGGAGGAATTTCCGGGTCTTCCACCAAATCGTGAAGTTGAGTTTTCAATAGAACTCGTACGGGGTGCTTTGCCTATTTCAAAGACACCTTATAGAATGGCCCCAATTGAGTTGCAGGAATTGAAGAAGCAACTCCAAGAGAATCTTGATAAGGGATTCACACGCCCTAGTGCGTCACCTTGGGGAGCACCTGTTCTATTTGTTAAGAAGAAAGATGGATCAATGAGACTCTACATTGATTATCGAGAACTTAACAAGATCACTATCAAGAACAAATATCCTCTCCCACGCATTGATGACTTATTTGACCAACTACGCGGAGCTCAATACTTTTCCAAGATTGATCTTCGTTCACGGTATCATCAATTAAGGGTCAAAAGGGAGGATATACCAAAGACGGCTTTCCTTACAAGGTATGGACACTATGAATTTATAGTGATGCCATTTGGTCTTACTAATGCCCCTGCTATCTTCATGGATCTAATGAATAGAGTCTTTAGAGACTATCTTGATCAATTTGTGGTAGTCTTTATAGACGATATTCTTGTCTATTCAAAGAGCAAGGAAGAGCATGAAGATCACTTGAGAATTATATTGAAGACCCTGAGAAAAGAGAAGCTTTATGCCAAATTTACCAAGTGTGAATTTTGGCTTCAAAAAGTTGCATTTTTGGGTCATATAATCTCAAAAGAGGGGATATCTGTGGATCCAGCAAAAACAGAGGTTATCGAAAGATGGTCAAGACCAACAACAGTAACTGAGATCCGAAGTTTTCTTGGTTTGGCTGGATATTATCGACGTTTTGTAAAAGATTTTTCACGGTTATCTAATCCAATCACCAAGTTGACTCGGAAAGGAGTTAAGTTTGTCTGGACAGAGGAATGTGAAGAGAATTTCAAGGAGTTGAAAAGAAGGTTATCCAGTGCACCTGTGCTCACACTGCCTTGTAGTGGAGAAAGGTTTGTGATCTACAGTGATGCATCCAAGAAGGGATTGGGGTGTGTTCTTATGCAAAATGATATGGTGATAGCTTATGCCTCACGACAGTTGAAAATCCATGAGCAAAATTACCCAACACATGATTTGGAGTTGGCTGCGGTAATCTTTGCCTTAAAGATTTGGAGGCATTACCTTTATGGTGAAAGGTGTGATATTTATACTGATCATAAAAGTTTAAAGTATATTTTCACACAAAAGGAGTTGAATATGCGCCAAAGAAGATGGTTGGAGGTGATTAAGGATTATGACTGCTCAATCCATTACCACCCTGGGAAAGCAAACAAGGTGGCAGATGCATTAAGTCGACAAGACCATGCTAGTTTATCCATGATGAGGATCACAAAAGATCCAATATTTATGGATTTACAAAGGATGGATCTTGGAATTATAATGGAAGGGGAAAAATCTTATCTTTCTCAAATGAATGTTCAACCATCTATACATGTGAAGATTAAAGAGGCACAGAAAGAAGATGTCGAGTTACAAAAGAAGGTGAGAAATGTTCCTGAATTCAACCTTGATTGTGATGGGATAATAAAGTTCAGGAATCGGGTTTGTGTTCCTCCCATCCCCGAATTAAAGAAAGAGCTGCTGGATGAGGCTCATAGTTCTTCATTCTCTATTCATCCTGGAAGCACGAAGATGTATAGGGACCTGAAAGAGTACTTCTGGTGGGATGGCATGAAAAGAGATGTTGCTGAATATGTCTCTCGATGCTTGGTTTGTCAACAAGTTAAAGCTGAGAGACAGAAGTCTAAGGGGATGTTACAACCATTACCCATACCCGAATGGAAATGGGAAAACATCACTATGGACTTTGTCACAGGACTTCCTAAAACATCCAAAGGCAATAATGCTATCTGGGTCATAGTTGATCGTCTTACAAAGTCTGCACACTTCATTGCTATTAGAGAGGATTTCTCTCTAGATCAGCTTGCCAGGATATATGCAAAGGAAGTGGTAATATTGCATGGAGTACCACTTTCTATTATATCTGATCGAGATCCGAGATTTACCTCGAAGTTCTGGCGAAGTCTTCAGCATACTCTGGATACAGAGTTGAGTTTCAGCACTGCTTATCATCCCCAGACAGACGGTCAGTCTGAGAGAACAATTCAAACCCTAGAAGATATGTTGAGAGCTTGCTCTATGGATTTCAAAGGAGGTTGGGATCAACACCTACCTTTGGTGGAATTTTCTTATAATAATAGCTTTCACTCCAGTATTCAGATGGCTCCTTATGAAGCTCTCTATGGAAAGAAATGCAGGACTCCAACTTGCTGGGATGAAGTTGGGGAAAGAAAGCTATTAGGACCTGATCTCGTTGATGAAATGGCAGAAAAGGTCAGATCTATTCAACAACACATAAGAGCAGCTCAGAGTCGACAGAAAAGTTATGCCGACAACCGAAGAAAAGACCTAGAGTTTGAAGTGGGTGATAAAGTGTTCTTACGAATATCTCCCTGGAAGAGGGTTATGAGATTTGGAAAGAAGGGGAAGTTGAGCCCTAGATATATCGGTCCTTTTGAAATACTGGATCGTGTTGGGAAGGTAGCTTACCGATTGGCGCTTCCACCGAATCTCTCTCAAGTTCACGATGTGTTCCATGTATCTCTCCTGAGAAAGTACATACCAGATCCTTCACATGTACTCAGCTCAGAAGTTGTACCGCTGGAGCAAGATCTTTCTTATGAAGAACAACCGATAGAGATTCTGGATCGTAGCGAAAAAGTCCTACGAAACAAGACCACTCGCTTGGTGAAAGTTTTATGGAGGAACCACCAACTTGAAGAAGCTACATGGGAGCTCGAGGATATGATGAGGGAGAAGTATCCTCATCTGTTTGTAACAAAGTGACGAATTTCGAGGGCGAAATTCTTTTTAAGGGGGGTAGAATGTAACACCCGAGACTTTTATGTTATATAAATCATCAAAGGAATTTTTTTTCTACACAACACTTGTTTGGCTTTCTTTACACGCAATCGCGACCTTCCTCGATAGCTTGCGTCGTACGCAATACCGAGTTTCACTAAACAACAATATGCTATTAAAACTAGCCGTTATGAATAGTAATAACCACTTTTTGAAATTTTATAAATTTTATTTTTCAAAATGGACTTCATTTTTGGACTCAGAATATCGAAATTAGCCTAGGGTGAAATTTTGGTATTTTTCTGAAAACTTTCAATTTTTGATGAATAGTGAAACCACTAAGTGGTAGGTTAAAAACTGAATTTTGCATAAAACTTAATTTTACCGCTTCTGTGATTGGAATTTCGAAAATCCGAGAGACACGGTTAATATCAAGGACTAAAATGTGGTTCAATGAGATGAAAATAATTTTTGGTGAATAGTAACTTTTTACTTTTTTTTCCGCGGTTAATAGTAAATAGGGTAACTAAGGGTAAATATGATATTAATATTACCCTAAAACATGTCCTAATTCTATTGGACAAGTGTAATTCGACCAAAAACAAACTTAGGAATAAAATATGACCATTTAGGCCCACTTGGATTAGATTAGGACATTTATTATTAATTTATTTAAAGAAGGGTTAAAATAGTTAAAATCAAAGTTTAATAAGTAAATCATTTTTAATATAGGGTTATACATAAGATAAATTCGATTGTAAACATTCATTAGAAAGATAAAAAGATTTCCTACATGATGGTATTTTATTTGTAATTTTTAGACATCAAATAATTTAATTTATTTATGACACAAAGATGATGCAGTAATTATCTTATTAATGAAATATTGACAAAATTGATAATATAAATACCACAATAAATGTAATTTGAGACTTTTTATGAATTCCACTAATTTTATAGGTTACTATGATATATTAGTATTGATTTAATCAACTTGGTTCGAACATATAATTCTGTTATGACTTTCACAAAAATCATATATCAAATAGTGTCAAAATTGACACAAAATAGTTTTTAAATCAAATATTATATTATTAATTGTTATTTTATTCATAAAAATCTAAGGTTCGGCCAAATGACTTAGATAAGGATATATATATTAATAATAAACAATTTGGGGTTCGTTTGGCATGTTATAGTAAGTGTATTAACCATATAGTGAAATAAAACAAAAAGACACGGTAAAAGTTAAAATAATTAACTTAGAGTTAAATCTAATTGATAAGGTTAAAATAATACCCTAAACTTGTCTAAATCCTATTGGTTGATAGGATTTCGACCCATCCCCACTTTAGCTTCGAAATAAGACCCTTTGGAACCATTATAAACCGATTTTGACTTTAATATAAAATAACATTTTGAGATATTCCTAAGGTGCCCCTCTCCTCCCTTATAAAAGGGCACCTACTCCCCCTCCTCCTCACACCAATTTGAGCACTCAAGCTCGGCCAACCCCTGCCATTTTCCCTTCTCCACTTCCCTATAATAATCCTACAGGTCCTAGTCTTCTCCAAAGACCAATCTTAGTTCCTTAAGTGGAGGATTCAAAAAGGCGTTCCAAAGAAGAGGTAATATCCATTACCGATCTTTTCAATTTCTTTCTTCTTCAACTTCTTCTTCTTTAGTTGTTTCATGATAAAGTAATAACATCAGTATTACTTACATACTGATATGTTATTATAAATATGAAACAACCTTAATTCACCTTCTATCCATCCTACGGAAAAATGAAATCACCGCGCGTGCGTACGTACGGAATACCGTCTCCACGCCGTGGTGTAATCTATTTTCCACCATCACCTTACAAGGATGGGTATAATGGTGTAATGAGTAACTATATATTATTATTATAAAGTAATATTGATACTGAAATAATATATATATATACTCCAATACAATTCCACGATCATAGGAACGATATCATCACTCGTGCGTACGTACGGAATACCGTCTCCACGATGTGATGCGACTCGTTCTACATGATCTTCATTTCCTAATGATTGTATAAATGAATTGAATGAATGAATATGGTATATACTACACTAATACCATTCTGGAAATGAATTATCTATAACCTAAAGATAAGAATAAGAATTTATTCGACAAAACACGCATAAGAACAAAAAGTTATAAAGACCCGAGTAACAAGTAACAATGAAATATTACTAACAAGAAGCTAATAATATGACCATATATGATCTCATATCAATATGTATGATTCTGGAATAAGTCAATCACATTATTTAAACCATTATACAGGAGCTTCGGACACGAACAAAGCAAATCGGACCTAAGGTAAGGGAAATATCACAATCTCATTTTTATCCGAGATTGTTTATTCGTAAGTATTTACTGGGGTGTATTTTATCATCCACATCCATGTTCCCTCAATATGTAATATTGTTTCCATCCACTTGAAATAGTTTAAATCCAATTTTACCCTTAGGTGAGTTTTTAGTAAAGAATATGAAAGGAATCTTTTGTCGTTTTTCCGTACGAGGTACTTTTTGACTTTTCCGACAAAAGTACGAAGAATGTTTTTTTAACTTATACGGCATGATTGGATTTTTAAAACATTACTTCAAAGAAGCTTCCTTTACAAGTTTTCAAGTTTATTTTTAATCAACTTCTTTTATTTTAAAGTTGTATGACATGTTATGAAAGGAAAAATGTTTTTGAAGAAGAAAGGATATTTTCCTCAAGAATTCAATTCAAGTGTTTTATCAAAATTATTTTCCATCTAAGATAATAAAGGGTTCTGTTTCTATCCATATTTTTACAATGGTTTGACTATGTTGTGATGGAATTATGTTTATGAATTCCTTTATCATATATGAATTGATTTATGATGTCATGATGTTTCAAGAATCCCATTTTTGTTACATGTGTTATGCGATGATGCATGTTTTATGATTATGTGGCACACATAAGAAAGGATTCATTATAAGATGGGTGGGACCTATATCTCCCTCCAATGCATTGGGTAATGATTTTATATCTCATGAGATAGACATGGCTGGAACGGAAGGTTATTTCGGTTCAGTGATACAGGACTGAAACGAGGAGTGAACTCGGTTCAGAAAGGGACTTTGTCCACTAAGATAGTCTTGGCAATGAGTCATGACTAACAAGAAATGATTTTCCATGATTATGTGTGCATGCCACAAAGATTCAAGTTTTATGTTATGATTATGGGGATCTCATTTTCACTTCTATGATTTATTCCATGTTAAGATATTATGATCTCTTTTGCAGGTTTTGATTTTCATAAAGATATGATATGATTTTTATTTCCTTTATTTGCCCTTGATGAGCATTTGAGCTCACCCTTTTATGTTTTCTTTTCCCCAGGTCAGGAAGATGGATATTAAGTAGAATATGCTAAAAGGGACCCTAGATATGATGAAATAAATGGGATACACTGTAGAAGATTTATGAACCAGTTGTTTATGTTTCCCCAGTTTCTAAAGACACTATACCTATACAGTCCTTTGTGGTTTTGTCATATGTTGTAATAAGTGTGCTTCAATTTTGAAGTATTAACAATGTATGTAAAGTATGGGTCGTTATAGGATATGCTACAAATAATCTAAATATTAACAAGTTTATAATTTATAAAGGTGAAAGCATCACAGAGTTGAATGGAAGGATTATAGAAATTATCAAAAATATAACTACCATAGGGGAACCCATCAAACTATCTGATCAAGAATTGAATTTACTAAGTGTACTACCATTTAATGGGAATGACATATCTGTTGCAATTATCCAATAATCATTTTTAAAAGAACGGACAAAGAAATAACTAATTGGGTCAATAATGATGTATAAATAATAAATAAAATATAAATATGAATATCATAAGATTATAGTAAATAATTGTAACAATTATCTAAAAGTGAAATCCTAGAAGCTTATCAGGAGATCAAAGGAATAATTAAAAAAAGTATAAATTATATTTATATGATTTTGAAATAGAACTGGCCCACCAAGCTATAATGATCATAAAATTATTCAATAAGAGAAGAAGATTCAGAAAATCCTTTAAGAAGTATGATATAGGGGAAAACGATGTTCGATTATATGAGTGCAATAAAGTAGGGTATATCAAACTTGATTGTCCTCAATTGAACCATGAAAGAAAAATTACACAAAAGAGTTATCAGAAAATTATTATTATGAGTACCAAAAAATAGTAATGAATACTAAATAATAAAATTATTATATGTAAAGGAGATAAATCAAAATCTGATAAGTATTCATCCACATTATGATGACATATATAATGTTATTTTTCCAGAAAATTTATTCTCAATTTTTAAAGATAAATTTCTTATATTTAGAGAACCTGGAAATTGAAATGTTTATATGTTGGACATTTAATCCTTATGTTAAAAATGATTTTTTAACTGATAAGAAAAATGAGTAATGGATCAAGCATAAGATACTTTGTCATTGCAATATCGATGTTTAACATAAATTACCTATGAAATAGTTGCGTCAAATGTTCCCAGTCATAAATTTGATAATGATATATATTGTGATGCATGCCAAATTAGAATTAAGCACACATATTCATTCATATATATTAAAAGCATTGTTACATCTAATCTAATAGAACTTATCCATATTGATTTATTTGGAAGATCTAGAGTATCATTTTATAGGGTAAATTATATACTTATGTTTTACTTGATTATTTTTATCAATTTACATTATATTATATTAAAGAACTCAAAAGTGATGTTTTAATAAATTGTAATTTCTTTATCCAATTGTTCAAAATTAAATAGGATTTAATATAATTTCATTACGAAGTAATTATGGTGGAGAAGTTTTGAATAATAAAAGAAACGATTTCTGCTCAAATCTACGTATTAAATACAACTTCACTAAACCAATAACACCTCAACAAAATGAAATTTTTGAAATATTAAATAGAACTATTAATTAAATGGAATTGACTACGTTAGCTGGATACAGTCGCCATACCTGTTTTTTGGGTAGAAGCTATAAAAATAGCATGATATATCATTAAAAGAGTTTTAATTCAACTTATTTTTATAAAGACACTCTATGAACAATAGAATAACAAAAAACCAAAACTAAAGTACGATAATGTTTTTGTATACATGGTGTATATATTAAATAAAAAGGATAATCATGGTATGTTCAACCCAAAATCTAATAAAGAAATATTTTTAGGATATTCTGAAACCTTTTTATCTTTAAAGAGAGTTTAATAAAAAATCATGAATTTTTTAGGAATCAGTTCATGTGAGGATTGATGAAACTCACAATTTCATTTATATAAATAATCAAACTGATGAAGGTACTAATTCATTTGATAACATGAGACCTGAAACCCCTTGAAATGATTTTGAAAATGATATTAATAAAACTCAATCCATTTTATAAGAACATGATACTAAAAACTTGAAAGTGTTCTACATAGACAGTCTATATCTCAAATGAATCATTCTTTAGAAAATATAATAGGAGACTAGAACAATGTATTTGAACCAAATGATATGCAGGAAACACAGTAGAATTCTATTCCTTTCTATCATAGAGATATGCTAATACTATAATAGAAACATTAGATGAAGATATATGGCGGCTGGAAATGCAGGAAGAACTACATCAATTCAAAAGGAATGACAATTGAGAACTAATAAAGAGACACACAAATTATACAATTATAGGAACTAAGTGGTCCATTAGAAACAAATAGTATGATCCGGGAATCATTTCAATAAATAATGCTGGTTTGGTACACAAATATATAATCCGGAAGAAAGAATAGATTATGATGAAACCATTGCACATGTAGCTATATTAGACGCTATAAGAATACCTTTAGCTTATGCATCACATATGAATTTTAATTATATCATATGGATGTTAAATATTACTTTTTAACTGTTTATTTAATGGTAGATGTTTATGTTGATCATCTTCATGGTTTTTGAAAATCCGTATTTCAAAAATTCTATCTCTAAACATACTAAAGCTATCTATATACATAATAAAGATCATAGTGCTTGGTATAAAATAATAATTTATTTTTATTTTAAAATGGATTTACTATAAGTATGGAAGACCCAACACTTTTTTTGAAAACATTTTGTTCTAATTACTTATTAATGAATATTTATGTGGATGATATTATTTTTGGTTGTTTTAATAAAAATATTTGTAATTATTTTTCAAAATTAATGTATAAATAATTAAAATATAGTATGGTGGGAGAATTTAATTTCTTTTTTTTGATTTCAAATTTGTCAAAAATGTTTTACAAATGTCATAATCAAAGTAAATATATTTTGTATTTATTGAAAAAGCTTCAAATTTAAAATAAAAAAGGAAAATACAACCCCCATCTGTACCAATATAAAAAATGACTGGATGAATCTAATAAACCCGTAGACAACATGTTATATAGAAGTATGATTTCATGTGTCTTATATCTTACTTCTTTCAGACTAGATATTATGTTTTTTGTATGTCATTATGATAGATTTCAATAATATAAAAATGAATCACATCTTACTGATGATAAAACAATTTTTTAATATTTAAATAGATTTCTTTTCAAACACTTCTTTACTTCAAGAATTAAAATTTTAATATAATTTCATATTCACATATTGAATTTGGTGGTTTTATGTTTGATAGAAAAAGTACCACAATGAACTCTCACTTTTTAAGACAATATTTAGTGTGATTGTCTCGTACAAAACAATACCAGGTTTCCCAATAAATGGCCAAGACAAAAAATAAAACTATTGGTAGTTGTTGTGAACAACTATTTTGTATGAGAAACACTCTACAAGACTTTATATTAAATTTTAATAGTATAACTATTTTATCTAATAATACTATTGTTATAAATATATAATAAATTTATATACATGTCATTCTAGGGCTATGAATATTGATATAAGGAATCATTTTCTATGGGATAGTGTTGTTAAAAAAAATATATCATTAGAATTTTTTAATACTGAATATCATTTAGCTAATAATTTTACTAAACCACTCCCTACTGATTATCTTGATTATATTATTGGGGAGTTACGTTTATTTAATTTTAATTAATCTTTTATCAAAAAACATTAATTAAATGATTTTTTTAAAATAAAATTTGTTTTTATTTTTTATTCATTTTTTACATTAAATACTAATATTTTTCTTAAATAAATAGTTTATTCGTTTTAAGAATTGTGTTTTTTCAAGAATCTTTTTAATGATTATACTACATACTAGAATAGGAAACCAGGATGCATCATTATCTATCAGAAAACATTGGACATACCATACCCCTTTATTTCTCGACCTATTTTCCAGCCAAAACATTAATCTACCATTGAATCCTTATGATCTAAAAACCTCAGAATATCATTTTTTTTAAATGGAAAAGACCAAGAGAACAGATTATGAAAACCTAGTGACACTATGTGACAATGAGTTCGATCAATAATTTTTCTTCATGGAATGGTTGTACTCTCCGAGTTTTTGTATGAGACAGACCTTTAACTTATTGAATCAATAAATTTTTATGGTTTCTAATTTATATTCAATGTGGTGAATACATAGTTCTATTATGAGGTAGAGCTTTAGAACTTCTACAGTAGAGTATAATCCAGTCTTGGTGAAAAAAATATACTATATCTGTGAAAATAAATGAAAATGAGTTTTAAATTTATTTAGTTGAAATAATTTATATTCTTAAATTCAACCACGAATTTTTATATCATTATAAATGTAGATTTATTGGAAAGAATGATAATAATTATAAAGACATTATATATCCTCTGTTTGGATCATTAAAAATTAGGAAAATGTTTTTTTAAAGATGTTGAGGTAAATCAGAATTTTTTAGTTATGTTCATTCAAACTACTATTTCCCCGATAGTATCTAAAATTGATAAAAATAATTCCCTTATTTGTAAATTATTATCATTTTCATTAGTGACTTAAATATATCTTTTCCTAGATAAATGTTGAGATATCTGAATTATTGTTTCCAAGATAAATCATATATATATTTTTATCCCTATAGAAGGATACATTAATTAATACTATTCAAGAAGGAAAATATTTTTTTGTTGGATTCAAGAGTGAAGTGTCACCATATTAATGTCATGAATTTTGGTACTATAAGATGGTTTTCTTTTTACTAGATTACATTGAATGGAAAGATGATTTCAGATGTTATTAATGGCCATCAGATTTATGGATCATTTGATCAGTGGAAGAATTGTTCTAAAAAATGATGGAATTGAAGAATCCATGACTGAACGTGTATCTATATTTGGAATGACAAAATTTATATTTGATGTTATAAAAACCATGAAAATTATGAAGAAGAATATGATGTTGTTCAAGGGGATATTATTGTGAAAAAATATAATAGAAATACACCACCCCTAAGGATCTAATATAAGTTTTAGAAGAAGATACCAGTTTAGTTCATTTAGAAGAACCATTCATGGAGTGTATATACAAGATAAATGATAGGTTTCAGAGATTCATGATGTTCCTCAATCAATTTATATGATTTGAGATGAACCTATATAAGAATAAGATTCCCTAGAAGAAAATAAAGTTCAAATATTGGCAACTAAGGCTGATGATCTTATTGAACCACAAGAAATGTCAGTCATTAATCATTCATTAGTCTATAAAGGATCATTCATTAGAGAAAAGACAAATGTTCTTGATGAAATTTCCTATTCTTCTGAAATGTCTATTGATAGATATTCTAAAAACCCCTTATCCATTTTTACTACCCATCAGTCGAAGAATAAAAATTAAGGAACCTTTGATTAATTGATTAACTATATTGATGATCATTAAATTATGTTTAATAAGGTTCAATGGAATAATTATATTCTAAATGTGGAGCTGGAAGCCTCAAGAAAACCATTTACTGATTTACAAAATTCATAATCCCCAAGGATAGAGTTGTAGTCTACTTAGAATAAACCTCAAGAAATTAAATTAAATTCTGTGTTAGAGAATTATTTTCATGATTTCAAATGGGAAATTCATGGTGATATTGGATAAATTAACATTGATCTATTTCTAAACAACCTTTTTTTACCTGAAATTGTATTTTTGAATCCAATTGTTGTTGATCAAGAAAAGTGTTTATTAATTAAGTTCTTCTACCAGTTACCCATCAACCACACTAGATATGATAATAAGAATTTATGAAATTATATCTATCATGGCTGATATGAATGACAGATTACAGAATCTATAGTGCAAAAGTGAACATTTTTTAGTCAAACTAGACAACCAAAGATTTATTGTTGAGAAACTAACCTCAGGTGAACCAGGTAACGGGCTTATACTCAACATGGTAAGATATTAGTTACTTCCATTTATGAAAAAAGTGGGTATTAATCATGACTTTTTATATTACATTTCGTTGAATGTATTCATGTGATTTGGGATTGTAGAACATTGATAAAGAGGTTGGGAGATAATCATTCTGAAGGATTACAAGTGTAGACAGTATAACTCAATGGGGATTTCCATGTTATTCATTCCCCAACAAAACCTAGACCAGAAACAGACTCTGATCAATCCCTCTCACCTTATACTAGATTTATTTACAAAATTTTTTTCTATATCCAAACTATTAAAAATATGTTTACATTTATTATTAGTGAAATTATTTTATTCTTATTTTTTATTATTTCTCTAATATTCATTTATGTTTATCTCAATCACCATAATTGATATATTTTTTATCTTAATAGTACATTATAACATTCATTTAATCTTATATGAAAAATTAAATGGGTTGTAATTATTTTTAATACTTTATTTTTGATATCACCAAAAGGGAGAGAAAATTTTATGAGATCAACATTTTTTTATCAAAATAAAAATGTGAAATATTGAATACTTATGATGATTTTTATATAAGTGTGTTTAAAAATTATATGGAGTGATAAAACTTTTATAGGTTTTTTGAACATTAAAATGTGGGATATTATTGGACATGTATTGTCTCCAAAATACTATATAGTTAATTAGTATTTTCAGGCTCAAAATTTCACATGTTTTTTTACTGATGATTTTATTTTATTTCTACTTTATTGATTTAATATTCTATCTAAAATTTATTTTGAAATTATTTTCAAGATTTTGATTTACATTGAATATTTATTAAAGTGTTCTGGATGTGTTTTCAGACATTTCGGAAAGATATTTCATACCCTACACGAATAAGAAAATTGGATGGAATAAAAAATATGCTTTGAATAACAGGTATGCAGCATGAACCATATGTTTGTATTCAACATCTCAATGGAAGAAAAAACTAAGGTTTATAATACCTACCTTCAATAAAATGCATATGGTTAATCATCCCAACATTATTAGAAAACTATGGTTAAAGAACCATATTATAGAAAGGATCCTAATGTTTTTTAGAGAAAACTTTTTAGTTAAAGTACCCTAAGTAAGTAATTAGCCTTATATTGTAGAGATAAATGTATAGATCATCAACATTAATTTTATGATCAACCTTAAATTTTCAGCATTATACTCAAGAAATGATTGTTTCATAGTTATACCATATATTTAGTATTTTTACCAATTTTTGAAGGAACCCTATGTTTGACTATTAAAGATAGAGATTTAAATCCATTATATTTTTCACTGCTTCTAACATGGAATTCATTGAATTGAAGTATTTTTCAATGATTATTTTCAACCAAATTAAATCACATTATCATTGATTCAAAGAATAGTGTTAAATGGATATTACCAATCCTATTCTTAAGAGATGTTATGACTCTAATATTTTATTTTCAATTGGAAATTCTACAATTTATTTGATTTATTTTCAGGATAAAAAATCCATATTTAGGGAATTTTCATTATATATAATATTAGTGTGTCGTTTTTAAAATACACAGGGGATATTTTTTTAATGCACATATCTTTATATACAATCATACTCTACTGAAAATCACATTACAGTGCTATTTCAAATAAACACCTCTTACAAGGGACTACAAATTGGAGTTATACATGTTATATCTTTTTCTTTTGTACTTTTTTACTACTCTGTCTTGTTACTACTTTTTTACTTGAATAATTTTTCCCAAATGGGATCTATTTTGACTATTTAATTCTTGAAGATATTATGTTTTGAAGAAGATTATTTTTAAATTTTCTGTTTCTTGTTGCTGCAACTATGAATATCTACCCTAATCAATAAAATCAGCTTCTTATTATTTATTTGATATTTAGATTTTCTTACTCAGTTGTGTTAGAGAATCAACTTCATGATCTATGTTGAATATAACTTGTTATATATTATATTCACAGAAGTATATTTTAGTCTTATTGTAAACCAAGTCAACTACATGAAATCAGTAGTGAATTTATGGGTTAGAAGCAGGCTCCTGGGAGTGATTTGGACAAGCCATGAACAAAAGGTTAGAGCTCTATGTTTTATTGTAGGGTGTTAGGTTATGTGGATGTCTATGAATAGGGTGAAACATCAATCCATGCATGTGTCGATATCAGGAATTATTTTCAGACGTAGATTGCTCTTTATGGATTTGGGTAGTCTATGTAAAGATGTGGTCAATGGGTTGTCCTCTTTAGATTCCTCTCCAACCACTCGTTGGTCCATACAAAGGATGTGGGTCAAATGGAAGCCACCTAATAGGGGATTCAAACTCAACACTAATAGATCGTGCCACTCTGGCTTGATGCGTTGGGTCGGTGTTGTTCGCTAGACTCATGGATCTCCAGTGGTGGATTTCATGGCTTTTCTTGGAAGGAGTGATTCTCTTCAAGAAGAATCTCAAGCCGTACTCACCAGTTTGCTCCTTGGTAAACAGATGGAAATTACAATTCAAGAGGTGGAGGTTGACTCACTCATCATCATCAAGATGATGTTTAGCAAATACTCAATGTAACACCCCAGGTAAATAAAGAATATGACATTTTCATATTTATCCATATTTGTGAATAAAATATTAATATTACTTTAAAGGGGATGTTATGCACGATGGCGTACCCAATACGCAACAATGAGTTTCTTGGGAATCTTGCATTGCACTCTAATAATAAAATAATATTATGGTAGTTAATGCCTAGCCGTTGTAATGGCGAGAGTGAACAGAACTAACTTAAAAATGATTACATATTATTTGACAGATATTTTTACTCTTTACAATAAATGTTATAGGATCTGAAATGCGAATGAATCCAATTTTAAGCGTAAACATTCCAATATTCATTAAAAAGTCGATTAACCACCTTTTGATGGAGAACCTCTTGTAAATACACTTTTTGAAAATTTTATGTGTTATATTTGACAAAATAAACTTCTTTTTTAGAATCGGGACATCAAAATTTACTTTCTGTAAATTTTTGGTATTTTTCTGAAAAAAAGTTCAATTTTTAATGAATAGTGAAAATGTTGTATTTTAATTCAAAACCACTTTTTAATCTGATTTATTTATATGATTATATTATCTTTTGAATTGGTTTTAAAGTGAAATTATAATATATTTTTACCATTTAATACAATAGTGGTCGTTGGAATTAATTTCACTTTGAAAATGGACTTAAACTAGTGTCAATCTTTTGATACTTATTGTTTCATAAAAACACGCTATTTGCTCTGACAGCGGGAAGTAATTATTAAATTAATTAATACAACTAATATGTTTTGAATTTTTTAAAATAGACATCATTTTTGAATTCCGAATATCAAATATAGTTTGGGGTGATGTTTTTGTATTTTTCTGAAAAACTTCAATTTTTGATGAATAGTGAAACCACTATGTGGTACTTATAAAAACTCATTTTCTGTTTAAATGAAATTTTTCCATCATTGTGTGATGAATTTAAAAAATCCAACATACACGGTTGTCATTAAGAAGTAAAATGTGGTTCAATGGGATTAAAATAATTTTTTGGTGAATAGTAACTTATGAAGTTTTTAATCGCGATTAAAGTTAATTAGTATAGTTTAAGGTAAGAATAAAATTTTAATAAAATGAAATGAACTAGACACATGTCTTACCCTCATTGGATGTGTCATGGCCGACCTAGACAATCCATGGGTCAACTTGGGGACCCCATGGAGCCACTTTGGTTGGAAAATGACATAAATAACTTTTTATTTAATGTTAAAGTAAAAATGACACACACATGAGATGTTTTACTAAAACAATTTTTACATGGGGTTATATAAGTAATATTTTTAACAATAAATAGTCATTGGAAAGCTAAAATGATTTCCTACACGATAGTATTTTTTTTATAATTTTTAGACATTAAATAAATTAAATTATTTATGACATCATGATGATGCAGCGATGACCCCATTATTTAACGATTTAAATAAAATGGAACGATAATGTAATATCTAAGTCCTACACATGTCCAAAACCTATTGGATGAGTGGATTTCGAACCCTTATCACCTTATCCTCGAAATACATCAATGTGGGACCTTTAAAATCAGAAACGCTTTTGAAAATAAAGTAACATTTTTTAACTTTACAAGAGTGCCCTTCTCTCCTCTTATAAAAGCCTCCCACCTCAACCTCCTTACCCACACTCCCAAAGCCTTTGGCTCGGCCAAACCCTGCATATTCTGTCTCTCCACATCCCTATATAACTCCTTGAGGCCTCACTTTGGGCAGAAGTCTTCCCAAGGAAGCCTTTTAGCTCAAACCAAAGGGAGTTACCCGATTTTAAGGTAATGTCTTCACTTGAGTCCTTTTGTTTTATTTTGCCTCTCAAATCCCCTAAACTCTTTTTATTAATTTCGTTTGTAACAACTCCATTATCTTCAATATACAATGATGTTTTTATAATAAGGATTTGAGCTACACTTACACACACCTACATATAATGGATAAAGAACACACTATTTCTGTGGATGGAGAATTTCTTCCTCACGAAACGATGATTGTTCAACACTCATATAACACCTTCAAAGGTGTCCATTAAGATGTAACTATATTTATATATGATATATAATATGTTTATGTTTTCCTTAATCTTATTTATTATTCATTTTGATCATACCTTTATGGCTTCCATTATGGGTAAACATGATATTTTCATTATAGAAAGTGCGGACTACAACCCCCTCAAAGTGATTTGATTCGTTAATGCCATATGTGGGACGTATAATGGATTGATTTAAAGTTATTATATATTATGTTATACTTGAATTATAATATACCTATATATCATTATTATTTCTTTCCATTAAATTATGAGATAGAAATGAAAGTAGCATTCATGCGTACGTACGGCTTACCGTCTCCATGAACGGTGCATTTCATTTCTTATCCCCAAATGTAATGTACTATTATAAGTACATGTATATAATGGATATATATGATTAATGATACATCTAAATGATGAATATAATTCTGGAATTAAAATATACATACCTCTTATTTAGTTTTAATTCCATTAATATGACAAAGAAATGAAAGTAGCGTTCATGCGTACGTACGGCCTACCGTCTCCATGAACGGTGCATTTCATTTCTTACCTCTAAATGATTATGTAATATTATAAATACATGTATATTCTAGATATATATGATATATATGATATCCAAATCATGAATATCATTCTGGATATAATGAACCATTGACCACACGAACAACATGTAATTGTAAGAAGTTCACATTCGACTTAAGAACCAAATATCGACAAAACAAACATTATTAACTTAAATGATTACATAATGTTTATAAAATGTAAATAAGTGATATAAAAATAATAATTAACTTGGAAAATGTTCTTAAGAAAATATAAATTAACTCAAGTTTATTATTCAGGACGTTAAAGAATGATCAAGTCAAGTCAGACCCGAGGTAAGGGATCCTACCCCTCTCTTTCTTTTTAAGTACGCACTTTTATGTCATTCCTTTTAATGATCATATTTCTTGTTATTAGGATCTTATTTTATATTACTCTTACTGTATTTTTTATTGTTAATATGATGAGAGACCCTATTCTCTCTCCTAAATCCATTTTGGATGTTTTGGGTGGCGCCGTTAGGCTGCCGAATTTTCATAAGAGATATAACCTCTCTCTTTTTTTAAGTACTCTTCTTTATGTCACTTCTTTTAAGCTCCTCTTTGTTATGTTGGAGGATTTTCTTTTCCTCTTTCTATAAACATCATGTTAATATTATGAGAGACCCTATTTTCTTTCATCAATCCATTTTGGATGTTTTAAGTGGCACCGTTAGGCTGCTGAGTTTTCGTAAGGGATTTTTCATCTCACTTTTATTCCCATGAGATTTATGCTACATTTCCCACAATTTCCTTTGATTGTTGTATGTACTTCCCATTATTCTAATATTTGTGTAATATACTTTCATTTTTTATTATTTACATCAATGATGTATTGTCCTTCTTTCATGGGGTGTATGTTTCGAAAGATACCCAAGTCGGTAAGGGAACCTTTCACCCTCCTATTTTTAAAAGACTTCTTTTGTTGGGTCTTTTAATTCACATATTGTTATGTTGTGATATGTTCTAATATATCCTTATTGATGTAAATTTTATGTCCAAGTGATGAGATACCCTTTTTTATCTCTCATCAACTCTTTTTCTGAACTTTGAAGTGACATCGTTAGGCTGTCAAATTTTTGCAAGGGAACCTTTTAACCCAAATTTGATTCTTTGGGATAAACTTGTACTCCTTGAATATGTCGTTCTATGAATATGTGTGAAAAAACTCTGATTATTTTACACTTAATATCCACTTATATTTGGTGTATTCGTTTTTCACACATAATTATGCAATTGATTTATCCTTAAACTAAGGATACCATCTTTGTAAGGGTCTTCGTCTCAATCTCCATTCATTGAGGCATATTTTGTTTTATACACAACCTTTTTTATAAGGTGTATAAACCACTTTGAATTTTACATTTATTCAAAAGGAATCTTTTTTCTACATAGCGTTTTACTAAATGACAAAAAGGAATGTTTCTTTTTACGTACGTGGTGAAAATGACCCTTTCCGCCGTCATGAGTATTATTTGATCTTTGGCTTCCTCAACAAGCCGTAATGTTTTTAAAATAAAATAAATACCATATACTTTACATTTTATTTTGGTATTGAAATGGTTTTGATAAAGGATTCTATTATATCTATATATTTAAATGATATATTGTGATTTAAATGTGGAAATGTTATCATTCCTTTATGTTGGTTTTATGTGTTATAATTTGATAGTGGTACTTGGAAATTTTACGGGTGGTTACATGATAAACCATATGACAGGTGGTGTCGTGAATACCAGGACGGGTGGTTATGTTATAACCTCCAATGCATTGGGTATGGAAGTCGGCCGTATGGCTATTCAATTAAGTATGTATGGAAGTTGGCCGAATGGCTGATCCATTAAGTGATATTTGTGGAAGTCAACCTTATGGTTATTCCACTTAAGTATATTTATGTCCCAAGTTACCCTTATATTTTATGTGATCTTTATATGGGTTTTATGGTAATCTTTTGGTTACATAAGGGTATGTAATGAACTTTTATTCAGTGACGAGTTCTTACTACTTCGAAAAGGTGAAAAGTATTACTTTGTTAAAGTATACAAGGTTTACTTGTTGTTTTGAAAAAACTAACAGTTTTCATTCATTGTGTATCCCTTACTGAGCTTTTTATGCTCATCCCATGTTTTTGAAATGTTTTTCACAGGACTTAACATGGAATAGGGTCAAGGATGGGATCAAGGGAAAGTCATGCGACCAAAAACATGGAACTAGACATGTTTCTTTTTAAGAGTTTTTATTTTATGGAAACTTAGTAGAAGTTTCTACTTAGTAATCTTTTGAGATATAATAGTTATATACTAATTCTCTAAAACTCTAAACCTGAAAATATCCTCAATGTGAATTATTCATTTAATTCAATTTTAATTATGGTTTAAGGTCGGGGCCTTATAGTTGGTATCAATGGTCGGTTTAGATAACTTTAGAGGTTAGGGTATTCTCTAAGAAAAAGTGACAGTACCATAATTGGTAGGATTTTAGAAAGAGTCCTAGTTTTAGATAAATTGAATGAGTAAGTATATCTTAGTGGTTATCTCACTCATTAGTACATGATGGGTTCGTTGATATACTCACATTGACATTTCTGTTTTTAGTGAATGGATGGATCTAGCAGGCATCAAAGTGACAATAGGTTTGAAGGAAACTATGGTGGTTCTCTGATTAAGAGACTGGATGAAATGGGGTATTCAATGAGGAAACTCATGGTTGTTCTAAACCAACTATCAATGAGTTATGATCAACCACTTGAAACTTGGTTTGTTCTGTAATGCATCATGTATGAGATGACCAATCGATTTGGAAGTTCAGGTAATAATTAAAATGGTAAGCATTTGGGTTTATATGATCCTTACTTTTGAGGTAATTATGGGTTATTATATGTTATGGTGGAAAATGAAAGGCATGAGATAAACTTGAGGTTAAAATATGTTATGTTTATTTTTGAAGATTTTATCTCGTTTTGGGAAGTTTTTTGAGAATTATATAGTTTTGGAAAAAGGAAACACGCAGACTGTGTGACAACCCATCGTGTCGGACAAAGCTGCGGGAATCGAACCCACAACCAAAGTACGACTGGTATTTATCGTCTTCCACTAGACTACGTGAAGTCCCTAGTTAGTTTGACTGATTCTTTTTAGTTATATGATTTTATTAATTAAGAGTAAGTTGATTTTGTGTTATTTATGAATATTATTAACCTATCATGGAGGATATCTGATTAGGTTAATTACTTTTCAATACGAGACTTTAGGAGCAACTGATGTTGTTTGGAGATAAATGTTACGATTTAACTTGGAAGAATATGTGACTAAATACTTCAAATATTTGGGTTTCAATCTTAGTTTGGTTTAATTTGAAGAATTTTATGGACAAATTGTTTATCGAATGGTCCTCATTGAACCTTGGGTTTTGTTGGACAAATTTTGTAGATTAAGCATAGAGTTTCTTTTTAAAGGGTTATCCTTTTCTAGATTATCGGATCTTGTACTAACCTTTTTGGTTTTGGTTTTGGTTAAAGCCTAAAGACATGGGAAGTATATAGTTCTCTTTGGTGGATTAGGTGATTCTCTAGAAGTTGATTATAATACTTTTAATATGAACAAGTCTTCCTAAATACTCGTCTTTTGGAGAAAATGTGAGTTTGTGTAATGAATCTAATAAAATTTGAAAGTCAACATGATGAGTGATTATGTTTCCTTATGAATAAATTCCTCAATGAAAATTAACTTAAAAAATTTTTCTATTAACTTTTCCTACTGGGGAATTGAATACCGTTTAACCCATCACAAGTTTGTGATTTTCTTATGGTTAACTTTCTCCTAGACATGTTTACTATCACTCTCCCTCGAGAACATGACCCCTTTCTTTTTATTCCATGTCCATGTATTCCTACATGGAATCCTAGTATGGGTTAACTCGGGTAACCTCTGTACTTATCTCTCTTTATTTTAAAGTGATTGTTTTACCGACTCTTATTCCGATGTGGGACTTTCAAAGATGTTTCCAAGCTCAATTTTAAAATTACAAGGACGCAATTCCCAAAAGGGGGGAAGGATGTAACACCCCAGGTAATTAAAGAATATGACATTTTCATATTTATCCATATTTGTGAATAAAATATTAATATTACTTTAAAGGGGACGCTATGCATGATTGCGTACCCAATACGCAACAATGAGTTTCTTGGGAATCTTGCGTTGCACTCTAATAATAAAATAATATTATGGTAGTTAACGCATAGCCATTTTAATGGCGGAAATTAACAGAACTAACTAAAAAATGATTATATATGTTTGTCAGATATTTTTACTCTTTACAATAAATGTTATAGGATTAAAAATGCGAATGAATCCAATTTTAAGCGTAAACATTCCAATATTCTTTAAAAAGATGATTAACCGCCTTTTGATGGAGAACCTCTTGTAAATACACTTTTTGACAATTTTATGTGTTATATTTGACAAAATAAAATTCTTTTTTAGAATCGGGACATCAAAATTTACTTTGTGTAAATTTTTGGTATTTTTCTGAAAAAGTTCAATTTTTACTGCATAGTGAAAAATGTTGTATTTTAATTCCAAACCTCTTTTTAATCTGATTTATTTATATGATTAGATTGTCTTTTGAATTGTTTTTAAAGTTAAATTAGAATATATTTTTACCATTTAATACAATAGTGGTCGTTGGAATTAATTTCACTTTGAAAATGGACTTAAACTAGTGTCAATCTTTTGATACTTATTGTTTCATAAAAACACTCTATTTGCTCTGAGAGCGGGAATTAAATATTAAATTAATTAATACAACTAATATGTTTTGATTTTTTTAAAATATAAATCATTTTTGAATTCGTAATATCAAATATAGCTCAGGGTGAATTTTTGGTATTTTTCTGAAAAACTTCAATTTTTGATGAATAGTGAAACCACTAAGTGGTACTTATAAAAACTGATTTTCCGTTTAAATGAAATTTTGCCATAATTGTGTGTTTAATTTCAAAAATCCGACATAAATGGTTGTCATTAAGAAGTAAAATGTGGTTAATGGGATTAAAATAATTTTTTGGTGAATAGTAACTTATTAAGTTTTTAATCGCGATTAGAGGTAATTAGTGTAGTTTAAGGTAAGAATAATGTTTTAATAAAATGAAATGACCTAGACACATGTCCTACCCTCATTGTATGTGTCATGGCCGACCAAGACAATCCATGGGTCAACTTGGGGACCCCATGGAGCCACATTGGTTGGAAAATGACATAAATACCTTTCTATTTAATGTTAAAGTAAAAATGACACACACATGAGATGTTTTACTAAAACAATTTTTACATGGGGTTATAAAAGTCGTATTTTTCACTATAAAAAGTCATTGGAAATCTAACAAGATTTACTACACCATAGTATTTTTTTATAATTTTTAGACATTAAATAAATTAAATTATTTATGACATAATTATGATGTAGCGATGACCTCATTATTTAACGATTTAAATAAAATGGAAAGATAATGTAATATCTAAGACCTACACATGGCCAAAACCTATTGGATAAGTGGATTTCGAACCCTTATCACCTTAGACTTGAAATAAATCAATGTGGGACCTTTAAAATCCGAAAATTTTTTGAAAATAAGGTAACATTTTGTTACTTTACAATTGTGCCCCTCCTCTCCTCTTATAAATGGCCCCCACCTCTACCTCCTTACCCACACTCCCAAAGCCTTTGGCTCGGCCAACCACTGCCCATGTTGTCTCTACACATCCCTATATAACTCCTTGAGGCCTCACTTTGGGCAGAAGTCTTCCCAAGGAAGCCTTTTAGCTCAAACCAAAGGGAGTTACCCGATTTTAAGGTAATGTCTTCACTTGAGTCCTTTTGTTTTATTTTGCCTCTCCAACCCCCAAAACTCTTTTTATTAATTTCTTTTCTAGCGCCTATAGTATCTTTAATATACTAGTATGTTTTTATAAGAAGTATTCGAGCTAAACATACACATACCTACATCTAATGGTTAAAGAACATACTGTTTCCGTGGATGGTGAATTTCTGCCTCACGAAACGATGATTGTTCAACACACATATAACACCTTCAAAGGTGGCCATTATGATGTCACTATATTTATATATGACATATAATATGTTAATTTTTTCCTTAATCTTCTGTATTATTCATTTTGATCATACCTTTATGGCTTCCATTATGGGTAAACACGATAATTTCATTTTAGGAAGTGCGGACTACCGCCCCCACAAAGTGATTTGATTCGTTAATTCCATATGTGGGACATATAAAGGATGTGTTTAATGTTATTATATATGATGTTATACTGGAATTATAATATAACTATATATCATTATTATTTCTTTCCATTAAAGTATGAGATATAAATGAAAGTAGCGTTCATGCGTACGTATGGCCTACCGTCTCCATGAACGGTGCATTTCATTTCTTATCCCCAAATGTAAGGTACTATTATAAATACATGTATATAATGGATATATATGATGAATGATACATCTAAATGATGAATATAATTCTGAAATTGAAATATACATACCTCAGATTTAGTTTTAATTCCATTAATATGACAAAGAAATGAAAGTAGTGTTCATGCGTACGTACGACTTACCGTCTCCATGAACGGTGCATTTCATTTCTTACCTCTAAATGATTATGTAATATTATAAATACATTTATATTCTGGATATATATGATATATATGATATCCAAATCATGAATATCATTCTGGATATAATGAACCATTGACCACACGAACAACATTTAATTGTAAGAAGTTCACTTTCAACTTAAGAACCAAATATCGACAAAACAAACATTATTAACTTAAATGATTACATAATGTTCATAAAATGTAAATAAGTGATATAAATGGAATAATGAACTTGATAAATGTTCTTAAGCAAATATAAATTAACTAAAGTTTATTATTCAGGATATTAAAGAACGATCGAGTCAAGTCGGACCCGAGGTAAGGGATCCTACTCCTCTCTTTCTTTTTAAGTACGCTCTTTTACATAATTCCTTTTAAAGATCATCTTTCTTGTTATTGGGATGTTATTTTATATTACTCTTACTGTATTTTTTATTGTTCATATGATGAGAGACCATATTCCCTCTCATCAGCCCATTTTGGAAGTTTTGGGTGGCGCCGTTAGGCTGCCGAATTTTCGTAAGAGATCTAACCTCTCTCCTTATTTTTAAGTACTCTTCTTTATGTCACTTATTTTAAGATCCTATTTGTTATGTTGGGGGATTTTCTTTTCCTCTTTCTGTAAACATTATGTTAATATGATGAGAGAACCTATTTTCTCTCATCAATCCATTTTGGATGTTTTAAGTGGCGTCATTAGGCTGCCGAGTTTTCTTAAGGGATTTTTCATCTCACTTTTATTCTCGTGAGATTTATGCTACATTTCCCACAATTTCCTTTGAGTAGTGTATGTACTTCCCATTATTCTACTCTTTGTGTAATATACTTTCATTTATTAGTATTTACATCAATGATGTATTTTCCTTCTTTCATGGGGTGTATGTATCGAAAGATACCCAAGTCGGTAAGGGAACCTTTCACCCTCCTCTTTTTAAAAGACTTTTTTTGTTGGGTCTTTTAATTCACATATTGTTATGTTGGTATATGTTTTCATATATCCTTATTGATGTAAATTTTATTTCAAAGTGATGAGATAACCTTTTTTATCTCTCAACAACTCTTTTTCTGAACTTTGAAGTGATGCTGTTAGGCTGTCAAATTTTTTCAAAGGAACTTTTTAACCCAAATTTGATTCTTTGGGATAAACTTGTACTCCTTGAATATGTAGTTCTATGAATATGTGTGAATAACCTATGATTTTTTTACACTTAAATATCCACTTATATTTGGTGTATTCGTTTGTCACACATAATTAGGCAATTGATTTATCCTTAAACTAAGGATACCGTCTTTGTAAGGGTCTTCGTCTCAATCTCCATTCATGGAAGCATATTTTGTTTTATACACAACCTTCTTTTATATGGTGTATAAACCACTTTGACTTTTACGTTTATTCAAAAGGAATCTTTTTTCTATGAAGCGTTTTACTAAACGAAAAAAAGGAATGTTTCTTTTTACGTACGCGGTGACAACGACCTTTTCCGTCACCGCGAGTATTATTTGATCTTTGGCTTCCTCAACAAGCTGTAAGGTTTTTAAAATAAAATAAATACCATATAATTTTCTTTGTATTTTGGTATTGAAAATGGTTTTGATAAAGGATTCTATTATGTCAATATATTTAAATGATATATTGTGATTGAAATGTCGAAATGTTATTATTCTTTTATGTTGGTTTTATGTGTTATAATTTTATAGTGGTACTTGGACATTTTACGGGTGGTTACGTGATAAACCATATGATGGGTGGCGCCGTGAATACCAGGACAGGTGGTTACGTTATAACCTCTAATTCATTGGGTATGGAAGTCGGCCGTATGGCTATTCCATTATGTATGTATGTAAGTTGGCCGAATGGCTATTCCATTAAGTGATATGTGTTGAAGTCGACCATATGGTTATTCCATTGAAGTATGTTTATGTCCCAAGTTACCTTTATATGTTATGTGATCTTTATATGGATTTTATGGTAATCTTTTGGTTACAGAAGGGTAAGTAATGAACTTTTATTCAGTGAAGAGTTTTTACTACTTCGAAAAGGTGAAAAGTATTACTTTGTTAAAGTATACATGGTTTACTTGTTGTTTTGAAAAAACTAACAGTTTTTATTCTTTTTGTATCCCTTACTGAGATTTTTATGCTCATCCCAAGTTTTTGAAATGTTTTTCATAGGACTTAACGTGGAATAGGGTCAAGGATGGGATAAAGGGAAAGTCATGATACCAAAAACATGGAACTAGACATGTTTCTTTTTAAGTGTTTTTATTTTATGGAAACTTAGTAGAAGTTTCTACATTGTAATCTTTTGAGATGTAATAGTTATGTCCTAATTCTCTAAAACACTAAACCTGAAAAGATCCTCAATGTAAATTATTCATTTAATTCAATATTAAGTATGGTTTAAGGTTGGGGCCTTATAGTTGGTATCAAAGGTCGGTTTAGATAAATTTAGAGGTTAGGGTATTCTCTAAGCAAAAGTGACAGTACCATAACGGGTAGGATTTTAGAAAGAGTCCTAGTTCTAGATAAATTGAATGAGTAAGTATATCTTATTGGTTATCTCCCTCATTAGTAAATGATGGTTTCATTGATATAATCACACTGACATTTTTGTTTTTAGTGAATGGATGGATCTAGCAGGCATCAAAGTGACAATAAGTTTGAAGGAAACTGTGGTGGTTCTCTAATTAAGAGACTGGATGAAATGAAGTATTCAATGAGGAAACTCATGGTTGTTCTAAACCAATTATCAAGGAGTTATGATCAACCACTTGAACCTTGGTATGTTCTGTAATGCATCATGTATGAGATGATCAATATATGTGGAAGTTCAGGTAATAATTATAAAGGTATCCATTTGGGTTTATATGATCCTTAATTTTGACGTAATTATGGGTTATTAAATGTTATGGTGGAAAATGAAAGGCATGAGATAAACTTGAGGTTAAAATATGTTATATTTATTTTTGAAGATTTTATCTCATTTTGGGAATTTTTTTGAGAATTATATAGTTTTGGAAAAAGGAAAACACGCAGACCGTGTAACAACCCATCACGTTAGACAAAACTGCGGGAATCGAACCCACAACCAATGTGCGACTGGTATTTATCGCCTACCACTGGACTACGTGAAGTCCCTGGTTAGTTTGACTGATTATTTTTAATTTTATGATTTTATGAATTAGGAGTAAGTTGATTTTGGGTTATTTATGAAAATGATTAACCTATCATAGAGGATATGTGATTAGGTTAATTACTTTTCAATACGAGACTTTAGGAGCAACTGATGTTGTTTGGAGATAAATGTTATGATTTAACTTGGAAGACTATCTGACTAAATCCTTCAAATATTTGGGTTTCAATCTTATTTTGGTTTACTTTTAAGAATTTAATGGACAAATTGTTTATCGGATGGTCCTCATTGAACCTTGGGTTTTGTAGGACAAATTTTGGAGATTAAGAATAGATTTTCTTTTTAAAGGGTTATCCTTTTCTAGATTATTTGATCTTGTACTATCCTTTTTGGTTTTGGTTAAAGCCTAAAGACATGGGATGTATATTGTTCTCTTTGGTGGATTAGGTGATTCTCTAGAAGTTGATTATAATACTCTTAATATGAACAAGTCTTCCTAAATACTCATCTTTTGGAGAAAATATGAGTTTGTGTAATGAATCTAATAAAGGTTGAAAGTCAACATGATGAGTGATTATATTTACTTATGAATAAATTCCTCAATGAAAAGTAACTTAAAACAAAAATGTTGTATGTTAACTTTTCCTACTGGGGAATCGAATACCGTTTAACCCATCACAAGTTTGTGATTTTCTTATGGTTAACTTTCTCCTAGACATGTTTACTATCACTCTCCCTTGAGAACAAGACCCTTTGCTTTTTCTTCCATGTCCATGTTTTCATCCATGGAATCCTAGTATGAGTTAACTCGGGTAACCTCTGTACTTATCGTTCTTTATTTTAAAGTGATTGTTTTACCAACTCTTATTCGGATGTGGGACTTTCAAGGATGTTTCAAAGCTTAATTTTAAAATTTTGAGGACGCAATTTCCAAAATGGGGGAAGGATGTAACACCCCAGGTAAATAAAGAATATGACATTTTCATATTTATCCATATTTGTGAATAAAATATTAATATTACTTTAAAGGGGATGTTATGCACGATGGCGTACCCAATACGCAACAATGAGTTTCTTGGGAATCTTGCATTGCACTCTAATAATGAAATAATATTATGGTAGTTAACGCCTAGTCGTTGTAATGGAGGGAATGAACAGAACTAACTAAAAAATGATTATATATGTTTGTCAGATATTTTTACTCTTTACAATAAATGTTATAGGATTAAAAATGAGAATGAATCCAATTTTAAGCGTAAACATTCCAATATTCTTTAAAAAGTCGATTAACCAACTTTTGATGGAGAACCTCTTGTAAATCCACTTTTTTAAAATTTTATGTGTTATATTTGACAAAATAAAATTCGTTTTTAGAACCAGGACATCAAAATTTACTTTGTGTAAATTTTTGGTATTTTTCTGAAAAAGTTCAATTTTTAATGAATAGTGAAAAATGTTGTATTTTAATTCAAAACCCCTTTTTAATCTGATTTATTTATATGATTATATTATCTTTTTAATTGGTTTTATAGTTAAATTTGAATATATTTTTACCATTTAATACAATAGTGGTCGTTGGAATTAATTTCACTTTGAAAATGGACTTAAACTAGTGTCAATCTTTTGATACTTATTATTTCATAAAAACACGCTATTTGATCTGACATCGGGAATTAATTATTAAATTAATTAATACAACTAATATGTTTTGAATTTTGTAAAATAGACATCATTTTTGAATTCGGAATATCAAATATAGCTTAGGGTGATGTTTTGGTATTTTTCTGAAAAACTTCAATTTTTGATGAATAGTGAAACCACTAAGTGGTACTTATAAAAACTGATTTTCCGTTTAAATGAAATTTTGTCATCATTGTGTGTTGAATTTCAAAAATCCGACATACATGGTTTTCATTAAGAAGTAAAATGTGGTTCAATGGGAATAATTTTTTTTTTGTGAATAATAACTTATTAAGTTTTTAATCGCAATTAGAGGTAATTAGTGTAGTTTAAGGTAAGAATATTGTTTTAATAAAATGAAATGACCTAGACATATGTAATACCCTCATTGGATGTGTCATGGCTGACCATGACAATCCATGGGTCAATTGGGGACCCCATGGAGCCACTTTGGTTGGAAAATGACATAAATACCTTTTTATTTAATGTTAAAGTAAAAATGACACACACATGAAATTTTTTACTAAAATAATTTTTACATGGGGTTAAAAAAGTCAGATTTTTCACTATAAATAGTCATTGGAAAGCTAAAAATATTTCATACACCATAGTATTTTTTTTTATAATTTTTAGACATTAAATAAATTACATTATTTATGACATCATGATGATGCAGCGATGACCTCATTATTTAACGATTTAAATAAAATGGAAAGATAATGTAATATCTAAGACCTAAACATGTCCAAAACCTATTGGATGAGTGGATTTCGAACCCTTATCACCTTATCTTCGAAATACATCAATGTGGGACCTTTAAAATCCGAAACTCTTTTGAAAATAAAGTAACATTTTGTAACTTTACAAGAGTGCCCCTCCTCTCCTCTTATAAAAGGCCCCACCTCTACCTCCTTACCCACACTCCCAAAGCCTTTGGCTCGGCCAACCCCAGCCCATTTTGTCTTTCCACATCCCTCTCTAACTCCTTTAGGCCTCACTATGGGAAGAAGTCTTCCCAAGGAATCCTTTTAGCTCAAACCAAAGAGAGTTACCCGATTTTAAGGTAATGTCTTCACTTGAGTCCTTTTGTTTTATTTTGACTCTCCAACCCCCTAAATTCTTTTTATTCATTTATTTTGTAACAACTCCAGTATTTTAAATATACTATGATGTTGTTATGAAAAGTATTTGAGCTACACTTACACACACAAACTTCTAATGGTTAAAGAACATACTGTTCCCGCGGATGGCGAATTTCTGCCTAACGAAACGATGATTGTTCAACACTCATATAACACCTTCAAAGGTGGCCATTAAGATGTCAATATATTTTTATATGATATATAATATGTTTATTTTTTCCTTAAGCTTCTGTATTATTCATTTTTATCATACCTTTATGGCTTCCATTATGGGTAAACATGATAATTTCATTTTAGGAAGTGCGGACTACCGCCCCCTCAAAGTGATTTGATTCGTTAATGCCATATGTGGGACGTATAAAGGATAGATTTAAAGTTATTATATATGATTTTATACTGGAATTATAATATTCCTATATATCATTATTATTTCTTTCCATTAAAGTATGAGATAGAAATGAATGTAGCGTTCATGCGTATGTACGGCTTACCGTCTCCATGAATGGTGCATTTCATTTCTTATCCCCAAATGTAATGTAATATTCTAAGTACATGTATATAATGGATATATATGATGAATGATACATATAAATGATGAATATAATTCTGGAATTAAAATATACATACCTCTCATTTAGTATTAATTCCATTAATATGACAAAGAAATGAAAGTAGCGTTCATGCGTACGTACGGCTTACCGTCTCCATGAATGGTGCATTTCATTTCTTACCTCTAAATGATTATGTAATATTATAAATAAAAGTATATTCTGGATATATATGATATATATGATATCCAAATCATGAATATCATTCTGTATATAATGGACCATTGACCACACGAACAACATGTAATTTTAAGAAGTTCACTTTCAACTTAAGAACCAAATATCGACAAAACACACATTATTAACTTAAATGATTACATAATGTTTATAAAATGTAAATAAGTGATACAAAAGGAATAATGAACATTATAAAGGTTATTAAGAAAATATAAATTAACTCAAGTTTATTATTCAGGACGTTAAAGAATGATCGAGTCAAGTCGGACCCGAGGTAAGGGATCCTACTCCTCTCTTTCTTTTTAAGTACGCTCTTTTATGTCATTCCTTTTAAATCTCATCTTTCTTGTTACTGGTATGTTCTTTTATATTACTCTTACTTTATTTTTTATTGTTCATATTATGAGAGACCCTATTCTCTCTCATAAATCCATTTTGGATGTTTTGGGTGGCGCCGTTAGGCTGCCAAATTTTTGTAAGAGATCTAACCTCTCTCCTTATTTTTAAGTACTCTTCTTTATGTCACTTCTTTTAAGCTCATCTTTGTTATGTTGGGGGATTTTCTTTTCCTATTTCTTTAAACTTTATGTTTATATAACGAGAGACCCTATTTTCTCTCATCAATCCATTTTGGAAGTTTTAAGTGGCGCTGTTAGGCTGCCGAGTTTTCGTAAGGGATTTTTCATCTCACTTTTATTCCCGTGAGATTTATGATACATTTCCCGCAATTTCCTTTGAGTGGTGTATGTACTTCCCATTATTATACTATTTGTGTAATATAATTTCGTTTATTAGTATTTACATCAATTATGTATTGTCCTTCTTTCATGGGGTGTATGTTTCGAAAGATACCCTAGTCGATAAGGGAACCTTTCACCCTCCTCTTTTTAAAAGACTAATTTTGTTGGGTCTTTTAATTAACATATTGTTATGTTGGGATATGTTCTCATATATCTTTATTGATGTAAATTTTATGTCCAAGTGATGAGATACCCTTTTTTATCTCTCGTCAACTCTTTTTCTGAACTTTGAAGTGACTCCGTTAGGCTTTCAAATTTTTGCAAGGGAACTTTTTAACCCAAATTTGATTCTTTGGGATAAACTTGTACTCCTTGAATATGCCATTCTATGAATATGTGTGAATAACCTCTGATTGTTTTACACTTAATATCCACTTATATTTGGTGTATTCATTTGTCACACATAATTATGAAATTGATTTATCCTTAAAATAAGGATACCGTCTTTGTAAGGGTCTTCATCTCAATCTCCATTCATTGAGGAATATTTTGTTTTATACACAACCTTCTTTTTTACGGTGTATAAACCACTTTGACTTTTACGTTTATTGAAAAGGAATCTTTTTTCTATGAAGCGTTTTACTAAACGACAAAAAGGAATGTTTCTTTTTACGTACGCGGTGACAACGGCCTTTTCCGCCACCGTGAGTATTATTTGATCTTTGGCTTCCTCAACAAGCCATAATGTTTTTAAAATAAAATAAATACCATATACTTTTCTTTGTATTTTGGTATTGAAAATGGTTTTGATAAAGGATTATATTATGTCAATATATTTAAATGATATATTGTGATTGAAATGTGGAAATGTTATCATTCATCTATGTTGGTTTTATGTGTTATAATTTTATAGTGGTACTTCGACATTTTACGGGTGGTTACGTGATAAACCATATGACGGGTGGTGCCGTGAATACCAGGACAGGTGGTTACGTTATAACCTCCAATGCATTGGGTATGGAAGTCGGCCGTATGGCTATTCCATTAAGTATGTATGAAAGTTGTCCGAATGGCTATTCCATTAAGTGATATGTTTGGAAGTCGACCTTATGGTTATTCCACTTTAGTATGTTTATGTCCCAAGTTACCTTTATATATTATGTGATCTTTATATGGGTTTTATGGTAATCTTTTGGTTACATAAGGGTAAGTAATGAACTTTTACTCAGTGATGAGTTTTTACTACTTCGAAAAGGTGAAAAGTATGACATTGTTCAAGTATACAAGGTTTACTTGTTGTTTTGAAAAAACTAACAGTTTTCATACTTTGTGTATCCCTTACTGAGCTTTTTATGCTCATCCCAAGTTTTTGAAATTTTTTTCACATGACTTAACGTGGAATAGGGTCAAGGATGGGATCAAGGGAAATTCATGCTACCAAAAACATGGAACTAGACATGTTTCATTTTAAGAGTTTTTATTTTATGGAAACTTAGTAGAAGTTTCTACTGTGTAATCTTTTGAGATGTAATAGTTATGTCCTAATTCTATAAAACTCTAAACCTGAAAAGATCCTCAATGTGAATTATTCATTTAATTCAATTTTAAGTATGGTTTAAGGCCGGGGCCTTATACTCAATCCCTTGGAGTATTGAGTACTCGATTAAAAGATGAAAACTTCTTTTGGATAGTCACACATCCATCATCCACACATGGAGGGAGGGGAATATGGTGGAATATTTAATGGAAACTAAATCTACAATGAATGATAACATTTTAGTTTTTTCAGGTCTCATATAATTTCCATCAAATGTCTCTTTTTTTGTCAGCTGAATCCCTTGGATTATAGTATTTTCATCCCCTTAATCCCTTTTTTTTATGCTCATCTTGCCTATCCCTCGTTATTAATAAAATAAAACTTTTTGGATAGAAGTTGTATATTTACGGACTTCTGTTAAGTTGAAAATTATATAAAATTTACTAAACTCAAGAGAGTGTTATTAAAAGAGTGTTCTTGGAGATCTTTGTGTTCTGAACCCCTAAAAATGATTTGTTATTTATTTGTATTTATCTGCTAAATTTTTTTATATAGAAGAAAAACATTTCATATCCACATAAATCATAGTTACAGTCCAAATCCATAATTTCAAAGGATTTTTGAAAAAAAAAATCAACCCCCCTTTTGTTAAATAATATATTATGACCTAATAGTAACATCCCTCTTTTTCTCATTTTCTTGAGAAATAATTAGGATGTTACATGGTCTTAAATGAAATCCCCAATTCATATAAGTTTGGCAATAAATTCTAATGAATTCAATACAGATGAGGTACTATTTTTCAATTATAAAAAAGTAACCAAACAAAAAAATTTATTAAAAAACTACTATATGTTTTTTATAAATATTTAAAAATAATAATGTAAATAAATTTAACATGAATATCAACTATTTACAATTGAACAATGAAAGACTACAATATCGATGTACACAACGGAAGTCAATAAAACTGATAAGAATTGTAGAGAACTATTACTCCAACGCTCTAACACTTTCCAAGGTAACTAAACACCAAATAGCCCATGTATCATGAGGTAGTGAAAAATATGTGGGATTAATTATCCTTTACAGTGTATTATTATACAACATCTGCAAAAGAACCAATGTTTTGATATTGGGTTGAGTACTAAAAAAGTAGGTACTCCCAAAATTACTTTCTTACTCACGTTACAACCATAGAAAATTATAGTTAATTTTTAAAAAGTAATTTTAAATAAAACAATTAACAAATTGTTGAAATCTCAACATGACCATGTTTTATAACAAAAACTATTTCTCAAGATAATAAAAAGTTCCAAGGAAAATAACCAAATATGTTTTAACCCATTTCACATGTTTTTTTAAATAACTCATTCCATTACACATAACCACACATCAAACCATGTACGAAACATATACCTCCATATACTCATGAGTTGTGAGTCAACCATTCACTAAGTCATCACAAAGAAAACCCTTTCGGCATGGGTAATTCATGCTTGTATTCATCCCATCATCATAATGAGGGTACATCATTCAATTATCCATCCCAATTCATATGAGAACACACCAAAAAATCATGCCAAAAAAATTTCAATAAAAATTTAATTTTATTAAAAATAAATTTTTCATTTGTGAGGAAAATCGACCACACATTTTATATTTATTATATTAAAATCCTATTATCATATACACTTTTAAACTAAAACTCATAATTTTTAATTTCTCAAAACATCATTGATGATGGTATTCAATAAGAAATTCATTTCAATTTTACAGACAATTATAAGAAAAAAAATTGAAAACAATAATTACATTTCTAAATAGATGAGTTGAGAGGGAATATATCTATCTTGAATTATTTGGAGAAAATAATAAAATGATAAAAACACCAATGAAACTAGGATAAATCTCCATGAACCAACTTTATATCTCTCCCCCTATCATAACAAAATCCTAATATAATTTTATTTTTCTTTAAATACCACAAATATATCAAAAATGGTTTTATATCTATGAAATGTAGATATATACATATATATATATATATATAAGTAGATCAAATAAAAAGCACCAAGGATGACCTAGAACAATCACTTACAATAAGGATCGCACTTCAAAACACCATAAGACACATTTAGATAACCTCAAAATAGATGGTAGAATATTCTTTTAACATTGGAAAGAGACAATATTGATTTATGAATAGTGAGGATTAAAAACACGGGATTTAGAGACCAAAACATTGAGATCCAAAATTTTAGGTTATCATCTTTAAACAGTAAACAATTTGTCACACTGTTAGTCAAACTATGAAATAATTATTTTCCAAAAACTATCTCAAGGATGATCTTCACATGATTTTCTCGATTAGTTTACAAAACATAATCTAGTTGTTTCATATCCAATTATCACTTGTTTCATTGTTTCTCCTAGTCTTTTTTCAAGGTCTGTAAAACCTATGCTCTCCTCGTGCACCTTTACTTTGCCCATGTCTCACTATGAATGGATTCCTAGGGAAGATTCATGATTTAACCAAACCATACACCAACCATTACAATATATAAAAATACCTAAAAAACTCCAAATGTAATCTAAACACTTCCAATATTCATTTATATACTGTACATACTTAAAATCTTAAATAAATGGTTACTTAGTTGAAATTGGGGGTGCTACACACAAGCTACCATTTTAAATCACTAAAAACACATTGATCATTAATATAATATTCCCTATAATATATAAATCTCTATTATGGCATCACAATTCCCTCAAGAATCTCCACTAATGATTATGGAAACACCCTCTTGAGGTAAGTGATCATCTCCCTCACGTATTTATTCAAGAAAAATGTTTTTGTAATATATTTTGATATTATATTCCTATTGATGGGATAATATTTTACACATAACACTTATTAAAAATATTATTTCCAAGTGATAATTGACCTATTTCACACACTTTAATCACTCACGTCTATTAATTTGAACGCCCATTGTGCTAAATAAATGATAGTGTGATTTTTCAGCAAAATTTTATTCAAGAACATTTATTGTCGTATGACTTTTATTTCAAAATATTTCATGTTTGATTATTTTATTATAGAAACCATTCACTAAAATTATGATTTCTATGTTATGATATACCTATTTCACATTCAATATTCTCTCTCATTATTTAGTATGTGCCCATATATGTTGCCAAAAAAATTACGTGGTTTACCATGCCAAAACATTATGTTTCCAATAAAAAAAATCATTTTTAATAATTGTAATTCAAAAAGACATATAAATATTTATTTTATTGGGTACATCCATTTTTTTCACACTCCATAATAATGAAATTAATTATTATAGAATATGATCATATTTTGAATAAACTTTTTGGAACACTTTGGCTTGTACCTGATATAAAGGTTATGGGTGCGCAAAGAATTATATAGTGCTCAAATGTAGTTGGAAATGTTTCAGTGTTAGGAGATGTCATATATGAAATAAAGTAGGAAAAATAAACCATTTTGTATCTTTTCATCATATTATGATTCCATTTGTGGTAAAACAATACCTGTGTATATGATGTCATGTATTTTTTTTTCATATTCCCATGTTTACTTTTTGATTTCCTATTTTTTCATGGATTATTATTCATGATTATGATTACCACTCCATTTAAATGACATTAATATTCCTATTGATTTATATATTATGCCATTATTATGTTATTCCTAGTTTATTTTTTAATTGGATTTTTTAGATCACCCCTTTCTAATGTATATCTCCATGTTATCCCATGAGGATTCAAAATATATGGAATTCAAGAATCATTTTAATGATGTTTCCAAAAATATTTTTTTATCATTTTATCATGAGAATTTGATTGGAACCTAATTTCTATTGGTCCCTATGATTCATGATATTCTGGGGGTATTAATTATTTTCTTGTAATAAATAATGACATAGTGTTTATTAATGAAAAGGGTTTTTATTATAAGTAATTAAAATATGGTATGATATATATATGTATGTATTTAAAAAATATATAATGAACCTAAAATTATTATATAATAGCTTCCAACATGTATGATGGATATCGAGATATAAGGTAAATGATTTTTTTCCAAATTCATTTCTATATGACATATGTCTATTATGAACCCATCATATTTTATGAGGTGTATATACAATGACATTGACATGTTATATCTTGAATTTATTTTCATAATTTGGAAATATAATATTTAATTTATTAACATTAATTAATGGGTCTTATGGTTCAAAAGTTACAAAATCATTTAATAGACTTTTATCATACATTAATTTCAATGGGACACATGCCTTACATTCCATATGATTCTTTTTTTGGGTGTATATATACTTCCAATGAATGATTTTTTTGATTAATCCCATGAAAATTATTTTATATAAAAAAATTATAATTTTCCTCATTTTATGGTGATTAAGAATATAAAGTTACCAATTTTGTAAAAGATAAATGTTACAATCTCAATGTTTATTGTGATTTTTTATAAATAATTCTTTGATGAAAAAATATCATGACATACATCTTAGGAGGCTCATGTATTTTCCTATACTATGATAATTTATAGAGAATATATTTTTCCATTTCAATTTTCTCTCATTATGTACTAATGATTCCAAAATAATATTTTATTAGAAAAGCTCAATTTAGTTTTCTCTTCATATGAATAATCATAGATTTATAAATATATTTTGAAAAGGTTTCTCATAGTTCTTCAATGATTTTATGTTGAATTTTTATTATTGTATTATTTTTTGGTAAAATGTTTTAGAATTATGATTCTTATTGATTTTTGAACAAGGATCATTTGAATTATTCTGAAAATGTGAAAGGAATATTCATTTTAACTTATAAGACATGAACAATGTTGTTCACCATTATGGACACTAAATAATTAAATTATTCCCTTACAATATTTTATAATTTATTTAATATAAAATATTTTGAATAATATTAGGGTTGTTTTATATTATTAAAATGTTATTTCATGGTGTAATGGATATTTTCCTTAACAAATTCTCAATGTGATATTTCCAAGACATTATCAAAATTAAGAGTAAATCAATTGATGTTACTTAAGATTTATTACTGATAATATAATATGGTATCATCCTTAATGATTTTTTTCATGGTTTGTGTTTGATATTATAATGAAACTATTTTTATTATTATGATGATACTATGTTTACGAAACCTGTTCTTTTTCCATAGTTATGATTAATTTATGAAATTATTATGAACCAATTCCATTCAATATGTTATTCCATGAAGAAATATTTATTACACACACTGTTTATGCATATGATATGATATGATGAATATTTTATGATCTTTTGGTTTGAAAGTGTATTTATTATATTTCCAGTGTGACAAACATTTCACTAAAATACACAAGGTAATGTTTTATATTTCTAGAGATAATTATTGGAACATGAAGATGTTCATTATCCTCTATGATAATTTTACTAATGATATGGATCAACTATAAGAAATAGGGGATGATTTATGATCCATTATGACATTGGAAATAAGTTTTGAATCTAGTTCACTGATTACTGATTTTCGTATAATTTAACATTGATTAATTTAATGGTCTATATACTTATAACGGTATCACAATAAAATGAGATGAAACTATCGTTCATGTTTTATTTACTATTATTTCTAATTCTTATGATTAATATATTTTAAAAATATAATGTTTTATTCAATGGATCATGCTTATGATCCATGATAGATCGGGAATGAATATTTTTTGGATATTTTTTTATCTCAACCCCTAATTCATATTTATTATTTCATATGAACATAAATTTATACCTTCAATTTTTACCCTTGTGGAGCCTTTGAGCTTATAAATTTTTATTTTACCATTCTTTAGGTAATTATCCAGGTATTAAGTAGGATTTTTTAATGAAAAGTAATAATTGGGAAGATCATTATGAGATATGTTCAAGATAATTTACGAAATAATAATACTATTTAATTTGGCACCAATGAAAGAAAATATTTATGATCCTAAGGATTATATTTATTAAAATGTATTGATTAATAACTTAAATGTATGTAATATTAATTTTTGAAATTAATTTCTTGTTATAAAAATAAAATAAATTATGTAATCTTGTATTGTTAGGAGACTTTTGTGTGGTATTTACACTAATGGTTATGAATTTAAGTTCCCAAAAAACATTTTAATTTTTTGTAATTACTTTTAATTGAATAATCCTGGCCTAAAATAGTGTTCGTACAATAGGGAATAGGCTATCTCATTTTGGAATTAACCTTTAAAAATATTTATATAGTGTCTACATTAGATTATTCTCATAACATTAGGGAAATATTTTGATGAAGATTTGTACATTTCCACACATCCTAACTAAAGAAAAAGGATTATTTAAAGTATAATAAATAAGAAATTATGTAGAACATAAATAGAAATTATTTGTCAACCTAGATGAAACACCCTCCCAATTTTTTTGGTTGATCACCTGGGTCTATCAATTGTTATTATAGGGAGGTTAGCTTAGTTTTGAAGTAAAATTTCTTCATGAGAATTTTAAATTTATTTATATGAATATAATATTTTCAGGAACTAAACAAATAATCTTCCTATATTATAGGAATTTTTTTCCAAGATAATGTTAAGGAAAGTTATTTGGATAGGGTAATAATTCATGTATAATCAGAAACAAATTTGAATTAGATGAAGGATTAATCCCATATGAAAATATTGTTATCTTCTAGATATTATAATAAGGATTATATTTCTCTAACTGAAGTTATGTTGAGTGGGAGTTATTTTCTCAAATACCATGGAATAAATTTCCTTTATAAAGGTAATTAGTGCCATTATGCAATTGATTAGGTGTAATTTATTGATATACACTATGATTGTTTTAAGTAAAATATAAATAATTCCCCATGTGATGTTTTCTCCTATATTATATTTTTCATCAAGATGGTATGGGAAGAAAAATCTCAAAAAGAATAAGCACATGATGTAATGGAAGATATATTTCGAAAAGTGTTATAAAATTTTAAAATAACAATTATTATGATTGACAAAATTGAACAATCATCACACATAAATTATGATAGTTTTTTCACTAATAATATATGAATTCAAAATAATAGTGTATGAGAGGAATTTATATTAGGAGGGTTTTCCTAATGTATTCTAAGGATTTAACACACAATTAGAAGTCATGAAATTTTAAATATATTTAATGTCCATTGGAATAAATGAGATCTGAATCTTTCAGAAAAAAATTAAATATACATGAATAAATTATTTAAATAATAATAACCAAATGAGATTATGAATGGAACTTATTTATTGAATTAAATAAAGTATTATCAATGTTAACAAGTTTTAAATATCACAAGAAGATGAGGTAATTACAACTATATTGGATTCTAACATATGTCTTATGTATCATGGAACACAATATAAATATATATTGAATTTAAAAACATTAAATGTTCCCTAATACAATTAGTTAATGGAAAAAATTTTCCCATGTTCTAATGAAAATCATAGTGATATTGGTAATACATTAAATATTTTAGGATTTCTCTAAATATATAGATGTTTGAATGGTCATATGGATAAATCCATGACATCAATGAAGGAGGAAGATATAATTAAAAGATTAAATGTCCATTAGGGTTTTTGGAATAAATTTATAAATATTAATTAAATGCAAGAACCCAATACAAGATAAAATTATACATAAAGGAATAATAATTGAATATATGGCTACTTAGTGTTTTTTCATTTTTTGTACCAGACCATTGATTATCATTTTTTAAAAAAAAATTATAGAAATAGGAAAAGTCCTAAATTTTGTGTGATTCATAACATATTTATGAAAATCTAGGCACATTGTAAATATAATATACAGAATAAGGAATATTTGTAGTCATCAAATAGACTTAAATGATATCAATTCTTTATGATCTTATCGAAAAAGTGATCATAGAGATGAAAAGTAACTATTAAATAATATCATTCATAACTCAAAAACAACATGTAGTTAAATACCACAAAAAATCATGTAGAATAAAATAATGAATTAATGTAAGTATACATTGAACTACCAAAAATTTAAACATGCATGGAATGTTACAAATAAGAGTAAATATTCGGTATATTTCATTCCTAATAAGAGATGCTACTTATATATAAGAAAATGTTACATCATGTAATGTTGTAGCCAATCTATGAAATTTAATTTTAATGGTTAGAAATTCAATAAATGAAGTCATTAAATACGTGAAATAAATAATTGATTGAGAATATTTTCAAACTGCCCAAATAAATATATTTAAGTTCAATAGTTATTTCCTTTGATGAGTAACTTATCTAAATATTGTAAGATATGTGGATTGAGAAATTTTTAAGGACACACTATGGTTAAATTCCCTAAACTATAATTACTATAGGTGATGTTATGAATCCGATAAATTAATCCATTTAATTAAACTATTAATGACCATATTTTAATGGTTTTCATGTTTGTAGGACTAAATAAATTTGTGGAATAATAGATAAAGAAACAATACAATTATAAGAAATGTCAATGTTTTCTGATAGTTGAATTTTTTTCGAAACAAAAAAATGTTATTAATAAAAAAATTTAGGAGAATAAACCCTTCAAACAAAGACCATTTCTTATAAAAATTATACATGTTAAGGATAAAATGAAAAATATGTTAAACATAAGAGATTTTAGAGGTTGAGAAAAAAATATCATGCCTATAATTCTATCATATGTGTAGAATGAATATCTATCGTATTATTTAATATGTTTTGATGATCCTACTCTAAATATTGAATTTTTGGTTCGGTTTTATAGTGGGATACATAATGTGAGGTGAAGGATTGTGGTTTCAGAAACATAATACATTTGAAATAAAGAGACCAATTCAACAAATCCATATTCTAAAAACCATAATATGATTTTGGAATAAAGTTATATATGACAAACATTAAAGATGAATCTCTAATTGATTATGATGATGTTGAATATATATAATACTTTTAAAACTAAAGCATTCATATTCTTAAGGTATGTTTTATATTCTCCCCCATTTTTATATACTATAGGTTAAAAAAATATGGATATGTTATATTATTAATGAAAATATGATAATTTTTAGAAAGAGGAATAATATAGAAAAAAAAAATTTTTGAAATATTTTTTATTTTTTAATATGGATGATATAATTTTGGTTCATTGGAAACATAATTAATATTACCCTAATATAAATTATTTAAAATTTGTCATTTGTTGGAAAATGAAATGAAAAAACATTATTAAATGAGTTAATCACAATTTTAATCTACACTTGGCATCACTCACTCATACTTTGATTTGGTCAATTTGGGATCTATTTCTTTAACAAAATTTATTGTGAAATTATCTCAAGGAATTCATTTCTATATTTGGTGGAAAATGTTAGAGAAAAAAAAGCATAAACAATATTCCTACATTTTCGTATTATATCAATACGGGGGATTGAAAATATTAAAAACTGGATTGGGAAAAAATATATAGCTCACATAAAAGATTGTGTAAGAAGTATATAAATTTTACTTTGATATATTTCCAATAAGGGTCTTAATTGTCAATTTTATTGTTATTTATAATGATTATTGACAAAAGAACCAACGGGTGATTTTGAATTACCCATAAAATGATGAAATTAATATTTTCAATTTGTTTTCATTAAATTTATGAATGTTAACAAATATGTTGATTGATAATAAGCGACATAAGAATTTTCTAGAATAATATCATACATGATGAATGTAGTTTGTATGGAATATTCATTATAAAATGGAGCTCCGTATAGAGATAATTTAATGTAATGAAATATTATATCCAATAGCTTGTGTGATTAAATTTCATTATAACATATTGAGATAAGTTATGTTCACAAAAAAAAATTGGAATATATAGTGAGGGGTTGAATTTATAACCATCATAAAAAAAATGTTTAACAAACCTTAATGGTGATAATGAATATGGACATTGAAGAATAGCTTAGGATCTAAATAATCATTCGATTGGAGAATGTCTGAAGTGTAGCACCAATAGAAGGATATTTTGAATGATATATGGGATGATGTTTTATAACTATTTCTGAATATACTCATTGAGATAGGTGTATCATAATATTGAATGTTTTTGAAATGAAGAACTATAAAAACTAATCCATTGAAGGTTTTATATGAACAAATATACATGATTCTTTGTTGGTCCACAATGTTCCTAAAATCATGTTTACTAGATGTATTCATGGTACAATAATTGTTTATCCAATAAATTTAAAAATAATAGATAGTTAATGTACCATATTTAATAATATTGTACTTGTTATAAACGAAAAAATGTTTTAAGGGATCCAAAATTATAAATATGAATTTTATTAAAAAATTAAATATTTATAGATATATAAATTTATGATGAAATTAATATGTAATCAATAGTGAAATTATATAGGATGGTGGAATATAAATAATATTATAAAGATGATAAATTATATTATATAATTGAATGATTCATTTCCAAATTGTTATTTTTTTGAAACACATAAATCACAGAGTATGATGGTACAATTCAAAAAATAATTCATGAAAAATATTTTCTTGATAAATGTATATTACATTAGTATTTTAAAATATTTAGTAATATAATTTTCCTAAGGGATCCATAATTATGATTTTATTATGTAGTATCATATTGTAGAAACATAAATAGAAGAAATATAAAAAAAATTCTTCTATTATTCTATTCATGATCAAATATTGAAGCTAAAAATTCACTAGACATATTATAAATTTCATGTTTGAGTGATTTTCTTTCCAAACGAGATCATAAAATGACGATTAGTATATGTAATGATATTATCACGAAGAAATCAATTACATAGTTGATCTATGATATATAAAAAAATACAAAAATTACAAGAATCCGATGGTCATACACTTATAACATGATAATGCTTCAATATTGTGAATAATGGAATGATGATAATCAAACATAGAGAAAATATATGTTTCCTAGATAGTTAAAAATGGGTATACTTGGGATTTTAAAGCCTTCATACAAAATAGTGGATACTAGATTACTAGATATAGTGGAAAAAATATAAAATATTTATTTTCATTTAAGTTAATGAAAATGAGATACACTATATATAAAATAAAAAATTTATTTTTTTTATCATTTATAATAATATATTTTTTATTATTTAGGTATCTAGAATATATATGAAAATGGTATTTTTGATGAATTAATCATATAATATATCAAACTAAATTTATAAAACTGATATGTGTATACTAATAAGCCTACATAATGATAGAACTTATAATGAAATTGAAAATGATTAAATATAATATTTTTATATTTTGGACTCCCTCAGATCATAAAATAAATAAAATCACAGTGTTAATCAAAAAATGTATATAATGATATGTTTATACTGAAATGAATGGACTTATTTTTTCCAAAAACAAACTACTGAAATATCTATACTAAATATGTTGTCATGGGAAACACTAAAATTATGGATGTATAAAGGGAGCAATATTTTTATAAATTAGTAGGGAATAATATTTTGGGGATTTACGTTAGTTTATTTATAAAATTCGCAATAAAAAATATATGAGATGATAATAATGATGGATGATTGTGGTGCTGCATAGAAATATGATGATATATATTATGAAGATTACCCAAATTATATGTGATGATATTTTATGATGTTCTTATGATTTTGAAATATTCAGGATCATATAATTATAATGATTAATTTTAATACAAATTAACTTTTTTTATGTTTCATGATTATTTATTTGAATTTGATGCCTACGTGATTGGAATCTTTTAACATGATAATGATGATTAGAAGGATGTTCAATGCATCATTATTCATGATGCCAATATTTTGATTCCAGGCGATTTTTTGATGACATTGACAACTTAATTTTTCTGAAATTGTTTTCTCATATATTTCTGTAAATTCCCATATATGATTAGTGAAATAATTTTAAGTCATAAAAACATATATTTTAAACATTTTGAGTCACCAATATTAAGAATTATGTTTGAGTATATGAAAGAAATATTGACCATTAAGGAGGAATTTAGGATGTTGAAAAACTATTTATCATGGTAAGTAAGGGATTATATCTTTCAAATATATTTTATTTGATTCATTGAATATTGAAAAAAATAGAATCATTAGTTGAAAAAAATATCCCACAGTACACTAAATAACCATCCAGATGGGTTCCCTCAATTTGGATCTATAAAAATTTAATCCCAATTATTTTTCATTCATTTGTACATATTATAAATTTTTTGAAGATAATAAAATATTATTTTCAGAAGATAATAAATTTATTCCTCATGTAATGTTAACATATCATATTTTGGTTAGTGAAAAAGTAAAAGTTTTAACTAAAACCCATACAAATCCAAAGAATATTAAATCTTATAAATAATTTAAGTCAGACTCTCATGGTCTATGTAAGAAGGATCCATCAAAACACAATTTTATATAGATTGTTTGTTATTTTATAAAATCATATAGAATAAACCCACCTATAGAATGATCATTTTCAGGATATTATGAGTTCAATTTAATTGAATATAATGATGAACTGTTCAATGATTTTATATTATATGTACAGAATGTCCCATGTGAAGATATATCTTATATATTTTCCTTCATTGGTGGAATATATAAATAATAATCATGTCTATGATCAAATCTTGTCGAAATGTAAGATAAATTGGCTAATAAGATTCAAAAATAAAAAATCCTCACATATCTAATAGAAGAAACAGAAAACATTATGTAACATTGCAAAGAAATATTCATCCCCATAGATGAATAACTGGGTGAAATTCCTTATGAGAATAATTTACATTGGGATATATTTTAATTAGCATTCTATTCTTATACACACAAGTAAAATTATATAAATTTCAATTATATGTAAAGGCTATAAGAATGAAATGTATTGAAAAGTCTCTTAAAAATAAATTTAAGATGAATCGCAAAATGATTAATAAGATAAAAACAAAACTTGAGGATAATGTAATTTTTTTTGAACTATGGAATAATGAATTATGATTAATGTTCTTGAGATAGAAGTTATTTTTATCAACATAGAATATAGTCAAGTCCAAATATCATATGATGTTTAGAAAATGTCCACTGATAATATTTCTTATGAAATTTATATATATATGTAGACCCAATCTAGAAATATAAATAATGTGAAAAAATTATATATTTCCTATTTTGATAATATAAAATATAAAGTAAATAAAGTTCCCAAAAAATTATAGGATATAATTCCAATAAACTAAATAATTATAGTTATAGTTGTGAATGAAGATATATTCCCAAAGATATTGGGAAACCATCCACTTTAGAAAAGCTGAATGAATGAATTAAAATTAAAATATCCAACCAGTTGTTTGCAAGGAAGGGAGAAACTATTATCGAAAAGAAGAACCCTTCTCTAGTTAAAATTATAAACAATATAAATAGAAATGATTATTTCGTCTACTTAGGTTATTTCAATTTTTTGAGCACTAAAAAATCACGTTTTTGAGAAATATCAACTTTAGAAAAACATTCAATGTTTTACATTATGGTGGAGTAAAAATAATGTTAATGAAATTTAGGATAGTAGAAACTATAATACATAGATGATTGATATTATTTTGACACCCAATAGATTTAAATATTTTTAAAATAATTGGGAACTATAAAGAAGAAGTGATCATGGGGAAGAAATGTAATGGTTTACTACTAATAATAAATATTTAACATATAGTAACTGACTGGGGACATAAAATTTGAATGATAAAAAATAAATCATGATGGTATATCAATATTTAAAGGTTCTATCACTAGTTCTTCTTCATCATCTCCCCCACCCAAAATTCCAAAAATACTAGTTATCTCACTTATAAATATGTGTTCTGTTAGGGTTTACATATTCCATGCTATGAATAATTGGATGTATGAATGCACTGTAAATATTTATTATAATCTATGGCTCATAGTGGATATATTTTATCATTATAAAAATACCCAATATTAAATTAGATCATTCATTATCTCATGTGGGATTGACCATCCATCGACGGTCTCGATGATCTGGAGGAATGAATTTTATATCCATCAATTTTATAGGGAATATTTCATAGAAGTATAGTCTTAAGATGTCTAGATGCATAAAATATATAGGTCATCACAATATAGATGTAATTGAAATACACATTTTAAAAAGGACTTTTACTTGTAAGCATTTTGGGTGAGGAATATGGGTCTGCCTCTACCATTATAGAACCTAAAAATTCATTATATCTATAAGGCCCCAGACTTAAACCATAATTAATCTTGAGCTATTACAAGATTACACATTGAGGATCTTTTCAGGTTTAGAGTTTTAGAAAATTAGATCATAAAACTTGCATTACATTCCACATTTAAACTAAGTGGTTACATAAAAGATAGTATTCATATTTTTCCATCAATGGAAACATATTTAAAAATAAAGCATGGATTCTTTCTTGACACTTCCTTGACACTATCATCATATCATGTACCCTTCCCTTGACCTGTGAAAAAAATTTAAAAAAACTTGGGATGAGCAAGAAAAGATCAGTAAGGGTTATAAAAAATATGGAAAGGAAACATGAGTTCATATTTGCATAAGAATGAAATCATAATTTACCCATAAAACATAGGCACTTTAACATACCTCATCAAATCATGAATAAATCATAGGAATAATAAGACATAAAAGGTAACTTGAGGCATTCATAACATTCTTATGTAGGGAGTAACCCTCTTAGTTACGTTTGGAATACCCACCACAGTATATTCCCTAATGCTTTTCGGAGAAACCATAATGTTTCACTCCTTCGTGTTACCCAATGCATTGGAGAGCAATATCGGGCTCACCCGCCCTTAGTTTATCACGGAACCACCCGTCTTCATAATAATACCCAAGAACATCAACATAAACGTATCACATAAAACATGCATAAAGGAAACATAACATTTCCACCTTTCAATCACAAGATATCAATACAAAACATTGATATAAAAACATTATGAAAACCATTTTCAATACCAAAATAAAAGAAAAGTAAAACATGGTATTTATTTTTCTTTTAAAAAAAATCAATGGCTTGTAGAGTAAGCCGAAACTCAAATAATGGTCACGGCGGCGGAGAAGTCGTTGTCGCCGCATACGTGTGACAAAAACATTCCCTTTTGTTGTTTAGTAAACGATTCATAGAAAAATATTCCTTTTGAATAAATTTAAAAGTCAAAGGGGTTTATACACCGTATAAAAGAAATTTGTGTATAAAACAAAATATTCCTCATTGAAAGGAGATTGAGACGAAGTCCCATACAAAGACGGTATCCTTGGATTAAGGATAAATCAGTTACATAATTATGTGTGAAAAAAGAATACACCAAATATAAGTTGATATTAAGTGTAAAACAATCAGAGGTTATTCACACATATTCATAGAATGACATATTCAAGGAGTACAAGTTTATCCCAAAGAATCAAATTTGGGTTAAGAAGTTCCCTTGCAAAAATTTGACAGCCTAACGACATCACTACAAAATTCAGAAAATGAGTTGATGAGAGATAAAAAGGGTATCTCATCACATGGACATAAAATTTAAATCAATAAGGATATAGAAGAACATATCCCAACATAATAGTATGTTAATTAAAAGACATAACAAAAGAAGTCTTTTAAAAAGAGGAGGGTGAAAGGTTCCCTTACCGACATGGGTATTTTCGAAACATACATCCCGTGAAAGAAGGACAATACAACATTGATGTAAATACACATAAATGAACGTATATTAAAAAATTAGTAAAATAATGGTCAGCACATACCCCACTCAAATGAAATTGTGGAAAATGTAGCATAAATCTCACGGGAATAAAAGTGAGATGAAAAAACCCATACGAAAACTCGGCAGCCTAACGGCGCCACTTTAAACTTCCAAAAATGGATTGATGAGATCAAATAGGGTCTCTTATCGTATTACAATAAAATTTAAAGTAAGAGGAATATAAAATATCATCCCCAATCATAACAAAGAGGATCTTAAAGGAAGTTACATAAAGGAGAGTACTTAAAGGGAAAGAGAGAGGTTAGATCTCTTACGAAAATTCGGCAGCCTAACGGCGCCACTCAAAACATCCAAAATGGATTGATGAGAGAGAATAGGGTCTCTCATGATATGAACATAAAAATTACAGTAAGATTAATATAAAATAACATCCCAATCACAAGAAAGATGAGCTTAAAAGGAATGTCATAAAAGAGTGTACTTAAAAAGAACGAGAGGAGTAGGATCCCTTACATCAAGTCCAACTTGTCTTGTTCGTTTCTTTATATTCATGAATAATAAACGTTGGTCAATTTATAATTGCCTAAGGACCTCCTTTAAATATTATTATTTAGTTCATATCACATATTATAATGTTATAATAATTGTTTAATAATGTTAGTTTATATCAGACGTTTTCCCGATGATTGGTACATGAGTCAAAAATGAACTTGTTTGAAAAATGATTGTCCATGTAGTTATAAGTAAATAATTTCCATAATAGTATTAATGATTAAAATGTCATATATATCCAGTAAATATTAATTTTATACTATTCCATATCATTTGGAGATAAAAAACGAAAACCACCGTTCGTGGAGACGGTAGGCCGTACGTACGCATGAACGCTACTTTCATTTTTTCTTTGTAATATTAACAGAATTAAAAATAAACGATATATATATATATATATTATAATTCCAGTATAATATATATGTCACATATGTCACATATTTTCATTAATTTTATTCTTTATACGTTCCATGTATTGCATGTACGAGTCACATCACTTGAGGGGGTGGTAGTCCACACTTCCTCATATGAAATTATCGCATTTAGACAACATGAAAAGAATAAAGGTATGGTTTAAATATAAAATACAGAATCATATAGTAAACATAAATACCATATATATCATATATAAAATACAGTGACATCATCATGTCCACCTTTAACGGTGTTAAAAGAATATTGAACCATCATCGTTTCAGGAGGCAGAAAATCGCCAACCACAGAAACAGTATGTTCTTTAACCATTAGACGAAGGTGTGTGTAAGTTTAGCTCGAATACTTATTATAAAAACATACTATTATATTTAAGATACTGTATTTGTTACAAAAGAAATGAATAAAAAGATTTTAGAGGGTTGGAGAAGCAAAATAAAACAAAAGCACTCAAGTGAAGACATTACTTTAAAATAGGGTAACTCCCTTTGGTTTGAGCTCAAAGGCTTCCATGGTAAGACTTCTGCCCAAAGTGAGGCATCAAGGAGTTATAGAGGGATGTGGAGAGAAAACATGGGCAGGTTTTGTCCGAGCCAAAGGCTTTAGAAGTGTGGGTAAGGAGGTAGAGGTGGGGGCCTTTTATAATAGGAGAGGAGAGGCACTCTTGGAAAGTAAAGAAATGTTACTTTATTTTCAAATGAGTTTTGGATTTTAAAGGTCCCACATTGATATTTCTAGGATAAGGTGGTAAGGGTTCGAAATATACTCATCCAATAGGTTTTGTACATGTGTAGGTATTAGATTTTACATTATCTTTCCATTTTATTTAAATTGTTAAATAATGAGGTCATCGCTACATCATCATGATGTCATAAATAATTTAATTTATTTAATGTCTAAATATTATAACAAAACTAATATGATGTAGGAATGATTTTTAGATTTCCAATGAATATTTATAGTCAAAATATGACTTGTATAACCCCATGTAAAATTTTTTTTAGTAAAACATTTCATGTTTGTCTCATTTTTACATTAACATTAAATAAAAAGGTATTTATGTCTTTTTCCAACCAAAGTGGCTCCATGGGGTCCCCAAGTTGACCCATGTATTTTCTTGGTTGTCCATGACACATCCAATGATGTTAGTACATGATTCTAGGTCATTTCATTTTATTAAAACATTATTCTTACCTTAAACTACACTAATTACCTCTAATCGCGATTAAAAACTTTATAAGTTACTATTCACCAAAAAATTATTTTAATCCCATTGAACCACATTTTATTTCTTAATGAAAACCATGTATGTTGGATTTTTGAAATTCAAAACACAAAGATGGAAAATTTTCATTTAAACGGAAAAATCAGTTTTTGTAAGTACCACTTAGTGGTTTCACTATTCATCAAAAATTGAAGTTTTTCAGAAAATTACCCAAAGTTCACCCTAAGCTATATTTGATATTACGAATTCAAAAATGTTGTCTATTTTGAAAAATTAAAAACATATTAGTTGAATTAATTAATTTAATAATTAATTCTTGCTGTCAGAGAAAATATCGTATTTTTATGAAACAATAAGTATCAAAAGATTGACAGTAGTTTAAGTCCAATTTCAAAGTGAAATTAATTCCAAAGACCACTATTTTATTAAATGATAAAAATATATTATAACTTCACTTTAAAACAAATTCAAAAGATAATCTAATCAAACAAATAAAATAGATTAAAAAGAGGTTTTGAATTAAAATACAACATTTTTCACTATTCATTAAAAATTTAACATTTTCAGAAAGATACCAAAATTTTACACAAAGTAAATTTTGATGTCTCGATTCTAAAGAAGAATTTTATTTTGTCAAATATAACACATAAAATTGTCAAAAAGTGGATTTAAAAGAGGTTCTCCATCAAAAGGCAATTAATCGACCTTTTAAAGAATATTAGAATGTTTACGCTTAAAATTGGATTTATTTGCATTTTTAATCCTCTAACATTTATTGTAAAAAGTTAAAATATTTGACAAACATATATAATCATTTTGTAGTTAGTTCTATTCATTCCCGCCATTACAACGGCTAGGCGTTAACTACTATTTAAAATAATATTATTTTATTATTAGAGTGCAACATAAGATTTCCAAGAAACTCATTGTTGCGTGTTGGGTACGCCATCGAGAATAGCATCCCCTTTAAAGTAATATTAATATTTTATTCACAAATATGGATAAATATAAAAATGTCATATTATTTATTTACCTAGGGTGTTACATCCTTCCCCCCTTTTGGAAATTGCATCCTCGCAGTTTTAAAATTGAGCTTGGAAACATCCTTGAAAGTCCCACATCGGAACAAGAGTTGGTAAAAAAATCACTTTAAAATAATTAAAGATAAGTACAGAGGTCACCCAAGTTAACCCATACTAGGATTCCATGTAGGAAAACATGGACCTGGAGGAGAAAACTTAGGGTCATGTTTTGATGAAGAGTGATAGAAAACATGTTTAGGAGAAAGTTAACCACAAGAAAATCACAAACTTGTGATGGGTTAAACGGTATTTGATTGCCCAGTAGGAAACGTTAATAGACAACATTTTTATTTTAAGTTACTTTTTATTGAGGAATTTATTCATAAGGAAACATATTCACTTATCATGTTGACTTTCAACATTTATTAGATTCCTTACACAAACTCATATTTTCTCCAAAAGACGAGTATTTAGGAAGACTTGTTCACATTAAGAGTACTATAATCAACTTCTAAAGAATCACTTAATCCATAAAAGAGAACTATATACCTCCCACGTCTTTAGACTTTAACCAAAACCAAAACCAAAAAGTTTAGTACAAGATCAGATAATCCAGAAAAGGATAACCCTTTATAAAAATAAAATCTATTCTTAATCTCCAAAATTTGTCCAACAAAACCCAATGTTCAATGAGGACCATTCGATAAACAACTTGTCCATAAAATTTTTCAATGTAAACCAAACTAAGATTGAAACAAAAATATTTTAAGGATTTAATCACAAAGTCTTCCAAGGTACAAATTAACTTTTATCTCCAAATAACATCAGTTACTCTTAATGTCTCGTATTGAAAAGTAATTAACCTAATCACATATCCTCCATGATAGGTTAATAAATTTCCATAGATAACCCAAAATCAACTTACAACAATGATTTAGAGATCTTTCAAAATCATCTGCTTCCTACATCCAAATAAACCTTGTACAACATGGGTCATATGGTTGGTCACAGAAAAACAGTTTTGGAAAATAATCATGTATGACATATAATTCCAAAATATCTGATAAAACATGATTTCTATAAAATAGTTGGATAGAATTTGAGTTGAAAATTTCTATTATTGGTCCTTTTAAAATATCCTAAGTATGTGCTGAGAGAATGTATTTTAAAAGAAAATATAAATAGGTTGCGCAAGGGTCTCCTTCCTCAGCACCATTTTTAAAATCATCATATAATTCAAATTCTTGTGATAAGGTAAAATATTTGAAAATACCTTCATAATATTTAACTTTCTTGAAATTTGAGAATATTGTGAAAATAGTATTTTTCTAAAAACAACCCATGATCCATGATGATAACGAGGTATAGTGGAGGTGTTTGATATCTCAAAAAACTGCTTGCAAGTGAGTTGTATGCTTGAAAAAGTTTCAAAATCATCCGAATATGACTTTGCAATGATTATTCCAAGCATGTCATTAGGAGGAGATAGGAATTTCATTTGAGATACTTCTCCTTCCATTTGTAACCGACTTTAATTGACCTGAAAAAAGTTATAAAATAAGGATTTAACTGAAATAATAGATATAGGGACTAATCATGTGTCTAACAAAAACTCCTCATCCCAAAAGTTGTCTAAACCGACCTTTGATACCAACTATAAGGCCCCAGCCTTACACCTTACTTAATCTTGAGTTATTACAAGATTACACATTGAGGATCTTTTCAGGTTTAGAGTTTTAGAGTATTAGATCATAAAACTTGCATTACATTCCACATTTAAACAAAGTGGTTACATAAAAGATAGTATTCATTTTTCCCATCAATGGAAACATATTTAAAAAAAGCATGGATTCTTTCTTGACACTTCCTTGACACTAACATCTTATAATGTATCCTTCCCTTGACCTGTGAAAAACATTTAAAAAACATGGGATGAGCATAAAAATCTCAGTAAGGGTTATAAAAAATATGGAAAAGAAACATGAGTTCATATTTACATAAGAATGAAATCATACTTTACCCATAAAACATAGTCACTCTAACATACCTCATAAAATCCTGAATAAATCATAGGAATCATAAGACATAAATGGTAACTTTAGGCATTCATAAGATTTTTACGTATGGAGTAACCCTCTTGGTTACGTTTGGAATACCCACCATAGTATATTCCCTAAATCTCTTCGGAGAAACCTTAACGTTTCACTCCTTCACGTTACCCAATGCATTGGAGATCTATATCAGGCTCACCCACCCTTAGTTTATCACGGAACCACCCGTCTTCATAATAATGCCCAAGAAGCTCAACATAAACATATCACATAAAACCTGCATAAATGAAACATAACATTTCCAGCTTTCAATAACAAGATGTCAATACAACACATTGATATAAAAACATTATGAAAACCATTTTCAATACCAAAATAAAAGAAAAGAAAAACATGGTATTTATTTTTCTTTTAAAAAAAGGTATGGATTGTAGAGGAAGCCGAAACTCAAATAATGGTCACGGCGGTGGAGAAGTCGTTGTCACCGCATACATATGACAAAAACATTCCCTTTTGTTGTTTAGTAATCACTTCGTAGAAAAAGATTCCTTTTGAATAAATGTAAAAGTCAAAGGGGTTTATACACTGTATAAAAGAAAGTAGTGTATAAAACAAAATATGCCTCAATTAAAGGAGATTGAGACGAAGTCCCATACAAAGACGGTATCCTTGGATTAAGGATAAATCAGTTACATAATTATGTGTGACAAACGAATACACCAAATATAAGTGGATATTATGTGTAAAACAATCAGAGGTTATTAACACATATTCGTAGAACGACATATTCAATGAGTACAAGTTTATCCCAAAGAATCAAATTTGGGTTAAGAAGTTCCCTTGCAAAAAATTTGACAGCCTAACGACGTCACTACAAAATTCAAAAAATGAGTTGATGAGAGATAAAAAGGGTATCTCATCACATGGACATAAAATTTAAATCAATAAGGATATAGAAGAACATATCCCAACATAATAGTATGTGAATTAAAAGACATAACAAAAGAAGTCTTTTAAAAAGAAGAGGTTGAAAGGTTCCCTTACCGACATGGGTATCTTTCGAAACATACACCCCATGAAAGAAGGACAATACAACATTGATTTAAATACTCATAAATGAAAGTATATTACACAATGAGTAAAATAATGGTCAGTACATACCCCACTCAAATGAAATTGTGTCAAATGTAGCATAAATCTCACGGGAATAAAAGTGAGATGAAAAATCCCTTACGAAAACTCGACAGCCTAACGACGCCACTTAAAACTTTCAAAAATGGATTGATGAGATCAAATAGGGTCTCTCTTCATATTACAATAAAATTTACAGCAATAGGAATATAAAATAACATCCCCAATCATAACAAATAGGAGCTTAAAAGAATTGATGTAAAAGAGAGTACTTAAAGAGAAAGAGAGAGGTTAGATCGCTTACGAAAATTCGGCAGCCTAACGACGCCACTCAAAACTTATAAAATGGATTGATGAGAGAAAATAGGGTCTCTAATCATATGAACATAAAAATTACAGTAATAGTAATATAAAATAACATCCAAATCACAAGAAAGATGAGCTTAAAATTAATGACATAAAAGAGTGTACTTAAAAAGAAAGAGAGGAGTAGGATCCCTTACGTCAAGTCCAACTTGTCTTGTTTGTTTCTTTATATTCCTAAATAATAAACTTTGGTCAATTTATAATTTTCTAAGTACCTCCTTTAACTATTATTATTCAGTTCATATCACATATTATAATGTTATAATAATTGTTTAATAATGTTAGTTCATATCGGACGTTTTTGCCGATGTTTGGTACATGAGTTAAAAATGAACTTGTTTGAAAAATGATTGTCCATGTAGTTATAAGTAAATAATTTCAAGAATAGTATTAATGATTAAAATATCATATATATACAGTACATATTCATTTTATACTATTCCATATAATTTGGAGATAAAAAATGAAAAGCACCGTTCCTGGAGACGGTAGGTCGTACGTACGCATGAACGCTACTTTCATTTTTTGGTTGTAATGTTAACAGAATTAAAAATAAATGATATATATATATATTATAATTCCAGTATAATATATATTTTATATAGGTCACATATGTTCATTAATTTCATTCTTTATATGTTCCATGAATTGCATGTACGAGTCACATCACTTGAGGGGGCGGTAGTCCACACTTCCTCATATGAAATTATCGCATTTACACAACAAGAAAAGAATAAAGGTATGGTTTAAATATAAAGTACATAAGCATATAGAAAACATAAATACCATATATATCATATATAAAATACAGTAACATCATAATGGCCACCTTTAATGGTGTTAATAGAATATTGAACAATCATCCTTTCGTGAGGCAGAAAACCGCCAACCACAGAAACAGTATGTTATATAACCATTAGATGAAGGTGTGTGTAAGTGTAGCTCTAATCCTTTTTATAAACAGATCCTAGTATATTGAAGATATTGGAGTTGTTACAAAAGAAATTAATAAAAAGAGTTTAGAGGTTTGGAAAAGCAAAATAAAACAAAAGGACTCAAGTGGAGACATTACCATAAAATCGGGTAACTCCCTTTGGTTTGAGCTCAAAGGCTTCCTTGGGAAGACTTCTGCCCAAAGGGAGGATTCAAGGAGTTAGATAAATATTTTTAGAGACAAAATGGTCAGGTTTTGGCCGAGACAAAGGCTTTGGGAGTGTGGGTAAGGAGGTAGAGGTGGGGGCCTTTTATAAGAGGAGAGGAGGGGCACTCTTGGAAAGTAAAGAAATGTTACTTTATTTTCAAATGAGTTTCGGATTTTAAAGGTCCAACATTGATTTATTTCTATTATAAGGTGGTAAGGGTTCGAAATATACTCATCCAATAGGTTTTGGACATGTTTAGGGCTTAGAATTTACATTATCTTTCCATTTTATTTAAATCGTTAAATAATGAGGTCATCGCTGCATCATCATGATGTCATAAATAATTTAATTTATTTAATGTCTAAAAATTATAAAAAAATACTACGATGTAGGAAGTCTTTTTATGTTTCCAATGAATATTTATAGTCAAAATTCTGACTTATATAACCCCATGTAAAAATTGTTTTAGTAAAACATTTCATGTTTGTCTCATTTTTACTTTAACATTAAATAAAAAGGTATTTATGTCATTTTCCAACTAAAGTGGCTCCATGGGGTCCCCAAGTTGTCCCATGGGTTTTCTTTGTCGGCCATTACACATCCAATGATGTTAGGACATGTTTCTAGGTCATTTCATTTTATAAAAACATTATTCTTACCTTAAACTACACTAATTACCTCTAATCGCAATTAAAAACTTAATAAGTTACTATTCACCACAAAATTATTTTAATCCCATTGAACCAGATTTTATATCTTAATGAAAACCATGTATGTTGGATTTTTGAAATTCAAAAAACAACGATGGAAAAATTTCATTTAAACGGAAAAGTCAGTTTTTTTAAGTACGACTTAGTGGTTTCCCGATTCATCAAAATTTGAAGTTTTTCAGAAAATTACCAAAAGTTCACCCTAAGATAAATTTGATATTCCGAATTCAAAAATGATATCTATTTTAAAAAATTAAAAACATATTATTTTCATTAATTAATTTAATAATTAATTCCCACTGTCAGAGCAAATATCGTGTTTTTATGAAACAATAAGTATCATAAGATTGACACTAGTTTAAGTCCAATTTCAATGTGAAATTAATTCCAAAGACCACTATTGGATTAAATGGTAAAAATATATTCTAACTTCACTTTAAAACCAATTCAAAAGATAATATAATCATATAAATAAAATAGATTAGAAATAGGTTTTGAATTAAAATACAACATTTTCACTATTCATTAAAAATTGAACTTTTTCGGAAAGATACCAAAAATTTACACAAAGTAAATTTTGATGTCCCGATTATAAAAAAGAATTTTATTTTTTCAAATATAAAACATAAAATTGTCAAAAAGTGGATTTAAAAGAGGTTCACCATCAAAAGGCGATTAATCGACCTTTTAAATAATATTAGATTGTTTACGCTTAAAATTGGATTTATTTGCATTTTTAATCTTCTAAAATTTATTATAAAAAGTAAAAATATTTGACAAACATATATAATCATTTTGTAGTTAGTTCTGTTCATTCTCGCCATTACAACGACTAGGCGTTAACTACTATTTAAAATAATATTATTTTATTATTAGAGTGCAACGTAAGATTCCCAAGAAACTCGTTGTTGCGTGTTGGGTACGACATCGAGCATAGCATCCCCTTTAAAGTAATATTAATATTTTATTCACAAATATGGATAAATATAAAAATGTCATATTATTTATTTTCCTGGGATGTTACAATATCGTAGTGAATCTATTGGATTATTTATTTGTGAGGATGAGGTCACATAGAAAACGAATAAAACACCATCAAATATCATTTTTTATCATATATATTATGTGACTCTCTATATTTCCATACTATTCGGTCTACTGAAGAGTTCTTTTGGTGGAAATGGGTTTTCTACTGAAAGCTCCCTTAAGTCGGCATGGAATTCCATATATAGGTTCACTCTATAGAATCATGTTGAAACAAATATTTTATCATCCATGTGTTGAATACTATTTCAAAAAAAATTCTAGGATGGCCCTATAACATGGAACAAGAACATATTATTGTTGTATTTGATTCCACCCTTCAAGTTCATTTGTTTTCTTCCTTACAAGTAGATTCTCTGGTTCTTGGCTACCCAATCATTACACTGACCAAATATCACCTCTATTATCTATTCTTCTTTTTCTATCCTCCAAAGAGTTTTCATTATTCTATAATTATGTTCACTACCCATATCACATCTGGCATGGAGCTGGTTCCCTCTAATGAATATGAGGTCATCGTCTTAGGAAAGAGGGTCCAATGTATAGTGGATGTTTAAATAGTTTATCCTTAATCACTTTAGAACTAATTGGATGAAATTTATCAATTTATGAGAGGTAGTTTCGAATGAGTTATAAAAAAAAATGGTCCTCCTATAGGGGTTTATCAAAACACTATTCCATTATTATATGTTATTACAAAAGAGGATGACTTCACATACCCATCCCCTCAATTCTGCATAATGATTTATTTTCAAATTTGAGTGTCTTTGAGGTAGATTTGGTTACTACCATAGCCTCAAAATATTTTTAGGATGTTGTATGATTCGTTATAAGCCCTATCAAGATAGTTTCCAAATCACCAGTTTCAATGTTAATGTGGTTCTCAAAATGTTGTGTTTAGTTGTGAAATTCAATGGGTCTCTGTGCTACAAGACTACCACCCATTTTTCCAAGTGAACTCTATCTTCAATACTATTTATTGAGGTCATTGGGTTCATTTGAAGTGTTTCATCCATTGTAATGAATTTGGGAGAAACCATGATTCTTGGTTGTCAATCCTCGTGGTCAATAACAATTTGAATCTCTTGTCTTATATCTAAATTGGAATTTTATTCTAAGAGTACATTAATGGAAAAGCATGAAACAAAAATGTATACACTTGTTGGGATAATATAATTTTGTTGAATGAGAGGATGAATCATCTTAACATAAAACCACTATAGTTATTAATAGTGGAACTAAAATCTCTTTAGTATAGTTAAATAAATGTTTTGAGATATTTGAAATTATTACTTTATGTTCGCAATTATTTAAAATTTTTCTATAGAACTCAACATGGATCGTTATAGTATATTTCAAAACAGATTTATGTATTTCACAAATTAGAGGATCCATGTATTATAATACTACAATATAGGATGTTAGATATTTCATGATCCAAAATGATCAAATAGGAATGGGAACTTTGAATGACTTGTTCACATAGTAAAATAAAATAAATAGATACTAATAAATCTTTAGTAGGCAATGAAAATGTATGTCTAATGTGAAAGATCATGATTCCATTCACAAAGCATTTATTACACATTTCTCATAAAATATAATATCATTCTTCCCACATGGTTAATTTAAGGTGTGATGGTATAAGATGAAGCTAATTATTCTATTCATCTGGAATAGGTATGGATGAATGGTTCATGTAGATAGTCACAAGTTATTAGGGGGAACTAGCTAAAGGATCATCATTAGTGGGTTTAACAAACATGATCAAATGACCATAGAAAGAATTATAAGTGAGGAACACTAATAGGATTGTAAGTTATTATAAACTATAGGATATCAAAAAATTCCTTGAGAGGATAGAAAATATATACTGAGAGAATTGGGGTTATTAACTCATTTTAATGCTATTTTTAATTTCAACTAACTATATGAGAAGAGGTTGAAATAAATAATATTATTTGAGAATGTTTTAAGACTCCAATTATTATATATGGGGGATGGAGTAATAGTTAATTTTAGTTATGTGGGATAGATAATAATTTGTTGAGAAGAATAAACCATATCCTCTAGGATAGATCAATTATGGGAGATGTGGAGGTAGAAGTCGTGATTACAATGAAAAATATTTTAATATTATATTAGGATGAAATCATAATGATAAAACAAGTATTATAGAAAAAAACAAGGTATAAGACATTCTATGCACCATTCCAAGGATGGTGGAAGATAGAGATAAGGAGGATATATTGGTCATCTTATGAGATAAATAGATCAAAGAATTCATATCTAGTGTGAAATTTAAAATCATACTAGACCAAAAGGGTTTTTATATATTTTGTTATGTGAATGTAAGGGACATAACAAAGAAACATTTTATTAAGGATATATGATATTTTTATAAAGGTGGATATCATAAAATTCCAGTGTGTGAATCCATTCTTATTATTATCCTAAAATCAGATCATCCCATTATAATAAACTAGTTTATACTCATATGTAATATCAAAATCTATTAGATGATCCCCAACCATCTAATGAATATAACTATTGTGTGAATAATTTGAAATATAATCTCAAATAAAAAGAAATATTTATTTTAGTGCCAGAGAAAATAATTTCATATTTGTATTCCAAACATGATAAAGGGTCATAATATCAAAAAGAAAAATTTACATAAAATGATGAACAAAATTCATTTGGGTAATGATTATGAACACACATATTGGGGTTTCATTATGATGGTCATGAAAAGCTTTTATATCCAGGATTGGTTTTTTGACCTATTAATTATCTGTTATGAAATTCCATGTCTCTCTATTTCAATCAAGGTAAGGTGATTTGGTATTTTTTAGAATATGTATGAGTTAATATAGGAATATCAAGTATCTATCTCTCATTCATACTTTCATAATAAGCACACTCTAGGAACACCATTTAAAAAAAATATGTGGTGAAGATACTAAATTGAAAAAATAAATTCTTTGATGAAATTATTTAACATTATATATAATATTAGTAAAAAAAATATTCATTAATGTAATGAAGGAATATATCAAGGAATTTTTAATGATTATAGTGTCCTATAAATACAAAGTAGATATTGAGTTGACCAAAACAATTGAACAACATATTTCAAAAAATGAAGAAGAAAATGATGTTATGATATGATCTAGGAAAAGATATCAATAAAAAGGAAGAACCTTCCTAAATTGTAAATAGGAGAACCATATTTGATGAAAAACTGAATGTTTTTTCTTTTAAATCATTCAAAAACTACATCGTAGGTCGAATTCAAAAATGGAAAAATTAATTCTCTTTATTTGGTGGATAAATTACATTGGATAAAAGTATACTTACATCCATACAAATTTATATTCATTTAATCCTCAAGATACCATACAGAAGTTTTGATGAGATTAACAATTAGGAAATATTCTATATGGGAAACCCACTAGGGAGGATGTTTCAATTAGGATTATTTTCTAAGGATGATGATTATGATCATATATGGTGGTATTAATATTAATAATAATATAGGAAATATATAGGATAAGCACGTAATGATGGATTGTGATATAATTGAATATAAATCCTAGTTAGTTATATTTGTGTATAAAATATAATAGTATGAATGGATATGTTTTTAATGATGAATATGGAGATCATATATATGGTTCAATAAATAATAAATTATATGGACATATGAAATGATAAGGTTTAGTATATGATGGTATTCTATAATATCAAATACTAGAAGGAAAATCCATATAGTTTTAACATCCTCTTCCCAAGGCTCCAACCATATATAACTTTTGGATATGGTAGTATGTATCTAATACATAATAATAGAACACTAAATGAGGGGGAAAATATAATCTAGTAGAATACTATTTGGATGAAATAAAACAAGAGGTTATGTATGTCAAATTAAAAAATCTGACTTAGTTAGGGGTAGAGAACTATACTAAAGTTTACATGAAAAATAATGAAATTATGAGTGGGAAAAAATGGAGTAATTATATACTAATGAATAATAAATTCATTCATTGGCTACTGAGGAATAATTCCATCACTATAGATGATAATATTCAAATGAGGTATATTTACTTATCCTCACATATCAAGTGTTTTGTTTATCTATGATCACAATCTTCTAGGTAAATATTCTTTCAAAAAAATTGGGCAAATACACATTAGGAGACAATAAGATAATTAATAATGATTATGATGATAGTAGTGTTTAATTTTTGATTTTTCCATTTAAGGTTTTAGGGTCTATGTGATATGTAACTAAAATAAAATTCATTATATTAGTTCATTCTAGGGTGTGTATGGTGTAATGAGTGTCTTTTAATAAAGAATAATAAGAAATTTGATTCTACCAAATAATTATTAATGTTTGAGTGAAATATCATGTCGTTGAACATGGAACTATATTCCCAGATATTGGTCATTTTCCTCATTATTTGGAATCCATTAAATTATTTTCCACTTCCCATGGTTAGGTGGAAGGGGAACCAAGGTGTGGTTTTAAAAATATAATCCAACCATTATTGGACCAAACATGGATTTTGATGGGTCTTATATTTATTAATTCCTTGGAGGGGGAGGTCTGGTGGGGGATGGAATAGGTTTGGTGATATTTGGATTCATTTCATACTACTATCTGAGAAAATCCATTTGGGTATAAAAAAAGGAAATGTATAATGGAATTAAACAATATATGCTTTATGATATTTTATTTCATATTTGGAATCTAACACAAAAATCCTAGTTTATTTTCTTCCAAACATGTCTGGCACCACATTAGACCATTATTAATATAATATGAAGTCAATTTTTATTATTAAACAATGAATGGATTTTAGAAATAGTTTTAGGGAAGTGAAACTCGCATAAAATATATTGTATATAAAATGAATCTCAAGTTAATGACTCTATTAATTTCGATGTACTGAGTTCTTATAATATGATTGTAATCACATTGAATGTGGAAACACAATTCAACTTCACCAAATTCTCCCTACCTATTTGTCATGTAATATTTCAATAAAATTGTATTTTATATTAAGGAAACATATACCAAATATGTTAATGATCCCAAATGCATCATTTCAAGAGTAATTTATATTAAACTGAGAATCTATATAGAAGGTGTATGTTAGATGACCAAACTAAGGAAAACATCGTGAATATATGACAAGTACAAGAATTTTTCACTAGAATAGTAGATAAAATATCATTTGAAATAAAATATGAACATATGTTTATGATTCACATAGTTTTATTATTATATCATATGGAGGAAGTAGTGAACATGGAATTATATGAATATAATAAAAGTGCAAGCTCACTACAATATAAATATAAGAAACAACCTCAACATAACATTAAAACAATTTGTAAGGTGATGAAATATATACCAACCATGTTCACTAATACATTGAAAAATAATGGTGATGGAATGAAACAAAATGATGCTAATGAGATGAAAATTTCTGGGGTGAGAAAACATTATCATCGAAGTTACTCAATCATATGAGAAATGATAAGATCTAATGTATTCCATAATATATTATGGAGAGCCTATATTAAAAGGGGAATTGAATGTAATGTTATTTAGGGGAAAATATAATGTTTAGTGATGTTAGGTGATTCTGGAAATAAAATAAATTCGAAAAAAATAATAAAATTACACACAACCAATGTTTATGAAAACAAATTCATATGTATTGGTGAAGAAAATATTGTTGTTTTATTAGGATAAATCTCTATATAATGATGATGATGATGAATTTTTTATTTTGAAAATCTATTGAATTTGATTCTCTATCATCATGATTTATTTTCCCGAAAAATTACATTTTTATATGAAATGATATAATTAATTGAAAATTTGTCGAATTTATTTTTTAATAAAAATATAATAATTATCCAAAAAATGATAAGAAAATTATAATTGTTATTCATGAATGTTTATGATTTTTTTGTTATGATTAATTTAGGAATGTTAGTTAAATTTATTCTTGATGAAAATTACCATAAATTATATTTTCTAAAATAATACATCTCATAGTAAATTCTATGTAAAAACTTATTGTAGGAGACAATCACTTTGTTTTTTTTCAAACATTGAACTCCCAAAATCCAGTAAGAGTTTATTGATTTGTGACTATTATATATATGAAGTGTAATTCTAAAATAACAATAGGGAATTTATGTTTAAATCCAATAGAAAAAGAATAAGAAAAAGAAAAGGAATAATGAATGTTCCTACCTCACCACAAGATATTTATATGGGGGATTTAGAATTAAGTTAATAATAGGGATGAGAAAAGAAGTCTCTCAAAAAAATCATTAAATAATGATATAAATATGAATTTTTATTGATTTCCAAAAATGGATATAGAAATTATTGGCCTTGGTTTTTTGAATTTATATTGTCAGAAAATCCAAAGTGGTATATTGAAGTACCATTTATATGATGATTTTAATATATTGTATTTTCAATAGTTTGTGAAAATTTCAAAGAATATATCAATGATGAAGAAAACATATCAATACATTCTGATTGAACTTAATATTACAAGGATATAATCTTTACAGAATATTCATGAGAATTAGGAACTCTACATTTAGATATAAGAAGAAAAAAATGATGAAGACAACAAATATAGGGATTTAATATATTGAATGTTATCCCAATTAAGATATAGTCAAAAGATGAAAGAGTAGATATACTATAGTAATGATGGTAATACCATAAAGACAAAAATAATACAATTTTAGAAAGTAGGATGATACAAAGGAGAAGGCATAGAAAATATTTCTTAATGTCCCCATGATTCATTATTAAGTACATTAAGATGCGTTTTCCATACAAATTTAGTTTCACCAAAATAAATGAAAATTCATTATGATCAAAATCATTAAAAGGATATTCCATAATAAGAACACAAATGGATTTTTTATAAATATCACCAATAATACATGTTTAAATTGGTGGAGTATGATATTGACTGTATTTTGAAGCATGATGTTGGTAACCCGAGAAACTAAAAGTTTTAGAATAAATATTTAGGTTGATACTTTTCTAATGATCAATGTTTATAATATTATATTTTTTATTTAAATTAATGTTTCATTCTATTTATATTTAATATGTTTTTGGGAAATAGATAACTAAAATTATCTGATAGATAAATTTTTTACTTGTACTAAAAAAATAATATTTTTAAAAGTTCCATTTTGATATATATATTATTTTACCAGACCATAAAATATAATGATTATGGGATAGATAAGTTTTTGAATAAATGGAAAAGTACTAGATAGAAAAATTATATTAAATGGAATAATATAAAGTTAATTGGAAGGATGATAATTTATATTATATAAATGATGGAATAACAATTTAAAAAGCTATTTGTGTGGACTAATAATTTACTAAGTATGATTGAATATGAATCAATACTATATAAGTAATAATATTGACATATTAAAAAATTCCATTATTATTTAATATGTTCCAAAATGATTTTATTAAAATATATTATCTCATCCAAATTTGTACCACATCATATCAACTTAGTTATAATAAATATAAATTTGATGTGTGAGATACTACAACTCATGAATATTTGTTGAAACTGAATATTATCTTGGGAGTGTATATGTTTTTTTATCTACTGAGGTTAAAACCACATTATAGAATAACAATAATAAGGGAGGAAGGAATGATATGACCATAAAAAACTGATTTATTTTTTCAGTCACGTTTCATCAAATGAATATATTCCCACAAATGAATACTTAGATTATTTGATAGATAAAAGAATACAACACTTCTGTCTAGTGAAATATTAAAGGAATATAATAACATGGATAATAGTGGTACATTTCAATGGAATTAATTAAACAATTCTGGATCGATTTTGATGAACATCCTCATATTAAAAAGTGAAAAATGTATTAATTGATAGAGATGATTAGTATGTTCACTATAAAATGAATTATACAATTCATGTTCATATGATCTACATAATGGTCTATGTGCGTCAATGAAATATAAATGTTCAATAATGTAATTGTAAATATGATACACTACATTTGATATAGTTCTTGAGTTTTAATCCACTATAAGAATATCTTATATTATTATGAATATATCTAGAATATAAAATGTGAAGCCACACAATTAATGAAAGAGTAATTTAAATTTGATAGTGTGTATGACACACAACACCAAATATATAATGGAATATAACCACTCAAGAATATATTGTATATTTAATATTGTAAATAAATTTAATATATTATGTAGCTTTAGATACATGAAATACAATCTTTTGTTTCACCACTTGGAATACATACTTTTTTGATAGGTCGTATTACATATATGTCCATGTTTTGATGAACAATAATATTTTATAAAAATATTAATATTAAATATAAAAATATATAACCAATAAATTAAATTAGATGTAATGAATAGTGTTAAAAAATATAAATATATATTATTGAATTTAGTGGTTATGAATTAAATTTTAATGATTATAAGAACCAATTAAATATAATGGAAATATTTTTCTAAAAAATATTATTATTCAAAAAGGTGTTTTATCATAATAAATTAAATTAGTTAATATTGGTTAATGATATTTATGGAATATATATTTATAAATAATATTTTTTCAATAAAATATTTTTTATATTAATCCAAATAAAAAGATGATAATAATACGAGAATAAATCTAGTTTTATGTTTAGATATTTTATTTTTTCTATAATGTCAATTTTTCCTCGTTTTAATAGAGATCATGTTATAAAATTATATATTTTTCACTATTATAAAATTTATAATTAATAATCAGAATAATTTTAGAGATAATAACATGAAAATTATTTTAGTATGAATTTCTATAATTTTTCCACGAAGTTCCATTTTTCTTGATGTTTTTTATAAAATACTAAATTTTAATAGAATGCATCTTTTTTGTCTAATTAATATTTGTAGTGAAATAATTATTTAATTTAGTTTTAATTGATATTTTGATCACTTTTATTTTATTTGAACTAATTTTTGTAAACCAATTCAATTTCACATTGAAATTGTATAAAATCATATGAAACAATTGAACACAATTTATTTAGAAAACTCTCTTTGTGATCCCGTCTGTGGGATTAAATTGAAATAAATTCCCTCAAATAATTTTATTTTAATTTTAAAAAAATGGTTTCAGTAATTGGAATAATGATAATTTATAATTTATAATATTTTCCTCTTTATGACTGACTAATAATATTACTAAATCTAGTTAAAAATATTTATTGTTATTAATGACCAATTAAGCATAACAAGGCCCTATCTAATAAACATAAGGGCCAAAATGAACTATGACCATTTTCAAAATCCATTTTATGGACATATATCAACCATATCCTCCCTTTAATTGAATATGATACATTATTGGAGTCACATGATGTAATATAGTCCTAATAATATTGATTACGTTTTTATATTACAAGAATTCCACTCCTCCATTATAAAAAATCAATCACCCCTCTCCTTCTTTACCACCACATACAATATATAGATATTCTAAACCCTAACCAAATAAGATCCCAACATCCAAAATATTCACATATAATACTCACTTTGGGTTGAAATTATACAAAGGATTAATTTTTTACAAATCAAAAAATATCTACCCGATTAATTGGTAATGTTTTTAACGGTCATTATTGATTTATTTATTTATATAGAACTTAAAATAATTATATATCATGATTATATAATATAATCAGAATGTAAAATATACATATATAAATTTTGGTTACATTTTTACATACACATTTACACAAATCTATCCCTTGGGATACAAAATCATTGTCTGTGTGTACGGTAGATAACCACCTGGTGAACCGACATCTTTCATTCATCCATTTACCATTTTTAAAGGTTGTAAATAATGATTTATATAGAGTTTATATATTATACTTATATATTATTTCTTGTTTATTTATTATTATTTAAATCTATATATAACCATACCTCCATGCCTCCAATTTTGTGGGAATACGATAACATCATTTTTAGATGTGTCGACTACCGCCTCCTAAAAAGGATGTGATTCATTAATAATTTACATAAAATGAATTAAGAATGGTTTTATTATACATATTTTATATATATGAAATAAATATGACATAATAATTAATATATATATATATATATATATTAATTTAAATTCTTTTAAATATTAATCATAATTGGAATTAGCGTTCATGCATGCATACGAGCTACTGTCATGATGATTGTTGCATTTAATTTCCAATCACCGCATATTCTAGATTATTATAGATATATATATACTAAATATAAATTATATTTACATAATTATTTTACATTTATAGTTTATTAAATCATAATTTAATTAATAGTAACAACATGTAACATGTCAAAACATACTAAAAAACTAGTCAATTAACAATCAAAATAGTGAATAGTGTTAAAGATTGTTAACAATTTTCTAATAATATATTATAAGATGTTAAAATGTTATATTATAAATATGATTATGTTTTTGTTATAAGTTAATAATATGTTTAAAACACTTATACTTGAGGTAAAAGGATGTTCATCCAAAATGAAATACTATGTAAGGGAATTCATCTCAATTGGATTTTATTGAGGGATACTGTAATGTTATAAAACTATTTCCATTAATATGACTTATATAAATTCAATTTTATATTTTATATCATTGAAAACTAATTATTCATTTTATATTTAGTTTAAATTTTAATTATTTCATCAAATTGTATTTGAAGATAATGTTTTAATGTTGAGAAAATAGATAACTCAATTAATTTCATTGGGTAAAATACATCCTCATTGGAATTATTATTATATGATTATGTATATAATTAATTTGAATATATATTGAGCTATTTAATCTTATTTTGTATAGATTTAATGTTGATTAATGTAATATTATCATTAATTAATTATCACTTTTATGGTATTATTATTTTAATTGGTTGTTTCAAAATCGCATTATAATCAAGATTGTTTATTCATATTAGTACATTAGAATACTTTATTTAAAAATTATTAATTAAAAATATTAATAATATTTTTATATGGATATCGATAATTTATTCTTGTAATAGTTCTATGTTTTAAACTCATTGGAAGTCAAAATGTTTTGGAAAAAGTTTTTATGAAAACCAAACTTCTTTTAACTCTTAAGTCCGAGAACCTATTTTATTCCAAAAATAATGTATTATAAAATGGATTTAAAAAATATTTTATCCATAAAAAAATTAAATTAATTATAATTCATTTTATATTTTAATAATCCTTTTAAATAAATATTCTACCCACTTTCAGAAAGAGGAACATTTTTAAGCAATTTACCTTATAATATGAATTTTAATCATTAAATTTTTTAGAAGGTATAGAATTCAGCACCATTGTTTTATTAAAGAATACATTGAAAGATAAAATTTTATTTTTTAATGAAAAAAATCAATAATTATTTTAAATGGAATAGAATTAATAAATGTTTTTCAAATTATAAAATATTGTTTTTCTTTTTATGATATATCAATTTATCAATGACTACAACCCTATATCATTACACCAGATGGGATATGATGTATTTATACCATCTTTATTAATCATTAGGATGGTTTATGATTTATTTTCCTATGGATAGTATTTAAATTCACTAGACTGATTCCATTTTTTCCCATTGAAATATTCAATTCCATATTATAATTAAACAATAAATTCCCACAAAATATATATATTATTTTTCATGTATATGTTCATTTCCTAGAGAGTATTTTATTTTTATATATGGTATTTACTCGAATAGTTATTTAGTTATCATGGGAAAATTTATAAATCCATATTATTTACATAACATAAAAACTTCAAAAGGATTATGTTTTGTTAAATTAAATCAATTACTCTATATGAGGAATTCTTTAGATAGGTAGTGACTTGTGGGTCATAAACATTACACCGCCCCTCGAGGCATTAACAGGTTCTCATGAAAAAATTAATTTTCAAAAATTTAATGGTCTTCTACCTTTTATTTTAAACCATCTTTTGAGAGGTTTTGATAGTATATTTTTTCATCTTCCTTGGACTTGACATTCAAAAATTAAAAAAACCTCTTCATTGATATTCCGTTATTATTTTTCCATCAGATTAATTATTTGGTGTTATGTATTGATGAATTTCATTCTCAGTTTATTAATTACATTTACAATGTTATAAGTAATTTACCTTTTCATATTTATTATTCCATAACATGTTATTTGAAAATCATGTGTTTTTAGTTATTTATGAAATTCATTATCAGTATATTTATTACAAAGAATGTGTTTTATGTAGTTACCTATACATATTTATTAGGCTCATTGACTCAAAATTTCATCCATTGTTCTAAACTCAATCTCATCATATTATCTCACCATTATTTTTGTTTCTTTCCCTAAGAATCCATGAATTTTACTATGAAATATATGGAACTAAATTATACATGGGAATAATCTTATACATGGAAACAAATTATGTTATGAATAGTGTATTCATTTGTAATTTAAGACTCATGTATCTATTTATTTTACCAAGAATAATATATTCTATGGCCCATTTAGATTTAATTCATTGTAATAATTCAAATTTAATGGTATTAAATTGGTATCATAATATGTTTAGTACAAACATTGAGACATGTTTTAGGAATACATTGATTATAGAACATATATCTATGTTAAAATTTGAATATAATCATTTAATATCATCCTATAATTTTGGTAATATAGATATGATGATGTTATTCCTATAAATACATTAATTTATGGATAATATAATGGGATATAGATTAAGAATAGTTGTACAAGGGGGTAAAAACACTAAAAATGTGTTTTTCTCCTAATTTTACTCTAACATAGTACAAGAAAATGACCCTTACTACTCACCTGGTTTGAAATTACGTAGGTATATTTCATCTTATAATACACTATTTTTTTAAAACATTTTGATGAATTTGAATATACAATTAAATTAAATTACTTAGGTTAATCTTAATGAGTTTTAGTTTGAAAATTAGGTGTCAAGATTTTGATTTCATATAAATTATTATATATTTTTCTCAATATGACGATAGTTACTTAAACAATGCATTATGGTTGTAGTCAATGGTTTGAACTCAAATAAATCATTTTAACATTGATCATACAGGAGATGGGTGTCACAATGAGATACCATATTGGTTGTTGATAAAATTGAATGTTATTTTGTTTATAACTAATAGGTCTCCCAAAATAAAAATATCATCCTAAATAATAATTTACTCTAGAAAACACCATAGTATTTAATTATTGATTTTTTAAAGATCTCGAGTGGTGGAGAATAAGGAGGAGAATGGATCGATTTTCTTTATGCAAAAAATGTGGAAGGGGAATCCCAATAAACTGTATCAATTGAATGGGGATATAAATTATATGTGTGTAACAGGAAGATAAGGAAAATTATTTTTGAGGAAAATGAAGAGTATGATGAAAGGAAATAAATATCATCTAGAGGGTCTATTTATAGGTCATTGCCTTAAATGTTGTGATCTAATAAATTATGGGAGTCAATTACAACTTTTAAATGATAAAATATAGACCAATGGGGAGCCTATATAGATTGAAAAGGTTATTATTTTTTTTATTTATGTTTTGTTTAAAACTGTAGTTCAAAGTATTATAAAGATTAAATTTCAAAGACTCCCATCATAATTTGTAAAATAACTTATCATAGAGTTAGAAAAGGTACCAAATTTATGTTTTGAGTCAACACATAAATTATTAAAATGAACTAGGACAATAACCCATGACCAAATAATGATAAGGGCATCATTCTTACAATAATCCTATGTGATGTTCTAGTTAATATCTCACTATTTTTAGATAAAACATTCCCACAACAAAATATAAATAATTAAAAAATATTATTAGTTTTCAGTATTAATAATAATGTATTAACATTATTAGTTTTGGAAAACAATTATAGGCAACGTGAAAACTATTTTTACAGATCCTATCATCCATAAATTGTAGTTCAGTTAGAATAAAGAGAGAGAATTATTTTTTGGATTTTCATTTCTTCTATTAAGGGATGTATTAGAAATTTATCGAAGAATAAACAAAAGATGAAATTATTCCGATGAAATTAAGACAAATCATGTAAGTAACCTAGTTTATATTATTGGTTAATAAAATAATATGTAAACATTAGGAATCATTTTCTAATACAGAAATGGTATCCAAATACATTCATTTTGTTGACCTGATGGTCTTTTAGTCCATAAGATATTTTTACCTTTGGGTCCATAAAATGTATATTGATCATTCCATTTTTTTGTTATTTATGACCTCAATAACTCCATATAATTAATTATTCTTTTCCTCTAAGGAAATATTTTCACATTCCACTACAGTTATCCAATATTGAAACTGAGTTATAAGTTATTTCATGCATCTATTATATTACTCATTCTCTCTTATTAAGAGGATTTTTTTGTCACAAATCATGATATGGGATTTAACAAAAGAATATTTTGAGATTTCAATCCCTATAATTCTATGAACGTGTTCATATTTTGTGGATGAAATCTAATTAAGGTGGGGATAATGTAACACACCAAAACATATAAAAGAGTTACTATTATTAGACTTCATGTGTGACACACCACATTAAAAATAAAATGGTATATAACCTCTCAATACTTTATGTTATATTTAATACATCAATAAAATTTAATATATTATATACCCTTAAATTCACTAAATAATTTTATTCATTCATCACACAAAAAATTAACTTTTTTCATAGCGTTCAATTCACAAAATAATGTGTTTTAATTAAAAAAAATTATTATAAAAGAAACATTATTTAATATAAGAAGATATTACCACACTTTAAATTAGAATTTATAAATTAAAATAATAGAAATATGAATTTATATATTATTGGATTTATTTTCTACAAATAAATTAGAAATTAAAGTAGGTACCAATTTAATATAAAGGGGATGTTTTTATAAAAAATATTATTATGTACCAGAGGTGATTTATCATAATAAATAAAATTTATTTCAACTCTTGAATGATTTCAGTCATATACATATGTATATATATATTTTTTTCAATATGATATTTTTATATTCATCCAAAAAAATTTACAGGAATAAGATTAGAAGAAATCAATTTTTTCAATTAAGAATTGTATATTTATAAAAAAGAAATTTTTCTGCTTTTTATGAGTGAACCTATATTAAAACTGCATTTTTAAACTATTTTCAAATTTTTATGTCCAAATAATATTCATTTTTGAAATGGGAACATGAATATTATATTACGATGAAATTTTTTAATTTATCGCAGATATTTTATTTTTTGATGAATAATTAAAATAATAAATATTCATTGAAACTTTCATTTTCATTTAATTTAATTATATAGTTAAATTATGTTTTTATTGGGTCTTAAATTATAAATAAATCAATTTTTTATAATTAAAACCAATTTTTATATTATAAATAATTATATACTGAAATTTTCTATAAAAACATAGAAATCGTTGGACCGAATTCACTTTTAAAACCCGCTTGGTCACCTAGTTGGTCAGTTTAAAGTTAAATTAATTTATTCCACATATATGTTTGGAATTTTATTGAAATAGATTATATATTTTGAATAATCATAATATAGAATTTATAATAATGTCATGATTGTTTTTAGACAAAAAATATTCAGTAATGCAGTTAAAATCAATTATTGTAATTATTGTAAAATTATGCTTATGAAGGGACTAAACCATAATAGCAATAGATATAGTGAACTGTTAACTTGTCTAGAATATCTTTTATGGGAATATTTATAAAATATAATATCTTTTATCTAAAAATTATTATTATTATAGTGAAATTATGTAAGAGAAACCACCCAAAAATGACACCTTTTTATATTTACATGAATTCCACTTCTCCTACACCAAAACAATTGTACTCACCCATCTGATTAATTCCCACCTATGAAAATCATTGGCACAAAAAATCCATAACCAAATAATATACCAATATATGTAAAATCATCCTAGGAGTCTCAATTTTAGAAGAAATAAAAATAATGAATTCCTTTGGTATAAACTAATAGATGTTCTCCAAAATGAAGAAATGTTCTTCAACTATCAACATTGTCTCATTTACATTTCCACATACTGAATTATTTTAAAATAATTAGTAGACAATACAAATTGTGTCATTATAATACTGATATGTTTTTTATTCAATGATTTTCACCTACACATTAACATTCTTCCATCAAAGGGGACACACAATCATCATTTCTTTGTACGATAGACTACAACCTCATGAACTGAGGTCGTTCATTCTTCAATTTTCCACCTTCATTTGTTGTAAATAATGATTGATTTATAGTTTATATACGATATATACAGTATTTATAATTTATTTATTATTTTATAAATTAGTAAATAACCATTTACTTGGGTCTTACATTTTTTTGGAATATGATAACATCATTTGCAGACATGTGTACTACCACCTCCTCAAATCGAAATGATTAATTTACACATTACTTAGACTGTATTAATAATTTTATTAATAATAATTGGTGAAAATATGTAATAATAATGATATTTTTGTTAAATATCCATATATATATATATATCATTTACATTTAACTGAATTAAATATGATAAAGAAGTGGAAGTAGTGTTCATGTGTACGTTCAATCTACCGTCTCTCTCAATGGTGGTTTTCATTTCCTATATCAAACATTTATGGACTATTATAACTAAATAATTAATGAATATATATTATATTTATATCATGTTTTTTATTTTATATATTTTAAAATAATAATCTAAATTGTAAGAACAACAACTAACAATCCAAAATGTAGTAAATAAACTAGTCAATTATCACCTGAAATAGTGAAAATAATGAAATATTGTTAATAAAAGTGTAATAAGATATTATATGAAAATAATATATGATATTATAAATATGAATATGGTTATTTTATAAGTTATTAGCAAGTTTATTATCATTATATATGGTTTTAATGTATTCTCACCCAAAAATAATTGCAATAAAATGCATTTTGTATCAAATATATTTCAAATGAGTCATATTATACTTTTTTAAACATAGTTTCTATTATATGGTGTATAAAAATATAATTTTACACCAAATATCATGAATAATTCATTCATTGTGTTATTTTTAATTTTTAGTTGAATTATTTCATATACGGTTCTTTAAGCATAAAGATACCATGTGGTTAAGAAATTTTATAACACAATTCATTACATTGGGTTATATTACATTACCACATTCATTAATATAATATCATTATTTTTATATCTAATTTTACAATATATTGATGTATTTCAACGTCAATCATGTGGATTTATAATTGATACTAAAAATTAATTCATTGATTTTTTCTCACTTTGACGCTATGACCATTTTAAGAGTCTATTTCGAAATTTCATTATTATCGTGATTTTTTATTCTTGAAATTACATTCATGGAATTTAAATGAACCTAATTTATTATGACATTTAATTTTATTATCCAATCTTTATTCATGATAGTTTTTAAGTAATAATTATATTTTTTCACACATGGGTAATAATAATATTTTAGAAAATGTAATTATGAAAATGAGACTTCATTTCTCTATTTAACCGGAGAAATAATTTTATTATAATAACAATGTTTTATAAAAAAATTATTAAGAAGTATTTAATGTTACTATAATTAGTTTGAAGGAAAATTTCCTCGTTTTTCTTTTACAAATTTTTAGAATGTAATGATCTTGTTGCTTTCTGAATGAAGCACTTTTTTAAAAAATTTAACCTGTAAAAGGAATGTTCATTTTCATTGTACGACATATAAACAATTACCCAAAATTTCTTCATTGAAAATAAATTTTTATGATTAAAATTATAATTTTTATAGAGTCTTTTTTAATATTTAATTTTAGACTAACAAAATTTAAAAATGATTTCCAAAATTAGATCGGTATTTTGGTTTCTTTTTATGGTATTTCCTTTCATCAAAGAAAGAAACATGTATCCTCAATCCACATGAGATTTGATGTATTTATTCAATCCTTATTATTCATATGTATGGGTTATGATTTCATTGAAAAATTATTATATTGAAATTAACTACATTGATTCCTTTTTAGACCTCTTATGATATTCAATTCCCTATGATCATTGGTCTTTAAATTTCACCAAAATAACCATATAATTTATCATGGATATGATTATTTACCATACCAAAAACAATTATTATATAATATATTTTTTTGGTAGTTATGTTTTTATATAGGGAAATGTTAATAAATTAATATTATTTCTAAAATATGGATATTTGATAACGAATATTAATTTATTTAAATAAATTACACGATATGAGGAATAAATTGGGTAGGTAGTGACAGATTCCCCCCATATATAATATATCCCATAAATGAATATACATGTTATAATGAGACGAATAAATTATTGAAATTAAATTTGGTTCTACCTAAATATTCAAACAATCCATTGAATGTTCTTGATGGTATATGTTTTCATGTGCCACAAGCATTGTGTCAAAAAATTAACCAATTCCTTCATTCATGTTCAATTGTTATTTATCCATAATATTTTCTCCTTGACATTATATATGGATGCATTTCATTCTCATCTCATTGATTAAATTTCATGTTTTATCAATTATTTTCCTTTTTATATTGATTATTACTTATCTAGAAATTTTAATTTAATGACTTTCTATTTATTTAAATTTCCATATTGTTTATATATTTTTTTCAGAGTAAATTGATTATATGGAATTCAAGTTAAGTTTTTTAACATTCCATATTTTTTATGAAATAATTCTCAATTTATTGATTACATGGAAATTACTTCTAGTTATTTATCGCCATATATTTTTTATTTTTATCTGTCTTAATTTCTTGATTAAATGGAATATTTGTTTAACATGTACCTTTAATTGTAGATTATTATCAATGGTCTATTATATTTAATAATGTTCCTAACCATTATTGATAATTTTAGCTCAGACATATTTTTTCCCTTTTCCCCAAGAATCTAGATTCTATACAAATAATGATATACATGGATATTATTAGTAGGAATAATGTTATTCTTAGGAAAAAGTAATATTGAAACTTTCATATTAGTTTGTAATGAAAGACTAATATATGTATTTTTTCTCAAGAAGACTAAATTCTTTGGTACATCTATATTTTACTGCTTGCAATCAGAGTAATATAGTGGTAGTATACACCAAAACTAAGGTTATTTGGTTTTTGTAGCTATATATGTGAACCATGGGATGTATGATGAAAGATTCAGATCAATTATTAGACTGAGCATACAAAATTAAGGATCTTGAATTCTTATGTTTGTATTATGTATATACATCATATGGAGTTGAATGTGTTGAAATATATGGGTTGGGGTTTTTTAGTCTCTCTTATCCTCATGCGATGAAATACATGATGATCATATGTGTCTGTACATGATTATATATTTTGATTAAAATGATTTGAATCATTAATCCTGATATACCATGACTGGAGTGTTTAGACTAATAATTGTTTTGTGATTGATGTTGATGAGATGGATGTTCGATTGAAGTTATAATGTAAATAATATTAAGTGAATGATTCTTACTATATTCACATTATATTGTTCAAAAATTTCATTGAATAGAATATTATATGAGATATATGTATGTACATTATTTTGATACATAAAATAATGATAATAAGAATTTGGAATACGACAATAATAAAAAGTTATTATATTTTATGATTTACATGTAGTGTAGAAATTTAGATAATAATATATTTATCATAATTCGTGTCAATCAAATGATAGAAGATTTGAGTGTATTTAATAAATATTATGAATAATTAAATATTTATTTTTAATATCATAACATGTGGATAGTGATTTTATTGATGTTCAATGACTCAATTTCCATGAAATAATTATCATGCATCAATATAACTTTTGGGGAATATGTTGATTCCCAAAAGATAATGATATTTGATGACTATTATTGAATATTAAATTTTATTTTATTCATGATGGAATTAAAAAATATATTTTAATGTTATAAAGTCATGTAGTTTAATTAATTTGAATCACCAAACATATTGGTGAGATTTATGACTATAAAAGGAGATTGGATCTTTTGGGTTAAATTTATGTTGACTAGAAAATATTTAGAAGGGTAAATTTCTAACCCAGTATTTTATGAAAGGTTTAGTTTAGTAAAATAATGTTTAGTAAGGAAGTAATGGTTCCAATGAATCATGAAAATAATAGAAATATTTTTCCTATAAATAAAGTGAGTTCCATGGAATAATTTTCATAGAAAGAATAATTATGATGATAATGTGTTCTGGAAGAAGAAACAATTGTAGTAAAAAACATTTTCATGTTTCAGGAATCCTAATTGATGAAAGATTAATATATATATTCATATGTCATATGATATTTTAAATTTGGTAGAATTAGTTTTTGGGTCTAACACTACAAGTAATGAGAGTAACACACCAAACCACTTTTTAAGTATTGAGACTAATTATTAGTGGTTTAATCTATGGATTTATGGGAGTCTACTCGGTAATGAGTATGTTGTAAGATTGAGGTTAAAGGTTTTTATAACCCATAAGTTGTATTCATTTTACTTTATATTCATAATAGTAGGGGAAATTTTAGAGGTATAATTATAGTTATTAATACATACTAACCGATGATTGTAGTTTTATGAACATGTAGGAAGTAATATTTTAGGTTGAATATAATTTTTATGTGTTGCCTACTATGTATTCACACACCTCTCAATGTTACTACATGATCCCTTGAGACTCTCAATTAGTATTAATGGGAGGTCGCATCAGTTATTATCTATAATTGTATGATTAATGTTATTTTTAATTTATTTTAATAATGTATAGATTCTAATGTGTTGGATAAGTAATATCTCTGGGAGATATGAATATTCTTCCAAATATTATGTTAAAAATGATACTCCATGTAGTGGAATAATTGAATATTTGGGAAAAATGGATTATAGAGAAGAATAAGGAATCTCATAACAAAATAGCGTAAATCTGTAATGATCATATGAAAGAGGATCTATCACTGCCCAATGTGGATGATATTTGAAGTTATTTTTCAAATCAGATAGAATAAATCCTCCTAAAGATGAAACACATTAAATTTGTGATGATTTTTTGTTTTTTTAATATATTAATAAACTCTATAGTAATGATAGATAAAGTTAAATAAATTACCTTATGATGTTGTATCGTATATATTTACCCTTATCAAGGTACTTTAATAAGAAAAATTACAATTGGAATTAGAGTACAAAGAAATGCATAATTCATTATTGTTTCTCAGTTCCTCGAAATGGGTGTTCTAGTTTTAAGAATTACTACTTCCAAGAGGATTATATTGGATTTATTCATGGAACAAAAAAATACCAAAAATTCTTTATTCATAAGGGACCTTCTTTCCAAAGTCATGTTTTCATTATGTTTGAACTTTACAACAAATTGGAATGTGCATTGGTTGAGAGGATGGGAGGTTGGAATCATCACACCCTTTTGGGGGGAATTATTGGCCACTATGGGACTCTCTTTATAAATTCAAGATATTTTCATGAATCCTTATTAATCCATCCATTATAACATATGTTTCCCTTGGAATTTTCAATCAGTTATTAACATTTGTATAATATTGAATAAGCAATATGTATTCAAGGTTCTTCATTAATGGGGATATCCATATGTATTTGAGGTTATCCATTAATGGAATCCTCACATATATTATTTAGATATTCTTTTAATCATCGTTATGATGATACTTGTTTAAAATCTACTTAGTGGGATGCTCTGGATTTTATTTTCATCAAGGGAGATGTTGGTTTGTTTTAAAATTTGGATTTACCCATGAAATATGATACCTAGGAACCCTTGTGAAAGGAATCAAAATCCCCATAATTCAGTGACACATAAGGGGACACATCATACCATTTAGGGTCATGTGATTATGACTGAGTTGTAATGTTTAATTTCCTTTGGTATAGACATCTAAGATAAGGGTTCTTAGTCAAAGTTAGTGTGTGACCAATTCATAAGAATCACAAGGAACATGGAAAGAATATGGATTTCCATGTAAAATTAGACCATATTCGCAATATGGCCCAAGGATAACATGGTTGATTTGATGTGTTGGGTGTGAACCTTAAGGAGACTAGCTATGTATCCCACATAAATGGTAATAAAGATCACATAGTTCAATATGTATCATAGGAGAGTATATTTCTTTGAGAGAAACAAAATTGGGAATACATCCAAAAAAGTAATACTCGGTGATTTGGGGAAAAATTAGGGGATTATTACTATTGAGGATGCCAAGATAAATAGAGTTAGGTTTGGATTCCTAAAGAGGATATCTAATGAGCTCGGGCCCTTAGAACGATTCTTACATAACCCAATTTATCTAGTAATAATAATTCTTTTAGTTATTTAATTTGTGAAAATTTTGTGATCATGAAAAATCTCTAAGCCCACAAGATTCATGCTCAATGTGAGAGACACAAGGATTTCAAATATTCAACAAATCCACACACACTTTTCCTCCTTCACTGATGGATGAGGGCGCGTATATGGTGGCGAAGATGGATGAGGTAGAGGTGATGACCATTGCCTCTTTTATCATTATATATGAAAAGTGTCAAATGAAAGTATGATGGGATGATGGTTAGGGGATTACACTAGTATGGTTGCCCTAAAATTAATCACGATATGGGGGAGATACTCTTCCATTGTTCAAAAATAAATTTAGGTGTGAACTGTACAATCTATACGAGAGACATGATGTTCTAGGTCTTTGAGAAGGGAGAGATCAGGACCCAAACTCTAATCCACCAAACAAGTAACACCCCAGAACTATTCCTCGGAGAATTTTCAATGTGACTTTGGATAAAAAAACTTGAGAAACACCATCAATCCTAAACCCATTGTCAAACAAATGTGGGAAACCTCTGATTGTGGATATAATGACTCAAATATAAGACATCCTAATGTTCCTTTCTTAATGGTTTGACATGTCATGAGGTTTCTGTTGAGGTCACAAAAGAATCCATTTCTGACAGGGGATATATTGAAGAATAAGCCTTGTTATTAATGACTTTTAGGAGGGTTTGATGGCTTGTAGACTGAATAGAGTAGGTGAATCAATGAGGGGAACCCTAGTAGGTACTACCATGAAAGTATGGACACACAAGTATGCTTGGGAGACCTGATATTATCATAACTAACAAAAATCCTATATGATAATATTTGGGGGAGACATGACTCCAGCCTACAAGATTATTAAAAGGTATTCCTAGAAGTGGGGCGCTCAATTTCCGATAAAAAAATAGTTAATGCCCAAGTTATTCAAATTTAGAGAGGTTGGGCGCTTTAGGCATTCAAGTGTAATGAATCTCAAACATTAAAAGGACTTATTAACTATTATAATCATTCAATTACACCACATTAGGTGTTAAATAACTACAACAAATGTTTAATAGGACTTGTGAGAAGAATTAGGGAGACCAGACTAGCAATAGGGCTTGAGGGAAAATCGTTCATACAAATGAAGGCCCTAAAGGTCTATTTATAGGAAAAAACAGAACCCTGGGAAAATGAATTTTGGGTGATCAAGTGGGTTTCTCGACAAATTGGGGCACGCAAGTAGGTTGTGCACCTATATCCCCTTGACATGATTAGGTTGAATCAAACTTCGATCCTTTGAAAATTTTGATTTTCTTCATGTGTTTTCCCCTATTTTTTCTAAGGTATTTTCCTTTTAAATTATTCTTTATAATCCTTGATGAAACAGAGTGTCAACAAAATCTCCCACCCCCACCTCAAAATTTGATTTGGATTGATAAGAGGATCCTATACAGGGGTTTAGTAATGATGTAGAAAGAAGAGGGTACTTGGGTGTGCTTGTATTAAGTGCGTAAGGAAACGGGTCACGTAAGCTGGTAGCATGCAGGATTCTGGGACGCAAGGTGAAATGCAACTCTTATATATAGAAGCTCCACATCCATGTAAATTCCATGACTTCTGGAATATTTGTTCTTGTCATGAAAGTCCTTATTTTCTCATATGCTCGTGTTTTCTCTGTGCTTCTTCTATATGTTTTTAGTTGCACGCTATTACTGTGGTGCCACACTTTCATTCCATATTACATTTGTGCTCCATGTGTAATCCTTGTGCGCCTTAATGCCTTTTCCAATTATTTCAATGCTATGGTCAAACCTCAAGAATGAGTTTACATAAAAAAATAATTTTTTGATCTTTATGATGGTCCAATAGATCCTAAAAGAATAGGAACCACCGATGAGATGGCCTGTAAGAGAATTTATGACATGGTGAACATTTTCAGACATGAAAATTATGATGCCTGTGACACCACACTTCTAGATATGGAAAAATATATAATGAAATGTCACTTAATCATTCCTCAAAGAACATATTTTCCTTTGTAACTCTATTTACATATACATGAAGTCAACATCCCGAACCTAAATAACTATTTCTTATTATATTGGGTTCAAGATTATACAAACATCTCGTCTACCATTATTTCTATTAAGGGGTTTGTTTCTGACACTTTCGCTGGGGCGCGCGCGCACCCATCCATCCGCGGAGGAGGACGCGCGGCGCTTGTTGCCCCGCATTCCCGCTTTCCAAAGGCGGGCGGCATTCGCTCCTTGTTCAGGGACGTCTGCTCCTTGATCAAAACGGGATGATGGGATGTCGACTCCTCCTTCTGGGGACCCCTCCTCAGAACTCGTCACCTAGTCTGGGTCTCCATCATAGATTTAATACATAGTTCGTGAAACTCTTCCCAATGCCATGTTTCCATGGACTCCGGTTAATTACACTACTTCTGTCGGGAAATTCCAAATTTTCCAGTCAGGGCAGCAACCTTCAGTCGGGGGAGTAGTCATGTTGAGGCATCAGTAGCGTGTCTGGATGCTGGGGAACATGGCATGTCTGTCTATTATCCCTGGTCACAGGGCTTCTCGAGGGAGTGGAAGCCTGAGGCATCCCACATCGAATGCGGGGAATTATATGCCATAGACACATATCTGAGGTTTTCCTCAGCTTCCCGTGTTTCACACAGGGTACGCCGCGAGTTTAACGTCTAGCAGAGATGGATCAACCAAAACGGAGCATTAGCTAAGATAGATCGGATTGAGTGATTCCCCTTGAAGGGATGTCGATACTGAGGCCAGTCCATGGGCGGCTGTGAAGAGGAGCATACCGACATGGTCTCACTGAGATATGACGGTCCGGGCGAGAATCAGGATGGGTGATAGGTGGATGAATGGAGTGGAGGGGGAGTGGAATGAGACCATCGCAGGGGCGACGACGAAGTTGGGCTTGAGCCTTGAAGAGGCCTCCTACGTATTCCCATGGCAGGGAATCAAAGTCTGCGTAGTTCGGAATGGTGTCGGTAAACCAATGTGAAGGTGGACCTTGGCCTGATGAATGTCGTCAGCGAACCAATGTGAGGGTGGACCTTGGTCCGATGGGCATCGTCATCATACTGACGTGAAGGTGGAACTTAGTCCGATGAGAGATGAGCTTGATCCTCAGGGAGGCTTCCTACGTACCATGCCTTGACATGGATTAAAGACCTCGTAGTTCAAAGGATTGATGGAATACAGTTTAACGTCATGCGGGACAATAGCGAACCCTGGCGTGAATAAACGACGGGTTGTGGGTGTCGGTGAACCGATGTAAATGAGGGACCATGGTCCGATGGGAGATGGTCTTGAACCTCTGGGAGGATTCCTATGTACCATGCCTTGACATAGATCAAAGTCCTCGTAGTTCGGGTGAAAATGGGGGCTTGGCACACCGACAAGGAGACGGTTTGGGCCAATGATTGTTGGGCTTGAACCTCGGGGAGGCTTTCTACGTACCATGCCTTGACATGGATCAAAGTGCACGTAGTTCAGAAGGGGCTTCATCGGTGAACCGACATGAAGGTGGACCCGGGGGTCCACTTGTGGTGGGCTTGAACCTCGTGAAGGATTCCTACGTACCATGCCTTGACATGGATCAAAGTCCTCATAGTTCGGAATTGGATGAGTCACAACGTCTTGTCGTCGGACCGGGATGCAGCTTAACGTCATGCTAGACAGGGATGGGACCCGACATGAATTGAATGATGGGTGGGCATGATCTTTTTGGAGGCTTCCTACGTACCATACCTTGACATGGATCAAATACCTCGTAGTTCAAATGGGGCTTTGTTAGTGAACCGACGTGAAGGCGGACCTTGGTCCAATGAGTGGTGGGCTTGAACCTCGGGGAGATTTCCTACGTACTATGCCGTGACATGGATCAAATACCTCGTAGTTTGCTGGGAATGGGTGTGCAGTTTAATGTCATGCGGGACAAGGGTCATACAGTTTAATGTCATGCTGGACGAGGGCATGCAGTTTAACGTCATGTGGAATGGGGTGTGCAGTTTAACGTCATGCTGGACGAGGGCGAAACTTGACGTGAATGAACAACCGAGCAATGTGGCTTGAACCTCATGGAGGCCTCCTACGTACCATGCCTTGACATGGATCAAATTCCTCGTAGTTCTCTAGGAATGGGGGTCAGGGTCGGTGCTCACTCTAATCCCACGTGAGTCATGCTCGGTGTGAGAAACAAGAGGTTGCAAGGACCCGATGATCACGTCGCGAAAGATGCGTCTGTGAGAAGCGAATAGGGGCTTACGCGTTAGTCGGCCCATGGTGTTGGGACTTACTCTAGGATGGAGGCCCAGCGGGGGGTGCCTCATTCCCTATCATGCCCTCCACTGACCTTGGTGGTGGGGAAGTATGGAGATGCAGGGGTGTAGCCATCCGTTGGGGAACCAGGGTCACCCTTCTCATGAGAACATACGCCACTCCAATAAGGAGGATATCATCCCTTGTGGATGGGTGATTCCATTCCTGTGGAGACGAGTGGTGTAAAAAATGTTCGAGATGGGGGGACCCTTCGTGAGAGGCATGAGGTCGGGTCACAGTTTAACGTCATGTATTGAGGACATGGTGCTTGGAAGTTTAACGTCCTGCAGCTTGGACAAGGTGGGTTCACTCCGCACAACTAGGACTTACATAACTGGTACCCTCTGGTCCTTGGGGAAGGGAAGGTACCAGTAAGGCCATGGTCAAGTGGGGTTGTGGAAAAACCATCAAGGGGTCCATGTTAGCATGGCTATGCAAAGAAGTAATAGCTGTTAGCATGCCTATGTGAAGAAGCATTAGGCGAAGCAACGCTATGGGTGGTATTGTCCATGGGACTTTGAAATCACACCGTGCAAACCTGGAGGGTCACATGGGAAGAGGAATTGCTAAGCAAAAGAGTTTGCTTCGCGAGGTGGATTGCCTTGGCCTTAGCATGGGGCATAGGTGTGAGTGGAGGGTGCTTCGCGAAGTGGAACAGTGTTTGCGGAGAACTGCCTCGTGAAGAAGGGGTGCCTCGCGAAGCAGGGTCCTGCGAAGCAGTGTGCTTCGCGATGTGTAGCGATCCTGCCTTAGCATAGGGATCACTAGTACAGGTTGGGTGTTTCGCGAAGCATAAGTGATCTACAGCTGCCCGGGTTCCCTTGGGAATCCCCATCCTTCGCGAATTCCCTTGAGCTTCGCGAAGGGCATCCCTCTCGGAAGAGGGGCTCAAAACGAGACAAAGAAAAGGCATCTCACGAAGTAGAAGTACCTCGCGGAGCTCATGATTCCTGGGGAAAAGATTGCTTCGCGATTCGGGAGAGGAGAAGCCTAAAGGTCAGATCGTCCGTCCTCGGGACTCAGGTGGAGTCCAGTATTTATAGGGAAGGGGTGCCACGAAGCAGAACTCGTGCGCCGCCTCAGGTGCTTTGCGGCGCGCTCGCGAACATCAAATGAGTTCGCGGAGCGTTACCGCCTCTGGAGCTTCGTGGTAGTCTCGCTAATGTCAAATGTGTTAGCAGAGAGTTACCACCTCTGGAGCTTCGCAGCGGGCTCGCGAAATTTAAATGCATTCGTGGAGAGTTACCGCCTCTGGAGCTTCGTGAGGCCGTGATGATCGGGGCGCTTCACGGCGGTGCTTCGCGATGGTGCTTCGCGTCGATGCTTCGTGAGGCAGCGTGCCAACCGCCTTTTTCGTTCCTTTCTTTCAGGCCTTATTTTGGCACCAACAAATGCACCCCCCCCCCCCCTAGACATGGAGCTGCGGAGGGAGAAGGGTCGAAGACTGAGGGAAAATAGCCAAAATTATTGGTGGTTCGCGATGCAACTCCGCGAAGGGGGTCCGCGGTGTTGACCGAGGCCACTGATCCGGACGCGCCGCGATGCTCCGCACGGGTGAGGCGCACCGCGATGCTCCGGGGTCACCTCCTATAAATAGGGGGGCCGAACTCTTTTGTCTTCACATGACTTCTTTGTCTTTTTGTGCTCTCGACTTCGCGAATCTCCGCGTACTCCGCGACAGCCCTCCGCGAATCGAGCTTCGCGGCGAACCGCGGGTCTCTAACTCCGCGTCCGCGCCTAGCGATCCTCTGCTTTTCGGCCTTGGCCAGACTTCATGGCTTGGTCTCACGACCGATATTCACGATCTGGCTTCACAATTCAGCTTCGCGGTCGAGCTTCACGATCCATCTGAAAAAATTATTTTCTGAGGGCCAGAATCGAAATGGCCCATCAAGAGGCTATATTGGGGGTGCTTGCAGATGCTACTCGTCAGGATGAGATGGCCAACTGTCCAGGCCTGGGGGAGATGGTCTGAATCCACTCGGACCACACCTCTTTGACAGATCTGCTGTCGGAGGGTCAGAAGAATTACCCACACTGCAAGAAACTGCCATTGTACGGCTTCAGGTTGAGGGATAACGTCTTCATCCTGGAGGCGAGTAGGGACGAACCAGCTTGCTGGTTCAGGAGCACACCATGCCAACACCATTGGTTCAGGGCGGCCGATGGTCATGCGCTGGAGGACTTCACACCCATCACCGTTGACTGTCTTTACAACCATGTGAATGATATTGATGGGAGGACACTGCAACCGGAGACGTCCCCTCCCCTCTACTGCACCATGTTGAAGGCAGCTTTGCAGGATTCAAAGAAGGGATGGTCCGATGAGTGGGACCTGCACCAGGGCGGAAACTTTACTGATGACTGGGCCTGGGCCTACTGGGTAGGCGCCTCATGCGAGGAGTTTTTGGCTGAGCTGAGAAGAGTGGGGTTGTATGAGGCAGCATGGGCCTCCCAATTCCACATTTACCAACCAAAGAAACTGATTCCGGAACTGCTGAGCAGGTGGTCTTCTAGGACCAATACCTTTCACCTGCATCACGGTGAGGTGGGCATCAGCCTGTGGGATGTCCACCAAATTTCTGGGGTCCCGATCTTGGGGGCCTTGTATGACAAGTTCCTCCCCGTCATCAGCACGTGGGAGGATACAGAGTAAATGTCGTAACTGGCATCAGTGCTGATGGCACTTGTCCCTGGAGAGGACAAGGAGGCAGTGAGGGATGTCCACTTTAGGAGATGGTTCAAATGCTTCCAGAATTTCCCAGATAATCGAGAGTTCCCTTTGAGTCCTCGAACTTGTCCAAGGGAGGCCCAACGGGGTAAGGGGCACTTGTATTGGCGGGTCTTGGAGGACAGCCAATGGAAGACTTGGGGTTTCAGTTTCAGCACAGAACAACAGCCGATATTCAGGCTGGCGGCGTTCATCGCAGCTTTCATCTATGGCTGGATCCTACCGGTGAGAGATACAAGCATGGGGGTACGGCCCAGCTCGTTTATCATGGCGTCGATGTTGTCCATGGGGCAGCAGATCAATCTGGGGATTCTGATGCTCACCAAACTGTACAGAATGCTACTGCATATTAGCGAGGGCAAGAAGCCACCAAGGATATGTGGGCCCTTCCACCTCTTGTATGGGTGGATCGCCGCGCATATCAGGGGGATTTACGAGTATCCAACCCCCATTTTTCTACCGGGATCGAACTTCCTCCCCTCCATCCTGAACGCGGTTGGGAGCTTCCCATTCAAACTAGCCATGCCGATGGTGTTGAATCGGGTGTGGAGGGCAAATGATTTTAACTTCCACCCCTTCCCATTGCCGAGGGGGTTACTTACTGATGACGGGCGGGGAATTGAAGAACATCGGGCTTACCTCCTGGCCTTTCGAGGTGGAGTTTTGGTGGCACGGATAGATCGTGAGCCACTCTGCGAACCGTACACCCCGCATCGGTTTGCGAGGCAGTTCCAGTGCCTCCAACGGCTGACCCCGCAGGTCTACTGGGAGGTGCGTTACGAGGAGCATCCTTTTGGGATGAGGCAGCTGTGGCTCATGTTCACACGGGAAGATGGGAAGATGCGGATTACATTTCCTCCATCCACTGCCGCTTTCGGATTGGTGAGGGAGTACGCCATCATTTGGGAGGCTGCTTACCCAGGGGAGATACTGAAGCAACCAACTATCCGGGTCGGTGACGGTGGGCCTCCCCTATCCCGAGGTCGGGGTCGTAGGGTAGCTAGTGCCGCTCGTAGTAGCGGGGCTTCCATGGCCGCGAGACCCGCACTGGCTGAGGGTATGGCAGCAGCGGTGGATCCGGTGATTCCGGAAGAGCAGGGCCATCCGGAGGGGCGGCCACCGAGGGGATTTTGTAGGATATCCACTCAGGATCTAGGGAAGCAGTTGCGTCATATCGACATGGAAGAGGATGTTGTCTTCCCGAAAGCCTGGGACATTTGGGATGTCAACTGGCAATTCCTCAGCCCACCCGAGATATGGGCACACTTGAATTGCCTTGGGATGGAATTTTCGGGCATAGGCCGAGTTCGAGTTGGATTCATGGAATCTCCGACAGAGGCAGAACAATACCTGGACGAGCTGGAGGATTACGTCCACTCCAGTGGTGTCCCTCGCCCAATGAAAGACCGGGTGAGGGTACTGTTGAATCATACGGTCCCCCCACAGTTATCGGCTGCTGATCTGAGGGAGCGCTTCCCCTTGCCGGAAGAATCAGAGGGCTCCTCTCGGGAGGATGAGGCTGGAGGAGGGAGCCTGTTGGAGGAGGGCGAGGTCGGAGACTGAGGCTCAGAATCTGATGATTTCGCGGAGGCTCTCGAGGTAGAATTTGGAACTTCTTTCCTTACGATCCGTCCTTGGGTCACTATGTACTTCTCACCGATGTTTGATCCATGCAGGAGGAACTTGTTTGCAGGCCTCGTTCTCACTCATTGACGGGTGATGATGCGGGACCTTTAGAACATGCGCCTATGGCTGCATCCAGTTTCGTGTATGGTGGGACCAAAGCACCCGAGGTGGCTCCTCCGGAATCTCCAGACCTTCAAACAGTATACGGAGGGCCTTGTCTCGGGTTCCCGTCAGTACCGGCTCAAGAGCAGTGCGAGGAGGTCGATCTCCATAAGTCTCCTCTACCGGTCTCCTCGTTGTCACATGTAGACCATGCCAACTAACGTTTATGTCCCTCTCTATCGTACAGTTCTTCGACTGGCGTGGGCTACTGTGGCAAGACTAGTCGGGATGTCTGGTGGCATCCCTCCTAGGGGCATGCCTGTGATGGTGGCGATAGTCCAGCCATCTCCTCAAGCTGCGACGCACACCGTCACTGGCGGGACCACCAGCAGGACCATACCCGAAGTCATTGATGTGGACTCTGAGGAAGAGGATCAACCGGACGGTCCCAGTCATGTCGTGCCTGCTTCGACGCCAAGTGTCGTACTAGATTCAACACCGGATGTAGATCCGGCTGAGGATTTATTGTGGGCGTATCCCGTGTACGAGCCTTCCAATCACCCAGACTGGGACGAAACGGCCTCCGACGAGGACGACAGCAGCATAGTCTGCCGCCGGTCGTGGAAGCTGATCACGCACTTTATCAAGGACACTCCCCAAGCACAATGGCTGGCCGAAATGGATAGACTCCACTCGCGGTTGCACGAAATGTGTGCTGGGGGAGTGGACGCTCAACGTCCTTATGCACTCATCCGAGATCTTATGGCTGAGAAGATCCAGGAGCATGATTGTGGGCTCCGCGTGGGCTGGCAGCGAAGGAAGGTGACCAGTATCAAGAAGCTCCCTGAGGCTGAAGGCGAGGTCCAACAGATGCAGACCCGAGCAGATGAGCATTCAGCATATCTTGATGCACAATCTGAGCTGGTCTCACGGTTGAAGGCCTAGCTGGCAGAGGCAGAAGAGCATATGAGGCAGACCTCTGGAAAGATGGCTGCCGTTCAAGCTGACGTAGAGAGGGCCAAAGACAAGACTGATGAATTGCTCCCCACCGCTGCTGAGGAGGAGCAGGAGCTAAGAAAGCGGCAACAAGCCTTGGATGCCACAAGCCAACGGGTGGCGGATCTGCAATGCTCTTTTGACGGGGTCAACCCATCCATGGGGGGAATCGATCCCCGGGTATTGTAACAAACCCAAAACCCTTTTATTGGTACTTTCGTGCTTCCATTTCTTTCCTTTCTTTGTTTTGAATGTCGTAGCGTGCACGATTTCCACTGTTTGAATAGCCTTGTTACATCCCTACAATGTTTGCGGGACATTCTCTGACAATTCCCCAAGCCCACGTGGGTCGAGCCCGATGTGAGAAATAGGAGATAGTTTCCCTCTCATCCCACCTAACATAGGAGTGGGGATCACACTCCGGGCATCCGGGATTTGGATTACCAGTCCGGATTTTTGAAAGACGGGAGAGGCTTGATCAGAGAAGGAACTTTTAGGATAACCGAATCACCATTTCTATAGCGTGCTCTTATGCACGGATGGGGCAAATCCAGGGGCGCTGAAATCGGTCCAAATAGATGAAAATGGGAAGTGCGAATCACGATACCCAAGATTTGGAACACTGTGGGGGTGGTGTGATAATAAGGGACAACTGTTAACCTTGGAGGAGAAACGGTATCCTTACTGCGTTATCCTATAATGGGGACAACAAATGAGCGTCGACCGCTGACCATGTTCGAAACACGGGACCATGTCACGAATATCGTCGATCAATCCTTCGGGACGTTGGCCCAGTATAGTTGGAAGACCATAGGTCAGACATCTATACTGTTAGGGGGTCCATCCAGACATGACCGGTCTTCTGGAACGTTGGACCAGGACGGTAGGTGAGCCGATGCGGCATGGGACCAGGCCGTTAGGGGGTCCCGTGAGACATGAAAGGGGACAAGGGTCCGAATAAGGGGTACGCAAAGCATGGAATATGGGGTGATGGTTTTTCCGAACAGAATCCAACACTTAGGTAGTCACACCACCATGGTGGGAGTACACCATATTGGTGCATTGGTTTGATCATGGATCATTCCTTCTTTCAGACAAGGCCCCTCTGACGAGGGGATCTGTCAATTCCCAATGGGATCTTGGGGTATCCTGAACGTGTTCTGGGTAGAACCTCAGTTTAGTGTCATGCGTTGAGGACACATGAACTCCTGTAGTTTAACGTCATACGATAGGACGCGGAATAAAAGGGAAGATCCCAGGGAGCGTGCAGCACGGTAGATATGAAACTGACTTGAATGAGGACTTGGAGTCCAAATCATACCACATACCCCCGAAGGAAACCTTTCAGGTCGAGAGACCAAGAGTGAGGATTGGACTGCGCCCGAAGCAGAGTGGTCGGGCGTTCCTACGTACCCCATGAGGATGGGAATCAAGCCATACCTAGTTCTGGAAGCGCAGTTTAACATCATGCGGGACGATGAGAAGTCTGGCCATGTTGGTACACATCCTGCCAAAACTACTATGCCCACGTGAGTCGTGCTCGGTGTGGGAAACAAGCAGTAGTGGTGGGAATTTCCCAACACAGAAAGGGGCAGGTTAGGGAAAAGGGACGCTCGGTGAATACTGACCCAATGACACCAACACGGTCATTTAGCGCACCTAGATGCGCGAAGAGAAAGAGCCGAGTATGATGGAATTCCTCTTGAACATGAGGAAGTGGAAATGTGTGAATCATGGCACTTGAGATTCAGATCATGATGATGGCGGCGTGGCGATGGAGGATAACTGTTGACCATGTTCGCAACACAGCATCCTGTCGCGTTAGCCTAGAATGGGGATAATGAAATGAGGGTTGACCGTTGACCATGTTCGAAACACGGGACCATGTCACAAATGTTGTCAACTATCCGTAGGGACGTTGGCCCGAGACGATTGGAGGGACCTTAGGTCCAGCATTCTTGGAGAGCCCTGAAGCCTAGTATCCACGTCGTCCGAGGGTCCTTTTGGATGTGGAAGAGGATGAGGATCCAAATAGCAAGCTCATGAAGCTTGGTCATGGGACGAGGGGAATGTCCCCATGAAAATCCCACACTTCAGGCTCTTTGTCGAAACACATCTGAATACGACAACGAGACGTATTAGAGAGAGGGAGCAGATTCCTTTCCCATTGGGAGATCTTAGTTTAGGGTCGTAGAATTCTGACCATGGATGGGTAAGGGGATCAGGGGATACATGGCAAGGTGGTTACAAAACCCGACGTGAATGTGGACCTAAGCCCTACTTACCATGCATTCACTGGGGAAATGATCGAGTCGAGGGACCGAACACGAAGGTTAAGCTGGGCCCGCGGGGAAGTGACCGGGCGCTCCTACGTATACCATAAGGAAGAGAATCAAGCCATACGTAGTTCTGAAGGGTGGCACGGTAAGGTACCCGTGCCAGGGGAAAAGGGGGAGTGCGGCTGTGGCCCTTGCACTAAAAGAAGTGGAATTTGATAAGTCATGTTTGTTCTTTAAGGTGAATGGTTTTTTTGTGAAGCGACAGGCGTAGAGTAGTAGGCCGTGGTGTCGCCACAAGGATCAAGCCATAATGGGCCTTGACAAATGGCATGGAATGTGACCAATACCCAATGTGATGTCCTCTACAACGAGGTCACCACAATGTAGTGCTATTTTTCGTCGTGCGACCAGGATGATAATGTCACAGTTTATGGTCGTATGATAGCACCATGCATGCATTTTATCATCATGCAGTGCAGATGTAGCAGAGACGATGCTAGACAGGGAACGTTCGTAGTGTTATAAAACACAATTGACGGAGACATGATCCCACATCAAATTGTACGCCAATCGGAGAGGGGTAACTTAGGCCGAGGGGCCTATATAGAGGTAAGAGGTGAAACAGGGGGGGAGACTGGTTCCCCAAATGGGTTGTACCTGATGAAAGGGAGTCCGGGTGGTCCTACATATCCCATGAAGATGGGAATCAAGCCACACGTAGTTCTAAAGGGTGCCTTTTAATGTCGTGTTGGACAAGCAATAGGAGGGAAGAATAGGGGTGTGGGTGGTGCAGCCATTGCAAACCCAACGTGAATGAGGACATAATCCCTCACTATGCTATGCGGTCCCATAATTGGGGTCCTGGAGGCAGGACCAGAGAGGTGAATTTGCTGAACTCAAGCTGGACCCAAAGACAAGGGGTTTGGGCATTCCTACATATCCTATCAAGATAGTAATCAAGCTGAACGTAGTTCCATATGAGAATCTTTGTTTATGGTCTTAGAGTTCGGACGGTGAATGGTGACAATTTCCCGAGTAAGCACAGATGTCAACCTGATTCCTAAGCCCATGTGAGTTAAACTCGGTGTGGGAAATAAGAGGGGTATCCTCATTTCAATACTTTGGGGCGAGTCAAATAGGAGTTGGTAGAGCCCCGAAGGACACCTTTGACACGGCTTGTCCCCCCAACTCACAGACGTGCATGGAGGAAAAGTACCAAAAGTTCCGAGACTCCATTCGGACACGGTGAAGTGATGAGGAGTGTGAACTGTGCACCCAACATTTTGGGCCTAATTGGTTGGCGTGGCGATAGAGGAAAACTACTAACCATGGTGGAGACGCAGCGTCCATATCGCGTTAGCCTGAGGTGGGAACAACAAACGAGCATCGACCGCTGACCATATTCGCAATGCGGGATTTTATCGATTTGTTGTTCAAAACCCTCAGGGGCGTTGGCCCGTAATGTTAGGAGAGCCCTTGGGTGTAGTGTCCAGGCCGTTCTTGGGGGTCCCTCCGGGTGTGAAAGATGATGGAAGCTCTGATGCAGGGATACACAAAGCCTGGAAAGCAGGTGCGGACTTGTCCGAGTAAAGCTTGGCATTCCAGGTAATAAACCAATGTACTCTTAGGCACATTGGTGAACCGCCGAAAAGGGATCGATGAAACATCTCAGTAGGGAGAGGTATATGGCGTGGTCATTACGAGACCGACGCGAATGAGGACATAATCCCACACCACACCATATAATCCCCTCATGGAGGAAGGGTAGGCCAAGGGGCCAAGATGGGATGAATATTCCTGAGGGATGGGGCTGGACCCGAATCCTAGACATTCAGGTGGTCCTATGTATCCCATGAGGATAGGAATCAAGCCACACGTAGTTATCCAAATGTAGTTTAACGTCATACGAGACGAGGAGGAGAGTAACATACCCCTAAACAAGGGAGGTGTGCAGTATGGAGAAGAAGCCGACGTGAATGAGGACATAGTCCCACACCACACCGTACACTCATATAAGAGAGGACCTGGGTCGTGGACCGGAAAGGCCAAGGGGCCTGATGGTTAGAAATTGGTCAGGAAGGCCTGATCTGCTTGTAGTTTAATGTCTTGCAATGAGGACAAGGGTCAGTGACCCAAGAAGGCCAAGGGGTCTGAGGCTGGACCTCGTAAGGGAAGGTGTACGGCATGGTACATAATCCCGACGTGAATGAGGACATAGTCCTACACCACACCGTACACCCTGGGTAAGAGGGGACCTGGCCCGGGGGGCCCGAGAAGGCCAAAGGGCCTAAGGTCAGGCATTAGTCCAGAAGGCCTGATTGGTTTGCATTTTAGCATCTTACATGAGGACGGGGGTCGGGGACCCGAGGAGGCCAAGGGGCCTGAGGCTAGGCCTCGTAAGGGAAGGCGTACGGCATGGTACATGATCCCAAAGTGAATGAGGATGTAGTCCTACACCACACCGTACACCCCTATAAGAGAATCGGGGCCATGGGCCCGATCGCTAGTAGCACCTGGGGGGAAGTTTGTCACTTCGGGATGGGGCAAAACAAATCACTACACTCGATTTCTGGGACCTCTTGGGGTGGACCCGAAGATCCAGGACACTGTTGACCATGTTTGAAACACAGCGTTCCTATGGTGACCCGATATGGGAGCAACAAATGAGTGTCGACTGCTGACCAAATTCGCAATGTGGGACTTGTATCGGCTTGTTGCTCGAAAACCCTCGGGGGCGTTGGCCCGTAACGGTAGGAGAGCCCTTGGGAATAGTATCCAGACCATTCTTGGGGGTCCCTCTGAGTGTGTAAAAACGATGGAATCCCAGTCAAGGAGTGGGTGAAGCATAGCTGTATCCATCCACGAAAGAGGCAGACATCTCCTGGGGGGATGTGCATCCGGGTCGAGGTTTGCTCGATGTGAGTCGGGGCAAAAGTGTGCATCCTGCCATGTCTTGACCCGCGGGGCAGATTTTGGCTATTGGGCTGGGCCAACGGAAGAAATGCCCGGGCGTTCCTACGTATCTCATGAGGATGAGAATCAAGCCATACGTAGTTCCTGAAGGCCATGCAGTTTAGCATCGTGTGGTGAGGATGTGGGAGGATAGAAGAACGAGAGTTGGCACATGGTGCGACCCTTACAATCCTTGTGTGAGCGGGGTTGTATGTGCAGGGCTAAGAAAGCCTACTCCCTGCTACACAAGGATCCTCCAAGGAAACTATTCCTAGGGGGGATAGTGTAACGCCCCGACCCCAGTTACCCAGAGTCGGTGCATTAATTACATAACATTGGCATGATCACAAGAAAGATCAAATCTCGAAAGACCGATTGGTTTAGTAGCCTTGGAAACACTAGATATATTCATAAGTTTTACATTACATCATCAAAATAAAAAAAACTACTACAAAAACATATTCTCTCCATAGTCCACACTATTAACCCCTCATAATATCCCTGTAAGTCATTCATAATTTACTTCTTCACATCCTGGGAAAATAAAACATAGAAAAGGGGTGAGATCAAATGCCCAGTAAGGATAACAATATAGCGGAAACTTTCATAAATAAGAATAAACATTTAAGGCAATGTATAACTAAAACAAAAGCCTTTTAAACTTTAACTTGAACATAGTATGGCATAAATAAAATGAAATAATTCCATTTACTTATTCACATGGATATTATACTAATCGAATAATCACATGCAATATCAATAACCACTTTCATAATGATGGAATGCATAATGTCAGACTATCATAACCACATAGCCAAGGCCTCGTGCCAAGACTACAAATAAGATTTTTCCAAGGCCTTATTCCAAGACACTAGTTTGTCTCATGAGACCTACTGATGCATCGAGGAGCTATAGCGGGCTCCACCCGTCACATATTAAGTCCAATTCATTCCCATATGAAAACGTTTAAACATAACATAAACATTCGTATTAAAACTAGCATACGAAATGTCAATACATTCACCATAAACCATGAATGGTATATAAAAAAATAGCACAGCCACAGTCAAACATATCACAAAACCTTCAATACAATATAAAAGTTTTGTATCATAATATATCATCCTCAAATAAGCGTAAAATCCATTAAAGGATGTTGACATAGATGAAATCAGAACTCTTTTTAAAGAAATATCACTTTCTATTTTGAAATAATTTAAGAGACATATATTTATAAAATAAAACATTTTCTTTGGAAATATTCTTATAAGATTGTAAGGGAAGCTTTGACGATTTTATAACGGTGGAAAATAACCGCACCCGCCGTATAAGTTAAAAAAACATTCTTATCTTAATTCTGTCGAAAAGGTTAAAAAGCGCCTTGTTTGGAAAACGACGGAAATATTCCCTTATAAACCTCTTATAAAAAGTCAAACAAGGGAATAAATGACCTTAACCCATATTCTTTTAAATATTATAAATGTTTTGAAATACATTTTGAAGAAATATGGATGTGGATGATAACGAGATCCCAGTAGATTATTACGTATAAACAACCTCGGATAATGAAGAGATTGTGAAATAACCCTTACCAATTTGGTAACTTATGAGACATACAACCCATGAAAGAGGTATGATACAATGAATATGTAAATACACATAAATTAGAGTGTATTACACAAAGAATATAATTATGGGTAGTACATATACCACACAAAAGGTGATGGTGGCAATATGACTTGAATCTCACGGAAATAAGGAGTGAGATGAAAACCCCTTACCTTGTACTTTTCCTTGGTTGGGGTAGGTTAACCTCATGTATAATGGTGAAATAATTGTGATTAAATTATAAAAAAATCATATACATTAATATGATATCATATATGATCTTTTAATATTGATTTGATAATAATATCTTAGTATTATCGTTGTTTCGGGTGTTAACTTACTTGTTTTATTTTATATGTTTTGTTACGTAATCCATGTTTGTAATGGATAGGTTGTATTTTATTCATATCCAGAATGATATCAAGTCCTTAAACATCATTTTTAAATCATCAAATGATAATTATACTTGAAAGGATACGATGGAGAATGAATCTTATCACGTTTGTGGAGACGGTAGTCTGTACGTACGCACGAGCGACAATATCATTCTTTTGATATTAAAATAATATATAAATGGATGTTATATCATATATACAGAATAATTAAAATTTTATATTTATTATTTACATGAGTTTCACATCATTATTATAGCCATCCAAATAATAATATATTGAATAACAATTACACCACGACGTGGAGACGGTAAGCCGTACGTACGCACGTATGGTGACATGTTATTCAAAGGGTGGATAGAATACTGAATATGGTTGTACCATATTTATAATAACATCACAGTATATGTGAGATACTGGAGTTATTATTTTAGAATGGTAAGAACAAAGAAAGAAGAAGTGGAAGAAGAAAGGAACTTGAAAAGGGGTGGTGAATACATTACCTCTTCTTCGGGTTCTTCCTTTTGATTTGATCAAAAGGGCTCCTTAGGTTGGATTTCTGATCAAACTAAGGCCTCTAGGTTGTAGTGAGGGATGTTGGGAGAGTATTTGGGTAGAGTTTGGCCGAGCCAAGTGGCTTGAGAGGTGTGAGGAATGAGTAAAAGTGGTCTCCTTTTATAAGGGAGAGGAGGGGCTCTTTAGGAAAGAGTGAAAGTATTACTTTATAATATAATTATATTCCGTTTATAATGGTCCAAATATCATTGAGGTAGAAGATAAGATGACTCATTTTCTAAATAACATCAACCAATAAGAATTGGACAGGTTTTAGATAATATTTTAATCATTATAATCTTATTTATTTAAATGATTTATTAATGAGGTAAACATTGCATCATTATTGTGTCATTAATAATTTCAATTATTTGATGTCTAAAAATTATTAATAAAATATAATTATGTAGTAAATGTTTTTAGCTTTCTAATGAATATTCATAATCTAAAATACAACATGTATAACCCTATGTAAAAATTGTTCTTCTAAAAGATGTAAGCTTATGCCATTTTTATTTTTATTTTAACTTTATTAATATAATGTGTCCCTACCACATACAAGTGGATCTAAGGGGTCCCCAAATCGACCCAAGGATGCCCATGGTCGTTTATGTGTCCACCAATAAGGTTAGGATACGTTTTAGGGTAATTTTGTATTATTATAATATTATTTTTAACCCTTATTTACCGGATTTACCCTTTAACCATGGTAAATAAAATATTTACCGCAGTAATTATTCAAAATGTGTAAAAATAAAAGTTACCTATTTACATAATTTGGAAATCCTGATTCCAAATATGTAATCCATTTTTCTGAATTCAAAACACATAAGTGGAAGAAATTAATTTAAAATTAATTCCCGTTGTTAAAATAAAAAGTGTGTTTTTAAGAGATAATAACTATCAAAAGATTGACACTTGTTTATGTCTGGTTTAATTGTGAAATTATGTCCAATGACAAACATTAAATTAAATGGTAAAAATATATTCTAAATATACTTTAAAACCACTCAAATTCATAATTTATCAATATTAATTATTTTGATTAAAAAAGTTGATTTTAGTTAAAATTTAGTAATTTTCACTATTCATCAAAATATAAAAGTTATCCGAAAAGTACCAAAATTTCACCCTAGGCTAATTTCAATATTCTGAATCCAAAAATGAAGTCCATTTTGAAATATAAAATATATATGATTTCAAAAATTAGGTATTACTATTCACAACGGCTAGTTTAATTAGTTGTGGTGTGTGTTAGAACTCGAGGTTGCGTACAACACACGTTATCGCATTATTCGAAGAGAAACGTACCGTGGAAGCTTGGGGTGTTACATTCTCCCCTCCTTCAAATTATTGTGTCCTCTCAATTTCTAGGGTATTACTGCATAAAAAGACTCGGGTGGTTCTTCATCATAAGTTCCTCGGGTTCCCACGTTGCCTCTTCCATCTTATGATTTCTCCACAAAACTTTTACTAGACGCGTCGTCCGGTTTCTCAGTACTTGTTCTCTTGTATCAAGAATCCTGACAGGCTCTTCACAATAAGACAAATCGGGTTCCAGTTCTAATTCCTCATAGGTGAGTACATGCGTTGGGTCAGGCATGTATTTTCTCAACAGAGATACGTGGAACACATCGTGAACTTTGGAGAGACTTGGCGACATTGCCAATCGGTAAGCTACAGCCCCAATTCGTTCTAGAATTTCGAAAGGTCCGATGTACCTGGAACTCAATTTACCTTTCTTACCAAAACGTATGACTCCCTTCCATGGAGATACCTTCAGGAAAACATGATCACCGACCTGAAATTCCAAATCCTTCCTTCGATTATCGGCATAGCTCTTCTGCCTACTTTGAGCTGCTTTGATGTGATTTTGGATTACCTTCACCTTTTCCACCGTTTCCTCCACCAGTTCTGGGCCTAAAAGTTTTCTTTCACCAACCTCATCCCAACAGGTTGGTGTACGACATCTCTTTCCGTATAACGCTTCATATGGTGCCATCTGAATACTCGAATGGAAGCTATTGTTATAGGAAAATTCTACCAGTGGAAAATATTGATCCCACATACCCTGAAAGTCAAGTGAGCAAGATCTCAACATGTCTTCTAGGGTTTGAATAGTCCGTTCTGATTGTCCATCTGTCTGAGGGTGGTAAGCAGTTCTCAAATGAAGTTTAGTATCCAGGGATTTCTGAAGACTTTTCCAAAATCTTGAAGTAAAACGGGGATCATGATCAGAAACAATCGATAGGGGTACTCCATGAAGTCTCACAACTTCATTAATGTATAGTCTTGCTAGACGTTCCAGGGGTAGATCTTCTCTTATAGAAAGAAAATGTGCTGACTTGGTAAGACGATCAACAATAACCCATATTTCATCGTTCCTTCTAGGAGTCTTTGGTAGCCCCATGACAAAGTCCATCGTAATATTGTCCCATTTCCACTCCGGTATGGGAAGAGGTTGCATGACTCCTCCAGGCTGTTGCCTTCTAGCTTTCACTTGTTGACAAACCATACATCTTGACACAAAATCAGCAATTTCCCTCTTCATGTTGTCCCACTAAAACTGTTCCTTCAAATCTCTATACATTTTGGTGCTCCAGGGTGTATAGAGAAATTGGAACTATGAGCATCATCCAACAATTCCGTTTTCAGATCAGGTAAATCGGGAACACAAAGTCTCTTCCCGAATTTCAAAATTCCATCTTCATACACAAAGTCTCTCAATCTCCCATCATTCACAGCTTTAATATTCTTCTGAAATTCTTCATCATCGGTCTGAGAACTCTTAATCCTTTCTAGTAAAGATGGTTTGGCAACCATTTGAAAAAGCATTGATGTTTCACCTTCCCTGGTTATTCCCATGTCCATCTTCACTAGATCCATGAAAATTGGATCCCTTTCAATTCTCATCATGTTCAAAACTCCATGGTCTTTTCTGCTCAAAGCATCTGCCACCTTGTTTGCTTTCCCCGGGTGGTAGTGTATCGTGCAATCATAATCCTTTAGTAATTCAAGCCATCTCATTTGCCTCATGTTGAGTTCTTTTTGTGAGAAAATATACTTCAAACTCTTGTGATCAGTATAAATCTCACATTTTTCACCATAGAGGTAGTGTCTCCATATCTACAAAGCAAAGATCACAGCTGCTAACTCAAGATCATGAGTAGGATAGTTTTGTTCATGAATTTTCAACTGTCGTGATGCATAGGCAATAACTCTATCATTTTGCATAAGGACACAACCAAGTCCTTTCTTTGATGCATCACTATAAATAACGAACCCATCATTCCCCGATGGTAGAGTCAATATAGGAGCATTGACTAATCTTCTCTTCAGTTCTTCGAAACATTCTTCACACTCTTTTGTCCAAACAAATTTAATCCCTTTACGTGTGAGCTTCGTTAATGGGTTAGCCAATCGGGAAAAATTCTGGACGAAACGTCGATAATAACCTGCCAAACCAATAAAACTACGTACCTCAGTTATACTCGTAGGTGCTGGCCATTCTTGGATTGCCTTTTTCTTAGAAGGATCAACAGAGATTCCATCTTTAGAGACAATATGGCCAAGAAAAGAAATATCCTGAATCCAGAATTCACACTTGCTAAACTTCCCATATAATTCATGCCTCCTCAGAGTCTTCAAGATAATGCGCAAGTGATTTTCATGATCTTCGTAGGTTTTGGAGTATACCAAGATATCATCAATAAATACCACCACAAATTCATCGAGATACTCCTTGAAAACTCTATTCATCAGATCCATGAATACAGAGGGTGCATTATTCAATCCAAACGGAATTACGGTAAACTCGTAATGCCCATACCTGGTTTGAAATGCTGTCTTCGGAATGTCTTCCTTCTTCACACACAACTGATGGTATCCAGATCGAAGGTCAATCTTTGAAAAGTATTGATCTCCATGCAGTAGGTCAAATAAATCATCAATACGAGGTAGGGGATACTTGTTCTTTATCATTATAGCATTGATCTCCCTGTAGTCGATACATAACCTCATAGATCCATCTTTCTTTTTAACAAAAAGAACAGGGGCTCCCCATGGAGAAACACTACGGAGAATAAATCCCTTATTACTCAATTCCTCTAGTTGTTTCTTTAGTTCGACTAATTCTATAGTGGCCATTCTATAAGGGGTCTTTGATATAGGCCTTGATCCAGGAATCAAATCAATGGAAAACTCAACTTCTCGTTCTGGAGGATGTCCAGGTAAATATTCCGGAAATACATCTACAAATTCTTTCACAACAGGTAAATCCTCTATTTGAACATTCCTTTACTCACCGACAGTTATTTCATTCTCTTCTTCCCCAATAATTGAATTAACTTGAGCTACTGGGGGGTGGATCTAAATAAGAATTAGGTGGTGACAATTCTGCTCTAAAAATAAGGTGTTCCTTATCATTATCATCAAGAATCGTAACCTCTTTCTTCTTACAATAAATCTTCGCATCATAGTCCGAAAGCCAGTCCATACTGAGGATTATATCAAACTCAATCATAGGTATGACGATGAGATCAGAAGATAAAGAAAATTTATGTGCTCTAATGGGGACTGATTCACAAAACTTTGTTGCAATGATACTTCCCTTAGGAGTTTTAACTGACAACTCCCTTATTAAATCAATTTGGGAATATCTAATTTTCTTAGCAAACTGGGAAGATATGAAACAATGCGATGATCCAGAATCAAATAATGCATTTGCTAAACTTGAGGAAACCATTAAATTACCTGCCACCACGTCTTTCGGAGCTTCTACCTCAGCAGTAGTGATAGCATAAGCCTGGCCTTGATCCTTTGGCCTTTTCTGAGGTATGTTCTCCTGACGCTTAGGACATTCATTTGCATAATGCCCCATCTCCCTGCAATTGTAGCACTGAACGTTGGTAGCTTCCTTCTTCCCCTTGCAATCACGATCTTGGTGGCCTTTTTCACCACACATGTAACAGACTCCCATTCCCTTCAAGCAAGTACCAGGGTGTTTCTTCCCGCATTTACCACAGGATGGATATTCAACCTTTCCCTTCTTCCCCTTATTTCCATTCCCAGATTGATCAGCAGGTCTCTTCTTCTCTTGCTTTGCTTTAAATTCATAAGACTTAGAGAGTTCCTTTTCCGTCTTGATAGCACATGAGACAATGTCTTCGTACGATGAAAAGGATTGTGAGACTAATGCTCGACGGAGAAATGGTTTTAACCCATCAAATAAATGATCAATCTTACTTCTTTGGTTACGTATATAATCACCAGCGTACCTTGCTAACCTTGTAAAGTTAGCCTCATACTTTGCGACATTCTCATCCTCCTTCTGTCTCAGACTTAGAAATTGCCTTTCCATATCTGCTCGATGGTCGCGAGGGAAGTATTTTTCTAAAAACAGATCTTTGAACTCCCTCCATTCCATATTTGATACTTCATCATCTTCCTTCATGTTTTGAATCAATGACCACCATTGATCAGCATCTCCAGTGAGGCGGTAAACTGCCATGATAACTTTTTCCCTTTCACTGCTCCCCAAAGCCTGAAATATTTTCTCTAGGGAATTTATCCATTGTTCAGCTACTAAGGGATTTGTACTCCCATTGAATGTTGGTGGTTGTTGCCTCATGAATCGATCTAACATTGATCCTCCACGCTGCGGATCAGGGTTCTCCATACGGGTAAGGTTATTATTCATAACCTGAGTAAGTTGTCCCAGTATGGTGATTAGCTGATCGGCACCAGTTGCATCACCAGCCCCACTATAATTATCTTGAGCAGGAGGGAAATCCATACTTGGAGTGCGTGCATTGATACGGTTTCCATTTCTTCCACTAGGCGCCATTTCTAAACAATGGCATAAACTAGATCAGTTTATGAATCAAAATACATAATCCCATACTTATAAAACACTTAACATAAATTGAACTATTTATGGATATAATCCATAATCATAAAAATGTTTTCTTTGAGGAATTATATACTCATAAACCCTTCATAATGATTTGTAAAGAAAATGAGAGTTATCCTAAGCATATCCCCTGAGAGTGTCGTAACCAATAGTGCAGCAAGCCCCGTTGTCGTGCACCAGTTCCCGTTCGAGTCTAGCTCAAAGCGGTGTTTTTGGGTTTTACCCCTAGGTACATCTGTGCCAGAGCCGCCTCTACCTGCTCATATCCAGACAGGGATGTATTGCTCGGAAAACTCACAAAATCTCTACAATACCAAAATTCTAGGAAGTTCTTCTATACTAATCCTCAAAGTTCATCTTAGGTCTACGTGCTCTAATCAGAGTTTATCTAAATCTAGCTTCCAAGGTTTGTACTAAACTTCCTTTGATACCAACTGTAACGCCCCGACCCCAGTTACCCAGAGTCGGTGCATTAATTACATAACATTGGCATGATCACAAGAAAGATCAAATCTCGAATGACCGATTGGTTTAGTAGCCTTGGAAACACTATATATATTTATAAGTTTTACATTACATCATCAAAATAAAAAAACTACTACAACAACATATTGTCTCCATAGTCCACACTATTAACCCCTCATAATATCCCTGCAAGTCATTCATAATTTACTTCTTCACATCTTGGGAAAATAAAACATAGAAAAGGGGTGAGCTCAAATGCCTAGTAAGGATAACAATATAGCGGAAACTTTCATAAATAAGAATAAACATTTAAGGCAATGTATAACTAAAACAAAAGCCTTTTAAACATTAACTTCAACATAGTATGGCATAAATAAAATGAAATAATGCCATTTACTTATTCACATGGATATTCTACTAATCTAATAATCACATGCAATATCAATAACCACTTTCATAATGATGGAATGCATAATGCCAGACTATCATAACCACATATCCAAGGCCTCGTGCCAAGACTACAAATAATATTTTTCCAAGGCCTTGTGCCAAGACACTAGTTTGTCTCATGAGACCTACCGATGCATCGAGGATCTATAGTGGGCTCCACCCGTCACATATTAAGTCCAATGCATTCCCATATGAAAAGGTTTAAACATAACATAACCATTCGTATTAAAACTATTATACGAAATGTCAATACTTTCACCATAAACCATGAATGGTATATAAAAAAATAGCACATCCACAGTCAAACATATCACAAAACCTTCAATACAATATAAAAGTTTTGTATCATAATATATCATCCTCAAATAAGCGTAAAGTCCATTAAAGGATGTTGACATAGATGAAATCAAAACTCTTTTTAAAGAAATATCTCTTTCTATTTTAAAATCATTTAAGAGACATATATTTATAAAATAAAACATTTTCTTTGAAAATATTCTTATAAGCTTGTAAGGGAAGCTTTGACGATTTTATAACGGCGGAAAATAACCGCACCCGCCGTATTAGTTAAAAAAACATTCTTATCTTAATTCTGTCGAAAAGGTTAAAAAGCACCTTGTTTGGAAAACGACGGAAAGATTCCCTTATAAACCTCTTATAAAAAGTCAAACAAGGGTATAAATGACTTTAACCCATATTTTTTAAATATTAAAAATGTTTTGAAATACATTTTGAAAAAACATGGATGTGGATGATAACGAGATCCCAGTAGATTATTACGTATAAACAACCTCGGATAATGAAGAGATTGTGAAATAACCCTTACCAATTTGGTAACTTATGAAACATAGAACCAATGAAAGAGGTATCATACAATGAATATGTAAATACACATAAATTAGAGTGTATTACACAAAGAATATAATTATGGGTAGTACATATACCACACAAAAGGTGATGGTGGCAATATGACATGAATCTCACGAAAATAAGGAGTGAGATGAAAACCCCTTACCTTGTACTTTTCCATGGTTGGGGTAGGTTAACCTCCTGTATAATGGTGAAATAATTGTTATTAAATTATAAAAGAATCATAGACATTAATATGATATCATATATGATCTTTTAATATTGATTTGATAATAATATCTTAGTATTATCGTTGTTTCGGGTGTTAACTTACTTGTTTTATTTTATATGTTTTGTCATGTAAGCCATGTTTGTAATGGATAGGTTGTATATTATTCATATCCATAATGATATCAAGTCCTTAAAAATCATTTTTAAATCATCAAATGATAATTATACTTGAAAGGATACGATGGAGAATGAATCTTATCGCGTTTGTGGAGACGGTAGTCCGTACGTACGCACGAGCGACAATATCCTTCTTTTGATATTAAAATAATATATAAATGGATGTTATATCATATATACAGAATAATTAACATGTTATATTTATTATTTACATGAGTTGAATATCATTATTATACCCATCCAAATAATAATATATTGAATAACAATTACACCACGACGTGGAGACGGTAAGCCGTACGTACGCACGTATGGTGACATGTTATTCAAAGGGTGGATAGAATACTGAATATGGTTGTACCATATTTATAATAACATCACAGTATATGTGAGATACTGGAGTTATTATTTTAGAATGGTAAGAACAAAGAAAGAAGAAGTGGAAGAAGAAAGGAACTTGAAAAGGGGTGGTGAAAACATTACCTCTTCTTCGGGTTCTTCCTTTTGATTTGATCAAAAGGGATCCTTAGGTTGGCTTTCTGATCAAAATAAGGCCTCTAGGTTGTAGTGAGGGAAGTTGGGAGAGTATTTGGGCAGAGTTTGGCCGAGCCAAGTTGCTTGATAGGTGTGAGGAATGAGTAGAAGTGGTCTCCTTTTATAAGGGAGAGGAGGGGCTCTTTAGGAAAGAGTGAAAGTATTACTTTATAATATAATTATATTCGGTTTATAATGGTCCAAAAATCATTGAGGTCGAAGATAAGATGACTCATTTTCTAAATAACATCAACCAATAAGAATTGGACTGGTTTTAGATAATATTTTAATCATTATAATCTTATTTATTTAAATGATTTATTAATGAGGTAAACATTGCATCATTATTGTGTCATTAATAATTTAAATTATTTGATGTCTAAAAATTATAAATAAAATATCATTATGTAGGAAATATTTTTATCTTTCTAATGAATATTCATAATCGAAAATCCAACATGTATAACCCTATGTAAAAAATTGTTCTTCTAAAAGATGTAAGCTTATGCCATTTTTATTTTTATTTTAACTTTATTAATATAATGTGTCCCTACCACATACAAGTGGCTCTAAGGGGTCCCCAAATCGACCCAAGGATGCCCATGGTCGGGTATGTGTCCACCAATAAGGTTAGGACACGTTTTAGGGTAATTTTGTATTATTATAATATTATTTTTAACCCTTATTTACCGGATTTACCCTTTAACCATGGTAAATAAAATATTTACCGCAGTAATTATTCAAAATGTGTAAAAATAAAAGTTACCTATTTACATAATTTGTACATCCTGATTCCAAATATGTAATCCATTTTTCCAAATTCAAAACACAGAAGTGCCAGAAATTAATTTAAAATTAATTCCCGTTAAAATAAAAAGCGTGTTTTTAAGAGATAATAACTATCAAAAGATTGACACTTGTTTATGTCTGGTTTAATTGTGAAATTATGTCCAATGACAAACATTAAATTAAATGGTAAAAATATATTCTAAATATACTTTAAAACCACTCAAATTCATAATTTATCAAAATTAATTATTTTGATTAAAAAAGTTTATTTTAGTTAAAATTTAGTAATTTTCACTATTCATCAAAATATAAAAGTTATCCGAAAAGTACCAAAATTTCACCCTAGGCTAATTTCAATATTCCGAATCCAAAAATGAAGTCCATTTTGAAATATAAAATATATATGATTTCAAAAAGTAGGTATTACTATTCACAACGGCTAGTTTAATTAGTTGTGGTGTGTGTTAGAACTCGAGGTTGCGTACAACACACGGTATCGCATTATTCGAAGGGAAACGTACCGTGGAAGCTTGGGGTGTTACAGATAGTGGAAGAGAAAATCTTGGGGTTGGGCCCAAGACGAGGCATCCGAGCGTTCCTACGTATCCCATGAAGACGGGAATCAAGCCACACGTAGTTCTTGAAATGCAATTTAACGTCATGTGGGACGAGGAGCATCTCATTTGGGGATATGTACAGTACGACAAGTAATCTGAAGTGAATGAGGACGTAGTCCTACAGCACACCGTACGATCTCGTAAGAGGGTAAGTCGGGGAAAAAACCAAGGGGCCTGGGGATGGACCGCGGTCAGGGAGACCTGACCAGCTTGCGGATTAACATCTCGCGGTGAAGATGGGGGTCCAGGGGCCCGTGGAGGCCAAGGGGCCTGAGGCTGAGCCTCAGTCAGGAAGGCCTGACCAGCTTGAATTTTAACGTCTTGCAGTAAGGATGGGGGCCTTGGGTCCCGAGGAGGCCAAGGGGCCTGAGGCTCAGCCTCGGTCAGGAAGTCCTGACTGGCTTGCAGTTTAATGTATTGCATTAAGGATGAGGGGCCTTGAGGCCTGAGGAGGCAAAGGGGCCTGAGGCTGAGCCTTGCTCAGGAAGGCCTGACTGGCTTGCAGTTTAATGTCTTGCAGTAAGGACGGGGATGCAGTTTAGGGTCGTGCGGGACCGTCTCGCGGTTTAGGGTCGTGCAGGACCCTTTTGCCCTAGGCAAAGTATCGCTTGAGGAACTTGGCATTGGTGGGAGGGGTTATACGCTCTCCATCCGTGGTCACCAAGGAGTATGCTCCATTGGGGTAAACCTTATGGATGATATAAGGCCCTTCCCATTTAGGTTCTAATTTGGGTGGTTTCCTACCGGGAATCATTGGCGCTCGAAGGGCCGGTACCAGGTCGTCCTATAGAAAAGAATGGAGATGAACCTTCTTGTTGAAGGCCCTCGCTATCTTATCCTGATGCCTTTCCAGATTGTGCAGGGCACGAATTCGGTTCTCATCCAGTGCTTCCAATTCGGCTAGACGGATCTCGGCTACCTCATCTGATGTCTGGTGATCATAAACTGCAGTGCGTAATGACGGCAGTTGGATCTCAATAGGTAGGACGACCACAGCTCCATACACCAGGGAATATGGGGTCACCTGGGTAGAGTTGTGATTCGTTGTCCAGTAAGCCAAGAGGGTGTTGGGGAGCTTGTCCGACCAACTTTTCTTGTTCTGACCAACCATCTTCTACAGAATGTTAGAGAGGGTCTTGTTGAACGCCTTGATCTGTCCATTTGCCTGCGCATAGTAGCGGGAGGTATGGTTCGACCGGATGTCGTACTTGGCGTACAATTTCTAATGTTCAGCCGCTTGGAAGTTGGTTCCATTATCAGTGAGGACGACGTGAGGGACTCCAAACTAGTGGATAATATTGGAGCTCACAAAGTCAACGATGGAACGGGCCTTGACTTCTTTGAGCGGAACTGCTTCTGCCCACTTGGAGAAGAAATCTGTAGCAGTCTGGATGAACCTACACTGGCGGGCTGTTGTCGGTGGATACGGTCCCACTACATCAAGTCCCCATACCGCAAATGGCCAAGAGTATTTGGTGGGGTGGAGGGGCTCCGGCGGCCGATGCAGGAAGTTGGTGTGAACTTGGCATGCGTGGCATCTCTTGGCATAACCAATACAATCGTGGATCATAGAGGGCCAAAAGTACCCTAACCTCCGGATTTGATGGGACAGCTTCGGCCCAGCTTGATGGGTGCCACAGGAACCGGCGTGAAACTCTTGCATAACTTGAGGTATCTCTACTCCTTGGATGCACCGGAGGAGGACACCATCAAAACTCCACTTATAAAGGATCTTTTCAAGACTGGGGCCGCTCTGGAGGGTGAATTGCAGCGCGCGGCGTCGGATTCGCTCGCGCTCAGCCCGGTCGTCCGGGAGGCGACCATTTTAGAGGTACTCGACAAAAGGTTCCCTCCAGTCGAGAGTGGCTTCAATCACTGTGTCTGACAAACCTGGGACCCCTGACGTAGAGGGTCCGGCAGTGAGATGACTTACCCATAGGCCATCATTGTCCTCTTGGGTGACAGGGGGAATGACTCTCCAGTGTGCCACATGTATGATCAAATCATCTTGCTCGGGTTCTGTGAGCGATGCGGCCAAGCCGGCCAAGGCGTCTTCTTGACCGTTCTGTGACCGTGGGACATGGGTAACCTCTGGTCGAGAAGAGAACTAGTCCATTAGGCGGAGGGTGTACTCCAGCAACGGTGCAAGCTTCGGCTTCCTGACGACGTAGTCGCCATTAACCTATTTCATTACCAGCTCGGAATCTCCCTTCACATGTAGATGGGGCACATGGATATCAAGGGCCAACTCGAGGCCGGTGATGAGAGCCTAGTACTCTGCCTCATTGTTCGTACAGCCTTCTGACAACAGGAACGAGTATGGCAGGACGGCCTGCACCGGGGTAATGAAGACAATACCCATGCCCACTCTATTGAGCTTGGGATCATTGAGCCTCCTACCGGTGGGGCTCCGGGAGGCGCCGTTGAAATGAATTTTCCAACACGGGACAACATGATCGACTGAGAGTATCATCTCATCAGGGAAATCCAGGTCCAGGTATTGATCCGCGGAGGTTGGATGGGCAACAAAAAAGTCTGCCAACGCCTGTCCCTTAATGGCCTTCTGAGGTACAAACCTGATATCAAACTACTAGAGAATCACTGCCCACCGTGCTAGTCGGCCAGTCAGCATGGGACGCTTCAGGATGTACTTCAGTGGGTCTACCCGGGAGACCAATTGCACCTCATGGTGCTGCAGGTAATGTCGCAACTTCTGCACGGCAAAGATGGGCGCAAGGAAGCTCTTTTCGATGGGGGAGTATTTGACCGCCATATCGAGAAGCATGCAGAGGAGATAGTAGAGACTATTCTCAGTACCCTCATTATTCTTCTGGGTGAGCAGTGCACCGAGGGATCTTTCCAGGGCGGTCACGTAAAGGACCAGCGGCTTTCCGGAGATGGGTGGCATCAAGACTGGAGGTTGGAGTAGATACTGCTTGATTTCCTCTAAGGTGGTCCGACACTCCTCATCCCATTTATAGGCGGCGCCCTTCTTCATGAGCTGGGAAAAGGGCTTACACATGCCGGCCAGATTAGCGATGAATCGGCGTATATAGGCTAAGTGGCCTTGAAGGCCTCGAAGCTCCCGAATGTTGCTCGGGGGAGGCATTTGGCTGATGGCCTTGATCTTCTCCGGGTCGATCTCGATACCTCGGTATCTGACAACAAAGCCTAGAAACTTCCCAGAGGTGACCCCGAAGGCACACTTCAGCGGGTTCATCTTCAGGTAACGGGAACGGGGGAAACCAAACACTTTCTCAAGGTCTTTGAGATGGTCCTGACGCTGACATGATTTGACTACGAGGTCAACCACGTAGCATTCCACCAATGTCCCGAGGATCGGTTTGAATATGCGATTCATGGACCTTTGATAAGTGGCACCTGAATTTTTCAAACCAAATGGCATAACCTGGTAGAAAAAGGTACCTTGGGGAGCCCTGAAGGTAGTGGACTCCTCATCTTCGGGGGCCATCCGGATCTGGATGTACCCGGAATATCCATCCATGAAATAGAGATGTAGAGACCCGAAGCTTGACGTACATGGACATTACATTACATTTGCGGAATACTTAGTACATAACAAAAACACACACACAAGGATCGTAATAGTTTAGTGTCTTTGGAAACTCGGAACTTAATCTTCTAATCGTGGGGAAAGATCTTCAACATCTCCCATAAAGATCTTCTTTTTTTTATACCTAAAACCTTTCTTTATCTCCTGGGGAAAAGAAAACATAAAAGGGTGAGCTCAAATGCTCAGTAAGGGTAATCAAAAGAAATATCAATCACATCATATACATAAGAACATAGCTTTTGGAAATCTTAACCTGCAAAAGAGCTCATAATATCATATCATGGGGTAAATCATAGAAGTGAAATGTAATCCCAATAATCATAACATAAAACATGAAACTTTGTGGAATACACACATAATCATAGAAAATCATTTCTTGTTAGTCAAGACTCATTGCCAAGACTATCTTAGTGGACAAAGTCCCTTTCTGAATCGAGTAACCCTCGTTTCAGTCCTGTTTCACTGAACCGGTATAACCTACCATTCCATCCATGTATATCTCATGAGATATAAAATCTTTACCCAATGCATTGGAGGGAGATATAGGTCCCACCCATCTCATAATGATACCATTCTTATGTGTGCCACAAAATCATAAATCATACATCATTGCATAACCCATGTAATAAAAATGGGATTCTTAAACAACATGACATCATAAAACCATTCATATAAGATAAAGGAATTCATAAAAATAATTCCATCACAACATAGTCAAATCAATGTAAAAATATGGATAGAAACAGAACCCTTTATTATCTTAGATGGAAAGTAATTTTGATAAAACACTTGAATTGAATTCTTGAGGAAAATATCCTTTCTTCTTCAAAATCAATATCTTTTCACAAAACATCATGCAATTTTAAAAGAAATATATTTTATTGAAAATAGTCATGAAATATTTTGGAGGAAGCTTCATTAAAATAAGGCTTTATAAAACCGTAAAAATCCGTTCGTGCCGTTTAAGTTAAAAAAACATTCTTCGTACTTTTGTCGGAAAAGTCAAAAAGTACCTCGTATGAAAAACGACAAAAGATTCCTTTCATATCTTTTACTAAAAACTCACCGAAGGGTAAAAATGGATTTAAAAAATTGTAGGTGGATGGAAATAATATTACATATTGATGAAACATGGATGTGGATGATAAAATACACCCCAGTAAATACTTACGAATAAACAATCTCAGATAAAAATGAGATTGTGATATTTTCCCTTACCTTAGGTCCGACTTGCGTTGTACGTATCCGAAACTCCTGTATAATGATTTAAATCATGTTATTGACTTATTACAGAATCATACTCATTGTTATGATATCATATATGGTTCACTTATGACATTATATTACCCGTTCTTTTGTAAATTCCATGTTAAAGAAGCGTTTTGGGTAAAATCGTTTCATCTATCGTAGGTGTTTTGACTTGTTGTTCTTGACATCATTATTACTTATATCATGATTTAGTTACTTCCAGAATATAAAATATGATTTATATATCATATATATTCAGTATATATATATATATAATAGGTAGATAAATAAAATGAAAAACACCGTTCATGGAGACGGTAGTCCGTACGTACGCATGAACGCTGTTTTCCTTATTGTCTTGAAATGGAAGTAAGTAGATGACATGCATATGTATATATATAAATAAATCCAGTATCTTTATAATGTCATATATTTCATTATTATTTCTTATATATACATTATAATCATTCTTAAATGGTTAACATGGAGAATGAATCTCATCGCGTCGTGGAGACGGTAGTCCGTACGTACGCACGAGCGATGATATCATTTCTATAAATATTGAATTGAATTGGAGTGGATTATACAATATATCAGAATCAATATGATGTTTTAATAACTTTGTATAGTTATTCTTTACACCATTATACCCATCCATGTAAGGTGGTGGTGGAAAATAGATTACACCACGGCGTGGAGACGGTATTCCGTACGTACGCACGCGCGGTGATTTCTTTTTCCGTAGGATGGTTAGATGGTGAAATAGGGTTGTTTCATACTTATAATAACATATAAGTATATGAGTGATACTGATGTTATTACTTCAAAATGAAACAACCTAAGAAGAAGAAGTGGAAGAAGAAATAAAGATGAAAGAATTGGTAACGGTAATTACCTCTTCTTTGAAGTGCCTCTTTGAGACCTCCTCTTAGGGCACTAAAATTGGTCTTTGAGGAAGACCAGAACCTCTAGGATGTTGCTAGGGAAGTGGAGAAGAGATTTTGGCAGGGTTTGGCCGAGCTTGAGTGCTCAAATTGGTGTGAGGAGGAGAGGGAGGAGGTGCCCTTTTATAAGGGAGGAGAGGGGCACCTTTGGAATTCTTAAAAATATTAATTTATAATAAATCTAACCCCACTTAAAAACTTCCAAAAATGACTCATATTCGAAGATTAGATGAGATAGGTTTGGAATCTCATCAACCAATCAAATTTAGACATGTTTGGATCTTATTTGAAACCTTATCATTTTGATTTATCCTTATTTAATCTATTTAAGTTTATTTGTGGTAATAAAATTCTAAATTTTAAATTATAACAAATAATTACTTATATGTTGTGAATTTTCCATAATTGTTTACTTTATAACATTATAGAAAATATAGATATAAATTTATAATTTTTAAATATTTTTGTGATTTTTAAACAATTTTATAATATGTTATTTTTGTAAAATAACAATAGTGTCAATTTTGACACTATTCATTTATTTGAATTTAAATAAAATATATACAGAAGATATGTTCGAACTAAAAGCTTTAATATATTAATAAAAGGTCATATGTATCTATAAAATTAGTGCATCACATTAAATAGTTCATATAATATTTATTTTATTATTTTTAAAACCATTTATTTGGTTTATCTCTTAATAAAATAAATACGACAACATTTTTGTATAATTATTTAATATACTTATTTGTTGCATAAAAATTAAAAATAAAATCCTATTATGAAGATAAATATATTAACTTTCACAATAATACTTTTACTCGAATTTATCATCTTAAAATCATAATATTTAAATTTTTATATTTATTAAATTATGAAGGTGACAACTTTGGCATCATTTAAAATAAAATAATATAAGTGTCATAATCGCTTTTATAAGGCTCCAAATGGTCATATATTCGACCATTGGTTGCTTATGGTTTACATTTACATGGCCAATAAGTTTTGGTTAGGTATTTGTGCATTTTATGGTCACTATTAGTTTAATAAAGACAATATTCTTGATTTTTCACTAGATAAACAATTTCTGCATCACTATTGTTTCATAATTAATGATAATTATTTAATCCCTAAAAATTAGAAATAAATTTATATGATGTAGATAATTTCATTATATTTCTGGAGACTATTCATGTTCTAAGTTTCATGAAGTTTCTCACTAAATTAAAATTAATATACTTATAAGATTTAAGAAAGTGACATGTTGTCACTTTCATTGGTTTTAATAATAATTAAGTTATTTTCATGGAAAAATGTCCATTAAATGATTCTAATCCGACCCTTAGGTGATATGGGTCGACTTTTAGTCATCCAATAGGATTTTGACATTTTTTAGGGTAATTTTAAAATATTATATTTACCCTTAATTACCCGATTTACCTTTAACTATGGTAAATAAAATTTACCGTAGTTACTATTCATAATTCCCAAAAATAAAAAGTAGCTTATTAACATAATTTGGACCCACTGATTCCAAATATGGAATCCATTTTTTAAAATTCAAAACACATAAGTTGCAGAAATTAAATTAAAATTAATCCCGTTGTCGAATAAAAACGGGTTTTTGTTTAAAACATTGCAAAAGATTGAATTGATTTAACCTACGAATTCAAGGTAAAATCAATGCTAATGACATACATTATATTAAATGGTAAAAATATATTCTATTTATACTTTAAAACCATTCAATATTATAATTTAACCACATAAGATATTACGATAAAAAAAGTTGTTTTTAATTAAAATATAGCGTGTTTTTACTATTCATTAAAATATGAAAGTTATCGGAAAAATATCAAAACTTTATCTAATGTAAATTTTTATATCCTGATTCAAACGAAGAATATTATTTTGTCAAATTGAACATATAAACATGTCAAAAACTATATTTAAAGTGGGTGCGCCATCAAAAGGCGGTAAAACTGCATTTTTTGAAAAATACTTATTTTACCCGAAAAATTTATTTTGTTCTTATACCATGTTCTAGAAATGTGTAAGATGAATAATAATGTTATAAAATTCGAAATTTAGTTAATACTATTCATAACGGCTAATATTATAATAATATAGCATTGTTTATTAAAACCCGGTATTGCGTACAACACACGCTATCGAGGAAGGTCGCGATTGCGTGTAATGCAAGCCAAGTCAGGGTTGCGTGTTGTGAAAGAATCCTTCATTGTTTCGTATAACAGAATCCAACCATATTTCATTTATACATTTAATATATATATATATATATATATATATATACTCAATGTTGCGTAGAATAACTATTATCAAAATTGTGTGTAACACGGTCCAAGAATAGTGTTGCGTATACTGCAAGCTAATACAGTGTTGCGTATAGCACAGGGTAATCTTGGTGTAGAATACAACATAAGACATTAATGAAATTAAAATAATATTTTTTTATAAAATCTTGGGGTGTTACATTCTACCCCCCTTAAAATGAATTTCGCCCTCGAAATTCGTCGGGGTTATAAATGGTTTACTATTTGAAAGTTTCTTTGATAGAAACCCACATCGTAAAAAGGAATACCAAAACGTGGCTTTAAAAACTAAAGTATGAAATGTAACGATTACCCAAATAAACTAATCACTGGGTTTCCACATAGGTGAAAATATGGATATGGAATAGAAATCTAACCATTATGTTCTGATGGAGAGTGGTAGAGAACATGGCTATGGAAAAGCCAGTAATCACAAATCCATAAATTTGTGACGATCTAAGGTACCATCTGATTCATCAGGTATAAGATCACTAGGACAACATTTTTGGTTTTCAAGATCATTTCCCTAAAGTTGAAAATTTGAATTAGAATAAATACTTACTTTATTTTGGAACAATCTCACTGTTGTTCGTGCCTTGAACAATTTCCACTTCATCTCTTAAATAAATGAAGTTGAATTTGTTATTCGTGAAGTGTTAGCAGATTATGTGATAGAATGACGGGTCATTCCATCTGTCTCAAACAAAAGGATAGAAAAAGTTATTAAATATACATAAGTCATTCTATAGTGAGATTAATCATATATGGTTCCTAAAATGGACTTATACTTCATATATCATACTGCTTACTATAATAAAACTAGTTTCTACTAAACAGGGACTTCCTGTAGGTCAGTGGTAGGTGATAAAGGCCAGTCGCACTTCGGTTGTGGGTTCGATTTCCACAGCCTTGTCCGACGCGATGGGCTGTCGTCCGTCCTGCAGGTTGTCCTTTTTCTAAAAATATATTACTATAACATCACATCAATAATATCGAGAAAACTTCGATCCTTAAACAATACTAACTTATGTTCAACATAATCCATTCCAATCTTTAGGCATATCCATAATACTGCAGTCCACTCTCAAAACATAGTAAAAACGATTACAAGAGATTTAACACCATCGTCGATACCCATATATCATAAGATATGTTTTGTTGGTCACATTCCAAACATTCAAAGTCCTTAATCATGTATTCTCTTGAATACCTTAGTGAAAACATGAATGCAGTTAAAAGTTAACACTTTCCACATACCAAAATCCTCAAAATTCTATATACTCAAACCGTGATATCACTTAGTCCTTATATAAATCATGAGCTCATGAATATTATCAAACATTTAATTTTCTCCTTATCCTTTCATTATGCGCATATCATCTACATTCAAAAAATATCTGAATAACCTTTCATGGATACTGGTAACATTAATCAGACAACAGTGTAACAATCCTTACATGTCTCTTTATTCTACAGTACCATGAGATTACTTATACAACATTACACATGATAAGCATGTAATCATTCCACTACATTCTTAAACCATTGACCGAGCTTCAACAATTCTTTCATCTCACATATCATTTGTAGTCTCATAATCATCATCCACATAAATACTTCCCATAGGACCATACTGATTATCTTCATGGGACTTTCCCTTAGGGAATTGGTTTGCATAATGCCCGTACATTCCACATTTAAAACATTTAACCATTGTTGATGTCATAGCAATACCGTTATCCTCTTCCCTGGTGTTAACCGAACCTTTTCCTTTGCACTTACTGGCTTTGTGTCCTTCTTTTCCACACCCAAAGCATCTTCCAGTTCCTTTGAAACATTCTCCATGATGCATCTTCCCACATGATTTGCATAGGGTAAATCGAACTTTCTTTCCTCTATGATCATCATAAAACTCCATCTTTCTCTTATTAGCCGAGTCAGGATACTTACCAAATTTTACTTTATTGATCATATTATGAGATTGCTGATTCGGCATAATAATGATGTTTGGACTTCCAAATCCCATTTCATTATAAATAATATCATTCCATTGTCCATCATATCCTCCATTATCGTGAATCATCTTGTTTCCAGCCATTTTCTAAAACCCAAAAAAAATAGTGTGAGAGGCAAAAATCATGCTAGGGAAACAACATAATAAAGGGGGAGTACCTTCAATATCTAACATCTTAGGTTTAATTCTATGATCGTTAGCGTAGTTATAGTACTATAACCTATACGTATACTTAACCTTAGGGACATCCCTAGACATACCTTAGAAATATCTCTAGGGATCTCACTAACGTTTTCGCATCCTAGTTTCCAAAGGTTGACTAAACCTTTCCTCTGATACCAACTGTAGAGACCCGAAGCTTTACGTACATGGACATTACATTACATTTGCAGAATACTTAGTACATAAAAAAAACACACACACAAGGATCGTAATAGTTTAGTGTCTTTGGAAACTCGGAACTTAATCTTCTAATCGTGGGGAAAGATCTTCAACATCTCCCATAAAGATCTTCTTTTTTTTATACCTAAAACCTTTCTTTATCTCCTGGGGAAAATAAAACATAAAAGGGTGAGCTCAAATGCTCAGTAAGGGTAAACAAAAGAAATATCAATCACATCATATACATAAGAACATAGCTTTTGGAAATCTTAACCTGCAAAAGAGCTCATAATATCATATCATGGGGTAAATCATAGAAGTGAAATTTAATCCCAATAATCATAACTTAAAACATGAAACTTTGTGGCATACACACATAATCATAGAAAATCATTTCTTGTTAGTCAAGACTCATTGCCAAGACTATCTTAGTGGACAAAGTCCCTTTCTGAATCGAGTAACCCTCGTTTCAGTCCTGTTTCACTGAACCGGTATAACCTACCATTCCAGCCATGTCTATCTCATGAGATATAAAATCTTTACCCAATCCATTGGAGGGAGATATAGGTCCCACCCATCTCATAATGATACCATTCTTATGTGTGCCACAAAATCATAAATCATACATCATTGCATAACCCATGTAATAAAAATGGGATTCTTAAACAACATGACATCATAAAACCATTCATATAAGATAAAGGAATTCATAAAAATAATTCCATCACAACATAGTCAAATCAATGTAAAAATATGGATAGAAACAGAACCCTTTATTATCTTAGATGGAAAGTAATTTTGATAAAACACTTGAATTGAATTCTTGAGGAAAATATCCTTTCTTCTTCAAAATCAATATCTTTTCACAAAACATCATGCAATTTTAAAAGAAATATATTTTATTGAAAATAGTCATGAAATATTTTGGAGGAAGCTTCATTAAAATAATGCTTTATAAAACCGTAAAAATCCGTTCGTGCCGTTTAAGTTAAAAAAACATTCTTCGTACTTTTGTCGGAAAAGTCAAAAAGTACCTCGTATGAAAAACGACAAAAGATTCCTTTCATATCTTTTACTAAAAACTCATCGAAGGGTAAAAATGGATTTAAACAATTGTAGGTGGATGGAAATAATATTACATATTGATGAAACATGTATGTGGATGATAAAATACACCCCAGTAAATACTTACGAATAAACAATCTCGGATAAAAATGAGATTATGATATTTTCCCTTACCTTAGGTCCGACTTGCGTTGTACGTATCTGAAACTCCTGTATAATGATTTAAATCATGTTATTGACTTATTACAGAATCATACTCATTGTTATGATATCATATATGGTTCACTTATGAAATTATATTACCCGTTCTTTTGTAAATTCTATGTTAAAGAAGCGTTTTGGGTAAAATCGTTTCATCTATCGTAGGTGTTTTGACTTGTTGTTCTTGACATCATTATTACTTATATCATGATTTACTTACTTCCAGAATATAAAATATGATTTATATATCATATATATTCAGTATATATATATATATATATATAATAGGTAGATAAATAAAATGAAAAACACTGTTCATGGAGACGGTAGTCCGTACGTACGCATGAACGTTGTTTTCCTTATTGTCTTGAAATGGAAGTAAGTAGATGACATACATATGTATATATATAAATAAATCCAGTATCTTTATAATGTCATATATTTCATTATTATTTCTTATATATACATTATAATCATTCTTAAATGGTTAACATGGAGAATGAATCTCATCGCGTCGTGGAGACGGTAGTCCGTACGTACGCACGAGCGATGATATCATTTCTATAAATATTGAATTGAATTGGAGTGGATTATACAATATATCAGAATCAATATGATGTTTTAATAACTTTGTATAGTTATTCTTTACACCATTATACCCATCCATGTAAGGTGGTGGTGGAAAATAGATTACACCACGGCGTGGAGACGGTATTCCGTACGTACGCACGCGCGGTGATTTCTTTTTCCGTAGGATGGTTAGATGGTGAAATAGGGTTGTTTCATACTTATAATAACATATTAGTATATGAGTGATACTGATGTTATTACTTCATAATGAAACAACCTAAGAAGAAGAAGTGGAAGAAGAAATAAAGATGAAAGAATTGGTAACGGTAATTACCTCTTCTTTGAAGTGCCTCTTTGAGACCTCCTCTTAGGGCACTAAAATTGGTCTTTGAGGAAGACCAGAACCTCTAGGATGTTGCTAGGGAAGTGGAGAAGAGATTTTGTCAGGGTTTGGCCGATCTGGAGTGCTCAAATTGGTGTGAGGAGGAGAGGGAGGAGGTGCCCTTTTATAAGGGAGGAGAGGGGCACCTTTGGAATTCTTAAAAATATTAATTTATAATAAATCTAACCCCACTTAAAAACTTCCAAAAATGACTCATATTCAAAGATTAGATGAGATAGGTTTGTAATCTCATCAACCAATAAAATTTAGACATGTTTGTATCTTATTTGAAACCTTATCATTTTGATTTATCCTTATTTAATCTATTTAAGTTTATTTGTGGTAATAAAATTCTAAATTTTAAATTATAACAAATAATTACTTATATGTTGTGAATTTTCCATAATTGTTTACTTTATAACATTATATAACATATAGATATAAATTTATAATTTTTAAATATTTTTGTGATTTTTAAACAATTTTATAATATGTTATTTTTGTAAAATAACAATAGTGTCAATTTTGACACTATTCATTTATTTGAATTTAAATAAAATATATACAGAAGATATGTTCGAACTAAAAGCTTTAATATATTAATAAAAGGTAATATGTATCTATAAAATTAGTGCATCACATTAAATAGTTCATATAATATTTATTTTATTATTTTTAAAACCATTTATTTGGTTTATCTCTTAATAAAATAAATACGACAACATTTTTGTATAATTATTTAATATACTTATTTGTTGCATAAAAATTAAAACTAAAATCCTATTATGAATATAAATATATTACCTTTCACAATAATACTTTTACTCGAATTTATCATCTTAAAATCATAATATTTAAATTTTTATATTTATTAAATTATGAAGGTGACAACTTTGGCATCATTTAAAATAAAATAATATAAGTGTCATAATCGCTTTTATAAGGCTCCAAATGGTCAAATATTCGACCATTGGATGCTTATGGTTTACATTTACATGGCCAATAAGTTTTGGTTAGGTATTTGTGCATTTTATGGTCACTATTAGTTTAATAAAGACTATATTCTTGATTTTTCACTAGATAAACAATTTCTGCATCACTATTGTTTCATAATTAATGATAATTATTTAATTCCTAAAAATTATAAATAAATTTATATGATGTTGATAATTTCATTATCTTTCTGTAGACTATTCATGTTCGAAGTTTCATGAAGTTTATCACTAAATTAAAATTAATATACTTATAAGATTTAAGAAAGTGACATGTTGTCACTTTCATTGGTTTTAATAATAATTAAGTTATTTTCATGGAAAAATGTCCATTAAATGATTCTAATCCGACCCTTAGGTGATATGGGTCGACTTTTAGTCATCCAATAGGATTTTGACATTTGTTAGGGTAATTTTAAAATATTATATTTACCCTTAATTACCCGATTTACCTTTAACTATGGTAAATAAAATTTACCGTAGTTACTATTCATAATTACCAAAAATAAAAAGTAGCTTATTAACATAATTTGGACCCACTGATTCCAAATATGGAATCCATTTTTTAAAATTCAAAACACAGAAGTTGCAGAAATTAAATTAAAATTAATCCCGTTGTCGAATAAAAACGGGTTTTTGTTTAAAACATTGCAAAAGATTGAATTGATTTAACCTACGAATTCAAGGTAAAATCAATGCTAATGACATACATTATATTAAATGGTAAAAATATATTCTATTTATACTTTAAAACCATTCAATATCATAATTTAACCACATAAGATATTACGATAAAAAAAGTTGTTTTTAATTAAAATATAGCGTGTTTTTACTATTCATTAAAATATGAAAGTTATCGGAAAAATATCAAAACTTTATCTAATGTAAATTTTTATATCCTGATTCAAACGAAGAATATTATTTTGTCAAATTGAACATATAAACATGTCAAAAACTATATTTAAAGTGGGTGCGCCATCAAAAGGCGGTAAAACTGCATTTTTTGAAAAATACTTATTTTACCCGAAAAATTTATTTTGTTCTTATACCATGTTCTAGAAATGTGTAACATGAATAATAATGTTATAAAATTCGAAATTTAGTTAATACTATTCATAAAGGCTAATATTATAATAATATAGCATTGTTTATTAAAACCCGGTATTGCGTACAACACACGCTATCGAGGAAGGTCGCGATTGCGTGTAATGCAAGCCAAGTCAGGGTTGCGTGTTGTGAAAGAATCCTTCATTGTTTCGTATAACAGAATCCAACCATATTTCATTTATACATTTAATATATATATATATATACTCAATGTTGCGTAGAATAACTATTATCAAAATTGTGTGTAACACGGTCCAAGAATAGTGTTGCGTATACTGCAAGCTAATACGGTGTTGCGTATAGCACAGGGTAATCTTGGTGTAGAATACAACATAAGACATTAATGAAATTAAAATAATATTTTTTTATAAAATCTTGGGGTGTTACAAGAGGGCTTGGAACCCGGCCGTGGCATCAATCAATAACTCTGTCTCCGGGAGTGGGAAGTCATCCTTTGGGCAGTGGCGATTAAGATCGCGGAAGTCGATGCAGGCTATGATCTGCACATTCTTCTTCCTGACTGGCACAATGTTTGCAAGACATTTGGGGTACTGGACTTCTTTAACGAAGTTGGCTCTGATAAGCTTGTCAACTTCGGCCTCAACCATAGCACCATGAGAAGGGTGCATTTTCCTAGGGGGGGGGGCTGCTTAAACCCACGATGTTTTTCCGGGAGGCCCAGGCGGTGAAAGGCTGCCTGGGGATCTAGCCCTGGCATCTCGTTGTAACTCCAAGCAAACACATCACGGTGCTGTTTGAGGAAGTATACGTACTGCTGCCGCTCCTCGGGGGACATGGCTGCACTGATCAATGTGGGTTTCGGATCTGCCTCGCTACCAAGGTTCACCTGTACCAGTTCATCAACCGTGGTAGAGACGTCTTCTTCAAAGGCGGGGGGAGCATCCTCCAGGTCTTCCTCCCCACCCGTGGGGGGACTTCCCGCGATGGAAGATATTTCTGGTCTATCAAGATCCGAGGGGCAGCTGGTACCGGCTCGGGCAGCAGCGGTCACCATATCAAGAGAGTCACTTGCCATTGAGACCATAGCAATGAAGGCAGTCGACCCTACCCCATCTGGCCTTTGGCCTAAGCGGCCCCGTTTGATGATATCAAAGCAGTGGTGACGTGTCGGCCTGAGTCGGTTAATTCCAGCCCAGCGGAAGAGACACGTATGGCGCACCGCCGTTGTCATAAGCTTGACGTCCTGGTACCGTACAGGGGTAGGAGGTTCCGACATCACCTGATCCTGGTTGATGTATGAGTACGAGGTGATTTTCCGCCGTCGCTTGGACACGGGAACATGCCTTCCTTGCATACCCGAAACAACAAAACATTGCCCCATGTCGGGGGCTGTGGCCTCCAACCGGTGGATCGGGAGGATGTAGGCGTCATCCATGCTTTCCCAGGGATCACTTGTGACCGGGGCGGGTTCATCCTCACTTACTAGGATCTGTTTATCCTTAATTTTGTAATAACCCGCATCCAGATAGCGGGCCTCAAAAGAAGCGAAAGGGGACGCATCTCCTTGGAGCACGCCTACTCGACCGTTGAGCGAGTACTTGAGACACTGGTGATACGACGAAGGGACTACTGCATGCAGATGGAGCCATGGCCTACACATCAATGCATTGTAGGCGGTGTCCTGATAGACAACCATAAACTCGGTGCTGTCAATTAAGCCACCAAACTGAGTCTTCGGGCGGATCTTGCCGACTGGGGTTTTCATGGTCCTATCGTACCCCTGGATTCTGAGGTCAGAGGGAGTTAAATCACCTTCAGACAGACCCAGCTTTTTCAAAGTCCGGGTCGGAATTAGATTGATTTTGGAGCCCGTGTCAACGAGGCAGTGGCGGACTTCCACACCATTGAAGTGGCCAGTGATGTACAGTGGGCAAATGTTCCCCTGTATAGGAGGGTCCTCATCTTCACCGGAGAACGAGATAACTGCCTGACATTCGGCGTTTTCAATCATCTCGGTATGGAAGGCTTCTGCAGCTGCTACCTCCGTCTCGAACTGGAGGGGGATCCTTAGGGCTTCGTCAAGTGCCTCACGCATTTCTAATGATAGGCGAAGGGCCTCAAGGATGGAGAGTCTCGCCGGAATGCCGTCCAGGTGCTTCAGGACATCATACTTTCATGCCAAACGCGAACCTCTTCTTACAGGATGTCGTTCGGCATTTGGAGGCATAGCGGGTCCTACTGGTTGAACCGGCGATCAGCTAATACTGGGTACATCTTGCTGCCTACTAGTAGAAGTCTGGAGAGTAGTCGCCGGACTAGGATCGGACAGCGGAGGCTGGCCTGTAGCCGGGCAAGACTGACTGTGATACGAACGAGGCAGCTCTCCCCGATCTAGTAGCACGAACGGCGGTGGAGGTAGAGCTGAGAGCGTTAGATGGGGTTGCGCCTACTGAGCTCTGCACTGAGCCGGCTGTCTGGTCTCAGTAGCGTGCACGACTTGGCTGAAAGTGCCTGCTGACATACCTCGATGACTGGCGCGGTTGCGATACCGCTGACTTTGACGTCGGCTGGAAACGTTGGGGAGGTTTGCCTGGCGCTCCCCCTCGTCAGGAGTCATATAGGGCTTTACCAGCTCCACGGTGTTAACCGAAGCATACCCCTGGCTTTCACTCAAGGAGTCATCCACCGCTGGGAGAATTCTGGGAGGAATCCCCATTTCAGGGGTCGTAATGTTGCCGAGAGTGCGGGATGACGAAAGCACTGGCGGTGCGCATTGATTCTTCTTGCGTCGCCGCTACTTGCCCTTTTGGGAAGAGGTCGACTGTGAAGATGGTGTGGAGGCACCAGATACTTCTTTTAAAGGTTCTAGCTGCTTCAGGCGCGCCCAGATGATACCTTGGGCACGGGCGACAGTTTTTCCAGCCATCCAGTCGTCGTATTTTCGGGATCCGCGGCTGCGGACCTGCTGCCACTCACCTTCGTTGTCGCTGCCGATCTCTGATCTGGCAGAGACACCCGCCACTTGCGCTGGTGCTGGGCCCAACTTGACTATGTTGTTGTTGACCTGGTCTTGAAGCCAGTCTTTAAACACATATCATTGCTCGAGGGTGTGCCCCAGAATCTGATGACAAGGGCAGTAGTTGGGGTGATCGGTGAGATTCGCCTATGCCGACCTTCTGCACTCGGGCAGACGCATAATCCCTTGCTCTAGAGCACTTCGAAAGTAGCCAAAGACCTAATTTTCATTGAACGAATAAGTCTGGTGCCTTCTTTCTGGATAGGGGGCCCTAGGGGCCTGGCCCAGATGAGGGGCCGGAGGGGCCTGCCGAGGAGGCGGTGCCTGATTGTCTCGCCTAGGTGGCGGTGGCGCATTGCGCGGGGGAACCTGCCGGTTCTAAGGCGGTCGCTGCTGGGCAGGAGCCTGTGCTTGAGGTGGAGGACCTCTGCGGGGTTGCGGGGGTGGTGCCGCCGGCAGTAACTCCAGCTTCCTCGAGGCTTCTATTTGGGCCACCGCGGCGGGTTCAGCCCTGGCAGTCCTCCTGGCTAGGATCATAGGGGGCAACAAACGTGCCTGACTAGCCTGTTGCAGGGCTTCCTCAAGGCGCTGAGCCTTATCCGAGAAATCTCTAAACCCTCCAGGGTAGTTATGGGTAATTAGGGAGGGTACCAGCTCTGTCTTGACATTCCCCACACACATCGTCATTAATTTCTCCTGAGTCAGTTCCATATCGAGGGAATACGTAAGTCCCTTCCACCGGGCGATGAAATCTGCAACCTGCTCATCAGGCCTTTGCTTGCACTTGAACATGTCCGCAATGCTGGTCTTCTGTGTGGTGGAGATGAACTGGTATAAGAACTGCCGGTGAAGATCCTCCCAACCGGCCACCGACCCGATAGGGAGCTGGATGTACCAGACAAATGCCGGACCTTCCAATGTCTGTACGAAGCATCAGATCTTGGCGGCTTCTTGCTGATCCGGATCCCCAGCATGGGGCCGCACCTGGAAGAAAAATGTGTCAAGTGCTGGGGCGGGTCCCCTATCCCGTTAAAGGGCGAGAAAGTGGGGTTCCCAAAACCCGGAGGTGCGGGCATATCATCCACCCACACAGGATAAGGCTTGCCATCCTGTGGGACTACCACCTTCCGCGTTTCCAACGCTTCGAGGCGAGCTGTGAGCACCACAATAATATCATCCGGGTGGGGGTCCCTGTCTTGATGGGGATCCCTAACCACAAGTGCATTTCCAGTTTCTTCAACATGGTAGATGGCTTCGGCAGCTCGTGGATCAACTGGCGGAACGACCTGCAGGGCGACTGGGGGAACCCGGACTGGGTTCTTCAGATTCCCCCGTCGCACGGGGGGGTTTGGTGAGACGTACCGCACCCTCTTGCCATACATTCCGGCTTCCGCCCTGTCTGCGGCAGTAGCATGATCAGGGTTACCCGGAGGCATCTCACTAGGGGGGAATTGTTCCTGCCCCTGCTACCCCGGCCTGGGATCACCATAGTCGGGTCGCTGCTCTACGGCGCACTCATCCAAGAGTTCGTCAACCAGCCTCTTCTGCTCAGAAAGATGCTAGCATAACATGGCTTTCTCAGGATCCTCTTCCGTTTTCTAGGTAGAGGCAGACGGGTCAGAGTGCTTGACAGTTCCGTCGTGCTCCTTACCCTTGCCAGTGCTTCGACCGAGTACCAGCAACTCGGTGGGTACGGGGAGCCCTAAAAGGTTCCTCTGCTGACGGGTAACCCTCCCTGATGGGTCCAGCAGTGGCGGTATGCCCTCGGTGGGTAAGTCTCCATCAAGGAATTTTAGCTCATCTTCCTTGTCCACGATGTCAGCCATGTGGACTACGACCCCTCTCGAGGGCATGTCCTCGATGTCACATAGCGAATCAGGCTGCCGTCGGATAGGGTCGAAGAGGAGAGCAGTATAGTGTCTCCAACCACGGAATTGCACATGGGGGGTGGCTTCCCTGACGATTCTGCGGAGTGCATTAAAACTCTGAATGCATTTCCATTGAAGGGCGCTCTGGTGGCCTGGCGACTCAGGGTGTTGGGCCACAAGAAGTGCGGCCGCATCGATCAGGCGGCACTGCTCGCCGATTTCTTCGAGGTGCTCTCGACTTCTGGGGTACACCACCAGTTCGTAATGAAGGCGGAAGTGTGTCTCCCATAGGTTTCGACAAAAGCACCCCACTTCTTCGGGGGTAAGAGACTCTGGTACGCGGAAATTCAGCGCCACCGTCGGCCAGAAATTTTCTGGGAAGTAATCTGCTGCGAGAATACTCCAGAAGCTCCTAGGCTCGGAATCAGGGTCGGGCCCTGTGTTTCCCAACTCGTCAACCGGGGGTGGCTGAGGGACCGGTAGCGGTACTGAGGCGGACCTCTAGGATAGCAAGCTCGACAGTGGGGAATACGGTGAACGAGCTGACTGGCCGCCAAACTCCGGGCCATCCTCCGAAGAGTGAGGTGACCTGGCCACGATGTCACGATACGACGGGCATATAGCAATAGCTTCCGGCACGGGAATCGCGGCTATCGGCGACAGGTCATGTCGTCTCTCTACCGCTGTTGGCCCCCAAAATATCTCTATGTGATCTCTGGTAGAGGTTGAGGGCGCCTCTGGTGACAATGGCGGTGATTGTGCGGTCGAGACCTGCGGAATTCCCAAGATTTCTTCCTCCTAGATGTACCTGCGGAGAGAGATGGGAATCTGGTGGACCTCAAATTCCGGGAGAATGAGGATAATGCATCTAGTTCCTGTCCCAGTCCTCGATACGGAGGATCGGGGATAAGGTTCCATCGCTGAATTGCATTCCGCTTCAAAGTCAGAGAAGCGGGCAGGTTTGATCTCCACCCGGGCCTTCCCATGATTCTTCTTGTGGCGGCGACGACCTGCTCTCCTGCCCCGGGGTGGCTCTTCGGGACAGGGTTTATCCCTATCAGGAAGTCTTGGGGTGGTGCTGGCGCCGTGGCGGAGAGGGCCCCCACTCAAGATGGACGAGGTGCGAGTGGAACCGGGGAAAATGTCTAAGGGTACATGGGGAGTACCTCCATGAACAACACCCATGTAGGCGGAGCCTCTGTTGGAATTGGAAGGAGCATGCGGAGGACCTCTATGATCGCTGTGGGCGGAGCAAGGCTGACCTTCACTCCTCGAGTTACTAGGGCGAGGATGACCTTCGCCGGTTGCAGAAAGGACGTAGGGAGGGCCCCCACGTTGGAGAAGGACCGGATGGACGGTGTCTTCAGATCGGTGGTCGGGGGCAGGAGGATGGACTCCATACCCTGTATAGTGGGCGCAGGAAAGATTTCTGCGCTGAGCGTCACTGTCGTGGGGCAGGTCTTCCTTCGGGATGGGGGTAGCACAAGGCATGCCTCCATGGCTAACTTCGGAGCGGGGAAGGCCCACACTCTGTGGAGTAGTGGTACGGGGAGGACCTCTGTACGGGGTGACATCACCACGGGTAAGTTCGCGGCAATCACCACTTGGGCCTGCAACCCAGAGAGACAACCGAGCGTGCATGCGGGGCGGTTGGGGTCTTGATCTTGGTTGGGTAAAGGAGTGCCCCTGCTTAGTGTATGCAGGGGCTTCATGATGCATGTAGGTGGTGGCTTGAGCCACTATAGCTGTCGACGTTGACGCACCTGGGCGAGCATCCTCAGCACGGGCCCGGCGCTGACATTGGGTCAGTCGAGCTGGTGCAGGTTGTGTAGGGACATAGCCTGCCTGCTCTTCCCGCGGGGTCGGATGGCGGCGCTGACGCGACCGGGCGGGATCTCTCTCCTGGAGTCCTTGGGTCGGGACCCTGAGCAGGCTGAGTCGTACGGCGCTCGCCTCTTCGGCGTAAGGCGAGGAGTCGTCAAGGCGTTCCGGGGACAGGCTCCCGAAATGGTTGAACGTTGGGGTAGGGAGCAGGGGCACCCTGCGCGGCCTGTTAGGGTGGCGTTGACGGCGGGGCCTAGAGGCCTCTAGGTCCAAGCGGGCCATATCCCTAGTTGGGATGACCCCTTCCTCCTCGTACCTGTGCACGAGGTTGTTGATCACCCTTTGCTGGATGACCTCTGATGGGGAAAGGGGACGTGGGAACCCCGTATTCCGTGATGTGGCGGCCGTCGTGGCGGTAGCGGCGCTATGTGGGGTGGCTATGGCGATGTTGACCCTACCACTGCATAGGCTAGCAGGCGGTGATCGCGTCTCTGTAACAGCAACCTGGTTCCTGAGAAACGAAGGGATCAACTCATCAGCACTGAGAGGAAAAGGATTGACAGCCAGTGCCCCAGCGTCCTTCCATTCTCCACGTCTGTAAGAAGTATCCACGCCAACACGCTGCAGAACAGAGTGCCCCACATTCTACTGCCCTGACTTCCAGTGAGTTTCACGATAGGCCCGCTATTTGCTTGGTGGGACCAGGCACCGGATATTTGGATCTGGTGACATGTCAATCTACTTGTGTCTCGAATGCTACTAATCTCCATATTGAGGAGAAGAACTTCACGTCGGGTTCACCATTTCTGTTTCCGACGCTTTCGCCGGGGCGCGCGCGCACCCGTCCGTCCACGGAGGAGGACGCGCGGCGCTTGTTGCCCCGTATTCCCGCTTTCCAAAGGCGGGCGGCATTCACTCCTTGTTCAGGGATGTCTTCTCCTTGATCGAAATGGGATGATGGGATGTCGGCTCCTCCTTCTGGGTACTCCTCCTCAGAACTCGTCACCTAGTCCGGGTCTCCCTCATAGATTTAATACGTAGTTCGTGAAACTCTTCCCAGTGCCATGTTTCCATGGACGCTGGTTAATTACACTGCTTCTGTCGGGACATTCCAAAGGGTCCAGTCAGGGCAGCAACCTTCAGTCAGGGGAGTAGTCACGTTGAGGCATCAGTAGCGTGTCTGGATGCTGGGGAACCTGGCATGTCTGTCTATTATCCCTGGTCATAGGGATTCTTGAGGGCGTGGAATCCCGAGGCATCCCACATCGAACGCGGGGAATTATATTCCATAGACACATATCTGAGGTTTTCCTCAGCTTCCCGTGATTAACACAGGGTACGCCGCGAGTTTAACGTCTAGCAGAGACAGATCAACCCAACCGGAGAATTATCTAGGATAGATCGGATTGAGTGATTCCCCATGAAGGGATGTCGATACCGAGGCCAGTCCATGGGCGGTAGTGAAGAGGAGCATACCGACATGGTCTCACCGAGATATGACAGTCTGGGTGAGAATCAGGTTGGGTGATAGGTGGATGAATGGAGTGGAGGGGGAGTGGAATGAGACCATCGCAGGGGCGACGGTGAAGTTGGGCTTGATCCTTGGAGAGGCCTCCTACGTATCCCTGTGGCAGGGAATCAAAGTACCCGTAGTTCATAATGGTGTCGGTAAACCGACGTGAAGGTGGACCTTGGCCCGATGAATGTCGTCAACGAACCAACGTGAGGGTGGACCTTGGTCCGATGGGCATCGTCAGCGTACTGACGTGAAGGTGGAACTTGGTCCGATGAGAGATGAGCTTGAACCTCGAGGAGGCTTCCAACGTACCATGCCTTGACATGGATCAAAGACCTCATAGTTCAAAGGATTGATGGAATACAGTTTAACGTCATGCGGGACAATAGCAAACCCTGACGTGAATAAACGACGGGCGGTGGGTGTCGGTGAACCGATGAAAATGAGGGACCTTGGTCCGATGGGAGATGGGCTTGAACCTCTGGGAGGATTCCTATGTACCATGCCTTGACATAGATCAATTTTCTCGTAGTTCAGGTGAAAATGGGGGCCTGGCACACCGACAAGGAGATGGTTTGGGCTAATGATTGTTGGGATTGAACCTCGGGGAGGCTTCCTACGTACCATGCCTTGACATGGATCAATGTCCACGTAGTTCGGAAGGGGCTTCGTCAGCGAACCGACATGAAGGTGGACCCGGGGGTCCACTTGTGGTGGGCTTGAACCTCGTGAAGGCTTCATACGTACCATGCCTTGACATGGATCAAATTCCTCGTAGTTCAGAATTGGATGAGTCACAACGACTTGCCGTCGGACCGAGATGCAGTTTAACGTCATGCTGGATAGGTATGGGACCCGACATGAATTGAATGATGGGTGGGCTTGAACCTTTTGGAGGCTTCCTACGTATCATGCCTTGACATGGATCAAAGACCTCGTAGTTCACATGGGGCTTTGTCAGCGAACTGACATGAAGGCAGACCTTGGTCCAATGAGTGGTGGACTTGAACCTCGGGGAGATTTCCTACATACCATGCCTTGACATGGATCAAAGACCTCATAGTTCGCTGGGAATGGGTGTGCAGTTTAATGTCATGCGGGACAAGGGGCATATAGTTTAACGTTATGATGGATGAGGGCATGCAGTTTAACGTCATGTGGGACGGGGTGTGCAGTTTAACGTCATGTTGGATGAGGCCAAAACTCGACGTGAATGAATGACCGAGAAATTTGGCTTGAACCTCATGGAGGCTTCCTACGTACCATGCCTTGACAAGGATCAAAGTCCTCACTGTTCTCTAGGAATGGGGGTCAGGGTCGGTGCTCACTCTAAGCCCACGTGAGTCATGATCAGTGTGAGAAACAAGAGGTTGCAAGGACCCGACGATCACGTCACGAAGGATGTGTCCGTGAGAAGCGAAGAGGGGCTTACGCGTTAGCGGCCCATGGTGTTGGGACTTACTCCAGGATGGAGGCCCAGTGGGTGGTGCCTCGTTCCCTATCACGCCCTCCACTGACCTTGGTGGTGGGGAAGTACGGAGATGCAGGGGTGCAACCATCTATTGGGGAACCAGGGTCGCCCTTCTCCTAAGAACATACGCCACTCCAATAAGGAGGATATCATCCCTTATGGATGGGTGATTCCATTCCTGTGGAGACGAGTTGTGTAAAAAATGTTCGAGCTGGGGGGACCCTTCGTGAGAGGCACGAGGTCGGGTCACAGTTTAATGTCATGTGTTGAGGACGTGGTTCTTGGCAGTTTAACATCCTGCAGCTCGGACGAGGTGGGTTCACTCCGCACCCCTAGGACTTACATAACTGGTACCCTCTGGTCCTTGGGGAAGGGAAGGTACCAGTAAGGCCATGGTCAAGGGGGGTTGTGGAACAAACCATCAAGGGGTCCACGTTAGCGTGTCTATGTGAAGAATCAATAGCCGTTAGTGTGCCTATGCGAAGAAGCATTAGGCAAAGCAATGCTATGGGTGGTATTGTCCATGGGACTTTGAAATCACATCGTGCAAACCTGGAGGGTCACACGAGAAGAGGAATTGCTAAGAAAAGGAGTGTGCTTCGCGAAGTGGAGTTCCTTGGCCTTAGCATGGGGCATAGGTGTGTGTGGAGGGTGCTTTGCGAAGTGGAACAGTGTTCGTGGAGCACTGCCTCGCAAAGAAGGGGTGCCTCGTGAAGCAGGGTCCTATGAAGCAGTGTTCTTCGCGATGTGTAGCGATCCTGCCTTAGCATAGGGATCACTAGTACTGGTTGGGTGTTTTGTGAAGCATAAGTGCTCCGCGGCTACCCGGGTTCCCTTGGGAATCCCCATCCTTCGCGAATGCCCTTGAGCTTTGCGAAGGGAATCCCTCTCAGAAGAGGGGCTAAAAACGAGACAAAGCAAAGGCGTCTCGCGAAGTAGAAGTACCTCGCGGAGCTCATGATTCTCGGGGAAAAGAGTGCTTCGTGATTCGGGAGAGGAGAAGCCGAAAGGTCAGATCGTCCATCCTCGGGACTCAGAGGGAGTCCAGTATTTATAGGGAAGGGGCGCCGCGAAGCAGAACTCGCGCGTCGCCTCGGGTGCTTCGCAGCGCGCTCGTGAACATCAAATGCATTCGCGGAGCGTTACCGCCTCTGGAGCTTCGCGGCGGTCTCGCGAACGTCAAATGCGTTTGCAGAGAGTTACCACCTCTGGAGCTTTGCGGTGGTCTCGCGAACGTCAAATGCATTCACGGAGAGTTACCGCCTATGGAGCTTCGCGAGGCCGCGATGATCGGGGCGCTTCGCGGCGGTGCTTCGCGATGGTGCTTCGCGTCGATGCTTCGCGTGGCAGCGCGCCAGCCGTCTTTTTCGTTCCTTTCTTTCGGGCCTTATTTTGGCACCAATAGGGTTATTTTCTAATGCTAGGAAAAAAAATATAATATCATGCATCACATCCCATGTTCTCCGTATTGGAAACCACACACACCTAAGATTCAAACACAGTATTATTCATCCACATTTCATAACTCTTAGAAGGATCAATCCAAAGTCCGGGAGAAAAGTTGTGATTTCTGCCCAGGAGGAGGTGTAAAACCTTTATGGATGTGGTCATAATGGGTGTGGATGAAGTGTTCAGAATTTAATGCTGACTTAAATGGTGTTGGTATTTATGAGGCTATTTGGGTTGGGAAACCCTATGTTTACAAGAATGATGATTTCGTACTGAACTTACTAAGCTAATAGAGCCCATAAACTAAATCCTTCCATTAAACACATGAAGAGGCATGAATCATCTTATGGGACTTCTACAAAATTTTAAGATCTCCAATACTTATAGATTTGTATGATTATTGTATTCCTTCCAAGGTGACATGGAATGAATCAGATAAGACAACAGCTTTGGTTTGTGAGTTGGTAAAACATTATTTGACAAACTTAAGAACGCGAGCACCATGATGTCCCACACATGAAGGGATTTTTATCCAGAGGAATATATGGAAATATTCTCAACAACAAATAATGAATTGGTTCCAACATGAACTCATCTGACCAGCTGTCCAAAGGAAGTGAAAATAGGTACACCAGACACTTTTTGGATGACATTAGAGAAATGTGTGTTTGACAAGAGGGATATGAATTCAATGCCAAAATTCACGTGAAAACATGTCTGAAAGGTTTCCTGGCCTTTTGGATCAGTGTGTACATGTTACTAGTCCAACAATACAAGGAAGTGTATGGCTAATAACATTTGTTATGGAATCCAAGATGGATTAGAGATGGATGATAGGGGTTTCCACTCTTGTTTTGGAAAATATTCATATGCGCTTACTTCATATTTTATAAGGGAAATCTACTATTATGATAAAGAGGACATTCCAGGTGTTATGGGGATGGATTTATACTCACATCAAAACATATGACGTACAAATTGGGGTACAAGTCATTAGATGGTTTTTTCAACCATCATTTAAGGAATTCTATGGTATCTCACTATTGACTCTGAATTCTTATGACATCAATGGTTGGTTTAGTATGTTTAAGGAATTTCATTTCTTTATTTATGGGAATCCACCTATGGGGTGATTTTTTGATGATGGGATGGATAGTTTAGAGTTGAGGGTATACATGCTATCTTGCCAAGATGGCGTATTGGCCACCAGTATCGACAGAGAAATCATATACAAGGCCTATGCTCTTTATATATTTGTGTGTCAATTCAAATGTCTCAAACAAAATAAAATATCCCCCATGTGCATGTAATATTAGAGAAACATACTATGGTAGCCTGAAAAATATCGTTACTGACGTCTATGGGGAAGACTGAGGTAGTATTTAATTTACCAAGTACTAATGCAGTAAGACGATTGACTATCTGCTATGCCAGAAACTGGTTCACTTCATACCCTGAAGGGATATTAATCCATATTTTCACTCGATTTGGGTTAAAGGGAAGTATTATGAGGGAAACCCTTCATTGGGAGTGTAGCTCTTCATCATCAAGGGATGAATCATTAGTGTTAGAGGGTGGAGGTGACAGGGCACCAAATTTACCGAAGAGATCCCATTCCATATATAATCATCATACTAGATTTAACAAAACCTCACAATCAATCTCTAATTAAGATGTACCAAGGAGATGTAGTCTCTATTATTCCAATGGGTGATGAGCCCCTTTCTCTAATCCCCCATCTGGGACTGTAGGAATTGGGAAGAAACATTAATCCACGGATAAATGATCCACTTCACAACCCTCTGACATAAACTATGAATATATAAGGCCATGCCTTAGTCAATCAATGAAGATTTTATACTATGATGTTGAAACCATGTGGATAGATATGTGTGAAGGACTATATATTCTAAGAGTAGAGGATCTACTTGCCTATTCTAACATTGTATTTATAGACAATCCCAATGAAGTGATAACATACATCCTAGAGACAACAATGATCATATATGAAACTGATGAATCGATTCCCACAATGAAGAAGGTGAAGGAAATGATACATCGTGGTACTACTGATGGAATGTTTCATTCATTTAATTAATAATGGCATGATTTTGTGGATCCTGATGAAGAATGTTTCCTTTTTCTAACCTTATCTTCTTCTTTGAAATTTGAATTTAGTATAAGAATTTTTACTTAGTTGAAATATCATCTTAACTTGTATATGGTAAAAGGAAAATCAACTGAAGTTCCCTTGCAACGGTATACCTCTGGAGGCACTTCTCTTGGAGCTACCAGATCACTCTATGAATCAAGAGAAACATCTCTCAGTCAACATAACATATAGGATGAAATGGAAATGTTATTTCCATCCATAGTTTCTTTCATTGGATTTGATGATTCAAGTCATCCTAAGAAAGAGAAGAACTAATATAATAAAAGAAATAAATAAAAAGTTATATGCTTTATCAGTATAGATAAGCCTTCCTGATAATCATTAATTTTATAATAGTTCATGAAAAAGTGTATAAACTTCATGGCATTACAGGGGGTTCTTATTTTTCTTCTTTGAATGAAAATGCTGACAAGCTTCAAGGAACCATGGAGGGTGATACTGAACAGGAACCAATTCCTTGTAAAATGGGGGCTCTTGAAGAGGCATTTAAAGAAAATGGACCCACCTTTGTTTCCAATACTTCACCCATTTCTGCTATCACCAGAGAGAAGTCTTCTGGTAAATAAACAATGATTTATAAAACATAAAAAGTAACAAGAACTAATTTCCATCCCAGAATACTTTAGGTTCATCACATACACTAGAATATCCAGAAATAACTGAAGATGACCCCACAACTATTGTTGAGGAAGCTATTTGGGGACAATGGATATTGGAGGAAGGTTGCATAAAAAACATGCCAAGTGCATCGATGGGTGAGACTATCCTTTGATATGGGATATATTAGATGATATGATGAACCATGGTATGTATTTTGAAGAAGTATTAGAACATGTTAATATACTAAATGATTTAGAATATTTGGATGTTCCATGTATAGAATAATCCAGAAGTTAGATTTCAAAATTCATCCTAGTAATTTTCTTATGATTAAATTTCTAACCCTAGTTGGATGAAATATGAAGTTCTATCTAAAACAATTGTTGTCACAACGATACATAAAGGATGTATTGATATTAATGGCAATCTCATCATTGTAGAGACAGTAGCTCAGGTGAATCTTGAGACTGAAAATCTTCCTGAGATTTATTCTGAGGATCCAAAGCCAACTAAAGATAGGACTCCCCACCCAGAGACATCAATCAAAACTATTGAAACATAGAATATTAGGGAAAAGTATTCTCAAGACACTGACCTACAATAAGGTAGGAGATACTAATATTGTGATTGTACTCACTTTTGATATCCCTTGAATATATCCATAACTGTAATTTTTTATTTTCCATATAGGGCTATCAACTTTAATTATTAGGTCCTAAGGTGAAGCCTCTGCATCAGCTCAAACAATACTATAATGTGGTGCATCCATTGTTTAGGAAGGAGAAAAAGAAGGAAATTCTTTAAGTGAATTAATCCATGAATACATTCCTCCATATGACAATGATTCTATAATCATACCTAGAACATAAAAAGGATCTTCATCTTGCATGTCTCAAAGCATGGAAAAGTATATGGAAGTTAATATCTGAGATTCCCCATGACGAAATGCATTGAAGGATTCCATGAAACTAATCTCTATTTATTATTCTAGGATTTGGAGGTTTTTAATACCATGAAATTCATACTGTGGGGAAATAGATTATTTTAATGAGGGAGAAAGTCGATATTCTATATCAATACTTGATAGAAGCTAAAATGTTGATCAACACTGAAGAATTAGAAGTGGCGATGTCCTGTGCTAAGGCTAATCATACTGAAATGTTGAAAGATCTATAGTATAAGATCCATGAAAAGACTATTTAGCAGCTTCATCTTCAACCGAAATTATATACCACTATAGGGGAGCTTTACCAGCTTCATATTTCATTATGAGGAGTCTAGAAGGATGGTTCAAAATCAATTTCAGATGATAAAGAAGTACTTCATCATGCTTAAGAGAGTGGAGCTAGTCACCTAAATGAGCTTCCACTCACAGTTGATGGGGATCAAAGAGCATGTTAACCCAATAATAAATTATATAGAAAACCTTCTTTGATTTTTGATAAGAGAGAGACTCCAATTTGAGGATTCTCCTCTGTGATAAATTTTTCATAAAGAAAGGCCAATGTTTCTTCAATCATCTATGTTTTTATTCTCGCTGGCTACTTTTTTTACCTTAACCATTGGGCCAATTAAAAATAGTTTAATTTTTTATAGGGTTATATGGACACTGTAACAAACTTTCTATGTTTTGTCTTTTTATTGCTCAATATTAACTAAATCATAAAAAATGTACGTTTAGTGATCTAGGACTCGCCTTTTTTTCAGAGTTCCTTTGCAGTTTCTCAAAATTTTCAGTACCACGTCTCATGATGTTTCAAGTTTAGAATCATGCATGTTGTTCTATGAGGGGAAATTTTTTAAGAACAAATAGCTTTAATGATAATTTTGAAAATTATACCCCAAACAAGACTCAGTGGGTACAAATTTCATTAATATTCATTACATTTTTTCAATGGGAATATTCTACCATGATTTTTATGTCATTTAATATAAAACATGTATTTTCATAAGGGGAGTATCATCCATTAATGAAGTTACCATTATTTTAAAAACTCATTAATAGAGTTGTATTTTGCAGGGCTAACTAGGGCATATGCTGCATAGTCAAATAGTAGAATCTTTTTTTCTAACAAGCCTGTTATGTAGAAAAATTATGCAAGGCCACTTAAGGGCACATAATTCATGGTGAAGAAAAATATATATTAGGAATTTAACATTTTACTTTTGCTAGAAAATGGAAAATAATATTTGGCTGCCTCAAGACCACATTTGGTGGTTTTTTCAAGGAAAGGATTATTGAGAATAAAAGATTATCTATGCCGATATATTTAATAAATTAGAAAACCATTTATATATAAATATGGTGTATAATTAATTGTTCAAATTTTTTTAGAAAGGGTAATTTATTATCTCAAAAAACGTAGTTTTATGTCATTTAGTGAGGACATTGTACTATATAGTATTAAGTCATGCAGTGAGGAAATTGTGTCGATTTAATTTTAAGTTGTTTTTCTTGGACCAAAGGTATGATACTCATATAATTTTTTGATATTTAGATTGGAATAAGACTACCATATTTATGTATAGAAGGGGAAATTGTAAACTATGATTTGGGAATTTTTGGATCCAATCAATGATTTAGGAAAAGATCTAGAAGTAGTAGAAGAAATATCTCCCAAGAATTAAGTTATCATTACTTGGAAAAACAGTTATGCGGGTCGTGTTATGCTAGTCCAACTAGGGAATATGTTGTACTAAAAAATCATGGAATGTTTTGAATGACAGACATGTTGTATAGAAATATTATGAAAGGACAATTAAAGAACGTGCTATATAGTCATGAAAAAGATATATGAGATGTTTTAAATTCTATTTCTAAAAATTTAATAATGTTTATGGAGATTCAGATTTTTCAACGAATAGATTTTGGTTTATGAAGAATTGTTCCTGAATATGAAGAGGGTGTTTCACATCATGATTTCCAATGAATCGAAAAAATAGTATTTTTATGAAGTTCTAACACAAACATAGATGGTATTGTATCTATAGTTATAGTTCACATGACTAAGACTAGAAATGGATACATTATATAATAGGAGGTCATGTGATCCATGGTTATTTCATATTGTTTTGAACACATGGAGAGATAGATGTGTAAATCATGGCCTTGATGACTTTCAGATCTAGAGAAAGACAATGGGACAAATATTTATGATTGAAATTTTTAAAATAGTTATTCTTGTATATTATATTCACAATTTGAAGGTGGGAAATACACTATAACCAAGAACAAAATTAAAATAATTTGAAAAAACAGTTATTGGGGCATTATTATGCAGGTCTAACATGGGAATATACTGCATAGCCAAATAGTGGCTTCTTTTGATGGGTAGTGTAACATCCCAAGTAAGTAATGAATAATAGATATTTTTATATATGCCTATTAATTAATTAGATAGTGTTTTAGAGTCTTAAAATGAAAATAAATCCAATCTTAAGCATGAAATACACTAATATTTTTAAAAGATTGTTTTACAGCCTTTTTATGGAAAACCATTTTTTAAATCTATACTTTGACAATTTTATAAGCTATGTTTGTCAAAATAAACATATTCTTTATTATTGGGACATCAAAATTTACTTTGTGTGAATTTTTGGTATTTTTCCGATAAAGTTCATTTTTTAATGAATAGTGAAAAAATGTTGTATTTTAATTCATAACCTCTTTTTAATATAATTTATTTATATGATTAGATTATATTTTTAATTGGTTTTAAAGTGAAATTAGAATATATTTTTACCATTTAATCCAATGCTTTTCATTGGAATCAATTTTACTTTGAAATTGGACTTAAACTACTGTCAATATTTTGATACTTATTGTTTCATAAAAAAACGCTATTTGTCATGACAGCGGAAATTAATTATTAAATTAATTAATGTGACTTATATTATTTGAATTGTGTAAAATAGACATCATTTTTGAATTCAGAATATCAAATATAGCTTAGGGAGAAGTTTTGTTTTTTTCTGAAAAACATCATTTTTCGATGAATAGTGAAACCGCAAAGTGGTGGTTACAATATTTGATTTTTCGTTTAAATGGGACTTTACCACTTCTGTGTTTTGAATCTCAAAAATCCAATTTAAATGATTTTCATTATTAAGTAAAATGTGGTTCAATGAGATTAAAATAAATTTTGGTGAATAGTAACTCTTATGTTTTATTAATCGCGATTAAAGGTAATTAGTGTAATTTAAGGTAAAAATGATATTATAATAAAATTAAAATATCTTGACACTTGTCCTAACCCTATTGGTTGACTTATGGACGACCAATACAACCCATGGGTAGATTTTCGGTACCCCATGGAGCCACTTGGGTATGATAATAACATTTATGCCTTTTATTTAAAGTTAAAGTAAAAATGACACAAACATGAGATGTTTTACTAAAACAATTTTTACATGGGGTTATACAAATCATATTTTTAACTATAAATATTCATTAGAAAGATAAAACAATTTCCTACATCATGATATTTGTTTTATAATTTTTACACTTTAAATATATTAAATTATATATGACATCATGATGATGCAGCGATTACCTCATTAATAAAGGATTTACATAAAATGAAAAGATAATTTAAAATATATGCCCTACACATGTCAAAAACCTATTTTATGGGTATATTTAGAACCCTTATCACATTAGACTCGCATTATATAAATGTGGGACCTTTTAAATCCGAAACACATTTTAAAATAATGGATCATTTCTTTACATGCCAAGAGTGCCCCCTCCTCTCCTCTTATAAAAGGTCCCCACCTCTACCTCATTACCCACACTTCCAAAGCCTTTGGCTCGACCAACCCCTACTAATTTTGTCTCTCCACATCCCTCTCTAACTCCTTGAAGCCACACATTGGGTAGAAGTCTTCCCAAGGAATCCTTTGAGCTCAAACCAAAGGGAGTTACCCAATTATAAGGTAATGTCTTCACTTGAGTCCTTTTGTTTTATTTTGCTTCTCCAACCCCCTAAACTCTTTTTATTCATTTATTTTGTAACAACTCCAGTATCTTCCATATACTAGGATGTTTTTATAAGAAGTATTAGAGCTACACTTACACACACCTATGTATAATGGTTAAAGAACATACTGTTTCCGTGGATGGCGAATTTTTGCCTCACGAAACGATGATTGTTCGATATTCTTCTAACACCTTCCAAGGTGGCCAGTAAGATGTCACTATATTTATATATGACATATAATATGTTTATGTTTTCCTTAAGCTTTTGTATTTTTCATTTTGGGCATATCTTTATGGTTTCCATTATGGGTAAATGTGATATCTTCATTTAAGGAAGTGCGGACTACCGCCCACTCAAAGTGATTTGATTCGTTAATGCCATATGTGGGATGTATAAAGGATGGATTTAAAGTTATTCTATATGATGTTATATGGGAATTATAATATACCTCTATAAAATTATTATTTCCTTCCATTAATGTATGAGATAGAAATGAAAGTAGCGTTCATGCGTACGTACGGCTTACCGTCTCCATGAACGGTGCATTTCATTTCTTATCCCCAAATGTAATGTACTATTATAAGTACATATATATAATGGATATATATGATGTATGTTACATCTAAATGATTAATATAATTCTGGAATTAAAATATACATAACTCTCATTTAGTTTTAATTCCATTAATATGACATAGAAATGAAAGTAGCGTTCATGCGTAAAAACGGCTTACCGTCTCCATGAACGGTGCATTTCATTTCTTACCTCTAAATGATTATGTGATATTATAAATAAATGTATATGATAGATATATATGATATATATTATATCCAAATCAGGAATGTTATTCTGGATATAATGAACATTTTACTACACGAACAACATGTAATTGTAAGAAGTCCACTTTCGACTTAAAGACCAAATATCGACAAAACAAACATTATTAACTTAAATGATTACATAATGTTTATAACATGGAAATAAGTGATATAAAAGGAATAATGAACTCGAAAAAGGTTCTTATGAAAATATAAATTAACTCAAGTTTATTATTCAGGACGTTAAAGAACGATCGAGTCAAGTCGGACCCGAGGTAAGGGACTTTGTCTAAATCTCCTTCCATTGAGGCATATTTAGTTTTATACACAACTTTATTTTATACGGTGTATAAACCCCTTTAAAATTTTCTTTTATACAAAAGGAATCTTTTTCTACAAAGCGTTTTACTAAACGACAAAAAGGAATGTTTCTTTTAACATACGCGGTGACAACGACCTTTTCCGCCACCGCGAGTATTATTTGGTCTTTGACTTCCTCAACAAGACATGATGTTTTTAAAATGAAATAAATATTATATACTCTTTTATGTATTTTTGTATTGAAAATGGTTTTTATAATTGATTTGTTATGTCAATATATTTGAGTGATATATTGTGATCAAAGTGTTTAAATGTTTTCTTTCCATTATATTTGTTTTATGTCTTATGATTTTGTTATGGTACTTGGACATTTAATGGGTGGTTACGTGATAAACCATATGACGGTAGGTACCGTGAATACCAGGACGGGTGGTTACGTTATAACCTCCAATGCAATGGGTATGGAAGTCAGTCGTATGGCTATTCCATTAAGTATGTATGGAAGTCGGCTGTATGGCTATTCCATTAAGTATGTATGGAAGTTGTCCGTATGACTAAGTGATATGTGTGGAAGTCAAACGTATGGTTATTCCACTTAAGTATGTTTATGTCCCAAGTTACCTTTATATGTTATGTGTTCTTTATATGGGTTTTATGGTAATATTTTGGTTACAAAAGGGTAAGTAATGATATTTTATTCAGTGAAGAATTTTTTACTACTTCATGAAGGTGAAGGTATTACATTGATAAAGTATACATGGTTTACTTGATGTTTGAAAAAATAACAGTTTTCATTGTTTGTGTATCCCTTACTGAGCTTTTTATGCTCCCCCCAAGTTTTTTTGAAATGTTTTTCACAGGACTTAATGTGGATTAGGGTCAAGGATTGGATCAAGGGAAATTCAGGCTATCTAAAACATGAAAGTAGACATGTTTCTTTTTAATAGTTTTTATTTTATAGAATCATAGAAGAAGTGTCTACTATTTAATCTTTTGAGATGTAATAGTTATGTCATAATTCTCTAAAACTCTAAACCTGAAAAGATCCTCAATGTGAATTATTAATTTAATTCAATATTAAGTAAGGTTTAAGGCTGGGGCCTTATAGTTCGTATTAGAGGTCGGTTTAGATAACTTTAGGAGTTAGAAAATTGTTAAATTATAAGTTAATTTATGGTATGAATGAAATGATATAGCATTTAAAGATTACCATTTTGCTTCGCCTAAGATATTTCTGTGTTCAGAATGGTTTTCCGTAGAGGAAACAAAGCAGCTATGTTGGGACGACATCAGGAGGAAGACAACCTTCCAAATCAGCAACCTCAGATGGTCGGAATTGGAACTGAACAGTTTGTTGCAGTGATGGCACAGTTGACTCAGGCTATAAATGGTGGTGGTATCCATGCATGAGATCCGCCAGATCAACCACAGAGGAACATGTTAGTGGTGGAACATTTCATGAGGCAACATCCCCCATCATTCAGAGGATCATTTGACCCCGTACAAGCTGAAGGGTGGATTAAAGCACTGGAGAATATTTTTGATGTAATGGGGTGTTCAGAACATCAAAAGGTTAGTCTTTCTGTTTACCGTTTTGAAGGTGAATCTGATCAGTGGTGGTCGATTGTAAAAAATATCAGGGATAGTGATGAGATTGAGGATCTTCACTGGGACGAATTCAAAGGTATGTTTCTTGAGAAATATTTTCCTAAGGTGGTTCGTCTTAGGATGGAAAAACAGTTCCTAGAATTGACGCAGGAGGATGATTCTATGGCTTCATATGAAGAAAATTTCACTCGATTGGCAAGGTATGCTCCCAACATCATACGAGATCTTGATAGTAAAATAAACCATTTTTACTCAGGGTTAAATCCAAAGTATCGAAGGACTTTAGCTTCTTGTGAGTTTAAAAGTTATGAAAAACTTATTCGATGTGCGGAGAAGGTGGAAATGGAGTTTGCCAATGAACAGGTGTTTTATGAAAAAGAAACAGAATAAGAGGTCTAGTTGGCAGGAAAAGGGGAAGAATTCACCAAATAAGCAAGGAGGTAAGAAAACCAAATATCAATCCTGTGAGAAGTGTGGTAAAATGCATCCTGGAGAATGTTTATCCAAGTCTGGTAAGTGATTTCGGTGTGGTTAGTCTGGTCATATTGCTCGTAACTGTAAGGAAGATGATCAAGAAGGCAATGAAAAGCCATCGGTAAGATGTTTTAAGTGTAATGAAATGGGTCATTATGCAAATGAGTGTCTAATGAAGAACTCGACTGGGGGAAACCAGCCAGACTACAAGCAGAAAGGGGTGGTGAAATCCTTTGCAACAAATTCAGCAGATGTTGGGCCATCGAATTACGTAGTACCAGGTACACTGTTTTTTTTCTTCAGATTATGCCAATGTATTGTTTGATTCAGGTTCTACACATTATTTCATTTCTAAGAATTCTTCTAGTAAATTGGGAATTCAATCTCAAGATATGAACCCTGTACTTATGGTAAAAACACCCGGAGGGAATGTTGATACAAAAAAGAATTATAAGAACCTTCATATCCTTGTGTATGGAAAGAATCTACCAGCAATCCTTGTTGTTTTTCCTCTAGTAGAGTTTGATGTTATTTTGGGCATGGATTGTCTTTCTGTTTATCATGCTAAGATTGACTGCAGAGCTAAAATGGTTTTTTTTCCGAAAGATTTTCAGTTTGTGTACAAGAATGAACCCTTGCTTTTGATAACATATCAGGAAGTTGAGAAACTAGTAAAAGAAGGAAATGAATGTTACCTTCCACATATTGTTGAAAATAAAGGAACTGTTTAGATTAATGATTTGCCACTGGTAAATGAGTATCTTGATGTTTTTCCTGATGAGTTGCCTGGTATTATACATGATCTAGAAGTTGAATTTATTATTGACTTAGTTCCTGATTCTAAGCCAATTTCAAAACCCACTTTTTGAATGGCTCAAGTTGAACTTTTAGAGTTAAAGAAGCAATTGTAGGAGTTATTAGATAAGGGTTTCATTCAACCTAGCACATCCCCATGGGGTGCTACTGTCTTGTTTGTTAAAAAGAATGATGGATCAATGAGACTTTTCATTGATTATAGAGCCTTGAATAATATTACTGTTAAGAACAAGTATCCTTTTCCTCATATCGATGATTTGTTTGATCAGCTCCAGGGAGCTCAGTATTTTTCGAAGATTGACTTGAGGTCGGGGTACCATCAGTTGAAAGTAAAAGAAGCAGACGTTCTGAAGACTGCGTTCCGTACTAGATATGGCCATTATGAATTTGTAGTTATGCCTTGTGGGTTAACCAATGCACCTGTTGTATTCATGGAGCTTATGAATAGAATTTTCCATGAGTTCTTGGATAAATTTGTTGTTGTTTTCATTGATGATATTTTAGTGTTTTCTAAAAGTAAATAGGAGCATGAAAGTCATTTAAGGGTTATCTTTCAAACCTTAAAAGAAAATAAACTATATGGAAAATTCAGCAAGTGTGAGTTTTGGTTACAACAAATTTCTTTCCTGGGTCACATTGTTTCGAAAGATGGCATAACTGTTGATCCTGCTAAAACAAAAGTTGCTGAAGAATGGCTAAGACCCACAAATGTAACCGAGATCCATAGTTGCCTTGGTTTGGTAGGTAACAACCGAAGGATTGTTGAAACTTTTTCACGGTTGTCTAGTCCAAGGACTAAGCTAATTCTTAAGGGTGTTAAGTTTATCTGTACAAAAGAATGTGATTTTTGTTTTTAGGAGTTGAAAAGAAGATTGACGAATGCTCCAGTTTTGGCACTTCCTTCCAGGAGTGGTGAGTTTGTTATATATAGTGATACTTCGTTGAAGGGACTTGACTGTGTCCTTATGCAGAATGATCAGGTTATTGCATATGCTTCACTTCAGTTGAAAACTCATGAGGTAAATTACCCTACACATGATTTGGAATTAGCTGCTGTTGTTTTTGCTTTAAAAATTTGGAGGCATCATTTGTATGGAGTAAAGTGTGAAATATATACTGATCACAAAAGTTTAAAGTATATATTCACTCAGAAGGAATTGAACATGAGATAGAGGAGATGGCTGGAATTAATCATGGATTATGATTGTACAATTCACTACCATCCGAGAAAAGCAAATAAAGTGGCTGATGCTTTGAGTCGAAAAAGTAATGCTTCACTAATGATGTTCAGTTTGGAACTTGATCCTTTGGTTAAGGATTTGATGAACATTGGAATAGAAGTTGTTGGTGCAGGATGTCATTCTGTTTTGTTTCAGGTATCAGTGAGATCTTCTCTATCAGATAGAATCAAGAAAGCACAGAAGCAAGACAGTGAGTTGCAGAAAATGTAGATCTGGTTCAGAAAGGTAAGTTGCATGAATTCAATATTGATAGTGATTGTGTTTTGAGATTTGGGAAGATATTGTGTGTGCATTTTGATTCAAAGTTGAAGAGAGAGTTGTTATGTGAAGCTCATAGTTCTCCGTTTTCAGTTCATCCTGTAAGTACTAAGATGTACATATATCTGCGGGAGTATTACTGGTGGGATGGAATGAAAAAAGATATTGCTGATTTTACTGTGAAGTGTTTGACTTGTCAGCAGGTTAAAGGAGAGAGGCAGTTACCGAAAGGGATGCTTCAGCCTTTACCAGTGCTGGAGTGGAAATGGGAAAACATATCCATGGACTTTGTTATGGGATTACCGAAGACATCTCAAGGTAATAATGAAATCTGGGTTATTGTTTATCGCTTGACTAAATCTGCTAATTTCCCTCCTATACGAGATAATTTTTCCCTAGATCAACTTTCCCATTTGTATCTTAAAGAGATAGTCAGGTTACATGGATTTCCTCTCTCCATTATATCTGACTGTGATCCTAGGTTTACTTCTATCTTTTGGAAAGGCCTTCAGAAGTCGTTGGGTACTGAATTAAATTTTAGTACAGCTTTTCATCCGCAATCAGATGGGCAGTCAGAATGAACAATTCAGACCTTGGAGGATATGCTACGAGCTTGTTTGATGGATTATTAGGGATGTTGGGACCAACATCTTTCTTTGGTTGAGTTTTCTTATAAGAAGAGTTTTCATTCCAGTATACAGATGGCACCATTTGAGGCATTATATGGGAAGCGGTGTCGAACTCCAGCATTTTGGGATGAAGTGGGTGAAAGGAAGCTGATGGGACCAAAATTGGTAGAAGAGATGGTAGAAAAAGTTCAGTTGATTCAAAAACACATGAAAACAGCTCAGAGCAGACAGAAGAGTTATGCGGATAACCGGAGGAAAGATCTATCTTTTGAGGTAGGTGATCATGTTTTTCTCAAAGTCTCACCATGGAAGAGTGTGATGCGATTTGGTAAGAAAGGAAATCTGAGCCCAAGGTTCATTGGACCATATGGAATTCTAGAGAGAGTTGGATCGGTTGCATACAGAGTGGCATTACCTCCGAGTTTATCTCAAGTACACAATGTTTTTCATGTTTCGATGCTGAGAAAGTATATGCCAGATCCATATAATGTTTTGAGTCCAGAGGTAGTTCAGCTGGAAGAGAACCTATCTTATGAGGAACAACCGGTCCAGATTCTTGACCACAGGGAATAGGTGTTATGGAATAAGGTGATTCATCAAGTAAAGGTTTTGTGGAAAAACCATATTATTGAAGAGGAAACATGGGAATCTGAAAATGCAATGAGGGATAAATACCCCCACTTATTCGATAAGTAAATAAATTGTGAGGAAGAAATTATCTAAAGGGGGGAAGGATGTAACATCCCAAGTAAGTAATGAATAATAGATATTTTTATCTATGCCTATTAATGAATTAGATAATGTTTTAGAGGCTTAAAATGAAAATAAATCCAATCTTAAGCATGAAATACACTAATATTTTAAAAAGATTGTTTTACTGCCTTTTTATGGCAAACCATTTTTAAATCTATCCTTTCCAAATTTTATAAGCTATTTTTGTCAAAATAAACTTATTATTTATTATTGGGACATCAAAATTTACTTTCTGTGAATTTTTGGTATTTTTCTGATAAAGTTCATTTTTTAATGAATAGTGAAAAAATGTTGTATTTTAATTCAAAACCTCTTTTTAATCTAATTTATTTATATTATTAGATTTTCTTTTGAATTTGTTTTAAAGTGAAATTAGAATATATTTTTACCATTTAATCCAATGGTTGTCCTTGGAATCAATTTCACTTTGAAAATGGACTTAAACTAGTGTCATTCTTTTGATACTTATTGTTTCTTAAAAACACGATATTTGTCACGACAGCGGGAATTAATTATTAAATAAATTAATGTTACTTATATGATTTGAATTTTTTAAAATAGACATCATTTTTGAATTCAGAATATCAAATATAGCTTAAGGAGATGTTTTGGTTTTTTTCTGAAAACTTCAATTTTCGATGAATAGTGAAACCGCAGAGTGGTGGTTACAAAATTTGATTTTTCGTTTAAATGGGACTTTACCACTTTTGTGTTTTGAATATCAAAAATTCAATTTAAATGATTTTATTTGTTAAGTAAAATGTGGTTCAATGGGATTAAAGTAAATTTTGGTGAATAGTAACACTTATGTTTTATTAATCGCGATTAAAGGTAATTAGTGTAATTTAAGGTAAAAATGATATTATAATAAAATGAAAATATATTGAAACGTGTCCTAACCCTATTGGATGAGTTATGTCCGACCAATAAAACCCATGGGTTGATTTTTGGTACCCCATGGATTCACTTGGGTATGATAATGACATTTATGCATTTTATTTAAAGTTAAAGTAAAAATGACACAAACATGAAATGTTTTAATAAAACAATTTTTACATGGGGTTATACAAATCCGATTTTTGACTATAAATATTCATTAGATATATAAAACAATTTCCTACATCATGATATTTTTTTATAATTTTTAGACATTAAATATATTAAATTATTTATGACATCATGATGATGCAGCGATTACCCCATTAATAAAGGATTTAAATAAAATGAAAAGATAATGTAAAATCTATGACCTACACATGTCCAAAACCTATTGTATGGGTATATTTCGAACCCTTATCACCTTATCCTCGAATTATATCAATGTGGGACCTTTTAAATCCGAAACTCACTTTAAAATAATGGAACATTTCTTTACTTTCCAAGAGTATCCTTCCTCTCCTCTTATAAAAGTCCCCCACCTCTACCTCATTACCCACACTTTCAAAGCCTTTGGATCGAACAACCCCTGCTAATTTTGTCTCTCCAAATCCCTCTATAACTCCTTGAAGCCTCATTTTGTGTAAAAGTCTTCCCAAGGAAGCCTTTGAGCTCAAACCAAAGGGAGTTACCCGTTTATAAGGTAATTTCTTCACTTGAGTCCTTTTGTTTTATTTTGCTTCTCCAACCCCCTAAACTCTTTTTATTCATTTATTTTGTAACAACTCCAGTATATTCCATATACTAGGATGTTTTTATAAGATGTATTTGAGCTACACTTATACACACCTACATCTAATGGTTAAAGGACATACTATTTCCGTGGATGGCGAATTTCTGCCTCAGGAAACGATGATTGTTTGATATTCTTATAACACCTTCAAAGGTGGCCATTAAGATGTCACTATATTTATATATGATATATAATATGTTTATGTTTTCCTTATGCTTATGTATTTTTCATTTTGGGCATACCTTTATGGTTTCCATTATGGGTAAATTTGATATCTTCATTTAAGGAAGTGCGGACTACCGCCCCCTCAAAGTGATTTGATTCGTCAATGCCGCATGTGGGATGTATAAAAGATGGATTTAAAGTTATTGTATATAATGTTATACTGGAATTATAATATACCTCTATATAATTATTATTTATTTCCATTAATGTATGAGATAGAAATGAAAGTAGCGTTCATGCGTACATACGGCTTACCATCTCCATGAACGGTACATTTCGTTTCTTATCCCCAAATGTAATGTACTATTATATGTACATATATATATGATGTATATGATGTATGTTACATATAAATTATTAATATAATTCTGGAATTAAAATATACATACCTCTCATTTAGTTTTAATTCCATTAATATGACATAGAAATGAAAGTAGCATTCATGCGTACGTACGGCTTACCGTCTCCATGAACGGTGCATTTCATTTCTTACCTATAAATGATTATGTGATATTATAAATACATGTAAATGATAGATATATATGATATATATTATATCCAAATCATTAATTTCATTCTAGATATAATGAAGCTTTTACTATACGAACAACATGTAATTGTAAGAAGTCCACTTTTGACTTAAGGACCAAATATCGACAAAACAAATATTATTAACTTAAATGATTACATAATGTTTATAACATGGAAATAAGTGATATAAAAAGAATAATGAACTCGAAAAAGGTTCTTGTGAAAATATAAATTAACTCAAGTTTATTATTCAGGACGTTAAAGAACGATCGAGTCAAGTCGGACCCGAGGTAAGGGACTTCGTCTCAATCTCCTTTCATTGAGGCATATTTCATTTTATACACAACTTTCTTTTATATGGTGTATAAACTTCTTTGAATTTTACTTCAATTCAAAAGTAATCTTTTTCTACGAAGCGTTTTACTAAACGACAAAAAGGAATGTTTCTTTTAACATACGCAGTGACAACGACCTTTTCCGCTGCTGTGAGTATTATTTGGTCTTTGGCTTCCTCAACAAGCCGTGATGTTTTTAAAATGAAATAAATATTATATACTCTTTTATGTATTTTGGTATTTAAAATGGTTTTTATAATGGATTTGTTATGTCAATATATTTGAGTGATATATTGTGATCAAAGAGTGGAAATGTTTTCTTTCCATTATATTTGTTTTATGTCTTATGATTTTATTATGGTACTTGGACATTTAACGGGTGGTTATGTGATAAACCATATGACGGGTGGTACCGGGAATACCAGGATGGGTGGTTACGTTATACCCTCCAATGCATTGGGTATGGAATTCGGTCATATGGCTATTCCATTAAGTATGTATGGAAGTTGGTCGTATGGCTATTCCATTAAGTATGTATGGAAGTTGCCCGTATGGATATTCCTTTAAGTGATAAGTGTGAAATTCGACCGTATGGTAATTCCACTTATGTATGTTTATGTCCCGAGTTACCTTTATATGTTATGTGTTCTTTATATGGGTTTTATGGTAATCTTTTGGTTACAAAAGAGTAAGTAATGATATTTTATTCAGGGAATAATTTTTTAATACTTCATGAAGGTGAAGGTATTACTTTGATAAAGTATACATGGTTTACTTGATGTTTGAAAAAATAACAGTTTTCATTGTTTGTGTATCCCTTACTGAGCTTTTTATGCCCACCCTAAGTTTTTTTGAAATGTTTTTCACGGGACTTAATGTGGATTAGTGTCAAGGATGGGATCAAGGGAAAGTCAGGCTATCTAAAACATGGAACTAGACATGTTTTTTTAAGAGTTTTTATTTTATGGAATCATAGTAGAAGTGTCTACTTTGTAATCTTTTGAGATGTAATAGTTATGTCCTAATTCTCTAAAACTCTAAACCTGAAAAGATCCTCAATTTGAATTATTCATTTAATTCAATATTAAGTAAGGTTTAAGGTCATGGCCTTATAGGTAGGCCCACTATGTCGGAAACATATGCAAGGCGACCTAAGGGCATGTACTACATAGTTAAGAAAACATTTTCTCAGATATTTGAAACTCTTTTACCAGAAACCATAAGGAATATTATGAATATCTGAAAATATTCAAGATTATTAGTATGAATTATGGAATAGGGTAATGCAAAATGCACATGGAAAATATTTGACTCAATATTGGCCATGATTTTGAGGTTCTTTACACATATATGACTCATATGTAAAAATTTAGACTTTATTTGTTTCCTTTGATTCGATATGAGGCTATGTAGTTTAGAGTCACGTAGTGAGGACATTGTATAGTGCAATTTTAAGTCATGCAGTAAGGACCATTTTACTATGTAATTTTAAGTCAAGTAGTGGAAATATTGACAACCCCATAAGATATTGAGACATGTTATTTATACAGAGAATACTTTTACTCAATTATTACGCCCATGTGAGCTATTCATTGTGTGAGAAACAAGGAGAAGTATGGGATTCTTCTGTAACACAAAAGGTGGCCCAAGTAAAGAAAGTTGTATTAGATTTCCATGTAGATTATTGGCATGCGGTAAGGATGAATATGAATAGATGTGTAAATAATGACTTATTGTAAATGGACTAATGAAAACCCAATTGTCACTACTTGTCTTGCTAGGGGTAAAAATAAATCCATACACAGTTCTTCAAAATTTCCAATCCAGATTTTATTCTTATTTAAGGAATATAGAGGGGGGTTATTTCATGGATGGTCCCAATATTGGATATATGGGTATATCTACATATCTAATATAGATTTCAATCAGGTTGTATGTACTTCTTGAAACAATAATTTCCCACACCAATCGAGTTGGATATGAGATACAAGGGAATTTGACACTTTTGGGAAGAATAGTTAAACAGAAGAATCAAAATAGTATAAATATCAAACCATATATCTGAATGGATCACATTGTATAGATTTTATTCATATACATGTGGAGAAATTAAAATAATAAATTTTTTTTTTACAGTTTGGCCAATGATTGGAGGTCCTGGCATATCTATATATGTTAAATAGATAAGAATCAAGGCATGGGTAGTTCTTGAAATAAGGTCCCTATGCAGATCTGAATCATTCATAGAGAAAAGAGAGACTCATATACCACTAAGGATTAACAATGACGTCAATAATGCTTGCTTATGGATTCTCATTACATAAAATAGAGAAGACGTTAGCCATACAGTTTAATGTCATGTAACAATGACAAATGATGTCATGTACTTTAACATTTAGAGGAAAGAAACAACATGATACTAATTTTATCGTCATGAAGCAGGGATGCTTATGGTTATTATTTATTTTAACCTCTTTCAATTAGAACTTTGTGTTGTGTTTTTTAGAGTCATGCAGTGATGAAGTTATGTGCAATTACACAATGTACTTCTTCAAGAATATCACATTTGATGGAGTTTTAATAATCTCTCCATCCATTGAGAATAAAGAATAAGATTAATTTGTGTATAACTTATGTATGGAATAAGTTCCTTCACACAATGGATCATTTGTCAGAGGATTCTATCCTAGTATCATTTGAGTCTTGATGACCAATACCAATTCTTCTTAAATAAATGAATGCATTCAAACATTCTTGATAAAGGCCTGCACTATTATATAATGATAGAATTCTAACTGATGCAATGTATGTAACATTTTATCTTCTAATCATTCCATCTCATCAGACCATTTATGAGACCAATGATCTATATAAAACTAATCATATATTGCAACTCTGAGTAAAGGCCTTTGAATTTCAATTGGAAAAACTTTTTTTGTTTCATACAAAAAAGAATAAAGGGATACCTGGGTGGCAGTATAAGTAGTATTCCGATAAGCACATAAATCATGAAAACCATTATCAAGACACATTTTCATATCATTATCCACCATCATCAAGTGTTTATTTGATATAGTCTTAATGAGATCCTCTATATCTCCATTGGTTGTCGCATGATAGCAATTTGAATGGATGGATTTGATATTGTGCTTCTTATATAACTTCTTTACCTCAACAAAATAAAAACTAGTTCCATTGTTTATTAATATAGTATATAGGACAAACGATCTGGTGATGAAATTAGTTTCGAAAATAATAACATTGATTTTAGCACCAACTTCTTTGAGAGGAATTACATAAACCCATTTAGAGAAGACATCAGTAGCAGTAAGGATATACACGAACTGTATAACTGTAGCTGGAGGATAAGGTCATAATACATCCATTCACCATGTGGGAAATGGCTAGGAGCATTTAGCTCTATACAGCAACTGAAGGGGTTGATGAATGATGGTGGATTTCACTTGGAAAAGGATGAGATTTTTTAGTGAAATATGTGAAATCATCCATCATTGAATAACAGAAGTATCTAAGCCTAGAAATTTGATCAGAAAGCTTATTCCCAGACTAGTGAGCACCACACGCTCCTGCCTGTACTTATTTTATGGGAGATGTAGTTTATTCTCCATCAATAATATAACAACCCGAACTTCTTAATTATATTTGTTTCCAAATTTTGTGTGTTATTTTATTTTATACTCAACAAAACAATATCCTTTAATTAATTAAATGCGTATATTCAAAATGAGACTGTTGTTTTTCGACTGTTATATGACCGTTGGCCAATATGACTGTTGGAAACTATAATCTAAATGATATGTTTTTATAAATAATTCTATCTTGGTTAATTAATACATAAATAATATTGAATGGCCTCATCTAGTATAATAAATCTATATGAATCCCATCTGTCGGAGCTTGGGAAGGATGTAGCATCATTGGGCTTTGCTTTGGACCAAGACTATGCTGAACTTCAACCTATGAAGCTTGAACGGAATCACCTAAGGGAGAAGTTCAAGCTGATTGAAATCACCACACGGGCAATGTTGGTCGAGCCAACCCAAGATTCTATCACCATAGAACACCTTACACATAGGTCTTATACCGTTTTCATAAGGGGCTATGTAACGAGACCTTAGCTGCCTTGTGTAATCCTTTTATATAAATACAATTTTTATTTCTTATTATGGCCATGTTTGTGAATTTCAAATATTCAGATAAATATATTTTGTGTATTATTGATGAATTTAGGGTAAAAAGGAATTTTAATATATTTTTGTATTCATTAAATAATTAATAATGTGGAATGATTTTCAGGAAATGGTCTTCTACAATTGTGTTCAGTAATAAATTTAGAGCCTATTAAGATCAACTTAGTTTTTAGTAAATAGTAAATTAGGAATATTAACACACCCATATGAATACTAATGAATAGTAATTTATTAAAAAAAATAGAAACATCACCCATTAATGTATAAATACATTTTAGACATCTTAAAGGTGAAAAATGATCATAGTTTATGTTTTGGTATTTTTTGTGCCATAAATATTTTATTTAAAATTTCATAATTAATTTTATAATTTTAAATTAAAATTTATTTTCATAAAATTTAATCACAAATTTTTAATTTATTTTCTTATGGGTATACGATATTTTTATGGTACCATTATTACTTTTTTAATGTGTTACAAAATGAGTTATAGTTTAAAAGTTGTATTTTTAGAATAAATAATGATTTTATTTAAAAATTAAATAAAAAAATAGAAAATTATTTTCATAAAATGGACGTAATTTTTGAATTCATAGCATTTATATTAGGTTAGGGTAAATTTTTTGGCTTTTTCTAAATCAGTTGAAATTTCGGTGAATAGTAAAAAATGCAGTTTTGAGTTTCTGGTGTTTAATGACATCATTAATGATGTAATAATTATGTAAGATTACTGGTCAACTTATTAATAGTTATATATTCTATGAGGTTTCCCATGTGTCAAATAACATGGGAAAATACAAAGGGAAATCACATGGTTTTTCAAATACCACCGATGAGGTGTCCCTGGAAAATTAATAATTTATTCACTCACATTCCCTATAAATACTAAGAAATTTTCCTCATTCATTTCATTCCAAAAATAATCCTCAACTATGTTCTGGTCACCTTAACTCCTAAGGAGTCCTCCCAAGGTGCCCTAAATCATCCAAAGGTCCCAACCTTCATGCTTTCGAAGTTACTCTTCAAGGTAATGGATCCTTTCACCCTCCCCTTTTATGTCATAAATTCCTTTACATTGTTTCTTCTAGTTTCCATATCTTTATTTTGAGGGTATGTTATTATATGTTTTATTTACTGTCCATTTCATGTCAACTTGTTTAGAGACCCTTTCGGATCTCATCGGTTTGTTTTCTGAATTTTTATGTGACGTCGTTAGGTTGCCAAATTTTTCGTAGAAGGAATCACATCTTCTCTTTTCTTTCAAGTTTCCTTTTCATGTGGTATGTCAATCAAATTTCCTTACCATGTTCTTATATACATGTTATTCTAAATTTAATTTTTATTATGAATTATTTATGAGTCGGTGACCCTTGTCCCCTCTCTTTTCAATGTTTTCTAAAACCATATTATATAGCCGTTATGATGCAGAAATTTCGTCTCAAAATTTCTATCTCTTTATCTCAAGAAATTCTCTTGTTTTATTCATATGAATACCCAGACCTCTTTCATTTCTATGGGTGTTCATAAATATATAAATTTTATATATTGTTTTCTTTAATTAACATATATATAACCCTCACTCCCTTCCATGATCTATAAATGATATAATGATCTTATTTTTAAGCAATCTTAAAACGTTACAATTTCGAAATGAATACCATTTATATTATTCTATATTGGTAATTTATGAAATTTTTTATTATGATATGTGTGGATCACATGAAAGTAAAGACATATTAAGGGTGTTATCTGATATCGCTCCAATGCATTGGGTAAAGAATGAATCTCTAGATATGACAAGTTTCACGATACCTTGGTGGATAACCATGGTAATTATTATAACACCCCAGGGATAAACCTTTGTGATATGTTCATAAATGTCTAAATGAAATGTTATAGCCACACATTCATGTTAAGTTTCAATTTATTTTCATTATGATATTCATATTCTTCCATTTATCATGCCTTTATTACTTTTATCATGTTCTTATTAATATTTCTCAAGATCACTTGTCAACTGTTTCACTTCTTTACCCTTACTTGGATTCTGCTCACCCTTTCCTTGGAATGTATGTATCCAGGTTATGGGATACATTAATTGCACTAAGGATGAACTTATGATGAAGCCATACAAGTGGATTAGAATAATTTTTTCTTTTGTGTTTCATTTATATTTTTCATGATTTCCAAGATGCTAGAATTTTGAAGATCCTTTGTTTTTAAAATGTAATGACAAGTGATGTAACAAAAAGGTCGGATGCCATGGTTGGTATCAAAGGATAGTTTAGTTATTTATGGAAATTAGGCTAGGAAATCATTATGAATAATCCTATAGAAAAGTTAAAATATCAGAAAACTTGCTGGTATTTTGTTGAGTATTAATTAAGTGGTTTACCAATAAAATACATCCTGCTCTGGATACGAGCAGGTAGAGGCGGCTCTGGCACAGAGGTACCTAGGAGTGAAAAATCTGACAAGGAGTTTCATACTTGACCCGGGGTATCCTGGTACATGAAAACGGGATTTTCGACACTCTTGGTTACAACACTCCTGGGGGATATGTTTAGTTAATCATTAGCTTTTTATGAATCATTATGAAGGATTTATACAGATATGTAATTGTTTAAATAAGTTTTAAGACAGAAATCTGTTATAGACAAAAAGATATTTAAATGAAATAAGTTTCACATTAAGTTTTTTTTCTTTTAGAAATGACAGGCAATAGGAGGAACCATGAAAATGGTGACCGTAATGGACCATGCGATGATGGACCTCCGATGGAAGCTGGAATGTAAACAATCATGCGAATGATGAACCAACTGACTCATGTTATAGGAAATAACTAGATTCAAGCTAATAGAAAAATCTCACCACAAATGGAACAACATTTTGTTGAGTCCTTTATGTGTCAATAACCACCAACCTTTAGTGGATCGACTAACCCATTGACTGCTGAGCTGTGGATCAGCTCTATCAAGAAGATATTTTTGTGCTCCTCTATTTAGTGAAAGAGATGATCACTCTTGATTTCTATCGCTTAGAAGGAGAAGCTGATCAGTGGTGGGAGCTTATTAAAAATATGATGGAAATAGTGGAAGTTGAAGCTATGCAGTGGGACAATTTTAGAAGAATTTTCTTTTGTAATTATTTCCCTTATCCTATGGGAACAATATAGGGAAGGAGTTTCTCGAGCTAAAGTAGAAGGAGAACGAATTTTTGGGAAGATAAGAGATGAACATCATAAGGCTTTCATGTTACACCTATAGCTTTCTTTTGTATCCAAATGGAAAGGTTAATAGATTCTTCGGTGGACTGAGACCTCATTTGTGGAAGAATCTAGCCAACCGATACTATGATAGCTATGGGGAGATCCTGCTGAGTGCAATAATAGTTGAACTGGAGTTTCATGAGATGCAGTGGTCTCATAAATACAACGATAAAAATACATTAATGGAGCCAATATTAGGGAGGATCATTGATCAGGGAAGAGGAGGAAATCAATTGCAACATCCCACGTGTAATAAATGTGGGAAGAAGCATTCGGGGAACTTCCTGCTCGAAATCGGGAAATGATACAAGTGTGGAAGAGATGGCCATATTGCGAGTAAATGTCATAGTGAGGTGAAACCAGAACTTCCAAACACTAATGACAAGTGGAATATGGTGCGGGCCCAACCTGATGTCCAGTGCTTCAAGTGTGGACAACTAGGTCACTTTGGTAATCATTCTCCAAATCTGAGGGTTTTGGAGGGGAACCACTATCAACCTCAGAAAAGGCCAAGGGAGCAAGGTCATTATTTTTCTATCATGATAGCTATATCTGATGCTCCAAATTATGTTTTAGCAGGTACTCTTATTGTTCTCTCAAAGCTAGCTAGTACTTTGTTAGATTCTGGTTCTACGCATTCCTTTGATTCATCCAAGTTTAAAAAAACAATAGAATCATCCCCCAACTTGCTAAAAGTAGAGTTATCAGTCATGACTGCTTGTGATATTATCCAAGCATCATCGATGTTTAGAAACTCTAGTATTTACTTTAGTGAGCACAATCTTATCGCAAATCTATTAGTCATTCTAATGATGGAATTTGACATTATAATAGGGATGGTCTGGCTCACAAAGTATAATGGTAAGATCAATTGAATAAGTAAATCTCACTAGTCTTGAATGGAAAACATACAGTTATCTTCCATGGAGAGATATCTCAACCTGATCTTTGTCTAGAAGAACCTCCTATATCCTTCTTTGTGGAGTTGATCGGTGAATAAGAAGAAGAAAATGGGAGTTTGAGGATAGAAAATGTACCTATCATCCATGAATACGTTGACAAATTTCCAGTGGAGTTTCCTGGACCTCCACCAGAAAAAGAGGTAGAGTTATCTATTGAACTCGTAGCTGGATTTCATCCAATATCAAAGACCCCATAGAGGATGGAAAATGTGGAGCTGGGGGAATTATAGAAACAACTCCAAGATCTTTATGAGATGATATTTATCCACTCAAGTGTGTCTCATTGGGGAGAAACTATTCTCTTTGTGAAGAAGACGGATAGATCTATGCGGCTATGAATTGATTATAGAGAAGTGAGCAGGATCACAGTAAAGAACAAATACCCTCTTACAGGAATTGATGACTTATTTAACCAACTTCGGGGGGCTCAATTCTTCTATAAGATTGATCTTCAATCTGATTGTCATCAATTGAGTGTGAATAAATAAGCTATTCCAAAAACTGTCTTCCGATCAAGATATAAGCATTATAATTTTTCTTTTGTGCCTTTTGGACAAACTAACACACCTGATATTTTTATGGATTTTATGAATAGAGTCTTTAAAGACTACCTTGATAACTTCGTGATAGTTTTTATTGATGATATTCTAATATATTCCAAATTTCGTGAGGATCATGATGATCATCTAAGGAATATTTTAAAAACTCTCCGAAAGGAGAACCTTTTTTGAATGTTCAATAAATCTGAATTCTTGTTATGACAATTTTCTTTCTTGGGGCACATTGTTACCATGGAAGGAATCACAGTTGACCCTGAAAAGACAAAAGTTGTGGAGGAGTGGCCTCAGCCTATAATAATAACTGAGATTCAATGTTTCCTAATATTAGTGGTATATTCTATGAGGTTTGGGAAAATATTTTCATGACTTTATAATCCATTAACCAAGTTAACTCGAAAATGGGTCAAGTTCATCTAGACAAAGGTTTGTGGGGAAAGTTACCAAGAACTGAAAAAGATATTGGTTACTGCACCTATGTTAACTCTTCTCTCAACTAGATAAGTATTAGTTATTTTTAGCAATGCATATCTGAAAGATCATGGGTGCATCCTCATGAAAAATTACAAGGTCATTGCATATGCATCTCGACAGTTGAAGACTCATGATTAGAACTATCATATGCATGATCTGGAGCTGACTGCGGTCGTTTTTGCTCTGAAGATATAGAGGCACTATCGTTTTGGGGAGAAATGTGACATATACACATACCATAAAAGTTTGAAGTATATTTTCACACAAAAGGAATTGAACATGAGATAAAGGAGATGGTTGGAACTTTATAAAGACTCTGATTGTTCAATTCATTATCATCCCAGAAGTGCATACAAAGTCGCTGATGCATCAAGCAAGAAAGACACAATTTTTCATTCCATGATAAGGATTCAAAGAGATCATTTGATCAATGACCTAGTAATTCTAGACATGGAAATTATAAGGGAAGGGACATCATTAACTCTAACCCAAATGTTTTCTCAATGGTCAAAACTAGAGAAGATAAAAAATTCTTAGAAAGAAGATCCTTTGTTATAGAAGAAGTTATAGGTTTTGAAGGCTGGGAAGTTTCCATAGTTTAATACCGATCAAGAAGGTGTACTAAAAGTCCGTACAAGACCATGTGTTCCATCTATTTCGGAAATAAATAAGGATCTAATGGATGATTCTCATAGTTATACATTCTCTATACATCCTGGTAGCAATAAAATTTATAAGGACCTTCATGATCAGTATCGGTAGGATAATGTGAAAAGGGAGATTGCTAACTACACTTCATGGTTCCTGGTATGTCAGCAAGTGAAGTCAGAGTGAAAACTTCCAAAAGGGGTATTGTAACCACTAACCATACCAGCATGGAAGTGGGAAAATATCACTATGGACTTTGTCACTGGTCTCCTGAGAACTTCCAAAGGAAACAATGCGATATGGGTTATTGTGGACTGTCTCACAACAACTGCCCATTTTATCTCCATTAGGAATGATTTACCTCTTGATATACTTGCCATGATTTACGTGAAGGAAGTGTTAAGGATACATGGAGTTCCACTTTCTATCATATCTGATCGTGATCCAAGGTTCACATCAAAATTCTAGAGAATTCTCCAACAATCTCTGAGCACTGAATTTAATTTCAGTACGGCCTATCACACCCAAATTGATGGCCAATATGAAAGGACTATTCAACCACTCAAGGACATTCTTAGAACTAGCTCAATAGAATTTAATGGTGGATGGGATAAACATCTATCTGTAGTTGAATTATCTCACAACAACAGCTTCCACTCAAGCATTCAAATGTCACCCTATGAATCTCTATATGGGAAGCGATGTATAACTCCTACTTCTTGGGATGAAGCATGTGCGAGAATTATTATTGGGCTTGATCTTGTGCATGAGATGATATAAAATGTCCATGTCATCCATCAACACATTAAGGCTACTCAGAGTCGGCAAAAGAGCTATGATGAAAAACGTCGAAGGGACTTGGAGTTTGATGTTGGTGAAAAATTCATTCTGTGGATTTCACCTTGGAAGCGATTCATGAGGTTTGGGAAGAAAGGGAAGCTCAGCCCTCGGTATATTGTCCCCTATGAAATCCTTGATCATATGGGAGCAGTGGCCTATCGGCATGAACTTCCTATAAATCTAGCACAATTTCATGATGTCTTCCACGTATCCCTCTTGAGGAAGTACATTCCTGAACCTTCAAATGTACTAAATCCATAGGTGGTACAATTAGAACATGACCTCTCTTATGAGGAGCAGCTGGTGGAGATTTTGGATCATAGAGGTAAGGTTCTACGTGACAAGACTACCCACCTTGTTAAGTTGTTTTGGAGGAACACCAAATATGAAGAAGCCAAATGGGAACCAGAAAAGTCTATGAGGAAAAATTACTGACACATTTTCTCTTGAAAGGTTACAAGTTAAAAATTTCAGGGATGAAATTTCTTGAGGGGGGGAAGAATGTAACGACCCAAACTTTTTAATTATATTTGTTTCCTAATTTTGTGTGCTATTTTATTTAATACTCAACAAAACATTATCCTTTAATTAATGAAGTAGTTATAATTAAAATGAGACCGTTGGTTTTTGACTGTTATATGACTGTTGGTCAATATGACTGTCGGAAACTATAATCTTAATGACAAGTTTTTATAAATAATTTTATCTTGGTAAATTAATATAGAAAAAATATTGAATGGCCTCATCCAGTAGACTCGACCCATATGATTCCCATCTGTCGGAGCATGGGAAGGAGATAGCATCATGGGGCTTTGCTCTGGACCAATCCCAAGCTAAACTTCAACGTATGAATCTTGAATAGAATCAACGAAGGTAAAAGTTCAAGCTGATTGAAATCACCACTCGGGTAGTGTTAGCATAGCCACCCCAAGATTCTATCACCCTATCACACCATACACTTAGGTCTTATTCTGGTGTTATAAGGGGATATGTAACGAGACCTTAGATTCCTTGTGTAATTATTTTATATAAATAAAATTGTTATTTATTATTATGGCCAAGTTTGTGAATTTCAAATATTCGGATAAATATAGGATTTTCATTATTGATGAATTTAGTAAAAAAATGTATTTTAAAATATTTTTATATTCATTAAATAATTAATAATGTGATATTAGTTTCATGAAATGGTCTTCTAAAGTTGTGTTCAGTAATAAATTTAGAATCTAATAAGATCAACTTGGTTTTTAGTGAATGGTAAAGTAGTAATAGTAACGTATCCATATGAATAATGGTGAATATTAATTTAACCAAAAAAATAGAAACTTCACCCATGAATGTATAAATACATTTTAGACATCATAAAAGTTAAACAAAAGATCATTGTTTATGTTTTTGTACTTTTGTATGCGATAAATATATTATTTACAATTTTATAATTAATTAAACATTTTTAAATAGAAATTTATTTTCATAAAATTTAATCAAATTTTTTTAATTTATTGTCTTATGGGTATACTATAATTTTATCGGACCTCGATTACTTTTATAAGGTCTTACAAAATCAGTTATTATTTTAAAGTACTATTTTTGGAATAAATAATGATTTATTTAAAAATTAATTTAAAAATATTTAGAAAATTATTTTCATAAAATGGAATTAGTTTTTTAATTCAGAGCATCTATATTAGGTTAGGGTGAATAATTGGATTTTTTCTGAAACAATTGAATTTTTGGTGAATAGTAAAAATGCAGTTTTGAGTTTTAGGTGTTTAATGACATCAATAATGATGTTATAATGATTTAAGAATTCTGGTCGACTTATGAATTGTGATATATGATATTAGGTGTCCCAAATGGCCAATACCATGGTCAAATACCATGGTCAAGCCCATGGTTTTTCAAATACCACCGATGAGGTGTCCCTTGGAAATTAATAATTTATTCACTCAATTTCCCTATAAATAAAAATCCATTTTGCTCATTCATTTCATTCCAAAATCATTCTCAACGAAGTTATGGTCTCCTTACCTCCCAATGAGTCCTCCCACGGTTCCCTTAAGCCTCACAAGGTCCCGACCTTCATGATTTCGAAGTTACTCTTCAAGGTAAGGGATCCTTTCACCCTCCTCTTTTAAGTCATGAATTCCTTTATGTTGTGTCTTCTAGTTTCCATATCTTTATTTTGAGGGTATGTTCTTATATGTTCTATTTAATTACCATTTCATGCCTAATTTTGGATAGACCCTTTTTGCTCTCATCAATTTTTTTCTTAATTTATAAGTGATGTCGTTAGCCTGCCGAATGTTTTGTAAAATGAATCACATCTTATCTTTTCTTTCATGTTTCCTTTTCATGTGGTATGTCATTAAAATTTCCATACCATGTTCTTATCTCCATATTATTGTGAATTTATACTGTATTATGAATTATTTATGAGTCGGTGACCCTTTTCCCCTCAATTTTTAATGTTTTCTAAAACCATATTATATAGTCGTTATGCTGTAGAAATTTCATCTCAAATTTTCAATCTCTTTCTCTCAAACAATTCTCAGGTTTTAATAATGTGAATACCCAAACCTATTTCATTTCTATGGGTGTTTATAAAAATATAAATATGATATATTAGATTCTGTAACTGACAAACATATAATCCTCAATCCCTTCCATGGGTTATAAATGATATAATGATCTTATTTTTATGAACTCATAAAAAGTAACATTTTTGAAATGAAACCCATTTCTTTTATTCTATACAGGTTATTTATGAAATTTTTTATTGTTATATATGTGTCTTACATGAAATTAAATAATTATTAAGGGTGCACCATGATAGCGCTCCAATGTATTGGGTAAAGAATTATTTTCTAGAGAAGAAAAGTTTCACGATACCTTGGCGAATAACCTTGGTAATGTTTATGACACCTCGTTGATAAACCTTGGTGACATGTTCATGAATGTCTAAATGAACTATTGTATCCACATACTCAAATTATTTTTCAAATTATTTTCATTATGATATTCCTATTCATCCATTTCCAATTCCTTTATGACTATTATCTTGTTCTTATTAATATTGCTCAAGATCACATGTCAACTGTTTCACTTGTTTACCCTTATTGGGCCTTCGGTTCACCCTTTGCTTTGAATATATGTCTACAGGTTATGAGATGTAGTAATTTTACATAGTATTAACTTATGATGAAGCCTTAAAAGTGTATAAGAAGAATGTTTTATGGTGTTTTTCATGTATATTTCTCCTGATTTCCAAGACGCTATACTTTAATGATCCTCTGTTTGTAAAATCTAATGAAAATTTCTGTAATAAAAAGGCGAAATTCCTTAAATAAACATGAAAATAATTCTATCAAAGGCTAGTTTTTAGAGGAACTTATAGTGATATGGAATTTTATATAGTGTATAGTTTTCTTCTCGTCGTTAGATATGTTCCTTTCCATCTCTTTCATGTGGAAGTACTCCATTTTGATGGTATTCCATGATGGGAGTTCTCCAAAATGTGGAATGAAAATATATCTCAGAAATAGGGATAAGTTCATTAATTTCCCCTATTATATTGTGAAAACAAGGTGAGACAATATAACTGTGGGTTATAATGTTGAATTTATCATACCACTTTTGGATCTTCCAAAGTTGTAGTTTCATTGTCCAATGCATCAACTTGGGTGTTTTCTAATCGCGGGAAATACAACAATATCATAGTTGAGGGAAATTCAGCCATTAAAATTATAACTGAATCACACAAAGTAATTAAATCTAATTTTATTATAAAATAATCCCCATTGAATTGTTTTATTACCAAATATTAATCAGCATTAACTATCAAGTGTTTCATTTTCATCTAATGTTATAATTCTATAACTACAATGAGAGATTGGTATCCTGCTTCATTTATGTATGGCCATCTGACAATAGAATGTAATAAGGCAATAATGCCATTTCTGGGGAGATAAGTACAATTCCAAATCAATACTTTTTGAGTTTAGGGTTTTTTATTCTCTTCCCCGTTGGACTTATGGAGGCACCATCAATGTACATATCCCATGACTGGGATCTATCTTGAATAGAGAAGATGTTTTCATCAAAAAGTTTAGTATGCAATGATGTATCCTCCACATATGGGTGTTCATCAAAGATTTCGGCCAGAGCATGGACCTTTATTTTCATCTGAGGCACAAACTGGATATCAAACTATTGCAAAATAACTTCTCACCAAGATAGAATCCCTGTAAGCCTAGGATTACTGAGGATAAATTTGATCAGGTTATTATGAGACACAAATTTGACATCATGATGTTTTAGATGGTGCCAAAATTTTGGACTACAAATATCATTACCAGGAATCACATTTCTATACTTGAATACTGATTTTCGTCATTATTCATAGTTTGATTGAGATAGTAAAGGTTATTCTGATTCCTAACCTCATTCTTTTGGGAAAGGAAGGAACCCAGTGGTAAATCTAAAGCTGTCACATAGAGAATTAGTGGTCTCCCTTCAACAGGTGGAATTAATACTGGTGGACTCAAGATAAATTTCTTGAGGGTATCAAATGCTTCATGTTAGTCTTCAGTCCATTGATATGTTACTCTATTCTTCATTAATTCAGGGAATGGAATACGTGGTCCTACCAAATTAGTGATAAAGCGCTCATTATAGGCCATGTTTCATCGGGGTCCTCTGAATTCATTCAAATTTCAAGAAGTTTGCATGACAAGGATACATGTTTTGTTTCTTAGGATCATCATTATTCAAAGATGGAATACAATGAAGCTGAGTAACTTGCCTAAGGTCACCCCGAAAGTACATTTCAAGGGGTTCATCATTAAACCATGTTACTGAAGTTTATTGAATATTGTCTTCAGATCAGCCATGTGAATAGAACGTTGTCTAGATTTTTCGACAAAATAATCCACATAACATTCCTCAAATTTCCCTTTGAAGGGTTTGAATATATGATGCATGGCACATTTATACAATTCTCTTGCATTCTTTAAACCAATGGGCATTATCTGATAGAAAAATAATCATTGAGTGGCTCTGAAGGTTGGATATTTTTCATCCTATGGAGCCATACATATTCGATTATACCCAGTGTATCCATATATGAAGGAAAGGTCTTCATATCTAGCTATTACATCAATTAAAATCTATGTGATCACAACTAGAATGTAATCTCTAGAACAATGCTGGTTATGATCTCTGAAATCAATGCAAACACTGATTTGAACATCCTTCTTTTTCCCTAGGAAAATTTTGGCCTTCCATTTTGGATATTGAACCTCTTGGACAAAATTACACCTTATAAGCTTATGCATTTCAGCTTTATTTTTTGATTCATGAGTTGGGGATCATTTTTCTTGCTACCTGCTTGAATCCCCAGTGTTCTTATAGAAACCCCAAATGATGAGTGGCTAAATCGGGGGTTATGTCCTGAATTTTCTGTATAATTCTAATAAAATATATCTTGATGATTAATTAGAAATGATATATTGGTCTCCTTCTCTCTAGAATCCATGACTGATGTAATTATTGTTGGGATGGATCTTTTTATGTACCCAGATTTATTTCACTGAGCTCATCAACTGTGGTAGTGACACCATCCAAAAATGCTGGAGGAACATCCCTATGATCTTCTTCTTCTTCCTCCACTTCCTTAGATCTCACTTTTTCTATTTCTACATGTGTATTAGCTAATGAGAAAAAACATTTAGAATTATTGTAGAAGTCATTATTTGAACATCCTGAAGTAGAGGCCACCATTTCTAAGCCTACTGATGATGAAGGGTCTTCTTGGGGTAATAAAGAGGCGATGAAGGACTGAGAATAAACAACCTTATCTTCCTCTAGTATTTTTAATACTTCTTTTAATTGGATTAATGAAGTATATTCTTGTTGAAGTTTAGTGGATGAAAGGAAGACATCTCTATTTATGCTTTTACCACTACTTTTTTAATCAACAATTTCACCAATATGGTCTGATAGGATTGTCATAATTGAAATTAGGGATGTTACATGATGAATGCTTGGATTTGGTTTTAACCTCTCAATTTGAATGATTGGTGACACATAATATATGATCATATGTATAAATGAGTTTTCTGGGATCTTTTCCCAGTAATTGGGAGCATTAATTCTGGTTACCTCATTTTCCATGGACTATGTTTTGTTCGTTTGATTAAATTCTTCCTCAATTTAATAAGATTCATACATTTTGAACAGATATTTCTCACCATAAAATGTACCAAATTTTCCATTGACATAGTATTTGAGGCATTGGTGGTGTGGAGATGGTATGGATGCTTGTTTATGTAGCCAAGGCCTTCCAAGAAAAATGTTTAAGGCTATGTCTTGATGAACAACCCTAAATCTGAATTTGAAATGAGATCCCCAAACAGAGTTATGATTGTAATCTCACCAAAAGGTTCTTTCTAATTCTTTTCATATAATTATAACATTAAATTAGAAGAAGATATGTTAGATTCAATGATGCCCAATCGATAATGTGTATCAATACAAAATAGGTTGACTCTCGAGCCATTATCAATGATGGCGTGTCGAATGTCTATGCCATTGACCCTGGAAGATAGATACAAGGGCCTACTTTTTCCATGTACAACAACATCATCATATTCATATGTAAAAGATATAAATTCATGAAATTCTGCAGAATTATTCTATATACAGTAATCCTCAGCAACAACCACTTGAGTTTCAAAGTCTGCAAGTCATGACAAAGCCATAATAACTACTTCTCGAATGACTTTTTACAGATTCATGGCATCTAAAATCAACAACTTCGCCGGTACAAGGTATAAGAGTTCCAAAACCATATAATTCTTTTCCTGAGGTTGGGTTTTTTAAATTTTCAGATGCATTTTTTAGGTACATTAGTTGTTGTTGCTCCTGATGTTGATTTACCATGTATCAGAGCTGAAGCTAGAAACACTCATGCCTTTGGTAGATTATACTGATTGGGTCTATGTACATGATAAGAGAAAGATGGTGTGACCTCTAATCATTCATCAAAAATAATAATGTCATGACATAACCTTCAATGCATGGAAGAATATATTTGATCGTTTTGAGCCCGCTGAAGGGCTCTCCCACGAGTTTCCTCCACATATATAGTTCGATCAGGGGTAGAATTATAACATTGGATTTTAGAATACACATATCATCCCATGTATCATTGACCATGGAATATTCCTCTAGTTTCCTAGATTGATATAGGGAACATAGACTAGTTATAAACAGAATCCATATTGGCATTAGGATCCATTAAGTGGACAACGTTGACATAACCAAAGATTAATTTTCCATCAAATGAAGATTATGCATAACAGGTTGGTTCTAATTGTGCCATTTGGTAGTGTAGAGCCCATGTTTTTGAGGCATATGGAAAGAAATTGTCCAGAGTCAAAGACAAATTTGTCCTTGACATGAGATCATCTTCTTCTGAGTGCTTTTGATCTTCTAATCATGTCGCTTCTTTAAGGATTGACCTTTAGAGGACTGATCATTTTAAAAACATGGTTTTTTTGGGGCAGATGTAGTACTAGAAACAATTAGTTGATTCTACTGTGTTCATAAAATGGCATGAGTTCGTTTGATCATTTTATTTATCATTGAATAATAATATTTCGAAATATTTTTACTTTTGACTTCCTTGCATTCACATTCTTTCTCTGGATCAGTAGTAGTAATACATGCTACATAGTCTGAAGGAAATTCCAGTTTTACATTTACAGAGTCTATCATTTTTTGTATTAGTTCATTGAAAACAAAACACTCTTGAATGGGATGCCCCAATATATGGTGAATGGTACAATAATTCATAACATCATCATCTCCTTCTTTGTTTTGTTTCTTCATCCTTTGAAACAGAACCCAATTGTTTTTGAGAGAAAATATGAAGTAACCTAGAACCCTTTCATTCTGGAAAGAATAAAAATTGTTCTTTATATCCTCAAAATGTTCCCTTTTTCGTTCTCTCTGATCATCTAGATGAATGGGTCATTTCTTCAAACACACAGGAGGTGGAGCCCTTCGATATGCTCAAGGTTTTGAAGTGAAACCAGATACAGGTGCTTGATTGAGTGTAACTATAGAAGCCTCTTCTTTCCCTAATCTCCTTCCCAGATCTGATGGAATTACATGAGTTTTATAATTCATTTCTATAGTATATTCTTCTATATATTGATGAATTGAAGCACGATCTTAAAACCCTCCAATGTATTTCTTGGGGATCAGTGGTGTGCGTTACTCATCATGCAGATTTTCTATAAAAATCGAAATCAAATTTTGATAGATGCAATGTGAATTTTACCTATACCTTTGTTAGATTCCTTTGGGGGTGGGATTTTGGTATTTGAAGTCATACGTAGATTATGGGAATGCCTTTGATTTCGGGTACATACGCCTTCTTCATTTTCTACAGTGTGTACCATGTAATGGATAATAAATTCATCTTTTAATTCTCAAGAACTAGACTCATTTTCTAGAGGCTCTTCTCCAATGGTGTTAATAACATTCGCTGATGCATAATTCATTGATGGAGTTATGTCAGAATCTTTGTATAACTGTCTCCTTCTATATCATTAATGTGACTTTGTTCTCCTAAATGGTGAATTACTGATAATTTTTTGGGGGACATTAACCTGAATGGAATCCTAATATAATTTAGTTTTACACTATCCTTGTGTCTTCTTACCAAATCGAGATAATATTTACTTTCATTGAGGAGGTTATTTCATATGTAAGAAATACCACATCCCTAGAGAATAGGGTTGTTCCTGTGCTTTTCTATCAGACCATTAATCATTTTTATTGAATATGAAGGTTGAATTAAACTAGCCTCTATCCCTATAAGCTGGGGTGGCTGATGAACTAAATTGGATGATATTTTTGCAGCTTGTCTTCTGATTTTTTTGAATTTTGGTTCGGATATTAGCTAGGTGAATTATCTGAAAACCACTCAAATGACATGTTTTAGAATATTGTTGTTCTGTTTCATTCATTTTCTTTATCTGGTGGGAAATATCCTCTAAACGGGAGTCCTTCTGAAGATTATCAGATGATTGGTGAAAAAGTAACTAAAAAACTTGTTTTATTTGTGATTGAATATAATGAGAGCCAGTTGAGGCATGTTCTTGAGCAGGAATTTGATTACATACAAAATATGTTGATTATAGCCAACCGTGGGAAATAACATTTCTTGAGAATTTTGTTGGTTGGATTTTGTTAATTAGTGAGTGAAGTGAAATTCAATGCTCCATATACACCCCATCATCAATCATGAACAACGGTTGGAGAGTGATAAATTAACTAGCGTCGCCTCTTTTGATAATTGAGGCATGCATGCTGAATGGTTCTCTACATCTTGTCATCTTTTGTATGTCATGAAATTGAGAGATATGACAAGTCAATTTGATCTTGTAACCATTTTATTACCTTTACATGATTTTGATATTCATCATATGGTAATACTTTGGTTTTCAAATGATGAATAGTCTTCCATAATTTGAGGTGGATATCATGAATACAGTCTATTTCCATTAATTCTTGAATGTAATATTGATAATTTTTTAAAGTCCAAAACATGAATTATTTTTCTCCACTTGCCAGATGATTTATCATGTTCATCACCAATTAATCATATTTCACTAGAGGTTTATTCACTAGGTATTTCCAATGTGGATGCTATTTATTAGAAGAAAAATAACCCAAATTAGGTTCATAGAATGAACATTCCCACAAGATTTCTTCTGGTTGAGAAAGTATTTCACCTGTTAATAGAAAGGCATCAGACCCGACTGTCCTTGTATAGGAAAATTCATCGATATAAGAGGGAATTATCATCACAAAATTATCAATTATATAATTATCTTGATAATCAAAAATCCTACTACATAGAGGAATTTTTCACTGAATTCCATCATGAGGAGGACCACCATGGTGGATTACATCAAGGGATTAGTCTTTGTGCTCAATAGTCTTCTGGCCCCACGGAGGGTTGTCATGGCTCTCATCCGGAGATAGGGTCTTTGGTTAGAAAGAATTTTCATGAAACATGTCTTCATGATGATGTGTCTAGTGGGGAACATTAGAATTATTTCTACTACTCCCTCAATTTATTAATGACGGGGTAGTATCTTGAGTTGATGTAGATAAATGTTTGAGGACTTCATGAACTATAGCATTAAAAGGAGCCAAATTTCAGTTTTCCTCTTGATTTCCCAACCATTTTTTGAGGGATATTTTCTAGGATATTCCCTTGCATTTAGTTGGGACTACTTGCTGGGATATGTGGTTATCATGGGAGGTGTATGTGCCCGCCTTAGATCAGTCACCAGAATAGACAGATTGCCTCCAATTGGAATGGGTTCATGTTTCCGATACTGTTATTCATATGATATGGGGGAATATACCTCATGACCCTCCTTGACTAGAAATGAAGTGTGTTTCTGCTCTGGGATGGCATGTCGATGTGTCATAGCATGAGTGGGGGACAGATTTATGTATATGTTCCCCTGGTAATGATGAAGTTGTAGTTATAATATTATGTAATTCTTCCAGAATATGGGATGTAATTTTTTTCTACACTTTCACCATTGATAAGATGTGTTTGGTGACTTTAGTGTCCGGAATGGGAATATACCACTATTGCATATCTGACATAGGCATATGTTCTTACTCATTTCATCCATTCCCTACTAATGCGTTTTGACAGTACTAATGTATCTGGGGGGATAGTTGGGTCTGTCCCAGATTTTTCTTTGTAACCTTTCGAATGAATTCTCTTGGTGTTGACAAATGATATTGTTGGTGGGTTTGATGAACACAAGAAGGTGTAGGTGTCTGTTGGCTATTTTCCATCAATCATGGTTGCCAGACTTCCCTCAATACTGGTGGATGAGACTACTACAACAATAGGTGATTGTAAGGAGGTGTAGGTTCCTTTTTACATGTTTCCACCACATTAGATTAGATGGATTCTTTATATACAGTCAAATGAGAATGTCGAATGGCTGAAAATTTTTCAACATGCGTATGTGGTAGTTCATGGTACTCCATCATATTTTCTGTTCGGGATTGGTGGGTTTCTTCTAGATGAATCTGCAGGGAAGTAGAATTAGGATCGACAATAGTATGTGATCGCTCGTTTTTTTCCATCATGATAGTTTTTTAGACTTCCTCGGAGGGAGAAAATATAAGAACCTACTATCCATTGACCAGATGTTGTCCCCGGATGTTCATCTGGCATGATCGGGTCAAAGAGACATGGGCCCAACCTCTAGAGGCAACACCCACCTCATGTTGGGGGTGTATTACCACGCTATTCTTCTAGCAGTGGTTGTTGGCGGGAGTCCTCAAGAAAGACACCAACATCCTTGAAATGATGCCTTGAGTGACCTCTTCATCCACCTCTCTATTACTTTCGGTAGACTAGTTATTGTGTTATGAGGATAAGGACCCAAAATGGTTTAAGATGGTGGTTGGAACTATCTTCTTCTTGATCATCCGCCGTCATGAACCAGATGATCGGGGATTTTTATTAACCTGTATTGCATGTCACACAACCTCCATAGTTGGTATTGTACCATGCTAATGGTACTCCTTTATTAACACATTGGTCACCCAGTGTTAATGATTCCAGGGTGGGCGATGACATCTTTCCTGTGGATTGGGATCCATCTTGCGCAACTATAGGGAAGTTCACAGATGTTATCTTGAATAAATCCATATTAGACTGAAGGGAGTTCTTAGAAATAAACATGAAACAAAAATAAACCCCATTAAAAAAGACAACTTTTAGATGGATACAAGAAAAATTTATTCCATTTATTCACCTCCTTTATCATTTTATAGTTTCCCAATAGGTGGGTATCATTAATAACATGGTTAAGGATTCACATCATGTTCACCATTTTTGTTTTTTAGTAACTTGAAATGTGTGTTCTGGTTTTGAAAATCACTGCTTCCCAGTCGTTTCCATTAGATTAATTCATGGAACTAGAAACTCCCAATAGTTATTAGTCATAAAGTGATCTTATTTCCAAAGGTTGATGTTCATTATGTTTGAAACATAAAATAACCATGAATGTACATAGGTTGAGAAGATGGGAGGTCAGACTCATCACACCCTTTTGGGGAGAATTACTGCCTACTTTGTGGATCTTTAAAAATTTTAGATATTTTCTTGAATACTTATTAATTCACTGTGTATGACATATAATTCTATTGGAATTTTAAATCTCTTATTAATATGTGTAAAATTTAGAATCATCAGTACATATTCAACATTCTTCATTATTAGAGATATCTATATGTATTTGAGGTTCTCCATCAATGGTATCCTCTCATATACAATTTGGAGATTCTATTAATCATCGTTATGATGATATTGGTTTTAGTGAAACTCATTGGGGGACTCTGGTATTTGTTGTCATCCAGAGAGTTGGAGGTTTTTTTGATATTGGGATCACACCCATGAAATGGGCTACCTAGGTACCTTGTGAAAGGAATGTAAACCCTTGTAGTTCAGTTCTACTTAATGGGACGCATCATAACTTTTATGTTCATGTGATAATGATAGAGACATGATATTTATTCACATGGGGTGCAGAGATCTATGCGAATGGCTCTTAGTCAAATTTGGGGTTGGAATTATGCCTAAACACCCTAATGAACATGGAAAGAATATGGGTTCCCAAGTAAAATTAGACCCTATTGAGAATGTTGCTCAATGAGAACATGGTTGATTTGATCTTTTGGGTTTGAACCTCATGGAGGTTTCCTATATACCCCATGTGGATAGAAATAAAATACCACGTAGTTAGAGATGTCTCATAAGAGAGTATAGTCTTTTGAAAGAAATGACTTTGGGATTAGATCATGGAAATGATTCCTAAGTGATTTGGGGTTTAATTTGGAACTTATTTGTAATGAGGATGCCCGGATTAAGAGAATTATGGTTGGATTCATGAAAAGGCTATCAAATTAGCTCAGCCCCTGAGATTTCTTTCTACGTATCCAAATTATGATTGGAATTATAGAACTTATTGTTCATTAATTTGTTAAAATGTTTTGATCACAACAAATCTCTAATCCAACATCAGTCATGCTCAGTGTGAGAAAAAAGAGGATGTCAGAGATTCAACAAATTCTCCCACACTTTTATTCTTTTATTGATGTAAGAGCACCTACAATAAAAATGGTTTATGAGGGCAAGGTGGAAAACCGTCCCTCTAATCTCTTTACTATGGACAAGAGACCAATGATAGGATGAAGAGATGAAGGATATGGGCTTAAACCAAGATGGATACTCTAAAATTGATCATGTTAGAGGATAGATACTTCTCATTTGTTCAAAAGGTAAAGTAGGTGTGATTTGAACCATCCTAACACAGACATGAGGATTTGGGTCCTTGGGAAGCGAGAGATCAAGACCCAAAACCTAATCCCAAAAACATGGAACATCCCAGCACTGTTCTTGTGAGAAATGTCCTTGTGATTGTGGATATGAAAACCCATAGACACTCTAGTAATCCTAACCCCATTGTGAACAAAATTTGGGGAACCTCTGACTACAGATATAAAACCCAAATAAAGACACACTGATGTGCCATTCCCAAAGTATTGATAAGTATGGAAGTGTTGGTGGAGGTATCAATAGAATCCTATTTGAATAAGGGAGATTCTAAAGAAAAATCCATTCTAGGAATGGATTTGAAGAGGTCTTGATTCCTTGTAGACCGAACAGAGTAAGTGAATCATAGAGGGGCTCCCAAGTAGGTTCTAGCTGCATGTTTTGATGCACGTGTATTCTTGGGAGACCTAATGTTTACATAAGTGAGGAACATCAAATCTGATAATACTAGATAGAGACATGACTTGGGCCTTCATGAGTATACATAGGTATTCCCAGAAGTGGGCGCTCAAGTTCATGTGAAAGGAACAGGTGGCGTACAAGTGTTTCTAACTTAAGGAGGTTGGGTTTTAACACCCGAGATTTTATGAGAAATATTTTTTTATGTATAATGTTATATAAAGGAATATTTCACTACACACAACACTTTCTTGGCTTGCATTACACACAAGAGAAACCTTCCTTGATAGCTTGTGTTGTATAATAAACCGAGTTTCACTAAACAACGATATGTTATTAAAATATTACATAAACTAGCCGTTATGAAAAGTAATATCCAATTTTTTAAATTGTATAAATTTTTTCTTTTAAAATGGACTTCATTTTTGGATTTGGAATATTGAAATTAGCATAGGGTGAAATTTTGGTATTTTTCTGAAAACATTCAATTATTGATGAATAGTGAAAACAATAGGTTACTATTTAAAAACCGAATTAATATTTAAATAATTATTTATTTTTTTAAAATTTATTTTAGGTCAAAATTGATACATAATACCTATATAAGTTTAAATTAATTCATTGGAGTCATTTTATAATAACTTTAGATATATAAAAAAATTTATTGAACTTTTCACCGTCTTTTACCCACCTCCTAAGAGAATTTGAAAATTTACATAAAAATTAATTTTTCCACTTCTATGAGTGGAATTTCAAAAATTCAAGAGACATGGTTAATATCAAGGAGTAGAAGGTGGTTCAATAAGATAAAAATAATATTTGGTGAATAGTAACTTTTTACTTATTTTTACCACGGTTAAAAGTAAATAGGGTAATTAAGGGTAAAAATGATATTATTATTACCCTAACACATGTCCTAATTATATTGGATAATTTTTATTCGACCAAAAACAGCCTTAGGAATAAAATATGACCATTTAGGTCCACTTGGATTAGATTAGGACATTTATTATTATTTTATTTAAATAATAGTTAAAATAGTTAAAATTAATGTTTAATAACTAAAATATTTTTAATATAGGGTTATAAATAAGATAAATTAGACTATAAATATTCATTAAAAATCTAAGAAGCTTTCCTACATAATGGTACTTTATTTATAATTTTTAGACATTCAATAATTTAATTTATTTGATGATGCAGTAATTACCTTATTAATGAAATATTAACATAATTGATATTATAAATACCCAAATAAATGTAATTTGAGACTTTTTATTAATTACTCTAATTTTATAAGTTAATATGACATGTTGGTATTGATTTAATTAACTTTTTTATAACTAATCTTGGTGTTATGAGTTTCACAAAAATCAATTACCAAATAGTGTCAAAATTGATATAAAATAGTTTTTAAAACAAATATTATATTATTTACTGTTATTTTATTCCTAAAAATCAATGGTTCGGCCAAAGGACTTATATAAGGTTATATATATTAATAATTAACATCTTGGGGTTCGTTTGGCTTGTTATAGTAAGTTTAAAAACCATATAGTGTAAGAAAACAAGAAAACATTGTAAAAGTAAAATTATTTAACTCAATGTTAAATCTAAATGAGAAGGTTAAAATAGTAACTTAAATTTTCTAAAATATTTTTTTTAGAGTATTTAGACCCATTTCAACCTTTTATTAGATATAAATCAATTTGGTGCTATTAAAAACTGAATATGACTTTATAATAAAATAATATTTTATGGTTTTCCTAAGATGCCCATCTCGTCCCTTATAAAAGGGTACCTGCTCCCTCTCCCAATCACACCACTTTGAGCCTTCAAGCTAGGCCAAACCCTACCTAGTTCCCTTATAAACATCCCAAAAAACATCCTATAGGTCCTGTACTTCTTCAATTACCATCTTTAGTGCCCTAAGAAGAGTTTAAGAAGAGGCGCTTCAAAGAAGAGGTAATGTCTGTTATCAATTCTTTCAACTTTATTTCTTCTTATAATTCTTATTATTTATTTGTTTAATTATGAAGTAATAACATCAGTATCACTCACGTAATGATATATTATTACAAATATGAAAAAACCCTATTTCACCTTCTATCTATCCTATGGAAATCGAAATCACCGCACATGCGTACATACGAAATACTGTCTCCACGCTGTGGTGTAATCTGTTTTCCACCACTAAATTACTTGAATGGTTATAATGGTGTAAATAATAACTATATATTATGATTGTAAATTGATATAGATTCTGAAATAGTATACATACACTTTAATACAATTCATGATCATGGGAACAATATCATCGCTCGTGCGTACGTACGGCCCACAGTCTCCACGATGTGATGCGACTCGTTCTACATGATCTTGAATGCATAATGATTATATAAATTAATTGAATGAATTATTATTATATATATTACACTAATACCATTCTGGTAATGAGGTATCTATAGCCTAAAAATAATAATAAGAATTTATTCAACAAAACACGAATAAGAACAAAAAGCAATAAACACCCGAATAACAAGTAGCAATGAAATATTACCAATAAGAAGCTAAGAATATGACCATATATGATATCATAACAACGATTAAGATTCTGTAATAAGTCAATTGCATTATTTAAATCATTATACAGGAGGTTCGTAAAAATACGATGCAAATCGGACCTGTGTTAAAGGAAAATCCCACAATCTCATTTTTATCCGAGATTGTTTATAATTCAGAATGTACTAGGGGGTGTGTTTATCATACACATCCATGTTTCCTCAATATATAATATTGTTTCCATCCACCTAAAATTTTTTAAATCCAATTTTACCCTTTGGTGAGTTTTTGGTAAAAGAAATGAAATGAATATTTTTTCATTTTTAGTACGTGGTACTTTTTGACTTTTCCGGCCAATGTATGAGAAGAATGATTTTTATAAACATATACAGAATAAATGGATTTTTATGATTTCATAGAACATTGTTTCCATGAATATTACTTTACAAGTTTTCAAGTTTATTTTTAGTCAACAGCTTTTAGTTTAAAAGTTTATGACATGTGATGAAAGGAAAAAAAATTGAAGTAGAAAGGATATTTTCCTCGAGAATTGAGTTCAAGTGTTTTATCAAAATTATTTTCCATCTAAAATAATACAGGGTTCTATTTCAATCCATATTTTTACAATTATTTGATTATGTTATGATGGAATTATTTTTATGATGTCCTTTTATCTTATATTTATTATGTTATGATGGCATGACGTTTAAGAATCCGATTTTTATTACATGGGTTATGCTATGATGTATGATTTATGATCTTGTGGCACACATAAGAATGGTATAATTATGAGATGGGTGGGACCTATATCTCTCTCCAATTAATTGGGTAATGATTTATATCTCATGATATAGAAATGGCTGGAACGATAGGTCAATCTGGTTCAGTGATACAGGAGTGAAACGAGTAGTGAAATCAGTTCAGAAATGGACTTTGTCCACTAAGATAGTCTTGGAAATGAGTCTTGACTACTATGAAATGATTCTCTATGATTATGTGTGTATTCCACAAAGTTTAATGTTTTAAGTTATGATTATTGGGATTACATTTCACAAATATGATTTATCCCATGTTATGAAATTATGATCTCTTTTTCAAGTTAAGATTTCCAAAATGTTATGTTATTATAAATATTATGTGATTGATATTTCTTTTGTTTACCCTTACTGAGCATTTGAGCTCACCCTTTTGTATGTTTTCTTTTCCCTAGGTCAGGAATAAGGGTATTAAGTACTATATGCCAAAAGGGACTCTAGATATGATAAAATAAAATGGAGACAATGTATATGCCTTATGAACCAGTTGTTTATGTTTCCCAGTTTCTAAAGACACTATACCAATACGGTCCTTTCATGGTTTTGTTATATGTTGTAATAAGTGTGCTTCAATTTTGAAGTATTAACAATGTATGTAAAGTATGTTTCATTATATGGGTACTTTAATCAGACACATGTTATCAATTTCAAACACTAAAAGGAATTATGTCCTATGATCCTCCTTCAATTACTCGTCTTTAGGTGTCAAAGAAGTACCTGGAAATATTCTATAGACTTTGTCAAAGCACTATGGAGACCAGAGCACCAATTGGGAATCAAGGAAAATTTTTCATTCTAATAAAGTCCCAAAATGACTATTTATAGGAAAAAAAGAGGACCTTGGGAAAAAGGATATTGGGGGCACAAGTAGGCTATGCGACAGATAGGGGAGCACAAGTAGGCTATGCCCCAATGGCCCCTTGGCCTGACTAGGATGACTCAAAGCTCGTGCCTTCAAAAAATTTTATTATCTTCTTTTGTTTTCCCTTATTTGTTCTATGGTATCACCCTTAGTGATTTTTAATTACACTCTGTGATGAAGCAGTGTGTCAATAATGGTGAAAGAGGATAAGAAGTTGAAAAATATTCACGCATAATAGATAACAAAGGGAACATTATTATCAACACTATAATGAAATATTATCCTTAGTAAAATTACAATTAAAAAATTCGCATATATTATTTGAATATACATTTTTATTTTTGGTTTAAATGATTCCAAAAATTTAAAGAAACATTTTCTTTCAAGGTAATTCATTTAAAAATAATGGCTATAATAATGAATTTTTTTGAAAAATGTATAAAAAAATATGTAATATGTATAACGAAATAATTTATATCTTAAAAACTTAATGTGATGATAATGTGATATTTTTTTACAAATACAAAAATAATTTCTATTCAATTTGTCTTGACATGGATATTATTTTTTGAAACATAGAATAATTTAAAATAGTGAAATTACATGGCGTTGATAAAAGAGTCACTAACTATGTTTCTATAAAAACTATTATGATTAAAAATGATCATTATATGGGATTAATAAATAGAAAAATTCATTATTTTCCTCTTGTGATAAGTTGAAGATAAAGATAATCCCATATTCTATTGAATTTTTCTACACTAATTCCAACTCATTGAATAGTGAATTCTATTGACGTCGGTGAATATGGGTGATGAAATATATGGACAAACGGACCACTTTTTGGATAGTGGAAGAAATAATTAATAGAAATTTTTTTAAGAAATGTGTTTAGAAGAAATGGAAAAACATTCATGAAATAGAGTTACTTCTCATCCAATGATATACCCAATAAAAGATAAATATATTTTCTAACTACTCCAAGTGTTATGGATTGTTTGAGAACCCTGTCATTAAATGTTGTGAAAATTTATTAATATTAATTAAATGTAAATTTTTTTGTTTTATTGGAGATAATATAATTGTATATAAATTCATCTTTGAATGACAAAAATATTTATAATATGGACACTCCCATGACTTCCAATATATCTAAATATCTTTAGTTTAATTATGTCATGACATATGTTGTAATTGTGAAGAAATAAATAGGTTAATTACTATAAAAATTAAATCATTAAATACTAAAAATTAGAGACCACACAAATAAAAAATTAATGGTTTTATATAGGTATTTCATGAGGTGAATACATTAAAAATATACAGGGAAGGACTCACTTGAGATGAAACATTAAAAAGATGTCAATCCTATGATACATTCCACCCAATGGATGAAATGGATATTTGATTGAAAATATTATAAACATAATGACTTCTTAATTCAATAAAATTAATATCAAGGAAAATATTCAATTATTCATGGAATGGAACAAATATATTGGAATTGTTTAATATTCAAATCATCAATAAGTTCAAAATTCACTAGAATCTACATTAGAAGAGTAACATTCAGGAAGATATTAATCATTGTTGAACAAGTAAGTAAGATAGAAACAATCTTAAACAATACCTAGCAATATTACAATGGAATGATAAGTAAACAAGAATTTGTATCAATCTATTTAAAGAAACTAAGGTTGAATATATTCCCAAGGTTATCATAGTTGTATGGAAATATTTGATTATGGAATCACTGATGACGGCATTAGTATACAATAAGATAATTTCTTTTAATTTGATATATGATGTTAAAAAAGATACACAAAATATTTTTTAATGAAAATATAATAATACATACCCATACAACCTGAGAACAATACATCATATATGGATAAGGGTGTAGGAATAAAGAAAAATGAAGCTGAAGATAAGAGAGTTTTTGAGTTGAGAAAGCACTCTCAATCCTATTTCTCTATTAGATTTTAAAAAGTAATATCAAACTTATTCTATTATATATTTTATAGATCATACCTCAAATATAATATTTAATGATATTTTATTTACAGTGGAAATGAATTTATGTGGAGGCATGTCATTCTTAAAAAATAATTAGGATTAAAAGGGAAGTAAAATTCAAGAATCTAAATACTTTTGAAATATGATTATAAAGTTCAGTAATGTAAAAAATGAAGTACACAATAGATAATGAATCATATTATAAATAATATTGTCCGGATAATCCAAATAATTCATTCTATCCATATTTAGTTAAATGTTTTATACATTCTATAATTTATATGAAAACTAATGTTTAAATGTAAAAGTAGAAAATTGATATTTTCATGATAATTTTTGAATTATATTACAATGGGAAAAAACATACCCATTTTTATGATTTAATGTTTTTTAAATATTTCATAATTTGTATACTTGAAATTATGATGAATGAAAAGAGAATTATATTTCCCATAAAATAATATTTTATTAATTTGATCATAACATTGTTAATTCTATGGATATATTTATTGTCTAGGATAATCAATTTCATTTTATAGACTATGCATGGTACATATTGACTAATTGTTTATTGATTTGTGACTTACCTATTTATACAATATTTTTATAATATTTTTTCTCAATGAATTAATTTTTATATACAATGGAAAAAAGAATAATATTAAAAGGTCAGTATAATTTTATTTTGTTACTCAATGATGTCAATAATGGGGGTTTTTAATTGAAATAATTATGGTGGATATAAAATAATCCCATCAACTAAAAATTCTTGGAAGAATAAATAAATAATACTATGGATATATTTCCAATAAGGGGACATATATCATTGACATTAGAATTCTTAATATGTATTAATAAATATATAAATGGAATATTTAAGTTCTAATTAGACAAGTATAATAATATATAGTAATTGTTTTAAATATTTTTTTCAAATTCAATTAATATGTTAAAGAAAAACAAGCTACATATAATGTTCAAATATAAAAATATACTTGAAGAACATACTCTTCATGGTAGGTCCAGCATAATATGAACTCCTTATAGGGATGATATGTTGTAATTAATTTAAAAATGTAGTAAATAAATCAATGTAATATCATAATGGCTATTTGAAAAAAGGATATTATTAGAACATGATCTAGTAGAATTATTGATGGAATAATTGTATAATAATAGGAAGAGAAACCATAATCCTAAATAAACATAGATAATAGAAAGAATGAGGAACATTAAATAGTTCATAATTTCTTTATGATTAGTTCATGAGGATTGTAAGGTGAGTTCACCATATAGAGCAAATTGTGTGACAATCATGGAAATGGAATGGTTTAAACCACCTCTCGAATGTTATTTTGGAAGGATTAGTTATAAATTTTACTAAGGATAAAAATTTGATATATGTGAAACATAATGATGAATTATTATTAAATCATAATCATGGAAATCATATCCATTGAATGTTTCAGAAGAACAAAGTTATAATATTATTTTATGACCCTTAGTGTTTCTAAAGTCCTAATTTCTAGAATTATTCACGGTCCATGATGAGTTTATTCCACATATTTCATGATAAGAGCTAACATGGAGTAGTAGATGGATGGAATTTTTTCATCAACTATATGATGAACGTTTTTATATTGTCCAAATATAGATATTTTTTAATTGAATAGAAAAAATTAAAAATAATATATGGATAAATTTAATAAAAAAATTAAAGTGTACAACAAATATTATGTTGTTCTGATTGAAGAATGTAAATATTTTTTGAAAGAAAATATGGTCTAAGAAATAATTTGTTTAGTATTTGATATAATTTTAATGTTTTTCACATTTTTAAACAACTTATTGTGATTGTACATGATACAATAATATTTGAAGAATTCTTATGTCATGAGAAATAGATATTATATTAAAATTTTATAGATACCCAATCCAATTAGATAAATAATACATGATTTTTATACATAAATATAAATACAATTCATCCTAATGATCATGATTCCTAGTGTCAATGCAATACTAGGATCATATTTCATAAATAATAAAGAAAACACAAAATCATAATTTTGTTGTGAACATTGTACATATAAATCAACTTGAGCTCCTATAATTGTATAGTCTATCCTGGGGAATATTTAAAATAATGGGGATAGCTATAAATCCTCACAATGGAATACATATGATAAGGAATCATACCATAAGATTCAATGGTGTAACAATATATCATAAAATTAAAGGATGAAAAATAATAACATCAAAGCATAATATAAGTAATATGGTATTATTAGATAATGTTAACATATGAAATGATGTAGAAAAACAAAACCTGACCTAATCATCAAGGATTGTTAAACACCTAAATAATATTTAATGGAAGAAAATATCCCATAATGGAAGAGGCTTACTCCCTAATCCCATATATGATGAGTTGTGGGAAAAAATATTATCCAATGAATTTGACAACAATCTTGTAACACACATAATAACATGTTCATGATTTATTTGAATTACAGTTGTGATAAATTATTGTATCAATGTTTTTATATATTTTTATAAATAATATTTTATGTCTTAGAAGGTTTTTGTAATTCTTGAATTAGACCCAGACTATTGTAATTATTTCTATATGAATGTTGACTGTTGTTTAATGTTAAAACACAATGATTATATGGAGAAATTTTTTTTGTTATATAATATTTTTTCCCTGGTCAATAGATCATAGTAATAATCACTAGACTCAACATCTCATAATGTGAAGCATTAGATATATAAGGTGTAAGGAAGATGGAAGATAGATGTTCTGTGGAGTTGTTGATCAGATCCACCTGTATCAGATTCAGATCATCATATCCCAAAAAATCAAATGAAGAAGTTTTTTTATGAATTGTTTTCCTTTCAATAATCAGTTAATGAAAGAAGTTTCTCAGTTACAATGTCATATTTTTATGATTGATGTATTATTAATGATGAAAAAATTATTTTTTAAAGAATGTGATGAGCATACATAGAAAGTGTTCAAACAATATAAACTAATAATGATGATTTTTATTTGATCATTATGTCATTATAAATCTTGAAATGTAGTAAAACATCGTAATTATTGAATCAGTTATGTGATAGACACAAAGACATCCTAGGACTCATGAAATAAAGAAGTAGAAGATTAGATCTAGAAGTCAGAATTGGTTAAGCTGATAGAAATTAAAGAAGTTCAATGTTTCTAAGTAGATTCATTGTTGAATACATTTCATAATTATGTAAAATTCACCATAAATACATTTTCTTCATAATGGGAATTCCATCATATTGATGATTACATCAGACTTACTCTATGAAGGAAATTAAATCAGATCAAACTGATATGATAAATAAATCCCAGTTTTAAATAGGTGCGGAAGAATAAACATCATAATATACAAAGAAAGAATGTTAGATCATAATGAGTGGAAGATGAAAAGAATATCATACTTTCTTGAACAAGAATTTCTCGTCATAATGAGATGAATAAGAAAGGCATATTATAATTATCTAAGAAAGAAGGCTAGATCGTAATGAGCTAAATAAGAAAAGGATATTTTAATGATATGATAAAGTAAGTAAGATATTAATGAGTTGAACAATAAAAGAAGATTATAATGAGATGAAAAAGAAAGTATGATCATAATGAGATAATAACTATAGGTAGATCATAATTAGTTGAGAAAATAAGGTATCTCATAATGAGCTCATAAAGAATGGAATATTATAATTACCCGAGCAAGCTATATTTTATAGAATAGAGGATGATACGTTGCATTGAAGATGATTATGATTCATCGAATTGAAGATGTAGAAGATATATCATTTTGAATCTAAGTATGATACAATATATTAAATGTGAGGAAGATATATTGTATTGATGATAAAGAATATTTTCCATATTTTAGATGATGATGTTACATCATATTGATTAACGATTATAATTTCATAAATGGATGATCACAATGAAGACTCAAGAAGAAGAGTCTAAATGACTTGTGAAGTGTTGAATTATAAAACATGAAATTAATGATTTCATAAATATTAGAGAAATATAAGGAGTTTATAATATCTCAATGTCGAAGCTTAAATCTAACATATTTTTGGAGTTTTTAAATTTGAGGAAGTATATTAATTCATATCATTCCCCACTCATTATTTTCTAAGTTACTTATAAGTAATTTCATAGATCATTATTCCATTGTAACTTTTCCAATAAGCACAAAAGGTAGAGGATTGAATAATTGGAATTTAAATTTACCATAAGACTGATAAAGATCATATTGAACATTTTAGTAGAGTTTCAATTTTATATATTTAGAATGGGTTCATTGTATTAGAAGGTTTTATTGTGTCCATTAGACTATAAAAGATCACATTATGTTTTTAGAAGAGTTTTATATGTTCTGATTTAGTAAGGGAGAATCATTTTGACTTCATAAGATTGTTAAAATTGGATGAACCCAAATTGGACTGATGATCCTGACTATGAAATTTTGGAGTTAATTGAAAAAAGTCATATTCTTTTTTTTGCCTGTATATTTTTCTAAGATAACTTTTCAAACTAATTTAGTCTATTTAATCAATAGAATATATATATAAAAGTTTTTTAATGATATTTTGCACACATTTTATTCAGTTCATATTAAAATTGAATTTCTTTAATCCCACTATTGATTCAATGAAATGGATGTAGGTTCTTACACTTAGGTACAACCTTTTAAATATTTTGCTAATTTCTTTCATTCCTACAACTTCAAGAATACTAATTTTCAAAAACATAATTTGTAAATTAATCTTAACTTGTTTTATAGGATATTTTTTAAGAGTATTTAATCTTATAAAAAGTGAACAATTGATTCAACCCCTACAATCATCTAAGTAGTTATTTGATCATTTGAAACATTAATTTGTTTTAGATGGAAGGGTTACCTTGCTAAATCCTTTTTAGGTATAATATTAGTTCGGTCAACAATATTTTAACTCTTACATTTGATGAATGTAAATTATTATGGATGGTAAAATTGGATGATTCCTCATATACAACCTCTAGTTCTATAGTTTGTTGATGCTACTACTATTGGTATTACACCTTTTAAATAATATGATCCTATGAGAATTTTTCAAAAGAGAAATATATATGATAATGGAGAGGATATAAATTTAATACTTGTATCCTTATCATAGAATGTCTATAATAATATTATGTTTGTAAATACATTAAAACTAATGTGGTATAAGATGGAATATATTTTCAAAGGGAATATGAAAGTGAAGGAAGAAAATATGCATATCTGGCATATTATGTACAAAGACATCAGAATGAGAGATAATGAAAATATTGGTGAATACTTCATCATAGTAAATGATGTTTTATATAAAATTTGAAGATTAAAAGTTGTTTTAGTTGATTCTATAATTTTGACTATGCTTATCAAAAACCATCCTGATAGCTATGATTCTAAAATTTATTATTTAGTTTATAAAAATGATTTATCTCTTGATTAAATGCATAAATTTTTTATTTCTAGTTAAAAGAGGAATGATAAAATTATATAAAATAATATGAAATATGAAATGGATTTTTAAGCTGATATGAATTAAAAACCATTATGTTAAAGAAACTGGTCCTTTTGAGTTTTTAGATAACATGGATGACCAGTTGATATATAATATTATGTATATGATATCTAAAAGCAATAAGATATGAAGAGGAATGTATATAGGTATACTACCTCTCAAATGTTTTGAGTGTTGTGGAATCAGAAACACTTCTATGAATTGTCCTAAAAAGAATGTCAGAGAATATAAAGACAATTCTGTTGAAAATCCGCGATAGAAGAAGTTAGATAAAAATGATAATGATGAAAAGACATAAAATAAATATAAGTAGATGATTACATAAAAAATATTTATTCTGATTTAGAATGTTTAATCAGACTCTATTGAATCCATGATTCGGTAGTTTAATGTTAGGACAAAATAATTACTTTCACTGAAAAATTTTGGAAAACAAAAAATACTCAGATAGTGATGAAGGTGTTAAAGAATCTTATTGAGAGTATAAAATCAAAATATAACATTATTATGTCTTCATAAAAACCATAACTCTCAATAAATTAATCATAGTAACTATAAATGATTATAAAGAAGTTGTTAATTTAATAAAATATGCCATCAAAAAAGAGTAATAATAAATTTAAGATATTTTATATTACCAACATATAATTTCCAATCATAGAAGATATATGAAGATATCAAAAATTATTTCTCATATAAGAAATAATATGTTAAAAAGTTTTAACTAAAAAATCATTAGTCGAAAAATAACCAAAGGAATATGAATGAAAAATTCAAAAATAAATTGGAAGAAAAACATGAGACATCTAATGATAACGATTATGATTAAATCTAGATTCATGTGAAATCCTTAGCCCCCAAAAAATAATGTTTCATTTTATTTTTATAGTAATTTTGGTTTCGGAAAAATGTATTGGAAAATCCTAGGAGGAAAATTGCTATGAGAATCATATTTTTCTTATAAAAGAAATTAATAATCTCATAATAAATAATAACAGACACCCATAGTTTTTTCAAGAATAATGAAGCTATCAAACTCAAAAAATGATTCTAATGAGAATGAAAGTAATTCAATTGAAAAGTAGTTTTTTATGTTTATTTTTTGTTCTATGGAATCAATGGGTATTGTTAATATAATTATTAGAACAATATATATGTACTTAGAAGAATGTTTGATTAAATTCTATGAAATAATTAATATAGAATGAGTATCTTTCTCAACTATTAACAAGAATAAAAGGTGAATTATCAAGATATAAGAAACATTAAAAACAATAAATTTTTATGAATTTAATATGTTTTTGGAATATTTGATAATTCGGCACATGTTGATGAAAATGTAAGACACTATTTCATGAACATGTTTCTTATAATAGAAACAAAATCGAATTTGGAAATAAGAATTTTTAGGAAAGTTATTTTATTGTTGATAAAAATTTGAAAGAATGTAAATTGAAAACCCCATTGAAACATGATTGTGGTTGTTCTTCACATATAATTGGTTACTTGAAAATAATAAAACAAATTTAATGTGAAAATAATAGAGATGTTTCCTTTTTAATGAGAGTACCATTAAAATAAGAGGAATCATAACAGTTCAGATTTTTGTGTAAAAGATCAAATATAAGGATTTTTATTTATTTTAAGGGATAAAACATAACATTCATAGTGTATGTAAACATTTTGATTATGTAAAAAAATTTATTTTCAAAAACCAACTTTAACATAAAAAATGGAATTAATGGAAAATTTTTTACATAAGGAGAGAGAACTAGTGTAAACCTCTTCCAAATAAGATAATTTAATAACTCTTGTTACTTTTGTGATGAAGATAATAAATGGGGAATCAAAGACGTGGGAACCATGGATATAATAAATTGAAAAACATTTAAAATGTTAATTCTATAAGAATACTTCCATAATTGAAAAGAATATAATAAGATCTTTTTTTCATGTTAGAAAGGAAAATTGAATAATAGAAGTGATAAGTGAGTTGAAATTCATTCTACAATAAATATATATCATATTCATTACGAATTATGTGGGATATAGATAAATCAATAAAAAATGAGATTTATACATTCTCACTTCTATTAATGATTTCACTCAAATGAAAATCATGTTTTTAAGAAACACTAGTCTGGGGCTGTAGAAATGTCCATGTTTTTTAGAAAAGTTGTTGAGAAATAAATGAGGATTTATAAATTAAATTTGAGAATAAATAATGGTAATGAATTCACTGTCAATGATTTGTTTGATTATGTGAGATGAAATGCTATCAAACAAAAATACAGTGCTACCTATACTACATAAAAATAGAGTAGTAGAAAGAATGAATATTATTTGGAAGTAATAGAATGATGTATTTTAGTAGAATAGAAAATCTCAAAGTTTTATTGGAAATATTATGTTAGTACTATTATATGTGTTTATAATAATTTCTTACTGAAACCAAAATCCATCATGACTCTTTAGGAAATTTTATATAACCAAAAAAAACCTCATTGAAAAGCATCAAGATTTTTTGAAACCAATGATTACATAACATAAAAAAACCGTATATGAGATTATTTTATAATAAAGTTTAGGAAATAACATTTATGGTTTATTGAACAATTGGTTGAAGGTATAAATATTAGAATAAAAATTTAAAAAAGTAGATGAACTAATATGAGTTGAAATTAATTGAAATTTAAATTACCTAAAAAATGTTTTTTATAATGATGTGGAGGATAAACATGAGATTTAAAAAAATAGTGAAAGTAAGTAAATATATTTTTATTAGGATTCAGATAAATCTTGTGACAAGAAATGTTAGGCTTGGAGTGAAACATTTAAAATACCTACCTAAAAATGTTTAGTCTGAAAATATTTTTAGAAGTTAGAATGCTCCATTTCAGACATGAAAAAATTGAGATTATAAAATTGAAATTCATGTACCTCAAAAGTTGAATTGAAATCAATTTCTATGTCTATTCCACAAAACATAAATATGGATTCTTGGAATTAATAGTTGGATTATATTGATAAAAATGAAACAGTTAAAATGTTTCCAAGGATTGAGAATAAATTTTTATTGGAACGAAGTGGGTTTACAAACAAATGTTGAGTGAACCATGAGATATTTCAAGATATTATGCCTATAATTTTTATTAAGACTGTGAACATGTGGAAGGTGTGTATTTTGATTAAACCTTTCCAAAATTTCATGATTATAAAAATTTATAATGTTTCATTTAGTGTCTACACATCATAATTAAATTTTGTATTTTATGGTTGTAAATTCAACTTTCATAAATGGTGATATTGAGGGAGAAGCCTACATTGAACAACCTTGTGGTATTATACATTTTTAGGATGAATAAAAATTTGTAAAACAAATAAATATTTTAATGGGATAAACAAATCTCAACCTATATGGTATTATAATAAGTCAATTGTTTGAGAATTATGACATTTTATAGAGGTACTATTTATAAAAACATATAAGTTACAGATATTGACTCTAGAAAATTAATTTTCATTATTTATTTGGATGAAATATTTTCATCACGGTGTTGATAAGTTGTTTGTAAAACATTTTATGATGAAATAAAGATGATTTTGGAAATTTTAGTGTTGGAAGAATTAACATTATTCCTTAGCATACAAGTTAAAAAAAGTAATATTAATTATCTCAGGAAAAGTAGTACAAGGAATTGTTAAAGAAGTTTGGTGTGTAAGAATTCAATTATGTTTTAACTTTTATTTTATTGTGTATAATTTTGATTAAAGAAGAATCTAAAAAATAGAGATAATTAGAATGATTTTCAGAAGCTGACAGAAAGTCATCTTTAACATACATCTTCAAGACCTAATATTTTTTTATTGTGAATTTGGGCACCAATTATACAATTAATACAATATAATCACATATGTTTCTTGAAAAAAATAATTTTTAGAAATGTTAAAGGAATAACTACAACTGGTTTATTATACAAATGAAATAATGAGATGATGTTTCATAGTTTTACTGATTTCAAAAGGACTAGATATTATAATGGTAGAAAATCAATCTCAGGATGAACCTTTGTATTTAGAGAATTTATTGTGAGTTGGAATAATTGAAAATAATATTTAATAACATTGTGCACAACTAAATATTTATAAGTTCCATCTAATCATGCTTTTACTCAAATTATGAGGATGAATGTTCAGTTTGATGATTTGAATGTAAATGTTTCTGAATCAATGACAACACATATTGATAAATATTCTAAAATGATATTTCAAAATATCTTATCTTATATTTGATAATAGAACACATGTATATAAATATTCACATTAAAAATATAATTTTACATTTGGATATTTTATACATAAATACATGTCAACAATGTTTCAAATTGATGATATTTTTATAAAAGCCTTACAGAAAGAATTATCTGTGAAATTGAGGATGTTACTTCATTCTCAACCTCATTCCATGACTTCTTAAATTCCATAAGGAAGAACCCCCACAATGTTTTTGATTATTTTGAAAAGGGGAGATAATTTAATAAAATTTTACTTTTTAAGAATTTTTACTTATCATTCTTATTGGAATTTGATGGTGTGGTTATCATAAAATAGGAGAGAGAAACATAAAAGTGAGTGGGAAATGAACATGTGGGGGAGAGTTTACCTTTACATGACCACGAAATTTTCTCCCCACTAAGGGATGAAATTCCTTCAAAATTATTACTTTTTCTAGTAGCGTGGTTTCCTGACACTTTCTTTTGAGAATATCTATGCATTGATTAATGTTAGAAATACATGAGTTTTTTATAAAGCACGAGTTCTGAAAACATTGTTAGGTTCGTAAATGTTATTAATGAGGGTTTTACTAGAATCCAAAGGAATATATTCAGAAACATTTTGATAAATTGTTCTAACAAACTTTATGCATTGGTTGACAAACAAACTCTTAGTATAAGAAGTTTTTTGTTATTATATAATCGAACCCAATCCATCATAATGAGTTCTGTAAGAAGTATTAATGTTATTTAAGGATCCAACCCAATCATAATGTGGGAGAAAAGATCTGTTTTTAATAATGATGTTTTTTGGACTCGAATGATTTGACTGAGAAGCACCCGACTTAGTTTATCGGACCGAGGAGTATCAGACATAAAAGTTTAAATGTCGACAGAATCTAGAATTTTTGTATATTTATTGATCACATCCCTGGACATTAGATTCATATTTTCATATCCAAAATATCCAAAGGAAGAATTTGATATTTCCAATAAATTTTTCTTTTATTTTACTACGGAAAAAATTAGGTTATAATATAATAATGTCATATGTTTTTGTGCGAAGAAGTCATAATAATGTTGAAGAGGTTATTTAAGGAATTTAATGAAATGAGTTAGAATGTTATCAAACATTCTAAACTAAGGTATATGATCATTTTATGATCATGATGTTCTTATAAATAATGAATCAAACAGATGAGAAATGATTTTAATGAAATATAGGAATGGAAATGGTTTATTCAGTAGTAGTGAGCAAGAAAAAGTCGTGATTAGATTCATGAAATGCATGAACAAAAAAATCAGATCTATATGTCATAATGTTAAAATATGATAACGATTAAATATGTTCAATATTTATAAGTGGATTCCTCATTGAACACATTCTACCATTATGGAAATGGCATCGCAATGATATTTGTATAGTAATTTTAATTCCATAGTAATGAGGATTACATCAGAATGACTCTAAGATGGAAAGTCTATAAGATCGTATTCACCTAGGAAAGAAAGTTAAATATTGATGAGATGAAGAAGAGAAACATAATGTAATGAGCTGAGAAAGAAATATAGATCATTATGTTTGAACAATAAAGAATGATTGTGATGAGTTGAAAATAAATTCATATCGTAATGAGATGAAGAAGAATGGTTGTAATGAACTAATAAAGGATGTTAAATTAAAATGTGATAAAGGAGAAAGGTAGATCATAATGAGCGGAGATGTAAATTCATATCATAAAGAGTTGAAGAAGAATGTAAAATTGTAATGAGTGTAAAGAGAATTCCATATCGTAATGAGATAAGAAAGAATGGAATATCCTAATGTGATGGGAATGAGAGGATGATCACAATGAGCAGAGAAAGAAAGGCATATCATAATGATATGAGGATGATATATTGTATTGAAGATGAGGAAGCCACATTTAATTGAATCTGATGAAGAAAAATTTTATTGATGTAGATTGAAATACTTCATATTGATTTTGAGGAAAATAAATCATATTGAAGCTGAGGATGATACATTATATTGATTATGGGGAAGATAACCTGTATCAAAACAAAGTAAGTTACATCAATCTAAATAATGTTTTTAATGTATGAGAAGGATTATTATAAATAAGACCCATGTAGAAGATTTTATACGTTTTATGTAGTGTTGAAGTGTTAAAATTGAAATTAAATTTTTTATAAATCTCCGAGAAATATATGGATATTGAACAATTAAATGTTGGTTCTTAAATGAGAGATATTTATTGATCTATAAAATGTAAGGAGTTTTCAAATGTTTTAATGTTTTCAAATTTTACTTTTGGAAGTATCCTATAAATTATTGCTCATATAATATGTTCATTGTAACTTTTAACATATGAAAAAAAGGCGGAGCACTGAATAATTGGAATTCAATGTTCCCATAAAACTATAAAAGAACATTTTGAGAAATTGAGTAGAGTTTGAGATTTTAGATTCAGAATTTGTACATGATATTTCAAAGATATTATAGACATGGTTGTACTAATAATGATTATATTAAGAATCTGATAAGATCATGAGAAGTGCATATTGAGTAAGGGGGAATCATACTGGCTTCATTAGATTGAAAAAATAATATTTTACCAAATAAGTATTAGGATAAAGATTATGAAAACGTGGAGTAAATTAGAAAAAAAGTCTTCTTATTTTTTTGCCTCAATTTTTTCATAAGAAAATATTATAATATGATTACAGTCATTATAATATTTCATATCTAGAGATAAAATCCATCTAATGGGAATTAGCACAAGTTGTATTCAATTGTTCTTCAGTCAGAAATATTTTTTATTCAAAAAACGATGTTTAAAAAATGTTTTCACAAATGATTTTATAAAATTATTTTAAGGGAAAAATAAATTTATGATTTTTTATGGAATTAAAATCAATTTTCATATATGAATTTCAAATTTGTTATTTTAAATAGATTATTTTAAATATGGAAGGATATATTCCATTAGATATGATTCCAAAAGGATTTCCAAAATAATTTTCAATCTAAGATTTATTTTTTTGGTGTTTTTAATTCATTTATTGGAATATTAACCTAGCTTACCATTCATATTCTTGATATGAATAGTATATGTTTTTGTGGAATGATTTGTATGACATTTTTTCACTTATAGAGGTTATATTGTTATAAAACACAATTCTTATCAATGGTCATTATTTGATTAAATTATTATGAAAATATTACTAATCCATAGGATATGATATAATGATTTTTTAGGATACCTTTTTGATTTCTTAGGTTAAGATTTAATTGTTGTTTATGATCAACTGGAACACATAAGTCAATTTTTATTACGTGATGGGTGATACCTATATATCCGTTGAATGAATTTGATAAATGAATTATATTTTATAAGATTATAATTGGAAACAAGTTGACAAGATTGACCTGAAAAAGTAAATAGGTGTGTCTTAATCCACAATAGGAAACAGGTGTGTCCTAACCCATAATGGGAAACATGTGCATTCTGAATCACTATGAGAAAAATGTGTGTCTGAATCAAATGTTTTCATAGTATTGGTGGTAAATCATGATAGATGAAATGGATTTCAATATTTATGATGGTTACATAATTATATGAAATGGTATTATGTTTGATTTCTTATTTATGATAATTTATAACCCTTATTATTCACGTCTTATTATTTACTAATATTTATTCCATGACTTAATGTATATGAGCTTTGATATGTAAGGTACGATCATGAAATGTTATTCTCATGTTATCTTACCCTAATGATGATGTTATATTTATGTCACAAATATAAACCATTACTGAGCATCTGTGTTATCCCTTTCTTATTCTTCCTTTCCCCCAAGTTACGAAGAATTTTTTAGTAGGAGTACTATAGGGGAAGATATTTATGGGAGACATTGATTATTTTCACCATGTTCGATGATATTATGTTCCATGTTTCCAAATACACAAAACTATTATCGTCCCCATGAATCAAATTTTCTAATGCTTTGAATATTCATTTAAATGATGTTATATCCATGTTTGTTAATCTTGTGACTCTCTACAAATTCACTTATATTATCTAGAGATTAATTTAATTTCACAAAAAACATTGGTTATATCCTCAATCAATATTCCAGGTTATTTTCTTATAAATATAATTATCTATAGATGTATCCCTATTGATATCACTAATATTTTATCATCCAAGTCTATAAATGATATATAAGTCATTTCAATGGTATAAACTATATGGACCCAATCCTTTTCTGGAACGATGTAAATTATTTTTAAATTTTAAAATCCAAATATAACATCCCAAATATCATGATTTCTAGTTTATTTGGAAGATTATGGTCATAATAATTCAAAAGTTAAGTAAATAATTAAATCCTATTTTTATTCTCTATAATGAGATCATAATTACATTATATAACCTATAACTATATAGGATAACATGAGGAATAAGTTAAAAAATAATGGTCTAAAATTCAAAAAAATGTAATACAAATGATATGAAACATAACATGTGGGTTAAATTGATCACATTATATCATAAAATACAATGTTCATGAGTAATAAAATAGAATAAGGAACTTGGAATCATAAAATCCAGATAAAATATGAAATGTGATTGAAATAGAAAACATTACATATACATTAGTTAAGTCAAACGATATAGAGAATATCCCATAGAAGGACAAGTACTATAAGGTATTATATTTACTCCTTATTCCTATATATGGTGTCACATGATATAAAAACATTACACAAAAATATAGTGCACTATCTAGGCATAGTCAACATAAAATGTTAATTACATATTTTATCCACATAATGTAAGTCAACCATAATGAATAAAATAATAATTAAACATATAAAAAATAAATTTGATAACCATTCTATATATCATAATCAAATGAAATTTCAAAATTAAAGAATTTGAGGAATAATAATAAGGCATGTAATAAACCAATAAATGAACATATGACAATATGTTTACATATATAGGATCCATATATACATTATTTAGAAAAATTATATATATTTATATAGAGATAAAAGTGATATAGATAGATGTTGGTCAGAACCATTAGAAAAGGTTTTTTTATAGAGATCCCCTTTAGCATGACTAATTTGTAACAATAATTCATTATCTTCCTAGATAATAAACTTATGATAAATATTTATTGTCTCATAAGGAATTAAAATCATTATTATTCCTTTTATTTTATTCACAACTATCTAATAATCAATTACATTATCATTTTAAATTTCAAGTCGGATGCTTTGACGATGTTTTGATCATATGAACAAAAAAACATGGAATGGTTACTAAATTAAAATATATTATAAATTCATAATATCTAGAATAAATAAAATAACATAATTATAAATTGTATACACCTATGATATTGTTATTCCAATTATGATGTATTTTTACGAAAAATGAAAAACATTACAATCAAAATGACGGTAAGCCATGTGCACGCATTAGTAAAATTTTATTTTACCCGTGATAATTATATAAGGTAAGAAAATGTTAATTCATATTTATATTATTATGATAATATCATAAATTTCATTTCATTTCATAAAATATAAATTTATATACCATCAAGGTGACATGGTAACAAATAACGAATAACATCACTTCACGAGCCGGTAGTCTACCGTACACATAAGAGATGCTGTCATTATTATAATAGAAGTTATATTTATAAACAATATAATATATTAATATTATATAATGTTTAATTTTTTTGGAATATAATATATATATATAAATTAAATACATCACCCCAGAATCTATGATATGTGTTAATAGAAATCATATTATATTGATTCGTGAGGCAGTATTCCACCATACACACTGAAGACTGTTTTCCCCCATTTGTTATATGTATATATGGATTTATGTATTTAAATTTACCTAATAAAATATTAGAAAATAATAGATAATGATTTTATTATAACATCATGAAAGATTATGATTTGAAGGTGGTAAATGGGAAATAAAAAAAGATGGTTGGTCAAGAGTAATGCCTCTTGTTCCGACCACCTCTTTAGGATTAATCCCCAATCCTTTATAGATTGAATTAATGATGAATACAATGATTATAATAAATTTTTGGCTTAGAAATTATAATATTTGGGAAGATATGTTCATAAAAAATGGGTTTTCTAGTTAATGTAAAGGATATGATAGGGTCTAGACTGTTATAAGGGAGTAGTAGTGTCGTTCTTCCCAATACTAAAAACTTTTCAATAATTGGAAGTCACTCTCAATCCATGAGACTCCAAAATTTAAAAATAAAGGACATTAATATATATAAGTTGTATATGTACCTATAAAAATCAATTGAAACTTTTTTTAAACATGTTGTTTTATATACCACTTTTGTTTAACCCCATAGGTAATTCTGTTTTAATGTAAACTATAGAAATATATTAATACTATTTTCAATCATTTATGAAAAAAATAAGTTAATATTATTATATATTATTAATTATTATGATCAAATTTATGGAATCTATTTTATCAAATTCAATTCACAAAACCCTTTGAATTTAAAATTAAATTAAACAACTAGACATTTTGAAAAAACATTTTTTCACAGAATGAATATTTCAAGGGTCAAAAGTTCTTCTAAAAATATATTAAATTTACCAATAATCAAATTAATTTATTTTAATATTTATTGATTTAAAATATATAAATTAAATTTAAATAACTCAAAATTATGGTTTACTTAAGTTAGTTTCAATGGAGGGACATTAACTCCTTCAAAACTATTTTTAGAAAAAATGTATGATAAATCCCAAAAATAATGATATATAAAAAATAGTATAATTACGAATAAAATGATATTATTTTTTTTAAAAAAAAATTAATAATTACGCTACATTTAAATTATATTAATAGAATAATGGGTCATTTAAAATATATTTTTTATTTAAATGAAAGAACACTTTTATCAAAATTTGTCAATAATCCATTTTTATAAAAATTTAATATTTTCTACAAAATACAAAAACTACGCCCTAATATAATATCAGAATTATTATTTCCAAAATTATTTTTAATTTCTAAAAATCATTATTTAATAATTTCTAGAAAATAATTATAATTTTATCCCAAAAAATATTTCAAAATATTTTTTATGAAAACATATTAATTGATGAATAAAATTATTTATTAAAAATGATGGCATATTTTCATAGAGTTTAAAAAATGATGAAAAACAATATTTCAATATCATGAAGTTGTTATTTTTGTTAATTCATGAAAATTTAACATCATTTTTATGAAACTAAAATGAAAATAATTAGTGTCTATTAGGGTTTACAGTCATGTGTCACATTTGATATTGATCATATATTTCACATTTAAATACTCATGGTGTTACACATTACACGATTTTGAGAAAGATAATATAACTAAATAATTTTTCATTTTGATTATGATTAATTATCACACAGTATAAAGCTTATCATAAATAATATAAATTATATGTGTCTGATTCTACAACTAATTATTAGTGTTCGAAACTGATTATTCACCACAGAGTGTATGACATTCATGTATGAACGTATTTTCGTACTAATGAGATTATATAATAATGAATGTTACAACATCATATATGATAAGAGAAATATACATGGTATTGTTTATCAATTATTACATAAACTGATGGGGATGTGTGAAAAATATATGACAAATAAGTTTAGATAATAATAATTTATTAACGGCTCAAATTGTAGAATATTAAAGGATGATAATCTGATTGTGAGTACATATACCCTTCCATGATGATAAATTGAAAAAAAAATTGAATCCACATAGATAAAAAGGAATGTATGGAATAATAAATATTTTATTATAATATATATAGTGGTTCAGTATGTTTACCAAATAAATAATGAGAAACATCAAGATCTTTCAAGAATCTTCATGTCCTATGTCTATTTTAAAAATATAAATGTTCACAAAAATTCATGAAAATGTGATTTCAACATAAATAATAATTAATATATTGTTATACGTTATAATATCATGTACAATTGTGTTGGTATCCATAATATTTTAGAAACATGGGATGTGTGAGGAATGATTTAGATCAAGTATTATAGTTAATCTATAAGACTGTGAAGTTCATACTGTAATGATCCAAAGATGGTGGAACATATTTTGGGTTTTCTTATGTTGTATTATACATGAATAATGTCGTTATATATTTCAAATAATCATGTTATATAAAATATATTTTTCATCAAAATCATAATAAAATTAGAAGATCATAAAGAAATAAAAAAACTAACATAATTGACCATTAACCGTTTTTTTAAAGAAGAACACTTGTGTGTATAGAAAATTCTCCAATCAAATAAAAATAACATATAATATTGCGATATGATTTCGGGATATATAAAAAAATAATGAAAACTATCAGGATGAAGAATAAAAATAATGATGTTTTTCATGTGATGTTCATCAATATGGAAAATATAAATACAGTATAATTATTTGGATTCATTTCAATAACAAGATATTAATTTGGAGGTTATGGGAAGTATATAAAACGGATATTCTGTAAATGTTTCTACTATATTTTCATGGATATGATATTGGGTTGGAAGTTTAGTAAATTTATATTAGTGATTAAAATATCATTATCATCATTGACTTCTGAGGATGATTTTGGCTTCTGGATTTTATAAATATTTGATGAATATTTTTGACTCCTAAATTTTAAGAGATTCTTAATGGCCATAAATGAAATATTTTAATGTGATAAAACATTAGATTTTGTAGATTTTTATTCATTGAACATATCATGGGGATTTTATTATATAAACAATCATAGATTATTTAAAAAACACTGATAATAGAAAAATATATATGAGGGAAATTATTCAGCCAAGGTATTCGATGATTTTTAGTTTATTCTATGAATATTAAGAACACCAAAACATTATGTTCCAAAAAAATAAGATATTAATATACCATAATTATATATTGAAAAATTTGATTGCTACATGAAAACAATTATAAGAACCTGAACTAGGAAGGTGTGAAATTACTATAGTTAATGAAGACTTTATATTCAATGACATCTCCATGTTTATAGAATATAAAATATTAATTGGAGTCTGTATAATATTATTTCAGTAGAATTTTTAATGTTGGAAGAATTATATTATGGGATACACACAGTGAGATAATAAATTTTCTTACTACCCCAGTTTCTAATTGTTGAAAATGACAGCATAGGAAAAAAAATTGTCTATGAGAGCCTACATTGAAATGAGTAGTTAATCACATTGACGGTGAAAATTTAAAAAATACTGGTGTTTTGATCATATTAAAACATCTTTATAACATTAGGTATAAATTATGAGGGATAATTATAATAATCTATACATCTTAATAGGTGATAGTGGTTTGATTAACTAAAAGGAAGCAATAAATTATTTTGAACATAATTGGAAAATATTTTTCACCACTGATTTATCCGTATCTCGGGTTGACTGCATGATCACCTAGGACTCTCAATGGGATTTTATGAGTGGTAATGCACTCTTGTAAGTGAAAATTGATTTTAATTAATTGAATACCAAGAACCATTCAATAATGGGAAGTGAACCTCAAGAACATACCACAAATTTTAATGAAATAATGTACTATGGAAGAGAATGGTTATCAGATGCATGTACGAGTCAATTTTTTACATGATGCAAAAATAATTTCAACTCGTTATTGTTTGAATGTGCACTTTTACCATTTTCAATTATACCCATGTAACTATTATGTAACGTTGTAATTGTTCATTTATGCCAAGAAATTGGTTTTATTATATAATTTGGGCATAATGATTCAAAATTTGAAATCAATATTAATATATAAATTTATAGAAATATATATGAATTAAATATGGAATTATATATGGAATATATATTTTCATATATTTCTAAAAATTAATATATAATATCTAAAATTTCATAAATGTGTTTGAAAACTAAATCCAATAATTGTAAAATTTAAAAACACTAATGAAATAATTATTCAGTCGTATAAAAAGATTCCATGAATTTCTAATTAAATTTTATATACTAATAATTTTATAAAAGACATGTAATTTGAAAAATCATTTTTATTAACTATTCAACTAAATATAAATTAAAAATATATATCAAAATTCCGTCTATAAAAATATTAATATGCGAAAACCAAATTATTATTCTATTTATAAAATTAATTTTTTCATAAAATTATATTTAACATTTATATAAATAGATTAGATATGATGAAAAATTATTTTTATCAAAAAGTATATTGTTTTGAATATTATAAATTGTCTTTATTTTCTACGATAATTTATTTGTTAAATTATTATTAATAAATTATTTATATGAAATATATTTTATCATCATTAATCACATGTTTTTTGAAATTTGAATGAATATCTAGTTAAAATGAAGTATTTATAAAATTATACTTCTATGAATAATATGATTATATTATCCATTTGGGATTTACTAATTTAATTTCAATAAAAATAAAATAAACTATTTTTCATTGTATAAATATTTCATTACAATGTTAATCCTATCCATTTTTTCTAATTCAATAACTATGTTTTAATGGTAAAACTTAAGTATTTATATTTTATCTATATATATCACTACATTGTTTATGTTCTGAGTAGTATGTAAATAGATATATTGAACACATTGTATTATTTAAAGTAAATCATATATTAAAATCATGGATAGTTACAGCAATCAATCTATGTAGTATAAAATTAGCGTGTCTTTAAAAATCCAAATATTTTGGAATTATCGGTTAATTTCAATTGATGTAATTTAATTCCCTTGATAATTCATTTTTGTGTTAAAAAAAATGAAAATTCGTAAATATTTAATACACCTTATACATATTAATCTATATAACATATTATGTGCTCAAATGGAGCATTTTTTATAAATGCATATATTGAATTTGAACCTTTATCTTGTTGAAAATATATATACATGATGTCGGTGATAGTTAAAAAAATATTTAGATGACTTATAAAACACCATGACTAGAAGAGATCATTAAAAAAAATATCTCAGAATATAGATTTCAAAATATCTGATGTTATGAAAAATAATATCAATGTTAAAATAAAGGTAAAATGAATAAAATTGTATAAAACATATGTGAATTCCATAATTATAAAAACTTGTATAAATGATACGTGATGGAAAAGTTATCAATAAATGGGATGAAATAAATTTAAATAAAGGAATATAACATAAACATAAATATTCCAATATTTTGGGAATTTATTTTGAAATTTTGAAAAAAATAATGGTTAAAATAGTCAAGTAATATAAGTCTCGTAGTATATAAAATAATATTTTTTTCAAAATTTATTTTATTATTTTTGCTATTTTTTCTACTAAAATGTGATATTGAAGTAGTAATTAAATGAATAGTACATCAAAATTAGTATTTTTTAGATGATGATTATCGAGATATATATCATCATATAAATGTGGATAACCCCATAAATATATTGGTGGTTTTTAAATTTAAATATGAAATAAATTTTAGGCTTTGAATGAATTATATAGAATATAGTATCATTCAAGTCTCATGCATTTGAATTTTCTTTTCTAATTTCCATTTTAATTTGAGTATGGATAATATTTAATTATTATATCCTTAAATGAAATATGACTAAAGAAATATATATTATTGGATAATTCATGGATTCCCTTTAATAAATTCTATACAACTTGTTGATGTGTTTTTTCCGAAATTGATATGGGAGATCAGATATTACTAAGACCTTTGAGAAGGGTAAATAAGGATCAATAACATTCATTAAAGATAGATCACTTATAATTAAGGGGATTGGGTGAACATAAGTTGATGATAAGAGGTTGTAGAAAAAGATCACCCATTTTCCTAATTTATTTTATGAAAAATTATAAATTTTTTTTCTGATATGTAATGAAATCAATGTTGTGATATTTTTGAAATATAGTTTGATGTATAATGGATTAGAAGATATATTGGTTATAATAAGGGGATAAGGAAGTATAATTTTTCTGCAGATCAAAATAATCCTTCAACTTGAACAACAATGATGAGAATTAGTTGTGAAATAAATGGTTGGTATATAGAATAAAATACAACCTGATGAAGATGAATAAACTAAATGATAATTCAATATAGTTAAAAAGGGAAATATTGTGAATTAATTTAAAACATTATTGGATATCCAAATAATACATCCATTATAACATTTATTTTTGGTAATTTGTGGACAAATGAGAGTGAATTCACTAGATAGTGACAATTATTTCGTTTAATTCATAATTGAGTTTATTTTTATCACATGTATCATGTTTAAGAATAAAAAATAATATTAATTCTATATGTTCATAAGTTTTAGAGTATTATCGAAGTGGGTTGTAGTTATCATGGGTTCTATTTAGATAATATAGTGTAATATATAGTTATGATGATTATGGATTTTTTAGTATGACTTGGGATTCATTTAGAGAAAAAGGTAAAAACTTATTAATTAAACTATTTATAGGAGATAATTATTTTTATTGAGGTCGGTAAAAATGTGTTGTCAGAATATGGATATTCCAATTTAATTTGTGGGAATGTGATTGTGAAAATTATAAAAATTCAAAACCAATGAATATAACATAAACAAAAATTTATTTATCGTTATGATATGTATTATTATTAAGACACATTATTTAATTGTTAAGAGTATTTTTTATCCCATGAATCATCAATTCTAATGGTTAAAATATATAAATTTTATAGAGAAATGGATTTTATTGAATTTTTATTTTATATCCACCATATGAAATTTTATATCACTACTATATTAATAAATATAGAAACATTTTTTGTAGTGCATATGTGTAGGTATTTGATGATTTATTTAAATTTCGAAAGAAAAATTGCAAACATATTAATGGATAAAATGAGTAATTTTATATAAAATATGGAAAATATTCTTGACATATGGATGATATAAATGATGGTAATATAAACAAAAACTGGTTCAACTATTTCTAGTTTTAAATATAGATGAAATTTACTTTATCTGTGTTCAAGGAAGTGATTTGGGGTGGAAAACATCATGGTGATCTTGGAAAATTGGAAAACGTTAGTTTTTATTGAATGTGAAAAAAAACACATAAATTTAACTATTTTAAAAAATATTATATATAAAGATTTGAAACAATGTTATTTTATTCATTCCATTAACAGTTAATTGGTATAAATTAAATGGATATACACTTTGGTTTTGATTTCAATTAAAGTAAACTATAATTTCATTTTCTTGAATTTATCTTTTTATATCTATATAATGAAATGATAAAATTATTGGTAATAAGTAAATGATTTTTTAAGTGATATTCTCAGGTGAATAATTCAAATACTAGGCCAATCCATCAATCACTTGTTTCCTAACCCAACTAGAGATATAGATGTGGAGTGACTTTAACCCCCTAGGCTGGTGATAATCTTCATTATCATCAAATGAACATATTTTATATGATTTATCTAATGAAGTGAATTAATATGAAATACAAATTATATAATATATATTCAAAATAAATATCATATATTTTAAATTTACATGATATAAAAAAAATATGAAAAAATTATGCAACACTGATATAAAAAAATTAAAATAGAGTAATCCTTATAATTACCCAAAACTATCCAAACTTTAGAAACATCCAATACTATATTACATAATTTAACCTCCACTTTTATAATTCACCTACATTTATTTTTAAACAACTTAGAAAGGACTATTTTGATGATGTGACAATGATTTCAAACATAAAATAATAAAATTGACAAATTGCTATGTGAATCAGAAAGTCACAACATAAAACAAAAATCTGAAACGTTATTCAATGATTAACGAATATCTATAATATATAACTAAAATTATATTATATGTGTGTGAAATAAATACATCAGTCTTTCCAACATAATTTTGCACCCCATTTATATGATGTAAATAATATATCCATTATTTCTAATCTGAAATAATTTCAATAAAAATATAATTTCCCATAATAATAAAATTAAAATTAAAAACCATTCATGTTTACTGTTATTAAATATAATAATTTACTTGTAAGGAATAAATTATGCTGAAGGTATCATGATTTAGATATTTTTTAAAATTAAAATCAGGAATCACTATTATGAAAGGATTTTTATTATACATTAGTTTAAAACTTTTATAAATATGCTTAATTATCAAGAAAAAATAAAAGGATATATATCTAGGATGCATAATCTATATAAGTATAATGAAATCCATATAATCTATAATTTAAAATCAACATAATGGGAGAAACACACTAATGGTCACTATGTATAGGGTAATTCTAGATCTACACATGTTAATTAGGGAAACTCAATTATTTGAAAGATTTTTACATCACCTGATAATGGGGTAATAACATTTACTTCTCCATTAATATCTAGTGTAAATGAAATAACACATAATCTAGGCTCTACTACATAAGGAAACAGTCATCGTATTGGGTTTTAATTGAAGTACCTTCCCCAAATAAATGAATATATATAGTTAATAACCAGTTAGTATCATATATACACAACACATCTAGGTTTCCTATAATTTCCCATGAAACTCGCAATGGAAAAATAATAAAAGGATTAAATATTTATATTTTTTGGCGGAAATGATGCCATAAAATATATTTTAAAAATCCACATAAAAATAATTTCAAAATAAGTCACAAATATTAGAAATAATTTACCAAAGATTCACACTATTGTTATGCTCACATTTAATTTTATTTATAGTTAAAAGTCACATATTGATGGAATTAAGAATCTCCCAGGTGAATTGGTAAACAAATATGCATATATATATAATCATATTTGTAATAGAATAAAATAAAATGTATCAAATGGAATTTGTAAACATCAAATTTTGTATCATAGAACAACATAGGTAAATTTTATTATTTAATATTAATTTATTTAAAATTCATGTAATGTTATGTAAAAAAATTACAAATTGATAATTATTTTTTATAAAAAAATCTATAATTGAATAATGTATGAACAAAATCCATTCATGTGATTCATTTTACAATTTATTTGAAATTTAGTTGTGAAATACTTTAATTTTACGTATTTCCATTGAAACAATCTATTTTATTTATTATAAACCAAGTGGAAATTTTTTCAAACTAAATAAATTTATATATAATTATTGATATAAATAAGTGTCTAAAAATGGATTTAATTAAAATGAAATGGAGGCTTCCATATTTACAAATCATTTACATGGGGAACCCTTCATAGAACTCACTGTATTGTATAGAAGAGGTCCAAACTGAAAATTATCAATATGAAGAAATCAATGAAAAAATATCACATGTTATAGGAAACCAAAACTAGAAATAATCATTGGTTATATCCCACATGGTTTAACCCCATCTTGTGTGGAACTAGTAGAGAAATAAAGAAGGTGTGCTAAGGGAAAATAAGAATAGTATGATTGAATACACCACTACCCAGATAAAATTCCCATGAATTTATGATTAAAAAATTTAAAAACTATAGAGGAATTTTAATTTGTGTAGGGGTTGTACCACATAAAAATTTCATAATTTTTGAGGGAGAGGATGATGCTTATTTTGGGTTTAAAAAAGTGTATTAAAAATTCATAATTTTAAGAATTCAGTCACCTAGTGAATTATGCAGTTTCATTATGATTGAATCAAATTTTGTTCTAACCATTCACCTATTACAAGGAACATAAAGGATTCTACCTGGTCACCTCACACTGTTGGATAAATCATGTTCTACATTTTTTAAAAAATTCAGTCAATAAACGAAACATTCCTACATGACTTTTATAAGGATTAGTCATCCATGTCTCTAAAATGAGTGACATGAAATATTTTTTAAAATTTTAAATATTTTCAAAATAAAACAATATAATCATATAATTTAATTAAGATAGTATATAAATAAATAAATATTATTTCTGGCGATGGGGTGAGGAAATTATCACCACCAAATCAATTTCTTTTATTTAATGGAACTGAATTTTTTAATTATGTGATTTTTTAATCTCATTAGGCATTTATAAACCCACTCATATTAGAGCTGTAGATAACAAAAAATGAACACAACTCGACCCACATCCCTATTAATAATGTCGATAAGAAGGCAACCGATTGAAATGTTTGGAAAGGGAGGAATTCAATACTACGTCACCTAATCTATTTCTCCACCATATATGTTTTAAACATATAATATTGGTATAGGAAATGACATATCTCTTTGACCCGAAACATAATCACCTACACAATATAACATGGGACTCCTAACAGTTTCTCAACAATTATATCAGAACCCTATATCACTCTATAATGTGTAAAAACAGATATCTAACTAAAATAATAAACACAAATTAAATTATTAAAAGTCTCTAAATGATTTAAAGGGGAATACATGACTGTTGTACCTTTAATGAAACCACTAAACACAAGCATGCCATCAAAATCCATAAATATTATTGAAATCAAAACTAGAATCACTCACAGATGAAAAAAACACTTTTTGGGAATCATATGTTCGTCAATAAGATCTACATGTTATCTAGTCTTAGACTAATGAATGAAAATCTTTGTCATCATCACATAAAATTGAACCATTGTTAAAACAAAAAATCGACAGATAGATCACCCATATCATTCTCCCCATCCACTCACATGAGACTTGAAAAAATAAATTAATATAAAAACTTTTTAATGCATATAATTAAAATGAATAATAATGAAAACAATAGTCACTCCCTAATAAATAATCTAGGTTATACATACAATAAAACAGAAACAATACTCTTGTTTCTGAATCTATATTTAGAAACGTTACATTTTCATCTTCGATACGGAAGATGAAGGAAACATTTTTACCAATAAAAACATACAATATAAAAAATAAATATTGATTAACGTTAATACACATGGACATTTTTAATTTATAGTTTTATTAAATTCAGACACATAGATATCAACATGGTTTGATAAAAAATGGTTCATCAAGATGAACATCATCTCCCATTATACCCATCTTTCATGATTTCATGTTATTCCCTCAACACTATCCATATTAAATACCTTCCTGAAAAAATTCTTCCAAACTAATTGTTTATATCCTACATTGAAAAAACCATAAGACATGTGTTCTAAAATCTGCATTTAGGGTTAATATATGCATTAACAATTAAATTTCATCATTGGTAATAATAATTTGATAAGGGTAGAACATAAAAATCATAGTTCTTAATAGAATCATAAAAGAAGTCATAATAAAACAATTACATGTATTGTGAAATTTGAAATCACAGAAAAATTACGACTCATAAGAATCAATAAACATGAGATATGATATATCAATCCTAATCAAAAGAAACTTTATAGACACATAACACTAAATAAATAGCTTTATGGTTATCAAGGAGCATCATATTCATAAAACAATATCAAAACAGTATTAATTGGAATGACTAGATAGTTGACTTCAAATATAATCCTTAATAAATGAATAAGAGTTTTATCTAGAAATATATATTGTTTAATATATAATAGGTTACCTATCACTATCTGGTATGCCACATTGTATATGGTTTAATGGTGTCACTCAATGATATATGGGCCTCCCCATCGTATATGATTGTATGGTATCACTATGACATATATGGATCAACCCATCATATAATTTATAATGGGATTACCAGGTGAAACATGGGCAAAACCATCATATAATATGTCTATAAACCATAACATGAATAATGTAAATATAGAATTAAATATGAAAATCATAGAATTAATAATTGTTGAGTTATAACATAAATAACCTCTAGAAAATGAATTGGTTTCTTTACAATCAATATAAAAAATGATTAACCATTGGAAAATAAATGGGTATAATAACAATATCATTAAATAATATTTTCCCATAAAAAATGGGTTCCATAACAATCACACTAAAACAATATTAACTTGTGGAAGGAAATTTGATCTATAATAGTCTCTTTGGAACTGTATTACTCCATCAATAGAATGAATGAGGATGGGATAATTAAAAATTTATCCTCTATAGAGATTAATAATAGTAATGGAGTTTGATATTGATGAATGTAAATACCATTAAAGGATCATAAAAACACAACATGAGGAAAATATACGTATTATTATAAAAATAAATGTTTAAAACATAATACTTTCGGAAAATTAGTTTTTATGTAAACCAATTTTAAAGTCAAATAATTTCATTAATATTAAGAAAAACATTTATTTAAAAATAATCGTGAAATAATTCAAAGTAGGATTCAATGAAATGATAGTCATTTTAGTGTGTCATTACGTACATGTGATAAATAACATTTAATTGGCTTAATAAAAATATTAAGAAGCTTCCTTATTTAGAAAGAGACAAAAATATTCCATTAAATCTATTTTAAAAATATTAATTTTTTTTATCAAAAATCCTTTAATAATTCACATTTAAATGGGTGATATAATTTATAAAAAGATTCTTATAATGAATGTTATTAGAAGAAAAAATATTTTTCACCAAAGAGTTAAATGATGTCAAATTTCCGTAAAACAATTATCATAACATTTTTGTACAAAAAAAGTGGAAAGGTTTTACAATTAATTTTAATAAATCAAGAACAACCAGATTATAAATTATTTTTTTATAATTTTATGATTTCAATATTAGATCCTTAATCATAAAAAATCCTGATAAATTAAGATAATGAAACAAAACACTCTATCTAATGTTTTATCATTGAATTATAACCCATATGAAATAATAAAATTACATTTGACTTATAATATAATTAAAATGTGTATATTTATTATACAAAATTACAAAGGTGTTATATATAAATCTAAAAACAAAAATAAAGGATGAATATGGAATTTATCCAATTGAAAATAATGTGAGACGATAAAGACAGTTACCAATAGTCTGATTTCTCACACTTGTTATTTTTCATCTTGAATAGTAAAATTATTCTAATTATTAAATTTGATGATATAAAATTTCTAGGATTCTAATTAAATTAGTTTTTTCAATTATCTTGTTATAAACATCTACATAATCAGTATAGTTTACATCATATTTTTTTACATTATTTTTCATATGTATCAAAATTAATTTTTTTTTTACTATTGTCAAAGAGGTAATTTTTTAATCATAGTCAAAATAATATTCATGAAATAATTAAATTTTATATATACAAATATTAGTTTAATAACCCATAATGAAATATCTTTTGGAATATTATCTAATATTTAAATCATGGAGATGCTACGTTGTGCGTACAGTTGATTAATATTTATATTTTGTCAATGATTATCATTGGAATTGGGTAAGAAAGAGTTTTAACATTAAATAACTATAATAATATCATAAAAACAATATTATTATTTAAATATACTTATATATATAATTCATGTGATTTATGGGGGGATGTAATTACATCTCTTCTAGAAGGTGGTAGTACACACGTCCTTAAACAAAGTGGTGATTTATTCATTGAGGGGAAAGGGTAAAATGAAATAAATATATTATAATTGATGAATGATAAATATGTCATGAATACAATAAATATTTCATTTATATAGAATAATTCTATTATCTTTATACTTATTACCGACCATGTAATACTTTTGTGAATTACAAATCAGATCACTTCGCATAGCGGCAGTTCACCATACACCCGAGTGGCGTTATCGATTCATTAAAAGAATGAAAAATAAAATCATATAAAATATATAATGACCAAAGATGTTTACTTATATTAAAAATATCATATATAAACTTTTTATATTTTATTATTCCCAAGCATCATAATTTTTTATTAAAATAATCAACGATATCATTTTGTGAGGTTGTAGTCTGTCGTACATGCGAATAGTGATTTCACAACACATTTGATGGAAACCTCCATGATTGAAGATCATAAAAATAACATAAAAATATAAATTTATTTATAATAATTAATTTATTATATAAATATAGTATAAGTGTAATTTATGGTGTTGTAGAAATAAATAAAATACACTTATTGGTGTATGTTACATCTTCTTCAGGAAACTCATTTTGGTTTGCAGTAAAGTCCATCATTGGTTGGAATTAATCCAAATTAATGTCTTACAGGATGAGATTTGGGAACATTAAATTTTATTTTTTATGGTCTTGTTTGGCCCAATTGGTTTTGAGGATTTTAGGAGAGGAGTAGTGCGTGTGACCTTTTTTAAATGGGGTTTGTGCAAAACCAGTAAATTTTTTAAATATATAATTCCACAAAACAATTTCTATGTTAACCTGAACCAATAATTCAAAAACAATATATAATGGTTAGTGTCATTATATGACCTTAAAAGGCATCTCTTATATGATTTTATGTCATTCAGCCTATTAATAAAGAAACTTGAACCACTATGTAAACATGTTTTACCTTAATCATAGAAGTAAATTTAATTTTTTAACAAATAACATTGATAAAAAACTACATTTAAATAATTATAAATTATAAATTATAATGAACCCAAATATGGAATCAATTTTTCCCTACTGAAGATATATCTTTTTAAAATATAAATTTAATATTTATCATGTAGACAAGGAGAGACAACCGATTTTTAAAAATAGTGTTTTATTAGAAATGGATGATTCTATAGTAAGAATATGTTTATTAATAACAACGTCATAAAAATAAATTTTTATTTAATGATATATAACTTATGAATTTCAATTAAAAAATTACCAGTTATATATTAATTTAATTAATTAATAAGTACACTCATTTTCAATTTTAAAATAGTTTTTAGAAATACCCATCTTTAATAATAAAAAATAAACATTTATAAATACCCAATATAATGTTGTTTCAATGATATTAAGAGTAAAAACTATATCATTGGTTACTATAAAACATATTAAAAACATATTTTTAAATTAAATTTTATAATTTATTAAAATTAAACAAATTTATACAAAAAATCATTATTTATCAATATTCACCGAAAAATAAATATTTTCCAAAATATTGAAACATTTTACAAATGCTAAATTTGGATATTCCACTTCCAGAATATTTTTTTATTTAATATAATTTCAAAAAAGATAAAAAATATTTTTTAAATGATTACACAGTAAAAGGTAATAAATCTATATTTTAGGAAAAATATTTATCTTTAAAAATAAACTAAATTTATTTTTATACAATATCTAGAAAAAACACATCATAAATATCAAATAATATATTAAATATATTAAATATAAAAATAATTTATATTATCCAAAATGTGTGATATTTTAACATTATTTATATAGAAAAAACATATGTACTTTAAATTAGTTTTGTTAGAAAATATTTCCTTGTATTTTCAAAAACATTTATTTTATTTTGTAATTTTTTGGTGATAAAATAATTAATTATATATAAATTAAAAAAATATTTTCAAATTTTAGTAAATCTGGTTCATAAATTCTATTCCAATGGATAGGTTATAATGGTAATATATATCAAGGGTCATCTATGATTGGTATTTCAGGACGAATATGCTATCGAACATAAGGATTGCGTATAATGAAATCTAAACATGGCGTGAAATTTATTTAATAATCCACATGGTTGTGCATTTACTTTGTGGAATCTAATTTGATTTTCCTCTATTAAATCATGGGGTGTTACATACCCCCTAATAAATTATGTCCTAAAAATTTGGAATTCATATCAGAAATTAAAGGATGGTCATTGAATTTTTTTAAACGCACATATTGAATGGTTTAATAAAACAATTTTATTACTAATTATGAAAATGATGTATGTATGTTATTTATAATAACACATAACTATGTTTGAAAATAGTTTAATATATAAGGGAATTGTGGAAAATCAAAAATCATTATAAAGAGTGATTGAGGTTTGTGATAAAATAAAATTGATTGGTCATCATAGAGTTAAGGTCTTCAAAAACAACAAATATGATATGTTATGAAAGACCAGTAGTTCGTTATAATTGAACATAATAGGTTGAAACATTTTTTTGAGATCTTTTTTATTGAATAAATGAATTATATTAACATATAAACAAGGATTGTGTTTATATATACATACTTAATGATTGGAATTTAATCCTTTAGTAAATTTTAAAAAAACAATTCATATTTTGATAAATGAGGGGCATTATTGGTTATTTTATTATTCTTGGATAATTTTTTTCTAAAGATAACATAAAAATTAAATGAGTAACAAGATATTCATCCATTTATAAAATATTTCTCATAACAAGTATGTTTACCACAAGGTAATCTATTCCTATAATGAATAAAACTTCATAAATTAACATACAAATTTGAAAATAAATATAAAAAAATCTATAACCAAGTCATTCAATAATTTATTATCCTTGATATTCATAAATAATTCTTGGAAAACGCTCGAAACATTAAGATCGTTATTATTTAATTATATTTTCTTCCAAGATAAATCAAAAGATATACCTAAAAAAATTACATATGTTTCTGAATTAAATCTATTCTTTGTCTATAAAAATTTCATACAAACATGGATATCACACTGTCTATTTGTATGTGTGAAACCCTAATTATATTTTAAAGATGGGTTCAATCCCCACCTTCTAGCTAGATTTTACAAGATGTAACCCATCATATTGGTTGTCCATGTTTCCATTAACTAATAAAAATAATTCCTCCCTAAATAATACTTTATGTTGATCAATGGGTTAATAAACACCTAATCTCAAAAAAACATCTCCAAAAATGGAATTAATCTCATTATTTTCTAATTGATTAAAAACTCAATGTGGGTGTAATATACAATGATGATTTGATAATATATATTCTTATATACCAATGTTAGTATTCATAACACTTAACATAAATCATAATAAAACAGTCCAATCTATAAGGTTATAAAATCCCTACTATGATACATACAACAATATTGCACACCCTACACTCCCAAATCAAGTGGTAAATTCATAAAATTTATATATTCAGATTTGATAATGAATTAGGTAATCAAATTTTTTCAAATATAGTTTTTTAACATAAAAATTTAATATTGGTTTAATAAAATTCCAATGGAACGTTTATGATTACAATTGTAGATAAATAGGACCGACTCATATCAACATGGATTGGTAAGCTAGTGGTTCATACTGATAAACATACTCTCTAGTTATAACAATATTTTTTATTTTAATTTAGATGAAAAAAAATTAAATAAATTTTAGATATTATTAATCCAAAAACCAATATTTATGTCATTGATATGTGGATGAAATAATAAGGGTGATATCAAATTCTTATTAAGGATAAATATAAGCATTAAAAATTTAATATCATCAATGAGAATAAAAAGTGTATAAGTGGATGATGAATAAATCATAGTGTATGAGAATATCATAATAATATATCACCATTTTTCATAATAAAAAACAATTTTTTTAGATTTTGATGAATGAAAATACAATTAAAATATCTTTAAAATACATCTTTAGGAAAATATAATTTTAATATTGAATATTACTTATTAAAACATAAAAAAAATTAAAATCATTTTATTTGGTGAAAACATTTAAAAACAAATAGTATATATAATATTATGAAAATATTTTTATTAGAAGTAATATTTTAAACATGCAATGTAATAATTAATGAAATAATGGCAACGTTAAAGGGTAATTCCATATATTATATAAAGAATAATCCATTTTAATGGAAATATTTTTAGAAAATATATTTATTTAGAAAGGAATAATGAGTTTTAAAATAATTTATATGAATTAAAAATGATTAAAAAAAATTTTAAAAATTTAAATGGTGTAAAAACATTTTTAGAAAACATGTTCTATGAAGAAAAATGAATTCCAACCAAAGGGATAAATAATGTAGGATTTTCATAATGATGCAGTAAAATCATTTTATGCAACTTAGAGTGAAAATATTACAATATTACATTAATATATAATGAATAAATATAGGATAATATAATTCATGTGAAATGTCATATTTAAGCATTGAAGACTTAATCAAAAAAATTACGATAAATAATGGTATTTTGACAAAAACCTCTTAACCATTTTTTAACATGGGATCAAAATACACATGAAAATATAAAATTACATGAAACATCAAATATAACTAAAATTATGAGATTCTTGATATAAAATTTCAATAGGGGTTGTATATAATCACTAAACATTGATGGTTAATAATTGATATATCTCAATGAAATAAAACTAAGATGAGAAAATAATTAACATGATTATAATACATCACGCTTGTTATTTATGTTCTCTAATAATAAATCCTATGATACATAGAAAATTTCAGGTAAAAATTTTAAATTTAATAATACTTTAATTTAATTTATTTTCATGTTATGTAAAATTACATAATAAATTAGGTTTATGTCGGATGTTTTTACCATATTCGATTTATATGTCAAAAATGACATTGCTTGTTTTAATATGGTTGATGAAATAATGAAATAAACATATAAACTATAATAATAATTCAATAATTATTGAATATATATATATAATTTTAAATCACTTAATTCAATATGGATACAAAAAATGTACTGCCTCAACAATCAGGGATATTGTAGGTTATGTGTAGGCAATAGTAATGTTTCCATTTTTCAATGATTATTATGAAAATAATATAAGTAATACTTTTTATTCACATAATGACAATAATATTCTAAAAACTATAATTCATAATCATATTTACTTATATATCAATCTTATTTTGTGATAGCGAAAAAAGGAATCACATAGCTTCCATGAGGTGACAGTCCACATGTCCATGAATGCCAGAATCATTTTTTCAAATGGTTAAAATAAAAAGACATGATATATTTACATAATGATTAATGTGAAATTAATATCATAAATATGTCATTAATATCACATATTTTTTATTTTTATCAATAATACCGTTCATGTAATGGGTAAGTGAAAAATGAATTACAATACTTCACAAGAAGGTTGTCCTTCATGCACACGAGTCATGCTATCATATCTAAAGTAGTCTAGAACATTAAATTAAATATATTATATAATGAACCAATAGATATACTTATTTTTTAAATATAATATATATTATTTATATCCATCAGTATTCTCACACATGAGAGGTGTTAATTGAAGAATGAAAAACATTGGTTTATGAGGAGATAGTCTGTCATACACACGAATGATGAATTTATAAACCATTTAATCGATGTATGTGAGGTATTACATAATAACCATAACATAAAAAACTCATTTAATTGGATATTTGGAATTTATTATATAATAATGGCATGAAAGAATAGAGGTGGGGTGTGTGGATAAAGAAGTAAAATAAAAATAATTGGTGATGAACACGACCTCATCTTCTGTTAACTCATTTTCTCACAAGAGTCCTTACATGGATGTATTTATACCCAATGTATGGCTTATAGGATGATATAATATAAGTGGAGAAGATATTTTGTAGATAATTTCTAAATCATTTGTTTTCAATGTGTGATGAAAGGAGGATGGGGGTGGGATTTTATAAGTTACGCGTGTGGAAAACATGAATATTTTTGAATGATACAATTATGACCATATTTTTTTCGGGTCACTGAAACACAATAAACGTGATAAATTGGAAACAAAATGATTAATTTCTAAATATGTCAATGAAAATAGGTTTTTACACATTTATATTTTATTTGGATCATTTGGATTAATGGTTAAACACAATGTATACTCATTTTTACTTTAATCACTGTATGTTATTATAATTGTTTTCATTGGAAACCAAATTCAATAATAATGATGGCATCAATATGAATAATTAGTTTTTATGGAAAATTTAAATAATCCATTTTTCAAAATTCCATTAACTATTTTTTCCAAAAGATAATGTAATCGTAATCCTCTAAACACAATGATATAGCTGATATATAAGAAGTGTAATTTTTTAAAAGAAGATTATATATAAAATATATTTCTATTAATAATATTTTTATGAAAATAAATTAATATTTAATGATATGTAGTATATAAATTACATTTAATAAATTCCGCAGTAGGGATTATTTTAATTAATGATAAAATATAAAAATTGTGTATTTTAAAATTGTTTTTCGAAAAACCAGTCGTTATACCAAAATATATCACTATATTAAAAAAAATTCATTTGATTAAAAGTAATTAATTGGATTAAATATAAATTATATTACTTTAAAACATATTCAATATATATTATTTCTTTTAAATTACTTTATTTTTTGATAAAAATTTATATTAAAAAAACAATAGTTTCATTATTCACCAAAAAAATTTATTTTTAAAAGGATAGTACAATTTCAATAAAATAATATTTTCATATTAAAATCATAATAATGAATTTTATTTTTTCAAATAAATTTTATATAATTGATAAAAATTGGTTTAAACAATTTTTATATATATAATCTAAAAAAATACTTTTTTGAAAACATTATACTTTTAATGGTAAAATTGGATTTATTATTATATATTATCTAGAAAACATATATTAAGAATATTAATAAATATATAAAATATATTATTTATAAATTTATATATACTAATCCATAAAGAGTGAATTTTTTAATTAGTTGTAATAGAACACACTAGTGCAGATTAGGGATGTTTTTGGGAAAAATATTTTTCCTTTTTTTAAATTGTTTTAATTTAATGTATAATAAATTTTTCAACTATATATTGATTATATATACATATAGAATAAATATTTTCATAATTTAGTAAATATTATTCATTCCCAAAATTCAAACTACTAGGTTATAAAGATAATATATACAATGGGTCGCTTATTTTTGGTGTTGTTTGACGAATCTACTATCAATCAGAAAAATCGTAGGGTTGCATGTACCATAATATAAAATTGGTGTAATGTGAATCATATGATGAATATATTGTTTCATGTCCATTATTTTATCAAATTTAATATTCTTGTTTTTAAATATTAGGTTGTTATAATACCTAATGAAAATAAGAATTTTGAATTTACTAAAAAAATATTATTTTCTCAAACTCAGCATATAGAAACCACAATCATATATTTATCACTATGTCCCAATATTGATATTCACTTTTGAAATTGATGTATTAATCATAGATATTTACCATTCACCATTTATTTAGTGCTTTTTTATGCGTAATCAAGTTAAAATCAAACAAATACTCATCAATTTATGTTCCCCAAATCCCAAATTATAAACATCCAAAATAAATAATAAATATAATAAAATGACTAAACTAACAAAATAAAATACATTTTGAAAAACCCACATAATTTTACCTTTATATTACACAATATAAAATTTTAATTTTGAAAATTAATATCTCATCAAAAAAATTATCAATGAAATTTCACCACATTTTTAAAAATTTTCCCAAATTACTATTTTAAATAAACTCGAACAATTTAAATTAAATCATTCACAATGGAAAAAAACAACGTAGATAATTTCAAAATTATTTTATAATTCATTTCAAAATAATTATAATTTAAATATTGATATTATTCAAAATAATTTATTCATTTCTATGTTTGTTTTAAAAATTCACAGTACCCCATTTATTGTAAATTATTTTTTGAAAATTTCTTTAATAATTTTTTGTACCATGATTCAATTCCATTAATACAATGTCTTCAAAAAATAATTGTAGGAATAATTCTTAAATAATTTAGTGATTAAAAGAACCATCATTATAAATTAAATACATTTTTAACCTTATAAAAATATTCTATTTTTAAAGCAAATTCTATGTGCATTGTTTAATTTTAAAATAAAAAATAATAATTATCTAAAAACTCTTATGAACTGACCAAAGTACCCAGGTTATCCAATTACTAAGCTATACCTGACTTTTCCCAAAGGGGTTTACTGAATCTTACGGGTTAGTGAGTAGCATCTAACATCATAAAAACTGAATGTGGTAATGATTTTCCACTAATAATTATGGAAGTAAAATAAATAATACAGTATGCATATTAAAATAAACTCTACTATGAGTAATATATTATAATTAAAATAATAATTCATGTCCATAGTACTATAACAAATGTTCCAAAATAGGGAAGACAACCTAAGGCACAAAATAAAAAACTCACTGATTCCATGTTCAAACAGCAAGATCCACCAACAATAGATCAATTTCCCTTACTCATACCTTGATGTAGATTATCTATAAATAGCTGAAGGAACATGTTTAGTGTGAGCCAAATCCCATTAGAAATTCACCAATGTCTCCTTAGCAAGTTTCTAATATGAAATTAACCAAGAATGTGGATTCAATTTTCAAATAAATAGTTTTTTCATTCACAAAATCTTATTTAGACCAATCATTCCATGAAATTAAAAAAATCTAAATACATTAGTAGTTAATCTTTCACATTTTAGATTATCGAAATACAATTCAAATAATTTAATTTTCCATTAAACTAACAGTTCTTTAAAAAAATTATATTTTCAAAAAAATATATTAAATGAACACATTAATATAATAAGTATTTATAAATTTACAGGGAATTTAAAGAAATTTATTATTATGGAATATATATTTTAAAGAAAAGTAAATGAACTAAGTGGTCATGTTACAATTTGTATGGATGTTCTAGGAAATAGGGACCCAACACTGTGAAATAATAAGTGTGTACATACGCCCCTTTAGGAAAAAGGTAAATGAGACTCATCACCAATACCTAACGAATTGGATGTGCTAGTACAATGTTTCACTGCATGGTAACTAATAATTAATTTCTAAAATAATTCACTCACTTCCTATGGATTGTGTGTACTCATGTAAAAACAATTATGGATAATTTATTTCAAGACTATATATAATACAATTAAATTATATACCCCTCATCTTAAATATGGAAATTTTCACTTTGAAAACTCTATCATGGGTTTTATAAAAAACATTTTTTTTAAATCCAATCATTTTCCATCAAACCCATTTCTGAACTATTTTCACAAAATAATTTATTTGGATCTTATTCATGATATTTCATTATCCATTTCATAAATAGAGCCATAAATTTAATTTTCATATTTTTTCCATCAATTTCACAAACACACTACAATTTATTAGAATTGGGGGTTTTCTTAATTTCATCCCAATGAGAACCAAACCCCCAATTTACATGAATTAGGGTTTTAGTAATATGATTGAACAATATTTATTTATTTTGAGAAATAAAATATTAAATAAAACTGAATTTATAAAAATTATCTAAATTATTGTAAAATGGAAACAATGTAAGAAAGAACCTACCATCCTCATAGAGACACAATTCCCGTAACAAAACTCTAAAAAAAGAACAATGGAAGTGAAGATCTAGAAATAAAAACTAGAAACAAGATTAAAAAACATGGGGATAAATCAATCGAACTCATTATGATCCATTAATATCAAAGGAATTAATAGATAAATAGAAAATGGGAATAATGATTTATTTCCTAAAAACAATTGATTTAAAAAATGATTAATCACCAAAAAAATGGTTAATATGGTTTAAGGGATCCCAAAATCAAATTGGGATGAATCTAGATTGTGGGAAAGGCATTTTGGAGTAAATGCAATGAACAAACTTCCTTACATAATATTAAAACAATAATAATTTATGTTTTACATGGTTTCAAACCCAGTTACACGTCATGAAATTAGTAATTCTCATATCAACCAAACAAAATCTCCACATACTCAAAATTAATTATTTTCTATTTAGGAGTTACATTGTGTGTAATTCTTTAGTATGAAGTAGAAACAATTTTTTAATGCTGAGAATCCATGAAAACTCTATCTTTACAATTATAGGTATCCTCCCAATACCTTCTTGGAACTACAAAGATAAATTAAAATGAAAACCAAACCATGGTTTATAACGTACCTATCAAAAAGGAACCAATATGTTAAAACCTCCCCAACATAATAACATTCCTTCAATAGAAATCATATGAAGAATATTCCCTGATAATATGATTAGGCTACCGCTCTCTCATTATTTACAGATGTTCATAATTGCAGGAAAATATAAACTATGATTCAATTGAACTTCTACCCAAGCTATCATCATCACAAAAAGTACAATGGTTTTAAAATCAACTATCATGAATAGCCATTCAGTTAAAGATAAATCAGGTTCAATCTCATGATTACTCTGACTCAAAATGTGATATTGATCAGAAAGGTACATATGAAGATGAGATATATGAATTAAATTTCGTATTGATGACAACTATTGTTGTAGTTTCATGTGATATAAAAATTATTCTCTATCTCAATAACAACAAATGGTCCAACAATTCAAGGAACAAGATTACCCTGCCTCCTAATCCATCATTGAACCTACCCAGTTGGAACCTTCACAAACACCTATTTACCTACTTAGAACTCCAAAGTTCAATGGTTACAATCATCATAGGATTTATATCATCTCAATTTCATCAACATCGTCTAACGAATAAACTGAACCATTGATGTCGTATCTTGGACTACAATCAGTTCAACTAAATAAATTTCACCAATCTCTCTCCATAACAACAGATATAAATAAGGCCAACTATATAATTCCATAGAAGGATCCATTTTGATCATTAATTTGTAACTACTGTTATATAAAAACTCAACCAAACTTAAATAATCATCTCTTGATCCACCAATGTCAAGAACACAGGTGTGAAGAATATTATCAAGAATCTGTATAGCACTTTCTGTCTCTCTATCTGACTATATATGATATGTGATACCCAAATAGACCTGATTTTTCATTTCCTCCTGGATTCCTATCCAAAATAGAGAAATGAACCTAGGATACCTATCTGTGACTATATCAAATAGAAATCCCTGAAAAAAATATTTCATATATATATATTTCTCAATTCCTAAAATTTTGTTGTATCACAAATTGGTATAATGTGAGCCAATTTCAGTACCCTATCAATGACATCCCATATTTCCTTATTCTTTATTGGGTTATGTTGAAAACTAACCACAATTTCAATAGGGATCTCATCCCACTACCAAGTCATGACTGGAAGTGGCTTAAGAAAACATGGAGGTTTTTTGTGATTGACCGTAATCTATTGGCATCTATAATAATGAGAAACAAAATGATTAATAACCCACCAAATACATGGCCACTAGATTCGTCTACACATTACAGAAAACATATCTGTGGAGACTGGGTTTACTGCCCACTATGAGTTATAGAAAACCCCCAGCATATCCTTCCATACTGAAGGCGGTACAAAAAAGTAATTTTGATAGCATTTAATTCCCCTATTAGAGGTTAACCACTAGAAAAATGTCTGCACAACATAAAAAGAGTCTCTAATTCTATGAAATTCATTATCATGTTTCTTCTCCAAAAAAATTATTTTCAAAAGAGATGATTTAAAATTAACACTTGATAAAGAAACATCAACTCCTTTCTTTTGAACCCCAATACGAAAATCTCTAAATAGATCCATCAAATTACACTCTTCCTATGATTTTTTACCTCCTCGGTTTCATGTTTATTGATCGAGGAATATTCAATGAAAATTTTTTTCCCTAGTGTATAAGAGATGTTAAAGTCAACAGAATTCCGGTATTCCACTATACTCTTCTAGAGGATACTCAAATATTTTTGAACGATGTTATAAAACAAGCTTATATGGTTATAATAAATAGTAATACTTTTCCATTAAATGTAATGCCAACAATATTTTAGCACATTCATAATAGCTACAAGTTCATGTCCATGAGTGAGATAGTTATTCCCATTTGACCTAAGATGAATAGAGCCATAAGAAAATACATGACTACCCTGCATAATAACAATTCCCAATACAGAAACTGATGCATCAAAAAAGGCAGTATATCCCTCACCAGCATATAGAATATTCATAACCATCATATTTTTAAAAAAGAAAATTCATCTTAAAAAATATTTCTGACATTTCTCATCTAAAGTTAACATTACTCCTTCTTACGTTAGCACAGTCATCATAGAATCCAACATTAAGAAGACCACCCAAAACAGGTGATAATACTTGGATAATCATAAGAGTATATGAAACGCAAAGACATTTTTTGGGTTTTAACATGTAATAATATCATTAAACTTCTAAGGATCAACTGATTTTACATGTTCTAACTCCACGTTCCCAAATAATGTCAGTTCCCAAATCATGCAATAACATTTCAAAATATTGGCATAAAGTCATTCTTTGTTAGCAGACATAGAAATATTCTCAGATCATTCACATCATCCTCCCTGCTATTTGAGTAAATGATGATTCATCCATAATAAATGCCATGATGGAATCATATTTATTGTGGAAATAATTTTCATCACATCCATGAATGTTGTAGAAGTATTTTTTAGTCCAATGGGAATGAAAAGGTACTGATAATGACCATAACTTCTCTGAATATAGTTTCTCTAAATGTCAGACACTTTTATTATTAAATATTGGTAACCGTATCTAAAGTCGATATTTGAGCACCAATTTTTCTCCTTCAACTGATCAAAAACATCAACAATATATGGAAATTTATATTTATTCTTTATGTTCACTTGACTAAAAATTCAGAAATCGTCTCCAAATTAGAGTTATCCATCAGATTTCAAAGTAAATAGAACTTGTCCCACCCAATGTATCACCTCATCCATATAAAACCTTTCTCTATAATATCATACAATTAATAATTTTTATCTTTCATTTTTTTCATATGATATGAGGGGATATGTATTGTATGATTGCCATGAATTATGTCAATAGATAACTAAACCTCCCTTACCGGAGGAAATGTAGATAAGTCACTGGGAAACTTGTCTGGAAACACAAAAACAAAATCCAGGAGATCACCACTCCCTGATTATCACTCCCAATCAATAGAAAATAGAAATATTAATTTTCCAAACTCTAAGTATGAAGGTCTACAAATTCTTGACCTTGGGTTCCATTCTCATTGAAAAAAATGAGGTACAACAATGACTATATTAAAGAAGATCCATTGAAGATGGAAACCAATCAGAGATTTATTGTAAATGAGCCTATCTATCTCGAATATGATTTCTATAGGTTTCATATTGAGAGTCAAAAAATTACAAGAATGATCAACATATGATTTAGATAATTCACAAGTGTAACATTGTAATGTTGTAGAATTTTTGAATAATTTTTTTTAAATGGAAATATTTCGTGACCTCAAAATCTGACGAAGAATAATTTTGAAACCCAGAGTGCCCAGAATGATCCATCAAAAAATGTTACATTTTAAATTGAACACATGAGTGGTTTTCTTGAAAAAGTGGTATAACTATTAAGAAGGTGCTTAGATTAGAAATATTTGGGCACATTTGCATTCACGAGGGCAGGTATACCATACACCCGATATATGTTTAGTCATCGCAGGCCTTCGGTGAGAAAACTAGAAAATGCAATAATTCTAAATAAAATAATTAAACAAAAACAATTTTACATTAAAATGCTAGTAAATCATGAAGGGTTTCTCAGATGAAAAATTTGAGACCACCACTGAACTCATGAGAGTATTCTATCATAGGAAGAATCTAACCTTGGCCGGCGCGGGCCACCAGTGGAATTTAGTTTTTGGCCGTAAATAAAATAATTAAGTGAAAATTATTTTATTGTAGAATCCTTAACATCTAAACAATAACTCAGAATGAAAATCTGATATTACCGTTGAGATGGTGTGGGATTTTTCCCCTTAGGTTGAGCCAAACCTCAAGTGGTATGGGTTGAGGGTGACTGTTAATATTTGTTTTGAAATTTTATAAAGTACGTTTAGTAAACGTGGTAGCAATGTTTTCTAACTTTTGAATTGGTGCTAAAAATTGAAATCTGATAGTACATTCAATTTGCATCACCATGAATCCTTTAAGGGATGTATAACATTTTTTGGTAAAAATTGGATGGAAAATTTAATTTTTCATAATTTTGGAAAAATACAATAAAATTACAAAAGGATTTATTTTATTATTTGGGAAAACAGTTGAGCGGAGAATGGTGGGACTATGGGGAAACTTCGCGTAATAAAAGTGGTTCATTTGATAATATAAACCAATCATAGTGCAATCATAATGATTATGACTAATGAGGCTCATTAATTATGATTCATTACTAAATCATAATAATGAACCGACGTGGGAGGTTTTCCTACTATTTAATTAAATCATTGGCTTGGGTTTTGGGAACCCATGGGAGAACTCCTGAAGATGTACTGGAAACATCTACCTCCAACAAAGAATGATGTTTTGATGATTCCCATTGAGGAATCTTTCATGAGGTTGATAAGAGATGAACAACTGCACACGCGTACCTTTTTCTTCTTCCGCAAGTGAACCCAATGTTATAAAGCTATGGGTTTTATTTAAATTCATGTGAATTAGTTTCATTGCCACTATCAGAATAGAAAACTAACTACCAAAGCTCACCTGAGGGCCGGTGAAATCCCTTTTCGGTGTTGCGGCACCGAAGGGCGATGGCGGCGGCCAACAATTCCTCAGCTGTGGAGGAAGGCGGCACTACAGTGGACCAAAGAGTTGGTCGGATCTCGGCCATCCACATTGGTGGTGAGGGGGTGTGTTGTCGGGCACCGTATGAGTTGGATGCGGCTTCGAAGCCACAGTGAAGGGGACTCATGCCCCACGGTTCCCACATCCTACCGAGGCGGCGCCACGTCGTGCTGCTGATTAAAACACCCAAATGAATTTTCCATTTGGGAATTCTATCTGCCACCCGGCTGGTGGACTGCGCCAACTAACAGGACGATTCCCCCGATAGGCCATGCCCTACCGGGGATGGTCGGGCTATTCTGTAGTCCAGTGGGCATAGCCCGTGGCCCATCCGGTTTTGACTAGGTAGGGACAAACCTGGGGCAGGCCCAGACTGGGTGGGGAGACCCGAACTAGGTCGGGATCGGCCCATGGTGGAATGGGTCAGGTCAGTCCGACCGGGTCACGCCAGACCCAGACCCTCTTCGGCTCAGATATGCACAAAACACAACATCTCGGAAACCAGATGTATGTTTGATGAACTGTCTACGCCATGGGAATCATGGAAACAAGGGAGTACTTTTGAGATACTCTAATTGATTTTTGGATAATGTTGTAGTATAGCTGGTTTGGATCGTACCTGAATCTAACCGGACCCTCAGCACTAAAATTCCAATAACACTCAGACGAGGTGTTTGATTATTGCACCACCTATTCCAGTGGAACTGTTACAATAGGATAGATCATTGGGTTACTTCCTTTTGTGACTTCATGACAGTAGAAATACGACCAATGGATTGTGGATCGAATTCTCCCGTAATCAAGAATGCATTGTGCTAGAATCTAGTGGTGGGATATGAGGTGGAGATTAGAGGAAGATCTTACTGATTTTAGTACCTAATGATCTATTGTGGTTTAGCACTGAGAAATACTATATGTATCAGCACCTAGAGATCATGTTTGGATCAGCACCTAGGGATCTTGTGTGGATCAGCAACTAGCGATCTTCTATGGATCATCCCCTTGTGATCTTGTGTGGATAAGAACCTAAATATCCTATGTGGATCAGTACCTAACCATCTTGTGTGGATAAGCTCCAATAAATCTTGTGTGTGTCAGATCATATGTGGGTCGGTACTCAGCAATTCTATGTGGGTCAGCACCTACCGATGTTGTGTGGGTCAGATCCTATGTGGGTTAGTGAGGGTTAATTCCTATCGATCCTAGGTGGGATGGATTCTATTTGGGTTAGTGGGGGTTCGTACCTATTGATCATGTGAAGGTCAGATATTTTGTGGATCAGTGGGGGTTAGTAACTATCGATCTTGTGTGTGTCAACAATAGTTTCTCTTAACAGAATCAGATGATGAAGCTTTACGACTAATCATCTATACTTTTGTACTTATGTTATATCAAGTTTGAGTTATGTCTTTTTATTTGTGCTTTCTGATTAATATCATTCTTTTTTGTTTTACTAAATGGAATTATGGGACACCTTCAGGGGGTCTTGGTGTCCCTAATGAGTATTTTTATACTCACCCATTCACTAGATGTTCCCCCATATTATTATGTCTTGTGCAGAAGACAAACACCTTGACTGATTCTTGAGGATTCAGGGCTTGAGGGATCGCGGTGTTGGTTGATAGAAGATGTACATAGGTGACCAGTTGAAAAAGAGAGTGGAAGTGTTGTGTTGTATCTACCCATCAAGTAGGATCATTGGTGGACATCCTCAGAATTTGTTTTCCCTTTTTGTTGTCTTTCTATTTTAGTTAGGCCTATATTTTGGCCCCTTCATGTTCAGTATTTACTATTACTCTCAGTGGTGGTGTTTAGATGTGGTTTCACATTACTTCTTCCATTTTTTTTCTTTTTTGTATTGTTCCCTTTTTTTGTGTGTATAGGTTTAGAGGAAAAACATACCCATTATAAGGAAATGCATTTCTGGTGCAAGTTGCCAACCTATGGACTATGGAATGTGGGTATGGGGTCACGACATGGGCCCCAAGGGATGAGTTGTCACAAATTGTTATCAAAGGTAGGTCGGTTCTACCAGAAGAACTATGAGTCTATGTTTTCAAAGAATCATAGTGTTAAGTGTCTTGATATCGGGTTTCAGTATAGGGAGTCCAGTGTTGGTGTGGGCACCAACGTATCAATAAACCAGGACCCTAATTCTGTATTCTGACTCGGTACATGAAAACAATAGTTTCATTTTTTTTGAAATAGTTTTTTTTCAATTGATCTCTTTTGAGTCAGCTCACAGGGTATGAACTTTAGATCGTGGGCCATCTTGATTCTCTATTATGATGCCTCAACATAGAAAACCATACAGTATTCCACTGTGTGACCATGATGATGGTCTACAGTGTGGCAAGGCTTCAGTACAATGACTGTTTCTCAAGATGGTACATTAAAGACCCATAAATTCAAAGGAAATTTTTTTCATAATTTCTTTGAGATATTACGAGTATGAAGTTTCTGACGACACCTGATTCTGAGGCCCGGTGTGCCCAGAATCAATTTCCGAAGTTTAGCTTGGGTACGTTCAGTGAACGAACGAGTGGGTTTTCTATCTTTTGAACCGGTGCTCAGAATCGATATCTGAGGGATCTAATGAAACTGCAACACTGGTAATTGATTAAGAAGACCTTTATTGGAGGTGTGTTTTCTCGGGAGGAGCTGTTAAAAATTTGAGGATTAAATGTGATGAAAATAAAATTTCGGTACAATTTCATTTTCTATTTCTAAGTGGTTTAATCCTATGTGAGGGAGTTGTGGTGGGACCCAGTAAATACTAACTATTCTTCTTAAGATATTTGTGAGGTGGGGCCCACATGAGCCCCACCCCTTCAAATTCCTTTAACTCCCTTAATCCCTCTTTATGTTGGAAACTCCCCATAATTTGTGACTCTTCCCTCTCTCCTCTTTAAACAAGACAACTCCAGTTAAATCAATGAACTGATTTATGTGTTGAATTTTAAAAATTGAAATCTTGACATGAGTAAATAAATTAAGGAAAATCCTTATTTTATTTTGGTTGTCTTTTGTTGTGGGAAGAAAAGGGGAGAGATCTCTTGAGTTATTTCTGGGGAACTTCAACTTCTTATTTGAAGAACACCAAGACTTCGACGTAGAATGCCGAAACCAAAGATAGAAGATGTGTCATTCATTCCCTCTCTGCAGCCGGTGTGAGACGTCATCCCCTCCTTGGACGCATGCTAACGCCTTCATCAAAACCTCACCACGTGACGCCGTCAACTGCGACACCGACTTTTGTCATCGTTGTTGAGGTAGGGGGTTTTCTTCGATGAAGTTTTGTTCATCATCTTCGTGATTTAAAATTAAGACCGCTTGTTAACATTATAACGGTAGGAGGTCAGAGCACACAAACACGACCGATCCTCCTCCCTTTTTCTTCTTGGTCTTTGTAGATCGTTGTGGCGTAGACGGTGCGGTGCCTTTGCACCGCACGGGAAAAGAGTACTGCGGTTGGAGTCGGCTGCGGCGGAGGGCCGCAGCGCCGTCGCACCACGCAGGTCGGGGAAAAGTCGCAGCCTTTGGTCACAGAGGTTCAATAGGAGATGGTCAGCCACCGGCACTCAAGGAGGAGAGAACCCCCCCCCCCCCACACCCGCGGGTCCCACGCAGCACACCGGCTAGCCATAATGGTCAGCCGTTTCCAGGAAGAATGGGGGTTTGAAACCCCCGACAGCTCAACTAGGGAGGACCCCAAGGGTTCATCGTTTCCTAAATCAAGGCGGGCAGTGCCCCCCCCCCCCCCCTTCGTGTCTAGCTCAGCCAAGAGCTGAGCTTACGGCCATGCGGGTCGGGCGGCCCGCGCCTGGATGGGCCAGCCGCGTCGGGCCATGCCGCCGCACCGGGTCAGGCCGCGCCAGCCGGGTCGGGCCGCTCCAAACTGGGCCGGACCCAGACCTGAGTCGGGTCGAGCCAGTTTGTACCGACCCAGGGGGTATTGGGTCAGGTCAGACCGGGCCCAAACCCCCTATTTCCAGACAGTTTTGTTCAAACACCCATAGTGTGGGATGCGGACCTCCGATCGACGCACCTTGAGTTGCGTTGGGATCCTTGGATCGAGACGGTCATTTCAGTATATTACAATCTAGGTTTCGGAGAACTTTGGGTATGGCCAGGTTAGTTTGAATACAAAACCAACAGGGCCCTCGGAGCGGAAACGCTTATAACATGAGCTCTGGACGTCCAATTGAAGTTTCGTTGACTTTGTTGGATTATTCTTAGTGAGACAGTTCCTTTGGCTTACTTCGATCGAGGTTTGGATGCATCTGGATTATGGTCGGGTTGGTTTTAGCTTAAAAACCAGCCGGGCCCCTAGGTCGAAAAAGCCAATATCTCTCAGACCGGGCGTCCGATTGACGCGTCGTCTATCGCGTTGAGTTCCAGTTGACGAGATGGAACTTTGTGATACATCTCTGGACTTCATGACAGTTGATTTATCGACCCCTTGGCCCGTGGAGCTGACCATCCCGGAATCGAGCATGCTGTGTGTGGGAACCCTAGAGCTGGCTGTGATGAAGATGACGACTTCCGTACAAGGATCCTCAGTGGGTTCAATGAGGATTACATCCGTACATGGATCCTTAGTGGGTTCGATGAGGATAACTACCATACTGGGATCCTTCGTGGGTTCGACGACGATGTCTACTGTACTGGGATCCTCCTTGGGTTCAACGACGACGTCTACCGTGCTGAGATCCTCCGTAGGTTCAACGACGATGACCTCTATACATAGATCCTCCGTGGTTTCGGCATCGATTAATACTATACTTGGATCATCCGTAGCTTAGGTAGAGATGACATCTGTACTTGGATCCTATGAGGGTTTGGCAGAGGAGATGATTTAGAGGCTACATCAATCACCTCCACCTCTCTTCATGAATAGTATACATGTATGAACTAAGTCTTGACTTTCAATTATTATCTTCGATTTGATTGACTTGATTTCCTGTGTGTATTGGGTTGTGCTTTCCTGTGTGGATTGTGTTGTATCTTCCTGTGTGGACTGGGTTGAACTTGGGCTCGGTAGTTGGAGTCGAACTGGAATTGATGACTTAGGTATATGTATGGGAATATACCTAAGTAGTGTTGGGTGATACTTCGTATTTCTATCTTTCCTTTGTGGTTTATACTTTGTGGATTCAGGGAGACCTTAGGGAGTCTCGGGGTCCCTACTGAGTATCGTATACTCACCCCTACATGGGATATTCCCTCACTATGTTGTGTTGGTTGCAAATGACGGACAGCACTGATCATGGATGAGGCTTGTAGAGCGGGACGGCACCCGGAGGTGGACTATCAGGCGGGACGTACATGGAGTGGACGACCAGACTCGAGGAGCCGACGAGACTATCTATACTCACCCTTCAAGTGGGAGTTCCGAAGGACGTCATGGTGGTTGCTGCTCTACTTTTCAGCTGTTGTACTTTCTTTTCTCAGTTGTACTATACTTTTAGTTGGGTTTTTGTACTGGACCATTTACTTTCCAGCACTTACTTTTGTACTTAGTTTACTTAGTGTTTACTTCAGCTTGTGTACTCTGTGGTGTTTGTTTACTTATTTAAAGGCAATTACGTCCCTTTTATCAGGATTTACGCCTTTGGTGCTAGTCACTAGCCCCTGGCCTATGGATGTTGGGCTTCGGGTAGTCACGACACGAGCCCCGAGGACGAGTCGTGAAAAATTGTTATCAAAGGAGTTCGGTTCTACCACATAACTCAGGACTGTGATAATTTCTTCTATGTGAAGAAATAGTGTTAAGGGTATTTGAGTGTGGTTGTCAGTCCAGGGAGTCCAGTGTTGGTGCAGCGGCCGATGTATCCATACATCAGGACCCTGACTTCTGATTTCTGACTCAATGAACGAAAACATTGATTGCATGTTTGTTTCAAAATATTTCTTTATGATTACTTTGTGTCAGCTCACAAGGTATACTATATTGACCATGGCGCACCTATTTCATTTCATGATGGCCCCACAATTCCAGCCAGCTAGGGTTCCAAGATTTGTGCGAGACGGCAGCCCACTGAGTGAGGAGGCCTCGGTACAGGGCCCTATTACAGCGGGGGCACCGGCGGTACCTCTACACACCGAGCCATCGATGTCACCTACCCCAGAAGTTGAGAGTGCATGTCTCCTGAGTTCACTACATGAGAATCTGCGTCAGAGACCACCCAGGTTCCGCGGAGAGACGGACCCTCAGGTAACCTAGGATTCTATGGAGGCTATTGTTCGAGTCTTCAGATTTGTAGGGACACCAGCTGACCTCATGGTGATCATTGCGGCGAGTCTCCTGCATGCAGAAGTAGGTAGATGGAGGATCTTGATGCTCCAGGTGCACGACAAGGCATCTCTCATTTGGTTGGTCTTCAAGAGACACTTCTGCTCAGAGTTCATTTTATCCACCCTCTCTGCGGTGCACATTCAGGAGTTACTGTAGCTGCAGCAGGACAGCATGACGGTAGCCCTGTACTCGGCGTGATTTACTGACCTCTTGCGCTACTCCACAGATATGGTACAGGACCCATTCTTCTAGGCCCGGACCTTCAAGCCGAGACTGAGGCATGAGATCAAGGCTTCGATGATCTCCCTCAACATCACGATGCATGAGGAGGTGTTGGAGAGAGCCCTTCTAGTAGAGAGTTTTCTCACTGAGCAGTCACCAGCGGTGAGACCCTCCGTAGGACGACCAGTAGCAGAGTCTTCTACAGCTGGCAGTATAAAAATGACGTAGAGGACCAAGCAGGCTAGACCATCATATGAGAAATATCAGAAAACAAGTTCAATTTTGCAGAGCGCAAGAAATAGAGCCAGTCATACGACGAGAAGACAGTGATATGCATGCGGTGGGCAGGGTCACATGGCTCGAGACTGCTTGACCCGTCCTGTAGATGAGCAGCAAGAAATAGAGGGACCTTCCAGGTAGAGGCTTGAACATGGTGGTCCGAAGGGAATAGACGGATGAGGCAGAGGAGCTGGCCGAGCAGCGGGTGGTGGGAGATTCTTTGAGGCCCTACCACCACCACCACCACGAAGACCACCCCGACCGCAGGGAATGGGTGGACAGGGGAAAGCTCAGCTTCAGGCAGCTGAGGCCTATGACCATGGAGCTCCAGGAGTAGACATACAAGAGTAGGACTAGCTCCAGACATAGAGGATTTTGTTCATGATGCTTCTAGATTTGTTGATGTTTTGTATATGGATTCTTTGTGTCTTTGTACCTTGAGATTCAGTAATAAAAGACACTTATTCTTGTGACATTTTCTTCCCTATAATTTTTATGTAGTTGATACTAAGAGGTTCTGGTTAAAACCGTTGACTTGACCCTCACTTTCGAGATTCCTACTGAAGGAGACCTAGTGACCACACACTGCTACTGACAGTGTGAATCGACCTTTGGAGGTGAGATTAACGGTTGGATCTCTTGGTAGTAGCGTTGAGGCCTTACGATGTCATCCGTGGAATGAAATAGTACCATTCATGTCAGTATTGACTATATTAGGAAAAGGACGCGGTTCATCCTGAGGATGAGACCAGATTTATCTTTTCGTTAGAGGAGGAATCTCAACAACTCTTTTAGATCGTAGACAAAGAAGGGTGGAGTTGAGTTCTTACAAATGGCTAGTCTCACCCATTGTTCGCTGAGCAAACGGTTTACAGTTCTCACCAACTCAATAGTCTCAGGTGAATCTTTTCTCAGAAGGAAATGAACCTAAGATAGCGGTTATGGATTGAGTTCCTCTAGGACTATGACATCTATACAATTTATACTCTTGAGGAGGGAAACGTTATAGCAGATGCTCTTAGTAAGAGATCGGGCATTCAGCTGTTAGGAGTGGCAAGACAATAGCTCACCGTGTATTCGAATATTCTTGTGGATAGTGTCGGATTGAGTACGTGTAGAACTAGAGATGGTTCAGGCTATGATGGAGAAGGTGCAGATCATCCAAAAGTGGATGAAGACTGCTCAGAGCCGATAGAAGTCCTATAATGATAGGAGGTGGGGACCACTGGTGTTTGAGGATGGCGACCACGTTTTTCTTACGGGTCTCACCTCGATGTGGATTATAGAGATTTGGCAGGGGTAGGAATTTATCTCTGCTCTTCATCGGACCTTTCCAGGTTCTCAGCAGGATAGGCAATGTGGCTTATCACCTGGCTCTTCCACCTCATTTGCACTGGGTGCACGACGTCTTCCACGTATCTCAGCTGAGGAGATACGTGCATGACCCGACACATATCATTGATCACAGAGTACTGGACATCGATGACGGAGGACTTTTGCGGAGGTCCTGGTGGAGATCGAGGATCGGCAGGAGCGGGTCCTACATGGACGGTCGATTCCTCTAGTGCACACCAGGTTGCAGCTTGGGAACCTTTCGGAGAGCACATGGGAGCGAGAGGCTCAGATGCATGCAAAGTACCGTCATTTGTTCTCCTCGTTTGTGATGTATCTTTACGGGGACGTAAAGACCTAAGTTGGGAGTAATGTAAAGACCCGTAAATTTCAACGAACTTTTTTTCTTAATTTCTTTGGGATTTTACGAGGACGCAGTTTCTGACGGCACTAGATTCCGAGGCCCGGTGTGCCAGAATCAATTTCTGAAATTTAGCTCGGATACGTTCAGTGAGCGAACGGGCGATTTTTTCTATCTTTTGAACCGGTGCTTGGAATCGAAATCCGAGGGCACCGATAAAACTGCAGCGCCGGTAATTACTTAAGAAAACCTTTACTAGAGGTGCATTTTCTCGGTAGGATTAATTAAAAATTTGAGGATTAAATGTGAAGAAAATAAAATTTCGGTACAATTTTATTCTCTACATCTATGTGGTTTAATCCTATGTGTGGGAGTTGGGGTGGGACCCACTAAATCCTAAATCCTCTTGTTAGGATATTTGTGAGGTGGGGCCCACACGAGCCCCACCCCTTCAAATTACTTTAACACCCTTAATCCCCCATTCAGTTGGCAACTCCCCATTAATTTGTGACTCTTCCCTCTCTCCTCTTTAAACATGACAACTCATGTTAAATCAATGAATTGAGTTATGTGTTGATTTTAAAAATTGAAATGTTGACATTAGTAAATAAAATAAGGCAAAGCCTTATTTTATATTTTTTGGATTTTGTTGTGGGAAGAAAAGCAGAGAGGGATCTTCAGTTATTTCTGAGGAACTTCATCTTCTTCGTTGAAGAACGCCAAGACTTCGACGAAGAACGCCGACACCAAGGAGAGACGACGTGTGGTTCTTTCCCTCTCCGCAGCTAGTGTGAGACGTCATCCCCTCCTTGGACGCACGCCAACACCATCATCAAAACCTCACTATGTGACGCTGTCAAGCGCGATGCCGACTTTTTTCATCGTTGTTGAGGTAGGGGTTTTTCTTTGATCAAGTTTTGTTCATCATCTTCATGATTTAAAATTAAGACCGATTATTATCATTATAACGGGAGGAGGATGGACCGCACAAACATAGACGATCCTCCTCCCCTTTTCTTCTTGGTCTTTGAGGATCATTATGGCATAGACGGCACGGTACCATTGCTCCGTGCGGTAATAAGAGAATCGCAGCCGAAGTGGGTCGTGGCGGGGGTGCGAGGCGCCGTCGCGCCGTGCCGGAGGACCTGAGGGAGGTCACGGCCGGAGCGGGCCACTTCCGAGGGGTGCGGTTCCATCCTACCATGCCGGTCGGGGAAAAGCTGCAGCCTTTGGCCGCGGCAGTTCAACAGGAGGTGGCCAGTCAAGACGGTCATCGGCGCTCAAGGAGGCGGGACTCCCCTGTGGGTCCTACGTGCAACACCGGCTGACCATAATTGTCATCGTTTCCAGGAAGATCGAGGGTTTGAAACCCCCGACCAGCTCAGCTGGGGCGGACCCCACGGGTCTGCCGTTTCCTCAATCACGGGTGGTATCCCCCCCCCCCATTCGTGTCCCTCTCGGCCGAGAGGTGAGCCGTCGGCCATGCGAGCCGGGCCGCCCTCACTGGGCGGGGCCAACGGCGCCGGGCCGCCAGCACTGGGCTGGGACGCGCCAGCTAGGCCGGGGCTTGCCCAACTACGCCAGACCCCAACCCACGCTGGGTCGACCTGGTTTGGGCCGACCCAGGGGGTATTGGGCCGGGTCGGACCGGGCCCAAACCCCCTATTTCCAGAATGTTTCGTTTAAACGCCCATAGTGTGGGTTACAGACCTTCAATAGACACACCGTCTATTGTGTTGGGATCCTTGGATCGAGAGGGTCATTTCTGTATATTACACTCAAGGTTTCAGGGAACTTTGGGTACAATCGTGTTGGTTCGAACATGAAACTAACCGGGCCCTCGGAGCGGAAACGCTTATAACATGAGCTCTGGATGTCTGATTGATGTGCCTTCGACTTTGTTGGATTCCTATTAGTGAGATGGTTCCTTTAGATTATTAGCTCATGGTTTGGACGTAGATGTAGTATGGTCAGGTTGGTTTTAGCTTAAAACCCAACCGGGCCCCTCGGATGAAAAAGACAATATCTCTCAGACCGGGCGTCCGATTGACGCGCCGTCTGTCGCATTGATTTCCTTTTGATGAGACGGAGTTTTCTGATACATCAACTGTGGACATTGTGACAGTTGATGTATCGACCCCTTGTCTCATGGAGAATACCCTCCTGGAATCGAGCGTGCTGTGTGCGGGAACACTAGAGCTGGTTGCGATGAAGATGACGACTTCAGTACAAGGATCCTCATTGGGATCGACGGGGACGACTTCCGTACAAGGATCCTCAGTGGGTTCGATGAGGAAGACTACCATACTGGGATCCTCTGTGGGTTCGACGACGATGTCTACCATAATGGGATCCTCTGTGGGTTCGACGACAAAGTCTACCCTGCTGGGATCCTTCATGGGTTCGACGATGATGACTTCTATACTTGGATCCTCCATGGGTTCAGTAGCAATGACTACTATACTTGGATCCTCCATGGGTTCGGCAGTGGCGACATCTATACTTGGATCCTATGAGGGTTCGGTAGAGGAGATTATTCAGAGGCTACATCAATTATCTCCAACTTTCTACGTGAATAGTATACCTATGTGAGTCGAGTCTTGGCTTTCAATCATTATCTTCAATATGATTGACTTAGTATCCTCTGTGGATTGGGTTGTTCTTTCCTGTGTGGATTTGGTTATTTCTTCCTATGTGGGCTGGGTTGAACTTGGGCTTGGTAGTTAGAGTTGAACTGGAATTGAAGACTTAGGTATATGTATGGGCATATACCTAAGTAGTGTTGGTTGATACTTCATATTTCTATCATTCCATTGTGGTGTATCCTTTATGGATTTAGGGAGACCATCAAGAGTCTCAGGGTCCCTACTGAGTATCGTATACTCACCCATGCATGGGCTATGCCCGCACTACGTTGTGTTGGTTGCAGACGACGGACATCACTAATCGTAGATGAGGCTTGTGGAGCGGGATGGTACCTGGAGGTGGACTATCAGGAGGGACGTTCACAGAGTGGACGACCGGAATTGAGGAGCCGATGAGACTATCTGTACTCACCCTTCAGGTGGGAGTTACGGAGGACGTCTTGGTGGTTTCTCCTCTAATTTTTAGTTGTTGTACTTTCTTTTCTCAGTTTTACTGTACTTTCTGTTGGGTTTCTATACGGGCCCATTTACTTTCCAGCACTAACTTTTGTACCTAGTTTAATTAGTGTTTACTTCAGCTTTTGTACTATGTGGTGTCTATTTACTTATTTAAAGGAAATGTCTTCTCTTTTATTGGGATTTACGCCTTTGGTGCTAGTTGCCATCCCCTGGGCTATGGAAGGCGGGCTTGGGGTAGACGCGGCACGGGCCCCGAGGACGGGTCGTGAGAGGTACCTTTGGGCAATGTCCCAGTGATAAAACTACTTGTTGGTCCACATTTACTATCTACACTACTGGTAGAGGACACATATAAGATTAGTTCCATACCTGAGTTTCTGTGACCGGTACCGATCAGGTTCTGAGGCAAGCCTGAATTACATGTGGCTACGGACTGGCCTAAGGTGGTGGCCAAGATTCCATCTATCCAGGGAACCATACGATCAGATGGAGGACCATTATGTGAATATTCTATGTGGTTCAGTAGGGCAATGGTAGGTTTTAGATTACCTATAATGAGGTAACTTTTTCATGGATAGGGGTTGATAACCTTCCTCAGAGAATTGGGTCTCATGCCAAAAAAAGATAACAGTATTTTGTTCCCAATAGATTATAATGTTTCGATAGTACAACATTCCGGTAACTGAGTATTTGTTGATGTGTATCAACCATTCCTAGTACTCAATGAATTCGATATGACCAGTACTTTAAGGATCAGACCTCCGAGTGAGATGTGTTGGGTGACATCCGAGATGTCACTATTTTTCTTTGAATTCTTAATTTTGTTTGAGTGCTTGAGAGAACCTTTGTGGTTGAGAATTATTAGGCTAAACAGATACAACAATTGAATATTATCATATGTGGAAGAGGATCTAGAAGAGCAGCAATAGGTGGTATGAATTTTGGCATGTTAAAACCACCAACCCAAATTGGCCCCCACCGGGCTTAGGGAGCTGGATGACATGTGATGAGAGTAGCTTCAAGTGGTCCATTAGTGTGACCCAAGAGTTAAAGAATGATTTGATGCACAATCTATTTCTACTCCAAGAAGTCATATTAATAGACATAGGTACTAATCATTGCTTCTTGTCAAGAATATTTTTCAAGACCAAGATTTTCCAATTAAAACGTTGACATGACCCTTACGTCTGGAGAAACCTATTGGAGGTGAATCGATATTCACAGTTATGCTGACAGTGTGATCTAACCTTTGATGTGATAGTTTTGGTTGGAACCCCTTTTAGGCAGCATCGAGGCCTTGCGAAGTTAGTTTGGGATTGGACTTGTCTTCCACAGTTCATGCCTAGATTGACTGTTTCAGGAAAATAGGTTGTGTCATGTCAACAGTTTTGGAATAGGGTTTTCTTTGGTTGGTTAAAAACGATAACCATGATGCACTGGCAAAACACATGCATAAGAGGGTGTAACCGATAACTCTTGAGTCGGCCAGCCTTAACCTCATATAAGTAGGTGTTTTGAGTTTCAATTCCCAACAGTAGAGTAAGAGTGATGTAACAACCATATAAAAGTTGTTTCCATGATTACCTCCCCATAGGGACAAAAACTTTGGAATTGAATTATACCAAAGGATGAAACCAATATACATAACTGCTTATTAAATGGCTTCTGTGGAGCTCCAGTAGCTAAGATTATAGTGGGAAGAATAGTTTACTATCTACTCCGACAACAAAAGTCTTTGGTATATCTTCTCACAGAAGTACCGGCAACTAAGATAGTGGTGATGGATATAGATCCTCAAAAACTATGACATTAAGATATTCTATACTCTTGGGAAGGGAAATGTGGTGGAGGACGCACTTAGTATGAGGGATGGTCTAAAATTGTTGAGTGAGGTGATAAAGCATCTATCTACGTTGCAGGTATCCTTCGTGGATAGTGATGGAGCAGCTTACCACTTGTCTATGCCAGTTTCTCCCCCAGTATTTTAGCAAGTCAGCGAGGAATATCCTGGGGACATTGAATGTGGGGACCGACATGCTCATATATCTTTCATATGGGCTCCATATGAATTTTCTAAATGTGGGGAGCACACCATCATCTACAAAAGACACAACATGGTACCAATGATGCTACGAGAGGAGGTGTCCATGTATTTAAACACATTCCCTTCGGCAGAACATCTAGCTGTGGTGATAACATACAAGGACCTCTGGTGTTAGTAATGGTGTCTAGGGATGAAGAAAGCATTGGAAAAGTGCATATCATGACGCCTCACTTGTCCTAAAGTAAAAAATGATCATCATGTTCTTACACGTTTGTGAAAATATTTTACCCCCACAAAAATTTTCATAAGAAGAAGACCATACAGTCCATAGAGGACATTTTTAGGGCTTATGTCCTAGAATTTGGTCCCAATTTGGGGGACCACCAACCACTGGTGGGGTTTTCATAAAACAACAGTTATCATTCCATCATCTACATGGATCCATTTTAGTCCATGTACAGGTGGCCTTGTAGGTCCTCTCTAGGCTGGAAATACCATGAGGAGTCAACACATTTGGGTCCTGAGTTGGTACATGCCACCCAAGAGAAGCGGTAGATCATCCTGGACCAGATGAAGACTACATATAGTAGGAAGAGGTCATATACTGATAGGATATGGAGACGCTTGGTGTACAAGGAAAGATACCATGTCTTCCTATGGGTCTCACCCCAACAAGGAATTCAGAAATTTTCCCTGGGGGGGCAAGATATCTCCAAGGTTAGTTGAACCTTTCTAGACTCCCAAAAAGCTGGCGAGGTGGCTTAATGCCTAGCTCTTCCCCCATAGATGCAACAGGTTCCTGATGCTTTTTTATGTGTCGTAGTTGTGGATATGTGTGCATGATCCATCGCATGTTATCAACTAGATTGAGTTGAACTGTGATGATGATGTGACTTTTACAGAGTTCCCAATAGAGATAGAGGATCGACATGAGTGGTATTCATTAAAATGTTCAATAACTCTTATACAGGTACTCGGTTTAGAAATCTGATTACACTTTTCTGTTTAAGATGGTGGGCCTACCCTAGGTGCAACTTTCATTTAGTGAGTCTAGGCCTCCGGTGACCAAACCCGAAAATGGAATAACTATAAATTAAAAAATTAAATGAAAATTATTTTATTTTTCAAATTCTTATATCTCCTGAATGGTGGCTCGATTTAAAAATCTGAGACCACCTCTGAAATTGTGAAGCTATTATTTCCTTAGGATGATAAGAAAAGTTTTTTGTGCGGGCTATCAGTGGAAGTTATTATTTGGCCAAAAATAAAACAATTAATTGATAGTTATTTTATTGTACAATCCTTACCTTCTAAATGATAACTAGGATTGAAAATATAAAAGTACCATTGATATCGTGAGGGTGTGTTACCCTTAGGTGGTGCCTAGAATTGACCGATGCTAGTCTAGGGTGACTGTTAATATTTTTTTTGACGTTTTTTTAGGTTACGTTCAGTAAACGTGGGGGAGGCATTTTCTAACATTTTAGTAGGTGCTTAAAATTGAAATATAAGGGAATAGTTGAATTCACAGTGCCATTATTCTCTTAAGGGAAGCATAAAATTGTTCAAATAAACTCAGATAGAACTGATAATAGTTCATAATTTTGAAAAAAATAATAAAATAACAAAAGGTGTTCTTTTATTCTTCTTGGAAAAAATTATGCAGTAAATGGGGGGACCGTTGTGCAACGTCGACCAATAAACGTGGTCCATTTATTGACTTAAACCTATCATTGTGTAACTACTATTCTTATGGTTAATTAGGCTCATTGATTATGATTCATTAATGAATCATAATAATGAACCAACATGGGAGGTAAACCTCTTATTTAATTAAATCATTACAGTTGGTTTCCATAATCCATGAGAGAACTCCATAAAAAGTTCTGGAAAAATAAACCTCTAACGAAGAATGATGTTTTGATGATTCCCATTGGGGAATTGATCCAGAGGTCAATGAGTGATGAATAATGACACATGCAGACCTTCTTCTTCTTCCCTACAAGAACCCAACGTGATCAAGGCATGGGTTTTGTTTAAATTCAAGTGAATTAGATTCATTCCATCATTCATGAAAATAAAGAAGAATAAGGGTCAACTAAAATGATTTGATATGTGATTAATATGAAATTATGGGTGGTTTTTGTAGGAAAAAATTTAATGGGGTATATTGATATATCTTTTGATTATTGATTATCACACCCTTGATATGATGCTATCACGGAGGGCACGGGAAAAACGAACAAGGACCAGACCCTCTGTTACTTAGATATTTGTTGAATTTCTTCATGTGAAATAGATAAATAGAGCAAAAAGATGAACATGGTAGCCATTCCATGTTGTCAACATCCCAAGAGGTCCATAGGATCTTTCGAAAGGGAAACCAGAACAACAGACCTCACCCAGTGGCCCGCGGAAAACCCGCCAATGGGGAGGTGCCAATGGGAGATGGTGGAGGCCGGTGCTTGCCAGCCGCAAAGGAAGGTGAGTCTCATGGCGCTGCAGCAGACAGAAGGTGGAAGCCATCTATTACCCATTCATGTTGGTGGAGAGAGGTTCCCCGTCGCGTGCCACGGGAGGTGGTCGCCACTTCAATGCCACAACGAAGGGGAGTTGCGCCATACAGGTCCCATTGTCTGTAGAGGCTGTACCACATGGAATAGAGAATTAAAACACCTAAATGATGTTTCCATTCTAGAAATTTGGCCCAGCACCTGGAAGGTGGACCGTGCTAGCTGGCAGGATGGTTCTACTGGCGGGCCACACCCTGCCGAGGCTTGTCGGGCTGGTCTGCGACCCAGCGGGCCGAGCTCACAGCCCAACCCACTCGACCGGCCTAGCCGGTTCGGTTTAGGCCGAGCCGAACCCGTGTCAAACACAAAATGGGTCAGGCTACCCAAACTCGGTTGGGTCTGCCCATGGCGAAATGTGCCACGTCGGACCAGACCCAGACCCTCTTCATCCCAAATATGCACAAAATACCATATCTCACAAACCTGATGTTAGTTTGATGAACTGTCTACCGCACTGGAATCCTAGGAATGAGAAGGCCTTTTTGATATAATCTACTTGAGTTTTTTAGAATGTTGGAGTATGGATGGGTTGGATCATGTTTGAATTGAACCGGGCCCTCGGTACAAAAATGCCAATAACTATCAGACCTGGTGTTCGATTGGTGTGCCGTCTATTTCATTGGAACCCTTTTTACATGAAGGATCATTGGGTTACGTCTTTGTGGTACGTCATTCAGGATGAAATACGATCCATGTATTGAGGAGTTTATTCTAAAGGAATCAAGGGTTCTTTGTGCGGGAATCTAGTGGTTTGCTGTGAGGTGGAGAATAGAGGCGGATCATGTGGAGGATAAGATCTAGCGTTCCTGTGTGGGTCAAAACTAAGCAATCTAGTGTGGATCAGAAACTAGAGATCATGTGTGGATCAATACCAAGAAATATTTGGTGGATCAACACTTCGGGATTCTGTGTGGATCAGCACCCAGAGATCGTGTGTGGATCAGCACCTGGCGATACTTTGTGGATCAGCACCTAGCGATCCTATGTGGATCTACATCTATCGATCTAGTGTGGGTCAGTTCATGTGTGGGTAAGCACTCTATGGTATTATGTGGGTCAGTTCATACTTATCATGTGTGGGTCAGATCATATGTGGGTTAGCGGGGGTTAGTACCTATCAATCCTGGGAGGGTCGGATCTTTTGTGGGTTAGTGGGGGATATTACCTATCAATCCTGGGATGTTTTGATCCTATGTTGGTTAGGTTGGGTTAGTACCTATCAATCTTGTGTGGGTCAGAAGTAGTACCTCTTAAAAACATAAGATGATCTAGCCTTATGACTAGTCACCTGTACTTATGTACTTACATTATATCTGGTTGGCACTGAGTCTTTTGATTTGTTCATTGTGATTGAGATCATGTTTTTTGGTTTTCATTTATTTAATTATCGGGGTCTCTTGTGGGTCTTAGGGTCCCTAATGAGTATTTTTAAACACACCCAGACATGGGTTTCACCTGAAACTTGTTTTGTATTGTGCAGAAGATAGATAGCTTGAGTGAGTCATGATGAATTAGGGCTGGACAGAGCTCGAAGGTGGTTGGCAGACGGTGTATGGAGATGACCAGTTAACGTGGAGAGCTTCAATGAAGAGATATACCTACCCTTCACATCATACTCTTGATGGACGACATTTGGAGTGTTTTTCCCTTTTTCCATTATTTCTGTTTCAGTTGGGCTTGTATTCTGGCCCCTTCACATTCAGTATTTACTATTACACTCAGTGGTGGTTTTTATTTTGTGGTTTCACCATACTTCTTCCACTGTGTTTTTCTTTTTCGTTGTCTTCCCTATCTTTATGTTTACAGTTTTAGAGGCAATTCCTTCCCATTTTAAATAAATTCCTCCCCAGTGCTATTCATAAACCTCTGACCTATAAAAGGTAGGAATATGGTAGTTACAACACGGGCCCCAGGGGACGAGTCATGATAGAAGTATAGAGACCCTGCTACATATTTGTACCTAGGGTTGTATTAATATCCCCTACACAATATAAAAACTCCATAAGAATTTCTAGAGAATAAAAAATAATAGTTTAAATAAACGAATGAGATTCACCTGTATCGAATAATGTAGTCACTAATGGTGAATTTATAGTGATGGAACCTCTCAATGTCACTGGACATGTATCTGCCTCATCTTGAGTCTCCTCTACTACATAAGGAATATTTGTTTTGAAATAATGTGTTTGAATCCATATTTTACATGTAGAATATTAATTACATTCAATTTTAGGATGATTTGATGATCCTATTCTAGTATGAAAAGTAGAATAAATATGGATTAATCTTTGGAAGTTCCATAAAAATACGCATGACCCACAATTTTTGGGAGCCTCAGTGAAAACCTTATTCGAGTAACCTAGGTTGATACAATGTTAAAAAACTAAAGGACCTATACATGCACTATAGGAGGTGAATAATCAACCTATTTTTAGGAACATATGTAAAAATCATCATGATATAACTTTACATTGATTGAACTCATGCTTAAACTGGTAGAGAGAGGAACTCTCAATAACTCAATGATGCCATCCAATTTCATTCTAACCATAAGTTCTCTATATAGAATGTTGTTATAAGAAGACATATCCAAAATCAAAACCTTTGAATTAATTTATGAACTATGTCCCAACTTGAAACATCATGCCAAATTATTCTCATTAGATACAATATTATGTGTTAAATCCTTGATATTATAAAAAGGTTTTCATACCCTATCAAAGTAATGTGAACATTCCCAAGTTTGAAAAAATTCCATAGTCATGGAGAAAAAGAAGATTCTAGATAGAACTAGTAGATGAAATAAACATTTCCAACTACTCTAATCCCTCATTCATCTTCACCATTACCATAATATCCAACCATATCCAACTTTTTTCCTTCCAACACAATGGTGGAAAATATCAAATCTAATTCCATGGGTCTGTCCAGGAGCCCAAAAAATCATTCAATCATGATAAACAACTCCTCAAACTCTGGATTATCATATAATCCTTTGAATGGTTATAGATTCCAGAAATGGAAATAAATAAAAATAATATTAGGAATGTCCCTTTGAGGTTCCATAGCTAGTGCAGAATGAGAACTAGTGGTGGTTTCTATCCTAGTTCTTGGACAATGCCCACAATCACCACAACTAGGTTTGGGTCCAAACTTGGATTTACTAGATTATGTTATACATAAGCTTCATCAAATATCTGATTCGAAGTTATTCTCAGGGGAATGATTCTACAAAACTTCATCATACCACAAATAAGACATCACATTAACACTCAATCAGAGGGAAACAGGAAATTAATCCCAATATATAGAACAAAAAGGTTTTTATTTCACTCTATACAATTAAGAACATGGAAAATACAAGATGTAATCCCCAATATTCCATTCCCTAACCACCCCTAGTGACATGAGTTCCACTACGGTGTGATATAGAAAGGTACCTTATCACAAGTACTCCTATGTCTCGACAATATTTCGAAAATGAATACAGATGTCAAGATAAAATCAAAACTTCCATTGATAACACTTTTTAATGAACCAACCTGGGTACCAAAGTAACCCAACAGATGATCATATCCTATCATAACCCAAATGGAGTTCCAAATACCCTTGGCTTGGTGACTAGCACCTAGCATCATAAATACTAAATGTGGGAACGATTTTTCCACTAAAAAATGTAGTAGTAAATGAAAAAATATAGTACGAATTTCAAAAGAATCTGAATTGGGAGTAATGAAACAAAAATATAATATGGATTATAGCCCAAATTTCTACAAATATTGTTCTAAACTATGGAAAAAATACAAAGCCTAAGGGGACACAACTGACCATGTCCAAGGTTCAATAGCTAGATCCATTTCCATTTCTCGAACATGGGAAGATATAATCTAAAAACACATAAAATAATCAATTAGAGTGTTAGTGATTTTTATGTAGGAAATCACCAAATAATACATATAATGTTTACAATATCTAATTGACAAAAAAAGAGCTTTAAATTTTCAAATAAAATGATTTTTAATCCATAATATCATTTTAATATATATTAGGAATTAACACTTTAAATATGAAAAATACATTAGAAATTGATGCTTCAAATTTCATATAATGGAATTACATTTCACATGATGGAATTATCCTTTAAACAAAGTGTGATCTATAATAATATATCTTTTCCCAAAAATGGAACAAATGATCACTTTTATATAAATCATTTTATATTAATTTACAATGTCTGTAAATCAATTTATAATAATGGAATATACTATTAAAAAAATATGAGAAACATGGTCCTGTTCCGAATAAGTAATGATGTTTTGGGCATAGGGAAACCAAACAATGAAATGAAAAGTATTTACCCACAATCCTTTTGTCTTATGTAATGGGGGACTCATCACCATCACCTTCGATATGGGATGTTCTGATATAATGTTTTATAAGGATTTAAATCAAAAAGTGTTGTCTAAATAAAAAGATAAAGATTTAATGTATGTATGATCTCAAGTAAATAAATCATGTGTACTTTATTTTAAGAATGATTAAAATACAGTTAAATCACATCCCCATCATTTGAAATATTCTAATTTTATTTTTCAAAACCATAACATGTTTTTAATTAAAAATATTATTTTTTATGACGAATCTAATGGATTTATATCCAAATTTAATTTCATTGATTTTCAAAAAAAATGTTTTTTAAATTATTTCTTGATATTTAAGAACCCATTTTGCAATAAAATAAAAAAATTAATTTCATATACTTTCCATCAATTTCATAAAGACACCCCAATTCACTACAAATGTTATTCATCCCAATAATGTTCAAAAGAATACCAAAAAACCAATTCACTGGAATTAGGCTTCTGATAACATAATTGAAAGAAATTTTTTTAATTTTTTAAATTAAATTTTAAATCAAATTGAATTAATATCATGAAAATAGAGGTTAATTAAATTGGAAACCAGGGACAAAACCACATACCTTACTTATGGAAATACATTGTTTATAATGAAACCCAGAAACAAGAATGAAGGTGTAGATGATATAAAATTCAACCGAGAAATAAGAATCAACAACCTCTAGAATAGATTAATCAAACTGAATTTTATCCATAAATCTCTTATGAAGAAATAGAGAAATAGTTGAAGATTAATAAAGAACTATCACTCAAAAACACACACAACGATCGCTAAAAAAATAAATTGAAGAATGAAAAGTTCTAGAGGGCTGGAGGATCCACATATTTCATAGGGATGGATTTTGGTTGAGATAAAGGAAGTATGGAGAAATAAAATTTTAAAATTCAGTCAGACTACATGTTAATATATTATAATTGAGTTTTTAAAGGACATATAATCTAGTTATAGGTTGTGTAATTATTAATTATCATATCCACCGAACAACCTATAAACTATTTCAAAAAATGATTTATTAGAAGTTTATTAAATACAAGGTGTTTACCAATATTAAATAGTGTGTAATTATATAGTAGGATGTAGAAATTACCAGTTGATGCTAAGAATCAAAAACAATCTCTAAATTCAATATTATGTGTATCCTCCCAATACCTCCTCGACCCGACCCAAAAATAAAAAATTAGTACCACAACATGATCTAGAATTTACATATCATAAAGGTATTTCTCACTCTTTTTTGGGGGTGTGCATCCATCCATTTCAGAGGAAGATCTGAATGTTGCCCGACATTCCCTATTTCCAAAGGCAGGTGACATCTATCTCATGCTCAAGTACTTTTTCTCCAAGATCAAAATGTGATGACGGGATGTTGGTTCCTCATTACATGGATTCCTCTTCGAAACTCATTTCCTAGTCCGGTTTCCCTTGTAGATTAATTCATTTTTAATTAAACTCTTCTTAGTGCCACGTCTTCATAGATTCCATTTAATTACACTGCTTTTCTCAAGACATTCCTAGTGGTTCGGTCATTGAAGCATCCTTCAGTTAGGGGAGTAGTCACATTTAACATCACCATCATGCCTGGACACTACAAAAATGACAGGTTTGGGTTTCTACCCCTTATGATAGGGCCTATAAAGATCACAAAATCCTGAGGTATCGCACGCTGAATGAGGGTAATTATATTCCATATGCATGTATCTAAGGTTTCCCTCAACTTCCTATATTTAAAATAGTGTATGTCACAAGTTTAACATCTAGCAGAGACAGATCAGACTGATCAGCACACTGACATGAGTGAATCACATAGGTGTGACCCTTGGAGGGATTGCTGATGATGCGGCTAACACATGGTTAGTTATTTGGTTTCTTTTAGAAGCAGTGATAAATCCGGTGACATGATCACATTGGGTTGTGGTGGCCCGATTAAGAATCAGGGTGGATATATATGGTTGAAAATTAATGGGGAGTGTGATGGAGTAGACATGAGGGGAATAGTGATGTTGTGATTGAGCATCAAAAATACATCCTACGTATCCTCGGGATAGGGAGTCAATGTCCGCGCAGTTCGGTGGGGTGATGGGACACATGAGGAGGTGGCCCATGAGAATGGATGCATGGATGGGATCCAGAGGTAGTCGAACCTCCATGTAGGGGCATAACATTCCCAAAACACATAGTCCTGAGGGAGAGACCATAATGGTACATTAGTGATTATATTTAACCTCATTATGGCTTATTATATACCATTCCTTATAAAGGATCAACATTCATGTTGTTTAGGATAGGTGCATGAAACTTGGGTGTACACATAAGACAACGACCCGATGATATGCTTGGGCTTACACATGTTTAGCATGCCATTGTTTCTCTGATGCTCGAGAGGTGGAATAAAGTTGATGGTCCCAACAAAGGTGACTAGAACATCTTATCGTTGAATGAGGAACACATTGTCTTACCATCGTTTGGGGAACACAACAACTTACCGTCGATTCAGGTTCCCATGGATTACCACTGCATGGGGTTCCAACGTCTTACCACTGGTCAGGGAACACAATGGCTTACCATTGGTGAGGGTTCCAACTTTTTACCATTGGTTGGGGAACAAGACAGTTTACTATCGATTTGGGAACACAACAACATTCCATCAATCAGGGTTGGACCTGAGGGAGGCTTCCTACGTACCTTCTCTGGGAGACAAGGATTAAATCCCACATAGTTTGAATGGGTATAGTTTAACATCACGTAGGATGAAAAGGGTGGGGAGAAGTTTAATGTAACGCTTGAATAATGTGAAACAACATGAATGGGTTGGGACAAGTATGTGTAGGTCTTGAACCTTAGGAAAGATTTCTACATACCTTGCATTGACAAGGATAAAAGTCCACGTAGTTCGTAAGGGTTTGGTGAACCGATGTGAAGGGGGTCAAGAACAATAGTAGTTGGGATTGAACCTCAGGGAGGATTCATATGTACCTTGCCTTGGAAAAGATAAATTTCCACATAATTTTGGATGGTTTGGTGAACCAACGTAAAGGGGGTGGGACCAATAGGTGTTGGGCTTGAACCATAGAGAGCCATCCTATGTACCTTTCCTAGGAATGTTTTAAAGTTCACATTGTACCAAATTATTTGTGGATTACACTCTAGGGTGGCTTGAGGAGGATTCCATGGCTAATTCTTACTCTTTTCCCACATGAGTCGTTCTCAGTGTGAGAAACAAGAGAAGGAAAAGTCTTTATGATCACATCATGAAAGGTGAATCTATGGGAAGTGGAGTGGGGATTGTGCGTGGATAACATCGTAGGGAGATGGAGATTGGGACTTAATCCATGATGGAGGCCCGAGGAGATAAATAATTGGGGCATACTCTAAGATGGAGGCCCGTTGGGGGAAAATCCTAGAGGGAGAGGGGCAGGATAACAAAGGTCTCAGTGCCCATCTCACCTCATGTCATTGGAACGAAAGAGAGGAGAGGGCGTAGTGATACAACCTCCCACAAGAAAGGCTATGGGATTAAATCTTGATGGTTTCCCCTTCCCCACAGACAGGAAAAACTATGTAAAAAAGGATATACATCCATGTGAGGTAGATCTCACTCCCGTGGAGATGACCGAGTTTAGTCAATGTTCAAGACGGGGCTCCCAGCCTATGATGCACGTTGCAAGGACACAGTTTATTGTCATGTGCTAAGTATGATAGTGATTGGCAGTTTAACTTCCTGCATCTCAAATGAGGTTGGTTCACTCCACACCCCAATGACTTACATAACTGGCACAGTTTAACCCTTAGTGAAGGGAAGGTTCTATAAATGTCATGGTGAGGGGGTGTCGTGGAGTCATCCACTGAGGGAGCCACATTATCATCGCTATGAGATGAAGAAAAATATGTTAGCGTGCCTATGAAAATAATAATAAGGAAAAGAAAAATAAGTTAAAGGACCAACCAAGGTACTATTAAATAACTTCATACAATCCTGGAGGGTCATAAGGGAAAAGGGTTTCAATGAAAATAAGCTTACAAAAAATGTCTTCGTGAAGCTTTAGTGCTCCACATAATAGAGGTTCTTTGCGAAGGGGTCTGCATTGAATTTTGGAATTTCCTACCCATTCCATATAGTAGAAGTGCATATGGATGATTCTTCATGAAGTGGAAAGGCATCCGTGGAGTATCTCTTCGCGAAGCAGGGGTTTCCTGTGGAGCGTATCACTGTGAAGTAGTGTGCTCCGCGAAGCACAATGACCCTACCTAAGCATGTGTGTTACAAGTGCATGGAGGTCACTTTGTGAAACATAAGTTCTCTGCGTAGAATGAATTCTCCTTGGGAATACCCTTCTATCGTGAAGGCCCATGGGCTCTATAAAGGGAAACCCTCTCTGAATATGGGTTGAATTTAAGTAAAGGAGAAGGCACTTCATTATGCTAAATTACCTTGAAGAGCTAATTTTTTCACAGAGCAGAAATCACTTCACGGTTTTAGAGATGAGAAAGAAAATGGTATGAGTATCAGTACTTTGAAATCGAGGGGAGACTGGTTTCTATAGGCAAGAGGCCGCATGAATAAGGAATCTCTTATTGACAAGCCACATGGAACTTTTTCATGACAACGACCCCTCCCACCTATTTGATTCACAACATCTTTGCAAATGCCAAGCTGATCGTGGACCCTCTTGGATCTTTGCTTCGTAGAGGATTCAAAAATGTTAGGAGGATCATGGAGGCTCTTTCCTTTTTTGCTTCACAGCAGCTTCCCAAATGTCAACTATATCGTAGATCCTCAAACCAAATTTCTTCATGGTGCTGGTGAGGGGGGGGGGGCTATTTGTGCTGGCTTCAGTGATTTGGGGATCCATGATTGGTCTTCACGAGGCAGCCTCATTGGATTTGGTTTTCGCTCTGCATCCCTTTCTTCTGTAAATTATTTTGGCACCCACAAATGCCCCCTAGACATGGTGCTGAGAAGAAAATGAGGGTCTATGTCTGATATTCTATCTCCCAAACATTTGTTCAATTGCAATGAAGACATGAAAAGGCGGGTCATGTGGAGGAGAGGTGAAACGTGGGTTAAGATCACCACAAAGAACTCCACGACCGGACGGGCCGCAAAGCACAACGGGTCATGACATATAAATAGTGGAGTCTCACCTCTATTTTTTCCTTTATCACCTCCATTTTTGGGTGATATTGCTCTCGATCCATGAAGCTCTGTGTGCTCTGTGATTTCCCTATGCGAATCAAGAATTTCTTCTTCACGGCGCACAGCGAGTCCTTCGTCTACACAAGTGTGCGCTCGGTGGATTGTGTATGATAGAGTGTGGGCAGGGATCTGTGATTTCTTGCTGGGAAAGATCTTCATGAATGAGATTGGAAGACAGGATTGGCGAAAGGGCTTTGTGAAATAGGACCAAATAGAAGATCAAATTTCTAAAACTGAATGGCTCAACAAGGAGCTTCGAGGGGGTCCTTGTGGATTCCACCCGAAGGGAATAAATAGAGCATTTCTCGGGTATCAAAAAACTCATACGAAGCCATTCAGACCATGATTTGTTGGTAGAGGTATTTTTGGAGTGCCAGAAGGAATAACCACTATTTAAGGGGCTGTATCTGTACGGATTTGGAAGTAGGGATGATATCCTCATCCCTGAAGTAAGAAAAGACAAGCCAGCTTACTAGTTCAATAGCACGTCAGGCCAGCACTAGTGGTCTAGGGAGTCTGAGAGCCATAGTTATGAAGATTACAAGCCTGTAAATGCCGAATTTCGGTAAAACCACTTGAATAACATTGACGGGAATGCACTGAATCTAGAGATTTTTCCCCCACTGTGCCACAGTATTCTGAAGGAGGCCCTAGGGAACCCAGAGTAGGGTTGGACCAACGTGTGGGATCTATGCTAGGGATACATCATTACAGACGATTGGTTCTAGTCCTGCTATATAGGTTCCTCGTTCAAGGAGTTTGGGGAAGGGCTGAGGCAAGTGGTCCTGTATAAGGTGTCTTGGTCTTCTCAATTCCATATCTATCAGCCAAAGCACCCGATGCTGTTGTTACTAAGAAGATGGCTGTCGAGGACAAACACCTTCCATTTTCACCATGTAGAGGTCTGTATAAGCATATTGGATTTTTACATGATTTCAGAGGAACCAAAAATAGAGGTGATGTATGATAAGTTCCTCCCCACTGTGAGTGCATGGGAGTATCTAGAGCAGATTCCACTGCTGTCGAGGTCATTGATAGACCTGGTTTAGATATAGGATAAGGATTTAGTGAGAGGCGTCCATTTCAAGTGGAGGATCAAGCTGTTTGAGATCTTCTGGGAAGATGGGAAATTCCCTATGAGGTGGCATACCTTCTCAAAAGGGGTCAAATGAGGAAAATATTACTCATAATAGTGACTATTGGAGGACAAAAAATGGAAACCTAGGGGTCCAGTGTCAGTATCATGCAGAAACTGATGGTTTGGTTGGCTGCATTCACTACGTTGCATATCTGTGGTTGGATCCTGTCGGTGAGGTGCACGAACATGGGAATACGACCGAGCAAGTTTATCAGGGTGTCTATTTTTTCAAAAGGGAGACAAGTCATCCTCAGGATCTCGATTCTCACTATGTTGTATCATATTTTGTGGCATATTAGTGAGAGAAAGAATCCACAGAGTATATGCGGTCCATTTCACCTTCTGTATGGGTGGATAGAGGCACATGTTAGGGGTATTTAAAAATATCCAAACCCAATATATCCTAAGAGATCTACTTTTCTCCCATCCATTCTGTATTTTGTGGGGATCTTTCCGACCATGATGACCCTAAAGGAAGTGTTGAACTGGGTTTGGAATGCAGACGAGTTCAATTTCCACCCGTTCCTGTTGCACAATGGTGTGTCTACTAATGAAGAATAAGTAACAAAAGAGAATCGGTCCTTCCTCTAGGCCTTTTGGAGTGGAATCCTAGTGGTGAGGGTTGTCCACGAGTCCCTCTATGAGCCATACACCCCAAACTCTTTTTCTAGGCAGTTTTAGTGCAAGCAGCGACAGACTGTGTAGGACTATTTGGGGGTGCTCCACGAGGATCACCTCTGTGTGATCAGGAAACAATGGACCATGTTCACACAAGAGGATATGAAGATGACGAATAGGTTACCACCACTAATGACCATCATTGGTATGGTTAAAGAGTATGCCAAGTGTTGGAAAATGACATACATGGGGGAGATGTAAAAGCAGCAAACCGTCTGGGGCAGTGATGGGCTGTCTCCCCATCTGTGAGGTTGGGGCCGGAAGGGGGTGAGGATATCTAATAGTGGGTGGTCTTTAGTGGCAGTGAGGCCCACATCGGTCAAAAGGGAGGCAACAAAAGTTGATTAGGTGGTCTTAGAGGGACATATTTATCCATATGGGAGGCCAACTTGGGGTTTTCACATGATATCCACCCGAGCTCTGGGGAAGTGGTTGGGCCATATAGACCTGCTAGAGAATGTTGTCTCCCTTGAATCATGGTACATCTGGGATATTAGTATTCAATCCCTCTACCCATCTTAGATGTGGTAACAGTTGAATAATATCAGCATGGATTTTTCCAAAATCAGTCTTATCAGGGCCAGCTTTGCGGTATCCCAAGCGAAGGGGGAGAAATACCTGGACTAGTTGGAGGACTTTGTGCCCTCATGAGGTGCTCTATGTCTGATGAATGTTTGGTTAAATGTATTGCTGAATTGAACAGAACCTCGACAGTTATCATATTCTGAATTGATGGAGTGCTTCCCTCTATCAGAAGAATTAGATGAGCCCTTATACAGGGAGGAGGCCTGTAGAGGGATCCCTCTAGAGATGGGTGAGTTCGGCAATTCAGACCCGGAGTTAGAAGTGTTTGTAGATTCCGTTGAGGTAAAACCCTAAATGACTTCCTTAGAGTCTTCAACCAGGTTTACTTGGACTTCTCTACTGATATATGAAATGTACAAGAGGGAAATATATGAAAAACGCCCCCCCCCCCCCCCGACAGAAGATGTAGTTACGGGGCCTTTGGGATATGCGCTCGTGGATATAACGATCATCATGACGGGAGGTGATGCATCTCCTAGGGTGGTCCTCCATGAAAATTCAGACATCCCAAAAATATATGGAGGGCCATGCTTTAGGTTTCCGATGGGAACAACCCAGGAAAGAGACAAACTGTTTGATCACTATATGTATCTGTAGACCCCGGAAAACGCGTTCCTAAAATTTTCCAAATGCTTCCTTACACAATCCAAGATCGTAGAAAGTTTCTTAAGCTTCGATTTGGTAGGTCGTAGGGCCCGAACGGAGTTACGGATTATGAGTTATGGACGTTTGATGTTTGGCTAGAAATCTGGTTCGTGAAGCCCATTCGCGAAGCCCCCTCTGTGATCGCGGAGTGCCGCCGCGAAGCAACGAGGCGAGAGGCTCCGCGAACTCGTTTGGCATTCGCGATGCGCCGTGAAGACCCCTCGCAAAGCATCGATGCGAAGCACCCGAGCATCGCAGTCCCGCGAAGCTCCGAAGGCGGTAACTCTCTGCAAACGAATTTGACGTTCGCGAGCCCGCCGCGAAGCTCTGGAGGCGGTACCTCTCCACGAGCGAATTTAACGTTCACGAGCACACCGTGAAGCACCTGAGGCGGCGCGGAAGATCGGCTTCGCAGTGCCCCTTGCCTATAAATACCCAACCCACCCCCTTCTCCAGGGGACGGCCACGAAAAATTCGCCCCTTGGGCGGCCGAGCGGAGCTCCTCATTGTAGCTTTGCGAGGCCATGCTCCGTGAGCAGCTTCCTTCGCTTTGCTGCTCTGCAAGCGGAGGATCCACGAGTCCATGCTCCGTGAGCCAATGCTCCGCGATGCTGATCTGCGAGACCATTCTTCGCGAATCCATGCTCCGAGATCCAATGGTCCACGATGCTACTCCGCGAGACCAAGCTCCGTGAGATCCCTTTGCTCCGTGAGAGACCATTGCTCCGCGAGACCATGCTCCGTGAGTCCATGCTTCGCGATCCAATGCTCCGCGAGACCAAGCTCCGCGATGCTGCTCCGCAGGACCAAGCTCCGTGAGACCCCTTTGCTCCATGAGACCAAGCTTCGCGAGAGCCCCTTTGCTCCTCGAGGTCATGCTCCACGAAGCTACTTCGCGAAGACCTCTCCTTCGCGAGGATCCTACCTTCGCGCACACTGGTCTATACTGCGGGGGCTGCACCCCCGCACCCCCGCTCGGGGTCACTGCCGGGCTACGGTCCTGGCCCTCCGGGCCGGTCTCTTCGCTACCGTCACAGAGCCCCATGAAAAATGGAGAGTCGCACCGCGAACATTTTGGGCCGAGACGTCGGGATTTTCCATTGCGCACTTATGCGCTCCCACCTTCCTCCTATGGAATACCATGATTAGAGAAACTCCACACACCACAAAACACCTTGAGTTGACATATTCCTTTGGGTTTCATTCCATGTCATGAGTTTAGATTCTCATCATCAATTCCCCGAGTACCTTGAGTCGAACCATTCCTCAGGAAACTCCTCCAAACCCTATCGCTTGGCTCCTATGCCAGGTTGAACCAGAAAGGGCCGCCCTTGCGTAAGTCCCAACACCAACCATTTCTAGGCACCTTCTTCCTAATAGTCCTACCTACATGAATCTAAACTATAGTATTTTCCCTATGTTCCAAACATAGGATGCCTCTTGCTCCAAACAAGAGATGCCTCATGCTCCAAGCATGAGATGCCAACAGACCTTTCTACATGACTCTAAACTGTAGTAATCCCTATGTTCCAAACATAGGATGACTCTCGCTCTATACGAGAGATGCCTCATACATCTAGCATGGGATGCCAATAGTCCAATCTACATGACAATAAATTGTAGTAATCCCCATGTCCCAAACATAGGATGCCTCTTGCCCAATACAAGAGATGCCTTATGCTCCTAGTATAAGAAGCCAACAATCCTCTCTACATTACTATAAACTGTAGTGCACCCTATTTAACAAATGATAGGATGCCTCTTATTCCAAACAGGAGATGCCTTGTGCTCTAAGCATAAGACGTCAACAGTCCTATCTACATGACTATAAACTGTAGTACTCCCTATCTAACAGATGATAGGATGCCCCTTGCTCCAAGGAAGAGATGCCTTATGCTCCTTGCATGAGATGCCAACAGTCCTACCTAAAAGACTATAAACTGTTGTATTCTCCCTATGTTCCAAACATAGGATGCCTCTTGCCCTATATGAGAGATTCCTTATGCTCCTATCATGAGATGCCAATAGTCCTACCTACATGACTCTAAACTGTGTTATTATCCCTATATAACAAATGATAGGATGCCCCTTGCTCCAAGAAAGAGATGCCTTATGCTCCTAGAATGAGATGCCAACAGTCCTACCAATAAGACTATAAACTATAGTATTCTCCCTATGTTCCAAACATAGGATTCCTCCTGCTCCAAATAATAGATGCCTTATGCTCCTAGCATGAGATGCTAATAGTCCTACCTACAAGACTCTAAACTATTGTACTCCCTATGTTCATAATGTAGGATGCCTCTTGTTCCAAATAGAATATGCCTTATGCTCCAAGCATAAGATGCTCAATTCCATGACTACATTAGCATGATTCCAACACCCCTTGGCATTATCCCTCTTGTGCACCAGTGCATAGGTGAAGGCCTCAATTCATCAGGGAGTTGGGATGCCCTCATGGCCAGACATGAGGAAGACATCATGGGCAGCAACCTTGCGTAAGCCCCATTCACCATTGTCGCTCCATAGAGGCACCCAGGCAGCTCCTCACGTAAGCCCCATTCACCATTGCCGCTCCATAGCAGCACCCGGGCAGCTTCCTCACGTAAGCCCCATCCACTGTTGTGATCCTATGCAGTGGTAAGCCGTTGAAATCCTTTTCCAATGGTAAGCCATTGTGACCCAATCCATTGGTAAGCCATTGAGACCCCATTTAGCAGTAAGCCGTTCACATCCTTATCCCGTGGTAAGCCGTTATGACCCAATCCAGCGGTAAGCCGTTGAAACCCCCAATAGACGGTATGCCGTCATCAGAAGAACTACGTGGACTTTTATTCCCTTCCACGGGGATACATAGGAAGCCTCTTAAAGTCTCAAGCCCGAAACTATCATCATCCTTTTCTCTGGGCCTCCATCCTAGAGTAAGTCCCAGCACCATGGGCTGCCTAAGGTGTAAGCCCCTCTTCGCTTCTCACGGACGCATCCTTCACGACGTGATCTTCAGGTCCTTGCAACCTCTTGTTTCTCACACCGAGCATGACTCACATGGGCTTAGAGTGAGCACTGACCCTGACCCCCACCCATAGTGAAATACAAGGACTTTGATCCATGTCAAGGCATGGTACGTAGGAAGCCTCCATGAGGTTCAAGCCACATTGCTCGGTCGTTCATTCACGTCCAGTTTTGCCCTCGTCCAGCACGACGTTAAACTATATGCCCCCCTTGTCCCACATGACATTAAACTGCACACCCATTCCCACCTGAACTACGAGGTCTTTGATCCATGTCAAGGTGTGGTACGTAGGAAGACTTACAGAGGTTCAAGCCCACCACTCATTGGACCAAGGTCCACCTTCACGTCGGTTCGCTGACGAAGCACCATATGAACTACGAGGTATTTGATCCATGTCAAGGCATGGTACGTAGGAAGCCTTCCTGAGGTTCAATCCCACCCATCATCATTCACGTCGAGTTCTACCTTCGTCCAACATGACTTTAAACTGCATCCTAGTCCGACGGCAAGCCGCTGTGACTAACCCGAACTACGAGGTCTTTGATCCATGTCAAGGCATGGTACGTAGGAAGCCTCTATGAGGTTCAAACCCACCATCCGGTCATTCCGACCTCATTCACGTCGGTTCACCCCCGTCCTGCATGACGTTAAATTGTATTCCATCAATCCTATGAACTACGAGGACTTTGATCCATGTCAAGGCCAGGTACGTAGGAATCCTTCCCAAGGTTCAATCCCACCACTAGTGGACCCCCGGGTCTACTTTCACGTCGGTTCACTGATGAAACCCTTTGAACTACGAAGTCTTTGATCCATGTCAAGGCATGGTACGTAGGAAGCCTCCCCGAGGTTCAAGCCCATCTCTCATCAGACCAAGGTCCACCTTCACGTCGGTACGCTGACGATGCCCATCGGACCAAGGTCCACCTTCATGTCGGTACACTGACGATACCCATCAGACCAAGGTCCACCTTCACGTCGGTATGCTGACGATGCCCATCGGACCAAGTTCCAACGTTACGTTGGTTCACCGACGACATCCATCGGGCCAAGGTCCACCTTCACGTCGGTCCACCGGCACCATCCCGAACTACGCAGACTTTGATTCCCTACCACGGGGATACGTAGGAGGTCTCTTAGAGGCTCAAGCCCAACTTCACCATCGCCCCTGCGATGGTCCCATTTCATCCCCCCTCCACTCCATTCATCCATCCATCAACCATCCTGATTCTCACCTGAGCCACCACATCCCGGTGGGATCATGCCATCCACCTCCTTGCTGCTCCTAGCGGCGCATGGGCCACTTTCCATGTGCAAGCCCCATCATATCTCCGGGTCGTTGTCCTCTGCGTACACCTCAATTGATCACCCTTTCGAACTACGTGGGTTTTGATCCCTGTCCTCTACACATGGTACATCAGAAACCTCCAAGAGGATCAATCCCAACCAATAGTAATCCGTGGTGTACCCCATCCTGGGGAGCACTTCCCATGATCCGCCCTCAGTGGTGTTCAGATCAGCCATTACGGTGTGATATCTCCCCTCTAGGGAGTGCACCACCTCAGATCCGTCCTCATTGGGAATTCTGATCCATCCATCTTCCAGGTGTTCTCTCCTCGGAATATACCAATCTAATCTGTCTCTATGGGACGTTCTGATCACCCTCATTTCGTCTCCGCAAGACGTTAAACTCGTGGCCTACCTCGTGATAAACATGAGATGCCTGAGGAAAACCTCGGATGGAACTCCTTTGGCGTAACCCCCTCTGTAAGATGTTAATCTCGCGGAATACCCTGTGTTAAACACGGGAAGCTGAGGAAAACCTCAGATATATACCTCGGGTTCCACACCCTTGAGATTCCCTCTAATGAGGAAGAATATAGGTTCCCCTATGTCCACGCACCCAGAGATTCCCCGACATACCTGATGTTGTCGTCTACTCCGACTGAAGGTCGCTACCATGTCAAGACCCCATGGAAAGTATTGACGGAAGTAGTGTAATTAACCGGTGTCCATGGAGATATGGCACCAAGAATGAGATTCACGAACAACATATCAAATCTATGAGGGAGACCCGGACTAGGTGATGAGTTCTGAGGAGGAATCCACGGAAGGAAGAACTGACATCCCATCATCCTGTTTCGATCAAGGAGCAGACGTAACTGAACAAGGAACGAATGCCACCCGCCTTTGGAAATCAGGAATGCGGGGCAACAGCAGCGCGTCCTCCTCCACGGACGGACGGATGTGCGTGCCCTGGCAAAAGCGTCAGAAACAGAAATGGTGAACCCAACATGAATCTCTTCTCCTTCAATAGTTATTAGAACAAATGTGTCGGGATGATTAAGGCATCATCCATGTGAATTCCCTCTCCATTATTTGTGAGAGGATGTGTAACATTCGGTGTTTGAAGACTACGGTCCATCGGCTCCTCACCAACTCCGCCGCCTCAAGAGGCCACGCAGGTGGCTCCGCCACCCGACTCCATCGGCTCATCGCTGACTCCGCCACCTCAAGAGGCCGCGTAGGTGGCTCCGCCACCCAACTCCATCGTCTCCTCGCCGAGTCCGACGCATCAAGAGGCCACGCAGGTGGCTCCGCCACCCATCTCCATCGGCTCCTCGCTGACTCCGCCGGCTCAAGAGGCCGCGCAGGTGGCTCTGCCACCCATCTCCATCGGCTCCTCGCTGACTCTGCGAGCTCAAGAGGCTGCGCAGGTGGCTCTTCCACCAATCACCATCAGCTCCTCACCGAGTCTGCTGCCTCAAGGAGCCGCGTAGGTGGCTCCACCACCCGACTTCATCGGCTCCTCGACGACTCCTCCACCTCAAGAGGTCGCGCAGGTGGCTCCACCACCCATCTCCATCAGCTCCTCGCTGACTCCGCCGACTCAAGAGGCCGCGCAGGTGGCTCCGTCACCCATCTCCAACGGCTCCTCGCCGACTCCGCCGGCTCAAGAGGCCGCACAGGTTGTTCCGCCACCTGACTCCATCGGCTCCTCGCCGACTCCACCGCCTCAAGAGGTCGCGCAGGTGGCTCCGCCACCCATCTCCATCGGCTCCTCGCCGACTCCGCCGGCTCAAGAGACAGTGCAGGTGGCTCTGCCACCCATCTCCATCATCTCCTCGCCAACTCCACTAGATCAATAGGCCATGCAGGTGGCTCCGCCACCCATCTCCATCGGCTCCTCGCCGACTCCGCCGCCTCAAGAGGCCGCGCAGGTGGCTCCGCCACCCATCACCATCGGCTCCTCGTTGTGTCTGCCACCTCAAGAGGCCGCGCATGTGGCTCCGCCACCCATCTCCATCGGCTCCTTGCCGACTCCACCGCCTCAAGAGGCCACGCTGGTGGCTCCGCCACCCATCTCCATCAGCTCCTCGCTGACTCCGCTGCCTCAAGAGGCTGCGCTGGTGGCTCCGCCGCCCATCTCCATCGGATCCTCGCCGACTTCGCCGCCTCAAGAGGCCGTGCTGGTGGCTCCGCCACCCATCTCCATCAGCTCCTCGCCGACTCCGCTGCCTCAAGAGGCCGCGCTGGTGGCTCCGCCACCCATCTCCATCATCTCCTCGTCGACTCTCCCGCCTTATGAGGCCGCGTATGGGAAATCCTTCCCCAACTCTATCTGCACTTTCTCAACCCTGCGCCGTTTTCGCCAGTGACTACGGAGGTGCTCCTCATACCGCCACCGTTCCGCACGAAGGCTTCCCAGCCTGCTGGGCTCCATCGCTCCGTCGTACCAATGTTCCAGGCTTCCATGCCTTCCGGGCGTCGTCGCCCCGTCGTACCGACGTTCCAAGCTTCCATGCCTTCCGGGCACCATTGCCCCGTAATACCGACGTCCATGCTTCCATGCCTTCTGGGGCTCCATCACCACGTCGTACCTACATTCCGGGCTCCATCTCCCCGTCTTGCCGATGTCCAGGCTTCCACGCCTTCCGGGCTCCCTCGCCCCGTCGTACCGACGCTCCTGGATTCCACGCCTTGTGGGCTCCATCGCCCCATCGTATCGACACTCCTGGCTTCTTCGCCCCAATAGGTCAATGTAATGTAGTCATCCCTACTACCCTTTCAACACTCTGTGTCATCCCAACCACCACATTGCATCAACCACAGATGTCCTCCCTATGGCCTTGAAACCAGCTCGTGGAAGGATCATCATGATCAGGGGATTTTAGGGAATTCCCATCATATTGATCCCCCCTCATCCCAAACCACGAGAATGGAGTAGAGATGAACATTCCTCTACCGACACAATTCGTGTGGTTTAACGTCCCGGTTGCATGACGTTAAACTGCGTAACAACCTTTGTCCTGCACGACATTAAACTGCACAATCATCCTGCATGACATAAAACTGCTCATCTTCATCCGTCATGACGTAAAACTGATCATTATTGTCCTGCATGATATTAAACTGCACAATTGTCCTACATGATGTAAAACTGCTCATCTTCGTCCGTCATGATGTAAAACTGATCATTATCATCCTGCATGACATTAAAGTGCATCATCGTCCTGCATGACGTAAAACTGCTCATCTTCGTCTGTCATGACGTAAAACTGATCATTATTGTCCTGCATGACATTAAACTGCACAATCGTCCTGCATGACGTAAATGTGCTCATCTTCGTCCGTCATGACGTAAAACTGATCATTATCGTCCTACATGACATTTAACTGCATCATCATCATGCATGACATAAAACTGCTCATCTTCGTCTGTCATGACGTAAAACTGCACATTATCGTCCTGCACGACATTAAACTGCATCATCATCCTGCATGACATTGAACTGCATCATCGTCCTGCATGACGTAAACCTGCTCATCTTCGTCCGTCATGACGTAAAACTGATCATTATTGTCATGCATGACATTAAACTATACAATCGTCCTGCATGATGTAAAACTGCTCATATTCGTCCATCATGATGTAAAACTGATTATTATCATCCTGCATGACATTAAACTACATCATCGTCCTGCATGACGTAAAACTGCTCATCCTCGTCCATCATGACGTAAAACTGATCATTATCGTCCTGCACGACATTAAACTGCCTCATCGTCCTGCATGACGTAAAACGGCTCATCTTCGTCCGTCATGACGTAAAACTGCACATTATCGTCCTACACGACAATAAACTACATCATCGTCCTGCATGACATTAAACTTCATCGTCGTCCTGCATGACGTAAAACTGCTCATCTTCGTCCGTCATGACGTAAAACTGACCATTATCGTCCTGCACGGCATTAAACTGCATCATCGTCCTGCATGATGTAAAACTACTCATCTTCGTCCTGCCTGACGTAAAACTGCTCATCTCCGTCCGTCATGACGTAAAACTGCACATTATCGTCCTGCACGACATTAAACTGCATCATCGTCCTCCATGACATTAAACTGCATCATTGTCCTGCATGACATAAAACTGCTCATCTTCGTCCGTCATGACGTAAAACTGATCATTATCGTCCTGCCCGATATTAAACTGCATCATCATCTTGTATGACGTAAAACTACTCATCTTCGTCCGTCATGACGTAAAACTACACATTATCGTCCAGCATGACTTTAAACTACACATTGGGGTCCTGCACGACCCTTAACTGCAAGTTGGTCCTGCACGACCTTAAACTGCATCTTCATCCTGCAAGATGATAAACTGTGAAACGGTCCCGCATGACCTTAAACTGCACATTATGGTCCAACATGACCCTAAACTGTAAAGTCCTGCACGACCTTAAACTGCATCTTCGTCCTGTAAGACAATAAACTACAAAATAGTCTGAGCTCTATGAATTTAAACTAAGATCTCCCCCCATCCTTACTGCAAGCCAGTCAGGCTTTCCTGACCGAGGCTCAGCCACAGGCCCCTTGGCCTCCTCGGGCCCCTGTCCCCCCGTCCTTACTGCAAGTCGTTAAACTGCAAGCCAGTCAGGCCTTCCTGACCGAGGCTCAGCCTCAGGCCCCTTGGCCTCCTTGGGCCCCTGGACCCCCGTCCTTACTGCAAGACGTTAAACTGCAAGCCAGTCAGGCCTTCCTAATCGGGGCTCAGCCTCAGGCCCCTTAGCCTCCTCGGGCCCCTGGCCCCCCGTCCTTACTGCAAGACATTAAACTGCAAGCCAGTCAGGCCTTCCTGACTGGGGCTCAGCATTAGGCCCCTTGGCCTCATCGGGCCCCTAGCCCCCCGTCTTCACCACGAGACATTAAACCACAAGCTGGTAATGTCTTCCTGACCGCGGTCTGGCCCCAGGACCCTTGGTTTTTCCCCGACTTACCCTCTTGTGGGATTGTATGGTATAGTATGGGATTACGTCCTCATTCACGTTGGATTAATTTCCATACCTTACATATCCCCAAATGAGATGCTCCTCGTCCCGCATGACGTTAAACTGCTTTTCAAGAAATACGCGTGGATTGATTCCCATTTTGATGGGATACGTAGGAACGCTCAGACGCCTCATCTTGAGCCCAGCCCCAAGCTTTTCTCTTCCACAATCCCCCCTGGGAATATTTTCCTTGGAGGATCTTTGTGTATCCAGGGAGTAGGCTTTCTTAGCCCCACTCATACAACCCCGCTCACACAAGGATTGTAAGGGTCACACCATGTGCCCACTCCCGTACTTCTATTCCCCCCACATCCTCACCGCATGACGCTAAACTGGATGGCATTCAAGAACTACGTATGGCTTGATTACCATCCAAATGGGATAGGTAGGAACGCCCGGACATTTCATCTGTTGGCCCAGCCCAAAAGCCAAAATCTTCCCCTCCGGTCAAGACATGGCAGGGTGCACACTTTTGCCCCAACTCACATCGAGCAAGCCTCGACCCGGCTGCACATCCCCCTGGAGATGTTTGCCTCTTTCATGGATGGATACTTCTATGCTTCACCCACTCCTTGACTGGGATTCCATCATTTTTTCACACCCAGAGGGACCCCCAAGAATGGCCTGGACCCAATGCCCAAGGGCTCTCCTACCGTTACGGGCCAACGCCCCCGAGGGTTTTCGAGCAACAAGCCGATACAAGTCCCGTGTTGCAAATTTGGTCAGCGGTCGACGCTCATTTGTTGCTCCCATATCAGGTTACCATAAGAACGCTGTGTTTCGAACATGGTCAACAGTGTCCTGGATCTTCAGGTCCACCCCGAGATGTCCCAGACATCGAGTGCAGTGATTCGTTCTGCCCCATCCCGAGGTGACAAACTTCCCCCCGGGTGGTGCTAGCGATCGGGCCCACGACCTCGATTCCCCATAGGGGTGTACGGTGTGGTGTAGGACTACATCCTCATTCACATCGGGATCATGTACCATGCTGTGCGCCCTCCCTTACGAGGCCCATCCTCAGGCCCCTTGGCCTCCTCGGGTCCCCGACCCTCGTCCTCATGTAAGATGCTGAATTGCAGACCCGTCAGGCCTTCCTGACTGATGCCTGACCTTAGGCCCCTTGGCCTTCTCGGGCCCCTCCACCCAATCTCTTACCTGGGGTGTACGGTGTGGTGTAGTACTACGTCCTAATTCACGTCGGGATCATGTACCATGTCGTACGCCTTCCCTTACGAGGCCCAGCCTTAGGCCCCTTGGCCTCCTCGGGTCCCCAACCCTCGTCCTCATTGCAGGACATTAAACTACAAGAAGGTCAGGCGTTCCTGACCAACGTCTAACCATCAGGCCCCTTGGCCTTTCCAGGCCACGACCCAGGTCCTCTCTTATAGGAGCGTACGGTGTGGTGTGGGACTATGTCCTCATTCACGTCGACTTCTTCTCCATACCATAAACCTCCATTGTTTATGGGTATATTACTCCCCATCTCATCCCGTATGACGTTAAACTACATTTAGAGAACTACGTGTGGCTTGATTCCCATTCTCATGGGATACGTAGGACCACCTGAATGTCCAGGATTCGGGTCCAGCCCCATCTCTCAGGAATCTTCATCCCATCTTGGCCCCTTGGCCTATCCTTCCTCCATGAGGGGATTATATGGTGTGGTGTGGGACTATGTCCTCATTCACGTCGGTCCCGTAATGACCACGCCATGTACCTCTCCCTACTGAGCTGTTTCGTCGATCCCTTTTCGGTGGTTTACCAATGTGCCTAAGAGTACTCTGGTTTATTACCTGGAATGCCAAGATTTACTCGGACATGTCCGAACTCACTTTCCAGGCTTTGTGTATCCCTACATCAGGGCTTTCATCATCTTTCACACCCGGAGGGACCCCCATGAATGGCCTGGATACTATGCCCAAGGGCTCTCCTACCATTACGGGCCAACGCCCCTGAGGGTTTTGGACAACAAATCGATAAAATCCCGCATTGCGAATATGGTCAGCGGTCGATGCTCATTTGTTGTTCCCACCTCAGGCTAACGTGATATGGACGCTGCGTCTCCACCATGGTTAACGGTTTTCCTCTATTGCCATGCCAACCCATTAGGCCCAAAATGTCGGGTGCACAATTCACTCCCTTCATCACTTCACCATGTCCAAGTGGAGTCTCGGAACTTTTGGTACTTTTCCTCCGTGCACATCCGTGCATTGGGGGAACAAGCCGTGTCAAAGGTGTCCTTCAGGGCTCTGCCAACTTCTGTTTGACTCTCCCCAAGTATTGTGATGGGGATACCCCCCTTGTTTCCCACACCGAGTTTAACTCACGTGGGCTTAGGAATCGGGTTGACATCTGTGCTTACTCGAGAAGTTGTCAACATTCACTGTCCGAGCTCTAAGACCATAAAATAAAATTCTCATCTGGAACTACGTTCAGCTTGATTCCCATCTTGATAGGATTCATAGGAATGCCTAGACCTCCTGTCTTTGGTTCCAGCTTGAGTTCAGCTAATTCGACTCTCGAGTCCTGCCATCGGGACCCCGACTACGGGACCGCGTGGCATAGTGCGGGATTATGTCCTCATTCAAGTCGGGTTTGCAATAGCTGCACCACGCGCACCCCCGTTCTGAGAGTTATCCCTCCTATTCCTTGTCCAGCATGACATTAAAAGGAACCCTCCAGAACTACGCAAGGCATGATTCCCATCCTCATGGGATATGTAGGACCACCTGAATGTCTAGGATTCGGGTCCAGCCCCACCTCTTGGAGATCTCTTGATCTCCCGGTCACCAAGGTCACTTGGTCTATCCCTCTCCAGGAAGGGGATATATAGGTATGATACAAGGTTTTGTGCACCATGCCCCCTTCCCCCAGGAACCCTCCATCTCTTGGTCACCCTCAAGTTGAGTCTCTTGACCCCTTTCAGTGGTTCACCCATGTGTTAAGAGTACTCTGGTCTAGGACTAAGAGTGTCAGATTCAACTTGATCAAGTTCCTTCCACTTGTCAAGCTTCGTGTTCCCCTCCATTCGGGCTTCCATTACCTTTCACACCTGGAGGGACCCCCATGAATGGCCTGGATACTACGACCAAGGGCACTCCTACTGTTACGGGCTAACGCCCCCGAGGGTTTTGGACAACAAATCGATAAAATCGTGCATTCTGAATACGGTCAGTGGTCGATGCTCATTTGTTTGTCCCCATTCCAGGCTAACGCGACAGGATGCTGTGTTGTGAACATGGTCAGTAGTAATCCTCTGTCGTCACGCCAGCCCCTTCAGTCCTCGAATGTTGGCTGCATTATTCACATCATTTTCCACCCCATCATGTCCAGGTGGAATCTCGACACTTTTGGCGCTATTCCCCAGTGCACCTTTTCATGTCAGGGGGACAAAGCTGCAATATGGTGTCCTTTGGGGATCCCAAGGCTCCCATGGTCCAAGCTCTAAGACCATAATCTAAGATCCATCCAGAACTACGTTCAACTTGATTCCCATCCTCATGGGATACATAGGACCGCCCGTACGCCCTGTCTTCGGGTACAGCCCACTTAGGGAACCAGTCTCTACCCCTGTTTCACCTCTTACCTCTATATAGGCCCCTTAGCCTAAGGTCTCATTCTCCGATTGGTATACAATTTGATGTGGGATCATGTCTTCGTCAATTGTGTTTTATAACACGACGCACATTTCCCGCCTAGCATCGTCTCTGCTACGTCTGCACTGCGTGACTATAAAATGCATGCTTGGTCCTATCATACGACCCTAAACTGTGACATTATCGTTCTGGCCGCACGACGAAAAACAAAACTACATTGTGGTGACCTCGTTGTAGAGTACATCACGTTGGGTATTGGTCACATGCCATGCCATTTTTCAACGCCCATCACGGCTTGATCCTTGTGGCGACATCACAGCCTACTATTCTAGGCATGTCGCTTCACAAAAAAACCATTCACCTTAATGAACAAACAAGATTCATCAAATTCCGCTTCTTTTAGTTCAAGGGCCACGCCCGCACTCCCCTTTTCCCCCGGCACTGGTATCTTACCATGTCACCTTCCAGAACTACGTATGGCTTGATTCTCATCCTTATGAGATACGTAGGAGCGCCCAGGAACTTCCCCGCAGGCCCAGTATAACCTTTCTGTTCGGTCCCTCGACTCGAGCATTTCCTCAGAGAATGCATGGTAAGTAAGGCTTAGGTCCTCCTTCACGTCGGGTCTTTATGCCATGCTTCCCCTGCTCCTTTTACCCGTTCATGGTCTAAGGTCCATCAAGAACTACGTGAGGCTTTATTCTCATCCTTATGAGATACGTAGGAGCACCCGGACACTTCCCCCGGGGCCAGCCTAACTTTTTCTTTTGGTCCCTTGACCTAAAGCCTCTCCCAAGGAGGTCGTGCGGTGTGTTATGGGATTACGTCCTCATTCACGTCGGGTTGTTCATCACACCGCACACACACCCTATTCCCATTCACGCCAGGTGTTTGAGTTACTCCACCATGTGCCTCTTATGTCTCCTCCCATCCATGGTCCGAATTCTATGACCCTAAACTAAGATCTCCCTATGGGAAAGGAATCTGCTCCCCCTATCTAATATGTCTCGTTGTCGTATTCAGATGTGTTTCGACAAATAGCCCGAAGTGTGGGATATTCACAGGGACATTCCCCTCATCCCATGACCATGCTTCGTGAACTCGCCATTTGGATCCTCATCCTCTTCCACATCCAAAAGGACCCTCGGATGACATGGATACTAGGCTGAAGGGATCTCGATGAATGCTAGACCTAAGGGCCCTCCAATCATTTCAGGCCAACGTCCCTATGGATATTTGACAACATGTGTGACATGGTCCCGTGTTTCGAACATGGTCAATGGTCAACCCTCATTCGTCTGTCCCCATTCTATGCTAACGCGAGAGGATGTTGTGTTACGAACACGGTCAGCAGTTATCCTCCATCGTCACGCCGCCTTCACCATGATCTAAATCTCGAGTGTCATGATTCACACATTTCCACTTCCTCGTGATCAAGTGGAATTCCATCATACTCGGCTCTTTCTCTTCGCGCATCTAGGTGCGCTAAATGACCGTGTTAGTGTCATTGGGCCGGTATTCACCGAGCGTCCCTTTTCCATAATCTGCCCCTTTTTGTCGGGAAATTCCCACCACTACTTCTTGTTTCCCACACCGATCACGACTCACGTGGGCTTAATAGTTTTGGCAGGATGTGTACCAACACGGCCAGGATTCTCATCGTCCCGCATGACGTTAAACTGCGCTTCCAGAACTATGTATGGATTAATTCCCATCCTCATGGGGTACGTAGGAATGCTCGACCACTGTGCTTCGGGCCCAGCCTAATCCTCACTCTTGGTCCCTCGACCTGAAGAGTTTCCTCCGGGGGTACGTGGTGTGATTTGGACTCCAAGTCCTCATTCACGGCGGTTTCATATCTACCGCACCGCACACTCACTGGGATCATCCCCTTTTATTCCACGTCCTATCGTATGTAGTTAAACTACAGGAGTCCATATGTCCTCAACACATGACACTAAATTGTGGTTCTACCCTGAACAAGTTCAGGATGCCCCAAGATCCCATTGGGAAGTGACAGATCCCCTCTCCATAGAGGCCCTGTCCCAAAGAAGGAATGATCCATGATCAGACCAATGTGCCCATATGGCGTACTCCCACCACGTTGGTGTAATTACATGAGTGTTGGATTCTGTTCGGAAAAACCATCACTCCATATTCCATGCTTTGCGTGCCCCTTATTCAGACCCTTGTCCCCTTTCATGTCCCACGAGACCCCCTAACGGCCTGGTCCCATGCCGCATCGGCTCACCTACCATCCTGGGACAACTTTCCGGAAGACCAGTCATGTTTGAAAGGACCCCCTAACAGTATGGATGTTTGACCTATGGTCCGCCAACTATCCTGGGCCAACGTCCTGAAGGATTGATCAACAACATTTGTGACATGGTCCCGTGATTCGAACATGGTCAATGGTCGAACCTCATTTGTTGTCCCCATTATAGGCTAATGCATTAAGGATACCGCTTCTCCTCCAAGGTTAACGGTTATCCCTTATTGTCACGCCATCCCCACAGTGTTCCGAATCTTGGGTATCGTGATTCATGCTTCCCATTTTCATCTGTTTGGACCGATTTCAGCGCCCCTGGCATTACCCCGCTCGTGCACCAGAGCAGGGTGGGAAAAGCAGGTCGGCTGTTCAGAGAGCCATACTCTCCAGTCGTGACCCCTCTCTCTTTCAGGTTTCCCCCAAATGGTGATTGATGTCCCATGTTGATCCCCTCGCACCTTCCGTTGTTTTACACTCTCGTACATGAGGTCCTATTATATCTTGTTTCCCGCACCGAGCATAGCTCACACAGGCTTAGAGATTTAGTTGATTTTATCCTCAATGAGATCGAGGCACAATGGACCCCAATGCACGCATTTTCCTTAGTCATTTCCTAAGAACGCGGTCTGCCTCGCCCTTCTCATCCTCGTTGAACCCCGTTCTTAGGGGTGGATTTTGTAGACCCTGGAAAATGCGTTGCTAAAATTTTCCAAATGCTTCCATACACGATCCAAGATCGTAGAATGTTTCTTAAGATTTGATTTGGTAGGTCGTAGGGCCCGAACGGAGTTACGGATTAGATGTTATGGACGTTTGAAGTTGGGTTGGATATCTGGTTCTCGAAGCCCATTCGCGAAGCCCCCTCTGTGATCGCAGAGCGCCGCCGCGATGCAACGAGGAGAGAGGCTTTGCGAGCTCATTTGGCGTTCGCGATGCGCCTTGAATACCCCTCGCGAAGCACCGATGCGAAGCACCCTAGCATCGCAGTCCTGCGAAGATCCGGAGGCGGTAACTCTCCACGAACGAATTTGACATTCGCGAGCCCGCCGCGAAGCTCCGGAGACAGTACCTCTTCGCGAACGAATTTGACGTTCGCGAGCGCGCTGCGAAGCACCTGAGGCGGCGCGGAAGTTCTTCTTTGCGGCGCCCCTTACCTATAAATACCCAGCTCACCCCCTTCTCTAGGGGACGGCCACGACCACTTCTCCCCTTGGGCGGCCGAGCGGAGCTCTGCATTGCGGCTCTGCGAGGCCATGCTCCACGAGCAGCTTCCTTCGCGTTGTTGCTCCGCGAGCGGAGGATCTGCGAGTCCATGCTCCGCGAGCCAATGCACCGCGATGCTGCTCCGCGAGACCAAGCTCCGCGAGACCCCTTTACTCCGCGAGAGACCATTGCTCCGCGAGACCATGCTCCGTGATTCCATGCTCCGCGAGCCAATGCTACGCGATGCTGCTCCGCGAGACCAAGCTCCGCGATGCTGCTCCGCGGGACCAAGCACCGCGAGACCCCTTTGCTCCGCGAGACCAAGCTTCGCGAGAGCCCCTTTGCTCCGCGAGGCCATGCTCCATGAAGCTACTTCGCGAAGACCTCTCGTTCGCAAGGATCCTACATTCGCACCCATCGGTCCATATTGCGGGGGATACGCCCCCACACCCCCGCTCGGGGTCACTGCCAGGCTGTGGTCCCGGCCCTCCGGGCCGGTCTCTTCACTACCGTCACAGACCCCCATGAAAAATGGAGAGTCGCACCGTGATATTTTCGGGCCGAGACGTCGGTATTTTCCATTGCGCACTTATGCGCTCCCACCTTCCACCAATAGAATACCATGATTAGAGAAACTCCACACACCATGAAACACCTTGAGTTGACATATTCTTCTAGGTTTCATTCCATGTCGTGAGTTTAGATTCTCATCATCAATTCCCCGAGTACCTTGAGTCGAACCATTCCTCAGGAAACTCCTCCAAACCCTATCACTTGGCTCCTATGCCAGGTTGAACCAGAAAGGGCCACCCTTGCATAAGTCCCAACACCAACCATTTCTAGGCACCTTCTGCATAATAGTCCTATCTACATGACTCTAAACTATAGTATTCTCCCTATGTTCCAAACATAGGATGCCTCTTGCTCCAAACAAGATATGCCTCATACTCCAAGCATGAGATGCCAACAGTCCTTTCTACATGACTCTAAACTGTAGTAATCCCTATGTGTCAAACATAGGATGCCTCTCGCTCTATACGAGAGATGCCTCATACATCCAGCATGGGATGCCAATAGTCCTATCTACATGACTATAAATTGTAGTAATCCCTTTGTCCCAAACATAGGATGCCTCTTTCCCAATACAAGAGATGCCTTATGCTCCTAGTATAAGAAGCCAACAGTCCTCTCTACATGACTATAAACTGTAGTGCACCCAATCTAACAAATGATAGGATGCCTCGTGTTCCAAACAGGAGATGCCTTGTGCTCTAAGCATAAGACGTCAACAGTCCTATCTACATGACTATAAACTGTAGTACTCCCTATCTAACAAATGATAGGATGCCTTTTTCTCCATGAAAGAGATGCCTTATGCTCCTAGCATGAGATGCCAACAGTCCTACCTACAAGACTATAAACTGTTGTATTCTCCCTATGTTCCAAACATAGGATGCCTCTTTCCCTATACGAGAGATGCCTTATGCTCCTAGCATGAGATGCCAATAGTCCTACCTACATGACTATAAACTGTAGTATTATCCCTATATAACAAATGATAGGATTCCCCTTTCTCCAAGAAAGAGATGCCTTATGATCCTAGCATGAGATGCCAACAGTCCTACCTACAAGACTATAAACTGCAGTATTCTCCCTATGTTCCAAACGTAGGATTCCTCTTGCTCCAAATAAGAGATGCCTTATGCTCCTAGCATGAGATGCTAATAGTCCTACCTACAAGACTCTAAACTGTAGTATGCCCTATGTTCCTAACGTAGGATGACTCTTGTTCCAAACAGGAGATGCCTTATGCTCCAAGCGTAAGATGCTCAATTCCATGACTACATTAGCATGATTCCAACAACCCTTGGTATTATCCCTCTTGTGCACCAGTGCATAGATGAAGTCCTCAATTCATCAGTGAGTTGGGATGACCTCATGGCCAGACATGAGGAAGATATCATGGGCACAACCTTGCATAATCCCCATTCACCATTGTCGCTCCATAGCGGCACCCGGGCAGCACCTCGCGTAAGCCCCATTCACCATTGCCGCTCCATAGCGGCACCCAGGCAGCTTCCTCGCGTAAGCCCCATCCACTATTGTGATCCTATGCAGCGGTAAGCCGTTGACATCCTTTTCCAGCAGTAATCCGTTGTGACCCAATCCATCGGTAAGCAGTTGTGACCCCATTTAGCTATAAGTCGTTCACATCCTTATCCAGCGGTAAGCCGTTATGACCCAATCCAGCGGTAATCCGTTGAAACCCCCAATCGACGGTATGCTGTCATCAAAAGAACTATGTGGACTTTGAATCCCTTCCGCGGGGATACGTAGGAAGCCTCTTCAAGGCTCAAGCCCGAAACTATCATCATCCTTTTCTCTGGGCCTCCATCCTGGAGTAAGTCCCAGCACCATGGGCCGCCTAATGTGTAATCCCCTCTTCGCTTCTCACGGACGCATCCTTCGCGACATGATCTTCAGGTCCCTGCAACCTCTTGTTTCTCACACCGAGCATGACTCACGTGGGCTTAGAGTGAGCACCAAACCTGACCTTCACCCATAGTGAACTACGAGGACTTTGATCCATGTCAAGGAATTGTACGTAGGAAGCCTCCATGAGGTTCAAGCCACATTGCTCGGTCGTTCATTCACGTAGAGTTTCTCCCTCGTCCAGAATGACGTTAAACTGTATGCCCCCCTTGTCCCGCATGACAATAAACTGCACACCCATTCCCACCTGAACTATGAGGTCTTTAATCCATGTCAAGGCGTGGTACGTAGGAAGCCTTCTAGAGGTTCAAGCCCACCACTCATTGGACCAAGGTCCACCTTCACGTCGGTTCGCCGACAAAGCCCCATATGAACTACGAGGTCTTTGATCCATGTCAATGCTTGGTACGTAGGAAGCCTTCCTGAGGTTCAACCCCACCCATCATCATTCACGTCGAGTTCTACCTTCGTCCAACATGACTTTAAACTGCATCCTAGTCCGACGGCAAGCTGTTGTGACTAACCCGAACTACGAGGTCTTTGATCCATGTCAAGGAATGGTACGTAGGAAGCCTCTACGCGGTTCAAACCCACCATCGGGTCGTTCCAACCTCCTTCACGTCGTCTCACCCCCGTCTCGCATGACGTTAAACTGTATTCCATCAATCCTCTGAACTACGAGGACTTTGATCCATGTCAAGGCATGGTACGTAGGAAACCTTCCCAAGGTTCAAGCCCACCACTAGTGGACCCACGGGTCTACTTTCACGTCGGTTCACCAATGAAACCCTTTGAACTATGAAGTCTTTGATCCATGTCAAGGCATGGTACGTAGGACGCCTCCCTGAGGTTCAAGCCCATATCTCATCAGACCAAGGTCCACCTTCACGTCGGTACGCTGACGATGCCCATCGGACCAAGGTCCACCTTCACGTCGGTACGCTGACGATACCCATCGGAACAAGGTCCACCTTCACATCGGTATGCTGACGATGCCCATTGGACCAAGGTCCACTTTTATGTTGGTTCGCCGACGACATCAATCGGGCCAAGGTCCACCTTCACGTCGGTCCACCGACACCATCCCGAACTACGCGGACTTTGATTCCCTACCACGGGGATACATATGAGGTCTCTTAGAGGCTCAAGCCCAACTTCACCATCGCCCCTGCGATGGTCCCATTTCATCCCCCTCCACTTCATTCATCTATCCATCACCCATCCTGATTCTCACCCGGGCCGCCACATACTGGTGGGATCATGCCATCCACCTCCTCACTGCTTCTTGCGGCGCATGGTCCGCTTTCCACGTCCAAGCCCCATCATATCTCCAGGTCGTTGTCCTCTGCGTACACCTCGATTCATCACCCTTTCGAACTAGTTAGGTTTTGATCCCTGTCTTCTACACAGGGTACATCGGAAACCTCCGAGAGGTTCAATACCAACCAATGGTAATCCGTGGTGTACCCCATCCTGGGGAGCACTTCCCCTGATCCAACCTCAGTGGTGTTCAGATCAGCCATTACAGTGTGACATCTCCCCTCTAGGGAGTGCACCACCTCGGATCCGTCATCATTGGGTGTTCTGATCCATCCATCTTCCAGGTGTTCTCTCCTCGGAATATACCAATCTGATCCGTCTCTATGGGACGTTCTGATCACCCTCATTTTGTCTCCGCAAGACATTAAACTCGCGGCCTACCTCGTGATAAACATGAGATGCCTGAGGAAAACCTCAGATGGAACACCTTTGGCGTAACCCCCTCTGTAATATGTTAAACTCGCGGAATACCCTGTGTTAAACATGGGAAGCTGAGGAAAACCTCAGATACATACCTTGAGTTCCACACCCTTAAGATGCCCTCTTATGTGGAAGAATACAGGTTCCCCTATGTCCACGCACCCAGAGATGCCCCGACATACCTGATGTTGTCGTCTACTCCGACCGAAGGTCGCTACTATGTCAAGACCCTATAGAAAGTCTTGACGGAAGTAGTGTAATTAACCGGTGTCCATGAAGATATGGCACCGGGAATGAGATTCACGAACAACATATTAAATCTATGAGGGAGACCCGGACTAGGTGGTGAGTTTTGAGGAGGAATCCACGGAAGGAAGAACCGACATCCCATCACCCCGTTTCGATCAAGGAGCAGACGTACCTGAACAAGGAACGAATGCCACCCGCCTTTGGAAAGCAGGAATGCGGGGCAACAGCAGCGCGTCCTCCACAGACAGATGCACGTGCCCTGGCGAAAGCGTCAGAAACAGTATCCTTTATAGAATACGTGTCTATCACCCATCTATGAGATTAACTGATGATTGTTCTCCTCTTTCATGAATAGTTCTTCAAATGTCACAGGATTCTTTTTAGAGGTAGGTTGGAGCTCTTAGTGGTGCCTTTATTAGGGGGATACTGGTGGTCGTGGAGGCGGATACCCAGACTAACCAAGCCGCTACACCCCTACCCATAAGGGGGATTGTCTTCATTACATAGACTGAGATCATTGAGGTGTTATATGATGATGAGAATTGATCAGACAAAACGGGTCCTAATATACCCAATCAAACACCAGATGCAGACCATGCTGATGTGTTCTTGGTGGCATTTTCTGTCTATGAACCTGTCGACCCTGCGGATTGAAACGAGAGGACCTATGATGAGTAACATATGAAAAATCTCCTGTCATTGGTCATTGATGTTGATCAACCACTTCATTGATGAGACCTCATAAGCACAATGTATTGACAAGATAGTGAGGCTTCGATCCCCACTGTGTGAACTATGGGCTTTGGGATTGGATGCCTAGCATCCTGACATGATTGTTTGAGATATCAAGGAAAAAGAGATTCATGAATATGAACGTGGCCGCATTGGGGGTTAGAAGTGGAGAAAATAGCTGAACATCAATATGAACCAGGAGGCTGAAAATGAGATTCAACGACTGCAGGTTCGGTTCGATTAGCATTCTACATTCTTCAATGCTCAATTAGAGCATATATCGTGGCTGAAGGCCATACTGAAAGAGGTCGATGGATGGATGAATCAATCTTCTGAGGAGATAGGTATTGTTCGTAGTGACATGGAGTAGGCCCAAATTATGAATGAAAAACTACGCCCCATTGCCGCTGAAGAGGAGAAAGAGACAAACATGCGACAGTGAATACTCGATTTCACAAACCAGAGAGTGGCGGAGCTACAATGTTCTTTTGATGGGGTCAACCCATCCATGGGATGGGTTGATCATTGGGTGTTGTAATGAATGTTACATTTGACCTTACATTGATGCTTTGATTATTTATTTTGAACACATGCATGAGGGCCTTTATTTTCTTTGTCCTACTACATGTCTGTCACATTCATGAATCATGGGACAATCAATCCATAAGCTCACATGGGTCAGGACCGATGTGAGAAACGATGGATGACCACCTTCTTATTACACCCAAATATGAGAGTGCCGAAAAATCATTGTGCATCATGGGTTTGAAAAATCATTCTAGATTCCCAGGAAGAAAGAGGGAGGCCTAACTAGATAATGAAGTTCTGAGATCAGTCGAATCTACAGTTCTTCCAATTTCATCTAGTGCACGACTGGGGAAAAACCAGGGGTGTTAAAGTCAATATGAACACAGGGGAGGGTAAATTGTGAATCATGATACATAAAATTAGTAACTCTATGAAGTTTGTGTGACAATTAAGGATAGCTATAGACCATGTTCAAAAACCAGTATCCCTATTGTGTTATATTTGCATGCGGACAACTATTGAGGACCAACAACTAACCATGATCGAAACTTGGGGCTTGACTCGAAATGTTATCAATTGGTCTTCCGAAATGTTAGTACAAGATAGTAGATGAGACATAGGCTGAGCACCCATACTATTGGGGGGTTACGTTAGACATGAAAGACGATGATGGTCAAAATGAAAAGCACCCAAAGCATGAAGGGTGGATTGATGGGTTGTTCGAATGTATTCCAACACTCTTGATATTATTCCACCGTGGTGGAAACACATTTAGTGGGATAATCAATCTGATCAGGGTTCAAACTTACTTTTAAACATAACCTCTCTGGAAAGGTCCTAGAATGCCCTTAACTTTTACGTCATACCAAAAAAGATGATGTACCAACTGTTTAAATGTCGTATGGTTAAGAAGGTGCACATATATTTAAGGTCATACTCCCTGGACCAAAATCAAGGCCAAAGGGTCAGAAGGGTTGATGACCCTGGGGTTGGGCCCAAGGTGAAATTCCTATGTTTCTCTATATATCCCATATTAATGAGAATCAATCCAAACATATTTCTTGGGAAAAATGTATTCAGAGGCCAACACTGGTAGAGGGAAAATTCTATGGCAAGGAAACTAGTGCATCCCATAATTATTATAGAGCATATTGATTTTGTTTCGGGTAGAGCTCGAGTTACATGGTCTCCCAGAATGTGAATGTGCAGCGCGGTACATATCCTGTCAAAAATGAGATCCCTAAGAGGCACTCATCACACAACTTGTTCCTGAAAGAGTATGGTCCATGGGGATAAAGAGAAAAGGGGGTGGCCAGAATTTAGGTTCCTAGGGATAGACCCAAAGATGGAATGTCCAGGAATTCCAATGTATCCCATGAGGATGGGAATCAAGCCAGATGTAGTTCTAGTAATTTTGTAGATATATTTTAGTTTACGGTTATAGAGCTCCTACCAGAGATGGAATTGAATGATGGAGACATATGGTAGGGTAAATATAACACCTGAACTGAAGGAAGACCTAGAGTCCATATCCCAATTTGTTCCTTGGGGAGGTATTAGGTCAAGGGACTGAAAATGAATGTTAGGTAGTTCTCAAGGAAATGTGGGTGGGCATTCAAACATACCCCATGAGGATGGGAATCAATCCATATGTATTTCTGGAAGTGTCCGGGTAAAGTTCCCATGCTAGGATGATAAGGTTGTGCTGGACTGGTCCACACACCAAAAGTAGCTTCATTTGATATATCTTGTTTGTCAATTTGGATGGTCTGTGTATTTTTTTGTGAAGCGATACACCAAGGATAGGGAATCCTGGAGTCACTACAAGAATCAAGACACATATAGGCTTTTATGATGGTATGGGGGATAATTGATACCCAACATAATGTCCCCTTGAGTGAGGAAACCACAATGTATTCCCATTTTTCATTGTGTGTCCCAGATGATAATATCCTAGTTTAGGATGGTATAACAGGACCAACCATGAATTTCAACATCACACAATAAAGATAAAATAGATTAAATACTTTTGGGACTAGGTGGAATAGTTTAACATCATATGGCTAGGACAAATACTGAAGGAACGATGTGTTAGAGGAGAACATTCATGGCAGGATAATGCATACTAGACGTGAATAAGGATGAGTTCCACACAACACTACACACTATTCTGGGGAAGAAACCTCAGGCGAGTGGACAAAAAATGTTAGAGAACATGGGGCTTTACTAATGGATGAAGCATCTATCTGTTACAACATATCCCATGAGGATGAGAATCAATCCATATGTAAATATTTGACTGCATTTTAATGTCATGTGGGATGAAAGGAATGAGTGACTATCTCCCTGAAGGGGAGTACATGGTGCGACTATTGAATACCCAATGTGAATGATGACATAATCCCACACACGCCACACCACACAATCATAGGAAATTCAGGGCTAAAAGGCTGAACATAAGAGGTTATTAATGGAACCTGAGTTGAACCCAAAGATAGGATATCATGCATTCCTACATATCCCATGAGGATGGGAATGAAGCTATACATATTTCTAGTAGTGTCATGAATTATTATGTATTGCAAAAATTATGTGAAGAGATCTTAGTTTAAAGGTCATAGAACTTAGACCTTAGAGAATGAGACTCCTCCAAACGTGTGCAAACTCGATAATATCCCTAAGCACGTGTGAGCTACACTCAATGTGGGAGACAAGGGTAGAGAAGGCCTTTTCCACACATGGAATACATGCAAAGGGGAAATCGGTGCAGAGCCTGGAATGAATCCTCAACATGGCTTGTCCTCATAATGTGAAAACATGCACTGAGTGATAGCACCAAGAGTGTCGAAATTCCACTTGGACATGATGGTGTGTAAAATTATGTGAATAAAGAAACCAATATTTAGGGACTTATGGGGTTTTCATGAGGATGGAGGATAAATCTTGACTATGTTTGAAACAAATTATCTATATTGTGTGGCCTAAAATGGAAACAACAAATTAGTGTCGACCACAGAATATATTCATAACGAGGTACTTGTATAAAATTTTATTTCAAGATCCTCATGGTTTTTTGTCTGAAATGATAGGGGAACCCATAGGCCACATATCCACAATGTTAGAGGACCCTTTTGGATGTGAAAGATAATGAAATCCCAAATTAAGGGGAAACAAAGCCAAAAATTTGTGTGATAGTATGTCAAGGTTGAATCAGATAATATAGGTCATAAACCAGAGTACCCCTGGGCAGATTGGTGAATCACTAAAGAGGGTTGAGGGTCCTAACATAAGATTATCCAACTCAAAAAAGATCAGTGTAGAACAAGGGATGAAGATCTCTCAGAAGAATGAGGTTCATGGTGCGTTTGTTAAAAACCCGACGTGAATGAGGACATAAGCCAATATAACACGACACAACATACCTTTTAGAGCACTCAGGCCAAGGGGCCAAAGAGAAGAGGAATTTTTCAAAAAACTAGGGCTGGACCTGATGGATAAATGTTCAGTTTGTCCTAAATATCCCATGGGGATGATAATCAGGCCACACATAGTTCTGGAGGATGTTGTGCCATTTTACCTCATGCAGAAAGGATGCAGATAGGGGCAAGGTATCTCAATGGGATATGTGCACGTAATGGCGGGTATCCTAACTAGAATGAGTACACAAGATCATACCTCACCGTACAATCCAAGATGAGAACATAGTAATGGGGACTGGCAGGATTTTGGATCTAAGATGTTAGGTCCCAACCAATTCACAGTTTAACATCTTTTTTATGAGGATGATGGCACTCTTTGTTTAAAGTCATAGGGATCAAACTGTATATTCCATGTTTAAATTCATATTCATGGGATAGGTTAGTGGAGATGGTTAATCCTCAATCCTATGGAAAACCACGAAATGACAACAATTATTCATGATAACTATTGACCATGTTCGTAACATAATATCTGAATTTTATTGTCTAGGGTCTTGGGGAAAACTATTTTGCATCGACTATTGTCCGCTTACGCAACATGTGAATTGTATCAATTTTTCCATCAAAATCCCTGACGATGTTGGATCAAAATGGTAGGAGAGACCTTGGTCCATGAATCCATGGAATTTGGTGTCCTTTAAGATATGAAATATGATAGAAAACCCTAATGATGTCATGCACGAAGCATGATGGGACATGTGCTTGCGGAAAGGACAAAAGATGAAGGAGGGATGTCTCAATGGGATATAAGTGGTGTGGCTAGAATTTTATAATTTGGACATTAGTCTATAAAACACATCACAATCGTAGATGAGAACATGGGAAAGTGGGCAAAAGAGGACGAGGGAGCTGAGATAGAATGTCAAGGCTGATTTATAGTTTGATGTCCTATATTGAGGACGATTGGGATATTAGTTAAATATCGAAGAACTCAGACCATAGACACCTGAAAATTCATCTGGGTATTTCCTTCCAAGATTTCTAATCCCATGTGAGAATTGTAATGTGTGGGAGATAAGGAATATGACTCGGCTCTCCCCAACATATAAGGGTACGGATGCTAGACTCACACTCCTACCCAAAGCAGACTGACGTTTACAGAGATAGAGGGACAACATGAACCAGTAAACCCAATATTCGGGACATATTGGGTGGAGGGGTTGGTGAAAATGATGAAGGATATCTATTTACCATGTTCGAAACACAATATCCATATCGTTACTGGAAATGGGAACACCAAATGAGTATCAATCGCTAGCCATATTCGCAATGTGGGACTGGTATAAGTTTTCCTTTTAAGGACTTCAAGGGTGTTGGCCTAAAATGATAGGAGATCCCTTCGGCTATGTTTCCATAATGTTTTGGGGCCTTTTTGATGTGAAAGATGACAAAGTCCCAAGTACATGTAGTGTGTAAAGAATAAATGCACCTGTAAAATTTTACATCAAGCATGATGGTGAAAGAGGATGAGATCACTAGGGAAGGTGATATAGGGTGCAGTCATTAAGAAACTGAAGTAATGGAGGTCCAAAGTCGACACCACACCGTGTTTTTTGTCCCAAGGTGAGATCCTGATGTTTGGGGATAGGATGAGAGAAAAAATTTCCAAGGGTTACAATATATCCCATATGGATGGGAATCCAGCCAAAATTATTTCTGGAAGGACATACAGTTTAGTGTCTTGTGGTGAAGATGAGTTTGAGTAGAAGAACAAAGAGGGGGCACATGGTACAATAATTTTAATCCTGACATTATTGGGGCAAAGAAGTCTATACAACACCATGCAAGATCTTCCAAAAGAATTATACCTAGTGGGATATTCAAGGAGGCATATAGGGGTTGGACTCAAGGAGAGTCATCTGACCATTCCTATGTATCCCATAATGATGGGAATCAAGCTATACGTAGTTGTTGAAATTCATTTAAACGAATTTCAGGATGACATATAGTTTAATTTCATGCGATACATAACAGTTTAAGGTCTTCTGGGACTAGATACAGTTTCATGTCTTATGGGATGAAATATTGTTTAATATCATGTGGGACATAATAGTTTAAGGACGTGTGGGACCAGATACAGTTTAACATCCTGCAGGACATCATACAGTTTAATTCATGGGGGACTTGACAGTTTAAAATCATACTGGACTAGATATATTTTAACGTCCTACAGGATGACATACCATTTATATTCATGTGGGAAATAATATTTTTAGGTCATTTAGTACCCCATTTTCTCATGCGAAGTATTTCTTAAGGAACTCGACATTGGTGGTAGGAGTTGTACGCTCTACGTCCATGGTAACCAAGGTGCATGCGCCATTGTGATAAACCTTATGAACGATATATGGACATTCCCATTTGGGATCCATCATGGGTGGTTCCTACCAGGAATCATCGGTGTTCTCTAGGACAATACCAGGTCTCCCTATAATAAATAACATAGGTGAAATTTCTTGTTGAATGCTTTATCTATCTTGTTCTGATTCCAATCCAAATTGTGCAGTTGTAGACACCGAAAAGTCCATAACTCCCAGAGAAAGTTTTGAAATGAATAAGCGAATTCATATTAGGAATCAGAGGCCCAGTCCGGAGGCCCCGTAAGTGGGGCGCGAAATAAAGGAGGGCCGGCATGAAATAATGTTGTGCGTGCGAAGCGTCTCTGGGATTCGCAAAATCGAGCCGGTGGTGCGCACAATTTTTCGCGCCCGGTTCCGCGCAGTGAAGTCTTGCACGCCGAATATTTCAGGTGCATAAGATTTATCACTCCGCCTGGATTCCGTGCCACCAGGCGCCTATAAACAGAATGCGACCCAAAATGGTTTGGGGTTGCGGAATTTGGAATGACTCCCATGCATGCAATTTGGACTCCCCCGCGCGCAAGATGACTTCCGGGTAATTCATCTTTTCGCGAAACCTTACCCCGGGGTTTTCCTTTGCATGCAACTCCACTGGCTTAAGTGAATTTTCCTACTCCTCTGGGTTCATCCCTTGCGCGCAATACCTACCCAGTGCACGCAATCCCCTTCTGTGCGCACAATCCCAATCCTTTGTGTGCAATCCCCTTTCCATGCAATCCTCTGGCCCTATTGCGCGCCATCCTGGTGTTTTGTGCACAAACCATATCTTTGCATGCAACACCCAGGAAATTTTACCTTGACGCCCCTTGGCTTCCTCTCTGCACCGGCACCTGATGTCTTCCCTGCCGGGCATGCGCACCATTCGTTGTTTTCCCATACGACCTTCCAGGCTCGTACGAAGTAACATCAAGGTCCCTTGGGCGTTGTTTCCTGTTGCATTGCTTTTCCTTATGATTCTCCGCATAGGCACGCTGATGGTTATTGCTTCTTCTCATAGCCATGCTAACGTGGACCCCTCAATGGTTCTCCCTGCGGCCCCCCATCATTACGGCCTTGCCGATGCCTTCCCTCCCACAAGGGGTAGACGGTGTTGGGCATGTAAGCCCTTGGGGTGTAGAGTGAGCCCACCTCGTCCAACCTGCAGGACGTTAAACTACTAAGCACATCGTCTTTAACACATGATGTTAAACTGTGGTTCGGCCCCGTGTCTCGCACGCAGGGTCCCCCTGTCTCGGACATTCATTACGCCCACTCGTCTCCACGGGAATGGATTCTTCCTCACATGGAATGAGATCCTCCTTGTTGGAGTGGCATTTGTCCACGGGGGAAGGGAAACCTCAGAGCGTAAGCCCCTAGCCTCTCTTGTAGAAGGTTTCACCCATGCACCTCTGTACTTCCCCACTGCCAAGGCCAATGGAGTTTCTTTCCCACTGCGCTTTGTCGTACCTCGGGCCTCCATCCTGGAGTAATCCCTGGCACCAAGGGCTGATAACCATGCATAATCCCATGTTTCCTCTTTGGTCCACTCAATGCGTAAGCCCCTTTCCACTTCTCATGGACACACCCTTTGCGACGTGATCATCTGGTCCCTACTGCCTCTTGTTTCTCACACCAAGCATGACTCAAGTGGGCTTAGAGTGTGCATTGACCATGATATCCACCATGGGCTGCCTTAGAGTGTAAGCCCCATCCTAGCGAACTATGTAGACTTTGATCCGTGCTAACACATGGTAGGTAGGAAGCCTCCACGAGGTTCAATCCCACCACCCCGGTCATTCCGACCTCTCCACATCGGTTCCTCGACCACCATGGGTCACCTCAGAGCGTAATCTCCATATTCACCATGGGTCGCCTCAGAGCGTAAGCCCCATATCGACCTTGGGCCGCCTCAGAGCGTAAGCCCCAAATGACCACGTCCCACATGACGTTAAACAGTATTCCCTTGTCCCACATTACGTTAAACTGTATGCCCCGAACTACATGGACTTTGATCCGTGCTAACGAATGGTGCGTAGGAGACCTCCACGAGGTTCAAGACCATCTCTCAATTGTTCCGACCCCACCGCATCGGTTCACCAACACTATTATGGGCCGCCTCAGAGCGTAAGGCCCGTATTCCCCCTCTTGGGTCGTCTCAGAGCATAAGCCCCATGCCTCACACCCAAGTCTCATCCTTGCCTCCCCCTAGATCCCACGTGCCTTGGGGAGCTCATGCCCTAGCCTGGAGATTTTACTTCATCCAGGATCCAATCCATGCGTTCATTCTCAAGGGTTTCCCTTCAGGTGTCCCACCATATCACCGAACTACGCGGACATTGATTCCCTGCCATGGGGATACGTAGGAAGCCTCCACGAGGTTCAAACCCGTCACCCCATCACCCATCCTGATCCTTACTCGGGCCACCACATCCTGGTGAGATCATGCCACCTCATTCCTCTCCACAGTATCTGGGAAGCCGTACACGTGTTGGCCCCAACATTGGTGTCCCCCCTAGGGGGTACTTCAATCTGATCCACTCTCAGTGTTCTGATCAGTCTGATCCATCTCAGCAAGACGTTAAACTCGCGTCATACCCCGTGTTAAACATGGGAAGCCGAGGAAAACCTCAGATGGTACACAAAACCTGCGTTCGATGTGGGATGCCTCGGGCTTCTGCTCCCTCGAGAAGCCCTGTGATAATGGAAAAAAGACAGACATGCCAATCCCCAGCGTCAAGACGTGCCGACGATACCCCAACGTGACCATTCTGCTCACCGAAGGTTGCTGCCCCGAAAAGACCCCTTGGAACGTCTCGACAGAAGCAGTGTAATTAACTGGTGTCCATGTTGATATGGAATCGGGAATGAGCTTCACGAACCCATCTTAAATCTATAAGGGAGACCCGAACTAGATGACGAGCTCCGAGGAGGAATCCATGGAAGGAAGAACCGACATCCCATCATCCTGGTTTCGATCAAGGAGTAGACATCCCTGAACAAGGAACGGATGCAGCCTGCATTTGGAAAGCGGGAATGCGGGGCAACAAGACGCGTGTCCTCCCATGCGTGACGGACGTGCGCATGTGTCCCGACATAAAAGCGTCAGAAAAAGAAAATAGTGAACCCGACGTGAATGATCTTCTCCTAAATATGGACATTGGTAGTGTTTGGGGTGTTGGAAACTTAGCATGTCACCAGGTCCAGGCACCTATCACCGGGACGTGAAACCCGCCAGTGGTTGAGGCAGTCAGGATGTCGATCACTCCGTTCTGTGATGTCATCATCGTGGATCCCTCTCGCCGACCACATAAGACTGAATGACGCTGGGCTATTGGTTGTTGATTTCTTTTCCTGTTAGTACTAATGGGTTAATCTCCCTACTTCTAGGAATTAGATCTCTGCATCTGGAGCTCTATCTCCACCTTCCCACCGGTGCAGGGGGAGGGTAAGTACCGACGCGGCCACCCCACACGGTCCCGCATTTTCCTCAGTCGCTCCAGCTCCAATTCCTATGACTGCCAGGTGCTCACTCCCCCTCTCCCTGTCAGAAATCATCCAACGAAGGGTGATCAACGACCTGGTTCGTAGGTACTATGAGGAAGGGATCATCCCCACTAGGGGCACGGCCTGTTTGGATCCAGAGGCGGCTGCACCTCACCAACGTCGCCGCCCCCGAGGGTCGCGCAGGGGGACGCCGCTCCCCACTCTGACATTCAACAGCATCAGGAGCCTATCCTCGGATCTCCTTGACCCATCCCTCCCCTACGTCAATGAGGTGGGGGATGTCCTGGTCCGCCCGATTAGAGACCCTTCCCAGGGGTTAATGGCAAGAGCCCTTTCCAGGCTGCGTCGACGACGCCACCCGATTCCCCATGACGAGGAGTAGGCAATCTTCGTGCCCGCACCACCAGCTCTAACCCATCTGACTCCACGCCAGAATCGGGCACGGGCAGAAGAGAATGCCCATCCTGGGGCACCAACGTTAGTAAATACTGTGGCTCGAGCCACTACTAACTCCTATTACCAGACCCCCGCACACGTTGAGCAGGGGAAGTCACATGCCCGACTGGGATCGAGGCCCCGACCGCCCTACAGGCAGGTTGGGTCGACTCTCCCGGTCACGGGCACATACAATGGCCACCACAGACCAATCCACGGTACTGCCGCCCACCATGAAGGCTCATTCCATGCCACTAATCTAGAAAGCCGAATGATTCTTTGCGACAGCTATGCTCTGGGTATGACTCTTTCCAGCGCCCATTGCACTGGGTATTAGGTCTCTCCCCCTACCGCTGGCCGCGAGTATGGAGTCATTGCATATCTGGTTGCTTACTCACGTGGAGGTCCTCCCCAAGTCCCTTTCGACATCTGTCCCGGTGCTTCTCGCACCTCGGCCTTCAGTCCCCTCTGCCCCAGCGCTATTGTGGCCAGGGGACTCCTTGACGAAAATCATCCCTTCCATGAGGAGCCACTCAGGGGAAGGAAGGTGGGGCGTTTTCACCGTAAGATGAATTTTAGGGGAGTCCGGATGGAAATTAGACCAGTCTGTTTCTCAGACTCAGAGGCAGAGTACGATTCGAAGATGGAACCTCCCCCCCAACCCATTGAGTTGGGGGCAGGGAAGGGGATGCGGCACATCAGCCTTGTACTCCCCTAATGTGAGATCTGTATGATTCCCTCCTCCCACCGAAGGTATATCCTGTAGGACGAGGACTTGGCATACCACCAAGGGTCAAACCCGCAATTACCACTGGCCTCCCGGGAAGCACCTTCCACCTTAGTCAGGGAGGGTGGGGAACTTTTCTGGGGACCGATGGAAGAGTCGCGATGTGACACACCCTCGGAAAGAACCAACACTGTGATAGGAGGCCCATTCGCTGACCCATCCTATCACGACGTGGCAGCTAGGACAGTGCAACCCTTGGAGGACGACTCCGGGATCTGTGGCCAATCGACATATTTATTGTATTCCCCACCGGCTAGCCCCCTATCCCGACGGCCTGCCTCGTCGTTGCTGTCAGCTCCCTAGACATTCTTGGTTGATGAGCAGGGGCTGTAAGGGTCGGGTCCCGAACTAGAGTCATGGAGCATCTGGACCGTCCTCGCAGCGGGCCACTTCTCTGAGAAGTTTTGGCCGGTCAAAGGATCAGATTTTGATATGCCAGAGTCACTCAGCCCGGGGGAGTTTGAATGTTTCCTCCAGACACTCCGGGTGACTCACTCTCATCTTCGTCATCAGCTAGAACCCTATCCTGGGAGTCAAGCACATCTCAAGGATATCGGTGAGCAGTGTCGTCGGGTCGACCTGGCTGTGCTCCCCGCGGTTCGGCACCCCGAGTCACTCGGCCACCATGGGGCCCTCCAGTAACAATGCGTCCAAATTTTTCAAGTACTCTGCACAGTTATCGAGGAATCCACCCCCCACGCGTACATCCGCAGATGGGGGCAGTACGTTGCCTTTCTTTTCTGTGTGATCCGCCGCCAGCCCAGCTCACTGGGTGGCCCTGATGGAATGTCACCAAAGGCTGTGGCGGTCAACATGGATAACCTTTCTGATGGGAGAAATAGTGTGGAGCTACTCGATGGGGACTCACCCCCTGAGGAAAAGCCGCTACTGGACCCATCTCAGAGGATTACTCACCATTAGAGGAACCTCCTAGGTCTCCCCCACCCACTGAGGTACTAACATTGAGCCGAAACATCGGCAAGGGTAAGGAGCATGTCGGGTCTGTCAAGATTATCGACCCATCTGCCTCGTTACAGAAGGCAGAGGAATACCCCGAGAAGTCCATGCTACGCCAATAGCTTTCTGAGCAAAAGAGGCTGGTTGATGAGCTCTTGAATGAACGCATTGCAGAGCGGCGGCCTGACTACAGTAACCCTAGGCCAGGACAGTCGGGGTAGGGGCACCTCCCCCTTGAAGAGATTCTCCTGGGAAACCGCGACCATGCTGTGTTCGCCGATAGGGGAGAGGTCGGAGCCCATGGAAAGTGGGCGTGATACGTTTCGCCGAACCCTCCTGAGCGGTGGGATCACCTGGGAGACCCTACTTAGTTTCATCCCGCTACCCCGAGAGTCTCTCTGCCAACCGCCCCACGAGCCGCTGGGCTTGACTACTGGATTGGAGAGCCTGGGAATGCGGCTATAGTTAGAGATCCCCGTTAGGACATGAATCCTCATCCGGATGATCTAATAGAAGCACTCATCGCCTGCTTAAAGGCCCTAGAAACTCGGCAGGTGGCAATCCCACCGGACAGCAAGCCATACCCAGTGTGGGTGGATCATAGGCCGTCCCCACTGGGATATGGGAAACCCACCTTCTCCCCCTTTAACGGGAACAGAGACCTGCCACAGTACCTAGCCCACTTCAAGTCGTGGTGCGGGCCTATGTTAGGGAATCTGGCACAGCAGGGGGCTGCCAAGCTCCGTTTCTTCGTTCTAACACTGGATGGACCAGCATTTGTCTAGTATAGCCAGATCCCTGTCGGATCTATCACTAGATGGGAGGACCTTCGCCGGAAATTCCCCTACCAGTTCAGTTCCACAACCCGGAAGACGAACATTGCAGACCTCTTCAGGTGAAAACAAAGGCCCAATGAGTGAGTTGCGGACTTCATCGCTCGGTGGAAGGGGCTCACATACTCCCTTGACTGCCACTAACTCAAGAGAAATTACTAAAAATGTGTGTAGGGAACATCATGGCAGAGCTGTTTCCTTCTATGATCACTCAGAATTACCCCAGAGGGTTCTAGGACTTCTCAGACAGGGCTCAGTGCCTCGAAGAAGCCCTGCAACAGGCCAGTCAGGCACGCTCGCTACCTCCTATAATCCCTGCATGGAGAGTCACCAGAGCTGAGCCCGCTACTGTGGCCCAGATAGAGGCCCCCAGACATCTAGAGTTGCTACCAGTAAGGTTAGCTCAGCATCCCCATAGGGGTCTACCCCCTTGGGCACAGCCTCCGGCCCACCAGCGACTGCCTCAAAATCTGCAGGCGCCTCTGCGTAACGCACCACCACCACCTAGGTGAGATAATCAGGCTTAGCCTCCTCGGTATAATCCTATGAACCCTATTCATGGCCAGCCTTCAAGAGTCCCCTTTCCAGACAGAAGGAATTTGAATTACTCATTTGACGAGGCCCAGGTCCTCGGTTATTTCTATAGCGCCTTGGAGCAGAGGATCGTGCGACTGCCTGAGTGCCGGAAGACAGAAGAGGTGCCTCTCACTGATCACCCTAACTACTGCCCTTATCACCGGATCCTAGGGCACACCATCCAATGATGCTATGTGTTCAAGGACATGCTCCAAGACCAGACTGACAACAACATAGTCAAGTTGGGCCCAGCCCCGGCATAAGTGGAAAGTGTCTTCGTGAGATCATATGGTAGCAGTGGCAACGAGGATGAGTGGAAACTTGTTTCCGACCATGGGTCCTAGAAGTATAACGACTGGATGGCCCGCAGGACGGTCGCCCTTGCCCATGGCATCATCCGTTCCCGCCTGAGTCAGCCATAGCACTCAGAATCTACGAGCGCCGCTTTGGCATCATCATCCCATCCTACCTCTTCCTAGAAGAGAAATCGGTGGTGCAAGAAGAAAAAATGTGCCCTGCCAATGTCGTCATCATCCCGCACACTTGGAAATTTTATGCCCCCAGAAATGGGGATCCCTTCGAGACTCCATCCGGTAGTGGATGACTCCTCGAGTGAAAGCCCGAGGTATGCTTCTGTTAACACCGTAGAGTTGGTAAATCCCTTTTTGACTCCCGATGATGAGGAACTCCGGGTGGACTTTCCCAATGTCCCTAGCCATCACCAACATCGGCGAAGCTGTGGCTACGTGAATCTCCATGGCACAGTAGTCGTCACCTCTAGTCAAGCCATGCACACTACTGACACCAGGCAGCAGGCCCGATACAGAGCTCAGCACATGCGGCCCCCTCACCCGGTGTCGAAAGGTTCGCCTCCACCACCGTTTGTGTTTGTGGATTAGGCGGGACCACCTCGGCTATGCCGCGACCAGCCTTGCCCTACCACCGATTGACTACAACCTTCTGGTCCTAACACGGCAGCCACCTCCCGGGATTCGACTAGTGAACAGCGAGACGTGCCTAGTACCAGTCAGTCACCGGTCCCACCGGCAGGGCCCGTCATGCCTCCAATCGCAGAGCGGATTCCTGTAATCAGAAACTTGCATTTGGCTCGTAAGTATGATGTTATGAAGCACCTAGCCGGCATTATGAAAAGGATTTCTATACTTGAAGCCCTTCGCCTGTCGTCTAAAATGCGTGAGGTGCTCGCTGAGGCTCTAAGGAGCCCCCTCTAGTTTGAGACAGAGGTGGCAGCCACAGAATCCTTCCACACCGAGGCGATTGAAGATGCCGAATGTCAGGCAGTTATCTCGTTTTCTGGTGAAGATGAAGACCTTCCCATATAGGGGAACATTCTCCAACTGTACATCACCGTCCAGTTCAATAGAGTGGAAGTCTGCCATTATCTTGTTGACATGGGTTCCGGGATTAACCTAATCCCAACTTGGACGCTGTAGAAGCTGGGCCTGTCTGAGGATGATCTAGCTCCCTCCGACCTCAAGATCCTGGGGTATGAAAGGACTGATAAAACTCCACTCGGAATGATTCTTTTGAAGACCTAGTTCAGTGGGCTAATTACCAACACCGAATTCTGGGTTGTCTTTTAGGACACTGCCTACAACGCGTTGATGGGCAGGCTGTGGCTCCACCTTCACACAGCGGTCCCCTCATTTTATCATCAGTGCCTTAAATACTCCCTTAAGGGTCGAGTGGGAGTGCTCCAAGATGAGTCTCCTTTTGCCTCTTGTAAAGCCCGTTATCTGGATGCTGACTATTACAAGAGCAAGGACAAGTAGATCCTAGAAGGTGAGGTTGAGCCCGCCACTGTCACGAGTGATCCATGGGCAGGTTTGGACGATGCATATGTCTTCCCAATCCATCGGTTGGAGGAAACAACCCCTAACATGGGGCAGTGCTTTGTTGTATTGGGTACCAGAGGAAGGCATATTTCCGGGTCCAAGCGACGGTGGAAAATCACCTCGTACTCCTACACCGAGCCCCCTAACCCTGTATGATATTGGGACGTTAGGCTCATGTAAATGGCAGTACTCCATACATGTCTATTTCGCCGGGCCGGAATCGACCGGCTCAAGCCAACGCACCAGTACTGCTTTGATGTCATAAAGCTTGGACCCTTAGGTTGAAGGCCGGATGGGATTGGATCAACCTCCTTTGTTTCCATGGTCTCCACAGTGCATGAGTCTCCTGACGTGATGACCTCTACCACCCTAGCCAGCACCAGCTCCCCATCAGGGTCTGGCAGCCCCGAAACTGCTCCCCATGTGGATAATCACTCTAAAAGTGTAGAGGAGGACATGGAAGATGCTCCTACTGCCTCTGAGGAGGGCGTCCCCAACACGGTTGATGAGTTAGTGCAGGTGAACCCCGGTAGCAAGGCGGACCCGAGACCCACATTGGTCTGCACCGCTATGCCCCCTGAGGACCGACAACAGCATGTAGACTTCCTCAGACAACACAGTGATGTATTCTCTTAGAGTTATGATGAGATGCCAGGACTAGATTTCCAGGTATCCGTCCACCGCCTTGGCCTTCCAGCAAACCATCGCGGGTTCAAGCAGCCTCCCAGAAAGATGCAACCCTCTCACGGTGCCATGGTTGAGGCCTAAGTTGATAAGCTCATCAAAGCCAACATCATTAAAGAAGTCTAGTACCCCAGGTGGCTAGCCAACATTGTGCCAGTCAAGAAGAAGAACGGGTAAATCAGGGTCTGTATCGACTTCCGCGATCTCAATCGCCACTGTCCGAAGGATGATTTTCCCCTTCACATGACATATTTGCTGATCGATGCCACGTCTAGGTTCCAATCCCTTTCCTCCATTGATGGGTACTCCGGGTACAACCAGATCCTAATGGCCCCCAAGGATGAAGAGTTCACTGCCTTCAAGGCCCCCCCAGGGTACTTTCTGCTACCAGGTTATGCCCTTCGGTCGGAAAAATGTAGGTGCCACCTATCAACGGGCTATGCATCGCATATTCAAGATGATTCTCATGACACTGGTGGAATTATATGTAGATGACCTGGTGGTTAAATATTGTCAGCGCCAGGACCATATCAATGATCTTGGGAAATTGTTCGGCTTCCTCCGTTCTCACCACTTGAAGATGAACCCTTCGAAGTGTGCCTTCGGGGTCACATCCAGAAAGCTTCTTGGCATCATTGTTAGATATCGAGGCATCGAGATCGACCCAGAGAAGATCAATTCCATCAGTCAGATACCTCCCCCGAATAATATTCAGGTGCTGAGAGGCCTTCAAGGCCACATAGCCTATATATGCTGATTCATTGCGAATCTGGATGGCAAGTGTAAGCCCTTTTCTCGGCTCACGAAGAAAGGTGCTGCCTATAAATGGGACGAAGAGTGTCAGATCACCTTTGAGGAAATCAAGCAGTATCTGCTCCAACCTCCGGTTTTGATGCCACCTATTTTTGGAATTCCACTGGTCCTTTATGTGACCGCCCTGGAGCGATCCCTCGGTGAACTTCTCGCGCAGAAGAATAATGATGGAACATAGAATTTCCTCTACTACCTCATCTGCATGCTCCTCGACGCGGAAATTTAATATTCTCCCATCGAGAAGAGCTGTCTGGCACTCATATTTTCCGTACAAGAAATTGCGGCACTACTTGCAACACCATGAGGTACAACTAGTCTCTCGGGTAGAACCGTTGAAATATATTCTGAACCAACCTATGTTGACTAGCCAGTTGGCGCACTGGGCGGTGATCCTCCAGCAGTTTGACATCAGGTTCATACCTCAGAGGGCTGTCAAAGTACAGGCGTTGGCAGACTTCTTAGCTGCCCACCCAACTTCCGCGGACCATCCACTGGATCTAGGCATTCCTAATGAGGCAATCCTCTCAGTTGATCACGCCATCCCATGCTGGATGATTCACTTTGGTAGTGCCTCCTAGAGCCCTACCGGTAGAAGGATCAATGATCCTAGGCTCAATAGAGTGGGCCTGGGTATCGTCTTCATCACCTCAGAGTAAGTCGTTCTGTCATATTCATTCATGTTGTCAGAAGGCTGCACCAACAATGAGGCAGAGTATCATGCCCTCATCACTGGCCTCGAGTTGGGTCTCAAGATTGACATACCCCATATTTATGTAAATGGGGACTCCGAGCTAGTCATCAAGAAGGTCAATGGTGACTACGTTGTAAGAAAGCCAAAACTCGTGCCATTTCTGGAGTTCACCCTCAGTCTAATGGCTAAGTTCCCCTCCAGGCCAGAGGGTGTTCACATTCCCCGGTCACAGAATAGTTGAGCAGATGCGTTGGCCAGCCTGGCCGCATCACTTGCGGAGCCCGGACAGGATGACCTAATTAACCACATGGCACACCAGAGATTCATTGCTCCTGTTATTCCGGAGGGTGATCGTAGCACGCGAGTGAACCATCTCACCGTTGGTTCCCCTATGTCAGGATTCACAGGGGCTTCAGGTCTAGTAATCGAGAAATTTCTTGACTGGAGGACGCCCTTGGTTGATTATCTCCAGCACGAAAATCTTCCGTCAGACCGAGCCGAGTGCGACCGAATCCGATGCCGCGCGCCGCAATTCACCCTTCAAAGCAGTCCCAGACTTGAGCATCTCCTTTATATGCACAGATATGATGGTGTTCTTTTCCGCTTCCTTCAAGGAGTAGAGATCCCACAGGTCATGCAAAAAGTTCACGCTGGTTCATGTGGCACCCACAAGGCCAGGTCAAAGTTGTCCCACCAGATTCAGAGGCTGGGATACTTCTGGCCCTCCATGATCTACGACTACATCGAGTATACCAAGAGGTGTCACGGGTGACATGTTCATTCTAACATTGTGCATCAGCCACAGAAGCCTCTCCATACTACCATGTATTCTAGGCCCTTTGTAGTCTGGGGGTTGGATGTCGTAGGACCTTACCCGCTGGCGACGGCCCGCCAGTGCCGGTTCATCCTGACCGCTACGGATTTCTTCTCCATGTGGGTAGAGGCAATCCCGCTCAAGGAAGTCAAAGCATGTTCTATCACTGACTTCATGAGCTCCAATATCATCTATCAATTTGGAGTACCTCACGCTATCCTCACGGATAACGGCACCAATTTCCGAGTAGCTGAGATGAAGAAATTGTATGCCATGTACAACATTCTCTCTAACCACACATCCCGCTATCATGCATAGTCTAATGGACAGATCGAGGCATTTAACAAAACCCTCTCTAAAATTTTTCATAAGATGGTTGGTCAGAACATGAAAAGTAGTCTGGACAAACTCACCAAAGACCTATGGGCTTATAGGACGACGACTCATAAATCCACCTAGGTGACTCTGTATTCCCTGGTGTACGGAGCTAAGGCCGTCCTGCCCATTGAGATCCAGTTTACCTCATTTTGCACGGCGGTCTATGACCAGAAAATGCCAGATAGAGTTGACGAAATCCGTCTAGCCGAATTGGAAGCGCTCGACGAAAGTAGGCTTCTCGCTTTACATAACATGGAAAGGCATCATGGCAGGATGGCTCGACCTTTCAATAAGAAGGTCCACCTCTGATCCTTTATGCAAGGTGACCTGGTGCTGGCTCTCAGAGAGCCAATGATTCCTAGCACAAAACCACCCAAGTTGGAGCCCAAATGGGAGGGTCCATTCATTGGCCATACGGTCTATCCCAATGGAGTGTATTCTCTAGTAACTATAGATGTTGAGTGTGTCACTCCTCCCACCAATGTCAGGTTCCTCAAACGGTATTTTTCCGGATCCCAAGGGTCTGAGTTTAAAGGCCTAAAACTAAGATTCTCCTGCGGTCCCTCATGACCTTAAACTGCACCCGGTCCGGCACGACCCTAAACTACATTTCTCCCTACATCTGGGCCCCAAGGGTTCGAGTTCAAAGACATATAACTAAGATCCTCCTGCGGTCCTGTATGACCTTAAACTGCCCTGGGTCCGGCACGAACCTATACTACATTTTTCCCTTGATGACGCCGAAAACAAAATTCCATAACTCCCGGAGGAACTTTCGAAATGACGAAGCGAAGTCATATTCGGAATCAGAGGCCCGATCCGGATGCCCGAGATGTGGTGCGCGAAATAATGGAGGATCCACGCGAAAAATTGTTCTGCGCGCGTAGAATCACTGGGTTTCGAAAAATTGAGCCGATGTGGCATGCAATCTTTGCGCGCCCCGGTTCTACGCGGCGAGTTTTTGCACGCCAACTGCGCTTAGAGCGGAGAATTTCGTGTGCCTCCTGGATTCCGCGCCGGAGGTCACCTATAAATAGAAGGTGACCCCAAACGGTTTGGGGGTTGAGGAATCCGAAGCGACTCCCGTGCGCACAATTCGGCTCCCCCCGCGTGCAAGATGACTTCCAGGTAAAACCCTCATTTCGCGCAACCTTGCCCCGGGGTTCGCCTTTGCATGCAACTCCACCAGCTTCAGTGAATTTTACCCCTTCACAGGGTTCCAGCCTTGCATGCAATCCGTGTTTCGTGCGCGCAATACTCTTCCATGCGCGCAAACCCCTGCGCATAATTCCCTCTCCGCGCACAATTCCCTTTATCCAATTGTTCGACATCCCGGAGTTTTGCGCACAAGCCTTCCCTTTTGCGCGCAAAGCCTAGGACCCCTTACCTTGATGCCCCTTGGCTTCCCCCTACACTGGCACCTGATGTCTCCCCTTCCGGGCATGCGCGCCATGCATTGTTTTCCCGTACGACCTTCCAGGCTCATGCGAAGTAACCTCAAGGTCCCTTGGGCCGTGTTTCCCATTGCGTTGCTTTGCCTTATGCTTCTCCGCATTGGTACGCTAACGGCTATTGCTTCTTCGCATAGCCACACTAACGTGGACACCCCGGTGGTTTGCCCTGTGTCCCCCCTTCACCATGGCCTTGCTGATGCCTTCCCTTCCACAAGGGGTAGAGGGAGTTGGGCATGTAAGCCCTAGGGGTGTGGAGAAAACCCACCTCGTCCAAGCTATAGGACATTAAACTGCTAAGCACCTCATCCTTAACACAAGATGTTAAAATGTGGTCCGACCCCATGATTTGCACGCAGGGTCCCCCCTGCTCAGACATTCATTATGCCCACTCGTCTCCATGTGAATGGACTCTTCCTCACATGGAATGAGATCCTCCTTGTCGGAGCGGCGTTTGTTCGCGGGGGAAGGGCCGCCTTAGAGCGTAAGCCCCTAGCCTTTTTGCGGATGATTGCACCCATGCATCTCAGTACTTCTCCCCTGCCAAGGCCAGTGGAGTCATTTTCCCACTGCGCTTTGTCACACCACGGGCCTCCACCCTGGAGTAAGCCCCAACACCAAGGGACGCTAACCACACGTAATCCCATGTTTCCTCTTTGGGCAGCTCAACGTGTAAGCCCCATTCCGTTTCTCACGGATGCACCCTTCACGACGTGATCGTCTGGTCCCTACTGCCTCTTGTTTCCCACACCGAGCATGACTCATGTGGGCTTAGAGCACGCATCGACCATGACACCCTCCTATGGGCCGCCCCAGAGCGTAAGCCCCATCCCAGCGAACTACGTGGACTTTGATCTGTGCTAACGCGCGGTACGTAGGAAGCCTCCACGAGGTTCAAGCCCACCACCCAGTTGTCCCAACCTCTCCATGTCAGTTCTCCGACCACCTTGGGCCGCCTCAGAGCATAATCCCCAAACCACCCATCCCACATGATGTTAAACTGTATTCCGTCCTGCATGACGTTAAACTATATTCTGTCCCGCATGACGATAAACTGTATTTCGTCCCGCATGACGTTAAACTGTATCCCATCCCGCATGACGTTAAACTGTATTCCGTCCCGCATTATGTTAAACTGTATCCCCCCTCTTGGGCCGTCACAGAACGTATGCCCCGTGTCTCACTCCACTAACCATCTTGATCTTTACCCGGGCCGTCACATCCCTGTTAGGTCTGCCACCCCATCCCACTCCATGAAACCCGGGAAGCCGCCCACATGCTAGCCAAACATCGGTGCCCCCCTGGGGATCCTTCAACCCGATCCATCTCCTCAATACGTTAAACTCACGACATACCCCATGTTAAACATGGGAAGATGAGGAAAACCTCAGATGGTACACATTCCCCGCGTTCGATGTGGGATGCCTCGGGCTTCCGCGCCGTCGAGAAGCCCTGTGATGAGGGACCAAAGACAGACATGCCGACGATTCCCCTACGTGACCATTATCCTCACCGAAGGTTGCTGCCCGGACAAGACCCCTTGGAGCTTCTTCACGGAAGCAGTGTAATTAACTGGTGTCCATGTAGATATGGCACTGGGAATGAGCTTCACGAACCCGTCTTAAATCTATGAGGGAGACCCGGACTGGGTAATGAGCTCCGAGGAGGAATCCACGGAAGGAAGAACTGACATCCCATCATCCAGGTTTCGATCAAGGAGAAGACATCCCTGAACAATGAACGGATGCCGCACACCTTTGGAAAGCGGTAATGCGGGGCAACAAGCAGCGCGTCCTCCCCACAGACGAATGCGCACGCCCTGGCGAAAGCGTCGGAAACAAAAAATGGTGAACCCGACGTGAAGCTCTTCTCCACAACACGGGGAATGGTAGTCATTGGGGCGTCAGAAGAATAGCATGTCACCAGGTCTGGGTAACCCTCACCGGGACATGAACCCGCCAGGGGTCAAGTCCGTCAGGAGATTGACTACTTCGTTCTGTGATGTCGTCAGCATGGATCCCTCTCACCGACCATGGTAGGCAGAATGCCGATGGGACTTGGTTGTTGATCTCATTTCCTGTTGATACTAATGGGTACATCTCCATGTTTCTAGGAATCAGATCATAGCATTCGGAGCTCGATCGCCACCTGCCCACCGGCGCAGGGGCAGGGGAAGTACTGATGCGGCAACCCCGTGCGTTCCCACCTATTCCTCGGTCGCTCCGACTTCGACCGCCATAGCAGCTGGGCGCGTGCGCCCCCTCTCCCCGTCAGAAATCATCCAGTGGAGGGTGATCAATAACCTGGTTCGTAGGTATGACGAGGAAGGGGTCATCCCCACCAGGGGCATGGCCTGCTTGGATCTAGAGGCGGCCGCGCCTCACCACCATCACCGCCCTCGAGGACCGCGCAGGGATCCGCCGCACCCCACGCCGATGTTCAACCACTTCGGGAGCCTATCCTCGGAGCACTTTGACACATCCCTCACCTATGCCAATGAGGTGGGGATGTTCGGGTCCACCCGATCGGCGATCCATCCTGGGAGTTAATGGCAAGAACCCCTGCTAGGCTGCATCGACGCCACCGCCTGACTCCCTGTGCCAAGGAGCAGACAATCTGCATGCCCACACCTCCGGTTCCGGCCCATCTGACTCGACGCCAGCATCGGGCGCGAGCGGGAGAGAATGCCCGTCCTGGGGAACCAGCATCAGTAACCATTGTGGCCCGAGCCACTGCTGACTCCTGTTACCAGATCCCCGCACACATTGAGCAGGGGTAGCCGTGTGCCTGACTGGGATCGAAACCCCAACCTCCCTATAGGAAAGTTGGGTCGAATCTCCCGGTCATGGAAACTGGCAGTGGCCACTACGGACCAATCCACGGTAGTGCCGCTCACCATGAAGGCTCATGTCGTACCACCGATCTAGGAAGATGAAAGCTTCTTCGCAACTGCTATGCTCCAGGTATGACTCCTTCCAGCGCCCACTACATGGGGTATGAGGTCACTCCCCCTACTTACGATCACGATCATGGAGCTGTTTTGTATCCAGTCCCTCACTCACATAGAGGTCCTACCCATGTCCCTTTCGACATCTGTCCCAGTGATCCTTGCACCCCGGCCTTCAGTCCCCTCTGCCCCAGCTCTATGGTGGACGGGGGACCCCATGACGGAAATCGTCCTTACCCTGAGGAGCTACCCAGGTGTAGTAAGGCCGGGCGCTGTTGCCATAGGAAGAATGTTAGGGGAGTCCGGACAGAAATCAGACCAGTCTGTTTATCGGATTCTGAGGTAGAGTACGACTCGACGACGGAACCTCCCCCCCAACTGGGAACGCAGCGTGTCAGTCTCGTACTCCCCGAATGAGATATACGTATTATTACCTCCTGCCTTCGAAGGTATATCCAGGAGGACGAGGACTTGGCGTACTGCCAGGGATCAAGCCTGCAGTTCCCACTGGCCTCCTCAGAAGCACCTCCCGCCCCGGTTGGGGAGGGTGAGGAACCTTTCTGGGGACCGACGGAAGAATCGTGAGGCGATACACCCTCGGAAAGCACCGACGCTGTGACAAGAGGCCCATTCTCCGGCCCATCCTATCGCGATGTGGCATCCAGGGCACTGCAACCCCTGGAGGATGACCCGCGGATCGGCGGCCAATCAGCCTGTTCGCCGTATTCCCCGCCATCCAGCCCACCGCCCTGATGGCCTGCCTCGGCGCCATTGCCAATTCCTCGACTTTCCTCGGTGGATGAGCATGGGTGGAAGGTTCAGGACCCCGAACCAGATCCATGGAAATTCTGGACCGTTCGTGCAGTGGGCCACTTCCCTGAGAAGTTTTGGCCAGTCAAAGAATCGGGTTTTGATGTGCCAGAGTCACTCACCCCGGGAGAGTTTGAATGCTTCCACCAGATTCTTCGGGTGAGTCACTCCCGCCTCCGCCATCAGCTAGCACCTTATCCTGGGATCCAATCGTATCTCGAGGAGATTGGTGAGCAGTGCCGCCAAGTCGACCTAGCAGCACTCCCCGCAGTCCAGCACCCTGAGTCCCTGGACCACCATGAGGCCCTTCAGCAACAATGCGTCCAGAGTTTTCAAGCACTCCGCAGAGTTATTGAGGAGGCCACTGATTCCTAGTTTGATAGAAAAGGTAGAAATTCCTTAGAAACGACTGGGAGCTCATTAAGAAGCGAGGTCCAAGAATGAAGCAGAGGTAAAATTACTGAATGAATACGAGCTGTGGCTAATACCCGAGGTATAAAAGAAGCATTTTCTATGGGACCCTGAAACCACTAGCCACCCCAACCTAATTCATGATGAGCCCACCAACTTCCTGGAAATATGCCTACGGTTAAAAACCACCGACATGTAAAGATCCAAATTAGAATACCGCCCCACGCACACGTCTGTGGGTGGGGGCAGTACGCTGCTCTCCTCTTCTGTGTGATCCGCCGACAGCCCGATCCATTGGGCGGCCCTGAGGGAGCATCGCCAAGGGCAGTGGCAGTCAACATGGATGACCTTTCAGATAAGGGAAACATTGTGGAGCCCATCGACTGGGACTCACCCCACGAGGAAAGGCCGCTATTGGAGCCATATTGAAGGATTACTCACCAAAAGAGGAGCCTCATAGGTCTTCCTGTACCCACGGAAGCACTGGCGCCAGGCAGAAACATCAGCAAGGGTAAAAAGCCCGCTAGGGCTGTCAAACTCGCCGACCCGTCTGGCTTAGTGCATAAGGTAGAGGAAGATCCCGAGAAGGCCATGTTGTGCCAACAGCTAGCCGAGCAAAAGGGGGTGGTTGATGAGCTCCTGGCCGAACGCATTGCAAAGCGGCGGCCTGACTACGGCAACCCTAGACCAGGACAACAGGGGTAGGAGCATCTACCCCTTGTTGAGATCCCCCCGGGCAACCGTGACCATGTTGTGTTCGCTGACAGGGGAGACACTGGAGGCCATGGCAAGAGGGCGCAATATGTTTCGCCAAACCCTCCCGAGCGGCGAGACAACCTGGGGGACCCTACTCGGTTTCCTCCCGCCGCTCCGAGAGTCACTCCGCCAGCTGCCCCGCGAGCCGCTGAGTGCGACTATCGTATCGAGGATCCTGGAAATGCACTTGTGGTTAGAGATCCCCGTCAGGACAGGAATCCACATTTGGATGATCCGATGGAAGTACTCATCGCTCGCTTGGAGGCCCTGGAAACTCGGCAGGTGGAAATACCACTGGATGGCATGCCGTACCCCGCATGGGTGGATGACATGCCGGCCCGACCAGGATTTGGGAACCCCACTTTTTCCCCCTTTAACGGGACCAGAGACCCACCACAACACTTGGCCCACTTCAACTCGAGGTGCGGGCCTATGTTAGGGACTCCGGCGTAGTAGGAGGCTGCCAAGCTCTGATTCTTTGTCCGGACATTGGAAGGACCGGCATTCATCTGGTACAACCAGCTCCCTGTTGGATCTATGACTAGCTGGGAGGACCTTCGCCATCAATTCCTCTACCAGTTCAGTTCCACAACCTGGAAGACGAACATTGCGGACCTCTTCATGTGCAAGCAAAGGCCCGACGAGTGAGTCGCGGATTTCGTCGCCCGGTGGAAGGGGCCCACGTACTCCCTTGACATGCCGCTGACTTAGGAGAAATTACTGACGATGTGTTTAGGGAACTTCAAGGCAGAGTCGGTTCCTTCCCTGATCATACAGAATTACCGTGGAGGGTTCCGGGACTTCTCATACAAGGCTCATCACCTCAAAGAAGCTATGCAATATGCCAGTCAGGTGCCCCCGCTGCCTCCTGTAATCTCTGCAAGGAGAGCCGCCAGTGCCGAGCCCGCTGCTGTGGCACAGATAGAGGCCCCCAGATAGCTAGAGTTGCTGCCAGTGAGGCCAGCTCAGCAGGCTCATAGGGGTCCACCCCCACAGCCTCCGGCCCCGCAGCGACCACCTCAAAATCCGCAGGCGCCTCCGCGTAATGCACCACCACCACCTAGGCGAGGTAATGCCACTCCGCCTCCTCGGCCTGCTCCTCTGTTCCCTGGCCATGCTTAGCCCCCAAGAGTCCCCTTTCCGGATAGAAGGAATCAGGCTTACTCGTTTGGCAAGGCCCAGGTCCCCGGTTATTTCCGTAGCGCCTTGAAGCAGAGGATCGTGCGACTGCCTGAGTTCCGGAAGCCAGAAGAGGCGTGTCTCACGGATCACCCGAACTACTTCCCTTATCACCGGATCCTAGGACACACCATCCAACAATGCTATGTGTTCATGGACTGGCTCCAAGACCAGATTGACAACAACATAGTCAAGTTGGGCCCAGCCTCGACACAGGTGGAAGGTGTCTTCGTGGGATCAGATAGCAGTAGTGACAACGGGGATGGGTGGGAACAGGTTTCCGACCATGGGTCCTGAAAGTATAATGACTGGATGGCCTGCAGGACGGTCGCCCGTGCCCAAGGCATCATCCGTGCCCGCCTGGATCATCCAGATCCCTCAGAGTCTATGAGCGCCGCTTTGGCATCGTCGTCCCAGCCTACTTCTTCCCAGAAGAGCAGGCGGCGGCGCAAGAAGAAAGAACGCGCCCTGCTATTACCATCATCTTCTTGCATGCTTGGCAATTTCATGCCCCCAGAAATGGGGATCCCTCTGAGACCCCATCCGGTAGTGGATGACTCCTCGAGTGGAAGCCCACGGTACGCTTCAGTTAACACCGTATAGTTGGTAAATCCCTTTTTGGCTACCGACGATGAGGAGCGCCAGGTGGACCTCCCCAGAAGCCCGGGGTACGCTTCAGTTAACACCGTAGAGTTGGTAAATCCCTTTTTGTCTCCCGAAAATGAGGAGCCCTAGGTGGACCTCCCCGGAAGCCCGGGGTACGCTTCGTTTAACACTGTAGAGTTGGTAAATCCCTTTTTGGCTCCCAATGATAAGGAGCGCAAGGTGGACCTCCCCGAAAGCCCGGGGTACGCTTCGGTTAACACCGTATAGTTGGTAAATCCCTTTTTGGCTCCTGACGATGAGGATCTCCAGGTGGACCTCCCTAGAAGCCTGGGGTACGCTTCTGTTAACACCATAGAGTTGGTAAATCCCTTTTTGGCTCCCGACGATGAGGAGCGCCTGGTGGACCTCCCCAATGTCCCCAGCCGTCACCAACGTCGACGGGGCCGTGGCTACATGAATAACCGGGGCATGACAGTCGTCACCTCCGGTCAGGCCATGCACGCTACCAAGACCAGGCAGCAGGCCTGGTATAGAGAGCAGCACTCGCAGCTCCCCCACCCAGTGACAATAGGTTTGTTTCCACCACCGTTTGTGCTGCTGGATCGGGCGGAACCGCATTGCCCACGTTGAAACCAGCCCAGCCCTGCCACTGGCCGACTACGGCCTCCTGGTCCTAGCGTGACTGGAACCTCCTATGTTTCAGCTGGTGAACAGCGGGACGTGCTTAGTACCAGTCACTCACCGGTCCCGCCAGTAGGGCCCGTCATGCCCCCAATCGCAGAGCGACCTCCTGTAAGTAGAATCTCGTGTTTGGCATGAAAGTATGATGTCCTGCATCATCTTGATGGAATTCCGGCAAGGATTTCCATCTTTTAGGCCCTTCTCATATCGTCCGAAATGCGTGAGGCGCTCGCCGAGGCTCTAAGGAGCCCCCTCTAGTTTGAAGCGGAGGTCGCGGCCGCAGAAGCCTTCCACACTGAGGTGATTGAGGACGCCGAATGTCAAGAGGTTATCTCATTCTCCGGTGAAGATGAAGACTCTCCCATACAGGGGCACATCTGCCTGATGTACATCACTGGCCATTTCAATGGAGTGGAAGTCAGTCGCTGTCTTTTCGACACGGGTTCTGCGATTAACTTGATCCCAACCCAGAAACTGTGAAAACTGGGGTTGTCCGAGGATGATTTAACTCCCTCCGACCTCAGAATCCAGGGGTATGACACGACCGAGAAAACACCACTCGGCAAGATTCATCTAAAGACCCAGTTCAGCGGCTTAATTGCTAATACTGAATTCATGGTTGTCTCTCAGGACACTGCCTACAATGCATTGATGGGCAGGTCGTGGCTCCATATTCACGTAGCGGTTCCCTCATCATACCATCAGTGCCTCAAATACCCCCTTAAGGTTCGAGTAGGTGTGATCCAAGGAGATGCGTCTCCGTTTGCCTCTTGTGAAGCTCGTTACCTAGAAGGTGACTATTACAAGAGCAAGGACAAGCAAATCCTGGTAGGTGAGGTTGAGCCCGCTGCTGTCGCGAGTGATCCCTAGGCAGGTTTGGATGACTCATATGTCTTCCCAATCCATCGGTTGGAGGCCACGACTCCCGATATGGGAGAGTGCTTTGTTGTCTCGGGTACTAGAGGAATGCATATTTCTGGGTCTAAGCGACGACATGAAATCACCTCGTACTCTTACACCAACCAGGCTCAAGTGATCCCCGAGCCTCCTACCCCTGTACGGTATCGGGAAGTTGGGCTCATGGCAACGGCAGTACGTCATAAATGTCTGTTTCGCCAAGTCGGGATCGACCATCTCAAGCCAACGCATCACCAATGCTTTGATGTCGTAAAGAGTGGCCCCGTGGGCCGTAGGCCGAATGGGATTGGGTCAACCGCCTTCGTCTCCATGGTCTCTGTGGTGAATGAGTCCCCCGTCATGATGAACTCTGCCGCCCAAGCCGGTGCCAGCTCCCCATCAGGGTCGAGCAGCCCCGAAACGGCTCCCCCCGTGGACGATCCTTCCACAAGTGGAAAAAAAGACATGGAAGATGCTCCTCCTGCCTTTGAGGAGGGCGTCTCCACCACAGTCGACGAGCTAGTACAGGTGAACCTCGGTAGTGAGGCGGACCCGAGACCCACCTTGGTCAGCACTGCTATGCCTCCTGAGGAACGACAACAGTACATAGACTTCCTCAGACAGCACCGTGATGTGTTTTCCTGGAGTTATGATGAGATTCCTGGACTAGATCCCAAGGTAGCCGTCCACCGCCTTGGCCTCCCAGCAATCCATCGCGGGTTCAAGCAGCCACCCATAAAAATGCACCCCTTTCATGGTGCCATGGTTGAGGCCGAAGTTGATAAGATCATTAAGGCCAACTTCATCAAGGACATCCAGTACCCCAGGTGGATAGCCAACATTGTGCCTGTCAGGAAGAATAATGGGCAGATCAGGGTCTGCATCGACTTTCGCAATCTTAATTGCCACTGTCCGAAGGATGACATTCCCCTTCCCGTGACAGAGCTGTTGATCGACGCAACGGCCCGGTTCCACGCCCTCTCCTTCATGGATGGGTACTCCGGTTACATCCAGATCTGGATGGCCCCCGAGGATGAAGAGTTCACTACCTTCAAGGCCTTCTAGGGCACTTTCTGCTATCGGGTTATGCCCTTCGGCCTGAAGAACGCGGGTTCCACCAATCAATGGGCTATGCACCGCATATTCAAGCCGATCCTCGGGACGCTGGTGGATTGCTACGTAGATGACCTAGTGGTTAAATTTCGTCAGTGCCGGGACCATGTCAAAGACCTTGAGAATGTGTTCGGTTTGCTCCGTTCTCGCCACTTGACGATGAACCCATTGAAGTGTGCCTTCGGGTTCACCTCCGGAAAGTTTCTTGGCTTCATCGTCAGGTATCGAGGTATCGAGATCGACCTCAAGAAGATAAATCCCATCGGTTAGATGCCTCCCCCAAATAATATTCGGGAGCTTCAAGGCCTCCAAGGACACTTAGCCTATATATGCCGATTCATTACGAATCTGGCCGGTAAGTGTAAGCCCTTTTCTCTGCTCATGAAGAAAGGCGCCGCCTATGGGTGGGATGAAGAGTGTCAGACCGCTTTTGAGGAAATCAACCAGTATCTGCTTCAACCATCGGTGTTGATGCCACCCGTTCCCGGAAAGCCGCTAGTCCTTTATGTGACCACCCTGGAGCGATCCCTCAACACCCTTCTCGCCCAGAAGAACAACGAGGGAATAGAGAATAGCCTCTACTACCTCAGCCGCATGCTCTTCGATGCGAAAATTAGATATTCTCCCATCGAGAAGAGCTCATGCCGCTCATATTTGCCATACAGAAACTGCGACACTACATGCAGCACCACGAGGTACAGCTGGTCTCTTGGGTAGACCCGTTGAAATACATCCTGAGCCAGCCTATGTTGACTGGCCGATTGGCACACTGGGCGGTAATCCTCTAGCAGTTCGACATTAGGTTTTTACCTCAGAAGGCCGTCAAAGGAAAGGCATTGGCAGACTTCTTAGCTTCCCACCCAACCTCTGTGGACCAGCCACTAGATTTGGGCTTTCCTGATGAGGCAATCCTCTTAGTCGATCACGCCACCCCATGCTGGCAGATTCACTTTGATGGCGCCTCCCGAAGCCCTACCGGTAGAAGGATCAACGATCCTAGGCTTAACAGAATGGTCCTGGGTATCGTCTTCATCACCCCGGAGCAAGCTGTTCTGCCATATTCTTTCTTGTTGTCAGAAGGCTGCACCAACAATGAGGAATAATATCATGCCCTTATCACTGGTCTCGAGTTGGCTCTGGAGGTTAATGTACCCACCTATATGTAAAAGGGGACTCTGAGCTAGTCATCAAGCAGGTTAAAGGTGACTACGCTGTCAGGAAGCCGGAACTCATGCTGTTGCTGGAGTCCACACTCCATCTAATGGCTAAGTTCCCCTCCTAACCAGATGTCGTTCACGTTCCCCAGTCGCAGAACAGTCAAGCAGATGCTTTGGCCAGCCTAGCCACATCACTCGTAGAGCCTGAACAGGATAACCTAATCATCCACGTGGCACACCGAAGATTCATTGCTCCTGTTATCCCGGAGGACGATCGTGGCCCGCGAGTGAACCATCTCACCGCTGGTGCCCCCCATGTCAGGACCCCCCGGGGCTTCAGGCGTGGTGATCACGACAGTTCCTGACTGGAGGACACCCTTGGTTGAATATCTCCGTCACGGAAATCTTCCGATGGACCGAGCAGAGCAGGAACGAATCTGGCGCTGCGCGCCGCAGTTCACCCTCGAGAGCGGTCCCAGTAGTGAGCAGCTCCTTTACAGGCGTGGGTTTGATGGTGTTCTCCTCTATTTTCTTCAAGGAGTGGAGATCCCACAGGTCATGCAGGAAGTGCACACTAGTTCCTGTGGCGCCCACCAGGCCGGGTCGAAGTTGTCCCACCAGATTTGGAGACTGGGATACTTCTGGCCCTCCATGATCCACGACTGCATCGAGTACGCCAAGAGGTGTCATGCGTGCCATGTTCATGCTAACTTTGTGCATCGGCCACCAGAGCCTCTCCATACTACCAAGTATTCTTGTCCCTTTGCAGTCTGGGGGTTGGATGTCGTAGGGCCTTACCCGCCGGCGACAGCCCGCCAGTGCCGGTTCATCTTAACCGCCACGGATTTCTTCTCAAAGTGGGCAGAGGAAGCCCCGCTCAGGGAATTCAAGGCTGGTTCTATCACCGACTTCGTGAGCTCCAATATCATTCACTGGTTTGGAATACCTCATGCTATCCTCACGGACAACAGATCCAACTTCCGAGCGGCCGAGCTGAAGAGATTGTACGCCAAGTACAACATTCGCTCTAACCACACCTCCCGTTATCATGCGCAGGCGAATGGACAGATTGAGGCATTTAACAAAACCCTCTCTAACATTCTGCAGAAAATGGTTGGTCAGAACAAGAAAAGTTGGCCGGAAAATCTCCCCAACGCCCTCTGGGCTTATAGGACGACGACTCGCAATTCCACCCAGGTGACTCTGTATTCCCTGGTATACAGAGCTGAGGTCGTCCTTCCCATCGAGGTCCATCTGCCCTCATTGCGCATGGTGTTCTACAACCAGAAAGCGCCGGACAGAGTTTCTGAGATCCTTCTAGCCGAACTAGAATTGCTGGATAGAAGTAGGCTTCACGCTTTACATAACTTGGAAAGTCATCATAGTAGGATGGCTCGAGCATTCGATAAGAAGGTTCGCCTCTGCTCCTTCCTGCAAGGTGACTTGGTGCTGGCTCTTAGAGCGCTAATTATTCACGGCAGAAAACCACCCAAGTTGGAGCCCAAGTGGGAGGGACCTTTTGTTGTCCACAAGGTCTATCCCAATGGCGCGTACTCCCTGGTGACTATGGATGGTGAGCGTATCACTCCTCCCACCAACGCCAGGTTCCTCAAGAAGTACTTTTCCTAACTTTTTGTTGGTCCTACAGGACCTTAAACTGTATGGTCCAGCATGACCTTAAACTACACTTTTCCCTACATCTAGGCTCCATGGACCGAGCTCTAAGACCTAAAACTAAGATCCTCCATGGTCCGAGTTCTATGACCTAAAACTAAGATCCTCAGGGTCCGAGTTCTATGACCTAAAACTAAGATCCATATTTCGTCCTACATGACGTTAAACTGTATTTCCAGAACTACGTCTAGCTTGATTCCCATCCTAATGGGATACATAGGAACACTCAGACCTTTCATCTTTGGGTCCTGCTTGAGATACATTGTCGTGTCTGTTTCGCCTTTGGGACCATGACCACAGGATCGTGTGGCGTGATGTGAGATTATGTCCCCATTCATGTCGGGTTTGCGATAGCTGCACCACCCGCACCCTGTCCTAAGGATTTAGCCCTCCTATGTCAAATGGAATTAGAAGACGCTTTCAAGAACTATGTGTAGCTTGATTCCCATCCTTATGGGATACGTAGGACCACCTGAACACCTAGATGTCAGTTCCAACCCCATCTTTCAGGAGATCCCACGATCTCCCGATTCCCAGGGTGTTTGGCATTACGCCCCCTCTTTTTCCTGGGGATCCTCCATCTTTTGGCTGCTCTTGGACTGAGCCCTATGGCCCTTTCTAGTGGTCTGCTGATGTGCTCAAGGCACTCTAGTCTAGAACATGGAGTTGCAGATTCGACTTAGGCAAGTTCCATCCACTTTCCAAGATTCGTGTTCCCCTTCATTTGGGACCCCGTCATCCTTCACACCCGGAGGGACCCCCAAGAACGGCCTAGATACAACGCCCAAGGGCTCTCCTACCATCATGGGCCAATGCCCCCGAGGGTTTTTGGAAAAAAAATTGATACAAATTCCACGTTGCGAACATGGTCAGCGGTTGATGCTCATTTGTCGGTCCCCATGGCTGACATGACAGGATGCTGTGTTGTGAACATGGTCAACAGTACTCCTCAGTCGTCACGCCGGCTTCCCCAGGCCCTGAATGTTGGTGGCATGGTTCATGTCATGTTCTGCCCCACCGTGTCAAGGTGGAATCTTGACACTCCTTGTACTAACCCTCGGTACACCCACGCACATCAGACAGACTGAGCTACGTAACGGTGTCTCTTGGGGCTCACGCGATATGAGCGCTAGAGTATGTGCATGGGTCTCGTCTCTACAGGTTGCATATAGCTTGACCCTCATCCCCATGGGAAACGAGGAGTCGCCCAGACATTGCGTTTCGGGCCCAGCACAGCTGGGAGCTAGCATCTCTTGTCCCCCTCCTGATTTTTGAACCCTCGTAGGCCTCTGGCCCAAGGCTTCTCTCTCGGATGGTCCAAACCATAGGACCTTAAACTGTGTTGCTGGTCCAAACCATATGACTTTAAACTATGTGATGGTCCAAACCATACGACCTTAAACTCTGTTGTTGGTCCAAACCATATGACCTTAAACTGTGTTGTTCATCCAAACCATATGACCTTAAACTGTGTTGTTGTTCCAAACCATAGGACCTTAAACTATGTGCTGGTCCAAACCATACGACCTTAAACTGTGTGCTGGTCCAAACCATACAACCTTAAACTGTGTGCTGTTCCAAAACATACGACCTTAAACTGTGTTTTTGGTCCAAACCATACGACCTTAAACTGTTTTGTTGGTCCAAACCATACGACCTTAAACTGTGTTGTTGGTCCAAACCATACGACCTTAAACTCTATTGGTGGTCCAAACCATATGACCTTAAACTGTGTGCTGGTCCAAACCATACGACCTTAAACTGTGTTGTTGGTCCCAACCATACGACCTTAAACTGTGTGCTGGTCCAAACCATACGACCTTAAACTGTGTTGTTGGTCCAAACCATATGACCTTAAACTGTGTTGTTGGTCCAAACCATACGACCTTAAACTGTGTTGGTGGTTCAAACCATACGACCTTAAACTGTGTTCTGGTCCAAACCATACGACCTTAAACTGGGTGCTGGTCCAAACCATACAACCTTAAACTGTGTTCTGGTCCAAACCATTCGACCTTAAACTGTGTGTTGGTCCAAACCATACGACCGTAAACTATGTTGCTGGTCCTATCACACGAACCTAAACTATAACATTATCCTCCTGGCCGCAAGACGGAAAACGACACTGCATTGTGATGACCTCGTTGTAGAGGGCGTCACGTTGGGTATTGGTCTTATGCCATGCCATTTTTTAATGCCTATCACAGCTTAATTCTTGTGGCAACACCACGACCTACTACTCTAGGCCTGTCACTTCACAACAAAAAAACCACTCACCTTAAAGGACAAACAAGATTTATCAAATTACGCTTCTTTTAGTGCAAGGTCCACGCCCACACTCCCTTGGCACTGGTATCTTACCATGTCACATTTCAGAACTACGTATGGCTTGATTCTCATCCTTATGAGATATGTAGGAGTGCCTGGGGAACTTCCCCGCGGGCCCAGCCATCCTACCTTCATGTTCGGTCCCTCGACTCGAGCATTTCCCCAGAGAGCACATGGTAAGTAGGTATTAGGTCCTCATTCATTTCGGTTTGTGTAACTGCCTCTCCATGTGTCTGTTTCTCCCTTCTAGCTCCTCATGGTCCGAGTTCTAAGACCTAAAACTAAGATACTCATGGTCCGTGTTCTAAGACCTAAAACTAAGATCCTCATGGTCCGAGCTCTAAGACCTAAAACTAAGATCCTCATGGTCCGAGATCTAAGACCTAAAACTAAGATCCTCATGGTCCGAGTTCTAAGACCTAAAACTAAGATCCGTATTATGTCCCGCATGATGTTAAACTATATTCTGTCCTGTGTGACGTTAAACTATATTTCATCCAACATGACGTTAAACTGTGTTTCAAGAACTACGTGTGGCTTGATTCTCATACTAATGAGATACGTAGGACCGCCTGGACATTTCTTCTTGGGTCTAGCCCCATAGATTACTGAACCCCATCCTTCCTTATTGTCAGCCCCTCGGCCCGACTCCATGGGAAGTGGTGTAATCAGGACATCTGCCCCGAGCAGGTCCGGGATGCCCTGAACCCCGTCCTTCCTTATTGTCGGCCCCTCGGCCCGACACCATGGGAAGTGGTGTAATCGGGAAATCTACCCTGAGCAGGTCTGGGATGCCCCATGATTATAATGGGAAGCGGCAGTTCTCTTGCCAGAGAGGTCCTGCCTAGAAATTGGGATGATCGTGATCTGGTCGGTGTGTCCGCCTATTGCGCATTCGCCATGGTGGCACAATTTTAGGAGTGTTGGACCCTATTCAAACAAACCACCACTCCACCTTCCACGCTTTGTGTCCCCCTTATTCGGATCCTCATTTCCTTTCATGTTTGACGGGACCCCCTAACTGTATGGATGCTCGACCTATAGTCCACCTAATGTCCTGGGACAACGTTCTAGAGAACTGGTCATGTTTGACGGGACCCCCTAATAGTATGGATGCTCGACCTATGGTCCGCCTACTATCCTGGGCCAACGTTCCGGAGAGCTGGTCATGTTTGAAGGGACCCCTTAACAGTATGGATGCTCGACCTATGGTCCGCCTACTGTCCTGGGCCAACGTTCAGGAGAACTGGTCATGTTTGACGGGACCCCCTAACAGTATGGATGACAGACCTATGGTCCGCCTATTATCCTGGGCCAACGTTCTGGGAAAATGACCGATGATATTTGAGTTAGGCCCCGTGTTGCAAACATGGTCAGCAGTCAGCCCTCATTTATTTCCCCCATTCTAGGCCAACATGATATGGATGTTGTTTTTCTTCCATGGTTGACAGTTATCCTCCATGGTTGCGCCCCATTGGGTTCCGAATTTGGGCAGCGTGATTCACCCTTCCCCTCCATCCCCTTGTGTTCAGATGGATTTCAATGCCCCCGGCATTGCCCCGCTTGTGTGTTAAAGCACATTGAGGAGTTGACACATCAATCATCCTGGGGTCTCCTCAGAATTCCTGGCCCAATTTTAGACGCCTGAAACTTGGTCAATGCCCCACAGTTGAACGAAATGATGGAACGAGCATCTTCTGCTTCTAGCGTTGGGCACGACCCACAGGAGCTTAGAGATGAGTTGTTATCCGTTTAAGAACTATGGTTGAGCGCATTGAACCAAGGGTAAAAATGAGTGGATTTTTCCATATATTGGATTGAGACGATGAGAAGTACAAGCAGAAAGTTCATGAGATGGCCAAAACAATCCCTTAGGGATCATCATGCTGAATCAATCTTTCCAGCGCTGATACCCTCCGGCTGGTAGCCTCGAGGACTTCTTCTAACTATTTGAAGACTCTCTCCTCATCGGCCACCATAGAACGCAGCTTTCCGGCCCTAGCTTGTGCATGTGCCCGCTCGGTTTGAAGTACGGTCATCTGGTGACTCGCCTCCACCAGTTGATCCTGCGCATCATCCAGCTGGGCCGTCAGTTGCTCCATGAGATCGGAGCATGTTGCGATGAAGGCCTCCTTATCTACCGCATGCCCTTCGAGGTGCCGAACTTCCTCCTCAGCCCTCAGCAGCGCTTGAGTGCTCGCCGATCCTTCCCGGCACTGGGAAATTTCGGTGCGCCAGCTGCTCTCGCGTATCTTCTCGTCCATGTAGTCACGGACCGTCAGATGAAGGCGCTGAGCAATAGCCCCTCCGGTGCACAGGAAGCGCAGCCAGGTCTGAAGTGATCCCATTTGCCTTAGCCAATCCGGCTGGGGCTTCCTTATGAAGCACTGGATACACTTCCACCCTTTGCGTCGTGTCATCTGGATCTCCTCAGCGGCCTGTGAGTCTGAGTCATCTATATTCTCAGGGTCAGCGGGTCGGTATATAGGGAAGGCCGCCAGTAGATCAGCAACAGGATCCGCCCCAGGGATGTCTTTGTGAGGAATAGAATCCTCGACGTCCGGGCAACCTTCTCTCGCCCCAGCAGCAATGATGCCTCCACCAGCTTCCGACCTCATTTTAGGAACAACACCACTGATGTCCACCGCCCCCTGTTCATCAATTGTCGGGGCCGACTCAGTGCAGAGAGCATGTTCCAAGCGAGGTGGTATGTCCGCCGCTGGTCCACTCGCGGATGGACCGGGCTCCGCAGCCTGATGTGCCTCCAGTGTTGAGATCACTGCGCAAGGCATACGTTGTTTAGACGGGGTCTGTTGACACCAAGCACCAGTAGTGAAGCGTGAGACTTACAGGAATCCAGAGCGTCGGTCCCCTATGTTTCGGCCGCTGCAGGAGCCGCTTTAATGAGAGACCCCTCTGCACTGGTTAATTCAATGATGGGTGTCGGATCCCCATCATGTCCCACTGGTTCCTCTCCTCCCTCCTCTGGTGGGGATACCCACCCAATGCTCAACTTCTCCTGAGTAGGATGGGGAAGTGAGTTAGAATTTGGAAAGTAGAATGGGTGAATGAGGGAAACGAATGAAGACAGAGACAAACCTCAAGAATCTCGGTTATGTCAAGATCAGAGTCGGCAATCTCACCGCTCTCTCGGAGACTCCCTTGGTAGGTCTCCCCTTGCGATCCCTCGCCTTCGGGCTCCTCTTCTTTGTCTTCTCCCTCGCCTTCATCCTCTCCGATTTCCTCCTCCCCCTCTGGCTCCTCATCACTGTCGCCTTCTCCCGACGACATTGCTTCTGGATCATGCTCCTGGCCGAGCATCACTTTTACTAGGAAAGGTGGCTCCGCACACCGCCCCCTTTGGCGTGTGTATGCATCAATGGTCATCAGATAACCATGTCGCCGATGGAAGTTTACTCGGTCGGTAATTCGAACGAGCCCGAACTCTGGCAGTTGGATCCCGTTTTTCATTATCTTCTGCCAGATGGCTTCGACCCTCAGCGATTACTGTAGGGTCATCCAGGCCGACCACAGTGCCGGGAGAATTGCGTCTTGGAAAGGATCGAGAAGATATCTTATCTGCTTCCCGGGCAGTTCCCTGGCCGCCTCATGTGACCCCCCCTGCGGGTAACGAGGACGTGGAAGCACCATGTGATGTTCCCGCTGCCGATGTCCCGGCCTGCCCAGGCCTCACTGCCTGACGCGTCCCGGGTTCCCCCCTTCTGACGGTGCCATGCCTTCTCTCCCGTCGCCCGGTTTCCGTGTGAGTAACCTCGAATTGCCGGACGTGCTTGCGTAATATCCCCTCTGGGTACGCAATAGTCCAGTGTTCGGCGTACTTGGTTTCTAGGCCGGCATCGACCCCGGTGGGAGGAAGAGTAACAACATCGCCAGAGCCGAAGGTGGTAAACATCAACCAAATATGGCACAGGACGCATGGATTCTTCTCCTTCCAGACAGCCGTTAATACCTTCTTTGGCATTCGTTGGAGGCACCCGAACTGCCTGGCGAATTAGGATGGCACGTAAGGCTCGTAGATCACCTTCCCATCGATCTGAGCCACGAGCACCCCATCCCGAATGATCTGGAAGTATTCCTACTGTTCCAGAGATCCTCGCCCATTGTCCACCATCTGCCTGACTGGGGTGGGAAACGGGATGAAGTTGAAGTTGGCATGGTTGCTGATGAGGATCCTCATGCCCTCCTCATTGAGCATCAGTGGAGCCACCCCTGAGATATTTAGCAAGGATGGTTGCAAGCCATTGCCCGGAGGATGGACGATGTTTGGGAAAGTATACCCGCTAAGATGATCCACCACCCAGCCATGGAAGATCTGGAAGGGACCACATACTCTCCGAGGCGACCCCCCTTTGTGAGATGCACCCCAGGATGGTATATAGCTTGGCCATCATGGGGACGCCCAAGTTGAACCGTTTGTTGGTGGCCATAGAGCCCGCCAACACCAAAGTCACTGGACGGACTCCCATCCTCGCGTCCCGCACCGGCAGGAGCCACCTGCTCAAGAAGGCGGCAAGGAACCCGACATACCGGACGTTCGAGTCTCAGGCCTCAATGACGCGGTAGCCCCATGATTGGTATTGCCCCACCTATAGGGTCTTCCAGTATGACCTGTCCTTGCTCCTCTAAGTCGCAGTTGGGAACCGTTTTCCCCATCCTAGCATCTTGACGGCGGGATCCTTCTCAAGGAACAGGCTGAACCAGCCCTTGTATGTGATGTCCTTCAAGAAGTCCTTGACCCCCAGCCTCTCCTTGGCCAGCTGTAGCAGGTGCCACGTCAACATAGGCGTCTGTGACCTGTCTCCCCAGGTGTTATTTGGAGGAACGAACTCATCATATTGGTAACCCTCCAGTGGGATACCTCCGATGCAGTGAACGTCCTAGAGAATGATGCCGACTTCTCCATGATGAAGGTGGAACATGTTGGTGTCAGGATACCACCGGGTGAATAGCTCCGGTCCGATTTCAGGCTGGCGGTGGAAATGGAACTGCGATGTCCATACCGCCTCGAATAGGCTGATATACTGCCGTTCGTCCCTGAACTAGTCACAGGTATGGCGAACCCAGAATGCCCAGGCCCATTTGCTGGTGATGTTGCCCCCAGACCGCAGGTCCCAATCCTTCAGCCTGCCCTTCGTGTCATCCGTGATGCTCTGACGGAATTTGCTCGTGTAGAAGGCTAGAGAATCCTCTGCCACAAGTGTGTCCCCGGTAATGGTCCTAGTCCTCGGGTTCAAGACATAAACATCCATATGTCTAGTTTCCCTGGAAGGATGGTCGTTGTTGGTGATGTTGTAGCGAGGAAGTTCATCCTCCTGAGTCACCCAAGACCACGGCGTGTCCACTTCGAAGCCCGGTAGTGGCACCTCCTCCAGGATGCCAAAATTCCAGAGTGGGAGATTGTACGACAAGGGATATGTCTTCTAGGCCGGAGTCAGCAGGTTGAACAAGGTCAGATTGTTGGAGACAATCACCTTGGTGCTGTAAACCTCCTCATTCGCCGCCATTTCTGTCCTACGGGCAGCGACTTCCACGTCATCAACTCGGTTTTCAGCCATCTCGACTCTTTCTGGAGTTGGGTGAAATAGGGATGCAGGGCGCGGAATCGGAGAGTTCGGCGCGAAATCTGAAGGAGTTGCGCGAAATCTTGGAGAAGAGCATGCAATCAGCATGAAAAGCACGGAAAATCCTGAATAGGCGTGAAATCACGGCCAAATTTTGGATGGAATTCCGCACTGCCAGTGCGTTATTACGCGCAGCCGCGGAAGAGATTTCGCGCACGAGAGCGATGAGCTTATCACGCAGAAAAGGCGGAAGTATGGATATGGGACCTAGCACCCCTTTTTATAGGTGAGGCACGGGTTCCGTGCCACGCGAAAAGAGGATTTCGCGCGCGTCCGTAGGATTTGTGTGCCCCATCGGAATTTTGCACGCAATTTGACCAGGAGGCTCAACACTTCGGAGTTTCGACGCTTTCCTTGGAATCTGATCGTTGCGACCTCTTACTGATCCAATTCCATGGGGGGAATTTGTTGATGCCGAAACAAAAGTCCATAACTCCCGGAGGAAGTTTCAAAATGACGAAGCGAAGTCATATTCAGAATCAGAGGCCCGATCCGGAGGCCCGGGATGTGGTGTGCGAAATAAAGGAGGATCCGCACGAAAAAATTGTTCTGTGCACGTAGAATCATCTGGTTTCACGAAATTGAGCCGATGTGGCACGCAATATTTGTGCGCCCTGGTTCTGCGCAGCGAGTTTTTGTGTGTCGACTGTGCTCAGCACGGAGAATTTCACGCGCCGCCTGGATTTTGCGCCGGAGGTCGCCTATAAATAGAAGGTGACCCCGAACGGCTTGGGGGTTGAGGAATCCGAAGCGACTCCTGTGTGCGCAATTCGGCTCCCCCCGCGTGCAAGTTGACTTCCAGGTAAAACCTTCATTTTGTGCAACCTTGCCCCGGGGTTCGCCTTTGCGTGCAACTCCATCGGCTTCAGTGAATTTTCCCCCTTCCCAGGGTTCCAGCCTTGCGCGCAATCCATGTCTCATGCGCGCAATACCCTACCATGCACGCAAAACCCTACACGTAATTCCCTCTCTACGTGAAATTACCTTGATCCAATTGCGCTCCATCCCGGAGTTTTGCGTGCAACCCTTCCCTTTTGCCCGCAAAGCCCAGGACCCCTTACCTTGACGCCCCTTGGATGCCCCCTGCACCGGCACCTGATGTCCGACCCCAAGCTTCGCACGCAGGGTCACCCCATCTCGGACATTCATTACGCCCACTCGTCTCCATGGGAATTGACTCTTCCTCACATGGAATGAGATCCTCCTTGTCGGAGCGGCGTTTGTCCGCTGGGGAAGGGCCGCCTCAGAGTGTAATCCCTAGCCTTTTTGCGGATGATTTCACCCATGTATCTCCGTACTTCCCCCCTGCCAAGGCCAGTGGAGTCCTTTTCCCACTGCGCTTTGTCACACCACGGGCCTCCACCCTGGAGTAAGCCCCGGCACCAAGGTCCGCTAACCACGCGTAAGCCCCTGTTTCCTCTTTGGGCCGCTCAACGCGTAAGCCCTATTCCGCTTCTCACGGACACACCCTTCGCGACATGATGGTTTGGTCCCTGCTGCCTCTTGTTTCCCACACCGAGCATGAATCACGTGGGCTTAGAGCGCGCATCGACCATGACACCCTCCTATGGGCCACCCCAGAGCGTAATCCCCGTCCCAGCGAACTACGTGGAATTTGATCCATGCTAACGCGTGGTACGTAGGAAGCCTCCATGAGGTTCAAGCCCACCACCCGATCATCCCGACCTCTCCATGTCGGTTCTCCGACCACCTTGGGCTGCCTCAGAGTGTATGCCCCAAACCACCCATCCCGCATGACGTTAGACTGTATTCCGTCCCGCATGATGTTAAACTATATTCCGTCCCGCATGACGTTAAATTTTATGCCATACCGCATGATGTTAAACTGTATCTCGTCCCACATGATGTTAAACTGTATTCCGTCCCGCATGACATTAAACTGTATCCCCCCTCTTGGGCCGTCTCAGAACGTAAGACCCGTGTCTCACTCCACCATCCATCTTGATCTTTACCCGGGCCGCCACATCCCGGTGAGGTCATGCCACCCCATCCCACTCCATGAATCCCGGGAAGCCGCCCACGTGCTGGCCCCAACATCGGTGCCCCCCCCGGGGATCCTTCAACCCGATCTGTCCCCACAAGATATTAAACTCGCGACATACCCCGTGTTAAACATGGGAAGCTGAGGAAAACCTCATATGGTACACATTCCCCGCGTTCTATGTGGGATTTCTTGGGCTTCCACGCTCTCGAGAAGCCCTGTGATGAGGGACCAAAGACAGACATGCCGGCGACGCCCCTACATGACTATTCTCCTCAATGAAGGTTACTGCCCCGACAAGACCCCTTGGAGCATCTTGACAGAAGTAGCGTAATTAACTGGCATCCATGTAGATATGGCACCAGGAATGATCTTCACAAACCCATCTTAAATATATGAGGGAGACCCGGACTAGGTAATGAGCTCCGAGGAGGAATCCACAGAATGAAGAACCGACATCCCATCATCCTGATTTTGATCAAGGAGCAGACATCCTTGAACAAGGAACGGATGCCGCCCGCCTTTGGAAAGAGGGAATGCGGGGCAACAAGCAGCGCGTCCTCCCCACAGACGGATGCACGCGCCCCGGTGAAAGCGTCGAAAATAGCCTTACATATGGGCCCCAAGGGTCCGAGTTCTATGACCTAAAACTAAGATTCTTCTACGGTCCTGCATGACCTTAAACTGCACCCGGTCCGGCATGACCCTAAACTACATTTCTCTATACATCTAGGACCCAATGGCCCGAGTTCTAAGACCTAAAACAAAGATCCTTTCTATGTCCCACATGACGTTAAACTGCATTTCATCCTACATGATGTTAAACTGTTCTTCAAGAACTATGTATGGCTTGATTCTCATCCTTATGGGATACGTAGGAACACCCGGACATTTCTTCTTGGGTCCAGCCCCTTTCCATTTCATTTCTATTTCATTTTCTAGTCCGATTTCTAAGACCTAAAACTAAGATCCTTTCCCCATCCCACATGACAATAAATTGTATTTCGTCCTACATGACCTTAAACTGTGATTCAAGAACTACGTATGGCTTGATTCTCATCCTTATGGGATACGTAGGAAAACCCTGAAATTTCATCTTGGGTACAACCCCTTTCCATTTCTTTTCTCTTTAATTTTCTGGTCTGAGTTCTAAGACCTAAAACTAAGACCCTTTCCCCGTCCCGCACGATGTTAAACTGTATTTCATCCTACATGACATTAAACTGCATCACTAAAACTACATGTGTCTTGATTCCCATCTTTATGGAATACGTAGGACCGCCTGCACACTTGGATTTCAGGTCCAACCCAATATCTTAAGAGATCCCACAATCTCCCGGATTCCTCGGTCTTTTGGCCTACCCTTCCATTGTGAATCCGCCATCTTTTGGCCGCTTGCATACTGAGCCCTTAGACCCTTTCCAGTGGTCTGCTAATGTGTTCATAGTACTCTATTCTAGGACTTGGAGTGTCAGATTCGACTTAGGCAAGTTTCCATCAGCTTGTCAATCATCGTGTTCCCCTTCATTCGGGCCCCACCATCTTTCACACCCGGAGGGACCCCCAAGAACGGCCTAGATACAACGCCTAAGGGCTCTCCTACCATCACAGGCCAACGCCCCCATGGGTTTAGAGCAACAAATTGATACAAATCCCATGTTGTGAATGTGGTCAGCGATTGATGCTCATTTGTTTGCCCCTATCTCTAGGCTAACGCGGCAGGATGCTGTGTTGCAAACATGGTCAGCAGTAATCCTCAGTCATCACACCAGCGTCCTAGAGTCCTAAATGTTGGTTGCATGATTCAAATTATGTTCTTCCCCACCGTGTCAAGGTGGAATCTCGACACTCTGTGTACTAACCCTCAATACACCCCCACACATTAGGCGGACCAAGCTACGTAGCAGTGTCTCTTGGGGCTCCCGCGATCTGAGCGCTAGAGTGTGTGCTTGGGTTTCTTCTTTACAGGTTGTGTACAGCTTGACCCTCATCCCCATGGGGAACGAGGAGTCACCCAGACATTGCGTTTCAGGCCCAGCGTAGCTGGGAGCTAGCATCTTCTGCCCCCCTGATTGTTGAACCCTCGTAGGCCCCTTTGGCCCGAGGTTCCTCTCTCAGAATCACGTGTGGTGATGGTATGGGATTACGCCCTCACCCTCATCAGGTATGCTTTATCGCATCGTGTGTGTTCCCCCAGGTCCAAGACATACGACCTTAAACTGTGCTCCCAGGTCCAAGCCGTACAACCTTAAACTGTGCTGCCAGGTCCAAGCCATACGACCTTAAACTATGCTTCCAGGTCCAACCACATGACCATAAACTGTGATGATATCATCCCGGTTGCACGCCGTTAAGACGCTACCTCTCAAGAACTACGTATGTCTTGATTCCCATCCTTGTGAGATACGTTGGAGTGCCTTATAACTTCCCCACAGGCCCAGCCTAACTTTTCGTGTTCGGTCTCTCAGACTAAACATGTCCCTATAAGCACATAGTAAGCAGGGCTTTGCCGCATTCACGCTGGGTTTTTGCAACCTCTTTACTGTGTGTCTCCCATTCCCCTTATCCTTTGGTCCGAGTTCTAAGACCGTAAACTAATACCCTTATGGTCCAGCATGAACTTAAACTGCATGCTCGTCCTCACTGCAAGACGTTAAACTGCAAGCTGGTAAGGCCTCCCTGGACAACGCCCGGCCTTAGGCCCCTTAGCTTTCCATGACTAAGTCTCTCTTGAGGGATCATAAGGTGTGGTGCGGGATTATGTCCTCATTCACGTCATGTTACTCTCCGTACCATGCCTATCACCAGATAAGATGTTTCCCTTGTCCTGCATGACATTAAACTATATTTCGTCATACATGATGTTAAACTATGCTTCTAGAACTACGTGTGGCTTGATTATCATCCCTATGGGATACATAGAAATGCCCGGACATTTTGTCTTGGGTCCTGCCCTAGGGATTACCAAATCTCATCCCTCTTAATTGTCGGCCCCTCGGCCTGACTTTTTGGGAAGTGTTGTAATCGTGAAATCTACCCCGAATAAGTCCGGGATGCCCCATAGTATTAATGGGAAGTGGAAGTTCTCTCGCCAGAGAGGTCCTGTGTGAAAATTGGGATGATCCGTGATCAGGATGATACATCCGCCTAATGCGCCTCCGCCACGGTGGTGCAATTTCTAGAGGTTGGACTCTGTTTGAACAAACCACCACTCCACCATCCATGTTTTTCATGCCCCTTTATTTGGATCCTCATTCTCTTTCATGTTCGATGGGACCCCCTAACAGTATAGATGATATTCCTACAGTCCGCCTACTATCCTGGGCCAACATTCCAGAGAACTGGTCATGTTTTATGGGACCCCCTAAAAGTATGGATGATAGACTTTGGTCCGCCTGCTTCCACAATATGGATGATAGACCTTTGGTCCGACAATTTTAGCAGTGTGGATGATAGGCCTATAGTCCACCTGCTGTCCTAGGCCAACGTTTCGAAAGACTAACCGACGATATTTGAGTTAGGCCCCGTGTTGCGAACATGGTCAGTGGTCAGCCCTCATTTATTGTCCACATTCCAGGCCAACACGATATGGATGCGGCATTTCCGCCACAGTTAAATGTTATCCTCCATCATCGCGCCCCATAGTGTTTCGAATTTGGGTAGCATGATTCAAATTTACTTTCCATCTCCCTATGTTTGGATGGATTTCAATTCCCCTGGCATTGCCCTGCTCATGTGTCAGAGAACATTGAGAAGGTGATATATTAATCGGTCTGAGGTCTTATCCTCCGAAATCTAGGCCCATTTTTGGATGCCTGAAGCTTGGTTAATTCCCCACAGTTGGACGAAATGATAACACGAGTATACTTTTCATCTCGCATTGGGTGTAAACCACAAGAGCTTAGGGGTGAGTTTTTATTTGTTTCGGAATTACGGTTGATCATATTAAACCAAAGGTACAAATAAATGGATTTTCCCATGTATTGGATTGAGATGATGAGCAGTACAAGAAAGAAGTTCATGAGATGTCCAAAACAAAGCCCCTAAGGGTCGGTGTGCTGGATCATTCTTTCCAGCGTTGTTACCCTTTGGTTGGTGGCCTCTAGGACCGCTTATCGCTCCTTAAAGACTCTCTTATCATCATCCGTCATAGAGCGCAGCTCGCCAACTCTAGCTTGTGCCTGCGCCCGCTCGGTTTGAAGTACGGTCATCTGGTGACTCGCCTCAATCAGTTGTTCCTGCGCATCAGCCAGCCGGGCCGTCAGTTGCTCTACAATCTCAGAGCATGTTGCAATGAAGGCCTCCTTATCTGCCGCCTGCCCTTCAAGGTGCCGGACCTCCCGCTCCGCCCTCAGCAATGCTCAGGTGTTCGATGATCATTCCCGACATTGGGCAACGTCGGTGCGTCGACTGCTCTCATGTATCCTCTCAGTCATGTAATCACGGACCATCAAATGAATGCACTGAGCGTCAGCCCCTCTGGTGCACAGGAAGCGTATCCAGGTCTGGAGTGATCCCATCCGCCTCAGCCAATCCGACTGGGGATGTCTGAGAAAGCGATGGATACACTTCCACCCTTTGCGCCGTGTTATCCGGCTCTCCTTGGCTGCCTCTGATTCTGAGCCATCTGTCTCCTCTGGTTCAGCGGGTCGGTACGTCGGAAAGGCAACTAGCAGGTCGGCAGCTGGTTCTGCCTCATGGATGTCTTCATGAGGAATCAGATCCTCGACGTCCGGGTGACCTTCCTCTCTCAACCCAACAGCGAAGGTGCCTCCGTCAGCTTCTGGCCTCACCTCAAGAACAGCGCCGCTGATGCTCGCTGCCCCCTGCTCACCGATTTCTAGGGCTGACTCAGTTTAGGAAGTATGTTCTAGACAAGGTGGTATGTTCTCCACTGGTCCGTTCATGGATGGACTGGGTTCAGTAGCCTGATGAGCCTCCAGTGATGAGATCACTATGCAAGGCATACCTTGATCGGTTAGGTTCTTTTAATAGCAAGCGCCAGTAGTGAAGCGTGAGACTTACAGGAACCCAGAGTGTCAGCCTCCAGTGTTCCGACCGCTACAGGATCCGACATGATAGGAGACCCTCTGCCCTTGTCAATTCAATGATGGGTGTCGGATCCCCATCTCATCCCACCGGTTCCTCTCCTCCCTTATCTATTGGGGATGACTGACCAACACTTAGGTGGTCCTGAGTGATGTAGGAAGATGGGTTGGAAATGGAAAAGGGAGATGGACAAATAAGGGAAATGAATGAAGGTAGAGACAAACCTCGAGTACCTTGGTTATGTCGAGATCAGAGATGACAATCTCTCCGCTCTCCCGGAGACACCCGTGGTGGGTCGCCCCCTACAACCCCTCACCTTCTGGTTCATCTTATTCATCTTCTCCATTGCCTTTGACTTCTCCGGTTTCCTCCACCCCCTCCGACTCCTCGTCATTGTCACCTTCTCCCGGCGGCATCACTTCCGGATCATGTTCCCGGCCGAGCATCACTTTCACTAGGAAAGGTGGATCCGCACACCGACCCCTTTGGCGCATGTATGTGTCCATGGCCATCAGATAGGCATGCCGCCGATGGAAGTTCACCCTGTCGGTAACTCAAACGAGCCTGACCTCTGGCAGATGGATCCCGTTTTGCATTATCTTTTGCCAGATGGATTCAATGCCCGTGATTCCCGCAGGGTCATCCAGGCCGACCACAGTGCTGGGAAAATTGAATCTTGGGAAGGTTTGAGTAGGTATCTTATCTGTTTACCGGGAAGCTCCCTGGCCACCTCATGTGCCCCCCCCCCCTACGAGCAACGAGGTCGCGGCGGCACCGTGTGATGTCCCTGCTACTGAAGTCCCGGCCTGCGCAGACCTCGCTACCTGACACACCCATAGTTCCCCCTTCCAACAACACCTTTCCTCCTCCCCCATCACCCGGTTTCCACGCGGGTAACCTCGATGTTCCGGACTCACTTTCATAAAAGCCCCTCTGGGTATTCGATGGTCTAGTGCTCGGTATACTCGGTTGCTAGGCTAGCATCAACCCCAGTGGGAGGAAGTGTAATGACGTCGCCAGAGCCAAAAGTGGTAAACATCAACCACATATGGCACAGAACGTAGGGATTCTTCTCCTGCCAGGCAGCCCTGAATACCTTCTTCGGAATTCGTTGGAGGCACCCAAATTGCCTGGAGAATCAGGATGGCACGTAAGGCCACATATCACCTTCCCGTCGATCCGAGCCAGGAGCACCACGCCCTGAATGCTCTGAAAATACTCATTCTATTTCAGAGAGCCTCGCCCATTGTCCACCATCTAGCCGACCGAGGTGGGGAACGGGCTGAATTGGAAGTTTGTGTGGTTACCAATGCAAATTCTCATGCCCTCCTAATTGAGCGTCATCGGCGCCACCCCGACGATGTTTAGTAGGGACAGTCGCAGGCCATTTCCTGGAGGACAGATGGTATTTGGGAAAGTATACCCGCTGAGATGAGCTGCCACCCAGCCGTGGAAGATCTGGAAAGGGCCAAATACTCTCTGAGGTGACCCCCCTCATGAGCTGCATCCTAGGATGGCATACAACTTGGCCAGAACAGGGACCCCCCCAATTTGAACCATTTATTGGCGGCCATGGTGCCCGCCATCACGAGTGTTGCTGGACGGACGCCCATCCTTGCGTCCCACACCGGCAGGAGCCACCCACTCAGGAAGGTGGCGAGGAACCCGGTGTACCGGACGTTCGGGTCCTGGGTCTTAATGACGTAGTAGCCCCATGATTTGTACTGACCCGCCTGCAGGGTCCTCCAGTATGACCTATCCCTACTCCTCTGAGCCGTGGTTGGGCACCGTCTTCCCCGTCTTGGCATCTTGATTATAGGGTCCTTCTCTAGGAACTGGTTGAACCATCCCTTGTAGGCAATGTCCTTCAAGAAGTCCTTGACCCCTAGCCTCTCTTTGTCCAGCTCCAACAGGTTCCACATCAGCATGGGGGTCCGTGAACTGTCTTCCCAGGTGTTTTTTGGAGGAACGAACTCATCGTATTGGTAGCCATTCAGTGGGATTCCTCCGATGCATTGAAAGTCCTAGAGGATGATGCGAACTTCCCCATGGTGAAGGTGGAATGTGTTAGTATCAGGAGACCACTGGGTGAATAGCTCCGACCCGAGCTCAGGTTGACGGTGGAAGTGGAATTGCAACGTCCATACCGCCTCGAACATGCCAATATGCCGCAGTTCATCCCCAAACTAGTCACAAGTATGGCGAACCCAAAACGCCCAGGCCCACTCGCTGGTGAAGTTGACCCCGGACCGCAAGTCCCAATCCTTCATCCAGCCATTCGTGTCATCCATGACGCTCTGACAGAACATGATCGAATAGAGGGCCGAAGAATTCTCTGTGACAAGATCATCCCCGGTAATGGTCCGGGTCTTCGGGTTCATGGCATATACATCCATATGTCTGGTTTCCCTGGCCGGATGGCCGTTGTTGGTGATGTTTTAGAGGGAACGCTCATCCTCCTGGGTCACCCATGACCGCAGTGTGTCCACCTCGAAGCCCGGAAGGGGCACCTCCTCCAGGATGCCAAAGTTCCAGAGTGGGAGGTTGTCAGAGAGGGGATACGTCTTTTGGGCTGGATTCAGTAGATTGAACAAGGTTAGGTTGTTGGAAATGATCACCTTGGTGACATAAAACACCTCATTCGCTGCCATTTCAGTTCTATGAGCGGCGACTTCCCCCTCATCAACTCGGATTGCGGTTATCTCAAATATTTCCGGAGGTGCTAGAAATCAGGATGTAGTGCGCGGAATCAGAGAGTGTTGCACAAAATCTGAAGTGGCGTCGTGAAATCCAGGAGTTGGGTGCGCAATCAGCATGCTAGGCATGGAATATCCTGAGTAGGGGTGCATGTGCGACAAAAATTCGTAGGGACTTACGCACTGCTAGAGCGTTTTTACGCGCAGCCGTGGGAGCAATTTTGCGCATGAGAGCGGTAGGCCTATCGCGCAGAAAATCATTAGTGCGGAACTTGGGACCCAGCGCCCATTTTTATAGGTGAGACTAGGGTTCCGTACCATATAGAAAACAAATTCCGCACTGATCCATCGTTTTACACGCCCCGTCAGTTTTTTGCGTGCTAAGTGCCTAGGAGAGGCCCTACTTCGGAGTTTCCCTCAGAATCCGACCATTGTGACCTCTAGTCGATCCAATTCCGAGGGGGGGAATTTGTAGATGCCCAAAATGTCTGTAACTCCCAGAGGAAGTTTCGAAATGACAAAGTGAAGTCATATTCGGAATCAGAGGCCCGGTCCGGAGGCCCCAGAAGTGGTGCGCGAAATAAAGGAGGGCCGGCGCGAAATAATGTTGTGTGCACGAAGCATCCCTGGGATTTGCGAAATCGAGCCAGTGGTGTGTGCAATTTTGCGAGCCTGGTTCCACGCGGTGAAGTCTTGCGCGCCGACTGTTCTCGGTGCATAAGATTTCACGTGCCGCCTGGATTCCGCACTGCTAGGCGCCTATAAATAGAAGGAGACCCCAAACGTTTTGGGGTTGCAGAATTCGGAATGGCTCCCATGCGTGCAATTAGGACTCCCCCACATGCAAGATTACTTCTAGGTAATTCCTATTTTCTCACAACCTTGCCATGAGGTTCGCCTTTCCACGTAACTCCACTGGCTTAAGTGAATTCTCCCACTCCTCTGGGTTCATCCCTTGCGCGCAATCCATGCCCCATGCGTTCAATCCCCTTCTATGCACGCAACCCCAATCCTTTGCACGCAATCCCCTATCTGCACAATCCTTTGGACCTATTGCACACTATCCCAGTGTTTTGTGCGCCAGCCTTCTCGTTGCGCACAACACCCAGCACCCTTTACCTTGACGCCCCTTGGCTGCCTCTCTATGCCGGCACCTGAGGTCTTCCCTGTCGGGCATACGCGCCATGTGTTTTTTTCCCGTACGGCCTTCTAAGCTCGTACGAAGTAACATCAATGTCCCTTGGGTGGTGTTTCCCATTATGTTGCTTTGCCTTGTTCTTCTCCGCATAGGCACGCTAACGGTTATTGATTCTTCGCATAGCCACGCTAACGTAGACCCCTCAATGGTTCGCCTAGTGGCCCCCCTTCACTACGGCCTTGCTGATGCCTTCCCTCCCACAAGGGGTAGTGGGTGTTGGGAATATAAGCCCTTGGTGTGTGGAGCGAGCCCACCTCGTCCAAGCTGCAGGACATTAAACTGCTAAGAACCTCATCCTTAACAAATGACGTTAAACTGTGGTCAGACCCCATTCCTCGCACGTAGGGTCCCCCCATCTCGAACATTCTTTACGCCCACTCGTCTCCACGAGAATGGATTATTCCTCACATAGAATGATATCCTCCTTGTGGGAGTGGCGTTTTTTCATGGGGGACGGGCTGCCTTAGAGCGTAATCTCCTAGTCTCTCTTGCGGAAGGTTGCACCCATGCACCTCCATAATTCCCCACTACCAAGGCCAGTGGAGTCTCTTTCCCAGTATGCTTTGTTGCACCATGAGCCTCCATCCTGGAGTAAGCCCCGACACCAAGGGCCGCTAACCATGCGTAAGCCCCTATTTCAACATTGGGCCACTCAATGCGTAAGGCCCTTTCCGCTTCTCATGGACGCACCCTTTGCGACCTGATCATCTGGTCCCTACTACCTCTTGTTTCTCACACCGAGCATGAATCACATGGGCTTAGAGCACACATTGACCATGATATCCACCATGGTCCACCTAAGAGCGTAAGCCCCATCCCAGCGAACTACATGGACTTTGATCCGTGTTAATACATGGTACGTAAGAAGCCTCCATGAGGTTCAAGCCCACCACCCGGTCTTTCCGACCTCTCCACATTGGTTCCCCGACCACCATGGGCCGCCTTAGAGCGTAATACTCATATTTACCATGGTACGCCTCAGAGCGTAAGCCCCATATCCACCTTGGCCCGCCTCAGAGCGTAATCCCCAAATGCCCGAGTCCCGCATGACGTTAAACTGTATGCCCTTGTCCTGCATGACATTAACCTGTATGCCCCGAACTACGTGGACTTTCATCTATGCTAACTCATGGTACGTAGGAAGCCTCCACGAGGTTCAAGCCCATCACTCAGTTGTTTCGACCCCTTCACGTCGGTTCACCAACACCATTACGGGCCGCCTCAGAGCATAAGCCCCGTATTCCCCCTCTTGGGCCGTCTCAGAGCATAAGCCCCAATCCTCACACCCATGTCTCATCCTGATCTCCCCCTCGAGCCCACGTGCCTTGGGGAGCTCATTCCCTAGCCCAGAGATTTTACTTCCTCCAGGCTCCAATCCATGGATTCATTCTCATGGGTCGCCTCTTCAGGTGTCCCACTGTATCACCTAACTACGCGAAATTTGATTCCCTGCCATGGGGATACATAAGAAGCCTCCACGAGGTTCAAGCTCGTCACCCCATCACCCATCCTGATCCTTACCCGGGACACCACATCCCAGTGAGATCATTCTACCTCATTCCTCTCTACAGTCTCCAAGAATCCGCCCACGTGCTGGCCCCAACATCGGTGTTCCCCCTAGGGGGTCCTTCAATATGATCCACTCTCAGTGTTCCGATCAGTCCGATCTGTCTCCGCAAGACGTTAAACTCGCGGCATACCCCGTGTTAAACATGGGAATATGATGAGAACCTCATATCGTAAACAACCCCCACGTTCAATGTGGGATGCCTCAGGCTTCCACCCCATCGAGAAGCCCTATGATAAGGGAAAGAAGACAGACATGCCAATCCCCAGCATCAAGACGCACCGACGACACCCCAACGTGACCATTCTCCTCATCGAAGGTTGCTGCCCCGACAAGACCCCTTGGAGCGTCTCGAACGAAGCAACATAATTAACTGGAATGAAGATATGGCACCAGGAACGAGCTTCACGAACCCTTCTTAAATCTATAAGGGAGACCCGGACTAGGTGACAAGCTCCGAGGAGGAATCCCCGAAAGGAAGAACTGACATCCCATCATCCCGGTTTCAGTCAAGGAGAAGACGTCCCTGAACAAGGAATGGATTCCGCCTGCCTTTGAAAAGTGGGAATGCGGGGAAACAAGCCGCGTGTCCTCCCATGCATGAAGGATGCGCGCGCACATGCCCCGAAGTAAAAGCGTCGGAAATAGCATTGTACGAATCGTGTTCTCGTCGAGTGCTTCAAATACAACCAGACATATTTCAGATACATAATCTAGTTATTTCTGATCATAGAAAGTTGTGTGAAATGAAGGAAAATGATTCTCGATGGACAGGACAACCTCTGTTCTATACACCCAAGAGTATAAAGTCACCTTTTTGGAATTTTGAGTAATCATCTGATAAGCACAGAGGGCAGTGGGGAGATTTTCTGGCTAACTCTTCTTATTCTGACCAATAATTTTATACAGGATGTTAGAGATGGTTTTTTTAATTTCTTGATCTGCCCATTTTATTTAACATGATAGTTTGAGGTATGGTTTTACTGGATGTTGTACATGGCATGCAATTTCTTCAACTCATCTACCCATAAGTTGGTTCCATTATTAGTGAGGACAGCGTGAGGGACTCTGAATCGTTATATGATATTGGAGCTCACAAATTAAATGATAGAATGGGCCATAACATATTTTAGTGGAAACTATTTCTACCCAATTGGTAATGAACTCTGTAGTAGTCAGGATGAACCAGCACTGGTGATCCATCACCATGGTATATGGTCCCACATGATCGAGTCCCTAGATCACAAAGGGAAAGAGTAAATGCTATTGTGGAGAGGCTCTGATGGCAGATGCACAATGATGGAATGAATTTTGGATAGATGGAATCTCATGGAAAACAAGATGTAGTCATGGTTAATGGAGGGCCAAAAAAATACCCCAGTCATTGAATCAGGTGAGACAGTTTTAGCTAGTTTTGATGAGCTCTATAGGTACCGGCATGAACCTTCTACATGAGTTGAGAAATCTCAACTCCTTGATTGAAACGAAGTGGAAACCCATCAATCCAACACTTTTAGAGGATCTTATCAAGACATGGACCACTCTACAGGGTAAACTGAAATGTGTAGCTTCAGGTTTTCTCGCGCTCGGCTTGATATGCCGGGAGATTATGGTTTTGGAGGTACTCTACAAAAGAGGTTTTCCAGTCGGGCGTCACTTCAATCATCGCATCCCAGAGACCTGGGGGCCCTGACGTGGAGGTGATGGCAGAAATGTGTATTACCTTTGGGCTATCATCATCATCAGGAGTGATGGATGCAATGAATCTCTAGTGTGCTATGTGTTTAATCAAATCATATTGATCAGGCTCCACAAGTGATACAGCTTAGCTGTCCACATGTTAGCTCGACCGTTATGGGGTCGAGGGACATGGGAATCTTCGAGAGGAAATGGGATCTAGGCCATCAACTAGAGGGTATGTTCCAACAGTGGTAGGAACTCTGGATTCCTGATGACATAGTCATCATTGATCTACTTTATGACTAGTTTGGAGTCCCCTATCACATGAAAGTGGGGAATTTCAATTTCAAGGGCCAACACATGGCCAGTAATGAGAGCCTAGTACTCCACCTCATTGTTGGTGCTGCCCTCGGATAGAAGGAATGAATACGACAGAATAGCTTATGCTAGGGTAATGAAGATGATACCTACGCCTACTCTGTTGAGCTTGGGGACATTGAGCCTTCTGCTAGTAGTTATCCAGGAAGCATAATCAATGTGATTTTTTCAACACAGGATGGCTTGGTCTACCTATAGTATTGACTCATCAGGAAAATAGAGGTCCAGAGACTATTCTATGGGAGTTGGATGAGCGGTGGAGAAATCTGCCAATGTTTTCCCTTTGATAGCCTTCTAAGGAACAATCTTGATGTTGAAGTGCTAGAGAATCTCATCCCATCGAGATTCAAAACCTATCATCATGGGGCTATTTATGATGTACTTCAGCGGATCTACTCAGGACACCAGCTACAACTCATGGTGCATCATGTAATTTCAGAATTTCTGTAATACGATTTCCAACGCAAGACGACTTTTCTCTATAAGGGTGTATATAGTCTTCGTATTGGTGAGAATGTGTATGATATAGTAGAGACATTTCCTAGTTCCGTCATTTTTTATCTAGGAGAGAAGGGCACCGAGGGATCATTCTAAGGATGTCACATAAAAGACCAATAACTTTCTAGAAATGGGTGGCATTAAGACTGGAGACTGGAGCAGAAACTACATGATTTCCTCAAAATTAATATGAAATTATTCTTCACATTGATTAAAAGTTCCTTTATTCATGATCCAAAATGGGGCTTACACATGCCATCCAAATTTGCAATGAATCGGTGTATGTAATCCAAGTTTCCATGGAAGCCTCGAAGCTCCCGAATATTTCTCGGGGGGGGGGGGGACAGCTAGATAATGGACTTGATCATCACTAGGTTGATCTCAATGCCTCATTAACTGACAACGAAGATTAAAAACTATCTATAGGTGACCCCTAAGGCACTCTTCAATGGGATCATCTTCAGGTGGAGAGAATGGAGGAAGTCATACATATTTGTATGGTCTTTGATATGTTTCTTGAAATGGTGATATTTTACCAGCAGATCATCCATATAGCATTCCACCAATTTTCTCGAGGATCCACATAAATATTTGATGCATAGCACACTGATAGATGGAATCATAATTCTTTCAACAGAAGGGAATGACTTCAGACCATAATGTACCTTATGGTTCCCTAAAGGACATATAATCCTCATTATTAAAAATATTTTCGGATATAGTTATACCCAGAGTACCTATCCATAATGGAGAGGGCTTGGAACCCATTTGTAGTGTTGATCAAAATTCTGTCATAGGAAGGGGGAAATAATCTTTCAGAAAATGACAGTTGAGTTCTCAGAAGTCGACACAAACTCTGTTTTGTATGTTCTTCTTCCGATTGGCATAATATTGGCTATCCCTTTGTGGTACTGGACCTCTTAAATGAAATTGGATTTGATTATATTATCAACTTCTTCCTCAACTATGACACCATGAGAACAATGAATCTTTCTAAACATATCAAATTCATCCTCCATGAGAATGCATTAGGGTTTTTCATCATGAATTTCATATACTGTTGTTTCTCTTTGTCATTCATAGCCGATGTTTCCTCTGGAAATGGGGATGACCTTATTTTGTTTAAGGTTCAAACATTCCAATCTGTTTCTAACAGGTTTATTCGTAGAACCAAAAACATCAAATGATTCTATATCCATTTGAACCTACATTCCAAAGGCAGGTACTCATTAGTTATGGACCAATGAGGCTTAAGAATTTTCATTGGTCGAGAGGATGGGAGGTCAGACTCATCACACCATTTTTGGGGGAACTATTGTCTACTACGGGACTCTCTTTATAGATTTATGTAATTCTCATGAATCCTTTTTAAATTAACAAGTATGAAAATTATATTTCCTTTAAATCTGACAATAAATGATTGATATGTATGAAATTTAAAGAATCGTATATATATTTATTTGATGTTATTCATTGGTAGAGAATCATCTATATTTTCTTGATATTCTTAATCAATGGTATCCTTTAACATATAATATAGAAATATCTCGGTCATTATGATAACCATACTAGTTTTAATTCCACTCAGTGGGGCACCTGATGTTTTTTGTCGTTTATAAGGACATGGATTATTTCAGAGTTGGGATCATACCCACATATGGGATACCTAAGTATCCTTATTTAGAAAAGGAATCAGAACCCATGTAGTTCAGGATATAAGATATACTTTAACGGAATATAAGATAGATGGTAATTAATGGGTGATAGGCTTAATCCTTTAGAAAGGCTTCCTATGTACTATACTTTTAAGGTAGACATCAATGTTTGTGTAGTTCGATTAAGAATTGTGGTGGCTAACGTATGATTAACGGCCCAAAGAGACATGTCGTGGGTACTTTTACACTCTAATCTCACATGAGTCATGCTCGGTTTGAGAAAAAAGAGGTATCAGTAAACCTAATGATTTTTTCCATGAAACATGCGGTCACAAGGATTGATATGAGGCTTATGTGCGTATGATTTCCCAAATAGATAAATATCAGGACTTACTTTAGAGAAGAAGCTCGAGAACAAGGTCCATAAAGGTATATGTGATTTATGGATATTTGGATACTTAACATAGGACTTAATCCTGAGAAGGATGCCCAAATTAGAGGGGAATTATGATTGGGTTTTATTCCTAAGAAGGATGCCCAAATCAAAAAGAAATTATTATTGTGGCTTATTCCTGAGAAGGGGGCCCAGGTTAAGGGAATTTAGAACTTAGGGTTTACACCTAAGGAAGATGGCCATATTAAGGGAACATGGACTGGGGCTTACTCGTGAAAAGGAGGCCCTGGTTAGGGGAATTATGACTGGGGATTACCCATAAAAAGGAGGACCAGGTTAGGAAAAACATTATTATTGGGGCTTACTCATAAGATGGATGCCCGTATTAAAATCTTATTATCTTAAAGGATGAGGTTTAATGAATGAAATCTTTATCCTTAGTGACATAAAGACATGAAAATTACAAGGTTTTAAGAGATGTTCCATAGAATTCCTTTCATATAAGGAATCCAATAAAGGAAACATTACATAAATGGATCTGAAGAGGGTTTTGAAGGCTAAATCTTGAAGAGGAGAGGTGGATTTGAATAAAAGAGTTGAATATGTAGTAGAGGCACCCAAAAGAGATAAGCGCGCAAGTCCTATTTGGGGGCGCAAGTCCTGGTCATGCAAGTATACTTCCGCGACACATGTATACTTGTGCGACGGTCAACCCATAGGGTAATACTTGGGCAAGGCTTGGCTCAAGCCCTTATTATTATCCCTAAATGATTCCAAAAGAGTGGCGCACAAGTTCTGTTGAAGGGATAAGGCGGCGCGCAAGTGTCTTCATTTTCCCTCAAGGGTTGAACACCAAGGCGTGCAAGTGTTGATGAATTCTAAAACTTATTCCTTATTCCCCCTCTTTAGATCTTTCATTCTAGGTAATAAATTACCTTAGAAGTGATCGGAAGACTTCTAGCAGACACTAGGGCACCAAGAGCTTAAATCTAACTTTTGGATTTTTCCGTCCCTGAAATGCGGGTCCCACAAGGAGTATTTATAAGCTACTGAAGACCTTGGTTGAAAATCAAATAAGACATGCAAGTCACCTGCATGACCAATATGTGGAATGAAAGTATACTTGCGTGACCATGAGGAATCTTGCACGACCCATGTGTTAAGAAATCATTGTTCATGCCTTTGTCAATTTTTTATTTTCTTCAAAAGATAAATCTCTTTATGCTAAGGTATTCCCCTTTTTCAGTTGTTCAGACTCTATAATGGATAGGAGAATCAAAAAATTCCCCCCCCCCCTCCGAGTTGGATCCGAAAGCAAGGATGATTTGAATCTGAGGTGAAGGAGAAACCTAAGGAACTGTAGCACACAAGTTGTGAGCGCACAGGTCACGGCGCATAGGTGGGAGCTGCGCAGGTCACGGCGCAATGGGTGCGGCCTTTTCTTATAAATATGTGGTCATTCTCGCACAAATCACCAATCTTTCAAACCTTCCCACTCTCACCGCACAGGTTTCTCTCATCGTCCAGGTTCACTCGGCTTTCTGCTCATCAGCGCAGGTGCTGCTATCCGTGGGTTATTATTTCTTTGTGACGCACTTCTGCCGAGGTATTTGGACATGCGTGGGGATACCTGTGCACCCAAACATGTACGACAGAAATACACTTGCGCGCCAATATTTGACTTGCTCTCCTTAATGACTTAGCCATTTTTTCACTTTTCTTTCACAAATTTTATGAAAAATCAACTTACTTAAGAGTTAATTATTCGACCATTGTGCAGAAAAAATGGCTCCTAAAAAAATTGGAATGACTAATGAACTGTCTAGAAAGCGGATTGATGACATGATGATCATCATTGGACATGACTATTACAATATCTATAGAAACACTCACCCAGATTTGGCCAAGTATTTGTACAAGTATCATCTTAATTTTCCCCAGAGCATTTACTTGCCTCTGTATGGGCATGGTCATCTGCAAGTTGTCAATATTCCAGAGGTAATGAATTATCTTCCTCATTCTTTGTTTCATACATACAATAGTTTTTCTTCAGTAAATATCTCAATTGGAGAATCATTTCTAAATGCTGGAACAGTGGAGAAGGCCTACATAATGCATCATAGCCCATGTTCCCCAGATCTAAAACCTCACGAGCCTAAGCTGCAACAACATTGTTATCCCTCAATCATCCGAAACACTCCTATGGATCAATCAAAATGATGGAAGAAGAGTTGGAACTTCCTTCCTTGAGGATGTGTGAGGCCGACTTGGATGTGGGAATATTGGGTGTGACAAACCTACGCAGTGTTTTTCGAGGATTTGAAAGGAGCAACAATTTATGAAGATGTCTTGGCTGGGCAGACATATGTTTATAGGAATGATGGCTTTGTGCCGGATCTAATCAGCCGCTGGAGCCCAGAAACCAATTCATTCAATCTGACTCATGGAGAAGTAGGCATCAGTTTGTGGGATGTCTACAAGATCTCAGGGGATCCAATTTTGGAAATATGTATGATTAATTCATCCCCCCAAAGCAGCAAAGAATGAATCGGAGAAGACTCTAGTTTTGGCACATGAATTATTAAAAAATTTCTACAAGCTCAAGAACTCAAAGTCCACCAAAAATAATTCTAGAAAATATATTCATCCATAGGAGTGGATGGATATGTTTCTTACCATGAAGGAAGAGAAGGGGCACACCTGTACTCATCCTACTACCTTCCACATAATAGAGAAGAGTAGTGCTTCTGGCAGATTTTGGCCGACTCTAGAAGTGGGAGAATTTGAGAAGTGGGGGTACGAAGTGGATCAGAGAATCCTAGAAAATACCTGTATGGAGGGCTTCATGGCCTTGTGGCTCAGTGTTTATCTTCTTCCAGTCAAGGATTCAAAGGGATAAATTAGGCCAGGGACCTTCATTGTTGTAGCCCAGTTGGCTGAGAGGAAAATGGTTGGATTGGACACCACCATTTTGGCGACGATTCACAGGATCATACTCCATGTCTTTATGGGTAAGTATCCATTTATAATAGTGGGACAATTAAATGTTTTGTGGGGATGGATCGCCACTCATTTCAGGACATATATGGAGTATAAGTTCTTGGAATTTCGTTCAGGCCATCAGTGCACGAATTGTCTGGAATTTCTCTATTAGCCCGCAACTCCTATGATATGAAGGTGAGGCTGAGCAAGATCAAAGAATTCAATTTATTTCCTTATGGAAACCCGCCAACAGGGTAGTTTTTTGATGATGGAATAGCTGGCCTGGAATTGAGGTCATACATTTTGGCTTGCAGAGACGGTGTATTGGCCACAAGGATTAACAGAAATATTATATGCGAGGCCTATGCTCCATACATATTTTTGTGACAATTAAAGTGTCTTCAGTTGACTATTGTATCCCCTCATGTGCATGTCAGGTCAGAGCAGCATCTGATGGTTTCCTAACAACTATGGTTTCTGACATCTATGGAGTAGACCGGGGTAGTGTTTGATCAGTTTCTAAAACGACGAGTAACTTGACTACCTGGAATGCAGAGAACTGGATAACATCATACCCTAAAGGGGTACTAAATCATCTGGTTCATCAGGTGGGAAAAAAAGAACTGTAGAGAAAGAAACCCTTCATCTAGAAGGTGACTCTTCAACACCTAGAGTTGATTCACCATGTTTCTCATCCAATGCTGACTCATCGGATTACCAGGATGAGGATGATGAGGTATGACATGTGTCAAAACGGACTTGTCCTAGATGTAATCCTCCTATCAGAATCAAGATACCCACTCCATCGACTTTTGGTGAGTTACACCATTGAGGAAATTTAATCTCCATTACTTTATAGAGCAACAATTATTGTTTTCTTATCCTTTATCTGTAGTTGCAGTAGCTGGGAAGAATTTGATGTCCAATATTATAGGACCCACCTCGCAGCGTTCCGGTACTCATACTGAATATCTACAAAAAAAGGTAGTCCAGACATGGGGGAGTTTATATTTTGATGTTGAAACTGCCTGGCTGGACCTGTGTGAGGGGCTACACATCCCTGAAATAGGGAATCTTCGGGCCTCTATAGATATCCATTTTGAGGATAACCCCGATGAAGTACGGTCGTGCATCAGAGAGCTGGAGATGATCATATATTCCCCTGTTGATTCCATTCCTATCACCAAGAGGGTGAAGTAAATGATAGATCGGGGCACCACTAAGGGGACGAGTACTTCTCGATATGAGGAGTGGCACGATTACATGGCTCCTGAAGATGTAAGTCTCTTTCTTTACTTGCTTTTTAACTTTAATCTTGTTAAAGTTTTGTTAATTAAGGAAATTACTTTCTTTATCCTGCAGCTTGCAAATAATGGAACTTCTGAGGTTACTACACCATAGTATAGCCCTGGTGGTACTACTATTGGGGCTGTTGAATCTCCTCGCCAGCTGGGTGAAATATCTCAAGGCCAGCAAGCCATGGATTAGGAGTTGGACCTATCTCTTCATTATCCAATTATTGTATTTGGATATGATGATTTCATCACTCCCAAAAAGTCAAAGAAGCAAAGGCAATGAAGGAAGAACTCCACAGCTAAATGCTTCATCAGTAGTGGTAAGTCTTTGGGATAGTCATGAGTCATAACCCATGAAAATATTTCTCAAACTTCTTGGGATTGTAGGGGCTACTTCCATTTCTACTTTGAGGGAGAGGATTGACCCTCCTCTGAGAATGACATAGGGTGCTGGTGAACAATCACATGAGAATGCTGACTTGGCTACTCCTACAGAAGATCCAGCGTCTGTTCCCAGTACTGCTCCTGCTTCCGCTACAAGTAGAGAAGAACTTTCTCCTGGTAATTTTGACAATGCTTCATAAGATGTGGAATGAAAACATCATCTAACTTCCATTATGTGATACATTAGGTTCAACACTTGCACCCAAACATTTGGTATCCACTACAACTGATGCTGTAATTTTATCAGAAGAAACTATCTGGGGTCAGAGGCTGTAGGATGAGGGTCGCCAGAAGATACATCGAATGCTCCCACTGGTGAGACAAACCAGGAATCTGAGATATCATTGGATGAATTGATGAAGCTTGGTGCATATTTTGAATACATTTTAGATCATGTTAAATTACCATGTAATTTAGATGATTTTGAACGTGAGTGTTATCCTTCATCCTATAAAAATAAATTCTTATTACATCTCTAACAATGATTGGTTAAAATGTGTAGTTCCATCTTAGTAAGCTGCTGGACTGCCAATGCCAGAAGGGGGTATAGAAAAACCTACTATTGTAGAGACACTTGCTCAAGAGGAGATTAACCTAGAAGAGCTTCTTGAAACTCATCCTGAAAATACTGTTGAAGCTAGGAAAGATGGGTAGGAGCCTTCTCATGTTTCTAATCTATCTCTGGAAAAGAGATTATAATATTTGTGTCTGCACTTAATTAGCAAGACAACATAATCAACTTTTTTAATCATTTGAAACTAACCAAAATATTTAATTGATTATACAGGACCATCAATTTCAGTGGTTAGATCTGGAGGTGAGGCCTCAGCCTCCACCTAACGAGAATAGAAAGTGAAATAACAAGGGTCGGGGGGAAGGAGCCGAACATGGCACTTCAGTAAGTGCATTAATCCTGGATTATATTCCCCCCTGTGACAGTGATGCTGAGTCAGACCTGGAAGTAAAAAATGTGCTCCAATTTTTACGATGAAAGGCATGGCAGAACATATGGAAGATCATATCTTAAGTCCCTCTTGAGGAGTTGTCCTCGAAGATCCTACGACTATCATCTCTATTCGTCTTGTTGGGACTTGGCGGTTTGGGATTTCAAGAGATCCAAGTCGCGGTGAAACAAGCCATTTTAAGGAGGGAGCAAGAGCAGAGGTACCATCAAGACCTGACCATAGTGGGGTTGTTGGCCAATATCAGTAAATTTGAGGCTGTGGTTTCCAGAGATGAGGCTGATCATGTTGCCAAGTTGAAGGATCTGATGCATAAGACCAAGGAGAAAGTTGTCCAGTAGATACCCCTCCAGCAACAATTATATGTTGTTACTAGGGAACATGAACCGCTTAACAATTCAATGGAAGGAGTTAAAACGAATGGTATGAAAGCCATGGCAGATGCTAAGAAAGTACTCCATAAATTTGAAAAGAGTGAAGTTGGTCGAGTTCCTGAGCTTCAAGTGGCTGCTGATGAAGCTCAGGATGTTGTAAATCAAATGAAGAGTTATGTTGTATGTCTCATGTAATCCCTGGAAAAGAGAAGAGACTCTAATATGTGTATGTCCTTCTAACTCTGGTGCATCAATGAAAGACACTTTCATCTTCAATCATTTGTACCTGCATTCTTTTTCTACCTTCTACAAATATTTTACTTAAGCCAATGGGCCTAGTAAGCATAGTTTGATTTTCTCTAGGATTATAAAAATAACCCTACAAACTTTGAATCTTTTTTATTTCTCAATATTACCTAAATCATACATAATGTATGTTTAGTGTGCTGGGACTTGACTTTTTTTCAGATTTCCCTTGTCGTTTGTGGGCAGATTAAAGTCAGGCACATCAGACATAAAAAGGCTATTGTTTAAGGTCGAAATAGATTTTACTGAATGGATTAAAATTGAATCAATTCCTTGAAAATTTATCTGAAAACATATTAAAATATTCAAGTATGAGGGAAAAAAATGTAAACTATGACATAAGAAATTTTGAATCTAAGGAACGATATAAAAAAAGGGCTAAAAGGAATTAGAAGAAGTATTTCCCAAGAATATGTTTACCGCTATTTAACAAACCCTTTAGGGGGTTGAATTATGCAGGGCCACTTGAGGGCATTGGCTGCATAGCCAAATAACAGCATCTTTTTGATGACAGGTCCATTATGTAGTCTACTTATGCAAGGACACCTAAGGGCTTGTTCTGCATAGTCAGGAAAAATATCTCTCCGAAATTTTACTTTTCTATTGCTAAAAAGCTAGTGAATGTTTATGGAGAATAAAATTTTCTAAATCGTAGAGTTTGTTGAATGGAGAGAGGTACATGATTATATAGAGGATATTTCCAATCAATATTATCGAATAATTGGATGAATGTCACTCCTTCAAAGGTCTGACCCAAACGTAGGGAAGGGGAATATAAACCATATACTTGAATACTTTCAGATCATGAAAAAGAGTATGGGAAAAATATGTTAAGGATGAAAATTTTTTGTGGATCCCTACATATTGTTGTTAAGACAAATAAGGAAAAAGGAGGTTTTACTCCCATGAATGAAGTTACCAGTATTTGACAAACCCGTTAGGGTGTTGAATTATGCAGGGCCACTTAAGGGCATTAGATTCATTGTAAAATAATAGTATCCTTTGGCTGATAGGTCCATTATGTAGACTACTTATGCATGGCCGCCTAAGGGAACGTGCTGCATAGTCAGGAAAAAGAACTCTCATGTAACAGACAATTTGTGACCAGAAGTAAAGAAAAGGGTTATGGATACATGGAAGTATTTAAATCTATGATTATGACACATAAAAAATGGGTATTGTCCAATGCATGAAAGAGATACAAAGACCAATGTTGACCATAATCATGTTGTGGCTGGGTCCTGAATTGAGGAGCTGGACTTCACTACATATCCCATAAGGATGGGAATCAAGCCATACGTAGTTCTTGAAATACAGTTTAACGTCATGTGGGATGAGAGTGTAGGAGATCTTAGTTTAGGGTCATACAGCTCAGACCATAATAAGGAATACAAATTGTGTGTTTTATAAACCTAATTTAAATGAATACCAGGGTTTTCATTCCACCTTCATATTTTCATAGGGAGACTTTTCAGCCAAGGCACTGAAAGTGGAATTTGGGGTTAGTCCCAATGACATGGGGATGGATTCGAGGGATGCTCGAACATTCTTATGTATCCCATAAATATGGGAATCAAGCCACACGTAGTTCTTGAAATACCCTTTGACAGATTTGGTTCGTACAAGTGAAGGGTGAAAGGGGACTTTAGGGCAATGATGGTTTGACCGAAGATTAAAGTCTCGGTAATTTCCATGTATGCACGTAGTCTTTGGAATATAACATGATTGGAGATCAATGTAAATATTGATTCCCTCTCAGGTGAGAGTGTCAATGAGTGTTGTAGTTTATTGTCATATGGGAAAAAATAGTGTGAATAGTTTAACATAATATAGAAAGGACGATGGTGAACCAATGTAAAAAAATATTGGTTCTAGGGGAAGCTTCACGAATTTACATCATATGAGATGGAAGTGAACCAATGTAAAGAGATTGGTTTTGGGCGTGATCCTCAAGAGGTTTCCTACGTACCCAGCCTATAAGGCAAGGATCATAGTCTGCATAGTTCGATTAAAGAATGAATTGGTAATCAAGTTGTTCTTGAGGAAAACGACCTAGAAAATGGTGTCAGTACGTACACATGGTTAGAGTCCCAAAGAGGGTGTTATGGTTGATGTTTACTCTAACCTCACATGAGTCATACTCGATGTGATAAACAAGAGGTAGAAACAACCTTAACGATGCACATTTTAACGTCATGTTGGACGAAGAAGGGACTGTGCAGTTTAATGTCATGTGGTAAGGACTTAGGGGGGGATTTCAGTTTAATGTCAAGTAGTATGGAAAAAAGAGGGGTTGTATAGTTTAACATCATATAACAAGGATGAGTGTTGTACAGTTTTGTGTCAGGTACCCAGGACATATGATTATGTAGTATAATATCTTGTAATAAGGACAATGGGGACACAGTTTAACACCATGTTGGATGTATTATGGACTTTTTCACTGTTTACCGTCATGTGGGATGAAGAAGTGCATAGTTTAATGTCATATTGCTAGGACGACATAGTTTAACGTTATGTTGGACGTAGATAGGAAAATACAGTTTAACATCCTGTTGGACGACACAGTTTAACATAATGTTGGATGAAATACAGCTTAACGTCGTGTTGGATGACACTGTTTAATGTCATGTTGGACATAAGGGTGCTATACAGTTTAGCATCATATAGATATGACATAAGAAGGACAATACAGTTTAACATCATGTTTGATGACACAGTTTAACGTCATGTTGGATAAAATACAGTTTAATGTCATGTTGGATGACACAGTTTAATGTCATGTTGGATGTATGGTTGATATATAGTTTTAGCATCATGTATCTAGGAAATAAGATGGACAATACAGTTTAACGTCATGTTGGATGACATAGTTTATCATCATGTTGGATGAAATACTGTTGAACGTCGTGTTGGACAACACAATTTAATGTCATGTTGGACATATGGGTACTGTATAGTTTAGCATCATGTAACTAGAAAATAAGAAGGACAATACAGTTTAATATCATGTTGGATGAAACAGTTTTACGTCATGTTGGATGAAATACAGTTTAATGTTGTGTTGGACCACATAGTTTAATGTCATGTTGGATGTAAGGGTGCGGTACAGTTTATCATCATGTAGCTAGGACATAAGAAGGACAATATACTTTAACGTCATGTTGGATGACATAGTTAATCATCATGTTTGAAGACATGGTATTTGTGTTACACAAAATACTTCTTCATAAATTTAGAATTTGTTGGTGTCGTGATGAGTTTTCCATCCAATGATATTAAAGAATAAGATCCATTGGAGTAGAACTTTTGTATTGAGTAAGGACCTTCCCACTTTGGCTCAAGCTTTGGAGGTTTCTTTCCTGGTATCATTGGAGTTCTGAGAACCAATACCAATTCTCATTGAATGAATGAATGAAGACAAAATTTTTTGTTGAAATCCGTTGCTATTCAATTTTGATAGACTTCCAAGTGGTGTAGGGTGCACAATCATTTTTATCTAATCATTTCAATTCATCCAACCGCTTTTGATATTGTTCATCTGTATATGACTGATCATAAATGGCTACTCTAATAGAGGTTAATTGAACCTCAATGGGGAAGACTGCTTCTGTTCCATATACCAATGATTATGGACTTGAGTGCATTGCAGTGCGGGTGGTGGTCTGATATGCCCATAAAGCATGAGAGAGTTTATGAGGCCATGATTTATTATCTTTATCCACCATCTTTTTTAGTATTTTTGAAAGAGTCTTGTTGAAGACTTCTATTTGGTCGTTGGCCACTGTATGATACTGAGATGAATAATTGGATTTGATATTGTATTCTTGATAAAACTTCCTTACCTCGGATGAACAAAAATTGGTTCCATTGTCCATCTATATGGTAGTGGGACACCAACTCAGGTAATGATGTTAGCCTTGATGAAGCTAACAATGCTCTTATAACTGACTTATTTGAGAGGTATTGCCTCTGCACATTTGGGAAAGAAGTCAGTAGCAGTAAGAATATATTGAAACATCTTGGATGTAGCTGAAGGGTAAGGTCCTACTATATCCATTCCCCATGTGGAAAATGTCAATGAGTATTTAGCTGTATGAAGCAACTCTGGGGGTTGATGAATGAAGTTGGCATGTACTTGGAATGAATGAAACTTCTTGGTGAAATAAACACAATCATGTATCATTGAAGGCCAAAAGTATCCAAGCCTTTTAATTTGATCAGATAGTCTATGTCCAAACTGGTGGGCACCACAGACTCTTGCATGCACTTCTTTCATGAAAAACATTGTCTCTTCACCATCAATAAATCTAAAGAGAATTCCATCAAAACCTCCTTTGTATAGAATTTTATCTAGGTTATCTGGTCTATCATAATGAGTGAAATTGACCACACATTTCTAGACTTGTTCTTTTCCCGCTCTATCAGGTGGCAGTGTTCCATTTTGAAGGTATTCCTTAATAGGTGTCATCCATCCCATAGTATAACCATATGGTTCAGAAATGTGACTTATTTATTTGATTTCCTCTGTTCTAGTTTGAACATGAGGTTAAATTGTACAACGATGGGAAATACTGATGATTTTCTTGTCCCGATTTGGATCTACCAAAGGTGTGGCTATATTAGCTAGTACATCAGCTTGGGTATTTCGTGATCACATGACATAAGAAAATATCAATTCCAAAGGAAATTCCACCATTAATTCTCTGACATATTCATACAAAGGGATTAACTCTTCTTTTTTGATGGCATAATCCCCATTGACTTGTTTTATTACCAGGTCTGAATCACCTTTCACCTTTAAGTGATTTACATATGCCTAAAGTGCCAACTTCAATACTGCGAAGAGAGCTTGATATTCTGCTTAATTATTTTTACCGCCTTCCCTCAATAAGAAGGAATAGGGTAGAACTACCTTTTTTGGGAAAATAAGCACAATTCTTAAACCAAATTTGTTGAATTTAGGATCTTCCATTTTTCCCTATTGGACTTCTAGAAGCACCATAAAGGTACATTTTCCATGTTTGAAGAATATATTGAATAGAGAAAACTTCCTCATCAGGAAGTTCAGTATCTAAAGATGTATCCTCTACTGAAGGATGTTCAACAAGAAAATCAGCAAGAGCTGGTCCCTTTATTTCCTTTTGAGACACATACTGGATATCAAATTGCTGCAAAATAACTTCCCAACTTTTTATAAGTCCTATAAGCATTGGATGACTAAGGATAAATTTGAGCGGGTTATTGTGAGATACCAATTAGACCTCATGATGTTACAGGTAGTGTCTCAATTTTTGAACTGCAAAGATTAATTCTAGTAAGCACTTTTCAATACTATAATATCATTTTTCTACTTCATGCTTAGTCTGACTGAGATAGTAAAGGTTGTTTTCATTCCCAGCTTCATTATTTTGGGCAATGAAGGCACCCGGTGATCGCTCTAGAGCTGTCACATAAAGAATAAGTGGTCTTCCTCCAACAGGTGGCATTAATACCGGTGGACTCAAGAGACATTTATTGAGAATATTAAATGCTTCTTGACATTCTTCAATCCACTGTTATGTGACTCCCTTCTTCATCAATTTGGTTAATGGTATACTTTTTCCTGCCAAATTGGAGATGAAATGCCAAATATAGGCCAAGTGTCCTTGAATTCCTCTCAATTATATCAAATTTCGAGGAGGAGACATACCAAGGATAGACCTTGCCTTCTCAGGATCGACTTCGATACCATGATGGCGTACAACAAAGCCGAGAAATTTTCATGAGGTTAACCCAAAATCACATTTCAAGGGGTTCATCTTTAAATTGTGTTGTCGAAGTTTGTGAAATATGACTTCCAAATCTGGAAAGTGATTAGAACATTTCCTGGATTTAACCACCAAATCGTACACACAACATTTAACAAATTTCCCTATAATGGGTTTGAAGATACGATGCATGTCACACTGATATGTTTCACATGCATTCTTCTAGCCAAAGGGGATTACCTGATAGAAAAACACACCCTGAGGTTTCTTGAAGGCTGTAGACTCTTCATATTTTGGAGCCATTCGGATTTGATTATACCTGGAATATACATCCATTAAGGAAAGTGATTCATAGCCATCTGTTGCATCAATTAAGAGTTCTGTGATCGGAACTAGAAAATCATCCATAGGAAAATGCTGATTAAGATCTCTAAAATCAATGAAAACTCTAATTTTCCATTATTATTTTTCACAAGGACAATATTAGCCATCCATTTGGGATATTTAACTTCTCTAATGAAGTCAACTTTAATAATATTATCTACTTCAGTTTCAATTAGGAAAGCACAGGTTGAGTGTGTTCTTCTTGCGGCTTGCTTATATACTCGATGTTCTTATGGCAAACCCAAACGATGAGTAGCAACATCAGGATCATGACATGGAATTTCTGTATAATTCCAAGAAAATATATCTCTATTTTGCTTTAAAAATGAAATATAACTTGTTTTCTCTTCAAGAGTCATAATCTCTCTAATTAAAGTGGAGTGTGGATCTTATTTTGTACCCAAATTTATTTCTCTAAGTTCATCCATAGTGCTAAAGATACCCTCTTCAAAAGCCGGAAGAGAATCCCTGATATCTTCCACTTCTTCTTCAACACATGATATCTCTTCTGCTTCTACATGCACTGTAGATGATGAAGAAGAATTTACATGATCAGGATAGATGTTAAAATTTGAACATCTTGAGGAAGAAGCTTCCATTTATGACCCTATTGATGATGAAGGGTCTTCCTTGGGTAATAAATAGGAGATGATGGAATGATAATCGACATCATCATTCACCTATGACATTCCTATAACTTGTTCTGGCCTGGTTGGAAAAGTATAGAGTTGCTGGATTTCAGTAGATGAAATGAAGACGTCTCCATTTGAGCTTTCATAATTTCTTGGTGAATCACCAATTTCTCCCATGTTTTCTGGCTTGATTTCCATAACTGACATTATGGAACATTCAATAAGAGTGGCTCGGCCTGCTAAGGAAGGTGGTATTAATGTTCGAAGTTTGGATGACACCCTTAGAAACATGCAGGCTAAACTAGCTTGGGAAGTTGTTGATCAGAGTACACTTTGGGGGAAAATTATGCACCCTCTGTTTTTCCAGCAGTCCTCGGTGGCGGGACGAGGCTATTCTCTATGGCCCAATATGCTGCTCCTCATTTCTGAACTTATGGGTCACTCACAATGGATTATCGGAAGGGGCGAGATTTCTTTCTGGCACAACATCTGGGCGGGGAAGGTGCTTGGCTTCCCTGGATGTCCAGCTCCCACTATCACGTTTAGGGAAGCAAGTGCACACCCGACTTTCATTAAAGCGGTGTTGGATGAGGAACAACAGGACCTCTTCAACCTCATTGTTTTATCGTAGGATCCGGACAGATGTGTGTTCTCTCCTTCCACAACTGGGATCTTTTCTGCACGTGATTTCCGTCGCACGCGGGGAACGTCTGATGCTCAGGATACTTGGAATGAAGTTCTGTGGCCCAAGGTGGGTCCCTCGAAATTTTGTTTCCTGTTATGGAGAATCCGGAACCGCACCATTCCCACAGACGAAAACATCAAAAAATGTGGAATCCCTCTTGTTTCTCGGTGCGCATGCTGTACAGTTTACAAAGAGGAAACGGCGGAGCACCTCTTTTTCTATGGGGATTGGGCGAATGTTGTTTGGAGTTTCTATGGGGACTTTACTGGAATTTGTGATCCTAGCCTGGTGGAACTTCCGTTCTTTGATAAGTGGTTTCATGGGTTGGGAGCCAGAGGGCCGGAAAAAACAGCTCGCGCTTTGATTCTCCTTGTTGGGTGTTGGTCCATATGGCAAGCCAGGAATAAGCTTAGACATGAGGGGCTACGGTCTACGGGTAAGTCTCTCATCATCAGGTCGAAAAATATTCTCATTGATATGGCTCATCTCCTCTCTAACTGGCGGGATGCTCCATCCTTCAGCTAGATGATTTCCAGTCCTCATGTTGTCCAGCAGAGAGATGGTTTTGACAGAGGTCGCTGGGTTAGATGGAGTCCCCCTATCAGGGGTTTTAAACTCAATATTGACGGGTCCTGCTCTATGGGAGTTCTGCATGGGGGTGGGGTTGTCCGGGATTCATGGGGATCGGTCCTCATAGCCTTCTCCTCCCGGTTAGGACATGGATCCTCTCTTCAAGCCGAAGACAAGGCCATGCTCACAGGTATCAGCCTTTGCCACCAGAAGGGATTAGATTTAGCTGAAGTTGAAACAGATTCAAAAATTCTTCATGATGCTTTGAAGGATATCTGCTCTACTACATGGTCTATTATCTATATTATCAGAAAGTGAAAAGGTATTCTCTCCAATGATACCAAAATCAGCCACACCTGGTGCGAGGGGAACCAAGTGGCAGATCATCTTGCTTCTATGGAAGTCCTTGGTCCCGATCCGATTTGTCTGCATGACATTTCCACTTTGAAGCCTGAAGGTGTTAACTTGATCAAAGGGGATGCCCTTGGCTTGCATCATTTTAGACCTCCTTAGGCTGCTCTGTTTGTATCTCTTTGATGTATGGTTTCTCCTTCTTAATAAAAAATGTTGGTATACTCACATGTATGAATGGGTTTAATGGAATGTTTTCAAAACCATATGGAACATTAACATTGGTAACCTCTCTTGTTGTGGATTTATCCATTCCCTCCATGTGATAGATTTCCTTCTCAATGTATTGAGATTCACATGTTTTGAAAAGGGCTTTATCACCATACATTGTCTCAATTTGACCATTGAAACAATATTTGAGACATTGATGGTATGGTGAAGGGATATCTGCATGTTGATGTAGCCAAGGTCTTCCAAGAAAAATATTGAAGGCTGTGTCATATCGAACAAAAATGAAATCTGAATTGGATATAATATCTCTAAACTGAGTTTGGAGTGTGATCTCGCCCAGAGGTTCTTGTTCTTTTTTATCATATCTTTGCAACATCAAATTAGAAGGAGATAAATCAGATTCGGTGAGGCCCATTTGAGGAAGTGTACGAATGGGGAAGATGTTTACTACTGAACCATTATCAATGAATGATCTTCGGATGTCCACATCATTTACCTTGATAGATAAGTACAAAGGTCTCAAATTTCCATGAACGACACCATCTTGATCTTCATCTGTAAAAGATATCACTGCATGGAATTCTGAAGGATCATTCTCTACATGGTAGACTTCAGGTGTAGAAATTTCAGTTGTAAATTCTTGAGGACTTGAAAAACCTCAATGAGTGCCTCCCAAAGATCCATTGCTAAATTCAAGGCACCTATAATTGATAAATTTTCCAGTACATGGGCCAAATATTTCAAGACATCATATTTTTGATCCAAAGGTCTACGTTTCACAATAGGAACATGTGGTTTTGCAGGTGCCTTAGAAGTTGATGCTTTAGAAGTAGATTCTTCTTGTATCGGGGTAGGAGTTGTAAATACTCTATGATTTGTATGATTAGACCAACTAGGTCTATTTACTTATTGAGAAGAAGAAGCTGCAACCTCCAATCGATCCTCCAAAATAATTGTTCCAATACTGAATCTTCCATGCATGGAAGAACAATCTTGTTTCTATTGAGCCTGTTGAAGGGCTCTACCAAGTGTTTCTGCTGTATACACAGTTCTAGTAGGGGTATAATTAGAATAGTGGTTACTTGGATATCCACGTCTTCCTATGTATCCTAGACCTATGAAACTCCCTCTAATTTCTTGGTTTGATACCTGGAAGTCAGGGTCATCGAGATCGAAAATGTGACTGGCATAAGGATCTGTTATGTTAATCTTGTTAACAGAACCAAAAATCAACTCTTCATCTGATGAAGACTCTGCATGATTAGCCAATTTAGGCTGTTTTGTTTGGTGGGGTGGTTCCCATGGCTTTAAATTAGATGGATTAAAATCTGCCAGAGTCAAAGACAACTTGGGCTTTGACACGATCTCATCTTCTTCTATTTGTTCCTCTTTCTTTGAATTATTTCGTTTCTTTGAGGATTTTCCCTCTAATGAAGAGAGTGTTTCTGTGGAATTCATAGTAGAAGACACAATTGGTTTCTTCAATTGGGTTCTTAAAATGGCTTGAGTTCAGTGTATTTTTTCTTGAACATCCAATCATCATGTTTCTTCACATTTTTTATTTTGACTTCTTGACACTCGCCTTCATCCTCTTGATTTGTAGCAGTAACACATGCTACCTGAGCTAAAGAACATTTTAGTTTTACTTGTCCCGAGTCCACCATCTTTTATAGGAGGTCTCTGAAGACAAAACACTCTTGAATTGGATTCCCCAATATCTGATGAAATGGGAAATAGTTGGTACGGTCTCCATCTCCTTCTTTGTTTTGCCTTTTGGGCCTTGGAAACTGAACCAAATTATTTTATAGAGCCGAAATGAAGTAACCAGGAACTTGTTCATTTCGGAAAGAATAAACTTTTATCTTTAACTCATTTAATTGTTTCCATCTTTGATCTCATTGATTATCATAATGAAACGGACTCTGTTGTTGATGCTCATGAGTTGGAGCCCTTCGATAAGATGAAGGTTTTTATGTTGAAGTAGGTAATGGTGCTTGTTTAAGCATAACTATAGCAGTCTCTGCTTTACCCATTCTCCTTCCTGGAGCTAATGGAATTACACGAGTTTTAACCTTAGTCTTTGTAAGAGAGTCTTAGATCTGCTGAGCGATCAATGTAAGGTCTTGAAACCCTCCTTTATATTTCACAAGGTTCAATGGTGTGCGTAATTCATCACGCAAATTTTCCACAAAGATTGGCAACAACTCTTCTTGATGATGTGCTAAGCGTAGGGAATATTTTAATCACATCCAACAAGAAATGAAATATTAAACTCTTTCATTCTCCCTTTTCATACAATTTATAAGATCGAAAACAGTTATCTTTGGCAATGTTGAGCTGAATTGAAGATGGAATCGTTGAGGTAGATCCTCCCACCCGGTAATTGACCGTGATTGCAAGCTTGTATTCCAGACCAAATATGGCCCTTGTAATGACTGTACCTAACACCCGACCATAACCACTTCTTTTTGCGGAGGGGTTCCCATCATTGGATCACTACGAGAAATGAAATGTGTTAAGTGTTTCTCTGGGTCTCTCAAACCATTAAATATTGGGAATCTGTAACTTGCAAAATTTGATGGGGGAGGAATTTCATCAACCCATTCAGGGTAAGCTCTCTTTTTAAGTTTAATTTTTGCATGCTTTACCTCTATAGATTCCAACTGAGCTATTAATGAGTCAATGGTAGTCATTAACTTTTGAGAAACATCTGGTTGAGCTTGGACCTGAGCAGTTTCAATAACTGGAGCTTGGATAGGTGCGGTGGATGGTACTACAACTGATGGTAGAACCACCTAATGTTGTTGCGCATAACCCATAAGACTAGACCTATGAGGGTGTACTGGTAAAGGAGGATACTCTTGATCCATATTATTAGCTGCAACAAATTCCCTTGGCTAGCTGACTAAGCACTCTTAGGAGGAAGAATACCTTGAATTAGTTCTGCTTTCAACCTCCTTAATTCCATCATTTCATCCTCCTGTTGTGAAAATCATTGCTCTAGTGAGGGTGATTGGACTTCTCCCGAGGGAGGGTGGATTTTAAACATATTCTTTCCATTCCCCCTCTTGGATTCCTTTCAGAGAGGGGGAAGTTGGTTACATGAAGGAATACCTAGATTTTTGGTATGTCTTTGGTTTCGTGTACGCACACCTTCTTCATTTTCCTCTATGTGCACAACCCTTGAGTAGAAACTTATTAACCTGATCCCTCTGAGTGAGACTCATGTTCTGGAGGATCATAAACAACGACATTAATGACATTTATTGATGCATAACACATTGCATCCCTTCTATCGGAATTTCTGTGATACTATCTTTTTCCATGTCCCTGACGAGACACTGCCTTCTGTTGAGTTGATCCCTCAGGAACTTCTTGACAAACTATAACTTGGAGTGAATCTCTTGATAATTCTACTCTATGTTTCTTTCTTGGATTCTTCTCTAATCGAGATAAGACAAAATTTCTCTGAGGAAGAGATTTAGGATTTCAAAAATTCCCCAGTTTTGTGGACTGGGGCTGTTCCTACTGTTCCTTCTCAACTCCTCGAATCCTATTTGTTGATGTAGAGTGATGGGATAAAAGAGTCCCCAATCTGGCAAGATGTGGTGGTTCTTGAGCTGCTACATCTGATACTTTCTTAAAATATCTCATGATCTTGTGAAATTTAGTATTTATATTGGCTAGATGCATCAACCTACATCCACTCAAATCACATGGCTCAAAAGACCGTTGGATGATTTTTGACACTTCTGTCTCATGATGATGTGAATGCTCTAAAAGGGAAGACTGTTTGATATTCTAATTTGCCTGATACAAGAGTAATTCGACAACTTGTTCTATGTATGCCTGACTCTGAGAAGAACTATTTGAGGCATGTTCCTGAGAAAGCCTTTGATTATGCACAAAATCATCTAGATGTGGCCAGTTTTGGGACATAACATTGCATGAGACCACCTTTGGTGGAATCTGTTGACTGGAGAGTACAGTGAAATACAGTGCTCCATTAACACCCCATACCCTGATATGAATATCATATAGGGCATTTGTAATTAACTGGTTCAACCTTTTAAGGTGCCAAGGCATGAACACTGAAGGGCTCTCTACTGTTTTTCTGCCTGTGGATATCGGGAAACTGAGAGAGATGCCAAATCAATCTGGCGTTATAACCCTTATATTATCTTGAAATGAATTTAATATTATTCATAAGATAATAATTTATCTTTCGAGTGACAAATAGTTTTCCAGATGTTGAGATGAATATCATGAATACAATCTTTCATCAACATTTATAGTATGTCATACTAAGAGTCAGCCAAAGGGCAAAACATGACTGGTACTTCACCTTTCTCCAGTTGTTTTCCCAGATTCAGCACTTCCTCTTTATCATTCGATGAATATTCTTCTACTTGATTAGACCAATGCTGGTTCTTCTTTATTGCTTCATTTGATTCAACAAGATTGGTAGAAAATTTATTTATCAAACTAGTAGATGAATGAACCGGGGGTGGTTAGGATAATGACCTACACCCTGGGCTATCATCTAACTGGGGATGTATTTCACCTGCTAACGGTAAAGCATCAGACATGATTGGCTTCACATTTTCATGTGACTCAATTTAAGAGGGCTTTCTGGTTACTGCATTGTATTTTGAAGAATTTTCCAGACAATGTGAATTACTACTATGGAGAGGACTTTCACAGCTAAATTCATCATCATGGGAAGGACCACCATGGTGGGTTATAGAAAAAGATGAAATCTTTTTCTCGTTGACCTTCTGGCCACGCAGAGAGTTATCATGGCTCTCATTGAAGATAATACATTGAGATCAACCAAACTATCATGAAGAAAGCCTTCATGGGGAAGTGTCTGATGCAGACCTTCGGAATTAATGTCCCCACTATTGGGAAATGAGAGAGTAGAATCTTGAGTTGCAACATATAATTGTCTAAGTGCATTAAGAACTCCATCCTCGAGTAAGGCCTTATTACAGATTGTCCCTTGATTTCTTGACTGTGCTGGATGGGTATTTTTCTTAGACTTCTTCTTACTAACTTTGGGAACCACTTGTTGATGAAAGTGGTTATTATGGGTAGGTGTATGTGCATGCTCACAAAAAAATAGTCAGGTTATCCTGATTATCTCCATTCAAATCAGGTGTATGTTCCTGTCTTGATTCTCCATATGACATGGGGGAGTATTCTCCACAACCATATTGGACTGGAGCAGAGGTGTGTATCTGTTCTGGTGTGATTTTTGACATGTCACTCCACTAATAGAGATAGATTTATGATTCTTTCCCTGTGATTCTGCTGAATCTGTTAAATATTCTCTCATGAATCCAGAATATGAGTCGGGATTTGCTTCCTCTCCTTCACCATTGTTAGAATGTACTTGGTGAATTCAGTTGCCAGAACAGGAATATATGTCCATTCCATGCTTAGAGTTGGTTTTTATTCTTTCTCTTTTACTCCTTTTCCTATCAGTTAATTCTGACAGTACTCATGTGTGGGGGCAGAGAGTTGAGTCTGCTCCAAATTTGTCGTCAGAGATTTCCGACTGACTTCTCCAAGTGCTACCAAACGAGACAATTTGTAGGCATGATTAACATTAGAAGGTGTATGTGCCTGCTGTTTATTCTTCCTCAAGTATGGTTGACGACTTTCATTAAATACTCGCAGACGAGACTCCTGATAGAATTGTTGATTGTAAATAGTTGTATGTCCCTACTTATCAGTTGACACCATATTATGTTGGTGAGCTTCTTTAATTGTAGTCAGATGAGCCCGCTGACTAACTGATGAGTTATAAACATGTGTATATTCCTTCCTATAATACTCCACTGGAAGTTTTTGGCGGGATTGGTGTTTTACTTCCGGACGAGTCTGCTAGGTAGTAACATTAGGACGGATGGGTGTACATGCCTGCTCATCTCTGGACATGAAGTTGGATTAATGTACTTCTCCAGAGGGGGAAAAAGTAAGAACCTGCTCCTTGTTGACCATATAGTGCCTCTGGCAGTTCGTCTTGCGGACTCGGGTCTAAGGGACCTGAGCATAATTCCTAAAGGCGATACCCTCATCATGTTGAGGGTGCACTATCGTACGATTCTGGCGGCGATTGTTGATGGGAGCCCTCAGGAAGGAATCATGTCTCCTTGAATTAAGGACTTGAGTGACCTTCTCATTCACCTCCTCATAATATGGGTGGGACTGGTGATTACATTTCGGGGATAACAGCCCGAAATGGTTGGAGACAGTGGTTGGTACCACCTAATTCTTGATCATTGGTCGTCATTGTCCAGACAACCAGGGTGAATTATTGACTTGGAGGGCCTATTGAGCATCCTCCAGAGTCGAAATGGAACCGTGTTGACAGTATTCCTTAATCTGTGCATTTGAGACACAGCGTTGAAGTCACTGATTAGGTGATGTCATCCTCAGATCAAATGAGGATCCAGCAGGAGTAGCAGTAGATGCATTCACAGTTTTGAACTTTAGTGAATCCATTTCTGTAGCACATAAGATCTTGGAAAAGAGTGATTGTTTTATATAATGGACATAATCAAGATAAGTTTGGCTACTACATCGTTTGATAAGAAAAGATGTTATTTATTATTTTGTTGACCCTCTCATTGAAATTAAATAGGGGCCTAATAAATAAGTAAAACATCATTTTAACTTGGTTAAGGATTCACGTCGGGTTCACCATATTTTGTTTCATCTAGAAATGGGGATGGCCATGTTTTATTTAAGGTTCAAACATTCCAATTGGTTTCTAACGGGTTTATTTTTAGAACTAGAAACATTCAATGATTCTATAACCATTTGTACCTACTTTCAAAAGGTAGGTACTCATTAGTTATGGTCCAATGAGGCTTAATAATTTCCATTGGTCGAAAGGATGGGAGTTTGGACTCATCACACCTTTTTTGGGGGGAATTATTGTCTAATTAAAGACTCTATTTATAGATTTAAGATATGTTCATGAATCCTTTTTAAATTACCAAGTATAAAAATGATATTTCCTTTAATTCTGACAATCAATGATTGATATGTATGAAATTTAGAGAATCATATATATATGTATTTGATGTTCTTCATTGGTAGAGAATCATCTATATTTGTTAGAGATTCTTATTCAATTGTATCTTTCAACATATTATATAGAAATATCATGGTTGTTATGATAACCATACTAGTTTTAAAGCCACTCAATAGGACACCTTAAGTTTATTGTCATTCAGAAGGACATGGATTATTTTAGAGTTGGGATCGTACCCGCAGAAGGGCTACCTACGCATCCTTGTTTAGAAAAGGAATCAGAACCCATGTAGTTTGGGAATTAAGATATAGTTTAACGTCATATGGGACTGATAAGAATTAATGGGTGATAGCCTTAAACCTTTAGAAAGGATTCCTACGTACTCTAATTTTATGGTAGAGATCGATGTCCATGTAGTTCAGTTAAGAATTGTGGGGGATTACATTTGATTAACGGCCCAAAGAGACGTGTCGTGGTTTCTTTTACACTCTAAGCTCACGTGAGTCATGCCCAGTGTGAGAGACAAGAGGTATCAGTAAACCTGGAGATTTTTTCCATGAAATATGTGGTCACAAAGAATGATATGGGGCTTATGTGTGTATGAATTCCCAAATAGATAAAGATCATGACTTACTTCAGAGAAGAAGCTCGGGAATAAGGTCCATAAAGGTATATGTGATTTTATAGATATTTGGATATTTAAATTAGGACTTAATAATGAGAAGGTTTCCCAAATTAGAGGGGACTTATGATTGGGTTTTATTCCTGAGAAGGAAGCCCAAATCAAAAAGAAATTATGACTGGGGATTATTCTTGAGAAGGAGGACCAGGTTAAGGAAATTTGGAAGATGAGGTTTACTCCAAAGGAGGATTCCCATATTAATGGAACATAGACTGTGGCGTACTCCTAAAAAGGAGGCCCAGGTTAGGGAAATTATGACTGGAGATTACCCCTGAAAAGGAGGCCCATGTCATGAGGAAATTTATGATAGGGGCTTACTCCTAAGGAGGATTCCCATATTAAAGATCTTCTCATCTTAAATTATGAGGTTGAATGAATTAAATCTCTAACCTTAGTGACATAAATATATGTAAATCACTAGGTTTTGATAGATGTTCCACAGAATTATTTTCAGATAAGGAAGACAATAAGGGAAACATTCCATAAATGACTTTGAAGAGGGTTTTCAAGGCTAAATCTTTATGAGGATAGGTGGATTTGAAGAAAAGAGTTGAATAGGTAGGAGAGGCACCCAAAAAGAGACAGGCGTGCATGTCCTGTTTGGGCGTGCAAGTCCTGGTCATGCAAGTATACTTGCACGACATATGTATACGTGCGCGACGGTAAACCCATAGGGAAATACATGGGCGAGGCTTGGCTCAAGCCCTTAGTATTATCACAAAAGGATTCCAAAATAGTGGCGCGCAAGTTCTGTTGAAGGGATAATGTGGCATGCAAGTGTCTTCATTTTCCCTTAAGGGTTGAACACTTAGGTGCACAAGTGTTGATGAATTCTAACACATGGGCCTTATTCCTCCTCTTTAGATCTTCTATTATAGGTAAAAAATTACCTTATAAGTGATCGAAAGACTTCAAGAAGAGACTAGGGAGCTGAGAGCTTAAATCTGACTTTTGGATTTTTCCATCCCGGAAATGGGGGGGCACACAAGCGGTGTTTATAGGCTACTGAAGTCCTTGGGTGAAAATCAAATAGGGTGCACAAGTCACTTACACAACAAATATGTGGAGAACAAGTATACTTGCGCGACCATGATGAAACTTGTGCGACCCATGTGTAAACAAATCCTTGTTCATGCCTTTTTCAATATAAGATGTTACTTCAAATGATGAATATCTTTATGCTAAGGTATTCCCTTTTTCAGTTGTTTAGAATCTATGATGGAAAAGAGCATCAACCACCACACTGATCATTGTGGGTTTACTATATGTCTTTCCACTGATATTCACATGTACCAATTCATAAACTGTGGTGGAAATTCCTTTTCAAAGGCATGATGAGCATCCTCAAAGACATCTTCATAACATATGGAGGAGAGAACTCAATGGGAGGATTTTCCTCTGACTCAAAATATCCTGATGGGAGACTAGTACCATCCTCTGCGGCGGTGGACACTGCATTGAGGGACTCATGTACTGCCAAAACAATAGCGATGAAAGTTGATGATCTGGTCCCATATTTTCTTCATCCCAAGGGGCCACGCATGATGATATCAAAGCAATAGTGACATGTCATCTTGAGCTGGTTTATCCCAGAATGGGGAAACAAGAAATTATGTTGAATTAAAATATCCATGGGTTGTACATCATGATACCTTAAGAGAGTAGGGAATCCGAGATCACTACAGCCTGATTCTTATAAGAATACGAAGTGATATTTTGGTCTTTAATATAATTCGTAATGTGATACTCCTTTTTTTTCTAGAAAAAACGATGCATTTTCCTATATCCGGGGTCATAGCCTCTAATAAATGGAGTGAAAAAATATAGGCATCGTCTAGATCTGTCAACGGGTTAGTTTCAATCACCGTACGTTCAAATTCTTTATCCTTAATTTTCTATTCCTTGCTCTTAAAATTGTAGGCCTCTAGGTAAAGGGATTCACATGAGTCAATGGGTGATTTGTCACCTATTTTTATGATCACCCAGCCATTAATGGAGTACTTGAGGCACTGGTTATACATTGAAGGGAGCGCCACATGTAGGTGGATCCATGGACTGGATATCAATACATTATAAGAGGTGTCTTGATAAATAACCATGAATTATGTTATGGCTATTAGGCCACCAAACTGGGTCTTTATGTGGATCGTGATGACCAGTGTCTATTCTGTCCTATCATATCCATGGATTTTCTAGTCGGAGGGGCTTATATCATCATCAGACAACCCCTGATTTCGTAGTTTCCAGGTCAGGATTTAGTTGATCTCCGATCCTGTGTCAAAAAGATAGCGACAAACCACCATGACATTAAAATGTCTAGTGATGTAAAGTGGGTGGATGTGCCCCTATATGGAAGGACACTATGGCTAGAACATCAGTCTCGAACTAGATGAGGATTTTTAAATCTCGGTGAGGGATTCACGCATATATGTTGACTTGCGAAGGGCCTCAAGGATGGAGAGAAATGCTGTAATATTGGAAAGATGCTTGATGATATCACACATATGTTGGAGGCATGAAATTCGGCTTACATGAGGTCGCTCTGTGACAGGAGGGATGGCAGGGTTTGCCGGTTGGACTAGAGGCTAACTAGTGCTTGGAATATTCCACTAATCACAGGATGAAGCCTATAGAATTACTATAGTATGAGTGATAGATAACTGAGACAAGTCCATAGCAGAGAGTGGATGATCACAGTGCGGTCAAGGTAGCTCTTCTAGATCAAGATACCTAAATGCTAGAAAAGAAGGGTCTTTTGACACCAGATGAGAAGGTTGTGTATGCTGAGATCTATGCTTGGCCTCCTGTCTAGTTTCGATGGCATGCATAGACTTTCTGTTAGTGATTAATGATGCACTCTGAAGACCCATATAGTTGTATCTTCGTCAATGTTGGTGATTACTGAGAACACTGGGAGGATCCTCCTAGTGCTCCTCACAGTCAGAAATCATGTAGGCGTTTACCATATCTACGTTGTTAACTGACGCGTACCCTTGGATATCACTAGAATAATCATCCACCATTAGACATATTTTAGGTGTAATCTCCATCTATGGGAGCATGAATTCACTGAGAGTATGGTATGATGACGGCTTTGGCGGGGGACTATGTTTTCCATTGCGCCGCTAATGCATGATCTTCTAGAAAGAGGGCAAATGAGCCGTTGATATAGAGGTACTATCTATGAGTGATGAAACATCTTGTGAAGGTTTAAGTCAATTTAGACATGCACATATAATACATTGGGCGCAGGTGATTGCCTTACGAGCCATCCAGTCATCGAACTTCTGGGACCAACAATTAGAAACCAAATGTTACTTGCCTTCACTATCACTGCTATTATCGGGCTTCATGAATACACGTACCACATGTGACGGAGCTGGTTCTAACCTGTCTATGTCCATATCAACCTGTCCTTGAAGACAGTATTTAAAAACATAGCACTATTTAGGGGTGTTCCCCAGGACCCACTAGTGCGGTAGTTAGAGAGATCAGCAAGATCTTCATATTCTGGTATTTAGAATTCATAAAAATCAAGAATCCTCTACTCTATGGAACTTTGGAAATAACCGGGAACCTGAGATTCTTTATATGAGTTGGTATGGTTTCCCCTATTTGGGAAGGGGGATCTGTGAGCCTGGCCTAAAAGAGGGGCTGGAGGAGCCTGTCGAGGAGGTGGGATCTAGTTATCTTGCCTGGGTGGGGGCAGCGCATTACTCGTGGGCGCATGCCAATTAAGTGGTGGGCGATGCTGGGCCAGAGGCTATAACTATAGTGGCAGGCCTCTACGAGGCTATAGAGGAATATCTATCAGTAATAAATTCAGTTTCCTTCGGGGCCACTATATGGGCCACTGCATTGGGATCAGCTTTTGTGGCCCTTCTTGCTGGAATTGAAGGAGGAAACAAATGTGCATGCGTGGCCTTCACTAAAACACCCTCTAGGTGTTAGGATTTATAAAAAAATCATAAAATCATACAGGTTATTTTCTGGTTATTGATAGAGGGGAATAGTCCTGTCTTGATATTCACTTAATACAACCTTTTCATTTACTCCTAAGTCAGTGGCATGTCAAGGGAGTATGTGAGAACATTCAATCGGGTGAAAAAGTATGTGATGTGTTCATCAGCCCTCTGACTTCACTTGAAGAGGGCCATAATAATCATATTCTGAGTTGTGGAAATGAACTGGTAAAGAAATTTCTTATGAATATAATTTCGTCTAGCTAGTAACCTGATAGGTAGATGGTTGTACCAGACAAACACAGGTCCTCACAATGCATGTATGAAGTATTAGAGTTTGGCAGGATCCTACTATGCTGGAGTTCCCAGCATGGGTCTGCACCTTGAAATGAAGTGGCCCAAATGCTTTAGTGGGACACCTATCTCATTAAATGGGGAGAATGTGTGGTTTTAGAAACATGGGGATGCTACTATATCATCCACCCAAGCTAGATATGGCTTTCCATTAGGTAGGATTTCTCATGTCATGTTTCTAATGCCTCAAGGTGATCAATGAGCACTGCCATGTGATCATCTGTGAGGGGTTATAGTCTTTATGGAGATAATTGAAAACCAGTGCGTTGGCATGTTCTTCAACGTGATAAGAAGGCTCAGCGGTTCATGGAGCAGCTAGTGGGACGACCTGTGGAGCAGTTGGGTGAACCTGAATTGGGTCCCGGGGATTATCCCACCGCTCCGATGGATTTGGGGACACATACTGCTCCCTCTTGTTATACGTTTCAGGCTCAATCTTGTCTACCTAGGTATTATGGTCATGGTTACCTAGAGGCTATTCACTGGGGGGGAAGTCATGTCTACACCTGATGTGCTGGTCATGGATCACTGTAGTCTAGTCTTCGCTCTGTGGAACACTCAAAAAATGTTCATCAACCCTCTTCATATGCACTGCATAATGTTGAACCAACTCACCTTTTTTGGGACCATCCTCCTTCTTTTATTCTGAGCCCGATGGGTCAGAGGGTTTGATGGCTCCGAGATGTCCTTAACCTTGTTTGGATTCTGGGAAAAGAAAAATTCCTCAGTTTGTATGGGAAGACCCCTTAGATTTCTCTACTAGTTAGTAACCCTTCCCAACTAGTCCAAATGTTTTCACACCCCACAGGGGGTATGTTTTACCTATGGATTTATTTCTCCATCTATTCCTCCGATTGATCGGCCTTGTTAACCATAACTTGGCCTAGAGGCACATCCCCGATATCATTTGGCATGTTGGGCTAGCTCCGAATAGAACTGAAATGGGGGGCCACGTAATAACCCCAACCATAGATCTTCACTTGGGGGGAAGCCTCCTTGATAATCATGCAAAGCACATTAATTCTCTTTAAGCATAATTGTTGGAGGGTAATATGGGGGCTTGGTGACTCAGGGAACTGGGCCACTGGGAGTGTGGCCAAATCAATCAAGAGAAATTGTTGAACAATGTTTGCGATGTGTTCCTGACTCTTGGGGTAGGAAAATCTTCGATGATGAAGACGAAAATGTGTTACCCATAGGGTCAGATGAGGGAATCAAAATTCCCCCTGGGTGAGAGATTTTGGTGCACTGAATTTTGGTTCCGTGAAGGGCCAAAACATCTCTGATAAATAATATGTTGCAATAATTTCCTACAATGTCATCAGCCCATAATTAGGGTCTCACCCATGGTTGGCCCACTCATAAAATGTAGGCGACTTGAGAAATGTTATTGGTGTTAAAGCAGACCACTAAGAAGTTGGGCTAGCCAGTGGAGAATACAACAAGTAGGCTAGGAAACTGCAGTATCTCGGGATATCCTCTAAAGAGTGCAATGACTTGGCCATGACATCACGATAAGATGGGGTGGTGGCCATAGTTTCTAGGATAGGGACTATGGATGTTGGAATTGGAGCATGTTGTTTCACATCTTCTATCAGTCACCAAAACAACTACATGTGATCTTTGGTCGAGGTAGAAAGTGCTCCTGGTGATGAAGGTGGTGATTGTGCGACCATACCCTAGGGGGTTTCCAAATACTCTTACTCATGGATGTATTTGCGAAGGGATGTAGGGATCCACTAGAACTCACATTCCAAAAATTTGTGGTTGATCCACCTTTTTCTTGCCCTGTCCCTCGACATAGTGGATCGAGGTGAGGGTACCATTTCCAAACAGTCTTCTACCTAAGAATCTGAGAAGCAGACAAGTTTAATATTAGTCAGAATGCTTCTAAAATAATTTTTATGGAATATATGAACTTCAATCCTATACTAGGATGGTTCTTCACGACAAGGTAGATTTTCGGCTTGAGGAGGTACTTCGGCCGACCTGATGCGGGGGTGGATATTACGTCCTGCTGAGTGAGCTGGGGTGTGAGGATCACCTGGACAGATATCAAAGGGAAAATGGGGAGGACCTCCGTGTCCACCAACCAATATGAGTTATAAATATCGGTGTGATGTTCTTGGGTGTGTATGAGCATGGGTAGGTCCTCCATGTTTATTTCCGCTGGCAGTGTCAGTGCGAGGTTGGTCCTCATACTACTTAAGCAAACATGGGTAAGACCTCTATTCTGGGTGCCGATGAAGCAAGGACGACCTTCACTCCTCTGATTTCTACAGATAGTGGGACCATCTTCAGCTACTATAAAGACATGGGGAAGCCCCCCCCCCAAGCTGCAGATTGACCAGATTTGTAACATCTCCATGTCGACGGGTTGTGGTGGGAGGAACGACTCCATACCCGACGTCATGAGCACAGAATAATATTTTGTAATGAGCGTCACTGTCATGGGTAGGAACCTCATTTGGATAGAAGGTGCCATGGGGTGGACCTCCATGCTGATCATGGGATTAGGGAAGATCCATTATCTCAATGGTAGTGGTGTGGGGAGGACATTTGATCTAGGTATTATTTCCACGAGTCATCCTATGGTGGGCGCTACATGCATCGACGATTAGGAGAGTTGACCCAGCCTTCTTATAGGGTGGTTAAGGCCTCGATCTGAGTCGGGAATATGAGTTCCCCGACTAAACATAGATAAGGGACTGATGGTATGCCTTAGTGTTGGAACATGCCATGGTAGTTGCTGATGTGGTCGCCCCTCATCCGACATCCTCCTCTGCCTGTGCCTGGCGCTGGCGTCGGTTCCTTCAGACAGGTTCAGGCTATGAAGGCACATATATTACCTATTACTGGACCCGTGGGACCTCATAGCGGCACTGGTGCAGCCTAGTGGGGGCTCCCCATAGGATACCCTTTGAATGGGATCCCAATCGGGCCAGCCCTAACATCCATCACCTTATCGGCGTAAGGGAGAGAGTAATCAAAGCATTTTAGGGAGTGGCTCCCGAAACTGTTTGAGTTGGAGTGTGGAGATGTCGCTCCCTGGATGACTCTTGTGGGTAGATGTGGTTAGGAGTTGCATTTGCCTCTAGGTCCTTTCAGGCCTTGTCCCTAGTTGGGACATAACCCACTTCCTCATATCAACGAATGAGGTCCTTTATCACCCTTTGATCAATGAAATCAAATGGGGAGTTGGGGCCTGGGTTCCCACCAGCAGTGGCCATAGAGGATACCATGGCAGAAATGATGCCACGTAGGATGGTCGAGGTGACATTTCCCCTACCCCAGCATTGGTAGGTGGGTGTCGATCAATTTCTGGATACAATAGCTTGGGTCATTGAACATAGGGAGATTAAGTCATTAGTGATGTAAGAAGGAAATCGACGTCCTATTCCCCAACACCGTTACAACTTCCACGGTTGGTAAGAAGGACCCACATAGAAATGGTTGCAGACCAGGATATCTAACGTTCAACTGCCACAACTTCTAGTGTGTTTCACAACATGCCCTCGGTTTTCATAGTGGGACGTCGCACTAGATAACTAGATGTTGTGACATGCTAGTACACTGATGTCATGACAACTACTAATCTACACATTGAAGAGAATGACTTCACATCAGGTTCACCATTTATTTTTTTGAATCATTCACCAGGGCGCACATCCATCTGTTTTGGAGGACGTGTTGACTATTTCCCCACATTCCCGCTTTCCATAGGCGGGCTACATCTATCTATTATTCATGGACATTTTCTCCTTGATCAAAATAGGATGATGGGTAGTCAGTTCCTCCTTCTATGGATTCATCCTCGGAACTCGTTACATAGTATAGTCTCCCTTATAGATAAAGACATTGTTCATGAAATTCTTCCTATTTCCATGTCTTCTTGGATGCTGGTTAATTACCCAAATTCTATCCGGACATTCCAAGGGGTCCAGTTAGGGAAGCAATGTTCTATCTTGGGAGTAGTGATGTTGGACATCGCTGGTGTATCTGGATTCTAGAACACTAGCGCGTCTGGGTTTCTTCTTTTTATGATAGGGATTCTCGAGGGTGAGGATTCTTGGGGCATCACACATCGAATGTAGGGAATTATATACCATAGGAATGTCCCTGAGTTTTTCCTAAGCTTCCCATGTTGAAAACGGGGTATGTCGCAAGTTTAACGTCTATTGAAGATAGATCAGACTGATAAGAACTCTGAAAGGAGTGGATCCGATTGGTGTGACCCTAGGAGGGATCACTGATGATAGGGATAACATATGCATAGTTATATGTTTTTTGCAAGGATTAGTGAGAAAGCGGGTGGGATGATCTAACTTAGATGTGGCTGCCTCGGTAACAATCAAGGTGGATATTGATGTTTGAGAATAGATGGGGTGTGAGATGGAGTCGACATGACGGTGATGATGATGTCGGCCACGAGCCTCTAAGAGACATCCTACAAATCCTTGTGGTAGGGAATCAATGTCCGCATATTTTGGTGGGGCGATGTGACACCTGAGGCAGGGGCCAATAAGAATGGACTCATGTATGGGATTCAGAGGAAGTAGAACCTCCTAGTAGGGGCATGCCATTATCGAAACACATAGGCTTGAGGGAGAGACCACAATGGGAGATGAGTGATGGTCTTGATTCTTAGGAAGGCTTCTTATGTACCTTTCCTTAGAAAGGATCAATGATCAAATAGTTTTGGATGGGGGCATAGAATCAGGGTGTACATATAGGAAAACAACCCGATGATATAATGAGGCTTATGCTTGGTTAGCAGCCCGAGGATGGTCTGATGTTTGAGGGGTAGACTAGAGATGCATGTCCAAAAAAGGGAGACTACAACAGATTACTATCAAATGAGGAACACAATGGCTTCCCATCGGATGGGGAACACAATGACTTACCGTCGACATGGGTTCCAATAGCTTACTGCTACATGGGGTTCCAATTTCTTACCACTAGTTGGGGAACACAATGGCTTACCTCTAGTTGGGGTTCCAATGGAATACTACTAGTTGGGGAACATAATGGATTACTGTCTCTTAGGGAACAAAATGGATTACGATTGATCTAGGTTGGACCATAGGGAGGCTTTATGTGTACCTTGTCTGGGAGACAAAGATCAAATCCAATTTAGTCCGAATGGGTTAAATTTAACATCCTGATGGATGAACATAGGGGTATAATTTTACTCCATGTGGGATGAAGGTGATCCGACGTGAATGGGTCGGGACATATATGTCTTTGGATTGAACCTTATGGAGTCTTCCTACAAACATTTCCTTAGCACAGATCGAAGTCCACATAGTTCAGAAGTGTTTGTTTAACTGACGAGAAGGGGGTCAGGACCAATAAGTGTTGGGCATGAACCTCATGGAGGATTCATATGTACCATACCTTACCAAGTATAAAAGTCCATGTAGTTCTGGATGGTTTGGTGAATCGACAGGAAGGGGTTTAGGACCAATAAGTGTTGGGATTGAACCACATAGAGGATATCTACGTACATTTCCTTGGTATGGATCAAATCCCACATAGTTCTAATTGGGTTGGAGATTACACTCTAGAATGGCTCGAAGAGGATTCCATGAAAAATGCTTACTCTAATACCATGCGTGTCATGCTCAGTCTGAGAAAGAAGAGGAACCAAAGACATAACAATCACATAGGCATGTGGGAAGTGGAGTGGGGCTTACATGTGGTAAGAATCCCTAGGAGATCGATATTGGGACTTACTCCCGGATGGAGGCCCAAGGAGATGGAGATTGGGTCTTACTCTAGAATGGAGGCCCAGTGGAAAAAAATCCTAGATGGAAAGGGACAAGATAACAAAGGACCTGGTACCCAACTCTCCTCTGGTAAATGGAATGGAATAGATGAGGGGGAATAGTGATACTGCCTCCCACAAGAAAGGATAGGGGAATACACCAAGGAGGAATCCCCTTCCCTGTGCGCAGGCGCTGCTTCAGAAAATCTGATATCCTTCCATGTGAAGTAGATGCCACTCTTGTAGAGATGTGCGGGCATAGAGAATGTCAGAGATAGGGCGCTCCACATATTATTCATAGGGAGAGGGCATAGTTTAACGTCACGGGATTAGGACGATGGTTGTTGGGAGATTAACGTCCTATAGATCAAATGAGGCAGGTTCACTCCACACCCCCATGTCATAAATAAATTGAATGAATTAACCAATAGCAAAGGGAAGGCACAAGAAATGTTGTGGCTAGTGGAGTTGTGGAGTGATCCACTGAGGCCCCCCCATTAGTGTGGCTATGAGGTGAATAAATATCCGTTAGTGTGACTATGAAAAGAAGTATAAGGCTAAGAAACTCAATTCAAAGAACCACCCAAGGAACATTGAAGTCACTTCTTACAAACCCGGAGGGTCTCATGAGAAAAGGGGTTAACAGAAAATAGTCTGACATGAATGGTCTTTGTGAACCTCTAGTGCTCTACTCAATAGTGGGGCATCGCGAAGGGGTCTTCTTTGTAACATCCCAGGTAAATAAAGGATAAATAATTTTCATATTTATTAATAATTATGAATTAAATATTAATTTTACTTTAAAGGGGTTTCTATGTTCGATAGCGTACCCGATACGCAACAAAGAGTTTCATTGAAATCTTACATTGCACACTAGTAATAAAATAATACTATTTTAAATGGTAGTTAACACATAGCCGTTGTATTGGCGGTAATGGATATAAATAACTAAAATATGATTATATATGTTTTTAAATGTTTTTAAATTTATCCAATAAAATATAAAGGCTTAAAATACGAAAAGAATTCAATTTTAGGCTTTTATACCCTAATTTTCACTAAAGGTTCACTTATCACCTTTTGATGGCGAACCGTCATTAAATATAGTTTTGGTCCCTTTTATACATTCTATTGGACCAAATAAAACTCTTTTTTTGAATCGGGACATCAAAATTTACATTGTGTAAATTTTTGGTATTTTTTCGATAAAGTTCATTTTTTAATGAATAGTGCAAAATGTTGTATGTTAATTCAAAACCTCTTTTTAATCTAATTTATTTATATGATTAGATTATCATTTGAATTGGTTTTAAAGTGAAATTAGAATATATTTTTACTACTAAATCCAATAGTGGTCGTTGGAATTAATTTCACTTTTAAATCGGACTTAAACTAGTGTCAATCTTTTGATACTTATTGTTTCATAAAAACACACTATTTGCTCTGACAGCGGGAATTAATTATTAAATTAATTAATGAAAATGATATGTTTTAAATTTTGTAAAATGGACTTCATTTTTGAATTTTGAATATCAAATATAGCTTAGTGTGAATTTTTGGTATTTTTCTGAAAAACTTCAATTTTTGATGAATAGTGAAACCAATAAGTGGTAATTATAAAAACTGATTTTTCGTTTAAATGAAATTTTACCACTTCTGTGTTTTGAATTCCAAAAATCCGACATAAATTGTTGTACTTAATAAGTAAAATGTGGTTCAATGAGATTAAAATAATTTTTTGGTGAATAGTAACTTTTAAGTTCTTAATCGTGATTAGAGGTAATTAATGTAGTTTAAGGTAAAAATAATGTTGTAATAATATGAGATGAGTTAGACACATGTCCTACCCTCTCTGGCTGAGTCATGGCCGACCAATACAATCCATGGGTCAACTTGGGGACCCCATGGAGCCACTTTGGTTGGGAAATGACATAAATAACTATTTATTTAATGTAAAAGTAAAAATGACACAAACATGAGATGTTTTAATAAAAAAAATTTACATGGGGTTATACAAGTCATATTTTTGACTAGAAATATTCATTATAAAGCTAAAACGATTTCCCACATCATGATATTTGTTTATAATTTTTATACATTAAATATATTAAATTATTTTTGACATCATGATGATGCAGCGATTACCTCATTAATAAAGGATTTAAATAAAATGAATGGAAAATGTAAAATCTATGACCTACACATGTCCAAAACCTATTGGATCAGTATATGTAGAACCCTTATCACCTTATCCTCGAATTATATCAATGTGGGACCTCTTAAATCCGAATATCATTTTAAAATAAAGTGAATTTTCTTTACATTCCAAGAGTGCCCCTCCTCTCCTCTTATAAAAGGCCCCCACCTCTACCTATTTACCCACACTTCCAAAGCCTTTGGATCAGAAAAAACCTGCACATTTTGTCTCTCAACATACTTCTCTTACTACTTGAAGCCTCACTTTGGGCAGAATTCTTCCCAAGAAATCCTTTGAGCCCAAACCAAAGGGAGTTACCCGATTTTAAGGTAATGTCTTCACTTGAGTCCTTTTGTTTTATTTTGCTTCTCCAACCCCCTAAACTCTTTGTATTCATTTCTTTTGAAACAACAAAAGTATATTAAATATACTAGGATGTTGTTATAATAATTATTTGAGCTACCATTACACACACCTATATATAATGGTTAAAGAACATACTGTTTCCGTGGATGGTGAATTTATGCCTCCCGAAATGATGATTGTTCAAAATTCTTTTAACACCTTCAAAGGTGGCCATTAAGATGACACTATATTTATATATGATATATAATATGTTTATGTTTTCCTTAAGATTATGTATTTTTCATTTTGGGCATACCTTTATGGCTTGCATTATGGGTAAACAGGATAATTTAATTTTTGGAAGTGCGGACTACCGCCTCCTCAAAGTGATTTGATTCGTTAATGCCATATGTGGGACGCATAAAGGATGGATTTAAAGTTATTATATATGATGTTATACTGGAATTATAATATACCTATATATCATTATTATTTATTCCCATTAAAGTATGATATAGAAATGAAAGTAGTGTTCATGCGTACATACGGCTTACCGTCGCCATGAACGATGCATTTCATTTCTTATCCCCAAATGTAATGTACTATTATAAGTACATATATATAATGGATATATATGATTTATGATACATATAAATGATTAATATAATTCTGTAATTAAAATATACATATCTCTCATTTAGTTTTAATTCCATTAATATGACATAGAAATGAAAGTAGCCTTCATGCGTATGTATGGCTTACCGTCTCCATGAACGGTGCATTTCATTTATTACCTCTAAATGATTATGTAATATTATAAATGAATTTATATACTGGATATATATGATATATATGATATCTACATCATGAGTATAACTCTGGATATAATGGATACATGAACAACTTGTAATTATAAAGAGCATATTTTTGACTCAAGTACCAATGATCGTTAAAATGAACGTTAATAACTTAAATAATTACATAGTGTTCATGTCATGGTAATAAGTGATATAAAGGGAATAATGAACTTGAAAAAGGTTCTTAAGCAAGTATAAATTAACTTAAGTTTATTATTCAAGAGGTTAAAGAACGATCGAGTCAAGACGGACCCAAGGTGTGGGACTTCATCTCAATCTCCTTTCATTGAGGCATATTTCATTTTATACACAAATTTCTTTTATATGGTGTATAATCCCCTTTAAAATTTACTTTTAAACAAAAGTAAACTTTTTGTATGAAGCGTTTTACAAAACGACAAAAAGGAACGTTTCTTTTAACATATATGGTGACAACGACCTTTTCCACCGCCGTAATATTATTTGGTCTTTGGCTTCCTCAACAAGCTGTAATGTTTTTAAAATGAAATAAATACCATATACTCTTTTATGTATTTTGGTATTGAAAATGGTTTTTTTAATTGATTTGTCATGTGAATATATTTATGTGATATATTGTGATCAAAGTGTGGAAATGTTTTCTTTCCATTATATTTGTTTTATGTCTTATGAATTTATAATGGTACTTGGACATTTGATAGGTGGTTACATGATAAACCATATGACAGGTGGTTCCGTGAATACCCGGACGGGTGGTTACGTTATAACCTCCAATGCATTGGGTATGGAAGTCGGCCATATGGCTATTCCATTAAGTATGTATGGAAGTTGGCCGTATGGCTATTTTATTAAGTGATATGAGTGGAAGTCGACCGTATGGTTATTCCACTTAAGTATGTTTATGTCCCAAGTTACCTTTATATGTTATGTGATCTTTTTATGGGTTTTATGGTAATCTTTTGGTTACGAAAGGGTATGTAATGATCTTTTATTCAGTGAAGAGTTTTTACTACTTCATAAAGGTGAAAAGTATTACTTTGATAAAGTATACATGGTTTACTTGTTGTTTTGATAAACTAACAGTTTTCATTCTTTGTGTATCCCTTATTGAGCTCTTTATGCTCAAACCAAGTTTTTTTGAAATGTTTTTCACAGGACCTAATGTGGAATAGGGTCAATGATGGGATCAAGGTAAAGTCATGCTATATAAAACATGGAACTAGACATGTTTCTTTTTAAGTGTTTTTTTATTCTATGGAAACTTGGTAGAAGTGTCTACTTTGTAAATCTTTTGAGATGTAATAGTTATGTTCTAATTCTCTAAAACTCTAAACCTGAAAAGATCATCAATGTGAATTATTCATTTAACTCAATATTAAGTAAGGTTTAAGGCCGGGGCCTTATAGTTGGTATCAAAGGTCGGTTTAGACAACTTTAGGAGTTAGAAAAGTGTTAAATTATAAGTTAATTTATGGTATGATTGAAATGATATAGCATTTGAAGATTACCATGTTGCATCATCTAAGACATGTTTGTTAAGAATGGTTTTTCATAGAGGAAATAGAACATCTTTTCTGGGAAGGCATACAGAGAGTAATGACCTTTCAAATCAGTATCCTAAGATGGTCAGAATTAGAACTAAACAGTTTGTTGCAGTGATGGCTTAGTTGACTCAGGTGAAAAATGTTGGTTGTTTTTATTGATGATATTTTGGTGTTTTCTTAACGTAAAGAAGAGAATGAAAGTCATTTAAGGGTTATCTTGCAAAGAAACTATATGGAAAATTCAGCAAGTGTGAGTTTTGGTTACAACAAATTTCTTTCCTGGGTCACATTGTATCAAAAGATGGCGTAACTGTTGATCCTGATAAAACAAATTTTTTTGAAGAATGGCCAAGACCCACAAATGTAACCGAGATCCGTAGTTTTCTTGGTTTGGCAGGTTACTACCGAAGGCTTGTTAGAAATATTTCACAGTTATCTAGTCCAATGATGAAGCTAACTTAGAAGGGTCTTAAGTTTATCTGGACAAAAGAATGTGATGATTGTTTTCAGGAGTTGAAAATAAGATTGGTGAATGCTCCTGTTTTGGAACTTCCTTCCAGGAATAGTGAGTTTTTTATATACAGTGATGCTTCGTTGAAGGGACTTGGCTGTGTCCTTATGCAGAATGATCAGGTAATTGCTTATGCATCACGTCAGTTGAAGACTCATGAGGTAAATTACCCTACACATGATTTGGAATTATACGCTGTTGTTTTTACTTTAAAAATTTGGAGGCATCATTTGTATGGAGTAAAGTGTGAAATATATAATGATCACAAAAGTTTGAAGTATATATTCACTCAAAAGGAATTGAACATGAGATAGAGGAGATGTCTGGAATTAATCAAGGATTATGATTGTACAATTAATTACCATCCGGGAAAAGAAAATAAAGTGGCTGATGCTTTGAGTCGAAAAAGTAATGCTTCACTAAACATGCTACGTTTGGAACGAGATCCTTTGGTTTTTAATTTGATGAACTTTGGCATAGAGGTTGTTGGTGTAGAAAGTTCTTCTGTTTTGTTTTAGGTATCAGTGAGATCATCCCTATCAGACAGAATTAAGCAAGCACAGAGGGAAGACAATGAGTTACAGAAAAAGGTAGAGCAAGTTCCGAAGGGTAAGTTTCCTGAATTAAACATTGATAATGATTGTGTTTTGAGGTTTGGTAAGAGATTATGTGTGCCTTGTGATTCACTGTTGAAGAATGAGTTGTTATGTGAGGCTCATAGTTCCCCATTTTCAGTTCATCCTGGAATTACTAAGATGTACAGAGATCTGTGGGAGTATTACTGGTGGGATGGAATGAAAAAGGATATTTCTGATTTTACTATGAAGTGTTTGACTTGTCAGCAGGTTAAAGTAGAGCGACAGTTACTGAAAGGGATGCTTCAGCCTTTACCAGTGCCGGAGTGGAAATGAGAAAACATATCCATGGACTTCGTTGTGGGATTGCCGAAGACCCCTCGAGGTAATACTGCAATCTGGGTTATTGTTGATCGCTTGACTAAATCTGCTCATTTCCTTGCTATACAAGATACTTTTTTCCAAGATCAACTTTCCCGTTTGTATCTTAAAGAGATAGTCTGGTTACATGGAGTTCCCCTCTCCATTGTATCTGACCGTGATTCCAGGTTCACTTCTAACTTTTTTAAAGGCCTTCAGAAGTCGTTGGGTACTGAATTAAATTTTAGTACAGCTTTTCATCCTCAATCAGATGGGCAGTCAGAACGAACAATTCAGACCTTGGAGGATATGCTACGAGCTTGTTCGATGGATTATCAGGGAAGTTGGGACCAACATCTTTCTTTGTTTGAGTTTTTCTTATAAGAACAGTTTTCATTCCAGTATACATATGGCACCATTTGAGGCATTATATGGGAAACGGTGTCGAACTCTAGCATTTTGGGATGAAGTGGGTGAAAGGAAGCTGATGGGATGAGAATTAGTAGAAGAGATGGCAGAAAAAGTTCTGTTGAATCAAAAACACATGAGAATAGCTCAGAGTAGACATAAAAGTTATGCGGATAACCGGAGGAAGGATCTATCTTTCGAGGAAGGTGATCATGTTTTTCTCAAGGTTTCTACATGGAAAAGTGTGATTCGATTTGGTAAGAAAGGAAAGCTGAGTCCAAGGTTCATTGGACCATATGAAATTCGGGAGAAAGTTGGATCAGTTGCTTACCGAGTGGCTTTACCTCTGAGTTTATCTCAGGTACACAATGTTTTTCATGTTTCGATGATGAGAAAGTATATGCCAGATCCATCTAATGTTTTGAGCCCAGAGGTAGTTGAGCTGGAAGAGAACCTCTCTTATGAAGAACAACCAGTCCAGATTCTTGACCGAAGAGAGCAAGTGTTGCGAAATAAGGCAATTCACCAGGTAAAGGTTTTGTGGAAAAACCATATGGTTGAAGAGGCAACGTGGGAATCTAAAAAGGCTATGACAGATAAATACCCCCACTTATTTTTATATGTGAATAAAATTGCGAGGACGCAATTTCCAAAAGGGGGGAAGGATTTAACATCCCAGGTAAATAAAGAATAAATAATTTTCATATTTATTAATAATTACGAATTAAATATTAATTTTACTTTAAAGGGGTTTCTATGTTCGATAGCGTACCCGATACGCAACAAAGAGTTTCATCGAAATCTTACATTGCACACTAGTAATAAAATAATATTATTTTAAATAGTAGTTAACACAAAGCCGTTGTATTGGCAGGAATGGATAGAAATAACTAAAATATGATTATATATGTTTTTAAATGTTTTTACATTTATCCAATAAAAGATAAATGCTTAAAATACGAAAAGAATTCAATTTTAGGCTTTTATACACTAATTTTCACTAAAGGTTCACCTATCGCCTTTTGATGGTGAACCGTCATTAAATATAGTTTTGGTCACTTTTATACATTTTATTGGGCCAAATAAAACTCTTTTTTAGAATCGAGACATCAAAATTTACTTTGTGTAATTTTTTGGAATTTTTCCGATAAAGTTCATTTTTTAGTGAATAGTGTAAAATATTGTATTTTAATTCAAAACATCTTTTAAATCTAATTTCTTTATATGATTAGATTATATTTTGAATTGGTTTTAAAGTGAAATTATAATATATTTTTACTACTAAATCCAATAGTGGTCATTGGAATTAATTTCACTTTGAAATCGGACTTAAACTAGTGTCAATCTTTTGATACTTATTATTTCATAAAAACACACTATTTGCTCTGATAGCGGGAATTAATTATTAAATTAATTAAGGAAAATTATATGTTTTAAATTTTGTAAAATGGACTTAATTTTTGAATTTGGAATATCAAATATAGCTTAGGGTGAGTTTTTTGTATTTTTCTGAAAAACTTCAATTTTTGATGAATAGTGAAACAACTAAGTGGTACTTATAAAAACTGATTTTTCGTTTAAATGAAATTTTACCAGTTCTATGTTTTGAATTTCAAAAATCCGACATACATGGTTGTCATTAAGAAGTAAAATGTGGTTCAATGAGATTAAAATAATTTTTTGGTGAATAGTAACTTTTAAGTTCTTAATCGCGATTAGAGGTAATTAGTGTAGTTTAAGGTAAAAATAATGTTTTAATAAAATGAGATGAGCTTGACACATGTACTACCCACATTGGATGTGTCATGACCGACCAATAAAATCCATGGGTCAGCTTGGGGACCCCATGGAGCCACTTTGGTTGGGAAATGACATAAAAAACTTTTTATTTAATGTAAAAGTAAAAAATACACAAACATGAGATGTTTTACTAAAACAATTTTTAAATGGGGTTATACAAGTCAGATTTTTGAATATAAATATACATTAGAAATATAAAAATATTTCCTACATCATGATAGTTTTTTCTATAATTTTTAGACATTAAATATATTAAATTATTTATGACATCATGATGATGCAACGATTACCTCATTAATAAAGGATTTAAATAAAATGAAAGGATAATGTAAACTCTATGACCTACACATGTCCAAAACCTATTTGATGGGTATATTTCGAACCCTTATCACCTTATCCTCGAATTATATCAATGTGGGACCTCCTAAATTCGAATATCATTTTAAAATAAAGTGACTTTTCTTTACTTTCCAAGAGCGCCCCTCCTCTCCTCTTATAAAAGGCCCCCCAACTCTACCTCTTTACCCACACTTCCAAAGCCTTTGGCTCGGCCAACCCCTGACCATTTTATCTCTCCACATCCCTATATTACTCATTGAAGCCTCACTTTGGGCATAAGTCTTCCCAAGGAAGCCTTTGAGCTCAAACCAAAGGGAGTTACCCAATTTTAAGGTAATGTCTTCACTTGAGTCCTTTTGTTTTATTTTGCTTCTCCAACCCGCTAAAATATTTTTATTCATTTCTTTTGTAACAAATATAGTATCTTAAATATACTAGGATGTTGTTATAAGAAGTATTCGAGATACACTTACACACACCTACATCTAACGGTTGAAGAACATACTGTTTCCGTGGATGGTGAATTTATGCCTCCTGAAACGATGATTGTTGAACATTCTTTTAACACCTTAAAAGGTGGCCATTAAGATGACAATATATTTATATATGATATATAATATGTTTATGTTTCCCTTAAGCTTCTGTATTTTTCTTTTTGTACATACCTTTATGGCTTCCATTATGGTTAAACACGATAATTTCATTTTAGGAAGTGCGGACTACCGCCCCCTCAAAGTGATTTGATTTGTTAATTCCATATGTGGGATGTATAAAGGATGGATTTAAAGTTATTATATATGATTTTATACTGGAATTATAATATACCTCTATATCATTATTATTTATTCCCATTAAAGTATGAGATAGAAATGAATGTAGCGTTCATGCGTACGTACGGCTTACCGTCTCCATGAACGGTGCATTTCATTTCTTATCCCCAAATGTAATGTACTATTATAAGTACATATATATAATGGATATATATGATGTATGTTACATCTAAATGATTAATATAGTTCTGGAATTAAAATATACATACCTCTCATTTAGTTTTAATTCCATTAATATGACATAGAAATGAAAGTAGTGTTCATGCGTATGTACGGCTTACCGTCTCCATGAACAGTGCATTTAATTTCTTACCTCTAAATGATTATGTAATATTATAAATGAATTTATATAGTTGATATATATGACATATATGATATCTACATCATGAGTATAACTCTGGATATAATGGATACATGAACAACTTTTAATTATAAAGAGCATATTTTTGACTCAAGTACCAATGATCGTTAAAACGACCGTTAATAACTTAAATAATTACATAGTGTTCATATCATGGTAATAAGTGATATAAAAGGAATAATGAACTTGAAAAATGTTCTTAAGAAAGTAGAAATTAACTTAATTTTATTATTCAGGAGGTTAAAGAACGATGGAGTCAAGACGGACCCGAGGTATGGGACTTCGTCTCAGTCTCCTTTCATTGAGGCATATTTTGTTTTATACACAACTTTCTTTTATACGGTGTATAAAACCCTTTGACTTTTACTTTTATACAAAAGTAATATTTTTCTACGAAGCGTTTTACAAAACTACAAAAAGGAATGTTTCTTTTAACGTACGTGGTGACAACGACCTATTCTGCCGCCACAATATTATTTGGTCTTTGGCTTCCTCAACAAGCCGTAATGTTTTTAAAATGAAATAAATACCATATACTCTTTTATGTATTTTGGTATTGAAAATGGTTTTTTATAATGGATTTTTTATGTGAATATATTTATGTGATATATTGTGATCAAAGTGTGGAAATGTTTTCTTTCCATTATATTTTCTTTATGTCTTATGATTTTATAATGGTACTTGGAAATTTGACGGGTGGTTACGTGATAAACCATATAACGGGTGGTTCCGTGAATACCAAGATGGTTGGTTACGTTATAACCTCCAATGCATTGGGTATGGAAGTCGGCTGTATGGCTATTCCATAAAGTATGTATGGATGTTGACTGTATGGCTATTCCATTAAGTGATATGTGTGGAAGTCGACCGTATGGTTATTCCATTTAAGTATGTTTATGTCCCAAGTTACCTTTATATGTTATGTGATATTTTTATGGGTTTTATGGTAATCTTTTGGTTACAAAAGGGTATGTAATGATCTTTTATTCAGTGAAGAGTTTTTACTACTTCATAAAGGTGAAAAGTATTACTTTGATAAAGTATACATGGTTTACTTGTTGTTTTGATAAACTAACAGTTTTCATTCTTTGTGTATCCCTTACTGAGCTCTTTATGCTCACCCCAAGTTTTTTTGAAATGTTTTTCACAGGACCTAATGTGGGATAGGGTCAATGATGGGATCAAGGGAAAGTCATGCTATATAAAACTTGGAAGTAGACATGTTTCTTTTTAATAGTTTTTTTATTCTATGGAAACTTGGTAGAAGTGTCTACTTTTTAAATCTTTTGAGATGTAATAGTTATGTTCTAATTCTCTAAAACTCTAAACCTGAAAAGATCAACAATGTGAATTATTTATTTAATTCAATATTAAGTAAGGTTTAAGGCGAGGGCCTTATATTCTTTGCGATGTGGAACGGCCTAGCCATGGAATAAGGTATATGTGCATATGGAAGTTGCTTCAATAAGTGGAAAGTATTCCAGGGAGTAGTTCTTGGTTAATCAAGGGTGCCCTATAAAGTATAGAACTACGAAACAGTGTGCTTTGCGATGCATAGTGACCGTAAATTATAAAGTGAGTTACATGATCATGGATGGTACTTCGGGAAGAATACGTGCTATACGAAGACCCGTGTACCCTTGGGGATCCCCTATCTTCACGAAGGCCTTTGGGATTTACAAAGGACATCCCTATCTGATGAGGGGTTGAATTTAAGCCCATCGAAATTCACTCTGAGATGATAATCAACCTTGAAGAGATGATTTTTGAGAGAGCAGAATGTGCTTCACGATTTGAGAGTTGCAGAGGAAAAACGTCAGAGTATCAGTACATTGGGCTTGAGGGGTGCCTGGTATTTATAGTCAAGAGGCGGTGTGAACTATTGATCGATCTATACAAAGCCACATGGAGCATTGTCATAACAGCAGATCCTCTCGGCTCTTTGCTTCTCGATGGCTTCCCAAACATCAGGCAGATAATGGAGCCTCTTTCATCTTTTCTTCACGACAGCTTTACAAATGTCTGGAAGATCATAGTGCCTCCTTCCTCTTTTCTTTTTAGTGGATTTGAAAACGTCTATCGGATCGCAGAGCCTCTCACCTATTTTCATCGTGGCACTAGTGAAGGGGGGACACTTTTCACAGGCCGCAGTACTGTGAGGCTCCATGATTGCTCTTCACGAGGCACCCTCTTCAGATTCATCTTTCTCTCCACATCTCATTCCTCTAAATGTTTTTTTGGCGCCAGTAATATTTAATGGGTTCTTACCAAAACAATTTTAATTTCCAAATTAATCTTTATCAAAAATATAATCAAAACGAAATAACATAATATCTAACCAAATAAATCCATCAAAATAATGATTAGAGACTATGAATTAATTGGAGATATTTCTTGTTAGAACACATTCCAACCATAGCAGTTGGGGTTTGGACTAGTTGTAAGCACCCCGTAATACTACCTGAAAGATGGTGGTTCAAAACCTATTGGGCGCAGTGAACTAAAGCAATACTGTAGTAGCAGGGGAACTATAGCAATGGAGAGCACTATAGTAGTGGCATGTCACTGTACCAGCAGCAGGGGTACTGTAGAAGTGGCAGATACTGTGCAACACTATAGCAGGTAGAGTACTGTAGTAGTACTATTCACAGAATGGGACTTGGGCCTAAAAATTGGGCCTACGAGCCATGTAATGCGATAAATACCCACTGGGCCTTCGGGCAATGTAATGGGTCTCCCTCTACCAAGTTAAAAGCAGTTTCCTTTGCTTTTAAAAATAAATGAGGCTTAGACCCCAACTTTAAAAAAAACATGTTCCAAACACAAAATAGTCACTAAGTGTTAAAAAACCACACACATAGGCCCAAATGTGTTACCAATACATTTTTTACCACTCTTTTCTACTTGATAAATTCATGTGTCATCCAAGGCATAAAAAATTTCCAAAATACACACATGGATCAAGAAACTTTATATTTCAATTGAATATTAATTTATAATGAATCAACAAAATAATATAGAAAACTATATTTTACTACTCACATACAATTAATACTAAAGATACCTCATGAGTATTGGTGAATTGTAACCGAAACATGTCCTAACACTTGTGCCAAGATAACCTATCTATATCTACTGATCACTCAAATAAGAAAGGATACTTGAAAAACATAGTACTAATTATTAACCTAAACATTTCAAACAATTTTATGTAGACTAAACCATTACATAGTTATATTAAACACCTAACATGGATCGAGATGTTTTTAGGGGAATCCAAGGCACCGACCCCCTTACAAAAAAAACATTCATCTGTGTCAATTGAACTCATTTTAGATGATTAATAAATAAAAAATAAAATGTGATTAATAAATATAAAAGAAAATATAGAATGACCCACCTATACTACATACTTAAATTAAAAAATAAATAATATGATAAATATAGGAACAATAAAATAAAATTAATAAAATCCAAGAAATACCTACGATCACCACAATCTCCCTCACCCAAGGAACTGACCACCACAAAATTCCATTCATGAACTTCCTTATGTATAATACAAAACCAATTATTATAATGAAATTTTGTGAAATGGATATTTCTCTAGTGAAAGGATGAATTAGATAATGAAAAATAATACTAAATTACCTCCATATAATATGAAGTTTCATTACCAAAAACAAAAATGTAAATGCTCAAAATTGGTAAATGAGTTGGTAGAACCTTCAATTTATTTGATATTATAGTAATGGGAAAAAGTCCCTTGCACGTGATAATGTGAAAAATGAACCCAATGTATAATTTATAAATAAAGTATCCATTTATTTATAGTTTGAAATAAATTAACTGAAAATAGATTTACCTTGAATACTAATATGAATTCCAGTAATAATATCAAATTCCATACTTTTTTTATTTTCATTGACCAGTAATAGTAACATTGAAATAATTCACATGGACAAATAATTCCATATTCAAATAATTTCATGAAATACATTTATAGAACCCCTTAATTACATGTTTCAAAATAAAATATAGAATACCACTTAACTAAATATGAATAATCTGAAATAATTAACGAAAGGGTTCAAATAATGGATGTTTAATGTGTGGTTGGATGAAGAGGAAGACCTACCACAATTTATTAGAATTTTGAATCATGGGATAACAACCATAAAGGCCCCTAAGGATACGAGAAACCTTGAACTAGTGAGACAATTTTGGAAATCCCTTAATTAGAGGAAAAAGTATCCCATTAGTGGAAAGTGAGAGAAATACAATTACTTTACTATGAATATTTTTCATAAGGAGAAACCACTCTAAATATAGATATCCTCTTATGAACCTGTGATTCCCATGTTGTTTTAATTTAAGTTACTATAACAAGGGATATCATATGTCAAATTAATATCCAACTATGAGCAGGAATAAAATCCATATACATGTTTTTTAGGAGTGTACCGTGGAACTATAATACGAAAATAAATAAAATTATTATCAATTTACATTGAATTAACCAATGAGGGAAAAATATTATTTTATAAATAAACTTATTTAATATTTGATGACTTTGTTTGAATAAAATAGTTAAATATTAAAATATTACCTCTATTTTTAGAGTAAAATACATTTAAAAATACCGTGATAAATATATATAAATATAAATAGTTATCTTAGATAAAATATTTACACACATTCATATTGATTTCTATATAGATACACACACACACATATATACATATATAGAAGATAATAATAATCTATAAGTAAAGTTTCATAAATAAAAATCACATTTTTATTTCATAACAATGTTTTTTAAAATTTTTGTCATTTAAATTCCATTTCATGAAAGTACATAAAGTTATAAGTAAAAACCATAACCAATATTTAATGAATTTTTAAAACATAAAAAACAATTTCAAACACCGCATATCAAGAATAAAAAAAATATTTGGGTCATTTATGAAATCCAATGGGTTAAAGGAAGTTGTGAAATAATTTTAATTCAAACATTTCTAATGAAAAGGAACATTGAGTTTGATGGAAGAGATATAGAATATAATTTTATTTCATAAATAGATTAATAATTATAATTATTTATATTAATAAATAAGTATAAATGTATTTAATGAACAAATGATAATGGTATTATGAATTTAAATACATAAACAATTCCAACAAACCTGTAACTCACAGCTTTTGATAGAAATGGTCTAAATTTAGAATTACAATTAGAGTAATTAATCCATAAATGGCAACACTATTAAAGGAAGTATAAATAGAATAAATCATATTCTAATAACACATAGTGTTTTTACTTTTCATGCGAGAATAATGGGTAGAATGGAATAATGATATGGTGGATATAAATTGGATGATGATGGGAGAATATACACTTACCCACTTTAAATCACATTGAAATCGAAAAGAACAAATAAAAAAATTATAAGATACAAAGTATAATGGGGTTTATCCTCCTATTCATCCATGTGTCACATATGTTGGACTGGTTAATCTAATTTGGGGTTCAAAATATGGATTTTTTTTTAAAATTTCCATCTTTTAAGTACTAGGTAAATCTCAATGTTACAACATGGTTTACTCACACAGTGTGTGAATCGTGGTCCCTAAACTAAAAAAATGAAATTGACATGGTTTGATAACATAGTTTTAAAATAATTATTTAAACCAAGTAAAATAATTCTATTTTAATACAACCCATTCAAGCATGACTATCACATGGTTTTGAAAATATACTTCAAAATAGTGTTGTATGAAAAAATACTATAATTTTTTAATTTCATAAAAAATACATATATATCATAAATATTTATGTAATTCATTAATATATTAATTAATTACTATATCATGGTTAAGGGTCTGGCATTAAGGTATTTTATCCAGTTAGATATTTTCAATGATTACATTATTAAAAAATAGAAGGATTTTTATATCAAAAGTTTCTCATCTGAGATATATAAATTTTAAATGGATTTTTAGTTATAATTCCACAAATGGTAACATTGTTATGAGGAGTGAATCCTGAATTCAGAAGTATTTATTATTAAATATGATGATATATATGTTTTATGTATAAATACTGAAACTTATGAACAGAAAAACACTACAGGAGAATTATATTTTACAAATTATGTATCCATAGAGTCACTATAATTCAATAATAGAAGAATGGATGAATACAATAAAATCACAAAATTAATGGATGATTCTATAATATATATCATGTATTTTGGTGTTATTATAATATTTTTAATGAAAAAGATATTTTCATTAATTTTTTTAATCAAATAATAGAGATATTAGATATTTTGTTGATTAGATATATAGATTACTTTTAAGGACATCATAGTTGACATTGAAACAATCTCATCCTTATTTATCAATATAATAATTATTTATAATTGTTTAATAACGTTGGAATAGAATCCAATCATCTATTTTTTTCCAATTTTTTATGGAACCAATTATTTTAATACATGATGATAAATTTGATGTTTATTAAGGGATGTTAAAAAAAATTCTTGTCATTATTCATTAATTTATAGATTAAATAATGTAATTTTTATATGATACTCTATGATATGAAATTTATGATTATAGACTAAAAGGCTTACTATTATTAGAAGTGGAATAGATTAAATAGTACATCAGTTTCAACAAATAAAGTGTATTGGAATATAATATCAATGTAGAGCATTATTTATTATGTAACACTAATACATAGTAGGATATGACTGTTAATGAAAAAAAAATCATATTTATTATTTTTTAATGATTTCATACATAATAGTAAATGCAGAAAAAATATCATTTCCTTCAAATAAAAAAAATCAATATGTTTATCGTATTAAATAAACAACTCAAAAAAAATGGATAAATACACAATTATAATATTTAAGTGTGCATGTTATTCTACAATTATTGATTTCATGTGATAATAAATGATATATTATTATCATTGAAAACTATTTCAAAATTATTGATTGATGAAAAATTTTAAATGTGATTTTAATCAAGGAATATGTGAATAAAGGATACACTATAACAAATAATCTTCTAATAATGGAGAAAGTTGTAGAATATATTACTAATCCAAATAATAGAAATTATTTAAAAAATTATTATAATGTCGTTATTTTAAACTCAAAATATTGATGGTTTTGTGGTGAGAGCCAAAATATTTTAAACATTTCAATTTATTATAATTTTTTTAGAAATCATTTATTTAGCAGTTTGGAATCATGGATCATTTGTGAAATTTATGTGGAATATTAAAATTAATTAGAAGTGGAATTATATTCACGTTTTTAGAAATTTATTCATATTTAATTAATGAAAATAAAATTCGGAATCTATTATTCTGTTTTCTAGATTATATATTAGAGAATGTTGTATCCATATTTTAATAAATATGTAATTTCCATACCTATGGATAATTAAATGATTTTTTGGGGGATATGTGATAATAAATAACATTTTTTTAAAGGCAAAAGCCCAGGATTATTATTAAAAAGAAAGTCCAAAAGAGGAACAAAAAAGGAATGAAAACAGATAAACTTATCACCCATTTTCAGGGATGCCAAGCTTTTTCCTCAGCTTGTCCCCAATGATACGTTCTTTATTTCACATCTCATTCCAAAGGCTGATGTTATTACGTCCTCTTCCTCTTCCTCTTCCTCCACGATAGGTTTCCTCAATCTCCTTGGATTGTTGTAGGAGAGATTCTACATCTTCATCGGAGCTATCCACTTGAGCTTATTCCATCCTCTTCATTTGCTCTTTCCTTTCTCTATTCTTTTGGCTTCGAGTTCTAGCGTGTTTCCATTCATCATCAGAGCCTTTCTTTTTCTGATCTTCTTTTCCTAAGGTTTCCTGCACACAAGAAGCATTCTGCAAAGTAGGGGTATTTGAATCCTTACTCACCTTTACATCAGGATGTTTAATCAATAAATCTGATGTTCCAGCCATATCAGATGACTCTAGATGAGTAGACACAGTAATACTATCAGTCATTCCAGTTTCCCTATGGAGTTCAGGAACATCAGGTCATATTTTTGTGAGAACATTCATAACAGGGGGAGCCATCAAAGCAACACTGTTCTGGACTGAAAAGTCCAAAACCTTCAAGACAGGAGACTCTTCTATTCTTTCAACAGGATCATGATAAACAGTAGATGAAATAGTTATAGAATCAACATAAGTGCCATCAACAGATTTAGTAAAAGAAGGACCAGGCAGTGAAGACACCTACATTCTGTTAGCCAAAGAAGGCTGTTTTGGAAAACATAAATCAGATTCAACCCCAGAAAGAGAAGCAGGAACATAAACAATTTTATGCATTTTATAATAGTTGGTGTTTTGTGTCTGATCCATATCACCAGTACAATAAGGCCGCAATTCTGCGAGATCAGAAGGACCTTCTTCTACAATGGCCACCCGTGATTTTTTGGGAAGTGGCACTATGGAACAGCTTTGAACAGTCAATCCAAAAGATTTCTTGGGTGAAGAAATCTTTTTCTGTTCAAGTGGCATGTCTTTCATATTGGGGCATGAGTTAAGATCGTGCCCCTTCATAGAACAATTTGAGCAATAAAGAGTCTTCCTACAATTAGTGGAGCCATGTCCTAATACTCTGTAATCGAAATAGTATTTGTGCAGGCTTTCTTACTCAATCCTCAAGCTAATTTCCTCCTCATCAGTAGATAAAAATATTTTATCAATTAAGGTAGATGAAAGATCTACCTCAACTAAACATCTGGAAAAATTCCCATATCTGGCCAATTCAATTTCTTTATCCATTTTAATGGGTACAAAAATAGCTAGCGAGATGTCATATAGGATCCTGGGATGCCAAAGAAGCCAGTTTAAACCAAAGATTTTGATCCAAACTTGTGCAACCGATCTACCCATCTCCAAAGGATTAAAAGATAATAAATAACATTTTAGTGATATTCATGAGATAAATGAAATATAAAGATATAAATGTTATCCCTGTGCTATATGAGATTAAAAAAATAGAAATTGTTTTCTATGATTAACTCTATGTATTCATGTTTGGTGTAACATTAAAATATGACTTTCATGAGATTAAAAAATCTAATGAATATGCCACTAAATAGTAAATGTGGACTCATGTTAGATTAATGGGAATGTATATATAATAAATCATATTATTTTTTCATTAATAATATATGAATGGTAATTTAATTTTTTAAAAGTAGCTATACATGCCACCACAATTGTATTCAAGTCATACAAAGTTGTATTCAAGAAAAGATTTTGGAGGTTGTAATCCATTTCATCTGATAGTAACAAATTATGGGATCCATGAATTTTTATCCAAGGGATATTTTATACTAAATCAATTGTATAGAATATGATGCAGAATCCCATTCCATGATTGGTTTTTGGATCAAAATTTTTAAATGAGTCACATAATGAAATTTTAATTACAAATATATGGGGATTTAGCTACAAAATATTATCACAGTTGACTAATTGAGTGCAATACTGTCTAAAGGACCCCAGATCATGATTAGGTATATATATATACAATATTAACACTATAATAGAGATGTTAATTCCCATATTAAGTTAATTCATATAAATTCCCTTAATTTTATTGTATCTAAAAATTCAATGGATATGGCCTATATAATAGGAAATTATTGGGTGGTTTTAATACCCATTATGTGGATAGAGTGAAAAAATTAATCATAAATTTTTATTGAGAAATGAATCCTTCATTTAGTTTGAATATGATATAGTAATTAGAAAGAGGGGATAATGGTGAAAAATATAAAAAAAGAGAAATATTTTTATCCATGGAATAAATATTAATGACATAGATGTGATGAATAAAGGAATAATAATGACAAAAACATCACTGAAAATGTGTTTTTTAGATGGAATCATTGACTGAGATCATTATATAAAATCTTATTATATTCTTTTCCACAAAGTAGTGCATAAAGTTATACTAAAATCAATGTAGTATTTGATAGACATTACATACTTACTAGACAGTATCAAAACATATGGTGCACATATTCATTCCATATTTCATTGATGAAACATTAAATGATCTATAGAATATCAATTTTTTGTAAACCATGTAAAATAATCATATATATGTTCTTAATTTTTGGGTCTCACTATAGTATGTGCGTTTTAAATTAGATATGTTCTCAAGTTTTTCTAAGGATAAAGTATGACTATGTGATATGTAAAATGTATTGAAGGAAAAAATCAGTGCCCCCCTCTTAGAGTGTATCATAATTATTTAAAATTTTGTTAGATGATAAATGTCACCACATGATGAAATACTCACTGTATGTTTTCATATATTGAGTACACTATCAATTAATTTGAATCCTTCAGTCAATGGTTGTAATTTCCATGAATGGGGAAAACATATAATATCTCAATTAGAATATAAATGTTATTAGTGTTTTTATTTATATTACTAATCAACAATTATTTTAAATTATATTAGATTGTAAATGACTATATCCAACCTAAAACATATCGATTCTAATAAAATAGCACAACATTTCGTACCAAGAAAATTTTAAAATTTTATTATTTTCAAATGATGTAGATAATTTAAGAAAATATTATGTGGGAAGAATTTATTAGTGTCTATTATGGAGAAAAATTAGTAAAATAAGTAATGATAGGTGTTCTTGATTTCAAATTTTATTATTTAAATATGATTCCAAATTGAATAATTGATCATTACTTGAACATAATAATTTAAAATATCAGATCTATTGATGGGATTACTAACCAAATAATAGATACTGGTATCATGAGAAAAATCATAGAATGCATCCACCCTGATAAATGAAACATTTTCTTCTTATAATGAATCCGGTTTTTAAAAAAACTTATAATAATATTAAAACTAATCTAATGGATAAAAAGTTCTTATGAATCCAAAAAAAACTATTATTCAAAAAAAATAATATATAACATTCAATTTGATTGAGAAACTAGTGATATATAATGTATGACGAATTAACGATGTTGTTTGTGATTTATATATATCACTGGTAAATGGAAGGTTGTAAAAAGGGAAAAGTAGGAATGAAAGAAAAATAACATTTTATTATTTAAATTTTTTAAATCATTTTAATGTAAGTTGAATATTTTCCAGGATGTCCATAAATAGGAGTGGAGATAATATTATACTAGGACAATAGATTAATCCCCGCCATTAGTATAAATGCTAAATTGAGAAATCAAACAACACTAATGTTCTAGAAGAAATATTTTTTTATAAATTTGTTTAAAAATGAAATAATATTTCTAAATTTTTTTAAGGATGAGTGTATTTTTTCTTAAAAACCTATAATCATGTAAACGATCAATATAAAAAAAATTATTATGATAAATCAGAACAGATAAAATTACTCTTTGATATAAAATGTTAACACCAAAGGATAGATAATGTGTTGAATATTCAATTCAATAAAACACATAATTTGGATAACCTATAAAATGAATCATTATAAAACATTGATATTTTTAATTATGAAATTACTCAATTAAATAATGTTAGAGAAAATAATATGGAACTTAATGAAACATCTAAATTAATGGGTGATTTTAAGATTAATATCATTTTGAATGTGAATGTGAATAAATATATTAATTAAAAATAGGAAGATAGATATAACTGAATTAGGTTTTTTGATGAAGATGTTGTTCTTTTAAGAAGGAAACATCATGATAGATGAATAGTTTTTGTAATAATAAGATGATTAAAACAAAAAAATCATCTAATAATGATTTTATAGAATGATTATATTGATATATAAGGATTGTTTTGAAACTTTTGAATACAAATATGGATAGAACAATGAGGGAGAGGGGGCTTGGATATGATTTTGATACATAAATGGTTAGAGGGGCATCCATACTTTATAAATTAAAAAAAATATTTGGTGATATTTCTCAGTTAATGATGGCCTTTTAATAGTCATGAATATATTATAAAGCTTCAACTATTTTTAGAGGAATAAATAATAAAATCTTACCCTGAATAAATGGTTATTTTGTTCGGCTATCTTGGTAATGAAATCACGTGGTGTGTCTAGGTAGAGAGTCATATAAGGTTTAAACCTTTTGAATTTTAATAATAATGGATGATAGTAAATCATATAAATTGAAACAACATATATTTTTTATATTAAATAAACTATAACAATTTTTTTTTGAAAATCCAAAATTTGAGGAATTGGAGAAGCTATATTTAGGTCATTACATGAAAAGGTAAATTAGTAGATACTCATTCATATAAAATTACATTGTAAATTTTTTTATATCCACTGACGGAAGAATATTATGATCTCACATTATATATCATGTAAAATAAAGATATCCCACACTATTTGATCACTAAACCAGGCAACTATTGGATGTTGAATAGATAGATTAAGAAGGATATATTTGTTGAAATTTGAGTTTATGAAACCAAAAATAAATTCACGTGGATTCATGATAGTGTCTATTCATACTAAATTTTAAAAATTATAAATATCTTAATAAATGTAAAGGGAATTAGTCATGGTATATTCAGTTTTTGTAATGGTGGATCAGTATGAATCAATGTATGTTGAAATTAAAGGTTAAATAATAACAAACTATATACTACATTTTTTTGTAGTGATCTTCGATAAGAATTTTTCAGAGTCATTTATCTTTGTAAGTTGTGAATTCAGGTAACATTCAATTGGAAGTGATATATTATCAAGGAGAAAATGACATACATTTTAATAAATTGATAAATAATAAATAATAATTTATATTAGGTGATTAGAAATAAAAAATGTCTATATAATTTTTATGAAGAAACGAAAAACAATGCAATCAAACGTTCAGGAATATAAATTAAAACATCATGTAAAATCCATAAAATATTAAATATGTGATATAAAATACATATCTAATATATATTAAATGAATTAAATGTTATTAATTTATTAAAGAGAGTAATTTTAATGAATACCTATAACGATAATATAAAGAGAGTAACATGTCATCTTGACCTGATCCACAATGATTTCGGTGGGACTATGGTGATTCATTGAACATATAGTGGGATGTAAATATTTTATTATTTTAATAATTATAGTACAAATTACTATAGAATGTTTCTAATGGAAATCAATGATGTTATTTTCATAAATCTCTTGGATTTAGAAAAGAGAATCAAATGAAGTTGGAAGAATATTATATTTTATCTTGTATGTCAATGGATCAATTTACATCTATCATAAAAAAGACAACTAATTATTGATTCATGATTGTAAACACCCTATTGAATTAGTGAGAGAATCATAAAAATAATATTTTTATGAATGGTTATATAAAATAGTAAAAACCACGACCAAAACATATATAATTAAATGTGGCATGTCTCATCACATAAGGATGGAAGACATAAAAGTAATTTTATACTCATGAAATTGATCTTTACTAATACCTATAAAGAAATAAACTCCATATAATATTTATCATGGAATAAATCCAATGTTGATTTTCTTTATATTTTTTTTCAATAGGTGTTATATATAGAACCATCATGAAAAATAATTAAAAAACAACAATGTATTAGGTGAACATATACTGTTAACCTTATATATCAAAAATAAATCAGATAAATTCTTTAACAATTGGATGATATATATTGGTAAATGAAGTGATATTAGATTAGTTATAAAAATTATAAAATAGGGCATCGGGTCTATAAAATATTAAATATTCTGTTACATCTATAAATTAAATAATGCATCACTATATAAATGTTTTTTATATATTAGTTTAAACTAACCATAATATTCTATTATTAAATTAAAAGTGATATATAAATGAATAATCATTTGATACAACAATCCACAAAAATGAATTCTCAAATACATTAATGTTTAATTATTTTAATGTTAAAAAATTAAATATTTATTGGAAATGTGTGGGATAAAATTAGTAAGTGTAAAAATATCCATGAACCCATTATCCACATTAGTGTTTCAGATTCATCGATTGAACATTAGTTTTTAAAAATAACCTAGAAAATAAATATGTTCTGAATTTATTTTTTACACATCATATAAGATTATGTATTTGGAAATAATTTTTTATTACATTAAATAATCTCATTTTATCTAATGATGATTTGTAGAGGTAACATACTTGGGTAAATTATAATTTGAATATAGTTTTTTTATAGAATTATAAAAGAATGTAAAAAATGATGATGTTACCTTATTTACAATAATGTGAATGGAATCACCAAGGCTAAGATGTTTGGTATATAAATTCTAGTTCATAAATGTAAAAATAATAATTTATTAATAATATATGTATTTTGAAAATAAATTCTCATGTTAATTTCATTAGGGAATAAGGATTACTTGGGATCATTTTATAATTTTGGGGAATCTTGGATCCTATGATTGATATGAAGGATATTAATAGCGGATTGAAAAACATTCCCAAGAGGGAGTCTGCTGAAACAAAACATTATAATGGTTGGATTTGTTTTAAAATTTCTATTATTTTAATGTATAAATATATTAAAAACCATATATAATGATATCAAATGATTATTTTGGATGTAATAAAAGTCACACAAGGATTACATGGGGAATTCTTTCAATGGATTTGCATTTAAAAAATTGAAAATTACAAATATATATTAAATTGAATTTCTAGGATGAGTAAAATTGATATATTATAAACTTATATGACACATGGAGTTATTTATATTGTTATGATAATGTATAATAATTAAAGATATGAGAAGTATGGTTCATTTAAGAAATTCAATAGTCAAGCCCATTGTGAACTCTAAAATAGATAAATCATATGGTTTTAGTTTTGATGCATATGATATTTATGACATTATTGGTAGAATGAAAACATCAAGATGAATAAGTGGGTACATTTTTTTGTACATCCAATATATATAATCAAAATACATGAATTTTAGTTATACAAAATCTATAAAAATAAAAGGAGAATCATGTCATTATATAATTGGCACTTTATTTGAACATTATGCTAAGAAGAATGATAAGGGTGATTTTATGTGAATAAGAATTACAATACTATAATGAAAATTCATTAAAAAATTACATAATAGTAAATTTCATATTAAGATTTTAATATATTAAAATGAATAATTTTTTTAGATTGAGGTTTTAGATAATTGGTTCATAAATCCTTTTTAATAAACCCAAAAAATTACAATGGAAATAGTTCAACTTAGTATCCATTTTTTATCCAATATAGTATATTAAAAAAGAATCATGTTTTATTTTCATGAAATATAATCATATTTTTCAGCATTATATTTTAATTTTTATATATCATATTCAAAAAATAAAAAAATTGAAAATGTGGAATGATCGGAATAATCTCAGTAAGGAACATATAAAAATATTAATAGAAATGCTTCAGTCTATTTCAAAACCATGGAATACTATAATAGAGTATTAATTTAGTATAATAACCTTAATGATCAAATAATAATTTAATTACACTTAAAATAATATTTACATAATCAAAATTTTCAAAATAAAATTATAAGAAATATTTAAAGGGAAAACCTAATTTGTTAATTCCAAAGTAATTATATAGTGAACATTATCAATATCCAATGTATTGTTGAGATATATCAGGATAAAAAAGAAGAAAATAAAAGGTAAAATGACCATATAATACATTAAACAAATAAAATAGAGAATTCTAATCAATAAACTCAAACAAGTATACTTTTTAAACCATAGATAATACATTTTTACATATAAATGTATCCCTTTCTTTTATAACGTGATTTTCAAAACTAAAATAACTAGAATAATATAGAGGAGGTTTTTTCATTGATGAAAAAATATAATATTGTACATTAATAAAAAAATTAAATAATATTTATCGTGGTGAGAAAACGCATTGATCTTATATACATTAAATTAGAACATTTTATTTTGCAATTTTAAATATATTCAAACATTTTTGTATAAAATAATAGATAATAATGCATTTTAAATCAATTAAATAAGTAAAAAATGATATAAAATATCCTTTATAAATCATTTATATCAACATAACTAGATCCATAAGTGAAATATAAGAATATAAACATAGTGTAAAAATATTTAGAAAAAAATTAAAAAAATTTAAATGTGGTTTTAAGGTAAAGTTTTCCTTACCTTAAGTTTGAATTGTGACATATGTAATATATCATCATATTTAATAAAATTATGTTTACGATTTTATCACATTATATCATTTTTATATTATATTATTGAATTTATTTCTATAATTTCAATGTGAATCTTATTTAATTAATCGATTATATTTAAAATAGACATTTGAGAACATTCATCGTATTTGTATAATATGGATTCGATAGGTTCAACATGGTCGATATGATAACTCTTAAAACATATCTAAAATACTAATTATGTAATTATTATAATTTTATCAATAAATGAAAAAATTATAACCATCCATGAATATAACATCATGTTACTATTTTCATGTATTATTGAACATATCTTTTTAATAATGCATTGAATGGATTTCATTTGGGTGTGTTTTGGTTGAAATTTTGAATTTTTTTAAAAATATGGGAATGTTTAAAGGTTGTCCATGGTTTTCAAAAACTATGTTAACCCATGTAGTGTGATTATTGATATTTGGGGAATATTGTTTCTGATCATGCAACCCATAGGAGAAACTATGTGGGACATTTAAACTAGGCACATGACTAGCCTACATGGTTTCATCTAACCGTGTCTGTCTTCCAAGCTGACATTGTGTATGGGTTTTTTATTATTTATAATTTTTATTAAAAATTATCAGACGCCACATTTAGATTCATGAATAACATGAACAATCCATAATCAATTTCCATCTTTTATGAAGCTCCCAAGAGGTTTTTTCCCAGCAAACCCTACCAAATGTGGATCAAGTATTGAGGAATGTCATTCGATATTCAACTTGGAATTTTACTCTTACTGTAATCAATCTGTTAATATCTATCTTATCCTCCAACGAGTTTTTTGGGTCCTTTTTTTTCATTATGGATGTAATATCTTCTTTTTGGAGTTTTAAACGGATGTTTGATCATTATTACCATGATTTCATTAGCTTGGTTCTTTTGTGATGAGTTTTGATTATGGTTGGGTGATTTATAATCCATTTATCCTGAGATAGTTGGCTCAGTTATAATTCCCAATTTTTATTAACCCTAAATTGTATTTTAAATTTCTATTTTTTGATTAAAATAAAATTTAGAAAAATTATTTTATTAAAAACCCAATTCCATTGAATTGTGGTTTTTTAAGATTGTTTTTAAAAAAACATGGAAACCCCCAATTACCATGAATTTGTTTCTGTTTATGGAATTTCGTGGAATTAAAATTGTTTAATCTGAATTTTGTGTTTGATGAAAAATTCCTAAAACCCAAATTCCATTGAAATATGAGTTTTTTGTGAAATTGATTTATTTTTTTAAAAAAGTAAATTTTTGAATTAAGATCTGAAAGTTATGTTTTAAAATTTAATTATGAAGTTATATCAAATTTTTGTTTGTCAATTTTTTTGAATAGTTTTGATAGAAACCATAGTAAATTATCTTAGTGAATAAAGAAGGTTTTGGTTAAAAACTCCTGTTATAGAATTTAAATGGAAGATTGGAATACTTGAAATGAATAATGGGACCTAATTGTGTATTAAGGATTGATGAAATAAATTTCCCTTAATTGATTTTTTAATAGATCTCATGAAAGCCCTAGGTATTTAGTATGTTAATTGGAAAACACTATAACATTATAAAATGCTCTAAAAAATAAATATAGCTCCTCAAATCTAATATGTTATAGAGATTAGTTCTCTTTGAACTGGGATCAAAAAGTCATATGTGTATATTTTCTTGTCTCCTTAAGAGTGAGGATTATATTATTCTAGAACTATCATACCTTTAAATCATATAACAATGTGACATTCCTATTCATATTTGAAATATATGCCATTTTTATTTGAAACTATTTTACATGCCTTATGATTAATTTAACATATTTTAAATAATTATTTTATTTAATCCAATATTTTAGAGATATTTCCATCATTTGAAACTGTGAGGCTTTTGTTTGAAATTATTCCCATCATTTATATTGTAAAGAATGATTTGTTCATTTTGACATACGAATCATTTCTATTTTAAATTGAATGCTCTCTTTGGTTAATTTAATATTGAAATCCATTTTTTAATCCTTTGTGAGACCATATTGAGTTTTTAGCACACTCCTTACCTTATCATTTAGGTGTTTGTTGATTATCTCTTTACAAGTTTGAGCAGGGGTAATACACCACTTGTATGTTATACTCGGTCTTTATCTCTGGATTTATTAAGTTATGTTTGAGTTATGACTTGGAACATTTTTCTTGATTTATAATAATATGCTGTATCACTTTGGGGTTTCATAATTTTTTTGAAATCTACGAAACTTAGCTGAGATGAAATTATTTTAAATGCATATTGATTTTTTATATTTTATTATAATGTTTGTGGAAATATTATTCCATCATTATCTTATTTTAATTCTAGGTGCAAGTCACAAACCCATGTGGAGTTCACCCATGAACAAATAATATATTCAATGATATTTCGAGGTTGTTCAGGTGGACATTTATGAGATAGGGAATCACTGATTTTGTTTCTTATTGTTATAGATGCCAACGGTTTAATGCCAGGAACCAGAAGCCATTGAGAATTCATCATCCATTTCTAGCACCAACAATGAAGTATGATGAGATCTATATAGGCATTTTAGTTTTCAGACTGTGTATACAATGAATTAAGAATGCAATATCTATTATTATCTATATGATAACAAAATTACCAACATCATACCATTTCATGATACAATCGTAGTTTAGGAGTTGGTAAATCTCTATGTGCATGTGATTGTTCCTTTCAGAGAGCAACATCATCAATATTATTTAATGTGGATCTATAGTTCAGTTCATGTTTCAATAAAGGCCTTTAAGAGGAACTATGAGCTTACATCCCTTTAAGTATGACATATAATCCATTGTCGGATTTCCATATAGAAAGATATATAAATATTCTTGAGAAAATTATTTACACTGGGGTGCTCAAATATGGTGGGGGATTGGAATGATCACTTGGGATTGGTTGACTTTTCATAATTCAACAATAAATTGTCAGTGATCAAATTGGATCCTTTTGAAGGATTGAATGGGAACTCATATAAATCATATTTGTGTTGGTCTGAGGATAGTGAAACTTCCTTGAATAGAAGAAGTGTAGTTCAAGAATAATATAAAATTTTTCTGTTAATTCATCTAATATTGTTTATAGAAGAGATCTGGTATTTTTCTTATTCCAGTCATCATCGTATAGTACAGAAAAGATATAATATATAATGTTGATTCATCAAATAATGTTTATATAATAGATCTAGTATAAGACTAATGTTGATCGTCATCATATACCATTGGGAATCTTAGTTGGTGAGTAGTTATTTATGAATGTTTCACCCTGGATGGGTTATCATCAGCTTAGTATGCAATGGAAACATGCTCCACATTTCGAGGGAATTTTTGTGGTTGTGGGGAATATGGGGATTTTTCCATCCCTTTTAACAATTCTTAATCATTTAACATTGATAAATAATGTATTCCTTGTATATAATCTACCTTACTATCATTATAATCCATCTTATGTTCTGATCTAGAGTGATATTGAGGTCGAGTATGATATATCTATGACTGAATGGACAGTCTGAATAGTTGTTTGTGAAACTAAGGTACTTCATGGTAATTCGATAAATTTGGTTCTAGTGTAATGGAAAAAAAATTTATATTCTCTCGAGATGTGGGAGAGGGGGGAAATTATGAGAGTGTCATGACATTTTCTTTTGAATATGGAAACTTCTTCGAATGATTTCAGGTGACATAGTATATCTAGGATGGGGAAATTTTAACATCTCCTTACTATTTTAATGAATTTTTAAGACACTATTTGTAATTATGATTTAGTTGGGTTTCATTTAGGAGTGTTCTACTTGAAATTTTTATTGCTTTAAAAAATTTGTGTTAGTACACAGTTGTAACACAATTTTCCAAAACCATGTGCCCTCTCAAGAAAAACTATGAAAACCCAAGTGGAGGGTTTTGTATGGATGGTTCACAGCCAATCATATCATGTACACTCTTAGGATAAACTGTGTGGATCATTTAAAAATGTCTCCTGTCAGGATACATGTTTTGGTCAAACAGTGTGAGTCTGCCAAACTGACCATGCATATAGTTTTTAATAAATTCAAATTTTGATAAAAAATCTCAAGCCTCATTTAATGTCCCTGGTAGAATATAATGACCAATAATTAAATATTCCAATCCATTGATCTCCTGAGAAGATTTTTTACCCTTAGACACTACTTTTATTTTGATCAAATCTTGAGTAATGTCATTCGATCTTCACATGGTTGGTTTATATTCCCATTCTGATTATCCCAATATACCTCTTCTCCTCCATAAGGTTCCATTGACCCCCCACTATATATTGGTGGATATAATACCCTATGTTTTGGTTTTTAACATATTTTTTATCCTTGTCAAATGGATTTCATGATCGTTTTTCTCCATTGATATGTACTAGTATGGTTTTGGTGATTCATGATATATTGATCATTATGTTGGTGGTTCCATTATGATGATTGATTTTTATTAACCCTAAATTTCTGAATTTATTCAAATTTCATAATTAAAATGAAATTGATTTCAATTATTTATTCCCACTCCCAATTCAATTGAATTGTGGTTTTTAGAAAAAAAATGGCATGAAATTGGGAAAACCCACAATTCCCATGATTTGGGATATGTTTATGGAAAATGGTGATAATTAAATTTTTTACTATAAAATGTGGATTTCATGGAAAATTATGAAAAACCCCAATTCTAATGAATTTGCGCTTTCTTGTTAAATTTATGAAATTCTTTTAAAAAATAAAATTTTGAATTCAATTTTGAATTGGAATTTTTGAAATTGAATTGTGAATTGATTTCAAATTCTGATTTTTAGAAATGGATTAAAATGTTTTTAATGGAAACTTTATGATTTTATCTTGGTGAATGAAATTTTTTGATTGATAACTTTGTTATTGGTTTTAAATGGGAAATTGGTATATAAGAAATGGATAATGGGTGTTAATTTTATTTTATGGTTTCTTGGAATAAATATTCAATAAATGATTTTGTAATAGAGAACATGAAAACATCATGTAGTTAGTGTATTTATTAGACAATACATTATGATAATAAAATTTTCAAAAACATAAGTTCCTCATGAAAATTACCTTAGTCAATGGTGAGGAGTACTATATGACATGAGCACAAAAGGAAATATACACACATTTTCATGTCACCTTGAATGTGTAGAGTCCAATAGTCTAGAACTATTATAAAGTTTTTGTTTACGACAATGTGATTTGCATGTTTGTTTTTGAAATATATTCCATTATAGTTATGAAACTATTTTACATGCCTCTTAATTTATATAAAATTGTATACATAAGATGATAATTTATTCCATAGTTTTATAAATTTTTAAATCAAATTATGCTGTGCAGGTTTTTTTAAAATTATTTTCATTATTCGTAACATAAAACATTATTTGTCTAAACATTATTTTGAAATTAGAAACATTTATGTTTCAAATTGAATGCTATATATGGTTAATTCAATATTGGAATCTATTATAGAATACTCATTGATGCCCTTATAGGATTTTTATTGAACAGTCTACTTGTACATTTAGGTGTTTATATATTCTATCCTTCCATGTTCAAGAAAGTGTTAATCACCACACAGAGTTGGTTTTAATTTTTGATTAATGGACATAGTGTGTTGTGTTTGAGTTGGAAGTTTCTAAATTATTTCTATTTTCCAGTACTTTTCTATTTTAATTTTGGGTTTAATACTTTTTTGACTTATATTAGACTTCTCCTAGTGGATTTTTTTTATGAAAAACGTTTTGTTATCTTGGTTTCAAAATGTTTGTGGGAAAATCATTCCTTCCTTTTTTATACTTCTCGTTTCTAGTTTCCAACTAATTGGGATATGGAAGACCATTCATTTAATGTCAGTACATTCTCATTTATCGAGTTACTTGATTATACAAGCTAGTTCACAGCATGGAATGTTATACATATAAAATTAATCAGCTGGCTTCAGGGAGGTGGTAGTTCACTTGTACATAATAATGACATTGTAATATTTAAATTTATGATAATGTAATATAATAGATGATACATTATCTAAAAAAATTAAAAATATATCACTAATATCCTATATATTAACAAATTGAATCATGATGAAAATTATTATAAGGTGGCGATGAAAAATGAATCACATTACTTCATAGAGGTTATATTTTACAAGTATGAATCAATGATGTTTTCATTTCCCATGGGATCAAATAAAATAATAAATTTTTTTAATCAATTTAATAAAATAATTTTAATATATTTAAGTTATTTATATTTCTACTTTTTAATGATTAATGATTATTTTTTGGGTTAAGAAGAATCAATAATTATGAAATGGTTTTGATAAAAATATACCCTATATTCAAACAATATCTTTTGATTAAAAACTATTCCTTTTATAATTGGAATTCTTGTGATGCTAATTCCATAGTGAACTTCAGATAGAATTTTGGGATTGGTTTATGAATGGATAGGATGAACTAGTGTTCGAAAAATATGTGAAGGGGATAGGTGTGGAGGTTCTATTTTATAAGTGAAAGGTGGTGTACCCTATGTAATACATATATTATTAAAATAGAATAAATTAACTATCACGTTAATGCAACATAGAATTTATATATTTCAATGATATCATGTTGAGTAAAAATACAATCATACAGTAAAATTTGTATTGGTTTATGGTATTTCTTCTTCCACATATATTAGTTCAAACGTCTCGTTAACCATTTTGATGTTTTCTACAATCACAAACATACAACCCACAAAGATACAATAATGTGGGGAGAGGGACAGTGAATGACCGAGTCTTAACAAAAGTTAGACCTGGGTTAGTAACTAGAACCGAGGGTACAATAAACAAATATATGGGAGTAATTACCCTATGAGAGAAACAAGATGACAATAAATATTATAAGGATACAAACACCAAAACCATATTAGAAATATATATGTAAGGAAATCCAATATGAAAATAAGTAATGTCATTCATTACTAAAAAACTAATATGATAACTAAATGTTCCAAAAAAGTTAATACCTTAGTGACCACAAATCCCATGCCTAAATAAAATGATCTAGAAATATATATCCATATCTCTTACATGATTAAGTTGAAATGAAAAGAAAAATTATATATTGATATTTTGAGCATCACAATGTACTTAGTTGGATCCTCATCAGTGCATGTCATGTGTAATATAACAAAATCATTCTAAAGCATAGCGAATCTAACTCATCACCTAAATATCCTTACAATGTTCCCCACATCACTATTGATATCTCCCACCATGTATCACATACCCTTGGGAATATAATATAATAATTAAACAGCAAGGGTACCTTGATCTTACTTCCTCACTTTTTTATACTCTTCCCCAATGGCAAAAATCTGAATCCATCTTTATAAAATCGTAATTCATCGCAAAAATAATTGTTCTAGGAACTAAATCTTTGACAAAATAAATTACATCATCACATCATACCATAAACATAATAATAAATTATTACTATGTAGTTTTTTTCAGCCAACACAACTGACATGATGTAGATCAAATATGGGGTATTATACCACAATTCATTACAACACATAACCTGAGTAATTCCCTCAATAAAACACAACCAATAAAGTTAATTCAAATTAAAATTAGTTGCGTACTATATCTTTTAATACATGTGTGTGAAGTAAAAAAATGTCACATCCATCTACACACATATATGTTATTGTTTATTGTTGTTAATACCTTAACAAGTGACTACAAGGGGAATAGAGTGGGGACATATGTGTTATTCAACCATCAATCCTCCCACTGAGATGTTGAGAAAAAAACCATCCTTGAGTCCACTGGGTTTCAATCACATTAAACAACATGGGTGGGTGACCGCGTTGTCGTGACCTGGAAAATTGATTATGAATTTAAGGTTGATTTATTTTCTAGGGAAGACCCTAGGTCATCTCTCATTAAGAGTTGGTGGTTTTAGAGTGTTCATTTTTAATAAGTACCTAAACATGGGGTGTTATTGAAAACAATTTTAGGATGAAATGACTTAATTAAAGAGTTTATTAGTTTGAAAGAAATAGTGGTGTAAATTAATTAAGAGATAAAAGGGTTCATTTTGACTTCACTACATACACTTAATGCTCATTGTTCTTGGATATTAATTAATATTTGATGTAATTCTTTGGTTTAAATCAATCGTAATCCCGTTTACTTTCAAACTATTATATCAAACCACATTTAGCCAAACCATGACAAAAAAATTATATAGAAAAGGTCTAGATCACATGAATGGTATAATAGCTTCCAAAAAACATTGAAATCTCAAATAAGTGGGAATTAAAATGATTCATGTGTTTTCCAATCGGAACAACACATGTCACATACTCAAAACATCGCACCGATCGGTTAAAAGAATAGATCATTTCATTCAGTTAAATCAAAAAAAGATAAATCAAATTAAGATACTTCTAAATGAACTGTTTTCAAACCCAACATACATCAAACCAATAGTATTACATGTTCCAGAACTCCCATTACTTGTGTGTAGCTCCCTCATAATGAACACCAACTGTTTAACTTGACATCGGGAGGAGGAGGAAGCTCGGGTCGAACTCCTTCTTCATTCTTGATCCCCCAATGAGGATAGGGGCCTCCAGAACTTCTAGGATGAGGAGGAGACTACTGTAGGAATCCAAAATGACAGAGCATCACTTCTTGGACGAACATACACATGTAGAGCCCAAGTATCAATTTTATTGGAAAATGGGAACATGGTTTTGAGCGCACAGGTTTCTTAAAACTAGTTGTCAAATGAGTTTCGACCTCCATACATCATTATCTAGATTTGTAATAAATAAAAAAGTTGTATCCCCAACTCTTGGATATCTCCAAAAAATGTTTGGAACATGTTGAACACCTATAGCCTGAGATATGGATAAATCACAACACATCAATTTTGACTTCATGCTGATGCGGTGTTCTAGACAGATCAGGTCAGTTGGGGAAATATATGGTCGAATGAGTCTTGGGTTTTTTCATATAAAATGTATCACAATTAATTGTGGACCATACCACAAAATCTCACCCCATTTGGATTCAAGTTTCAGGATCAGTGTGCGGATGAGTCCACTGGTGTGCTTGGATATTTTGCTGCTTGGCCCATTTTTCTGGGAAATCACCATGGGCCCTCCAAATCACATCCTTTTGCAATGGAATCATCGAAAAAAGTGAAAATTTCTTTTCTAACATTGATAAAAACAAAATAGATGATTCCAACATGGAATTAAAATTCTCATTATTTTTATAATTTTCAATATAAAACATGTTTTTCATAGTGGTGTAAACGTGAAAATTACACAGTGTTTCGTGGCATGATCACACCCCCACACATAAACATTTGAACTACGGGTAAAAGACACATATCCATATAAAAGGAGGAATATATATTCCCAAAAACATGAATATATGAAATTTGTGGAAATTTTAATACATTAATGTAATGTAATCAATACATTAGCCACACCAAGGAGTTATTCTTAGTTAAAATGGAAAAATATTTCTCATAAATCATATCACAATATAATTCACAGAGATTTTTGACACCAAAATGAGAAAGGAATTAAAAAAGTCAACCATTCCACTATCTCTTTATGTGTGTGTGTGAAAACCATTCGATTCTATTATTTCCACTTTCTATCCAATAAATATAGGTTATTTTAAAATTATTTGGAATTAAATGAATATTAACCGAACCTGACCTACATCATTTGCAATCATATTTCAAGACCCAATCATTTATGTATTCCAAGAAGTCAAACCATAATCTCCCAATGTAGATATCCCCATATGCTGTACATTTCATCACTCTCATAATTTATTATTTTTATTATTTAGATGTTTCATTTGGAACAAATCTCACACTCATCTCTCATCCTTTGTTTGATCTCCTCACGACACTAATTATAATTGTTATAACAAGATTAAAGGTTTAGAAGGAGTGGTTTTTCACCTACCCAAGGCACAACCATCTATTGTGAGGGCATATAATATTCAGACATTAGGCACACATGCATAGGTCAATTTAGTACAGTAATGAAAAAGATCGGATAATGAATGAAGATATGGAAATATCACTTAAAGTTGAAAAATATTTACCTAACATATATTTAACTTATATTAAGTAAGAAATATTCACAGTTTTTGGTTTGGTGAAAACTTTTTTGGAGATATTTGTGACATAGTTTCCCCAAAAAATACTCACGCAAGGGGCATCAATCATCTCAAATGTTTCACAATGATACAACCATTTATATCATTGACGGGAAAAAAATTCACTAAAAATTACGCCTTGATGTTATCGTAATAAAAATTTTCCTTTTCACCATTATTTATGATATTTTTACTTCCCCCTAACCTTATGGTTACTTAATCATAGAACATTGAAATTTTTGGTTGGGGAAAAATTAAAATACCATAAAGAAGGAAAAAAAGGGAAGAAAGATCAAAGACAATGGAAATCCTAATGAACTCAACAAGATGGGGAAAAGTGAAAATGCTATAAAGAACGTGAAAAAGAGAAAAAATAAAGAAAAAAATGGCGAAATTTTCTATCCAAACCATGAATTTACCCATCCCCCCACACATAGAATGTAATTTTTTTTCACTATAATAATAGAGAAGGTGAGAAGGAAGGATAAAAACTGATTTGTTTCACTGGTATGTTGCTTCTTGAACATAGTGTTTCTCTATCAGGAACTATAAAAGGGATTCGTGGAAGTGCTTCAGCTGCTACCCATTGACAGTGAATTTATTATTGGTTTCTTCATTTTGAACCTGAACAACACCAAATGGATATTCATTAATAACAGTGTATGGGAAAAACTAGCGGGAACGAATCTTACCTGGATAGAACTGAAGCCTTGACTTATAACGGAGGACCTTATGCCCAATGTAAAACCGATGATAATGGATTAGAGGGTCACAAGAAGCCTTGGTGTTCTATTTATAAATCATAGAGTTCTCATATGCCTCTCTTATCATTTCTTCTAGCTCCTGAATCTATAACTTTCTTTGAGAACCTACACTAGAATGATTAGAATTTCATTTTTTGATAGCTGAGTAGGACCGATGTTCAATCTCAACAGGGAGGTGACAAATTTACCCAAACACAAGATGATAGGGTGAAATTACAATGGGTGTTTTGAAAGTATTACGGTTGGCCCATATCGAATCATCATGTCAAAGACTCCAGTCTTTTCTTTTGGGTTGAACTATTTTTCAGGAAATACATTTACCTCTGTATTTGACACCACAAATTGACCATTAGTCTGTGGATGATATGTTGTATACACTCGATGTACGACCCCATACCAACGCAAAATTGATTGCATTGTTCAGTTACAGAAAAGAGAACCCTGGTCACTGATGATGAACATAGGTGAGCCAAACCTATAGAATACTAGGGTTTTAATAAATTCTATAACTACCATATAATCATTATTATTTGTAGCTCTTACCTCTACCAATTCTGACACGTAATCAACTTCCATAAGAATGTACATGTTTCCAATGGAATTGGGAAATGGAAACATAATTTCAATGCCCCAGACTTCAAAAATGTCTTGAAAGAACAATAGTTGTTGTGGAATTTCATTTCTTTTAGAGACATTCCCTATTCATGGAAAATGAGGAAAAGATTTGAAAAAATCATGGGCATCCCGAAAAAGTGTTTTCCAAAAGAGACTACAATCAAGGACCTTGTGAGAAATACTTTGGGGGACCAAAGTGTCCCCCATAAGCAAGAGTGTGAACAAATCAATAGAGAGACAAAAACCCACTATCGAGAACAAAACGCCTGAGGAATTGATCACTACATGTGCGCCAGAGGTAGTGGTCATCCCATATGTACTAAAGAGACACATGTTTTAGAGGACTGGATTGTTTTTTTGGAATTAGTAGTAATTCATGATGCTACCAAAAATTTTCAATTTCATCATACCATTTAATAACATTTTCACTATGTACAATTTCTAATCGGGAAATATGTCATTAAAGGGAATAAATGGGGATAAGTCAATTTCCGAGGATGGGAGGATCCTACTGATATGGTCAGCCACCCCATTTTCTGCTCTTTTTTTATCTCTAATTTCAATATTAAATTCTTGAACGAGCAGCATCCTGAAAATAAGACATGGCTAGATTTCTCTTTCTTAAGGAGATACCGGAGGGCTGCATGGTCTGAGAATATAAGAACTTGGACCCTAAAAGATAAAACCGGAATTTATCAAATTAAAAAACAATAAAAAGAAATTATTTTTCAGTTGTGGTGTAGTTTTCTTGGGCAGGGTCCAAAGTACGTGAGGCATATGCTATGAAATTGGAGCTCGGTCAACCCTTTTTGAAAAAACTGCCCCAACTGTATTGTTAGAGGAGTAACACATGAGCTCAAATGGTAAATCCCACTGAGGTGGTTGGATTACCAGGGGTGACGTGAGACTCCATATTAAATTATTAAATTATTCCTCAAATTCATTATCAAATACAAATTCATTTTCTTTTTGGAGTAATTGGAAGAGGGGGCGTGCAATTTTACTAAATTTGTGAATGAAAAGAGGGTAAAATCCAGCCTGACCGAGGAAAGACCACACATCCCATACATCTTTGGAGAATGTTAGTGAAGAAATGACATCCAATTATTATTTATATACCTAGATTCTATACTCAGAAATGTCATTCCCAAAACCTATACCTTATCACACCATGAAATGTCATTTCTCATAATTTAATACAATATTCTTTTCAATACAATGACATAGGACCAAAGTGAGACTACTCAAACATTCATCAAAAAAATATCCATTAATAGTTGAATCATCCATGAATACTTCAATTTAATTCTCCAGGTAATCTGAAAAAATACTAATAATGCATCTTTGGAAAGTACCTTGAGCATTTCATGGACCAAATGGCTTCCTCTTATATGCAAATGTACCAAAGGGACAAGTGATGGTGGTATTTTCTTGATCCTCAGGGGCAATATGGGTCTGAAAGTATCCAGAATAGCCATCAAGGAAATAGTAGCGGGACTTACCCGCTATCCTCTCTAGCATTTGTTCAATGAATGGAAAATGGAATTGGTCCTTCCTAGTGTGTTGGTTTTAGTTGGTGATAGTCTATATAGACACGCCAACTATTCTGCACACGATTGGAACCAATTCATTATTTTCATTTTTGATTACTGTATGGCCAGTATCTCTAAGAACTAATTGAATGGGACTGACCCATTGGCTGTCATAGATGGGATAAATGATTCCCACATCCAATAATCTTGTTACCTCAATTTTCACAACTTCTAGGAGGTTTGGGTTCAGTCAAAATTGCTCCTGTCTCATTGGTTTAGCCTCATCATTTAATAAAAAATGATGTGTACAAATTGATGGGATAATAATAGGAATGTCGCATGTTTCCGTCCTAATGATTTTTTATACTCCCTCAAAAGTTCAAGTAGTTGCAATTGATGCTCAAGAGGGAGTGAACTAGAAATTATGATGGGAAACTTGTTTCCATTCTCAAGATATGAATATTTTAAATCTTGAGGTAGTTGTTTTAGTTCTAATTAAGGTAGAACTAAAATGACATCATCCTAATTGAGGTAGTTGGATTGATGGGAGTGTGTGTGAATGTGAGAGATCAATAATCTCATCTAACTACTCAATGATATCATCCTAAAATGACAAATGAGATTTTATAAACTTAGTAGTATCATCGATGGTCAGTGGATCCTCAATGTTCAAGAAATCATCAATCAATGAACATGCATGACACTTTTCTAGACCACTAAAAAAATAAATTCATGAATCATTTCGTATCATTTATATCAATGAAGAAAAATCAAAAACAGGATCAGGGGAATGAAATGAAGTTTTTAATGGGATGGGAGTACATTAATAGAATAAATAGAGAGAGAAGATTTTTTTCTGAGGGTGCATCATGGAATCAAGGATTTTGAAGTGGAAAATGTCACCACCAATATCCATAGATAATGTTCCATTATGGCAATTAATTATGGTTTTGGTGGTTTTCAAGAAGGGAATCTACCATATAATCAGGTCATGTCTATTCATCCTATCATCCTCCATTTAAAGCACATAAAACTCAGCAAGAAAAATTAAATTTTGAACCCTCACAAGATCATCCTTTAACACACAAGAGGGGTGTGCGGTACTCCAGTTAACTAGTTGAAAAATAATTCTTGTGGGCCTCAGTTCCCCGACCTGCAATGTAGAGTAAATGGAGTGAGGCATAACATTTATAGAAGCACCTAAATCAAGCATTGCATTAGAAAAAGAGTACTCCTTTATGGTTCACATAATCGATAATTTCATCGGATCATTACACTTTGTGAGAAGTGATGGCTTTATCAATGCTGAAACATTCCTCCCCAAGATTACTGTTCTCATCATCTTGAAGTATCCTTTAGTGTGTATACATCTCCTCTAAAAACATGGTGTACTGCGGAATTTTCTTCACAGCATCAATCAATGGGATGTTGACCTGCACTTTCTTGAAAATTTCCAATTTTTCCTTATCAAGTTCTGTTTCCTTTTGTTTTCACGGTTGGGTGGCCCTTTGAGGAAATGGAAGAGGAATAGTCTGTCTAGTTGACACATCAATATACACAATTTTCCCATTGTAAGTGATTATGTCATGATACGGTTCTTCAGTATTTGGAACATTATTAGTGGTTGGGATGGAGGTTTCCTCATGAGAGGATGACTCTAATGGAGGATTCATTTTACTTTCTATTCGTTTTCAACTCCTAAGTGTGCTGGAAGTTACATTTACTCTATCTCCAGGGTTAAATACTAGTTTAGAGGGAAGTTTACTTGATTCGTGACATTGAATTTCACCCACTATGTTAGCTAGATGGCCTAATTGGGTTTTAAGGTCTTGTATCGATGCCGGAGTGGTTTTTTGGAATTGAATATAGTTGGAAGCCATTTGTTTCATGAAATATTATAGTCTAGGATCGGGTTGTAGAGGGGTTTGTTGGAAAGGCCATTAGGGTGGTTGATGATTTCTATGTGGTGGTGGATGACTACCATGACCTTGTTGGTTCTAGGGTTTATGAGGATATTTTGAATAGCCACTACGGGAAAAAGGGGTATTTGCGACGCGTTATTTGCGACGGGATTTATTCCCGTCGCAAATAGTCCTGTTAAAAACTTATTTGCGACGGGAATATTTGCCCGTCGCAAATAAGTAGCCTTTTGCGATGGGATAGTTTTCCCCGTCGCAAAAGGACTGGCGCGGTTTGCGCGCCAAATCGCCGGAAACCTATTTGGGATGGGGGAATATTCCCGTCGCAAATAACCGGCGGCGGTAAAAGGTATTTGCGACGGGAATATTCCCCCGTCGCAACAAGTGTGTTGGCAGGTGGTTATTTGCGACGGGACCCGTCGCAAATTACTATTTAACCGTTGACCGTAATAAATGATGGCTATGGTATTTGCGACGGGATTCCCGTCGCAAATGGACCCGTCGCAAATACTCTAACCTATAAATACCCCCATCTGTTTTTTTTTCAAATCATTCTCAAATTCCATCTTTTTCTTCTCTCAAAGTTTTATTTCTAAAGTTCAGTTTTTCTCAAGTTTGATTTTTTTTTTCGGAGTCGATATTAAAGTTTTGAAGAACGATCAGAGCAGATCAATTTTCAAGGTATTTATGTTCATTTTAATTTAATATTTATTTTTAATTTTTTATTACTTTTAATTATTCTTAATTAGTTGTAATTTAATAGTGTTTACATTGTTTTGTTACTTAATAAATTTTAAATTATTAGTATTGTTCATAGTTAATACTAATTAGGAATAATTAGTAATAATTTTTAATAATTAAGAATAAATTTTAATAATTAGTAATAAATATTAATAATTAGGAATAATAACATTATTAAATTATTAGTATATTTTATTATTAATATTAAAATAATATAATTTTTTATATATATACAATTCTCTTTTCATATGTGTGTTTGCTGTCTCCACATGTATTATTTGTATGTGGAGATAGAAAACACACAGATGAAAGGAGAACTATATATAAATTATCAAATTATATTATTTTAATATTAATAATAAAATATACTAATAATGTTATTATTCGTAATTATTGGTAATTATTCCTAATTATTGGTAATTATTCCTAATTATTGGTAATTATTCATTTAATTACTACTAATTAGTAATAACTACCGATAATTAGTAATAACTACCACTAATTAGTAATAAATACCAATAATTAGTAATAATTATCATTAATTAGTACTAATTAGTAATAATTACCAATAATTAGTAATAATTACAAATAATTAGTAATAATTAGTAATAATTACCAATAATTAGTAATAATTACCAATAATTAGTAGTAATTCGTAATAATTAGTAATAATTCGTAATAATTAGTAATAATTAGTAATAATTACCAATAATTAGTAATAATTACCAATAATTTCCAATAATTACCAATAATTACCAATAATTACCAATAATTACCAATAATTACCAATATTTACCAATAATTACCAAAAACTAGTAATAATTAACAATAACTAGTATTATTTACCAATAATTACCAATAATTGGTTATAATTAGTAATAATTGGTAATAATTAGTAATAATTGGTAATAATTAGTAATAATTGGTAATAATTAGTAATAATTCATAATAATTACCAATAATTAGTAATAATTACCAATAATTAGTAATAATTACCAATAATTAGTCATAATTACCAATAATTAGTAATAATTACCAAGTATTAGTAATAATTACCAAGTATTAGTAATAATTACCAATAATTAGTAAAAATTACCAATAATTAGTAAAAATTACCAATAATTAGTAAAAATTACCAATAATTAGTAATAATTAGGAATAATTAGTAATAATTACCAAGTATTAGTAATAAGTACCAATAATTAGTAATAAGTACCAATAATTAGTAATAACTACCAATAATTAGTAATAACTACCAATAATTAGTAATAACTACCAATAATTAGTAATAACTACCAATAATTAGTACTAATTAGTAATAATTACCAATAATTAGTACTAATTACCAACAATTAGTAATAATTAGTAATAATTACCAATAATTGGTAATAATTACCAATAATTAGTATTAATTACCAATAACTAGTAATAATTACCAATAATTCGTAATAATTACCAATAATTCGTAATAATTACCAATAATTCGTAATAATTACCAATAATTCGTAATAATTAGCAATAATTAGTAATAGTTACCAATAATTAGTAATAATTAACAATAATTAGTAATAATTAACAATACTTAGTAATAATTACCAATACTTACCAATAATTACCAATAATTACCAATAATTAGTAATAATTACCAATAATTAGTAATAATTACCAATAATTAGTATTAATTACCAATAATTACCAATAATTACCAATAATTGGTAATAATTCCTAATAATTACAAGTAATTGGTAATAATTAGTAATAATTAGTAATAATTACCAATAATTGGTAATAATTAGTAATAATTGGTAATAATTAGTAATAATTACCAATAATTCGTAATAATTTGTAATAATTAGTAATAATTATCAATAATTTGTAATAATTATCAATAATTAGTAATAATTATCAATAATTACCAATAATTAGTATTAATTAGTAATAATTACCAATAATTACCAATAATTACCAACAATTACCGATAATTAGTAAAAATTATCAATAATTACCAATAATTAGTAATAATTATCAATAATTACAAATAATTACCAATAATTACCAATAATTAGTAATAGTTAGTAATAATTAGTAATAATTACCAATAATTAGTAATAATTAGTAATAATTAGTAATAATTAGTAATAATTAACAATAATTAGTAATAATTAACAACAATTAGGAATAATTAGGAATAATTAGTAATAATTAATAATAATTACGAATAATTAGTAATAATTACCAATAATTAGTAATAATTAGTAATAATTACCAATAATTACCAATAATTCGTAATAATTAACAATAATTAGTAATAATTAACAATAATTACCAATAATTAGTAATAATTACAAATAATTAGTATTAATTACCAATAATTGGTAATAATTGGTAATAATTACCAATAATTAGTAATAATTAGTAATAATAAGTAATAATAAGTAATAATTAATAATAATAAACAATAATTAGTAATAATTAGTAATAAATAGTAATAATTAACAATAATTAGTAATAATTAGAAATAATTAGTAATAATTAATAATAATTACCAATAATTAGTAATAATTATCAATAATTAGTAATAATTACCAATAATTACCAATAATTACAAATAATTACCAATAATTAGTAATAATTAGTAATAATTAGTAATAATTTGTAATAATTACCAATAATTAGTAATAATTAGTAATAATTAGTAATAATTAGTACTAATTACCAATAATTAGTAATAATTAACAATAATTAAGAATAATAAGTAATGATTAGTAATAATTGCCAATAATTAGTAATAATTATCAATAATTAGTAATAATTACCAATAATTAGTAATAATTATCAATAATTAGTAATAATTACCAATAATTAGTAATAATTACCAATAATTACCAATAATTACCAATAATTACCAATAATTAGTAATAATTATCAATAATTAGTATTAATTACCAATAATATTAGTACTACGAAAATAATAAAATTTTTATATAATATTAAAATTATCAATATTTGTAACATGTTTTGCTTTATTATCAACATATTTAATTCTTAAAGGGTCAATTTTTAGGTCTATCTCAATAAAAAGTTTATGTCAGTCGTGTATGATCTAAACCCTATAATTATCCTAGCTTTAGTGTTTTTTCTAACAAATTATTCAAAACCAGCAATGCTTTTATATTTTATAGAGAAATATGGAACAATGAGGTCGTCAACAATCATTATTAGGTGACCGCATATGGATAAATCAACGTAGAAATCCAAACGGTTCTGGTTTAAATCCAGTATATGTAGAGGGTGTGGAGACTTTTTTATCATTTGCGGCATCAAATCTAGAATTTGTTTCAGAAGGCAAAATAAAATGCCCTTGCAGAAAATGTGCATTGAGAACGTTTGACACGTTTGAAAAAGTGGGAGAACATCTCTTGCATTTTGGTTTTCAACCAGATTATGTTTTTTGGTATCAACACGGTGAACGTAGTTCCAGAGCAAGTGATACCAACTTGATTCGGGATCCTTCTCGGTTTCAAGATTTAGTACATGATGTTGCAGGTTCATTTGTTCAACATACAGAAACTCCGGCTGATGTAGCTTCAAATCCTGAGTTGGCACCGTCTGAATTTTATGAGTTGTTGAAGTCTGCTGAGGATGCATTATATCCTGGCTGTAAGATGAGCAAATTAGAAGCAGTTGCAAAATTTATGGCTATCAAACCAGATAACGAAAATTCAAACACCTGTTTTGACCAGATATTTTCTTTGCTTAAAACACTGTTACCCGAAGGAAATGTTTTACCTGCAAATTACTATTAGAGTAAGAGGCTGGTTCGAAATTTGGGACTTACTTGTCAGAAGATTCATGCATGTTCAAATGACTGCATTTTATATTCTGGGGAAAATGAGTCATTGGATAGTTGTCCCACATGTGGGCAACTGAGATATAAAGGAGGAAAACACGGGAAGTCTTGTTTGATTCCTGTAAAATAGTTGAGATATTTTCCGCTTACATCCAGACTTCAACGTTTATTCATGTCTAAGAATACAGCGACAATGATGTCATGGCATAAAGAGAATATTTCAACCGATAAAAGCTTGAATCATCCAGCCGATGGTGATTCCTGGAAACAATTTGATAGAGTGCATCCATCCTTTGCTTTAGAAGCTAGAAATGTTCGACTGGGCCTTTCCACTAATGGTTTCTGTCCGTTTGGATCTTATGGTAGTCAATATATATGTTGGCCTATTTTTTGAACTCCGTACAATTTACCTCCATGGATGTTGATGAAGGAGCCATATATCTTTTTGACTTTACTAATTCCAGGACATCTGAAGAAAAATATTGATGTTTATTTGAAACCATTGATTGATGAATTAAATTTATTGTGGAGTACTGGTGTCAGTACATATGATGTCGCAATGAAACAGAATTTTATACGGAGAGCAGCATTGATGTGGACAATAAGTGACTTCCCGGCTTATGGGATGTTATCTGGCTGGAGTACACTGTTGGGTCGGAAAAAGCAAGGGATGAAAGATGGCAAGAGGGGGGGGGGGGGTGAATTGCCTTTTAAAAAATTGATTAACAAATTAAAATCAAAGTTAAAAATGCAGCGGAAAGTAAAGAGGCAAGACACACAAAATTGATAACGGAGTTCGGCCAAAACCCGGCCTACGTCTCCGCTCCCAACTCAACCGTTGAGAGATTCCTACCGCTTGCTTTTCAATGGTTTTAGCAAGAAACCCACTAGGCTTTGAGGTAGCACTAGGACCTATTACAGCTTGCTTTTATGGTTTAGCAAGAACCCACTTGCTTTTAATGGTTTAGCAAGAACCCACTAGCCTTTTTAACGGGTGAAGGCTAGCTCACTGAAACACAAGCCTTTTAAAAGGAAAGGCTTGAAGAAACCTCTTCACACCTTAGTGGTGGTGTGAGAACCCAAAGAAAGGGAGATGAGAAAAGAGTTTGGGGTTTGTATGTACAAACCCAATTTTAAGCTCAAAATAAAATAAACAATAAAACCGTATTGGAGGAAGACTTGGGCGCCTTTGATTGGATGGAGATGTTGAAGGCCGCTTCCAAGCTTCTTGGGTGGAGCTCCTTGGATGTGGAAGTTGTTGGAGCACTTGGGGTTCCCTTGGAGGAAGTCGCCGGAAGTTGGCCAATTGATGCAAAATATGTCCGTGGGCTTCACAATAGTTCCGGTAGGTGTCTGGGGATTCCTTGGCCTTTATTTATAGGCATGGAACCCTTGGGGAGGCTTCGGAGCCGTTGGAGAGGCTAAAAGAGCCGTTGGGAGCCAAGTGGACAGGCTGGTCAACAGCCCAACGGCTAGTTTGACTGTGTCCACCGGCTGGCCGGTGCAGGGCCACCGGTTGGCCGGTGTTTGCAAAAAGTCATTGGATTCCTGTCCAGGGGCCACCGGTCGACCGGTGCCAGAGCCACCGGCTGGCCGGTGGTGAGGCAGTAGCTGACACTATTTAGAGAGGGTGCCACCGGCTGGCCGGTGCTGAGGCCACCGGCTGGCCGGTGGGGAGGCAGTGGCTCCCTCTTGATTGCAGGTGCCACCGGCTGGCCGCTGGTGTGCCACCGGCTGGCCGGTGGTCTGGACAGAAGGATGCCTTCTGTCCAGGCTCCATCGGCTGACCGGTGGTGAAGCCACCGGTTGGCCGGTGGACTGAATTTCAGTCCACTTTGCCTTCTTTCTTTCTTGGCCCAATTCCTTGGCCACCTGATTTGATTCCTATCAACCAAAAACACTTGAAAGAGGATTAGATAAATATGAGGGTGATTGTGATCATGAAAATAAAACCTTGAGGGGTTCGAGAGGTACAACAATCTCCCCCTATTTTAATGATCACAATCACCGAAACAAACAATGAAAAATACTTAAATTAAAGGAAATGCTAAGCACGATGAAAAAGGATTCTCCCCCAATCAATCAAGAAATTTCTCCCCCTTTGTGATTATCAAAATAGCGTGGGGCATAAAACTTGATTGAGGGAAATTTTGAAAAACAAGAGAGAGATTTGAAAATCAATTTGAGATTTTTGAAATTGAAATGAAAATATGAATAACAGTTTGAATTGAAAGTTTTGAATCAAAAACCAATTGAAATTTGAAATTTGAATTTTGGATACCAAATGTTGAAATTGAAAGTTGGAATCGAAAATTTTGAAATTGAGAATTGAAAATGATAATTTTGAATGAAAATTTTTAATTCACAAAAAGGCTTAAAAGAATCTAACTCCCCCTAAATAAAAACAATAAATCACCGGGGAGAGGAAATAAATTTTGGCCCGGAGAGACTCGCAAGAAGGGATTTTTCAATCCAAACTTGTCTCATGGCGGGTCTTCTCCTATAGAATTCGTCCGAATAAAAAATAGACTTGGGTTGGCCATACCGGGCATTTTTGCAATTGCATTCATAAATAAGGTTCCCGGGTTTTTTACAATAATTGCAAAATTTAAAATCGGAGCTCCCCCTTACAAAAATAGTGGGTGCATGGGAGGAGGAAGCTACATTGGTATATCCTAGCCCTTGGGTGGTTCTAGATATACATTGGGAACCTAGGAGATTGTTCAAATTTTGTTCCCCTTGGGTGAACTTAGCTAGGGTCTCCCTTAGGTCTTTGATGGTTGATTCCATAGAATCAACATTTGGAAAATTTTGGATTTTTAGGGTGAGTTCCTCCTTCTCTTTGAGAAGTTGTTCTTTTTCGGAGGAAAGCTTTTTGAAATTCGTTTTTAAAGAAACAAATTTTGAAGAGAGTTCGTGAAAACCATTTTCAAGTTGGTCTCTAGCGTGTGAGAGTTCTTCATAAGATAGATGATTTAAAGAATTGGAATTTGAAGAACAAGAGGAGGAGTCGGAAGATGTTACCTCATGGAATGCCATTAGGCATTTTGTTCCTTGGTCGCTCGAGGAGGAGGAGGATGAGGAGGTGTCACTCCATGTTGCCTTGAGGACCTTTTTCTTTCCTTTTTCCTTAGCCCGTTTCTTGTTGAGTGGGCAATCGGGCTTGTAATGGCCCTTTTCACCGCACCCGTAGCATTTTACCTTGGGCTCGGATCTTGCGGTGGGTTCTTGCTTTCGCGCCTTGCGAGATTTCTTCTTCTTCTTGTGCTTCTTCATAAATTTGTGCATTTGGCGGGCGAGATTCTCCATTTCCGAGTCGCCTCTTGATGAAGAGGAATATGAGGAAGGAGATGAGGAAGAAGATGAGGAGGTGCTTACTTCCTTTTGTACCTTGAGGGCAATGTTCTTTGGTGTCTTGATTGGTGTGCCCTCCTTTAGAGCTTGCCTCCTCATCGTGATCTCATAAGTCATGAGAGATCCGATGAGCTCCTCTACCGGCATATTTTTGACGTCCTTAGCTTCTTGGATCGCCGTCACCTTTGGTGCCCATGAGCTCGGAAGGACCCATAAGATCTTCTTGACCATCGTCTCGGCTGAAACATCATCACCAAGAGATTTCCTTCCATTGCACACGTCAGTAAAGCGAGTAAACATATCGGAAATAGACTCATTTGGATGCATTGAAAATGACTCAAAATCTTGCCTATACATGTCTAACCGAGTGTCCTTGACTTTATTAGTGCCCTCATGAGTTACTTCTAAAAGTTTCCAAATTTCATGTGAGGAGGTGCAAGTAGACACTCGATTGAACTCATTTCTATCTAAGCCGCAATGGAGAGCGTTCATGGCTTTGCCATCAAGCTCGAAATTTTTTATATCGGCTTGGGTCCATTTGGATTCGTCGGGGGTAGACAAAGTATAACCTTGCATGACAATTTTATATATGGGATATCCTATGCTTCTTAAAAAAGTGGTCATGCGGGTTTTCCAATAATTATAGTCGGTCCCATCAAAAAATGGAGCCCGACCCAATGAGTAGCCCTCGGGGGCGAAAGAGGAAGATGCCATCACAATGGATCTTTGAATTTGAAACCTTTTAAGGTATTACTCAAATTACTCCTCTGATACCAATTGTTGGGTCGGAAAAAGCAAGGGATGAAAGATGGCAAGAGGGGGGGTGAATTGCCTTTTAAAAAATTGATTAACAAATTAAAATCAAAGTTAAAAATGCAGCGGAAAGTAAAGAGGCAAGACACACAAAATTGATAACGGAGTTCGGCCAAAACCCGGCCTACGTCTCCGCTCCCAACTCAACCGTTGAGAGATTCCTACCGCTTGCTTTTCAATGGTTTTAGCAAGAAACCCACTAGGCTTTGAGGTAGCACTAGGACCTATTACAGCTTGCTTTTATGGTTTAGCAAGAACCCACTTGCTTTTAATGGTTTAGCAAGAACCCACTAGCCTTTTTAACGGGTGAAGGCTAGCTCACCGAAACACAAGCCTTTTAAAAGGAAAGGCTTGAAGAAACCTCTTCACACCTTAGTGGTGGTGTGAGAACCCAAAGAAAGGGAGATGAGAAAAGAGTTTGGGGTTTGTATGTACAAACCCAATTTTAAGCTCAAAATAAAATAAACAATAAAACCGTATTGGAGGAAGACTTGGGCGCCTTTGATTGGATGGAGATGTTGAAGGCCGCTTCCAAGCTTCTTGGGTGGAGCTCCTTGGATGTGGAAGTTGTTGGAGCACTTGGGGTTCCCTTGGAGGAAGTCGCCGGAAGTTGGCCAATTGATGCAAAATATGTCCGTGGGCTTCACAATAGTTCCGGTAGGTGTCCGGGGCTTCCTTGGCCTTTATTTATAGGCATGGAACCCTTGGGGAGGCTTCGGAGCCGTTGGAGAGGCTAAAAGAGCCGTTGGGATCCAAGTGGACAGGCTGGTCAACAGCCCAACGGCTAGTTTGACTGTGTCCACCGGCTGGCCGGTGCAGGGCCACCGGTTGGCCGGTGTTTGCAAAAAGTCATTGGATTCCTGTCCAGGGGCCACCGGTCGACCGGTGCTAGAGCCACCGGCTGGCCGGTGGTGAGGCAGTAGCTGACACTATTTGGAGAGGGTGCCACCGGCTGGCCGGTGCTGAGGCCACCGGCTGGCCGGTGGGGAGGCAGTGGCTCCCTCTTGATTGCAGGTGCCACCGGCTGGCCGCTGGTGTGCCACCGGCTGGCCGGTGGTCTGGACAGAAGGATGCCTTCTGTCCAGGTTCCATCGGCTGACCGGTGGTGAAGCCACCGGTTGGCCGGTGGACTGAATTTCAGTCCACTTTGCCTTCTTTCTTTCTTGGCCCAATTCCTTGGCCACCTGATTTGATTCCTATCAACCAAAAACACTTGAAAGAGGATTAGATAAATATGAGGGTGATTGTGATCATGAAAATAAAACCTTGAGGGGTTCGAGAGGTACAACATACACATGGTCAGAAATCATGTCCTTACTGTATGGGAGAGAACAAAGCATTTATGCTCATTCATGGAAAGAAACCTTGTTATTTTGACTATCATCGTAGATTTCTTCTAGCTGATCATCCTTTTCGCAGAAACAGATCTCATTTCAGAAACGGAATAGTTGAAAGGGATGAACCTCCAAAAATGCTATCAGGTTCGGAGTTAAAATCAGTTGTATTTTCATTACCTCCCATCACTTTTGGTCCCACAATAAACTAACAGAAAATTTCTAGTTTTGGGAAAGAACACAATTGGATTAAATGTAGAATATTTTGGGATTTTCCATATTGGTCTGATTTGTTGGTCCGACACATGTTAGATGTCATGCATATTGAGAAGAACTGTATTGATAATTTGTTTCATACAGTTTTGGATACGCCAGGAAAGAGCAAAGACATTGTAAATGAACGTTTTGATCTTGCCCAAATTTGCAGGAGTCCAGAATTGGAACTATTTGAGAATGTCAGAACAGAAAGGTTACTGAAACCAAAAGTAGCTTATACACTATCTAAAAAAAACCATTTATTATTTTGTCAGTGGATTGCAGATTTGAGACTTCCAGATGGTTGTGCTTCCAATTTGGGTAGATGTGTAAAGAATGGTCATATTATTGGATTAAAAAGTAATGACTGTCATGTTATAATGGAGAGACTTCTACCCATTGTATTAAGAGGTCTGTTAAATTCTGTGATTTGGGATTCCATAACAGACATGTCTCATTTTTTTCAGGAAATTTGTGCGGCTACGGTAGATTATGATGCCCTAGGAAAACTTGAAAAAGATGTTGTTGTAATTATATGTAAACTGGAAAAAATATTTCCGCCGTCTTTCTTCGACTCAATAGAACATTTGCTGTTACATTTTCCATATGAAGCCAAATGTGGAGGTCCAGTACAGTTTTGATGGATGTACCCATTTGAAATATGTATGCAAAAATTGAAAAGAAAAGTACGTAACAAAGCATCTGTTGAAGGATCAATTGCAGAAGCTTATTTGCAAGAGGAAATATCTTTTTTCTGCTCCCATAATTTTGAATCTGAGTATCCTTCAAAACACAGCCGAATGGGACGGAACGAGGGGAATATTGATGAAATCGACAATCAATTATCTGTTTTTAACCAGTCAGAGCTTGATTTTAGTGGAGTTTATGAATGCTGGCTTTTAGATGATGAACATCATAGAGCTCATACGTATGTTCTGCTCAACTATGAAGAGATTACATCAGTTGTACTGTAAGTGTTTATGTCACTTGTTCTATCATTTATGTTACACTAAATAACGTTGGTTTTTATAGGTTGTATGATAATCATATCAAGAAACAAATTCCACAAATTACAGCAGCTGCTCTCGAAGAACGTCGACTGAAAAATTTCTCTTAGTGGTTTCAAGAACTGGTAACATAAATTCTTTAACTTTTAGAAACTCATTCAATGTATAGTTTACTATATTGATAATTATTTCGCAAATTTTCAGGTGTCTCGACATGCTGATAAAATTGACAAACGGCTGTGTGTATTGAGTAACCCACCTTCCAAACTTGTTAAAACTTATAATGCATATGTGGTGAATGGATTTCGATTCCACACACATGCATATGGGGAATCGAAAAAAACAATGAACAGTGGAGTTAGCTTGAGAGGATCTCATCATCGAGAAAATGAAGTTGACTTTTATGGCATACTTGATGAAATCATTGAACTCTGTTATCTTGGACAACATTACATAACCATGTTCAAATGTCGGTGGTTGGATACAGAGAGAGGCGTGCATGTTCATCCGACTCATGGAATCATCGATATTAAATGTAAAAGTGTTTTCGCAGTAAATGAACCATTCTTTTTGGCTCAACAGGCATATCAAGTTTATTACGCAAAGTACTGTGCTACATCAAGAGACTTGACTGATCGGTGGAGTGTAATAAAAATCAAAATTTGAGACAATCAGTTTAGTCAAAGTGAATGTGCTTTCACTGATGTGCAAAGAATTGAAGTTTTTTAAGAGAGTACTCAAAATCAATCTTTTTTACAAAGATACATGAGTATCGATGATGACACCCCACATTTAAGAGTCGGTGATGACGATGATGTTAATGATGTCACATATGAATTTGAAATGGTAAGAGATGAAGCAACTGTAACTCGAATGGATACCGATGATGTTGAGGAGGAATATGAAGATGACATTGACATATATGAAGATGATGATGAAGATGAACACTGATAGAATTCTATGGTATTTATATATAATCATAATATGTATATATGTATATATAATAGTAATTATCAATTATTTGATAACATTAACATTTTCTGTTTCAGATGGACGACGCCACATTTCATGAGTTGACGGATGCTGACCTGCCTTTCGATGTGGATGAGTTGCTGGAAAATGACCCTTAGCCTGCAGGCGCTCCAGGGAGTACATGGAGGGTGCGCGGTCTTGCACGATTGATGATTCCTGACCCCGTCCCCAAGCGACGTCCACGTATTGGGTTTGATCCATGCACACGGAGGTGTGATAACCTGTGTGATAACTTGTGGATTTGACTAAGATTTAATTAATCTATTCACATAATAAATGTTTATTATTTTTACAGTTTTTCGCATACAGCAGTCGGACAGGGCATCACTATTTTGCGCAACTATTTCTCTCAGCTATGGACCACATGGGAGAAGATTCCCATTGTTGTGCAGCAAGCCATGTTCGGCCATTGGTTGGTACGTACGTAAATAAATAATTTTTATTTTGAAAATTATTTCATTTCTAACTTGATATTTTGATTTATTTGTAGGGTTTATGGTATCCGATCGAGGATACCATGCGTGACGCCAGCCACGAGGCATGGGAGGTGGCCATGCTTGATCGCCTTGGCCAGGTTTTGCACACTTTAAGAAAAGCTGCCATGAAGAAAGCAGAAGTGTCAGATTTTGACGAGTCATGTAGAGCACACCGACCAGAGTACATTTCATCCCATGTATGGGATGGATTATGTGCGCACTGGTTGAGTGGTGCCTTTCAGAGGAGATCATCGGTGGGGAGGCAGAATCGGGGGAGATAGGAGGTGACTTATCGAGCTGGGAGTCGTTCTTTCAGTACTTATAGATAGCATCTGGTACGTACATTATTTATAAATATTTTGTATAACTATAAATATTTACAGTTTATTTTTTATTCTTATAGGCTGTCGAGCACCCCGATATTACGGAGTACAACGTATATCGGAGGATGTATAGTGATCCTGCTACTGGGGAGCTCAGAGGTGATCGTCAGCATCACATCGTGGTCAGTATTATTTGTTTTCAAGTTTAAAAATTAACTGCATATAATATATTCACAATTTTAATTTTAAATTGCAACTACAGGAGTCATATGAGGCCACAGCGTCACAGGCCCGGCCTGAGAGTCAGGCCGATTCATCAGATCAGACCACTGGCCGTCAGTTAGATGAGGCGACATGGATGCAGGCCACCCAGTATGCCTTCAAGAAGGGCCGGGTAGTTGGTATCGGCTCTCGACTAACTCCCGGAGATTATTATGGCAGTGTTGCGATGTCGGCGTCCAGCTCGAGAGGAGCTCGTGCATCTTCTTCTACTACACAGTATGTGAATCAGTTGCGATCTCAGACTGCACTGATAGAGAGTCTCTAACAGGAGCAGGAGCAGATGCGTCAGCAACATGAGGAGGAGCGTCGATGCCAGCAACAGCTGTACGAGGAGCAGACGAGTCGGTGGCAGCAGCAGTATCAGGAGCAGATGGAGTACATGCGCTGACTCACTCATGCTTTAGGGATGGAGTTTCTTCCACCACCATCTGCAGATCCCCCCTCCCCCTCCTTCAGATTAGAGTTTGTATTTATGTTATAAAATTTATGAAATCAAAATTTGATTTTTTTTCTATTCGTAGTTTCTGTATCATTATAAAATATTAATAATATTATATTTTTAAATAACAATATTAATATGAATAATAATATTATTTATATATTATAATATTAAATTTTATATATATATTAAAATTTTATAATATTATAAATTAATTATATTTTTTTTACTTGAATTATTTTAATATTTAAATGTAAAATAATTTTATTATTTTTATATTAATTAAAATAACTTATTAATATTTTTTTATTTATGAATTATAATTCTAATATTATTATATTAATTAAATCATTTATTAATATTCTATTATTTTTATTTTTGAATTAAAATTCTATTATTATTATATTAATTAAAATAATTTATTATTTTTATTTGTGAATTATAATTCTATTATTATATTAATTAAAATCATTTATTAATATTTTATTATTTTTTATTTTTGAATTATAATTGGATTATTATTATATTAACTAAAATAATTTATTAATAATTTATTTTTTTATAGTATTTTTGACGGGATGCTATGCCCGTCGCAAATAGTATTGCGACGGGTCCCGTCGCAAATAGTTTTATTATTATATTTATTAATAGCTTTTATTTTTTTTAAAAAAATAGTTTATGCGACGGGCCCGTTGCAAATAGTTTTTGCGACGGGCCCGTCGCAACAGGTATTTGCGACGGGACCCATCGCAAAAACTATTTTAAAAGTTTTTTACAAATATACGGAGTACTATTTGCGACGGGAAGAATACCCATCGCAAAAAAGGGATTTAGCGATGGGCCCGTCGCAAATAAGTGTTGTTGCGACGCCATTTTCAGCAACGGGCCATTTGTGACGGGCCCCCGTCGCAACAAGGCATTTGCGACGGGATCCCGTCGCAAATGACCCGTCGCAAATACCTGTTTCTCTAGTAGTGAGCCCCTTTCCTATAAGCGTGGTTTTATATCCACCCAAAGTTGGAAGTATAGTATGGTTCTGGCCTAAAGGTTTGGTTATAGGGGTGTAATGGAATGATTTCCTCACAAACCTTAGATGTTTCTCTCAATTTGGGGAATTGGTCAAAATAATGGGTGTCAGAAGATAATATTCCGTCATGGATGGGAGGAGGAGATTGAGATTTCCCTTGGGAGAGAGGAAGTTGTTGTAGAAGGGTACTTAACTCCTTAAACATCATGTCTACTATCTTCTGAAATTTAGCACTTTTCACTTCATGGACACCTCAAATGGGTACATTGGATCTCAGAACAAATTGTTGAGTGATTTTTTCCCCTGTTCTCAATGAAGTTCCTTACAGCAATTGGTGTCTTCTCCACCAACGCACCACCTGCTGGAGCATGATTAATATTTCTATAAATGTGGATTAAACGTTTATAAAAATATTGTTTTAGAAGTTGGTCACTTATTTGGTGGCGTGGACAACTTGAACATAATCATTTAACTCTTTCCCAATATTCATGATGTGTTTTCCCATGATATTGTCTTATACCACATATTTCCTTCCTAATTTTTGCAGTTCAAGAGTTTGGAAAATATTTTTCAATAAAAGGAGTTTCATGTCTTCCCAACTTCTTATTGGAGAATTAACATAGTACAACAAATCATTCAAAATGTCTTCTAATGAAAATGGGATTTCTATAATGTTTAATTGTTCCTAATCCACATTATTATGTTTTAATATTGAAAAAATAGTATGAAATTATTTTAAGTGATTGTGTGGATCCTTTCTATGGAGTCCATGGAATCTTGTTAAAAGATGAATTAAACCATATTTTAGTTCAAAATTGGGCGCCTCGCCTTTTAATAGAATGTGTATGAGAGGAATATAAAAACCAGGTGAGGTTATTTCATTTAGTGTACTACTATTTTCATCCATGGTATACATGTTTATTTTAGTTTTGATGTCAGTTCCATAAGAAGATGAAGGGTGAGGAAAAGTTTCAATGTGCGGTGTGTCCTCCTTCAATGTGTTGACTTATGTGTCTTGGTGTCGTTGATGTAGGTTCCACTCTAGTTTGGTTTAGAAAGGTGGTAAATCTCCCGAATTAGAATGTGTCATTCACCAAACCTACACAACAAATTGATCATAACAATAATTTTATTAAATAGGTATAATAGAAAACAAATAAATATTCACAAAAATTACAAAAAACTTATAAAAACACTCACTAAAAAACAAAGCGCTACCCGAAAATGGTGCTAAAATATGACCGCGTTGTCATGACGTGGAAAACTGATTATGATTTTAAAGTTGATATATAGTCTAGGGTATGCCCTATGTTGTATCTCAAGTAGCATTGGTGGGTTTAGATTGTGCATTTTTAAAAAGATTTACCTAAATAGGGTGTGGTTTTGAAAAATGTTTTTGGACGAAATGACTTAATTAATGAGTTTGTTAGTTTGAAATAAAAGGTTGTGTTGATTAATTATGAGATAAAAGGGTTCGTTGTGTGTTCACTACAAAAATTTAATGCTCATTTTTCTTGGATACTAATTATGTTTTGATGTTTTTCATTGGTTGAAATGAATCGGAATCCCGATTACATTCCATGATCTTATATCAATCCACATTGGGGCAAACCTTGACATAATGGTCTTATAGTCAAGGTACAGATCAAATGAATGATATAATAGCTTCCAAAAAATTAAAATCTCATATAAGTTGTATAGAAAAGGATTATTGTGTTGTCCAATTGGAATAACACAAGTCACACACTCAAAACATCACACCGATCGGTTAAATGTAATGATTATATCATTCAGTTTAATCAAAAAAAGATAAATCAAAGTAAGATACTTCTAAATGAAATGTTTTAAAACCCAAAATACATCACATAAGTAGTAGTACAAGTTCAGAAACTCTCTTTACATATGTATAGCTCCATCACAAGGAACGTCCACCATTTAACTCGACATTGGGAGGAGGAGGAAGCTCAGGTGAATCTCCTTATTTATTCTTGATCCCCCTATGTGGATAGGGGCCTCCAAAAAATATATGATAACTAGGAGGATAATATAGGACTCCAAAATGGGAGAGCTTCTCTTCTTGTCTGAACTATCAAATTGGGTGCCCAAGGTACCATTTTATAGGAAAATGGGAATGTGGTTTTGAGCACACAGGTTTCTTAAAACTATTTGTCACATGATTTTTGACCTTCAGACATCCTCATCTCGATTTGGAGAAAATAACAAAATTGTAGCCCCACCTCTTGTCTATCTCCATGGAATGTTTAGAAAATTTGGACACATATAGCCTGAGATATGTATAGATCATAGTAAACCACTTTTTACTTTGTGCAGATGCAGTGTGCTAGACAGATCAGGTCAGTTGAGCAACCATATTGCCGAATGAGTCTTGGGTTTATTCATATGAAATGTAGCGCAATGTATTTTGGACTAGTCCCCAAATGAGCAGACCATTTGGTTTCACGGTTCTGGAGTAGTGTGCAGAAGAGTCCACTGGTCAGCTTGGATCTTGCGCAGTTTGGCCCATATTTCGTGGACATCACCATGGACCCTCCGAATCACCTCCTCCTACAATGGAATCATCAAAACAAGTAACATTATCCCTTTTCATAGTGATGAAAAAATGATTCAAACATGGAATTTAACCTGTCATTAGTTTTATAATTTTCAATATAAAACACGTTTCACATAGTGGTGTAAATGTAAAATTTACATAGTGAATCGTGGTACGATCAGTGGGGGTGCCTATGGAATCAATGAGTATACATGATATAATATATATAACTACCATAAATTTGGAATAAACTACTCTTAAACTCATATAAAACTAATTTCACTCAAATTAAAAAAAACCACTTGAAACAACGAATATTATATAAGCTCACGAGAATATAAAGAGATACAATAATTATTACTTTTCATTTTATCATTTATATTTTATTAAATTATTCATTTGAAATTAATTATCCTATAACATAATTTCTCATCAAATTACATTTCATTACATTATTCATCAGAGAATTATCCATTCCCTCCACGAATAATCTAATTGAAGTTGATTGTTTATCAATATAAATCACATTTAATCATTTTCATTCCATCAACATCCATCCCAATAGGTTATGAATTATTTAATCTTTTATAATCATTATTCCATATCCACTAACACTATGAAATTCATCCTAAGATACCAACTACCATCATCTCATGAATAATAGATCATATTATCTTCAACCTATTCCAACATCTATGGTATATACCCCAACAAGCACATGCATATTCTAATGAACCTCGCCATCACATGTGTCGATTGATATAACATCATCTAATCCACCCTTCCAAAATATATCATATAATACATCTTAGGATCAACCATACCAGTCTCACATCACATCTAACCCTCCACACCCCATATCACATCATCCATCCTAGGAACATCCATGTCAAGATCATATCATAAGGCTCATATAAAGATCATATCACTAAATAAATTTGAATAAACTATAAATAAACATGGAAACTTCTCCCTCAAAATAAAATATTTTCCCCTCTCATTAATAAGTGCATTAATTGAACAAAAACAAGGCAGTCAACCATCTCATGAAAACCTAAATTTTTGTTCCTAGAACAATATATTTATCATAGAATTTTTTCTTATTACATATTGAATTAACCTGTTTATTATTTATGGGTTCTATTATTGGTAATCCTATGGTATCTTTCAATAACAAGAAAAACAAGGATACCCTGGACATTAGTATTTACTTCTAGTTACAAAAACATAGAAATTTATAATTATAAATTAGCATTATATTTCTATTATTATATTCATTTATGAAAATTCATGTTATCTATCATTTCCATTAATCTAATAGAATATTTTTTTTCAGTCAAACATCCATATTTCATCAATATTATTATAATAAATCTACAGGTACTATCATATTACAAAACTGGATATACTTTAATCATTCATATTCCTATTAATTATAATTTAATAATGTATTTACATACTTATTCAATTTAGGAATATGAATACGATAAAAAATTTCATTGAATTGATACCAACCAATCTATCAAAACAAGATGCAAACTGTTATAACAGTATAAGGAAACACCATCATCAATATGTAGTCACTATCCAATTTTTTAATCATGTTAAATAATAATTATATCAATTTAATTTCAATCCAATGTGAAAATAAATGATAAATTTAAGATAAAATTTTAAAAAAAATATAGATAAAATTAATCCCCTTTGTAAAAATAATAAATTTTCATCACAGTAGATTATACCAACGTTGAAAACCTCTGATAACATATCCCTCAAGAACCGAATCTCTCCAGGTTCATCCTGAATCAACTTAACAAAACAATAACAAATAAATCTCTATTAGATACATGGGATATCATATTCTATAACGTGTAATGAAGAATGAGTTGAAAGTAAAAAATAATGAATTATAAAAAATATGAAATAGAGGTAATAAGTCAACTTAGATCATCATGGATCAAAGATATAAGGACAAGGAATAATTCAAATTGAATGCATCACAATAATCTAATGAAGGTGCTGATAGATTTTTAAATTACTGAGAGAGAGAGAGAGTAGTCATTGGACATATGTTTTGGATAAAACACGAGGGTTTCACTCATTTAATGAATAATTTTTACATGATATTTATACTACATGTGATCATATTTCACATAATATAATCATAGAGTTTATGATTACATTGAAAAACAAGATTCCAATTTTATTTAACCATAACTATTTACACATTGATTACATGACCTGCCAAATATGTGAACCACATCTTTATGTGATGTGACATTACTCAATGTGAATTCTTCCTACTTCTAGACTTTTATTACCAAAAACCATCATGTCCAATTACAAGAATCCTCAAACAACCATGAGACATAGATACATGAGAGAGGTCATTAAACAAGGATACATGTCCATACATGTGATACCTATCAACTAATTCTCATCATTTATTATCCAAAAAAATAATGAAATTTAAAGGGTTCTCTCAAAAAACCGCTCGATGAGATACGTAAAAAATAACTTACTATCTTAGGAAATAAACAACCTCATCATATTAACAACTGTAAAACCACAGAAAAAAATCTCCTAAATACTATCTAGGGGAGATATATCTCAAATTTGAGTCTATCCATAATGAGAAACATATGGAACTAAACCATAAATAGAAATTAACAAATTCCACAAGGGAAAAATGTTTCAAGAGAACGGTTAAAAAATCCTCCTGGTACTATTAAGACAACTACTAGTATCATTCCAAGGTACTCTCCTTCATTCCTCTATTCCACAATTACATTAATACCAATGGAATAGAATAACCAATCAACATCTTATACTTGTATTTCTCAACTACGATAGGTTACTCCTCTATGTATACATCATCATCAACATTTACTTCACCCCAATCAAAATCACAAAAGTTTTCATGAAAGTGACAATGGAGTTATGATATGTGAAAAAAATCATCTATCCAACTCATATTTGGGTGAAGTTATATAGGATAAACAATAGCTATAATAGGATCCAAACCCTCCAAAGGCTTGACAAACCTGATAGAAATATCTTTCCCATTACCAAACTCTATCACTAACCACTATAATATCTAGATTAATCATTTCAAGCCCTTAATTCTCTCTCATTGAATTTACATTTTGATGCATAGAATAACTATTATAATTTCTAAATTGTAGAACAAATACAATAATTTAATTTCCTATATTATTTAAAATATCTAAGTAATTATGATGCAAAAATTCCATACATTGGTTCTTCCACAAGTTTATGTCATTTTGGGATAAGATGTACCTATGTCTCTTAAGGTATGTAGATACTAAAAAATATTAACCTATGAGTTGATGCCCTCAAAAATTCAAATAAAACACCAATTACCCAAACAAAAGGTCATTTTTGTCATAGTTATTCTCTTGGGGAAGTAAATTATGATACCAATAAGAAATAAAAGATCTCTAATAAGTCAATACATAGCCCAATATTTGGTGTAAATCATCATAAAAACCCACAAATTACACTCCATATACTATAAAATATAAGATAGGAGCATTAGAAAACATCCCATTAGGGTAGCCAAAGGCTTCCTAGAACAATTCATTCTATATGAACAATTGATCCTTCAAATAGAAGGCTATTATTGGAGTCAAGATCTATAATAAACCTTATAAAAACCTCCTATAATATCCTTAAATCCCAAGGATACCCACACCTCTACCACTATCATGGGAGATTAATGATACAAAATCATCTATATCTTTGAAGGAACCATAGATTCTCCCTATTAGGATACCACATGGACAAAGAAATTGAATTCACAATAAAAATTCTAACACATATAATAATTCTCAAATAGAAAATCCTTACAAAAAACTCCCAAAACAACACAAAAATACTCTATATTATCCTCCTCACACATAGTGTACATAAGTATGTTGTCATTTTAAACAATTGAAAAATCCATAAGCCCTCTAAAAAACATTCATTAACCCTAGGAATATAGTTTCAACATTCATCACACAAAAATAAATTTCAAAAAAATCATACTTCTCATGATTAAAACATAACTATTATTTGAGAACAACCTCACCCATCACCCACATATAATGATATCCTAACCAAAAATCAAAATTCGAGATCCAAATTTCTACCTCTTGTTGAAAATATAAATAATCAATATATGGAGGAGTATATATGTTCATCATTGTCACTTTTCTAAAGTGAAAATAATCACTAAAAATCCACAAACTGATATCAACCTTCTTCACAAATGAAACTGGCACACCCCATGGTGAAAGACATAGCCAAAAAAGACCTTGCAAAAACAAATCATTGAGTTGTAACCCCATCAATCTAAACTGAAAAGGCCCCATCTTGTATAGAGAAATTGATATTGGAAACACACATATATGTATCCCGATCCCAAAAATCGATCATCTGTTGAGGGTTTAATTCTACAACTTCCTCTAGAAATACCTCAGGGAACTCTTACAAAACTAAGAGAGAAAAAAACTAATGAACCTCCAACCAAATCATCATCAACATAGCCTTAAATGAGGAGAAGGATGAAAAATTACTCTGACCTATCTAAGGTTCTCACTCACAAAAAAACATTGTGTGATCTTCATCGATAGAATAAAATAAAACCTTCCACCTAATGAAATCAACGATTTCTGGAACTAAATACAACCAATCAATATAGAGTATTATGTCACATGGCTATATATGCAAACAAAATAAAGATTTCCAAGATACATTATTCCCCAACACTATATCAATGTCTTTAAATATTTTACGCATATATAATAAACCTCCAACTAGTATTGTCAATGGAAAGGGATGTCGAATCCTATCCACATCATGTCCCAAAGAATAGACAATGGTAGGTGATATAATGTAACCTGACAATCTTGAATAAAAAAATCCAAAATCCAAGGATAAAAAAAGAATTTGAACCTTCAATGATATATAAAATTCATTATACTAGTGACACTAAAGCACGAAGCTAGCTAGAACCTACTCTTGGGATAATATGACCATGACGTTGAAAATATACTTGGATGTTTCATGCTCTATATAGACATAGATCATCATGGATTTTTTCTATGTCTTCCCCATATTCTCTCTATTTATCCCAAAAGCCAACTAATACTTCCATTGCTGAAAGTTCCTCAATGGTAGAACCTGATGTGGATGGCTAGACACATACCAAATCCTCATAACTTTTGTTCATTATTGTCCCTGATGACTAGAACCCTTACAAAAAACACCTATCTAATCCTTGGTATTATTTCATAGTGTATCTACCCCCGGTGAATCGAGATAATGAGGGTTAGAATATTCCCATGCCTAACTGAAGCCTCATTTTACAAGAAACTATGATCATCAGAAAAATGCAATTCTTATTGAGGAATCAAGAAAACTCGTATATCATGATGATCTAGTTATATCTAGTTTCCTCTTAATTTCCAGTTCTATTTCCATCACCTCGAGATACATCTTTAGTATAAATGAGGGGACCTGGAAAAGGATTTTTAAAACAAAATCCTCCTAAAATACCTGTAACTAGCCAAAAAATCTTAGAATAGATGAAAATCTTATTACAGTGGGGTCCTGTAATGGATCCCAAAATACCTGATACTGGAGCTTTCCAATAGAAGAGTTTGAAAATCCTAGAGATATGAAACCATTAAATTTCAAGAAGTATGTTTTTCTTTACACTAGTCTGAGAAAATCTCCAATGAGATTTTAGACTTCTCACATGTCATATATGATCAAGAATCACCCCTTTCATTCTTTTATTTGTTTCATCATTAGAATAAACTAATCAAATTTCTCCGTATATGCATGAATTTTAATGAAAAAATCAACATCCTTCTCCGATCATTATTCATTTTATTACTCTAAAATTGATCAATCATACTCTTACAGACTCTAGAATTGAAACTTTTAGAGTTTACCCCTGCATGTGTCATTTTCATCGACCTCTATTCTGAAGTGATCTATAGGAAATCTGGATGAAAATATTCATCACATACCTAACGAGGATTTCAATCTGCTTTCATTCAAGAAAATGAACGACCATTCTAATATATGTAAACAAAAATATGAAATAGTTAATATTAATAATTTTTTTATGTTATTAATAAATTATTTATTTCAATAATGTTTCTACTTATCCCATGGTCTACCAATATCAAAAACAGTTTAAAGAAGAATCATATAAGATCATTTCAAAGGCCTACCATGATAAAAATATCACATGTTTAGTAATTTTAGTAAACATATCTGCATGTTATTCAAAACAAAAGGTTCCCATAATATCAATGTCATACCCAATCTCCTCTATTTACATCACCAAATAAACATAAGAAACAACATTTCCCTAACACCCAAGGAGACCTCACGTATTCCAAACTCCAAAATCCACTGTATACCTCTACCCAAACACTCTTATACAATTCTATCATGAATTCCTCCAAAAAAACACCAAAACGAGGGAGAAATATAATAACATCCAATGTACCATCTCTAGTGGGCCTCTATATGGTGACTAACACATAGGGTATAATTGACATGAATATGGGAGGAATTACCCTCTGAGAGAAACATGCATAAGAGATAGACAATAAATATACCAAAACAAAAATATACATAAATATAAATATATATACTAATATATCTTGTGAAAACATAAAGTGTCATACATTACTAAACAACTAAAAGGGAAAATACTATTACCGAATAGGTAATGAAGACATTGACCAAAAAACTCAAATAGCTCTTTAAAAACTAGGAGATAGTAATATCTATCATCATCCCCAACCAGCTTCATTAGACATAAAATATATAAATACACAAAGGGTGAGCGTAGTTGTATACTTAATAGGATACTCCTCTGATAATATTTTGAAATGAAATGAACTCATGATAAATCACAATGAATAGTAGTGAAACAAACTTGTCACATAAACATGTATACTATCTTCCAAGACTCACCATGGATGTCTCTCATAAAGTATTGCATAAAAGATAGAATATAATAAAATATTGAAACATCATGCGATCCATTTAATATATACCCACTTGATTTCATATTTTATATAATGTCATAGGTCTTGATCCATATCTATGTAAATGTACGGAATCCTGAAGAAACATGGGAAAGGAATAAGAACATGCACCTCTAGCTTCACATCAACACACCATCACATCAATAAATCCATATATAGTGAAAATTATGTTTTAGAGAGATACTACACCCTGCATGATTTATACATAACATCATGTATTATACATCTATCCATTATACTCTATAAAATGAGTATGTATGTAAATAAATCACAACATATACATGTGAAACATATAATATATCTTTGGATAATATATCTAGTAATAAATGTGTATGAAAAAACCACAAGTGATCACAAAGATCTAAAAACATATTTGGGAAAGCTAAAAAATGTACATATTGTAAAAATTAACTATCTATATAATAGAGTGCGTTAGAGGGTGTAGATAATCATCCTTCATCCGAACAAGATTTTGTGGAAAACACCCTCCGCCAATCCGCTGAGTTTCACTCACCCTATCAAAAAAAAGGGTCGCGTAGTGTCTAAAAGGACATAATATATATGTTATAATATATATAAAAACCACACTATGGGGATACACTATACTTTCAATCAACATTAGTTAACATCTACCAGACTCCCAACTTCAACTTCTAGACAAAATATCAAAGAACCACACTATTATATAAAGTGGTAAATTAATTAATCTATTTTTATAATTTTACAATAAGTACTTAATTAATTCATTATAAATTTATTAAACATTAACATTATTCCACATAAATTTTCATTTCATTACATTAATCATCAGAGTAATGATCCTGTCCTCCCAACATAATCAAATCCATGTCCATGGTTTATTTATATTTTCAATTTTTAGCATTTTCATTTTATCGTGAACTAACCCCATTGGTATGGGATTGTTAAAACATTAATGATTATCAATAAATAAAGAGGAACTCATAGAAATACAACAAAATATACCACCAAGACGGATCATACATATAAGAAACTATAGAAACCTCATGAAGTAGTGTGGGGAATACAGATAGGACATGAAACTTGGTTATCTACCATTAAAAAAGTTTATAATTCCACATAATAATTCAATTAATATCATAAAATATGGGAAATAATTTCTTAAACCCACTATAATATATATATTTTACTCTTGGCCACCCATGTGAATACATCTATTAATATCTCTATCAAACGCATCAACATGAAAAATGTCATCTAGGCCACCATTCATTCATATATCTTATCAGCCATTCTAGGTTAAGACATTCCAGTTTGACATCACATTGTGGCCTCCCCAGACTATACCAAATCATCCCTATTCAGATAAACCATATCACACATACATCAAATGGCTCACATTGAGATAAATTTAAAAAATTTGTAGGAACAAACAAAAAACTCTTTTAGGAAACTAGGCCATAAAAAACCAGGAATTTATCCATCTCATTAAAATGTTCTACCAAATCTCCAAAACAATGGAATTGGATTTCCCAAGAGAATTTGAAACTCATAACCTTGAATGTTTTCTTAATAAAAAATTATTTTATTATTCCATAATGATTTATAAAATTAATTATTTATGTGGTCCAACTATGGAAAACTAAGGAATCTATATTGAAAATTCAACCAATGTAAAAATATGAAATTATCCACTAAATATTGTTTTAAAATATTAGATAAGTACCATTCTCAATTAACATTTCTTTTCTATTATTATCGGAATTCCTAACTATGCTTCACATTATCCACCTCTTCCATTATTAAAATAGAAAATAAATTTAAATTAAACATGGAAATTAAATCAGTTGTATTGTCATCAAATTGCATTAACTACCAGATTACAAAGACGCAACAAAATTAGTTTTTCATAATATAATTATTCAACAATTTATTCTAGATTTATATTATCTAAAAAGTTGAAAATTTTACACCATGAATAATAAAATTATTTCAAATAACTTCATAAATATCACTCTCTATCAAAAAAAGAGAGAAATTGATATCACAACATAATACAATTATATCATAAACAAGTGATCACTATATAATTTCATAATCTAGTTCGGTAATTATATGATCTATTTTACTTGCATCCAATTGAATGAAGCATGTCCGATTTATGATTTCAAATAATAATTTGAGAAGAAAAGAATCACCTACCACAAAAAACGCATCCTTCATTTCAAGGGAGGAATATATTATTGAGGTTCTCTAATAAAATCTTATCCAAGAGATACATCCATCCATTTATTTTAGGGTACAACCGTAGAAAAAAAAACAACAACAAAACTTATATTTGAATAATGGGATAATATCCTCCTTCACATGTTACGAATAATAATAAGAAAATATGGTCATAAAATGGAGAAACTGTACGAAAAAGAGGTAAAAATAACATTTGATTACCACATATCGAAGAAATATTGCCAATGATAGATTACCATCCCTAAATTTATATGTCCTAAACCACCCCTAAACAAGACATTAACAACCCATTCTAATTGTGTAACTTTACTTTATGTGAATTCTAACTTATTCTATACTTTTACTACCAAATCTCTGTAGACCAATTTTAATCCTCCTATAAGAAACAAAAAACTACAAAACACATGAAGGGTTTCTCTACATGGATATGGGAAATTATATGGACAATGTCGATATTTTTTACAATATTAATGTGAAAAAATAATTATAAATAGATAAAAATTGGTGTTCAATGGATTTTATAAACATACATATTACATCAAACTCGATAAGGATAATATTTTTATATATTGTAAATAATTTAATAAAATATTATTTGAGATAATATACTATTAAATTCATTTTCAAGACTATTCCCCATAGTTTGAATTTTATGTCATAACTATAGTGATACAATTCAAATCAAAATTTATAAAACACCATTAATATGTCAAATATATCAAATAAATTCATTAATAACAATTATTAATTAATAATATATTAATTATAAATTTTTAAAAAATAATTTACATTATTTTTCAATTACACAAACATGAACTGTGTTGTCATCACTTAATAATTTAATGTAATTATTTGAGCAATTAAAATTAAAAAGAATTTTTCATCATAAAAAATTATTAAAATTTCCATAATTTTTTAAAATATATATTGTTTTTATCCCTTTAGAAAACTCATAAATTTATAATAATAAAAACACTAACATTTTGTTTTATCTCATTACATGAAATCATATTAAGGTTATTTTCAGAAAACATTTCCATAAATATTATGCTTTACAATTATTGAATATATAAAATTTATTAAAACATATCCAATTAAATAATTAAATGATTTATATATAATTTTAGGCCTTATCTAATAGTTTTGAACATATACTACCCATTTCACATTTTCTATGGTGATAAATATTTACTAAAGTAATCACCAAAAGGGGCATATATACTAATTTTGAACATCATGATTTAAAATATAGAAACTGAATTTCAATCTTATTTTTTTCAATGATGAATAAATAGATTTAATTTAAATTCATAATCCCTACGGGGAAATGTTTTTAGAAAATATTTTTATCATAAAAATGGATTTGTACAATAATCAGTAATAATAATGATTTATATATGATTTATTTTAATATTTATAATTAATAACGAGTTATGTTACACTAAATACAATAGAAAAAAATAATAAAAAGCCTTTAAGATGAATTTATTTAATTATAAGAAAATTTATATTAACAATAAATATATATCATTGCCAATTAATAGAGAAATTTATATTTTGAAACATTTCAAAAAATTTAGTCTAATATAATTTGGAATTGATGATACAGAAAATAAATTTCATATTTTGAAATGAAAAATATAAAATTTATAAACTAAACATTTGAATATTATAGTATAATGCATGGAAACAAATTGAGTTTGAAGAAAAATATTTTCTTTTTGATTAAAAAATTTCAAAAAAATTTTATTGTGAATATTTTTTTATAAAATATAATTCATTAATACTTTTAAGGAATAAAATTAGTCCATTATCACATTACCCAGGTTGTTACACTATACATCCCATGCCAAATAATATGTCCTCATAACTTTATTCACTTATTAAACATGTGGTGTTCATATTCCTAAATATAGTTATTGAATTCCAATGTTTCCTTATAAATTATATTTTATTTCTAAAACGCTTTATCCTTATAAATAAAATTATTCAACAACATCACACCACTATAATCATGAATATGAATCATTATACCCTTTCATGAATCATTAACTTTTAACTGTAGTAAATCTTTGTACAAGACATGATATACATCTTGCCAATATTTCAGAAATAGTAAATAAAAAATACATCATGATCTAGGGATAAAATGAAAGGAAATTTCACTTAGTAGGAAACATATCAAACACTCTCTATGATTTAAAATGGGACCATTAACTATATAATTATCATTAAATATTTACCAAATTTCAAAACATATTTCAACACAAATACCTTTTAAAATAAATGATTGCTAACCTCAAATAAAATATCCTTCCATTTGTTAACATAAAAACCATTCATCGTACACAGAGATATCATCATATATTGGTGAATATTATTCACATTCTAAACCATTTCATTTTCCAATTACATTCCTAATGCCCTACTTCCAATAACATCAATTGAAATTGTATTATTCAAAAACCAGATATGATAAAATTATTCAACAAGATTCATTTTTATACTAGAATGAAATAATTTTTTACGAAGAACACGTAAATGATTGATATTGATTTCAGTTTCTCCATTAGTCTGATGATCTATCTTGAATCATGTAATCTAATTTATGAATCAGTCACTCTGATTGTTGATCATATTGAGGATGATATGATGATTTCTATAATTATTTTGATTCCTCAGTACTATACCCAAATATTTTTCCCAAATTAGCAAGAAACATTTGATGAAGTGAAATTTGTAAAAAATATTAAAAAAATGGAAAATATTTGTTGACCCCAAATTAAAAAAATACATTGTATTAATCTGAAAAAGAATAAAATATATGGAACCTTATATAACTGGATAGTGTAATATCCAACAATGTAGTTTAAAATGATTTAGTTACACCGTTCTAAATTCGATCATGGATAATCCCATAAATTATTCCCATATTTGGACTCGTGATCACATAATTATATATCTAATTACCATTAAATATTATTATTTATTTCTTTTAATTTTTATTATTATTATCCTTTCATTCGTGAGACACATGTAAAAAAATTATACCTTGTAAACACTTCCCAATTTTTATATGAGATTTTTCAGGTATATTTTTACAACAATTATATTATAATTGAAGCATTTATATATTTCCATCTAATTTCATATATGTGTTTTTCCCCATTAATTACCACATGGAACACTGTTTCTATATTTGTTTAGAACATACTACCTTTGATAGAAACCTTGACTTCATGTTTTAGCACATCAAACATGTTTCTCAAAAATTTTGAATTAATGATGAAGACAATTCTAATCATTATATGGTATTTTATCTTGGGTAGAACTAATTTATTATAATTGAATTATCATGAACACAATTTTGTTCTTCAATTTAAATGTAGAGTATGTTTTATAAATACACTGCTACTAACGTGTCCCTCTACTCTTTCCATATCATCAAATTCTTTCCATTTATATGACAAATATAGTTTTTAAAATACATTGAAAAACAATCATCCAATTACAATGAATAAGAATCTTATATTATGATAAAATTTCAACCATTGACCAAAACATATTAAATTCACTAAAAAAGGGAATTATTAAGAGTTACCCAATGGTATTCTATAAAGAAAATGACATCAAATAAAATTTATAGGTATTTATTAATTTCTTTAGTTGTTATAGGGTTCAATATCATCGAAATGTTTGTGGAATCTAATTAATGAAATAATATACTATTTACATTCTTTCTAGTGGTGAATGATGTTTCCTAATCAAATCTATAACACCACTATTTATAGCCTTTGATAAAAGATTCATCATAGAAAAATTGTTCTCTATACCAAATACAATCATTCTTGGTTTCAAATTTGGTAGGATATTTTATTCTTGGATCCTTTCAACAATAAATTTCTACCTTACATATTGGAATACCATTATAAACATAAATTGTTTTGATGATAAAAAATATGAATATTAAAATTAAATACCATGATAACCATAAATTAAAATCCCTTAAACTTTCTTTCATAAATCTTCTTAACATCTAAAATTATATACAGATTTTCAATGGTACTGAGTAAAAGGGAAATAAATTTTAAAATTACATAATATTGAGTGTTAGGTCATGATAACATTTTCTTACATTTCAAGGATCATTATAGTTTTTATTTTTTTAATATTGTCATAAATATTAAATATTCATTATACACAATATAATTTAGAAAGATACACTTAATTCTATTTTACCACAATAATTTCCATTAAATCTAATCATGTTTTATTTTAATTAAATATATTTATTAATTAAAACATGAATACAATTTTCCCCTAAAATACCTTAACACTGATGAAAAACACAACAAAACACAGGATAAGAAAAAACATTTAAGACAACTAAAAAATAAAATTATGAAACGAAAGTTGTTATACCATTTTAAAATAATTATTTCATATAAGGGAGTTCTATTTTACAATTAGAAGATTTGACCTCAAATAATAGTTCACATTGAAATGAATTTTCCTTTACTAAACAATCGTATAATAAAAAATTATAAAAAATATAATGTGAAAATCAAAATAATGAGGGTTTCATAAAAAGACATGGAAAAAAAGAAAATATTTTATAAAAACATATATTTTTACCCTTAATGTGAATAATAACTCCTTTAAACAAAAGTTAAATTTTAGAACCTATGATGAAAACATAATTAAAATTTAACTTCTTGTCAATTATAGATTTTTCATATATGTTCTATGGGATATCTTGTTTATAGAACCATTATAAGAACACTAACAAATGGAATAACCTACTCAGTTCATTGCAACATCATTCTATGTAGAAAATAATCATTACCCAAATAATTAGAATGAAAGATATTGATAACTCATCATAATAAAAAAATCCCATGGAATACAACATATATGAAACACATAAATTCGTTAATTTTTATAATTATGATAAAAAATATATTTCAACAAATAATCAAAACATTTTATAGTTTTTATATATCTATTTCCTTTATAACCCAATTTTTGAAAGTAAAATACCATAAATTATATCAAGGAAGATTATTTATTGAAAAAAATATTGAATAATGTAAGTCAATTTAAAAATCAAATAATTATTGTATTATTTGTAAAATCCATTTTCATTGTATTCATTAATATAGATCATACCATTTCCCATTTTTAAATAGATTAAATCAGTATATTATAAAAAATGTAAAGAAGATTTATTTTTGGAATCATTGAAAGGATGTTAAAAGGGAGAAAAAATTTCATTCCCTTGTAATTTATTTCGATATAAATAAATACATTAAATAGTTTTAATAATATTTACATGGATGATTTTTTTTTAAAAAAATCATTAAAACATTGAAATTTCATTTTTAATGTAATGTGTTCTTTACCTACAGTATGTCTTTTCACACAAGTTATTTATCATCTAAAATACAAAAATTATTTCAATTTGTTTTTCATAATAAAAAATATTAGGTTCATTATTTTTTTTATATCATTTGTATCCATGTCATACTAAAATATTCAATCGATTAGTTATTTGAGTACATTCGGTTTATAAGTTTGAAGTAGATTAGGAATATTTAATAAGGATAATGGGTTAATTTAACCATAATAAACACATTATTATTTATGATAATATTATCATTTTTAGCTGACTAAAATTTTAGATCTCAAAATCAATGGTGTACATGAAAAATAAATAACATCATTTTGTGGATATGGCAGTCAAAAAATACTCACAAATGATGATTTTCATTTCCTTTAATGTAAACATAAGATAATATATTAAATATTATATCCAAATAATGATAATTATAACATTAATAACATTTATATTTATTAAATTCATCAAAATAACCATCCATGTAATGGCGTGGCGAAAAAAAGAACACCTTACTTCATGGCAGTGTTAATCCAAACGTACGTATAAGTGATAATTTCATTTCCAATATGATAGAAAAGGAGATGAAAATAGGTTATAAAATAATAATAACAATAATTTAGTTATTAAATATAATGATTTTATTATTCAATCATGTTTAATGAAAATTTAATTATGGTAGATGAATTAATAAGTTGAAATATATTAGTTATAAATTATTCCATCTCCTTAGATAACAACTTCTGATTACACATTTATCCTTATATGTTTGGAAATACTATTAAAATATCTTCTTAGACATGTGTAAAGAATTATGGGAGTGATTTGGTAAGGTATTGGTTGATATAGAGATTTAAAATTAGGTGCGAATGGGTAGATATGATGTTACCATTTTTATATGAATACGGGGGAATGCATAAAAATACATAACATATTTAATTAATATAAATAAATATTCATGTTCATTTCTGTCATACATGACATATTTATAATATAAGTCAAGGATGTGTTTATTTAAAATCATCAAATATTCTTTTTATAGACTTATTTGATATTTTATCCTTTACCACATAGTTTTAACACCACTTAAGCCTTTTGATTGGTATCACAATATAATTTTTTATTATTATTTATGATTAATGAAATTTGAAATAAAATAAGCATTATCCCATATTTTCAATACATATGATAATATTATCAATATTACAATCATGTGTGTGAATATATGAGCTTTTAGGTATTTAAAAAAATGAAACAATGTACTATTTAACATAATATTCTACCAAAGGCATCTCTTGAATGATTCACATAGTTTTATATTAATGACATCATGGTATTAATATAATTTTAATATAAACTATTAAAACAATAATAATATGTTATATTTATCTAAAATATTCATGTAACATATAAATAAATCTTAATTTTATTACATTAATTATTTTTATCAATTATTAACTTGATTTATATATTATAAAAAATTTTTATTGAAATTATATAGTAATTTCAGGTAATATTTTCAAAAAAACTAATTAAAAATATATGGTGATTATCAAAAAAATATTGCATATTTCAAATTAATTTTTTACTGAAGTTAATTTCATTTTATATCTATGAAAAATATTAGAGTTATTATAAAAAATAGACTGACAATGTTTTTACTCACTACTAAAATTCAAAATAAGGATATTATAAAAGGAATGTGTTAAAACATTCCCACATTTTCAAAAATATTATGTTTTTTTATAAACATACATAAATATATTATAATATTTTTTATGTAGAATTAGTATGCTTATATAATAATTTTAAGTAATTTTGAATCGTTTTAAGCTTACAAATGTGATAAATATTTACTATGGTAACAACTCAAAATAAAAAAATTAAAAGGATATTTATTCAAATTATAAAACTCTTTATTATAAGTATTGAATAAATTTTTCTTAACACAATTAATTTAAGTGTTAAAAATCTATTTTAATAATATTCATAAAACATAATAAAAAATAGTATTTAGAAAAATGTTTTTATAATGATAAAAGATAAACATATATCAAAATGTGGTATAATTATTGTTATTATTTAGTTAATTAGTATATTTATAAATAAAATAGGATTTTCTATAACATATTTTATTATAAACACAAAAATTACTTTGGAATACATTATTTAATGAAATGAAATGATAGTTCACAAAAAATAATTATATATGATTATTCCCATAAACACATTTTTTTCATAATATTCATATAAATTCACAACACAAATTTTTTGAATTTATTATATAAGAACATATTTTCATGGTATAATATTTTAATTAAAAAATTTATAAATTAATGAATGAAATAAATATTTATGATGCACGAAACTCAAATAAGTTAGAAGTAATCAATATTAAATAAGAATGGTAAATTTCTTAATACTCTTATAGTGAATAAAAAAACAAATAAATTTCATTATTATTTATATGAAATGAAATTGAATCATTATGAACATTTCCATGATGTTTTCAAAACTGTGACAAGGATAGTGACACCATTATTGTTTCATATCACAAAATATTTTTAATGGTTTTACACCACATCATATGACCATGAAGGAAAGTATGAGACTTGAATATTTATCTTTTGAGATATATTGTATTGGACCAAGTGTATATATGATAAGAATATTTTCAAATATTGAAACGTCTATATATCATGAAGACATTGAAGAATCTCATAATCAAATTTTGAGGTCATAAATATGCGTGAAAAGGTGAGAAATATGGGTATGGTGGATTGAAAAAAAACACACCTTGTTGAAGGAAACCACATTTTGATTAGTGAGTAAATTATAATATTATCTATATATTGGATAATTACATTACCTGAATATGGTAATTGAAAATAAATTATTTTGTTTGAATTTTATCATATAATTAATGATAGTTTATTAAATTAACTTGGATTTAATTGGTAGATATAAACCCATTTACATTTCTATAGGTGGATAACCTATGTTATTTTATTTCAAAAAAATGAATCCATGATATAAAAAAAATTTATAGATCAAATATTTTGGGATTAGTTTTTATAAAACATATTGGATTAAATTTTGATGTAATATTTACCTTAACATATGTATTTTCATTTGATTAAAAATTTTAAATATGTGTCTTGTGATAGAGGTTATTTTGGAATTATATTTTCAAACATACGCATGATAAAAACAGAATGAATGTTGTTAATATATAAAAGTAAATGTAAAGTAATATGTTTATGAATGAAGGAAAATGTTTTACAACACGTTGGATGGGGCCCTAGGAAGGGATGGATTTTATTTGTAGAATCCTACAATTCTTCTATGGAAGTCACTAATTCATTAGGATAAAAACTTATTAGGGTTAAAAAATAGAATGTGCATGGCCATAATACATTGAATTTGTTTCAGTGTAAGTCATCATTTTGGAATTTAAGGATTTAATAAAGTTAGAAATTGATAACAGATTGGGTATACTCATCTAGAAATCATACAATAATACATTAAAGAAGAATCTGGCTTTAATGTAGGACTCTATGATGGAGAATAATCATTTTAAATGGATGATCCATCAGACCATAAGTATTCATATTAGATCATCAATACATATAGAAATTTATAGATATTGAGATATGAGTTACTTTCCAAAAACTAGAAAGTTCATATAGAAAATAAATAAGAAATCACAAACATGGATATCTAAAATGAGTTTAAATTTTCAGATTTTGTAAATGATTTTTAATATGGAAGTACCACAGTAATTTTGAGAATCAAATGTAATTTTTAATAAGTAATATGGATTGTATCACAATGAATATCACAATACAAATTTATGATAATGGTGATTTTAAATAAAAATATAAAATTGTTATGACAAATATTTATATGTAAAAATATGTAGATATTTGAATAAAATTAAATGAGGATAAATTTTGTGATAACATGTATTCACTATAAAAGAATCATTTGAGAACCAAATACACAGGTAATATTTGGAGAAAAAATTTATAAAAGATTGTCACCATTAAAGAATAATGAGATATTAAGTGTAACTGATTTTTATGAAGCTAAGGATAACTCTAATCACAATCAATATTAACAAGGTTTTGTTAAGAACCAAAATATTTATTGTTGGAACTAATGGTATTTAATAGTAAATTTATCAAAATTAATCATATAGGCTAAAGGTGGAGGATCATATTTATAATAATAATAAAATTCTAGTACTATATGAATAGAAATAAAAGGAACATGTTAATGGGATGTCGAACTAGATGTTGAAGACACTCATAAAAGTTGTTTCTAATCATTCAAATGATGATAAATTTATTTTTAGGGTCTAAAAAGCCATGAGTAAGAGTTAGAATTTGGGGTATTGAACCATGGATTCCTGGAGGATAGGTTAGTATTGTTTCTATCTAGGTATATATTATACTTTTATAACTTGTAAAATAATTATGTTGATGAATACATGTCTCAGTGTCTAAACAATATAGAAATGATTATATCTTTCTTTCAGAGCATTTAAATACAATATATACATCACTCTCTTTACTATTTCACATGATTCGAGGTAGTGACATACTATAGTGGGGTTTAATATCTCTAACATATTCATGAGTTTGAAAAAAATTGTAGAAAAGTTCATAAGAAATGTGAGTACCAAGGAATCACCCACCCCATTTTAGGGGAACCAAATAGGTCCTTCGTTCATATAATTTTTATAATATAAGGTTCTCTATATGGAAAATAGATGAATTATGAGATAATGAAATAATTCACTCCCTGAATAGTTAAGGTACTTACAAATTTAATTTGATGAATTATCATAGCTTTAGGAATATAATTTTACCCAATCTCATATCCCTTGACCAATCTCTAATAGAAGATATTCAAATTGACATTCCAAAAATTGATGAAGGGAATCTTTTGAATAAATATGAAAAGGTAAATATGAAGCTCAATAAATAATCTCAAAATTCTATGTAGATATATCTATCACTGATATTTTATATAACATTCAATAGTGTAGTTACTAAAAAAGATATCATGGATAGTTTTTAGAGAAGAAATAAATTTAATGTCAATGTTTGGAAGAAGAAAAGAATTTTTCTTTATCTAATTTGATGTCATTAGAATATATTTTGAAGAGGATATTAATTTTTATATCAACTGGGTAAATGTGTTCATATGATATATCAAGGTGATTGGTTATAAGGTATAAGATTTCCTCACATTTACAACAATAATAGGGAATTTTCCAAATAAATTTAGTTGAAAAATTTCATCCACAGTAGAATTGAATACATGAAAATTTTTGACCCATACAAAACTCTCATGGACTATTGATATGAGAAAATACCATGACTTACATAAAAATGGATTTGAAATCGATGAGGACCAAATATAGTGAAGAAGAGGATGTGTAATATGAAGACTTGAATGAAGAGGATAAAATGATTTCAATTTAATTGTATATATTTATAAAAAATTATATACTTTGGGTAAATAGAACTGAAAAATAAATCATGTAAATAGATGTTATATTTATGATGATGATGGTCATTATGTAAAAAAAATTTCTATAAGAAGTTTGTTTAATATTCCTTGTTTGATTAGGAGGATTACAACACACCGAAAAAATGGAAAAATTAAGTGGAATCATTATGGTAGTAAAATAAGATTATTTTTAAGTATAAAAGATAATTATGACTCATATTGTGTGTTATATATTAAATCCAATCATTTTTATCAAATCTATAAAGGATTTAATTAATATTTCAGTGATTATGATGGGGAATAATTGATATAACATGAGTTCTAACTAATGGGAAATTTTAAATTATTCATCACAAAATAAAATACATATATAATGTAAACAGATATCATAATAAAGAAATTATAAACTAATTATAAATAATTGTATATCAAAAACTATGTTAAATAAATTTATGAATTTTAAAATAACAATCCCAAATAAAATAAATAAGATAGGATTATAAGTGATCTCAAAGAAGACCAACATATAAGGAATGATGAAATATTGAAGATAAAATATATATGTATCAATGTAAAACATGATTTGGGAAAACTAGAGAAAACATCACAAAGAATTATGGGGTAAATAGAGAGTATATTGAATATGTTGAGATAAATCCTCACAATAATTAAGGAAAATCCCCTCCCAAAAACAGATTTTTCTTATGTAACATTTATGGTTTTATAAACAAGTCATTGAATTATAGTACCAAAAAATATAAATTTAAGTTGAATTATTCATGTTTTGAATATAAATACTCCAGAGGACTATTTTCACCTTGTAAATAGAGGATTAGTTTTTAGTTGGATATAATCATTAGAAATTTGTGAAAATTTCTTATCAAAATAAAATATCAATATTTAGAGGTTATTTATGTTGTTATTGATGAAATTGAATCAATTATTATTCTTTCTTGTTGATTATTTCATTACTAGTGAAGATATTATATCCAATGGGGTTTCATGTTGATAATATGAAGAAACATTATTATAGGAGAAAACATGGACCAAATGTCCATCACAACTATCAACCTAAAAAGGTTTGATATTGAAGAAGAATTATATGAAACAAGAAGATGGAAAGGTCCCAAGGATGAGTCATGTATAATATGGATGTATGGTGAGTTTTATTATTTTATGAAAGTGAATAATATTATTAAAAGTAAATGGAACAAGCCATTAAATTATATATATTTCAAAATTAAAAATGTAATGATATTAAATGAATGAGAATGTGAATAATGTGTTTTGAGTGTTTGTAATACAACCATTGTAATTTTCTATAATATTATAGGAAGTAGAAAAAAAATATAAGGATAATATAAATAATTTACTTTATAAATATAAGGTTGAAATATAAGAAACCATACATTATAATAGAAATTTATTTATTTTGAGAAATTAGGTTAAAAAATATATTCCAAATATTGTATAAGTTCATGTGAATCAATATTTTAATCAATAAGTTTTGAGTAAAAATAGAAATATGAGTCTTAATAAACAATTTCATATCGATATTCGATGAAACTAATATCCTAGGTTGAGAAAAAAATCTCAAAACAAAACTTTTTCTCAATGAAAAGTATATCTATCTTCTTAGTCAGTGTTCTATTATTTATTTAGAACTATCATGTATGGATTTAAAGAATACTTATTTGGGATTCCCCTACTTAAAAGCATAGTATATTTTAGTCACTATGTTTCACCTATCATGAAGAGAAGTTAGTGAATTGATCAAAATGGATTAGAATACATGTGGTGGAGATATCAAGTATTCACGATATTTTTGATATTGAAAATTATTGAAAATCATACAACACCTAAAAATATAGTGTTTTTGGTAATCCATTGAAACATGAACCCATTACTTAGATATATATTCAAATATTTCATGGTGTTGGGGTGGTGGATTATGAAGAGATATATAAAGGATGCATTTTTAATATTTTTAATTAATTTATTGTTATTTTTTTGATTATATATGTTCGTGCTACAATGATTTTACTAATAAAGTTATATCATCATCACATAAAAAGTGAATTCAGTCATGGTTTCAGATGTCTTATTATAAATGAAATGCATGATAATTATGGTTATATCCCACTTTTTTCAACAATATGTTATCCCATTTATACATAGTGTGTAATAAATAATGGTTCTTTAGTATTGAAAATATAATGATTTCATCATTTCCTCCTATGTTGTTTAATATATTATAAAAATTGGAGAAGAGGATGAAATCCAAACTTCTTTGACCCATTGTATTTTATTTTCAAAACATGTTAGATATGTAATCTGACATATTTACATAAATATTACTATGTATTAAAAATAAAATCACTATGTGAGAGATTTATGAGATTTATTTGTCTGATGGGATTTAATTTCAATATATTAATATGTTTTAGGTGATAGAGAATATATATTGAAGATTTTTAAAGTAGGATATAGGATACATATTGAAATATTATTATTATAATCTTTAATAAAAATAATTGTATGTGTGGGTGCATTATTTAAGACCATCTATAATAGGTTGGATGAGATTTTGAGATTGGATGGAGTTTCATTAGAGGATCCAATATGTCTGTTGTTAGAAATCATTAAATCATGAGATTACAACTCTTTGGTACAATTAAAATGAATATGCAATTTGTTTAATAATATAAAACACAATATAGTAAGACTTCATCAATTAGAATTTGACTTCAGTGAGGAAGAATCATATTAGTGTTATTATTGTAATACTCTAGAATTCTGAGTGTATGAATTCCATGTTGAATATGGAATTAGAATAAGTCATCAAGAAATAGAATTATACATTATGGATAATAGTAATTATATGTATAATTAATTGTAGTATGTCTCTATTTATTGGAGAAATATATAGTTTTGGTGAGATGGTTCTATATTGTAAACTTGAATTTACACACGGTAAATACACAAAAATCCATGGACATAGAGATTTCAAATGTCATTCATTTAGTGAAATTTGTAGAGGATTTTGTGGTGTCAAATTAAGATGTCATAAGAAGACTAGAAATGTTTCTTTATCAAGGAATCATAATGAGATCCAAAGGAACAAAATTCATAATAATTATGATCAAATATTTTCCAAAAAAAATTAAAACACTATACAAGAAATAATTTTCATGTATATATTTGAAAGAGATGAAAATTAAGTGATAAAAAATATTTTCATAACATTTATTTATATTTAAATACATTTGTTCTGAACCCAAAACACATTTTAGTCATAAAGAATGAAGGAGGTGAATCTAGGAGTCATTCAAGTTGAAGGTGTTGTAATTTTCACCCATGAATTAATAATCGAATTGAAAATATAGTTCAAACCAGATCATAATGTGTTGTTGAGACTTGTAAAACAAAGTAATGTATAATTTTAGGAAAATGAGGGAACACGTGATCAAGAATGGTCTAATAGTATCATGGAGGGGGTAATATAAAGTAGAGAAATATACTAGTACCCTAGGATCAACACTAGGAATATGATATTTTGCCAGGGGACTCAAACATGGTCTTGAATAATATTATTTCTAGGGTTTTAAAATAATAGGAGTATGGTACATATGATCAAAGTGTCTAGCCAAAAAAAAGAAGATATCAAGGTTTCTGGGGGTGTAGAACCTAAGCCAACTTGCGTGGTATACTAATGGGTTTCTTACTAGTTATATCTATAACCACTATAATGGTTATCTGAATTATAATAGATAATCCAGGAAATAGAATATATCCCATAAGAAAACGATTATTTAGTAGTATAAAACCATGTAAATAATGTGCACTGATATACATCATTACTAATTAACATGACTTGAGTTTTACGTATACTACTATTTTTATTAAGAAATATAACTTTTTATAGTGGATGAAATCTAGAAGAGGAGAATTTATAATACAAATTGTGTATGAATTATTCACTGCTACCCTCTTAGTTTTACATAAATGGACCTTTTTCATCAATATTATTGATTCTCTAAAATTATAATAAAAATTTTACTAACAACATAATAATTATATTTTAAATTCTAGAACATCCACTATTGTAACATGGTAGGATATCAATCAATAAATTGGGCGATTCATGTAAAAACTAAACATTTGTGATCTATCTTATGTATGGAATGTGGATAATTAATATATAGTCATATTAATTTAATTAAACATTATAATACTTTTAATATACAGTCATATTATTATAGGTATCTATATATAATTTCATAATAAAAGTATTATTAATTTCTATTTGTAAAAAACTAAGATAAAATATCCTAGTATGTAATCAAAAAATTAATCATTATAATATATCTATTTCTTAAATAAATTAAATCACATCACAATACCATACGTATAATTATTAAAATAAAAGTGTAAGTTTTTTTGAATAAACTTAATTAAATTCATTTTTTAATGTTACTGTACTAAAAGAAATTTTCTTTTTCCAGAGAAGAATAATTAATAGATAAAATGGTATCGGAAAAAACGCTTTATGGGATATCCATGATAATGAAATGTCTCATGTAATAAAATTTAATTTAGTAAATGTTGTGTCTCCTTCCTAGATAGAATTAATCTAGCTAGACTTGGTATTTGATGTTACATCAGGAAGGACACTAAATATTAAAAAATACATTGACTAATGTTTCTTCATGGGTTGAATGATTTTGTTATACCTCATACCCCCAAGGTTTGTGGGTGGTTTTATATTCATAGTGAGGTTGGGAATATCATCAATAAAATATTAGGTATAATATTGCACTAAAAGATGAAATCTTTATTGTTTGGTTTGGGGAACTCATGGTATATCTAATGCTGTAGTCTTCCTGTTCTGATGATATGAAATCAATGTGAGTTTGTTTTCAACACTAAGTGGGTGCTTGATTTAAGATAATTTTGAAATGTTTTAGGTATATGGTTCCATTATATACATTATAAATTGAACTATGATATATAATGGTTTTATTATTCCATTACATTAATTTTCCACTAGTTAGGGATCATGCGTTTATCTTTCAAAATATTTCATCCATAATGTAGAGAGAAACCATGTTGTTTTTTTGGTATTAATTTATTGAAAAATTAAATATAGTGTTGAAATTATATTTTATTATCATTTTTATATTCTTATATGGAAATGTGTTTTTAACATGATTGATATTTGAATGTTCATGATTGTTTTCACTCTAAGAAGTTCATATTGAGAGGTTTTAGTTGTGATGTCCCATATAAAGAACTGTATAAAAATAGGCTTCCAATATACATATCCCATAATAAATAATATTCTACACATCACTCTAAATATTAATAATATCAAATTAAGGACTATAAGATCATATTTCATCGCAACATTAATGATTCTGATAGGTGTAATGAATTTTTAAGTTAATAAGAAATCACTGAATGATTTGAACAATTTTCTTTTGAGGCCATCATAATAGACACTAATGATTTGGACCTTTATATAAATTTATCCAAAGTGATAATTTATTAATATATAATGTTTTTTATTCTTTAAATAAAAATAATCCCCTCTGAGGGGACCACCCTTCTATATCTTTGTATTTTTATTTAACTTATATAAATAAAATAATTTTGGTATATTTAATAGATCATTTAAATATAATATAATGCTGCATTTTTTAAACATTTTTTTATTAATTATATCTCCATTCAACAATTATAAATTCTTGTGTTATGTGTCATACTATGATTTTATTTTTTTGTATGTGGCCTTCTTCCATGATTGATTTTTTTTATTATGGTTTTTAAACTTTCAGTGTTTTTTTTGATTTTGTTATCCATGTCATAAATTCTATTATATTAATAATTTAATAGGTTTATGCTTTAATGTTATAATATCATCCAATAAATTTTTATATAGTTCATGTTTTGTTTCCATTTTCATCAATATTTTTCCTCTATATATTGTGTTTCAATTCATTATTTCATATATATTAATATTTCTATTTAGTTCTTTTTCCATATTAGTGATATGATTTAATCCTATTTTCTATTGTACTATGAATTCTAATCTACTATATAGAGGGATAGTGTGAATATATAAATTATTTTTGTAATGATTCATGTTTATTTGGAATGATAATTTTAAGTTAATTATTTAATTATTATACTTTCTATGGATTTTTTGGGGATAGATTAAGGAATAGGGATAATACCCACGAATATCCATTAAAATAATTTTTTATTAATTTTAAAAAAAATTTATACATTGAATAACAATATAGTTCAATAGAACAAGTTTTGAACATTTGAGGTTATTCATAACTTCATATAGATATCCTAGAAAAAACCCCTTCATAAATTGAAAACTATGAATGAAAATATATTTGAATAATAATTATTCAATTTAATCATTATTAAATTCATTTTAATTTAGTGTTAAATACCTCATTAAATTTTATATGTTTAAATGATTACATATAGAACTATAAATAAATACAAAAACTATATTTTCAAAATACATCACATGTAATAGATTTTTTTCTTAAATTTAATATAATCTGTTGTGTCTTAAACTTATTTAGAATTTAAATTTAAATTTCTTATTATAATAAAATATTAAATATTTTATTGATATTTGATAAATAAATTATTATATAAGAAGGCAAATACTGTAATTTTATATATTTTTCCTTATGATAATGATCCATGATTCTCGTCATTATACTACACCTCAGGAGTTAATGAATTTTCATTTTACTTAGACCATTGAAAATGGTTTTCAATGAATGTTAAGAAATTTATTGTCGGGAGTATTTAGGTATTGTTCTCATTTTTTATTTTATTTTTGTTTGATTTCAATATTTATAGATTAAATTGAGATTTTAGTTGTGATTTTTTAATTTTATTAATCGTAACCCAAAGGACATCATTTAGACCTGTAAATGATATTGGTAATATTATTCAATGTTATAAATTGTTATTATATAGAAAAAAATTAAATTTGTCACTGTCTTAAGTGGATATAATTAATAAAATAATCCCCTCACCGACATATACTCCATATTTATTGAAATAGAGAATGATGAAATATGTATTAAAAGGACCATCGATGGCTAAAAGAAGTTCAGAAATTGGGAATACTAAATTTTTCCAAATGTTAGTAAATGTTAATAGAAGAATATTTTAAGGAGGTTTATTACAAATAGAATTACTATAGATCTCATCTTTGAACATTGGTCTTAAAAAATGTGTTACAAGGTAAATATATATTAGGATATATTTAATTCTTGAAATAAATTGATGTTCATTTTTTTAATATATATATATATAAACCATATAGGTACATGATTTTTTTGACATAGGATAAGTGTACATGATCCATCAGTGTGAGTATTTATAAACCTAATGAAGAATTATTAAAAATTTGTATGATATTTTATTAAATAAATAATGGAAATTTTAATGATGATTTTCATGCATGTACTAATTTTTTCATTGAATAATAAAATATATTTTCATTTCTATCATGACTAATGATTTGGACTTTTTTGATTAATCTAAAAACAAAAAATTATGTACCATAAAGAAATTATAGCAGTTTTTATCATGATATAAAATGAAATATTGTTTTATAATTTCCAAAGATATAACATATAGGTTGATCACTCAGATAACATTATTGATGATGTAGAAAATCAAATAATAGGGTTATTATTATTATTTTTTAAATTTCATTGAATATTATAGAATAATGTGAAAGGATGGATGAGTGATTTTGAAAGAGAAATTTAATATTAAAATAAGTAAATTAAGGATTAGATACAGCATACTATATATATGTTAGAACGACAAATATTATCTTAGTGTCATTCATTAGAATGTTTTTTCACAATTTTAATATTTAGGAAAATTATTTTCATTAAAAAATATTAAATTGTTTGTAGAATTCTTCTTTCTATTTGACTATCATAACATTAGAGAAACATTAAAACCCATTCCCAAATTTATTTTACCATCATGTTATAAATTCCAATTAGTTATGTCGAATCTATTAAATTACCCCATGAGGTATTAATTCAATAAATGAATTAAATACCTTATTTATCATGCTGGATTATTAGTAAATGGTATAATTTTTTATTATTTTAAAAGGATGATTATGGATTAGAGTTCATTTCATATCACCACACATCATAATGTAGCCATTGAATTCACAAAAAAAATATTCTGAATAAATGAAACAAATGTAATTCAAACATTAATAAAAAGTCCTTGTTCTTCTGTGAGATTAATATAATATTGTGGGGTGAATTGAGTTCGCACTAAAACGTTTTATTAAAGATTATGTTAAAATTAAATACCCTTAATAAAAAAAGTATCCACTAAATCTAAATAGAGTATTGACATAAGATCTTTAATTTTAAATAATTTCTGTAATAATGATTTTTTATAGTCTAAAAAAATATATAAAATTGCCATATCATTTGAAAAGAATTTACTTAGAAAAACATATAAACACTTGTAATGATTAATTATCATATTAATGGTTTTAGTTATTTGTTTAAAACAATCCAGGATAATATAGTAAAACAAAACACAATAACATAGTGGAATAAAAAATTGGTTCTATCTCAATATGAGACTTAATATAAAGACTCGTACTCTACATACATTGTTTTTACATCAAAATTGAAACATACTTATTACATCATATAACAAAACCATGAAAGGACTATATAGGTATAGTGTCTTTAGAAACATGGAGATATAAACAACTGGTTCATAAATCATCTACGTTGTCTCCTATTTATTTCATCATATCTAGAGTCCCGTTTGGCATATTCTACTTAATACCCTTCATCATGACCTGGGGAAAAGAAAACATACAAAAACGAGATCTCAAATGCTCAGTAAAGGTAAAAAAAGAAATATCAATCATATCATATTCATAAGAACATAACATTTTGAATATCTTAACCTGTAAAAGAGATCATAATATCATAACATGGGATAAATCATAGTGGTGAAATGTAATCCAAAATAATCATAACATAAAACACGATACTTTTTGGCATACACACATAATTATATAAAATCATTTCATATTAGTCAAGACTCATTTCCAAGACAATCATAGCGGACAATGTCCATTACTGAACAAAGTTCACTCCTCGTTGTAGTCATGTATCACTGAACTGGGTTAACTTTCCGTTCCAGCCATGTCTATCTCATGAGATATAAATCATTACCCAATGAATTGGAGAGAGATATAGGTCCCACCCATCTCATAATAAAACAATTCTTATGTGTTCCACAAAATCATAAATCATACATTATAACATAACCCATGTAATAAAAATGAGATTCTTAAACATCATTCCATCATATCATAATCCATATAAGATAAAAGGACATCATAAAATTAATTCCATCATAACATAATCTAATTAATGTAAAAATAGGTATAGAAACATAATCCTATATTATCTTAGATGGAAAATAATTTTGATAAAACACTTGAACTCCATTCTTGAGGAAAATATCTTATCTACTTCAAAAACATATTTTCCTTTCTTAACAAGTCATGCAATCTTAAACTAAAAGACGTTGATTAAAAATAAACTTGAAAACTTGAAAATTAAGCTTCATGGAAATATTATTTTACGAAATCATAAATATCTATTCATGTCGTAAAAGTTAAAAAACATTCTTATCGTACTTTGGTTGGAAAAATCAAAAAGTACCTCATACTAAAAATGACAAAGGATTCCTTTAATATATTTTACTAAAAACTCACCAAATGGTAAAATTGAATATAAAAAATTTTAGGAGGATAGAAATAATATTACGTATTGAGGAAACATGGATGTGGATGATAAATATTCCCCAGTAAATTCTGAAGTATAAACAATCTCAGATAAAAATGAGATTGCGAGATTTTCCCTTACCTTAGGTCCGATATGCTTTGTACATATCTGAACATCATGTATAATGATTTAAATATTGTCATTGACTTATTAAAGAATAATATTCATTGTTATTATACAATATATGATCATATTCTTATCTTTTTATTAGTAATATTTCATTGCTACTTGTTATTCGGGTGTTCATTACTTTATGTTCTAATGCATGTTTTGTCGAATAAATTATTATTATTCTTTTTAGGTTATAAATACATCATTTAAAAAATGTTATTAATGTAATATTTATCATATTTATTCATTCAATGAATTTATATAATCATTATTCAATGAAGATCATGTAGAACTAGTTGCATCACATCGTGGAGACGGTAGACCGTACGTATGAACGAGCGATGATATCATTCCCATGATCTTGGAATTGTATTGAAGTGTATGTATACTATTTCAGAATAAATATAACTTTAAAATAATCATATATATTTATTATTTACACCATTATACCCATCCAAGTAAGGTGGTGGTGGAAAATGGATTACACCATGGCATGGAGACGGTATTCCGTACGTATGCATGTTAGGTGATTTCATTTTCCTTAGGATAGTTAGAAGGTGAAATAGATTTTTTTCATATTTATAATAAAATATAAGTCAATGATTTATAGTGATGTTATTACTTAATAACTAAATAACTAAAGTAGAAGAAGTAGAAGAAGAAATAAATTTGAAAGAATCGGTAACAGATAATACCTCTTCTTCGACACGCCTCTTTGAATCCTCCACTTAGGGCACTAATATTGGTCTTTGAAGAAGCACATGACCTCCAGGATGTTTCTAGGGAAGTGTAAAAGATAAATTGGTTGGGGTTGGATGATCTTGAAAGCTCAATTAGGTTTGAGGAGGAGAGGGAGGAGGTGCCCTTTTATAAGGGAGGAGAGGGGCACCTTTGGAATTATAAGAAATATTAATTTATAATAAATTCCAACCCCAACATAAATCCTCCAAAAATGACTCAAATACGAAGATTATATGAGATAGGGTTATAATCCCATCAAAAAATAAAATTTATACAAGTTGATAAATTTTTTTAAACATTATCAACATGATTTATCCTTATAGAATCTTTTTAATTTTATTTTTGGTAATAATATTCTAAATTTTAAATCATTATAATTAATGACTTATATGTTTTTAATTGTCCATGATTTTATTCTTTATTACATTTTAGACCACATAAATTTTAATTTATAAATTTTAAATATTTTTTTTATTTTAAATGATTTTATAATATATAATTTTTATAAAATAACAATAGTGTCAATTTTGAAACTATTCATTTATTTGAATATAAATAAAATATAAATAGAAGATATGTTCGAACTAAAATATTTAATAGATTTATAACATGTCATATCTATCTAGAAAAGTAGTGTATCACATTAAATAGTTCATATAATATTTATTTTAATACTTTTAAAATTATTTATTTGATAATTCAATCAATAAAATAATTTCAACATCACTATTATGTCAAAAATAAGGATAATTATTTAATCCATAAAAATTATAAATAAATTTACATGATATAGATAATTGTATTATATTTTTGGAGACTATTTAGGTTCAATGTTTCATGGAGTTTATCACTAAATTAAAATTATTATACTTATAAGATTTATGAGAGTGACATGTTGTCACTTTCTTTGGTTTTAATAATAATTATATTATTTCATGGTCAAAAGCCAATGAAACGAATCTAGTCCGACCCTTAGGTGATATGGGTAGACTTTTATTCATCCAATATGATTTTTTCAAGTTTTATGGTAATTTTATAATCTTATTTTTACCCATAATTACCAGATTTACCTTTAAATGTAGTAAATAAAAATTACCGTAGTTACTATTCATAATATCAAAAAAAATAAAATTAACATATTAACATAATTTGGACCCACTGAATTAAAATATTGAATCCATTTTTAAAAATTCAAAACACATAAGTTTCATTAATTAATTTAAAATTGATCCCATTTTTAAGAAAACGAATTTTAAAAGTTAAAACATTGCCAAAGATTGAAATGTTTTAACCTATGAATTCAATGTAAATTTAATCGTAATTACATACATTATATTTAAAGGTAAAAATATATTCTATTTATACTTTAAAACCACTCAATATTATAAATTAACCATATAAATTATTGCGATGAAAAAAATTGTTTTTAATTAAAATATAGCGTGCATTTAATATTAATTGAAATATGGAAGTTATCAGAATAATAAGAAAAACTTCTCCAAAAAAAATTTTTATATCCTAATTCCTAAGAGGAATTTTATTTTGTCAAATTGAAGTAATAAAAATATCAAAAACTATATTTAATGTGGGTTCACCATCAAAAGGCGGCAAAACTGTATTTTTTGAAAAATACTTATTTTACCTGAAAAATTTATTTTGTTTACATACCATGTTTTAGAAAATATGTATGATCAATAATAATGTTATAAAATTAAAAATTCAGTTAATACTATTCATAAAGGCTAGTTTATAATATTATAATAATATATCATTGTTTAGTGAAACTCGGTATTGCGCACTACATACTCTATCACGGAAGGTCGTGATAGCGTGTAACGCATGCCAAGCTAGTGTTGTGTGTAGTGAAAGATTCCTTTGATGTTCCGTATAACATAAGACATAAAAAAAATTTACATCTCATAAAATATCAGGATGTTACATTCTACCCCCCCTTAAAATGAATTTCTCCCTAGAAATTTGTTACTTCGTATCAAACAGATGAGGATACCTCTCCCTCATAATATCCTCAAGCTCCCATGTAGCTTCTTCTAATTGGTGGTCCTCCATAAAACATTCACCAAGAGAGTGGTCTTGTTATGTAGAACTTTTTCTCTACAATCTAGATCCTCTATCGGCTGTTCTTCATAAGAAAGATGTTGCTCCAGCGGTACAACTTATGAGCTTAGTACATGTGAAGGATCAGGTATGTACTCTCTCATGAGAGATACATAGAACACATCATGAACTTGAGAGAGATTCGGTGGAAGATCCAATTGGAAAGCTACCTCCCCAACACGATCCAGTATTTCGAAACGACCGATATACCTGGGGATCATCTTTCCCTTCCTTCTAAATCTCATTACTCTGTTCAAAAGAGATATTCGTAGGAACACTTTATCACCCACTTCAAACTCTACGTCTTTTTTTGTTATCAGCATAACTTTTTTGTCGACTCTGAGATGCTCATATCTGTTGTTGAATAGGTCAGACCTTTTCTTCCATCTCATCAATAAAATCAGGTCCTAATTGCTTTCTTTCCCCAAATTCATCCCAACAAGTTGGAGTTCATAATTTCTTTCTATAGAGAGCTTCATAAGGAGCCATTTGAATACTAGAGTGAAAGCTATTATTATAAGAAAATTACATCAAAGGTAGGTTTTGATCACAACTACCTTTTAAATCCATAGATCAAGCTCTCAACATGTCTTCTAGAGTTTGAATTGTTCTCTCAGACTTACCATATGTCTGATGATGATAAGTAGTGCTGAAAATCAACTCTGTATCTAGAGTATGCTGAAGACTTCACCAGAACGTCGAGGTAAACCTTGGATACTGATCAGATATAATGCAAAGGGGTACTCCATGCAATCTTACCACTTCTTTTATATATATACCGACAAGCTAATCTAGAGAGAAATCTTCTCTAATAGCAATGAAGTGTGCCAACATCGTAAGATGATCAACTATGACCCAGATAACATTATTACCATTAGATGTTTTAGGAAGTCTGGTGGCAATGTCCATAGTGATGTTTTCCAATTTCCATTCGGGTATGGGTAATGGTTGTAACATCCCCTTAGACTTCTGTCTCTTAGCTTTAACTTGCTGACAAACCAAGCATCGAGAGACATATTCAGCAACATCTCTTTTCATTCCATCCCACCAAAAATACTCTTTCAGGTCCCTGTACATCTTCGTACATCCAGGATAAATAGATAATGAATAACTATGAGTCTCATCCAGTAGCCCCTTATTTAATCCTGGTATGGGAGGAACACAAACCCGATTCCTTAACCTTATTATCCTATCACAATCAAGGTTGAAATCAGGAACATTTCTCACCTTCGTTTGTAACTCTACATCTTCTTTTTGTGACACTTTAATCTTCACATGCATAGATGGTTAAACATTCATTTGAAAAAGATATGATTTTCCCCTTCCATTATAATTCCAAGATCCATCATTTGTAAATCCATAAATATTGGATCTTTTGAGATCCATATCATGGATAATCTAGCATGGTCTTGTCGACTTAATGCACCCGCCACCTTTTTTTCTTTTCCAGGGTGATAATGAATTGAGAAGTCGTAATCATTAATCATCTCCAACCATCTTCTTTGGCGCATATTCAGCTCCTTTTGTGTGAAAATATTCTTTAAACTTTTATGATCAGTATAAACATCACACCGTTCACCATAAAGATAATGCCTCCAAATATTTAATGCAAATATTATCACATCTAACTGAAAATCTTGAGTTGGGTAATTTTTCTCATGAACATTCAACTGTCATGAGGCGTAAGCTATCACCATATATTTTTGCATGAGAACACACCCCAATACCTTCTTGGATGCATCACTGTATATCACAAACCTTTCTCCACTACAAGGCAGTGTGAGCACAGGTGCACTAGATAACCTTCTTTTCAACTCCTTGAAATTCTCTTCACACTCCTCCGTCCACACGAACTTAACTCCTTTTCGAGTCAACCAGGTGAGCGGATTAGATAATCATGAAAAATCTTTCACAAAACGTCAATAATATCCATCCAACCCAAGAAAACATCAGATCTCAGTTACTGTGGTTGGTCTCGACCATCTTTCGATAACCTCTGTATTTGCTGGATTTACAGATATCCCCTATTTTGAGATTATGTGACCCAAAAATGAAACTTTTTGATTCCAAAATTCACACTTGGTAAATTTTTCATAAAGCTTCTCCTTTCTTAGGGTCTTTAATACAATTCTCATGTGATCTTTATGTTCTTCCTTGCTCTTTTAATAGAAAATAATATCGTCTATAAAGACTACCACAAACTGATCAAGATAGTCTCTAAAGACACTATTCATTAGATCCATGAAGTTATCAGGGGAATTAGTAAGAACAAATGGCATCACTATAAATTCATAGTGTCCATACATTGTATGGAAAGCAATATTTGGTATATCCTCTTTTTGACACTTAATTGATGATACCCTGAACGAAGATCAATCTTCGAAAAGTATTGAGCTCTGTGTAGTTGGTAAAATAAGTTATCAACGCGTGGGAGAGGTTATTTTTTCTTGATAGTGATCTTTTTAAGTTCTTGATAATCAATGAGAAGTCTTGTTGATCCATCTTTCTTATTAACGAACAGAACATGTGCTCCCCAAGGTGATGCACTAGGGCATTTGAATCCTTTATCAAGATTCTCCTGGAGTTTCTTCTTCAATTCCTGCAACTCAATTGGGGCTATTCTATAAGGTGTCATTGAAATGGGCATAGCACCTGGTATGAGTTCTATTGAAAACTCAACTTCACGATTTTGTGGAAGACATGGTAATTCCTCCGGAAAGACATCATCAAACTCCCATACAATGGGTGTATTATTAATCATGAGTTTCTCTCAAACCATTTGAGATAAATAACCTTCATTTATTATAATCAAGACCCCTTAGATGGATGAAATTTCCACTGGAAGGTTATATTTATCCTTTCATCGATAGATGATAGTAGATTGATCGGGAATATTAAATGTGATTTCTCTTCTTTGGCAATTGATATGAGATCCTATAAGGAAATAAAATCCATGCCGAGAATCACATCAAGTTCCAATATATGAAGTATCACAAGATTTGCAGGAAGCACTTTCCCACAAACATCAATTGGAGAAGAATAATAAAATTTTGATGTGACCATTGTGCCATTATGAGTTTTCACAACTAACTAAACATCTAATTTTTGAGGTAATACGACGATACCCTTAGAAAATTATTCATAAATAAAAGAGTGGGTGGATCTAGAATCAAATAAAACATTTGGTACATTAGTGTGGATGGTAAGTGTACCTTTCACCACTTCGTTATCTGACTATACATCACCGATAGTAATTGCATGTGACTCTACTTTGTCTTTGTCCTTAAGAGTTTGTTGACGTCGATCATCATCAACAACCCTTGGATTAGGGAATTTATTGGCATAATGCCCCCATCTTCTTGCACTTGAAACATTGAAGTGTTGGAGCTGCATTCTTTGTATCCATTTATTTGTTCGCATCATTAGAAAACTTATTCCCGTTATTTCTACATTCAATTGCCTGATGATCGTCTTTTCCATACATAAAACATTTGCTCGTCCCTTTAAGACAATTCCCTCCATGTTTCATTCCACAATTTGAGAATAAAGGAAAACTCATCTTCTTTTCAGTGTGGTCTTTAGATTTTCATTTGAATTCTATTTTCTTCTTCTCAGGAAACCCATATGATTGATGGGTTACTGAAATCTCCATCTCAACCTTGAGAGCACATCAAAAAATTCCCTCGTAGCCACTAAAGCCCCTTATGGCTAACACCCTTTGAGGACTTGGTTTTAAGCTACTAAAGAATCGATCGATCTTACTCTCAGGTTGGATAATAATTCCGGAAGCATAACTTGAAAGTCTTGTAAAGTTTTCTTCTTAGGTACCAACAAATTCATCAACCTTTTGCTTTAGTTCAAGAAACCCCTTCTCTATCTTTGTTCGAAGAATACGAGGGATGTACTTATTGAAAAATAGGTCCCTGAAATCATCCCATTCCATGAACTCAATTTCATATCTATTCCTCGTATTCTTGATAAGATTCCACCATTGATTAGCTTCACCTTCCAAACAATTCACTACTAAGATGAATTTTTCATGTTCAGAACATTGTAGAACTGAAAATATATTTTCAGTGGTACTAATACATTGTTCAGCCACTAATGAATTAGAATACCCACTGAATTAAGGTGGACGCTGCCTCATGAAGGATTCAATAGAATGTTGCTCCTTCCTTTGCTCGTTTGGAAGTCCTACGTGGTTTATAGCTTGAGAAAGTTGTGTGAGCATGGCTACTAGATTTTTCATTCCATCTCCCATAACGTTAGGTTTCTCAGGGGGACATTCATTGCATTTCCCATCGCATTCAGCATTAACACGGTTCCTTCAGGTTCCAGCCATTGACTAAAACTAATAAGAATAGTGTGAGAAACACTAATCATGATAGGAAAACCACATAATCAAGAATAAAATTTTACACATAAGGTATTATGTTAGGTTATTCATTTCCATTTATAAAACACTAATATTGTGTTCTTTGCTTAGACATATCCTTAGGGTTCTTACTAAGGCTTTCATATCCTAGTTTCCAAAGGATGACTATACCTTTCCTATGATACCAACTATAAATACCCGTACTCTACATACATTGTTATTACATCAAAATTGAATCATACTTACTACAACATATAACAAAACCATTAAAGGAACATATAGGTATAGTGTCTTTAGAATCTTAGAAACATAAACAACTGGTTCATAAATCATCTACGTTGTGTCCCATTTGTTTCATCATATCTAGAGTCCCTTTTGTCATATTATACTTAATAACCATCATCCTGACTCGGGTAAAAGAAAACATACAAAAGGGTGACCTCAAATGCTCAGTAAGGGTAAACAAAAGAAATATCAATCATATGATATTCATAAGAACATAATATTATGAATATCATAACCTTCAAAAGAGATTATAATATCCTAACACGGGATAAATCATAGTGGTGATATGTAATCCCAAATAATCATAACATAAAACATGATACTTTGGGGAATACACACATAATCATAGAAAATCATTTCATATTAGTCAAGACTCATTCACAATACTATCATAGCAGACAAAGTCCATTACCGAACCGAGTTCACTCCTCGTTTAAGTCAAGTATCACTGAACTAGATTAACTTGTCGTTCCATCCATGTCTATCTCATGAGATATAAATCTTTACACAATTCATTGTAGGGAGATATAGGTCCAACCAATCTCATAATCAAACCATTCTTATGTGTGCCACAAAATCATAAATCATACATCATAAGATAACCCATGTAATAAAAATGGGATTCTTAAACATCATGCCATCAAATCATAATCCATTTAAGATAAAAGGATATCATAAAATTAATTCCATCATAACATAATCAAATTAATGTGAAAATAGGGATAGAAACAGAATCCTATATTATCTTAGATGGAAAATAATTTTGATAAAACACTTGAACTCCATTCTTGAGGAAAATATCCTTTCTACTACAAAAATATTTTTTCCATTCTTAACATGTCATGGAATCTTAATCTAAAAGAAGATGATTAAAAATAAACTTGAAAACTTGTAAAGTAAGCTTCATGGAAATATTTTTTTATTAAATCATAAATATCCATTCATATCGTATAAGTTAAAAAAACATTCTTCTCGTACTTTGGTCATAAAAGTCAAAAAGTACCTCGTACTAAAAACGACAAAAGATTCCTTTCATATCTTTTAATAAAAACACAACAAAGGATAAAATTGTATTAAAAAAATTGTATGAATATAGAAATAATATTAAAAATTGAGGGAAAATTTATGTGGATGATAAATATTCCCCAGAAAATTATGGAGTATAAACAATCCCGGATAAAAATGAGATTGCGAGATTTTCCCTTACCTTAGGTCCGTATGCTTTGTACATATCCAAACCTCTAGTATAATGATTTAAATAATGACATTGACTTATTAATGAATAATATTCATTGTTATCATATCATATATGATCATATTCTTATCTTTTTATTAGTAATATTTCATTGCTACTTGTTATTCGGGTGTTCATTGCTTTATGTTCTTATGCATGTTTTATCGAATAAATTCTTATTCTTATTTTTAGGTTATAGATACCTCATTTACAAAATGGTAATAGTGTAATATATATCATATTTACTCATTCAATTCATTTATATAATCATTATTCAATGAAGATATTGTAGAACGAGTCACATCACATCGTGGAGACGGTAGGCCGTACATACGCACGAGTGATGATATCGTTCCCATGATCTTGGAATTATATTGAAGTGTATGTATACTATTTCAGAATCAATATCACTTTAGAATAATTATATATATTTATTCTTTAAACCATTATACCAATCCAAGAAATGTGGTGGTGAAAACAGATTACACCACGACGTGGAGACGGTATTCCGTACGTACGCACGCGCGGTGATTTCATTTTCCATAGGATGGATAGAAGGTGAAATAGAGTTGTTTCATATTTATAATAACATATCAGTATGTGAGATATACTTATTTTGTTACTTAATAATGAAAAAACTAATTAATAAGAAGAAGAAGAAATAATAAATTTGAATGAATCGGTAACAAATATTACCTCTTCTTCGACACGCCTCTTTGAAACCTCTACTTAGGGCACTATTATTGGTCTTTAAAGAAGACCAGGACCTCTAGGATGTTTCTAGGTATGTGGATAAGAGAAATTGGTAGGGTTTGGCTGAGCCTGAAGGATCAATGTTGTGCGAGGAGGAGAGCGAGGAGGTGTCCTTTTATAAGGGAGGAGAGGGGCACCTTTGGAATTATAAGAAATATTAATTTATAATAAATTCCAAACCAAATTTAAAACCTCCAAAAATGACTCAAATATGAATATTAGATGTGATAGGGTTTTAATCTCATCAAACAATAAAATTTTCACAAGTTGCGAATTGATTTTCAATATTATCAACATGTTTTATCCTTCTAGAATCTATTTAATTTTATTTGTGTTAATAATATTAAAAATTTTAAATCATTATTAATAATTACTTATATGTTGTAAATTGTCCGTAATTGTATTCTTTATTACATTTTAGACAATATAAATTTTAAATTTTAATTTTTAAATTTTTTTGTGCTTTTAAAACGATTTTATAATATGTAATTTTTATAAAACAACAATAGTGTCAATTTTGACACTATTCATTTATTTGAATTTAAATAAAATATACACAGAAGATATGTTCGAAATAAAAGAACAAATAGATTCATAACATGTCATATGTATCTATAAAATTAGTGGATCACATTAAATAGTTCATATAATATTTATTTTAATACTTTAAATATTATTTATTTGATAATTCAATCAATAAAATAATTTCAACATCACTATTGTGTCTTAAATAATGATAATTATTTAATCCCTAAAAATTATAAATAAATTTACATGATGTAGATAATTTTATTATATTTCCAGAGAATATTCAGGTTCTAAGTTTAATGATGTTTATCAATAAATTAAAATTATTATACTTATAAGATTTAAGAGAGGGACATGTTGTCACTTTCTTTAGTTTTAATAATAATTATATTATTTCATGGTCAAAAGTCCATGAAATGAATCTAGTCTGACCCTTAGGTGATATGGGTCGACATTTATTCATCTAATAGGATTTTTTTTCAAGTGTTAGAGTAATTTTATGATCTTATTTTTACAATTAATTACCAGATTTACCTTTAACAGTAGTAAATAAAAATTATCGTAGCTACTATTCATAAAATCAAAAAAATAAAAGTAACCTATTAAAAAAATTTGGACCCAATGAATTCAAATATGGAATCCATTTTTAAAAATTCAAAACACATAAGTTTCATTAATTAATATAAAATTAATCCTATTTTTAAGAAAATGGGTTTTAAAAGTTATAACATTGTCCAAGATTGAAATGTTTTTACCTATGAATTCAATGTAAAATTAATGGTAATGAAATACACTATATCAAATGGTAAAAATATATTCTATTTATCCTTTAAAACCACTCAATATTATAATTTAACCATATAAATTATTGTGATTAAAAAAAAAATTTAATTAAAATATATCATGTTTTTACTATTCATTAAAATATGAATGTTATCAGAATAATAGGAAAAATTTATCCCAAGTAAATTTTTATAACCTGATACCAAATAAAAATTTTATTTTCTCAAATTGAACTTATAAACATGTCAGAAACTATATTTAATGTGGGTGTTCCATCAAAAGGCGGCAAAACTGATTTTTTTTAAAAATACTTATTTTACCCAAAAAAATTATTTTGTTTACATACCATGTTTTAGAAAATATGTAAGATGAATAATAAAGTTATAAAATTAAAAATGCAGTTAATAATATTCATAAAGCATTGTTTATGATATTATAATAATATATCATTGTTTAGTGAAACTCAGTATTGCGTACTACACACGCTATCGAGGAAGGTTGTGATTGCGTGTAACGCAAGCCAAGCTAGTGTTGTGTGTAGTGAAAGATTCATTTGATGTTGCGTATAACATTAGACATAAAAAAAGTATACTTCTCAAAAAATATCATGGTGTTACATTCTACCCCCCTTAAAATGAATTTCTCCATCGAAATTCGTCACTTCGTAACAAACAGATGAGGATACCTCTCCCTCATCATATCCTCAAGCTCCCATGTAGCTTCTTCTAATTGGTGGTTCCTCCAAAAAACATTCACCAAGCGAGTGGTCTTGTTCCATAAAACATTTTCACTATGATCTAGAATCACTATCGGCTGTTCTTAATAAGAAAGATCTTGCTCCAGTGGTACAGCTTCTGAGCTTAGTACATGTGAAGGATCAGGTATGTACTTTCTCAGGAGAGATACATAGAGCACATCGTGAACTTGATAGAGATTCGGTGGAAGTGCCAATCAGTAAGATACCTCCCCAACATGATCCAGTATTTCAAATGGACCGATATACCTAGGGCTCAGCTTTCCCTTCTTTCCAAATATCATTAACCTCTTCCAAGGAGATATTTGTAAGAGAACTTTATCACCCACTTCAAACTCTAGGTCTTTTCTCCAGTTATCTGCATAACTTTTTTATCGACTCTGAGCTGCTCTTATGTGTTGTTGAATAGATCGGACCTTTTCTGCCATCTCATCAACAAGATCAGGTCCTAATAACATTCTTTCCCCAACTTCATCCCAGCAAGTTGGAGTTCGGCATTTCTTTCCATAGAGATATTCATAAGGAGCCATTTGAATACTGGAGTGAAAGCTATTATTATAAGAAAATTCCACCAAAGGTAGGTGTTGATCCCAACCACCTTTGAAATCCATAGATCAAGCTCTCAACATGACTTCTAGAGTTCGAATTTTTCTCTCAGACAGATCATCCGTCTGAGGATGATAAACAGTGCTGAAACTCAACTCTGTAACTAGAGTATGCTAAAGACTTCAGCAGAACATCGAGGTAAACCTCGGATCCCAATCAGATATAATGGAAAGTGGTACACCATACAATCTTACCACTTCCTTTGCATATATCTTGGCAAGATGATCTATATAGAAATCTTCTCAAATAACAATGAAGTGTGCCGACTTTGTAAGATGATCAACTTTGACCCAGATAGCATAATTTCTTTTAGATGTTTTAGGAAGTCTGGTGACAAAGTCCATAGTGATGCTTTCCCATTTGCATTTGGTTGTGGGTAATGGTTGTAACATCCCCTTAGACTTCTATCTCTCAGCTTTAACTTTCTTACAAACCAAGCATCAAGAGACATATTCAGCAACATCTCTTTTCATGCCATCCCACCAGAAATACTCTTCCAGGTCCCTATACATCTTCGTGCTTCCAGGATGAATAGAGAAATAAGAACTACGATCCTCATCCAGTAGCCCCTTCTTTAATTATGGTATGGGAGGAAAACAAACCTGATTCATGAACATTATTATCCCATCACAATCAGGTTGAATTGAGGAACATTTCTCACCTTATTTTGTAACTCTACATCTTCTTTTTGTTCCTCTTTGAATTTCATATTATATAAGATATAATTGGTTATTTTATGGGTACTTAAATGGATTAACAAGTTTCATGTATATAGGGGACATGTTCTATATAATATAATTTTATATTTTATATAGATTCTATTTGATCCATTGGTTCATACCAATCAATAGTATTGAAAGTATTCTCCACCTCAAAAGATGCTTTCACGTCATCTTTAGTGACACGTTATAAATCATTCACCTTGGTTTTTTTATATTTTCTATCATTTCTATTAAAAAATTATTCCACTAATGATGAAGGATTTATTTGAACCATATCATGATGTAGTTTATCAAGAAAAACTACATCATTATCATCATTTCCATGACCATCTCAATTGTCATCATATACTTCATTATTTTTATCGTCTCAATGATCTGATCCATTTTCATTATCTCCATAATCAAGGTACTCATTATGTTTAATTTCATTTGAATCTTATTTATCATGATCATGAACACCATATGCTTCCTTATATAAATTTTTATCACTATCATCTCCATTATAATTATGGTCAATTGATGTTTTCAAGAAAGAAATTTTAAACTATGATTCTCAGGGTACATCAGTTTACTAATCATCATTTTAATCTAAGAGATATAATTGAGTATGAAGAGAACCTATTAGACTATAAGATATAACATAAACATTAAGAGGAGATTTAATAATCTTTATGAAACTCCCCACTTACACGAAAAAATATTCTTCTTATTCGCCGACTATATTCTCAACTTTTTCACTAATAAATTCATCAGATAAATCAACTAACTCATCATGTTTGATGGAAGGATATTCCATGTCCTCAGGTATTTTTGTATGATCAAGAGTGTAAATTTCATAATTCAATTTTACATTGCCTCATACATATCATTTCTTCTATGGATTCTAGATCATATTAAACCATTTAACACATTGTGTTTGATAATAATAAATGAAAAAGAAATATTTAGTTTATTATACTTTGTTCAAATGTCCCTTATCATATAATATGGTATAAATCATTCTTTGATACATTAAGGATTTCATACATGATATCTTCTTTCACATTCCTTGTGAATAATCAAACACAAAACATATTGAACCATTTCCGTTGTTTCATCATAAAAAGTAGGTAAAAATCATGATATCACATGGTATTGAAATATCATTTTATGGGAAACAATATCTTTTTAATAAATTCTAATCAAATTTTACATTCACCATCATGTTCGGTTTCTATAGGTATCATCAGTGTATCATATCTACACAATTGTAGGAGAAAGTCTTCATATTAGAATATTTCACTTTTACTTTGAATGTTACACTGGAAAACCTCATATTGCCCTTTATAAGGTGATTTTAATCACTTTTACCATTATATTTATGAGAAATAAATATCATCTCCATCATTAATTTTTTTTATCACATTCATATTCTTTTCAAAAATAAACCCAGTATTCTGATTTAACTCACAGTCTAATATCATTTAATTAACGTTGTGATTTTATGTGAACTAGTTTAACCATTGCAAATTTATTAAAATTTCAATACATGATTATTTACATATGGTATCTTTTACACACCGATTTCCTTTTATACTTCCAAAATCCATTTTTCAGGTGTTGGTTTTGTAAAACAATATCCAAACCACAAGAAGATACTATGAATTTATTTTATTTGCTCATATCATCTGGATTAGACATTTCTATTCATGTCACATGGTCCATTCAGATCGGTTGAAGGTATAAAGGTGTAACGAATGATGATTGGTCTGTGAGAGAGAAAAATGTTCAGGAGTTCATGGTTTTTAGAGTTTGTAAAATGATTTTATTTAGCCCAATATTTTTAGCAATTCTGGATTCAAAAAACACATAATAATAAATTCAAAACAAAAATAATTTATCTTAGAAAAATAATATAAACATTGATAATATAGTGGTAACAAATTGGAAGTTTGAATCATTTATTAGTGACTCACCCACATCAACTTATCAATAGTGACAGATCCAAAATGAATCCTCAATGTTGACTAATCATGGGGGACTCATCCGCAGTGACCAATCAACGGTGACTAAGTCATCGAAAAAATTATCATTCCGAATTCATGATTTATGTAGTTTAATCTCCCACAATTTAATGGATTTGTGAAGATAATAACAAGATGATGTTCAATTCAAATACATTATAATTTTTTATCACCTTTTAGGTAATGATCTCTAAAAAATTGAGGTATAAAAGAAATGTTTTCTTCTAGAATGATATATCATATTTTTTGTTATTTTTATCACACTTTTGTTATCAAACTTTATATGAACTTGTCTATGTTGTATCAAAATTATATTAAAATATGATTCCTCAATAGTATTTTTGAACCAAAACTACATGTATCTATGTATTCTACTTCATCAGTGTACAGTGTTCTAGAATTTTGTTTCTTACTACACCATGATTCAATTGATTTGCCTAAAATATGAAATGTTCATGGTGTTATTTTTATATATAACTTACAACCACTAAAATCACCATTATAATATCTGACTGAATCAAAAAAATATTCTCTTTGATAGAACAATACAATATTGACTATATATTTGACGTATTTAGAATATCATTTAATGGATTTAAGGTGTGAGTATGTTGGATTTTGTTGAAAGAGAGACCATATACAAACAATAAACATAATTTCATAACAAATTTCATTTAAATATAATGGACTTCAAAACATACCTTATTAACTATATTGATCTATAGATTTTCCTATTTCATCAAGATATATTATACATATGAAACTAATGTTAATATCACTATGTTTAGTGCTATCTATTCCAAAACATTTTAATAAGTTTTTGGTTTATTTGCATTGATTTATGTCATTTCCTTATTTATTATAAAAAATTTGAAGTCCAAGATAGTATATGAGTTCACCCAATAAGCTCATTTAAAATATATTTTTCATTAGTTCTTAGAAATATATATACAGAGAATATTTAGTAGATCAAAAAATAATGCCATCAACAGATATTTTTACTATTAAAAAATAATTTAAATTTTTTTTTATAAAAACATTTCAGCAAAAAAAAATTTAAAAACATTTTTAAAAATGAAAAGTGGTTATACTATCATAAAAAGATATTGGAGCTTTTTTAAAACCATGTAATTATTTTTTTACATTAAAATCAAGATTTGGAAAATGGGGATTTCAAAATCAAGGGGGTTGTTCAGAAAAAAACATCTTTAATTATAAATCCATTTTAGAATACACTTTTAAAATCCATTATATATAGTTTGAATTCTGAATGTGTTGTAATGAAGAATATTATCCTAATGGATTAATTTTTGTATAAAGTTGGAAAAGAATATTTATAATCAATATATTCTTATTGATTTTAAACTTGTGAAACATATCTTGCATTTTTTCTTACTATAATGCCTGATTTATCAACCTAGTGTCCAAATAACAACTTATTTCCAATAGTAAATATTTTATTAAGACTATTAATAGGTTCTCAAAAATTGTTTCTCTCAAATTTATTTAGTTCAAATTTCATAGATATTACCCAGAATTCATCATTTAAGGCATCATTAATGTTATTAGGTTCACGCTATGACCGGAATGATTGGTGCTTAATTTTATTCCCAAGAGAAGATCTATTGTGTGTTCCTCTATATATGTTTCCTATAAATTCATCAAATGGTTGGGTTCTATGATTCCTAAAATTTCATCGAAAAGTGGTGTGGGATGTATCCAGATCTTCTTCAAGTTCATGTTCTAACAGTTCATTAGGTGAAATATATGCTAGTTTCCTTGAACATTGAGTTTATTTAGAATTATCATTTAGAGTATAAATATTATCTGCATTTTTCTTTAACATAGTCTTATATTGATTGGTTCAGTTTAATAAAATTTAATAGATAAATACTCGTCCATTGTTTTGTTTCTCATATTAATTACTCTTTAAGAATTTCCGAAAGATGAATATCCATGAAAAATTACTCAATAACTCTCGATTTTTTTATTAATTATACTTTTTATTGGGAATAAATAATATGCAACAAAAATCTCAAAAGTTAGTAACCAGTGTCCTAATATTATACAATAAATCATATGGTGTTATTTTTAAGAGAGGTCTAATAAATATTCTATTTGTAGTATAACAACCCATATTTATATTTTCTTCCAAAAAATAGACATGTCATTTATACTCGTTTAGTAATGTTTGAGCTCTCTCTAGAAGAGTTATATTACTTCTTTTCACCACACCATTTTTTCTGTGTTCTATGTGAAGAATGATGTTGGATTATAATCATTTTATGACTTAAACATTTCAAATTATTTATTTTCAAATTCTCAAACATGATCACATCTTATGGTCTTATTCATATGTCCATTGTGATTTTCAAGATATTTTCATTAATTAATAATGTAAGAACAAGATTAAATTATATGAGATATAAATAATACCCAAGTGTATATAGAGAAGTCATCAACAAGGACATAGATATAATGTTTTACATTTTAACTAAAAACATTAGATGGTCCAAAATGGTCCATATGAACAAACACTAGAGGATAATATTTTCAAACATATTTCATAGATATAAAAGGTATTTTCTGATGATGCCATTTATTGAAGGGATCACAATCTCTATCATTTAAGAATTCATGATTTTATAGATATCTAACTAACCCATTAAAATATATAATTCTATGTTAATGAATACTATAATGGAGTAGTATCAAATTTTAAAGCCATGATTCCTTCTGAAAGTCACTTAAGCAATAATTATATTTAAGATAATTTTTTATAAAATATATATATAATATTATCATTTAAAAAATAATTAAAAATCCTAAAACATTTATCATAAAAAATGAAATGATTGTTTTATAATTTTAAATAAATTCCATGATCACATAATTGTGAAATGATAATCTGATTAAAATTCATCCCATCCACAGATAAACATTAGAAATTAAAACAAAATTATATTTACTAATCTTGATAGTGCTGATGATTTTCCATTTATAATTTTAACAAAAATTTCTATGAGCTCCATATAATTAGAAAATATTATTGAATTTTGAACAATCAGCAGACAAATGTTTGGAACATCCCCTGTTTAGATACCATAAAAGTTTGCTAGAGGTTTTCAAAAATTATTTCATTAAAACAAACTTGATACCCAAAATGATATTGGTTCCAAAATCTTGTGGAGTCTATATATGTTAGTAATTAAAGAGTTTGGTACCCATAATTGCCTAATGGGTTTTTTATAAATATATTATAATCTACCAAAATAAGTACACTATTAGGTCCTATTGAGTAGGTATCAGATATGTTGAATTTCCAGCATTGGCAATGGATGTAAAACTGGTTTTTGAAATCATTATATATCTTGGTTGATAAACTTTTCTAGTTATATACATAGGGGAATATTTAATTTCAATTACATGAGTTAATGTTTTATTATCATGGATAAAACCTTATATGTCATTATTTAACTGTTCATTTGAAAATTTTATTTCTTTTATTTCTTTTAAAAATTGATCAATTTTATCATTTTCAATTGTAAGGTTATTTTAAATATATTTTGTCATGGAATTTTGTTTCTTAACATATATTAATATTTTATATGCTGAAAAGTATCTTCATCAAGTTATAATAAATTATATATCTTCATTGTTTATGTATTCCTCAATATCATTATTTTCTTATTTTCTAGAAATTTATGAAATATTAATAGTAGATGTAGGAAGAACATTTTATACCAATAAAATTGCTAAAAAGCACTTATTCTCGTGGTTAGACATGTCTTCTAGATTAGTTTTTGTATAAATCAATCTATAATCGGTCCAACATTATTTTTCAGTCATGGATCTCTTGAATATTTTATCCTTATCCTCATACATAATTTTTTATTTCCATTTTGTTGAGACATATTTAATGTGTCATTTCTCTATCATTCATATAAGAAAATTTCACATTGAGTGTCATCCTTTTTCCATTCATTTTTTCCCTTTTCTTTTTTGTCATAATTTCTTCCAAAATTAAAATTTAGGAAGTACATATTTTTTCTATATTATTATTCCAATCATCAAGATATATGGTCTATCTGTTCATCATAATCATCAGGAGATTCTTCTTCAAAGGTACATTTATATTGTACCTTATCTATTTGTTTGGAGGAATTAGTATTGATGGATACATATTGTTTTGGTTCAAATTTTACGATCTACTTTTTTACATTAATATATTCTTCAAGCATCATTATCTTGCATATAAATTACTTAAATAGTAGTTTACTCGCACCCAAGATTCTCTAATTGGTAGAGATTTTCCTATACTTTTATTTGGTAACACTACCACAAAACTGGGTTTCTACAGTGCAACCCTTTAACAGTGCAAAAAAAGTGAGGTTAAGGCCCCCATTTTTAGCGCTTCTTTTAGTACCACTAATAAAGTGTGTATTTTAAAAACGAATCCCTAAAAAATAATATATTTTTATATATGTATATTTTTAGAGTTATAAATATAATAAAAATTTTCACTTAATATGTAAGATATGTAGTAAAAATGAATAATAAAATATCATGAAAATTATTAATTAATTTTTTAATAATTATCCTCAACTAATAATAATTTAATAACAATTTAAAGACAAAAAATAGAAAACATTTACAAAATAACAAAAATAAGTTGAAAATGACTCCCATACATCAAATAGCCATATATTTTGATATGGTTGTATGTTTCAAGTCTACATCATATCAAATCAGAGCCAGCGATGAGATCTACATGCTAGTCCTGAAGGGATCCTTTTATGAAATTTTTCGAGACCAAAAAAGTATTTGAAGACCTCAAAAATTGTGTTTTTAGTTAGGATACCCTAATTATTTAACATTCAAATAGCTATAAGTTGTGATCCGGATGACCTCTAGGTATGTACCTTATATCATATCGAAGATTGTTTCAATTCAGTCGATTTAACTGGTTGTAGAGTTGAAACGGGCTTCTAGATTTGATGTTTTTTTTTGTTTTAACATTATATAACTCTTTAGATACCCATATATATTCATTTATTCATATATATATATATATATATATATATCTGTGTGTGTGTCTCTGTGTGTGTTGTACATATGTATGTATGTAAGTATTTATTTATTTACAAACACACATAAAAAGCATATTATATAAATGAATTTAATCTAATCTTATAAATATATATTTATATACCATTAAATATATGAATAAAAAATTATAAGTAAAAATATATATATTAATAGATAAAAATATTTATTAATATATGATTATATATGTATATATTAATATATAGATCAATATAAATCTATTAATATAATTATATATATTTATATTAATATGAATCTGTATTTAATTACGAATTAATAATACTGTATATATATATATACATTTCATTAAATGGAGAAAAAACTAAATTGTTTAGTGGTATAGGAGTAGGCACACAAGGGGGGAGGTCTCTTGTTCGTGTTCTGGTAAATGTAGGGGCACACGAGCATGTGATAGGGGGTTGTGTGGGAAATTTCAGCGTGCAGTGAGAGGGGTTCAAGCGCTTTTAAATAGGGGTGGTCTAGCACTGTTAAAAGATCCCTGATATATATATTATTTTTAAGTTTTCATTAATTTTTTTTGACTTTGATGAGTGAAAAAATGTGCTGATAAAATGATTCTTTTATCAGTGCTAAAAACCGTTAATAAAGAACTTTTTTACTAGAATTTTTAGAGCTGATTAAAGGGACCCCCTTTTATATATGCCTTTTTTGACATCACCATTCTAGCACTGCTAATTCCATTTTCTAGCACTGATAAAGACCATATTTTCAATAGTGTAACCATTTGAGAAATCTCATCCCTTGATCTTTTTCTATAACTTTTTTCCCAAGTGAGTGCATGGTAATCACTATTTCATTGATCCTGAGATACAATTGAGTAATAATTTCATTATATTTCTTTTTAAAATGAAAATATATGAAAATATATGTGTTTATTATCATTTTATTGACATTTTATGTCCCTTCTTTTGAAAAAATATAGTATCCCATACTTCATAAAAAGATTTACATATTGGTATACTATTACATTTTTCAACACCCAAATAAAAAAACAAATCATTCATAGATTTTCAAAGATTATTGTGGGAACCTTTTTTATAATTACATCTTGTAATTATAAAATTTTAGTGTATATAATATTGATCTTCTATTACAATCCAAATATCAAAACAGTACTTTCTAAATGAATTTTTATTTTTATTTTCCAATGAAAATAATTTTTACTTTTATAATAAAAGGTATATTGGTAAGAGATCCTTTTTTCTAATAACCAAAAAGAACTAAAATTTTGAATTGTGATAAATTTGGGATCATTATAATACAACTAAAATAACAGTATAAAAGTTAATTTAAAAATATATATGATACAAATTTTTGGTCGGAGTGAGTAACTAAAGAGTGGTGGGGGAGGGGGTTATTGAGTTCCCAATTTGGCATCTATTAAATATAATGTTAAAAAATCCCCTTAAAAATATAAACAATTACCTTCTCTTTTGAAATTCTTTTACATTTAAAGGAAAAATTTAAAAATTAGATAATATTAATTATCAATATAATAGTTTTGTTTATAGATTTAAAAATATATGTTTATAAAATAAAACAAAACACATAACATAGTAGAGTAAATATGCAGTTATGTGTTACGATGAGACTTAATCCCCTCTATGTGAAAATTGCATGCATCCAAGAATATTTGGATAATAATAAATTAAATCCACAATCTAGATAAGGTAAAAAAACCACAGTTATAAGATGTAAATGCTAAAGAGAATCTTCCATAGATATATGAGGGATTTCAAGATATCACGATCCACACAAGGACCTCTTCCACAGTCAACATGGGAAAAAATATGAATAGGGATGAGATAATAAAAATTATTCTTCAGTTAGGTTCATAAGAAATTTTGTATTTGATTACATAATAAGCACACTGTTCTATAAAGGAAAATTATAAATAGAAATATCAATAAAGAATATAGTAATGGTCAGTATGGTATCATATGATTGTTCGAAGTCCTTAGATCAGCATTGGTGTTATTTTTATGATTAATTCATGAAAATTATAGTAGAAAAGAGAATCATAACAATATTAATGACTATTCAAATTAATCTCTATAAGTTTATATATCAATATTTGTAAGGTATTTTTTGCTTCTATGACATTTAAATTCACGGTATATGAATTAGAAAAATTATAAAAATTCACAGTTTTCATTTAGAACAATTCTATTTATTTTGTTAGTAATCTATTTATATGTCATAAGTATCGAGTATAGACATAGATATTTTCATCGCATATATATAGCATGACCAGTTAGAGAAGATATAAAATCATATGATCATTTTTCACTATGTCATGAAGAATTGTTAAAATATTATTTTATAGAAGTTGATGTTTATCTATTAAGGCCAATATCCTCAGAGAGAAACGTTATAAAAAATATGGCAGTGACTCATTATCTGTCGTTATCTAAAATTGGAGGTACCGCCGGATTACATTTATAGTGAAATTGTGTATGAGGATAAAAATTAGAAAGGAATATTTAATTAGTGGTATCTAATATAGTGGTAAAAGGCCTGGTATTGATAAAGATGGTGGAAATATTTATGGCAGTGACACTCCTCATTAGTAGCTCCTTTCTGACAGTAACAAGTTCTTGCAATAACTCTTGGCTAACAGTGAATTTAAATTATACAGAAGGCAATTATCATAAAAAGAGTCTTATAATATACAATTATACATAGAACCTGTGGATCATTAGTACTAAAATTCTTATGGGTTTTTATCATCAAAACAAATTAGTTCCAAACACAATCCACACAAGTATTTTTCAACAATCCATATTTATCCATAGTAAAATACTATTAATATATTTGCATGTCTAAATATATGAATTCAAAAAATTGGTATCATAGGTAGAAAAAATATACAAATAGGTAATACACACATTAAAATAAATAATAATACACATTATCTGAGAGTAGTAAATATAAAAAAGGAGGAATATAAAAACAAAAACAAAAATTACAATGAAAAATCATCTTGATTTTAGAGGAAACCCCAAAAAACAAAAAATAGATATATATTAACAATTTAAAATACAATTGATATAATAATTAAATATGCAAAAAAATCACTAATAGAAGAATAGAAAATATCATAGATGAATAAAAAAAGGAAAAAATATAAAAAATTAATCGAAATTAAAATAACACTAATTAGAATAATGATATTAAAAAATATTAATTTATTCCTAATATTTTGTAAATGTACAATGACCTATGATATATTGAATTGGAAAGGAAGAAAAACCCAAAATTCAATAAACAAGAAAAAGACATATAAAATCTCATCACACTGACTCCAAAATGATTTTATTATAAATTAGGGACAAATATTTATCCTGTTTGTTGAGGGTGAAACATCATATACCTAAATGCTAGTTCAATAATAAAATTAGTACTGGAGATAAAATAACAAAATTATAAATTACTCTACACTAGGAAACCCCTAAAATAATAACTAAAAAATAAAAATAATAATGTCATAATGTAGAAAAACTAATAAAGGGAGAGCACAACTAACATATTTATTGGTTTTTGACACCTAAGGAGTCATTATAGGTAGTGAACATGCCATTGACCATATGTACTATGTAATTTTCATTAACAATATAATTATTTTAAAAAGTATTCATATAATAGAACATTATGAAATATCCATCTAGATTATCATTCATATAATACACCATATTACCTCATACCCCCATATATAATGTAATAGTATTTTTTTCTTAATATTGGTGGCATATGTTTCAATTATATCCTTTAATATTCTAGAAGGAATTTATGTGTGTTTTTTGACTAAAAAACCAAATTTGACCTTCATGGAGGTATCCGTAGCGCCATAATTTTTATTATCTTAATTGTTTTTGACAAAAAATCTAATTTTCCAAAAATCCTCATCCTCAGAATTATCATCCAGTTTAATCTCCTATGAAAAATGATTTCTCGTTGTCCATTGCTAAAAATTATTACAAATTCTTGATGTTAAACACTGTAATTAAAAAAATAATCATATAAATTTCACCCACTTGGGGAGTAAAATTGTCGTCTAATGTTTTATCCATATTGTAAATATTTCATAATGGAGAATCCTAACCCCATAAAATTTATCAAACTCATTATCTAATCTAATTGGGATTATATCAAACATGTTATCATCCCTAAATTTTGATGCCTCAAATATTGTATTACCCATATGGATGACAAATAATTTAACAATACTACATTTACACCATTTGTTTATATAGTTAAATTACATTCAACACATCTTAATATCTTCAATATATCTAGTTCACTCTTAGAAGCTAATGGATGATGTACCTCAAACTCCCCCATATGGTTAGTTAATAAAGTATTTTATATTACAAACATGTTTTAGTTATCACTATTCAATGACCTATCATACATGGTATTAATATAAATATATCTTTGTTTTATTTAACACACATTTATTCCTAGATGAGAGACCACTTTAATCAAATCTGATCTCTCATTTTTGGCCTCAAATACTTTTACATTAATCAATGTTGATATCTATACTACTCATGTATGAACAATTAATCCATATATTATAATATAAACTATTTTAGAGTGTTTAAAAATAAGTATAGAATAGACCGGATGACTACACTACATACAAAAATCCACATTTTTTTATATTTAATTTATTTCCACAAAAATAAATACTTTATAATGATGCATATCAAGTGATTTGAAGGGGATATTGAAAGATCTATCTCCACACATGTCATCATATAAATTTAATTACTTTGTTTAATTGAATTGATAATAAATTAATAAATATTTGAAATTCATTCTCAATAAAATTATGTATATATTTATTCCATCAATTGATTATTAGATTTTGCAGTGACAAATTGGCTTCTGGAATATTATAATATTTTAACTTTTTTGATATTTGGTATATACTAAAAGTAAACAATGGTGGTCCATGAATTTTATGGATCTCCATGTCCCTGAAAGAATATATTATTCCTTATATATATGATCAATACAGATGAATTAATGTTCTAATATAGCCAAATATTTGGAATAAGGTAAACGTGAATTGGAATTGGATAGTGTTTTGAATATATCCATAAGAGGTCGATCAACATGTAACATTAAAAATATTTAAACACATAATTCTATATAAAATGATTGAATTTATCATCTAATGTAGAATAACCCAATTTTTTATATAAATTGAATCAATTTTGATACCAATAATATATGTGACAGTATGTTTTTTACCTACTTCAATGGTCAAAATAAAAATATATAATCAATTTTCACCTTGATAAATACTATTACATTTCAACCTCATTGGTAATTATATAACCTATGTTTTATATTGGTTCTATTTGAAATGCGTAGGATTAGGTAGAATTACTCGATATAAGAGTAGTGGGTTGTCAGTATTACAGTCCAGTTGCAAAAAACATTTATAATCAATTTTCATTCTATGTTATGAATTTTTATAATTTACTTGGTGGGATGAAACGAGAAACACACATTGAAATATACCTAGTGGAAACCAAGTTTCATGATAAAAGTATATTAAAATACATACTAAGTTTGATATTTCATTATCTTATATGAGTTCATGTGTGGAAAACACAAATGAACTCTTGTGTAACACCAAACCCAGACATCACCCTAAGATGTAAACCCCATTGAAAATGATTCATATGAAACTCAAACCATTATGAAATTACTAATTATAAGAATATACTATAATATAAATAAATTAACCTATGGTTCCATGATATAATCCATTTTTTTAAATATTATCACAATCTAGTATGAGTGAATTGCCCCTAAAGATGGTCAATAAACACCTACCCATTTCACATCATCAAATCATGAATAATAAAAAATGGTATACCCCTCAAGCTTCCTATATCTAGTTGGATTAATTCAATCCAATTTTGAATGTGAGAGACTAAATTTCATAAAAAAACAACACCACATACCCCTAAATATTTAACATTCCATAACCTTGAGATAATAGAGTTCATGTTGGAACCAATACAAAAATTTTGATATGAAAAACACATCCCATGAGATACCATATATTTATTGAATTAATGAGTAGAATATCACATGACTTTAACTGAAGAAACATATAAATATATCTTATTTTTTGTGCATATAGGATAGATGATCTACTATATTTCAGTCTCCACCATTGAATAATCATGTAAATAATTCCAAAAAATATCACCATCTTGATCCCAAGTACCATAAATCAATATTATCTCAAATATTTGGAAACACTCGTGACTACAATAACCCCTATATTTGTAAATGAATTCATTTATCCATTTTATATCGATAATCGATTGTGTCACGAACCGTCCTCCAGGCTCGTGCCATGACTACCCCAAGCTCGCCTTCCATATTCCAAGGGCTAGAGACTATCACCAAAGGCGTGAATCCCGATAAAAAGGGAAGACATTGCCTTTATGAAATGTAAACACACACAACCAGAGTAAAAGTAGAAGAAAACACTAAGTAAAGAAGTATATAAAAAGTGCTGAAAGTGAAAAGGTCCAGAAATACAAGCCCAACATAAAGGTACAACTAAAACTGAATGAAAAGTTCAAATTAAAAGACAACAGTTGAAGGGTGAATCAGCTCCTGGATCGTCCTCTGAGTTCTAACCTGAAGGGTAGAAATAGATGTCCTTCTCAGCACTCCGCTTCAATCAGTATGCTCCATGTGTCGTCACGCCGAGTGTCCACCTCCCGGTACCATCCAATCCTCGTACACTCTACCTCAGTCAGCGCTATCCATCATCTGTATCCAACACAAAGAGGTGTGGTCAAGCCCACGTAGGGGTGAGTATAACGATACTCGGTAGGAATCTCGATACCCTCAAGGTCTCACTAAAATCCAACAATGATAAACCACAAAGAAAGATCTCAACAGATAACCTTTTCTTATGTATATGCCCATACATATACCTAAGTGATCAAGTAACCCATCTCAATCATGAGGAAAACACAAAGGTCTTTGACTCAGCTCAAACTAGGATTTTTATTCACGATGATGAAAACACGGCTGCTAGAGAACTCCTCCTCTGTCGAGCGTAGTAGTCCTAACACAACTCTGAAGTTCCACCCACTAACCTTATACTGAATAGGTACTCCTCCTCTGTTGAGTACCGCATGTCTACCATCCAAAGGCAGTAGTGCTCCCCGCCATGGGTATGCTGCCCCAACACAGTAGCGCTCTCTATAATATCTTACAGAGGTACTCCTCCTATCATGTACCGCGGGTCTGCCACCCCAACACAGTAGCGGTCCTCTGCCATGGGTCTGTCTCCCCAACAGAGTAGCGATCCTCATTAGGCTAGTCAAGTCACTCCGAATCGAATCGGACAAGCATTCATTAAGTCTCAGCTAGCTACAAGGTCACCATACTCCGTATGATCGTCTCTAGGAGGATCTGCTCCATGAGCTACTGGTCAACACTCCATGTGTCACGAAGTCTCCCGAAGTAGTACCTCAAAGGACCGCCTTGTCATATGGGTCTCAGTGCAATAGACGGCGTGTCAATCAGATGCCCGGTCTATGAGATATTAGCCTTTTCATTCTGGGGGCCCAGTTGGTTTCATGTACGAACCAACTCCACCATATCTCAACTGTACCACGAACACCCATGGGGTATACTCAAAGGAATCTTTTCTGAACACGATTACCAATTCCACCGTCAGTTCATCAAACGGACGTTTGGTCTGAGAGTTATTGGTTTTTCCATTCAAGGGGCCCGATTGGTTTTTAAGCTAAAACCAACCCGACCGTACTCCAACTGCAACTTAACCTCGAGAGGAGTATGAAAAAAGATCCATCTCAAAAAAAGGAAACCACCGTAATTGATGGCACGTCAACCGGACGTCCGGTCCTTAAGTTATAAGTGTTTCCGCTCCAAGGGCCTGGTTGGTTTCTGGATAGAACCAACCCGACCATACCCAAACTTCGCCAAAACATTGAGTGTAATATACCGAAATGACCTCCTCAATCCAAGGATTCCTACGAAAATGATGGTGCATTGATCGATGGATTATAGTTCATGTTATGGACATATAACCGAAAACGGTCGGAAAAAGGGGGGGTCTGGGCCCTGTCCAACCCGGCCCAACCCACCCTAGGTTGGCCCGAATCGGGTCGACCCGAACGATGTTCGAGTCCGGCCCAGCCTGCAGCTCGGCTAGCATGGACGAGCGGGGGGGGGGGGGGGGGGGCTTCACCACAACGGCGGCGCGCTGGCGCCGCCCTGAATTTCGGATCCTGTGCGGCGCGGGATCCCTCCACCTCCATTGCGGTGATTACCGCAACGACGCTTCCACTAGTGGCGCGCTGGGTTGCCAAGTCCTCTAGGCGGCCGACCGGCACCGGCCGCCTCCTCAGGTCTCCGGCACTAGTGACCCATGCCATTGTGGTTTTCTACAGGCCACCGTCGTCATTCCGTTGGTCCTTTTTAACTTCTGTCTCTGTCAGCGGTCATCCTGGGACCTGAACCCCACAGCGAAAGCTCCAATTTTCCATTACAGTCCCATTTTGTCACAACTGGTCAATCCGTGCACAGAAAAACAACCTTTAGAGGGTCGTCGGTCCGTGTTTGTTCGGCCCACACCCTGCGCATTCGGTGTTATCAATTTGGCAAAGATAATATTCATTTCACATAAAACGAATAATAATTTTATCCAAATTAAATTAAACCAATCCACCCTACAGAATAAATTTCAATTATCGAGGGTTTAAAACTCATATATAAAATAAAAAACAACTCCCTACCTTGATTATGACATTTCACGTCGTCGAGGCATGGAAAGAGGCAAGCGTTGTGAAAAAACGATGTCACTGAAGAATGATTTCGATCTTATCGACAACAGAGGATGAAAGAACGTTGTTGTTGGTGACGTCACCCTACGGTGGTGTCTTCTCCCTTGATTCTAATGAAGAGAAGATAAGATGGTTGTTCTTCGTCGAGAGAGAATGTTTCTCGTCATTTTAGTAAAGCTCTCTTTCTAACTCTTCAAAGATTTTCCTAGCACAAGATTTTCCAACCCAAAATTAAAATAAGGCATTCCCTTATTTCAATAAAATTTCCAAGCATTCAAATAAATTCAAAAACTATTTAATTAATTAATTAAAGAGTTTTTTAATTAATTGAGATGGGTTGGAAAATTAATTTGAGTGAGGGATATAGAAGGTGTAGAGGCTTCACCCAATTAAATGAGGGAGTTTTCAAGAAATTAATGCAAGGGAGTTAAAGGGGTTTCAAGGGGGATGAAAGGTCAGGGCTCGTGTGGGCCCCACCTTACAAATATCCATGCATGGGAAGTAATCTGGTTGTGAGTTCCACCATTAACTACCCTTTGTAGGATATAACTACAAAAGATATAATAAAAGTGTGTACTACCAATTTTATTTCTTTTAATCTAAATACCCAATTATTGACATTCAACCCGCATAAAACGAAACTGAGGTAAAGGTCCCCTTAAGAAATTATCAGTGATGTGAGTTCATCGATGCCCTCATATTTCAATTCCAAGCACCAGTTCAAAAGATAGAAAAACCCGCTCGTTCGTTCACTGGACGTACCCGAACAAAACATCAGAAATTGATTCTGGGCACACCAGGCCTTGGAATCAGGTGCCGTCAGAAGCCCCAGACTCGTAAAATTCCAAAGAATCATGAAAAAAATTACTATAAAATTTGGAGTCTTTAAATTACTCCCACCTCAGAGCATTACGTCCCTGTAAAGCTACAACACACACTAGGGAAACTAAAGGGGTGAACACGCATCTGGGCCTCTTTCTCCCATGTGCTCCACTAGAGATTCATGTCCCACCAGTGAATGCGCACGAGAGGAATCGACCGTCCACATAGGACCCGCTCCTGTCGATCCTCAATCACCACCAGGACCCCCGCGAATGTCGCCCCTTCATCGATGTCCCACTCCCTACGATCGATGATGTGGGACGGATCGTGCACGCATATCATCAGCTGAGATTCATAGAAGATGTCATAAACCCATTTCAACTGAGGTGAAAGGTCCAGGCGGTAAGCCACCTTGCCTACTATGCTGAGGACTTGGAATGGTCCGATGAAATGCGAAGATAACGTGCAACCCTAGAAAAATATCTGTTGACCTCATCTAGGTGAGACCCGTAGTAAGATGTCGTCGCCAACCTCGAACTGTAGTGGTCTTTGACTCCTATCTGCATAGGACTACTATCTTCTCTGTACAGTCTACATCCGCTCCTGGATGATCTACACCTTCTCAGGTCCTACAAGAGCTGCTAAGATTTCCCCTTTTCCGAAAATAGAAATCTTGTCTCATCCTCTGGATGAACCACGTTCTTTTGCTAATACAGTCATTCTTGACATGAACGGTACAATTCATGTCATGGATGACGTCGTAAGGCCTCAACGCTACTACCAAGAGATCCAACCATTACTCTCGCATACAAGGGTCACGTCACACTGTCGACATTAATATGTGGTCATTGGTTCTCCTCCAGTATGAATCTCGAATGTGAGGGTCAAGTCAAAGGTTTTATACTAGAACCTCTTAGTATTAACCACAAATAATGCATGAAAGAAAATGCCATAATGAAAAGTGTCTTTTATTACTGCTGCTCAAAGTAAAAAAGAAACATAACATCCATGAACAATAAAAAACATGGAATCTAGAAGCACCATGTAGAAATGCCTCTTTTCTTGGATCCAGTCCCGCTCCTATCCACTAACTTCTAGAGATCCATAGTCGTATTCTTCAGCTGCCTGAATCTGTGCTCTCACATGTCCAACTGTTCCCTATGGTCATGGTGGACCTTCTAGTGGTGGTGGTGGTAGCACCTCAAAGCTTCGTCCACCACCAGTTGTACGACAAGCTCCTCTGCCTCGGTCTCTTGCTCCTCATGGTCCGCCTCAGTTGAACACCTGCCTCTGCCTGGGAGGCCCTTCTTCTATCTACTGATTGTCTGCACGGTGGGTCGGAAAGTCACGATCCATGTGACCTTGTCGGCCGCATGAGTAACACAGCCTTGAAGGTCTGGCTCTGTCTCCACCCTGGGTGCCCCGCACTACCAACCCTGAGTCGTGCGGTCGACCACCTGTAGGTCTGGTCCTCTTGGACCTCTGCGCCATCTTTCTACTGTCAGCTATAGAAGACTATGCTGCATTCCGGCTAGTGGTGGGTCCCGCTGCTGGAGACTGCTCAGCAAGGAAAATGTCCACTAAGAGGGCTCTCTCCAACACCCCTGTATGCGTCGGGATGCGATGGGAGACAACTAAAGCTCTAATATCTCTCCTAAATCCCAGCCCAAAGGTCCGGGCCTTGAAGAATGGGTCACGTACCATATAAGGGGGGTAGAGTCAGAGGTCGGTGAACCTCACTGAGTACTGTGCCACCGTCATTCTACCTTGCTAATGATGCAGTATCTTCTATATACGCACCGCTTGATGGGTGGATGGTACCAACTCTGCCTAGAATAGGCTCTCAAAGTCTGCCCATAGATGTTTCGCCTCATCAAACATCTGGAGAATCAGGCTCCACGATCTTCCTGCGGTTTCTTGAAGGAGGATAGCAGCAAGGATCACTATAAATTATGTTGGTTTCCCTACTAGCTTGAAAACTCTCACCACAGCCTCCATCCAATCCTCAGCCTTCTGTGGGTCAGTCTCTCCCCGGAACCAAGGTGGCCTCTATCGCTGGATCTCGTGTAGCGTGCTCAAGAGGCATGTATCACCTACTGCTAGGGCTGGTGGTATTGGTGGCCCAATGGGTGGTAGTACCGCTGGTGCCTCCGCTGGTGCTTCAACTGGAAGAGGGCCCTATACTGAGGCCTCGCCACTCGGTGGGCTGTTAGTACGTACAACTCTCGGGGCTCTAGCTGGTCGTCCGCGGGAGGCATCCTGAAAGAAACAATGCGACACAATCAAAAGACTACACCTGGTGATCTGACCTGGTTTTGAGATGACATAAAGAAAATCTTTTGAAAACACACACACAATCAGTGTTTTCATGCACTGAGTCGGAAATAAGAAGTCAAGGTCCTGGTGTATGGATACGTCGGCCACCCGCACCAAAAATGGACTCCCTGAACTGAAGACCACACTTAGTACCCTTAAAAATATTACATCACAGAAAAGAAATATTAGAGTCTTATGTTCTGTGGTAGAACTGACTCCTCTGATACCAATTTTTCACGACCCGTCCTCGGGGCCCATGCCATGACTACCCCAATCCCTCCTTCCATAGGCTAGGGACTGGAGACTAGCACCAAAGGAATAAATCCCGATTAAAAGGGAAGGAATTTTCTTTATGAAACGTAAACACACACAACCAGAGTACAAGAGGATGAAAACACTAAGTAAATTAGTTTAACAAAAGTGATGAAAGTACAATGGGGCCAAAAATACAAGCCCAAGAGAAAGGTACAACTACAACTGAATGAAAAGTACAACTAAAAAGACAATAGCTGAAAGGTGAAGCAGCTCTTAGATCATCCTCCAGGTTCCTGCCTGAAGGGTAGGTATATATGTCCTCTTCAATACTCTGCATCTATCGGTCCACTCCATGTGTTGTCCCCCCGAGTGTCCACCTCCGTGTACGGTCCGATCCTCGTACACTCTACCTCGGCCAGCACTGCCCATTGTCTGCATCCAAAAAAATGAGGTGTGGGCATAGCCCTTGAAGGGGTGAGTATAACAATACTCAGTAGGGATTCCGAGACCCTCAAGGTCTCACTAAAATCCAAAAAGGATAAACCACAATGAAATATCTCAACAGATAACCTTTTCTTAGGTATATTCCTATATATATATACCTATGTTATCATGTAGCACATATCAATCATAAAGAAAACACATAGGTCTTTGACTTAGCTAAAACCATGATTTTTACTCCCGATGAGGTAAACACGGCTGCTGGAGAACTCCTTCTCTATCGAGTGCAGTAGTCATATCACGACTCTGAGGTGCCACTCACTAACCTTAGGCTGCTGAGGTACTTCTCCTCTATCAAGTACCACGGTTCTGTCACCCCAACACAGCAGTGCTCCCCGCTATGGGTCTGCCGCCCAAACACAGTAGTGATCACCCTAATAGCCAACAGAGGTACTCCTCATATCGAGTATCGTGGGTCTGCCTCCCCAACACAGTAGCGATTCTCCTCCATGGGTCTATCGCCCCAACACAGTAGCGATCCCCATTGGGCTATTTGAGTCACTCCGAATCGAATCGGACAAGCAGTCATCAGGTCTCAGCCAGCTACAAGGTCACCGTACTCCGTATGCTCGACTCCGGGAGGATCCTCTCTACAAGATACTGGTAGACACTCCAAGTGTCACGATTTCCCAAGAAAAAATATCTCAAAGTACCACCTTGTCATAGGGGTCTCAACATAATAGACGGTCCGCCAATCGGACGCCCGGTCTGTGAGTCATTATCCTTTTTATTCTGGGGGCCGGGTTGGTTTTGTGTATGAACCAACCTAGTCGTATCTCAACTATACCCCGAACTACCATGGGGTATACTCAGAATAATTTTTTCTCAACAAGATTACCAACGACGCTGATGGTTCGTCAAATGGACGTCCGTTCTGAGAGTTATTGGTTTTTCTATTCTTGAGGCCCGGTTGGTTTGTAAGGTAAAAAAAACCTTACCATACTCCAACTGCATCTAAACATCGAGAAAAGTATGCCAAATGATCTGTCTCAACAAAAGGAAACCAACGTAATTGACGGCACATCAATTGGATGTCTGATCGTTAAGATATAAGTGTTTCCGCTCCGAGGGCCCGGTTGGTTTCGGGTTCGATCCAACCCAACCATACCTGAACATTTTATAAACCTTGTTTGTAATATACTAAAAAGACCATCTTGATCCATGGATTCCTACACAACTAATGAATCTTCAATCAGAGGTTCGTAGCTAAAGTTATGTTTGTTTAACCAAAAATGGTCCGAAAAAGGGGGGTCTGGGCCTCGTCTAACCCAGCCCAACCCACCCTGGGTCGGCCCGAACCGGATCCGGTTCTGAACAGAAAGGGTGCGTCCCATCTTGGACCGCGGAGGGGCGCGGCCCGGCCCTTGACCGATCATGGGTTGGCCAGCCGGCTGAGTAGGGTGGGGCCGGTTCACCACAACGACGGTGCGCGAGCGCCACCCGACATTCTGGATCCTGCACGGCACATGATCCCTCCACCTCCGTCATGGCCATTTCTGCGGCAGCTCTTCTACAGTTGCTGTGCTGGGCCGCTGCTGCCTCCAGGCGGCCAGACAGTGCCGGCATGGCGGTTTCGGCGACCCTCGCCGTCGCGGTTTTCTGCGGGCCATCGAAGTCATTACTGTGGTGCATTTTAACTTCTCTCTGCACCGTCTGTCATCCAAGGACCCGAACTCCACTACGAAATCTCCAATTAGCTGTTGCAGTCTTTTTTCATCATTTCCTGTCAATCAGCGCATAGAAAAACAACCTGTGGAGAGTCTTTGGTCCATGTTTGTTCGGCCCGCACCCTCCGCGTTTGGCGTTATCAATTTGGAAAAGATAGTCATGGTTTCACGTGGAACGAATAACAATTTTATTCAAATAAAATTGAATCAATCCACCCATAAGAATATACTTCCAAGTTCACAGGTTTAAATCTCATATATAAAATATACAAAAACAACCCCCTACCTTGATTATGACATTGCACATCGTCGAGCCACAGAACGAGGCAAGCGTCGCGATAGAACGGTGTCCCAGAAGAACAGTGTTGATCCCGTCGACAACGGAGGAAGAAAGAACGTTGTCTTTGTCAACGTTACCCCGCGGCGGTGTCTTCTCCTCTGACATGGAGGAATTGAAGATTAGATGTTCGTTCATCATTGAGAGCAAATGTTCTTCATCGTTGGAGGAAATCTCTCTTTCTAACTCTTAAAGGATTTTCCCAGCACAGGATTTTACAACCAAAAATTAAAATAATTCTTTACCTTATCTTAATAAACTTTCCAAGAATTCAAATTAATTAAAAAACTCTTTAATTAATTAATTAAAGTGTTGTTTAATTAATTGAAATGTGTTTCAAAATTAATTGTAGTGAGGGAAATGGAATGTGGAGCCGCTTCACCCAATTAAAGGAGGGAATTGTCATGAAATTAATGCAAGGGAGTTAAAGGGAGGTTTGAAGGGAGATGAAAGGTTGGGGCCCATGTGGGCCCCACCATACAAATATCTACACATGGGAAGTTAGGTGGTTATGAGTTACACCCTTAACTGCCCTTTTTATGATATAACGACCAAAGTTATAATAAAATTGTATACTACCAATTTTATTTCTTTTAATCTAAATCCCCAATTATTAACTTTCAACCCGCATAAAACACAACTGTGGTAAAGGTCCCCTTAAGCAATTATCGGTGTTGCGAGTTCATCGGTGCCCTCGATATTTCAATTCTGAGCACTGGTTCAAAAGATATAAAAACCCCCTCGTTCGTTCACTGAACATACCCAAACAAAACATTAGAAATTGATTTTGGGCACACCAGGCCTCATAATCTCGTTCCATCAGAATCCGTAGGCTCGTAAAATTCCAAGGAATCAAGAAACAATTTTCCCTAAAAATTTCAGGTCTTTACAGATTGATTGATTCATATAATAGTATTTTTAATTTTTTTTATTAGAGTAGATTACTATTTCAAGTAATCTCGACAAAATGATTTTAATTAACGCATGAAAACATAATTTTTTCTTATATTGGGAATAAAATGCGGGGGGGGATTTAAATCACCATGTATGTATGACAACTAGAATATATACATTCAATCGAAAATACTTCAATTATTTAATTCTATAAATTATATTTATATAAGAAATAGATTATTCGATAAAAAATAAAATAGTAAATGATATTTTTTAATGTAATTATTATTTACAATTCATAATGATTAGAAAACATTTATTTTAAATTTATAGTTCAATATCATTTTTACAATTTTATTTAAAATCATGAAATTTATAATATAATGTAACATAATAATTTTTGAATTTAAAATCCCAAACACTATTGAAACTTGTATTTCATTTTATTTTTTAAAAAATAAAAATAAATTTAATTAGAGACAAATTAATCAATATTCATATATTTTTAATTTGTGAAAATAAATATAAAATGTGTTTTAGATATTAGAAAAAAACACGTACGTATAAAATTTAAATGAAAAATACACTTTATATTACACATAAAATTTATTATGAATTTTCACATTCAGGTCAATGAATTTAGATACAATCATTTTACTGATGGAATGAACAAAGGATACAATGTAATATATTTTCATAGAATTTATTAAAAAATGAGGATATAAAAAATGAAATTCAAAGGTAATAGTCGAAAAAACAATGGTCTGTTAAATATAACAATTTGAAAGGGTGAATGAATAAAACTATACGAATTGGAAAACTCACTACATAATTAAAAGAAGGTTGAATTATTTTTAATCTAATGTATTGTGTTTAAAAAACCAAATTTATTTACAAGGATACAAATACCATTTATTTTATAGGTTTAGAATGCATATTTCAATCATATACTCATCTAAGGATGGCTTGGGTTCTGAATAAATTACCCATTCCATAAAGGAATCAACATAATAGATTATAGATCCTAAAAATTGACATAAATATGTTTATTAATTTTAATTATAAACCATTTATTGTATTACATTAAATAGTGATTTCTCATAGATTCTTTGTCAATGAAATAGAAAATTATTATACACAATAGTGTCCCTCAAATATTATATTCTCTAATTAAATTTGTAGTATCCCAAGGAAATATGTTCATTAATGATCATGTGTTAAAGGGAAAACATTACTACTACTATCATGGGTTTAATAGGGGATTATAGTCACTATATATGAAAAAAATTAAAATTTATTTTAATTTTACACCATTGAAATTCACTCTATTACACTATGATATGAAAAGGTAGTTGCAACTCAAAAAAATAACTAATGATTTTAAGGATGAACAACCTCATAGTAAAATATGTTTACACAAAGAATATCATTCATTGATTCTTTATCAATTGTAATATATCTATAATTTATAGAAACATCGCGAAAAACATTTTTTAATTATGAATGAAATATAGAATAGATAGAATTTGGAGTTTGGAATTGCCTATAATAATCCATTTGGATAAAAATACTCAATTCAAATAATGAAAATGTGTAACCCACCATTAGGAGGGATGGAAAATGTATAATAATATTGAACTCGTCAAATGGATAGAAACTGGGAGGTGGAATCCTATGTCAAAATAGTTATTTTTTTAATAGTATTAATATACGTATAAAAGTGAAAAAAAAGAAATTGTAGTTCCCCAGTAGTTATAAATACCTCAAATAGGCATTCGATTATCAATTTGACACAAAAACAGGGGAAATTTTATTTTTTTGTTCCCCCATATGTCCAAACATCAACAGTATTATTCACTAGGATTCTGAACCATGAAACTAGCTTTATTATTCAATCAATCATTATATAATGACTTTCCACCATCGATCTTATTCAACAAATTCAATCCCATAACCTCAAATAACCACCTGGATAGTATAAATCCATAAATATTATAAAATTATGGAGTGGATTTTTATAAACTCGTACCTTAAAGAATCTGTCTCAATAAAAAAAATAGTTTTATATCTCCCTTTAGTGTGATTCATCAATTGGAATTAATAGAAATTGTGTTTAATTACCCAATTCCTATTTCCATGTACCCTAATAGATTCATATATGTATCCGCTTCAGCTGTGAATATGGAATTTACTATTGTAGAATGATCTTTAGGATATTATCTATAATTCATGCTGACACATTCATAAATTCTTTATCAACATCCATATCAATATCATCGACACATATAACAAGATAATGGTTTGTATTATATTTCAAATGGACATATATATAAAATGTATCACACATCACTATGTATCTTCAATGCTGAACTAATTAGTATCAAGTTGTATCAATTATATTAAAAACATAAAAAAACCTAATAATTCTTATTCCAACATTCTTTATCATTGAATCCTATAGTTCCACAACCATGATGGAACCCTCTAGTATAAAATATTTCACACCAGGAACTCTATATATCTATGTCACTATTTTTCATATAATTATTTCCTACAATTAGTGGTATCGAAACACATAGAAATGAAATATATATATGTTACATATCCTCCTACATGAAAAATTTTCAACCATCTTATATCTAACTAATTTAGATCCCCAGCCTCCATCGAAATGAATATAGAGAAAAGTGGTTTATTTTCGGGTGGATATAGAATCCATGAGTATGAGAGGTCAAATATTTTCCCAAAAGAGCCTTCCAACAAGTCCACATGTTATTTATATATTCTAGGTGTGTTATTTAAATCCTTCACTATAAAAATAACTATTTTCATTACAATTATTCTCTCCTTAAATAGGTATACATTTAATATATCAAATATGAAATTAATTGTTCTTATTTTGAATGATTTAAGAATGAAGTTAGGTTTTTCCCTAGGGATGAGTGATCTCACTATTATGTGGTGATTATGAGTTTGTGAGTGGGGATTTAATTGTATAAAATTATTTAAAACCCATTACATAATTTAACAGTATCTAAGGAGTAGTCTATGCTAATTCAGTATAGTATAATGAAAATAAATGAAAAAACAGTCATTAAGTTATTTGGATTATCTTAGAAGATATATTTTTTAAAATTATATTTGGTTCTTTTTATGAAGTGTAATTGGGTAATACATATTTTTATGATATACATGGAGGATTTTGGGTGTTTGATGAACATTTAGTCCATCTTGAAATGGGAATATGGATGAAAGTGGGTAGATGACTCGAATTTTTCATGATTAATAACATAAAATGTGATTTATATATATACATATATGAGTATAATATAAAATACTTTATTTCATGGTAATGGATTAATGTAATATGGAAGGTACTGATATAAATTTTAATGTCGTGTGATGAGGATCTAGTATTCTCCGTTGATTTTAAAAAACTAGAACAACTATAAATCTTTTTATGGTTATTTCAATATACAAAATAGTGTTCCAATTATAATCATGAAACCAAGACCATCAATGTGGACATTAAGGTATTTAATCATGGTCTAATAGTAAAAAATTTATTATTTAGTATGCATGACTATTGTATCTTGTAGTTTATCTTTTACTTCTTCCAATTTTATGTGAAATAAACTTAATTTTTTTTTAAGTTCAATATTTTGGGGAACACAATATTGTTTATCCAGAAAGATAAATATATTAAAGGAATGGGCCTTACACTGAGTCACTGGCTTATATGGATTGATTATTCTACTAAAAAATTTAGAATTATGGATGGATTATAACATAACAGATTCATATTTTAAATAACATCATGTCTATTTGTGACGATATAGGGTGAAATATTTATTGACCCATAAGAGCTGGTATCCCATGAGTGGGTGATTTTGATTATAATTAGGTTGGATCATATTTACCATATAATCATAATTTGTTAGATGTTGTATGTGGTTTAATTAAGAGAACACCATATATAATTAGTAGTTATTATGTACGAAAAACCTATTATACATTGAAGTTGAAGTACGATTGGGAGATTAGCAACAAACTAGAAAAAAGATGCATAAAACAAGAGTAAGGATTATAAAAAAACTTCATTTCATAACATATATTTCATATTTAGGATATTATGATGACCTCTTTAAAGGTAACCTTGGAGTTTCCTTAGTTTATAGGTGAATGAAAAGGAATAGTGGTATTTAATTAATGTTGTGGCATTCAATTGATAGAGTGAATCCAAAAATCCATGGCATCAATCTCTATTGTGATTATTATGGGACTTAAATTAATATAAATAACATTATGTTCTATAGTTAAACATAAAAAACATATGTATTATGGATTATTAGGGTGTAATAATTCAGTTATCACACATTAGAACATGTGTGTGGTATGATAAGGATATATTTAGGAATATCTATCATATTTGTATCAAATTATCTTTATGGATTTTACATCTCTTCTACCTTATAACAAAGGATTCCATGATACAATGTATAAAATAATAAGTTATTTTTATCAGGAAATTGACATAATTACCTCCAAAGAAACATAGACAATGTAATGGTGGAGTAGAATCATTCCGTTGGAATACTTATCATGATATAAGTGATATTTTTTGATATTATAATTCATAATTGTGGGTAAGGTGAAATTTTACATATTTTAGTCCTTATAGGGAATTCCATTCATATAATTACATACATGGATGTGGTGGGTTTTACTCTATTTGATGCATTCACTATATCATAAGAGTCTATAAAAATATTACATATAAAATGATTGATTTTTATATAATTATAATATTTTTTCCAAATTCAAAAAATTGAGTGGTGTTGGAGAGTATGAAATTAATTTATATAAAACTATGGGATCCATAAGTATATTGAACAAATAGGTTTCTTCATTGAAAATGAAATCTATGAAAATATTTGATATGTTTTGATATGTATGTCTCAATAAATTACTTATGTGATATCACATGATCTATATTAAAAATATATTACATAGTTTGATAATTGTATAACCTTTTTAGATGTAATTATAAATACAGATAAAATGTGTTTTACATACCAAGATTATGTGAATCATGAATGTATTCCCACCACATTCAATAAAGTTATTTAAAAAAATCATTCATCATCAAATAACCATTACATTTTATTTTTTTATTCATCATTTCTCAATTAGAATTCAGGTTGAGTCTAATATAATTAGTTTTTAACTTAAATTCATGTTATAACTATATAAAAATTTCGTCATTAAAAAAATAAATCCAAAGACAATTAAAATGAATCTAATAACTTTGGGATACATTTAGTAAACATTTGACGGACTTCATATCCTTCCATTGATAAATTTTTATCAACACTACTTCATTTGGATCTGATTCGTTTTTAATGGATATCTATCCATTAGTATGTGAGAAATCACGCGACACACAAAAACCTGATTCTCATTTTCTTCACGAATTCTAGTACACATTTAGCTTATGATCATCCATGTAAGGATAATGATTTCAAAAAAAAAATAGTGAACTGTGTTTTTAGATTACTATAGACACCAATAAAAATAACATAAGACTATAATACATAAAGAAAGTATTGGGAAGATTGGTTTGACTTCCATAAATCTCCTTAATTCTTATCCTCTAGATAGACACATGATATCTCTTTTTATAGTTGAAACATATTATTACTGGATGAATCTCTAAATATTACCATAATAACCCTGTCACTATATTAAAAACATTCAATTAAATTCCATATTGTATTCATAGAATTCCCAATAATATAAGCAAGGTACACTATTATTAGAAGTACATATGTTCTTAATTAACATTATATTGTCTATCAAAAATAGTAAAGAATCAAATATAATTATATGATAGTTATAATTTCATCACCGAATGTTATCATACCACCTACTATACATAAAATATTCTCAACTCATAAATAGATAATTTATCCTTGATATGTATGAATTTATCTCTTGTGGACAATAGAATTTGGAAATCATATACCACATCTCTTTGTCATGGTATCTTAGGAAACATTATCTTGAAATGTATTATAACTTCATTAAATATATAGATTATAATTTAAAGTATAAAACAAATATAGGTATGTATCAACTCCTAGGAAATCATATACAAATAAATGATGTACAGAGTATAAACCCCATTATATCCTTATTCATCTTGGAAAAAAAATACATATGAATATCTTGATAAATTGTGGTAGAATATTATTTATTTGAATGTGTTTTGGAATTTGAATTGTATATCATATCCTTATAGATTCTTTTTATAACAAAAACTATACAATAATTATAACAAACTCAATTATAATCATAGGTATATTATCATGGTTTATCCATGTTATATATGATATCCCTCCCCACTCCATAACCAGGGAGTGACATAGATAAATCATTAACCATATCAATATTTGAGTATGGTATATTTAATTTCATGAGATTATCACTACCTTATTACTCCAACAACTCATTATTCACGAATGAGAAAAGTCCCATCATTTACCACTAGATTCATGTCACCCTCACCATATTTGATTGAGACTTATTACATTGTTTTTAAGACCCAATGTTCCCCTTGATATGTTAGTATACCCTGTCAATATCAAATGAATTTATATTCTAAATGCACCATCTCTATTAAATTTATCAGTCATAATATTACAAAATTTATTGAATTATTTTAAATTATATATATATATAATTAAATGAACATATAGTGGCCAAAAACCGTTGTCCCTTACACAAATGATGCTAACACTACATTATGTTTCAATTTGTTTTCCACATGAAACCTCAGCTACATTAACAAATAAAATATTCATTGATCCTATATTAATACCCCTATAAGAATAAATAATCATGAAATATAGTAAAATGAATACTCATTTCCAACCAACATTATGGTTAGGATTAATGAAAATTTTAATATCACTTTTATCCCATGATTTCCCTCCCATATATATTAGAGTACATAAATTTCTAAAACATTTTTCATAAGTGTAGCATCACTGGTCTAAAACACCTCAACCTTGAAAAATAATAGTCAACAAACTCTAAAGAACATGAACTCATATTTTTGAGGCCACTGACCATTGAAAATGGATTATGTATGAGAATGTGATAACACACCCTCATTTGAATATGATTTAATAAATCAACAATTAATATATTTATAAAATAGAAGAAATCTGATAATAATATCTTCATTCCATCAGTATGTAATGAACCTGAAAATAGTGTGAAAAAATGATTAATCTAAATTTCATATATCCATAAATATCTAAAAAATATATATTAGGGTCATAATATATTTGATATATCCTAAATGTTAGAAAAATATTTGTGATAAATAAAATATTTTCAATAATTTATTCATATTCCTGTATCCTGACTCTACCAAGGAGACTGCATTATCTTATACCTTATATAGTTCACCATCCAATAACTATTCCAAAATATTTCATTTTTTTTGTTTATGAATTCAATTGAATGGTGTGAGTATTAATTAAAAGGCCACTAAAAATAGTGGAAACAAATATTTTGGTATCAATAGTGCATAAAATATGTTATTTAACCATAAAAATATTACTAATTAATTACCCCAACCATGGGTACCATACAATCATCTAATGGGTTACTATCTTTTATTTGTATTATATCAATTTGTTTCATAACATATTAAATTATAAACATGTATTATCACACCTTTAGTGATATCAAGTTGGAATATCATACTATCGTAGAAAACATTACTATATGGGAAGAAAATTCATATAAAATAGTCATTAATTTTGGTATATTATCCCTACATGAATATAACAATAGTTGGAATTAATTACAATAGCATCACAAATCAATGTAAACAATTTCAATAGATATTAACATATATGAAAGTGTCAAATTAAAACTGAAAAATCAAAAAATTTAATAACATTTTCAATCATTACAATTAACTTTGGAAAATTTCATCCAAATACTTATGCCTCAACATTGTAATGTTTTTTTCATCAAAAAAAATCATACCCATATTAGCCTTTCATCCCATTCTATAGATGTATCCAATAATAGTATCTATCCAATTTAAATGTGTAATAAGAAATGGTTATAATTCTTGACCCAAACCTATAAACATCCAGTTTTTGAGGGATTTACATTCAATAACCTACTACAAATTACATCCCCTGACAATGGGAATGACATCGTAATTAAAAAAATACCAATATTGGGCATTTCAATCCAATATAATTTATTATTTGATAGAAATCATATTTTAGCCCATATGAATAGAGGAATTAACCATTCCCAATAAAAATTGGTTAACATGAAAATATAAATAGTTTAATTAAATGTTGGAATATCAACCATTTATCTCTTGAATATAGATTAGTATATTCACCTATGCTCGATCAATATTCATATGCATAATCATGTAATAGTATATTCATCTTCTATAAGGTAGGATACAGGGAAAGAACTCTTACCACAAATCCTATAAAAACCATAGAAAATAGGATTTTGGAATACTAAAAATTCCAAACATGATAAAATCATAATATTAAATATTTTTATTACATATGTCTCTTATCAATATTGAATATAGGTGAACCAATATTTGATCACTATTTCCTAAAAATAATAATGTAATCCCCTCTAATGGGTTCTGAGAACAATGATTATGTACATTGGTAGATTAATATTACCATTATTTAAGGGTTTTAAGGACTTTTAATGAAGTGTTACATCATATCCTTGAATACTATACCTTATACATAAATTTTAGTACATATTGTTTTAGTTTAAATTTAACTTTGTAGTACATGATTAGTGAGTCCATATAATAAAAGTCACATGATTCATGTTTATGAAATTTAAAATTTTTAGATATTCCCAACATTTTAATATTTGAAAATAAGTATTTTAATACTACTATGTAATTCATATTAAAATTTTAGTAATTATGTACCATATAAAAATGATTAAATTTGGGAGGTAAAAAATCTTATTGAAATATTCATATAAATGATTAAAATAAAAAATAACACTATCATATTTACTCAAGGAGAAGTCTTACAATGAATGATACATGATTATAGAAAGAAAGAAGGAATATACAACACGAAAATGAAGGGAAATTAGTGAATAGGATAAGGGATTTGATCCAATTGGAGAAAAAAATAAGATATCATTCTAATGTTAATAAAATTTAAAAAATATAAATATTCAGAAAAATACATAATTCAAAAAAGAAGATATCCATCAAGAACACTCATAGCACTCATGGGTACATGGAATGAACAACTAGTTAATCTCTTATTACCAATTCACCTCAAGGGGGTTTAACATGTCCTGAATTCATAACCATATTGACCTATTGGGTACTTTGATCATTAAATAAGTTCTCACACTCACTTTATTCTTCCAAAATGGTTTCATGAACCCTCACAAACACATCTAAAATTTATAACTAATTATCTTAACTGAGGTTTGTTTAAAATTCAATAAAAAATAAAACATGAAAATATCCAATATGTTATAACTATCCCACCATCAGGAACCTATGAGATGCATCATTTTGTAACAATGATCCTTGTCTATGAAAATATTCATCCACTTCATTGGTATATGATCCTCACACTCCAATCCATCCAATTGAATATTCTTCTAAAATAATTAATGTTTATTAGATAAACACTCAAACCTCGAAGGATTATATTTCATTGTTATACTATAAAAATTGTTCAATCCATCATTAATATATCTTTTTATAACAAAAAAAATTCAACACTTAATAGATGAGATGTATCTAGGTTCAATCACCAGATTTGTGATACTATAAATAAAACATGAAAAACATAAAAAAAATTTCTTATTATAATAAATATTAATCTTCCCTTTATATATCTGCGATGGTCACAAAATATTTGGGCATTAACATCCCCTACCTCAGATTCTGATACATCCTTAACTAGGGTGACTCCATCATGAAAACATGCCCAATAAACATATATTCGTGATGATGAATCCATTATTATATATATGAATGTAATTTACTTTAAATGTATCCAACATTTTTAAATTAGTCAAATGTTATGTTATTTTATCTATATATCCCTCAATCCAATAATAAAAAAATCCCATGATTCTTAATAATAATGAAATAAATAAAATTATCTAAAATACAAGGATTTAACATGAGCTATATAATAAAATTCATGATAACTATTGTTGTTGGTGAACATTAAAAGGACATTTAGACCTCCAAGAAAATATAGAATTGAATGAACCATTGTTAGATCATGTACACTATTATTAGAATTTATATTCCATGAAAATTAATCATATGATGAATTTATGTTATTGAAAAATAAACATAATTATCACGAACATTTTAGAGACCCTCAAAGGGTAATGATAAGAATAAATTTTCTATAGATGAAATTACACTCGTCAAGGCTATTTGATGAAAAAATATAACTTAGGAACATATCATATCCAACTATAAAAGAGAGTCGGTATCTCAAAATGGAAATACATTTGTAACCTAATTAAAAAAATAAAAAACTAAATCAAAAAATTACCTTCCTCGAGGTGGACTTGATAACCATATATTGAAATTAATCATCATATCATACCATTTTAACCAGAGAATGGGTTGGAATTTACAAGGACATGTGGACACCTTATTCTCTAACTACACATGTTGAAAAGTTATACACCATGAAATAAATAATATAATAACCTTATTAATTCGAATTCATGAATACTACCTATGCATGATAAGGAATGTATTGGTAATACATAGGGTAACACCCCATTCCAAGGAATATGTATCCTGTGTTGGGTTATCATTAATACTCAATAAAGAAAAAAATAATCCTCATACCTATAAAATCCCTTCATTAATAATATACTAACTTGTATGTGGCTCCAAAATATACGAGTTTTCCGTTATAATTTTTAAATCTAAAAAAAAATTTGATTGTCCTACACCCATACGAGTATTGATGTTTATGTAGTGAGATATTTAAGATTTTAACATCCCTTATCCTCCCCAAAATCATGATGTTTTCCCCCAAAGTGTCTCATAAACTACCACTCACTACTAAAATTCTTCACTAACCCCATATTCCTTCTAATATGTGTGTTTTAATGACATTCCCATTCCCATTTCCATATTCTATATCAATTTTAATGGATCAATGACACAAATTCTACCAAATCTACTAATATATTAATCCTTGATTGGAATGTTATAACTAAAGATATAATATTTAGTGTACAAAACAAAAAACACATTAATAATATATTTTCTAGTAATAGGATTTAGTAAATTGGTAGGGAATGTGATTTTTTGATGTTTTTTATTTTATGTTATTAATATTTACATAACCTCGCATGATTAATGAAATTAAAGAAATTTAATTTAGATAAAATTTAATTCGAATAGAATTATTTAGATAATTCATAAATAAATAATTAAATGACTAATAGTTATGTATAATTATTTTCTAATATATTCTGTAAATACTAGGTTTTCTTTTTTTATTAATGTCAGGATTGTATTTCTCAACATTTTAGATCACAATCAAAACCATATGAAGGTAATTATCAATTTTTTTAATATGTGTATCAACCATACAATTGGTAACATGAAACCTAAAATGGAATCCTTTGATCCAAATGAGTAATTTGTTGATATAATTGAGTAAAACATTATGAGATCAACACTATTGAATAAACCATATGAATTGAAAAAGAAAATGAATTTGAACTTACATGTATTTTCATTTCTTCTCATTTAACATTTTATTACATATACTTTATCTTATGAAAATTTTATTAGAAGAAGTTAATTTGTCAATTGAAATTAAATATATCACAATAATTCATAACATAAAAAATATATATCATATGAAATATTTATTCTGTGAAATTTTTTCATATAATTATTCTAAAATAATTTTAATATATTTTATGTAATATATATATATATATATATATATTTGTTTAGTTATGTTCCTTGGTTTCTAATATATGGTTATGTGGTTTTAATAAACACAATTTATGAAACAAAAAACATATATAAATAGGGAAATATAATTATATTTATGATTATGTATATTATAAACTAGATTTGTAAGAATATTATGAAAAATACAATATTGGTAACAGGATGAAAGGAACTAACTGGTTATATAAATTTTGAATTGTGAAACTTTTATACAGTCACTACTATTATTTTTTCTCATTACAACATAGATTTACCTAAACCTCTTTTTAATAAGTGACCCAATTTTTTAAAAAATCACTATTTATTAATCTTATTAATTTTTCATTCAAATTTATATTAATAAATATTTATATCATTATACTTTAACTATTATTTTCTATGTTTCCTTTCAAAAATAAGGATTGTTTGTCTTAATAAAAAATATTTTGAAAAAGAATGTTTTATCAATTTTTAAATCTCATAAAAAGTCATGATTATTCTATTGAATCCATGTCACTTATAATGGAATGATAATGTATTCCTAGTTGTGAATCAAATTAAAAAAAACACGGGTTAGTAAAAGGTTACCATGTTGTTTAAAAATTAGGATAGTTTTAGTGGGTTCTAATTATATATTGTATAATAAAAGAGTAAAATGTAGATGTTGTATCACCTTAATCGGAGCTATTATAAAAATATAATGTGATTTTGAAAATATTCATCATAGATGAATTAATATATAATTTTCTTGAAATTATATTTCATGAAACATTATTTTTAATGATCTATTAATGAAATGACATTATGTATTGAATTAGAAAATACCTTTACATTTATAACATTTCTATTAACCCCCCTATAGACCAATTTAATATCATTCACTAGACCACTACTTTTGAACAGAAAATATTCCACATTGGCATTGGTTGGTTTGCTTATATTTTTTGTTGTGTTATTATTTACCTCAACATTAACAGACATGGAAAGTAATGCTAATTTTATTTCATGAATGAATAGAACATATTGTTTGTCCCTATAAAACTTCTATATTATAGTGGTATTTATTATATCTACAGTCACTGAAAGATTAATGAATATAATAAACATTTGAGGATATATCACTAGGAGATAGTTGTAAGACCATACAAAATAGTAGATTATGATTTATATTCTCTTATATGTAATGAGGCTATAATTCATGTTTTTCATAAAATTTTTTTGAATATACTTTCTATCACTTACTGTGTATTAATTTAAAATTGTTTCCACAAATGATATAACATAATGAAACTTAATGATATAATAATTCATCGATTAATCTACTAAAAAAACAATAAATTACTTATAATTCTATAAGTATAGTACCATGAATTTCTTATAGGAAAAGATAAACATGTTAAAAAAATGATTCACTAATTTTTTATAATCATAAATAGTTCGAGTCAATATAAAACATTACTATAAAGTATTTTTATATATGATGGGGATCTATCTTATCTAAAAAATAAATTTATTGAATAGAAGATGGAATCATTATGAGTAATAAAAATTAAAGAGTACACATTATATGATTTCAATGGTTCAACATTAAATTATGAACTCGGGTTGAATGATATTATCAATGAATAGACATAAATGAAGAAACAAATTCAATTGTATTTGAAAATAAAGGTTTCTATTTTCCCTTTTGGCACTCAAATTCATGTAACTAGGAATTATGAGATAGAATGATTAATTAATTTAGTGTATTATGATATGAATAAAATAGTATGATACTTAATTAATGATATAGAAAAAATAAACAATATGATGAAAAAAGTGGAAATATAATTTTCGTAAATATAATGATGTATGAGAACTAAAATGATATGTGTATACAATGAAGTGACATATAAAGATATACCATTCATAACTAAAGAAATTGATAAATTAAAAAACAATACAATTAATGATAATAATGAAATGATGGTGGGATAGAGATGAAATTAAGAAGTATAAAATAATAGTAATTTCATATGTGTTGTAGAATTGAATAACATGTTCCTAATAGAGAAAAATAAAAATTAGATCAGTTTCAATTATATATATGATTTTGGTTATAATTCATATATTGCAACTAATTTTAAATAACTAAATGAATAAAATCAAAAACAGGAGAACGATATTATAATAATGACTATGTTATGTGTAGAGTTCAATGGTTAAAATAAAAAATATGTCAGTATAAATAATCTTATTATCGATGAGAAAATTTTATTCTTCTTACTATATTGGACTGAAAATTTTTGGAATTTATTTAAAAAATATTATATAACAAACCAAGTTCATTAAATTATATGATATGAAATATAATGTTAAGAATTAAAAATATAAAGAATTTATTTCTATGAAAAAATATGGATAACAATGAAATTAAACATTTTTTTTGATGATATTACACTTTTAGAGAAAAAATGTAAAATTATTAAACTCTAAAATAACAAGTTAATAAATACAACTTATTTTTCTTCAAAAAATATAAATTTTGATATATAAATGGTACAATGTATAATGAATTTATTAATAAATTTTTTTGATGAAGCACATATATTATTTTATATATGGAATATATACGTTTGATACAATGATTGTAATGAATAATTAAAATAAATATAAAATAATTTTTTTATTATAATTTCAGAAACACTAAAATGAATAATACATTAATATTGAAATGTAAAAATGGAAACATATATTCAGTTATATTCATTATGTTTAATATGAAAGGAAATTATTCTAATGAATTATTATTATAATTTACTAAATATATAGGTTCTAATTGGTATTTTTTTCAAATAATTTATCTTACATATTAGTCAATAAAAACTTGTATAAAATCCATTAGCATATATAAAAATCTATATTTTTTAAAAAAAGGTTTGTTCCAAAAACTCAATTTATTAATTAATGTAAAGGCCTCTTTAGTGTGGGTAGAGGGAGACCCATTACATAGCCTGATGGCCCAAGGCCATGTGGCCTGAATACAAGGCTTGGAAGCCCTTTTTGGACCAAAGGACCCCTCAGTGAAGAGTACTGGTACAGTACCCACACTGCTACAGTACCTGCTACCACTATAGTACCTTGCAATAGTTCCTCCGCTGCTACAGTGCCGCCTCTGCTACAGTTCTTCCGCTACTACAATACCCTGCTACAGTACTACTACAGTGCCCCCGAAAATTAATCCCTACCCAGAATTGATCCTTGGTCTTTTGGATGCCAAGCAGGAGCTTGTACCACTTGGGTACAAGCTCTTTGAAAAAAATCTATATATTAATACTCTTTCACACAAAATAACAGGCATAATGAAATTAATTTCTACTTGATTTATTTTAGGGAATATCCCTTAATATTGTCAATGATATGAGTTCTAAAGAGAGTACTCTATTGATAGGACTCGAGACCCATCAATAATTATTTCTTATAAGGAATAAAATGGAGGTTCTATGACATTCAGGGATATCTCAAATGGTATAATTACAATATTCCATTAAATAATTTTATCTAAAATTTTTGTATTCCGAACTATTTTATGTGTAGAATATTACATCATAATTAAATTAGAATTTTATTATTTTGTGATTATGGATTTAATGTTATATTAAAAGATAATAATTTAAAGTTTTTAGTAATGTAACTATGTTATTATATTAATATAGAAAATAGAATATTTATTCACATTATTTTTCTTAATATAGAAATAAATAATTGTATTTTTTGAATGCAACTAATATATAAAATATTATATTAGAGATATGGACAACATATCTTTTAGCTTCTACCAAAATTATTGAAGCATGAATGTAATTTTTTGTTTCTGGAGCTACAAACAAGAAATTATTTTGTTTATGAAAATTTAATAAAAGGAAATCACCAGAAGAAAACTTTTACAATCATTACAAATGTTAATAAAAACTAAAATCATAAATATTTACAGTACGATTTATTTTATCATATGAAAACTACAATCCTACAGGGAATGAAACATATTTTTATAATTGTGCATTATTTTTGTAGGTTCACATGGGATTTAATTATTTATCATAAGCATGAAATGATACCAAATTTACTAGTTATTATAAATTAGTGAAAATATAATGGAAATGTTAATTTACACTATTAGAATTTATAATTTTTTGTGTTTTTAACAAATAATTTAAGATATTATTTAATTATACAAGGTAGTTTAATAGTTTTCTACCCCTAGAACAAAAAAAATAAAAGAGTGGTATAGATTGTAAAAATATATCTATTCTAATGATGTTTTCAACAATTCTTGATCAATATATCATACATAAATATTTTTTGGATGAATTTATAAATATGATTGATAATTTATATAAATTTCATACTAAAATTATTCAAGGAATTTTAATTGGTTTCTCATATAATTAAAAATCATAAAGACTATATAATAATAGAACAATGAAATCAAAAGAATACATAAATGAAAATTCTAATGACTATTGATTTAAATAAATAAATTTTGTTTTAGAGAATATTGATGATGACATTAATAATATTAATTTTGGTGAGGAGTTACCTCAATGAAACAACATATCTATTTTGGGGAATAATATGAAATCTCAATATAATTTTATAGTTTTTATGAATTATAAATACCGACCCATAGAATTTTTTAATGGAAATTATTAATATTTCATTAAATGTATGAAATAAATTTTGAATTATTTTACTAATTGATGGTTTCAAATTGAATATTTACATAATTATAATGATGAATTTTTGAAATATTATAATTTTTTAGTTTTTAGGAAAGGTGAGAAGAGTAAATTTTTTAAAAATAATTTTTCATGATTAGATAAATCCCAAAAAATAAATATATTATAGGATCTACAAAAATATTTTAGAGATGAATGGTTGAAAATAAGCATGTATTAAATAATAAATAAAGAATAGTTTCCCAATGCTACTTTTCATGAAAAAGTATTATAATTTGGATAATATTTTTCTCTTGTTACATTTATTAAATGTATTATGTTTTTTATAATTTTCAGAGCATCAATGTTTTATGTTGTTCAAAAGGATGTTACATGTTATTTATTAAATATTGGGATTTATAGAGAAGTATATCATAGTTATCCACCTATTTTTGACTCTAATAAATTTTCTCTTTTTTAATATCATTATTATTATGTGAAAATGATAATATTTCATGATATTGGTATGATTGATTAATATTTTTTTATTGAAAATGGATTTAATAATTTAGAATTTGATCCAACAATTTTTAATAATATTGATTATAATTATATTTTAATTTTGAAAATATATGCGATGGTATTTTTTGGGTTCCAAAAGTAATATTTCATGTATATAATTTTTAAAATTAATGAAAATTTTATTAGATATGAGTCATTTAAGATATTAAAAATTGTTTCTTGGATGTGAAATTCCTCAAAAACGTTATTAAATATTATTTAAATAATTTAGATATGAAAAATATATCGTTGAAATATATATTATTGACTATTTTAAAACATTTAGAATCCTTTTAAGTAATAAATCTAAATAATATATGAAATCATATTTAATTTTATATATTAAACTATTCACAGTGATGTTTTGAATTTTACATTACATGAAATCTTCTAGAACTAGAAATATGTTGTAGTTATGATTCCATTTATTTAAATATAAACCTATTGAAAATAATTTTATGTTTATTAAATTAATTTAAAGAAACATCAATGGATATGAATGTATAGATTATTTTATTATTAGAATAAAAGTATATGATTTTATTTCTTATTATGATTCTATCGTTACAGGATTTTGAAATGATAGAAATATTAGTGTAGGTATTCATCACTTACATAGTTAAATTTTGATTTCGTGGAGATCAAAGATGTTACTATTAGTTTCTTTTTCTATTTATTGGCTTTACTATATAGCTTCATCTAGTTTTTTTCTCAATATTCGTGGACTACAAGAAATTTAATTGATTTTATTTTTTTCATAAAATTATAGTTTACAATGATTATTATTCTATAATTTTAATTACCAATATTCCATTTAAAATTTATGAAAAAAATTATTTATGATATATTTAATTTTATTGTTTATCATTTTATTAAATGATATGTTATTTTAGAATTGTTATTAAATATAAATATTTAGGTTTAAACATTTACTAAAACATTAGATGTAGTTTTGTTTGAGTAAAATAAAATTAAAAATATGTTAAATAATGAGTTATTATAAATTATATGATTTTCATTGTTTTATAGTAACTTTTTTCTAACTAATAACTCATGTTGCTTTTTTTGAAAATATTTTCTAGAAATTATTTCATTTTTTTGTTTAAAACATCATATTCTACTATTTTGGTAAGCAAATAAAAATTAAAAGCATATTTTTATGCGGAATATTAATATTAGTTTTTAAATGGATTGTTAGTTATAATTGTTTTTTTGTTTTTCCATGAAATATTTTTCAAAAACATATTTAGAAATTTCTATTTAATGGTAGTTTATTTATAGAATTACTTTTTGTTTATCTAAGTGCATAAATAATTTTTATGCTTCGAAAAAATTTTCATGCTTAAAGGGTTAGTTTATATACTTTTTTTAATAATGATGAATTATTTTTAATATTTTTTTAATTATTCATATTTTAGGTATATTTCTAAAAAAATGTTTTTATTTTTATATTTATTAATCATAATTAGAGTTTACATAAGTTATAAAATTTTAGTTATAGGAATCGATTTTTTGATGGGGTGATATTTTATGTAGATGATTTTTTGTTCTATATTTTGAATATTATAATCTAATCACTTAGTTATTATAAATATATAATTTCTATTTATTATATTATACATTCTCATGAAATTAGTTACCTAATTCATAATTTGTTTTTGTAATAATTAAATTTTATATCTATTCTATTAATATATTATTATATAGTTAATGTGTTTTTATAATGTATTAACCACTAGGATACATTTATAAGAAATTAAATTCCTTTTATAAACCTTATAATGGATAATATCATACTTATAAACATGTGTATTAACCTTAAAAAGGACTTATATGGACTATAAGACGTCACTTTATCAACATTATGAGGATTTAATTCTAAATTATGTCTTAATCCTTATATTATCAGTAGTATTTTCAAAACCATATTAGTGGAATGGTATAAGATTTCCTATATTAGGACTTCTTCTATATCATAAAATTTATTATTATGTGATTATTACTCTATATTGTGATGGTCATATCCTATGGTGTAAATCAATCATTTGTATATAAACCTGATATTTTAATTATTTTATTATGAAATATGTATATTATAAAAATATATATTTCAATGATTTTCAATTAATTTAATAATTTTTTTATTTATTGTATGTATATTTTTTCCAAACCATTCTTTGGTTTCAATTACTGATTCATTTTATTTTTATAAGCACAACTTTAGGAGTATTAGGATTATAAAATTATATACACATCATAAAATAGATGATAATAGAGATCATGAATTTAATATGAGAGATAATTCTAATAAATTATAATCATATTTACTTGATCAGTGTAATCAACTTGTTTTTGAAAATATATAGTTTTAAAAAATCACAACTATAATTGGTTCCCAACCATGAGATCATAATGGGGCTTTAATGTGAAATTATTCTGATAATAATATTAGAACTACTATAATTTCATTATATATATATAGTATTTACTATATGTGTATATTAATTTTATTTTATTTTTGATTTTTTCATGGTATCACAATTTTTGTTTCTACATTCCCCTATTAAAATTGAGTGTGTTTTTTCATGATTATTCCACCAAATTATATTGTAGTTCTTTCGAGTTGTTTTTCCCAAAAAATGTACATCTTTTTCTGGATATATGCTTCAATATATAAATGCTAGATTTTTTTGGATGTACTAGAGGGAGAGGAAAAGGTAGGGATTGTAAAATGACATCACATTCATTCAATTGAGAGGATTGTTTTAGTGGGTTCAATTTCACTTTAGGATTAGAGAATAATTAGGAGTAAATTTTGGATCATGTGAAACTGGTATATTATACAAATATGGTTTCCATTTTTTTATTTTTCCAAAAAACATTCACTAATAGTTTTATGTTCCTTAACACATGTTCATGAAATCAATAATTTCATGATCTATTCAAAATTAATTTTTTTATAATGATTTAAATAAATCTATTTTTATTTTAATTTGGTTATTCACCCCTCTCTAGACATATTATTCATATCTCATTATGAATATGGTAATTACTAAAATATACCAACACTTTTGTTTTCTTCAAATAAATCATTAATTTGTTAACATCCCTTTTATATAATTAAATAATTTAATCCATAGGTTAATGTCATATCATGAAGCATTAACCAGACTATAAGATAAAACAATGTTGAATCATAATACATGATACACTCATTATTTAATTTAGTTTCAATGAAAAATTTTGTATATGTACCCATATATTTTATCCCCATAAATGATGTATCAAAAGGATATGACCATTGGTATTCTCCCCCATCTGGGTTAGGGTCATAATTGTTATTTTTTATATGAGATGTTCATGATTGAATCTCTTAAAATGGCTGGATCATCCATGATATATAATTATTATGAATATATTTCTAGGGAACTTTTTATAAACTATTTCCTTTAAATTAAATGTATCTTATAAATTCAATAATATCATGTTTCCTAGGAAAAATACCTCACTATGACAAAACTACTATAGAGATCTTGGTGTATAGTTTATTCTCTTAGTTTATTTCTATTATGATCTCTAAAATCCCATAATGATATTATAATAACATGGATTATAAATACATGTCATCAAAAATCAAATACATGAAAGAATCATGATACATTGGAATACCATATTCAAGATGACCCTACACAATTTTGGTTTGTTATCAATTTAAATGATATTGAAATGATACGAATATAGGTTTGAACTACTCTGGAAGGAAATTGGAAAAATAAAATATTAAACAACATGAAAATGATAATAATTGGTCTTAAAGAAAATTTTAGTGATCAATTTTAAACTCTATAACTAGTCAAATATGTCATCTCTTTCAGTAATATGATACCAGTTCTTGACTATCCCTTAACTAAACATCTCATAATACACACCTATGTTTTCTGAAATATCCACATGTTGGTCAATTCAATAAGGATATCATAATGGGATATTATTGAGGTAATAAATTACTTCCCGTTAAGATCCTCATATTTTTCCTTAATATTACATAAAAATACATGTTTTATCCCATATGTAGTAATTAATATGGGATATATATCATGAATCAGATCATCTATAAACCTTACCCATGTCATCAATGGTAATTCAAAAAATTCCATACATATAATTTCATTGGACTAATAAAAAATATAATGAAATATTGGTTACCATGTCACTTTATCATTAATATTTTTTATGGGAATAATAGGATGAAATCATCACTTGTATCCCATGGTCTAGTATCGAATGGGTTTCCTTTATATTCTACTAGACAATAATGGTATGAAAATCACCCTCAATTGATGTGAACGATACTAATTTGTGATTTTTTATTGATGTTTGATCAATATAAAACTACGCATTAGTTAATTGGATCACATTTGAATTCCGACTAAGTGCCATTAATAAAATGAAGGGATAATTACGTCCGTTAATAATGAAGACACACTCATAATATTTATGAATTATCGAATATCATACGTCAATGTTGGTATCAATATATAAAAGTCTATAAAGGAACACAATGGTAAGAACTTCATCACCTAAAAATTTATCAGACATAATTATGTGGGATTCACCCACTTTACAAATTGAATATAATGACTTAGAAGGTAATAAAATTATAAATAAAATTATAACCCAAAAATAGTTTATGAAATATTTTTTTACAAATTAATTTATTGTTTTATATATCTTGTATTACACTCAAAACTTTATAAATTTTCATTAAACACAAGACTAGGTTAGGGTTCTGCTACACACAACATCGGGTGAGCAAGCATCTCACATTACAATGAGATTTTACCAAACCAACACATATTAATAATATCATTATTTGAACATTACTCTTATAATATATCCATCGATACTAGTAACATGAATAATCATAAATACTTTTTAAATATTAATTACTTTTTTTATAACAAAATCATATTGATAATAAAATACATTTTTGTCGATATATTATTTATATGATTCTAAAATACTATTTTCTAAAAAAATGTTTCTATAATTTTTTGTGAAGTATAATAAATTTATAAATTGAAATTTTTATAATATTAATTTTATCAAATAAGAATCATTTTTTAAATTTCATTAAAATAATTTTATTATTTTTTTGGGGATATTCTATAAATTCCATTTTTTATAAAAAATATAAAATACTAATTTTTTATTAAGAAATTACTTTTCATTAAAATTATTTATAAATTAAAATATTATTTAAATTATTTTTTACTAAATTAGTTCAATTATACAATTTAATTCATTATATTAATTTTTATATTAATTTTAAATATAAAAATAATGTAAATGTTTTAACATTTCCTCTTCAAATACTCGATTTGTCATCATGTGTATTGGGCAAATTTTAAATTTAAATTTTAAAATTAATTAATTAAAATTTGGAATATATTACTTAGTATTTTTATTCTATAAAATTTATAATATCAAATATAATAAAATTATGCATTTCTAAAATAATCAGTTAAAATAATAAAGAAATATTTAAAGTGTTTAATGTAAAAACACCACCTTAATCATTTTTTTCGATTTTCAAAGAGCCGGTTTAAGGGTAGCCGGTTCCCCTATAGGCCGGTTTGAGGAGAACTGGAAACCACATCATCGCTTCAACGAGTATCGTGGGATTACAGCGGGAAGATCAAATCCAAATTCAAACACCATGACGACCACGTGTCCCCCCTCGAGCCACAAGCCCATCACGCGAACGCATTCCATTCTGTCACCTCGAGACGTGCCGCCACGCACTGACACCACAGATGAACCGTCGCCTCGAAACACGTATCCAAGTCGTCGGCGAGACACGTCGGACCGACTACCGAATCACCGCCGGCAACAGAATAGTCGCCGACCAGACTCCACCATCAGCCCGCCCACCGGAGAAGCAGTAGGAACACATCCACCAAGATGAAGGTGGGCTTCACCAGCATCCGACCATTCCACTACGCCGTGGCCAAGAACCATCTGCCGTGGGAAATGCCGACACGCACCGAGAAGGACCCAGAACACTCCGAAGAGTGTGCCGTTGAGAGAACTGGTCTTACACTCAAAGATCCATCCAGGAACGCATCAAGCATCCACCGAAGCAGAAATCCAAGGCCATCGGAAACAACCAACCCCCGACCAGAAACACAGGAAAGAAGTCCATAAAATACAAACAACCATTCAGAGAAAACAACCCAAAGCATCAAACCTCACCTCCCTGAACGAGGGACCGGTGAGCCTCATTCTGCCGACCACAACTGCACAAAGAAGAAACAAACCCCCAGCGCCGCCATCCATAACGTCCACAAATGCAACTCTCAACTTACAAACCCCAAATCAAAGAGCAAAGTGATTGTACAAAAAATATATGTTTGAAAATTTTCTCCAAAAATTACAAGTGTCTCAGGCACTTCACATACAATAGGAAAAAATTATTCTCTCTCCATAACACCTTCAATCCATTTGGGATTTACCAATACCTACGTAATTCACTCCAAAAATTTCAAATTCTCACTATATAAGCCTATGATTGTACAAAAATCCATCCTAGGATGTATTTTGTGGAAAAATATGGAGGATTCCCAAAGAAGAGATAATGTTCTCCAATGACCATTTTTGTATTATATCTTACATCACCTCATGAAATTATTATTGTATCTTGATTATTAAATAAACTATGTATATACCATATACATAGATTTTTAAATGTTAATTACCAAAAACCATATCCACATCCATCAAATTGGTTATGAAATAATCATTTTTTTATATGGAGGCATACCGCCTTAGAAACTGATTCCATTAATTTTTCAATTACCATCTGTAACGGTTGGGAATGATGAAATATTTTTTGTTTATATAGGATATTTATTAAATTTTCATTATTATTAAAGTATTATATCTCATATATAATCATGATTTCCATATTTTGGAAATATTATAATGTTATAAGAGTGTGTTTCAGACTATAACCTCACGATGGGATGTGATTCATTCATACTTTATACATAATGTAGTAATGATGTATTTATTTAACAAATATAAAATATATATTAATTAATTTTTTTAAGAATAATATTAAAATTAAAATTATCTCTTTTAATCTAACATGAAAATTGAAACTTTATTCATGCATACGTACAACTGTCCATATCAATGGATAGTGCAATTCATATTATATTAGAAAATTTTAAGGATCACTATAACAAATATATAATTAATATATATTATATTTATATAATAGATAAAATTATAGAAGTTATTAAATCATGATAAGTTTCATATGAATCATAATAGAAAATCAAAATATTTTCAAAAAAGAATACAATTAATACTAAAAGAGAACGTTATAAAAGACTCTCTAATAAACTTTTAATAAGAAAACATAGAAAATTAATATGTAGTAATAAATGTATAAATAGTTTTCATCAATATATTTATAATAAATATATATTTATATCAATTTAGGTTTGAACACGTGTGACATCTGTAAAGACATAGGTTATGGGATTTGTAGTCACACTTTTATTTGTGGGAGAGATATAAAAATTCAACACATGATTATTTTATGTGTAAATATAAATATACCTTGATATGGTATATCATGAATCTCATTAACTACATGATACTAAATGTCACTTTTGATGATACTCTTTATTAGTCATTTCAATTCAAAATAATACTAATGTGCTATTGTATTTTGGGTTTAATTTTCCTTCTTAGAGATATATGTTTTGTTATGGAAATATATTCTTCCAAGAGTTGTATATAATGAAATTTATAAATGTCACATAAAGAATTTATCTATAACCATTATATTTTATATTTTATTTAATTTTATACCTTTATTGGTATTCTAATTCAATGTTACCAATGTGGTAACTATTTAATGTTTCAATCTCATCTTATATAAAGATTTGTTGTGATTATGTTCATGATGGAAAAATATTATGATAAATATATTAAGAACCACGTGAATATTCAGGTTATATAGTTACTCATTATATCATAACGTAATAATTACAATTCAAAATTGTTTTTAATTAAAATAATAGAAAACACAGTTTTTAAATCATACATTATTTATCTCTTTGATCAGAATTCAATTTTATTTCAACCCCATTTTTTATATAATTTTTTTAAATAATATTTATTATTATAATTATAATTTTAAATGTCCCTTTTACACATGTTTTAATTTCTATATTTCTTTTTTAAATTTTCATTTCATTTTCCAAAAAACGCGTTTTCAATTTTTCTGAAAATGAGAATGTTTTCACAGTTTTCAACATGTAAGTATTGTATAAATATTTCTCATCGTCATTACCATTATATCATTTTAATGATTATTTATATTGTTTCAATTTTATTTTAAAATAAATCTATTTTTAATAATTTTTTGTTTTCAAAGAATGATTTTGAATGATAATTTATTTTCACAAATAATGTTTCTAATGGATTTTAATGAATCCTTAATATAATTTCAAGGTAATTTTCAGTGAAGATAATTTTGAAAAATGTTTCAATTTCTAAAATAGATCCATGAAAATATAATTTTCACAAGAAATATTTTAATTGAATATTCAAAATATTTTTCAAATCCTGATAAGATCCACCAATGATACATATAATTTGTTGGGGATGAGTACCAATGATGTCATTATTATTATTTCTATGAAATTATAATTATGAATACAGTTTTATGAAACCCATTTCTATTAAATATTTTATACCATTAAAGAATTTAATTTTAACACGATTTTTTAATTGGTTATGATATGATGATATGATGAAATTATATTTACATCTATCATAGTTTTACAGGTTTGTATGTGATGAAATTTTTATAAAAACCTATTTAAATTCATTGGTTTGTATATGATAATTATTTTGTGATATTTAGGTGCACATATATATAATTTTCATAATATGATGGGATAAAACTATATATCCCTTATAGTCAATGGGTAATTATAAATATTCTATGAGCCTAGTTGGAACCCATGTGGTTATCCTAATTCTTGATAAGACGGTTCATGGGTGTTTACCCAAATCCGAAAAAAGAGGGTACTAATGTGGTTTTCCAAATACTGGTAATGAGGGTACAAATGTGTCTATCCTATGGCTAAAAAGGAGGGTACACTAGTGTTTATCCTAATAGTAAAAATTGTGGAATAAGGTTTGTTATCCCAAACATTAAAATATGGTTACACATGTGGTTATCCCAATCCCAAAATATGTAAATAGTTGTTATCCCTAGATTAATATTTTATGAATTTCTGTTTGGGTATACATGACATTATATTTACTATTTTTATTTTTATTCCACAAATCTATGTAATATTCCAATAATAGCTTCCCATGGATCATTTTATTAGATTACATTAGGATTTATGTATTATGATATAATAATATTTATTCCATGACTTAATATTATGATCTTGGATATACGGGTTATGTATTGATAATGCTATTCTATTGGTATCATACGTTTATGTAATTTCTATTGTTATGTATATTCATGGGTTTCTGTTACTAGGCATCTAATGTCATCCCTTATTATGATTCCATTTCCCATGTTTTGTTGAAATGTTTTTTGAACGGTCTGTCTGTGGTGAATAATAATGAATAATATATTTGTACGATACATTAAATATCATTCATGATTTCATAATATTGTGTACCATGTTCATAATTGAACTAAAACACTATATTCTTCAGGAGTGTATTTCTATATTGAAAAAAATATTTATCCAAAAATTTGTAATTTCAATGTTTGAGTATTAGGTTCATCTATAGTTGGTATTAGATGAATGATATAGTTATCCTTTGGAAACTATGATTAGAAAACATTAAATAAATACATAATGGGTTTTTAGGGATATATCTATGGATTTATCTGTGTTTAATTAAAATAATGAGACAATGTATCTGATAGTTTCCCATAATTTTTTAATGTATTGATCAAGTGGTTTAAAACAAGTATTATCCCTGTCAAGATACTAAAAGTGAATTTCATTCTATGTCATAGGTACAATGGAGTAATATCATCAAAAAGGATGTGTTGAACTAGACATGATAGTCACATTGTGCATCATTATGTTTCTTAAGTATCACCTAGTTTGAATCTTCTGATGTATAAGAAATGAAAAAAAATTAATTTCCAACCGTCATGAATGATTAAAGTATATAATGAAAATGGATGATCATTGATAAACATTAGGTGTCAAATATTTAAAATGATTGTGTCTTTTTTATACAACATAAAAATAATTATTCAGACAATTTGGATTTCCATTATGAGTTGCATTCCTCACACTATACATTTTAGTTTTAGAAAATGATGTGAATCAGAATTAACAAGGACAACACTGTATATGGTGAAAATATGATGATGAGTTGCTGAATGGAATAAAGAATGTATTGAATAATGTTTTGATTATTCTAAATAGTCTATTTGGAAACCAAATTTATTAGTTGAACCTTAACGTGCAAACATACATACCAAAGAATAAGATGATATATTTAATTAAATGATTGGGTACTCGAGACTATAGAGGAATGAAGGACTGATTTCCTATTTTTCTATAATGTGGAAAAAAACTCAAGAGAATGTGTTAGAAGAACATCAAGATGTTTCATGTGTGGAAAATAAATAAACAATAAAAGTAACTTCTAAGGAACAAGGAAACATTTTATTAATCGAATGGATGATATTTTTTTCACCTAATGTATTATTAATATAGGATTTATATAATATTATAACGTATGGGAACTATGAAAATATATGTCCTTGGCGTAACTCTCATGTATATAACTATAAAATTCGTATAAGTAAATTATTTTATGTTGATGATGAAGAGACAATAAATTATATATAAAATAAAAGAGATATTAATTAATAATTACACGAGTATGAATTAAATGATCGATAATTAATTGGGTTGATTGAAGTGTTTATGTACTAGAATACTATAATTATGATATATGAAGCATGAATCATATATAAATTGTTTAGTATAAGTTTCTTGAAAATTATTATCATGAATATATCTAATGGAGTTGATAAACTAGACATGTTATCTCATGTAAAGTAAATTGTTTTATAAAAACACATGATTAATGGGAATATAACAATTAATATATTCAGATGTTTTTTTAATGATTTTGGGATAAATATATGTCAGATATAAATAAAAAAATCAGAATTTACTAATTACATCACTATTTTTTTTAAAATGGATTATATTATCATTTATGGAATGTATGACATTTTTTTATATATATCCATTAATATTTTATTTATATAATTGAATGGTGAATCATGTATGTTATAAATGATGTCTTTTGGGAATTTAGGGTTTTACAATTTGTTATGATAATATATTAAAATGGTAATCACACGTTGGGTATGTGATAATCAAGAGACACATAATGATATATGGGAGATTGATGTTAAGTTGATTTTGAGAAATTTATTAACAGTATTTATAAATATTAAATTTTTGATGGTTTATAATGACAACTATTTAATTAATGTTTTAGGATGAACTTCGGATTACGTTTTACAGAGTTTTGTTTAACGTCACCATATGAATATTAATACACTATTAGTAACCAGTGATAACCTATTTTCAGACTTGACATTGAAATGATTAATCCTTATTATATTATGGTTTTTTTACTACTAATAAAAAATCATCTATTTAAGTACGATATTACGTTTATGTTAATCAATGGTCAAAAATAGGATGAAATTTTTCACATTAAATAAAAATAATTCATTTTAGTAAATTTTCATAAATTTTTTGTATAAATTGAAAATAAATTCTCCAAAATTAGCAATAGAGTCAAGAAATTAATTTTTTTTCCTAATATCAACATTTTTTATGATATCAATGAACATTTTCAAGCCTATATCTCCCACAATTTTGCGATAAATGTTCTATATCACTACCCATAGATATTTTAAAGTTAGACTTCTGTTATATGTCCATGGATTCACATACCAACCATTTTATCATATTTAGAAATATATCATGTGTTATTCTTCATGAATTTAACCCATCCCTTTCTCTCTTTCATTAAGAAAATTTATTTCCCCGTTTAAAGATGTGAGATTCTCTAGAATAGTTTTTACATGTTATACATTGGATGGATGAGGTGAATTTATGGGGGGGATATTTTATTTTAGGTAAACCAAAATATACAAAAATTTTATGAAATATGATTTTTAAATTAATTTTCGTTTTTATATTGCCTATGTTACATGAAACACAAACTAAATCCTAAGGTACCCCAAAAACCATGTCAATCTTTTGCTGCATACAAAACATGGTTATCCTGTGTTACAAATGACATTGAGTTTCAACAGAACCACAATGAATAATTAATATAGTAATTTAAAATTCACCATTATAACCAAACTGTTGAAATTATAGATATGGATAGTAATTATTAATTTTTATATATTAATTACAATGTTTTAATATAATGAAAACAAATTCCTAAAAAATACATTATTTTAGAATACTTTTCTATATGTTATAAAATAGTATTTTCTCATAACAAATTAGATGTGTAGTTAAAAATAATTAAATTTATCTTTTATAAGTATATATAATTTAACTGAAAAATAAACATTATTTTTGAAGTTATAATATCAAAATTAGATTATGGTTATTTGTGGATTGTTATGAAAAGATATTTTTTTGGATAAATAATTAAATTTTCTAAATATTTATATAAAAATAACATTTTTTAATAATATTTATTTAGATAAATTATATATTAATTTATTAATGAAGTAACACTATTTAATTTATAAATATAGTAATCTAAGTTTGGTTAATTGAATAAATTTCATGTTTAATTTTATAATAAAATCTTTTATAATTTGCAATATTGTTTTCTAAAAAAACATATTTCTTTGTAGTTTCAATAAGAAAAATATTAAATTACTATTTTATACTTATTTGAATTTAATTTAGAGAAATTTTATTTTATAATTGGAATAAGATTTATTAACTTTAGAATAAAATGTCAAATTATTTTAAAAAAATTAAAGTAAATAATATAAAAAATAATTTACTATAGTAATGGTACTCATATATCTAACAAGGGTTACAATTAAAAAATAAGTGTTAAATATAATTTCAATCTTTCCAAAATCACATTTTATTTTGATATACTAACTATATCTCTCTTTACAATGTTAATTATTTATTTTTTAGAATTATCAAAAAAGTGGGGCTTCAATTATTTCTTTTCGAGAAATAATGAGTGTGACACTCAACTGACATTTAAAAATCCACACCATCCCATGTATTACCGACCAAATCAAACCCCTATGTATATTACGTTACCTTCCCAAATAATTCTCTTAAATATATCCTCTAATCAAATTATCCTTATTATCATTATAAATTGATCATAGGAAGGATTTTTGGGAAAACCTAACAGGGATACACTAAGAAGAGGTAACATTGATCAATAAAAAATTTTGTTTTATTTTTCTTACACCTTATTAAATTACATATATACCATGGTGTTATAATTAACTCAATTTATCTAATACAACTGGATAATTTTATTTTATGTTAATTTCATACAACCATCTACACTTCCATCAATTGGGTTACGAAATCATCATTCATGTGTTTGGATGACTATAAAATCATAAACTGATGTCATTCATTTATACATTACCACCTATCAATGTTGTAAATGGATATGGATATTTTTTATATGATATTTCTGATAGTATAATTATTATTTAATTATTATATAATAGATACCATTATAACAACTATTTTGGTAGAATATGATCATTTATCTTGTGTTTGGGAGAGACTAATACCTCATGATGCAATGTGATTCCTTCACTCATAACATGAAAAAAATAAGTATTGGACAAATGAAACTATATAATATATATGAAATAGGAACATAATAGAATTTTAACATGTAATGTACCTTTATCTATTTTAATCATTTAATAAAATTTTAATAATGTTCAGGTGTTTGTAGGACCTATGATCTCCATGAACAATGAATTTCCTTTATTATAAATAAATAAAATAGACTACTCTCAATAAATATATAATATATATAAAATATATTTATATCTTTTTTATCAATTTTTTGGCATCTAAATCATTATCAAAATAGGATGAAAAAAAATAAGAAATCAAAATATATACAAAAAACAAAGCGGTTACTACCCCAAACAAAACATTAGCATGGATTATTATTAAATGTTAATAAAAAGGTCCTATGAAAATAATATATTGTATGGTATAAATTTTTTTTCTAAATAGGTGATTAGTTATATTATATTTTATATACAAGTGGTTTTTATATGAACAACATATGTTAAGGCACAAGGTAATTGATTTCAAGTATCTCTTTTATTTTTTGGAGTCAAATTCAAATTCATATATAGTTTATTATATGTGGTTTATATAATACCCATGTGAAATGTTATATCATGAATACCATTCATTTAATTATAATTAAATATTAATTTTATGTGACTCATTATGGTGGATGATGATTAAAAATATTAAAAAAATCAAAAAGGGATATTTGTATCATTATTCTTTTATGAGGTGTACATTATGTTATGCAGCTATATTAGTTAAATAGGTGTATATAAATCCAATATTTCATTCAATATCATTAATTTATCTATCCTCATGATACTTTATGATCAATTTTATTTTACTATTTCTTGGGGATCACTATTCGAATATTTCAAAATGATAAATATTATTTACAGCAAACTCAATAATTATTGATATTGTTTATGATTAAGTTTATAATGAAAATATCACATGATAGATATCTTAATAGACTCATGAATTTTTAACCTCCTTTTATTCATCATATATTCAATTAATAGTATAAATTTTCCACTCTTTTTAAATAAAATAATTGTTAAAATGTTTTTAAAAATATCTGAATTAATTTCTCTATTTTGTCAGGAATCAATGTGTATTAAGAACCATATGTTATGAAAATAATTTCCAATTTTTTTTATTATTCTCATATTATTTTTAAAATATTATTTTACCCATTATTTTATGTTTTAAAATATTTATTTAAATGAATTTTCGTTACATTTTCGAATTAATTCAGATTTAGAGTTAATCAAAAATATCTAAGGAATATATTTTTAACATGTAGTGTATGAATGAAACATCCAATCATCATAAAAATTATATAATATATTTATTAGATTATGTGAATTAATGTTAATTTTAATGAATGGGAATTTCATTATGCTTTTATGTTTTTTAAAAAATATTTCCAAGAAAATTTAATTTTTGGAAGAAATGTATTTAAAGACTTTTAAAGATTAATTTATTTGATTTCATTTTGATTTTCAAGTAATGGAATTTGGAAAAGTTGTTATGTATTAAAAAAATTCAATTTATACATATTTTCCCCCATGAAAAATTTTAAATGATATTTCATCATCATTTTCCATTAATGATGACATCCATTGAGGTTAACTATACATTATTGGATATATAAACCATAGATATGTTAAATAGTATTTCTCTAAATGGTTTATTATCACAATAATTTTATGACACAAGTTTTACTTCCATTGTTGTATAGGATTATATAATTATTATGAAAAACATAGACTTTTTTCATGGGTTATCAAATGATGAAATTATTGAGTCATTATGAAAACTGCTGATTTTCTATAGTTTCTAATATAATGAAATTATCTTGTAACCCATTCTTTTTAAAATTTTATGATTTGATGAATTTTTTATCATATTTAGTAAAGCATATTTATTATTTTAATTATGTGATAGGTGGAAACTATATCTCACAGAAATGAATTGGGTAATTACAATTGTTTGATGATATCAGAGGATTCATCAGTGGTTAGAAGAAGGCCAATTATATTAGTACCCAGGTGGTTATCCCATGCCTGAAAAGGAGGGTATATGAGATTTTAAACCCCAAAACATATTATTGAATAAAAAGGTTATGCATAATTAAAAATGATGGAATATGGGTTGTTAGGAAGAGGCTAAAAAGTTAATATATGGGAGGTTATCACAAACCTAAAAAGTTACACTGGTGGTTAGACCATGAAAAAATAAACTAGATGGGTTTTTTTACTAAGCTAAAAAATAGGGTACATGGATGGTTAAAACGAACCTAATGAAATTACACAGGTGGTTATCCCAAGCCTGACATGTTATGGATATCATTTTTTTTATGAGTGAAAAAATATTTTTTATTGTTATGTGTATTCTAAAAATCGTGGTTTTTTAAAAATATAACACTATCATTGATCATTTTCATTGATTCCATTACTATTGACGTCTAATGAACTTCTAATATTTATTCCATGACTCAATTTAATGATCGTAGATATGAAGGTTCTAGTTTTCCAATTTCTTGATCTTGTTCTCTTACCCGTACGATCTTGTAATTATTATGTATATAATTTTTTACCTTTTATGATCTTCTGAGATCACAATTTATAATGATGTATTTCATTGGGTTATGAAGAATAGTTTTAAATATGGTACATTTTTATGATTACTATATGAAATTATCCTTATCATATATTGAAAATAATACCCAAGAATTTAAAAGAATATGTTCCATATTTCAATATTAAATAAATATTTGTGGGCCTTTGGTTTCTATTTGTGTAATGTGATGAATATTAATAAAAAAAGATATAATATCTATGTTTGTAAATATTAGGTTTCTATTAAAATTGGTTTAGGTCCCATGTAACATATGGTATGTGTTGAATAGATAAGATGAATCTATCATGACCTCAAACCCATTACCCAACCATTATAACATTAACATCCAAGGGAGTAAAACATTTATTTATCTATTGAACCTACAATCAAAGACCACCTCTATCCACCAACATACCTAAACAATTCCCACACCCTGTTATATTAATGTATTAGATTCATCCACTGATCACAAGGCATGAACATCACCACTAACACTTGAAGTATAATAAATATCAATAATAATATATGAGATATTATGTTTCTAGATGAATAAAATTCATTTGAAAATAAAATATAACCCAAAAAACCACAAATATAATATTATACAAGGTCCCACCACTTTAATAATTAGAGGAACTATTTACCTAATGATCCTCCATATCTAAACATCCTTAATAATCACAAAGAACATATTTTGGGTAACTAAATATCGAATACTAGGTGTAGCATAAGAACAAGATAGATAGTACAGTCTACCCTAGACTAAGTTGCATAAATAATGAGGGCCTGATACCTATCCTTTGAAAATGATATATTATGTTTGATTATCTTGTGAGACAAAATAGAATTTCTCCGTCCATTCAATGAATGAGAAATTCTAGTAAACTCTTCCCTCATTAATAAATAATTAAACTAATGAAAATATGATAAACTGGATTGATACACCATTATGGAAATGAATCCATGAATAATATATGTAAATATAAAATCCTTATCAGATAATAGATTCTTGGAATACAAATTATCAATTAAGTGAGCATGAAAATACTTCTAGGACTACCCCACATATTGATCTTTATGAACCGATACATGACATTTGTGATTTATAGGTTTTCAAATAATATATAAAACATAAATAAACTGCATTTGAAGATATATTTCATGATAGTTGATGATAAAATTCATATAATAAACCAAAAAATATACATCCAATGGTCTAAAATCTCTATAAAATTGACCCTCATTCAAAAAATAATACTCACAAGTTAGATATAATATTTAAGCATCACTTCTGAAGGGTTTACATTCCATAGACCAAATCATGTAAAAAAAAATAAAAAAAAATATATCAATGAGAGGATCATGAAAAAATGGGGTAATTTAATGAATAAGTTGTTGGGGAAAACACATCCTCAACCTCTAAGAACTCATTATTTGGTTATCATGGTGAATGCCTCAGAAATTCTAGAAAAATGATCCAAATCAAATATATTATCATTATATGGAAGAGAAAATAAGAAGTAAATGGCGTTGAATTGTACTATTAGACATAAAATCACACCATTACTATCCAAGAATTCATTGATATACTTAAAATATTCATATAATTATTTAATAAAAATATTATTATAATTAATATACATTTTTGGTTAAATATACTATCTATATCAAATAATATTTTAAATACCTACAAATACTGATGATGAGAATTTATGTAAATTGAATGATTATAATATTCATAGTGAACACCCTCCATAAATCATATGAATAAAATTTCAATCCCACATGATGAATATTATAAGGGAACACATGCTAGGTTTAAGCTTCATTAGTGAGTGAAAATAAAATTTCAATAAAACAAACATCATATTCTTGATTATGATAAGTTACATAACCATGATTTTTTTCATATTATGTAACCTATAATATCCAAATACATTTCATAACTATAATGAGGAATGACGTTGATTCAAAAATTCAACCAAGTGTTATGGTCTATGTATAATGTTCTGAAATTCAATCCTATTCCGTATAGATATCCACAAATCACAAAGGAATAAATATATAGGCATGAATCAATATATATATATAAATCCAAATGAAAATCATTTAACTATTCAATATATAAGTAAAAAATACTTATGTTTTTAGTATAAATATTATTTATAATGTCACACAATTAAAATATATTTATATGATCTCATGTGGGAGGAATATATTCCCTAAAACCAAAAAAAGAAAAATACTGATGATGACTAAAAACATATCATAATTCATTTATCAGTACCATATTATTTCTCTATAATGGATATGAGTACTCTCCCATATATTATAGGGCATATGTCTTGAGGATATAAAGTCTAAATAGATACTAGGGTTCTTAGGAAAGGCATGATTACAACTATATAGGTCATCACCAATAGTGTTACAAACTAATCTATTATATAGAGTGAATAGTTATGTGATATTTTCAAAAATATATAATAAGAAATATTATACTAAAACAAATTCCATAAACAATGATTTCAATTGATCTACCCATGGGATAATATACCCATTGTGGTAGTGTTTCTTAACATTTAATATATCACATGAAAAATGCAGCTCATTATGTCCCAATTATTATATAGTGGGTTAATCATCTTTTCATAACTCAATAATCAACATATAGACATAATTTTAAAGTAAATGAGTGATATCAATGATCATATAATCCCAATTCAATTATTTAATAAGTAATAATATCCTCATAGATAGACACACATCAACTAGCATAACATCCTAAGGGATTGATATAACTGTGAATCATGTCTCAACTAAATCCTAAATAATATAAAGAACAATCCATATCAATGAGATAATTCTAGCAGAAAAATCATCCCTGGGACCATTCCTTAGTATAGAAATACAATAACATTATAAAAAAATCTTTTGTATATGTGAATAGACTACCATTACATAGTGGTGTTCCATAATGCTCACACAACCGCTTCTATGGTAAACAAAAAGTGAATATGTTATGATTCTCATCCATTTAAATAACAGGGACCTAATGGGATTACATTATATAGTATGGGGGAATTAAATTACATTACTAATAGCATCAATTTCTGGTTTTATGATTATAATGTAATGGATATAACGTCCACTCAAAATCTATCTATTGAAATAAAGGTCATATCATACCATATATATTTCCAATATAACAATGTTCATAACTAAATATTAACATCATAATATAAATAACGTAATGAAATGATGGTTTATTTTCCATCTAACTCTTCAAGACACCTTGGTATGTTACTACTTACTATATTATAAACATTTACTATGACCTATCTTACATTGATTAGTAAATCTATAGTGGAATAAAAATTCACCCCACATCTGAGGGAAAAGATGATTTTTTATCAAAACTATATAATACCTATATGTTCATTCATTAATAAGATGTAATTTAATTATGTAACACTCATATTCACAAAATATATAAGGAAAAAATCTAGGACCATTAAGTAATAACATAAATATAGAATTTCACTTTACTTTATTTTGATTATAAAGCACATAAACTTTAGATAAAGATCATAACCATAAGTGGTTGTGGAATCAATGTATATAGATAAAGGTCACCATCATAGCCCTATAAATCCTTAGTGAATACATATATACCAATGAACATATTATTATTTAATCTTTTTGTTAATCAGATAAGGATAGAGATACCGTATATCACTTGTTTCATTAAAAAATAATAAACATTCAATAGTAGTTTGGGATTAACGAATTTGAGATTGATAAATCCCCCTCATTGAATAATGTAGGTTATCATAATTCAAATGATAGAAATAAAAAACCAATAAATATTTTCTAAATAAGGATATAACTGATGATTCTAAGTGAGACATTTAAAAAATTAATCAACACCTCTAAGATGACTTTTTTCATTGCTCAAAGTGTCCTCCCATAATTATCTTCATTGGAATCTAATTTGAAATAAAGTTAATTTAAAATTTATATAAGGAAAAATATGAAATTTGGGAGAGTTACTCTATCATAATGTAGAATGATTTGTTAGAACATTTTTAATTGATAGTTATTTATAACAAATAATTATTTTAATTATAAAATTAAGAAATATTAGTGTTCTCCACTTAGTAACTAGATAACTAACCCTCAGTACCCAGTACCCTCTAAGTATCAATTTTTTTGTAACCAACCTATCACTTTCACTCAATATACCACCCATATAATTTGGTGTTACACCAAGTACATGATATATTACCACTAGTTACCGTGATTCCTCTATTCTCCTAAAATATTTTATGATACGCAGCCTATTCACCCATATCCACAATTAAAACCTACAAAAATCATAATAAATAAAAATTTATGAGGTTTGGAAAAAATAATATATAAAGAATAACATGAATAATATACTATGTTTTATCATCCCCAATATAATTAATTTTATCCTTAAGATAAATCACTATGAATCACTATAACTCATCTACAAATTTTTTTAGCAACACTCCCTTATATGAGTCTCATGATTCCATGAATCCTCTGTAATATTCTTCTATAACCACTAATCATATAAAATATAGGCATCCAACCTTGTATTTATCTGCCTACTCTAAACCCTTATTTTAATAGTTCATTCATAAAATGATGCATCAAGCTACATCTAAATGTCATCAATTTCAATCACATTAGAATGATAAGGGTCCCATTAGTTGAGTTGAGATACATAGAATTTATTTTTCAAATAACATAAGAATGCTTGAGTCACTAGAAATTACTAAACTATACATATATTATCTATAAACAAATTTTATTCAAATATAAATGTTCTATATTCCCCATACCCTTAATTCAATGGATACCTATATTGGGAAACACCATTTGTGAAACCAATTTAATCTCCTCAATGTCAATTGTGTGATGTCTAAAATCTAAATATAAATAGTAGTTATGTTAAAAGTTACTATTATTCTAGATAAAATATATATGATATTATTTCTCATATAAAATACTTTTTCAAACAATAGATAACTCCATTTCTACTAAAAATCATAGAGGTGGATGACACGATGATCTATACATAAATTAAATGGTTAATTATATATTAGTTTATAATAACTAATTATATTTATAAAAATTGAAAAAGTTATATGAACCCACTATGGACTCTCAATATTAATGTAATATTCAAATATCATTCCACTAAATATGTATATGTCCTTTTGGATTTCCCCATATTTTGGGGATGATATTGTGGGTATAAAATAACTCGAGTAATGAGTTCATTCAAGAGACTCATACAAGAGTGTGACAAGAGGCAATCATCATGATAGAAATTTATATTCATTTGATCACCTATTAAACATACCATCTATTATATACATAACTTTATAATATCATCAACTAATGATGTTTCCCTTATTTGTAGGAAATGTTAATACATGTTCAATTAGTCAGTAATAACTCATACAACATAACCACCATATGTGTCCTCATAATCCCATTCATAAAATCCATTATCACGTCATATTATTTACATATAATAATCCAAAATGGCTTATAAAGACATAAGAGTCGCTAAATCTTTACATTAATAGGAATATTGATTCAACTCACAAATATTATTTTCTTTATTCAATGCCAGAATTACTACACATGAATTTCAGTGTATATTTTTGTATTCTGCATTTGCAAAACACATCTTGAGGCATGTGGATATTATATAAACTTCCCTTAAATGATAAAATTTACCAAACAAATTACGCTCTAATATGTATAATAATTTCTACATAAAATGATCCACAAAGTGGTATCTCCATAGAGGACTAGGTGTCCCCCATATCATATAAATCTGAGTAAAACCCCATACTCTACTTCACCAACTAGGGGTGTGTAGAGGAAATATCAAAATAAATAAGATATGAACTAGCATGGTGGTTTTGATAATCAATTCACATCACTACTAAAAGGTTCATAAAATTTCAATGAATACTATCCTCATTACCAAAATCACTTGAGTAATTATACTATGTTTAAGTGAAATAGAATTCCCATTCCTTATTGTATGTTTTATCTTGAAATCAGAAGAATTAAGATATTTAACCCCCATAATTATATAATGATCAATTTATTCATAGAAAATATAAAAATTAGGATATATTTGTTGGTATAAACAATGAAACATCAACGAGATAGTATTTCTTTGAGTATCATTACAAGTTTACTACCACTATAAGCTCTAAACCATGATTCAAAAAATTTCTCACATATTGATATGCCTACCTGAACCCATAGGTTTTTACATGGATATTACACATTAACACATATTCCAATATAAAAAATAATTAATCATAGTATATGTTATACTCCTTACAAATCTCAGGTAAATTCAAAATCATTGTAGATTTATTCCTATCCTTTAGCTCTAGGATGGATCTTCCACTTAGATTGATCTCCTCAGTCATCACTAATTTTTGATCAGGCCTATCATCAATGCTCTAAATTTGGATATATTCTAAATTAGTATTATATTATATCATACTATTTAGAGAAATATGTAAATCAAAAATTCATTCTTTCTGAACATGAAAATAAACCATAACTTTACCATCCAATGGTTTATTGATATTCCGGTCAATAATTCCACATCACCAAAGATGTTGATCTCACTAACGCAAAACATATACCTAAAGTGATTTTTAAATATAAAAAACTATGTTGGAGTGTTAGATTAATATATAAATATTGAATATAATCTAACCTCATTAAATAGTATACCATATTATCATCATTAAATATTACCAAAATGAAATAAAAATATATTTCAAAGACCGTATTAATGAGCGATAAAGAGACTTCTGGTTGTGTTTTTATTTCTAAATAGTGTCGATATGTACACATATAAGACATAAAAACTCTTTATGGTAGTATTAAAAATTTCAAAAAACATCACCGAAAACTTATCATTACCAAACCCCAATTATATATTGATGAAACACTTTAATTCCTTAAATTATTCAAATCAGTCATCAGTATGATGAAGAGGATACCAGTTCATGATTATCGAATTTTGAAAACAATAGAAATAAACACATAAGTGTAAATAATCTTCAAATATATTTTAAAAAAATTAACAAATGAAGGTTAAATTCATAGGAAAATAAATCCCTTCACATCATGATCTGCCAACTGGGGCTTTATCTGTATATGATCTCTACATAACATCCTACAAGGAGTAATAGAAATGTTATATATGCCTTGTATCATCTTGAATATATACTCAATATATATCTCATGTGGATAACTCATGAAATACTCATTAAAGGATTCATATAAAATTCTAAAAAATGAAGAAATAATGGTTCCATGTATCCAAGTAATATAGAATTTTACAAGTAAATTAGCCTTAAATAAACTATATATTTTCATAGTTTGGTTTTTAGGTTCCTAAACAACAATACCACTTAATAAAATTACTTCAAAAATAATCATCACTAATAATAAAGGACAACGTTTTTTTGGATTCAGTCAATGTGTGCTTCGTAAAATGACATCAAATCCATAACTACGGTAACATATAAACTACACAGCTCTATCGTAATGAAATAAAATTATTATGACATACACTAATAAAAAGGGCACACAAAATACATCTTTGAATTCCATTAGATCATAATGCTATGGGTATATTGATAGATATCACATTGTATAGGTAGTTAATGGTACACCATATATCACCCTCAAATAAATAAGATAATAATGTGTTTGATGCACCTACATCTCACAAATAATACTCTATGATAAATGATTCTGTGATACTAAATTAAATGGTTGACTAAACCCTACTATAAATTATTGGATTTATCATAATAATATGAATTTATCATCCCCTATAACCTCTATAAAGTTCTAAAAATTCATGTATAAATTTAGTATAAATTCTATACTATGCTTATTATCCCTATGAATAATTAACAAATTTGTCTCATAAATGAACATAAAAACTCCAACTACTACACTGAAGTAATGAAATTGATCCATCCATTGATCCTTGATCCTAACCACCCTAATGGAAAATATATAAAAAATATATAGATTACATAACTTAAAAAATAACACACTACTTGAGATATCTTACACAATATTATAATATTACTTGGGATACCACACTAATAAAATATTGGTGGAGTTCTCCCTATCTACAAAGATGAGGAGCCGCAACATTGAGTTTCTTTCAAATCACAACTATAAATAAAATCTCTAAAAGGTAACATTGGTAAACTGGAGATCTACTACTAAACCCAGTATAAGAACTGAACTCAGAGGAAAGTGTATCACTTATAGGGTTTTGTCAATTATGATAGCCTAGTTCATCTCTTCTAAAATGTATATATTTTAGAATATATCCAACATATAGCCAATTGAATGTCTAAATTTATTCTTGAGACAATTAACCACGGTCATATCTAAACATTAACAACAAATACTAAATGAGTAAATTTGATTAAATGCGTGGTATATTCCACCACTAATAATCTATCAAAAATAAGATTTAAAAACATGTGATTATTGTCATCTCTATGTGCCTATTGTAAGAAATTTTAAAAGAAAAATTGTAAAACCCCTTAAAAGAGAGATTGAAATTATTATACTCTTATAGAATGAGATCTATATACCACTTCTCTAGTCATCAAAGAAAATAAAAATTATCATCAACTACCCCATAAGTTGTCTCTCATATTTGTTAAAGGTAGTCTTTATATATTCTAAATGGGTCTATATAGCCTAATGTAACGAACCAATCATTAGGGTTATTATACCAGACCATCAACAACATAAATGATGTTGTTCATCTGGTTTCTCCCAATTATTGATATGTAACTTTCCCCAATTATATGTAGGATTGTGCATATAATTTCCAAAACCACTAGATGGGGGTTCGAGTTACTCTATTGATGAGTCCATTGAAGGATGAAATAGGTGAACCTCACATCATATGAAAAGATGGATGACTAATCCTCACCCACCTGAGAGGGGGTTGGGGTTCCACATGGTTGAACTGCTATGTTGAGATACTTATCCCATGACAAATTGTTTTAGATGGATTGGGAATTGTGATGTTTGAGGAATGCCTATTTTTGGAAATTGGTTGTGGGAGTAGAGTCCCAAGGAATCATGGTGAAGTTGACACAAAATAATAGGTCATTCTCGTGAGATATCAGAGGAAGATACAGTACTACGAATGGTGGGATTTGAGAGGTTCGTTTGTGAAATAGAAAGCGTGTAGACTCTAGTGGGTTAGACCCCATAAATATGGTGAACCATTCATTTCAATGATATGGAAGAAGAATCCCTGAAGCTATGATGGGTAGCCAGTTAGTTTTAAGAATACCATTTTGCAGACATAGAGAAGGCCACCAACCTATATTCATGAGGACATGCATTGAATAATGATGGAAGAATGTCATGACACAGTCAAAGGGGTCTTGTCCCACACCAAAACTAACATCTTGTTTGTGGTTCATCTGAGTTATCCTTGTAGAATATATGGGAGTCTCCCAAATAATGTGAACGATGGTGCATGTCAGTACTGACACCACTGGTATGGAGTTGCAGCCACTCTCATAATGAGTCCACCAAAAGTATAAACTATTCAACCTTACATAATATATTGAGATGAATGGTTGTACTCCTCCAACATAAGAGAGAGTTGGGGTGCCTCTTGGGAAAAACTTTGTGCTGAGATGCTCAACCCGTTACACAAAGGTATACCATCTTCAGAGAATTATGGTGGATGATATAGTAGAAACCATCTAGTTAAATCTAAAATCAATATATCTAATGTTATATCTCCATTTCATATAAATTTAATTTCATCATGTTGACCCTCATGGATATTCTATTAAATATAGTTATAGGAAAAACATCAAGATTCAGCTCAATATCTAGTATAGAATGTTCCTATTTTGCATCATAGTGCTCAAAATGATGTTATGATCATGTAATTACTCTAAAATTCCACCCACATGACACAAAATCACATTTATCCAATGTTTTGATATATCATATAAAGAAATTAGAAACATGTAGGTATTCTCGCTGTAATATATTCAAGAACCCAAGAATATTATGCTCTCAAACAAGTATGGGTCTCTCTCTTATGTTGAATTCCCATACTATGGTCTGAAATCATGATATGAATATGATTTATATAATCAATTAATAAAAAATAGTTACATAGTCAAAAAAATATCATAGATATTTATTATTAAACAATAATGTTCTATTAGAAAAACCTATATATTCTTTTTATAAATAAGAATGCCCCAAAAATTAATGATTGTTCCGATCCTCAATAATAGAAATGAATGTCATGTGAATTCTATATGAAATATGTGATAGGTAAACAAACACATATTTTCAACCTAATACATGTGTGAAATTTATAATTGAAAAAATTAGAACCCAAAATTTGATGATCATAAATTATATCATTAAAAATACACTTTATTACACCCTAATATTTTTTGAACATATACCCTTTGATAAATATGATGAGTTTGATATTTTTCATCAAAAACTCTAAAATAAATTTAATAATAAGTAAATGAAATAAAAAATAAAATTAATTATCGAATAGATGAATGAGATTCAATAAAATGAAGATTTTAAATAAGGGTTAAATATAGTTCATGAAAAACAAATATTAGTGTGATACTATTTTTAACTATTATGAAGAATTATAAATATTGTTTAATATAATAATTTTGAGTAAATATATTATAAAAATACATTTATAAATTGATGTGACAGTTAAATAAAGGATATCCATGAAATGGTTAATTAAGGATGACGAATATTTTCTAAATATTCCTTGGCTAAGTAGAAATATTTTGATTAAAACATTGTTTTCTTTTATATGTTTTTGTATAAAATTTACACGGATAAAAATTAAAAAAACATTAAAAAATTGATTTTCAATTGTTTATAAATGATGATAAAAGTATTTAATGGTAAAAAAAAATTTCTAGAAAAATTATATATTTTATACCCAATGCAATATTTTTTTCATAAATTAAATTATAAAATTTGATTAATGTTTTTAATGAAAATTAAAGATAATATATTAAATAAAATAACCTAATATTCATATAATGATTATACCTATGTACAGAATGAGAATAAAATCATATTTTTACTAAAAAATAAAAAGAATTTACATTTTTATGGATTTTCTGTATGGATATTAGATATATATTATTTCACAAATAGAAATTTAACATTTAAAAAAGAAAACATATTTTGAATAAATATAATAAATATTAGTTTATAAGTTAAAATTAATCATTATGTAAGATTAATAGTTACCATGGTAAAAATTATTTCACCATGGTTAAAGTTAAAATGGAGTTGAGGGACTATGATAAAGGATAGGGCTAATAAATTCAAAAAATATTACATCTATTTTCTCTATTAAGTTTATATACTATCTTCTCCACCATATCATAAATATTTTTAAAAAATTGAGCCACATTCATTGAGATATACTCTTATTATATTTAAATGTTCTTCAAATATACAATTATGAGACATACCCAAATCAAGTTTGAAATTTACTCTACAAATACCTTATGGTATGTTTAACCAAAAATTACTATTTTGAGATGGATTAATATATATGAAAAATATATATCATCAAAGATGTGATAATTTACATTATCCATTTATTTCATTCTTCATTCATCATCCAAGTATTAAAAATACTGTAAAATGGTCATAATATAATGAATAAGTATATTTACTATAATAAAATGATTTTGTGTTAATGTTAAAACCAAATTATACCTTCTTACCCATTCCATCCCTTGAAAATGATAATGTTTATCATGCATATGTGTGGTCTACTGTATTAATGATGAAATGTTATTCATTTTTCATTTTCAATATACATGGATAGTCGAAAGGATGTATTTGATGAATATATGGAATAATTTTATATTATATTTATTATTCATTAAACATGATTTCTTTAATCTTTTCATTCATTCCATCAATTGCAAATTATTAAACATAACATGGGGGTATGTATGGACTTGCAAGGAAGGTGCAGGACTTGGTTGAATGCCCTGTCCCATAGAAATTTATTATTAAAAATGATAGTGCAAAGAACAGAGGAGAGAATTAAATTAAAACAGCATACCTCACAACCTCATAAATTAGAAAGCATTAAACATGTCACCACCACCACCGTCTAAGAACTCATCCGGATCCTCCGAATCCCATTCAGATTGTGGAGCATATTGAATTATCATTTGGATATATTACTCCCTTAGATGTAACTTCGCTGGGGACATGGTCTCCTTGTTATGTCGTCCCTTATTTTGATCCGATTATTTCAACTTTTCATTTTTGGTAGATGACCTGGTGGATATGGTCCTCGGCGAATTCGAGTAATCTTTTCTGGGTTTCTCCTTTGGTGGAGTAGTGGAAGCTCCATAACTCTTGTTCATTTTCCCCACTTTCCTGAGAATGTCACTATATGATTCCTTCATAATACAGTTTGATCTTCCTCCTTGGTTCTCTTTCCCCTCATAATGATGTTATTAATTTGTCTTCACTAAATAATACTAATGGTTCTAAAAGTATATATAATAGATAAATATGATATTAATTAAATGATTATTATTTAAGAAAATATGGAATAATAGGAAATTTGAAAGGATCATAATCACCTAAATAAAAATTATCTGGAAAACAAAATAATAACAAACAAATATTGATTCTAATGAGGAATTTATGAAATGTATTATTATAGTAATGATGAATAATTATTAAATATTCATAATAATGATAATAGAGTTAATTTTTATATATAGTAGGCTTAAGAACATACAATTCTTGTTATTAGATTATGGATGTATTTATTTTTCAATTAAATATTTGAAATTATGATTGATCATGTTTAAATATTTATTAGAGAAATCATATGGTCTGACACTTTTAAACACAAATTAATTTTTAAAAAATTAATATTTTTTTATTTCTATAGGAAATGCTTTGGTATTTAATTATAACATCATAAAATTAAATTTTTATAATATATACCAGATGAATATATATTCATGATTTCTTGTCTTATATTAAAGGATAAGCATCCTTTACAATATAATTTTATTTTAAAATTAAAATCATATTTTTATTTGTACAATATTTTTTAGATTGTATATTTAACAATGAGACAAATATTTTTTTCCCTTTATTTTCATATAATATTACTAATTCCCTTATAAATGGAATTTTCACCTATATGGAAACCATTATAGGTTCTTAATATTAACTATGATTGATATATTACAATTATATCCTCATCTATTCTCTATGTAGAATATTATTATTATGTTGTAATGATTATTTCCCGAAAAATATTTCATTAAAATTATTTAATTTATATACTCTAAAATGATGATTGTTTTTTTATCCCATAGAATAATAAAATATGGTTATTGTTATGTGAAGAGTATGACTAGAATTATATATCCCTCCAATGAGTTGAGAAATGATTGATATCACATAAGATATTTCTAGTGTGAATTGGGAGTAAACCTAATCTACTATGGGACTCTTTCTAGTATGTTCATGGGAATATGGTGTGAACCCCGTCATCATTGAGAATATTTACACTATGATAACCTTAGATGAATTCCTTGATAAATGAAATGATTTTACAATTATCTGTGTCTTATAGAAAAATATATCATCTCTAATTATTTTATATCATGGATCCTGATTGATTTTTGATGACAAGAAACTTCTATTAGTTATTCATTAGTTTATTATTGAAACGTCCCGACCTAGATGCCACAAACCGGGGCTCCGAGCCCATTCACCACAAGGTCTTAAACGCATTTCCCCAAACGCCAGAGGCTGCCGACTAGCAGTAAGGGCCGTGGGTGTGATAGTGGGGAACTATTCCCTTATTGATAGAGTACACAACTGAAGTAATAAACATGCAATAACGAAAGCAGTAAATAACCAACAATAATAAAAAGTGGAAGAATAAATCCAAAAACTGGAGCACATATGTATATATAAGGAATGATGCAAGATACATATCTAGGAAAGCAGCCAAAAAAGTCACAATGCTGAAAAACACCACAGTACTAAAACATGTACATAAGAAAAGTAAACACCTCCTTAGCATCGCAAGCTAAAGCTTGGTCCCTTTCTCTCCTACTCCAAGCACTCAAGTTCCATAAGTCTATGGGAGCTTTCCATTGTCTGTACCTACAACAACATAGTCTGTTTGGGCGCAAAAGCATGACCCAAATAGGGTGTGAGACTTAATCCCAGTAGGCATTCACCCAAAGATCTGTGCCTAACAGTTAGTGAGTATATGGAAGGTAAAAGTACAATAAGAAGTAAAATTCAACATCAAAGCAGTAGGCAGTAACTAGTAAGCAGTAAAGCAAGAAGATACACAACAATAATCAACAACCAACAACAGCAGTGAAACAAACATCTATCAAACAGGAAACCCTCTAGAAAGTACCCGCAGCCATCCCCTCTGGTCCTATCCAAGAAGTTCCACAACCCTCTAGGTAGTTTACTCGGGCTAAACCCTCTGGCTTAGTAATACTAATTTATGAGACTCTGTGGGGAAGCACACTTGTTCAATTCCCCTTATAGTCTAGGGTAGTCAGGGACTCTCTGAGGAAGATCACATGGTCTAACCCTCATATCCCCTAGGTCTAGAGACCCTCTAAGGAAGCTATCTTGGTTAATTCCAACTATAGGCTCAGGTATACCACCGAATCACTGAGGAAGCTCAATCGGTCAATTTCTACTCTATACTAGGAAGGTTCATAAAAAGATTCAAACAATGTAAGACTCTCCAAGGAATCTCAGTCGGTCTACCATCCTGTAGTCTAAAATATCTGAAGGCACTCTAGGAATCTCACTCAGTCTATCCACTATGTCCTATAAAGTCTAAGACTCACTAAGGAAGCTCACTCAATCTACCCTCCTGTAGTCTATAATGTCAAAGACTCTCTGAGAAGCTCACTTGGTTGATCCCTTATAGTCTATAGAACTAGGTTCTCCCAGCCCCGTGCCAGTCAGTGCATAATAATTCTATAAGTCTAAAGTACACCTATAGAGCTACTTGGATAAACAAAGTACACCTATAGAGCTACTTGACTAAACAGTCTACAAGGGAACAAGCATGTAATGAAAAACACTCAATCCTATAGACACAAGGCATGACAACAGTCATAACGGCCAAAGGATAACAAGACCCAAAGTTCATAAATAGCGAAAAGCATGGAAAAAAATCCAAGCAGAACAAATTATCCTCCAACATGTTCAATGTACCTCTACACAAGCATACTAGCAAGGCAGGAAAACAACCTGGGTAAAATGGTAAACGCGCAATACCACATCCACGGATATTGGTGAAATTTGCATATAAAACTCAAGGAATTTGAATGGTATTGCACAAACCACCTACCTAGATCCTAGGAGATTGATATACTTGAACCACTATGATTAATTCTCCCTCGAACGTCATAGATCTGAGAAAACGTCCAAAATGCTCATCCTTCAATAACATGATAGAAAGGAAAAAACAAGGAGTGAAACTCAAGAAGAAGGAATAACTCACTGTTGTGGAACCAATGCAATCGATGATGGTCGAATCGTCCAACAGATGGAGGCTCAGGAAACCAGAGAAGTTCCGCGGTCGTATGACATCTCTCGGTTGAACCAGACCTAGAAGAAGACATTTATGGAGATCAGTCATGACCCTGGTCTATTTAATCAATTAAAAGAAAGTACACTGCATTTAATTTTAGAGTACACGGCGAGTACTAGGTCTTTCTGTACTCCTCCATAATCGGCCTCCATGTCACCCCTACGCACCGTGTGTGTGGCCTGGACACGACCAGTACACTGCTTCGAGCGGGAAAAGAGTACACAACATGTACTCACAAAGTACATGGCATGTACTTAAAAAATTTCCAAAAACCCGATTATTCTTAAAAACTATAGAAAATGGAATGACATGCCTGAAACGAAGATCCAGGTTCTTACAAACTTCCCCCCTTAAAGAAATTCATCCCTGAATTTCCCTAGCATGGAGTAGAATAAGAAACCCTGAAAATCTCCAGCCACTACAATCATACATCAGCCTCCCTCTCCTAGGTCTCATCCTATACTCGCCCATGCTTCCATATCACTCGTACTAGAGGAATAGACCGCCCACAGAGAACCTTCGTACTGTGGTCAACAATTTGGATAGGATGCTCCTCAAACGACGCATCCTATTCGAGCTCAACCTCCTCGGGATGAAAGACATGAGACGAGTCTGAAAGTAACGACGGATCTAAGAGACGTGGAAAATGTCGTGAATGGCCTGATAACTTTGAGGTAGCTGCAATCAATAGGCAACCGGCCAAACTCTCTCCAAAACCTCAAATGGCTTGACGTACCACGGTGAAAGCTTACCCTTTCTCTGAATCCTCTTGTGTCCCAACCTCGGTGCGACACGCCAGAAAACCTGATCCCTAACCTCGAACTCCAAAGGTCATCACCGCTGATCATCATAAGTCTTCTGCCAAGACTGTGCTGTATCCATCCTCTTCCGAATCAAATCTATCTGCTCAGAGGTCTCCTGAACAGGATGAGGTCCCAACAAAGTTAACTCTCCTGCCTCCAGCCAGCATAAGGGTGATCGGCATGGCCTACCGTACAGAGCCTCGTATGGTTCCATCTTAAAGGTCGCCTCAAAACTATTATTGTAGGTGAACTCCACAAGCGATATATGCTTCTACCAAGAACCTCCAAAGTATAGAATGCAATCTCGGAGCATATCCTCAAGCACCTGGATTGTGCGCTCAGACTGGCTATCAATCTGGGGATGGTTTGTTGTACTCAAAATTACCTGTGTACCCAAAGCATTCTAAAGTCCCTGCTAGAACCAAGAATTAAAGTATGTAAGCTTTTCTAAAACAATGGAGTGTGGAACTCTATGTAGACGTACAATATCTCAGATGTACAATCATCCCAGATCATGAACACTGAAGGTCTCCTTGATCGGCAAGAAGAGTGAAACCATCGTAAGCATGTCGATGACAACCCAAACATCATCACTCCCCCAAGGTGACCTCAGTAACATGATCAGGAAGTCCATCGCGACATCATTCCACTTCCACTCGGGAATGGGTAACTGCTGCAAAAGCCCTGCGGGTTGCTGATGTTCTTCTTTCACCTGCTGACAAGTAGAAAATCTCATGAGAAAACAGGCAACATCTCTCTTTATACATGGACACCAGTACTATCGATGTAGGTCACGATACATCGTGGTGATGCCAGGATGAAATGCCCAAACCAAGGAATGAAAATCCCGGATCAGCTCCTCACGTATGTCTGCTAGAAACCATACACATCCCTGGAATCTCAATATCTCATCCTCACCCACTATTCATCTAGGAAGAGGGTCCCCCCTGACACACACTCCCACAGGACTAAGCCCTCTGAATCTGATAGCTGCCTCATCCGTACCCGATCAAGAAGTGTAGAGGTAACATATACAGAAGAAATAAATTTATTTTCCTATCAATCATGAACCTCCAAGTGCATATCAAAGGACATAGTTATAAGATGCCACTCACTATTGGCCTCCTAAACTGCTTGAATCAGGGTTCTCCTGCTCAACGCATCTGCCACTGTGTTTCCCTTTCCCGACGTATAGGCGACCTCGAAGTTGAAAGACTGAAGACACTTGACCCATATGAGTTGTCTCAAATTCAGATCACACTGAGTGAAGATATACTTGAGACTACTGTGGTCGGTGAATACTAAAAAATTTCTCTCCCAGAAGGTAGTGTTTCCAACAGTGTAAGGCATGCACAACAGCTTCCATCTCTAGATCGGGCATAGGGTAATTCCTCTCGTTTGTCCTCAACTGCCGAGACTCGTACGCGACGACTCCATCTACCTGCATAAGCACAGTTTCTATCCTGATACTTGAAGCTTCACGAGAAACAGTGTATCTATTACCTGGCCTTGGAAAGACTAGTATCAATGCTGATGTCAACCTCCTCTTCAGCTCTAGAAAGGAGGACTCACAAGAATCTGACCATAAAAACTTTTCCCCCTTCTTGGTCGGACCTGTCAACGGTGCTGCTAGGAACGAGAAGTATTGAATGAAGATTCTATTGTATCCATCCAGCCCTAAGAAACTCATAACCTCATAGACGTTCTTTGGATGATCCCAAGAAACTACAGCTCTAAGATTCTCTAGGTCCACAGATACTCCAGGCTCTGAGATGACGTGACCCACGAAGTGAGTCTAATCAATCCGAAAGTGGCATTTCAAAAGATTAGCATAAACCCGATGCTCTCTCAATGTACTCAGAATGATCTCAAGATGGGTAGCATGGTCGTGTCGAGTACAAGAGTACACCAAGATATCTTCCATGAAGACAATGACGATGGAGTCCAATTAAGGATGGAACAATCGGTTCATCAGTGCCATGAAAACTGATGGTGCATTCGTGAGATCGAACGACATGACTGTATACTCGTATAGACCATACCTACTCCTGAATGATGTCAAAGGTATATCTGATGGTCTAACGTGCAACTGATGATAACCGGACCACATGTCGATCTTCGAGAATACCCGAGCTCCTCAAAGCTGATCCAAGAGTTCATCAATCCTAGGCAAGGGATATCAGTTATTGACCATCAGCTGGTTCAGCTTCTGATAATCCACACAAAGCTGAAGGGTTCTGTCTACCTTTTTTTCAAACAGGATAGGCGAACCCCAAGGAGAAATACCGGGTCGGATGAAACCCCCTGCCTGCAACTCCTCCAACTGCTTCTTGAGCTCCTGCAATTCATGTGTAGCCATCCTATAAGGAGGAATGAACACCAGTGATGCTCCTGGAACGAGCTCAATCGAGAAGTATACCTCATGCTCAGGAGGAAAACCTGAAAAGTCCTCTGAAAAGACAACCCTGAAATGATCCACCAATGGGGAAAGTCTAATAGTGAAGTCCCCTGGTCATCCATGTAAAACTAGCATTCTAGGCTGTAACTCGTCCTCGCCCATGATGATCAGGTCTAGCTCTACCCGCCTGGACAACCCACTCGCCTCTAGGAAGAAAATATCATCCCACTGGTGATACAAAACTAAATCTACAGAGATAGAAATCGATGACTGCCTGGAGAGGAACCAACCAGTCCATCCAAAGACTGATTTCATAGCCTAAAATCTCTAGGACATAGAGGTCCCGTAAGAAGTGATACCACGCAACCTCAAGAGGGCACTCTCTGCACTGACGTACGCTAGATGTCCTCGTTCCCCACGGCATGTCAAGAGTCAACAAGTAAGCAGATGAAAAGATACAGAGACCAAGGCTATCCACAAATGCAATAAACATAATGCTATGGGAAGAACTAGTATCGAAAAGATTTTAAAATAAAACTGAGGCTACTAAGATCGTACTTCGAACTATAGAAGGGCCATGATACTGCTCCTGATAGGTCTGATCCACAGCGAATGATTGGCCTGCACCACGGCCCTGCACCCTTGGCTAACCACTCTGAGCTGATCCACTCTGCTGGCGTTGATGACCTGGTGACTGACCACCACAGTCATGACCTCCACATCGGCCCGAACGGCCAGAAGAACTCCAGTTCCCAGACTGGTGGGAAGCTGGGGAAGCATCTGTAGAACGCGGGGTCATAGAGGAACCCCTACCACCAGTTGAAGGTGAGAAGATCTGAAAAAAGTGCTTATGATACCCATCTTGCCGCAAGACCGGCACTCCATTGGATCCATCTCGCAGGGAGGCCTAGTATGGCCACTCCTACCGCACATGTAGCATACAACCTGGTTGCCAGAAGACGCACCCAGCGAACCCCAATCTCCTCGAGAAGACTCTCTACGACGCTTACTACTATCAGTAGGAGGAACACCAGCTCTGGATGATGAACCGTCGTGGATCACTACCCCAGAGTCTCTCAGATTGCGCTTAGTGATCAACGCCTGGTTGACGATATAAGATAGTCGGGGTGGCCTCGAACCATGACATTGCAGCTTGGGGTCCTCCATCCCCTTTGAAAGTAGGAGGATACTGCTTCTGAAAAACCCTCGTCAACTCAGCCATCGATGGGGCAGGAGGCAGCGCTCCCTAAAAATTCTACATCATCCTCAGGAGATCCTCCATGAACTGCGTGTAGGCGCCTACGATGAGTACAACTGCTAGTGCCAAGGCTGGCATATTAGGAGGATCTGCAAGAGGTCTCTGATCGGCCATATCCGGTGTCTGATCACTGTCTGGCAACTGATGTACAACCATAGGACGTCTTAGAGGCATAGCTCTAAAAGATCAAAAGAAAACCTTAGATCAAGATTAACAAAGACTGAAAACACACAGGAGTACAAAATGGGAACAGGGGAAAGAAACTATCATGTTTTACAAAACATGACTACACGGCATGTATAAAAACCACATGGCATGTCTTCTTTAGCCATTAACATGGGTGTGTACCCCTTCCCGATAGGTCGTGTAACACCCCAAACTACAAGGCATGTTGTTTCTACACACGACATGTACTTGAACTCTAAACCCCTACCCGATTCTCCTTACACGGCTAACCCACACGGTCCAACTAAACCCAGACAACACATCGTGTTCCCTAGGGACATGGTGTGTATTAGACACAGTCTCGATGACCTGTGTTGTTAGTTACACGGCCGTCTACATGGAATTTTCCAAACAAACACGGCGTGTATAGGAGAAGATAACACCGAACATTTTTGTTCGTGACACGGCTGGGTACCTAGGAAAAAACTACACGACGTGTTATTTACCAACACAACGTGTTCTACTTGAGCTTCCCCTGCCCGTGTTTTTAGTGACACATCCAGGTACACGACTCCAAACTACATGGCATTTTCTTTACCCACATGGCATGTTTTACTCTTGCTTCCCCGACCTGTGTTGTTAGTGTCACAGCCGGGTACATGGCTCTAATCTACACTGCCTTCATCTACCATACACGGCATGTTCCTGAAGTTATTTCCATGACACCGTGTTTCAGCTCACATGGTCATTGAAATGACTTGAAAACTACACGGCGTGTATCCAGAAAGTACACGCAGTGTATTCTAGGTTTTTCTAGGCAGTAGCTCAGAAACTGCATAGAAGCCCAGAAAACACAGAAAACAAAGCAAGGAGGTGCCAAATTATATCCCATGAGGGCCCATACTCCCCATGAATCAATGCATGGCATCCGATACAGTCATATATAAGGAAAAACAGGATTATGAGCCACCAACATCTGATTCAAGAGGCCCCATAACACCTCAAGATTCAAAATTTGGAATTTATTTAAGGAAATTACAACATAATAAATTTCTATATTATAACAGTAGGGATTCTATCAAGAATCTATAACAATAGCATACATAATCTACCCAGATTCTATCACAATAACATGAAATCACTAATGCACCCTATATGGAATCGAAAGAATGCATGACATGTGATTTCAAACAAGTGCTGATATGATGCATGAGATGGAATACCCTCATCTCATCAGGTTGAGATAGAAATAGAACTGTAATATCAAAGCAATAACAGCACAAAGCATGTGAATCACTCTAGGTGAAGTTATATCACCCGTAAAATCTCAAAACCAGAAAACTGCAATAAACGAGGTAGTATGGCTTTTCTCTATGCACATGTTAGCTACACCCGGGTACAGCTTATTACCAAGTACCGAATCCGTCATATCCATGGATAAAGTCTCCAAACAGTAAAGAAAGAGAAAAGGACCTCCTTTGAGACCACATTGTAACATCCCGACCCAGATGCCACTAACTGAGGCTCCGAGCTAGTTCACCAAAAGTCCTCAAGCGTATTTCCCAAAATGCCAGAGGCTGCCGACTAGCAGCGAGGGCCTTGGGTGTGATAGTGGGGAAATTATGCCCTCATTGGCAGTGTACATAGCAGAAGTAATAAACATGCAATAGAGGAAGTAGTAAATAACTAACAATAACAAACAATGGAAGACTAAATCAACAAACTAGAGCACATATGTATATATAAGTAATGATGTAAGATATATATCTAGTTAAGAAACCAAATAAGTCATAATGCTGAAAAACACCACAGTACCAAAACAAGTACAATAGAAAAGTAATCAACTCCTCATCATCACAAGCAAAAGCTCGGTCCCTTGCTCTCCTGCTCCAAGCAGTCAAGTACCAGAAGTCGAAGGGCGCTTTCCCTTGTCTATACCTGCAACAATATAGTCTGTTTGGGCCCAAAAGTATGACCCAAATAGGGTGTGAGACTAAATCCCAGTAGGCATTCACCCAAAGATTTGTGCCTAACAGTAAATGAGTTAATGGAAGGTTAAAGTACGATAAGCTGTAAACAAAAATAGCAAAGAAGTAGGCAGTAACCAGTAAGCAGTAAATCAGGATGATACACAATATTAATCAATCCAAAACCAACAACATCAGGGAAGAAAATAGCTAACAATGAGGAAACCCTATAGAATGTACTCACAACCATCCCCTCGTGTCCTATCCACGAAGCATCACAACCCTCTGGGAAGTGCACTCAACCTAACCCCTCTAGTTTGTTAATACGAATTCATGAGACTCTCTGGGGAAGTACACTCAGTCAATTCCCCTTATAGTCTAGGGTAGTCAGGGACTCTCTGAGAAAGATCATGCGGTCTAACCCTCTTAGCCCCAAGGTCTAGAGACTCTCTAAGGAAGCTCTCTCGGTCAAATTCCTCCTATAGCCTCAGGCATACCACAAAATCTCTGAGGAATCTCACTCGGTCAATTCCTCCTCTAGCCTGGGATGGTTCATAAAATGATTCAAACAAAGTAAGACTCTCTGAGGAAGCTCACTCGGTCTACCCTCCTGTAGCCTATAATATCTGTAGGCACTATGGGATGCTCACTCGGTCTATCCCCTATGTCCTCTAAAGTCTAAGACTCACTGAGTAATCTCACTCGGTCTACCCTCCTATAGTCTATAATGTCAAAGACTCTCTGGGAAGCTCACTCGGTCTATCCCTTATAGTCTTTAGCAGCAGGTTCTCCCAGCCTCATGCCAGTCAGTGCATAATAATGCTATAAGGCCAAAGTACACCTATAGAGCTACATGCCTAACAAAAGTACACCTATAGAGATACTTGGCTAAACAGTCTACAAGGCAACAAACATGTAATGAAAAACACTCCATCCTATAGACACAAATCATGACAATAGTCATAACGGCCAAAGGCTAACAAGACCCAAAGGTCATAAACAAATAATTTCATGGGAAAAACATCCAAGAACAACAAATTATCCTCCAACATGTTCAATTAACCTCTACGAAATCATACTAGAAAGGTAGGAAAACCGCAGGGCTAAAATGGTAAACATGCAATACCCCATCCATGAGTATTGGTGAAATTTGCACATAAAACTCAAGGTCATTGAACGGTAAGGCACAAACTACCTACCTCAATCCTAGGAGATCAATATAATTGAACCACTACGATTGATTCTCCCCCGAATGTCATAGATCTGAGATAAGATCCAAAACACTCATCCTTCGATAACTTGAGTGATAGGAAAAACAAGGAGTGAAACTCAAGAAGAAGGAAGAAATCACCGATGCGGTTCCAACGCAATGGAAGGTGGTTGTATCGGCCAACAGATGGAGGATCAGGAAACCGAAGATGTTTCATGGTCGTATGACATCTCTCGGTCGAACCAGACCTAGAAGAAGACATTTATGGTGATCAGGCGCGACCCCGGTCAGATTAATGAAAAAAAGTATGTGCCGTGTACTTTTAGAGTACACAGCGTGTACTAGGTATTTCGGTAATCCACCAAAATCAGACTTTACATCACCCCTACACACCGTGTGTGTGGCCCGAACACGACCAGTACACAGATTCGAGCGGGAAAAGAGTACAAGACATGTACTCAGAAAGTACATGGCGTGTACTTCAAAAATTTCAAGAAACTCCATTTTTCTCAAAAACTCCAGAAAAAGGAAGGACATACCTAAAACAATGATCCCGATTCTTACAAACATCCCCCCTTAACAAAATCCATCCTTGAATTTCCCTAGAGATACGTAGAAGAAGAAACCCCGAACAGCTCCGGCCACTGCGATTGTACATCGGCCTCCCTATCCCAGGTCGTGTCCTATACTCGCCCATGCTGCCATAGAACCCATACAAGGGGAACAGACTGCCCACAGAGAAGCTTCATACTGCAATCGACAATCAAGATAGGATGCTACTCAAATGACACATCCGCTTTGAACTCAACCTCCTCGGGCTGAAAGACATGAGACATGTATGAAAAGTAACATCAGAGATGAGAGACGTGGAAAATGTCGTACATGGACCAGTCCCTTTGAGGTAGCTACAGCAGATAGGAAACCGGCTCAACTCTCTCCAAAACCTCAAAAGGCCTAACGTACCATAGTGAAAGCTTACCATGTCTCTGAGTCCTCTTATGTAACAACTTCGGTGGGACATGCAGAAAAACATGAACCCCAACCTCGAACTCCAAAGGTAATATCTGCTCATCAGAATAAGACTTCTGTCGATACTGTAATGTAGCCACCCTCTTCCGAATCAACTCTATCTAGTCAGAGGCCTTCTGAACAAGATGAGGTCCCAGAAAAGTTGTCCCTCCTACCTCCAGCCAGCATAAGGTTGATTGGCATGGACTACCATACAGCGCCTCATTTGGTGCAATCTGAAAGTTCGCCAGAAAATGGTTGTTGTAGGTGAACTCCATAAGAGGTATAGGCTTCTCCCAAGAACCGCCAAAGTCTAGAATGCAATCTCGGAGATTATCCTCAAGCAGCTGGATCGTGCGCTCGATCTAGCCATCAGTCTGGGGATGGTATGTTGTACTCAATAGTACAGGTGTACCCAAAGCCTTCTGAATCCCCTGCCAAAACTGAAAAGTAAAGTGTGCATCACTGTCGGGAACAATGGAGTGTAGAAATCCATGTAGAAGTACAATCTCTTGGATGTACAATCATCCCAGATCATCGACACTGATGTTCTCCTTGATCGGTAAGATTTGTGCATCCTTCGTAAACCAGTCGACGACAATGCAAACAACATCACTCCCCCGAGGTGACCTCGGTAACCCGGTCATGAAATCCATTGGGACATCTTTCCACTTCCACTCGGGAATGGGTAACCTTGGAAAAATCCCCGTTGGTCATTTATGCTCTGCTTTCACCTGCTGACAAGTAGAATATATCATGGAAAAACTAGCAACATCTCTCTTCATACCTGGCCACCAGTACTGGCAGTGTAGGTCATGATACATCTTGGTGATGCTAGGATGAACTGCCCAAACTGAGGAATGAAAATCCCACATCATCTCCTCACTTATGTCTGCTGGCACCCATACACATCCCTGGAAATGCAAGATCTCATCCTCGCCCACTTTCCATACAGGAAAAGGGTCCCCCTAACACACTCTCCCACATGACTAAGGCATATGAATATAATAGTTGCCTCATCCGTACCTGATCAAAAAGTGTACAGGTAATAGCTACATAATAAAGAAAGTTATGTCCCTGTCTTTCGTGGACCTCTAAGTGCATCTCAGAGAATAGAGCCAAAATATTCCACTCATTATTGGCCTCCTAAACTGCCTAAATCATGGTTCTCCTACTCAACGCATCCACCACTGTGTTTCCCTTTCCCAACGTATAGGTGATCTCGAAGTCGAATGACTGAAGATTCTCAACCCACATGTGCTGTTGCAGATTCAGATCACGCTGAGTGAAGATATACTTGAGACTCTTATAGTCGGTGAAAACTAAAAAGTGCTCTCCCAGAAGGTAGTGTCTCCAGCAGTGTAAATAATGAACAACAGTTGCCAATTATAGATCATGCATAGGGTAATTCCTCTCTTGTGGCCTCAACTATTGAGACCCATATGCAAGGACTCCATCTCCCTGCATAAGCATAGCACCTAGCCCAATACCTGAAACATCAAAATTAACAGTGTATCTCTTTCTTGGCTCTGGAAAGACTAGTGTCGGTGCTGACGACAACCTCCCCTTCAGCTCTTGAAAGGCGGACTCACAATAATCTGACCATAAAAACGTTGCCCCCTTTTTGATCAGACCTACTAACGGTGATGTTAGGCACGAGAAGTCTTGAATGAAGCGTTGGTAGTATCCAGCCAGCCCTAGTAAACTCCGTACCTCAAAGACATTTTTCAGCTGCTCCCTTGAAACTACAGGTCTCACTTTCTCTGTGTCCACAGATACTCCAGAATTTGAGATTACGTGACCCAAGAAGTGAATCTAATACATCCAAAATTTTCACTTCATGAGTTTAGCATAATGTTGATACTTTATCAGTTTACTCAGAATGATCTCACGATGGGTAGCATGGTCGTGTAGAGTACAAGAGTACACCAAGATATCTTCCACGAAGACCACGATGAAGGAGTCCAAATAAGGATGGAACACTCGGTTCATCAGTGCCATGAAAATTGCATGCGTGTTCATGAGACCGAACGGTATGACTGTGTTCTTGTATAGACCATACCTACTCTTGAAGGCTGTCATAGGTATATCTGATGGTCTAACTCACAACTGATGATAACCGGACCTGATGTCAATCTTGGAGAACACAAATGCACCTCGAAGCTGATCAAAGAGGTCATAAATCCTCAGCAAGGGATAACAGTTATTGACCGCCAATTGGTCCAGCTTCTGATAATCCACCCAACGCTGAAGGGTGTCGTTTGCATTTTTCGCAAACAGGACAGGTGAGCCCCAAGGAGAAGTACTGGGTCGGATGAAACCCTTTTCCTGCAACTCCTCCAACTGCTTCTTGAGCTCCTACAATTTAGGTGTAGCCATCCTATAAGGAGGAATGGACACCGGTGCTGCTCCTGGAATGAGATAAATTGAGAAGTCTACCTCACGCTTAGGAGGAAAACCTGAAAATCCCTCTAGAGAGACATCTCTAAAACAATCCACCACTGGGGGAAAGCCTAACTATGAAGTCCCCTGGTAATCCAGATAAAGACCGGAAATCTGAGCTGTACCTCCTCCTAGACAATTATGCTCGGGTCCAGCTCTACCCGCCTGGACATCCCACTCGCCTTTATGAAGAAAATATCCGCCCTCTGGTGATAAAAAACTCACTCTGCGGTGATAGAAATCAACAACTTCCTAGAAAGGAACCAACCAGTCCATCCCGAGAATGACTTCATAGCCCGACATCTCTATGATATAGAGGTCCCATAAGAAGTGACACCACGCAACCTCAAGAGAGCACTCTCTACACTGATGTATGCTAGATGTCCTCGTTCCCAATGGCGTGTCAAGAGTCAAAAAGTTAGCAGATGAAAAGATATAGAGCCCAAGGCTCTCCACAACCAAAACAGAGATAAATCTATGGGAAGTACCAGTATCTAAATGAGGTGAAGATAAAACTATGGATACTAAGATCGTACCTTGATCTGTAGAAGAGCCGAGATCCTGCTCGTGAGAGGTATGCTCCATGGTTAAATACTAGCCTGCATTACAGACCTTCTCCCCTGGATGACCCCTCTATGTTGATCCACTCTGCTATCGCTCATGACCTGGTGATTGGCCACCACGGCCGCAACCTCCACCTCGGCCCAAATGGCTGGAAGAACTACAGTTCCCAGACTAGCGGGAAACTGCTGACGCATCTCCAGAACGCGGGGTCATAGAGGATCCCCTACCACCAGCTGAAGGTGAGAAGATCTAACAAAAGCATTGATGATGGCGCATCTTTCCACAAGACCGACACTCCATAGGATCCCTCTAGAACTGAGGCCTAGTATTCCCACTCATACCACACTAGTATCATACAACCTGGATACCAGAAGGCGCACCCCATGAACCCCAATCTCCTCAAGAGTACTCTCTGTGACACTTCCTACTATCCGTAGGAGGAACACCAGCTCTGGATGATGAACCGTCATGGCTCACTACCCCAGAGTCTCTCAGATTGCGCTAACTGATCAGCACTTTGTTGACGATAGAAGATATCGAAGTCAACTAGAAGTTATTCACCTGGGAACAGATCTCATGCCTGAGACGGTCCTCAAACATCATAGAAAGGAACAACTCATCACCTGCTGGGATCGGCCTGAAACGCTGTAGCTCAGTGAAGCAAGATGAGTAATCTATAACAGAAAGAGTACCATACTACAGACTCATAATCACCCGGGCTCGATCGACCCTCAGGGTCTCCGGCTAGAAGTAGTCATAGAAGGTTTGTCGAAACTCATCCAAAGACATACCCTCCCAGCACCCTGATTGTGAGATCACCTCCCACAAACTCATGGTGGTGTCTCGAAGCATATAGGTAGCTAGATTTACCCTCTTCTCTTTGGGTATATCTAGATGCTCAATGATATTTAGGGTGGCCTCGAACAACGACTCTACAGCCTGGGGTCCTCCATCCCCTGATAAAGTAGGAGGATGCTGCTGCTGAAAAACCCTCGTCAACTCATCCATCGACGGGGCAGGAGGCGGCGCTCCCTGAAAAGTCACATCATCCTCAAGAAATCCTCCATGAACTGTGCAACGGTGCCTACGACGGGTACAACTGCAAGTTCCAAGTATGGCATAGCCAGAGGATCTGTAGGAGGTCCCTGATCGGCCATATTCGGTGTCTGATCACCTTCTGGAAACTGACGTATGACTGGAGGAAGTCTTGGAGGAATTGCTCTGAAAGATCAAAAGCACACCTTAGATCAGGATTAACAAAGACTATAAACACACAGAAGTACAAAACGGGAAGAAGTGAAAGAAACTATCATGTTTTACAAAACACGACTACACGTCGTGCATAAAAACTACATAGAGTGTCTTCTTTAGCCATTATCATGGGAGTGTACCCCTTCCTGATAGGTTGTGTAACACCCCAATCTACACGGCGTGTTTTCCCCACAAACGGCATGTACTTGAACTCTAAACCCTTGCCCGATTCTCCTTACATGGCTAACCCACATGGTCCAACTAACCCCAGACTACACGGCGTGTTCCCTAGTGACAAGGTGTGTACTAGACACGGTCTCGGAGGCCCGTGTTGTTGTTTACAGAACCGTCTACATGGATTCCCTTACACAGTGTGTTCCAAACAAACATGGTGTGTATCAGATTATTTAACACTGACCCGTTTTGTTCGTGACACGGCCTGGTATCTAGGACAAAACATCACGGCGTGTTCTACTTGAGCTTCCTCAGCCCGTGTTGTTAGTGACACGGCCTGGTACATGAATCTAAACTAAACGGCGTGTTATTTACCCACACTTTGTGTTTTACTCAAGCTTACCTGACCCGTGTTGTTAGTGACACAGTCGGGTACACGGTTCTAAACTACACGACGTTCATCTACCATACACGGTGTGTTCCTGAAGTTATTTTCAAGACACCTGTTTCTGCTCACACGGTCAGTGACATGGCCTGAAAACTACATGGTGTGTATCCAAAAAACACACAACATGAATTCTTGGTTTTTCCGGGCAGTACCTCATAAACTACACAGATGCCCAGAAAACATAGAAAACAAAGCAAGGAGGTGCCAAATTTCGACCCGTGAGGGCCCATATTCCCCACGAATCAAAGCTTGGCATTTGATATAGTCTTATATAAGGAAAAAAGGGATCATGATCCACCAACTTATGATTCAAGAGATCCCATAACACCTCATGAATAAAAAATTGGCATTCATTTAGTCAAAATACAACACAAAAAATTTCTCTATCACAACAGCAGGAATTCTATCAAGCAGCTATCCCAACAGCATACATAATCTTTACAGAGTCTATCACAACAACATGCAATTGCTAATTCACCCTAGATGGAATGGAAAGAATGAATAACATGTGATTCCTAACAAGTTACTATATGATAAATGAGATGGCATACCCTCATCTCATCACGTTGTGACAGAAATAGAACAGTAATATCAAAGAAATAACAACACAAAGCATTTGAATCACTCTAGGTGAAGTCATATCAACCGTAAAATCTCAAAACCAGAAAACTACAACAAATGCGGTAGTATGGATTTTCCTTGTACATGGGTTATCTATTCTCAGGCACAACTTATTTCCCAGTACCGAATCTGTCCTGTCCCTCGCTAATGTATCCAAACAGTAAAGAAAGAGAAAAGGACCTCCAATAATACCACATTGTAACGTCTGGATTCCACTAACCAGGTCTCCGAGCCGGTTCACCACAAGCCCTCAAGCGCATTTCCCCAAGCGCCAGAGGATGCCGACTAGCAGCGAGGGCTTTGGGTGTGATAGTGGGGAAACTATGCCCTCATTGGCAGAGTACACAATGGAAGTAATTAACATGAAATAACTAAAGAAGTAAAAAACCAACAATAATAAACAATAGAAGCCTAAATGAACAAACTAAAGCACATATATATATATAAGAAATGATGAAAGATACATATCTAGGAAAGAATCCAAACAAGTCACAATACTGAAAAACACCACAGTACCAAAACAAGTACAAAATAAAAGTAAACAGCTCCTCAGCATCGCATGCCAATTCTTGGTCCCTTGCTCTCCTGCTCCAAGCACTCAAGTACCAGAAGTCGAAGGGTGCTTGCCCTTGTCTATACCTACAACAACATAGTCTGTTTGGGCCCAAAGGCATGACCCAAGTAGGGTGTGATACTAAATCCTAGTAGGCATTCACCCAAAGATATGTGCCTAACAGTCAGTGAGTATATGGTAGGTAAAAGTACAATAAGCAGTAAACAACAACAACAAAGCAGTAGGCAATAACCAGTAAGCAGTAATGCAGGATGATTCACAATAGTAATCAATCAAAAACCTAAAACAACAGTGAAGAAAATAGATAACTAGTAGGAAACCCTCTGGAAAGTACTCGCAACCATCCCCTCTAGTCCTATTCAAGAAGTACCACAACCCTCTAGGCTGTGCACTCAGCCTAAACCCTCTGGTTTGGTCATACGAATTTATGAGACTCTCTGGGAAAGCACACTTAGTCAATTACCCATATAGGATAGGGTAGTTAGGGACTCTCTGATGAAGATCACGCGTCCTAAACCTCTAAGCCCCAAGGTCTAGAGACTCTCTAAGGAAGCTATCTCAGTAAATTCCTCCTATAGCCTTAGGTATATCATAGACACTCTGAGGAAGCTCACTCGGTCAATTCCTCCTTTAGCCTGGGAAGGTTCTTAAAAATATTCAAACAATGTAAGAATCTCTGAGGAAGCTCACTTGGTCTACCCTCCTGTAGTCTATAATATCTGAAGGCACTCTGGGATGCTCACTAGATCAATCCCCTATGGCCTATAAAGTCTTAGACTCACTGAAGAAGCTCACTCGATCTGCCCTCCTATAGTCTATTATGTCAAAAACTATTTGGGAAGCTCACTCGGTCTATCCCTTATAGTCTATAGAACCCGGTTCTCCTAGCCTCATGCCTGTCAGTGCATAATAATGCTATAAGGTCAATGTACACCTATAGAGCTACTTGGCTAACCAAAGTAGACCTATAGAGCGACTTGGCTAAATAGTCAACAAGCCAACGAGCATGTAATGAAAAACACTCCATCCTATAGATCCAAGGCATGAAAACAGTCATAACACCAAAAGGCTAACAAGACCCAAAGGTCGTAAAAAGAGAAAAGCATGGGAAAAACATCCAAGAACAACAAATTATCCTCCAACATGTTTAATTTACCTCTATGCAGGCATACTAGAAAGTCAATAAAACAAAAGGGGTAAAACGGTAAACATGAAATACCCCTTACATGATTATTTGTGAAATGTTCACATAAAATTCAAGGAAATTGAACCGTAAGTCACAAACCACCTACCTCAATCCTAGGAGATCAATATAATTGAACCAGGACGATTGATTCTCCCCCGAACATCATAGATCTGAGAAAATGTCCAAAACTCTCAACCTTCTATAACTTCAGAGAGAGGAAGAAACAATGATTGAAACTCAAGAAAGAAAAACTCACTATTGTGGTTCCAATGCATTCGACGGAAGTCAAATAGGCCAACAGATGGAGGCTCAGGAAACCGGAGAATTTCAAGGTCGAACGATGTCTCTCGGTCGAACCAGACCTAGAAGAAGGCGGTTATGGTGATCAGGCACGACCCCGTTCCATTTAAAGAATAAAATAAAGTACAAGACATGTACTAGGTCTTTCCGTACTCCGCCAAAATCATCCTCCACATCACCCCTACACACCGTGTGTGTGGTGTAGACACTACTAGTACACGGATTCGAGTGGGAAAAGAGTACACGACATGTACTCAGAAAGTACATGGCGAGTACTTCCAAAATTTCCAGAAACTCCATTTTTCTCAAAAACTCAAGATAAAGGAAGGACATACCTAAAATGAAGATCCGAGTTCTTACAATTATAGTTCCCTCCAAATATTAAATATATTGGGGACACAAAAAGGTTATCAAAAACCCCTATAATGTATCTTATTGATTGACAGAGGAATTTGGGTAGCAATGAGGTCCTTAAGAGTGTCCATGAGGAGACAATTTGCTCATTTGTCAGAGTGTGAATTGAAATAATCATAATAATAAATATAGGAAATATAATTAACTAACAAAAGGAATTGGGAAAATAAAAAAAAAGCTAAAAAATTACAAGATAGAAGATTATTAATAACCTCATACTAGTAATAATGATGTTATGTCATGTACCTAAACAATAATTAATTTTCATGGGACAATGGATATATTCATATACCTAATGAAAGAAAAATATGTGAAAATACAAATACTTATTCAGATAAAATCATTTTCATAGGCTATGTCCTCTTCTCATAACTCCATCATAGATGTCTAAATTAAAAATTAGAAGAAATATAATGCCCTTTATCAATACATGATATTATAATGACTTCTTTGGTACAAAAGGCAGAATAAGTAAGGTTTTAGAAACAATTTCAAGAAGCCAAAAATAATAGAGTCTAGTTGAATCCATGTATGAAATATAAAATAAGTATCATTCCATATTAAAAAATTCATAAAAATAAACAATTACATTGGTCTGGGATCTAATGGGAATCCCATCCAACTTAGCTTTTTAGCCAACGTTGGTGAGGGCGAACCAAGAAATCATCAAAGGGTATCATGAGTGAAATAATATGGGGGAAGGTAGAATGTCCAAAATCATGTTATTAGGTTGGTGGAATCATTGTTATGTTTTGGAAACAAAATGTGAAATTCTATTTTTTTGAAATTTTAACAGAGTTTTAATTCAATGAAATTATTGTTTTACAATTATAGCAATACACCCTTGTATCATCCAATATAATCTAGAGAGGCTTTCCATGTATCACTATAGGGTATAGATTATGAAAAATTAAATTGATTCAATCCATGGAAACCTAATAATGAAGTTAGATGGGTCACTACAAGAATGGTTTGAAAATGTCAAGGACTAAACTCTATGTATGTACCTGGTATCACACATAGGGGTATGAGTCTCTCTAAAGGAATGATATTAACATAGTTGCTTTTATACCATCTAAGGGGTATCCCACAAGGATTCAATATCACTCATCGTGGTGTAAAATAAAAAACTCACAGTGATCCATTCCCATGCATAGGTAACATGTACCTCAGCATGTCTACAAATATTTTCCTATCCGAAACAATGAACCAGAGTCCATCCAGGGGATCCTTTATTCAGACCCCTTTTTTCACCATCGAAACTACTGTTAATTAAGAAAAACCAGTATGTTATATATAAATATTCTTGGAAAAATTCCTATTTCATTAGTTCTTGCCGTATCATCTTCATAGGAATACATGTTAAGGAATTTCTCATTTAATAGCCCATTTATAGCATGATGTATAAGGAATTGAGCACATTGATAAATAATTAAATTCAACCATTTCCTCATGGAATTTTTTACAGGGGTCTAAAACAAGGATCTACATTAAATTATATTTTAAAATAGGATTGTGTCATTAGTTATGTTAACAAACACCACAAAGGGGTGTCACAAAATTTTAAAACTATAGGAAAATATGCATATGTAATGTAACACACCCATTTCGATGGTATATGTTATGATGAATAATCTAATGGGATGATTCACCACTTCCTCAGGTCTCCATGTTAATGGTATGTCTTTTAATTAAATTAAATTTGATAAATAATATGTTATGTCAGAAAGGTATGGATCATGTTACAACAACCCATTTTATAGAAAGAAACAAAATAATGTCATGGAGCATATAAAAACTAGGTTATAATTATAGAACAACCATAATTTTTTTTTGACATTGGATTCAAGAACAGTTTGAATAAAGCAATTAAAAAATCATAAACCCTGAAAAAAGTGGGAAGTTATCTTTCACCAAAATAGCTCAATATATGAGATAAAGAACATGACATAGAGTTGAGATTATCAATGAGATGACCTGAACAGTCTCAATGGATCTAATAGTGAGAGAATATATGACTAGATTGTGGTGGTTGTTTGATTCAAAGGTCAATAGGGAGGATAAGCTTCATATGATGGAGGAAGAGATGAAACCACTAGGGGATGGGACGAAAATAAATAATGGGTTTAAAATATAAAATGGGTAAAATTTTAATTTAACACCATTTTAAAGAGGTTTAGGGTTTGGTCGCATGTTTGGACAATCCATATACCAAACATGAGACCCTACATTAAGTTGGAACTATGGTTGGTCAGGAAAATATTTTTTTAACCACACACAAAAAATAAAAAATGGAATTTCCAAAAACGATACATGGGTCACACAATTTTGTTCCTATTATATCACTATGGTTGAAAAATCATGTAACCCTTAGATCCCCACAATTTAGAACTTTACATTTTAGGAAATCCATGTGGGTAGGGCTACATAGTCTCTCCTAACCATACACAAGAAACTTTTTCTTCCCATTTCTGGGAATCAGTATTTGAATGAGCCCTAGATGCACACATTATCTCATTAACATGATAGGGAATCAATATTAGGACCGTTTTTAAGTAACATAATCAATAAATGGTCCATAACTTGGTAAAAATATGAGATTTCACAACCTCCACACCTTATGTAAAATCATCCTCAAGTTACCCATTCGAGGGTGGGAAAACCATATCAGAGAATAGATCTAACCACTATATGTGTACATCACCTTACCACTCCACGATATATTATTGTATGAATCTATGATGTAATAACCCCAAAATCAGAGGAAATAACCAAAATCCTAGATCCTTCACACTCTAATCAATAATATGTATCATATTCTCCTCAATGGATGTAACCTCCTCATGTCAATGTCCTTCGGGTCAAACTAATATGATTGGTTAGGAAGATATTGTTGAAGTTTATATAAATGGATGAAGTAATTCAGGATATTGTAACTCTGAGGTTACAAAACAAGAATTAATTATAGCATAACTACCTCCACTATCTCGAAAGGGCCAACATGTACAGCTGACAACTTTCCTTGTCTATGGATTCATTTATGACCCATTCGAGGTGATAAAAAACGAATGATCCAAAGTACCACGTCAAAATATAGAGGTTTTCCATGGGGATAAGTATATGAACTATTCATAGACTGACATATATTTATACTCTTCAAAATTAGTTGAAAATTCTAAAAAATCTCCAAAATGAGATATTGACAGAGTAGATATGCCTCACATACCTCTATTTAGTAGAGAGTTTTGATACATAGTCCACTATAGAGGGACTCATATATATTCATTGAATTGTTTCTTGAAATCTATTATTGTTTGAAAATGAAACCATATGGATATGGTTGTCCCATATACATCCAAATAAATGATTCATGCATGTAGAATACCGTCTAACTCTCGTATTGTATTCTTGGACCTCCCATCAGTCAATGGGTGATATGTTGTACTCTAGATCCCCAATGAGCCTAATTTCCCCTAAAACCTTCTTATAACTATCTTGTAATCCATGTGTCTCGGTAAGAAATGATAGAAGGAGGAATAACATGATGTATTACTATATCCCAAATGTAAATCCTTCCAATCTCATGAAAATAGATGTTTTTCCTAATCAGTATGAAGTACACTACCTTGGTCAGCCTATTCATGTTCACCCATTCTAAATCACTTCCTCAAAGGGACATCAACAACACCATCAAGAAATACAAGGTGACTTCAATCCATATCCACTCAGGAATGGAGATAGAGGATATGAGAGTATATAAGTACACATGTGCTCTTCCATTTACCTATTTAAAGGTGGAAAACATTGTGCTAAATACTACAATATTACTCTTTATACCAAGAGACTAATACTTACAATTCATGTATCATTAAATCCTAGTTTTGATATGATAAACTACCCATAAAAATGTTAAAATTATCACATGATCTATTTTCGTATATCTGAAGGCACCCAAACATGCCTATTTATGATAAATTCCAAATTTGAATCATCCTCCCAACAAAGAAATGGGTTCTCTTCGATAAAATACTCCCTTAAAATGAAGATATATGTATTAGAAAATAGTATCATTCTTAGGGTAATTTATTTCATGATTCCTCAATTTATAGGACCTAAAATCCATAATTAAATCACACTGTATCAGAAATGAACGCAACCTAATTATTGATGAATCATTAAAGATTGTATAACATATACTCAGTAGAGGAAGAATCATGATTAGGGTTGAGATAAATCTTCCTTTTAAATCCTAAAAATTAATCTCATTGAATTCATTCGAGTATAATTTTCCATCATTCATTGTCAACCCGTAAGTGTCACTACCAGTCATGAGATGTATTGGATGAATCTCTTATAATATCCTTCAAATAGTATGACATTTTATATTTCAAATACATTCTAGGGTTGTTCCTAACAAAAAATGGAACCCCTCTTCTCTACATCAATAGATATTCACGGCATGAATATTATAGCACTCAATAAGTAATAATTTATAGTTATAATTTTTTTTGTGATATTCTCATATATATTTCTCTCTCTCAATATACTCATCAGTATCTCAATAATATTTTCATGGACATTTTAGGTGTTCTAATACACTAAGATGTATTGTACAAAGACTATCTCAAATGAATCATGTTATCAGTGGGAAACCTGATTCATCAAATCCTGGAAGAATTTTTGTGCATTTGTCTAGATGAAAAACATTTAAATATACTTATATAGGATATGCATTTACTAGAACTCAATTTGTGGTTTGTATGATGGCCTCACATACACATGACAATTTCCAAACCTCAGATTGATCTTTGAGTAAACTATTTGTCCTCTGATCTGGTAGAATATGTCTTCCATATGTGGATGTGGATACTATTTATTCACCATAATCTAGTTCATTCGATGGTAATACACACAAAATATTTGGTTACCATACTCTATATTAGAGAAAATGACTAATGACCTCCAGATTTATGTGATGGGTCGGAAAGAACACTTAGTCTCCAAGTCATCCAAATTCTTCCTAACATCCTAGATCTATATGGATTATATCATATACGATGTAATGGAAACTAGTACCCCTAATCACAGATAAATACATTGGCCATATTGGCTATTACTCCTCCATGACCAATACACATTATTCCTTCTCTATTGGAATAAGTATCCAATTCACCCTTAAAAATATATGTGTTTCCTTTGGGCGAGGTGAAGAGCACTCAACTGTGATAGATATCCACATGGTCTTGATAAGGCACATGATAATCTATATTGAGAAATATTGTGAAGCCAATTATTTTGAGGAAAAAGATGATCCAAAGAAAACATTACCCAACTATTTCCTTGGGAAGACCTTGAACTAGATTATAACCTATAATTGATCACCCAAATGCTTTTTAATCATCATAACACTGTTTTATTACTCTATCACTAAGCTCATACTTCCCATAGTTACAATAGATTGAAAGGAGTATGATTCACCTATATAGAAAAGGGAAGAAACTGGAGTAGAGGCTACCAAAATAGTACCTCAAAATTTAGATGGGCCTAAACTCTAGTATGTTGGAAGGGTATATACAATATATATATATGACCGGAACAATGAACCTTATATGCATCATGAGTATCCAGAGGAGGCCCACTCTATTGATGAACAATGTTTGTGTCGGAACATCCTATACCCTAACCAACTAAATAGCCTAAACAACTAGTGAAACACTAGAATCCTAAATGAAAATGATCTACTGACTTTGTAACTGATGTCAAGGATGTCACATTACCCCCACTCCCTTATCAATGGAGAAAATTCACAGCATAAATTCTTGTGATTAGTCATCCAATTTCAATCTCTGTACTTGGAAAATTTCCTTGTACACTGGTACATTTTGTGGCATGTCTTGTCGCACTATTGACACACCACAAGGTTGTCAGTGTGTGATACTATTATATTAATATCCTCGTCTGTACCCTTGAAATTTTGATTCCTTCAATCTAAAAGACCACTGTGCTTTCTGGATGATGAAAAACAAATTTTCAGATCACTTAATTACATCAAGATCCTCTTAGTGATGATTTTGTGGTTAATAGTTTATAAAATAGTTGTCCGCTAAATGATGTTAAAATAAGAGATAATGAAATAAGAAATACCATCATGGAATCACATTGAAGTATTATTCTCTTTGGTAGGTATGGATGGTAAAAAACACTATAACACTTTGAGGAATGATTTATATTTATTCACCCACACATGACCTTGCTGAAGGTTCATGAATAGCCAAACATGGTCTGTTCACAAGGTCTGAGGAAATAATTAGTCAAAAGAGGCTATAAGGATGTCATCCTAGGACATACCCTGAGGATGACCAGGATGAGTCAGAGTTCCCCTTCAATGTTTGGTGGAGTTATATAGTGTACGAGTTGTGATGTTGACCCTGTTCTTTGTATGCATCTTAATATTCTCAATTATGTACACTATAGATTCCAACAAAAACTCAATAGCATGAAGCCCACAATCCCTAAAGAATGTGGGAGGTTGCTGCTCCTAGAAATCCCATGATAGAATTATCAAAATCGGGGATGTTCAAGGAGCACCCTAACATAATATCATGATAAAGAGGAATATATCATGAAATTGGGATCTAGAACAAATTGGATGATCTGGAGTAGATTTCTCTCATGGCCTAATAAGAGAAATAATGGGTGTCTTAGAACCCAACACCATTAGAGTATGAGCGCGCCCACATTCCCGGAATACATCATGATGCTTCCATGATGGAATGGGCTAATTAAATACCATTCCATGCAACATGTAGTATTTTTAAAAGATACAGAAATATGTAATGAAGGAAATGTATAAGGGCTACCTATAAGCATACTAAAACCGTTATCCTACTCCATGATCCTGGTATGGGTTATCAAGATGAGTCACAAAAGGATTAAAGGAAGCCCGCCCTACTACCCAATCCTTTTTCAGGTTGGGTTCAAGGTCTCGTATTACATATATAGTATATCTATTTTATTTTAAAAGACATGATCATTGTTAATAATTTTTTTATTTATATTTTTATTAAGTGGTTGAATTTTTTGGATATGTATCTCTTATTTATTAGTTTACACACACCAATAAATTGGAAGGTGGTGTATATTTTATCCAAACAACAATGCTGTAGAGGCCCAAAGATAGACATACATGGAAATTACATTACTTTTTCGGAATACTTAATACATAAAAAAAACAAACCCATAAGGACCGTAATAGTTTAGTGTGTCTTTGGAAACTCAGAACATAATCTTCTAATCGTGGTGAAAGATCTTCAACATCTCCCATAAAGATCTTCCACTTTTGTTTTCTTAACTAAAACCCTTCTTTATATCCTAGGGAAAGGAAAATATATAAATGGTGAGCTCAAATGCTCAGTAAGGGTAGGCATGGAGAAAATAAAACAAACCATATACATTTGAACTTCAAAACATGAACATTAAGTTTACACAATTCAAAATCTTGAGTTGTGAAATAAATCATGGAAGTACGTAAGCAATAAGTCATAAAGGAACATTAATCATGATAAAATAGCATGGGAATAAAACATTTAATTGTTGCAAACCATTAAGCACATGAGGTGATTTCCATAGTATCCAAGACATTGCTTCCAAGACCATATGAGTGGACAATGTCCCTTTCGGAATCGAGTTCACTCCTCGTTTCAATCCTATAACACTAAACCGGATTAACTTACCATTCCATCCATGTCTATCTCATGAGATATAAATCATTACCCAATGCATTGGAGGGATATATTGGTTCCACCCATCTCATAATGAAACCATTCTTTCTTGTTCCACAATATGAACATAAATCATTCATCATTACCCAATGTATAAAATGAGTTTCATAAACATCATCCCAACATAAAATAATACATAAAAAATGGATATCATTTCATCATAAGAAATGTGAAACCATGTAAATCATAGAGACATTATACTTGAAACATACACATATGAAATAATGCTATCTTATATGGAAAATGGTTTTGATAAAACACTTGAAATGAATTCTTGAGGAAAATATAATTTCTTATTCAAAATAATTTTATTTTCACAAAATTCCATGCAATTTTTACAAGAAAGGGATTTTGTTCAAAATCATCATTAAATATTATAGAGTAATCATCATGAAAATAATGCGTTATGACACCGTAGAAATCTGTTCATGGTGTATAAGTAAAAAATATATTATCCTCGTACTTTTGTCGAAAAAGTAAAAAAGTATCACGTATGGTAAAAAAAGAAATACTCCTTTCATAACATGCAGTAAAAGTAAAAAATTGGTAAAAATGACTTTAAACACACATAAAAACATCTTTATAAAACATGGACATGGATGATAACAAAAACTCTAGTAAATAATTACGAATAAACAATCTCAGATAAGAAAAAGATTGGAATAATTATCCCTTACCTTATGTCCAATTTCTTTTGTATGTATCTGAGACTACTGTATTCTGGGTTTAAATATATTATTAACTTGTAACAGATCCATAATTACATTTATGATATCATATATGAATCACTTATGACTTTATGTTATCCTTTCATTTGTCTATTCCACGTTAAAGCAGTGTTTTGGGTAAAATTGTTTCATTTACCGACCGTGTTTTTCCTTGTAATTATTAATATGATCACACAGATCCTGATTACTTAATTATAGAATATAAAAAATAATTTATATATAATATATATTCATAATATATATATATATATATATATATAATATCGATAAATGGAAAGACATACAACGTTCATGGAGACGGTAGGCCGTACGTACGCATGAACGCTGTTTTTCGTTTCCTTATTGAATTGAATGGAATTATGTAGATGAAATACATATATATATATATATACACACACATAAATCCAATACAATTATTATGTCATATATTTTGTGATTACTTATTACATATACTTTATAATCATTCTTGAATTGTTAACATGGAAAATGAATCCCATCACATCGTGGAGACGGTAATCCATACATACGCAGGAGTGATGATATCATTCCCATATTTATTGAATAGAATTTGAATGGATGGTAAAATATCTTAGAATCATTATGATGTTATATTAATCATATATAGATATTCTTTACACCATTATACCCATCCACGTAAGGTGGTGCTGGAAAAACTGATTACACCATGGTGTGGAGACAGTATTCCGTACGTACGCATACACGATGATTTTGTTTTCCATAGGTTGGATAGAAGGTGAAATTGGGTTGTTTCATATTTATAATAAAAAATCCGTATATAGTTAATTCTAATTTTATTACTTTATAATGAAACAACTAATGAAGATTAAGTAGAAGAATAAAAAACATGAAAGAGTCGGTAGAAGAGAATACCTCTTCCTCGACGCACCTACTTTAAACTTCATCTTAGGGCACTAGAGTTGGTATTTTGAGAATACCAGAACCATTATGATATAACTATAGAGGTTGGGAAGAGGAATTGGCAGAGGTTGGACGAGCTTCAAGGTTCAACAGGGTGTGAAAAGAAGAGGGAAGGGGTGCCCTTTTTATAAGGGAGGAGAGGGGCACATTTGGAAAAACTTAAAATATAATTTTATAATAAAGTCATATTTAGTTAATAATAGCTCCAAATTATTTTATTTAGAAGCTAAAGTGGGTATGGGTCTAAATACTATCAACCAATATGTTTTAGAAAAGTTTATGTTACTATTTTAACCTTATCATTTAGATTTAACTCTAAGTTAAAGAATTTACATTTTACCGTATCTGCTTGTTTTCTTACACTATATGGCTTATAAACATCCTATAACAAGACAAAAAAACGGCAAGTGGTTCATTATTAATATATATAACATTATCTAAGTCATTTGGGTGAACTTTAGTTTTTTAGAAAAATAATAACAATTAATAATATAATATTTGTTTCAAAAACTATTTTATGTCAATTTTGGACACTATTTGGTAATAGTTTTTTGTGAAAATCATAACAACATGATTAGTTCGAAAAACGTGGATTGAATCAATACTTACAAGTCATATTAACCTATAAAATTAGTATAATTCATAAAAAGACTCAAATTACATTTATTTGTGTATTTACAACATCAATTATGTTAAACTTTCTTTAATGAGGTAATTATTGCATCATCATTGTGTCATAAATAAATTACATTATTTAATGTCTAAAAATTATAATTAAACTACCATTATGTAGGAAAGTCTTTTATAATTCTATTGAATATTTATAGTCTAATTTATGTTATGTATTGCCCAATAATAAAAATATTTTAGTTATTAAAGTTTGATTTAAACTATTTAAACTCTCCTTTAAATAAAATAATAATAAGTGTCCTAATCTAATCCAAGTGGGCCTAAAGGGTAATATTTAATTTATAAGGTTTGTTTTGGTCAAATTACACTTATCCAATAGAATTAGGACATGTTTTAGGGTAATAATAATATCATTTTGGACCTTAATTACCCTTATTACTTTTAACCGTGGGGAAAAAAGAAAAAAGTTACTATTCACCAAAAATTATTTTTATCTTATTGAACCACATTTTTCTCCTTGATATTAACCACGTCTCTCATATTTTAGAAATTCCACTCATAGAATTGGTAAAATTACGTTTTACATAAATTTATAAATTCTCCTAGGAGGTGGGTAAAAAGACGGTGAAAACTTCAATAAACTTTTTATATATTTAAAATTATTATAAAATGACTCAAATGAATTACATTGAACTTATATAGGTATTATGTGTCAATTTTGACCAAAAAAATAAAATAAAATAAATATTCTTTTAAATAAAAAGTCGGGTTTTAAATTGTAACCTAGTGTTTTCACTATTCATCAAAAAATGTAAGTTTTCAGAAAAATACCAAAAATTCACCCTAGGATAATTTAGATATTTTGAATCCAAAAATAAAGTCCATTTTTAATGATAAAATTTATAAAATTTCAAAATGTGGGTATTATTATTCATAGCGGCTAGTTTATAATAATATTATAATAATATCTCGTTTAGTGAAACTTGGTATTGCGTACTACACACATTATAGAAGAAGGTCTTGATTGTGTGTAATTCAAACCATGTCAGGGATGCGTGTAGTGAAAGCTCTATATGGTGTTGTGTATAATATAATCAAAACTTATTTCATTTATACATTAAAAAAAATCTATACTTAATGTTGCGTAGAATAATTTCCACAAAACGAACTTGAAATTGTGTGTAACACGAGGAAAGAATAGTGTTGCATATACTACTAGCTAATACGGTGTTGTGTATAGTACAATCTATTCTCAGTGTAGTTTTTAATATAAGACATCAAAGAAATTAAAAATAATATATCCCATAAAATCTCGGGGTGTTACATTATTCCCACCTTAAAATGAATTTCACCCTCGAAATTCATTGGGGGTTATAAATGGTTTACTACTTGAAAGTTTCATTCATAGAAATCCACATCATAAAAAGGAATACTAAATCATCATTTTAAAAAGGGATGTTAGAATCATAATAGTCACCCAAAGTAACTCAGCATTGGGTTTCCACATAGGACAACATATGTGAAAATATGGATATGGAAGAGAAATATAACCATAAACTTATGATGAAGAGTGGTAGAGGACATGGCTATGAAAAATCCAATAATCAGAAAGCCATAAAGTTTTTATGATCTAAATTACCCTCTAATTAATCAGATATAAGAGCACTACGACAACATTTTTGGTTTTCAATATCATTTCCCTAAAGTTGAAGAAATACGAATTAGAAGAAATAATTTATTGATTTTGGTACAATCTCACCATTAGTTGTTATTTAGACAATTTACACCTCATCTATTAACGAAATGAAGTTGAATTTGTCATTCGTGAAGTGTTAGCAGATCATGTGATAGAATGATGGGTCATTCCATCTGTCTCAAACAAAAGGTTAGAAAATGTTATCAAAAAAACACAAGACCATCTATAGTGAGATTAATCATACATGGTTCCTAAAATGGACTTATAATTCATATATCATGCTGCTTAATTTAATAAAACTAGTTTCTACTAACCAGGGACTTCCTGTAGGCCAGTGGTAGGCGACAAAGGTCTGTCGCACTTCAGTTGTGGGTTCGATTCCCACAGCCTTGTCTGACACGACGGGTTGTCGCCCGTCTTGCAGGATGTCCTTTTTCTAAAACTACATTATTATAACATTCCATAAATAATTTTGAAAATAGTTCTAGCCTTAAACAATACTGAATTATGTCCAAAATAATCCATTCCAATATTTAGGCTTATTCAAAATACTTCTGTCTAAGCTCGTAGTATAAAGAAAACAATTACTTGAAATGTTATACGCCGAGCATGTGAATACCATCATTTATCCCCCATATATCATATGATATATCTTGTTGTTGAACTTACAAAAATGTTAATACCTTAATCATGTATTCTTTTGAAAAATAAATACCCATTGACTCTTAGTGAAAACATGAATGCTGTCAAAATTTAAAACATTTCACATGCCAAATTCCCAAAATTTGTATATACTCAAACCATGATATAACTTTTTCCTTATATCAGTCATGAGCTCATTTCATTTTTTTATTTATCACTTCATTATGCACATATCATCTTCTTTCCAAAAATATTTCAATCACTTTTCATGGTTACCGGTACCATATAATTTTTGAAAACCAATACATAGATATTCCAAAAATTCCACAGTGCCATAAATTAGATTCCATGATACTATTTTGAAATTCCATTACATAAACACTTGATTATTATACAACATCATTTTCATACTAAACATCACAAATAGTGATCACATGTGACTTCCCTTTATCCTTTGCCTTAAGAGGTTCCTCACGTTGATCATCATTAACCGTTGGATTAGGGCATTGATTAGGATAATGCCCCCATTTCCTTACACATGAAGCATTGAAGTGTTGTTGGTGGGTTCTCTGCAGTATTTTCTTTATTCACATCATTAGAAACCCTTTTTCCATTACTTCGACACTTAGCTGCTCTACGACCTTCTTTTCCACACTTAAAACTTTTTCTAGTCCCTTTAAGACAATCTACAACATGCTTCTTTCCACACTTTGAGCATAAAGAAACATTCATATTCTTTTCACCATTATTCTGATATTTCTCCTTGAAATCCATATTTCATTTCTTGTCAAAACCATGAGACGGATATGTAACACCAACTTCCATTTCTACCTTGATAGCCCAATGCACAATTACTTCATAGCTATTGAAGTCTCTTATAGCTAATTCCCTTCGAAGACTTGGTTTTATGCCACTGAAGAATCGATCAACTTTACTTTCAGGTTGGATGATAAAGCCAGATGCATACCTTACAGGCCTTGTAAAATTCACTTCGTATATACCAATAGATTCATCATCCATTTGCTTAAGCTCAAGGAAATCCTTTTCCATCTTTGTTTGGATAATACTAGGGAATTACTTATTGAAAAATAAGTTCTTTGAACTCATCCGATTACATGGATTCAATTTCATCTCGGGGCCTCGTATTCTAAATTAGAGTCCACCATTGATCTGCGTCACCTTCTATACGGTAAATAGCCAGAATGAATTTTTCATGCTCCGAACAGCGATGTATGAGAAATATCTGTTCAATTGTACTGATCCATTGTTCAGCAACAAGTGGATCAGAGGACCCATTGAAGGAAGGTGGATGATGCCTCATGAAGAACTCAATAAAATATTGTTCGATTCTATGCTCATTTGGAAGTACAGAATGATTAATAGATTGTGTAAGTATAGCAATAAGATTTTGCAGTCAATCTCCCATAACATTGGTTTGTTCAGGAGGACAATCATTGCATTGTCCATTACATTGATCAACACGGTTCATTTGGGTTTCAGCCATCGTCTAAAACCCAAAAAGAATAGTGTGAGAGGAAAAAATCATGTTATGGAAAACAACATAATAAATGTGGAGTACCTTCAATATATAACATCTTAGGGTTAATTCTAATACTATTACCATAATTCTAGGACTATAACCAATACTTATACATAACCTTAGGGACATCCCTAGACATACCTTAGAAATATCTCTAGGGATATCACTAATGTTTTTTTCATCCGAGTATCCAATGTTTAACTACACCTTTCCTCAGATACCAACTATAGAGGCCCAAAGATTGATGTACATGGACATTATATTCCTTTTTTGGAATACAATAATACATATCAAAAACAGACACATAAGGACCATAATAGCATATTGTCTTTGGGAACTTAGATCATAATCTTCTAATCATGATTAAATATCTTTAACATTTCCATAAAGATCTTCCCCTTTTGTTTTCTTACCTAAAACCTTTATTTATATCCTGGGGAAAATAAAACATATAAAGGGTGATATCAAATGCTTAGTAAGGGTAATCATGGAGAAAATAAAACAAACAATATACATTTGAACTTCAAAACATGAACATAAAGTTTACACATCAAAATCTTGAGTTGTGAAATAAATAGTGGCAGTACGTAAGGCATAGGTCATAAGGTAACATTAATCATGATAAAATAGAATGGCAGTAAAACATTTAATTGTTGAAAACCATTAATAACATGATATTATTTCCATAGCAGCCAAGGCATTGCTTCCAAGACCATCTTTGTGGACAAAGTCCCTTTCTGGATCGAGTTCACTCCTCATTTCAGTCCTGTAACACCAAACCAGATTAACTTACCATTCCAGCCATGCCTATATCATGAGATATAAATCTTTACACAATGCATTGGAGGGAGATATAGGTCCTACCCATCTCATGATGAAATCATTCTTACTTGTGCTACAACAAGAACATAAATCATTCATCATTACCCAAAATATAAAATGGGGTTCATAAACATCATCCCATCATAACATAATCCATACAAAAAAATGGATATCATTTCATCATAAGAAAAGTGAAACCATGTAAATCATAGAGACATTATACTTGAAACATACACATATTAAATAATTCCATCTTATTTGGAAAATGGTTTTGATAAAACACTTGAAATGAATTCTTGAGAAAAATACCATTTCTTATTCAAAATAATTTTCTTTTCACAAAATCCCATGCAATTTTTAAAAGAAAATTATTATTTTGAAAATATTCATTAAATTTTATAGAGTAATCTTCATGAAAATGAGGCTTTATGATACCGTAATAATCTGTTCATGCCGTAAAGTTAACAAAAATATTCTCCTCGTACTTTTGTCGGAAATGTAAACAAGTTCCTCATATGGTAAAAAAAAGAAATATTCCTCTTATAACATGTGGTAAAAGTCAAAAATTGATAAAAAGGACATTAATCATACATAAAGACACTTTTAGAAAACACGGACATGGATGATAATAATAACCCCAACAAATACTTACGAATAAACAATCTCAGATAAGAACGAGATTGGAATAATTATCCCTTACCTTATGTCCAATTTTGTCCATATGTGTTTGAGACTCTTGAATAATGGGTTTAATCATATTATTAACTTTTAACAGAACCATAATAACATTTATGATATCATATATGATTCACTTAAGACTTTATATTATCCGTTCATTTTTTAATTCCATGTTAAAGCAGCGTTTTGGGTAAAATCATTTCATTTATCATCCGTGTTTTCCTTGTAATTAATAATATGATTACTTAGATCATGATTACATAATTACAGAGTATAAAATATGATTTATATATAATATATAATCAGAATATACATATATAAAATATATTTATATGTGGAAATAAATACACCGTTCATTGAGATGGTTGGTCGTACGTACGCATGAACACTATTTTTCGTTTCATTATTGAATTGAATGGAATTAAGTAGATAAAATACATATATATATATATATATATATATATATCTGCATAAATAAATTAGCATTATTATGTCATATATTTCATGATTACTATTTATATATACTTTATAATTATTCTTGAATTGTTAACATGGAAAATGAATCTCATCGCGTCGTGGAGACTGTAATCTGTACGTACGCTTGAGCGATGATATCATTACCATATTTATTGAATAGAATTGGAGTGGATAATATAATATAATAGAATCATTATTATGTTATAACAATCATATATAGTAATTTTTTACACCATTATACCCATCCAAGTAAGGTGGTGGTGGAAAAACTGATTACACCACGACGTGGAGACGATATTCCGTACGTAGGCACACGTGGTGATTTAATTTCCCGTAGGATGGATAGAATGTGAAATAGGGTTGTTTCATATTTATAATAACATATCAGTATATAATTAATAATGATTTTATTACTTTATAATGAAACAACTAAAGAAGAGGAAGTATAAGAAGAAAGAAACTTGAAAGAGTCGGTAGAAGAGATTACATCTTCCTCGACGCACCTCCTTTAAACTTCTTCTTAGGGTACTAGAGTTGGTATTTTGAGAAAACAAGAACATCTATGATATAACTAGAGAGTTTTAAAAGTGTAATTTTCAGGGTTTGGATGACCTTGAAGGCTCAAAAGGTTGTGAAGATAATAGGGAAGGGGTGCCCTTTTTATAAGGGAGGAGAGGGGAACCTCTGGAAAAGCATAAAATATTATTTGATAATAAAGTAATATTTCGTTTATAATAGATCCAAATTTATTTATTTCTAAGATAAAGTGGGAATGGGTCTAAATACGATCATCCAATAGGTTTTAGACAAGTTTAGGGTACTATATTAACCAAATCATTTAGATTTAACTCAAATTAAATAATTTAACTTTTACCGTGTCTTTTTGTTTGCTTACACTATATGGTTAATAAACTTACTATAACAAGCCAAAAAAACCACAAGTGGTTCATTATTAATATATATGACCTTATATAAGTCATTTGATAGAACCTTATATTTTTATGGATATAATAATAATTAATAATATAATATTTGTTTTAAAAACTATTTTATGTCAATTTTGACACTATTTTATAATTGATTTTTCTGAAACTCATAACAACATTATTAGTTTGAAAAAAGTTAATTTAATCAATTCTAACATGTCATAATAACATATAAAATTAGTTTCATTCATAAAAAGTCTCAAATTACATTTATTTGGGTATTTATAACATCAATTATGTTAATATTTCATTAATAAGGCAATTACTTCATCATCATTGTGTCATAAATAAATTAAATTATTTAATATCGAAAAATTATAAATAAAATACCATTTTTTAGGAAATCCTTTTATATTTATAATTAATATATATTGTCTTATTTATCTTATGTATAACCCTATATTAAAATTTTTTTAGTTATTAAACATTGATTTTAACTATTTTAACTCTCCTTTAAATAAAATAATAATAAGTGTCCTAATCTAATCCATGTGGACCTAAAGGGTAATATTTTATTCCTAAGGTTGTTTTTTTGTCGAAATACACTTATCCAATAGAATTAGGACATGTGTTACGGTAAAAATAATATAATTTTTACACTTAATTACCGTATTTATTTTTAACAGTGGTAAATAAAAGTAAAAATTTACAATTCAATAAAAAATATTTTTATCTTATTGAAACACATTTTACTAGTTGATATTAACTGTGTCTCTTGGATTTTCTAAATTTCACTCACAGAAGTGGTAAAATTATGTTTTATGTAAATTTTTAAATTCTCCTAGGAGGAGGGTAAAAGACGGTGAAAAGTTTAATAAAATATATATATATATATATGTATATTATAAAATGACTCAAATTAATTATATTGACTTATTTGGGTATTATGTATCAATTTTGACAAAAAATAAATTTAAATAAATTAAATATTTATTTAAATAAAAAGTCAGTTTTTAAATAGTAACCTATTGTTTTCAATATTAATAAAAAATTTAATGTTTTCAGAAAACTACAAAAAATCAGCCCGAGGCTAATTTCGATATTACGAATCCAAAAATGAAGTCCACTTTGAAAGATAAAATTTATAAAATTTCAAAAAGTGGGTATTACTATTCATAATGGCTAGTTCATAATAATATTATAAAAATATCTCGTTTAGTGAAACTTGGTATTGCGTACTACACACGCTATCGAAGAATGACTTGATTGCATGTAATGCAAGCCAAGTCAGGGCTCTGTGTAGTGAAAGCACCATTAGGTGTTGTGTATTACATAATCAAAACTTATTACATTTATACATTAAAAAAATCTATACTTAATGTTGCGTAGAATAATTTCCACAAAAAGAACTTGAAATTGTGTGTAAGACGAGCCAAGAACAGTGTTGTGTATACTACAAGATAATACAGTGTTGTGTATAGTACAAGATAATATTGGTTTAGTTTATAATAGAAGACGTCCAAGAAATTAAAAATAATATATCTCATAAAATCTCGGGGTGTTACAAAAACATTCCACCAAAGGAGTTCAATGGTTCATGGCTCAACCCAGCACAATTTGTCGCATAAGACATCGTCATTGAACAAAGGATGAATCCATTTTTAGTATAAAAAATATACATTAACTACCAATTTTGTTTCTCAGTTCTACAGGAAATGGTATCGCACACTCACACACACACACACAGACATATATATATATATATATATATATATATATATCAATCACAACCTGTAAGGGAATACAAACAATGAACACAATATAGTCACATATAAAACAGGACAACTATGCTAAAAGTTTGAATGGAATGTAATAATGAATGTCATTTTGGTCTTGCAGTTCCTAGTATGGTGTATTACAAAGTAATTCCATATCTCATTAGGCTATGGTAGAATAATTTCCATCAATAATTAATATTAAAAACAACTGTTCCACCCAATAATGAAATCCTTGAAATTATATCAATTTAAAAAATAATAGTATTTACCCCGCCCATGGGATTTGGGTTTCTACTATACATGTGTTTTATATTCATAGGAATAGGCTCATGAACAAATTCCAATAACCTATCCTCATATATAAACCCAAAAAGTAATACAGAATAAATAGAAACCATCTGATACCACATTGTAGTATCCCACTTAGAATGACACTTAGTATTTCTATTAGACGATGATTGAAAATGACTCGATCACATCTATTTGAATGCTAAAGGATGTATACTAGTAGTGATAGCCTTGGTAGTCTCTAGGGAGAGAATATGTCCTTATTGATCAGAGTTAGAATGGATGTAATAACAATAATAAATAGTGGAAGGGGAATTATATAATAGAAGGTAAAAGAATAATAAATGAAAAGCATACAAGATAAAAAATTAATAATATAGTATATCTAATAACTGGATTAATGCAATGATGATTCGATGTCATGTAGCTATGAAAAAATGAATATGCAAGATAAAGGGATACATTAAATAACAAAATACTAACAAAATATACAAAAATATAAAAAATACTATATCTAGGATCTTGAGCATATGCTCAAACCCATACCCCCAACTCTATTATAAACTATGAAATTAAACATCATATGTAGTCATCTTGCATTTATCTGTACCTAGATTCATGTATTCTACCTAGATAGTAAGGGTGGCCCGTTGAGGGTGTGAGATATATTATCATGAGGTATCCAAAAATGATGGGTGCATCAATCCAATCATGCAATATAATATAAGTAGTTTTTTCTAATAAAAATATGCTTAACAAAAATAAATTAATTAATACATTGAATGAGGTTCTACATGATCACCCATTCAATTTAAAAGCATTGGCATAAGCTGGTGAGTTTGAACCAAGGAATCAATCGAGATTATGGTGAGCCAGTTAGAACATGGAAGTGGATTGTCCTCAAGCTTTTGATTGGACAGGGAGGTAACATCACTACTTTATCCAAACCAAACATTAAATTGATTTTATTTGAAACATTCACATCCTTCTAATTTCAATTAAAACCCCCATTAAACATTATAGAGTGACACCTTATTCCCATCCATAAAAATCTAGGGATATTTTACATGTATTGTATTAGGGTCTTGGTTTATGAAAAATTCCAAGGGGTTCGTCCAATGGGATTTAAGAATGAAAACTCATTTGGCACACCAATAAATATTTGAAAATATAAGTGACTATCCTCCTATTCCATACCTACTACCCCATGTAGGTATTTAGGTCACTCTTGAACAACAATACAACCATTATTCCATTGATCTAGTCCATGGGGTGTCCTGTTGGTGAACTAGTATCACCCATCTGGCGGTAAAATAGATAAATAACAATGATCTTGTGTATATAATAAATAGAGTAATCGCATAATGTTTAATAAGTATTATCAATTAAAAAACAATCCCATAAAAGGGGTCCTTAAGTCATAATAGCTTGGTTCTCCCTCAAAATTAAATCAAATAAAGTAAAAAATATTTTAATAGAAAACAATCTAGAAAATGGACTTTTTTATTAGCTCAAGCCTTTATATATTAGTATAAATATGTGTGATGGAATTTATCATTAAATGCTCCATTTATAGAATGAGGTTAAAGGAATTGATAATCATTCCAATTCTTTTAAGTCAACTATTTACTAATTATTTGGTGTAAATTTCTCTTACACATGCTTCAAACTTTAATTCAATTAAAACAATGGGATCAATGATTTTTTTATGTGACAGCACACCATAAGGGATGTTAGTCCATTTCATAATAATGAAAAATAGTTCATTATGGTGTAAACACCAATTTGGGTGCCATAGTTCAATGAGATCAACCAAAGGAGTTTATTTTCCACTAGCACGGGTCTCCATGGAATGATAAGGATTTCAATTAAATTTAATTTGAAAAAATAAAGGCAGCTCTGGAATGTTCAAGATCACAGAAGAGCATATAATTTCATGGAATGCAACCAAAAAAGGGAAATAACATTTTAAACCTACCTTATCCACATGAAGCTTCACTTACATAACATTGATCATTTATTCCAACTAGGATGGATGAAATCGAAGAAACTCTCTATAGCCTTTAAAATGGAGAAAAAGATATTTCACCCTAAAAGATCATTAGATTGAAATATTAACTTGAAATAGTTGAAACATGAACATCGATATTTCCACTAGTTTTCTTATGTATTAAATAATGAGGGAATCAGAGTCGGGATTGGGGTGGTGGATTGATACCTAGGTTTAGAAGAGGGATAAGGTATAAACGATGGAGGAGGAGAATATGATGGATTCCATGAATAAAATAAATAATGTGATAAAAAAATTAGTTGGTAAAAAAATATAATTTTACTATCATTTATAATCACACAGTTAGGCTATATAGTTTTCAAACACGTGCGCCTAACCTATGACAAAGATCATCTATATGGGGAAACAATGCAAGGTAAGGTGAATTGTTGGTTTAAATGATAAAAAAAATGAAAACCCCACTTTCCAAAATAAAAATATTTTTCTCTCACAACCATGCACCATTGGCCACATAGTTTTATACATACTGTGTAGCCCCCTATCTTCAACAACATTTTTAGTGAAACTATGAATTATTGGAAAAATAGTTTCCCATAAATGTGTGTCCAATGGTTTCTTCTTAGTTTGTAAATTCATTATCCAAACGAGCCCTGAATGCAAACAATATATCGTTGACATGATTATAATTTAATATTAAGACAATTTAATGGATTTTAAACAAAAAAATGGTTTGTTTGTTTTTAAAACATGGTACATTACAGTTAAAAACATTTATTCAAAGTCTCATATATCATGGTCTATAAGATGATGGGTATAGCCTCATAGGTTATGATCATGTTCTCATACCCTAAACATTATCTTATTACCATTTATGATTATTTATTTTTATTGCACAATTTCACCCTTAATGATCATTTGATCTCACCAATTCAGTATGTTTTCATTTCACTAGAAAATGAATAACGATTTTAGGTATGAAATGACTAAGAAGTTTTCAACGTGAGAGAAACTTGTAGAAGAATTTATATAAATTTCATTCAATTTATTCGATCATACATTGTCTCTAAAGAAACCAAATGATTTTAGATCTCAACTGTGCATTTTTATGGTGTTTATGGAATATTAATCCAAAATAATGTAATATTATATATGCAACAGTCATTTTGTAACATATGGTATCATTGCATGTATTAGTTATTTATAGGTATTATGAGTTTGATGAGAGAACCTATGAGAAAAATTCAAATGGAAAAATGACATAGGATAATATAATAGTGTCTTAAATTGATATTAAGGGTCAAAATGTTAAGACATTTTAGGTATATTTTCTATGATATTGTGACTCATCAAATTGATTAAAGAATATCTCTTCTCAAATAAATATTTCTTTTACATTTAATAAATGGATGAAATATGGTGTAATCTTATTAATGATTAATATGACGACCAATTCCATGACCTTCCACAAGATTGAAAAAATGAAATATGAATTGGGATGATATGTATAATTTCTTTGCTCTCCTCAATCTAACAATATTTTAACTATAATATGAGTCATGTAGAACTTCTATAAAACAAAACTAAGGAAAAGATAAACATTCAATATTTATTTTATAACCTATACCTCTTTTTAGGGGGTCTTCTAATCTAGTAATTTATAATTGATAGATATATTAAATTGAAATTAAAATTTTTGTTTTCTTGTGGTCATAATATTATATGTTTATGTTATATATATCATTTTCATGGAGAAGCTAATAAATACCATATAATTATCAATAATAATATAAAAGACAAAAAAATTGAAATTATGAAATTTTATGTGTTCTAGATTGTATTTATTAATATTTTATATGTTAAAGTCTTTTAAACTCAACTACATATTTAATTCAGATAACTCAAGTACATAGACAACGATTCCATTTTTACCGATGAGGTAAATTTACCTAATCATATTTGGTAAACTACAAGTCATATCATCATCTATAAAATTAAAATTTATCAACACATTAGTGACTTTAGATGTTGTATCTATGGGTTATTGAATATAAAATACATTTATTGTTATGAATAAAAAGATCCATGTGATATAAAATTTAAAATTTATATTGGTGATTCTCATTATTCTTGTAGTTTTAGGGACTTTATTAAAATGATAGAATATTTATGGGATTCATATAATAAAATACATATAGGAAATAAAATTTACCTCCCTTTATGTAGTGATTATGGAAAAATATAATATGGTAAATTTAATTAATTGAATAACTAAATGATTCAGGTCTCAAAATATATCCCTAAGCTTTATAATTTCTTATGTTAAAAGAATTTTATTTTCATCTAAATGAACCAAGAGAAAGATAAACGTAATATTCTAATCATAATAAAACTATAAAACTTAATGTAGTTGGGAAATTATACCAATTAGTTACAAAATCCAAGGGTTAATGACCATAATCTATGTTAGATACCTTTTCATCCAATGTAAAGAATAAAGGAAAATGTCATCACTTATTTTTAAGTGGTTCTCGATGGTGAAGGGTTGAAATGAACACATATAATCCCCTGTATGAATAAAAATATGATATTTCATTTTTGTATAAACACACTATTTTATATAACATGAATTTGGTTGGAGTATCTCATCACCATATATATAGTCAAATATTGAGTAATAAGTGAAAATTTATAATTTTATGACAATCAGATCTTATGTCTACATCCTCTCTCTGATAAATATTTGTGGAAATATATTTCTTATATATATTTTAATCCTCATGATACTTAAATTTTTCAAGATTGTTGGAATTGATTGTTAGTATTTATAAGGAGCTCCTTTATATTTCTGAAAAAGTTATTTCATAATATATATTACAAATTATCCATTGATCCATAATACGTGAAATTATGGACATGAACATCCCATGGAAATTCCTTACATTATATTGTTCACAATACCTATTTATAATCGGTTATTTGTCTTAATTTCATAGTCACAAACTCAACATTATGGATTAGTCTATTTACTCAGAAAATGAAATAGTATTTAACAATTTATTATATTATCTTCCCCTGAATCACGAATTTTATACCTATATAGAAAATATTGAAGGATCCAAAATAATAACACAACTACATTTTAAAATAATAAAATCTAGTATTTTAGATTATATGACACCCAACGATAAGCGTAAGAGTCCCATGAAATATATTATTGAAATAGTAATTTAATAAGATGTCAATTAAATTGAAAGATATGCATATGAACAACCAAATTATTAAAAATACCAGGTCTACACATGCAGAAATTAAATTCATTAGTTTTCAATAAATTAGGATTTAAAATAAAATACCTTTGAATGTAACAGAATTATTTTTCTAAAACAAATTATTCAAATAATGTATTGTTATGTCAATAAAATTAATTATTCAATTTTTTTGAAGGAATATAATGAATTTAATATATTCCATATTAAAAAAATATAATTCTTCTAATATATCTTTTCATAATTGTATAAGAATATGTCATCTCTTATACTTAAAATAATTTTTTTCTCAAAAGTTGTTCAGTTAAACATTTCAAATTTATTTTAAAATATTTTTCTTTCCGATTTGATTTTTTAAAGGATATACTGTGATTTTGAAATAAACATTTCAATATTATGAATTTTATATTTTTCGATATTTTCCATCAATGAATATGTTTCTTATGATTAGTGAAAAAATATTGAAGTTTATTGAAAACATTATGTTCATTTAATGAATTTACAAAGTTTAATTTTTAAAAAATATATAAAAAGAAAAAATATATCATTTATATTTTTATTAATCAAATTAAGGAACGTTTTGTCAATTTCAAGGTGAATTATGATATAAATTATTTTTTACTTATGAATCCTTATCATTGGGAAACTATTTTTTCATCGCATCTTTAGGTAAAATTTTGTATTAAATTCATCCAAATTTGTTGTATGAATTTTTAATATTTAGATTCTTTATTGGAATCATAATAAATAATATTCTTTAATAATTTCATAATTTTTTAATTAATAAATAGTGAAATTAGTAAAAATTAATTATTATATCTATGGTTAAAGAAGGTTTAGCGGGTGATAAACCCATAGGGGATAGTAAATTTTCCAATTAAGCATTTAATAATACTATTTTATGGGATTATATCAGCCTTAAACTATGTAAAATTGTAATATATTGTCATTTTAATGAATTTTGAATATTAATTGATTTATAAGTTTCTATTCTTTCAGATAATTTCCATGTAATTTAATGAAGGTCACCCTTGACTTATAAATTGTTATCTCCTCCCCTCCCCACTATACACTAAAAAATCTATTTTTCACCCAATGGAAAAAAGAATAGCTTTTTACATCCCTCTTAATTAACTGTATTTTATTTGTTGATAATAAAACCGTTTTAGGAAGTCAGTAGGTATAAAACTAAAAAGGTTTTACAAAAAAGAGGTATAGTTATTAACCATGAATTTTCATTAAATTTATTCTTCTTAATGCTTATAATATTTTCCATATATGAAAAAATAAAATAAAATTTATATTTCAAAAAATTTGATGGTATTCTTGTATTGGAATTACTAATATCCCTCTCATTTTCCACCTAGTTGTAAATGAATCAGTTTATCACATGAATGGTGGACTATCAACACATATAATGATGTAATTTGTTTTCCAAAAATACTTTTAATTTATATATATAATGATGGAAATAATGTTTATGAGTTATCTATATAAAATTAATACTCGTGTGGAATTTTAATTTCAAATCTACCTTATTACCTTCCACTCCATTGCAAAATGATGACATCACTCACGTGTAAATGTAGACTATTGACTCTGAATTTTGATATGATTTAATGACCCCCTCCTCACAAAGTGTAACCCTCTTGGCCCGGCAATGAGATAAGGGAGATAATGACCCCTCGAGTTCCGCCTCCAGTAGGCCCCAGGATGGCGACTAGCACTGAGGGTGTAATAACACACAAAATGGGAGGCATTACCCTCTAAGATAACACATGTAGAAGAGAGAGATAAGATAGTCACCAATAAACTCCATCTTAGAGTGCAATATAAACAAAATCCTATGTACACATATGAAATTCCATACAAAAGTACTACAACTGAAAGGGAAAATTTTCAAGTACCCAAAAGAAAGTAAAAACCTCAACAATCACAAGCCCGAACAGCTCTTGCAACCCCAATCTAGTAGAAACCAGCCTGATCTCCAACCTACTCCATGTGACCTGAAAAACTATATATATATACAAAGGGTGAGTATAACAGTATACTCAGTAGGATCCTCCCCGATGACTCTCATGAAAAAGTAAATAAAGCATGCTAAAGCACAGTGAACAACAAGTTATACTAACTTGTCACCTGAACAGGTATACTAAGTTCCCAGCCACACTATGACAACTCTCATCATGTAATGAATAAAATAATATAGAAAATAATAAATAATATCAAGGGTACCCCGCTAATACTTCCCAAAACATTTCCCACTTGGCCCCAACATCGCACATAATTAGCATCTCTCTCCAAAAGGCTTGCCCAGAGACACCTAGGCGAAGCACCACAATATGCACCTCATTCAATAAAACCACCACGTCCACACACCAAAGTAACCAGGTAGTTTCTAGGAGCCACCACAGCTCGCATAACATGTATCATACGTCGTGTATTATTCTTCAAGCCATCACATCCCATACATCGAGTAAGGATCCTCAAACCGTCATAGCCTATACACGTTACATCTATAGTAATCAATAGAAAAAATATCCAGAATATATGTGTGTGAACTACCACAAGCCATTATATCCCTCTACACACATATATGGGGAAAACTAACCAATGTTCCTACCATCACAAGTAACCACCAAGAGAAGAGAGCGGGGCCAAAGGGGGCAGTCATCCATCCATCCTCCCACCATAATGTTGGGGAAAACACACCCCCCTCCGGGCTCAAAATTCATGGGATGTCAGTTTCCCTTACTGACAGGGTGGAGTAGTGTATAAAAACAAAAAAATTAGGGAATATACTTTAACTCACAACCACACTATGGGCATAACCTAGTTTTAGAAACTACTATAGCTAACGTCTCTCAGACTCTAGGCTGCTACTTCTAAGACTAGGTATCCTATAAGCACACAACCATTTAAAGAGATTTATTAGATTACTTCATTCCCATATTATCAGTTCAAATTTATGTTAATTAATTCATTAAACGTTAATTAACCATGAATAGTTCCACATTAAATTTCATTAGCATCACACCCAAAGTCAATTGTTCCTTCAAAATTAAAAGCTCTTCATTATGTTCCTGTAACTCTATCCCCATGGGTTAACACCATTTATTCAATTATTCATTATATAATTACTTTCCCACATTCCCAGGCATTTTAGAAAGACATTCTATGCTAATAAACACAAGGGGCTCAACACGGTGAGTTGATATACAACCCATCGAGTCTTTGCCGCTAATAACAATAGCATAAATCCACCCTTCCTTGAGAATATAAACATGGAAATCATGTGGAATACCCCACGTGTCTTCACCTATTTTGGAAGAAGGGTAAGTAAGACTAGATGCCTTGATCATTGGGGAAAAGTAAAGTAGGTAAACAACCAAAAGAAACAGCAAGAATCAAACAATCACATCCATCCCATCCAATCATCCCTAATGTCCTCCCTGACAACCACATGCATTAACTGACACATATCGCCACTCTACGCTTCATCAGCTTCCACAAACAAAATCCTCCATGCTCCCAGGTATCACAACAGCCATCCAGGATCACATCACAACACAAGTAGTAGGAAAATGAAAACCGCATTAATTGGGATCTTGGCCCTTTAAAAATGAAGAGGCTAACTCAGAACCCCTTAAGGAATTATCAAACAATTACTTCCTCAATCTATATTGAATTAATAGATTTGTTTTTCGTAGGTTCCAATTTTATTAAACCTAATGAGTAATCTATCACAAATAATTAAACATGATTATCGCACCAATTTGATTAACATCAAATCACAACTAGAACCATATTCATTTATAAGACTCTTTATATTTATCCAAACAATTATCAATTAACCCCAATTTATGTTCTTTACCGATTTCCATCAAGAACAAGCTTAAATATCACACAATCTACCAAAAAGAAGAGGCAATATCATATGATCGATATCAATTTATTTATCTGGTTCAAGTATTTATTATGAAAATTCCTTGTTATCCAGTGAGATAAAACATGCTAAAGATACAGTTGCGCATAAAAGAAAGACGATCAACAAAACCCCTACCTCATACAATTCTTGAAGTTATTTAACCACACAACGGGTCACGATCCTCCTCTCGTGACAACTGCATCCACCCAAGGATGCCATAGTATGACCGCACCAACCAAAACCCAAGATAAACCCTTTTAGAAGCTTCGACATTACATGCTATAATATGGAAAGGAGAAACATGAGAAGATGAACCCCAAAATAAAGATGATAAAACATACCTAATATTGAAGATTAATGGATATAGCTTGGTAGAATCAAAATAGAGAGGAACCATTCCAAGGAGTAAATTTTGATTGTGAAACTCTTGTCAAAAGGATTGAAAGGATCTAGCATCTCATATCCGAGAAGAAAGAGAATGAACAAGGGAGGAAGATATCTTGTCCCTTTTGATGATTTAATGGGATGATGGTTTAAGATACACTTAATTCCCCATTAAAAGCAGATCGCATTAATCCATGCGGTTTGACAAAGTAAAAACATCCCAAGCTATTGTAATAATTAATATAGGAGTTATGGACTTTGAATCGGCCTTATAGTCATTAAAATAAGGCATTAAAATCATTTTACGTCAAAGGAAAATGCTAATGGGGTGAAACTGTAGGAAGGTGGAAAAACTGTTCATGAACCTCACTGGTTTGGAAACAATGTAGACCTACCATTATTGTACACCAACTATTACTGTACACCTACCATTAGATGTTACCAATTGTTGTTACCAATAGACCTATCTATTCTATAAACGCTGTTCATGGAAACTCACTCATAGAACTGTTCACAAAACCTCACTAATAGAAGACTGTTCACTGAACCTCACTGATAGAACAATGTTCACTGAATACTCGCAGATAGTACACTGTTCAACAAAACTTCACTAATATAACAATGTTCACTAAATCCTGACTAATAGAACATTGGTCACTAAATCATCATTAAAAGAACATTGTTCACTAAATCATTACTAATAGAACACTGTTCACTGAACCTCACTGTTAGAACACTGTTCACTAAATCCTCACTTATTGAAAACTGTTTGCTGAACCTCCCTGATAGAATTGTGTTCACCTACCATTATAGGATACCGATAGAACTGTTCACTGATGTAACTATTCACAAAATTGGAAATTTGTAATAGTGTCAGGGATATGTCACCTTGACCTACTATAACACCTCAAACACCATATTTTTACAAAGTAATGGACTGGAGAGGTCCGACCCATTACATCAGACACCTCTCAAAACATTCTCATCCTCAATAATTCAAAACCAACCTAAAGAGACAGAAAAAGAAATGGGGTCCGAACAACCACCCATCTAGATACCTCCTAAAAGAGAGAAAGCCAAAAAAGAAACAAAAGAATTTCATAAATAAAAAATGAAAGGTCTAACCACAAAGGGAAAATCGTTACATGAAAAGACTTAAACATCAAACAACTCTAGGTACTGAGAATGTATCTATGACTCACGTTCCCATGTACTCTCCTTCATGCCACAGTGTCACCACAAGACACGAACTAAGGGGATAGAATGCCCACACAACACCTTATCCTTGTGGTCTTAGATCTCCACATGTTGCTCCTCAATGGTTGTATCATCATCAACATCGATCTCTCCCCAATTGATGATGTGAATGTCATCATGAAGATAACAACGGAGCTGTGACACATGGAAAACATCTTGAATCTGAATCATCTATGGGGGATGTGCTACATGATATTCCATAGCTCCAACACGATCTAACACCTCAAAAGGCCCAACATACCAGGGAGAAAGCATACTTCCAGGACCAAACCTTCACTGCCAAATACAGGGAGTCACATTCAGAAACACATGATCCCCGAAATTAAACTCTAAGGGCCTCCTTTTTGGTTTATCATATGATTTATGATGATATTTCATTGTCTTCATCCTCTCATGAATCACCTGAACCATCTCTATTGTATTCTACACTAGTTCCGGTCCAAGAATTTCTGACACTCCGACCCCATTCTAGCACAACAGAGAATGTCTAGGCCGACCATACAAGGCTTCAAATGGTGCCTTACTGATGGTGGAGTGATAACTATTATTGTAAGTGAATCCAGCAAGGGTATGTTCCTCATCCCTGAACCTCCAAAATCAAGAACACAGGAGTGTAACATGTCTTCAAGAGTCTGGATGGTTCGCTCTGTCTGAGCTTCTGTTTGAGGATGAAAAGTAGTGATAAGGCATAGTTTAGAACCAACAGCATGTTGGAGACCCATCCACACCCAGAAGGTAAAATGAGGATCATGATAAGAAATGATCATCCTAGGGAATCCATGAAGTCTCACCACCTCCTCTAGATACTGCCTCGACAAAACTTCCACTGAGCTCGAATCCTTGATCGCTATGAAGTGGGCCGATTCTTTTGAATGATTCATTACCACCCAAATAGCATCATGTCCTCCCAGAGCTCAAGGTAAGCTTGTAAAAAAGTCCATTGAGATGTCCTCCCACTTCCACTGAGGAATCTATAATGGCTGGAGAAGTCCACCAGGAACATGGTGCTCGACCTTCATCTTCTGGCAGACTAAACATCGAGACAGAAACTCTACAACCACATGCTTCACCCCAGGCCACCAAAACAGACTCTTCACTGATCGGTAAATCATTGTCACACTATGATATACATCTAAAGGAGAACTATTGAACTCTCATGGACCCATATCGCACATCATTAAGGGAACAAAAATCCTTTCATGATATAACACTCTATGTTGTTCATCCTCTGACCAACCATCAGGGGCCTCACCATAAACAACTCGGTCTCTCTAATCCTCCACCTCTAGATCTCCCAACTGGGACTCTTCCACCTTCTGAATCAGGGATGACTGTACCATCATCTGAAAAAGACAACCTCTACCCCTAACTTCTTCCATATCAAGATTCAATGCTGAATGTTCTTCCATTACACACCAAGAATCACCGGATTCACACACAGAATCACTACGTGACTTTCAGATCAGCGCATCAGCAAAACCATTCCCTTTTCGAGGTGTATAAGATATTTCAAAGTCATAGTCCGGAAATAATTCCATCCACTAACGCTGTCCTAAGTTCATGTCAATCTGGGATAAAACATCCCTAAAACTCTTATGATCACTGAAAACCACATAGAGCTCACTAATGAGGTAATGTATCCACCACTTCAGGGAAAAAAGAATGACTTCCATCTCATGATCATGGGTGGAATAATTGATTTTAGGGGGATTCAATTTCATAGACCCATAAGAAACAACTAACCTCTGTTGGATGAGAACACAGCCTAACCCCAGATATGAAGCATCGTAGAAAACATCAAACTGAACTCCATCATCTAGAAGACAAAGGACTGGAGCCCTTACTAACTTCTCCTTAAGATACTCGAAAGTAGACTCACACTGATTAGTCCATATGAATGTCTGATACATCCTGGTCAAAGCTATTAGAGGAGTTGAAACTCATGAGAAATTGGCTATGAACCTCATATAGTAGCCTGCGTGACCCAGGAAACTAAACACCACTGAAACTGTCTTGGAGGCTGCCCAAGACACAACTGCTTCTATCTTCGATGGATCCATAGCTACTCCCTGTTGGGACACAACATGACCCCAAGAAATGGACTTCTCGATCCCAAAACTCACACTTCGACAGCTTCCCGAAGAGCTGATGTTGGCGAAGAACTCCCAAAATGGCTTGTATATGCTCTGAATGCTCCTCTTCAGATGTGTATTACAAAAGGATGTTTTCAATGAAAACTACCACTAATTTTTCTAGGAACTCACGAAACATAGCGTTCATCAATCCCATGAATACAGCTAAAGCATTTGTCACGCCAAAATCCATTACAATGAACTCATAATGCCAATGACAACAACGGAAAGCAGTCTTTGAGATATCCTCATCCTTCACACACATATGAGGATATCCTGACCGCAAGTCGTTCTTTGATAACCAACTTGAACCCTTTAGTTGATTGAATAAGTCATCAATCCACAAAAGAGGAAAGTGATTCTTTATTGTCACTTTGTTTAAGCGACGATAATCGACAGACAAATGCAAAATGTCGTCGGCCTTCTTCACAAACAAAAATGGGGCACCCCAAGGTGACACACTTGGCCAAACAAAACCACACTGAATCAGACCATCCAGATGTATACGTAGCTCTCGTAACTCAGAATGGGCCATCCTATATGGAGATATAGATATAGGAGATGATCCAGGCTGTAGCTCGATCCCAAACTCGATCTCTCGTTGAGGGGGTAATGCTACAACCTCTTTTGGAGATACATCAGCGTAATCCTATATGACCCTATGAAGCACTAACTACTAAACCTCTGAAGAACTCAGAATCATCTCATCCATCATGGATGATAAGGATTGAACACACCTATGACCCATCCAAGGATCTTTCTCAGTAGAAAACACCACTTGTTCTCCATCTGTACCAATGAAGATAACCTTCTTCTTGAATAAATCCATGATAGCCTACACCGAATAAAACCAATCCATGCAAAGGATTAAATCATATGGTTGTATTCTTAAACATAGGAAATATCATAAAGAGCGGTATTGCCCCAACACTAGCTCACAGTCCCTACATACTTCAAACAAGTCAGCTTGACCTCCAACTGGCGTAGTCAACGCCAAGGGCACTGGAAGCCTCTCTACCTCAATTCCCAAATCATAGACAAGGGTAGGTGATATGAAGGATAGTGTTTCTCCTCAATCAAAAAAGGCATACACCAAGGTAGAAAACTAGTAAAGGGTACCTCGAACGACGTCTAGCTCGCCTGGAGCTGGAAAAGCTAGAGCATGAAGTTGACCACGACCTCCTCCATGACTTCTATGACCCTGATGACGACCGCCAAATCGGTCGTGCTCTGATGATGGGGAGCTTCAAGGGGTTGTACTCTGCCTTCCATATCTACCCTCTGCCGATCTAAAGCTGGAGCAATTGGCTGCTACTACCTCGGCTAGAACTACCTCAATGGAGGAACCTGGAGTGTAGTGCCCGATGAACGATGACCACTCTGAATGGTCGGGCTCTCCCGCTGCTGATGTCCATGACCACCACAAGAAAAACAAGTGCTTGATCCCTTGGCCTAACCCCGAGATTTTCTTCCTCTAGAGAAATGAGATGTGAAGGGTTGAGACCTACCCCTAGTTGAAGGGAAACTCTTCTACCCTGAATACCGGGAACCCTGGACCAAAGCTCTAATTCGTGAGGAATCATGCCAATTCCCCTCTCGTGATGATCTGGTCTGGGCCAAAGTCCTCTCAACAACCTCTTCCCTCACCAGTACCTCAGGATACGTTTTCAGCATAAATGGGGTGACCTGACCCTTGATCTCTAGCTGCAAAGCCTCCTCAAAATACCTTTCCCTGGCCTCCTCATCTGGGAGTAGGTCTGAAGCATATCGTAAAAGGTTCTTGAAACAGATAGCAAAATCTTGAACACTAGAGCACCCCTATCGAAGGGTAAGAAGCTCTTGGCAACTGGATGCCTTCACAGTCGAAGAATGAAACTGGACTCTAAACCTATCCCAGAACTCCTCACATGAGATTGTTGACTCCTCAAGATCCCTGAGGAACAAGAACCACCGCTCCCTCGCTGCTCCATGTAGCATCGTCACAACCAAGGACACCCAGTGCTCCTTACATGTATGAACCGAACTGAAGCTGATATCAACCTCCTCTAACCAGTCTTCGGTGACTGCATCTGAAACAGAGCCCTCATACTTATGCAGAATCGGGTGCTGAAACTCTCGAAGTGACTTCCTCTAAGTGTCGTCGTCGTCACCCTCTACCCTGCGGCGATTTTCTGGAATAGTCACCTGGACATTTTCTCCATAAACCTGAAGAGGACGTCAACTTGGAGCCATACATGTAAAATAACAACTATTAGAGTTCCTAAAACTGGAATATGGAAGACTCAAAATTAATAAATTAATTGTTTTATTTTATTAATTTTAGGTTAACCTATCCCATGTTCTACCCATTCAAACACATGAACAAAGAAGAATGATGCAGGATCCTTTCCTAGGTACCTACCCTGCAACTAGTATCACATTTTTTAGTAGCCATTGTAAACATAAAGGTCCGTACGTCAGACCATAGCGGGCCTTAAAAGCCTATGTCTTAGACTTTTTCTAGTGTTTACCTCACTTGTTAAACATGAATGATATTGTTTCCCTAACAACCCATGCAACCTCACATGTTCCTAACTCAAAACTCCATATTATCCCTCAACCAGACCTCTAATACGTCTCTGTCATGACCCCCTCCCCACAAAGTGTACCCCTCTTATTTAGCAATGTGAGAATGGAGATAATGACCCCTGAGTCCCACCTCCAGTAGGCCCTGGGTTGGTGACTAGCACTAAGGCTATAGTAACACACAAAATGGGAGGCATTACCCTCTAAGAGAACACATGCAAGAGAGAGAGATAACATATACACCAATCAACTCCAACTCACACTGTAATATAAACAAAAACCCAAGTACACATATGAAATGCCATGAAAAGTACTACAATTGAAAGGGAAAAATTTCAAGTACCCAAAAGAAAGTATAAAATAGCACCATCCACAAGCCCGAACAGCTCATGCAACCACAAGATAGTAGAATCCATAGTGATCTCCAACCTACACCAAGTGACCTAAAAAACAGTTTACATATACATATGGTGAGTATAACAGTATACTCAGTAGGATCCTCCTCGAAGCCTCTCATTAAAAAGTAAATAAAGCATGCTAAAGCACATTAAACAACAAGTGAAACTAACTCATCACCTAAATAGGTATAATAAGTTCTCAGCCTCACCATGGAAACTCTAATCAAGTAAGGCATACAAGAATATAGAATATAATAAATAATATCAAGGGTTCCCTGCTACTAATTCCTCAATGGTTTGACACTTTTCCCCAATGTTGCACATCCTAAGCATCCCTATCAAAAAATTCTTTCCCACAGACACATGGGCGAAGCACCAAAATATGCACCATAAGAAAAAAAACACCACGTCCACAAACCAAAGTAACTAGGTAGTTTCTAGGAGCCCCCACATCTCACATAACATGTATCATATGTCAAGTATTATACCTCAATCCATCATAGCCCATACAACGAGTAAGGGTCCTCAATCCACGACAGCCTATACATGTTACACTTATAGTAATCCATAGAAAACTATACCCAGAATATATGTGTGTGAAAAACCACAAGACATTACAGCCCTCAACACACATATATGGGGAAAACTAACCAATGTGCCTACAAGCACAAGTAAACACCAAGAGAAGAGAGTGGGGCCAAAGGGGGTAGTCAGCCATCCATCCTCCCACCAGAATGTGGGGGAAAACACCCCAAAGGGCTCAGAATCCATGGGGTGTTAGTTTCCCTTACTGACCGGGTGGAGTAGCGTATAGAAACAGAAAAGTACAGAATATACTATAACTCACAACCACACTATGGGAATAACCTAGTCTTAGAAACTATTTTATCTAACTTCTCTCAGACTCCATGCTGATACTTCTAAGACAAGGTATCATATAAGCACACAACCATTTAAAGAGCTTTATTACATTACTTCATTCCCTTTTTATCAGTTCCACTTTATGTTAATTAATTAATTAAAATTTAATTAACCATGAATATTTCTACATTAAATTTTATTAGTATCACACCCAAAGTCAATTGTTCCTTCAAAATTACAACCTCATAATTATTTTCCAGCAACTCTATCCCCATGGTTTAACACCATTTATTCAATTATTCATTATATAATAACTTTCCCACATTCCCACGCATTATAGAAAAACATTCTATGCTACTAAACACAAGGGGGATCAACACGGTGAGTATTTGTACTAACCGTCGAGTATTTGCCTCTTATAGAAAGAGCATAAACCCATCCTTCCTTGAGAAGCTAAACACGGAAATCATGTGGCATACCCCGCATGTCTTTGCCTCTTTTGGAAGAAGGGTAAGTAAGACCAGCTGCCTTTTGCAGTGGGGAAAAGTAAACCAGATAAACAACCAAAAGAAACACAAAGAATCCAACAATCACATCCATCCCATTCCATCATCAATGATTTCCTCCCTGAAACCCACATGCATTAACCGATGTATCTCGCCACTCTAGGCTTCATCTTCCGCCACAACCAGAAGCCTCTTTACCCCTATATATCACAACAGCAATCTCGGATCATGTCACATTACAAGCAGTAGGAAAAAAAACACCACATTAATTAGGCTCTTGGACCTTTAACGATATAGAGGGTAACTCATAACCCCTAATGGAATTATCAAAAAATCAGATCTATAATCCATATTGAATTAACAGATTTTTTGTTCGTAGGTTCTAATTTTATGAAACATTATCAGTAAGCTATCACAAATAATTAAACATGATTACTGCACCAATTTGATTAAAATAAAATTACAACATGAACCAGATTCATTTACATGCCTCTTTCACATTATCCAAACAATTATCAATTAATCCCAATTTACTTTCTTTACGTATTTCCATCAAGAACAATCATAAATATCACACAATCTAGCAAAAACAAGAGGTAATAAAATATGATCGATATCAATTTCTTAATCTGGTTCAAGAATTTTTATGTCAATTCCATTATCATCTAGTGACATAAAAGATGCTAAATATACAACTGTACATAAAAGAAAGGGAATAAATGAATCCCTACCTCAAACAATTCTTGATGTTCTTTAACCACACAACGGGTCACGATCCTCCTCTCACGACAACTGCATCCACCCGAGGATGTCATGGTACGACCACACCTACCAAACCCCAAGAAAACCCTTTTATAAGCACGCATATTATATAATATAATATGGAATGGAGAAAAATGATAATATGAACACAAAAATAACGACGATAAAACATAACTTATATCGAAGAATGATCAATACAACTTGGTTGCATTTAAACAGAGCGAAACCAATGTGAGGAGTAAAGCTTGATTGTAAAACTCATATGGAAATGATTGAAAGGTTCTATAATCTCATATATGAGAACAAAGAGGAAGAACAACGGAGGAAGATATCTTGTCCCTTTTGAAGATTTAATGGGGTGGCTGTTTAAGATACACTTAATTCCCCATTAAAAGAGGATCACATTAACCCACGTAGTTTGACCAAGTAAAACATCCCGAGCTATAGGAATAATTAATATAGGAGTTATGGACTTTGAATCATCCATAGAGACCTTAAAAATAGGATTCAAAAGAATTTTACATCCAAGGAAAATTCATAAAGTGGTGAAACTGTAGGAAGCAGGAAACACTGTTCATGAACCTCACTTATCTGGACACAGTGTAAAGATACAAAATTGTACACCTATAGTTATTGTAAAAATACCATTAGAGGTTACTGATAGAGGTTACCGATAGACCTCATCGTTCTGGAAACACTGTTAATGGACCTCACTAATAGAATTTTTCACAAAACCTCACTGATTGAACATTGTTCACTGAACCTCACTAATAGAACAATGTTCACTGAATCCTCATGAATAGATCACTGTTCACTAAATCCTCACTGATAAAACAATATTAACTAAATCCTCACTTATAAAACATTGTTCACTAAATCCTAAATGATAGAACACTGTTTAGTAAATCCTCACTGATAAAACACAGTTCACTGAACCTCACTGATAGGACATTGTTCACTAAATCCTCACTGATATAACATTGTTCACTGAACCTCACTGATAGAATACTGTTCACCTACCGTTATAGGTTACCGATAGAACTTTTCACCATTGAAACTGTTCAAAGAATTTGAAATTTAGAAAATTGTTGGGGATATGTCACCGTGACTTCCCGGAACATCTCAAACATCATATTTTTATAATGTAATGGACCGGAGAGGTCCATTTCATTACATATGATGAATCACTAATTTTATTTTGAAAATGATGGTAATAATGGAATATTTGTTGAGTATAATATATATATGTGTGATATTCAAGTGTTTCTATATTGGTGATGTTTTTTTCCTCTCTATTGATCCATCCATAGAAACATTAAAACAACGTTCTTGCGTACGTACGACCTATAATCATCATGAATATTGTAACTCATTTTTCAAACACAAAAATTTATGAAATATTAAAAAGATAGATATAATTATTATTATATGATATTTTTATAAATGGTAAAATTACTGATATTAAGAAACCATTATAATTATAGAAGTACATTAAATACTGTACAAAAACAAATATGAAAAACAGAGTAGTTACACCATGAATAGAGTTTTTATTATTCAATTGTTAATAAAGGGTTAAAAATAGTTATGGAAAATAATATACTATATAAAATATATCATTATGGTTCCAAAAAACATGTATAATAAATTTATTTTTATTATAACAGAGGTAAATAAATTTAAGATGGAAATCTAACCTGAGTTAATGGTTTCTTAGCTCACTTTTTTTCTATTAGTCAAATTCCTTATTCACAATGTATTTATTTGATGTGGTTTATATACTAACAATTTTATAGATTAAATAAAAAATATATCTTTCATAGTTTTATTTTTTATTTCGTTTTATGTTATTTCTTTCATGGGGCTTACAATATAAATGTTAATAATGTGGTAAAGGTTTATTTTAAAATGACATAATTATTCAGAATAAATTATGTTTAAATATCCACTGGTGGATAAATTTGATCTTAATATATTCAAAGACACATAATTTTATATTCCTTATTTATTTATTCAATTTTCATGTAATTGTACTATTTTGGTCCCTTGATACATAAAATGTTTGACAGAATGTTTTAAATATATATTGATAGTGATTGTCTCTTTAGAAAAAAAATCCTTTTTCTTTTATATCCATGCATTCTACAAAAACTTCAAAAATGTTTATAACATTATCCAAATGATTTATATTTATCATTTTTTACCATATATTCATTTTTACAAAAAATTTTGGTAGATATATTATTTTAATTTTCCAAAAGGGGTAGTTTTTTTACAACATAGTAAAAAAAGAGTGTTTTTTATTTAATGGATTGTGTCGAATTACACATCATCATGAACAATGTTTTTTAAGAATCATATACATGTCTACAATGAATGTATCAAATAAAATCCATTTTATAATATTCTATAAATTATTATTCATTTAATGTAATTTTCAAATTAAATTTTATATTTACAACAAGAATGGTTTAAAGTTGTTTTTATGGTATTTTAATACAGCAATGATAAAAATTGAAATTTTTCCTTATTCTCAAATGGAAATTAATTTTAATGATTCTATAAGTATTGTTTCTTTAGATGGATTAAGTTCATTGTTACTAGCTTTTATAATCTTTATTCCATTTTATATAGAATTATGTATGGTTTATGATAATGTTACATAAATGGGAAATGAATTAACATTTATATTCTAGTTATATAATATGAATATTTATTTTGATTGTCTTTATTTATTGTGTAAAATTTTTTACATTTTGTGTGTTGGTTTTTCAATATTACTATTTATGTTGATTATTTTTATCCCCATTAATTTGAGGAATTTATTATTCTTAGTATGTGAAGGGTGGGGACCTCTATATCCCCTTAATATACTGGTAGGTCTTATGAGAGAATCCGTCATTTCACATTTGGCCAAAGACATTCCCATTTATGTGATATGTCTTTGAATAAGGCCATGATGATGTAATTATGTTATCATGAATTATTTTTTTCAACATAATGATTTTAATTATCCATTTCCTTGTAATTCTATAAAAATTTAGACTATCAATGTATATGTTTCAAGCATTTGTGACTATTTATATAGAATTATTTCAATCAGATGTTATTCTTCTATATTCATATCCATGATCAAGATATTATATAAAAGGAACGTGTTTAATTTACTTACTTTGTAATGCTGATTTTTTAATATTTTTTTCATGATTGCTTCCTCTATTCATATACCCTTAATGAGCATTTTATATCACTATATTGTAATGGTTCCTTTTACAAGTATTGTTTGATGTTTAATATGATTGAAATGGATGGATATTATAAAATAAATAATTGTCTTATCAAATTAAATTATATGTTTTATTTTATGTTTTGAATTGAAATATAAGATTCATCAATTTATCAAGTAGGACAAGACTACCAATCAACTTTTTCCATTAGGATGCATTTTCTTGAATCTAGCTCCAATGTAATAATGTAACCATTGACTCATGGATAAATAGAACATGTTAATTAGATTTTCTATCAGTGTTATTTTATATAAAACCATATAAAAATAGTTAGGATGAAATATATTTTAAAATATAGTCCCATGATTAATAATGATTATAAGACTAAGTATGGGATAACGTCCTAATGTTTTGGAAAGGGTGGAAATTATGGGGTATTCCTAGACATAAATCCACATATACTTATTGTAAGATCATGTGACTCAAGTATAGATACGTCAATGGGTAATAACTCTAAAAATGGTGCATTGAGCTTGAATTGAAATTCACTTAGTGTAAAATAACTGGCATTGCATCACGCCTAGATTGAAAGACCAAAGAGATATTTGTGTGCTAATTAAAATATTCATTACCATACATTATGATGTATATAAATATATTTTTATTATTTTAGAACATTAATAATGAAACCATGTTTATGACCTGAGATTAATTATACCTAAAATTTTCAATTTATTTTATATGAGTCACTAATTTTGTAATTATACATTATTATTCCAAATGTTATGATTTAATCTAATAAATTTCATTTTTAGTAATGGTTGATAGTGTATGGAATGATAATAGAATATATTCAAGTAATAAATGTATGGATTCCCCTAATAGGATATATAATGAAATCAAATCAAGAAATTCAGGTGGAGATAAAAAGATATAACTATATTGGTGTAGCTTACTCTGGTTAGGACCGTTGACCTTTCCCTTATACATAATATTATTAATCTGAAATGTAGTGTAGCAGTGTTATACCTCACCGTGCATCGGAAAACAAAATCATATAATGTTAAAAAAATCCATTTTTAGTACAGAATAGTATAATTTCACTTGGGAAGATATTCCTCACATTGTTATGAAATGCAATAGGGAAGGATGGAATGTAATATTATCATCTCTTTATTTTAAAAAATCAATGGTGGTCATTGATTCAAAAAACATATCATGTGGATGAAATAACAAAATTGGAATTGGTGGCATTTAAGGTACACTTCTTGGAAAAATATATTCATCGTGACATATGAGTGTATATGGAGATATAATTACTTAGTATGCATAAAAAGGAAGGTGGAAATTTCACTAGGTATGAATGAAACATAACACTATTAAAATTCAATGATACAGAGTGCATATGTAATCCTAATAGTGATATTGATGATTAATATTTTGGGATAATAAAAATTTATAAATGAAAAATAGTATCCACAACATTATCATAGTATGTGGATATAATATCATGTGTTATAAATATAAGCAATGTATTTGAAATAAAGGAATAGAAGAAAATGGGATAATAGAAAAAATTTATTGATGGATGAAGAGAAAGATGGATTTCCCATCATTTTAAAATTATATAATGAAATGCCATGTAACATTCATGAATGGAATGTGAGAATAAATAAATTTTGGAGGTAAAGTCAATAAAGGGATTTCATTCAAGGGAAAGAATGTAACCTTTTATTATTATGGACTCATCTTTAAGAATATTAGAAACTATGAAATTTAATAACCAATGATTCACAAGAATATTACTTGGAAGAATCTAAAGGATCAAGGGATATATTATATTATTAAAATATCCAATGTTTTAAAATTTTGTTTTTTTATATATATTGATGAATTATTTATTATAAGTATTATATAAGAATTTATTAATCTATAAGGATTATGTTGCTTCAGTTTTTCATTAATTATTTGAAAGAATATTTTGAATTCTAGTGATAACCATGTAATGTGATTTAGTGGTTTGGAGATATTTTTGGAGGATACATGTATAAGGTAATGATAACCCTTAATATTTTTAACATTTTGAGTTAATAAGAACTAGTTTAGATAAATAGATAATTAATATTGATGATGTAAATGGGCGAGTATTGGTGACCATGGAAATGACATGTAATGTATTGATAAATTAAATTATGATGAATTTTTCTACATTTTTGGATTATCTGAAGGATATCAGTATACTATGATTTCATTATGGTTTTATATTATAAGGATGTTTTTTTAATTTTTTGATTCATTTAACAAACTCAATTGACAATAATTTCATTAAGGTGATCTATTATAAAGGTATTCATTTTAAACATTATGAAATGAAGTCAAAATTGATTGCAGCCCATCCAATTGATGAAAATATTCATATGAAATAAAGTTATAAAGTATGTATATTTTCTAGTGTTATATGTAATTATAGAAAAATAATACCTAGACCATAATTAAATTATCTTGAAATAAAAAAAATTTCTAAGAAAATTCATATCCGATGAATCTATGGACATTTAACTTATCATATATTTGTAGTATTTTTATATTTAACATTCTATGGATCATTCAAATTCATTTGATAAATAATCATTATCACATCCATAAATAATTAATAACATATCCTCTATTTCCATGTCATTACGTCATGATAATTTTTCATTCTAGATATCTAGTAATTTGTTATTATAGATAAACATCATACTTCTATTTCGCTCTTATTATGAAGAATCCATATAAACCATAAATAATCTTTATCACATCTAGAATTACTTATTAATATAACCTCTATGTCCATGTCATCACTTCATGGTAGTTTTTGTTTCTTGAAATCCTTGTTATGTGTTATTATAGATGAACATCATACTTCAATTTCACTCTTATTATGAAGAATCCATATAAAACAATTTTTATAAATATTTTTTTCCAGCCCGTGTTAGATTCCTTGTATGATATATCATATAATGTTTTTAAGAAGAGTAAATATTTTCATATTGGATTCAACATTTTATATTGTGGTCATGTTCCTTATTTGTCATGTGAGTAGGATTATTAATTGTTCATATGAATGGGATATTTGATATTCACATATTAATCCTTTTAATAATGATGTTTTTCATCAATATTATTTATATATAAAAACCCTTTATTTAATAGGGCATGATAAAACTCGAAGATGTTTATTACTGATGGTTAAGATATTGTAACAACCATATATTTTAAATATAGAATAGTGTTTTCTATAGCGTATATTATATGAAATACTTATCATAAACGATCCATTGAATATCATATTTCAGTATGACTATTATATAATATATGTTAAATTGAAATATATTAATACGAATAACAAAATTATGAAAATTATATGGCCCAAACATGAATAAAAAATATATATTTTATCTATATATTGAGAATTAAAATTCTTTAATTTGAAATTGAAAGATATGTTTTTATATAATACTATTTTTATTTCAAATATGTGTTTTTATCCTAAACAAACAAACTATTTTTTATTTTTAATTAATATATATTCAATATAATTAGTTCTAAATCATCAAAAACATTTTATATGCAATGGATGAGAAATAATCCATTGGAATGTTGTATAAAACTATTTTTTCTCAAAATCAGTTCAAATGCATTTGTCACAATTATTATGAAAAAGGTTTTGTCCAGTATTACAAAATTGATTTTAAAAAATTACCATATTTTTTTCCACAATCATTCCACAATTACAAAAAAAATTTAGAATATTTCAAAAAATAATAATTTTACTCATAAATAGAAATAAAATATTGTATATTTTCATGACTGCATTATCATTTATTGAATTTTAAATGTTATATTCCTATTTCAAATAGATTAAATGTAATTTTAATTGAATTTTATTAATATAAACAACATTTATATTATATAAATCCATTTATATTTGAAAGTTTACAAAAAATGTTTTTGTACTTAGAAAATATTTTCTTTAAAAACATTTTTTCCATTTCATAATCTGGTAGAATTTTAATTATAATTATTCCACTTATGTAGGTTTATTTTGAATAAATGAAATCCATATTTGGAATAACAATAATTAATATTATGTTATAATTTCATATTAATTTATATTTTTAATAAAAATAAAAAATAATAAAATATAATCATTGTTGTAATGGTTAAAACATGTTTACCAGGGATGTGGGGTTTAAACAAAATGATAAGGTTATTTATTAAAATTAAACCATTATAAATACTTTGGGATGGTAATATTTCACATTTTAACTATCATCGATTCCAAAGTATTATGATTTGGATGAATTTTTCTCAGGAATTACTTTAATTTTGTATTATTTTGGGAAACTTTAAAATAATTTTATTGAAGGTACCCTCCTCCTATTATAAAATAATATCCCATATCCCCTAATGTTCAAACATAAAACTAGCATTGTATAAAAAAATTCCTTTACAACAAAATTCCATAAATACCACCCCATGATCTGCATTCCCCTTTTATAGTATATAACCATTTTGAATGGTTTTTTTAAACATAATGTGGTCAATAGAAGAAGATTTACAACTACTAAAAAAGAATTCTCATTTTATTTAATCCTCAACTAATAATAATTATAACCAAAAATGGTAAAATATTAACATAGTAATTTTTTATATACTAAGTTTTAGATATTTTAATTACATGACTTATTATCATTTACCCTTTAATCAAATGGGATATGAAACTGTTGATCATGTATATGGTGGACTATAACATGTAAACCAATGCAATGTGTTTTATATGACCATATATCAAGTATTTATTTAATGATGGATTTTTTAAATATATTATAATTATTACACAATTACCATTTTGGAATTATAATCTATCATCTACCTTCTTACCTTCCAATTCATTGGAAAATGATAAACAAACTATTGAGTATGAAGGGACTACCACAACCACATGGCGCTGTGAAACACTATTTATTATATATTGAAATTTATTTTAATAATGATAGGTTTATTGAATAAATAATATATATTGATATATATATATAATTTATTAGTAAGTGTAAATTATTTTTTATCTTTTGTTCATTTCATTCATTGAAAAATGAAAACTGAATTAATTTTGAAATACAATATACCATCTCTATGAAAATTATAACTGGTTTTTATTCATTTAGAATATGGATTATTTTGAATAATTATATTATTAATATATATATAATATATTTTATGAATAATTTTATTTATTAGATGTATTCGTGATCAATTTACATGGGATAAAAATTCCAAACAAAACCATGCATGAAAATAGATGCAGTTATCACCCAAAATTGTGTTTTTAATGAATAATTGATATTAAACAGTGGATACAAATTTATAAATAATATATTTTGTTATATATAAGTGTATTTATTTTTTATAATTTTAAAAAAATTATATCTTTATTATTCATAAATTTCATACTTGTACGAAGGAAATATGACCCCATTTAAGGGTTTCTCATCACACTTTTAATTCTATGAGACATATGTGATATTCATTATTATATCATTTTTTTTAAATGATTAATTGACATATAATATCTTTAATCCATTAATCGTCATGTTATTTAATGATTCATGTGTAGTTCTTTATTTCCTGAGTATTACAATTCATCTATTACAAAATTAGTTAGGGTTCATTTCACAATATCATCACTATTCAGGATTGTTAATGTTTAAGTCACCCATTGGGGAATTTTTTGATATTTATATCAGAAAGCCACTGAAATTTATTCTCATATAGTTATTAGTAGTATTTTAATTAAATACTTATATTTTATTCACATTGATAGTTAAAATTATTGACAATCTGTCTCTAATGAAAAGATAACATTATTATTCACTTTAGTCTAATAAACCTTTTCCTGATTAAACATGTTTCCAAAAATATTTTGAAAATTTATTTTATCATTATAAAAATGATTTATTTATTACCTTTTTTATAGATGTTTGACTTCATAAAAATATGATTGAATGGTATTTAATTTTAATTTTTTTAATGATCTAATTTTATTCTAATAGTGTGAAAATAACATTTTTAACTTATACGTCATGTATCAAATTACTCATTTTCATGATGATTCATTTCATTGAGGATTCCTTTAAATGTTTAAAATTTTATTATAAAATATATTATTTACTTAATATTTTGAAATTTTTAAAATTTTGATTGATATTTTCAATGTGAAAATGATATTTTCCTTAATAATGTTATAATGGATTTTTATTGATATTTCTATTCACCAACAAAAGAACCCATATTTTATTGTACGATCAATTAGAAAAATTATGTAATTATGAAATCCTTATTATTTATCAAGATGGTAAGTTATTATTTTGACTAGAATATTCTATTTTGATACCATTCTCGACATTACTCTAGATGGTTTGATATTTTTTGTTTGGATAAAGTATTAATATTTCTATACAAGTTTTTCAACATGAATGTTTATGCTGATTATATGCCTTGATTTGAAGATTAACGAAATTTTATATGATATATTTTGAATAATTATGATTATGTTGATAATATTTCTAACCTTTAATATGATTAATTAATTGAAAGTAGTACATGATAGTTGGGGCCAGTTATAGCCCCAAAAGGCATCAGTTGGTCTTATTTAACCAAACAGCTTCAGTTTTTTGGAAACATCATCTCTTATTAGAATAAAATTTCTTGTTATGATCAGTTGATATTATTTTTATCATGTATTCAATTATTTATACTCTCATTATGATATTAGTTAGTTATTTCCCTTTGATTATTTGAATAGTTTAGGTTTTAGCTTGGGTGATTTTTTATGTGACATTATTTTGATCATTAGTTAGTCCTACCAAATTATTCTCCATGTTAATGATACTGATTAAATGTAATGTCTTTGATTTATTTAACATTTCATATTTATAATGACTTATTTTTTTATTAAATCATTCTCTAAAAACATTCCCTTACATTTCTTTAGAATTTATCCCTTTATTATATGTATCTATTCTATAATATTCTAGGATGTTTATTATGATTGATATATAGGGATATGATAAATGATAAAATTGTGTTATCAATGAAAATTATATGGTTTATTTTTTGTATTCAATTTCAATTATAGATTCAAATATATATATGTAGTCTCTAATGAGTAGTATACAATTTGACATATTGGGATGGGTTTCCCTATATCTATTTCCAATGTAATAATATAAACACCAACTCTTGGATAATAGTTCTCATAATTATTCAATACAAATATCATTAAATCCAAATAGAATGGGGAAAACTGAGTTGTACTAATAGAAGAAGAAACAAAATGGGAATATTGAATAGGGATCCATACACTATAGTGAACCAACATGGAATGCACCTATTATTTTTTTAAGAATAATAATGGGTCAATGCCCCTTCTCGTTAATTATTTAGAACATTAATAGATGAATATCGATGAAAAGTATACACTACCCAATGTTAATAATTTTTTTGATCAACTCTATGGAGGTCAATACACTTTCATGATTGATATTAAAGAATAATATCATCAAATAAGGGGTAAAATTGAGGGTATACCCATGATAAAAAATAATATATGGTGAGAGACTATTAATTTATGATGATTCTGCTTAGACATATAAATTCCATGACAATATTAATAGATCAAATGAATTGTGTCCATTGAGACTATTTTGTTTTGTTTTTTCTAGTATATATTGATAATATTTTTATTAATTACGATAACAATTAATTACACGAATATGATATATGTATTGTATTAAATTCCATGAAAGGAAGTAATTTTGAATTAAAATTTTGAAAATGTATATTATGGATAAATAATGTATCCCTTAGGGAAATTTAATTGAATGAGAGGGGTTATCAATGGATCAAAAAATGATTGAAATGATTGATCACCACAATAGAAAAAAAACATTAACTATGATGCATTATCTTAATGGATTGGTTGTATACTATCAACACTATGTGTGAAATATCAAAAGGATAACACATACACTTACCATGTTTTCATAGAAGTATGACAAATTCATTATTTTTTTGATGAATGGGAAGATAATTTTATGAAACTATATATATTTTTTATTAGTGGGCATATAATCACACTGCCCATTAATAAAGATGGATTTTAAATCTATATTTATGCTTAGAATAGTGGATGAGGATGTCTTTTCTTGAAGACAAACATGTTTATATCGTATGAATCTGAAATGTTGATAGTCCAGGTGTGAAATTACTGAACACATGATTTAGAGCTATAAGGGGCGTTCTTTTGTTTGAAAATACTAAATTATTATGTTATTTATTAAAAGTGTCATATAGATACATATTTATAATAACATGATGTATATACTATCATAGAAGATGTTAAATATGATCCAAAGCTATCCATTTCAGTTGATTAAATTTTATAAATTATCAATACAATATTACCCTTTAATATAGTACAATGAGATTGATTCTATGAGAATTTTTTTTCTAGTTTATCCAATATTAAGAGAGAAATTGAATAAATATCTATGTATTTTTAGAGATTTAACTACACAAAATTGTTAATAAAAATGAAAATATCAGTATTATAACTATGTTAAAATATCCATTTCAAATATTATTATGGTTGGAAGGATGTTTTTGAGATGAAAAATAAATCATTGAATGTTCTTGAGTAAAAAAATAATTATGATGGAATTATAAGATTCAGTAACTAGATACATGCCTCTTAAATAGAAAAACTGAAGAATGAACTGGTGGATGATGTAAAGAGAACATCATCCATTGTACATAACTATGGTATGTATATGCACATATATATATGAAAGAATATTTGTTTTGAGAAAATATGAATAGGATTACAGTAGATTATGGGCATCTATGTGTATTATATCATAATGTTCTGGATGATTAACAAAAACCTAATGGGATGATGTATCCTTTACCTATACATATATATAAATAGGAAAAATCAATCAAAAATTTCATCATAATACTACGAAAATCATATAATGATCATCATTCAATTTGGGAAATATTTTATAAACATATAATGTTATTATATTTAATTTATTTCAAAGAATATTTCCCTCTTGATCATCTTTCTAGTTAAAATAATAAAGATGTGGTAGTGATTCATGTAGTAGAAGTATTTTTTTTATAATAGACAACTTTCAATACCTAAAATTATAAAGATGTATTTAGAGAATATTGAATATAAAATATAACATTATAACTTCATTTCATCATCATAAATATGATCAGTATTAGAGGGACACAGAAATAGTATTAGATACGTTAATATATTTCTTTTCTAACATTGATTTTTAATGATTTTAGTACCATTTTTTAGCCGATGTTTTATATAATAATATCATTTACTTGATCATTAAGATTTCTACCAGTGATATCTATTTTTATAAAGTGTATAACTCAAAAATGTTATAATTATGTTATAAGATGAAATCAATTTGGACATAATTTATTCAAGGAATCAAATGTAAAAGGTAAATTCATTTAATAACAAATCATAGTATCTCAAAGTGGATAAAAAATATACAAAAACATTATATTGAGATATCTATATTATACAAGTAGTGACATGGTATACAAATTAAAATCACATTGGATTATATTAATGATATTTATAAAAAAGCCTAAGATGAGCCCCTAATATATTATCCTTCATTAAATTCTTGATCATATTAGGATTTTTGTTATCGCATGGTTTTTTCAAAAAAAAAAACTTTATCAAATTCATGATGTATATCTTGAATTACTTTTGAGGAAGTAAAGATATGATATTTCGTAGGTACTAAAATCAGAAGTGAAAAGGATGGTGGAATACGATTCTTATGAAGAACAACCATCAGTGATTATAGATAGAATATTGTTTATTCTATGGATCAAGAACAATCAAATTTTCAATTCCTAGTGAATAAAATATATGTTTTAGTCATTAAAATGTGAACCAATAAATTTATGGAGGAATAATATTCCCCACCAATTTTTATATGTGTAATATAATCTCAAGGGTGGAATTATTATAATGGTTTTTAATGTAACAACCGGAGAATTGGGAATATATTTCATTATAATATATTCCACTATATTAATATATTTTCATAAAATCTATTATACATTCCAAAATAATGATTAATTAAATAATAAAATCAAATAAATTATTATATAGTTAATTGAAAATGATAAATGAAAAACCATTGTAGATGTGTTCAAATTTACTTATCTAAATATCATTAATTCCAGGTAAACTCTTTTATTACCTTTTTATTGAATAATTATATTTTCAGCGAATTTCGTAAATTTTTAGAATGATATCAATAGAATTTATGGATATATTATAAAAATAAACAATCAAGGGAACCCATTAAATGGTTATGTAATGATCATTAGTATTATTCTAATAACTCTTCTAAAAGGGAAGATGATTTGTTTACAAAAAAATATTTATTTTTATTTTAAGTTAATTGTTAATTTATAAAATTTTGAGTATTAAAACTATGTAAATTTATTATTTATACATGTTAACAAATTAAAAAAAATGATAAATTTATTTTACATTTTTTTAAATTACGTAACATCATTTAAAGTGTGAATAATATTCTTTTCCAAATATTAGTTTTTATATGTAAAATTACATTTTACATTAATTAATTAATTTTAAAACATTTCTGGAATGACTATAAATAAAATTTAAGATTATATATTAAATCAAATAAATTAACACTAACCAAATTATTGTTTATAGTAGGATAAAAATCCAAAATCATTACATGATTAGAAATATTGTTTTATAAAACCTTGGTTATTATTCTTTTTTCCCATGGATATAATAATTATATTCCTCATTCTATATTTATCTAATAATTTAAAATGGATATAATATTTTGAATCATGAAATAAAAATTATTTAATAAATTTAACATTGTTGGTTATTAATTGTAAAGACCTGGAAATTTGGAGGAAATATTTTTGTTAATTTCATTGGAATTTTACGAGTCCGCGGTTTCTGACGGCATCAGATTCTGAGGCCCAGTGTGCCAGGAATCAATTTCCAAAGTTTAGCTTGGGTACATTCAATAAACGAACAAGCAGGTTTTTCTATCTTTTGAACAGGTGCTCGGAATTTAAAACTATGGGCACCAATGAACTCACAGCGCTGGTAATTTTTTAAGGGGAATTTTTCTGAAGATGCGTTTTGAGCGGGTTGAGGTTTAATAATTGTGAATTTAGAATAAAATAAAAAAAATTTGTTGTGTACTTATTTTATTTAAGGATGGTGGTTTTTATCCTGCAAGGGGGAGTTAGAGGTGGGTCCCACACCCACCTAACCTCCCATGGGAGGGTTTAGTGTGGTGAGGCCCACACGAGACCCTAACTTCTCACCTTCCCATTACTTCCCTTAACCCCTTTAATCTTACCTTGCATTTAATATTTTGAGAACTCCACTCATTTATTGGAGTGGAGCCTCTCAACTTACTATCTCTCTCATTTATTTATTTTTCCAACTATTCAATTAATTAATGAGTTTGAATTAATTTGAATTGAGATGGGATGTTTGTTAAGATGGGGGAAAATCTCATTTCGAATATTTGGCAGGGAAAATATTATGGGGATAATCCCTAGTGAATTAAGAGAGATTTAACCCTCCATGAGAAACAGTTCTCCTTCTAGAAGATCTCCAACGTATGATGCTCGAGCCAGAATCAAAGGCCATTGCGGATGCGAAGAATGCCAACGACCATCGTCACCTTCATCTCCTACCTTGCGATGATGTCAACGAGCCGATGTCCACCCTCTCCTGATATCATCAACGAATGGTGAACATTGAGGTAGGGGTTGTTATGTTCGGGTTTTAATACAGTTCTTCAATTTTTGTGTTTTGTTAGGCCACTTGATACCATCATGACAAGGAAGGGCTTGGACCGCATGAACACGGTCTGAACCTAACACATTTGTTTGTTGATTATGGATGATGGAGGTGGATTGCGAAGAACCGTCTGGCATCGGGCCGATCACAGGAGAATGTTCAATGCTTGGTTGTCGGGTAACCGGAAAGGCACGTCACCATCGTGTCATGCGGAGTACAGTCGGACCGCGGCCTTGCCAAGCTGCGGTGGAGGGGCACAACGCCGCCGCGCCGCGCCGGAGCTATAGGAGTCGGGGTTGTGGCGGGCCGCGGTGGATCTCAAAAGGGTGGCCGGAAGTGCCGGCCGCCGGCGCCACCTAGTGGTGGGACCCGAGGGGGTCATGCTGTTACCCAAAGGTCAGCCATCATAGGCGGCCATTTCATAGAAACCTGGGAGGCGTAACACCCCAGACCTGCGGTTAGGGCGGGCCCCACTGGGCGCCTCCAGCACCTGGTCGCCCACCCACGCCGCCAAAAACATGGGTCACGTGGACCGGACCACGTCGGCTGGGCTGGGCCGCGCCCTTCTGGGACGAACTCAGACCCGATTCGGGCCAACCCTATTCGGGCTGACACATGGGGTGTTGGGTTGGGTCGGACCGGGTCTAGACCACCTATTTTCGGACCATCTTTAGTTAAACACCCATAACATGAGTTGTGAACCTTCGATCGATGCACCGTTAGTTTCATAGGATTCCGTGGATCAAGACGGTCGTTTCAGTATATTACACTCAAGGTATAGGCAATGTTTGGGTATGGCCAGGTTGGTTCAAACTCGAAACCAACTGATCCTTCGGAGAAGAAACACTTATAAATTGAGCTATGGACATCCGATTGACATGTCGTTGACTTTGTTGGATTCATCTTGATGAGATGGTTCTTTTTTCATACTTCACTTGAGGTTTTGAAACAGTTGGATTGTGACCGGGTTGGATTGTACCCAAAATCCAACCGGGCCCCTAGAACGGAAATGCTAATAACTCACAGACTGGGCGTCTGATCGACTCTCCGTCTGTTGCGTTGAGACAACCAGTTCGAGGCGACCCTTTGAGATAGTTCCACATGAGTTTGAATGAATCTTGGATGTATCGACCAGTAGCCCATGGAGCGGACCGTCCCGGAGACGAGCGTACAGAGTGCAGAGACCAAGTAGCTGTAGATTTCTTGACTGTTTGATTTATTCAACTCATAGTGATTCGGTTAGCCCAGTGGACAGGGCGCCCGATATTTGGCAGCAGACCCACGATGGACAGAGCGCCTGGTAGTTGGCAGCAGACCTGCGGTACTCGATAGGAGAAGTACCTCTGTAGGCTATTAAGGAGAGCGCCCGGTATTTGGCAGCAGACCCTCAGCGGACGGAGTGCTCGGTATTTGGCAGCAGACCCGCGATACTCGACAGGCGGAGTAACTCAATAGTCTAAGGTTAATGAGTAACGCCTCAGAGTCATGACAGGCCACTGTACTCTAAAGAGGATGATTTCTCCAGCAGTTGTGGTTTCAATAATAAAAATATTGGATTGAGATGAGTCTTTTTACTTTGTGTTTACCTCGTGATTGATATGGGTCACTTGATAACTTAGGTATATGTATGGGCATATACCTAAGTATTGGTTATCCGTTTATTTCATAACCTTTGTGTTTCCTCATGATTGAGATGGGTGACTGGATAACTTAGGTATAATTATGGGTTTATACCTAAGTAAGGGTTATCTATTGAAATCATTATTTTTGGTTATACTTGTTGAATTTAGTGAGACCTTGAGGGTCTCTGGGTCCCTACTGAGTATTGTTATACTCACCCCTGCACGGGCTATGATCGCACCATGTTGTGATGGATGGAGACCATAGAAATCGCTGACAGAGACCGAGTGTAAGAGGACTAATCGGTACCATGAGGTGGACCTCACGACGAATCAATACCCGGAGGTGGACTTCACGATGAGATGGTACTCAGAAGAGGTTGGCGGGTGAGAGCGTTGAGGAGGCTATCTTTACCTACACTTCAGGTAGGATCCGAAGTGGACGACCAAGGAGCTGCTTCTATCTTCCACTTGATTGTCTTCTCTTTTGTACTTTTGTTCATTTGTAGTTGTACTTTCGGTTGGGTTTGTATTCTGGCCCATTTACCCTTCAGCACATACTTTTGTACGTAGTGTATTTCTTCTGCTTGTACTCTGGATGGATGTGTTAATGGTTTTTAAAGGAAATGCCTTCCCAGTTATTGGGATTTACGCCTTTGATGCTAGTCGCCAGCCTCTGGCCTATGGAAGGTGGGCATGGGGTAGTCACGGTACGGGCCCCGAGGATGGGTCATGAAAAATTTGTATTAGAGGAGTCGGTTCTACCGCAGAACTTAGGACTCTAATTTTTTCTTTCTATGAAGCAATAGTGTTAAGGGTACTAAGTGTGGTTTTCAGTTCAGGGAGTCCAGTGTTGGTGCGGGCGGCCGATGTATCCATACTCCAGGACTTTAACTTCTGATTTCTGACTCTGTGCATGAAAACACTGATTGAGTGTGTGTTTTCAAAAGTTTTCATTAAATCAGCTCAAATTAGGTCAGCTCAACAGTTATAGTATTTTGATCGTGACGCTTCTGTTTTTTCAGGATGCCTCCCCACGTACGACCAACTAGAGCCCTGAGAGATGTACGTACTGATAGCCGGCCGAGTGATGAGGCCTCAGTACATGGCCCTCTTACAGTGGAGGCACTAGCAGAGGCACCAATGGTACTACCATCTATTGGCCCACCGATTCCACTAGCCCCAACAACAGGTGATGCACGCCGCTTGAGCGCGTTGTATGAGTTCCTGCGCGAGAGGCCACCTAAGTTCCGGGGATAGACAGACCCACAGGCGTCTGAGGATTGGCTGGAGGCTGTGGTGAGAGTCTTCAGGCTAGTAGATACACCAGTAGACTTCATGGTGATCCTTGCTACCAGCCTCCTTCAGGTAACAACAGGCAGATTGTGGAGCCTGATGCTCCAGATGCTTGACGAGACGTCACTTCAATGGGAAGACTGTGAGAGCCTGTTCCGGGCATAGTCTATACCAGCCACCCTTCAAGTGTTGCAGATACATGATCTACTTCATCTGCAGTAGGGGATCATTAGTGTAGCTCAGTACTCAGCAATGTTAATAGACCTCTCGTGCTACTCTACAGATATGGTATGTGACCTCTTCTTCATGGCCCGGACTGTCGAGCAGGGACTATGGCACAAGATCAGAGCTTTGATGATTCCTCTCAGCATCCCGACCCAGGCAGGGGTGTTGGAGTGATCCCTCTTAGTGGAGAGTTTCCTTTCTGAGCAGACTCCAGTAGTGGGACCCACCACTAGTTGACTTGCAGCTGATTCTTCTGCAGCTGGCAGTAGACGGACGACACAGGGGTCGAAAAGGACTAGATCGACCGGTGGCTGACTGCACGACTCAGGTTTAGTTATGCGGGGCGACCAGAGTGGAGTCAGAGTCAGTCGTGCCAGGAGTAGGCAGTGTTACTCCTGTGGCGGGCTTGGTCACATGGCACATGACTATCCGACCCGCCGTACAGACGATTAGCTGATAGATGAAGGACCTCCCAAGTAGAGGCAGATGTTCGATCAAGTTGGACCGCAAGGAGCAGGCGACCATGGAAGAGGAGCTGGCCATGCAGCTGGTGGTGGATGACGATTCGAGGTGTTTTCACCACCACCACCAGGTGGACATGGGAGTGCATAGCTTCATGCTCCTGAAGCATACGACTATGGAGCTCCGGAAGCAGGTGGACGGGAGTGGGACTAAGCATGGAGGCCTTTTTTCTTGGTGTTTTTAGTCTCTATGTTTTTACTATTATGTTTTCATTGTGTCTTTGTACTATGATCTACAGTAATAAAAGACACTTATCTTTCTGATGTTTAATTTCCTATCTTTTTTTGTGTGGTTGATACTAAGAGGTTCCAATTTAAAACAGTTGACTTGATCTTCAATTTTGAGATACCAACTAGAGGAGACCCAGTGACCACACACTACTGCAGACAGTGTAACTTGACCCTTAGAGGCGAGAGTAACAGTTGGATCTCTTTGTAGTAGCGTTGGGGCCTTACGACGTCGTCCATGGAATGAAATTGTACTGTTCCTATCAGGATTGACTATATTAGTCATAGAACGTGGTTCATCCAAGGGATGAGACCAGATTTATCTTTTTGTCAGAGGAGAAATCTCATCAGCTCTGGAATAACATAAACAATGAAGGGTGGAGATGAATTCTTACAATTGGCTAGTCTCACCCATTGTTCGTTGAGTGACCGGTTTACTGTTCTCTCCAACTCAATTGTCTTAGGTTTATCTACTCTCAGAATGACATGAACCTGAGACAATGGTGATGGTTTGATTTCATCCAGGACTATGACTTCGAGATAGTTTATACTATTAGGGAGGGTAAAGTTGTAGCATATTCTCTTAGTAGAAGATCATGCATTCAACTGTAAGGAGTGGAGAGGTAGTTGGTGGATGCGTTTCAGATATCCTTTGTGGATAGTGATGGAGTCAACACATGTAAAACATGAGATGGTTCAGGGTACGACGGAGAAGGTGTAGATCATCCAGGAGTAGATGAAGAATGCACAGAGCAGACATAACTCCTATGCTTATAAGAGATGAGACCACTGGAGTTCGAGGGTGGCGACCATGCTTTCTTATGGGTCTCACCATGACATGGTCTACGGAGTTTTGGCTGGGGCGGCAAGTCATCTCCACAATTCTTCTGGACTTTCCCCCTCAGATGCACTGGGTGCATGACGTTATCCACATATCTCAGCTGAGGATATGTGTGCCTAACTGATCCGTCATCATCAACCATAGAGATCTAGATATCGATGATGGGGAAACTTTGATGGGGTTTCAATAAAGGTTAAGGATCGATAAGAGTGGGTCCTATGAGGATGGTCGATTCCTCTTATGCTCTTTCACTGGTAGCACAAGAACCTCTAGGGGAGCACATGGGAGCGAGAGGCTCAAATGCGTGCTCGGTACCTTCTTTATTTTCCCTAGTTTGTGTTGTAGCTTTACGGGGATGTAAAGCCCTGACGTGGTAGTAATTTAAAGACCTATAAATTTCAATGAAATTTTTTTCTTAATTTATTTTGAATTTTACGAGTCTGTAGTTTCTGATAGCACCTGATTCTGAGGCCCGGTGTTCCTGGAATCAATTTTCGAAGTTTTTCTTGGGTAAGATCAGTAAACGAACGAGCAGATTTTTCTATCTTTTGAACCGGTCCTTGGAATTGGAAACTGAGGGCACCGATGAACTCACAACACTAATAATTTCTTTAGGGGAATTTTTTCGTAGTTGCATTTTGAGCGGGTTGAGGTTCAATAATTGGGAATTTATAATAAAATAAATAAAATCTATTGTGTACATATTCTATTTATGGAATGTGGGTTTTAACATAAAAGGGGGAGTTTGAGGTGGGTACCACACCCACCAAACCTCCCATGGGAGGGTTTAGTGTGTTGAGGCCAACACGAGACCCTAACTACTCACCTCCCCAAAACATCCCTTAACCCCTTTAATCATCACTTGCATTTAATATTTTGATAACTCCACTCATTTGTTGTAGTGGAGCCTCTCATCTTCCTATCTATCTCATTTAATTATTTTTCCAACTATTCAATTAATTAATGAGTTTGAATTAATTTTAATTGAGATGGGATGTTTTTTAAGATGGGGGAAAATATCATTTCTAATATTTTGCTGGGTGAATATTATGTGGAGAATCCCTAGAGAATTAAGAGATCCTTAACCCTCCATGAAGAATAGTTCTCCTTCCAGCGGATCTCCAACGTATGATGCTCGAGCCGGAATCGATGGCCTTTGCGGAAGCGACGAACGCCAACGACCATCATCACCTTCATCTCCTACATTGTGACGACGTCAACGAGCTGATTTCCACCCTCTCGCAATATCATCAACGAATGACGAACCTTAAGGTAGGGGTGGTTATGTTCGGGTTTTAATACCATTCTTCATCGTTCTTCAATTGTTGAGTTTCATTTGTCCGCTTGTTACCATCATGACAAGGAAGGGCTTGGACCGCACGAACACGGTCCGACCCTTCCCCATTCATTTGTTGATTATGGACGATGGAGGTGGATTTTGAAGAACTGGCCATTGTCGGGCCAATCACAGGAGGATCTTCAATGATTGGTTGTCAGGTTACCACGACCGGGGCTGGCCGTGGCGGAGGTGCGCGGTGCCATCGCGCGGCGCCGGAGCTACAAGGGGCCCTGACCGAGGTGATCTTCTGTGCCAGCTGCCGGCACCACCTAGAGGCAGGACCCGAGGGGGTCCTATGGTTACTGAAAGGCCGGTAATCAAAGCCATCCATTTCGAAGAAACCGGGGGGCGTAACCCCCCGGACCTGTGGCTAGGGCGGGCCCCACTGGGCGCTTCCAGCCCCTTGTCGCCCACCCACACGGACAACCGCTTGCGTCATGTGGACCGGACCACGTCGACTGGGTCGGGCTGCCAGCGCAGGGTTGGGCAGGGTCGCGCCCTACCAAGCTAGACTCGAACCCGAATCGAGTCACCCCAGTTTGGGGAGACCCAGGGGGTGTTGGGCCGGGTCGAACCGGGCCCAGAACCCCTATTTTCAGACCATCTTCAGTTAAACGCCAATAACAAGATTTGTGGACCTCCGATCGACGCAACATCAGTTGCGTAGGATTTCTTGGATCGAGATGGTAGTTTTGGTATATTACAATCAATGTTTACGTGGAGTTTGGGTATGTCCGGTTTGATTCGAACCCGAAACCAATCGGGCCCTTAAAGCGGAAACGCTTATAACTTGAGCTCCGGACATCCGATTGACGTTCCATTGACATTGTATGATTCTTCTTGATGAGATGGTTCTTTGGTCATACTTCACTTGAGGTTTGGATGTAGTTGGCTTATGATCGGGTTATATTGTAACCGAAATCCAACTGGGCCCCTAGAATGGAAATGCTAATAACTCAAAGACTGGGCATCTGATCGACGTGCCGTCTGTTTCATTGATACCCCTTGGACGAGGCCGTCCATTTAAGTATTTCCACATGAGTCTATGTGACACTTGGATGTATTGACCAGTAGCTTGTGGAGCGGACCCTCCCGGAGATGAGCGTACGGAGTGTGGAGACCAAGTAGCTGTAGTAATTTTGATTGCTTGACCGATTCGACTCATAGTGATTCAGTTAGACCAGTGGACAGAGTGACCGATATTTGGTGCAGACACATGATGGACGGAGCACCTGGTAGTTGGTAGCGGACCCACAGTAGTGGATAGGAGGAGTACCTTTGTAGGCTATTAGGGAGAGCGCCCGATATTTGGAATCCGACCCGCGATACTCGACAGGAGGAGTACCTCAGCAGTCTAAGGTTAGTGAGTAGCACCTCCGAGTCATGACATGGCCACTGTACACGACAGAGGAGGAGTTCATCTGCAGTTGTGGTTTCGATAAGGAAAATCCTGGATTAATCTGAGTCATTGATCTTTGTGTTTACCTCGTGATTGAGATGGATCAATTGATAACATTGGTATATGTATGGGAATATACCTAAGTAGTGGTTATCCGTTGATTTCATAACCTTTGTGTTTCCTCATGATTGAGATGGGTTACTTGATAACTTAGGTATAATTATGGGCTTATATCTAAGTAAGGGTTATCTGTTGAGATCCTTCTTTGTGGTTATACTTGTTGGATTTTCTTAGACATTGAGGGTCTCGGGGTCCCAACTGAGTATCGTTATACTCACCCCTGCATGGGCAATGCCCGCACCATGTTGTGATAGATGCAGACAACGAACAGCGCTGACAGAGACCGAGTGTACGAGGACTGGATGGTACCAGGAGGTAGATCTCACGACGAGTCAGTAACCGGAGGTGGACTTTATGACAAGACGGTACTCAGAGGAGGTTGGCAGGCGTGAGCGTTGAGGAGGCTATCTTTACCTACCCTTCTGGTAGGATTCATGGCGGACGACCCAAGAGTTTCTTCTATCATCCAGTTGTTCATCTTTTCTATTGTACTTAAGTTTAGTTATAGATGTACTTTCAGTTGGTTTTGTATTCTTTCCCATTTACCCTTCAACACTTTCTTTTGTACTTAGTGTATTACTTCCGCTTGTACTCTGGATGGATGTGTTTATATTTTTTTAAAGTAAATTTCTTCCCAGTTATCGGGATATACGCCTTTGGTGCAAGTCGTCAGCCCCTGGCCTATGGAAGGCGGGATTGGGGTAGTCACGGCATGGGCCCCGAGGACGGGTCGTGACATCCATAATGAACAATTACCAAGATAAAAATGTGGTCATCATTGTTATAGTTAAAATTGGATAATTGGTAATAAACTAGATGATAATACATTTAATATTACAAAATTAATATCATTGTTTAGTTGGTTCAGTATATTTATATCACAGATCACCTTATAATATAAATTTGAGTAAATTAGAGAAATATTTCCTGGAAATTTTAATTATTCTATATTGTTGTTCTCAATAATTATAAGGGTTCCACTGCATATAATTATAAATCGAATCATCCGTTTCTCATTTATTCCACCATATTTATCATGATATATATTCCAATATAGAGTCAAATATCTCCCAAACATTCCTACCAAATTTCTAAAGGTTATTATTTCAACAAAATGCAATTTAATGAAGGAAAATGGTGTAGGCCCGATATTTATACTAATAGAGGCGTTAATTGTATCTATTAATATATTTTGAGAATCTATATTTTTAATCATCCTCCAATAAATCTATAGTCATCCTCGTATATTGAGAAACGTTTCATTAATATAATTAATATTTTATATTAATGGTAAATAAATTATATATATCGTTTCATCGAATGGAAAATATAAAATTAGCTCATATGATTGTGTAGACTACCACCTATATGAAGGGATACTTTCATTATTCATAAAATATCTCACTTATGGTTCTAAATATTGGGTTTTTTAACTAGATGATGTTAATGAATTAATTTGGATTCTAAAATAATAAAAAAATCGACATTCTTATAGTCCCCATCCATTGGAAAGTTATAAATTCATTTGGACCAACATGTTGACTTCAATGTGAACAATGTGATGTGAATAATTTGTTGTTTCCTCTTAAAATATATGGTTATAATGATTTATTTAATGTATATAAATGAAATATTTTTTAAAATTCTTGAATCCTTAATGATAAATTGATGTTTACCTTTCTTCCATTCTATCCATTTATAAATGAAAATTTCATTTGGTGTATATACTAAATATTGTATGAACGATATGAGTGGACTAAAAATAATATATGTCTCAAATTAAATAAGTAATGAATCATATATGATCAGATTATATGAAATAGGATGATTATTAAACAAAATTTCATATTAGACTCTCTCACCAATGATTATGTGATTCAAAAATAAACCATATACAATCTTGGAATATTCCCACTATAATAGTTTTATAATTTAACCATGAATAAGGATTTTATAATAAATTCTAATATGTATTCAAAAATATTATTTTCAATAATGTTTAAATATGGTCATGGATAATGATTCATTATCAGTGATTAAACTCTCTTACTCTAACTTATTGTAATCAACTAATATCATTCACGTTAACCGTTACAGAGTATCACATCTCACCACTAATAATGTCTTTGTTTCCATATGTTATGAAGAATAACTTTAAGACTATATTATGTAAAAAACATATAATTTGGGATGTTATTTATAATATTTTTAAATATATTTTAGGAAATAATTTGTTTATTTATTTAGTCTTCAATGAAAATAAACATTTATGGTTTTCAAAAAGGTATTATTATGTACTTTGTTGAATATTAATACATATGAATGTAATATTTATATTAGTGAATATATATTCCTTAGATAATCACTTCTAACATATATGTCCGATAATATATCTAAATTTTAGAAAAACTATTTTTTTCCATGAAAATGAATGTTTTTGTACTCTACCTAACTATATCCCTATATAAATGTAGTGAGTATAATTTAAGTGAGATTGTTCTGGTTCGACTACTATATTATTGCTGGTCAATATGATCATTGAAAAATATAATCTTAACATTAATATTATCTATTATAAATGAAAATTAAAATGGATATTAATTTAGAAAGAAGTGTCTGTATCCTCATCTAGTAGATTCAAGCCATGAAAATACCTTTTGTCAGAGTTTGGGAAAAAGGTTGTGTCGCAGAGCATTGCACTAGACCCATTCTTACCCGAACATCAACACATTAACCTTCAACATAATCGGTTACAGGATAATTTCATGTTGATAGAAATAACCATTTGTGTGATGTTTTCATAGCCACCACACGATTCTATCACCATTTCACACCCTACTCGTATGTCCTATGAGGGAGTTATAAGTGGTTATATAACGAGAACATAGCTACTTAATGTAATACCTTAGTATAAATAAAATTATTATGGAATCATTATTATTTTAGGAATAAATTTTCATTATAAATTTTATAAATAATTAATAATAATTTGATAAATTGATTTTAAAAATAAAAAAATGTACTTATTATTGATTTTTCATACGTATAGAATTATTGTAGTAATATAAACACCATTTTTGAATTTAAAATGTCAAAATTAACCTTGTCTTAATTTTTATAAGTTTTCAATGAAATTTACTTTTTATTAATAGTACTTTATGAATTGTCTTTTTGTGAATATTATATGATGAATAGTGTGTTTCTGATGACTAGTAAAAAAATATATTATTAAATAAATTTTCAGTGAAATGATTCCCAAATATCTAACATACTTGGTTGTAATCCGGGTAAAAAATGGGGTTCAATTAGATGAAAATAATTATTTGGTGGATAGTAAAATTACACTTTGGAATAGTAATATTACCCATATGAATTTTAATTTCACCAATAGAATAGTAACATCACCTGAGGTGGCATTAATATGTTTTAGTCATCTTAAGTGGTAATGTGTTATATAAATGTCATAATATATGTAAATAAATGTTTTAGAAATTATGAGCCGTGTATTGGTATTTTATTTATATAATTTAATTTAAAATGAAATATGTTTTCAAAAAATAGTGTTCAATTTTGGATTCTACATGTTGAAAAATGGTTCGGGTGATTTTTTGGGATTTTTCTAAGATAGTTGATTTTTTGGGGAATAGTAAAAAATACATTTTTTATTATTTGGAAGGATTTAATCACATATTTAATGATAAAATAATGATGTAGTAATGATTTCCTAATGATGGTTTACTATTGAAGAATTAAATATGTTATGAAGTGTTCCATGTTTTCAATACCATGGGCATGCCCAAGGTTGTGTAAATACCACTACAGAGGTGTTCCTTGGAAATTAATAAACTATTCACTCACTTTTTCTATAAATACCGACCCAATACTTCCTTCTATTTGTTCCCAATTCCTTCTCAATGATGATATAGTCTTTTTACTCCCACGGTGTCCTACCAAGGTGACCTCAAGCCCCCCAAGGTCCAATCCATTGTGTTTTTTATGTTACTATTCTTAGTAAAGGAACCATTTAACATCATCTTTTATTCAAGATGTATGTATGTTATGTCTTTTAATTTCGATTTTCTTATGTTGTATTTTGTTATTATGTATCCTCATTTATTTCAATTTTATTTACAAATTTGTAGTGACCCTTTTCTCTATCATCAACTATTTTTCATAATTTTTACACAATGTCATTATGCTGCAGAATTTTCATAATGGAATTAGATTATCTATTTTTTAATTCAAATTCCATTTTACGTGGAATTTCTTACAAATTTACATATCTTGTTCTTATCTTGATGTTATTCTATTCTTATAGAATATTATGACTCTCTTATTAATGGGTGACCTATGTCTCCTCTCTTTTTAATATTTTCTAAAACCTTGTTGGATTGTCATTATGCAACAGAACATTTCTCTAAAAATATATCTCTTTTTATAAATAAATTCTTTTATTTTATATATTTGATTGCCTAAAACTCGTTCATTTCTTGGGGTATTTATCATGACCTAAAATGATATATTTTATTCTAGAATTTACATTCCTAAAATCCTCAGTTCTTTTATGTGGGTTATGAATGACAAAATGATCAGTTTTTAATAACCTTTTATAACATCACGATTTTTTATATTAAACCCATTTATTTCATTATATTATTGATATTTATGAAATATTTTATTATGATCCATATGGATCACATGAAAATAAGTACATATTAAGGGTTCTCCCTGATAGCGCTATAGTGCATTGAGTAATTAAATTTATCTATAGAGATGACATGTTTTATGATACCTTGGTGAATAACCATGGAAATGATTTTTTCACCATGGGGATTAACCTTGGTGACATTCTTAGGAATTTATAAATTGAATTTTTTGGCCACATTTTCAAGTAATGTTACAATTTAATAATATTTTTACATGCCACTTTATCATGACATTATGATATTCACCATGTTCTAATTGTTATTTCTCTAGTTCACATGTAAAATGTTTCACTTGTTTTCCTTACTGGGCCTTATACTTTGCATTTCCCTTGATGTGCATCCATTGGTTATGAGATGACGTTATTGTACATAGGATGATCTTTTTAAAGATCCATTCCGAATGATTAAAATAATTTTATATATTTTCATATAAATTGTGCCTTTATTCGAAGACACTAGAAATTAACAATCTTATGTTTTTAAAATGAATTGAAAAGATATGGAAAAAAGGTAGGATTCCATAGTTAGTGTCAAATGATAGTTCAATTATTTGTGGAAATTTTTCTATGAAAAGAAATTTAATAACCCTGTATAATAGTTTAAATATAAGAAAACATCATTGTATTTTGGTGAAATATTAAGTAAGTGATTTCCAAAAACATAAATCCATGTCTGGATACAAACTAGTAGATGTTGAGATTTCACATATATATCTAGGGGTAAAACCTGAAAACATCGCTTTGAGATAGACTCAAACAACAACTCCTACACAACAACTATTTTTGATGTGCTATTGGTTTCACACTACAGGGGGATATTTTTGGTCAATCACAATATTTTTATGAATCATTATGAAGGATTTATAGAGAAATGTAATGGTTGTTACAGAATAATATGTTTAGGTGCAATTTTTTAAGGAAAAAGATACTTTATATTTAAAAGATTCAATAATGAAATAAGCTTCTCACTAAGGATTTATTATTTTAGAAATTTGTGGGAAATTGTAGGAACTATTTAAATTGTGACTACAATGGAATATGAACTAATGACCCTCCGATGGAAGCCTAAAGGGAAACATTCAATAAAATGATTAACCAAGAGACTCAAGTTATGGGAAATAACTTGAATCAATCTGAGAGACCATTTTAACCATGATCTGAAAAACATTATATTGAGAACATTATGTGTCAATGAACACCAATATTCATTGTACTACTGAACCATTAATTGATGAACAATTGATCATCTCTATCGAGAAGTTATTTTCTATGATCCATTGTTCTCAATAATATAAGGTCAAGATTAATTATTATTTCTAATATGGAGAAGATGATTAGTTGTGGTTGTTTATTAAAAACATGAGGCGAAGAGTGTTGGTTGAAGCAATGGATTTGGAAGAGTTCATAGGGATCATGTTCAATAAGTATTTTCATCATTTTATTAGAGAATAATCAGAGAAGTATTTTCTCAAGATGAAGAAGAATGAGAAGGAATCTGTTGGAAGCTACAATATGAACATCACAAGATGTTCATAATACATTTCATTATTTGTCATGTATCCTAATGGGAAGGTTTATATATTCATTGGTGGACTAAGAACTCATCTGTGGAAGCATATATCCAACTGAGATTACGATAACTATGAAGATATCGTGAAGAGTGCTATGAAAGTATAATTGGTGTTCGTGGTGATTTAGTTGTCTCCTAAATCCAATGAAAAGAAGATATCAATGGATCCAATATTAGGTAGGATGTTTGATCTTGGATTAGGGGGCATGAATTTTCAACATACCACGTGTAATAAATATGGGAAGAAGCATTCAATGAACTTCATGCTTGAGAGAAGAAAGTGCTACAAGTGTGGAAGAGATGGCCATATCAAGTTGAATTGTCATAGTGAGGTGAATCATAAACATCCAAACACTAATGACAAGAGGAATATAGTGAAGGACCTACCTGAAGTAAAATTATATATGTTTGGATAGATAGAGAACATTTCCAGTCACTGTAAAAATCTATGGGTAGTTGAGGGAAATCACCATCAGCGTCAAAAAAGGCCAAGAGAGAAGGGTTGTGCCTCTTATATCATGAAATATGATGTTGAATCTAAAAATGATGTGGTGGTAGGTACTCTTGTTATTCTTTCAAAGCTAGAAAGTACATTGTAGAATTGTAGATCTAAAAATTCATTTATTTAGACTAAGTTTTGATGGAATTTAGAATCAACCCATGAATTTATAAAAGTATAGTTATTAGCTAAGACTCTTGGTAGAATTTCCCAATCATCGAAAGTACATCAAAACTCTAGTTTTTTACTTTAGTGAGAATAATTTTATAGAAAATTTATTAGTCTTTCCCATGTTGTAATTCAACATTGTACTATGGATTGTGTGGCTCCCAAAGTATAATCCTATGATCAAATATAGATAAAAGGATGTCTGAGTAGTCTTGAATTGGAATCCTGTAGTTATTATCCAAGGGGATATATCTGAACCTGACATTCGTCTATAAGAACCTCTTATATCCTTCTTTATATAGTTGATCAGTGATGAAAAATAAGGAAATGATTGTCTAATGATACAAAAATTTTCCATCATCCAAGAATACATTGATGTATTTCTTGAAGAGTTAATCGGACCTACCTCAGAAATAGATGTAGAGTTCTCCATTGAAATAATACATAGATCTTAATTGATATCAAAGGCCACATATATGAGAAAAAATATGGAGAAGGAAGAATTAAAGAATCAACTCCTAGATCTTTTGGATAAGGTGTTTATCCAACCAAGTGTGTCTCCTGGGGGAGCACATGTTTTCGTTGTGAATAAAAATGATGGATCAATGTGGCTATTCATGGATTATAGAGAACTAAATGGGTTCACAGTGAAGAAAAGATACCCTTTTCCAAAATTTAATTACTTATTTGACCAACATAGTGGGGCTCAAGTCTTCTCCAAGATTTGTCATTGATATAGTTAAAATCAATCAAGGGTGATGAAAGAAGATATTTTGAAAACTACATTTTGATGAAGATATGAGAATTATGAGTTTGTTTTTATTCCCTTTGTCTTGAATAATTATCATGCTATATTTGGGGATTTGATTAAATCCTTTAATTAATACATTGATAACATTGTGGTAGTTTTTATTGATGTGATTATGATATATTAGAAAAGTTGTGAGGATAATGAGGATTATTTAAGGGTTATTTATCAAACAATATGTAAGGACAGGATTTTAGGAAATTTCACGAAATGTTAACCTTGGTTACAATAATTTTAATTATTTGGCCACATTGTAACCGAAGAAAAAATCATAGTTGACCATGTAAAGATAAAGGTATTATAAGAGTGTCCTCATCCTACCAGAATAACTGATATTAAAAGTTTCCATGGATTAGTGGGATATTATAAGAGGATTATGAAATACATCTCCTAAATTCCTATTCCATTAACCATGTTAACTCGAAAAGGGGTCATGTTATAAAGTCACATTCTTAAAATATTACATAATCATGAATTAAATTTATCATTCAAATTGGGAATCTTTTCATGTTTAGAGTTTTGTGGAATTAGGCCATAACTGTTACATTACATCTCAAAAATTAGAAAGTAGACACTTCTACTCAGTTTTCCATATTATTATAATATAAAAATCTTAAAAAATCCATCCCAAGTTCCATGTTTTAGACATAAGAATTTTCTATGATCTCATCCTTGACCCTATTCATATTTAAGTCATGTGACAAACATTTCAAAACCTAGTATGAGAATAAAAATCTTGGTAAGGGATATAAAAAAAAAGAAAGATAACATTATTAAAAAAATACATATGTAACATTTGTTCTTTAATATACCTCATGAAATAAAAATATTTTTGAATAACAAATAGTGTTCACAAATCATAAATGTAGTGTGTGGAATCAATAACATACTTACATTGTAGATTTCAGAGCCACTTAGGGAGTTACATTTGGAATACCCATCATAGTATATTCCATAAATCTCATAGGAGAATCATTATCAATTACCTCTGTAACGTTACCCCAGGTTTTGGAGAGTTATCTCAGTTTCACCTGCCCGTGGTTTTTCATAGAACCACCTGTATATATAAACAATTTCCAATAACCATAACATATTCATAACACATAAAACAATCATAATGGAAAGCTAACATTTACACATTGATATCACAATATATCATTTGAAGATATTCACATAATCAATGCCTTATCATGCCATTTTAAAAACCATTTAAAATAATTAATAATGATAATTTTGAATCAATGAGTCTCATACCACTTAGAAAATTTATAAATGAATTAAAATTTTAAAACACTAATTTACATGAAAATAAATATTTAAACCCATATTGAAAACATGGTCATTAATAAGAAATATTTAGAATATTAAATATTTAAATCATTTAAAACAATGTATTAGATACAAAATCCATTACCACTTTAGAAAATAATTGAATAAATATAATTGTAGAATAATATTATAAAATCTTTATAATGGAATGAAAATGTATAGATTCCGGATATAATATGTCAACGGAAAGTATATACACCATATGAAAGTAAATTTGTGTATAACAACAAATAAGTCTCAATGGAATGTAAACTGAGACAAAGTACCGCACAAAGATAGTATATTTAGATTATGGACAAATCAATGACATAATTATGTGTGATAAAATAGGAATACTCCAAACAAAATTGAATATTAAGTGTAAAAAAATAATAGGTAATTCAAATGTATAGATGTCATGAAATAATCAAGAAGTATAAGTTTAACCCATTGAATTGAATTTGGATTAAAAATTACCTTCCAGAAATTTGACAGCCTAACTACGTCACATTAAAATTCATAAAACGAGTTGAAGAAAGAGAAATGATTCTCTCCCAAATGGACATAATATATACATAAATAAGGATATATAGTAACATATCCCGACATAAGAAAATGGAAATTAAAACATAAGACATGAAAGAAGTCTTCGAAAAAAAGAGTATGGTGAAAGGTTCCCTTACTGATTTGGTAACTTACGAAACATACACCACATGAAAGAATTATCATACAACTGAGATGTAAATTCCCATATATTAAATTATATTAAAAAATGAATACAGTCATGTGTAGTAGGTATACGACACAAAAGAAAATAGTGGAAAATATAGCATGGATCTCACACGAATAAAAAGTGAGATGAAAACCCCTTACCACATTGTAATCAATCGAGTCGTATAACCAAAAGATAATAAAAACAAAATTAATCATATAATATCATGAATAGAAATATAATCATGATAACTTATATAAAATGGAAGTACAAAATACCCCATGTGCAATAAATAATAGGTGAAAAATGGAAATCCCACCGAAATTAAAGTGAGATAAGAAACACCTTACCTCATGTCTAACTTGACTCGTTCATTCTTTAATCACCTGAATCATAAACAAAAGTTAATTTAAACTTTCTTAAGAACAATTTTATATTTTATTATTGATTTTATATCAATTATTACCATGTTATAAACATTATGTAATACTTCATGTTGATAATGGTCGTTTTGTCGATATTTGGTACTTGTGTCAAAAATGAACTTCTTATATTTACAAGGTGTCCATGTTGTAAAATTTCAATTATCAACAGAATTAAATTCATTATTTAGATATCATATATATCATATATATTCAGTATATATATGTAATTATAAAATTACATAACATTTAGACATAAGAAATGAAATGCACCATTCATGGAGACAGTAAGCTGTACATACACATGAACACTACTTTCATTTCTATTTCATATTTATTCGAATTAAAACATAATGATAAATAGGTATATTATAATTAAATTATAATATAATATATAATATCATTAACTACATCCTTTATACATTCCTCATGTGATATGAAAGTGTTAAATCACTTATAATGGGATGTAGTCTGAACTTCTTTAAATGAAATTATCGCATTTACCTATTATGGAAACCACAAAAGATTGAAATAAATGAAAAATAAATAAGTATATAGACTATATAAATATAATATATATCTCATATAAATATAGTTCCATCATGATGGCCACCAGAAGTGGTTGTAGTTGAAGATTGAACAATCATTGTTTCGTGAGGTAGTAGTTCATCGCCCACTGAAACAATGTGTTCTTTAACCATTAGACGAATGTGTGTGAATGTGAAATTAAAATAGATCTCATAAAAAATGATTATATTGGGGATACAAGAGTATATATGAAATAATTTAATTAAATTTGTTTACGGGGATGGAGATTTAAAATAAAATAAAAGAACATAAGAGTAGACGTTATCTTTAAATCAGGTAACTCCCTTTGGTTTTAACCAAAAGGAATATTTGAAGTTCCCTTTTCCAAAGGTAAGGAATCTATGTAGAAGAGAGGGATATTGAGAGATTATTTGGGAAGATTTTGGGTGTACCAAAGGGATTAAGAGGTGTGAGTAATGGGATAGTGTTGTGGGCGTTTTATAAGGGGTAGAAGGGGCTCTTTAGGAATGGTTGAAAATAGTATTTTATTATATAATGATTTTCTCTTTATAAAGGTCCAAAACTCATTAATGTCAATTTTAAGATAGATATTTTTCCAAATAAAATCATAAAATATAAATTTTATTATTTTTTCATTTTTTTATATTTATAATCATATTTATTTTAATCATTCATCAATGAGATAAACACTACATCCATATTGTGTTATAAATAATTTTATTTATTAGACGTCTAAAAATAAAAAAATACCATGATGTAGTAAATATTATTAGATTTAAAATGAATATTTATAGTTTATGATATAACTTATATAACCCCATGTAATAATTTATATACTAAAAGATATATGTTTATTTCATTTGTGATATTATTTTAAATTAATTAATATAAAGTGTCATTATCACTTTTAATTGACTTCATGGGGTCCCAAAATCGACCCAAGTATGCCCATGGTCAGACATGTATCAACCTATATGATTATAACACATTTACGGGTAATTTAATATAATTGTAATATTAATTTTACATTGAATTGAACTATTTACCTTTAATTACGGTAAATAAAAGTCAAAAGTAACAATACAAAAAAAATTATTTTCATCTTATTGAACAAAATTTTATTAACGGATAAAAACCATGTATGTTATATTTTCAAAATTCAATTCACGAATGTGGTAAAAGTTCATTTAAATAAAGAAGTCAGGTTGTTAACAACTACATAGTGTCTTCACTATTCAGAAAAAATTGAAAGTTTTCAGAAAAATTACAAATATTCATCCTAAGATATCTTTGATATTACAAATTCAAAAATGATTTCTATTTTACCAAATTAAAAACATATAATTTTCATTAATTAATTTAAAATTAATTCTTGTTATCAAAACAAAAAGCATGTTCTTAAAAAATAATAACTATAAAGAATATTGACACGTGTTTATGTCCAATTTCATTGTGACATGACATCCAATGACCAAAATTAGTTTAAATGGTAAAAATATAATTTAATTAATCATTAAAACAAATTTTAAAATCATCTTATCATATAAATAATTTATATTAAAAGGTGATTTTGAATTAAAATATATTAAATTTTGGTTATTCATTAAAAAATGAACTTTATCAGAAAAATAATAGAATGTTTCCCAAAAAATATTTGATTTCCCAATTATAAAGAAGAATTTTATTTTGAAAAATTGAACATATAAAATTGAGAAAAATTATATTTAAAAATGGTTCACCATCAAATGATGATAAATCAACCATTTAATGAATATTAGAGTATTTATGCTTAAATTTTGATTTATTCACATTTTAAGCCTATAACATTTATTGGATAAATATAAAAACATTTAACCAACATGTATAATAATTTTTAAGTTAGTTATGTTCATTTCTTCCATTACAATGACTAGGATTTAACTACTATTTAAAATAATAATATTATATTAGTATTTTTCAGTATAACTCAACGTTGTGTGCAATGTAAGATTTCAAAGAAACTCGTTGTTTCCTGTCAGGTACGCCATAAAACATAGAATCCCCTTTAAAGTAAAATTAATCTTTAATTAAAATATATTAATTAATATTAAAATTTCACATTCTTTATACACCTGGGATGTTACAGTCTCCAACCTTTTTGGAATTACGTCCCCACAATTTTAAAATTGGGCTTAGAAAGCTAATTAAAAGTCCCACATCAGAAAAATAGTCAATAAAACAATCACATTAAAAGAATGAAAGATAAGTAAAACGGTCACCTGAGATATCCCATACTGGTATTTCATGTTGGAAAACATGGATATGGAGGAGAAACTAAGTGTCATGTTCTGATAGAGAGTGATAGAAAACACGATTAATAGAAAGTTGTCCTCAAGAAAATCACAAACATGTGATTGGTTAAAGGGTCTTTGATTCCATAGTAGGAAAAGTAAACAGACAAAAAAAATTGTTCCATATAATAATGTTGGAGAATTTATTTCTTATATTGTCTAAAGACATAAATAATTATAATTAATTTTAATGAAAAGTATCATCATTTAGTAAGTTTCTACCAAAAAATCAACTTTTCTCTAATCAATGAGTATTCCGGATGACATGGTCACACTTGAAGCGCTCGTCTAAACTTCTATAGAATCAAATAATTCACATAATATGAACCATATATTTCCAATATTTATACATTAACCAAAATAAAAAATTTCAGTACCAGATCAGATGATCCAAAAATGGAAAAACTTTTATAAAAAAGAAATACTACTCTCAATATCCATAATTGAATAAACAATACCCAAATCCCAACAAAGACCTTTCAATACACAAATTTTTATAAAAGTCATTAAATTATTCCAAACTATGTCTAAATCCCATAATTCATAAGGATTAATCACATAGTCTTCCATAGTTAATCATAACATTTATCTCCAAATAACATGGACTACTCTTAAAGTCTCATACTGAAGTGTAATTAACCAAATCACACTTTTTCTAGGATAGGTGAATCATTTCCATAAGTAAAATAAATAGCCATATGTCCATAATGAAATCATATAATCTTCCAAAATAAAATTACACCATTACACAACAATTGAAATCCCGATGTATTCTATTTTCCTTAAGTATATAGTTTCCCAAAATTAGAAAATGCATTCCAAAATAACCATTATCACTTAATCCCCAAATCATTTTCCTTTAATAAGGATACCCTTGGGATAAAACATAATTTCCCAAATCGACTTATTATTTATCAATAAAATCATTTATCTTAAAAGAATAAGTCATAATAACCAGGGATTTTACGTAGTCCAATGGTAGACATTAAATCCCAATATCACTTTTATTGTGGGTTTGATTCCTGCAGCTTTGACAAACGCGACGGGTTGTCCCATAGTTTCTTTGTTGTCCCATTTTTTAAAAAATATATAATTTTATAGAATCACCAAGAAGGAGATAAATACCTAAAAAATAACTGTAACATATTTTAACAAAAAAAATTATCTCATACCTAACATTTTGATCCCAAAAGTAATAACATATTATTTCCTAAAACTGAAGGATCATATATACACAAATGGTTCTTTATAACTATATCCCAAAAATAAAATATAATAATTCCTTGAATAAAATTTTCATATATCAATCTTCAGGGATACACATACTTGAAAAATTATTCCAAAATAATCACATCATCAAAGGAGCCTTAATAATTTTAAGCAATTCATCTTCCTATCATCTACAATAAATCTTGAATCCCTTATATGTTTATTTCTTACTCATTCAACACTATTCATGATCCAATAACCATTCTCTTCAAAATTATTCTGAAATAATTTTTTCTTACAAACAAAATCATGAATCATATCCTATGATTCAATAATGTCAAAATATTTGTTAATAAATAATCCATACCTTTCATTTGTCATTTTCAGTTTCTTCATACTGAATTTGAATAGAATTAGGTATTGGTAAAAATATAATTGTATGATCCTGTTGATCCCCTTCCTGAAACATCTTCATAGGACATCAGTATGTATAATGACCATGCACCCCATATTTAAATCATTCAATTCATCCATAAGAAATCACTTCCTTTTCTTTCCTAGAGTCAACTCGGTTCTTCCTTTTTCCATGGAAGGATCTTGCATTCTGACCTTCATTTACACATCTATAGAATCCTATCAACCCATTGACGCATTTTCATAGGTTTTTCTTTCCACATCCTTGACACATAGATTTTTGAATATACATACCTCTATGATTATTACCTGAACATCCATAGGGATTTGTTTCTCACATATACGATGCCATATAAAAATAACCAAGGATCAGGTGGCCAATCAAGATTCCAGATAGCTGGTTGAGAATAACCACACGAGTTGTCATTACTTCTCCCATTTCATTCAATTGGTCATTCGGAAAACAATCACAGTTTTCTTCACATCCACTATTACTTTGGTGTATGCTAGAACAATCCATTTACTAAAACCAAAAAGGTCAGTGTAAGTATATCAGTAAAATCATCATATAATATCTTATGAGGAGGGTAAATAAAAAAAAGGCTTGTTCAGGTTATCTTAAACTCATTCAATTTATTTAAAATAAATATGGCGCTTTCTAATATGATTAAAATTATAGTTATGTCACATATTCTTAAATAACACCCTATCCTCTAAAGTTATCTAATCTGACCTTTGATACAAACTATATGGACCAATCCTTAAAACATTACATAATCTTGAATGAAATTAATAATTAAAATTCAGTATCTTATCAGGTTTAGTGTTTTAGATAATTGGTCCATAACTATTACATTACATCTCAAAAGTTACAAAGTAGACAATTCTACTCAGTTTACATTTTTTTATAAAATAAAAACTCTTATAAAAATTCATACCTAGTTCCATGTTTTATAAAGCATGAATTTTCCTTGATCCCATCATTGACCCAATTTGTCTTTAAGTCCTATGATACAAATACCAAAACATGGGATGAGCATAAAAATCTCAATAAAGGATATAAAACAAATAAAGATATCATTAGTTCACCAATACACACATAACATGTGCTCTTTAACATACCTCATGAAATCATACGTTTTTTGAATAATGCATAGTCATCATAAATAATAAAGGTAACTTGTGGCATCCATAACATACTTACATTGTAGAATTCTCATCCACCTAGGAAGTTACATTTCGAATACACATTATAGTATATTCTCTAAATCTTCTAGGTGAAACATTATCATTTACGTCTGTCACGTTACCTAATGCGTTGGAGATCTATCTCGGGCTCACCCACCCTTGGTTTATCATGGAACCACCTGTATACGTAAACAACTCTCAATAACCATAACATATTCATATCACATAAAAAAGTATAAATGAAATATAACCTTTCAACATTGAAATCAAAATATTTATTTTCAATATATTTATACAATCATTACTTTATCAAACCATTTTCAAAACCATTTAAAACATTTAATAATGAGATTTTGGAATAAAAGTGTTCCAATCCACTTTGAATCTTTTAAAAAAATTAAAATTATAAAAAATTTATTTCCATAAAAATAAATCCTTAAAATCATTTTGAAAACATGGATATTAAAGTGAAATATTTAGAAGAATAAATCTTTGAAACATTTTAAAAAATGTTTTTGTTAAAGAGTCCCTTACCACATGATAAAATACTTGAATAATAATTATTTTAGAATAACATAAAAAATAGATTATAATAACATTTAAATATGGAGATACGTGATATAATATGTCAAAGGGTATAATATACACCATATGAATGTGAATTGGTGTATAACAATATATAAGTCTCAATAAAATATAAATTGAGACAAAGTCACTTACAAAGATCATATCCTTATATTAAGGATAAATCAATGACATAATTACATGTGATGAAAAAGAATACCCCAAATATAATTGGATATTTATTGGAAAAAAATTAGAGGTCATTCACACATATTCATAGCATGGAATAATCACGAACTTGAAGTTTATCCCAAAGAATTGAAATTGTGTTAAGAAGATCCCATACAAAAATTCGACAACTTAACAACATCACATTAAAATTAATTGAATGAGACGATGAAAGATAAAATGGTCACTTATAACATTTAAATAAAATTTATAGATATAATGATATATAAGATCCTATCCTGACATAATAAAATATAAATTGAAAGACATGACATAAAATAAGTCTTCAACTAAAAGAGTACAGTGAATGGTTCCTTTACCGATTTGATAACTTATAAAACACACACCACATTAAAGAAGAATCATACAATGATGATTTAAATACCCATAAATTAATGTATATTACACAAAGAATACAATCATGGTCAGTACATACAGAACACACAAGTAATAAGTTGAAAATATAGCATGAATCTCACATGAATAAAAAGGGATATGAAACCCCCTTATGACGTTGTATTCAATCAGGTCGTAATACCAAAAGTTAAAAATACCCAAATGAATTACAGAATACAATGAATATAAATATAATCATGATAATATATATCATGTTTATGTAAATAATAAACCACATGCAATAAATAAGTGATTAACAATGAAAATATCACAGAATTAAAATTGAGATAATAAACCCCTAACCTCATGTATGAATTGACTCGTTCGTTCTTTAATCAACTAAATAATAAAATAAGGATAATTTATAATTTTTTGATAACTATTTTAATGTTTATTATTCATTTATGTCACTTATTACCATTTAATAAACTTTATTTAATTATTTAAGTTAATAATGGTTGTTTTGTCGATATTTGGTACATCGGTAAAAAATGAACTTCTTATATTTACATTTAATCCATGTGGTCAAAATTCCATTATCTACAAAATGATATTAATGATTTAGATTCCAAATATATCATATATATCCAGTATATATATGTATTTATAATACTACATAACATTTGGTGATATGAAATGAAATTCATCATTCATGGATACAGTAAGTCGTACGTACACATGAATGCAACATTCATTTATATTTCATATTTAATGGAATAAAAACATACTGTTAAATAGGTAAATTATAAATCTATTATAATATCATATATAATTTCATTTAAAACATCCCATATATGTTCCTTTTATGAAATGAATGTGTCATATCACTTTGAGGGGGCAGTCGTCCATACTTTCTCAAATTAAATTATCAATTTTACCAATTATGGAAACCATAATGGCATGATATAAATTAAAAATACAGAAATATATAGACAATATATATAGAATATATCACATATAAATATTGTGTCATCATAATTTCCACCATAAGCGGTGATAGGATAAAATTGAACAATCATTGTTTCATGATTTAATAGTTCAACATCCACATAAACAATATGTTCTTTACCCCTTAGACGGAGGTGTGAGTAAGTGTAGTTCGAATAAATATCATAAAAATAACCCAGCATATTGAGTATACTAGTTTTTTATAAAACATTGAATAAAAATAGTTATGGGGTACGAGAAGTAAAATGAAAGAAAAGAACTTCAGAGAAGTTGCTACCTTTAAATTGGACAACTCCCTTTCGTTTGAAACAAATGGATTTCGTGAAGTGACTATTGCCTAAGGTAAGGAGTCTCGGTGGACGAGAAGAATCTTGAGAGTTTTTTTGATTAGAGGTTGGATGATCCAAGGGGCGTGAGAGGTGTGAGTAATGGGTTATAGGTGATGGATTTTTAAAAGGCTAAAGAGGGGCACTTTAGGAATGTCTGAAAATATTATTTTATTATATAATGACTTATGGTTTCTAAAGGTCTAATAATAATTAATGTCGAATATAAGATGACTATTGTTGAAATAATTTCATCCAATAAAAATTTGATCGGTTTTGGATACTGTTTTAATATTTATAATCTTAATTATTTAAATAATTCATTTATGAGATAAACACTACATCATTATCGTGACATAAATAATATTATTTATATGATGTATAAAAATAATATAAAAATAACATGATGTAGGAAATCATTTTACCTTTTAAATAATAATTTAAAGTTGAAGATATAACATATATAACCCCATGTAAAAATTGATTTACTAAAGGATATATGTTTTTTCATTTTTTTCATTACATTAAATTAATTAATACAAACTGTTATTATCACTCTTAAGTGGCTCCATGGGGTCCCAAAATAGACTCAATGAAGCCCATGGTCGGAAATGTATCTTCCAAAATCATTAAGACACATGTTAGGGTAATTTAATGAAATTATAATATTATTTTTACCTTCAATTACCCTATATACATTTAACCGCTGTAAGTAAACGTCCAATGTTACTGTTCACCAAAAATTATTTTTTCTTATTCATCATCATCATCATATATATATTTATTCAAAGGAGATAATAAAGGATGCAAAAGAGCAAGAGAACAAAGCAGCACCGGGCTAGGGGGTCTAAAATAATGGAGACCAAGGGCATCCCCATGAATTAAATTCACACCCTCGGGTTTCAAGGAGGTGGCATTAGGGAGGCAGGTGGCATCAGAACCAGGAGCAGCTAGGGAAGCAAGAAATTCTGCTACATTATTATCCTCTCTCCATGTGTGAGTAACCTTAATGTTGCTACTCAGTAGCACTTTATATCTCTGGAAAATGTACGCGACCGACCATGGGATGGAGCCTGTAACACCTGAGACTTTTATGAGAAATATTTTGTTTTTATTATTATATAAATCATCAAAGGAATCTTTCACTACACACAACACTAGCATAGCTTTCTTTACATGCAACCACGACCTTCCTCGATAGCTTGCATCATACGCAATACAGTGTTTCACTAAACAACGATATGCTATTAAAATATTATTACAACTAGCTGTTATGAATAGTAATAACCACTTTTTGAAATTCTGACAATTTCATCTTTCAAAATGTACTTCATTTTTTGATTCGGAATATCGAAATTAGCATAGGGTGAAATTTTGGTATTTTTCTGAAAACCTTTAATTTTTGACTAACAGTGAAGACACTGGGCTCCTATTTAAAAACTGACTATTTATTTAAATAATTATTTATTTTTTTAAATTTATTTTAGGTCAAAATTGATACATAATACCTATTTAAGTTCAATGCAATTTATTGAATCCATTTTATAATAATTTTAGATATATAAAAATTTTATTGAACTTTTACCGTCTTTTACCCACCACCTAGGAGAATTTGAAAATTTACATAAAACATAATTTTACCACTTCTGTGACTGGAATTTCAAAAATCCGAGAGACACGGTTAATATCAAGGACTAAAATGTAGTTTAATGAGATGAATTTTTTTTGGTGAATAGTAACTTGTTACTTTTTTTAACCACGGTTAAAATTAAATAGGAAAATTAAGGGTACAAATGTTATTATAATACCCTAACACATGTATTAATTCTATTAGATAAGTTTAATTCAACCAAAAACAACCTTAGGAATAAATTATGACCATTTAGGCCCACATGGATTATATTATGACATTTATTATTAATTTATTTAAAGAAGGGTCAAAATAGTTAAAATCAAAGTTTAATAACTAAAGAATTTTTAATATTGGGTTATACATAAGATAAATTCGTCTATAAATATTCATTAGAAAGATACAAATATATTTCTACATAATTTTATTTTATTTTTATTTTTTAGACATTAAATAATTTAATTTATTTATGACACAATGATGATGCAGTAATTATCTTATCAATGAAATATTGACATAATTGATGTTATGAATACCCAAATAAATGTAATTTGAGACTTTTTATGAATTACAATAATTTTGTAGAATAATATTACATATTATTACTGATATAATTAACTTTTTTCGAACTAATATTTCTATTATAATTTTCACAAAAATCAATTACGAAATAATGTCAAAATTGACATAAAATTGTTTTTAAAGAAAATATTATATTATTAATTGTTATTTTATTCGTCAAAATCTAAGGTTCATCCAAATGACTTCTATATGGTTATATATATTAACAATAAACAACTTTAGGTTCGTTTGTCTTGTTATTGTAAGTTTATTACCCTTATAGTGTAAACAAACAAGAAGACACGGTAAAAGTAAAATTATTTAACTTAAAGTTAAATATAAATGTTAAGGTTAAAATAGATACCTAAACTTGTGAAAATTATATTGGAATAGAGTATTTATACCCATACCCACCTTATATTAAAAATAAATCAATTTGGAGCTATTAAAAACAGAATATGACTTTATAATAAAATAATATTTTTAGTTTTTCCAAAGGTGCCCCTCTCTTCCCTTATAAAAGGGCACCTCCTCCCTCACTTCCTCACACAACTTTGAGCCTTAAAGCTCGGCCAACCCCTGACAAATTCCATTCTCCACTTCCCTAGAAACATCTTAGAGGTCTTGGTATTCTTCAAAGACCAATTTTAGGGCCCTAAGAGGAGGTCTTAAAGAGGCGCTTCAAAGAAGAGGTAATGTCTGTTACCGATTATTTCAACATTATTTCTTCTTCCAATTCTTCTTCTTTATTTTTTTCATTATGAAGTAATAAAATCAGTATCAATCATATACTGATTTGTTATTATAAGTATGAAACAACCTTATTTCACCATCTATCCATCCTACATAAAATTAAATCACCGCGCGTGTGTATGTACGGAATACCGTCTCCATGTCGTGGTGTAAAATATTCTCCACCACCACCTTACTTGGATAGGGATAATGGTACAAATAAATAACTATATATGATTATTGTAAAGTGGTATTGATTCTAAAATTGTATACATACACTCCAATATAATTCCACGATCATGGGAACGATATCATCGCTCGTGCGTACGTACGGAATACCGTCTCCACGATGTGATGCGACTTGTTCTACATGATCTTCATTTAATAATGATTATATAAATGAATTGAATGAATAAATATGATATATAGTACACTAATAAAATTCTAGAAATGAGTTATCAATAACCTAAAGAGAAGAATAAGATTTTATTCGACAAAACACACATAAGAACAAAAAGTAATAAACACCCGAATAACAAGTAGCAATGAAATATTACTAATAAGAAGCTACGAATATGACCATATATGATATAATAACAATGCGTATGATTCTAGAATAAGTCAATGACATTATTCAAATCATTATACAGGACGTTCGGACACTTACGAAGCAAATCGGACCTAAGGTAAGGGAAAATATCACAATCTCATTTTGATCCGAGATTGTTTATATTGTGGTATTTACTGGGGTGTATTTTATCATCCACATCCATTTTTCCTTAATATTTAATATTATTTACATCCACCTAAAATTTTTTAAATCCAATTTTACTCTTCGGTGAGTTTTTAGTAAAAGATATGAAAGTAATCTTTTGTCGTTTTTCGTACGAGGTACTTTTTGACATGTCCGACAAAAGTATGAGAATAATATTTTTTAACTTATATGGAATGAATGGATTTTTAAAACATTATATCCAATAATCTTCCTTTACTAGTTTTCAAGTTTATTTTTAATCAACTTATTTTAGTTTAAAATTGTATGACATGTTAAGAAAGTAAAATGTTTTTGAAGTAGAAATGATATTTTCCTCAACAATCGATTTCAAGTGTTGTATCAAAATTCTTTTCCATCAAAGATAATATAGGGTTCTTTTTCGATCCCTATTATTACATTGATTTGATAATGTTGTGATGGAACTATTTTTATGAATTCATTTATCTTATATTAATTGTTTTATGATGTCATGATGTTTAAGAATCCCATTTTTATTACATGGGTTATGCAATGATGTATGATTTATGATTTCATGGAACACATAAGAATGGTATTATTATGAGATGGGTGGGACCTATATCTCCCACCAATTCATTGGGTAATGATTTATATACCATGAGATAGACATAGCTAGAACGACAGGTTAATCCGGTACAGTGAAAGAGGACTGAAACGAGGAGTGAACTCGGTTCAAAAATGGACTTTGTCCACCAAGATAGTCTTGGCTATGAGTCTTGACTACTAAGAAATGATTCTTTATGATTTTGTGTGTATGATATAAAGTTTTATGTTTTATGTTATGATTATTGGGATTATATTTAACTTCTATGATTTATCCCATGATATGAAATTATGATTTCTTTTGCATGGTATGATTTCCAAAATGATATGTTCTTATGAATATGATGCGATTGCTTTTTCTTTTGTTTACCCTTACTGAACATTTGAGCTCACCCTTTTGTATGTTTTCTTTCCCCCAGGTCAGTAAGAAGGTTATTAAGTAGGATATGCCAATAGGGACTCTAGATATGATGAAATAAATGGGAGACAATGTAGATGCTTTATGAACCAGTTGTTTATGTTTCCCAGTTCATAAAGACAATATACCTATACGATCTTTTCATGGTTTTGTTATATGTTGTAATAAGTATGCTTCAATTATGAAGTATTAACAATGTATGTAAAGTATGGGTCGTTATATTTGGTATCAGAGGAAAGGTACAGTCAACATTTGGAAACTAGGATGTGAAAGACTTAGTAAAAAACCTAAGGATATGTCTAAGCATAGAACACAATCTTAGTGTTTTAGAAATGGCCATGAAAAACCTATGATAAGACCTTAAGTGTAAAAGTTTATTCTTGATTATGTGTTTTTCCTATTGTAATTAGTGTTGCTCACACTATTCTTCTTGGTTTTAGTCAATGGCTGGAACCCGAAGGAACGGTGTTAATGTGGAATGTGACGGGCAATGAAATGATTGTCCCCCTGAGAAAAAAATAGTTATGGGATCTAGAATTAAAAAACTTGTAGCCATGCTCACACAACTTTCTCAAGCTATGAATCATGCAGGACTTCCAAACAAGCAAAGTAAGGAGCGATATTCTGTTGAATCCTTCATGAGGTAGTGTCCACCTTCATTCAGTGGGTCTTCTGATCCATTACTAGCTGAACAATGGATCAGTACCACTGAAAAGATATTTTCTGTCCATCAATGTTCAGATCATGATAAAGTCATCTTAGTAGTGTATCGTTTGGAAGGTGATGCTGATCAATGGTGGAATCTTATTAAGAATACGAGGAAAAAGGATGAAATTGAGTCCATGGAATGGGATGAGTTCAAGAACTTATTTTTCAATAAGTACTTCCCTCGTATTCTTCGAACAGAGATGGAGAATGAGTTTCTTGAACTGAAGCAAAAGGATGATTAATCTGTTGGTACCTGTGAAGCAAATTTTACAAGACTTGAAAGGTACGCTTCGAGAATTATTATCCAACCTGAGAGTAAGATCGATCGATTCTTTAGTGGCTTAAAACCAAGTCTTCGAAGGGGGTTATCCATAAGGGACTTCAACAGCTATGAGGAAATCATTTGATGTTCTCTCAAAGTTGAGATAGATATTGGATTAACCCATCAGTCATATGGGTTTGATAAGAAGAGGAAAATGTAATTCAAAGTAAAATCTAAAGAGCACACTGAAAATAAGATGAGTTTTCCCTTATGCTCAAAGTGTGGAAAGAAACATGGAGGAAATTGTCTTAAGGGGACAAGCAAAAGTTATAAGTGTGGAAAAGTAGGTCATCGGGTGATTGAATGTTGAAATAATGGGAAAAAAGTGTCTAATAATGCAAACAAAGGATGGGATTCACAGAATGAACCTACCACACTTCAATGATTCATGTGCAAGGAGATGGGGCATTATGCCAATCAATTCCCAAATCCAAGGGTTGATGATGATGATCGACGTCAACAAACTCTTAAGGCTAAAGAAAAATGAAAGTCACATGCAATTACTATCGGCGATGTGGAGTACGGTAACAAAGTGGTGAGAGGTACACTTACCATCCACTCTAAAGTAGAAAATGTTTTATTTTATTCTGGATCCACACACTCTTTTATTTCTGAAGAATATTTTAAGGGTATCACCATATTACCTCAACAATTAGATGTTGAGTTAGATGTGACAACTCCTAATGGAACAACAGTCGCATTAAAAGTTAATAATTCTTCTCTGATTGAATTTTGTGGTAAAGTGCTTCCTGCAAATCTTGTGATCCTTACTATAGTGGAATTTGATGTGATTCTTGGCATGGATTGGCTTTCTTTATAAGGAGCTCATATCAATTCCCAATAAGGGCAGTCACATTTTATATTCCAGATCAATCTATGATCGTCTATCGATGCAAGGATGAACATAACCTTTCAGTGGAGATTTCTACCATCTTATGGGTCTTGATTCCACTAAATAAAGGATATTTATCTCAAATGGTTGGTTAGAAACTCATGATTAAGAATATGCCCATTGAAAGGGAGTTTGACGATGTCTTTCCGGAGGAATTGCCGGGTCTTCCACCAAATCGTGAAGTTGAGTTTTCAGAAGAACTCGTACTGGGTGCTTTGCCTATTTCAAAGAAACCTTATAGAATGGCCCCAATTGAGTTGTAGTAATTGAAGAAGCAACTTCAAGAGAATCTTGATAAATGATTCATACGCCCTATTGCGTCACCTTGGGGAGCACCTGTTCTTTTTATTAAGAAGAAAGATGGATCAATGAGACTCTGCATTGATTATCGAGAACTTAACAAGATCACTATCAAGAACAAATATCCTCTCCCACGCATTGATGACTTATTTTACCAACTACGTGGAGCTCAATACTTTTCCAAGATTGATCTTCGTTCAGGGTATCATCAATTAAGGGTCAAAAGGGAGGATATACCAAATACGGCTTTCCGTACAAGGTATGGACACTATGAATTTATAATGATGTCATTTGGTCTTACTAATGCCCCTGATACCTTCCCATATCTGATGAATAGAGTCTTTAGAGACTATCTTGATCAGTTTTTGGTAGTCTTTATAGACGATATTGTTGTCTATTCAAAGATCAAGGAAGAACATGAAGATCACTTGAGAATTATATTGAAGACCCTGAGAAAGGAGAAGCTTTATGCCAAATTTACCAAGTGTAAATTTTGGCTTCAGAAAGATGCATTTTTGGGTAACATACTCTCAAAAGAGGGTATATCTGTGGATCCAACAAAAATAGTGGTTATCGAAAGATGGTCGAGACCAACAAAAGTAACTGAGATCTGAAGTTTTCTTGGTTTGGCTGGATGTCATCGATGTGCTGTGAAAGATTTTTCACGTTTATCAAATCCACTCACCAAGTTGATTCAGAAATGAGTTAAGTTTGTTTGGATGGAGGAATGTAAAGAGAATTTCAAGGAGATGAAAAGATGGTTATCTAGTTCACATGTTCTCAGACTTCCCTGTAGTGGAGAAAGGTTGGTGATCTACAGTGATTCATCCAAGAAGGGATTCGGGTGTGTTCTTATGCAAAATGATATGGTGGTAGCTTATGCCTCACGACAGTTGAAAATCCATGAGCAAAATTACCCAACTCATGATTTGGAGTTAGCTACAGTAATATTTGCATTAAGGATTTGGAGGCATTATCTTTATAGAGAAAGGTGTGATATTTATACTGATCACAAAAGTTTAAAGTATATTTTCACACAAAAGGAGCTGAATATGTGCCAAAGAAGATGGTTGGAGCTGATTAATGATTATGACTGCTGTTGACGCTCCTTTCGTCACAGAATCTAAAGATTGGAAAAGGGAATATCTGAGCTCAAAGTGATTCAGCCTTTGAAGAAAACATCAAAAATCAACAAAGGAAGGAAGAAATGATCAACAGCAACCTCACCGCTCAAGTTATCTAACTGGCGCGCAAGTGTACTTGCGCGGCTACCTTGGTCGCGCAGGTGACTTGCGCGACCTAATTGGTAACCGCCCTGTAACCGCCCGGGGTCTTCTTTTGCCTATAAATAGACCCTGTGGGCCCCCCATTCGAGAGGATCTTTTTTTCAGAAACTCGGATTGAAGCTCCCGACGCCCAAGTCTCTTCTCAAAGCTTCCGGAACACTTCTAAAGTAATTTCTTACTTAGAACGGAAGATCTAAAGAGAAGAAGGAAGGCCTAAGTGTTGAAACTTATCAAACACTTGTGCGCCGACTTATTTCCTTTAATATAACTTGCGCGTCCCTTTTCTGGAAGAACCTCGAGAACATTCTAAAGGGTTTAAAAAAGAGTCGCTCAAGTATTTCAATGCTGGTTGAAAATCGCGCAAGTACACTATGTGTCGCGCAGGTATACCTGCGCGACCAATACTTGCGCACCAACGGAAGACTTGTGCGCCTTGCAAGACTTGCGCGCCCCTATCTTTTTGGGTGCCCATTTTGCCCATTTTTACCCCTCTTAAGCCATTTCACCTTTCCTTTTCAATATTCAGTCTTCAAGACACTCTTCAAAGCCATTTATGGCATGATTTCTTGATTTGACTTTCTTACCTGAAAGGAATTCTGTGAAATCTCTCTCAAAGTCTAGTGATTTAAATATCCTCATGTCACTAAAATACAGAGAGTTCATTCATTCAACCTCATCCTTTAAGATGAGAGAATCCTAACCTGGGTCTCCTTTTCAGGAATAATCCCCAGTGATAAAACCTTTAATCTGGGCATCTTCCTTAGGAGTAAGCCCCAAATTCTTAAAGTTCCCAATCTTGGGCATCCTCCTCAGGAGTAAGCCCCAATCAAGTCCTTTAATCTTGGGCATCTTTCTTAAGAATAATCCCCAACCTCAAATATGGGCATCCTCCTCAGGAATAAGCCCCAAACCTTAATCCCTAACCTGGGTCTCCTTTTTCAGGAATAAGACTCAGTCATTAATCTTGGGCTTCCTTTTAAAGAATAAGCCCCAAGTCTCCTAACCTGGGTCTCCTTTTTCAGGAATAAGACTCAGTCATAACCTTGGGCTTCCTTTTAAAGAATAAGCCCCAAGTCTCCTAACCTGAGTCTCCTTTTTCAAGAATAAGACTCAGTCATAACCTTGGGCTTGCTTTTAAAGAATAAGCCCCAAGTCTCCTAACCTGGGTCTCCTTTTTAGGAATAAGACTCAGTCATAATCTTGGGATTCCTTTTTAGGAGTAAGCCCCAAGTCCCTTAACCTGGGTCTCCCTTTTAGGAATAAGACTCAGTCATAACCTGGGCCTCCTTTTTTAGGAGTAAGTCCCAGTCATAACCTTGGGTTTCCTTTTCAGTAGTGAACCCCAAGCCCCCTTAAAATTTCTCTTAACCAGTCCTAATTTACTCTTGATTTGGGTTTCTTTTTCAGGAGTAAAACCCAATCATAAGTCTCCTCCTAATTTGGGCATCCTCCTTAGGAGTAAGCCCCAATATTAGAGTATTCAAATCTCCATGAAGCACATATAACTTTATGGACCCTGTTCATGGATTTTCTCCCTAAAAGTAAATCCTAAACCTTCATCTATCTGGGCAGTCATCCATACATAAGCCCCAAACAAATTCTTATGATTGCATCTTTTATGGCACAATTGTCTAAATTTTTACCAATACCTCTTGTTTCTCACACCGAGCATGACTCACGTGAGCTTAGAGTGTAAAAGTAATTATGACATTCATCTTTGAGCCATCAATCATAAACATCATACTCCATAACTCGAACTACGTGGGTTCTGATTCCTTTTCCAAAACAAAGGATACGTAGGTAGCCCATTTATGGGTTCGATCCTAACTTTGAAATAATCTCTGTCCTTCTGAATGACGATAAACTTCAAGTGCCCCACTGAGAGGCTTTAAAACCAGCCTGGTCATCATAATGACCAAGAGACTTTTATATAAATGTTTTGAAGGATACGATTGACCAAGAATCTCTAAACAGATATAGATGATTCTCTATTGATGAAGAACCTCGAATACATATAAAAGATTCTCTAAATTTCTTGCATACTTAATCATTGATTGTTAAAACTAAAGGAAAGCACATTTTATACTTGGTAATGTAATAAGGATTCACAAACATAACTTAAATCTATAAAGAGTGTCCCGGAGTAGACAATAATTCCCCTCAAAAAGGTGTGATGAGTCCGACCTCCCATCCTCTCGACCAATGCAAATTCCTAAGCCTCATTAGTCCACAAGCTAATGAGTGCCTACCTTTGGAATGTAGGTCCAAACAGATGTGGAATCATTGGACGTTTCCAGTTCTACGAACAAACCTGTTAGAAATCGATCGGAACGTTTGAATCTCCCGTCCAGGAGGTCATCCCCGGATTCCGTGCGAAACAAAAATGGTGAACCCGACGTGAATCCTTAACCAAGTTAAAGTGATGTTCTTCTTATTTGTTAGGCCCCCTTGGGCCAACAATGCCATCATTGACATGTGCTCATCCAAAAGATGCAGTGGTCAGATTCATCTTGATTATGTCTGTTACATGGAACAGGCACTCTTTTCTCAAGATCTTCTGCAAAATGGCTTTCCTTAAATTCACCTCTGTGAATACTGCTGCTGTGAACACCTCTACTGTGAGGTCTGCTGCTGTGAAAACCAATGCTGCTACTCCTGGTGGAACTTCATCCGCCCTGAGGATGACATCACTAACTCAGCGTCTTCAACGCTGGGTTTCTAATGCACTGGTTAAGGAGTACCGTCGCAACGGTACTATCCCAACTCTGGAGTCCGCTCGTCAAGCCCTCCAAGTTAACAACACTACCTGGTCGTCCGGACAACGGCGGACAGCAATCAAGAAGCAGGCGGTGCTGACTACCGTCTCCAACCGTTTCGGGTCGTTATCCCCGGAATGCAATTTCCATTCACTCCCTTACTCTGAGGAAGTGAATGAGCAGGTCCCGCAGGACCTTAATTCAAAAAGACAGGAGTCCTTCTCAAGGGCTCCCATCAACAATCGCCGCCAGACTCGTGCGGTAGTGCGCCCTCAACATGATGAGGGTACCGACTCCAGGCATTCATCTCAGGTTCCTCGAACCCGAGCAGGCAAGATGAACCGCCAGATACGGAATCCGGTTAATAATAAGCAGGTTGTCATCCCTGCCATCTCCGGAGAAGTCCACCAACCTAACGTGGTGGCAAACAATGAGCAGGCATACACAACTGTTCATTTTAATTCCGCTGTCCAGCAGACTCGTCTGACAGCATCAAGCCTATCCCGCCAGGCAATTCCGGCGGAGTACCATAGGCAGGAACATACACCTGCTTATACATCACCAGTTAGTCAGCAGGCTCGTCTGACTACATATGATGGATCTCGTCAACCGCGTTTGGAGAAGTGTAATCAGCAGGCACATACACCTGCTAATACTAATCAGGCCTACCAACAGTCTCGCTTGGTAGCGCCCGGAGAAGTCAGTCGGAAAGTCTCGACGACAAACAAGAGGCAGACTCAACTCTCTGTCTCCACACTTGAGTACTGTCAGGATTCACTGACAGGAAAAGGAGGACATGAGCAGGCACATACACCTACTCCATGCCCGGAATGGACGTATATCCCCGTTCTGGCGGCTGAAGTCACCAAACATATTTTGTCAATGGTGAAAGAGCAGAAGAAAATTCCTGCTCATATTCTGGATGCTTTCCAGGATATTATAACAGCTTCAGCATCATCTCAGGGACAGACACATAAATCTATCCCTAGCAATGTAGTGACACACCAACGATTCACTCCGAAACAGACACACACATCTGTTCCAGTCCAAGAGGGTTATGGGGCATACTCCCCCATATCATACGGACAACCAAGTCAGGCACATACACCTGATTTGAGTGGAGATCGTCAGCCTAACTTGACCATCTTTCCTGATCAGTCACATACACCTACTCAGAGCAATCACTTTCGTCATCAAGTGGTTTCTAAAGCGAGTAAGAAGGCATCTAAGAAAAAGATCCGCCCAGCACAGTCAGGAGATCAAAGGCCAATATGCAACAAGGCCTTGCTCGATGGTGGAGTTCTTGAAGCCCTTAGACATTTATCTGTCGGAATTCATGATTCTACTCCCTCAGTTCCCAATAACGGGAACATTAATTCTGAAGGTCTTCAACAGACACTTCCTCATGAAGACTTGCTTCATGAAAATTCAGCCAATCTTGAAGTTTCTTCTTCAGATGAGAGCCACAGGAACCCTCTGTGTGGTCAGAAGCCCAAGGAGCAAGAGATTTCATATTTTGCTGTAACCCATCATGATGGTCCTCCTCATGGTGATGAACTTCGCTGCGAAAGTCCTCTCCGTAGTAGTGATTCACGTTGTCTCGAAAATTCTTCAGAAGGCAATGTAGTAACGAGAAATACCTCCAATCTCGAGGCACTTGCAAACGTAAAACCAGTCATGTCTTATGCTTTACTATCAGCAGGTGAAACTCTTTCTCTATCAGAAGATAGCCTAGGGTTCAGGTTATTCTCCGAACCATCCCTGGGTCATTCATCTTCCAGCATGAATAGCGATTTCTCTACCAATCTTGTTGAATCTGATGAAGCAACAAGGAAACACCAACTCTGGTCCAAACAGGTAGAAGAATCTTCATTTAATGATAAAGAGGAAATGCTGAACATGAGGAAAAAACTGGAAAAAGGTGAAGTACCAGTCATGTTTTGGCCTTTGGCTGACTCCCAGTACGACATTCCAAAGATGTTGACGGATGATGGAATCCATGATATTCGTCTCAACATATGGAAAACTCTTTGTCAATTAAAGAAGAAGGTATTATCTTACGATGAATATGAAAATCATCTTAAGATAATAGAAGGGTTACAACGCCAGATTGATTTGGCATCTCTATCAGTCTCTCGGTATCCGAAGGCTAAAAAGCAACAGAGAACCCTTCAACGTTCATGCCTTGGCGACTAAGAAAATTGCGTCAGTTAATTGCCAATGCTCCATTTGATGTTCATATCAGAGGATGGGGTGTTCACGGAGCACTAAATTTCACAGTGCTTTCCAGTCAGCAAAGCCCGCCAAAAATGGTCTCATGCAATGTTATTGCCCATGGCCGGCCACAGTCAATGGGCTTTGTTCATAATCAAAAGCTTGATCAAAAACAAGCTTCAACTAGTTCCTCTCAAAATCAAGTATATAGAGAACAGGTTGTTGAATTGATCCTACATCAAGAAGGCGAGAATATTGCACAAGCCTCTCGTCTGGAGCAAACACGTCATCAAATGACAGAAGTTTCGGAAATCATCCAACGGTCTGTTGAACCAGGTGATAAAAGTGGATACAGGTTAATGCATCCAGCTAATTTCCGAACTAAGATTCGCAAGATCAAGAGAGATTTTAAGAAGATCTCAGACATAGCTTGTCAAGAGACACCCCAGCTTGCCAGACTGGGGACTTCTCTAACCCAACCCTCAGAGTCAACGAATGGGATTCGAGGAGTTGAGCGGAAGCAGCAGGAACATCCCCAGTCCACCGGACTGGGGACTTTTTCAAATCCTCAATCCCTCCCTCAGAGAAAGTCAGTATTCTCTCGATTAGGGAATAGCCTCAAGAGGAATGAAGAGCCAAGCTGTCAGGAGATTCTCTCCAAGTGACGGTTCTCCAAGAAATTCCTGAGGGATCAAGTCAACGGAATGCCATGTCTCATCATGGACATGGAAGGAGACAATATCACAGAAATGCTGATAGAAAGGATTCCATGCAATATGCATCCATTAATGTCATCAATGCCGTTGATGTTGATTCACCAGATGAGGCTCAATCAGAGGGATCAGACGAAGAGGTTCCTGCTCAAGAAGTTGCGCACACAGACCTAAATGAAGAAGGTGTGCGCACACATAATCAAAGGCTTACCCAAAATCTGGGTATTCCTTCAAGTAACCCACTTCCCCCTCTCCGAAAAGGATCCAATAAGGGGAAAGGAAAGAATCAGGTTACTTCTCACCCTTCCTCTTAAGGAGGTCAATCACTCTCATTAGAGCAAAGGTTTGCAAAATAGGAGGAAGAAATGAAAGAATTAAGAAGGTTGAATGCAGAACTACTTCAGAGTAGTCTTTTTCTTAAGAATTCTGAAGTCCGACAGCCGAAGGAATTTGTTGTAACTACTGAGATAGATCAAGAATATCCTCCTTTATCAGTACACCCTCAGAGGTCTAATCGTATGGGTCAAACGCAACAACGGTTGGCAGCACTGCCATTAGTTGCAGCACCAACCACCACGTCTGTCCAAGCTCCATTCATTGAACCTACCCAAAACCAAGTTCAACCTGACGTTTCTCAAAAGTTAATAACTACTATTGAGTCATTAACAGCTCGGTTAGAAACTATGGAAGGGAAATGGGCGCAAGTTCAACCTGAAAAGAAAGTTTACCCTGAATGGGTAGATTCAATTTCTCCTCCATCCAGTTTTGGAAACCCTATTTTTCCTACTTTCAATGGATCAGGCGACCCTGAACAACATTTGACGCATTACGTGTCTTGTTGTGATCCTATGATGGAAGCTCCAGAACAGCAAGAAGCAGTGAAACTCAGATGCTTCGTGCGAACCTTGCAAGGACCAGCTTTTGTCTGGTATACAAGGTTGCAATCCCGGCCAGTCATCGGATGGGAGGATCTTCGTCAAAAATTCCTTCTTCAGTTTAGCTCAACTTTGCCAAAAACGACAGTTTTCGATCTTACAAACTGCAAGCAAAGGGAAAATGAAAGAGTATCTGATTTCATTGCTCGTTGGAAGGGATTAACGTATTCCTTGAGTTTAGCACTCCCTCAGGAGGAATTGTTTCCAATCTGTGTGGCAAATTTGTGTGACGAATTACGCACGCCATTGATCCCTGTGAAATACACAGGAGGGTTTCGAGACCTTACTTCAATCGCTCAACAGATTGAAGATTCCCTTATACAGGCTAAGGTTAAATCTCGTGTAATTCCATCAGCTCCAGGAAGAAGAATGGGTAAAGCAGAAACTGCTACAGTTATGCTTAAACAGGCACCTGTACCTATTTCTACTTCAAAACCTTCATCTTCTCGAAGGGATCCACCTCCTGAACACCAACAACAAAGGCTGTTTCGTCCAAATGATCAAAAAGATCAACGACGAAAACAATTTGAGGATATGAAGAGTAAAAAATACTCTTTCCGAAGTGAGCAAGTTCCTGGTTACTTAATTTCAGCTCTGGAAAATAATTTGGTTCAATTACCAGTGCCGAAGAGGCCAAATAAGGAAGGAGATGAAGACCGTCCCAATTATTGTCCCTTTCATCAAATGTTGGGGCATCCCATCCAGGAGTTTTTTGTCTTTAAAGACCTCCTGCAAAAGATGGTCGACTTGGGACAAGTCAAATTGAAGGGTTCTTCAGCTCATGTAGCATGTATTACCGCTACAGATCCATAGGAAGGAGGCGAGTGGCAGGAAGTCAAAAGCAAAACTGTGAAAAAATATGATGATTGGATGGTCAGAAAGACAATAAATCGGACCCATTCCATTTTGCGAACACAATTGAAGAAGCCAATTGTGTCTCCTACAAAAGCTGCAGTAAATCCTCCATCAAAAGACAAATCCTCAAAAGGGCAGCGCAATTCAATGAAGAAAGATGAATCAGGAGAAGATGAGTATGTAGCAAAGCCTAAATTGTCTTTGACTCTCGCAGATTTCATGCCATCTACTTCGAAGCCACGGGCACCGTCCCACCAAACGGCACAGCCTAAACAGGCTAACCAGGCAGAGTCTTTATTAGACAAAGAGTTAATCTTTGGTTCTGTTGATATGATTCAATTAATAGATTCATATTCCAGTCTGGATGAGCCTGAATTCCCTGTTTCAAATAAGGGAATTCGAAGAGGTTCTAGAGGATCAGGATATAGGGGAAGACGTGGATCTTTCCAAAGCCACTACTCTAATTCTACCCCTGCTAGCACTGTATATGCAGGAGAAACTCGTGGTAGAGCCCTTCATCGAGCTCAAAAAGAACAAGCAAGTTCCTCTGCCAATGGCCAACTCAGTTTTGGCACAGTTATTTTGGAAGACCGATTAAAGGTTCCATCTTATTTATCTCAGAAAGTAAATGGATCTAATCAGTCTAATATTCCAAAACCAAGGATGTTGCCAACTTCAATACAAGATGCATCAGCTTCTAAAGCATCTGCTTCCAAGGTACCTGCTAAACCGCATATTCCTATTGGGAAACGCAGACCTCTAGATCAAAAGTATGATATATTGAAACACTTGGCCCAATTACCAGCCAAGTTATCAATTTTGGATGCTTTGAATCTGTCAAGAGATCTTCGGGAAGCACTCATCGAAGCTTTGTCAAGTCCTCAGGATTTTGAAGCTGAAATTGCTGTAGCTGAAATCTATCACATAGAGAATAATCCTGCAGAATTCCATGCAGTGATATCTTTTACTGATAAAGATGAAGATGATGTTGTGCATGGGCACATAAAACCTTTGTACTTATCTGGAAAAGTCAATGGTATAGATGTTATAAGAGCTTTCATTGATAATGGTTCAGGAGTCAACCTCATGCCCATTCGCACACTTCGTCGATTGGGCCTCACGGAATCTGATTTATCTCCTTCTACCATGATGTTGCAAGGATATGATAAAAATGAACAAGAAACACTGGGAGAAGTTACGCTCAGAACTCAGTTTGGAGATCTTGTATCCAATTCGGATTTCATGATTGTTGATCAAGACTCCGCTTTCAATATCTTGCTTGGAAGACCCTGGCTACATCAGCATGCAGCTATTCCGTCATCATACCATCAATGCCTCAAATACTGTTTCGATGGTCAAGTTGGGACATTGTATGGTGATAAGGCCCCGTTCAAGACATGTGAGTCTCAATACATTGAGGCGGAATTTTATCACATGAAGGGAAGAGAAAAATCTACAATGAAGGAAATTACCAAAGTTAATGCTCCATATGGTTTGGAAAAAATTCCAATAAATCCATTTTCACATGTGAGTACAGATTATGTATTACCTATCAGTCAAATTGACAAAATAGGCCCAAATCAAAATACTCTTATGGAAAGATCCATAATGTCAATTACGGCAATCAAGCCAGACAACATGGGAGAAATTAGAAACTTACCAAGCAGTGATGAAAGCATAAGTGGTGACGTTTTCATTTCGTCTGCGGAAATCCAACAAGTCTATACTTCGATAATCAGGCCAGAAGAAGTTATAGCAACACCAAAGGTGAATATTGATATCGATTCTCAATCCATCATCTCCTCTTCATTTCCCAAAGAAGACCCTTTATCATCAATAGGGTCGGAAATGGAAGCTTCTTCTTCAAAATGTGAAAATTTTGACATCTCTTATGATCATGAGAATTTCGTTTTTTCATCTACTTTGCAGGTAGAAACGAAAGAAATAACACATGATGAGGAGGAAGAGTAAGATCTTAGAGATGCTCCTCCAGCATTTGAAGAGGGTATCTTTACCACTGTGGATGAACTCAGAGAAGTAAATCTGGGTACAGAGAAAGATCCACGCCCCACTTTAATTAGTGCGGCCATGACCCTTGAAGAGAAAGAGATGTATATTTCTTTTCTAAAGAAAAATAAAGATATTTTTGCTTGTAATTATACAGAGATGCCTGGCCTTGATCCTGATGTTGCCACCCATCATTTGGGTTTGCCAAAAGAACATCGAGGATTCAAGCAAGCCGCGAGAAGAACACACCCAACCTATGCTTCCAAAATCGAGGCTGAAGTGGATAAGCGTATCAAAGCTAACTTCGTCATAGAAGTTCAATATCCCAAATGGTTGGATAATATTGTCCCTGTAAAGAAGAAGAACGGACAAATTAGGGTTTGCATCGATTTCAGAGATCTTAATCGGTATTGTCCTAAAGATGATTTCCCAGTTCCGATTACAGAACTCTTAATTGATGCGACGGCTGGCTATGAAGTACTTTCTTTCATGGATGGATATTCTGGATATAATCAGATCCAAATGGCCCCAAAAGATGAGGAATATACAGCCTTCAGAGCTCCTCAAGGTGTGTTTTGTTACCGGGTGATGCCCTTTGGTTTAAAGAATGCAGGTGCAACATATCAACGCGCCGTGCATCGTATCTTCAAACCATTTCTAGGGAAGTTTGTTGAATGCTATGTAGATGATTTGGTGGTTAAATCCAAACAACGTTTTGATCACTTGGCTGATTTGGAAGTCATATTCCACATGCTTCGACAACATAATTTGAAGATGAACCCCTTAAAATGTGCTTTTGGGGTAACCTCAGGAAAATTCCTCGGCTTTGTTGTACGCTATCGTGGTATTGAAGTCGATCCTGAGAAGACCAAATCAATCCTTGGTATGTCACCTCCTCAGAATTTGAAAGAATTAAGAGGACATCAATGACACTTAGCTTATATTCGGCGTTTCATCACCAATTTGGCAGGCAAAAGTTTACCCTTTACCAAATTATTGAAGAAAGGAGTCACTTACCAGTGGACTGAAGAATGTCAAGAAGCATTTGATGTTTTCAAGAAATACCTCTTGAGTCCACCAGTACTCAGGCCACCTGTTGAGGGTAGGCCTCTTATCCTCTATGTGACAGCTTTAGAGCGATCATTGGGTGCCTTTCTCGCTCAAAATAATGATGCTGGGAATGAAAATAGTCTCTACTATCTCAGTAGAACTATGCTTGAAGCAGAAACCCGGTATTCGAGTATTGAAAAGTGCTGCCTAGCATTAATCTTTGCAGTTCAGAAACTGAGACACTACCTGCAACATCACGAGGTCCAATTGGTATCTCGTAATAATCCACTCAAATTCATCCTTAGTCGTCCAATGCTTACAGGACGTCTGGCAAGGTGGGCGGTTATTCTACAGCAGTTCGACATTCAGTATGTGTCTAAAAAGGCAATTAAGGTCCAAGCTCTGGCTGATTTCCTGGCTGAACATCCTTCAGTGGAAGACACGTGTTCAGATATCGAACTCCCTGATGAGGAAGTTTTCTCTATTCAAGAGAGTCCTAAAACATGGGAAATGTATTTTGATGGTACTTCTAGAAGTCCAACAGGGAAGAAAATGGAAAATCCTAAATTCAACAAAGTTGGTATAGGAATTGTGCTCATTTCTCCAGATAAGGCAGCGTTACCTTATTCCTTTTTGTTGTGGGAAGGTGGTACCAATAATGAAGCTGAATACCAAGCTCTCATTACAGGCTTGGAGTTAGCGCTTCAAGCACAAGTGAATAACTTAAAGGTGAAAGGTGATTCAGACCTGGTAATCAAACAAGTCAATGGGGATTATGCCATCAGAAAAGAAGAATTAATCCCTTTGTATGATTACGTCAGAGAGTTAATGTCGGAATTCCCTTCAGAACCGACATTTTCTTATGTCCCAAGATCACAAAATGCTCAAGATGATGCACTGTCTAATATAGCCACAGCTTTAGAAGATCCAAATTGGGACGAGACAACCATCTGTATTGCCCACCGTTGTGCAATTTCACCTTATGTTCAAGTCAGAATAGAGGAAATTAATGAAATTAGTCCCATTCTTGAACCGTATGGTCATACTACAGGATGGATGTCACATATCAAGGAATACCTTCAAAATGGAACAATTCCACCTGATAGAGCCGAGAAGGAACAAATTCGGCGACGTGTGGTCAATTTTACTCTTTATGATGGTCCAAACCACCTCAAGAAAATTCTCTACAAACGTGGTTTTGATGGAGTTCTCTTCAGATGTATTGATGGTGAAGAGACAATGGTTGTCATAAAACAAGTGCATGCAGGAGTCTGTGGTGCCCACCAGTCTGGACATAGACTGTCTGATCAAATTCAAAGGCTTGGATACTTCTGGCCTTCAATGATACAAGATTGTGTTAATTTCACAAAGAAGTGTCATTCTTGCCAAGTATATGCCAACTTCATTCATCAACCTCCAGAGTCGCTTCATACAGCTAAATACTCATGGCCATTTTCCACATGGGGAATGGATGTGGTGGGACCATACCCTTCAGCTACAGCCAAGCAGTTTAAGTACATTCTTACTGCTACTGATTTTTTTCCAAATGGGCAAAGGCAGTACCTCTCAAAGAAGTCAGTTCTAAATTCATTGTTAGCTTCATCAAGTCTAACATCATTACTAGATTTGGTGTCCCTCATACCATATTGACGGACAATGACACCAACTTCTGTTCTTCTGAGGTAAAGAAATTGTATCAAGAATACAACATTAAGTCCAACCATTCATCTCGATATCATGCAGCGGCTAATGGCCAGATAGAGGCCTTCAACAAGACTCTTTCAAATATACTGCAAAAGATGGTGGATAAAGATAAGAGGTCATGTCCTGATAAACTCTTTCATGCTTTATGGGCTTACCGGACTACCACTCGCAATGCAACGCGCTCTACTCCATATTCATTGGTATATGGAACAGAAGCAGTCTTGCCAATTTAATTTCAATTGCCCTCACTCAGAATAGCCATTTGTGATCAGTTATCAACAGATGAGCAATCCCAAAAGCGGTTGAATGAATTGGAACAGTTAGATGAGAAAATATTGTGCACTTTGCACCACTTGGAAATCTATCAGAATCGAATAGCACGAGCTTTTAACAAAAAAGTTCGTCTTCGTTCATTCATTCAGGGAGAATTGGTATTGGTTCTCAGAGCACCAATGATACCAGGAAAGAAGCCTCCCAAGCACGAACCAAAATGGGAAGGACCTTATTCAATACATAAGGTCTACTCCAATGGAGCATATTCTCTAATCTCAATGGATGGAGAACACATCACGACTCCAACCAATGCCAGATTTCTGAATAAGTATTTTGTATAAACACAAAATATTGTTCCCATCGTCCTAACTACATGACGCTAAACTGTACAGAAAGCCCTTGATATGTCCTACATGACATTAAACTGTATTTTGTCCCTGCTACATGACACTAAACTGTGCAGCACCAATAGTCCTAACTGCAAGACTTTAAACTGCATAGTCCCTTTTTTATGTCCTACATGACATTAAACTGTTATTATGTCCTATCTACATGACATTAAACTGTACAGAAGTTCCATATTTTGTCCGAGATGACATTAAACTATATTATGTCCGAGATGAAATTAAACTATATATGGTCCTACATGACATTAAACTGTTATTTTGTCCTATCTACGTGACATTAAACTGTACAGAAGATCCTATATTTTGTCCTACATGACATTAAACTGTTATTATGTCCTATCTACATGACATTAAACTGTACAGAAGATCCTATATTTTGTCCGAGATGACATTAAACTATATTGTGTCCTAGCAACATGACATTAAACTGTGTGGCACTTCCAACGTCCAGCATGACGATAAACTGTAAAAAGTCCCCAGAAGTAATATCCTCATATTGGTTCACCTTAGTACTAGCTACATGACTTTAAACTGTACAGCACCAGTTCGTCCTTGCTATATGACGTTAAATTATACAGCAATGGTCCAGTATGACTTTAAAATGCAACTTCGTCCCACATGACATTAAACTGTGAAAAAGTTCCCTAAACCGTCCAGCATGACCTTAAACTGCATCATCCCTGGTCCATGTATATGACCATAAACTATTTGCAAATCCCTTATGTCCAGCAAGACATTAAACTGTGACGTCCTAAACTACATGACGCTAAACTGTATAAAATTCCCTCACGTCCGGAAAGACATTAAACTATATAATCATCAAAGGTCCAGCATGACATTAAACTGCACCATCCACGGTCCATGCATATGACCTTAAACTATTCACACTTTCGTCCAACATGACATAAATGGTGTGTTATTTTGTCCTTACGGCATGACATTAAACTGCACAGTCCCCCTTTCGTCCAATATGATGTTAAACTATTTTATCCCCATCGTCCTAACTACATGATGCTAAACTGTACAGAAAATCCTTGATAGGTCCTACATGACATTAAACTGTATTTTGTCCCTGCTACATGACACTAAACTGTGTAGCACCAATAGTCCTAACTGCAAGACTTTAAACTGCATAGTCCGTTTTTTATGTCTTACATGACATTAAACTGTGAATCGTTAAGGTTGTTATTACCTCTTGTTTCTCACACCGAGTATGACTCACGTGAGCTTAGAGTGAACATCAACCATAACACTCCCTTTGGGCCACTAACCATGTGTAAGTCCCAACAATATTTTTTATTAGATCATTGTCCACAAGAACAACTTGATCATTGATTCATTCTTTAATTGAACTACATGGACTTTGATCCTTGCCCTCCATGCTGGGTATGTAGGCAACTTCACTAGGTTCAAGCCCAAAAACAATCTCTTCACATCGGTTCACCACAACCTCATATGATATTGATTTGTGAAACCGCCCCTGGAATCAATATCTTTACATTGATTCACTTTCGTCCTTGTTATATGACGTTAAACTATACAACACTTTTGTCCGGTATGACAATAAACTACAATATTCGTTGATTTCCTCATTTGAGAAGGAACCATTATTGACATTGATTTTTTTTAAATCATGTTTCATTTTCAAAAGACTACGTGCATACATGGTAATGCCTAAACTTTTTATCTCAGGTTAAACCATCATTGCACTAAAGTCCCCTTTCACCCTTCACATGTACGAACCAAATTTGTACAAAGGGTAGTCCTAGAAATATGTGGACTTGATTCCCATCCTTATGGGATACGTAGGAACATTCGAGTATCCCTCGAATCCAGTCCCAAGTCTTTTGGGCCTAAGCCCAAATTTCACTTTCAGTCCCTTGGCTGAAAAGTCCTCATGAAAACACACACTGTGTATTCATTATTATGGTCTGAATTCTATGACCCTAAACTAAGATCACTCATACTTTCGTCCTGCACGATGTTAAACTGCATTTCAAGAACTACGTATGGCTTGATTCTCATTCTTATGAGATATGTAGTGAAGTCCAAGTTTTAATTCAGGACCCAGTCACAACATGATTATGGTTTTTATTGACCCATGTATCTCTATATACATTGGAAAATACCCATCTTTATGTGTTATAATCCTAACCTTAAATATTTTCAGATCTTTATAACCCTTTTCATGACTTCTAGTCACAAAAATGTCAAACTTCTGAGAATTCTTTTGCCTGACTATGCAGCACGTGCCCATAAGTGGCCTTGCATAAACAGTCCACATAACGGACTTGTCAGCCAAAAGATGCTATTTATTTGACTATGCAGCCAATGCCCATAGGTGGCCCTGCATATTTCAACCCCCTAATGGGTTTTGTTAAATAATAGTAACTTCATTCTTGGGAAGAATGCCTCTTTTGTCCTTATTTGTCTTAAACGACAGTATGTAGGGATCCGCAAAAAATAGCCATCCTTAACATATTTTTCCCATATCCTTTTTCATGATCTGAAAGTATTCAAGTCTATGGTTTATTTTTCTTCCCTACGTTTGGGTCAGACCTTCGTAGGAGTGATATTCATCCAGTTCTTCGATGTTCTTGTTCGGAAATATCTTCTCCATATTCAAGTACCTCTTTCCATACAAAAAACTCTATGCTTTAGAAAATTTGAATCTCCATAAACTTTCACTGGCTTTTAGCACTAGGAAAGTAAATTTCTGGGAGTTCTTTTGCCTGACTATGCAGCACGTGCCCATAGGTGGCCTTGCATAAATAGTCCACATAACAGACTTGTCAGCCAAAAGATGCTATTTATTTGACCATGCAGCCAATGCCCATAGGTGGCCCTGCATATTTCAACCCCCTAACGGGTTTTGTTAAATAATAGTAACTTCATTCTTGGAAACTACTTCTTCTAATGCCTTTTAGATCTTTTTCATATCACTCCTCAGATTCAAATATTCTTAAGCCATAGTTTACATATTTTCTCTCATACTTGAGTATGGTAATATGTTTTCAGATAAATTGTCAAGGAATTGAATCCATTTTAATCCATTTCGGTCAAAGCTATTTCGACCTTAAACATTAGTCCCTTTATGTCTAGCGTGCATGACTTTAAACTGCCCACACAAAAGACAAAGGAACTCTGAATAAAAGTCAAGTTCCAGCTCACTAAATATACATTTTTTGTATGATTTAGGTAATATTGAGAAATTAAGAGATTCAAAGTTTGTGGGATTATTTGTAAATAATCCTAGTAAAAATCAAACTATGCTTACTAGGCCCATTGGCTTAAGTAAAATTGAAGCAGGTAGTGAAAAGAATGCAAGTACAAATGATTGAAGACAAAAGTGTTTTTCATTGATACACAAGAGTTAGAAGGACATCCACAGACTGGAGTCTCTTCTCTTTTTCGAGAATTACAAGAGGCTTTCAACATAACACTTCATTTGATTTATGGAATCCCGAGCTTCATTAGCAATCACCTGGAATTCATTCATTCAGCTGGATATAATAAGAGATGCAGTGATACCAACTCTTCTAGGAATAATTGTAAAAGGATGTTCTTGAGTGCGGTTTGAGAAAATTTTCTGCTGATCAAACAGTGACTCTGTTTCTGTCCAAGAGACTTGGAAGATGGATACATGGATTTGAGAATGGAGCATTGGAAGTAAAGAGCCATTTGGAGAGAGTACTCTTTTCAGATATTGCTCTAATACCATGTTTGTCTTCTCTCCACCAACCATTAGTGGAAAACATTTCAGCCCATGGGTTTTCCATTTTCATATCTGCAAGGAAATGACATGGAGGAAGAATTTGAAAGTTCACACCATTGTTGTTACTCTTAATGCACAGCATAACCAAAATAGAGAAATAGCAGTGCAGCTGCATCTCAGGTATATAATTGTTTGCATTTAGAACATTGACTCCTTGCAGATGACCATGACCACACAGAGACAGGTAGATGCTCTGTGGGAAATTAAGATGATATTTCTTCAAGTACTTATCCAAATCTAGGAAAGTGCTGTCATAGATATCATAGTAATAATGGCCAATAATGTTCATCATGTCATCAATCCGCTTGCTAGCCAGTTCATCAGCCGTTCCAATTCCCTCAGGAGCCATTGAATCTGCACAAAAGTTGAACAAATTTAACTCTTAAATGGGTTTATTTTTTTATAAAATCTGTGAAAGAATTCGAAAAAAATGGCCAAGGCATTAATTCGCGCAGGTCTAAACAATGGCACACAAGTATTTCGTGTGCCGCGCTAGTTTTTGACGCGCAAGTATAAACCACGCAAGTACGAATACCCTTACAGGAGTGCGACAGTGAGGGAAAAGTGGAAAAGAGACTTGTGCGGATTAGGTGACCTGCGTGGCGAGAGCTCGAGAAGGGATGAAGTCCGGAAATTCGGATACTTGTACGGAGGTGAGGCCGTGTATTTATAGGCCAGGAAGCCTACCTGCGCACCGCACCCAGAGCGCTTAAGGCCTGCGCGATGCAGACTTGCGCTCCACCCTCTGCGCACTGCAGACTTTCGCACCTCCCTTTTCCTTTGAAGGTATTCGATTTCCTCAGAGTCAAATCCTCATTTCTCTCCGGATCCAACTCTGAGGGGGGACTTTTGTTGATGCTCCTTTCGTCACAGAATCTAAAGATCGGAAAAGGGAATATTTGAGCTCAAAGTGATTCAGCATTTGAAGAAAACATCAAAAGTCAACAAAGGAAAGAAGAAAGGTTCAACAGCAACCTCACCGCGCAAGTTATCTAACTGGCGCGCAAGTGTACTTGCGCGGCTACCTTGGTCGCGCAGGTGACTTGCGCGACCTAATTGGTAACTGCCCTGTAACCGCCCGGGGACTTCTTTTTCCTATAAATAGACCCTGTGGTCCCCTCATTCGAGAGGATCTTTTTTTCAGAAACTCGGATTGAAGCTCCTGACGCCCAAGTCTCTTCTCAAAGCTTCCGAAACACTTCTAAGGTAATTTCTTACCTAGAATGGAAGATCTAAAGAGAGAAAGGAAGGCCTAAGTGTTGAAACTTATCAAACACTTGAGCGCCGACTTATTTCCTTCAATATAACTTGCGCGTCCCATTTCTGGAAGAACCTCGAGAACATTCTAAAGGGTTTAAAAAAGAGTCGCTCAAGTATTTCAATGCTGGTTGAAAATCGCGCAAGTACACTATGTGTCGTGCAGGTATACCTGCGCGACCAATACTTGCGCGCCCACGGAAGACTTGCGCGCCTTTCAAGACTTGCGCACCCCTATCTTTTTGGGTGCCCATTTTGCCCATTTTTACCCCTATTAAGCCATTTCACCTTTCTTTTTCAAGATTCAGTCTTCAAGACACTCTTCAAAGCCATTTATGGCATGATTTCTTGATTTGACTTTCTTACCTGAAAGGAATTCTGTGAAATCTCTCTCAAAGTATAGTGATTTAAAAATCCTTATGTCACTAAAATACGGAGAGTTCATTCATTCAACCTCATCCTTTAAGATGATAGAATCCTAACCTGGGTCTCCTTTTCAGGAATAATCCCCAGTGATAAAACCTTTAATCTGGGCATCTTCCTCAGGAGTAAGCCCCAAATTCTTAAAGTTCCCAATCTTGGGCATCCTCCTCAGGAGTAAGCCCCAATCAAGTCCTTTAATCTTGGGCATCTTTCTTAAGAATAAGCCCCAACCTCAAATATGCGCATCCTCCTTAGGAATAAGCCCCAAACCTTAATCCCTAACCTGGGTCTCCTTTTTCAGGAATAAGACTCAGTCATTAATCTTGGGCTTCCTTTTAAATAATAAGCCCCAAGTCTCCTAACCTGGGTCTCCTTTTTCAGGAATAAGACTCAGTCATAACCTTGGGCATCCTTTTAAAGAATAAGCCCCAAGTCTCCTAAACTGAGTCTCCTTTTTCAGGAATAAGACTCAGTCATAACCTTGGGATTCCTTTTAAAGAATAAGCCCCAAGTCTCCTAACCTGGGTCTCCTTTTCAGGAATAAGACTCAGTCATAATCTTGGGCTTCCTTTTTAGGAGTAAGCCCCATGTCCCTTAACCTGTGTCTCCCTTTTAGGAATAAGACTCAGTCATAACCTGGGCCTCTTTTTTTAGGAGTAAGTCCCAGTCATAACCTTGGGTTTCCTTTTCAGGAGTGAACCCCAAGCCCCCTTAAAATTTCTCTTAACCAGCCCTAATTTACTCTTGATTTGGGTTTCTTTTTCAGGAGTAAAACCCAATCATAAGTCTCATCCTAATTTGGGCATCCTCCTTAGGAGTAAGCCCCAAGATTAGAGTATTCAAATCTCCATGAAGCACATATAACTTTATGGACCCTGTTCATGGATTTTATCCCTAAAAGTAAATCCTAAACCTTCATCTATCTGGGCATTCATCCATACATAAGCCCCAAACGAATTCTTATGATTGCATCTTTTATGGCACAATTGTCTAAATTTTTACCAATACCTCTTGTTTCTCACACCGAGCATGACTCACGTGAGCTTAGAGTGTAAAAGTAATTATGACATTCATCTTTGAGCCATCAATCATAAACATCATACTCCATAACTCGAACTACGTGGGTTCTGATTCCTTTTCCAAAACAAAGGATACGTAGGTAGCCCATTTATGGGTTCGATCGCAACTTTGAAATAATCTATGTCCTTATAAATGACGATAAACTTCAAGTGCCCCACTGAGTGGCTTTAAAACCAGCCTGTTCATCATAATGACCAAGAGACTTTTATATAAATGTTTTGAAGGATACCATTGACCAAGAATCTCTAAACAGATATAGATGATTATCTATTGATGAAGAACCTCGAATACATATAAAAGATTCTCTAAATTTCTTGCATACTTAATCATTGATTGTTAAAACTAAAGGAAATCACATTTTATACTTGGTAATGTAATAAGGATTCACGAACATAACTTAAATCTATAAAGAGAGTCCCGGAGTAGACAATAATTCCCCTCAAAAAGGTGTGATGATTCCGACCTCCCATCCTCTCGACCAATGAAAATTCCGAAGCCTCATTAGTCCACAAGCTAATGAGTGCCTGCCTTTGGAAAGTAGGTCCAAACGGATGTGGAATCATTGGATGTTTCCGGTTCTACGAACAAACCCGTTAGAAACCGATCGGAACGTTTGAATCTCCCGTCAAGGAGGTCATCCCCAGATTCCGTGCGAAACAACTGCTCAATTCATTACCACCCAGGAAAAGCAAACAAGGTGGCAGATGCATTAAGTCAACAAGACCATGCTAGCTTATCCATGATGAGGATCACACAAGATCCAATATTTATGGATTTACAAAGGATGGATCTTTGAATTATAATAGAAGGGGAGAATAGTATCTTTCTCAATTGAATGTTAAACCATCTATACATGTGAAGATTAAAGAGGCGCATAAAGAAGATGTAGAGTTACCAAAGAAGGTGAGAAATATTGTTGAGTTCAACCTTGATTGTGATGGGATAATAAAGTTCAAGAATCGGGTTTGTGTTCCTCCCATCCCAGAATTAAAGAAGGAGCTGTTGGATGAGGCTCATAGATCTTCATTCTCTATTCATCCTGGAAGCACGAAGATGTATAGGGACCTGATAGAGTACTTCTGGTGGGATGGAAAGAAAAGAAATGTTTCTGAATATGTCTCTCGATGTTTGGTTTGTCAGCAAGTTAAAGCTGAGAGACAGAAGTCCAAGGGGATGTTACAACCATTACCCATACCAGAATGGAAATGGGAAAACATCACTATGGACATTGTCACTGGACTTCCTAAAACATCCAAAGGTAATAATTCTATCTGGGTCATAGTTGATCGTCTTACAAAGTAGGAACACTTCATTTATATTAGAGATTATTTCTCTCTAGATCATCTTTCCATGATATATGTAAAGGAAGTGGTAAGAATGCATGGAGTACCACTTTCTATTATATCTGATTGGGATTCGAGGTTTACCTCAAAGTTCTGGTGATGTATTCAGTATACTCTGGATACAGAGTTGAGTTTCAGCACTGCTTATCATCCTCAGATAGACGGTCAGTCTGAGAGGACAATTCAAACTCTAGAAGATATGTTGAGAGCTTGCTCTATGGATTTCAAGGGTGGTTAGGATCAACACCTACCTTTGGTGGAATTTTCTTATAATTGTATCTTTCACTCCAGTATTCATATGGCCCCTTATTAAGCTCTCTATGAAAAGAAATGCAGAACTCCAACTTGATGGGATGAATTTGGGGAAAGAATGTTACTAGGACCTGATCTTGTTGATGAGATGGAAGAAAAGGTCAGATCTATTCAACAACACATCAGAGTAGCTCAGAGTCGACAAAAAAATTATGCCGACAACCGAAGAAAAGACCTAGAGTTTGAAGTGGGTGATAATGTGTTCTTACTAATATCTCCTTGGAAGAGAGTAATGATATTTGGAAAGAAGGGAAAGCTGAGCCCTAGGTATATCAGTCCTTTCGAAATACTGGATTGTGTTGTGAAGGTATCTTACTGATTGGCGCTTCCACTTAATCTCTACCAAGTTCACGATGTGTCCCATGTATCTCTCCTGAGAAAGTATATACCTGATCCTTCACATGTACTCAGCTCAGAAGTTGTACCGCTGGAACAAGATCTTTCTTATGAAGAACAGCTGATAGAGATTCTGGATCGTAGCGAAAATATCCTACAGAACAAGACCACTCGCTTGGTGAAAGTTTTATGGAGGAACAACCAATTAGAAGAAGCTACATGGGAGCTTGAGGATATGATGAAGGAATGGTATCCTCATCTGTTTGTTACAAAGTGACAAATTTCGAGGGCGAAATTAATTTTAAGGGGGGTAGAATGTAACACCCGAAACATTTATGAGAAATATTTTGTTTTTATGTTATATAAATCATCAAAGGAATCATTCACTATGCACAACACTAGCTTGGATTGCTTTACATGCAACCATGGCCTTCATCGATAGCTTGCGTCGTTTGCAATACTGAGTTTCACTAAACAATGATATGCTATTAAAATATTTTTAAAAATAGCTGTTATGAATAGTAATAACCACTTTTTGAAATTTTTTAAATTTCATCTTTCAAAATGGACTTCATTTTTGGATTCAGAATATCGAAATTAGCCTTGGGTGAAATTTTGGTGTTTTTCTGAAAACTTTCTATTTTTGATGAATAGTGAAAACACTAGGTTACTATTTAAAAACCTACTTTTTATATAGATAATTATTTATTTTATTTAAATTTATTTTATGTCAAAATTGATACATAATACCTATATGAGATCAATGAAATTCATTGGAGTCATTTTATAATAATTTTAGATATATAAAAATTTTATTGAACTTTTCACCGTCTTTTATCCACCTCATAGAAGAATTTGCAAATTAACATAAAACTTAATTTTACCGATTTTCTGAGTGGAATTTCAAAAATCAGAGAGACACGGTTAATATCAAGGACTAAAATGTGGTTCAATGAGATGAAAATAATTTTTGGTGAATAGTAACTTTTTACTTTTTTTCCACAGTTAAAAGTAAATAGGGAAATTAAGGGTAAAAATGTTATTATTATTACCCTAACACATGTCCTAATTCTATTGGATAAGTGTAATTCGACCAAAAACAACCTTAGGAATAAAATATGACCATTTAGGCCCATATGGATTAGATTAGGACATTTATTATTAATTTTCTTAAAGAAGGGTTAAATTAGTTAAAATCAATGTTTAATAACTAAATCATTTTTAATATAGGGTTATACATAAGATAAATTCGACTATAAATATTCATTAGAATTATAAATGGATTTCCTACATAATGGTATTTTATTTGTAATTTTTAGACATTAAATAATTTAATTTATTAATGACACAATGATAATGCAGTAATTATCTTATTAATGAAATATTGACATAATTGATGTTATAAATACCCAAATAAATGTAATTGGAGACTTTTTATGAATTCCAATAATTATCTAGGTTACTATTACATATTATTACAGAATTAAGTAACTTTGTTTGAACTAATATTTCTGTTAATATTTTCACAAAAATCAATTACCAAATATTGTCAAAATTGACATAAAATTGTTTTTAAAACAAATATTATATTATTAATTGTTATTTTATTCATAACAATCTAAGGTTTGTCCAATGGAATTAGATAAGGTTATATATACTAAAAATAAACAACTTGAGGTTCTTTTGGCTTGTTATAGAGTGTTTATTAACCTTATAGTGTAAGAAAACAAGAAGACACGATAAAAGTAAAATTATTTAACTTAAAGTTAAATCTAAATGATAAGGTTAAAATAGGTACCTAAACTTGTCTAAATTCTATTGGATGAGTGGATTTCGACCCATACCCACTTTAGATTCTAAAGCAATCAATTTGGAGCTATTAAAACCGAATATGACTTTATAATAAAATAATATTTTTAGTTTTCCCAAAGGTGCCCCTCTCCTCCCTTATAAAAGGGAACCTCCTCCCTCTCTTACTCACACCACTTTGATCCTTCAAGCTCAGCCAAACCCTGCCAAATTCTCTTCTCCACTTCCTTAGAAAGATCCTAGAGGTCCTGCTCTTCTTCAAAGATCAATTTTATTTCCCTAAGAGGAGGTCTCAAAGAGGCTCTTCAAAGAAGAGGTAATGTCCGTTACCGATTCTTTCAACTTTATTTCTTCTTCCACTTCTTATTTTTTAGTTGTTTAATTATGAAGTAATAACATAAGTATCACTCATATACTGATATGTTATTATAAGTATGAAAAAACCTGTTTCACCATCTATCCATCCTATGGAAAATGAAATCACCGTGCGTGCGTACGTACGGAATACCGTCTCCACGTCGTGGTGTAATCTATTTTCCACCACCCCCTTACTTGGATGGGTATAATGGTGAAAACAAATAACTATATATGATTATTGTAAATTGGTATTTATTTTTAAATAGTATAAATACAGTCCAATAAAATTCCACAATCATTGGAACGATATCATCGCTCGTGCGTACGTACGGAATACCATCTCCACGATGTGATGCGACTCGTTCTACATGATCTTCATTACATAGTGATTATATAAATGAATTGAATGAATAAATATGATATATAGTACACTAATACCATTCTGGAAATGAGTTATCTATAACCTAAAGAGAATAATAATAATTTATTCGATAAAACACACATAAGAACAAAATGTAATAAACACCCGAATAACAAGTAGCAATGAAATATTACTAATAAGGAGATACGAATATGACCGTATATGATTTCATAACAATGAGTATGATTCTGTAATAAGTCAATGAAATTATTTAAATCATTATACAGGATGTTCGGACACTTACGAAGCAAATCGGACCTAAGGTAAGGGAAAATATCACAATCTCATTTTTCTCTGAGACTGTTTATACTTTGGTATTTAATAGGGTGTATTTTATCATCCACATCCATGTTTCCTCAATATGTAATATTATTTCCATCCATATACAATTTCTTAAATCCAATTTTACACTTCGGTGAGTTTTTAGTAAAATATATGAAAGGAATCATTTGTCGTTTTTCGTACGAGGTACGTTTTGACTTGTCCGACAAAAGTACGAGAAGAATGTTTTTTTACTTATACAGAATGAATGCATTTTTAAAACATTATTTCCAAGAAGCTTCCTTTAAAAGTTTTCAAGTTTAGTTTTAATCAACTTATTTTAGTTTAAAATTGTATGACATGTTAATAAAGGAAAATGTTTTTGAAGTAGAAAGGATATTTTCCTCAAGAATGCAGTTCAAGTGTTTTATCAAAAATATTTTCCATCAAAGATAATATAGGGTTCTATTTCTATCCCTATTATTACATTTATTTGATTATGTTTTGATGGAATTATTTTTATAAATTCCTTTATCTTAAATGAATTGTTTTATGATGTCATGATGTTTAAGAATCCCATTTTTATTACACGGGTTATGCAATGATGTATGATTTATTATTTTGTGGCACACATAAGAATGGTATCATTATGAGATGGGTGTGACCTATATCTCCCTCCAATACATTGGGTAAAGATTTATATCTCATGAGATAGACATGGCTGGAATGGCAGGTGAATCCGGTTCAGTGAAATAGGACTGAAATGAGGAGTGAACTTGGTTCAAAAATGGACTTTGTCCGCTAAGATAGTATTGGCTATGAGTCTTGACTAATAAAAATTATTCTCTATGAATATGTGTGTATGAAACAAAGTTTCATGTTTCAAGTTATGATTAATATAATTACATGTCACTTCTATTATTTATCCCATGATATGAAATTATGATTTCTTTTGCAGGTTAAGATTTCCAAAATGTTATGTTCTTATAAATATGATGTGATTGATTTTTCTTTTGTTTACCCTTATAGAGCATTTGATCTCACCCTTTGGTATGTTTTCTTTCACCCAGGTCAGGAAGTAGGTTATTAAGTAGGATATTCCAAAAGGGACTCTAAATATGATGAAATAAATGGGAGATAATGTAGATTCGTTATGAACCAGTTGTTTATGCTTCCCAGTTTCTAAAGACACTATACCTATACTGTACTTTCATGGTTTTATTATATGTTGTCATAAGTGTGCTTCAATTTTGAAGTATTAACAATGTAAGTAAAGTATGGGTCATTATAGAACCTCTTCCAAGCAGCGAGTCATGGATGTTCCTCAAGTCCATTTCTATTTGGGATATTTCTATATTTTTTTGGATACACAGATTAAGGCCAGTGAGAACTGCCTTGGCCTTCGCCTCAAGAGAATTTCCATTACCCAAATGAGCCGTGTAGGCAAGGATCACACTCCCACCCAAGTTATGAACCAATAATACACCTCGTACGATACCTGAGATACAAGAGCCGTCTGTGTTAAGCTTTAAACCTTCTTCTGGAGGATTACTCCTTATCCACTGCCCCTGCGTTCTGTCCAAGGTAGAAGGATCCGGATCGAGGCACACCTGTAGCATGCACAGTGACCGAGCATCCCACTAGTTCTTAAGGAGGGTTACCATTTCACTGAGTAGGCACTATTTTATCATTATGATGGATCTCCCTGTTGAAATTATCTCCTCGAATATAGCCTTGTTGCAGGCATGCCAGAGACACCAGCATCAAGCACTATGGACCACGGACTGTGCCATCCTCTCCAGACCTTTCTTCGGTGGTCCATGAAACCACCTCTCGAAGAAAGAATCCCCACATATCTCATTATAAGAGACCACTGTGAAGACGCCAAAGCACTGCCACATGGCCTGATCCCACTCTCCTTCAATGAAAATATGGTTGGAGCTTTGCTCACTTTTTTTGCTGCAGCATTGGCACCGGGAGGCTAAACTGATTCCCATCTTCTTGATTCTCTCATCAGATAGAATCTCCAAGTTCCTTATTCTACATACGAGAAAGTTTTATTTTGATGGGATTTTATTGCACCATGCTAAATCGTTCCAGATAACCTGCTTAGCCTGAGGTTAGGTGATCCTACGGAAGTCCTTTGTGTTGAACTTCCCTGAGGGCGATGGGGAAAACACACACTGGTCTGATTCCAAATTGAGCAGGATAAAGTCTAATATTTCTTTATTGATTATTGTATTCTTATTGAAACACATATTACATACTAATATCAACCATGTATGGAATATTTTCAAAATAAAATTCACTGAATTGGTAAAATTTCATTTAAATGAGGCAGTCGGTTTTATAACTACTACATAGTGTTTTCACTATTCATCAAAAATTGAATGTTTTTAGAAAAATACCAAAAATTAATACTAAAATATATTTTATATTTAGAATTTAAAAATGATGTCTATTTTACAAAACTCAAAACATTTATGTTGCATTAATTTATTTAAAAATAATTTCCATTCTTAAAATATCGTGTTTTAAGAAATAATAAAAATCAAAAGATTGACACTGGTTTATGTCAAATTTCAAAGTGAAATTACTTATAATGACAAAAAATGGATTAAATGGTATAAATATAATAAAATTACACTTTAAAAATAACTAAAAATATAATCTAACCATATAAAAAAATTAGATTAAATGGAAGTTTTGAATTAAAATATTTTATTATTTATTATTCATTAAAAAATGAACATTATCAAAAAAATACCAAAATTTTCCCCAAATGAAAATTTGATTTCCCGATTCTAATGAAAATTTTTATATTGTCAAATATAAAATATAAAAGTGTCTAAAACTAGAATTAAAAAGGTTTTTCCAAAAAAAGGCAGGAAATCATCTTTTTAAAGAATATTGGTGTATTTGTTATTAAAATTACAATCTTGAATATTTTAAGCCTCTAAAATTTATTTGATAAATGATAAAACATTTTAAAAACATGTATAATAATTTTTCAGTTATTTTATTCATTCATATCATTAAAACTTTTAGGAATTATCTACCATTTAAAATAATAATATTATATTATTATTTTTAGTACAACTCAACGTTGTGTGAAACATATGATTTCAAAGAAACCCGTGGTTACGTGTTGGGCATGCCATCAATCATAGAATCCCCTTTATTCTAAAATTAATAATTAATTAAAAAATATTAATAAATATGAAATTGTCATATTTTTTATTCACCTGGGATGTTACACAAGTTCATCTTAAAAAAATATTGTGAGGAAATATTCCAAGAGCTACAGAAGATATTGGTAACATCACCCCTTAAAACCCTATCCTCCAATAGATAAAGATTCATTATTTATTTTTATTTATACATTAATGTGATTTGGTGAATCCTTATGAAAAAATGACATGGTTATTGTGTATTCATCTTGATAGTCAAAGACTAATGAGCATAACTATCATACATATGATCTCGAACTGGCTGCGGTTGTTTTTTGCTAAAGATAGGGAGGCGCTATCTTCGTTAGATAAATTTTATATATATTCATAGACCATAAATGTTTGAATCATATTTTTACAGAAAATCCATTGAACATGAGATATAGACGATGGTTGGAAATTCATAAAGAAAATGAATGTTCAATTCATTATCATCCTGGAAGAGAAAACAATGTCGATGATACATTAAATAGGAAAGACCTAGTTGTTCTGTCCATGATGATGATTTAAAGATATACATTTATCAATGACCTTGTAAATCACTACATAGGAATTGTATGGGAAGAGACATAATCAAACAAATCCCAACTGATTTCTCAACCATCATTACAAGAGAAGATCATGAAGGCTCAGAAAGAATATCCTTTATTACAGAAGAAGTTTGAGACTATGAAGAATGGGAAGATTCCAATGTTCAATATTGATCTCGAAGGTGTATTTAAAATTTTTACAAGAAAACGTGTTCCATATGTTCTATAAATAAAGATTTAGATGATGGATAAAGGTCATAGATCTACTTTCTCAAAACATCCTGGAATCACAACAATGTGTAGGGACCATCATAATCATTTTGGGTGGGATAATATGAACAGGGAGATTGATGACTACCTTAAAATGTGCCTGGTTTGTTAGTATGTGAAGGAAGAATGGAAAATTACTAAATGGATATTAAAACCTCTATACATACTAGCATTGAATTTGAACAACATGACCAAATACTTTGTCACTGGTCTCCGGATAATTCTGAAGGAAATAATGCAATATGGGCTATAGTGGACTGTCTCATCAAGACCTCCCCTTTTATTTTGATTAGTATGATTTATATCTTGATCGGGGTGCCATGAATAATGTGAAGGAAGTGGCAAGGCTACTTGGGGTCCCACATTCTATCATATCTAATTGTGATCCATGGTTAACATCAAAATTCTAGAGAAGTCTTCACCGTGCTCTTTGTACTAAATTGAATTTTAGATTGGCCTATCACCACAAACTGATGGCAATCTAAAAATACTATTCAAAAACATATGGACATACTAAGAACATGATCAATGAAATTGAAAGGTGTATGGGATCAATGTCTCACATTATTTTATTCCTCATACAACAACAACTTCAACTAGAGCATTCAATTGGAACCTCTTGAAGCTCTGTATGGGAAGCTATGTAGAACTCCAACCTATTTGGATGAAGTTTTTGAGAGAAATATTCTTTGGCTTGATATTCTCCAATAGATGATAGAAACGTTTCATGCCATAAAAAAAACATTATGGCTGCTTAGAGTTGGAAAAAGAGATATTCCAACATCCATTATTAGACATGTATTTTGATGATGGTGACACTATCTTTCTTTGAATTTCCCCATGTATAAGATACATGAGGTTTGTGATGAAAGGGATTCTCATATCTAGGTAAATTGGCACCCATGAAGTCCTTGATGGTGTAGGAGCATTGCCTTATTGGATTGAACTTCCTCCAAATCTAGCACAAGTCCATGATACCCTCCATGTATCCCTCCTAATGAAGTACATATCTGACCCATCACAATTACTAAATCTATAGTTGGTACATCTAGAACATGACCTCTCTTATGAGGAGAAGCCAATGGAGACCATCGATCATAGAAAAATGGTTTTATTCAACAATACTACCAGACATTTGGATGTGTTGTGGAGGAAACACAAATATAAAGAAGTCGAGAGGGAAACAGATGATTTAATGAGGTAGAAGTACCCACACCATTTCCATTATGTGGGTATGAGTTGAATTTTTGAGGGAAACGTTTCATAAGTGGGGGATAGTGGAGCAACCTGAACTTTTTTAATAATAATTCTTTCATGAAAAACAATGTTTTTGTACTCAACAATACTATATCCCTTTATGAATAATGTGAGTATAATTGAAATGATACCATTAGGATTCACCTGTTATATGACCGTTAGTCACTAAGACCATTGGATACTATATACTTAATGTTAATGTTAGTAATTATTAAAGGTAATAACAATGGTTATTAGTACATAATGTAGTGTCTATAACCTTTTCTAGTATACTTTGGCTATATAAAATCCATTTTTCAAATCTTATTATGAAGGTGGTGTTGTTGGACTTTACTCTGGACCAAGCCCATGAAGAACATCAATAGGTTAAGCATGAATGAAATCTCTTATGGGAGAAGTTCATGTTGATAGAAAACACCACTTGGAGAATATAGTCTAAATCACTCTAGTATTCTATCACCATTGCACGCATTACTCTAAGGTCATATGCTATTATTATTGGGGTTTTTGTAATGCATAAATAGTTACGTTTTCTAATACCTTGGTATAAATAAAATTGTTCTTTAATCATTCGATTTTTAGGAATATATTTTCATAATAAATTATATGTTTAATTAAAAAAAATTGATTAATTTTTTTAGAAGTAAGTAATTGTTCTTTTCTGAGATTCTCATACAAAGAGAATTTTTATGGTAAAATAGACATAATTTTTAATTTCAAAAGTTGAAATTAACATAGGATGAATTTTTATAGGTTTTCTAAAAAGATTAAATTGGATGAATATTATGTTGTGAATAGTGTTTCTTATGAATATTATTGGATGAATATTGTTTTTCTGATAAATAATAGAAAATATTTGTTTATTAAATAACTTTTTATGTTAAATGATTTTTAAAAATATGACATACATGGTTGTAATCGGGGTAATAAATATTGATCAATAAGATAAAAATAATTTTTTTGTTGAATAATAACAATACCCTTCTGAATAGTAATTTTACCCATATGAATGGTAATTTCACCAAAGGAATAGTAACATCACCTAAGGGTGTATAAGTATATTTTAGTCATCTTAAGTGGTAATGTGTTATAATTATATCACATTATAACTAAATAAATGTTTTAGAAATTATTAGTCATGTATTATTATTTTATTCATTTAATATAATTAATTTTTATAAAATGGTGTTTGATTTTAGACTATATACGTTGAAAAATGGTTAGGGTGAGTTTTTGGGAGTTTTCAAAAAAAGAGAATTTTCGATGAGTAGTTATAATACAGTTTTGAGTTTTTGATATGTTTAATGGCATCATTAATGATTTAATAATAATGTAATAATGATTTAATAAGGATGGTCTACTCTTGTTAAATAATATATGTTATTATGTGTCCCATGTGGCCAATACCATGGGCAAATACCCTGGTCATGCCCATGGTTTTTCAAATACCACAAATGAGTGGTTCCTAGGAAATTAAGAAATTATTCCCATACATTTTCTATAAATACCAACCCAATCCTTAATTCCTTTAATTCCATATTCCTTTTAAATGAATCTATAGCCTTTTTATATCATAATTATTTTTATTAAGGTTCTTTAAATCCCCCCAATGTTCCAACCATTGAGTATATGATGTTATACTTCTAGGTAAGGGAACCTTCCACCCTCCCCTTTCTATCAATACTTATTTTTATGTTATCTAATTTATATTCCAATTTCATATATTGGGGTATGATATTATGTATCCTTAGTTATTAAAATTTTTCTAAATGATGAGAGACAATTTTCTTTCTCATGAACTAATTTTCAGAAAAGATCAGCAACGCAGTTAGTGTAACAAATTATCGTAAAAGAATTTTGAACTTCTCGTTTTTATTTCAAATACTATTTTTTGTGGTATGTCATTAAAATTTCCATAACATGTCTTATCTCCGAGTTATTATGTCCTTATACTATATTATGAATCTCTTATAAATTGGTGACCTCTTTCTTTTTAATGTTTTCTAAAACTATGTTGCAGAACCATTTTGCTGTAGAAATTTCTTCTCAAAATATATCTGTTTTTATATAGAAATTTTTTTATTTTTCTTATATAAATTCAAAAAACACATTAATTTCTATCGGTATTTATCATGAAAAATGATATATTTATTTATGGAATTTACTTAAATAAAACAATAATTTTCAATCTATTGGTTATGAATGACATAATGTTCTTGTTTGTAATCACTTTTTAAAACATCACGATTTTGATATGAACCACATTTCATTTAATCTATATGGGTGATTTATGAAATTTATTATTATGATATATATGTCTAACATGAAAATAAATACATATTATTTGTGTTCTCTTATATTTCTCCAATGCATTGGGTAATGAAATTAATCTCTATAGATTACTTGTTTTATGATACCATGGAAAAAACATGGGTAATTTTTATGACACCTTTGGGATGAACCTTGGTGATATACTTATGAATTTATATGTTAAAATTTTTAGCCAATTTTTCAGGTTATGTTTCATGTTATTAATATTATGATATGACTCCTAATCAGGACTGTAGGATATTCCCCGTATAATTATCATTATCGTTCAATATTACAGGTAAATTGTTTCACTTGTTTTGCATACCGGGCCTTCTACTCAACCTTTCCATTGATGTATATCCCTAGGTTATCATATGTATTAATTGTAATTTTTATGAAACTATAAAGGATCCCTTCAATAGAACTAAAATATGGTTAAATGTTTTCATGTATTTATTAACTTATTTAAAAGACACTGGACTTCAATGATCCCTTATTTCTAAAATGAAATGAAAAGTTATGTAATAAAAAAGAAGGATGCCATATATTAGAAGAATAAGATCATTTATGTCTTGTAATTATATGAATATTAAAATTGGAACAAATAATATATCCTACACTTAATATTCTAAATAGTAAAAAAAAGAAAAAATAAGGTATATTATTTTACTTTCTAAACATTATAGCATATTTTAACTCCATAATGAAAATATATTTTTCCATATAGCTTACACATTCATCTTTTTATCCTTGTGTCTATTGAGGAACCACGAGAGATATTATAAATATATAGAGTCTATGCACTATTTTTTATAAATAGTTATGAACTGGACTATAAACAAAAGATATCATAAACTCCAATATATACAATAGAATAAATAAGAACATCAGAACTATATGTCCTCAGTTTATTAATAACATTCAAATTATATAAGAGTTTTCATAGTTTTAATTTCACATTTTCAAACACATAAATAATATCTCCCAAGGGTAAATTGTAGATTATATTTTATAAAAATATTAAAAACTCTATAAATGACTGAAAATCCAATCATGATTATCTTCCTAGTCCCATATCAATACTATTGTGTGGCCTCACCAACTCATTTATCAAACAGAAAGCCCTTTCAATTTTCATTTCCTACATCCATCAAATCTACTCCGAGGATTAGGTTTCCATGAAGATTATAAGAACATATAAATAGGCCACTAGTAATGGTGTTCTAATATATTTAATTTTAAAATTTTCATGATTTATGTAGTATAACTATAGAAAAATGAAAAACAATGAAACAAATATTAAGACATAAGTACCATGGGTTTTTATAATCCATATAAGGGGGAGCATAAACTTCTCAACCAATGATAGGGTATCTTTGAACATACGACATGAAAAAATCATGGGATCATATCCAAATTCATATCAACAATAAATATAATCTCACGATAACAATATAGTTAATAAATATGATAAACCCCCCACTAATATAGTCATATGATATCATATCAAACTAGACCTACAAATATCAAAACTTATAAAGTTTCATATTAATCACAAAAAATTAAAAATTAAATTATAACATTCATATCAACAAAGGGAATAACATCTCACATTATGAAAAATATCTAGAGGTAAATACATCTCAATTCTGAATCCTCAATATAGAAATGATGTTATGGAAACTCAAAATCCCCCACCATGTTATAGATTCATGGTTAAATCTCTTATTTAAACACAAAGTCTATAAAAATATAATATATTGGAACAATTCATAGTATATTAAGATAAAAAGAAACTCAATAATTCACCTCACATGTATCCCATTTATATGGTCTATGTAATTTTGTACATGATGACTATAATAAAAAATAAGGGAATATTAGAATTGTCATAAAATAGTTCACCATAGAGCTAAAATTCTTTTCCAATACATATATGAACATAAAACTATCTTTATTAAGTTTTAATTCAATTAAATAAGGGTAGAGAGACTTTTTGTTGAACTTTCCACGATACCTATGAAAACCATCTAGTATGGACATGGACCACCAACCATAGGGTGGAGGAATCCCGGAAATTGAATATAAATCATTTTTTTATTTTCAAATACTGTAATTATAGAATCAATGAACAAATCCCCCAAAACTATCCCATATGTGAAAAACGTTTATGAAAAAATGAATTAAATTAAGAAAATATCAAATAAGAGATTAAACCTTACTTGAGAAATCCACTAGTGGTGATCCATAATTGAATCCAGTGTATAAGAAAGAGAATACATTGAGGAGAAGAATATAAATTATTTAACAAAGAGATAAGATTAATCCTATTTGATATCCAAATAATATAATTTTCTTCTTATATTTAAATATAGACCAATAATTTCATTTATAAATTTTATTTAAAAAAAAATCAGGTATCCTTTGGATAAATGATACACATATAAATAGTATCTAAATGATACTTTCAACTTAATGATATCCAAATACCAACCATTTAAACAGATTGATATATTAAATTTACGAAATTAGACAACTCGCTACATAGTTTTATCATTATTTATGAAATATTTTATAATATCCCCTCTATTCTCCATGAATTGATATTGAATACCCCATAAAAACCTATAAAATTCATAATTCCTCAACAATTATTTATAATATATTATATTTTAAGTAGAAATAAATATATATGTGGTGATATAAAATTTTCATTTCTCATGTTTTTGATTATTTGTGTTCTTGAACAAATATTCAATAGTAGTCTAAAAAAATTAGGAATCTTTGAATCAAAAACCTATTTTTATACCACACGTAATAATTTATAAAATTTGAAATTATAAAATATTTACATGTCCTTCAGTATTGTATTATATTTTCTAAGATGAATTCATCATTAATTTAAAATGTTATTTTGATAGGTTGGAATATATCTGTTGTTGCCTCATTATTCAAAATTCTTTCTCAGGGTATTGAACATGATCATATTAGATCTGGAATTCTTCCAAGATAACATTATAATTGACTGTAAATTTATATTTATTTTGATGATAATATATATTCATATTAGCAATAAAATATTATTATGCACTAATTTGAATAAATAAAATCATAGGGAACTCTCATTATAAATTTATCCTCATAAATCAATCCATAAAATATCTTATATTCTTACACAAAACAAATGATTTCACGATCTCTTGTCAATTAATGAGAATTAAATAGATACTCTCAGGTGAATGAATAGGTAAATTATATGAGGATGTGTATTTGGGTTCCATATTATTTCGCGATGATTGCACTAGTTACCCATACAATGGTGTTGAATTATATTTCCCTCATTAAAAATAAAAATGGTTGTACCCCAAATTTTGGTGCATTAATGAATAATAATTTCACCACTATGTCCCCTAGTTGGATAATTAATTCTATGAAATACTCTTTATATATCTTATATGATGGTATTAATATGGAACCTATAATTATAAACAAATGTTTCTCAAAATTATCTACTCTATTTAGTGATATTAAGAAATTTGTTCATATGAATCCGGAATAGATAATAATCGAAAATATAAATAAACACCATCTATTTCCTCTAATCCTCTTATGAATATATATTAATAATGGGTGAAAAGAACATGAATAACATCATATGATAAATTTTTAAATTTTTTGTTTTTTGATTTCATAAAAAAGTTCATTCATTTAATTTAACCTAAAATTGTTCATCTAAATTTTGTTGGACGTATAAATTTTTCATAAGTTATTTTAAGTTAGCATAATAACAATCTAGTAACATGATTTCATATGATTTTTGAATTAAAATATATAGATGTTTTTTCATATTATATTCATGATAATTATGACTATAGTAGGGATGTTGGATTAAATTAATATTATTATGGGTAACAATAATAATTTCAAAAAATGTTAATGAATCATAATTTGATATAGTTAAAATAGAGCTTGAATAAACTCGATTCCATTAAATGAGAAATGAAATAGTCGACCGTGTGTACGACGAACTAATGCCTCACAAATTGATTTAAGTTTTTTCATAACCACCTTTAATTGGCAGATATAATTTTTGATTTAATTTATATATATTATATTTATGAAATAAATAAACATCATGATTTATTATGTCTCAAAAACTTCTTACATTCCATATTTTGGTGAACGATAACTTCACTCATGTGTACACGTGTTCTACCACCACTACAATGAAATCTAATTTTTTTCCATTTTGTATTTTTTTAAATGAGATGAGACCTTGCCCAGAATATAAAGCTTTAGTTATTGAAAAATGGAGGAAACTTACATAATTATAAAAACGGGAGTCTTGTCACAATCCCTCCTATGAAGAGATAAAAACTCATCAGGAAGTTGCTCATGCTAGATGAAATCAACCCCATTGACCCCTTTCCTTGAAAGGCCATTCGCCACAAAATTATCATCTCCATAGGTATGAGTGATTATATGATTAATAAAAATTAGGGAGTCCTCACAATTGGGCCAACGATTAGTGAGCTTCTATAATAAATGAGAAGATCCCAAACTGATAGCAGAAACAATAGTAGTAGAATCACTTTCAAGCCAAATGTTATTCCATACATGTCTCTATTCTTGCTCCAAGACAACAATATTTCCATGATTCTTAGCCATATGAGAGGAGGTGAAGCCACAAGGACCATGGAAACATCCATGAATGCTACCTCGATGATCTCTGAAGATGGCACCATATCCTGAGGGACCAAGATTACCATGAGAATATCCATCGCAATTGGATTTAATCAAACCGAATAGCAGACGCTATGAAAACAAATCCAGAGTATCATACGGTGGTCAGAAAACACTAATGATTACCATTTGAGATATAACTGTAAGATAATGAGTTGAATGAGAACAAAAATTTATTTTGTGGTGGAGGCCTCATGAACAGCAACTAGAATCTTAGTTAGAGTAGTGTGGGGTGAGAAAGACAAAACATCATGAATAGACAAGTTTCGAGCATACCATATATAATTAAATAGATCTACAGTAGTGACCATTAAGACATGAAGCAATTGGATGGATAGGGAAAGGGACCCCCAGCTCTGCATGAAGTCACAAATGAAGATCATCTATGGTAGAGAGACATCAAATAGATCTCCAATGGATTTCCACATTTCGTTTCATTTTATATTGATTTCTATAGAAATAATGATATATTTACGAAATAAATATGATATAAATTATATAATATTTTTTGGGATAAGAGAAATTCTAATATCATTACATAATTTTATCTTTTAATAAAATGTTGAGTGTTTTAGTGGATGTATGCCCTATAGTCACTAAGAAAAATGGAACACATTTTTCTACATCTATAATTTATGGAATATTCTAAATATTTATATAATGAATATATATTATATGTATAAAATGGATTATATTTTGAATATTATATAACAAAAATCAATGTAAATGTACTTAATCTATATAAATAAACATTAAATGAAAAGAAAGTAGTGATCTCCCAGAATAGTTTTCTTAATATATAATTTTTAACAAATAGGAAACATAAAGATATAAGAAATACATATATTAAATGATACATATTTCTATAGTTATTTAGTATATTTATAATAAATTAATGTTTAGTATACATTTGTTTCTAACGTGATGATATGAAATTCGAATTGATATAATGGTTTCTCACCTCACTCTTACATTGGTGACACATATTCCATATTTGTCACATTTTTTTATTCTGGGGATTATTTACTAACCCATTGTTTTTTTTATCATTAATCCATTTATCATCATTGTATTGAAATTTATTGTTTAATTTAATTTCATTCATATATATTGGGATTCAAAAGTTACCAATGTGAAGGGGTTTATTTATCAAATTCATCATTATTAATGATTAATTATGCTTATGCATTCATTAGAAGAAAAATTTAATATTTCTTTCTTAAATAAAATCTATATTATTATTCTATATTTATTCATTTTATTTCTATATAATAGTAATTTTTTTCCACAATGGTACCTAAAAATATTGATAAATGTTTCATAAAAATTCAAATTTATTTAACACTTCAGATGAAAATCCTTTTTATTCTTTATCTATCTGATCTAAAAATATTTCCAGTTTATTGAAAAAATATTCATAGAATTATTTATTGAATAATTTTTTTACCATGTTAGACTTTTTAAAAATTGGTTTGAAATGTATAATTTTTTTTTCTAAATGAGTTACTTTTTTACCTTTTTTCAACATTGGTAAAATAATATAATTTAACTTACACTACATAAATGAAATTTACCACCATCAAAACCACCAATTAGATTAAAGATTAATTTTAAATGTGCTATTTTTATTTTAATGGAAATTTATTTTCCAAATATTATGGAAATTTTAAGATTTTATTATGATTTTGAAATGGAAAAATCTATTTTTGTTAAGAATATTTTAAAGAAATTTTACAGTATTTTTATTTACCATTACAAACAACCATAGTTTCACTTATGCTTGATTAAGAATATATAATAATGATAACATATTCATTATTTTTCTATATATCCTTTGATCATTATGACGGAGGATATACATTTTCTATACCATTGTCCTTATCAACATGAATATTTTCTGACTATGGTAAATGACATGTGTAATTATTATCATTTCCTATAATTGTTTTTCAAAAAGAATGATTACATTGATTATGTTTCTATGATTTCAAATTAATAAATCATTGGAAATTTTATGTGATGGTTATGGCCTACCATACCCCCTTTATGCATCAGTGAATCTCTTGATTCAATCTAGATTGAGGTTCTAGATGAGGCCTTGACCATTTATGTATGATATACTGATATATGGATTTAATAGATTGGTTTTTATTTACAACATTATGAATCCCCTCATTATGAGATTACTTATTTATTTCCATGTGATTATTATATTAGTTATAATATAAATGGATTAGTTATAAGATCATGTTACTAGTTATATTAAACTAAATTCATCATCAATTATTCAACCTATACTATATTTAATGTTCACATTATTAATAGAATGGTATTTCATTTTTTTATGTGTCTATATTTATTTATCATTATTTATTCATGATATACTCCATTAAACTCATATAATTACCATGCCATAGAGATCAACTATATCTTATGGTTCCATTCCCATGATTTTATAATATGAATTATTTTTTATTTTTACATTTTATAAAAGAAATAATAATGTTATAAAATTAATTTAAATAGTATATTTTGTGTTATAAATTATAATTTATTATTCATGTCTTTATCTAGTATCCATATATTACTAAACTATTCATTTCATTGATATGTTATTCATTGTTTCTTATTCCATTGTAACAATGAATTCATCTACTATAGGTTACAGGGGTTTCGGTCATTATAATTGGAATTAGAACATGTTTATTAGAAAAAATGGGAACTATATTAAGGGAAACTATATTAGATAATGAAAACCCATGAATGACATTGAGTATAAGCCTATGTATTATAAACATTAGTAATAGTTTTGAATGGAATATATTATATGGGTTTCCCAGCAATAATTCCATTTTTAAACACATAAAATTGATGTGGTTGTAGTATAGTTATACCAAAGGGTAATAATTCTAAAAAGGGGACCTTTTTCTTAGACTCAATCATCTCCTAATTCAAGAAAACAAACCTTTCTTCAAACATGGATTCACTCTTCTAAGAGATGTGTTTTGGATAAATTAAATATTCTTTAGAAACCTTTATTACTAAGCTGAATAAATAATGAGATGAATGAGTTTGGATAAACCTATGGTTGGACAAATTTAAATTATAGTTCCAGGATTTAGAAATCCTTTAAATAATTTTTTCTATAATTATTTTTTTATCACCAACAATATGAGTTCTATTTTTGGTAAATGGCTTAAACTAGAAGAAATCATGGTAACATAGAATATTATAGACAATGTGGTTATTATAGGAACCAAAATATTATAATTATTAGATGGAATTATATATTTTTCATAATAAGTTAGTGGTATATATTATTAAAACCTTTAAACATTATCAACTATCAGACTCACTAAAAATATAAGGATGAATTCCTCTAAGATCATGAGTAGTGGGTAAGATGTTGAATGAAGGCTTAATCTCATTAATAAAAAAAGTGGAAGGTGTCACCTGTGAGAATATATCAACGGAATATGTTAATTTTTTGTGTATATGAATTGTATTGAACAGTTAACTATTAAGGAACATAAGATATTTCAATAGAGGTAAATAATATTCAACCAATAAAACCATTTATTCATTATTGTGTTAACTGTGGAGAACCATGTAATTATTTAAGGAAATTCATAATGGCTAATTTTACATCTGATGTTTAGGAAGTACATATGATATATCAATCATTATTTTAAAAGGTATTATAAAATCATTTGTTGATAATTAAGATATTTTTTGTGGAATTATTTTTATTGATGGAATTTTGGTTACAATAATCATGAAATTTCAATGGAAGGTGTTATTTTTTCAAAGCCAATATATCCTCATAAAATATAAACATAAGAGTTATAGATATCATCATGGGTTTATGATATTAAGAAAGATAATATGATAGTTTTTTAGAAAACCACTTTTAGGTTTTTTGTGATGCTAGTATATTAATATTTGGGACATTTTTGGAGAAATATAGGGAAACTCACCCCATTGGTTTGTTATGTCAATATGTGATTTATATAATTATATAAGAATAACAATAAACTTTTTTAAACCTGATTATATTTATTTTAATTATTGAAGAATTATCTTTTATTTTATGAGTTTTTAATTATTTGATATTATAGTTCCAGAGTGTTATTAGAATTATATTAATATAGTATTAGAAAAATAATAACAGTTTTATGTGGAAAATACCTATCACATCCTACAAGGCCACATGGCATGAACATAAAAAAAGATAGCCAATGGTGTAGAGACTAATAATTATCTAAATTATGTACTAGTTAATATATTATTTTTTACTAAAATGTATTGATTTTTTATATTAGTTTTTTTTTGAAACATACTATAGGATAAACATATATTGATTTGGGGGTGTTTAACTAGAATTATATATATTTTTTATCAATATTATGTATATATAGAGATTTTCTTTAATATAAAAGATTATTTTTTGAAGAGATATATTTTATATTTGGAGGTCAATGATTAATGGTATGAGATAACCTTATAGGATAATACATTTGACAATATTGAGGTTTTTCGGTTAATTAGGATACACAGTAATGTATATATGTAATTATATATGGAAATATTATCATTTTATTATAAAATTTTGGTCATTAGTGTATATTTTAATTTATATTGACTATTTCATTAAATATTTATAAACATTTTTATTTTTGTAAAGATAGGAGAAATAGACCGTTATTTTTTATTAAATTATATGATCTATTAGAAGTTAAGGTTTGTACATTATAAATACATTGATTTCATGGATATACATTTTTTGGAGTAATAAACGATGTGAATGTTTATTATGGAAAAATAAATGGATTAAATTGTGATTATTAGATAAAATGATACCAAATAATAATATTTTGGTATTTTCTATACCATAAAATTAAAATAAGACAACACCATTTTGAATGAAATTATGAAATAAAAATGCTACCCATTTACATTCATTTATGATGAATCGGTGATATTTTCACCAATCATCAACTTACATATATTGGTCCATATCATTACTTTCATCATTCACAATATTATGATCAATGATCCGGATCACTATCCATAATTATTTAAAAAAAATTTCATTTTCCATATATTGACATCCCTATAACGTTATCTTAAATAGAGATTTATTTATGTTTTATTCTTGATGTCTTTCATTTATCCATTTCTCTCTTATCAGAAGGATTTTTTATGAACCCTTATTTTTATTGTGTTTTCAAAAAAAATATTAAAAAATTTAATATCCTTGATTAATGAGAAATCTATTATGTTTCATTGAATAAATTTATTGAAGGTGGGGGTAATGTAATTTCCTAACACATCATATTATATATATTTTTAAATAAATTATATCTTTTTGATGCCATACACTAAACACAATCCTGATTAAATAATACCATTTAAATAGTTTATTGTTATAACATAACAATTATATTTCTAGGTAAAATTAAGACATAATTTTTTTTTAATTATTTGGTTTATAAATTTTTAAATAAATTATTTGGTTATAATGTAAAGAGAAATAAAAATTATAAAAATTAAAAAAATAAATCTCTTTCTAGAACATTGTATTTTTTTCAAAAATCAGTTTTATATTTTTTGAGAATATGTGACAAAATTAATTTTTCTTATTTTAGAACATTAATTATGAAAAATAATCATCATTTTGTATTTCATTTCGTTAAAATTACATTAATGTGATGATTTAATAATTTAATGATAAGAATAAATTTAAAACAAAAATACAAAATACAAATGTTTTTAAACACAACATTTTTATTTAAGGAATATTTAAAGGTAAATATTGGTTTAAAGTTATTTTAATGTAAAAAATTGTATAACTATATTATAATTAATCTAGTTTTTTGAATTTTAATCTAATTTTCGGAAAATTTTGATATTAAACCATTTTAAAAAATTTCAAATATTTTCTTAAAATAAGTATTTTACCGTATCTGTGGGATTATTTTGAATATGTGGTCTAACAGGACATTAAATGTAATTTAGTAAAATTTGTTCAATATTTTTAATTATAATATCCAATATTTTATAATATTTTCAAATTAATATTATTTTATAATTATTGTTAAAAACAAAAAATATATAACTTCTCTTGTTATTGTTTAAGAGTGTTTATTTGGTAGTTAAAAATAATGATAAGAGTATGTTTTTTAATTAAAGATGAAATAATACTATAGTATGGATATATTTCAACCTCATGATTCCCAAAAACAAGAATAAAGTCTATTTTTAATGCATTATTCTTGGGAATTTCTTTATTATTTGTTATACTTTGGAAAAATTTACATGAAATTTCAAAGAAGGTCCCCTTCCCCACATATAAAATTACACTCCATAATCTCTTATATTAACACTTAAAATGAACTTTTTATCATCTTATCCCTTCCAAAATCCATTCATTAAATTCCTCCCCATGACCTAGTGTCCTTGGATAGATCATAAATCCCATCGTGGAATTCATTAGTTATAATCCTAAAGTGGTTTTCCAAAAATGTGGTTACGATCTTAAACACATGTTATCATTTAATTTATAACTTTAACTAATTAAAATAGATAAAAAATATAATAAATTAATAAAAAAATGTTTTATATATTTATAGGTTATCATTTTAATTTAAATAACTATATTATTCTCTTATTCTATCTAACCGAAAATGAAACCACAAATTGAGATTTCGACATTCTATTTTCTCGTGAATTGATGCAATTTGTTTTTCATCACCACCTATCATAAGTGGATGTAATGACTTATCATATATATATATATACATATATTAATTACTTAATTATAAATCTTATATAATTATTATCACATATACCCTCTTACAATAAAATATGTTGGTAATTGATAATGTTGCTCATGTGTACATATGGAGTGTCTTCTCCACAAAGTGATGTAAAACATTAATTGTTTATTTTTAAATGGATGATAATAAGGTTAAATTTAAAATCATAAATTACATGTATTGTATAATAATTATTATATTTTTGTGAAATTTTATTTATCTTTTATCCATTCCATTTTTTAAAAAATAAATATAAAGTTCATGCATACATACGACCTACTACCTATATGAAAATGTGACTAATTTTTGTACCTTAAAAATTTATTTAAAATTAGGAATAAATTTGTAATGAATATATAGTATATTTATATCATCATGATAATTTTTATATTGTAGAACCCTAATTAGGATACTTGTTTTTATGTAATTGAACAAAAAATATACGAAAAATTATGTAGTCATAATAATAAATATTTTGTTTAATAAATATTTATTGATACAAAATGTCATAAAAATTATAAGAAACAAATATTGTATGATATATATGAGAATATATTATTAATATATTTTTCGTAAATGTCTATTTATTATATCTTGGTTTTTTTATTAATGAAACAAATCAGACCAATGATTAGGGTTTCTCATATCACTTTTCATTTTATGAGACATATAAAATTATCAACACTTATTGATTTTTCTGTTGCATGAATATTGATCCATTGATATTTCATATCATGAAAAATTTTATATTCATATTCATTAAAAGGTTAATTTTATTTAATTTTCTTTAGGGGGATTACAATTCAATAGTTACAAATTTGGAGGTGTTTATGTCAAAAATCTCACCATTATTATGGATTATTTATCATTATGTCACCCTTTGTTAAATAGAATGATATTTCAACTATAAAAAAAAATATTTTTATAACCTATAGTTATTAATGAGTTTTTAATTAAATAGAACAATTTTTATAAACCTGGTCCTTACAATGATAGATACTTTTTAAAAAAAATCTGACATTATTTATGTCTTCAGTAAAAACTATTTTACCATACATGACCATGCTTTTGAAAATAAAATACAAAAAAAGTTTTTTACATAATTAAAATGAATTATTAATTAAAAATTTACCAATCAATGAAATTTTACAAAATTGATTGAAATCAATAAATTCACATTTTTTAAATGAGGTACTTTTACCCATTTTTTACTAAAATGTGTATAAACTGTTTTCTAACATATATGGAAATTATGTAATTATACACCATTATGATCAATAATTGTTTTTATTAAAACATAATATTCTACCATTATTATTTTCATATTTGTTTTCTCAATTATTGTTAAATTTTTTATTTATAAATTAATTTTCAAATTAAAAATGATATTTCCCTAATGAAATATTTAATGGAATTTTTATTATATTTCTATTTATTAACAAAAAATCATTAATAGTATGCTTGATCAATTTTTAATATGTGGTAGTCATATAATCATAATTATTTCATTGAATGGTTTATGATAAATATTACAAGGGGATATACCATTTTGATACCATTCTACATATTAACTTTTTTTTGATTATTTTTATTTGTTTGGAAAATTATTAACATTTAGTATGGTTGTTTTTAAAAAAAATGATTTTGATTATGATTTTCCCCATTAATAATATTATTTAGTTGGAGATAGTGTTTTAATGAATGGTCTATCAATAGACCCTAAATGTACCACTAGCTCTCACGATACAAACTGATATGGGATTATTTCCAATGACATACAAATTTATGTAAAATTTCATAGAACGAGGCTATAATGGTATGATTATGATGTCATGAACTTTTAATTACATGATTATAATATTAATTATGGATTCCCAATTGATTTTTTATTGGAGATAATATGAATATATGACTTTCAAGATTATGTGATTATTTATACTTAATTATTTTGAACATTAGTATTCATAAAATATTAGTTATCATGTTAAAGTTATTTATTCGATTACGGATGTTTTATTTATTTATTATTATATATTTATTATTCATTATTTATTCACTATATCCTCTATTTATGGATACCCTTACTAAGAATTGAAGATCACATCTTTTTGTATTTCCAATTCTCATGATGTGAAGAACTATATAATTATTGATATTGAAGAATTTGATAAATGGAATAATGGGTATAGGAATGATAAATCTAGTTTTATTTTACTGTTTCTATTTTAATATAAAATTAATGTATGCATGTAGTTTTACACTAAAAATATAACATTGAATACTTTAAAATGAAATTCATTGAATATATTTTCAAAGTCATAAAACCAACACAAAATAAATGATATTATGGATTAAGTATTATTTTTTGGTTCTTTCATTAGAATTTCAGTTGAGGATGATTTAATTTTAAAAATTGATATAGTTCATAAAACTAATTATATGGAAATAAAATATATAATTGTCTTATATGTTTCTAATACATATTAGAATCCAATGAAGGGTGATAATAAAATAATATAAATTCACAATTTATATCTTATTTTATTCATTGTAAATATATAGAATCGTAATATCTCTATTTCTATGTGGACATACATAAATTATAATTTTATAGGGTTAGTTAAATTTATTGTTTTTTATTTTCATAAAATTCAGAAATAGTTTTTGTAAAAATGATTCTAATTGAAGAGATATGGAATTTTTAACATGCCAAAATTTTTAAGGAGTATATAAATAATGTTGATACAATATATGAGATATGATTAATCATTGATGTCAATGGAATTATTCTTTTTAATAAGCCATAGGATGCAGTTACCTTTGTTTCTTCAAAATCCATGTTGAGAAATTTTATAGAATTTTATTTAGCCATGTATCCACTTTTGACGAAATTTAATGATGTATAATGTTGTGTTTATATTAATAATTATTTAAATGTTAGTGTTTATATTTATTATGAATTGTTTTGTATGTTAGTTGAAACTCTCAATATATCAAGAATATAAAAGGATTATGATATGAAAACAAATAATAAAGATAGGGTATCTCATTAACCATAATATTTTACTAATAAATTGTTGTTAAATAATAGAGTATTTTTATTAAAAATAATAAATAAAATGAAAATGAAAATATATTTTCAAAAAATGAGGGATTTATATGTTTGGAAAGAAATTTTAATCACTATTATAAAAAGAGTGAACTATGTTAAAGGGAATAATATAAATATAAATCATAAATTTGATATGTGAATGTTCATGGGAATAATGTTTTGGGAAAATATTATTTCCACTCCCATCGTCTTTGATAAAATGGTGATTAAATTCCCATTAATTTTTTTATGTTTTAACGCCAAAAGTAATTAATTTTGAGGTCCATCCATTTAATGGTTTTGATATATTTGCTTTTAAATGTGTGTATCATTAGTTAGGGAAAACATTCATATGCTAGATCATTTAATATTATTTAAATATGTTAAAAATATGTTCATATTCATAGAGAGAAGCAATTTTAAAGTGAGAATTTGTAAAACAAATATTATAGTTCATACTACCAAAGAACATATAACTTTTCCATCAACACATAAAAAACATCCTATGCTATGAAGATCACATGAATGAGTTATTCCCCAAGAGATAGACCTATAAGGTAAATTATATTTTCACTAGATTATGATTAACATAATGGAATTGATATTGAATATTTTATGATTCTATAAATAATAATAAAAAACTCTTCATTAAGTTGAAATTTGGTATTATGAAAATTTGTATTTTATAAATCAATATGAAAATTAGATGGTAAACTAAAATCATAATCCATTCAAAGATCACATAGGATTATATATACTGAATATAATAAATTTAAAAAAATTATGTGACATTTTTTAAAAATCAAAACGAAATAATTATCATATGCGTGAACAGATTATTAACTCACAAATTTAAAAAATAAAACATAAAAATGATTGATACAATAGATAAAATGAATTATTTTTTATAAATATCAATGTATAATGTGTGTTTCATAAAACAATTTATGGAATCCCTCCTAACACATTAAATATATATATATAATTATATTAACTGAATTGGTGAGAAGAGTAATATAATACATGAAATATTATATTTTGTGCATAACAATTTTGTAGAACATGAAGAATTTATTAGGGAATATTTTTTTCATATTAATAAGATTTTAAATTAATCAAGTAGAGTAAGCTGACATAATTTTCCCATTATAATAATTTATATAATAATTAATAATAAAAATAAGATCATGAAGAAAAGATCACTAATAATTATAAAACTAAAATTAATAAATTGGATATATTGGTTGATCAACCAAAGAATATAGTTTTAAAAAAATATATAATATTGTATAAATGAATAAAATAACAATTCAGGATTCTTTTTCAATTAATAATGATTGAAAAAATAAACATAACTTGTTGATAATTGTATTTTTATTATAATTCAAACACTTTTAAAGAAACAATTATTTCTCTAATGCATATTTTTTAAAAATTTATGATTATTTTTCTGATTTATGAATTATTTTGTTGAAGAAATTATTCTTATTCATATGAATATATTATTATCTATTATATATCAATTATAGTTTTTCTGCATATGTAACAATTTTTTTATTCCTATTTAAATACCTCGTTTAATGTTTAATGATATAGATGTTACATGAGTTTTATTTATCTCCAAAAAGGATTTGTTTATTTAAATATCAGTCAAATTTAATTTTTGTGAGGTGTCTTTTTTAATTTATTTCATTTCTAAGTAGTCCAGTTAATTTTTTTAATAATTATTTAATTTATTGAAACCAACATGTGTGTTATGTTATTAAATAATCTTATAAACATTTTATAATGACATTATAAATTGGTTGAAATTTTCGAATCATGATTTAATAAGACATTAGATTGAAATTGAAAATTTATTATTTTTTATTGTTATATTCTTTATTTTTTATATTGGTGGTGTTTGATTTGACTTGTTTTAATGTGTGTTTTTTTAAAAAAGGTTTATATTTATGTGTGCACGATTACTTTTAATTACTTTTATAGAGAGAAAAAATAAAAATAAGTATAATTCTATTTAACAACTAGTTTTTATATTGGATATTTATCGAAGAATTGTATTTTATGTGGTACCTTAATTCATGAGAATATTAATATTGAAATCCAAATATATGTGTTCCCATATAGAAAAATTATCACTATATTTACAATATTGGTAGTGACATAAGACATGATTCATTACTAAATGTGATGATATGATAAGATAATATGATAGTGATGAAAAAGGTTTAAAGTTATTTATAATTGGTTTTTTGAGAACTTGATAATTGGAAATAATAAGAAAAATGATAATAAATTATTTTACTTGGAACACCTATCTTAAACAAAACACAAAATATATTTCTTTTAATTTATTATCTTAGACAGCTTGTATAAAATACAACCATGAGTGTACATGAATTTTAATATAGTATACTATTATAAAGAAAATAATAAAATCGAAAATATGAATAGTTATTGACAAATTATGAGTTTTATGGTAATCTATTGATTAGAAATAAAATATGAAAACTTCAAATGATAAATAAACATTTTCTGAAAAATGTAATTTTCTAAAAGATGTTTCAGTCCTAAATGGAACATATAAAATAAAATAAATTTTTTAAAATTATAAAAAGTTTGTTTGAAAAAATTAAATTTATTTTGGAAATAATAATATCTAAAATATCCCAAGATGGATATTGTTTTAATATTTATGAAATTTTTCCATTTTTCAATTAATACTAAAAAATACTAAATTTCTATTTAAATATGACTTAGTTTAAATTAACTATAAAGAGAAATTATATTTTGAATTAGTTTTAAACTAATATTAGTCAAAATTAATATAAATTAACATATTTTATTATATTCGAATCATTTTTATATTTTATTTTGATATAAAAACCTTGTAAACATTTTAAGAATTTCTCTTTGAAATAATTTTTTTCGTTCGGTGTGTATGATTATTTTTTAAAAAAATCAACCTCTCATAATATAATATGTAATAATGTAATTAAAATTTCGAATTAGTATAATTTATGTTATCCAACAAGTTCATTTTAAATTCTGGACACATTTAATAGTAAAAACCATAAAAATAATTTACCATGGTTAACATAAAAAAGGTTCACTTGGATTTTAAACTTAATAGATGATGGTTACAATTACATAAAAACTCTTCTAAAATCTTTTATATTGACTTATTTGAACCCTATAATATCAAATACTCGATAATAATATGTTTTGGACTCCTTAAGAATGTGAAAACGATGAGTAATAATTGTTTTTCAGAAATGAAAAGTAAACCACTCACCACACTTATAAAGTAAAACATCGTATAATATATTCTTCAGACCTTAAATTTATTATTCTCTAGGGTTTAAATAACCAATTCACTTAAAAAAATCAATCCCATAACCCTATAAATTATATTTTCTAAGAAATCCATGAGTGGAAGGGGTTGGTGCATGTCTATTGAGGTTATCTAAAGAATATATAATGTTATTCAATGACTGTTTTTATTTTATTTAATCATCCACATCCTCAGATTACTATTCAAATATGATGAAATATTAAATCAATATCTTATATATACTTATTTTATTCAATTATTAGGTTTTTTCCTACAACCATCTCCACATTAATCAATTGTGTTTTGAAATCCTTATTTATGTGATTAGTGAAGTACCACCTCACAAACACAAGTGATTCCTTATTTAATTTCCACGTCACATGGATGGGTATGATGATGGATAATATATATATATATATATTTAAAAAATTATTGTACTTATGGATACATTGTATCATATATACATCATTAATTTATATTCTGAATGGGATATGATAACCTCTCTTCTTAGTACTGGGGACTATCACCACATGAAGCGACGTGATTATGTATTTACAATCTATTTTCATGTAATATAATAAGTATACATTTAGTTAATATAAGTGATATTAATTAAAAAAATTATATTAATTACACATTTATCCTTCTTAAAATGAAAATATCATTTTCTTTCTTTCACTGATAGGTCTTAATTGTTCTTCTATGTGAGCACCACTACCTTCATAGAGATATATGTGAATATTTACATCACCACACTAAATATATTAATTGTATAGATATATTGAAAAAATTAATATGATATTATTAAAAATCATTAAATTTAAAATAATTTGTACCCCCTATTCATAATGATCGTTGAATAAGTGAAACATCACCCCTGAATACATATCACCTACCATATCCATGATCGTAGCATATTATATTTATCAAAACTATCTTTCACGATTGGTATCAAAAGTATAATTTATATATAAAGATTACAATTATATCAAGCTTATTATTTTTGATAAGATTAAACTATATAATATTCCCCAGATCTAGTAATTTTAAATTCAACCTTAATGGTTTCAAGGAAAAATGTGCAAATGTTTGGGTGAAAATTCATGGTCTTAAATTGGTTTTATTGCATCTGGAAATTCTATTTGACATCGATTATGTGATATGTATCCCAATTATATTAGACACTGCTATGGAGATGGTTAGATATGGCCACTTTTCACAGGTCTTAATTGAGTTTTATATGAGTTCAATGCTAATTGATAGAGTGGTTTTGTCAACTCCAAATTATGGGATAAATCTCAGAATTGAATATGAGTGAACTCCACCTTTTTGCGATGTTTGTGGAATTATTGGGCATGAAAGAGTATCCTATATGAGGGACCTTATCTATTCTAATTGTCAGCTTAAGGGTCATGATATACAACAATGTCGTAGGAAAGGAATTCATGGAAATGATCAGTCTAAAAATTAGGTTGGTCAAGCACTAGATTGATCCTCAAACTATGTTTCAGATTTGAACCCAATTAATACTGAAGACTCCTCTGTAGCTATAAAATGGTTTGACTCTAATCACTTTTCTTCGAAGGATGGTTGTGCTGATTTACTAAATCCTAGACTTGTCCCTACTCTTCTGACCAAAAATCATGTTTATGAGGCCCAAACTAAATCCTCCCAATCTTGGGAAGACATGGCTCAAAATACACAAATAATTGTTAGTGGATTTACTTTTAGAGATGCCATATTTGAAGAAATTGCTGATCAAAAAGAGTGTGAAAAATCTGATGATATCCAACGTATTAAATGGTGTGAGGAACAAGTAGATGTTGATTCTGATTTTTGGCAGGAGCAGTCAGGGATTTTTTCAAGGAATAGAAAAGGGAAAAAATAGATGTTTCCTTTTCAAAGTACAATACCCAAACCTATAGGCATGTAAAGGGTTCAAAAAGAGCAGTTAGTGCTCCTATGGATTCAGGCTGCAACATTCAAAAGCTTGTTAATAGGTAGAAACACTATAAGGGATATGGTATGACTGGTTGTAAAAAGCAGCCTTCTAGCTCCCCTGGCTTTAGAAGACTATGAAACCCATAAAATCCAAATGCAACTCATGTGAGTCAAACATGTGCAAGGGAATATAAAGACCAGACTATATTAAAATTTTAGGGACATGCAAGGATGTGATTTCAGACTCTCCTAATGCTGGTAATGATTTTTGTGACACTTCATATGTTCAATTAATAAAAAGAGACTTTGATACCACAGCAAGATCAGTGGAAGGCTCCAGAAAACTACAAAATAGATAGTGTTAACTATAAACTAAGGGTACTCAAATCCCAGTTACTACAATTCCAAGTGCAGAAAATGATTCTTTAGGGGGTCCATTAACACCAGATATAATGGGATTAGGGAAAGCTAAGTTTTATTCTATAAAACATGCTGGATCCACATCAAATGAGACATTGGTATGTCTTTACATGAAAAATGATAGACCTGGTTACATCAATGATAGAGATAATAATAGGATCCCAATATTGGAATCCCACAAGCTGAACAAATTAGAGACCATTTTCTCCCCTGTGGACCTTGGCTCTATTTCACCTGACATGATTAAATCTATTTCAAAGGTGAGTTTATCTAACTATTTTGATGCACTTGCATCCGGAAGTTTTGAGGAGGAAAGAAAATGTTCTGAAAATGTGTCTGGAATAGTGGAGACGATGACTGCTATGGATGTTGATCTTCCTGACAATGGAGGTGGTCCTTGGTTGTAGGTCAGAACATCGCATCGGGGATGTCACCCTCGAGGAAGCCGTGGTAGACCCCCCAACAACTGTATGATCACTCCTTCCAAAGTGACATTATATTGTTTTTTTATTTTGATTCTCCACCTTTTCTTTCATGTTCAATAAAGAGGTATTTGAACCTCAACCCTTTAAAAAAATATTCCCCAAATCTAGTACATTTATAACAAATAATGACTTAGTAATCACGACAACTAACATGTGAAATATTGAATGTAAGGAAAAATTATAGAAAAAGGTTTATAAAATGTTTTAAAATTGTCACATATAATATAATAAATATTAATATGGTTTTGGTATAATTTAATAACATTTTACAAACCAATTTAGGTGAGATTAAAGTAGGTCCGATGAAAAAGAAGAGTTAGGTAACGGGTATTGCTTCAATTTCTATTCTTCGAGGCAAATGTTTATATTTAAATACGTTTACATTATATGGTCTAAGGACTGATTATTTTAAATATAATATTTTGATTCCTTAAAATTCATTTTATTTTACATTTAAATTTGATTTATTTTATCATTGTGTATTTTCTGTAGAAGTTACTATGTGATAATTAATTTCATTCCTCAATTTAATTCAATGAGGTTATACTAATTATTCCTTGTATTTTAGATTCTAACAATATGTGTGAAATGAATTATTGTAATCATATTTTGTATTTCTTAATTTTATGTAGATTTTATATTGATACACATAATTGATTCGTTTATTAACTCTCATATCAACATCATTAACATTATAATGGTTTATTTAAAACATGTTTCTTGTCCAGATTGTTCATTATTAATGATTATTTGACCTTTTAATAATAAACATATTTAATTTTCGTATACTCAAGTAATTCATTATATTTTGACCTAATAGTAATATTTTTCACTCTTTGGTATATTAAATGAATTAGAATTGTTTAAAAAACTATATTAAATACTCTCTTTGGTTGGAAAAATGATTTTGTTCAAAACAATGTTTTATAAAACTTGAAAAACGTTTTTAACTATTTAAAAAATATTAATTCAGAATCAAATTACCCATTTTTACTTATTTATATATGTTTCCAAATGTATCTTTATTTTGTTTTCAGAATAAGTCTTATTTGTATTTTACCAAAAATTTGAAAGAAATATTTGTTTTTATATACGAAATATTTTGGAATGTACAACCATAATAACCACACAATTATTTAATTAATCATATATATGTTAGAATAATTTTTTTCAAAGAAAATATTTTTTTAATTTTTTTATGTGTTGGTTTAAATTTTATAAATGTAAAGTAAATTGTTTATATGAATGATTTTAAAGATCAATTTTTTATATTTCAATTCACCTAATAAAATAGCTTTTTATTTTTATTGAAATTGGTATATGTTGAATTGATACTATCATTATTATATTTATAGATGATATGTTTTAATATTTAAAAAATGAATGTATTGAAAATCACATTTTTGATTCATTTTTGTAGTTATTATCTTACGAATGAAATATTTAATTATGAGTGCCTATTAAACCTTAAATTATTGATAAATATCCTTATTATTTATCAATTATATCATTACTTATTAAAACATATATGAATTCTACAAATGGTTTTCTATGATTGATGTTATTTTCTTATATTTGTAAATACTGATAAATATGTATTCTTTACTCAATATGGATATTTGATAATATGGAGAATTATTCATCAATTTACATGATATTCTGATATATGTGGAACCCTTTTAAAAATAAGACATTAGAGGGTTACGATTATGGATATCTTCTTGGTTCTTCGATATGTCTCATAAGATAAATTATTTGGCTAGCCTTAGTTATATGGGTTTTCACCAATACATATTAATAATTCATTAGGATCTATAATTTCATTTTAGGTACCATGTTCCTCATAATTGATATCTACAAATTAATAATTTCATTCATTATGAATTTATTCAATATTACGAATGATATTTTTATAATGATATTATTTTTGGATGCATTTAATTATTAGTTTCAGGATTAATTCAATGTTTTTTCAATTATTTTCCTTTCCATATGTAATTTTCCTTAACATATAATGATATTCATGTAACATAAATGGAATATGTGTTAAATTTTATAAATTTCAATTCTGATTTTTTTATTAATAAAATATATATTGTGTTGTAAAATACATTTATAGATATTCTGATCTCTCCCATATGATTGTTCCTTCACAATAATTTTTAATGTGTGCTATGACTAATATAAAATCATATACTATAGATAATAATGTGATTCAATTTGATAATTATGTTCTAATTTTTTATTTTAATATGTCAGGTGAGAATTATGTATATACCCTACTGGCCAAGACTACTAATATATTCTTTTAGTTGGGATGAAATATCATATATCTATTTTTTTAAGTCCATATGAATTTGGTGGATGTTTTTTATGAGTTTGGTTTGATCTCAAATGTGGGTAGTGTAGCTAGAATCAATTATAGGAACTTTCCCCAATGGAGGATTTAGAGCAGTTGGTTCAACTTTTCAGTGCTTTTCGGATTTGGTTGTAGATAGGGCATGAAATTTGCCATCAAATCGGGCCTATTCTTTGACAAAGAACACTTGCTACCTAATTTTCCTTACAATTATTATGAATATCAACATGATCATAGGCTAGGGTGGGGAGACCTTGTTTATTAGTCTGGTTTTACTCTATTTGTCCTTAGGATATGATTTTTATTAATTAAATTATGTATCTGGGTTTCCCCCTTCATCCCTTAAAAGGGGGAATTATCAATAATAATAAACATTGAAGGACTTCAGGCTGTTAGATGGATGGATGCCAGTGTAATAATAGAAGCCACTAGGTCTGGTATATAGGGGTCCAGAAAATTATAGTGGGTATCATATGAATTATATTAGAACCCTTCAAAATTATATTTTGGAAAATATAAATTAGAGAAAATAAAACTTTGAATATCCCGAGGATAAGTATATATAAACCTCATAATAATTGATTAAGGAAGAGATTATATTATTTTACCTATAAATACATAACTTTATGGATTATATAAGTGGATGTGGTTATGGAATAAAATTACACTTGGGAAATTAATCCTAAGGAGAAATATTAGGTTATCCCGACCATCTCATGGTGTATAAAAACATGCCTTAGTACACACTTAGATTGACATACATAGGGGATTGTTTTGTATAATTCATAGTTTTATTAAAAACTACTGTAAATTAGTTGAATATATAGAGATAATAAATTTTTTTGATTAAAAATAACCTATATTATATTTAATGCATAATGTCTCAAAGTAGATGGATAATTCACTATGTGTTGAATGGTAGGCCTTAAAGAAAATAATTGCTGCCAAAAAATGAACTGTATAATTCTTGGAAATAAATATAATTATAAGTAAATATTATCAGTTCTTAGTCTTATATTTGGGGATCTAGTGTATTATATATCTAAGTTCCCACATCTATTGGTTAAATTATATACCAAGGAATGTCCTATGAAAATATAAAATAGATGAAGTATATATATATTGGGTTTCATGAATTAAATGTTGGATGTATTTTCAATTTTTTTTGATATAGGAAGAATGAAGCATCTTTAGATTACATAAAATTAATGAATCATATGTGAATTCATAAGATAAGAGTTATGGATACCATAATTCGTTGATGAGTTTAATAATAATCATAATATAAAAGTATTAAACTCTCTATTGTTTGTTGGAGGTGTAGAGATTCTAAAAAAATCAAGGATATATTAGGAGTTTTTTTTATAAAAAAACCATAGGTTTAGTAAATGTTATAAAGGATATGTTACTTAAATAATAATTCCATTACATTTTATAAATATAAGATGAAATGTATTGGTTAATATTAAGGTTAGTATGATCTATAGTGGAATGTTTCTTATATTGGAATAATATTATTATATTTTATGGAAAAAAATAATTCAAACTGAAAAACATATAAAAATGGTTATTTAATTATTATTTTTGTTCCATGAATGTCCATCACATTTCAAAAAAAAACTTTTTATAGTAATAATACTTTTAATTATGGAAAATGATAACCCACATGTGTGGTGACAACCCATCACATCACAAATGTATATGGGTCTTGAAACTAAAATTGAACAATGATATGAGTGTAAATACTAACATTATCCAATGTTCTGTCTTGGTTAATATGTAATTATTTTAACGATATGGAAAATAAGTATTAATCATCAACCAGTGGGATTATTGTTGAGGATACATATTGATGTATTATATTGAATTACATTCATTAGTAATATTTTTTCAACATAGTTAGGGATATATGGAATGAAATTCATCTCTATTTTAGATCTTGGGATCCAATAAAATATAATTTTGGAACAATAAGAAGATAAAATACATTTTAAGTTGTTCATTGTATGGCATTGACCTCATATGCACTGAGCGGGTGCATTAATTTAATATAATGGAATGATAATACGAAATCAAATAACCATAGAATGACTAGTTTAGTAGTTCTATAAAACCATATTAAATACCAGATACCCATATTACTTTGTTAAATAAAAAACAAAACATCATAAAAAATAAACTGAAATTATTAAAAACCTTGAATGACCTTTCAATGATTTATTCTCCATATCCTAGGGAAAGGAAAAAAATAAGCGTCAGCTCAAATGCTACGTAATGGTATGCATAATTGAATAAGTGTAACACCCCAGGTAAATAAAGAGTATGAAATTTTTACATTTATCCATATTTGTGAGTAAAATATTAATATAACTTTAAAGGGGATGCTATGCTCGATGGCGTACCCAACACGCAACAACGAGTTTCTTGGGAATCTTACGTTTCACTCTAATAATAAAATAATATTATTTTAAATGGTAGTTAATGCCTAGTAGTTATAATGACGGGAATGAACATAACTAACTAAAAAATTATTATATAGGTTTGTCAAATATTTTTACTCTTTACAATAAATTTTAGAGGATTAAAAATGCGAATGAATCCAATTTTAAGCGTAGACAGTCTAATATTCTTTAAAAGGTTGATTAATTGCCTTTTGATGGTGAACCCCTTTTAAATCCAATTTTTGAAAATTTTATGTGTTATATTTGACAAAATAAAATTCTTCTTTAGAATCGTCACATCAAAATTTACTTTGTGTAAATTTTTGTTATTTTTCTGATAATGTTCATATTTTTTAATGAATAGTGAAAAATGTTGTATTCTAATTCAAAACCTCTTTTTAATATAATTTATTTATATGACTAGATAATTTTTATAATTGGTTTTAAAGTGTAAATAGAATATATTTTTACCATTTAATCCAATGGTGGTCATTTTATTTAATACCACTTTAAGGTTGGACTTAAACGAGTGTCAATCTTTTGAAAGATATTGTTTCTTAAAAACACGCTATTTATTTTAACAGAGAGGTTTAATTATAAAATTAATTAATGAAAATTCATTGTTATGAATTTGTAAAAATAGACATCATTTTTGAATTCAGAATATCAAATATAGCTTAGGGTAAATATTTGGTATTTTTCTGAAAAACATCAATTTTTTGATGAATAGTGAATCCACAAAGTGGTGGTTACAAAATTTGAATTTTTGTTTAAATGGGACATTACCACTTATGTGATTTGAATTTCAAAAATACATTTTATTTGATTTTAATTGTTAAGTAAAATGTCGTTCAATGGGATTAAAATAATTTTTGATGAAAAGTAACTTTTATGTTTTATTAATCACGATTAAAGGTAATTAGTGTGATTTAAGGTAAAAATGATATTATAATAAAATGAAAATATCTTGACACATGTCCTAACCCTATTGTATGAGTTATGGCCGACCAATAAAACCCATGGGTCGATTTTTGGTTCCCAATGGAGCCACTTGGGTTTGATAATGACATTTATGCCTTTTATTTAAAGTTAAAATAAAAATGTCACATACATGATTTGTTTTTACTAAAACAATTTTTAAATGTGGTCATACACAACAGAATATTGACTATAAATAGTCATTGGAAAGATAAAAAGATTTCCTACATCATAGTAGATTTTTTTATAATTTTTATACCTTAAATAAATTAAATTCTTTATGACATCATGATGATTCAACGATGACCTCATTATTTAACGATTTAAATAAAATGGAAGGAAAATGCAAAATCTAGGTCCTACACATGTCCAAAACCTATTGGATGGGTGTATTTAGAACAACTATCACCTTATACTCGAAAACAATCAATGTGGGACCATTAAAATCCGAAAACCATTTGAAAATAAAGTAACATCTTATACTTTACCAAGAGTGCTCCTCCTCTCCTCTTATAAAAGGCCCCCACCTCTACCACCTTACCAACACCTCTCAAGCCTTTGGTTAGGCCAGGATCTAATCCTTTTGTCTCTAAACATCCCTCTCCGCATCCTAGAAGCCTTAACTTAGGCAGTAATCTCTTCAAGAAATCATTTTGGTTCAAACCAAAGGGAGTTTCCCAATTTTAAGATAACGTATTCACTTGTGCTCTTCTGTTTTATTTTGCTTCTCAAACCCCCTAAACTCTTTTTATTCTTTTCTTTTGTAACAACTCCAGTATCGTCAATATACTAGGATGTTTTTATAATATGTATTCTATCTACACTTACACACACCTTCATCTAATGGTTAAGGAACATACAGTTTCTGTGGATGGAGAATTTCTGCCTCACGAAACGATGATTGTTCCACACTCATATAACACCTTCAAAGGTTGCCATTAATATGTCACTATGTTTATAAATGATATATAATATTTTTATGTTTTACTTAAACTTCTGTATTTTTCATTTGTGGCATACCTTTATGGCTTCCATTATGGGTATACATGATATCTTAATTTTAGGAAGTGCGGACTACCGCCCCCTCAAAGTGATTTGATTCGTTAATGCCATATGTGGGATGTATAAAAAATGGATTTAAAGTTATTATATATGATGTTACACTGGAATTATAATATACCTTTATATCATTATTTTTTTCCTTCCATTAAAGTATGAGCTAGAAATGAAAGTAGCATTCATGCGTACGTACGGCTTACCGTCTGCATGAACGGTGCATTTCATTTCATATCCTGAAATGTAATTTACTATTATAAGTACATATAATGGATATATATGATGTATGATACATCTAAAGGATGAATATAATTCTGGAATTAAAAATATACACATATCTTATTTATTTTTAATTCCATTAATATGACATATAAATGAAAGTAGCGTTGATGCATACGTACGGCTTACCGTCTCCATGAATGGTGCATTTAATTTCTTACCTCTAAATGATTATGTAATATTGAAATATATGTATATTCTGGATATATATGATATATATGATATCCAAATCAGGAATTTCATTCTAGATATAAAGAACCTTTGACCACACGAAAAACATGTAATTGTAAGAAGTCCACTTTTGACTTAAGAACCAAATATCGACAAAACAAACATTATTAACTTAAATGATTACATAATGTTTATAACATGTCAATAATTGATATAAAAGTAATAATGAACTTTAAAAAGGTTATTAATCAAGTATAAATTAACTCAAGTTTATTATTCAGGATGTCAAAGAATGATCGAGTCAAGTCGGACCCGAGGTAAGGGATCCTACTCCTCTCTTTATTTTTAAGTACACTCTTTTATGTCATTCCTTTTAAAGCTCATAATTTTTGTTATTGGGATGTTATTTTATATTAATATTACTTTAATTTTTATGTTCATATGATGAGAGACCCTATTTTCTCTCATCAATCCATTTTGGATGTTTTGAGTGGCTCCGTTAGGCTGCCGAATTTTCATAAGAGATATAACCTCTCTCTTTATTTTTAAGTACTCTCCTTTATGTTACTCCTTTTAATCTACACTTTGTTATGATGGGGGATTTTATATTATATCCCTCTTAATGTAAATTTTATTTTATTATGATGAGAGACCCTATTTTATCTCATCAATCAATTTTTGAAAGTTTTAAGTGGCGCCGTTAGGCTGCCGAGTTTTCGTAAGGGATTTTTCATCTCACTTTTATTCCCGTGAGATTTATGCTACATTTGCCACAATTTCCTTTGAGTGGTGTACGTACTACCCATTATTTTACTCATTGTGTAATATACATTCATTTATGAGTATCTACATCAATGTTGTATTGTCCTTCTTTCACGGGGTGTATGTTTCAAAATATACCCATGTCGGTAAGGGAAACTTTCACACTCCTCTTTTTAAAAGACTTCTTTTGTTATGTCTTTTAATTCACATACTATTATGTTGGGATATGTTCTTCTATATTCTTATTGATTTAAATTTTATTTCCATGTGATGAGATACACTTTTTACCTTTCATCAACTCATTTTCTGAATTTTGTAGTGACGCCATTAGGCTGTCAAATTTTTGCAAGGGAGCTTCTTAACCCAAATTTGATTCTTTGGGATAAACTTATACTCCTTGAATATGTCGTTCTATGAATATGTGTGAATAACCTCTGATTTTTTTACACTCAATATCCACTTATATTTGGTGTATTTGTTTTTCACACATAATTATGTAATTGATTTATCTTTAAAACAAGGATATCATCTTTGTAAGGGACTTCGTCTCAATCTCCTTTCAATGAGGCATATTTTGTTTTATACACAACTTTCTTTTATACGGTGTATAAACCCATTTGACTTTTACTTTTATACAAAAGGAATATTTTTCTATGAAGTGTTTTACTAAATGAAAAAAAGGAATGTTTCTTTTAACGTACGCAGTGACAACGACCTTTTCCACCACCGTCAGTATTATTTGATCTTTGGCTTCCTCAACAAGCCGTACTGTTTTTAAAATAAAATAAATACCATATACTCTTTTATCTATTTTGGTATCGAAAATGGTTTTGATAAAGGATTCTATTATGTCAATATATTTAAATGATATATTGTGATTGAAATGTAGAAATGTTATCATTCCTTTATATTGGTTTTATGTGTTATAATTTTATAATGGTACTTGGACATATTATGGGTGGTTACGTGATAAACCATATGACGGGTTGGGCCGTGAATACCAGGATGGGTGGTTATGTTATAACCTCCAATGCATTGGGTATGGAAGTCGGTCGTATGGCTATTCAATTAAGTATGTATGGAAGTTGGCCGAATGGATATTATATTAAGTGATATGTGTGGAAGTCGACCTTATGGTTATTCCACTTAAGTATGTTTATGTCCCAAGTTACATTTATATGTTATGTGATCTTTATATGGGTTTTATGGTAATATTTTGGTTACATAAGGGTAAGTAATGAACTTTTATTCAGTGAAGAGTTTTTACTACTTCGAAAAGGTGAAAATTATTACTTTGATAAAGTATACATGGTTTACTTGTTCTTTTGAAAAACTAACAGTTTTCAATCTTTGTGTATCCCTTACTAAGATTTTTATGCTCATCCCAAGTTTTTGAAATGTTTTTCACAGGACTTAACGTGGAATAGGGTCAAGGATGGTATCAAGGGAAAGTCATGCAACCGAAAACATGTAATTGGACATGTTTCTTTTTAAGAGTTTTTATTTTATGGAAACATAGTAAAAGTTTCTACTTTTTAATCTTTTGAGATGTAATAGTTATTTCCTAATTATCTAAAACTCTAAACCTTAAAATATCCTCAATGTGAATTATTCATTTAATTCAATATTAAGTAAGGTTTAAGGTTGGGTCCTTATAGTTGTTATCAAAGGTCGGTTTAGATAACTTTAGAGGTTAGGGTATTCTTTAAGCATAAGTGACATGACCATAATGGTTAGGATTTAATAAACAGTCTGAGTTATAGATAAAGTGAATGAGTAAGTATATCTTATGTTTATCTTCCTCTTTAGTACATGATGGTTTTGTTGATATACTCACACTGACCTTTTTGGTTTTAGTAAATGGCTGGATCTAGAAGGCACCAAAGTAACGGTGGATGTGAAGGAAACTGTGACAGATTTCTGAGTGAGCAACTGAATGATATGGGAGTTGCAATGAGAACTCTTGTGTTTATCCTCAACCATCTATCTGGAGTCATGATTGACCACCTAAACCTTGGTGATTTCTATAAGGCATCATATATGCGAGAAACAAATCCCTACGGAACTACAGGTAATAATCATAAAGGTAAGTGTGTTCAAAAACCTATGTGTCATAGATGTGGAAAGAAACACCTAGGAAAATGTTTCAAAGGGACTGAAATATGCTATAGATGTGGAAATGAAGGTCATAAAGTAAGAACCTTCCATTGAAAAAGGAATCATCCAGTTGGCTCGAGGAAAGGGAAAGAAGTTCATTCTGAGGGATCAATTTAACGTTTTAAATGTGGTGTGCATGGTCATTATGCAAACACATGTCCTATGAAGAAGTTTCGTGAATGGGATCACCAAGATCATACAAATACTCATTTACCAATACCTAATGCCATTCTGAATGAGGATGAAGAAACTGACAATGACCAATCAAAGGTGTGGATTATTTCTTAACTTTTGTTTTCTATTTTGGAATCTTAGGATATGATTCATGATTTTGTTTGTAGGAAAGAAGTATTTCAGAATAAGTTGGAAAGGAATGGTTAATGGATCATGAATAATGTTGAATGAGTAAGAAGTCAACATATAAGGGGGGAAGGATGTAACACCCCAGGTAAATAAATAGTATGAAATTTTCACATTTATCTATATTTGTGAATAAAATATTAATATAACTTTAAAGGGGATTCTTTCCTCGATGGCGCACCCAATACGCAACGAGTTTCTTGGGAATCTTACGTTGCACTCTAATAATAAAATAATATTATTTTAAATGGTAGTTAATGCCTAGAAGTTGTAATGGCAGGAATGAACATAACTAACTACAAAATTATTATATATGTTTTTCAAATATTGTTACTCTTTATAATAAATGTTAGAAGATTAAAAATGCAAATGAATCCAATTTTAAGCGTAGACAGTCTAATATTCATTAAAAGGTCGATTGACCGCCTTTTGATGGAAAACCTCTTTTAAATCCACTTTTTGACATTTTTATGTGTTATATTTGACAAAATAAAATTCTTCTTTAGAATCGGCAAATCAAAATTTACTTTGTGTAAATTGTTTGTATTTTTCTGATAAAGTTCATATTTTTTTAATGAATAGTGAAAAATGTTGTCTTTTAATTCAAAACCTCTTTTTATTCTAATATATTTATATGACTAGATAATATTTATAATTTGTTTTAAAGTGTAAATATAATATATTTTTACCATTTAATCCAATGGTGGTAATTGTATTTAATAGCACTTTAAGGTTGGACTTAAAGAGTGTCAATCTTTTGAAAGATATTGTTTCATAAAAACACGCTATTTGTTTTAACATCGGGGTTTAATTATAAAATTAATTAATGCAAATTATATGTTATGAATTTGGTAAAATAGAAATCATTTTTTAATTTTTAATATCAAATATAGCTTAGGTTAAGTTTTTGATATTTTTCTGAAAAACTTCAATTTTATTTGATGAATAGTGAAACCAAAAAGTGGTGGTTACAAAATTTGAATTTTCGTTTAAATGGGACTTTACCACTTCTGTGATTTGAATTTCAAAAATCCAATTTAAATGATTTTAATTATTAAGTAAAATGTGCTTTAATGGGGTGAAAATAATTTTTGATGAAAAGTAACTTTTAAGTTTTATTAATCGCGATTAAATGTAATTAGTGTGATTTAAGGTAAAAATGATATTATAATAAAATTAAAATATCTTGACACATTTCCTAACCCTATTGGATGAGTTATGGCCGACCAAGACAACCCATGGGTCTATTTTTGGTACCCCATGGAGCCACTTGGGTTTGATAATTACATTTATGCCTTTTATTTAAAGTTAAAATAAAAATGTCACAAACATAATTTGTTTTTACTAAAACAAATGTTACATGTGGTTATACATGTCAGAATTTTGAATATAAATAGTCATTGGAAAGATAATAAGATTTCCTACATCATAGTAGTTTTTTTATAATTTTTATAACTTAAATAAATTAAATTCATTATGACATCATGATGATGCAGCGATGACCTCATTATTTAACAATTTAAATAAAATGGAAAGATAATGCAATATCTAGGACCTAAACTTGTAAAAAACCTATTTTATGGGTGGATTTCAATCCCTTATCACCTTATCCTCGAAACACATCAATATGGGACCATTAAAATCTGAAAAACATTTGAAAATAATGTAACATTTTATACATTACCAAGAGTGCCCCTCCTCTCATCTTATAAAAGGCCCCCACCTCTACCACCTTACCCACACCTATCAAGCCTTTGGTTCGGAAAATCTCTGATCCTTTTGTCTCTCCACATACCTCTACGCATCCTATAAGCCTTACCTTAGGCAGGAAGCTCTTCAAGAAACCCTTTTTGGTTCAAACCAATGGTAGTTTCCCAATTTTAAGGTAACGTCTTCACCTGTGCTCTTTTGTTTTATTTTGCTTCTCCAACCCCCTAAACTCTTTTTATTCATTTATTTTGTAACAACCCTAGTATCTTAAATATACTAGGATGTTTTTATAATAAGTATTCGAGCTACACTTACACAGACCTTCATCTAATGGTTAAAGAACATACAGTTTCTGTGGATGGAGAATTTCTGCCTCAAAAAACGATGATTGTTCAACACTCATATAACACCTTCAAAGGTGTCCATTAAGATATCACTATGTTTATATATGATAGAAAACATTTTTATGTTTTACTTAAGCTTCTGTATTTTTCATTTGTGGCATACCTTTATGGATTCCATTATGGGTATACGCGATATCTTCATTTTAGGATGTGCGGACTACCGCCCCCTCAAAGTTATTTGATTCGTTAATGCCATATGTGGGATGTATAAAGGATGGATTTAAAGTTATTATATATGATTTTATACTGGAATTATAATATACCTTTATATCAATATTGTTTTATTTCCATTAAAGTATGAGATAGAAATGAAAGTTGTGTTCATGCGTACGTACGGCTTACCGTCTCCATGAACGGTGCATTTCATTTTATATCCTCAAATATAATGTAGTATTATAAGTACATATAATGGATATATATGATTTATGATACATCTAAAGGATGAATATAATTATGGAATTAAAAATATACACATCTCTCATTTAGTTTTAATTCCATTAATATGACATAGAAATGAAAGTAGCGTTCATGTGTACGTACGGCTTACCTTCTCCATGAACGGTGCATTTAATTTCTTACCTCTAAATGATTATGTAATATTATAAATACATGTATATGCTGGATATATATGATATATATGATATCCAAATCAAGAATGTCATTCTGGATATAAAGTACCTTCGACCACACGAACAACATGTAATTGTAAGAAGTCCACTTTTGACTTAAGAACCAAATATTGACAAAACAAACATTATTAACTTAAATGATTTCATAATGTTTATAACATGTCAATAATTGATATAAAAGGAATAATGAACTTGAAAATGGTTCTTAAGCAATTAGAAATTAACTCAAGTTTATTATTCAGGTCGTTAAAGAATGATCGAGTCAAGTCGGACCCGAGGTAAGGGATCCTACTCCTCTCTTTCTTTTTAAGTACACTCTTTTATGTCATTCCTTTTAAAGCTCATATTTCTTGTTATTGGGATGTTCTTTTATATTAATATTACTGTAATTTTTATTTTCATATGATGAGAGACCTTATTCTCTCTCATCAATCCATTTTGGAAGTTTTGAGTGGCGTCGTTAGGCTGCCGAATTTTCGTAAGAGATCTAACCTCTCTCTTTCTTTTTAAGTACTCTCCTTTATGTTACTCCTTTTAAGCTCCTCTTTGTTATGATGGGGGATGTTATTTTATATTACTCTTTCTGTAAATTTTATTGTAATATGATGAGAGAGCCTATTTGATCTCATCAATACATTGTTGAAAGTTTTAAGTGGCATTATTAGGCTGCCGAGGTTTCGTAAGGGATTTTTCATCTCACTTTTATTCCAGTGAGATTTATGCAACATTTGCCAAAATTTCCTTTGAGTTGTGTATGTACTTCCCATTATTTTACTCATTGTGTAATATACATTCATTTATAAGTATTTACATCACTGTTTCATTGTCTTTCTTTCACGGGGTGTACGTTTCGAAAGATACCCATGTCGGTAAAGGAACCTTTCACCCTCCTCTTTTTAAAAGACTTATTTTGTTATGTATTTTAATTCACATACTATTATGTTGGGATATGTTATTCTATATCCTTATTGATTTAAATTTTATTTCCATGTGATGAGATACCCTTTTTATCTCTCATCAACTCATTTTTTGAATTTTGTAGTGACGCCATTAGGCTGTCAAATTTTTGCAAGGGATATTCTTAACCCAAATTTGATTCTTTGGGATAAACTTATACTCCTTGAATATGTCGTTCTATGAATATGTGTGAATAAACTCTGATTTTTTTACACTTAATATCCACTTATATTTGGTGTATTCTTTTGTCACACATAATTATGTAATTGATTTATCCTTAAACCAAGGATACCGTCTTTGTAAGGTACATCGTCTCAATCTCCTTTCATTGAGGCATATTTCGTTTTATGCATAACTTTCTTTTATAAGGTGTATAAACCCCTTTTAATTTTACTTTTATACAAAAGGAATCTTTTTCTACGAAGCGTTTTACTAAACGACAGAAAGGAATGTTTCTTTTAACATACGCGGTGACAACGACCTTTTCCACCGCCGCAAGTATTATTTGATCATTGGCTTCCTCAACAAGCCTTAACGTTTTTAAAATAAAATAAATACCATATATTCTTCTATTTATTTTGGTATTGAAAATGGTTTTGATAAAGGATTATATTATGTCAATATATTTAAATGATATATTGTTATTGAAATGTGGAAATTCTATCATTCCTTTATATTGGTTTTATGTGTTATAATTTTATAATGGTACTTGGACATATTACGGGTGGTTACATGATAAACCATATGACGGGTGGTTCCGTGAATACCAGGACGGGTGGTTACATTATAACCTCCAATGCATTGGGTATGGAAGTCGGTCGTATGGATATTCCATTAAGTATGTATGGAAGTTGGCCTAATGGCTATTCCATTAAGTGATATGTGTGGAAGTCGACCTTATTGTTATTCCACTTAAGTATGTTTATGTCCCAAGTTACCTTTATATGTTATGTGATCTTTATATGGGTTTTATGGTAATCTTTTGGTTACAGAAGGGTAAGTAATGAACTTTTATTCAGTGAAGAGTTTTTACTACTTCGAAAAGGTGGAAAGTATTACTTTGATAAAGTATACATGGTTTACTTTTTGTTTTGAAAAACTAACAGTTTTTATTCTTTGTGTATCCCTTACTGAGCTTTCTATGCTCCTCCCATGTTTTTGAAATGTTTTTCACAGGAATTAACGTGGAATAGGGTCAAGGATGGGATAAAGGAAAAGTCATGCTACCTAAAACATGGAACTGGACATGTTTCTTTTTAAGAGTTTTTATTTTATGGAAACTTAGTAAAAGTTTCTACTTTGTAATCTTTTGAGATGTAATAGTTATTTCCTAATTCTCTAAAACTCTAAACCTGAAAAGATCCTCAATGTGAATTATTCATTTAATTCAATATTAATTAAGGTTTAAGGATGGGGCCTTATAATAAGTATTGAAATAATGAGAAAAATCATCATTAAAAGGTAAATAAATTATCCCACATTACATGTAATTTCTAGATAAAGAAAAATACATATGAAAACATTAATAACTTAAAACATATGTAATTTTAATAATAAATTATTAATGAAATTCATCAATAGATTTTTTTTTAGTGAAAATAATGTAGATATTAATAACTAAATAATGAATGGAGGAAATTATTAAGTATTGGATTCCATTTTCCTAGGTATATGACATGTTTACATATATGATAATTCATGAAACATTTTATAATACCAAGTAAAAACCTGTTATATTTTACAAATTGATTCATATCATGAGACATATGATGAACAATATAGTTCAATTAAACGATCCCCATCCCTTGTAAAAACAGTATAAATAAATTCTTATATATTTACTAATCTGTTTACAATATAAATAATTTTCTTTATCAAATATATGTATTAAGTAAATGATACATATTTATGAACATTTGCTAATTAATCAAATAACATTAATAGTAAACACCATAAATAAAAATAAAATATAGATTAAGAAATACATAGATCCACTAAAAAAGAATATAATAATTTACGATAAATAAAATTTATAGTAAAAATTATCATAATGAATTAGTTTTTTAGGAAAAAGTTAACAATCACAAAATATTGTGAGATTGCAATGAAAACATTTACTATGTTGTAATTTTAATGTAAAACATTTATATATTGGATAATTAAAAGTGAATGAAAAAATAACATGAGGTATGATAGAATAATGATATTAAATGAAAATGGGGAATTATATACACCACATCAAGGTGAATTTCTGCATAATAACAGATAAGTCTCAATGAAATGTAAATTGAGATTAAATCATATACTAGGAGTCTGGGTAGTCAAGTGTGTCCTTATATTTATAAATAATATACTCAATTTAATTTTTTAGTTTTTCATAACCATTTTAATGTTTATTATAATATTTGTTTTAACTATTAATGTGCTATATAAAATCATATAACTAAATAATTATAATTTGGTTGTGTTTACCATTAATTATTATTTGTAAAAAAATGAAAATAGTAAGTATACAACTGTCGATGGAGATATTAATTCCACACATAAATAATAATAATCATTAAATAATTTTCATATTTTTATATAATTTATAATCATTTAATCTATCATAGAATTGGGGTTTGAAAATTGAACACATTATGATCATGAAGATGGTAGGTCATACGTACTCTTGTGTAACATTTCCATTTTCAATGATAATTATTGAATCAATATATGTAAAAGACATCATTATTGAATTAAATTTATATATTTATTACCTTATTTTTTAATTTTAAAAATTGTTTTGTATAATTATTTTGATTCAAAAATAATCACATCACTTTTAAGAGGCGGTTTTCCAAATGTCCACGACTGGCATGATCACATTTTTTGTGCATGAATGGGTAATAATGAAAAATGAAAAATTTATTCCTAAAAATAAAATTAATTAATTAATTACATCATAATATTATTTATATGATATTTATTCATTATATTATTACTTAGAGTAATCCCTCATATTTTGTGATAGTAAATACACTGTTCATTGAGATGGAATATCATGCGTACGCATGAATGATAATTCCATTTTCTTATCATATATAAAAAGTATGTGATATATATATATGTATAATATAATTAATTTTTCAAATTAATATCAAACATTTCATATATTTTTATTAAAAAAATCATTAATACATTCCATGTAAATTTTGAATGAATCACATCACTTTGAGAAGGAGGTAGTCCACACATCCCGAAACGATGTTATCTAATTCTCGAAAAATGAAAAGAATCAAAATATTTGTTATAAAATAAGTAAATATTAGAAAAAATATTATAAATATAATTTATATCATATATGACCAAATAATACATCTCTATATCCATCCTTGAAAAGTGGTAATATAAGAACAAATGGCATTTGTTTTTAAAGCAGCCATCTTTCATACACACGAATGATGATTTCATATCCCATTTAATGGAAGTATATATAGGTGTTGGTATTATAAATAAGATAAAAACATATTATTATTTTTATGATAATTATATTATTATATAATCATGATATATTAAGACTTTTAAGTGGATAATATAGAAGAAAAAAACCATTCTCATTCAAGAATGCTACATTCTATTTGGGTAATGCTTTTGGTTAATACAAAAATCCAAATACAGTTTTAATTATAAACAATATGATGCTTGAATTATTATGGTAGGGATAATGGAAGATTATTTTGGAATGGATTTTTAGAGGAAATGTGCTTTATAGGTGTCAAAAATTGAGGGGGTGGGGTGGATTTTTATAGTGGAGGAGGAGTGAAATTCATTTCTATATAAAAATGTAAATACCTTTGAGATGATTTTCCAACATAATTTAAATCTAATAATGATAAAAATTAGATAAAACACTTTTAATGATATATTTATGGGCAATAAATAGATTTTGGACATATATCTAGGTCTTTTTTCACATTTTACTTACTTTATAACCACTAACTAAACTAATTTTGAACTTAATCATTGTAATGAGTTTTAATTACATTAACTAATCATTAATGTTTAAAAATATTTTACCCTACAATGGATTATAATTTATATTGATTCATAATATACAAAAAATTCTAGAAAATACAAATTAAATATGTGGTAGAAGGTAAATTGAAATTAATCCCACAGAAACAAATATACATCCGGTTTTTACAGAAAAATGTTTTAAAGACTGAAATGTTTTTATAAGAAATTTCAATTTTAAATAGGTTTAGATGTCATAAATTGGATAAATTTATGAATAAATTAACTATTAATCTATTATGATATTAAATATATAATTTATCACAATAAATTTATAATAAAAAAGTTGATTTAAATAAAATATCAGTATATTTCACTATTAATTAAAAATGAAAATTTATAGAATATTACAAAAATTTCACAGTAACCTAATTTTGGAATTTATCATTCAAAAATGAATTTTAATTTTACAAATAAAATTTATGAAATATCAAAATTTCATATTTGAAATATGTTCTGAATTAAATGACTAAAAAAATTTCTTTTAGAAAAACATAGCTTTCGAGGCATAAAATTGGATTTCATCTCATCTTATTCCAATAAAATATATTAGAATAATGTAAAAAATAAAAATTTAATATATAATATATAACATTTGTTAATATCATCCACTAATAGTAATTAATTAGGATAAAAATCTGTTTTCCCAATATTAATTGTTTTTATTATATATCCTTTCTATTCAATCGGTTATTATATTTATTTCTCATAAATTGGTCAGTAGATAATTATATAACAAAAATTTTAAAAAAAAATTATTTAATCCATTTCAAACATGTTATTTCACCATCCATTAAATAATTATCTAATTAAAAAAATATTCAGAGTTTATTCTAGTTTTGTAAAACTCTGTCTACTTTGTACCGAAACTAAAATTATGGTTTTGTGTATTGAAAGATATAGACTAGATAAAATTTATTTAAAAGTGTAAATATATTTTAATGTCTTTGGATATTATTTTTTGTTTTTATGCTTACTGTTGTGTGTCATAAATTTTAGCTAATACAATATTCTTACGTTAGAACTATGGGGGTCACATTATCCAAACCATAATTAAATTTAATCCCCCCCAATTTAAACATGACCTCAGTAAACAAGGGTTTTATATTTGAACATAATATTTTTGAACAACACACATCATAAAAATAGGTTATAAAATATCTCTTATTAGGATTGAAAGGCAAGTACAATGGTCTTCTAAATAGGTCCCCATGTAGGATACCATAGGTGTGAAATGAAAACCTAGAAATCAAAGAGAAAACTTACATTCATATAATATAGTAGATAGATAGATTACATGTTCACCAGAAATATGATGACCATAAATCCATAAATGTTCTTTGTGAAAGGGCCATTGTTATCATAAAAAAATAATAGGGTGACATTTTTTAAGGCCCTTTTTCCTATGGTTGAGAAATTATTTCACTCTATGTGAAAATAAATAAATATAAGTTCTTTTTGAATAATCCCAATATTATCCTTTCGTTGTGACTTGATTTATTTCCGCATAATGTTTCAAAATTAGTTTTATCATATTGGGATGTAATATGTAAACCTCTAAAACATCATCCAATGATCAATAAAAAATATTTCTTTAATGGCTAACTATACCCAAATATTATGATCCAGGACTTCATAAATAAGGTAAATAAATTTGAAAATTTAACATATCATTATCCTTCATCCAACGTGAATTGTCACTTTAATCATCACATATAGAACATGTAAAAAATTCACAATTTTTTTTCTTGAAATTTGTTAATAATATTAATTACCATTAAACAGTATTAAAAACATGATATATTCCTTATTCCTTAAATATAACATATATTATTATATATAGTCCTCAAATCCAATAATTTTGAAGACTACACCAATTATGTCAAAAACCACATTGTTGAGAAACCATTAATCATTTCTAAATATTGTAATAACTTATCCAATTAATGTTATCCAAATCAATAAAATATCAAAACATATTTTTCTTCACATCAGGATCATATTGAATGTTATAAAACCCTCATTAATGTTCTTTCGAATAATATAAACTTCCTGATGAATCATTCATCTTATTCAGTGGGACCATTTAAGATGTGATTTCAAATCCATAAGAAGTAACTATTGTCCCACAATGCTTATATATTCCATAAAATATATAACTAGTATATCATCGATAAAATAATTTTACAACATTTATCAAGTATATAAATACCTGAAAAAATTAATCATTTAACATCATATATATTAATAGCATAAGCTTTAACTTCATATCTTGGCTTCTTCTAAGGAATATTTTCTTGATTCTTGAAAAATGTATTTGCATTTTTTGACATTTCCATGTAGTTTAAACCCTAAATCATAGTATTTGTTTCCCTTCCCTTTCAATGTTATTTATAGATTTACCTTATACTAGAAACGCTCAGTAAGAGGCAAGCCTCTTACCATTTATTAATAAAAGAAAAGGCATAAAGTAGTCACAAAGTGTCCAAAACACCTACATATCATAGAAATATTACTCACCACCACCCCCTTTAGCAATTATATCCTCTGTATTATCTGTCTCCTACTCTAAGATTTCATAGTGTTTAAGAACCTTGGTATATTTCTTTCTATCATTTAGCTTCTCCAAGGCCAGAAATTCCTTCGAGGACTGCATAGCCTAACTATCCTTCACAATTGATGATCTAGTAGACATTGGCTTCAAAAGACGAGAATAATCATTCTTCGCTCTTCGTCATGGAGGGGTAGTCGTAGCACCATCATCCCAATGAACCTTCATCATTTCTCTATATATAACATCATTGTAGGAAGGCCGAACCTCACCACTATCCTTTTCCTTGTCACAAGTTTAGATATCACCCCACTTTTCCAAGATTTCCACCTGTTGATAACCATCCTTCAATCCAAAATTCTACTGGATTGTATTATCGACGCCAACTATAGAAGGGAATTATGGCTGATCCATCATGGTTAGAATGCCTTCCCTGGTTGCAGCATCTATTGGATCAATCTCAATCTAAAAGTGGTCATCTTCCTGCCTCACAGCAATCTCCTCGTCATTCAATTCCTCATCATTCTCTAGTTCAAGGAAACTATTTCCAGTTGAAATCAAGATCTCCACTCCTCTATCACCATCATCCTACCGTTCTAGAACACAAGCCCCCATAGCCCTCGAGACAAGAGCAACTGTGTCCAAAATAGTATTAAACACAGGCTCAGACTGCAAGGCTTTGCAATCCATAACTTTCAATTTGAACTCTTGGCCAATATGCCCCGCATCCTCAGCCATATTATGTCCGAAGGTCACCACCATAGCAGCATCATGATTCACCTATGCGAAGAAACTGGAGCCGAGTGCTCCCCCACCACTGAGCATCCAGTACCTCCCACCTGAAAGCCCATCATCTCCTCAGAAGAGCATACAGAGACAACAACAACATGATTATCCATTGCCTCCTCCATAGCACCTTCAGTACTTCTGTTTATAACCCTCTGATCACCCGCCGAAGTGACCATCTTCTCCTCAGAGGAAGGATCCATCTACAAGTGACATGAACTCCTCTCCAGAGCAGAACGTGACTCCACTTCAAGGTCATACTTCAGCCTGCCAAAGACCTGTATCACCGATGGATTCAGGGAAACCTGTACTGCCTTGACACCACATTTATGGCCCAAAACATTATCAACCTACCCACCCACTTCATTGCAGGAAGAGCCCATCCGGACTCCCTTCCCATATGGACCAACATTTCTAAAACACACATCAGATGCAGTAGGTGCACTCAATACTCCATCCATACAACCATCATTCATAGCCTCTAGATCTGGCCTCACGTCATTATGAACTACAAAACCCTATCCACAATTTCCTTCCATCACCTGCAATCTTCCATTCATCCCTCCATTGCGGAAAACAACCTCCAAATGCCCAAAACGTTTATATTTCACACATAATTTCATCCACAATTCAAATACAACCTCTTGCATCCATCGGAACTCCTTCTCATCAGTAATCCAAACACAAAAAATCGGGGGCTTCACAACGTCAACCTCAATGCATACTCACATGTAGATTGGATGAGAAACAGACCCAGTCCGTTTGATCAGAACAATGATAGCAGCCTATCATATTAACAATTGCGCAGAGAATCGAGGGATTTTGAAAGGAGAGAGGGACATCGTGGAGGCTTACCCATGTCGCGATCCAAGAAGGATCATGTTTCATATGAAAATCATAATTTCATCAGAAAAAATAAAAGGAGGAACCATCACACCTTCCTAGAGTCTTGGACCAAGAAACATTCATGTCCTCCTCCGATCAAAAACGAACCATTAAATGTATCCTATCAAGCATCCCGACGATCGAATGCTCACTAAGATCCCAATACTTACACTAGTGCAGAAAACGTTTTTTACGTCACCATTTTTTACGTCGGTTATATAAAACCGACGTCATAATATGTAAAACGAGGTTTTTTACGTCGGTTATTTAATAACGGATGTAAAAACCTGTGTTTAGTACACCTTTAACTTCGGTTATTTTTATAACCGACGTTATTAATCGCGCGGCTTCGTTTTTTATGTCGGTTATACAGTAACCACCGTAAAAAACAGAAGCGGGGGGTGTTTGTTACGTCGGTTATAAAAATAACCGACGTAAAAAACGCGGTTTTTGAAGGCCTTTTTACGTCAGTTATAAAATAACCGACGTAAAAAAATAATCCGCAGATGTTTTTCACGTCGGTTATGGAATAACCGACGTAAAAAACACGGATTTTGAGCCCTTTATAACGTCGGTTATAAAATAACCGACATAAAAAAGAATCGGAGGAAGGTTTTTACGTCGGTTATTGAATAACTGATGTTATAAATGTTTTTAAAAAAATTATAACGTCGGTTATTGAATAACCGACGTGATAACTCATTTAAAAATTTACCCAGACCCGTGGATTGTCTTTCGCGAGTTTACCTTCGACAGTCGCGACTCGTCTCTCTCGCGCGTAAACCCGAATCGGCTCGTCCATTTCGTTGGTTTAGATTCGTTTTGCGATCATCGTTTCTCATATTTAATCTCCTCAGATCAATCATCTAAACTCGCAGCACTCAGGTAATCCTCCCACTCGTTCGTTTTTTTCGTGGATAGTATATATATATGTGTTGTGATTTTTTTGTTGAAACTAGCTAATAATCTTCGATTGCGAACCCTTTTAACTCGTTTTGGCACCATAATCTTATTTATCATCCCTAGATCTATTAGTTTGACTTGCAATATTGACTAATTTTATGATTTCACTAATTTTTCATCGTTTTCTATAAATCCCCGAGAGGGTTGGGGCGTGTCCATTTGGATGGGTTTCCCTTTTACAGTTGTTACTACTTTATTCACACACAACCATGGCATAGGTGCATGGATTTGGGATCACATCACCATTTTCACCCCCTGCAAACAAAGTTTCACGAGGAGGACTCGCCAGATTTCCCCTCGGCATGTTAAAATTTTTAGATACCCTCTTTTCAGCAAGTAAAAAATTAACTAGTTTTTTCTTCACTGCTTATCCTAAACAAATAAAACCACCATTCTTTCTAGAACCTCTACTAGATCCATTGCATCCATCAACATACATATTTGGATCTGAAAGCATCCCTTAAGCCTTATGTTCGATGCTAACATCCTTTACTGATCTATAGAAAATATGATGGTCTGCTAAGCTCTCCATTTAAAAGTCAAACCCCACCAATTATTCATCCTCATCATGAGAAAATGGCAAAACATCTGAATTTATGATTCAATCTCTTGGGTCACTGAACCAACATTAACTCCTTCAAATCCACACCTGGAATAGACAACCTAATGTCGAGTTCCTTCTCTATCTATTGAAACTCAGTTCTTCCTCCACACCTAAAAACATTCTTTGAATGGCCCAACTTCTTGTTATGGTAAATTTTCAGTGATTCCAGGGGGGTGGGAGGGCTATCAAGAGGGTTGGGGGGTGTCCAGGGGGGTGTCCAAGGGGGTGGGGGGTGGGGGGTGGTGTCCAGGAGGGGTGGGGGGCTGTCCAGAGGGGTCGGGGGGTGTCCAGGGGGGTTTACAAGGGGGTGGGTGGGTGTGGGGGGTTGTCAAAGGGTGTCGGTGGGTGTTGGGGGGTGTCCAGGGGGGTGTCCAAGGGGGTTGGGGGTTGGGGGTGGTGTTTAGGAGGGGTGGGGGGGCTGTCCAGAGGGTTGGGGGGTGTCCAGGGGGTGTCCAAGCAGGTCGGGGGTGGGGGGTTGTGTCCAGGAGGGGTGGGGGTGCTTTCTAGAGGGGTCGGGGGCTGTCGAGAGGGGTCGGGGGGTGTCCAGGGTGGTGTCCAAGGGGATGGGTGGGTGTGGGGGGTTGTCCAAGGGGGTGGCGGCCTGTCCAGAGGGGTCGGTGGGGTGTCCAGGGGGGTGTCCAAGGGGTTGGATGGGTGTGGGGGCTGTCCAAGTGGGTGGCGGCCTCTCCAGAGGGTATTTGGGGTTGTCCGGGTGGGTGGGGGGGCTGTCCAGAGGGTTGGGGGATGTCCAGGGGGTGTCCAAGGGGGTAGGGGGTGGGGGTGGTGTCCAGGAGGGGCGGGGGGCTATCCAGAGGGGTCGGGGGGTGTCCAGGGGGGTTTACAAGGGGGTGGGTGGGTGTGGGGGCTGTCCAAGGGTGTGAGTGGGTGTTGGGGGGTGTCCAAGGGGTGTCCAAGGGGGTAGGGGTGGGGGTGGTGTTTAGGAGGGGTGGGGGATGTCCAGAGGGTTGGGGGGTGTCCAGGGGGGTGTCCAAGCAGGTCGGGGGGTGGGGGTTGTGTCCAGGAGGGGTGGGGGTGCTTTCTAGAGGGGTCGGGGGCTGTCCAGAGGGGTCGGGGGGTGTCCAGGGTGGTGTCCAAGGGGATGGGTGGGTGTGGGGGCTGTCCAAGGGGGTGGCGGCCTGTCCAGAGGGGTCGGTGGGGTGTCCAGGGGGGGTGTCCAAGGGGGTGGATGGGTGTGGGGGGCTGTCCAAGTGGGTTGCGGCCTCTCCAAAGGGTATTTGGGGTTGTTCGGGTGGGTGGGGGGGGGGGGCTGCCCAGAGGGTTGGGGGATGTCCAGGGGGGTGTCCAAGGGGGTAGGGGGGTGGGGGTGGTGTCCAGGAGGGGTGGGGGCTATCCAGAGGGGTCGGGGGGTGTCCAAGGGGGTTTACAAGAGGGTGGGTGGGTGTGGGGGCTGTCCAAGGGTGTGGGTGGGTGTCCAGGGGGGTGTCCAAGGGGGTAGGGGGTGGGGGTGGTGTTTAAGAGGGGTGGGGGCTGTCCAAAGGGTTGGGGGGTGTCCAGGGGGGTGTCCAAGCAGGTCGGGGGTGGGGGGTTGTGTCCAGGAGGGGTGGGGGTGCTTTCTAGAGGGGTCGGGGGCTGTCCAGAGGGGTCGGGGGTGTCCAGGGTGTTGTCCAAGGGGATGGGTGGGTGTGGGGGGCTGTCCAAGGGGGTGGCGGCCTATCCAGAGGGGTCGGTGGGGTGTCCAGGGGGGTGTCCAAGGGGGTGGATGGGTGTGGTGGGCTGTCCAAGTGGGTGGCGGCCTCTCTAGAGGGTATTTGGGGTTGTCCGGGTGGGTGGGGGCTGTCCAGAGGGTTGGGGGATGTCCAGGGGGGTGTCCAAGGGGGTAGGGGGTGGGGGTGGTGTCCAGGAGGGGCGGGGGGCTGTCCAGAGGGGTCGGGGGGTGTCCAGGGGGGGGTGTTATATCTTACTATATTTTGTTTAAAAAATAATATTCAAGCATATTTTTTTAAATACACATCGATTTGTTTTATATTTCAAAATTGTTTACTTTCAAATTATGATTTTTTTCATATAAACATATATTTGTCTTATCTAAAAAATATATATATTTTTGCTATTTGTTATAGGTAATAATGAGTCGAAGTTGGATTACGGCACATCGAATGAGCAATGAATATGAGGAAGGTGTTGATGCCTTTTTGGAATTTTCTAAACGAAATGTTCCAAGTAGTGACATTTTTTTCTGTCCATGCCTGAAATGTCTGAATATGAAGAAGTTGAAAAGTAGAGAGATAAAAGATCATCTGATTTGTCATGGTTTCAATCCAAGTTACAACCCTTGGATTTGGCATGGCGAAACTGGACAGAATGTCACTGATGATAATGAATCGCAAGATGGTAACTCCGATGGAATTGAAGAAATGATTCGCGATATTGTAGCAGAACAAATTGAGATAGAACCGACAGTTGCACGTCTATATGGTGATGCCGAAAAACCATTATATCATGGTTGTACAGATTTTACGGTTTTGTCGGCGGTGTTAAGATGGATTAACCTGAAGGCGAAACATGGATGGAGTGACAGAAGTTTTACAGAGCTGCTACAATTGATGAAAGAAATTCTTCCAAAAGATAACGATCTTCCAGATTCACATTATAAGGCCAAAAAAATATTATGCCCGATGGGATTGGGATACAGGAAAATACATGCCTGTCCGAATGACTGCATTATATATAGGAAGGAATATGAATTTCTGAAAGAGTGTCCTAAATGTGGGACATCACGGTATAAGGTGAAAGAAAAATCACAAGCTGATGTAGAGATTACAAAGCTCCCTTCAAAGGTATTTTGGTATCTTTCTATAATTCCTCGTTTCAAACATTTATTTGCTAATTCACATGATGAAAAAAGGTTAAGATGGCATGCTGATGAGCGGGTATGTGATGGAAAAATACGTCATCCAGCTGATTGTCCACAATGGAAGAAAATTGATGCCCAGTACCCTACATTTGGAAATGAAATTAGAAATATGAGACTAGGCTTGTGCACAGATGGAATGAATCCATACCGAACCCTCAGTGGCACACATAGTTTATGGCCTGTTTTATTGGTAATTTACAAACTCTCTCCTGAAGTTTGTATGAAGCGCAAATATGTCATGTTGAGTATCATGATCTCTGGTCCAAAGCAACCCGGCAATGATATTGATGTATACTTGTCACCGCTGATTGATGATTTGAAACTGTTATGGGCTGATGGTATTAGGGTGTATGATTCTTATAAAATGGAATATTTTCAACTGCATGCAGTGCATCTATTTACTATAAATGACTTCCCAACATATGGACATTTGTCTGGATACAGTGTTAAAGGGCATAAAGCATGTCCAATTTGCGAACAATAGACGTCATATTGTCAATTGCATCATGGGAGGAAAATAGTGTACATGGGTCATCGAAAGTTTTTGCCTATGGATCACCCTTATAGAAGACTAAAAAAGGCATTCAATGGATCACAAGAATTTGATACTGCTCCAAAACCTTTATCCCCTGATTTGTATTTTGAGAGGGTGAAAAACCTTGATGTGACATTGGGAAAGACACAGAAATCTGGTAATGATAGACATATTTGGAAGAAAAGGTCAATATTTTTTGAGCTACCATATTGGAGGTATCATGAAGTCAAACATAATATTGATGTCATGCACGTGGAGAAGAATATCTGTGATTCTTTGGTCGGAACATTGCTAGATATTAAAGGAAAGACAAAATATGGGTTGAATGCAAGGTTAGACCTACTATCAATGGGAATACGTTTGGAGTTAGCTCCCACTCCTAAAGGAAGACGAACATTTCTTCCCCCGGCTTGTCATACATTATCGAAGAGGGAGAAAAGTAGCTTCTGTCAGTGTCTTCATGATATCAAAGTGCCTCCAGGTTATTCTTAAAATGTAAAAAATTTTGTCTCATTGAAAGACTTGAAGTTGATAGGTATGAAATCACATGATTGTCACATCATGATGCAACAAATTCTACCAGTTGCACTGTGTGGAATATTGCCCATCCGTGTCAGAAAGACTATAATGAGGTTGTGTTATTTTTTCAATTCAATTTGTAACAAGGCGATTGATGTGAATGCTTTGAACATTTTGGAAAAGGATGCAATTTTTATACTTTTTCATTTGGAAATGTATTTTCCTCCTACTTTTTTTGATATGATGGTGCATTTAATGATTCATCTGGTTCGAGAAATAAAGCTTTGTGGACCTGTATATCTTCGTTGGATGTATCCTTTTGAAACGTATATGAAAATATTAAAGGGATATGTTAAAAATCCATATCGAACTGAGGCCTCCATTATTGAAAAGTATATTTCTGAGGAGGTAGCAGAGTTTTGTATGAGCTACTTGGCTATGGCGCAACACATAGGTTTGCCTCCATCTCGCCATGAACGGGTTAATAATGAGGGAAAGGGGTTCATGGCTTGAAAGTCAAATCACTGTCAGCTGAACAGATGAAGAAGTTAGAATCATTCATCTTGAATAACATAGCTGATGTTCAACCGTATATCAAATTGCATATTAATGAGTTGAAACAATTTCATCCAAAGAAGAAAGAAATGTGGATTTTGAATGAGCACAACAAAACTTTTTTGCCATGGTTTAAAAAGACCTTGCTTGGTAGATCAGATGTATCAGAGACATTAAAATGGATAGTGGGTGGTCCATCTTTAAATGTGATAACACGGTCTGCTTATGACATTAATGGCTATACATTTCATACGAAAGCTCAGGACAACAGAAGTGCAGTTCAGAATAGTGGTGTATTGGTGTTTGCAGAAGCAATGCATTTTTCGAGTGCTAAGGACAGAAACCCAATTTCGGCATCAAGTGCATATTATGGAGTGATTGAAGACATATGGGAGGCTGATTACTTTAAAATTAAAGTTCCTGTTTTTAACTGTAAATGGTTTATCGGTAACAACAGTGTCAGACACGATGAATTTGGAATGACACTTGTTAATCTGAATAGATTGGAAGACACAGTTGATTCTTTTATAATGGAAACACATGCCAAACAAATTTTCTATGTAGTAGATCAATCAGATATGCAGTGGGCTATTGTTTTACAAGGGAAAAAACAATATGTTGGTGAGGATGAATTTGATGAAGATGCTGATTTATGTGAGATCCCTACTTCCATGGAAAGATTAATAGAACATAATGATGAGTATGTTGAAGACATGGTTTGTCCCATAAGGAACGATCACGACGAAGGAATTTGGGAAAACAATCCAACTGTACATTCCTAAAATTACAGGTAACACATGTTTATTTCTTGTTTACATTTAGTTTTTTCATATAATGTTAGATATTGTAAATTTTTTACTTATTAAAACATGTATCAAACCAAAATGATAAAACAATAAAAACCGTAAAGAGGAGAAGTCCTGGGCGCACCGGCGGGCCGGTGGTCCAGACAGAGAGGAAGGCTCTCTGTCTCGTCCACCGGCCGGTCGGTGGTCCAGACAGAGAGGAAGGCTCTCTGTCTGGTCCACCGGCCGGCCGGTGGTGATCCAGCGGCCGGCCGGTGGTCCAGACACAGAGGAAGGCTCTCTGTCTGGTCCACCGGCCTGCCGGTGACACCAGGCAGTGGGCAAGTCTACTGCCTGGGTCCTCCGGCTGGCCGGTGAGCTCACACCGGCTGACCAGTGGACTCAGTGAGTCCACTTTTTAGCTTTCTTGGGCCAACTCCTTGACAACCTTTTGCCTATCAACAAAAACACTTGAAAACAAGTTAGAACGTAATAAGAGTGATTGTGATGATTAAAATCCAAGAGAGAGGGGTACAACAGACTGTGTTTACCATGTTTATCATTGTTTAACTTGCTTACCATATTACCAATGTTTACTATTATGTAATTTAGTACACTTTTCTATTTTCTGATTAAGTAGTATTACAATATTTGAATTTGTATATTTGTGAACTAATGTTTTTTTTTTGATTTGAAGGAAAATGACAGATCAATCAGTTGATCAGCCACATGATTCTGGAGATGAGCATATTGGTCATACATCTGGGGAGGAACATTCACATGCTCCTATTACGAAAAAGAGTTCAAAGGTTGGTAAGCGTGGGTGCACACGTTTACCAAAATTATCACTTGCCCGTACGAAGGAGGAGAGGATAGTCGTGGAGTTTTATGATGATGATCTTCCTAGAGGTCCAAATGCTAAAGATTTTAAGGGTTTTGTAGCAACTCAGGCTAAGAGAAAAGTAAGAATTCTCTATGATGATTGGAGAAGTGTGGATAAGGCGATAATTTCTCAGCTGTGGGAGACCATTTTGGTAAGATCTTTTGCTATTGTTTGACTGTTCTTTAAATGTTTCTAGTATATATAATATTTTTAACCTCTTTTTTATCATATGACATTTGATATTCCTGACACTGGAGGAGTCAGGAAGAAATTCTTATCGTTGGCTGCTAGGAGATGGAGGGATTTCAAATCAACCCTCTCATCTGATTTCATTTATGGTCGTAGGAGTCATGAGAATCCATTTCGTATATATCCTTTTATAGATGAAGACACATGGAGACAATTTTTTGAAAGTAGAAGAAAAGAATCATTTTTGGTAAGGGAAATGTAAACTTTTATAAGCTTTCTTATATAAATGATCTTATTATTGTTTTGTTAATTATTACTTATTCTTAATTTACAGCAAACAAGTAAAGATCATCAAGAGATCCAATCTAAAAATGTATACCCTCATAGTTTATCTCGGGGAGGGTATGCATTATTGGAAGAACAAATGATGGCAGAAAAATTTCAACAACTAAGAGCTGAGTCTTCAAGCTCTGGAGAGGTGGCCCCTCCATCCCCTCCATCTAGACATGAGAAATGGAAAAGAGCTCGGAAGGGAAAAAAGGACAATATCTTTCGGATGAATCGAGACTCGTAGTTGAGAGGATTGTAAGATATCTATTTTATTTATTTAAGTTTACTATTTTCGTCATATATTTCCAATCATTATAGAAATGTTCAATTAATTATTACAGGACTCTCTTGAGGAGCAGAGTTCACAGGGGACATTTACACCATCTGGGAGGGAAGATATTTTATCTGTGGCATTGGAAAAGCCCGAACATCCTGGCCGTGTAAGAGGATATCCGGCAGGTGTATCGGTAAGAAAAGTGTTTCCACGTTCCTCAACTTCTAACGTTGAGGGAGTTTATAAAAAAAATAGAATCCTTGGAGGCTGAAGTCCATAATATTAATGCGACAATGGAGGACAAGATTAGAGCATCGGTGCAGTTTATGTTTGCAGACTTGCAAAGACAATTTCAGGGTGCAGCTCCCACTCCACCTCTCCCAGTAGCTCCCACTCCCCCACCTCAGCCTGCGGACCCCATTTTTGATCCTCCTCCTCCGCCGCAGCTACCTACTTATTGAGAGTTGTATGTTTATGATCCTCAACATCATATAGTTGCATATGGGATGGTATATTGTATAGGAGATACAGTTCATCATCAACAGTTAGAGGTAGAGAATCAAAGGGTCACTGTACAGGATATTATATATAGATCAGCTCGGATACCATTACCTACAGATGAGGTGACAACAGTTGGACATAGTATCGGCCATTTTTTACTTTGGCCATCCAGACTTCTTCGACTCATTACCATAGAGGTATGGATGTTATATCTTTTATTTTATATTTTTATTAATTTTTTATCATTTGAAAACTAATATATTTTTCAATTTATTTTTACAGGAATACTTCAAAGGTAAAGAAATACTGTATAGACAATAACAAAGACAGATAGCTATGACATCAGATGCAGATACTAGCAGTCTTGACAAATTTTCAAGATATTCAAATTTGTTGGCGGATCATTATGACTTTACAATGGAAGCTCATGTCTGTGGACGTGAACTAATTGTGGGGATTATGAAAACTGATATCATGGAGTTTGTCACTAGAGATAAGTTGGGCATCAACGTGGTGCAAATTTTTATCATGTAAGTCTTAACACCTTTTCCTTACGTTATATTTATTAAAAATGTATACTTATGTCTGCTTTGTATTAGGTATCTTTATAAAATTTGTGAGAGGAATGAGCTGACAGATGTATATGGATTCGTGGACCCACAATTGATTTCCCCTGAAGCATGTGCATTGGATGAGGAACAAAGAATGATTTATATTGCTGATAGATTTGAAAAGAATGTAATCACACAGTGTTGGATGATGCCTTTTTGTGAGAGGTATGAAACACATCCCTCTCAAAGAGTTAATTATCTTTTAACATAAAAAACCACTAACGTTAAATTTCCTTTTATCAGGGATCATTGGATGTTAGGGGTTTTTTGCCCTAGGGAGAAAGCACTTTATTGGATATGCTCTCTCCATGATGATGTGCGGGAAAGTTTTAAAAATATATTGGAAACGTAAGTTTCAATTTCACAATAGTTTTATATATTATAATGAATTTTAAATTTACCCCATTCGTATTATTTTCTAACAGGGCATGGGTCCACTTTCGAAAAAGCGCAAAGAAAAGGAATTTCAAGATCAAATATGTACATGCGAAGGTAAATATCCATTTATAATTTGTACATTTTGATTTATTACATAAAAATAATATATTGAATTTACACTCATTCAAACAGAAATTTCATGAGCAACAAGGCATCATCGAATTCAGATATTACATGTTAAGATTTATGTATGAAATAATAACAACTGGGACAGTTCTGAGTTTTGACCTGGTAAGATTTCCTCTTTCTCATAATATTTCAATTTGATTTATTCATTATACACGTTGAATACTATCCTTTTCCTTTGTATCTTTTTGATGACCCTCAACCCTTTACTGCTGAAGATATCAAACACTTACAAGTGGAGTGGTCAAATTATTTTACAGGTTTGATTGACTTTTAGTTGTTTGTAATGTAAAATGTAATTTTGAATATTGTTAATGTAATTGTTTATTTCTTAGTCGTTTAGGTTGGATTTAGTTTTTTTTGAAGTTGACAATGTATGTTTTGAATGTTATATAAGTGAATGTTTAATTTTTCTCTACTTCTTGTTTTGGTCTACTGTTGATGGTTTTTCTGGTCTGGATTTTGGTATGGGGGGAGAGGTTCCAAGGGGGTGGGTGTTTGGGGGGTGTCCAAGGGATATGGGAGGGGTGTCCAAGGTGTGTTTGGGGATGTCCTAGGGGTCGGGGGGTGTAAATGAGGTTGGGGGGGTGTCCAAGGGGTGGGGGGTGTCCAAGGGATATGGGAGGGGTGTCCAAGGTGTGTTTGGGGCTATCCAAGGGGTCAGTTGGGTGTAAATGAGGGTGGGGGGGGGGGCTGTCCAAGGGGTGGGGGGTGTCCAAGTGGTGGGGAGGTGTCCAAGGGATTTAGGAGGGGTGTCCAAGGTGTGTTTGGGTCTGTCCAAGGGGATGGGGGGGTTTTCAAGGGGTCGGGGGGGTTTCAAAGGGGTCGGGGGGTGTCCAGGGGGTGGGGGGCTGTCCAAGGGGTGGGGGGTGTCCAAGGGGTGGGGGGTGTCCAAGGGATATGGGAGGGGTGTCCAAGGGGTGTTTGGGGCTGTCCTAGTGTTCGGGGGGTGTAAATGAGGGTGGGGGCTGTCGAAGGGGTGGGGGGTGTCCAAGGGGTGGGGGGTGTCCAAGGGATATGGGAGTGGTGTCCAAGGTGTCTGGGAGTTCTGTCCAAGGGGCCGGTTGGGTGTAAATGAGGGTGGGGGGGGGGGGGCTGTCCAAGGGGTGGGGGTTTCCAAGGGGTGGGGGTGTCTAAGGGATATGGGAGGGGTGTCCAAGGGGTGTTTGGGGCTGTCCAAGGGCTCGGGGGGGGGGGGTGTCCAGGGGTCGGGGGGGTGTCCAAGGGGTCTGGGAGGGCTATCACGGTGTGGGGGGGGGGGGGTTGTCCAATGGGTGTTTGAGGCTGTACTAGGGGTCTTGGGGGTGTAAATGAGGGTGGGGGGGGGGGCTGTCCAAGGGGTGGGGGTGTCCAAGGGGTGGGGGTGTCCAAGGGATATGGGAGGGGTGTCCAATGGGTGTTTGAGGCTGTACTAGGGGTCGTGGGGGTGTAAATGAGGGTGGGGGGCTGTCCAAGGGGTGGGGGGTGTCCAAGGGTTGTGGTGGGGCTCCAATGTGGTGGGGGAGGCCTGGCCAGGTTATTAGGTGGGTATAGATGAGGGTGGGGTTCAGTTGGGGCTTGGGGGAGGGCTGGCATGGTTATTTTTGTTGTTTGGTTTCTGGTTGCTTTTTGGTGAGAGCAGTGCAATTATTTTAAAAAAAATATCACTTTCACGTCGGTTATTTTATAACCGACGTGGTAAATAAATCGGTAGGGGTTTATCACGTCGGTTTTTTCGAGAACATACGTGATAAACCATTCTCGGGACTTTTATCACGTTGGTTCTTAATATAACTGACGTGCTAACAGGCCTGGGAATCGATTTACCACATCGGTTATTAGATAACCGACGTCCTAAAACGTTTCCCAGGCCTTTTTATCACGTCGGTTATTTAAGAAACAGACGTGATAATAGGCCCGGGGAAGGGTTAATCACGTCGGTTATGTCATAACCGACGTGATAAACGATATCCCAGGCGTTTTATCACGTCGGTTTAGAAATAACCGACGTGATAAACCCCCGTGATGTTAGGGATGTTACGTCGGGTTTTAAATAACCGACGTAATAAACGTTATTTATAACGTCGTCCGTATTAACGTCGCCTAAAAACCGACGTAAATAATGAAAAATAACCGACGTAAAAATGTTTTCTGCACTAGTGTTGGAAACGACCTAAGAAAATGCTTCCACAGAGGGTATTTGAGGATAAAATCGAGCCACCAAATTGTGCTTTCACAGATCTGAAACACTATTTATCTATGAGGGATGAAGATAAAGCTGGGGAGCCTCTTGGAAGAGACCCAACACTTTGGGGAGATGGTGATCTTCGAAAAAGGAGGAAACGCACCATGGCATGATGAAGAGTCCTCCCCCCCAGGCAGCAACGAGCGCGAACCTCCACCCTCCGATAGGGAGGGGGTGTAGCTCCTGGCAGCATGGATCTAGGTCATCGGAGAGGGGAAGCTCGCAGAGAGGTCTCCATCCACTTTTTTAGGATAAATTTACCATATACTCACAATAAAAAAATATGATTCTATTTGTGAATGTACCATATAATTTATCCCCACCTTTATCAAATGAGGTAAAATTCATCATTCCACTAATTACATTATCCGTATTTTTTCTTGTTTCCATTATTTTCTCATTCCTCCATTCAAATCAATAATAATATATATCTCATTCTCTATATCACAATAACATAATATCATGTATTTTTACAATTAAAATTTTTGGGATACAACATTCCTTCTAAATATTGTTTTATTACCATTAAATATATTTTCATTCTTAATCCATGGATCATTTTCTATTGTGATTTTCACGTACTATCTACTAGCTTCCATTTCTAAATGAAAACATACACAAGATTAAGTCATATTATTTGATCTCAAAACATGAGAAATACTTATCATATATTGAAGATTTTATATGTATATAATATCTAAATCGGAAACCCAGTTTTTTTGGGATTTTTTTCTATAATTCTAATCCATGGTTTTATTAGTTTTACTTTCCCTAATGAAAATATTACTAAATAAGATTCCCAAAGATTATACTAATCATTTATTGATTACAACTGTAATGCCATGAACATAGAATCCTTAAGCCATTGCATTACAGTATTACATTGGGATGACTATAAGGAATAAAATCCTTAAGGACATATTTGTATAATAGTTTTAATGAACCAGATTACATATAATATTCCAATATTATAATAAGAAATGGAGAATAAAACATGTTACAAAATAAATTCAATCAAACACAAACATTATAAATAATTCATATATTTCTTCTTCATATCATTGATAATGTAAACAAAATAAGGGTGATCCCAAATTATTAATAAGGATAAGTAATATAATACAATAAATAAATCGATGATAATAACAGAATTACAAAGTTAAATAACTATCCATAGATTATATTATATAAATAAAAAATGAAAATCAATTTTCCATGTTAATAATTGAAGATACACAAAATTTAATCAGTAAACTAATGATAAAATTAATACATTTATTTTTTCATAATAGTGATAATCCTCAGGATAATATTGAATAAATTTTTAATAAATTCTATATATAAATATTGGGTCTTGTGTTTTCTTGGTTTGTGATATGTTTACTAGCAAGAGAATTCATATGATAGTTTAGCATACCGGTCGTAACCTATGTGATTTGGACAACTGATTTATCTCAAGAGGCTATCAATGATCACGGGGATTAAATCAAATGTTACCAACCTATTTTTTAATATTCTTAAGCATTCCTTATATATCAATTAATCTATTTACTTCATAATAAATTTTTCTTATCAACTATTATAATTGAGTAAAAGATACATATTTTTCAACATTTCCCCAGTTAATGGAATAAATTTCTTGTTAAAACCATATTTAACATGATATAATAATTATAAAATAAACTTATAGTATTCACAATAATATGTATATTTATGATTAATGTAATGTACAATAAAATTTATCATAAGGAAGGGGTTATTTCAAGGGAAAGTGGAGAATCGCAAAAGAATGTGAGATTTGGGAAAATATTTTTTACGACATAGAAATTTTCATGAAAGTCCCATTAGATAGGATAATTCAATGTGAAGTATAAAATACCATGAATTAGGAGGTAATCATGAAATAAAATTAAAATGGGGAATTATATAAAACACATCAATGTTAATTAGTTTATAATTACAAATTAATCTAAAGAGAATTAAATTTGAGAAAAAATACCATACCTGGAGTCCAGAATGACATTTTTGTATCTATATAACTAAATAATATACATATTTTAATTGTTTACATGTTTGAGAATATTTTTAATGTTTATTATTACTTTTATTTAAAATTTTAATGAGCAATATAAAATTATATAGACATTTAATTTTATGTCAGATATTTTCACCACATTTTTTATATCATAATCATATTTGAATGGAAGACTATGTTCAATGTTGTCATAATTTAAACATTACTAGAATAATAATAATAAAATAATTATCATTTTTATTTATAAATTATACTTTTTAATTGTATCATGGATTATTTTAAGAAAAATGAATTAATGGTACTACCATGAAAATGTTTCCCATATGTACGCATGAGTAATGTTTCCATTTTTCAATGAAGATAATAAAAAGGAGGTAAGTAATTCGTTTTCTTGAAGATTTATTATTATATCATAATATATAATTCTATAGAAATATAATGTGATTAAAAATTATTAACTTTGTTTCGAGGCATTGTTAGTCCGCACGACCTGGAAAATCATTATCACTATATAAGTGTGTGAAAGGGTAACAAGGAAAATGATATATTATATTAATAGAATACTAATTATATCATGAATTCGAAATTTATATTATTTAAATAATATATATTAATAATGTATTTATTTTTCATAATCCATCATGTTCTGTGATAGGAAATATAAATAAAAATTAATGAAAACAGTAGGTCGTACATACCCATTAATGGTATTAACTACTTCTTAATGTATTTAAAAATTTATATGATAAATATTTTAAATTTATTTATTGTAATTAAATTATAAAATTCATGTAATATAATTCAAAAAAAATTATAATTATACATAATATATTCCATGTTAAGCGTGAATGAATCACATTTTTTTGAGGATGCGATTGTCCACATGTCCACAAACAATGTTATCGAAATCATAGAAAATGGAATGAAAGAGTATATGTCCTATAACAATATTCCAGAATCCTAAATAAATTATAAATATCATCAATATCTTATATAAAATTTAAAATCAACACTATATTTATCTTTGATATGCGGTAATGGATGAAAAAATGACTTCGATTGGTGAAAAAGTTGTCTGCCATATGCACGAACGATGATTCTGTATCTAATCTGAGGTGGTGTGTGTCGGTGTATGTAGTCACCAAAAGAAAAAAATCTTAGTATATTTATTATACATATTTTATTTTATAATCATGATATATGTTTAATTTAGGTGGTGAATAAAGAAATGAAACAAAATTTTCATTTGAATAATATTACATATTATTTATGTAACTCCATTGGGTTTATACAAAATTCATTCATTTGTTTTATTTAGTCCCAAATTTATGATTCTAGTATTATTAGATGTTTTTTTTGGATTTATTTGGTATGGTTTTAAAATATACAAAGGGAACTACATGTATGGAGAAGTGAGGAGGGTGGGTGCCTTTTTATAGTGTTGGTTGAGCGGAATTCGTGTATATATAAGCAGGGAAACACTATTAAGAGGTATCCCTCGCATCATGTGATTAAAATAATGATCTAAATTCTATAAGAGAGGTTAAATTATATAATTTTATGAATCCAATGTATTATTGGCATTTTATAGTTTATTTTATTACTTAATACAAATTTTTTACCATAAAAAACACATCTAGACCTTAATCATTTTAATTAATTTTAATTACATTCACTAATATTTTTGGTCAAAAACAATGTTGAACTTACCAGAATAAATAATTTATTATGAATTAAAATGTGGAATAATTTTATACAAATTCACGAAATTAATTTTTATAAAAATTTCGAACATAACCTGCTAATAGGATGACACAACATGTTTTTAAAGTAACATTTTAAAAGTAAGAAATGTTTTTTATATCAAATGTCAATGTCAAATTTGTTCTAATTACTTACATTGGATTAATTTATGTACAATTGAACCCCATATACATTAATAAAAATTAAATAATTAACTTAAAACAAGATAATTTTCAGACGAAAAATCAATTTTCAAATAAAATTAAGTATTTTTCACTATTCATTAAAAATTCAAATTTCTCAAAACAAATACTGTAATTTCACTCTAACCCAGTTTTGAGATATCAATTTAGAAAATGATGATTATTTTTTCAAATAAAATTTGTTAATGATAAAAAAATTATTTAAAATTTTTGAACCATTAAATGGTGGAAATATTTATTTTAGAAAAATTCATTTTTTATTCATAAAAATGAATTCTTCTTATCTTATACCAAAAAATGAATAGAATTAAATTTATAAAATGTTAATTGAATATATTGTATATAAATTTAATTAATTACTTCATATAATCTTAATTATTTTTTATAAATCATATACTTTCCCCAAAAAAATGTTTATTTATAGACACATTTCCATTTAATTAAATTGGGTTCTATACACATTTCAAATTAATTTGTCACTAAATAATTGTATAAAAATATGTATTTTTTATAAATCTGGTTAATACATTTTCAATTATTCATTTTAATGTCATGTTTATATTTATTATATTAAATAAAAAAAATTTTATATTTTAATATAGTAAAACTCGATCTCTCATACCCCTCAAGATAATATCAATGTTTGGTGCATTGTAAAATACTAAATATATTGAATTTAATTGAAATAGTAAATATATTTTAATGTATTGTTATAATATATTTAAATAAACTTTTTGTTTCATATTATAAACACAACTGAATAATAATTTTTACTTTAGAATTTTTGGGTGTTATATTAATTTCATGAATGAAGAGATGAAATAGAAAATGATCGAAGAACCCCCAGTGGATTAAATTGTGAATACAAAATAGAATAAAATCAAGTAATTATTTTTTATTATATTCTTAAATAGAAAATAATTTATCAAATTTAAGAAATGGTTCTTGTAAAACTATATCATGTCACATTTTTTATTTGGAAAATACGATTGTCATTTTAATCAAAATAGTTTTATGGTCCTAAAATATCCTTTGATATTTCACTTTCTTGGGATTTATCACCTCTATAAAAATCTATAATTATTTATGACCTTCTTACATGTCCATATAAAAACATGAAAAAATATTCTACTTAGAGTCAAATTTTTTGAGATATCATGTGACTGTTTTAATTCCCTTTCTTTACTCATTAGTAGATATTTTATTACCCCTCTAATGATTTGGTTTTTTCAATGATGATATTTCTCATTTTAAAACCATTGATTAATGAGATCATGTTTAAATTATATAGTTGGAATTTAATTATGGTATATAAAATTTTAAAAAAACAACATTTTAAAATAATGAAATTGTTTTTTGAGAGAATATGGGATATGGAACCTCTGTAATAATCAACCCATGAAATGTATTTCTTTAATATTAAGATAATTGATAGCATTCAAAACATGAAACCATGAGTCAGAATGAACCATAATATAATATAGCATTATTACCTAAATATTAATTTTTATTGTATGACTACAAATAACTATGTGACTAAAATTATGGTTATTGATTAACAAGATATAAAATACGAATAAAATAAAATAAATAATAAATGTTTTTTTAGAAATTGTATTTTTATAAAAAGTTAATTAGAATATCTTGGTGAACATAAATTAAAGGTAATTTTTATAATTATACAAATCGTATTTGATAAAAATAAATTCATTTTTTAAATCAACTTATTATACTTTTCCTTGGGTATTATTTTTTATTTTCATGAAATGTTTCATTATTTAATAAATATGGAAAAATATTGAATTTTCAATAAGAAAAATTTAAAATTTAAAATATTTATAAACTTATCTAGTATTTTGAATTTATTTTAAAGTTATTTTTTCAAAAATCTGTAAAGTAATACAAAATTTTTCATTTGAATAATTTTCATATTTAATTTTGATATAATAAGCATGCATTATTTCAAATGGTTACTCTTTGAAAACTCACTTTCATGTAGCATCTTTGTGATTAATATTAAATTATATTTTGAAACTTATTTTAACTAAATTTAAAAAATGGAATCCAGGTTGGTAATAAGAATAATTTATATTATCTAATATTCTCACAATATTTTTGGACCATAATTAATAGTAAAATTAGTTCAAATTTATTTACCATGGAAAAGTTAATAATGGGTTTACCTCGTTGGAAAACTATACCAAGAAGGGATAAAATGATCTAATAACTTGTCTAAAATATATATTATTTATATATTTTATCCATATCATATATTAGTGCAATAGTACTTTTTTTTACCCTTTTTTATGTAACAATATAGGGTAAACCTTTATTTTGGTAAAATTATAAGTGCGTCTCTAGACTAACGTAAAAAAGGACACCCACTCTACTCAATTTTTCACACTATAAAGCTGTTTTGTTTAAGAAATTCCCCACCCAAATAAATTACCAAATTCTATAAACTCATAATATAATCCAATGTTTTGGAAAAAATATGGATGTATTTTTTGAAAATATGAGTAGGTTTACCAAAGAAGAGGCAACATTCATCAATGGGTGTCTTCATTTTATTTATCCCTTAAACTCCATAAATTATTTTGAGAAGTGATGATATTTAACCCCACTTATAATTAATTTAATAATAGGTTATTCTATTTTTTACATTTTCCTTAACAACATTCATGTCCATTAAATGGGTTAATATATCATCGTTCATGTGTACAGAGGACTACCCCCTCACAAAGTAATATCCTTCAATTTTTCAATTACCGACTCTAACTATAGTGTATAATGATGTAATTAAAGAATTTATAGCTTATTTTTAATATAATTATTTTTATTCTGTAATTATATCATATATACCTCTTTACTATCCATTATGCAGGGGATACGACAATGTTTATTGTGTGTACGACCGACTACCACCTCGCCAAGCGATGTGATTCATTTATCAATAATATATAGAATAGAAGTTAGTAATGACAATGTTAATAAATATATGTTATATTTTGGAAATAATTATGATATTCATTAATCATTCATCATCTGTAAAATATAATATATCATTTTATTTCTAATAATGAAAAGTGATAACATCACTTTTATACATGTGCACTATCTCCTTATTAAGAGATTAGACTCTATATTCATCACCTCACCACAACGATGATATGTATAAGTATATTTAATAATGATTATTAATTAAAATTATAATTTTAGTTATCTTTTTTCTATAATGATTTCATAAAAATGGGAATGTTACTAATTTTTATGTATCACACTCTATCTCCATGATCGTAACGAACTTATTTTTTCAAAAAAATATTTCATTATTTGTATTAAAAGATAAACTGCAATATAAGAATGATATTAATGTCATTATTATTACTCTATATATGATGAATCTATATAATATTCAATAGAAATATATCATTCCTGACAAATAACTATTGATAAACAATTAAATTAACATCCGAAATAAAAAATATAGTGAAATATTTTTAATGATTGAGTGGTGTGTTATTATAAGTGGATATTATATGATAACAAAAATATTACCATTTTTATTTTATAAGTTAATAACTTTATAAAACTAGTATATATGATGCTAAATCTTATTCAGCCAAATTTAGGATTGAGGTTATAGATTCTATCTCAATTAAAATTTTTAGAGGAAATTTTGAATATTTTGAAACAATTTATTTTACACGATTTATATACATAATATTTTATATGTAATATCTTTATTACATAAAAATAAATGGATGTTAACATTTAAAATTAAATTATTTCAACCATAGAGATTTTATTTAAATTTTACCATGGTGTAAATAATATTATGACTCTATTTCATTTCATTGGTTTATATTGCATCATCACCGTCATTAATATTATAATATTTTATACGAAAATAATTATAACTATCTTATGTTTTATTTAAAAATAATTAAGGATGATATAAATTTGATACCCATATTAGATTAACAGATTAACTATCACTTTGTTGTTATTATCAGTATAACAGTTTATTACACAATCTCATTCTGATTAATTTGTTTAATTATTGAATTTTTGTTGAAGGAAATTATGTGAAAATTTATGACTAAAACAATTTAATTTAATTATCCTGTATAAAATTATAATATTTTAATGTAATAATAAAATTTTATATTATTTGTAATATTAATTGTTAATGAAACTGATTTTAAGAAAATCATACTTCATTTCCCTCTATTTTGTCAAAAATCAATTTTCTTCCAAAAAGAAATTTTAAAAAATATATTAAATATATATTTCCAACTTATGGAAATGATTTATTTATATATTTTTAGACACTATTATTTTTTTAATTTTTATAATTGAATATTCATGTATTTTTTGAAACAAGTCCCATTTTACATTTTTTAATAATATGAGAAAAATATTAATTATAATATACTTATCATGTATGATATTTCCAACAGTGATGACCAGAAAATGAATTATAACTCCCATTACAAGTATGAAAAAAAATTCCTTGAAAATTAAAGTAATTTTATTTTGTGAAATTTTATTCTAAAAAAAATGAAATGAAAAGTGTGTTTCTTCCAAGAGAATTTTTAATAATCATTTAAGAGTATTTCTATTCACCAAAGAAAACAACTCATTAATATTAATACAATGGGTATATATGGGATTAATAACACATTATTTCTATAAATGGATGGATAATGATAATTTCAATCAAAAAATGTATTAAAACTCACTTTCTTCATTAATATTTGAAGTCTTTAAGAGTCTCTTGAAATATTCACTTATGTGTGAACATTGATAAATTAAATTGAACCTAAATATCCATATTATTTATCTTTTATATGTATATTTATTAAATCTTATACCAATTAAAAATATAGTGATATATATGATGTTATTTTTTATCTGTGGATGTTTGGGTTAAATTTTATTCTTTACTCAATACAGATTTCTGAGGAAAATTCATGTTGTTCATAAATTAAATTAATTGTTCAATATGTGAGGACTGTAATGTACACATAGAATAGGGTGAGTCCTAGTTTTAGATATCACCCCAATTTATCGATAGGTCTTGGGAAATGAATCAATTGTCTATACCTATTATAAAGGGTATACACCCATCAATTCTAAACTATCATAAAGAGTGATGTTGGTGGTAGATGTATCACATGCCTGAGACATGATGTCTTATAATTATACATTTCCTTTGTTAGGAATTGAGTTATTATTTCCCATGATATTTTCAAAATGATATTATCTGTATATTATTATAATTCATATATTATTTATTAAATTTAATTTTGTTTAAGTTATTTACCTTGACAATATCGATTATGCCTTATATCATCTAGATATATAGGTTACATAAATGGAATGTGTGTTCCATTATTACACATTCATTCTTTATTATGATTATTGATTCTAGATATCATCCACTATACCAAATACATATAATGAATCTATGCTCAACCTTATTTTTGAAAATATCTTCAATGAATTTTACTATGAATTATGTGCATAGATATGATACATGGAAAAATAATATTGTCAAAAAAATTAAGTTTTAATTTGTTTTGTAAAATTTAATATGAGAATCATGCATGTATATATATCGTAAATACTTCTATATTATTCACCAATTCATGATTTTATTCCTTGTATATTATAACAATTCAATGATTTAAGTTATCGGTTATTGGTTATTAGGGTCATGTTCATTATAGGATCTGATGAAAATTAATTCATAAAATTAGAGGATTCCCTAAAAATTGAACTTTAAAATCATGAATAAGTTGTAAATTATGAAAGAAATATCCATCAATATAAATCTCAATTTATATTTTTATTTTGTTAATTTTTTTAATGGGAATTTGTAACCATTTTAATAACATATTATAATAGTTTTTATAATACATTTTTGAGGACTTGTTTTAGAGGATAATATAATTTCTGGTTATAATCATTTTGTATACATTCTTTCAATATCATTGGAATACATAAGGAATAAAAGGATATATATGATTATTGTGATTGTAACGTACAAGATCTGAAATCATGATACTATTGATAAGTTTGATAGGGAGATTATGAGTTTCAAATATAGAATACATATTATGATTCATTAATAGAATAATAATTCTTTGAGATAAGTATATATATTTTAGAATAAGCTTTATATTAGAGTATTTTTTTTGTAACACCCCAAGAATAATAAAATTTTTACTTTAAATAATTTTTTTGTCTTTTTTTATACCAAATATTATGTTAATATTTCAATACCCACAACAATGAGTTAATTGGTGTTATACGCTGTTCTGCGAGGTTTTCGGCCTCGAAACACCCAAGTGCTCTGTCTCTGATGATGCGCAGACCTGCTTTCCAAAGGCAGGTGTTCCCCTGATGGTCTGACCAGCGATGCTAAAGAACTCACATTGGTCAAGAGGATGGGATGTCAGGCTCATCGCACCCTTTTGGGGAGAATTATTGCCTGTTTTGGGACTCTCTTATAGATTTAAGACATATACATATGTTCTTGAATCCTTGCTTTATACCTAAACATAGTATCCACGTATTTAACCCTTGATTGGAAATGGTCATGTGAACGCAGGGGTTCGGAATCATTTGTGCCCGAGGTTTACCATCCCTCGTTAGATTAATGACCCTGAGGAGCATGGACTCACTGAGACGGTGCTAGGGGAAGCTCAATGAACCGATGTGAATATAGTTGGATCAACCAGTTGTTGGGATTGAACCTCAGAGAGGCTTCCAACGTACCATGCCTAAGAGACTGGGATCAAAGTCCACGTAGTTCAGATTTGTGCGGGGCTTACGCTCTGAGGCAGCCCAAGATGTGGAATGGGGCTTACACTCTGAGGAGGCCCAAGATGTTGGATCGGGGCTTGCACCTTTAGGAGGCCCAATATTTTGGATCGGGGCTTACACACTGAGGAGTCCCATGGTGGTGGATTGGGTCTTACACTCTGAGGATTCCCATAAGATGATGTCACGGTCGATGCTCACTCTAAGCCCACGTGAGTCATGCTTGGTGTGAGAAACAAGAGGCAGTGGGGACCATACAATCACATTGCGAAAGGTGCATACATGAGAATCAAAGTGGGGCTTATTCATGAGGGCGTCCCATAAAGTCGGGGCTTACCACTAGGTGGATGCCCAGGGTGATGGATTGGGGCTTACACTCTGAGGAGGCCCATGGCAATAAAGCATAGAGGGGGAGGGAAAGGGGGTGTTCCTGTGCCCATCTCCTCTCTTGCAGTGCATGAGGGATTCCCTCTGATGGGTATTTTACCATCCCCAGTAATCCATTGACAAGTGGAGAGGCAAAAAAGGGATTCCCAAGCTCCGAACCCACATTACTGTGGAAATGTGAACCTAGACATGCTTTGGGAATCTGCTCAAGGGTCGAAGAAACCCCTTCGCCTCTCTTTACCATGGGTATGTGAACTCAAATGACGAAATGGTGCGCTTGAGGGTTACACCACATGGATCCGGTGGCTCTGGTGGAGGCCTCAGGTCGGGGCTGATGAGTAGGTCAATGAGGAGGTTGTGGAGGATCAGACCGGATTGGGAGGATCTTATGCGGCTCCGGGAATGGGAACTCTTGTGGTTTTGGTGCCCTTTACGTAGAGAAGTGCTACGCGGTTGGAGGGTCCATCCACGAACCAGGGTGGTCTGCGGACTGAGAGGTCGTTTGTGAGATAGGAGGGTCTACGGACTGACTGGCCGTCCGCGAACATGTAGGGTCTGCTGATAGAATGGCACCCCGCGAACCAAGATGGTTCATGGCTCCCGGTTCGATCCAAGAACTAGTGTGGTCCGCAGAGGTTTCCATGCAGGCAGCGATGGCCAAGGGTGGTGTCGGACAGAGGCTCATCACTCAGGGCTTCGCCCGTGTAGGAGGGTGCTATGCGGCACGGCAGATCGTAAAAGAGACATAAACTCCCTAGTCCGTGGGGAGTGCATCTGTGGAGGGGTTATGGTTCTTGGTCTTCTCTTTTTATGTTATTTTGAGTTCATGGTTCACCAAATTTTTATGCGTTTTTGGTTCCTTATTAGTTTGTTCCCAGGTTCATACCTACTCTAGTTCATGAAGTGGAACTTCACTGTTTGTGAAATCCTAAGCCTTCTTTCGAAATCCATCCACCTGAGTGTGACCGCTCTTCTCTTCTTCCACCTTCGAATCGTCCAAATCCGAATCTCCGACCTTATTCTCTTTTCCCCCTCGGTTTTTTATAGAGTGGGGAAAGAGATGTATCTGCGGTCACATGACCCCTTTTGCGGAGGCCCATTAGCAAATACCTGGTTTATAACTGACTTGGTCAATCCGTAATTCGTGGTGGGCATTGAACGCTGCCCCCCCCCCTCCCCGTGAATCGAACTCAAGGATTGCTTCGCGGCCGCGGAGGGTTCCGCCTCCATTCTGTGAACGATAGAGGATGTGCCTTGAACCGGTCGACGCGGTCCGCGGTTGGGCTGGTTCATGACAGCGAACCATATTGGCGCCCACCCTGCCTTGCGACCGCGGAGGATCTCTGCTTCCATTTCATGAACGACAATGGTTCGCGGAGGGGGCGCTTTGCGGGGCCTGGCCACATCACGTTTTCATGGGACCAGTCTGTATACCATTCTTGCATGTTTCTATTGGTTGAATATTCTCCATTATTTTCCCCAATTATTTTGGGGGATTTAGGTACAATCTCCTTGGCGGATTTTTCAGGACCCTACAAATGCCCCCATCGGAATGGGGTCCGATAGGAATGAAGAGGAGGCCATTCTTATGCCAAGTGGTCCTTAAACTAAGATGGTTTGCGGTAGGGTGGTGGACCAAGTAGGGAACCACGCCTATAAATATGGGGACCATTCATTTTTCTTTTACTGAATTCTTTGCGAAACCAGAGCTCCCTTGCCTCAGAATGCTTGTTCCTTCATGAAGTGCTTCGTCCATGAACCAGCTACGACTTCCGCGAACCATTCCACCTTTGCGGTCACCTTCACCCGTGAAACAATTCCCCAACCATGAACCATTACTCTTAATTAATTAAAAAGTAATTCATGACGAGCTATAGAGGGACTTGATTCATGGTTTTGGTGCTCCACGGTTTCTATGCTCCACGGTTTCAATGCTCCGTGGACTAAAATCTCTTAAACTTCAAAAGTTTATAAGTCTTCCAAACTTAATCACATAAATTTGTGATTGATGTTCCGCAGACCAACTTGGTTCACAGTTTCCTAGACAATGCTCTGCGTGCCAGGGTTTCACGGACTACTTTCGTGATGGGGCGGTTCACGGGATGTCGTCATCGCAAACAATCCTTTGAGGCCTCCAGGAAAACATAGATTATGAAGGCTCCTCAACTAATCCTCAGCCATATATCTGCTATTTTTGTCCAGATTTTTATTCCGGACTAACCGATTGTTGGCTCTCGTCATGTAGGGAGAAGATATGGTTCCCCCTCATTCTGTACCGAGGCCTGCTACAGAGCCACTCCCAATTGGTTCATGGAGTCTTTTAGCTATGGTTCACAGAGCGCAAAACATCCAAGAGGACCCTAGTCGATCCATCATTCCTGACGATGGTGCCTTGAAATATTTTCTCCCTCCTGAGCTCCTAGATTATCCAATATCAAATCTACTTCCAATTCATGGATTTGGTCTTCAGGACTATGTCCCTATTCCCGCCACATTCTTAACTCTTCCTTCTCCTTTCTTTGAAGCATTTTCCAAGCATACTCCTGCGAACCTTACCCAATCGGGGAAGATGGTTTCTGACTCTGACCAGAAAAATGCCTTCATTTTGATGGGTTCTATTTGGACCCAAAGTTATCAGCACACCCGAAAATTTTCTCAGGAAGCTGTCTTTAAGATTTACCCTTATATTATCAACCTTTCTCGAGTAGATTCCGATGAGGGGTGGATTTTTAGGTGGGATCTTCTATCTAGTGGGCTCTTCTCAAATGACTGGGCTTTTCCTTTCTGGTTCCATCATCACTTTTGGGAGTTTCCTGAATAACTAGAAGCTGTTAATTTATACTCCGCAGTGTGGGCCTCCCAATTTTCCATTAACCCACCATCCTTGGTCCTGCCAGACCTACTCAGTCGATGGTGTTCAAGCACTAATACTTTCCACCTTGACAATGGTGAAGATGATATTAGCCTGTGGGATATACATAAATTGGTAAGACTCTAGATTATCGGTGAAATGTATGATGAATTTCTACCTGCTCCTGACGCATGGGATGACATCGAACAAGTTCCTTTATTAGAGAGGGATTTTTTGGTTATAGCAGAGCGGTCACTGGGTCAGGCATTGCATTCCCACTCTCTTATTCCCTATAGTACCTGGATATGGTTATTTCTGAACACCAATGGTTTTGGGACGAAGATCAAGCACCCCAGGACTCATCCTTCTCATCAGTCAAGAACCTCCTGAGGTTCCTACTTGGTGGTTCTGGAGGCGGGCGACTACCATTCATATGGTTACGAGGTGTGCCCTGGTGTGCCGCCGATGCTCCTAAAGGAGGGTTTGTTTACTATGTTCTTGAGCGGGTGGTTGTTCCCTTCTTAAGATATTAATCCTGGTATCAGGGCCGGCACCCTGATGATGGCAGTTGAGCTGGTAGAGGGGCGCCTGGTGAACTTGGTCGTGCCCACATTGGCTCGTATTTATGAACTGTTGGGTCACATGTAGAAGGGCGGGTCAGCCTTCCGTCTGAGTGGGCCATTTCAATTTTTGTATGGCTGGGTAGCGGATCATTGTTGCTGCTATGAGTATCATAACAACGCGGTCATCTCTCTTCCTACTTTTCGGCCTACCCTACTTGATATAGCTGGAGTTCTCTTGAAATCCCTCAGCCCTGGTGAAGTCCTCGAGCTTCTGAGTGACTTTTCCCAGTTTTCTTTCACTCCCTACCCCGCCCCTTCTGGTGTCTTAATTGACAACCGCCGGGGGATCCTAGAGGAGCGCTCTTACATGATCTTTCTGCAGGATGGATTTTTGTCTGCACGGATCGATGAGGTTTATCTGTGCGAGCTGTATGTCCCAGATTGTTTTTCTCCCCAGTTTGGGTGCATGCAAGTCCAAGCATCCCTTCCCCCTCCTCAGGATCGTGGAATGAATCCGGCCAAACTTCGTCAATGGTGGATGATGCTGACGCGGGAGTGATCTTACACAAGCATTCCCCTTCCTTTCACAGGGGCGTCCGCCAACCTTTCTATGGTGTTTGCAAAGGTGTGGGAAAAATACTATCCCGATGGGATTCTAGGGACGACCATTTAGAAAGTTCCCAAATTAGGAGGTACTGCGGCTGTCACACCTACCACCCCTTCCTCATAATCTCTATGGGAGGATCGACTGATGGCTCGTCGAACGAAGCGACTCAGTGGATTTTACTCTCCCAGTCCTGCGGTGGCTGAAGTCTAGGCGGGTTCATCCTTCTTGGATGTGGATGAGGACGACCTTGTCGTTCCGGGTCCCAGTGATACAATCCCGTATGTTTTTCCAGTCGATATCGGGCTTAGCAACATGATCCCCAAGCCTGAACTGGGGTTAGAGGCTCTAGAAATTCTAGCTTCACAACCATCTTCTAGCGAGAACATGCCTGCGCTGGCTGAAATGCCAGATTTTGTTCTCGTGCTATCCAGTGAGGATACCAAAGATCCTCGTGTAATGGCGGACCACCGGGTGGTGCGTAGGTGGTATAGGCCTCGGATTTGCGAGATCGTTGACGAAACTCCTTTTTCTGATATGGAAACTAAGACCAAAGCTCTTTGATAGCTCTTCCTGGGTTTGGTGTCGGGTGGCTTTGACTATCGGCAGTTCCATTCTCTTGCTTGCCAAATTGTCATGGATCGTGAAGAAGCTACCACTAGTGAATGAAAACATGATCACTTCGCTGAAGGTCATCGCAAGACCCAAGCCCTGGAGGAATCCCCGATACAACTCCATCAGCTGATGGCACAAGAGGCGACCTCTCAAGATCAGGCAGTTGTTCTATACACCAAGTTACATGAATGTGAAGAACGGGCAGTGATGCTGAGGAATCTGTTGTCAGCTGTAACTAGTCATCTCGAAGCCCCCAGAAAAGGAATCAATGATCTCTAAACAACAGTGGAGTGTACTCGTCCGGTGGATGAGGTTGAATCCATAGAGAAGGTCGTGTTGGAACTATCTTGTAACGACCTTCATCGCACGGTTAGTGATCTGGTAGAGAGAGCGAGTCAGGCTCCATTATATCTATCAGAGCCACTCTTGTACCCTCTGTTTTAATTACCCCTATCCCCCTTTTTTTTGTGGCAAGACCCCAGCTTGTGGAAGTCCTGTATTTTTTTAAACAAAATATATTCTCTGTCAATCACTTGTTGCTGTGAAATTTGATTGTTACTTAGAACAGTTTTTGTGTAAACAACAATTCACTAAATCAGGATTAACCATAACTCATGAAAATAAGATCTAACTTTATCCTAGACCATGGGGTCCAGAAAGCATAGTTTGACTATTTCTAGGGTTTTATAGGAAAACCCCCACAAAATTTTTGTCTCTTTATTTTAATACGCTAATTTTTCCTGGGCCCATTTAGTGTGGACCTAGTGGGTATGGACCGACTTTTTATTAGGTCTCCCTTTTCAGGTTTTCGGCCTAACAGGATTTGTGGCTCTTTCTTGTGATTAGTTTAAAGTCCCACTGACAAAACTATCGTTACTGATGTTTTAGGTCGAACAAGTTTGACCAAACATAGTGGGGAGAGGGCCCCAATGGGGTTCATCGGATTAAAAGATGTCTCAATACTCTTAATATTCACGTGAGGGGAATATGTTTAAATTGGAATGACGTGTAGGGAATGTCTTAATGCATGGAAGCCGCATCGGCATACAGAGGTACGAGGAGCATCGCCTAATGAAATATTTCATTTGGTAGATGGGCCAATATCGATAAATATGCAGAGCCACTGAGGTCATGGTATGAATTGTCCTGAATAGGTGTCCATAAGTCAATGAATCTCCATTTCTGATGGCCATAGGACGTCATGAAAGTCCGGCTTATAGAAACCACCGTGGGTGGCATGGAAAATTATCAAAACAACTAGGGGTGGCTCAGAAGGGGAGTGTGACATCTAAAAGGGTTTTGGGAAAATCCGTACTCATTAGGAGCATGGTCAGAAGACCACTTCCTTACGAATTTAGTTATCGTAATGGATGGTTGAGGATTGGCGCAGTTTAAAGTCATGCAGCTAGCACATCATTTAAAATGGAATGAATTCTCCTGGTTCTCAGTAATCTTGTCAAATACATTCCACCATATTCAGGTAGGGTTGTGAAGGAGGTTGGTAAACTATAGCTCATATGGTTTTCGAATCCCGGGATAGACATGGGGGCTCAGGGCCCAATAGGTGTCTGAAGAGAAGCATTTCCCAAGGAAATCACTCCTTTGGTAGACAGGACAGAGACTATCAATATGCAGATCCGCTGAGGGCATGGTATGCATAGTCATGCAAAGGTGTCCTTAGGTCAATGGTTGTATTCCCCCGATAGCCAAGAAACATCAGGGAAGTTGAGGTTTGGGACAACCAGGGGTGGCTTATGAGAGTTCAGATTTTTCTTAGTGCAAAGTACGGTTTATGATTAGAGAGTTCCTGGATTCAGGGGAAACATCTAGGCAAAACTTCCTTAGAATGGGTGAAGTAATCCCTTCTCACGCGGGTGTGAGACGGTGACTTGTGCTGGTCTGACCCGTGCACTGAAGAAAAGAGAAAAGCCTTTGTTCCTTACTAAACTCGTGGCAGGTTTGATCGCGCAGTTTGTCGTCATGTGGTTAGGACATATTCCGTGATGTTTAGCATCACGCAGTAAGGACGAGGGCCATTATTTAAAGGTTTTTGTGCAGTTTAATGCCATGCAGTGAGGATATGGTGATTTTTTTCTTTCCTTTTCAAATGCTGTGTAGTTTAACGTCATGCAGCAAGGATGATTGACCGTGTAGATTAACGTCATGGGGTAAGGACGTAGATAAAAAGGCAGATCTTGATTAGGATGTAACTGGGCCCGAGTATCCTGGCATGTCCAAGACGTGGAGGGGGTTTGATGGTGTAAATCATGGTTTCGGGGCTTTTTGGATCACGTGTGATGATATGGGGGCTCTGAGGCCGGTAGGCGTACGGAGCTTGGAAGAGTGTCGCCCGAGGAAATCTTTCCTTTGGTGGATGAGCCAGGGGCTATCATTATGCAGAGCCACTGAGGGTAAGGTATGCATAGTCATACAAAGGTGTCCCCATTTCGATGACTTTCCACTTTTGATGGCTGTGTATTGTTATGAAGATACGCAATTATCCGGGCCACGAAGTCTATCATCGGGAAATGAAATTTCTGAACATGTTGGGCCTACTCGGCCCTGGTTTCCATTAAATCATAGAGAGCTCCCTGTGCGGATTTACTTTGTGTGTGGGGGTGTACCTTTACTCCATGTAGTTTAATGTCGTGCGGTATGGACAAGGTACTTCTAGTTTAGTGGTCATATAGCCCGGACCACTGAGTGACTATTGCTGTGGTCAATTGAAGGATAACTAGGTCAACATGTTCTGATAATCTTGGAACAAGGTGTGGGATGAAGGTTGTAAACTGCAACTTTGAGTTTTACCAGATTAGGAGGTGTGGTGTGGGGGTGTTGAGGCCAGTAACCGTACAGAGCTAGGAAGAGTACCGCCCAAGGAAATATTTCCTTTGATTGACGAGCCAGGGGAAATCATTAAGCAGAGCTGCTGAAGGCATGGTATGCATAGTTGTACAAAGGTGTCCTCGGGTCGATTCCTTTCCACTTCTGATGGCCATGAATGGTTATGAGAATCCACGATTGCTCACAGTGTAGATTTCGGAATGTGTGGATAATGGTGTACGGGTATACAAGAAATATCTTCACTGCAATTGTCCGTTGAGTCAAAGCAGCCTAGTCCTGGACTGATGTTTTTTGATGAAGGTCGCTATGTGAACCACCGACAAACACATAGGCTATCCAGATAGGGATACCCTGGGAACACTTGGATGTGATAAGGGGAATGAACTTGTAAACCACTTCGCTATAAACATCTGGATCATGAGGTATGGTATGGGGGCTCTGAGGCCGGTAAGTGTATGGAGCTAGGAAAAGTGTCGCCTATGAAAAATCTTTCCTTTGGTAGACGATCTAGGGGATATCATTATGTAGAGCCGCTGAGGGCATGGTATGCATAGTCATGCAAAGGTGTCCACGGGTCAATGACTTTCCACTTCCGATGGCCATGAGTGGTTATGAAGATCCATAATTATTCGGGTCATGGAGTCTGATGTTTGGAGAGGATGCATCCAAATGTGCAAGGAGTATCTCCATATCATATATCCATGTGTATTGGGTGGGTTGCGATGATGTCCGTGCAGTTTAACGTCATGCGGTGAGGAAGAAGTCTGTGTAGTTTATCATCCTGCGGTGAGGATGAAGTGTACACCCCGTGTAGGTCTGGTCTATACACGGGGGAAGGGGGGAATTCTTAAAATTATTGTCTGTGCAGTTTAACATCGTGCGGAGAGGATGCAAAAATATACCTCGTGCATGTCTATCCCATACATGGGGAAAAGGGAGCATTTATATATCTTGATATCTGTGAAGTTTTATGTCGTGCGGTAAGGATGAGGAGTACATCTTGTGCCGCTCTGGTCCGTACACAGGGGGAAAAGACCATTTTAATTTTTTATTCAGGGGCTATGCCAGGATGTGGAACCCTAGCGTCACTACTTATTCTGCGAGGGTAGGAATCAAGCCGCACATAGTTCTCTAGAAGAAGTACACCTCGTGCAGGGCTGGACCATACACGGGGGAAGAAGACATTGTCTAAATTTTATTTCATTTAATTTGGAGGTGGATGGGCCAGGATGGGGATTCCTGTTGTCACTACGTATCCTGTAAGGGCTGGAATCAAGCCATACGTAGTTCTTTGAAATAAGTACACCCCGTGCAGGGCTTGTCCGTACACGGGGGAAGGGGCATTGTTAAAACTCCTTGTCTGCATAGTTTAACGTCGTGCAGTGAGGATGAGGGATACACCCCATCTAGGTCTGGTCCGTACACTAGGGGAAGAAGATATTTTTACCTTTTATTCAAGGGGCTAGGCCAAGATAGAGGATCCTGGCATCGCTACGTATCCTACGAGGGCAAGAATCAAGCCGTACATAGTTCTCTGAAATCCGTGCAGTTTAACATCATGCGGTTAGGAAAAGGTCCATATAGTTTAACATCATGTGGTTAGGATGAGGGATATTACTGGATTCCATGCAGTTTAATGTCAGGCGGTGAGGACATACTCCATGCAGTTTAACCTCATGCATTGGGGACATGATACTCCTAGTTTAATGTCATAGAATTTGGACCATTGGGTGATTGGCAGTTTAGTGTCATGTAGCTCGGACAATCTCCATGCCGTTTAATGTCATGAAGTGAAGACGTAGGTGACCCAATGTGAAACGGTAAAGGGGGGACTAAGAAGTTTAATGTCATGCGGTGAGGACGACTTATGTGCAGTTTAACATCCTGCGGTAAAGACTTCTTCCACATTTGGTTTCTATGTGAAATACTTCTTTAGGAATCTCGCATTTGTTGGAGCGGTTGTAAATTGTCCATATATATAGATCAAGTTATATGTTCTGTTGGAGTAGACCTTGTGTACAACGTATGATACCTCCCATTTGGGCTCTAACATTGGAGGCTTCTTGCTGGGTATCATTAGGGTCTGGAAGACAAATACCAATTCTCCTACCAAGAAAGACTGGAGATTGACCTTTTTATTGAAGGCTCATGCAATCCAATTCTGGTAGACTTCTAGATGGTTCAAAGTGTGCAGCCGCATCTCATCTAGCTGTTCCAATTCACCTAGCCACTTTTCTGACTGCTCATCAATGGATAATTGATCACAGATGGCAGCACGGTGCGAGGAAAGTTGGAGTTCAATGGGCAGGACCACCTCCGCACCATACACCAACGAGTATGGGGTGGCCCAAGTAGTGGTGTGGATTGTGGTTCAATAAGCCCACAATGCGTGGAGGAGTTTATCAGGCCACAACTTCTTCTCTTGGTCTACAATTTTTTTGAGAATGTTGGAAAGGGTCTTGTTGAAAGCCTCTATTTATCTGTTGGCCACTGCATGGTAGCGGGATGAGTGTCTACTCTTGATACCATATTTGTGGTATAGTTTCTCCAATTCAGCATAGCAGAAGTTGGTGTCGTTGTCCGTCAATATGGTATGAGGGACACCAAATCTGGTGATGATATTGGTCTTCACAAAGCTGAAAATATTTTTTGCCCCGACTTCTTTGAGAGGTATGGCTTATGCCCATTTGGAAAAGATGTCAGTTTCTTTGAGGATATACTTCAACTGTTTGGTCGTGGTGGGTAGATATGGTCCCACAACGTCCATTCCCCAAATGGATAATGGCAATAAGTACCTGGTTTGAGGAAGTAACTCCGGGGGTTGGTGTATGATGTTGGCATGAGTGGCATTTTGTGGTAAAACGATCACAGTCTCGTGCCTCTGTAGGCCAGTAGTACCCAAGCCCTCGAACCTGATGGGAAAGATCAGTCCCTGGTTGATGTGCTCCATATGCTCCTGCATGTACTTCATTCATTATGGTGGCAGTTTCTTCTCCATCAATGCATCTGAGGGGAACTCTGTCGAGGCCTCTATTGTTGAGGACCTCTTTCTAACCCGCGCCGCCATATAGGACAAAGTTGATTACACTCCTCCGTGTTTTCTATCATTCATCAATATCCATTGGAAGTTATCCCCATTAATGGTAGTTTGTAAAGGGGGTCATCCAGCCGGTGGCAGGAGCATATGGCTCGTGTACAGGATTGACTTCGTGGATTTCTTCCGTCTTAACTTGGACAAACGACAATACCATTCTATGGTGAGCAATACTGATAACTGTTTCCTCCCAGCTTGGGTTATCTAGGGTTGTGGCTGCATTGGATAATGCGTCAGCCTGAGTGTTCTGCGACCAGGGAATATAGGTCAATATTGGTTCTGTGGTGAATTCCTCCATTAACCCTCGAACATGGTCAAAATGGGGGATCAAATCCTCATTTTTAATAGCATAGTCACCATTGACTTGCTTGATGACTAGTTCTGAGTCACATTTTACCTTAAGGTGTTGTACATACGTCTGGAGTGCGAGTTTTAGGCCTACAATGAGGGCTTGATATTCCTCTTCATTGTTCATACATCCCTCTGAGAGGAAGAAGGAATATGGAAATACATCCCATTCTGGGGACAAGAGTGTTATCCCCAAACCCACTTTGTTGAGTCTAGGATCCTCCATCCTCCTCTTGGTTGGGCTTCGGGATGCGTCATTGAAGTAGATTTCCAATGATGGGAATTCCTCTCGAACCGAGAATATGTCTTCATCAGGTAGCTCGGTGTTCGGTGTAGTAGTCCTTATCAAAGGGTGTTCTTCCAGAATGTCTACTAATTCCTGAACCTTGATTGATTTCTGAGGAATAAACAGGATTTCAAACTGTTGTAGGATGACCGCCCATCTCGATAGGCGTCCGGTTAGCATCGGGCGGCTGAGGATGTACTTGAGCGGGTTACTCCGCGAGATCAAGTGGACTTCATGATGCTGCAGGTAATGTCACAGCTTTTGAACTGCGAAGACCAAGTCCAAATAGTTCTTCTCAATATTTTAGTATCGAGTCTAAGTATCAACCATGGTTTGAATAAGGTAATAGAGATTGTTTTCACTGCCAGTGTAATTCTTTTGTGTGAGGAAGGCTCCCAGTGATCATTCTAAGGATGTCATATACATGATGAGAGGTCTTCCTTCAACCGGGGGCATGAGCACCAGTGGGCTTAAGAGATACTTCTTCAAGTTGTCGAATGCCTCTTGGCAGTCATCCGTCCATTGGTACGTGACCCCCTTCTTCATTAACCTGGTGAAGGGAAAAACTTTTCCTGCCAGGTTGGCTATGAACCACCTGATATAGGCTAGGTGTACTTGGAATCCCCTCAACATGGTGAGATTTCTGAAAGGTGGTATGCCGGGAATAGCCTTTGTCTTCTCAAGGTCAACGTCGATGCCACGATGGTATACGAAGAACCCAAGGAATTTCCCTGAGGTTACCCCAAAGGCGCATTTCAAGGGATTCATCTTCAAGCTATGCTGTCGGAGCTTGTTGAAGATAGTCTCAAGGTTTGATAGGTGATCCGAGCACTGTCTGGACTTGACCACCAGGTCATCCACATAACACTCGATGAATTTACCCAAGAACAGTTTGAAGATCTGATGCATGGCATGAAGATATGTGGCCCTAGAATTCTTGAGACCAAAGGGCATGCCCCTGTAACAAAATACCCCATGAGGGGCCCTGAAGGCAGTGGATTCTTCATCTTCTCAGGCCATCCTGATTTGGTTATAGTCAGAATAGCCATCCATGAAGGGAAGATCCTGGTACCTAGTGGTCGCATCGATTAACAACTCGGTGATTGGAACCGGGAAGTCATCATTCGGGAAATGCCGATTGAGATCTCTGAAATCAATACCGACGCGGATTTGTCCGTTATTTTTCATGATAGGGACAATGTTGGCCAATAAGATGGGGTATTGGAACTCCCGAATAAATCCTTATTTAATGAGCTTATTGACATCAGCCTCTATTTTGGTATCATGTGAGGGATGTGTCTTTATAATGGCATGTTTATAGCCCTGGTGGTCTTCTGGAAGACCCAGGTGATGCGTCGCCACATCAGGACTGAGTCCTGGAATTTCTGTATAATTTTGGGAAAAAACATCCTGATGTTTCCTCAGGAATGAGGTATATACCTGGTGCTCCTCAGGGGACATGGCCGCACTAATGAGAGTAGGCCTCAGAACTTCCTCGGTACCCTGGTTTATTTCCCTGAGTTCATCCACAGTGGTGGAGATTCCATCCTAAAATGCAGAAGGTGCGTCCCTGAGATCTTCCCCCTCCTCTTCTTCTACGTCCTCATCTTCTTGATCCAATGAGGAGAGAGCTCATGACATAGGTTCTTGGGGGTTTAGGGATACATATCGTGGGCATCCCCGCTTGAGTATTCATCCCCAGATCGAGGGTTGGCAGATGTTATCACATTGTCGTGCTCATCCATCGTGGTTGAAGTCATGAGGATACCTGAGTGCATGTCCGTACTTGAACTCCTACTATCAACATGGTTTATGCGAAGGACATATTCTCTACCAAGCTGCCTGAGGGGGTCATCAGGGACCATTTATAGGCCATTTGTAGCGGGGATCCCATCGACACCATCGACCAAAGGCTTCTTTTTCTTTTGGTCATCGAACCCGATTTCAATGTAATGTGACTCGGAGAGATCAAAAGGGGCCTTGTTGGCATGCAATGTTCCACTTTATCCATTGATGCAGTACTTGATACACTGGGTGTAGGATGAAGGAACGACCATGTGCGTATAGACCCATGACCTTCCGAGCAGATCATTGAATGTTGTGCTCTGCCAGACCACCAGGAATTCCGCGTAGCCTACCAGGTCACCAAAATGGATCTTTAGATTAATTTGTCCCATTGGTTTCTGATCGTTCCTGCCATAGCCCAACAGAGTTTTGGCTGAGGGAATTAGGTCATCCTCACTGTATCCCAACTTACAGAGTGTCCGTAGGGGAAGGAGGTTAACTCCAGAGCCATTTTCTATAAAGACTTTATAGATCTCAATACCATTCAGTGTGCCATACACATATAGCGGTCTGATGTGTCCTTGCCTGATGACATCTTCATCCGGATCGTTGAAGGAAATTACTGCATTGCATTCAGTCGGGCCAGTCTTCATCCGGTTAATTTTGGCGGCAGCTACCTCGGCTTGAAACTTTTGGGGGCTGATCAAAGATTCTATAAGTGCCTCCCCGAGGTCTGCTGACAAATAAGGGCATCCAGGATAGATTGATTGGCTGGTACCGATGCCAGTTGCTTAAGGATATCATATTTTTGTTCTAGTGGCCGATGCTTCTCCGTTGGCGCGAGAGTCTTAGCTGGTGCTTTAGGGGATGGAGCATTTGACGAGGAGGGTCCGACTACAGGGGCAGATATCAATGCAGTTCCCGTGTTTTGGGGACTTGGCCCGGCCAGTCTGTTTGTGCGCACTAGGCGGCCAGACCCTTGTTCTTCCTCTAGTGGGTATCATAGAACAACAGGGCCAGAGTGGCTTCTTGTAGAGGTGTAGGGGAATTCCTTCTCCTGCTAAGTCCGTTAAAGGGCTCTCCCACTGGTTTTTCTGATATTAACGGTTTGGGCCGGGGTCCAACCATAGGGTTGGTTTCAGCCGCAGCTACGCCTCCCTTGGTATCCCCTACCTCTGTGGCTCCTCCTCCTAGTTCCTCATGCAGGAACTCGCTTTCGTAACCATACCCTTCGTCGGAGAATGATTCTATAAGATGGATGATGTTAATAGAACCAAATATTTACTCTTCATCCTCTGACAGGTCAACCTGGTCAGTTGTCCCTGATGGTTTCGTTTGGTGGGTCGGTGCCCGTGGTGCCAAATTTGAGGTCATATAATCTACCAGGGTTGGGACTAACTTAATCCCCATCATGGACTGATCCTCTTACGATTGGTTCCTCCTTTGATTACACCCATATGGCTAGCCCGTGGAGGGTTGTGAGGTCGATATTGTTGGCTCTGCGGCTTCAGGGTCTGTTAGTGGCAACACCAGCTGCTGTTGCTGATCTCGGAGTATGCCCTGGGATCGGTTGATAGTATTTCGATTCATCTAGTTGTCAAATTTATACCCCAGCTTGCTGGTGACTTTTTGCCACTCCTCCTCTTTATTGGAGTCAGTAGTAGAGATACACGCCACATGTGCTGGCGGTGGTCCCAACTTGACCTGTCCGGAGTCTACCATCCTCTACAGGAGGACATTGAAGATGAAGCATTCTCGGATACTGTGCCCCATCATCCGATGGTTGGGGCAGTAATCTAGCCTATAATCATGGACAACCTCTTCAGATTTCCTCAGCTCTAGGAGGCGGAGCATGTTGCAGTTCATGGAGGCAATGAAGTAACCGTAGAATTGATCATCTTTGAACGAGTATACTTTTTGTTTTAGTTCCTCAAACTGATTCTGCCTCAGTCCTTGCTGATCATCCCGTTTAGGTGGAGGCGGCCGCTGATATGCCGGAGGCCCTTGATGATTTGGTGGATGCCTGAGCGTTGGAGCGGGCACAGGGACCGGCTTCAGTGTGACAGCGGAAGCTTCATCTCTAGGGGCTCTTTTTATAGGAGCCTGTGAGGCTATTTGTGACTTCAATTTAGTTTGCTGCAGGGAGACCTCAATTCTCTGGGCAATGGCCGAGAGATGGCGGAAGCCAGTGGTGCACTCCACTGGTATGAGCGGTGTTCACAACTCGTATTGAAGATTATCTATGCATATGGCTAGGATCTCATCTTGAGGCATTGGACTATTCATAGAATAGTTCAGACCTTTCCATCTTGCATTGAAATATGAGACCCTCTTGTTCTACCTCTTCTTGCAGTTCATGTGGTCGCTGACCTTTGTTTTAGGAAACGTTGAGTTGAAGTGGAACAAGAACTGCTGCTGAAGGTCTTCCCTGCTCATTATTGACTGGGTTGGTAGACTCCTATACCAAACGAAGGAAGATCCTTGAAAGGTCCGTATAAAGAATCTGAGCTTCACTGATTCTTGTTTCAATAGAGTTCCCATCATAGGGTCACAATAGGATGCATAGTGCATCAGATGCTCTTCCAGATCGACTAATCCATTGAAGATAGGGAATACAGGGTTCCCAAAATTGGGTGGAGGTAGTGTGTTGGTCACCCAATCTGGGTAGGGTTTCCGCTCTGGTTGTATTAGAGTGCTTCTCCCTTCCATTTCTTCCAATCGAGATGTTAGTCCCTCCTTGGTGTTAGTGAGACCCTGGTTTACATCCTGTTGGGCCCGATCCTGGGCAGGCGTAGCCCGAGAAATTTCCTGAGTATTCAGATTGGCCGACACTAGAGGTGCGTGTTCCGTTTGTGGAACCTTCGGAGGGTTCATGTGTACTTTCTGTGATTTCTTCCATAGTGGAGGGAAGTCTTGGAATTCATCTGAATCTACGTTTAGGTAGTTGGATAGGTCGGGCACCTCATTGGACGGGAGCCCCGACCGTGTTTTGTTTTCCAGGGAAAACCTTAGTCTTTGAGGTGCACTTTCTGTGAGTGCATGATGTGGTTCCTCCTGGGATACAGATTCAATAAGATGGTTCCTTTGTAGTAGCTTGACGTTAAGCCACCACAATTCTTTCATCTCCTCTTCCTGTAGATCGAATCTCTCTTCGAGCGTGAGTGGATCATTCTTGTCGAGAGAAGGAGGTGGGTTAAGGGTAACCAGTACTTTATTCGTATACCTACTAGGAGCTCACTGGGTAGGTGGATGAGGTTTGGCTGGAAGGACGACCATATTTAGGGTGTTGCTCAGGTTCCATGTGTGCACACCTGGTGGTTCGTTGTGAGTCACAGCCTGACCGGAATTATCGTCCCCTGATTCTTCATGATTGGCAGTATCTCTGGTGTCACCCATGGGGTTAACCTCTATGACGTTGATAGATGCATATCGTGGGGCAGAGAAGATGTCATCATCCAAATGGGAAGAGGATCTCCTACATCTTCAGCTGGCCTTCCCTTTTGTGTCCTGGGATTGCCTTCGAACTTCTGGCTGAAGGGTAACGCGGGAGTTCTTTGATGTGACCTCACGATGCACCATCCTCTAAGAGGGGATGATGATTCAAATGACGGGATAGGAGGGGTACCTCCTCTTCTGACTGTCATCCCTAGACGAGAGAATACTGATTCTAATGGGGGAGGTTGTTGTTAATGGGGTAATGATGCCCCCAAACCTGAGGGCTGGGGTTGGCCCCATTACTTGGACATCGAGTCTCGTATTGGTTTTACTGGTCTTACGGGGGAATTTGTTGTTAAAAATTTCCCCAAACCTACAGACTAGGGTTGAACCTGGATTGCGGTATTGGCTGCTGCTATCGCGACCTACCAGATCTCACGTGCCCCCATTCAGGGGTGAACTGTGTTTGTTTCCGAGTTCTTCAGTGAATCAATCCCTTTTGGGGAGGCAGGAAAACATTGCTGATTGGCCTCTCTTCGGCGAGATGCCTATTGTGTTCTCTCGGTGGCCTGATTCAGTAGTTCTTGATTGGCTCATTTCCGATGGTCTTGACGCTTCTGGGACTTACTCAAGGCCTAACCCTATTGGGTGTGTTGCCTTTCCTGAATAGGGAGACCACTCGATTGCCGTATTGACGTGAAGACGTTGCATGACACCACGCCAAATGGGTTGTTTTGGGCAGGGAGCAGAGTGAAATGTTGAGCTCCATTCCCTCCCCATCCCTTGATATGGACTCCCGTCGGAGCATCACTGATGAGGCGGCGCAGCTGGTGCAGTGCACAGAGGCATGCTAACTCCATGATTCCTTGACGCCTCTCGGGTCGCTGTTGCCGTGCTGAGGTGGTTCAGAGGATGAATGCAGCCCTAGAACATCTCTTGATTGCATAAGGATGTCTTCAGTGACTAACTGGGAATCTGACATGCTTGATCCCGTCCTTCTGAGTGCCTCGGCATACGAGGCGGCATACAAAGTCTTTTCTGTGCTTGATTCGACCGGAGGAGGACCTTCCTGTCGATATGATACATCATAGCGGGGAGGACCTCCGCAATGGCGGCCGTAATGGCGAGGAATACCATTACTTCTTGTTGGTTCACTGCATAGAGGACTTTTACAGTGCACACCCTAGGGTGGACCTACAAGGCATGTCACAGTAAGGGGAGGACCTTCTCGCTGCGTAGCGTTGTAACAGGGAGGACCTTCACAACAACCGCCATCATGGTGAGGATGACATTCATGGCTTGAAGTTCGATGTGCATTTTGGGGAGGACCTTTAGGACACACCATTACACGGGGAGTACCTCCGTGTTTCTTGGGGCCAATGTGGGGAGGACCTTTGCAATGGCGGCCGTGGTGGAAAGGACTACCATCACAGCTGCGACAATGGAGAGGAATACCATTACTACTGCAGCATAGATAATATTTTCGGGATACATCCTGGGGAGGGCCTCCAGAATGCACCGCAACGTGGGGAGGGCCTTCTCATTGCTTGGAATCTCTATGGGGATGACCTCCGTTATCATGGTGGAGAGGAATACCACCGTGATCTGATGCCTGGCTGCATGGAGTCCCGTTATAGCGTAACACTTGGGGAGGACCTTCAGGGCATGCTATGACAAGGGGAGGACCTTCCTGTCGTGATGCAACTTTACTACGGGGAGGGTCTCCACATTTGCGACTATGATAGCGAAGACTACTATCATAATCTGTGGTTCCACAGCATGGAGAGTGTTTACAGCGTATTCCCCGGGGAGGACCTTCAAGGTGGACCGCAGCAAGTGGATGATCGTTTTGCTGCTCGATCTTCTGGACACGTGGAGGGTTTCCGTGACTCGCATCAAAAGAGGATCTATCGTGATCGATCATTATATGCCCGTGGGGGCATCCCCCATAGGTGCTTTGGGGAGGAACTTTAGAGCTGCTGGTAGAAGCATTGCGGGAAGGACCTTCGCAACTGCTACTGCCACTCATATAATATGGTAATGGGTGGGCAGGGTTCTAAGCTTGTGATGTCTGCTTAGAGGCTTTGGGAACCCCAACTTATAGTAGAGCAGAGCCATGAAATCCCCATTTATTTTTCGACTACCTTTGGCACATTCGGGGCACTTTCTTGTGGGTAGGCGGGACCGTCTGTTGTTGATAATGACCTTCACCTTTGGGTCTCTGTCTAATTGGGTCCCGTGATGTTGTCGGGATACGCCGACGAATATCTTGTATTTTAGCATGGATATATGCCAGCTCTGGAGAATACACCGTGATGGTTGGGTTTCCCCCAGTTGGAGCGAGTGAAGATACTCGATCTGGTTGCCCTTGTGTCACAGAATATGGCCGATGAACCACCTGGGCTGAATCAGGGATGCGTATCTGCTCCGAGGAAGCTATCTCGTCTCTCAGATGAGTCACCTAAATTAGGGAGATGGGCTCACGGACCCAAGTCCTTATTGTTGCCGCTAGCATTTAAATTCTTGCAATTCTAAAATATATGATATGGATCGATACCTGCTCCTCCATCATTGCCAGGATATGTAGAGAGACATCTTTGGATGGAACATGTATGAAGGCCCATTTCGGTATCGGAGTAGGAATATCCTGCTCCGGTCCTCCGGTGGTCAGTGGGTACTGACAATTCTCCCGTGTTCGGGTAGGTGAACGAATCTGCCCCTGTACCGGGATATGCTGGTTTGTCTCTCTATTTGACGCCACATCGGGGTGGCGGACTATACGTGCATCCGCAGGGAGCTGGGCCTGCATATATTGGTTTCCCACTAGATCAAGTAGGAGGACTTTGTTTGTTGGGAGACGTTCCCACCTATGATTTGCCACCACATCTAGTTGGCGAGCTTTGTTCATCGCTACCATATCAGGATGGCGGGCGTCAGAAGCATCTGCTAGGAGCTGGTCCTGCAGGCGTCGGGTCGCCACCACGTCAAGATGGTGGGCTTCACGACCCTGGTCAGGGAGAGGTTCCTACTGAGTAAGTGCCATCCTGCGTGAGCGACGTGCTTGATGGTGTTCGCACTACCACAAACACGGTTTTTCCTAGTGCCCCCTCTTTATCAGCGCTAACGAAAAAGAGCTGATAAAGGCGCTACCTTTATCAATGCTTCTATTTAGTACTGATAAAGGGTCAAATTCAAAAAACAATTAAAACAATATATTAATATATTAATATATAAATATAGTTACTTTGATATAAATATTATATATAATTTTTAAATATATTTTAGATAAGTATAAATGTACAATTAAACTTAATATACTTAATATATAAGATATTTAGTGAAAATGGCTTCTTAAAAAATTAAAAAAATATTTTTAATTAATAATTTGCTAATTATTTTGGAGTAATAGTCATTTAATAAAAATTTTAAGTCTTAAAAAATTTTAAAAATTAAAAAAAGATTCAAAATATGTTGGAAACGCAACTCAAACTTCAAACAGCAATAACTTTTGACCCGTGTGTCTGTTTGAGCTCTACCACATATCAAATCGAAGACTGCAATGAGCTCTACGTTGCTATGACTTGGGGGACCCCTGTCTAGGGATTTTCGAGGCCAAGAGAGGGCCGGAAGGCCTCCAAAACTGAGTTTTTAGTCGGGGTACCCCGATTTTTTAACATTTTTTGGCTTTTCATCCTCATTTAAGGGGGTATTATTGGATTTATTTGGTGGGGAATGAATTTATTCCAATGTATTACATTCATATTGATATTATTTGTTTTAAATTTTATTGTTTTTTATAATGAACTGATATTTACAATCAAATATATAACTGTATGTACATATTTTTTATATATTCACATCTAGAAATTAAATTTTTAAAATAAATAATTAAAAATATTTACATATAAAATATATTATCTTTATCTAAATAATAACTAATATCCATTTTATTTTAAATACCAATATATGACTATTTATGTAACTACTATATATTAATATAACTATATAACTATATATATATTAATATAGCTATATATATATATTAATATAACTACATATATATTAATATTACTATATAAATATATTAATATCACTATAAATATATATATTCTAATAACTATATATATATATATGAATTTAAATATATATTACTATACGAGTAAATATAAATATATAAATATATATATATATATTAATATAACTATATATAGATATATTAATATAACTATATATATATTAATATAAATTTATATTACTATACGAATAAATATAACTATATATATATAAATAGACATATATATTAATATAGCTATATATATTAATATCATTATATATATATATATATTAATATAACTATATATATATATATAACTATATATATCAATATAACTATATATATTAATATAACTATATATATATTAATATATATATATATATTAATATAACTATATATATATTAATATAACTATATATATATTAATATAACTATATATATATTAATATAACTATATATATATATTAATATAACTATATATATATTAATATAACTATATATATTTATTAATATAACTATATATATATTAATATAACTATATATATTACTATAAATATATATTACTATATGAATAAATATAACTATATATATATATAGAGATATCATGAAATAGAAAACAAATCAAAATAGAGTAGTTGTAAGGGCTTAGGCGCGCAGAGGGGAGGTCTCGAGTTCAAAACCTGGTGGAGGCAGAGGCGTGCGCATGGGGGTGGATGTGGGCTAGCTCTAATAAAAGGTGGAGGGGGTGCGTGTGGGGAGCTGTAGGGGGTGAAAAGCGCTGTTAAATGGGGGGATCAAGCGCTATAAAAGCCCTTCTGGATTGGCAGGGTTTTTTAATTTATTTTTTATTATTTTTATTTTTATTTTATTTTTTTTAATTTTTTTTATATTAATTTTATCAGTGGGTTTTTAAAAGCGCTGATAAAAGGTTCCTTTATCAGTGCTAAAACGAAAGCACTGATAAAGGAAGCGCTGATATAGGACCCCTTTATCAGCGCAAAAAAAAGCATTGATAAAGGGGTGCTTTTATCAGCGCTTTTTTTAGTGCTGATAAAAGGGGTCGTTATCAACGTTTTTTTGAGTGCTGATAAAGGGGTCCCCCTATCTTTGACGGCTCTAACAGCATTTTTCTAGCACTGTTAATGGCCATTTTTAGCACTGATAAAGGGGATATTTGTAGTAGTGTCGGCGGGGATGCGCGCCGGCTTGTATGATGCCGCTTTGAGCTCCTCCTCAGGGACCAGGGTGATGACCGGTCCCTGATTGTACATCTGCCACCCACGTCGAGCAGTCCGAGGGGCCGGAGCTCGGGGAGTGTGGGCCTAAATCCTCAGGGAGACATCCTCCTTGGTGTGAGGATGTTGAATCATGGTGTGACCTCGATGAAGTCCTCCAGTGGGGTCCTTGGAGCGGAACCCCCATTCGGTGGGGATGAAGTCCTCAATGTCGGCCTCATCCGGCTCCCTATGATAAGGGAGGTACGTATTGTCCCGTTCTGGGGATAGACTCCCAGAACGGTTGGAGACAGCAACATGGGCTGTCGGGATCTGCCTTTGCGGCCACTACTGGGCAGGCGACCAATGAGTTTGGGTGGATTGGAAGGCGTACATGGCTGCCTCCACCATTGGGAGAGTACCGTTCACATGGTACTCTCGGATCAGCACGTATGAGACCCAACATTGAAGACATTGGGTGGGTGACTGGGTCCTCCATGGGTGAGGACGTCCAGTCATTGCATTGTCAAAAGAACGCACTTGTGAGTTCTTTTGCGATGCCATTGGATCGAAGGGGGTTCTGAAGGTACTTGTAAATCATGTTAACAAATACAAGTAGAAAACCCGTCAAAGTAGCATCTCATGATCCCATGCGTAGTCAATGACCTTGCTTGGCCCTCCTTGTGAGTAAAAGGGGAAGAAGGTGGGATTAAGTAAAATCTGTCATGCTTGGTTTATGATTCATGTTGGGATCACCATTTTTTGTTTTGCATGGTTTTTGGCCACAAAACACCCAACAGCTCTGTATCTGATGATGCGCGGACCTGCTTTACAAGGGCAGGCGTTCACCGGATGGTCTGACCAGTGACGCTTAAGAACTCACATTGGTTGAGAGGATGGGATTTCGGGCTCATCGAACCCTTTTGGGGGGAATTATTGCCTATTCTGGGACTCTCTTATATATTTAAGATGTATTAATATGTTCGTGAATCTTTGGTTTATACCCAAACATAGTATCCACAGATTTAACCCTTGATTGGAAATGGTCAGGTGAATGCAGTGGTTCAGAATCATTTGTGCCCGAGGTTTACCATCCCTCGTAGGATTAATGACCCCGATGAGTCTGGACTCACTGAGATAGTGCTAGGGGCAGCGCAGTGAGCCGATGTGAAGATAGTTAGATCACCTGGTTGTTGGTCTAGAACCTCTGAGATGCTTCCTACATACCCCACCTAGGAGGGAGGAATCAAAGTCCACATAGTTCAGATTCGTGCGGGGCTTACTCTCTGAGGCAGCCGAAGATGTGGATTAGGGATTAAACTCTGAGGAGTCCAAAGATTTTGGATTGGGGCTTACACTATGAGGAGGCCCAAGATGTTGGATTGGGGCTTACACTCTGAGGAGGCCCATGGTGATGGATTGGGGATTACACTATGAGGAGGCCCATAAGAGGATGTCATGGTGGATGCTCACTCTAATCCCACGTGAGTCATGCTCAGTGTGAGATACAAGAGGTAGCAGGGACCAGCCGATCACGCCGCGAAAGGTGCGTCCTTGAGAAAAGAAGTGGGTCTTACGCATGAGGGCGGCCCATAAGGTCAGAGATTACTCCTGGTGGATGCCCAGTGTGATGGATTGGGGCTTACACTCTAAGGAGGCCCATGGAGATAAATCATAGCGGGAGAGGGAAAGGGGGTGATCCTCTGCCCATGTCCTCTCTTTCAGTGCATGAGGGCTTCCTTCTGATGGATATTTTACCATCCCCATGAATTCCTTGACTAGTGGAGAGGTAGAAAAGGGATTCCCGAGCTCCGACCCCGCATTACTGTGGGTATGTGAGCCCAGGAATGCTTCGGGAATCTTCTCAAGGGTTGGGGAAACCCCTTCTCCTCTCTTTACCATGTGTATGTGAACTCAAATGGTGCGCTGGTGGGCCTGAGGGTTACACCACAAGGATTTGGTGGCTCTGGTGGAGGCCTCAGCTTAGGGCCAATTTGTAGGCCAATGAGGAGGTTGTGGAGGATTGGACCGGATCGAGAGGATGTTATGCAGCTCTAGGAATGGGAACTCTAGAGGTTTTGGTGCCCATCGCGTAGGGAAGTGCTACGCGGCTGGAGGGGTCGTCTGCGAACCAGGGTGGTCCGCGGCCTGAGAGCCTGTCCTTGAACTATAAGGGTCCACTGACTTACGGGCCGTTCGTGAACTAGGAGGTTCTGCGGACTGATTGGAACCCCGCGAACCAAGATGGTTCGCAGCTCCGGGTTCGATCCACGAACGAGGGTGGTACACTGAGGGTTTCATGTAGACAGAGGCGGCCAATGGTGGTGCGAGCTGGAGGCTCATCGGTTAGGTCTTCGCCCATGTAGGAGGGTGCTACGCGGCACAGTGGATTGGAAAAGAGGCATAAACTCCCTGGATCGTGGGGAATGCATCCGCGGAGGGGCTATGGTTCGCGGTCTTCTCTTTTTATCTTATTTTGAGTTTGCGGTTCACCAAATTATTATGCATTTTCGGTTCCTCCTTAGTTCATTCCCAGGTTCATACCTGCTCTAGTTCGCGAACTGGAACATCTCTATTTGCAAAATCCTAAGCCTTCCTTCAAAATCCTTCCACCTAAGTTTGATATCTCTTCTCTTCTTCCACCTTCGAATCATTCGAATTCGAATCTCCAACCTTCATCCCCATTCACCCTCGTTCTCCTTTTATAGAGTGGGGAATAATATGTATCTGCGGTCACGCGACACCTTTTGTCGGAGGCCCATCATCGAATACCCGGTTTACAGCTGACTATGTCAATCCATAATTTGCAGTGGGCATTGAATGCTTCTCTCCCCCCCTCGCGAATTTAACTTAGGGAGTGCTTCACGGCCGCAGAGGGTTCTGCCTCCATTACTTGAATGACACCGTATGTGGCTTGAACTTGTCGACATGGTCCACGGTTGGGGCGGTTCATGACATAGAACAAGATTGGTGCCCACCCTGCCTCACGATCGTAGAGGATACCCGCCTCCATTTCGCGAACGACGATGGTTCACAGAGGGGGTGGTTCACGGGGCTTGGACACGTCCCATTTTCATGGGACCGGTCTGCGGACCGGTCCTGGTTTTTTCTTTTTGTTGAATTTTCTCCATTCACTTCCCCAATTATTTTGGGGGATTTGGGTAGAATCTCTTTTGCGGATTTTCAGGACCCTAAATACGCAAGATGGAGTTTTTCCACAATTTAGTAGAGAACCAATTTTAAAACAATCATTTGATTAATTTATAAATTATTTATCCGAATAAAATTAATTTTTCAATGTGGAATTTCATTATTAGATTACAGTAAATTTTTTGTATTTTTAGAAAATTCCATTTTTTGATTAATAGTGAGAAATAATTTATGTTATTGAAAAATAAATTTTTTAATATATATTGATGTTATATAAAAATTATGTTTGGTTTAAAGTCAAAATACATCGATTATGTATCAATTAATCAAATTTATTTCATAGAAACAATTTTTATATTTAATTTGGATATCAATTCTTTGTGAATATTTGAACATTTTCACTTTAAAAAAACTCTTTCTTTCCACATCTGTAGGTTTACCATTATACCTGAATTATCTATATATGTGAATCAAATTTCAAAAAATGGATATAGATAGTTGAAATCATTAATGTGTTTTAATTAAAATAAGATAAATATTGTTTTTGTGTATAAATATTATTAAAAATAATTACAATTAACTATTGTTATTAATGTAAAAATTAGTTCAATTAGGGGGTTAACATTATCCATATGGGAAAACGACCAAGAAACATGTCCAAAATCAATTACATTCCCATATTTTGAAAATATCCACTCTTGGATTTAATTTTATGAGTTATTGGGATACTATTCCAGGATCATGACATATATAATATGTTATGTATGGAAAATTATAAAAAAGAAAATTTCATATGTTTATTATTTATAAAGATAGGATATATGAAATAAATCATTTTAATTCATTTGTAAAATTATTGTTTAATGGTAAAGGGTATTTTTTTCATCATATTAATTTATATATAAATTTTATAGATTAATAACCTTATTCATTATTACCAATGCATTAATTACTTTTTTATTAATTAACTAAAAGAAAGGATACTAAATATATTAAAAGTGATTTAAAATTATTGTATTATTGTATTTAATTAATTTTTCAGACATATAAATAAATATAAATATTTGTGTTCTCAATATATTTTAATTTCACTATTTTCAATATATTTTTAAATTCATATTAAATTAATAATGTCCAAATTGTCATTAAAACTATTTTATAATAAACTATTTTTTATTAAAAGTATTGAAATTAATAAATATATTATATTATTACAATAGATTTGGAAATTTTAATAAATATAAAATTTAGTGTATTCATAGTCAAATATATCTTTTATAATAAACATACTGACACTGCAATAGTGAAAACATTGTGATCATAATTCTTGTAAAATAAGTGTTTTTCCATGTTACATGTGGTCGTTATAAAATTAATTTTTGAAAAAAAAGTTTTTTACTATTTAATTTATATATAATATTTAGATAATATTTGGAATATATTTTTGAATAAATATTACTTTAAATTAGACTTAATTTTTATTTCATATAGGATAGCAAATTAGTTACTTTTAAAAAATCCAAAATAAGGAAATAGAAAAATATAATGACTAAGGAACGAAATGATAAGAATTTATACATTTCTATGTAAAGTGAGGGTGTTTTTAACCTAAATCAATCATGATACATAAATTTCCAATTTTTTAATAACATGAGTAAAGGGATACCACCAAATATTGTTTACTTTTTGTATATACAAGAATGTCACTCCTTATCCACTATAAAAAAGAATACCTTCTACCCCTTACTCACACCTATAATGTGCCATTTGATCATCCAAAAGATACCAAATTAATCTAAAAACAACCCTCCCCAAAGCCAAGAAATATCCAATTGGTTTTAAATCCATCTGAGGAAATCCATTTATGAAAATGAAAAAGAGTTACCTAAAAAGAGGTAACAGTCATCAATTATCACTTTCCTTTTAATTATTTCATAAACAATTCATCTATTTTTATTATATTCATATAAAAAATAATTATCAATAATATATATAGATATTGTTATGTTACATTTTATATCTATACATATAAATACTTTCATAAAATGGGAAAATAATTTATCGTTCGACTATATGTCAGACTACCACCTCAGGAAATGAGGGTGTTCATTTTTTCGTTACCACCACTCCTGGTTGATTATTACGATAGAAAAACTATTTTTATATAATATAAATGATATTTATGTTTCTAAAATCCTTCGATAATTTTTATATAAAACATATGTTTATTAATTCCATTTTTAGGAAATATGAAAACATTCTTTCTGGATGTGTGGACTACAACCACCGTAGTTGATATGATATGTTCAAAAATTACATAGAATGTTTTATGGATGGGTTTAATTAAAATTTGTAATTAATATAAAATATATATGATACTTTTATTATAATATACATTTTTATATCATTTATTTTCAACTATTGTAATATAATGAAAATGAAATCAACATTCATGTGTACGTACAACATACCATCTCCAAGGATGGTGTATTTTATTTTATATTTAAATACATTATTTATTATTATAAAATCATATATTCATAATATATATAATATTTAAATAGTGTCATACAATATATATATGATGATATCATGATCTATAAAATAGTAACACACAATAAAAAAATAGAGTTATACTCAAAAAAACTAGGCAACTAAAACCCGAAATGATAAAAAAGATAAAATATTTTTAATGAACTAGTTATAATATATTTTAAAAGTATTATATATCATATAATTGATATTAATATGATTTTATTGAATATTATTATAATTATAAAAATAAATATATTGTATGATAATGTGAATTTAACCAGAATAAAGCATCATGTAATGGATTTTCATCTTAACTCTTACATCTCTGAGATTAAATTCATATAGAACACATAATTATTTTATATGGTGTAACTAATACCCATTTTTATATATTATATCATGAATAATTTTATCTTCATTATATTTAAATGTTTAAATTTATGATAATTATTTTTGGGGTTTCTGATTGAAATTTTACGAAAGCAGTAATGGATTCTTGTGTCACTTAATCTTCTGTGGGGAATAAATGATATTCACCATTGATTTCCTTTATGTGGTGTATATACATACACTATTTTATTTTATATCATGAATACATGAATATTTATAGTATTTAGAGATTAAATTTTAATTTATTATTTCTTGGATCCAATGATTGAAATGTTACAAAAGTAGTAAGGTATTTCATCTGAATTTACATTCCATTGAGTCTTTTTTTTTAATTTTTATGCACAAATTCACTTCTATGTGTTGTACTTACCATCCATTTGAAATTTAATTTCCCGATTAATTAATTCATAATGGGTTTTATGTTCACTTTGAATTATGTTATCTAATGGGTCTAATATTAAAATTACCCAAGGTGTAAACGTTATGATTGAAATTTTACATTATTTTTTTATTATTACCATTATCATGAAATAATAACTTTATTGAAATTCTTGTTTTTAAATTAATTTTTTTATTAAATATAAAAATAATTTATCATGGTTATTATTATTCACTAAACTATATAATTTTTTTAGAAATGGTGTTCACATTGAATGATATTTGTGTAATTGGATACATACTGTAAATTTTGTATCTTCTATTAAATGTTGGTATTTAATGATAAGGGGTATTGATTAATTAAATTGGTTATTTCGCATATAATGAATTTATATTATTTTTTATGTGATCAGAAGGGTCATAAATTGCATATTTATAAATATTTAGGATTCATGAGACAAACTATATACGGTTTTGGCTGAGGCCTTACCCATTTATTAAAATCTTGGAATGAAGATTCGATTGTAAGATATATTTGGAATTAAACTTAGATAGTATTAAATTCATGGAATGAATAAATGATGGTAAGTTTTAAATGTCAATATGTTGTCATTATATCAATATGAATTCACTTATTGTTATTCCATGTAATTATTCAATTAAATTCAATATCCCTTGTTATGTTTTATTCACAGTTTATAAATTAAATAGCAAGAGTTTCAGTTATCTAATATTCCATACTAATTATGCCCCCTCCAATTTAATAAATGAAGTTTTTTTAGTTTACTTTACCTTTACATATTTTCTATTCTTATTTATTCAGGTTTAAATTTACTATACACACCATAACTGATAATTTGAGCTCACAGATAATATTTTTCCATTCCCCATGTTATGATGAGCAATCAATTTAATGAGTTTCAAGGATACCGAGTTGTTAAATTTTTTGTGTATTTTTTTCTATCAAAAATGTAATATTTTTTTCATGTATGTAATTAATTTTTCAAAAAAACTATATTGATCATTCCTTCATGATTTGGTTCATTGTAATCATGCCATTGTAATAATGTATTTAACAAGATATAGGATTTTGGGTTTGATTCAATATAGTTGCTATCTGAATTTGTTTAGAAGAAAAATTAGAAATAAGTTATAGAAACCATTTGGTTAATGTAAATTAGCCTATGTATTACATTGATGGTTAGTATATAAGAACATATGAACTAAACATTGTTTATTATTACAATATTAGTTATGCATTTGTTTTTCAACTTTAATTATCAATATATTTATTGGAATATACATTATGTTTCATAGTTTTTGAATATAATCTTTTATATTATATAGTTTGTATATGGGACCTATGAGGAAGAATGGTATCAATAAAAATGTCCAATGATGAGGTTTCCCTATTGAGTAAGATGATATAGCTACTATTGTAACTAAAAATTTTATGGATATATTAGAACTGTTTAATCAGGTTATGACACATAATCTTTCTCGGATTTAGAAACATGTTCCACAATGAGACTCTCCTATCTTAGATAATTTTGTGAGATATTGAACACCATAAATTAGTGTTACCATGGATCCAATTATATATATTAAATGGATAAGATATTTGTAGAATATATTTTGGTCATTAGGAAATTGTTAAAGGAAAAGTATATACAATTAGTGTATTGTCTCAGTGAAAATGTAGACCAGTAGTGGTCATTAATCCAAAATACTATAAAGGAAGAAGAGAAATGTCTCATTTAGTAAAAATTTCAAACGATAAAATATTTTACAAATACTTCCCTCTTGAGATACAAATTTAGATAATGGAAATTTTCTCTAGTTTAAATAAATATTAGGAAGAAATCATTGTGGAGTATGAAACTATCATTACATGGTTAGCATTCTATGCTACTGATTTCATAACAAACTTTTAATTCCATATTAATTATTTCTTTTAAGGGATTAATAAAATCACCCAAAGTTTACTGGTGTATCAAAAATTATATTGACATGATGAAATTTTTTTATGTTCTATAAGTATAGGAAAATAATTATCAATACATTATGGCATCGAAGGATAGAATGATAAGAATATGATGTTAGAACAAAATATGAATAAATGGAAAAGGGAATTATGGATTTTAAAAAATGTGATTCTTGATGAAAGAAAAAACATTGTACATGGTTAAAAAGGATTGGACATTGCTAAAAGTGTGGAGAAAATACCTATATCCTTATGATTATAGGGAAAAGAAATAATTTTATAACTTCAATGCTTAAACTAAATGTATGTGGGCCACTATAAAAGTAAGATCCCAAGTTATAAAGAGAATATGTGAAAAAATATTTGTTATTGATAAAAGAAATGTGGAATAATTATTATAATTTTATTTTAATCCAAGAATTATGTTAATTCATTTTTTATATCATAAAAAATTATTATTTGAGTTATGATATATATGGATTCTATTATAATAAAAATTAATTATGGATTTGAGATAAAATATTTAATGGAATCAATGACCTGTAAAAATGATTCATTGACATGAGAAATTTCTTGTAAAAAATGTTTGAGGGAATGTGATCCATTAATATGTTTCTGATGTTAAGATAATGATGATTGATATGGATAATGTAAATTATATTCAAAAAACTTGTTTGTAAATGATTCAATGTTCTATATCATAATTCTTGGAAGGTTCATGAGGTTAATAATTTATAATATAGTTTATTTTTATCGTTGGAAATGGTTTCAGAGATTTATGTATTACTTAACCATATGATAAAACCATTTCTCTAAGAGGAAGAAGAAATAGTTCCAGGAAGAACCAAAATATTATATTGAATTTATGAATTAAAAACATATCAATTATGTGTATATCATTATATTCATATTTATTAAAATAATTCATCATCTTTAGGAAAAGGTTCTTGAATTTTTTTTCTAATTATCACAATTTTTCATGACATAAATTATCATTTTCATAACTATGGCTTAAGACCTTTTTATCATCCACTATCAGTAGAACATGTTTTATATCACTTCGCAAATAAATTGATGATAGATTTATTTCAATGTAAATGTTTTTACTAATTTTCTCTTATTCAAAATACTAGTATTGTGGTGAAGTCCACATTTTTTACCTTATAGTATGAATATTGTTTTATTTACACTAATTATGATTTTGGGTTTTAACCATAGTTTTTCTAATTATCGAAACCTCAAATAAAAATATCTTATATATATTATAAGGATGAAATTTAATTAATATGGGGAGAATATAAAACCCACTAACGTTATAATATTTTAATTTTATAATAAATTTTATTTTTTTTGTTATGTTTATTTATAAGAAACACCAACATAAGATTACTATACAGACAACATTGAGTTAGCTTATGTTACATGAAAATATAATGTCACGACCCGACCCAACGGGGCTCGAGCCGCGACTCCCCAAGCCCGCCTCCAATAGGCCAGGGGCTGGCGACCAGCGTTGAGTAGGCTATCACACACATGGGAGGCATTAGCCTAAGGTACCTGTACACATGCACCCACAAACACCTCCATGCAACAGTGCAAAGATATAGAAACTGGAAAGTAAATGCATGCATACACTATCCCACAACCAGAGAGCAACAACGAAATTACAAAGGGCAAAACAGGGCCCACCAAAAGAAAACTACAAAGTGCGTCCAACCTGCTCTGAAGAAGGGGAACGCTGCCACAAACACCCGCCAGAAAGCTCCCTCGGCACAGCTCCGGTAAACACCCCAGTCAACTCGCTCACTAAGCTCCGCCTGCCCCGGGTCCTTCTGGGACTCCGTCAAAAGGCCTGTGGTCTGCACAAGACACAAACATGTGCGGGCAAAGCCCGTGCAGGGGTGAGTATAAACATACTCAGTAGGCACCCCAAAAACCCAAAACCCAAGGGAGCAACTGAAAGGCAACAGTCCGCTCAACCCAGCCAGAGGGAACCCAGACGAGAGAGAGAATCCATCTCGTGACCATCCTCGGCTAAACACAACCAGTCAGCTCAACTCAGGTGTATGCCCATACATACACCTTGAACAATCCAGATATACACAGCTCACGCCACAAAGCCACAAGAGGTACCGACCTCATCACCAGCAACTATCCACAACCAGGAGAGTACACCACGAACACTGTCATACCATATGACACTCATCCGAGAGATACACTCCATCGAGATACTCACAAACATCTCAGACGCTCACCCGAGAGACCACGCTCGTCGGATAGCAACACTGAGGAAACATCGCTGATCAACATAACCACCAAACTCCTCGGATAGGGGATCGCCGCTAGGGTCCGCTAGGGGATACCAAGACCCACTCCGGTATATGTAGCTCGCAGATAGGGGATCACTCCCAGGGTCCGCCGGGGGATACCACGACCCGATCTGGCATACGTAGTACTCACAGATGGGGGATCACACCCAGGATCCGCTGGGGGATACCACAACCCGATCTGCACTCGACAGAAGCTTCACACTCAGATAGAGGATCATCGTCCATATAAAGATGGTCACGACGATACCAGAACCCTATCTGAAATAACTCGCGATGGAGGGGATCGAACCGACGATGCCACAACCCTACCAAAACCACGCGCTGAGTAGGGGATCGCATAACCAACGATACCGCAACCCTACCGACACCAAGCGCTGAGTAGGGGATCGTATAACCAACGATGCCACAACCCCACTATAAACATCATGCTGAGTAGGGGATCGTAAACCCGACGATGCCACAACCCTACTATGCACGACCCACCGCGTAGGGGATCATATTCCCGATGATGCCACAAACCCTACGGGGTTAACCTGCTAGATAGGGGATCGCTGCTCGTGAATAAGTGGTCACATCGATACCAAGAACCCGATCTAGGGTAAAGATGCTAGAGGATCCACTCTGGGCCCACCGGAGGGATACCACAACTCTAACAGTTTAAACATCCCATCGAGAGAATCACAAACCCATACGAAGGTTGTGATACCACACGAACCCTCGTAGGAACGAACCAAGGGAGAACCCTCAACCACTGCTGGTCCAAACGTCGCTAACCCGAGCGACTCGCCCCAAAGCCACATTGCGCACCTCCGAAGCCAAAACCGAGGTCATCATCGCGTTCCACGCGGAAAAACACGCAGGATAGGCTGTTTACTCGCCCGAAATGGAGCACCGGTGAAAACGACACTATTCACCGTAACTAGCTCGTGCGGGGCCCACACAACGATCCCGAAACCCATCGGGCGGATCACACCACGGCGATCCCCTCGGAAAAAAAAGCGGAATCGACTACTCGCTCGCCCAAAACGGACACCCGGTGAAAAAGGTACTATTCACCGAAGGCCGGCTCGGGTGGGGCCCACGCCTAGATTTCGAAACTCGTCGAACGGATCACGCCATTGCGATCCTCTCGGAAAAACACACAGGATCGACTATTCATCCGCCAAAATCGGACTCCTGGTGTAAAAGCTGCGTTTCCCCGCAAACGCCAAAACCCGGCCTCGTGGGGCCCACACCCCGTTCGCAGACCCAACACCCGGAAACCATCTCAAAAAGTCCGTCGTACCATCAGGGTCTCAACGCCACTGACGGCGCGTCAATCGGATGCTCCGGGTAGAAGTTACAACGGCCCGAAGTCGTAAAATAATAAAATAATATTATTTTATACGACGTTTCTAACTCCCAGACCACAATCCCGAACCCTTAAACCCTCAAAGTGAGTTCAAAAGGTTGGTCTCGATGCAAGGAGCACGTCACCGCAAACAGCTCGCAAATTGGAGTTACGGTTTGCGATTTACGGGTGTTTAAAGAACCCCCGGAAAATTCTGGCCGGACCACCGCCTGCCTCGCCGGAAACCACCGCGCCGCCACCGGATTCCGCCGCGCCGCCGCCGCCATCGCCGGAAACCGCCGCGCCGCCGCCCTGGCTCGCCGGATTCCGCCATGGCCACCGCCGGAATCCGGGATTTCCGCCGGAAAACTTCAGGGGACCCCCGGGAGCACCCCGGTGCTCCAAAATCAGATCCGAAACAAGTTTCGGAAACCTCGGGACCCAAACTATACAACCCTTATAACGATTTGAAGAAAAACAACAAATTAACGGGGTCCGGGATTTCAAAACTCAAACTGCCTACCTCGCGGGCGAAACGCCAACGTTCTGCCTCAGATCCGCGCTCCCGAGCTTCCGCTGCGTGCTCCTGGAACGTCCACCGTCGAATTCTGAGCTCGTGGGCGCTCCGTTAGCTCGATTTGGCGGAGCGGCGGTGAAGAACGACGAAGAACGGCGAAGAACGATAAAAGGGGGGGGGGGGGCGCTGATATTTATATCAGCCGCCTGCCGGTGCCAAACCAGCCTCGGACCCGACGCCCGATGCGAACAAAAGTAAGGACACCCCTAGGGTAAACGCGTCGTTCTGAACGGAACGGCGGTCTCAGATTTTCCTTCCGAGACTCCGTTCATAAGCTATTCGAGCCGACGCTCGCACACCAACTTGCCACTTATTTACGGAAACGCCCCTGGTGGCGTTTCTCACTGCAGGCCCGCGCCCACAAAGATTACACCCCGCCTAGGGTAAACGGCACGTTCCGGACGCAACCGTGCCCTCAGATTCCCGTTCTCAGCTACCGTTTAGGAGATATCACACCCCCACCACGTGCATAGTATAAAAATACTTAATATTTTTATAAAATTAATTCCGGGCACACCGGGCCTCGGAATCGCACGCCGTCTTCGCGCCTAGCTCTGGAATTATTCGTAGAAATATTCCAAAGTCTGACAGGGCCAAAAACCCGAGTCGCTACATCCTCCCCCCCTTAAAACTTTTCGTCCCCGAAAAGCCCTAAGCACAAGGAAAGCGACTGGACTCTCAACTGGGTCTCACACACCAGCGAGCTCACCAACAACAACCACTCAGGGTCTTACCAACGCCCTGAACAAAACTCGAGCACGCAACAAAAGGAAAGAGTACCGCTAAACAGTGTCTGACAAACTACTGCAGTAAGTAGAAAAGACACAAGGCGTACCTCTATCCATCTGTGGTGCCTCTGGGTCGACTGCCTCCAGGGCATGCAGCTGTCCTCGCCCTCGACCACCAGCTCCCTGAGCTTGGCGTGGACCACCTGGGGGTGGGGGTGGTGGCAACTTGTACTGTCTACCACCGCCTCCCGCTGCACCAGCTCCGACGCCACGTCCGCCGCCATGCGGACCTCCTTGCTCGAGACGCTGCCTCTGCCAAGGCGGTCCATCGACCGGCTCCCTCTCAGCAGCATGTCGGGTGGGACAATCTCTAGCAAGATGTCCCCGACCATCGCAAGCGTAACACCGCCTCTCCTGCGGCTGACCAAAACTGGCATGCGAGCCCTATGAGCCCCGAGGCTCAGATCCTCCATCCTGGGGTCGCCTCCTGTATCGTCGGCCACGTCCATACCCCTGAGTCTGACGTCGGCTACCAGATGCCGATCCGACCGACGAAGTCTCAGCTCTCGAGTGCCCAGCACTAACAAGTGAGATCTGCTCGGCTAGAAAGCTCTCCACCGCCAGCGCTCTCTCCAGCACTCCAGCATTGGTGGGCAGGCACAGGGAAACCACACCTCCTCGGATATCCCTATGTAAGCCCTGCTCGAAGGTCTGAGCCCTAAAGAACGGGTCTCGATCCAAATCCAGGGAGTAGCGCGACAGGTCTGTAAACCTCACTGAGTACTCCGACACAGTCATGCTCTCCTGACGAAGCTGCAGAAGCTCCTGGATCCGCACTGACCTCAGTGTCACCGGATAAAACTCCTCCCTGAAGAGCCGCTCAAACTCTGCCCACGTGAGCGTCTCGTCATCATGGGACTGCGTCACCAAACTCCACCATCGCCCGGCATAACCATGCAGAAGGCTCGCCGCTAGGACCACCATCTGATCTGGAGGTGTCCTCACTAGGCGGAAAACTCGGGACACTGCCTCAAGCCAGTCATCAGCTGCCTGGGGGTCTGGATCACCCCGGAACCTCAGAGGTCGCTGCCTCTGGAACTCGTGCAGCGCACTCAGCCTGCGCGGAACCTCGTCCTGCCCCGCCGGCACAACCAGCTGCTCGACAGGTGGTGGCTCAACTGGCAGACCACCTGGAGGTGCAACCTCAGAACCTGCGCCCTGCTCCATAGCCACTACACAGGGAGGGTCATCAGCACAATCCTTCTGCGGAAACCTCACTGGCTGTCATCGTGGAGGCATCCTGAAATACATTCAAGACACACCACAGTCAAAGAGTATATCTGGAGAGCTGACTCAAGAAGGACAAGGAAAACCCAAAACCCAGTCCTATATGATGCATGTACCATTATGTCCTCGCGACCAGTGTACGAATGTCCCGAGTCAAAAGGCAGGTTATCAGAGTCCTGGTGTATGGATACGTCGGCCGCCGCACCAACACTGGAGTCCCTGGCCTGAAAGTCGAACTCGAAACATCCTAACACTGCCGCTATGCAACCCAAACCAAGCTCACAGCTAGACCAGCTACGCTCTGAGATCCCAAAGGTGGAACCTCCTCTGATACCACTTTGTCACGACCCGACCCAACGGGGCTCGAGCCGCGACTCCCCAAGCCCGCCTCCAATAGGCCAGGGGCTGGCGACCAGCGCCGACTAGGCTATCACACACATGGGAGGCATTAGCCTAAGGTACCTGTACACACGCACCCACAAACACCTCCATGTAACAGTGTAGAGATATAGAAACTGGAAAGTAAATGCATGCATACACTATCCCACAACCAGAGAGCAACAACGAAAGTACAAAGGGAAAAACAGGGCCCACCAAAAGAAAACTAAAAAGTACGTCCAACCTGCTCTGAAGAAGGGGAACGCTGCCACAAACACCCGCCGGAAAGCTCCCTCGGCACAACTCCGGTAAACACCCCAGTCAACTCGCTCACTAAGCTCCGCCTGCTCCGGGTCCTCCTGGGACTCCGTCAAAAGGCCTATGGTCTGCACAAGACACAAACATGTGCGGCCAAAGCCCGTGCAGGTGTGAGTATAAACATACTCAGTAGGCACCCCAAAAACCCAAAACCCAAGGGAGCAACTGAAAGGCAACAGTCCGCTCAACCCAGCCAGAGGGAACCCAGACGAGAGAGAAACTCCATCTCGTGACCATCCTCGGCTAAACACAACTAGTCAGCTCAGCTCAGGTGTATGCCCATACATACACCTTGAACAATCCAGATATACACAGCTCACGCCACAAAGCCACAAGAGGTACCGACCTCATCACCAGCAACTGTCCACAACCAGGAGAGTACACCACGAACACTGTCATACCATATGAAACTCATCTGAGAGATACACTCCATCGGGATACTCGCAAACATCTCAGACGCTCACCCGAGAGACCACGCTCGTCGGATAGCAACACTGAGGAAACATCGTTGATCAACATAACCACCAAACTCCTCGGATAGGGGATCGCCACTAGGGTCCGCTAGGGGATACCAAGACCCACTCCGGTATATGTAGCTCGCAGATAGGGGATCACTCCCAGGGTCCGCCGGGGAATCCACGACCCGATCTGGCATACGTAGTACGCACAGATGGGGGATCACACCCAGGATCCGCTGGGGGATACCACAACCCGATCTGCACTCGACAGAAGCTTCACACTCAGATAGAGGATCATCGTCCATATAACGATGGTCACGACGATACCGGAACCCTATCTGGGATAACTCGCGATGGAGGGGATCGAACCGACGATGCCACAACCCTACCGAAACCACGCGCTGAGTAGGGGATCACATAACGAACGATACCGCAACCCTACCGACACCAAGCACTGAGTAGGGGATCGTATAACCAACGATGCCACAACCCCACTATAAACATCATGTTGAGTAGGGGATCGTAAACCCGACGATGCCACAACCCTACTATGCACGACCCACCGCGTAGGGGATCATATTCCCAATGATGCCACAAACCATACGGGGTTAACCTGCTAGATAGGGGATCGCTGCCCGTGAAGAAGTGGTCACAGCGATACCAAGAACCCGATCTAGGGTAAAGATGCTAGAGGATCCACTCCGGGCCCACCGGAGGGATACCACAACTCTAACAGTTTAAACATCTCATCGAGAGGATCACAAACCCATATGAAGGTTGTGATACCACAAGAACCCTCGTAGGAACGAACTAAGGGAGAACCCTCAACCACTGCTGGTCCAAACGTCGCTAACCCGAGCGACTCGCCCCAAAGCCACACTGCGCACCTCCGAAGCCAAAACCGAGGTCATCATCGCGTTCCACGCGGAAAAACACGCAGGATAGGCTGTTTACTCGCCCGAAACGGAGCACCGGTGAAAACGACACTATTCACCGTAGCTAGCTCGTGGGGGGCCCACACAACGATCCCGAAACCCATCGGGCGGATCACACCACAGCGATTCCCTCGGAAAAACAAGCGGAATCGACTACTCGCTCGCCCAAAACGGACACCCGGTGAAAAAGGTACTATTCACCGAAGGTCGGCTCGGGTGGGGCCCATGCCTAGATTCCGAAACTCGTCGAACAGATCGCGCCATTGCGATCCTCTCGGAAAAACACACAGGATCGACTATTCATCCGCCAAAATCGGACTCCTGGTGTAAAAGCTGCGTTTCCCCGCAAACGCCAAAACCCGGCCTCATGGGGCCCGCACCCCGTTCGCAGACCCAACACCCGGAAACCATCTCAAAAAGTCCGTCGTACCTTCAGGGTCTCAACACCACTGACGGCACGTCAATCGGACGCTCCGGGTAGAAGTTACAACGGCCCGAAGTCGTAAAATAATAAAATAATATTATTTTATACGACGTTTCTAACTCCCAGGCCACGATCCCGAACCCTTAAACCCTCAAAGTGAGTTCAAAAGGTCCATCTCGATGCAAGGAGCACGTCGCCGCAAACAGCTCGCAAATTGGAGTTACGGTTTACGAGTTACGGGGGTTTAAAGAACCCCCGGAAAATTCTGGCCGGACCACCGCCTGCCTCGCCGGAAACCACCGCGCCGCCACCGGATTCCGCCGCGCCGCCGCCGCCGTTGCCGGAAACCGCCGCGCCGCCGCCCTGGCTCGCCGGATTCTGCCATGGCCGCCGCCGGAATCCGGGATTTCCGCCGGAAAACTTCCGGGGACCCCCGGGAGCACCCCGGTGCTCCAAAATCAGATCCGAAACAAGTTTCGGAAACCTCGGGACCCAAACTATACAACCCTTATAACGATTTGAAGAAAAAAAACAAATTAACGGGGTCCGGGATTTCAAAACTCAAACTGCCTACCTCGCGGGCGAAACGCCGACGTTCTGCCTCATATTCGCGCTCCCGAGCTTCCGCTGCGTGCTCCTGGAACGTCCGCCGTCGAATTCTGAGCTCGTGGGCGCTCCGTTAGCTCGATTTGGCGGAGCGGCGGTGAAGAATGACGAAGAACGGCGAAAAATGATAAAAGGGGGGTGGGGGCGCTGATATTTATATCAGCCGCCCGCCGGTGCCAAACCAGCCTCGGACCCGACACCCGATGCGAACAAAAGTAAGGTCACCCTTAAGGTAAACGCGCCGTTCTGAACGCAACGGCGGTCTCAGATTTTCTTTCCGAGACTCCGTTCATAAGTTATTCGAGCCGACGCTCGCACACCAACTTGCCACTTATTTACGGAAACGCCCCTGGTGGCGTTTCTCACCGCAGGCCCGCGCCCACAAAGATTACACCCCGCCTAGGGTAAACGGCACGTTCCGGACGCAACCGTGCCCTCAGATTCCCGTTCTGAGCTACCGTTTATGAGATATCACACCCCCACCACGTGCATAGTATAAAAATACTTAATATTTTTATAAAATTAATTCCGGGCACACCGGGCCTCGGAATCGCACGCCGTCTTCGCGCCTAGCTCTGGAATTATTCGTAGAAATATTCCAAAGTCCGACAGGGCCAAAAACCCGAGTCGCTACCCCACCACATGCATAGTATAAAAATACTTAATATATTTATAAAATTAATTCCGGGCACACCGGGCCTCGGAATCGCACACGGTCTTCGCGCCTAGCTCTGGAATTATTCGTAGAAATATTCCAAAGTCTGACAGGGCCAAAAACCCGAGTCGCCACATATAATTATTAAGACATATTAATAGAGAACATATTATAAAAAACATTTTTACAAGTTTATGATATTTGTTTTCAAAATAAAATTCTTTTTGGTATGATAAATGTCAAAATTATAATATGGTAAATTTATTATTATTTTTAATAAAATCTTAATTTTTTATGAACAATAAAAAACACACCATTTTAGATGAAAATGACCTTATCACATGTTTAATAACTAATGATAAATTATATTTCATTTTGGTTTTGAAGTCAAAATATATCTATTATATATATATATTAATCTAATATAGGTCATTGGAACAAATTTTTTATCGATATTGTTTATGAAATTTTAATGATCTGTTGAGCATTTTCACTATAAAAACATATTTTCCTTCTAGAAATATTGGATTTTCTTTAAACATAATATATCAGCTACTTTGAATTGAATTTTAAAAAAAATGTATAAACATATTTTTAAATAGTATAATAATTTTTTTGATAATAATATCAAAATATATATTGATCAAAAAAATTAATTAATGAATTTAAAATAAATTATAATAATTATGGTACTAATTTGATCACTTAATGGTTAAACATTAACCTTATGAGGAAACATGGACAATAATATCCCCAAAAATATATTTTATGAATATTTATATCATTTCCCCACATGGATCTATCATTATGTGTCAGTGGTGTAGTATTCCATGAAATTTACCAATATTAGACGTTATCTATGGAAAAGAAAAAAATGAACCTTCCTTACCCTAACCAATTATAAATCCTTGAGATATGGTCAAAATACATATTTGTTCTATTTTACACATTATTTAGAAAGATGATGGTGTTTCATTCTTCATTTTAATTTATATTTAATTTTTGGAGATGAAACCGTTAGATAAGCTTCTCCAAGAATACCAATGCGGTAATTATACTATTAATAATAAACTAAAATAATCGATACCAAAAATATTAAAATTGTAGTAAATTGATTTAATTATTTCCTTTCATTATTTTATTTGATGGATATATAATATTAAATAGTTTTTAAAATAATATTTATTATTTCTAATATTATAAGGATTTTGTTAAATTCGTATTAAATTAAAAATGAAAATTTTAAATTACTACGATTTAATAATATATGAAATTCTATTAAAAGAATTAAAACTAATAAATGTTATATATTTTTTGAATTTATTTTTAAATGATGGTAAATAAGAAATGTGGTCTATTGATGCACTATTTGATCATTTATAATGAACATATTGACGAAAAAATATTAAAAACCATTATAGTACTATTCGGGTTAAAGCATTCTTTAGGTGAGTTAAATGTACTTTTTTAAAATTAAATTCTAAAAACATGATATTTTAATTTATTAAATAAGATTACATGAATATAATTCAGTATTTTTTTTATAATAAATCTCACTATATTATATTCTTAATAATATAAAAAATAATGAAACATAACTACATTGGAACAAAAATATAAAGAATATTTCATTTTAATGTAGTGTGAGTGTTTTTCAAATATAATTCCCATTTAATACATTGTTATTAAGTTATAGTTCCTCATGTGGTAAGGTACACTTCCCAATACATTTTACCATTTGGTATTTACAAGGATCTAAATCCTCCTCCAATAGAAAAAGACATTCATTGTTTCCTATATTTAGAAAAATCAAGAAACATTGGCTCATCAAACCTCTTACCATGTAATCTCCTAACATCGATCGAATCCTCCTATAATCCTAAATTGTTTGATAATAAAATCCATTGAAGTCATTATGTAAAAACCTAAATGAGTTTTCCTAAAAAGGGTTATCATTATTCCACAATCAACTTAATTTTACTTATTTCACAAACCATTAAATAATTTATATTAAGTTGATATATATTAAAATATGTAGAAAAAATATATTGTGATTTTTTATGTTATTGTTTTAACTAACACCTACATACACATCAATTTTATGGGTAATGAATTTATTGTTTCTATGTCCAGTGGACTATCACCTCATGAAACGATGTTTTTCATTTTTCCTTTACCACCAATGATGGTTGGAAATTATTATAGGAATACTATTTTTTATGATATTTATGATATTTATGATTCACTAATACCTTAATAATTTTCATATAACAGATTACTCCATGATTTCCATTTTTGGAAATAAGATAACATCATTTATGGTTGTGTGGACTACTCCATACTCAAGCGATGTGATTCACTCACACAAGACAAAAATTTAATAAAGATGGGTATAATTAAAATATTAGATAAATATTAAATTACTATGATAATTTAATTATAATAAAATTATATATATCCATAACATTACTTTAATTTAATAGGATAATAAAATTCAATCGATGTAAATGCATACGCTAAGCCTACCATATTGAAGAATGGTGTATTACATTTCATATGTACAATATTTAAGGATTAATATAAATAAATGAAAAATGTATATAATATTTAAATAATTGACTAACTTTTAAAAATTACAAAATAATTATTTAGGTAGTATGAATAAACAAATATAGGCATTCAAAAAAACTAGGAAATTAACACTGGGAATAAAGATAATTATAATATATTTTTAACAAACAAGATATAATATGTTATAAAATGACTATATATTATGTCATAAATATTAATATGTTTAAAATTTATGTTAATAATATGATTAAAACTATTATACATGTGGTTAAAAGTGTTTTTTCCCAAACTAAAGTGTTAGATAATGAATTTTCACCAAACATTTTACATGTATAAATAAATGTTATATTCACCACATAATTTTATTGTGTGGTATACCTAATAATTATTTTGGAATATTTTATTGTGAATTATGTTATATTTATGGTATTCAATTGGTTAATTTTATGACTATTAATTTTTTTATTTCCGATTAAAACATTTCACAAGTAGTTAGGCATTCCTATATCCCTTCTTATTCCATGAGCCACACACCATTTTCACCACTTATTTTACTAATGTGGTGTATACACTATTAATATTGTATTTTACATCATTAATATATTTTTCTTCAAGTTATTTAGATATAAAATTGATGTTATCTTTTCATGGTTTTATGATTTGAAGGTTTTCACAAGTGGTTGGGGATTTTATCACAATTTACAATCCATTTAAGCTTTGTTTATCATTTATGAAAACATTAAAATCAATGTGGTGGCTATAATATCCCTTTAAAATTTAATATAATTATTAATTAATTATTCATTTTATTTTAATATTATAAATTAATTATGTTATCCAAGGGGTTTTATTAGAAAATTTCCAATGTTGGAAAAGTTCGCTTGGAAATCCCACCTTCTTTTATGATGGTTTATTTTCTCTTGAAACAATAACATTGTTGTAATATAGTTTTATAGAAATAAAATTTATATTAAATATAAATATCATATATCATAGGTATTATAATTTACTAAATTTTATACCATTTTTTACATATGATGTTCACGTTGATATTTATTTGAGTAATTGGTGAAATATTTAAAAATCCATATCTTTTATTCAATGTAGATATTTTATGATATAGGGTATTGATTAATAAATATATAATACATCATATGAGGAATTAATTATATTTATTATGTTATCGGTAGGGCTCACTATATCCCCTTAATTCATCGTAAGGTTTCAGGAGACAAACTAGATAATGGTTGTGTGAGGTCGTAACAATTTATTAGATTTTTGGAACTAAGACGCAATTGTAATTGAATTTTTGGATGAAGCCTTTACCATATTATATTCTTGGAACAAAGCCCAGATGTTATGTTTTAGTTATTAATCCATATTGAATACATAATTATGAATTCAGTTATTTTTATTCCATGTGATTATTTCATTAATTAGAATATACATTTTCAAGTTTCATTCATATATATAATTGATTAAATATAATCTATTTTAGTTATCTTCATTTCTATATTTATTCTTCATTATCCAACTGTATACGTGAAATGTGTTTCTAGTTACTATTACATTTCCTTATTGATTAATCTTATTTATTTATGATTACTTCCACTGTATATACCATAAATGAGAATTTCATATCACCCTTATTGTGTTTCCTTTCCAACGGTTATAAAGAATAATCCTTTGAATGTGTATAACCACAAGGTTTTACAAATAAATTTAATAAAATTCTTAAAAGAAAGATTCTCTTCATATTGGCACATTGTTTTAGGGAGATAGTTATAAAATACATGTTAGTCATAATTTTTCTGCTTCTAAGTTATTCATTTCAAAAACAGTAATCTAATCTTATGATCAATATGTTATTTTGAGTAAGATAGAACCAAAAAGTTTTTTGTATGAATATTAACAAGCCCTTAGGAATAGTAATACTAATATTAATATGAAAATTTTTAATAGCAAATCAATTTTTTATTTTATTACGTATATTAGATTATGATAACATTATTAATTTTTCAAGGTGATATAAAATAAGTTATAGATTCAATATTGTTAATTTTTGAATAAAATTGTATATTATTTAAAAATTATAATAATAATTTCTAGAAAATTATTTTCAAAAATTGGAGTTAATTTTTTCAATATAAACATAAAAAATTGATAGGTGTTTTTGGGATTTTCCTAATATATTTGAATTTTCAATGAATAGTAAAAAAATGAAGTTTTATGTTTTCAGGTGTTTAATGACGTCAAAATGATGTAATAATGACGTAATAATGATCGTGGACTCCCAAGTATTAATATATGATATGAGGTGCCCCTCGTGGCCTATAAAATAGTAAAACCATGGTAAACCCATGGTTTTTAAAATAACACTAATGGGATTTCCTTTGGAATTAATTAAAAACATCCCCCACATTCACTGTAAATTTAACCCTCACCCACCTCTTCATATCTCAAATATCAAGATATTTACATTTTCTATGTTCTTAAAATTTATATTCCAAATTTTCTTCCCCAATTCCATGACCATTTGGTCTCACCAAAATGCCACAAAAAATGTCCATAGGGATGATATCAAGGATAAGAGATCTAGAGTTTTGAATCCACTTTCATTTTCTTGTGTTTTTTTCAATTCTTCATATTTTCTTATACTGTAATCCAATGCCATTATCTAAGTGGCATGAAATTTCTAGTATTATATATATACTACAATTTTATCATGTATATGGAAAATTAATCATCATTCTTCCTCTCATATTCCCCTTATTCTAAAAATAAAAACATCATCCATAATGTGTTGATTTACCGACATCCTAGAAGATGTGACTTAAATTTCCATTACATCCATAAAAACTCGTTATAAAACCATTATAATGTTTGAAATATATTTTAAAGTGTATGATATATCTTCTCTAATGTTTTGGATTTAACATATATACACAATATTATGTTAAATAATGAAACTGCCTCAGGATTATTGAAGAACTACCAAAATGATCTAAATAGAAATCACTACATATTTATCAAATGATTCATCCTCAAAACATAAAACCAAAATTATTTATGTAATAAATTTATATTTTTCAAATATATGAATATATTTTCATTCAACTTCTATAATTTAATTTACATAGGGCAAGAAAATCAAATATAAACTGTCCATAGAAATCATGTAAAGAACACACCTGAAACAGTGGAAGGAACAAAATAATAATACTTAAAAGGTGAAATGATTTTATTAAATGATCATATATATTTTTATAAACATTAATATTTTTTATACTGTTAAAAACACTTATTTAACCATTAAAAATGTGTTTTAAATATGTTCTCAATTATGGAGAACCAATGGTAAGGAAATTCTAAAACCAATTTTCGTTTTTTTGGATAACCTTAAACTTATTATTTATGTGGTATTAAATTTGTTTGTGTGATGAATTTTTATATATTACATTTAATTACATGTATTTATAGTTAATATACATATTAAATCCTCTCTATTTTGTCTCACTTTAATTATATGTAATTTTTAATGGGATTTTATTTTAAAATACTCTTTGAAATTATACTTTACAAAAAATAAAAAACAACGATTTTATACAATTAATAATGTTGTATGATTATGTACTAGTTGTTGGTAATTTATTATGATTAAAGGTGGGACTTATATATCTATAAAATTCTTTGGGCATTTTTATGTTTGAGGTTAGTCATGAGGCTTATATTGTAAGGTAATTGTGAGGGTTACAAGTCATAAATTAACTGAGAGGGTTAAGATATTTTATAATTAATTCCCCATAATAACATTATGGTCCAATTAATTTTCTTTATGTTCTATATGTTTCTTTTGAAATCTCATGGAAATCTAAATTTTCACAAAGTAACTATATATGGGTGAGACATGTGACCTTTTATAAAAGATTTCATATGTTTACATGAATTCATTGGTAATGTTTTATTTCATTATTTTTATATGAATTATGAATTTTTTTTCTCATCCAATGTTTTTAAATTATTTTCATAGGATATAAGGATGTGTAAGAAAAATATGGAAGCCAAGTTAAATGTTATGAAAATTTCTGAAATAAAACATGTTTTATTTGAAAAGATTTATATTTTTGAAGAAATGGACACTATTTTTGGGATATATGCTCTCTATAAATATTGAATATTATGTATGTATTATATGAAAATTCTCTAAAACTAAAAAACATAAAATGATCCTAAATGGAAAAGTAAGAATAATCTTAGTTAAAATTAAATAATATTAATTGTAATAAGGTCAGGTTATTATAGTTGTTATTAGAGGATGGTTTTGATACATTTTTGGGTTAGGATGCTATTAAAGGAATAAACTAAATCATTTTAACTATATGTTTAATTTAAAATTTTATAGAATTTAGAAGTTTCCATGTTCCTTCAACTGCAATATGTTTTTTCAGAATGGTTTTCCTCAAATAAAATAAGTAACTTGAAGTAGAATGACACTAAAAGAACGATATCTTTCTGAATCTATAACCAAAACGGTAGGGATTTGAACTGAGAAGATTATGATAGTAATATTTTTTCTGACATGGGAAATTAATTGAGGTGTAATACATGGATGAGAACAACTCGAGATACAAAAAATTAACATGAGGATATATGAGAATTTTATGAGGAATCACCCTCCTACATTCAGTGGATATTCTGAACCTATAGTGGCTAAAGGATTGATTAATTCCCTTGAAAAGATATTAAATTCTATGGAATGTTCTTTTAATCAAAATTATAGTCTTTTAATTTATTGTTTTAAAGGGGATTTTGATCAATGGTTGTAAATGATCATGAATATGAGGGATTCAGATGAGATTGATGCCATAAACTGGGATAAATTTACGTCTTTTAATTAGATAATATTTTTTAAAAGGGTATTGACATTGGATGGAGAAACAAATTCATTTAATTTAAGTATAAGGAGGAAGAATTATAAGTTGAGTAAGAAGTGAATATCAAACACCAGGAGATGTATGATCCTAATCTTATTCTGGATCTGGATAGAAAAATAAACAATATTTACTCAGGATTGATGCCATGATATCGATGGGCATTGGCTTCTCATGAGTTCTATATTTATAAAAAACATGTTTGATGTACTTAGAGGATAGAAATGAAATTTTTTGATAATCAAGTAAAATTTAAAAAAATAAGTAGAAGAAGAGGTCCAAATTGAATGTTTTGGGTATGAAACAGTCAATGCAATCTGATTGTAAGAAATTCAATTTTCCAATTTGAGAAAATTGATGAGAAATCACCCTGGGGAATGGATTACCAAAACTAGAATGTGTTTTCAATGTGGAATGTTTTGACATATGGCCCAATATTTTAATGATTATGATCTTAAGACTAATCTTGATAAGAAAACTACAATGTGTTTTAAATGAGGTGAGATGGGTCATTATTAAAATTGCAACCGAAAGAGATATCTGAATGATTCAACAATTCCGACTATATGCAGAAATGTGTATTGAGATCCTTTCTGACTATGTCAATAGACAACAGGTCATCCAATGAAGTTGTTTCAGGTACCTTTTTTATTACTCTTATTTTTCCAATGCTATGATTGATGGATTTTCTACACATTTATTTATTTATAATAAATATTCTGGTAAAATGGATATATCACCTAAAAAAATGAGACCCAAACTTATTGTAAAAACATTGGGGGAAAATGACACAGAAGAAATCCATTTTACAGATATTCCTATTATTATCTGTTGAAATAAGTTACGAAAAAATTGTGGGTTTTCATTAGTATAGTTTTATTTTATTTTGGGTATGGCGTGGAATTCTATTTATCATACTATGATTGATTTTCAAGGAAAAAGGATGTTTTTTAGAAAGTGTTTTATTTTGTTTACAAGAAATAACCCTTATAATTGATAACATATCAGGAAGATGATAAAATTTTAAAGTATTGAATTGAATGATATCTTGATCACATTGTGGAAAATAAGGGAACTATTTAGATTAATGACGTGCGAGTGGAAAATGATAATTTTGATGTTTTTTCTCTGATGAGTTACCCAGTGTTTTACCTGATCAGGAAGTTGAATTACCAATTGAATTTTTTTATTCTAATCCGATTTCAAAACCCCCATATAAAATGGAACATATGGAACTTCTTTAATATAAAAATAAGTTTCATGAGTTTCTTGATAAACATTTCATTCATCCTAGGTCTTCACCATGGGTTTAAATTTATTGTTTCATTAAAATAAGATCATTAAATACATCTTTTAATTGATTAGAGGGCCTTGAATAACAAAATTGTTTAAAAATTTCATTTTCCTCATATTGATTACTAGTTTTATCAGTTATATGGAGAATAGTATTTTATGAAGATTGACCTGAGGTGAGGGGCCCATTAGATGAATGTAATGAAAGGAGTCATCCCAAATAATAAGTCCGGTAGTCGAAATGTGCATTATGAATTTGTTGTTAAGTCATTTGAGTTAACTAGAGATTATACTATATTCATGTATATTATGAATAGAATATTTTTTGTGTTCTTGGTTAACTTTTTAATTTTGTTTATTATTGATATTATTGTATTTATAAAAGTAAATAGGATCATGATAATCATCAAAGGTTTATTTTTCAAACCTTAAAAGAAAAGAAACAATATGTAAAATTTAGAAACTGTAATTTTTTGATCCTATAGATTTATTTTCTTTGACACAATGTATATATGGATGGAATAATAATTGATCATTCCAAAACAAACGTGAAAGGAAAAGAACTAAATTTTTTTCATAAATTCATGGATTTCATGGATTAGTGTGTTATTACAGACGGGTTGTTAAAAATTTATCATGGTTATCTATCAAACTAATCAATTTAACATGAAAGGGGTAAAATTTATTTACACATAATAATGTGATGTTTTGATTTTTGGAATTGAATAAGAGATTGGAAAATGATCCAGTTTTGGATCTACCCCCGAGAAATGGATATTTTGTCTTCTATAGGGATGTTTCATTGATGAGATAGGGTTGTGTTCTGATATGGAATGATCCGATAATTATATATGATTCAAGAAAACTAAGACCACATGAGTAATTTATCCCACACATGATTTGGAATTAGCTTCTGTTATTTATTATATCTAATATTTAGAGGCATAATTTATACAGAGCTAAATGTAAAATATATACTGACCATAAAAGTATAATGTCTATATTCACTCAAATAGAATGAAACCTATGTAAAAGAATATGGCTTCAACTAATAAAGTATTATGAATACATGATCAATTATCATCCTAGAAAAACAATAAAGTGGTTGATTCAATGACTCCAAACCATCATGCCTCATTAACCATCTTATTTTTGGATCATGATCACTTGATTAATGATTTGAGGAATTTTACCATAAAAGATGTAGGTTTGAGAAATACCCATGTTTTGTTTTAGGTTACAGTGTATTCATCATTATTAGACTCAATTATTAAAGCATAGAATGAATTCTATGAGGTAATAAAAAAGGTAGAATTTGTTAAAATATATAAGTTTCCAAAATTTTAACATAATAATGGTGGTGTTTTACCATTTAAAAAAATAATATGTGAACATTGTGATTCCATATTTTGGAACTATTTATTATGTGATTCTCATAGTTCCTTATTTACAATTCATTCTTAAAGTACTAAGATATAATGGAACCCTCATGTTTATTACTTCTATTGTATAATGAAAAGATATATTGGATATTTTATTGTCAAATGTTTGACATGATGAATATTTAATGTAGAACGAATGTTACCGAAGGGGATTCTTCAGCCTCTACCAGTTCTATAGTGGAAATGGGAAAAATATATCAATTGAATTCATTGTCGGAATACCAAAGAATGGCTGAGGTAACAATGCAGTCTATGTTATTATTGTCTGATTGAATAAATATTCACATTTCCTCTCTATACAAAATATAATGTTTTTGAACTATCATTCATTAATATAACTCAAAGAGATTATCAGGTTACATGGATTGAATTTTTTTATTGTATATGACTAGGATTCCATGTTCAGTTATATTTATTGGAATAACATTCAGATGTCATTGGGAACAGAATTAAATTTCACTTCATATTTCCATACTTGATAATTTGAAAATTTAGAATGAACAATTTAGAAATCAGAGGATATACTTCCATCATGTTCAATGAACATACAAGGAAGTTAGGATCAATATATTTCTTTAGTTTATATTTCTTATAATAATAAATTTCACTATAGTATACTGATGGAACCTTTTTCGGCATTTATTGTTAAGTAGTGTCAAAATCTAGTATTTTTTCATGAAATAGTTGAATGAATATTTATAGAACTAGAATTAGTAGAGGTAAGAGATGATAAAGTTAATGTTATCTGGAAACATATAAGGAAAACTAAGAGAAATTAGAAAAGTTATAAAGATAACAAAAGGAATGAATTTTCATTCATGGCAGGCGATCATGTTTTTCATTGAATATCACATTTGAAAAGTGTTATTTGTTTTGGTAAGAATATAAATATAAGTGCACGGTTCATTGGACTATATGAAATCCTAGAAAAGTATGAACATTTGCCTAATATGTATCTTTGGCTCTGTGTTTATCATTGCTACATAATGATTTTCAGGTTTTGATGTTGATAAAGTATGTGAAAGGTTCATCTCATATTTTGATCCTAGATATAATTTAGCTAGAATATAATCATTCTTATGAAGGTAAACCTATTCATATTATTAATCAAATAGAAAACGTATTGAAAACTTAGGAAATGCATGATGTAATTGTAATGACCTTAACAATCACAAGTAAAATTCCCTATATTTTAATTACTTATGGATATAGAAAACAAATACCTTTTTTATTGTGTTTAAATAACAGTTATCTGTTATTACCATTAATTTTATAGTCATTTAATAGTGATAACATGAATATTATAAGTATTGGGTTTTAACAAATACTTTTGACACATAAAAGGAAGTGATGGACATGACTAGTAGGATCTTTCCATTTGAAGCCCATTTATTTGATATTTCAAGGGAGATATCATTTCTGGGATTTTCCTAATACCACGCCCAATTCGAGATCTAACATCATAATAATGATAGAAACCATTTATGGGAGAAGATTAACCTCATCAAGATCATGAACAAAATAATTTTCATCGAACGTCCCCAAGAAATCCCCACTGTCGCACACCATACTCTTAGAGAATATGTAGTTGTAATAATGGGATATGTAACAAGAACCAATAATTATGATTAAGTGCATTATTTTTGTGTAGAATATTGAATATATAGTTATTTTATTATAGTTAATTTTTTTGGGACAAATCGTATTTTTAGTTATTGTTTAAATTCAATTAAGAAATCTAATTTGATGAATTAATGAACTTTTTGAATTAAATAGTATTTTATTAAAATATTATTAAAAATTTTATATTTATTAAATATGAATGATCATATAATTTTTTTTGAATACAATTTTAATTTTTATTATGGTTTGAAAACAGTTTTTTTCAAAACCCTAGATTTTTCAATAATTGCAGGTTTTTATTTTACAATTGAAAATTCACATATTTTGAAAATTAATATATAAGATGAATATTAATTTTGGAATCAAGAACATTAAATTATTCAATGGTGAATGGTTCATTATTTTATGATCAAATCAAATTTTAGGGAAAAAAATTAAATACCTTATAAATATATAATGTGTTTTATGACATAATAATGACCCAATAGTGTTGTAATAAAATACTATAAAATGTTTATTATTAGAATATATGTTTTAAATTTAATATAATATTATTTAATATTTGTTTTATTAATTATAAAATGTATTAGTAGACCCTCCAAGACATATAAAATATTTTTACATTTTACATTGATTTCCTTGAGAGTGTGACTCACCTCCAAATAAGAAATCCAAATATATTAATATGTTATGCCATTTGATTTATATTATATTCTTTACCACTACCCTTTTATAAAAACAATGGTAAAAACTACGGGATTGATTGTGGTTTTGATTAGTTAATTATGTAGAATCCAAAACCTATATTTTGAAATATTAATGATTTCCCCTCTCTTTTCCTTTATAAACCAACCCATGCTCCCTCTTATACTCACTCACAATCCTTGGATCACATCCATTATCTGCCCCCATCTCTTTATAGTCCACCCAAGGTGCTCCAATCTTTCAATAAGCTCATCCTCATGCTCTTGCTATGACTCAATCATGTAAGGGATCCTCACTTTCCTTGTTTCCTAATTTCTGTCCATGATTCCTTATATTGTTATTCCCTTATAATTTCAAATAAAAATGTTAACTTACCATTTCATACATACCCTATATTTTCCAGCATTTGTTTTATTGATTATATACCCCTTTATCTCTCATTAATGCCTCCCATTTACACATATTACTGTGTGGAAATTCCGTAAAGGATTTCTCTCTACTCATCTATTTTCAAGCAATTATTAAGTATTATGATACATTAAATATGATGGGATATTATGTTCCATTACCCATTATGGTCCATTTCATGTATAAATGATGAGATAACCCTTCTCTCATCAACCCATTTTACAATTTCTATTTTTCATCATAATGTTGTAGAAGTTACACCAAAACATCCCATGCCAAAATCATCATTTAAGTGAATACCATGCCAATTTCTCTATCAAGTGTATTAAACATTATGAAAATGTACTTTTTAATTAAGGAAATAAATTTATGTATTAAATTATGATGTTTAATGAATCCATGTTGTATGATCTATGTGGAACACTTATGAATGAAATGAAATGATTATGAAGGGTGGGACCTGATAATGCTCTAAGGAATTGGGAAAATATTAGTATCATGATACCTCAAGTGAAATATGATTATACTAATGATAATCCAAGTGAAATGAGGGTTTACTCAAGCTCCATGTGGAATGAGATTTTTCTCATTCAAATATCATGTTAAAAGTTATTTCCACATTTCCATGTTATGATAATCCTGATATATAATGCCTTTATGTTCATGTTTCTCTTGTGCTCTTTTGATATTCCTATTTCCTAACATTTATAATATTCGTCATGTTATGCCCTTTTACTCCCTTTCTAGGTTTTATACCTCACCCTTCTCTTATGCATGTCATCATGTTATCCCATGGAATGATAAGTACGAAGGAATGCTGTCGTAATGTAATATATGTTTTCATTAATGATCTTGTATTTTATGTTCTATTTTTTTATGTATTGTTCAAAATTTTCCCAGAAACAAGAACTATCGACCATCAAAGTTGTCTTATGTGCATGTTTATGTAATAAATCTTGTTAATGTTTTTAACAAATATTAGGGTTTTTATAGTTGGTATCAATAGATATGTTTTGTTATTTTGGGATTCGGATTAGAAAATCCTAGTGAAAGCCATTGGGAGAAGTTTATGTATAATAAAAACATCTCTAATTTTTTTTGTATAAAGTAAGTTTTTAATAAAACAAATAAATCCCTATCTAGAAAAAAACAAGTAGAGGTGGCTCTATGACAGTTGTATCTACAGGTAAAACCCAAAAACACCTCTTTGAGCTGCACTCGAACGGGAATTGGTGCACGAAAACGGGCCTTGTGGTTCTCTTAGTTTGACACTTTCATGGGATATGCTTTGTTAAATTCATTATCATGGTATAAAGAATTATTAAGGGAATAAAAAACCCTCTATTAATATATTTTGTGAAGTAGATCCGGGATAACATATGATGAAAATTATAAATTCATAAGAAAAGTAAATAAATGTAATTCATAAGATATCTATTTCTATCATTGGATTACCCTAATTAGAAACACCTAAAATTCCATTTATTGTAGAAAATGGCTGTTAATATAAGGAATTAGACTAATAAAAAATGTACAGATCAATGTGATTACTTTTCTAATGAGATTCCCATTCAGATGGGAGTGGGAATCACAAAAAAATCCATGATACTCTCTTAGATAAATTAATATTTGAATAGAATCGTGGTTCAAGTGGAATGTTCAACCCCCCCCTGAAGAAATAACAAGACATAGTCGAGAGCTTCATGAGACAAAGGCTTCCTACTTTTAATGGATATGTCGATCAATCCATCACTAACAATGGATCAACACCACTAAGAATATCATCTACAACCTTCAATGGTCTGAACAAGATAGTGTTCTACTAGATTCTTATCATATGAAGGGTGATGATGATCAATGGTGTACATTGACCCAAAATATGAAGAATGATAATGTTATTGAGGCATTGGAATGGAATTATTTCAGGAAGAAAATTGATAAATATTTCTTTCACACCCTCCATCTTACTATTGAAAGGGACTTCCTTGCCCTCAAGAAAAAAAGACAATGAATCCATTGTAGTGTTTGTGGAAAAGTTCACAGGGCTTGCATGATTCGCCTCCAGATTTTTCGTTACCCGTGAATGAATAGTTGACCACTTATTTAGTGGTCCAATACCCAGCCTATGGAAAGCCATAACAATCCATGACTTCGATAGCTGTGAGGAAATTGCCAATTATCCCACAATGTATAAAGGGAGATCAGTGAATCTTAGGGGATTCTTGGGGATATGAAATGGAAAGTGGAATTTAATTCTGGAAGTTCGATGGATAAATCCAATGGTGCTATGATATTCCAGCACCCTACTTTCCAAAGGGATAGAAATAAACACCATAGAAATTACCTTAAGGGGGAGGGGAAATGCATTGGGTGTAGAGGGGTAGGGAACATGACCATTAATTTCTGACAAAAAAACCCACTGTTGGGACAGAGAAGAGGAATGATACGTTAAAACTTCAATGCATTGTTCAATGATTCAACCGAAGTTAACGAAGTCCCTTTCTGAACAAGTTCCTCAATCCAAGGGGTTTTGGATAAATCCAAAAAAAGTCCACAGTAGCAAGGGAGATCTTTTTCAATCACTACCACCAATGAGATCCCCGCCAACAAAGTGGTGACATGTACTCTAGTTATTCATTCAAGAACAGTGAACATACTTTTTTATTATGGTTCAAAGAATTTATTTATATCTCGAAGTTTTAGTAGAACAATCCCAACACCACCACAAATCATGGATGTATAGATGTTTGTGAGAATTGAAAATGGATAAATTTTAAAATCCCATAAATAGAACTCCTCCCATATCACAATTTCTTGATTGAACTTTCCAAAGATCCTCATCATAGTCCCTCTAGTGTAATTTGATGCAATTATAGGTATGGTTTTTCCCCTATATAGATTTATCATAAATTTCAATAAGAAAGATATCACTCACCATATGGATATTCGACCACCAATTCCGTACAAGTGTAAGGAGGAGGATGACTCTTATTTAGAACCATCATCTCATGTGTTCATATTTATTCACTGCGATCATGCATATCTTGCTGAGATTATGGAGTATACGGAAGCAACAATCCTTGAAGACATGCCTATTATGGAGAAATTTGCAGAAGTGTTTCCTGAGGAATTGCATGGTCTTCCTCCTAGAAGAAATGTTTAATTCATGATTGTTCATAAACCTGGGGATTTTCAAATATCCAAGACTCCATATAAAATCTCTATTGTGGAGCTAAAAGAGTTAATGAAACAACTGTAAGAGAATATGGATAAAGGGTTTATAAACCCATGTTCTTCAACATGGGGTTCACAAGACCAATTATTCATGAAGAAGTATGGGTTAATGAACCTTTTCATTGATTACAGTGAGCTCAACAAAATCAAAATAAAGAACAAGTGTCCTTTAACATGAAATGATGAGTTGTTCTATTAGCTACGTGGATCCAAGTATTTCTCCAAGTTGGATCGGCAGTAGGGATATGACCAAGTATGGGTGAAGAAGGAGGATATCCCCATGTCTACTATTGTATAAGGTACAGACACTATGAATTCATAGTAATTCCTTTAAAACTCACTAATGCTACAAATATTTTCATTGAATTGATTAATAGAGTCATGATAGATTACCTCAAAAACAACTATAGTCTTTAAATATGATATTCTAATATACTAAAAAATCATGTAGTAGTATGAGGATCACCTATGAACTTTACTAGATACATTTCTAATGAATAGTCCCTATAAAAATTATATGAAGTGTGTGTTCTGGTTGAAGTGGTATCATTCGTGGGTCATATCATCACAATAAGTAGGATACATGTAGATCCCTCCAAGTCAAATGAAATTTAAGGATGGTGGAGGGCAAAATATGTGATTGATATCCATAGATTATACTAGTTAGAAAGATACTGTCATTGATTTGTGGGAATATTCTCATGATTTTCAAACCCTCTTACCATGTTAACTCGAAAGGGATTCAAGTTTTCTTGGAGTGATGAATGAGAAGATACCTCCAAGGAGTTGAAAATGAGTTTTATCACTATTCCCATTCTCACTCTACCTAGTAGTGGATAAATGTTTTTGGTATTCATTGATGCTTCATAGAATGTCATGGGTTGTCAGATAATGAAAATTGACAAATTTATTTCCTATTCTTCATGTAAATTTAATGTTTATGAGAAAAAATGTCAAACACATGATCCCATGTTCGCTAAAGTAATAATTTTTTCAAAAAATTTGGAAACATTACCTCTTTGGGTAGAAGTGTGAAATACATACGGATCACAGATGCATAATGTATATATTAATATTGGAAGAGTTGATCATGTGCCAACTCAGATGGTTAGATCTGATCAAAGACTATGACAACTCAACTGATTAACACCCTGGGAAAGCGAACAAGGTGTTTACTATTCTAATTAAAAAGGGCCCAGTGATTATATTAGTGATTAGAATTGGAAAGGATCCAATAATCTTGGATTTGAGCAATATTGAAATGGGAATCAGAAATAAGAGAACATCATCCGCCCTTTCAAAAATTATTGCCCAACCTTCTCTTTTGGAATTGTTAATGGAATCTCGAAAGGATGGTCTAGGGATTTAAAAAAATTGGAATCTATCAGAAAAGGAAAATACATCGATATCAATGTTCATAAAGAAGGAATTGTGATATCTAGTTCAAGATTATATGTTCCATCAAATCTATAGTTAAAGGAAGAACATTTGGATAATGCCTATAGTTCGAATTTCTCCATTCAACCATGAAACACAAAGCTGTATTGAGATATCTGAGAGAATTATTGTTGGGATAATATGAAGAAGAATAACATTGATCATATATCAAACCTCCTGCTCTCTTAGAAAGTGAATACTGGGAGGAAGAATTATATATATATGATGAAACTATAATCCATACCAACATGGAAATGGAGGATCATCACCACTGTCTTTTTCACCGTACTTTGGAATACATCTAAAGGATATAGTGCTATCTGTGTTATTATGGATTGTCTTTCAAATACCACACACTTCAATGTAATTTGAGAGGATTTCTTGTTGGATATACTTGCACATATATACATCATATAAGTGGTAAGACATAATGGAGTACCACTATCTATTATATATGATCGAGATTCATGATTCACCTATAAGTTCTGAAATAGTAACTAACATTCTATGAATACTGAGCGGAACATTAATACGACTTATCATCCTCAAACTAATAGCCAATTTGAGCAGACGTTCCAAAAAATTGAGGACATGTAAGGAGCATGACCAATGTACTTAGAAGGAGGATGGGATAAACATCTTCCTCTGGTTATGTTCTCTTATAATAACAGTATCAACTCAATCATCCAAATGGCTCCTTATGAAACCTTTTTTGGGAAGAGATGAAAAACACAAAATGTTGGGATGTAGATGGGGGTGAAAACTTCATGGTAAATAAATTGTCAATAAAATGTTGGAGAATGTTAAGACCATCTAGTTTCACATTAAGTATGCTTATAGTCCAAAAAGAACAACACTAATAATCATTGACGAGGCTTAGAGTTTGATGTAGGATACATGTTATTCCTCCGCATATCACAGTGGAAGAGAGTATTGAGATTTGGGAAGAAGAAAATCAACATTCAAGGTACATCAGCCCTTATGAGATCTTTGATTGAATTGGAGTAGTGGAATATTGACTATCACTCCCACCAAACCAATATCAAGTACATGATTTTCTCTATGTATCACTCTTGAGGAAGAACATACATGACCAATCGCATGTACTCAATCCAGAGGTTGTATCATTGGAGAATGATCTCTGTTATGAATAGAAGTTGGAGAAGATTTAAGATTGTTGGGAAAAAGTTATATGGAATAAGACAATAACCCTAATCAAAGTTTTGTGGAGACACCACATGACTAAAGACTCAATGTGGGAACCAGATGATGTTATTAGGCAGAGTTACCCACATCTGTTTTAGTGTGGGAAAATGATATTTCAGGGGGAAATTTTATGAAGGGTGGAATGTTGTAATGACCCAAACATTCAAGAATAAAATTCCATTTCTATTAATGTATTAGCAATATATAAATCAAAAGACCTTTTTTATTGGGATTAAATAATCATTAGGTGTCATTACAGTTGAGAATATTGTCGTTGAATAGTGATCACATGACTAGTATATATATTGGGTATTAAAAATCCTTTTATCACAAAAAAATGAGTGATGGCCTCGACTAGTATTATCATTCCCATTAAATATAATTTATCAAGTATATCAAGGTAGAGAGTATTTATAGGTATTTACAAAAACCAATCCCATGTTGAGATCAAACTACTTATGCCTGGCCAAAACCATTTACGGGAGAAGTTCATTCTCATCGAGATCACGACTGAAACTATGTTCACCAAATGGCTTCAAGAAATCGCCACCATCACACACAATTCTCTTAGGGAATATGCTAGTGTAATAATGGGATATGTTAGAAGAACCTAGAAATATGATTATGTGCATTATTTTTGTATAGAATAAAGAATATATATTCATTTTATTATTGTTAATTTTAAAGCACAAATAATATTTTTAGTTAATATTTATATTCAATTATGAAATATATTATGAAGAATTAATATATTTTTTAAATTAAATAATATTTTTTTAAAATATTATTACGAAATTACATTTTGTTAAATATAAATAATCAAATAATATTTATGAAAACATTTTTAATTTTTATAATGGTTTTAAACTGTTTTTATCATATCCCATAAGGTTTAAATAAATATCGGTTATTATTTTAAAAGTAAAAATTCAAATATATACATAATTATTTAGATTAAATGAATATTATTTTTGGAATTAGGACTATAAAATTATCCAATGGTGAATTTTTCATAATTTTTTAAGCCAATTGAATTTTTGGGAAAATTTTTAAATAACTTATAAATATATAATGTGTATTATGACATCATGAAGAACCAATATAAATGTAATAAAAACAATAAAAGTATTATTTGGAAAATATTTTTATTACCTTTAAAATAATTTTATTTTAGGTTTGATTGATTAATTTAAAAATGCCTTATTGAACCCTCCAAGACTTAAAAAAAATTACAACATTTGAAAATCATTTCATTGAGAGTGTGACTCACCTCTACATTAGCAAGAATAATATTTTAATACATTATACCATTGAATTATACAATATTGTCTTCAACTACCCTTTGGAAAACCCCATGGGCAAAAACCATGGGATGGATTGTGGTTTTGATTATTTAATTATATTGTTTTCAAAACCAATGTTTGTAAAATATTAAAGAATATCCCTCTATTTTCTTATATAAACCCACCCAAGATCGCACTTCCCTTCAATAAAACTATTTGGATCACATCCCTAATCTGACCTCCTCTCGCTAAAATCTTACCAAGGCACCCCAATCTCTGAATAATCCCCTCCTTAAGCTGTTGAAGTCACACACTCATGTAAGGGATCCTCACTTTCCTTCCTTATTTATGACCATGTTTCTTTATATTATTATGTCCTTTTATATTAAATTATAAATTTTGGTATACGATTAATATCTTCCCCTATACTATCATACATATTTTTTAATGATTAGAGACCTCTTTCTCTCTCATTAATTCCTCCATGTACACTTATTATCATGTCAAATTTTGGAAATGGATTTCTCTCTCCTCATTTATGTTCACGAAACTTGTTTACGTTATGATCTAATAAATATGTTGAGATATTAGGTTACATGACCCCCATTACAATACATTTGTTGTATAAATGATGATATATCCCTTTCGGTCTCATAAACCCATTTTATAATTTATTTTTAACATCATTATTCTGCAGAAGTTTCACTGAAATATTCCTTAAAAAAATCATTGTGTAAGTGAATACCATACCCATTTCTATTTAAATGGTATTGAACTTTATGCACCTGTACTTATAAATTAAGGAATTACATTTATGTATTCCACATCTCTTATTTTTGGAATAAATTTTTATTTTTAATGAATCAGTGTTGTATGATCTCTGTGGCACACCTATGCATTAAATGAAATGGTTATTAATGGTGTTCCCTGATATCACTCCAATACATTGAGTAAAGAATGGAATCGTGATACGTCACATGAAATGAAGTTTTAATCATTATAATTCTTATGAAATGACTATTTACTCATGATCCATTTGTAATGAGCCTTTAATAATTCTAATTTTAGGTTAAATGTTGTTTCCAAATTCCCATGTTATGATAGTCATGATCTATCATTCCTCCATGTTCAGGTATCTTTTATTCTCCACTGATATTCCTATTGACTAACATGCATTGTGTTCATAATGTTATGATTTTTTTACTCTTTTATTGGGCTTTATATCTCGCCCTTTTTTTGTTTTTCCTTAGGTTATCCTATGCAATGATAAGTATAAACAAATGTTTTGGTCATATAAAAGAGGTTTTCAATATATATGTAGTATTTTATGTTCTATGTTGTTATGTAATGTTCCTAATTTACCAAGATGCTAGAACTCTCAATCCTCAGTGTTTTCGTTACAGATAGTTTATGTAATAAATCACACTAAATTGTGTAATAAAGAGTAGGGTAGTTATAGTAATGTTTTATTTGGAGAAACCACATGGTTTAGGAAGAAAAATGGTAATAAGAAAATTCTATGAGGGAAAGGTATCATGACTTGTTTAATAAGTAAATAATGTTGTGTGGAAACAATTTCTAGAAGGTGGGGAGAATGTAACACCCCATGTTTTTATAAATAAATTTAATGAAATTCATGAAACCCTGAGTTTATTTATAATGATAATTTTTTAACTAGATAGTTATTTTCTAGCTGTTAAGAGAAATTGTTTTGCTTCTTTGTTTGGAATATCATTAAAAATGGTCATCTACAGTTGTGATCAGTATGTTAATTGGAGTCTGATTGAACGTCCATATTTTTCTGGTGAATAGTAATATACCATTATTAATAGTAATACGAATAATAATATTATCCATATGAATATTAAATCATAATATTGTATTATTTTTTAAGGTTATAAAATAATTAAATCTTGGATAATTTTTCAATGTGATATAAAATGAGTTATAGTTTTAAAAATGTTATTTTGCAATAAATTATCATTTTATTTATAAATTTAATTAATCATATTTTGAAAATTATTTTAAAATATTGGAGATAATTTTTCAATTCAACATTTTAGAGAAATGGTTATGGTGTTTTTTTGGTATTGTTTGCGGATAGTGTAATTATTTGAATAGTATAAAAACACAATATTATGTATTTTTGTGTTAAAGGACATCATAATGATGTAACCATTATGTAATCATTTTCGCTGACTATTAGGGGTTAATATATGATATTATATGTCCCAAGTGGTAAATACCATGTGAAAAACCATGTTCAGACCCATGTTTTTTCAAATACCACTAATGAGGTGTCATTTGAAATTAAATAAAAACTCCCCCATGATCACTAAAAATACCACCCTCAAGTGCCCTCTACCTCTCACACCATTAAAGGTTTCTTAAATTGTCTAAGTTATAAAGAATCTTCATCCCAAGGTACTTCCTCACATACATGAAATTATGGTCTCCCCAAAATTCTACAAAATAGGGAGGATCTTAAGGATAAGAGATCAATGCATATGTATCCTCTTTCATTTCCTTATGTTTTCTTATCAATTCATTTTCATTTCATATACTCACTTCCAATACCCTTATCCAAGATTCATGAATGAAAAAAATACTTTATATATTATATATTTTTATCTTGTTTATGGATAATTAATCATCATTCCTCTTATCCTCTACCTCTTATTATAATAATAAACACATCTTCTCAAATGTGTCGATTTTCTGACATTAGGGACGGTGTGACTTCAATTTCCATTAATTCCTTAAAAACTGGCTACAAAACCATTTTAATGGTCGAAATATATTATTATATGTATGATATATCCTCTTACATGTTATATTGTTAATATATACACCTAATATTATGTTATATAATGAAACTAGTTTCGGATAATCAAAGTACCGCCGAAATCATCTAAACGGATATCACAGAAGATTTATCAAACGATTCATCCTAAAAATATATATCCAAAATGATTTATGGAATAATTTTATATTTTTTTAAAATATTATTACCATTTCATTATACTTATGGAGTTTCATTTTCAAATGATATGAAAATCAAATATAAAGCAGCTGTGAAATCATGTAAAGAACACACCTGAATCAATAGAATGAACAAAATACTAATAACTAAGAGGTGAAATGAAGTTATTAAATGATATTATAAGTTATTATAGACACGAATATAGTTCTATAATATATTATTAACACTCTTATAAAAATTAAACATTAGTGTTTTACACATTTTTAAATAATACGAATTCAAGGTAAGGGAATAGTTAACCGAATTTCCATTCTTTTGCTTAACCTTCATCTTCATTATTTATATGATATTAAAAAAATTATATTATGAAATTAGTATATTATGTTTAATTATTTATATTTATAGTTCCTATACAAATTTCATCCACTCTATATAGTATCACTTCAATTATACGATATTTGTAAGGGGATTTTCTTTTGGAATCATCTTTTAATTTTTTTTGAAAATTTAAAAGCACTAATTTTATGGCATTATTAATGTTGTATGATTATATTTGAGTATTTTTTTCATTATTTATGATGAATGTATGTAACTATATCTCCCTCCAATTAATTAGTTATGAATATCATGTTGGGAGGTCATATAATTACTCTATGTGAATCTATGACAGTTACACAATAAGGTAGTTGTGAGAGTAATATTAAGCATTAGTCTTGAGGGTTAAATATCATAAGGTAGCTGAGAGGGTTACAATATTATGTAATTAATGTCCCATTATACCTTTATAGTTCAATTTATGTTCATTGTGTTTTTTTAATCTCTTAGAAATCTCATGTTTCACAAAGTAATTATATATGGGTGAAAACTATGTCTTTATTAGAATGATTTCATACGTTTACAAGTATTCATGGATGAATGTATCTTTTCCTTATTTTTATATCACTTACTATGAATTTTTTGTAGATACCATGTATTTAAATGATTCCCAAGAGTTAAAAGGATGGGTAAGAAAAATAACAAATCCATGTTAAATGTTATGTTGATTTGTCATAGAATTCCTATTTCATATGAATAGTTTTATATTCTTGAGGAAATAGATACTAGTTTTGTGGTATGTGCTCTATAAAAATGTGGAATGCAATTTATGTATAATATCAAAATTATTTAAAACACTAAACTTGAAATTATTTCCAATGTTAAAGGAAGTATTTTCTTGAAAAAAATTATAGATTATTTAATGTAATATGTCCATGACCATATAGACTGAGTATCAAGGATATAAGGATTTTTCTTTTCATGTTAAATATTTTCTCTCCCGAATGTTTAATAGGACTCATGTATGTAATATTTTTTTCAAAAACTAATAAAATGATTATTCCCTTTAGATTTGTTTCCTTGTAATCATTCCATTGTAAATAAATAATACACTGGCTACGGTATTCTGGGGTCAGGGCATTTCATTGTTTCCTTGGAATGTTGGCACAATGAATCAGGTATAAATATTTCAATTAAAAATTTAGGGAAAGGGTGATTTAATATTATATGTTAAGTGGTTCATGGTTTGTTAAAAATTTCTCCTTGTTATTTATTGTTTCTATAATACTTAAAAGTTCTATGCGTATCCATTTCTATACTATTATTATTCATTTGATAGAAATTGTAAATGATATTATAGTATTATATTATACCATCTATTTTATTTATTTATTTTTCATAGAATTTTTTCATATATTCCAATGTTTTTAAAAAATTATATTTGAATAATGAAATTTATATGTTTGAACTGCAATTCACCCACTGATGCAGTTTTTCTTCCCTTTAAATTTAGAATAGTGATGCCTAATTTATTCACTCCTCAATAAAATCATATGAATAATAATTAGGTATTAACATGTACAGTGATTACAAATTTTAGTTTATGTTTTCACAATAATGATACCCCTAATCTATCATTGACATCAATTTAAATGTATTAATATTTTAGATATGGATATCCTATAGATTTCAAGAACTATTAATCGTAATAGTGAGTATTTTACACATGTGAATACCATAAAATAACACCATGAAAAGAAAATCAATAGTAATAACCCATTCGAAACACTCTATAATCTAACCCATACACTCAACATTAGAAGACTAATTTAATTATTACATCTGAACTGTTCTATTTAGTACTAAAACAAAGGTGTAATTTATAAAAACCAATTTCTTTATTAAAAATTAATTCATTAATAATTATATAGAATTTCACATAATACCACATAAATGATAGATAATCCAATTGTATTGGTTAATTATTTACATATAATACTATCCTGAACATGGGATACAACAACATTATTGAAAACATCCTTAACAAGATTCTAAAATTCTTGTGATTTTTAAAGAAAGTGAATAACTTGAGGAAAATCATAGGAAAAGGGTGATATCTAAATCCCAGTAAGGGAATAAACATGTAATAAGGTTATATATGTTAGATTATAAGCATGTAAATGGGGAATAAAAATATTAGTAATAAAAAAAAGTAGAATAAAACATGATATATCATGATAATAACTACATGTGAATTGTGGAAATTACTTAAAACATTTCATTATAAAAATAGGTCTTGATAAACTTCCAGGACATAATGGTGGAAGATGAAACATAATAGAATCAAGTTCACTCTCTATAAAAATATAACCTCACATTAGACTATACATTATCCAATGAATTGGAGTGATATATAATTTTTAGTTCACACATCAAATAAATATAATTCTCCTGGTAAAGTGTTCCACATAGATGATAAAACATAGATTCATTCATCATAATATTTCATTCAATGATCATTGATAGAAGAATATATATATGTATTTCTAAATTCAAAGAGGTATAAGAATATAAAAGATAATACCCTTGGTAGAAAATGAGTACGATATTCACTAAACAATAATCATGGAAAATCATCGTGAATGTTCCGCAACATAATGATGTCACATAAATATGCAGATAATTAGTTGGTGATAGTGAAAGGGGACTCCATTGATTTTGATATAAATTGGAATTTAAGTTGATATAGAATAACATAGCTCGTAATAATGAAATTAATAAAAAGGCATGAGGTAAATAAGATATTTTAAGAAAGAGGACAAAGGAAAAGATCCCTTACTTGAGTTTATGACTCCAAATGAAAGGGAGATGATTCTTGGGAGATTGAGTGATCCTTGGGAGGAATATTGAGAGTATAGCTCAGACTACAGACATGCTATCAAGATAAGTATGGAATATAAATGGGATCAGGGGTGGTATTATATAAGATAATAGTGGGTTTTGTTATTATTTAGGTTTTTTACTACGCATAAAAAACCAAATCCACAAAATATCACATGGTTTTTGCTTATGGTTTCTATCAAATTGGCGGGATAATTATTTTTTAAAAGTAAAAGGGATTAACATAAGAAAATAATATTGTTACTTATGTGTTGGAGATTAATACTCTTAAATAAATGTTAGTAAAACCATAAAATATATTATTATTTTTCTAGTAATCATAGTGTATTTAGATAATTAATAAAATACCCAAAATATAAAATTATTTTCATGGAAACATTGATTTCGATTTAGATACCATTTATATTATTTACCACATCACTTTTTGGTCATTATTCTTTCATAATACATAAACTATATTTATTGGATATTTAATTATTCGCTAATATTTGAATCTATTACAAAATTATAGAAAATTAACAATTAGGTAATTTTTACATTTTGATTCCAAAAATATGGTTTATTCTATAAAAATAATTTATAAATATTTGAATGTTTTATTTTAAAATATTAATTGACATTTATTTGTAATATCCTGGTCATAGATCCTCTTGGAGGAATTATTCGACTATCTATAGAGGATACAACAATTCATCAAACAATGGAATAAGATAATGTTTAGTTTCCAAGATGTTATTGAGCATAAGATAATAAATTATATGGTTTATTGAACCATACTTATTCTTAAATAATAGGACTGGTGCACCCCATGGTGAATAACATGGGGCTGTGAACAATTTTTCAGATTCTCTTTTAGTTGTGTGTTAATCTTTTCATCTTCCACAACATCTATTCTATAGAACATATTGGATAATGGAAATTCCCTAGGTATAAGCTCAACTAAAAATTAACCCTCTAATCTATGAGAAATACCACACAATTCCTTGGGAAGAACATCATCATATTCCCTCACAATGTGAATGTCTTAATGGATTGTTATGTCTATAGACTCAATCATTTGATCTAGATATGCTTTGTCACATAGAAATAATATTCAATCATAAGATGTTGGTGTTAATGAATAGTCACTCTCCTCCTTACACCTATACTGAATTAGTGGTTGATTCTCATTAGGGAGAGGGATTTCATTTTCATGACAATTATTTTTACTATATATAGAGAAATCCATTAAATAACATAAATTGCATAAAATTACACCGAACATAGTATGAAAATGTCTGCTGAGAATTTCATCACATAAATATTGATAGAGGATGACTGATATACATTAGATGAAATAATTATACCATTTTTCATTTTAACTTACAACTATACTTCCATTCATTATAATGTTGTTTGAATAGTTATAATAATTTTTTTATATTAATCTATGTGTAGAACGGTAATGAAAAATTAATATCCCTATTCATGAATGAAAAACTATCATACTATTCAAAACTTATTTTTTTGGATCCACCTCATTGGTTGTAATTTCTAAAGATCTCTGTTGCTGCCTAAGAGTTTTTTGGTTGTCCTTAAAAACCCATGGCTTAGTACAATGATTTTCAACATTCCCTAGGCCACTACAGTTGATGAAATGAACAATTTGGTTAGGATCCACTATAGCATTTCATTATCTACCACATCAGTGGGGTTATCCTATCAATAATCTCTAGCTAGGAGACATTCCATCCCTCACCTAATGTATACCCTCTACTCCCTTAGGAAATTTATATGGTTCTTCTTTCCACAACATTGAAAAGTGGGATGATGAAATTTCTTGGCACCACTATATTTATCCTTCGGGATGCTCGAATTAAACTCCACTCTCCAAATAATTTCCCCATTGTACCCATGATATTAACAAATCATTATTTCAACATGGATGGAATATTAGACAATTTACTAACCGCAATCAAAGTAATGGATCATTAGGGATTTTCGTAGACTAGAGTTTATCCTTAGAAAGAAGTGGTAAACCGTAAATTATGGGTATTGATAAAGTATGAGGCATATTTTGAAATTCTTGTGATGTTTTCTTCATACACCCCATCAGATTCATCGTGTGTCTTTTTGAGTGAAAGGATAGTAGTTACCATTTTATGAATGATAGTTTGGGGAATATATTTTCAAAAATCATTTTTGGTAATTACATTCGAACAATCACATAGATATATTCCTCTTGATTCATATTCTTTATTAATTTCCACCCCTGATGAGCTTCTCCCCAAAATGATAAATATAATGACAAATATTCAATTACTCTAAACATTGATGGATTTATAAGATCTTATAAATGGATTTGATCCATTTTTCCATGTTCAAGGGATCATATTACCTATTGAATATCAAATTACTTTTTCAAAAAATACTAAATTTCAGATTGTTTATTATTAGGGGTATTTGGCCTCCTCATCATTGAAGATTCTATTTTGAAGTTGATTCAGGTTAGATAATATTGTCATTAAGTTCATGATTCCTACTCCCATTGGTTTGGGCATCATGTTTTGGTAGTCATAACCTTTCCATTCAAATTTATTGTTTTCCTAATTCCACATATTTATAACCATTGTCTAGAGTAAAAGTAAAATTATGGATGATTATTATTAAAACTATTAAACACATAAATGATAATTCAACTACATACAAGGGCTTACATATAACATAGATTTATTTCTTTAACATATGAATTTATAGGCTTCAATCTATGATATTTATGATTTATGTCTTTACTTATATTATTATTGGAATTAGTGGTTCCATTAAGAATGATCTGTAATGAGATTGTGAATTTATCAAAGCATATCCTCTGGGACATTCAAAATAGGTTCATATTAAGACATGTTTTCATTTATTAGATAACACTGAGTCAATTCCAAAACACATTTTTGTTATTATTACCACTGGAAACATCTATGCCAATCCCACATCTGCATGTAGTATACAAACATGAATGTATTTTCATGATAAACCACTTAATCTATCCTTACCAAAATTTATGGTTTATTTCTTATACTTTGTCTTACCTATATGGATTTTTCTAGATTTTTTTCATCCTAAACTCAAAAATAACGAAACATTTCTTATGATACTAACTCTAAAACCCACACACTTTAATACACAATAATTCATGATTTATATATAAAAGTAAATATAATAAAAAAACTAGAAGATCTATAAGTCTATTACATATTATAATTTGGTAAATATTATAAAATCCTTGACAAGGGATACACCAACATTATTGAAAACATCTTTGACATTCTTATAAAATTACATGGATTTTAAAACTACACAGGATATCCTAGGGACAAACATAAAAAATGACTAAGCTATAACGAATTATAAAGGAATAAAAATGGCATAAGTTGATACATATAAGCCATTATTTATATCAATGGGACAAACAAATATGAATAATATACTTGAACAGTGAGATATTATACGATATTATAATCATAACATGGGAAATGTGGCATAAAAAACAATGCATCATAAACAAAAGTCTAGGATAAACCACTAAGAAATCATGTTGTTAATGTACCATTGAGGAATTAGGTTCACTCCCTATACCAACCCGAAATATCATGAGACTATAAATTACAAAAAGCATAAGAACTCTATATAATATTTGGCTCACCAATCTCTTTCATTTCATTATTAGTATTAAGTGTTCCATATTAATCATGCAACCCTGATTCATCCATCATTATATTTTTATACATGATAAAAGATAATGTAATAAACACATTTTATTCAAAATTAAATTATTTATATGTTTATAAAGGTAAATTTAATTGAAATAAATTAGTATGTTTTTCACTACACAGTTTTTTTGGCATGGAAAATGCAATGAAATTTCGACAGCATAAAGACATCCCATAAAAATTCATAAAATATTTTAATGAGAGAAAAATGGCTATAAAGTCATTTGTAAATAAATTTAAATGTAATGGGTGTATGTAATAATATATCCCATGAAATATAAATGATGATAAATGAAGATAAATGACATAAGTTAAAGAAGTTACTTGAATAAAGTGGAGAAAGGAAATGATCATGTACATGAGTGTATGGATCCCAAGAATTAGGAGGGGATTATTGAGAGATTATAAAACCCTTGGGGACTATAGAGTGTGTAGGAAAGATTATGGATGTTATACAAGGAGAATTAGTGTATAAAAATGAGAGATTACATGGGGTTATATATAAAAATAGTGGGATTGTTTTATTATTTATGATTTGGACTCTACATAATAAAATAAAAAAAACCAAAATCCCAACTATATTTTTAACCCATTGTATATTAAAAATTGTATTTATTATAATTATTTTATATTACCATTGTCCGAACATACTTAAATAATATCTTTTCTTATGTGGATCTGAATCACAGTCTTAATGAAATGGTTTTAAAGCAGTAAAATATATTAATGGTTTTTGGGGGATTCATTAGTGATTATAAAATGAATCAAATAAAGATAAAATAAAATTATTTTAAAGCTAAACCACATATTTGGTCATGTATACCCATAATTAAATTAATTCTATCACTTTTTTATCATAATGATTTCATAATACATAAAGTATATTTATAAAGTAATTAATTTTTACAAAACTATTGAACTATATTAGAAATTTATGAAAAAATAACCACTGGATATTTAAAATGTTATGATTCCAAATATTTATTAATTTTAACTAAACAATTTTTTAAATATGTTCATTTTCACTTTTACAAAATTAATTTTCATTTATCAAGAAATTCTCATAGTTTTTAAAAATTATATTTTTTCATACCTTATAAGAACTACCTATGGATATTTAAATATTATTTATCATTAATATTTTTTAAATATTATTTAATATTTATATTTTATTCATATTTTATTTATTTCCAAAATCCATTAATTCGTTAAAATAAATTTCTTAACTAAATTTGAATATTTTCAGGAAAATAAATTTTTGGTTTTTTTATATCAAAATAATAATCATTTATAATGTTACCATAATAAGATGAAAATATGTTCATCAATATATAAAAATTAATTTACATACTCATAATTCTAGGGTATTGATACATATCCCTTTAACAATCTACAAAAAACTTTATGAGTAATATGTTAAAAATGAGACTTTCATGGGGTGGTTTAGTATACAAGGTTTGGGTCCTGATCTCGATGATCTTAAAATTATCTAGTAATCAGTTTCTGTTATGCTTATTTTGTTGGATATATGATTGGGATTGTTTAACGAAAAACCCTTGTGATTATATATCTCTATGAAGCCCCGGTAAATCGGCTTTATACGATATGATCATATTGTTCAATGCCATCACATCAATTTTATTTTTCATTGGATTTCTTACAACCCTATATTTATTCTAATAATTTGATCATTATTCAATATCTATATTATCAATGATAATGCTTAATTTTAGTATTATAAATCCAAATAGATATTATAAAACAAAATATATGAATAAGTTTTCTATAACATTATTTCTTAATTCAACTTTTAATTATATAATAATTAGAGTAATATTTATAATAGTTCAACTTGTTATTTAATTCACTATAATTACTCCACATGTTGTCGATAGCCCCTCATGATAGTCATGAAATGTTTTCCGGAACACATAAAGTTATTATACGCCTATGCCTCATCATTAGCATCGAGTATTGTGAAAACATAATTTTTTAACATGTTATTAAATTGGAATCCCTTTTTCTATGGCTCCAAATCACCCACTACATTTAGAATGTTGGAAAAAATAAAATATAATGCTCCATGGTTCCTCTATTTCACATACTATTGATCATCATTTGTTTTTACAAATACATTTTTATAATTCTGGGATGTGGTTATAAAAAAAATAATGGAGTGGGGAGACATTAATATAATGATCAATAATTAATACAATAAAATCTTAGACAATTTATTCTAGTGTAATGAGTGTACTATGATCGTGGAGGGAAACTCCTTGATGGAGCCATGTCTATTGAATATGGGGTTAACATAAAAAAATCAAAGTTGTAGAATGTTATGTAGAAGATTGGTAATTGTTTGAATAGATATATTATAAAAAATTTAAATGTTATAGAATAACCTATTATTTTGATATGTATTATAGGGAATAATTATCACTCTGAATAAGAACCCATGAATGTCAGGGTCTAGATTGTTTCTAGCAGGTTGATTTGTTAGTCATAGAATTATGGTGTTATGTAGAAATCCATATTTCATTTGATTAAATAAAATCCGTTTAATATTGTATGATGAATTATAAAATGGTGGTCATGTAACATTCAATGTTGTTTCATAATGATATATAAAGAGTGGTTTATTGTGTTATTTTCTAGAGAATTGAATTTCACTATGAATGGATGCTCATTTAAGAATGATATAGTCTAAATATAATGCTAATTTTTATATTGTAACAAATTTTATGGAGTGTTATATTTTATTCTAGAATCATAGAATATTTCTGTGAGAACATAGTAGATCAAACTATAATGGATTTAAAAATTTCAATGCCATTGTTTTGGATTTTTCATGTGAATTAGTGCATTATTGCAGTAATATATGGATCAATTCATAATGAAGGAAGGTATGATATTTTATATAATTGAATAATCATGTATTTAGAAAATATAATATGGTATTTACAAGTTTGATTATAGTTCATATATGTTGTCAAGATTTGATGAATATTTCCATTTAAATAGAAATAATTTGTTTTCCATGAATGGTTACATAGAGATTATGTAATGAGATAAGAGATATCTTTCTCAAAATGTGAGAACTAATATTGTGAGGAATTGTTCGAAATTGATTATTTTCATAGTAGTCTTACAGTTAGAAAATTATTTAGATCCAGTAAGTTAAATTTATTGGTTGATGGAGTTGCTCATATAGACGAAGTCGATGCATATGGATACAAAATATAAAATTTAATCTAATTAATTGTTTATTGATGATTGAAATGGTTTTTCTTAGAAGAGATGTGAGATTTCAATGTGATTAATTGTCGTGAATTTTTAATTTTCATGATTATTTTAATCCAGGAGAGTAACAAAAACCACATTGAATTTAATTAAATAAGATTTTGTAGCGTGATTCTGGAACATTGAAACATATCCATTTTATGCCCCATGAATTATCATATATTTAGTGAAAAATTTTAAATTATCAAATACCTCTTTAAATATTTAATCACCTCATATCAATTATAAGGAATATATATTTCTTTATATAATGATGGAATAAGATCATTGGTGAGGGAATTGTAATAAAATTTATATAACCATAAGACTACCCCCTCTCATTGTTTTTTATTATCATTATAACAAATTTGTGGTTATAGATAAGGATTATAAGTTTATTTTTATTCTTTTTGTTCTATAAAATGTTTTGTATACCTAATAAAAATTTCAATATTTTATTAGGATACTTTTTTAAATAAAGAAGTATCAATTAAAAAACTTTTTTCTATTATCTGTAATAGATTTAAATATAGATAAAATAAAATAAGAGTCAAATAACATTGAATTTGGATAATTTTTATGAAAAAAAAAATGATATCTTGATGGAGATGATTCAGTAATGAAGGAATTATTATGTGTTTTTTCTTACATAATTTATAAAATGATGTTCTCAAATCAATTAATATATTAAATTTATTGAATTTTACTCAAACCATATGATGGTCATTCCTTTAACTGTGAATAAAACATTCATTTTGTTTTTTTACATATTTTATTAAGTGTGTAAACTCGTAAATTAATATTTAAATATGATCATTGAATAAGAGAATAATATTATTGAATATGTGTAGACATTAAAGAACTACCCAAATGTGCTTGATCATGTAGATGATCAAAATAATATTTATACATTTGATTCAATTTTATTTTCTTCGTACTCAAATAATAATTCTAAATAAGGTGATTTCAGATAATATTTACAATACTCTAATTAAAGATGTTTTGTGAAGAATAACATCATATCCTTAACAATGGGGGTCTATCAGGAACTATTGTTGAATCCAATAGAGAAACCCGTATATTAGGACCATATTGAAGATATGTATGTTGATGGTGTAATAAAATGACTTTTTGGAAGTCTAGTAATGGGAAAAATCAATGGAAATATCTCACTTTTCTTCTTTCCATGTAGAAATTATAGACATTTTGTTGAATAATTTTCCAAGAAATTTTGTGTTGATGAAAAATATGAAGTACCCATGAATAATTAAACTATGATTTGAAAGACATGAAGAGTTAAATGAATATTTTATTCAAAAAGTAGATTTTTTTTTATTTTAATGATGATGTTTGCATAGTAGAAGAAGAATAAGATAAAGAAATAGATTACTGTAAAGATCTTAATGAAGATTTCATTTTTATAATCATAGAATAACCCAAAAATAATGACAATTGTTATTGAATGTATAATCCATAGGTAAAATAGGTTCCCAATATTTAATTAGAGGATAATATTGAAATAATTGATGTTTGGATGGGAAAACGTAAATCCAATGTAGTGCTACATGATTCCATGTTTTTAAAATATCTCAAATAAGAATCATGGACTGTTTTTTTGTTTGATATTAAATGAAATAAATAATGATATTGGGAAAACTCAAAGAGTGAAATTTAGTGTGATCTTCAATTAATAATCATTATTATATTATTTATTTTCTAACTAAACATATTAATGATTATCTAAAAATAATTACATAACTCAAAGGTGATGTTTCATGTCATGATGAAATATTATTGATCATGATTGACTTCATACAATCGAAATGACATCTATATATTTTAGAGTACGAGATAACATTGATGTTAAGCTGTAAATTTTTTATTCAATTAGAAAATTATATAATATTTAAACATTAATGCTTAATATATATTTTTGGGGACTCATTAAAAGAAATATGGGGTGGGAATTGAAATATGGAAATTAGAATATAATCACTAGAAGATAGTTGAATTGGGTGACCCACTGAATACCCAAAATCCATTATGTGGATGAAAAAAGATATAAAATCTTTCACCATTAATATTGTGCTTTTTATTAGAGGATATGTAACAAATATTATATGTGTTTCATAGTACAACCACATATTATGTAATAATAGGTACAAAAAAGATGATAAGGGATTCATACAAACCATATGATTTTAATGGATATTATTGTTTATTTTAATGTAATTGAATAAAGACCAGTAATATCCCATCATGGGTATAATGTGATGTGCCTAATTAATCTAGTAATTTTTTATATCAATATCTTTTATAATCATCAAGGGTAAAAACTCATACTGAATTTATATAATTCTATGATATGGACGATTCCGATGAAAATTTGGTGGAGTAGTCTAACTCAACATTCAATTAATTGGTACAGAAAGTGATTTGATGAAAAATTATATGAAGGTTAATTTATCTAGAATTTATATTAGAGTAATTCATTATTCTAGAGAATTGATTATTGATATTAGATTTAAGTCATATATGATGGTACAATAAAATAACTTTTCATTTCCATTTAGTATGACATATATTTTATTGTTTTATTTAGTAATGAAAAATTCATTAAGATCATTAGATCTAGAAAAATAAAATCTTAAAGGAAAATACAAGTAGAGAATTTTTATATTTATAGAATACAACGATTTTCTTACATAAATAAAATATATTTTTAGATGAATATTGTGTATATATCACAAATATACACACTCTGACCATAATAGATTACTCTATTTAGATACTAGATTTTCAATATTCATATTTCATGAATGAACATCAACATCTCCCATATATATCACTCCATCTGGTAATGCTTATAGTAAAACCCATTTAATTTTTTTATATATTTCTTAAATTAAATATAATTAATGGTGGGAGTATTTTACCAATATGTGTAAACATGGGAAATATCAATCGATGATTATATAAAATAATAGGATAGGAATAATGGTTTGAGAAAATAAATTATAAAATAAATTTATCATACTCATTTTATCCTGGACTGTTACTAGTATTTAGGGTAAAATTCATTGTCATTTCAATAGTAATAAATTATTATAGTGATAAATAATAATACATTAAGTATATGACATAATTCAACTTCATTAATTTTTGGAACCATATTATGAATCGAATATATTTCCTATGTCATGATTACCAACAAATAACATCAAATCATTATTGATCATGCATAGAGACTTGTTTTCCATAGTGTATCAGGTACAATAACAAATTTCCCATAAAAAATATTCAAGCACGTTAACATGTTTCCCACAACAAAACAAGAACATTGACTTGTTTCCCATAATTATCTCATATGATATAATAAATTAAAAATTAATTAGAGGTGTTTATAATTATATTCCAAAACATTAAAAAATTTATACCATAATTAGTATTTCTAAAAAGTTTTAAAACATATCTTACATCTTTACATCACCACCCATGTAATGAAATCAAGTTTCATAATAATTTTACAATATAAATAAATTTTTTTTGGGAAAATAAAATGATTCTATGAACACATATTCAAAATAAATAATAATGAAATTTAATTAAGACTATATCAATGGATCATATCACATTTAAATAATATTTAACATTAAAAAATTGTATCTTATATGAAACACTCATTGAATTATTCACTAGAATAAAACTTGAGAAAAATAACCACTTCCATTTGAAATCCAAAATTTAATGTCTGGATATTTTGAAATTATTTGGAAATAAATTATTATTGAAAATATCCTTAATAAGATTATTTTTGTCAAATAATTTAGCTGTCACGATGGTACAAAATTCTATTCATGATGTACAGGGTAATGGGAAACATTCATTTCACACTTTTGTATAAAATTCAAATAGAACATCATTTTTAAAAGGACAAGTTTACATATTTTATGAATTTTTTAATGATTATTCCATTAGTAAAAATTAAATTAACAAATATTATTATTATTTTAAAAATATTCAAGAAACTTTTGTATAAGTAATGCATATGGAAGAAAAATGATGGTTGGATAAGGTGTGAAATTAAGTGAGTGTTTTTTAAAAAAGATCTATCACTATAGAAATTAAAATGACAAAAATTAAAGGAAAATATAATATTATTAAAAAATATTAGATAAGAAAAATGAATGTTATTTATCAGATAAGGATCATATAATTTTATATATGGAAATTCAAGGATAATCATTTCCAAATAAAAATATGAATAAAACATAAATCTTTTACCACCATGCTAACTTTTGAAAGATTAGCCTCTAGGAAGAATCACCATAATTGAAAAATAAATTATTAGTGCAATATTGGAATTCTATTTTTATATATAATAGGTTCTGTATAGAATCCCCATAAATGAATATTGTTTCTTAACATAACATATTTGCTAAAGAACTGAATTTGAGATGGAAGTTCTTTATCTATGGTCGAACATCCATTGTAAGTAATTGAACATACAATATTATAAATTTAGATTAATTATTAATATACTATAGAACTGTAAAATTATATATCAATCCATTTATGATTTACTTATATATTTTTATTACATATTATTTCATAAACTCCTACCACTGAAGATTCCTCATGTGGGAAGAGAGATGATGACCCCTGAGTTCCACCTCTAGAAGGCCCCTTTCTACAGACTAGCACCAAGGGGGTAGAAATCCTAGAATAGGAGAGGAATTACCCACTATAGGAAAACACGATTGGGAGACTGAATAAATCATTCATGCAACCCCATGATAATGTAGGAAAAGAAATAAACAACATCATCCCAAAATGAATGTAGAAAATATAACAGTTATAATACAAGGAAGTCACCAAATTTAAAAGTACCCAAAAAATGGAAAAAGAAACGACTCAATAATTGTTAAGAATAATATCAACTACAACACATAACAATCTATAGAATTATCGGAGAAATTTGAAAAATGTTTCTTAAATGAAGGATGAGTATGCTAGTTTATCAGTAGAACCCCCAAAGAATATTGTGGACATGTGAGGGAATAATAAAAATGAACCTATTAGAAAAAACATAACCAAACTGCCTATAAATAGGTAAACTAACCATCCAATCCTCACCAAGGAAGAATCACCAAATAACACATGTCATGTAAAGCAATATATAACACATTGAGTATTGGGTAACCAACAGCAAATCCACCTTGGTGTGCCACTATTTCTAAACATAGTATGTCCTAGCACTCCCACCCCTCCCATATAGCACACAACATCCATCCTGCACACAACTAGGCCACAACCCACATCATAACCCACCCACCTACACATGGGTGACACTAAAAATCTCTCTCACACACACATGGGCCTAAAAAAACCTCCCCCTCACACATAATTTACCTTGTGACCCATGAAATCTCATCTAAAAGACAATTGGGAATGAACTTTAATATATCATCCTAAAGACACATTGGAAATCCCAAATAACCTCCCCCAAATAACACATGGTCCATAACATATCTCCTCAAGACACATGGACCGTAACATTTCACCGGAAGAAACCTAGTCCATCAAAACCACCATCAATGATAATAAAAAACCTATATCCATCAAAACATATTCCATAACTATATTTCTTAGAATTGATAGTGGAAATGAGTGGGTACCCAACAATCCATAATCCTTAGTGGATGTTGGGTAATACACAATCCCCCATGACCATGGGGGTGTTCTGCACATAGTGTTCAACTAGAGTGAGTTGAATATATAAATTGCATGAAAAATAAAATTACATAATTATATGATACCAAATAGTAAATCCCAATCATAAGGGTTCTCATAAAAACAAAAAATCACTACACTCTAACCTTTGATTCCTCCTCTAAATGAACAACACCACACATCAATCCATAGACCCCATTTCACATTCCAACCCAATTTATTTTACCATTTTCTTTACATTAGTAAAACAAAACCAAGACATTCAATTTTTCATTAAACAATTATGTATTCATTCCAACACTACCCGACAAACTACCAAGCACAAAACAAAATAAGAAACCCAAATCCATTCATTTCAAAAGATGAAGAGACTTGATAAATTATATTTGATTCAAATTAAACACACATAATACCACAACATATCAACATAAGATGATGAATTCATTATGTAACTCACAGAGAAGCTTCGGTCCAAATACCCATACAAGTCACTATTTCACCTCTCTAATGTAATCCTACCCAAACCACCATACCAGCACACAAAAAACCCCAAACTAAACACCAAATTCACTAACTTAATATAGAATAACTAGTTCTATAGCCTTGCAATATAATCATAAAACACCCATCAAAACCCCACTATGAACCCAAATTATATACACTTACCCACACGTAAAAACCAAAACAAATCAAACATCACATAACAATAAAATATTTTACAGGTTCACAAGAACATTTACGACATTCCACTATTTTCATTGGGGTGTTATCTCAACGACCAATCCCTGAGGTAACCAATTATTTATCCATGGATATGTTGTAATCCATATTATTGTTTTACGGTGAAACAAAAATATATAAAAAAATGCAACAACAATAATAGATGCATCTAGTGTAAAAAAACAACTAATGACCAAAATATTCAATTGGTCTATTAGCCCATATAATAAAAATATCTAAAACAATATTGAAGCTGTAGAAACATATCGATCAAAACCCATTTACCCTTTTAAATTACATTAATATATTCTTTATCTTCAATATAGCCAAAACAACTATGATTCATAGATTAACATATGTAAATCACCTCCCTCATGGTGCAAATTAATGAGAAACAAATGGAATCATGCCTCAAAGAAGATTTTCAATTATTGTTCCCCACACGAAGTAGAAGAATGATCTAGAAAAAACAAATACACCATGAAAATTGAAGATAAACCAGTATCATGTCAAGTATACATAAAAAAATGAAACCTATAGACAACCAAAAACCAAAAAAACAACACCATAGTGGTTAACTGGGAGAATAAGGGATGTATAAAACCAATAAAGTGAGATAACTCACCATATATCATCTACATATCACCATTGGACATCCACCTAGGTCAACAGTTTGATGATGGATGAAGAAGGACTCGAAGAATTCCTCGGGGTGCCTAGGGTTCACCCAAAATAAGAGGAAAAGGAAACCAATGAAGAATAAATTATGCTTTGGATGAAATTTTTTTTTAAAACATCACATGGTCGGTGAATTGCATGATGTTTTATCTTCATTCATGTTGTATATTACCCAAGATTTGGGTTTTTCTGAAAATCATGTTTCCTTTTTATTATATTTAGTTCTTATAACTTGGAAATATTAGATTCTATATAAAATATTTACACACTATGAAACATCTTATAAATTCCATGAAACTGACCTTTATGTTTTATAATCAGGTTATATGATTTATAATCCCCGTTCTTCAAGCCTTTAGGAACCAGAAATCGCTATACTCCCTCTGAGCCTCTTCTAAGCACCTCTAATATCCAAAACTAGAAATGTAATGGACTTAGAAGTAATGAAGTATTACATCATATACCTCTCAAATGTTTCTCAGCCTCAAGAATCTAAAAAAACCCATAATTAATGGGGTTTGAATAAAAACCTCATGAGATACCTCTCAAAGAACTCATCATACCTCAAATGCTACCATGATATAAGCATTCCAAACCAAAAAAAACAATAAAAATATTATAAACACAAAAAACCATAATATTTTAACCACTGGATCTAGAAATTCCATTTTCCATTACAAGATATTATGCACTCTTGGTAGACCCTAACTCACCCACATGAGATTAAACACATCAAAATTAATGTATTATTATTTGGAATCAAGTCCTCAATTTTTCATATGTGAAAAACATATCAAAAATCACAAAACACACATAAAAAAAATATAAATCACATAATCACGTAAAAAGGTTCAAATATCACATTAAAAGGAATAATAGAGTAAAAAAACTACCACAGGTACTAGGCATGCATATGTACCTCTCACTCTAAGGTAATATCTACCAGGACATCATGACTCCTCAACACATGAACCCATGAAATGTTATGACCTCAAAACACATTCTATTGATGATATTGGACCTCTATTGTATGCTCTACAAATGCTGTATCATCCTCGATATCCTTCACTCCAAATTCAATGACATGAAACTCCTCATTAAAATACTGATGAATATAAGATACACGAAAGACGTTATGCATCTCTTCAAACTACAGAGGCAATGACAATTGATATTCACCTTTTTTGACTCTCCCCAAAATCTCAAATGTCCCAACTAACATGCATGAAATCTCAATCCATTTAGAGAACCTCTACTTCCCACATGATTGGGTGAACTTCACCACACTGTGATCCATAACATCAAACTTGAAGTGACCCATCTTTTGATTAGCCTAATACTTTTTCCAATCATTCTCTTCTATAATCCTATCTCTAAAATTTTGATATTTCATTGTCATGATTGGAACCACATTGGGAAAAAGAACATCTATCTCCCCAACCTTCATCTATAAAAAGGATAATGACACTATATTCCTTATAATTCTTCAAACGGATCCATTCCAATAGAAAATTGATAGCTATTATTATAAGAAAAATATTCTAAGGAAATGTGTCATTGAAAATATCCAAAAACGTCTAATTGAACTCCAAAAATGTATCCTAAAATTTTTAGATAGTCTGTTCCATATTACTATCTATCTATGGGTGAAATGTAGTTATGAGTCATAATTTGGTACCAAAATCATGCTGCAATCGCCTCCAAACTCATTACATAAACTATGTTTCCCGATCCGGTGTAATAGACCTCAGAACTCCATAAACCTGCACCACCTCATCCATGTAATTCATGGCCACAGAATCTAGAGTACATAAATCCTTGATCAGTAATTAGTGGGAAAAAATCATCAACTAATCCACTATAACCAAGATAACATTACATTATCCAAGATCACTATCTATCCTTGTGATTAAATCCATCTATATTTTTTCCCATTTCCACTCATAAACATCCAATGTTTATTCAGACCACTATGAACACGATCTCTGACCATCACATGTTGGAGAACCAACACTAGTCCTTAATCTCATCCACTTCTTTTTTTTTCTCATGCAACCAAAACAACATCCTTAATCCATGATACATCATGGATTCTCTTGGGTGTACCTCCAAAGGGTATCTATGAAACTCACAATGAAAACCCTTATACATCACTACATGAAAAAATAGCATTCCATGAAACAACAGTTGGTTTTGACCATCCTCTGACCATCCCTCCAGAGCAACACCATAGACAACATGAATTTGAATTGCCTATAAATCTGAGTACCCACATTGAGACTCCTCCACCAGATTCATCATGAATGACCTCATAATCATCCAAAACAAATATAATATTCAACTATCCTATCTTGCATCAATGTGTATGTATTACAACTCCATCGCCTCTCTCCATGCATCTGAATATTCCCAAAATACCTTCTTCTGCAACTTTTTTCGAAAAAAATCATCCATGAAATTTCCCTTTAAGAGGAGTAATAGATCAAAAAATCATAATACTAGAGAAACCATATCCACCTCTATTGTAGCCTATTCATATCAAACTCAGAAAAGACATACAATAAAATCATATGATCTATGAAGACAATAAAGAGCTCTTCAATATGGTAATGTTATCACAACATATGTGTGAATGCAAATACTATTTACAAATACTGAGGGGCACTGTTATGCTCATGGGGATGTAACTACCTAGACCCATAAGATATAACTATCGACTACTTCATCCACATGAATTCCATACCTAGACTATAATAATATTATAACACCACAATCATCACCCTATCCTCTAGAAATAGTAGCACAGGGGAATTAACCATCTTCTTATTTGTAAAACTAAATGCTTATTGGAACTGATCACTCCAGAAATTCATGGAATTTACTATTCAAGGCTATCAATGGGGATGAAAATGAAGGTTAATTTTTTTTTAAAAAACCTTTGATAATATCCCATGAGAATAGAAATGATGTGAAAATATTCCATGTTCATGTGTGCTCCATAAGAAAAAAATTCTATGACCGTAGACAAGTATAAACCCACAACCTACTGAGACACCACATACCCATGAAATTTCCACTTTTGTATACAAAACATACACATTGAATTATTTCCCTTGTTCTTGTGGTGTCGAAGAACATAAAATACAATTTTGGCATGTTCATCATGCACCTCCTCTAACATCGAGTATGTAACGCTATCATCAATTAATACGATGATGAACCAATCCCAGAAACCAAATAACATTGATTTAATAACTCCCATGAACAAAGTTGGTGTATTCCTCACACAAAATGGAATTAAGAAACCCATAGGTGACCATATATACATATGAGGGCATTATTTGGGATATTTTTGTCCATCAACCTCAACTAGTGATATCTAGAATAAATATTTACCATAAAAACAACATAATCCCTCTTATCTGGTCAAATAGATTTATTATCCTCATAAAGGTGTAATGGTTTTAGACTTTTGTTATGGCCTGGAACTCTCTGGTCTATTATTTTGAGAAAATCTAGTGTTTGAGGTGTCTCGGGAGGTCAAAGTGACTTATTCCCAACCCTTTCCCAAATTTCCAATTCTGTGAACAGAGCATCAGTAGCCTTCCGTGAACAGTGTAATTGGTAGCCTTATGTGAACAGTGTCATCGGTAGCCTTAGGTGAACGGTGCATTGGTATCCTTAGATGAACTATTCTTCAGTATCCTTAGGTGAACAGTGTCATCAGTAGCCTTCGGTGAACAGTGCATCAGTAGCCTTAGGTGAACAATGTCATCAGTAGCCTAATGTGAACAGTGCATCAGTAGCCTTAGGTGAACAGTTTCATTGGTAGCCTTATTTGAAAATTGAAATGGTGAGGCTCCAACAGTGAATTTCTAACGGTGACCTCTTTCTTTTGACAGATATTGAGTTCCTGAACACTGTTTCCGGAATGGTGAGGTTCCAAAGGCAGCCTATATTTCCTTTTCCAAATTTTGAGTTCATGAATAGTGTTCCAGAATGGTGAGGTTCCTACAATAGCATATATTTCCTTTCCCAAATTTTGAGTCTATGAATAGTGTTTCCAGTCCTCTGAGGTTTATGAATAGTGTTTCCAAAATGGTGATGTTTATGAATAGTGATTCCAGAATTGTGAGGTTTATGAATAGTGTTTCTTGAATGGTGAGGTTTATATACATTGTTTTCAGAATGGTGAGGTTCTAACTACAGCCTCTATTTCCGTTTCCAAATTTCATGTTCATGAACAGTGTTTCCAGCTTCCTACATTTCCACCCCTTTAACGTTTCCATTGACGTAAAAAGCATTTAGGGTCTTGTTTTAAAGACTCCATGTCTGATTCAAAGGCCATAAATTATATATTAATTTCACTATGTTTATACATTCTTTTACTTAGTCAAAATGCTTGGGTTAATGAGATCCTCTTTTAATGGAAAAATTGATCATATCTTAAAGAGCTAGTCCATTAAATCTTCTAAAGGGATGAGATAGCTTCCTCCCTTGATCAACCTTCTTGTTCCCTGGTGCGAGACACATCAACCTTTCCTTCTTCCAATTGGTTCATTGTGATCGAACCTTAATCCTCAGATCGTTTACCCTTGATGTTTATTATTGCTGCATATGGACCCCCTGTTTTGGTGCAAGCACCATGGTTTGATCCTTTATCTATATACGGTATGTTTTATCATCATTCATTTGGGTTCATATCCTTCAATTTCTCATGGCCTAGTTATGGTATGTGATCTCCATACATCTAATGAATTTATCATGGGTTTTGGTTGGTGTGGTTGTACCGCGACATCCTCAGGGTGGATATTGTTTTCAAAAAAGGAGGGTATTGTGAACCTTTGTGTGGATATTTCTTGTATAAAGAACAATAAGAACCATTTGAGGTAGTAGATTCATTTAATCTATTTTCTTTTACATGAAACTGTATATTAAGAACGTTTTATCATACTCAATCATAAAGGAATTGAAATAATAAATATTTGATCCAGATAAATAAATTGACATCGATCATAGGTTATCGCCTCTTGTTTTGTTATATAGTGTGATATCTATGCATGATTTTTTTATATTTTTATAATTGATGGAAATTGGTAAGCAACGTAATGCTGAAATTAATCGATAATTTCTTGGATAATTATAAAGAGTAAATTAATCTTCTTCTTTTTGTTGTAATTTGATGTTAACCAAATTGGTGCAGTAAGCATGTTTAATTATTTTTGATTTCTTACTAGTTAGATTTTACGAATTTGGATCCTATGAATAATAAATCAGTTAATCCATAATGAATTAAAGAACTAGTTGTTTGATAAAATATAAATCCTTGTAGGGTTCTGAGTTACCATCTTGCTTGTTTAAGGGCCAAGAGCGCAATGGACTTGGTGTTAGTTTCCCTTCTGCTTGTGTAGTGATGTGAGCTTGGATGGTTGTTGTGATTTTTGGGGTCTTGGAGGCATACTGGTTGTGGAAGAAGTTGACGCCTAGAGTGGTGGGATACATAGGTTTATGCTTGTTGGTGTCTGGGATGACACCATGGATGATGAAATGGGTTGTATGTGAATGTTTGGATTCTTTCTGATTCTTATTTTTTGTTTATATAAATTACTTTTCCCACTACGCAAGTTAGCTGTTCATTCATACCCTTCTTCCGAAAGGGGAAAAGATGTGTGGGGTATTCCACATGTTTTCCGTGTCAAGCTTCTCATGGGAGGATGGGTCTATGCTCTTTTAATATGCGGAAAAGACATGATGGGTAGTTCATCTACTCACCGTGTGGAGCCACCTTGTGTTTTGTATCATATAATGTTTTTCTAGAATGAATGGGATTATGGGAAAGTAATGTTGTAAACAAATAATTGAATAAATGATGTTAACCCATGGGCTTGGAGCTTGCTGGGACGCAATGCTATGTTTTTAATTTAAAGGGGCAATGGACTCTGGTTGTGATAATAATGAAATTTAGTGGGGAAATTTATAATGGTTAATTAATGTATAATGAATTATTTAACATAATGTGAAAGAAATAAAGAGGGAATATAGTAGTGTAATAATGAGCTTTAAATGGTTGTGTTTTTATAGGATACCTAGACTTCAAAGTGGCAGCTAGGAGTTAGAGAGATGTTATCTATAGTTGAGTCTAATAATAGGTTATTCCCATAGTGTGGTTGTATGTTATATTATATTCTGTACTTTCTATTTTTCTATATTCTACTCCACCCCAACAGTTAGGGAAACTGACACCGTGGGGATTCTGAGCCCTAGGGGTGTCTTCCCAAACATTCTAGTGGGAGGATGGACGGCTGACTACCCCCTTTGCCCCACTCTCTTCTCTTAGTAGTTACATTCTCTAGTAGGAAAAATAGTAAGTTTTTTCAATATATGTGGGTAGAGGACTGTAATGGCTTTTGGTTATTCACACACATGTATTCTGAATATAGTATCATATGAACTACTATAGGAATAACATGTATGGACTGTGATGGATTGAGGATTCTTACTCAGTGTGTTGGATGTACTGGCTTGAGGTATAATGTTCGATGTATGATACACATTATTCGAGCTCTGTTGGCTCTTAGAAACTACCAAGTTACTTTCATGTATGGATTTGGTGGTTGTGTTTCACGAGGTGCATGTTGTGGTGCTTTATCCAGGTGTCTGTGGGAAAGACTTTTTGGATAGAGATGAATAGGACATACGACATTGGGGAAAAAAGGAAAACCAGTGGGGATTTAGTAGTCCAGTAACCTTAATATTCATTTTTATATTATATACTATTGTATACGTTACTTGGTGAGAGTAGCCATGGAGAGTCTGGGAACATAGAGTACCTAGATTGGTGACGAGTTAGTTTCACCTGTTATACACTATGTATTATAATGATTTTTTACTTTTTCATGAGAGGCTTCAGGGAGGATCCTACTGAGTGTATAGTTATAGTCACCGTATGTATATATAAACTATTTTTCAGGTCACATGGTGCAGTTTGGAGGTTAGGCTGGTTTCAAATAGATTGGGGTTGTAAGAGCTATTTGGGCTTCGTGGATGCTATTGTTTTTACTTAATTTTGGGTATTTCTAGTTTTCCCCTTTTAGTTTATGTAGTTTGAATGAAATTACATATTTATACTTTTTATTTCATTTATAGTGTTGTCTAAGTTGGAGTTTCTTGTTGTCTAACTTATCTTTCTCTTATACATGTATTCTATTAGAGGTTAATGCCTCCCATTTGTGTTTTTAATATACCCTAGGTGCTATAACCAACCCAGGGCCTATTGGAGGTGGGACCCGGGGATCATTATCTCTATTCTCACATTGATGGCCATGGAGGGGTGCACTTTGTGGGAATGGTGACATGACAGAGAGGTATTAAAGGCCTGGATGAGGGATATGATAGAGTTTGGTGTTAGTCACATGCGAGTTTGAATGTTTTAGTAGGGTAACGACGTCATTCATGTTTAGAATGTGATGTAAACACTGCAGACCGATTGAGACATAGGCATTTAGGGCCCACTATGATCTGATGTACATACCTATATGTTTATAATGGAACCTAAATGATGTGATACTAGTTATAGGGTAGAGACCTCTGAAATGATCATGCGACTTTCTTCTTTGGTCTGTATTTTAATGGGTAGACCGTGGGATTGGTTAACCTAAAATGAATAAAATAAAATTATTAATTAATTAATTCTTAGTCTTCTATATTCTCGGTTTAGGATCTCTAACTATTTGATATTTTGAATGTATGGATCCATCTCGACATTCTTGTCAGGATCCCATAGAATATGTCCAGAAGGTTGAGCCAGCAGATCGCCACCAAGTAGAGGTTAACGACGATGACACATAGGGGTAGACCCTCCAAGAGTTTCAGCCCCAGAGTCTGTAGAAGTATGAGGGCCCACTTTCAGATGAAGCCACAAAAGAATGGTTGGAGGAGGTCGACATAGGATTCAGTTCAATTCATGCACGAAAGAAGTATTGGGTTTCCATGGTTTTTATGATGCTGCGTGGAGAAGTGAGGCAGTGGTGGTTTTTGTTCCTTGGGGATCGCGATGAGTCATCTTTCTCATGGGAGGATTTCCGAGACAATTTTAGTGTCAAGTTTCTTTCCGCGACTGCGAATGTGTCTAGTATCTAGGAGCATCTTAACCTTCGATAGGGGAGTTATAGTTTGAGAGTTTTTGGAATCCATTACGGGAACCTTTTACGATATTCTTTAGACCTGTTTCTAGATGTGGGGGCCATGGTGAGGCATTTTTTGGAGGCCTCGCATCCAGAGATCCAGTGCCAGGTCACCCCATTTATGCTGAAGACGTATCTTGAGGTGCTAGAGAGGGAAGCGGTTATCGGGAAGACATTGCCCAGAACTGGATCATCATGAGAGGGGAGTCTTCATGATTCCATACAAAGTATAGTTGTTGTCTGGGGTTCCTGTTTTTCTGAGAAAAAAGAGTTTCCGTCAGTCGGGGGTAGGTCCCAGCCCACAACATCTCGTTTCCATGAGGGAAGCATCTATCTGGCCTATACCAATGGATCAGGTGCCTGGTATTATTGTGGGGGTCGAGGTCCTCAACCATTAGAGTTCCCGACCTTTTAGAGAAGTCATCATGCACCAGGTGATCTGCACAAGGTTCCACAATTGTGGCAGTTCCAGTTGAGGAAGAAGCAGCTTGTTGCACCAGCATTGGATCAGCAAAGGGTAGATGGGGAAGGCAGAGGATAGCCCCGTGATGCTCCCCATCCTCAGAGAGCAGAGTGGGACAATGGAGGTGGTCATCATCAGGGTCAGAGAGGAGATGGTGGAGGTCGTAGCTAGATTCATTCTTTAGAGTTGTCACCTCCAGGTGAGCCAGACATCATTTGGGGTATCCTTTGCTTGTTTTCTACCTTGTAGTATGCCATATTTGATTCAGGAGTGACACACTTATCCTTATCACCTAACCTTTTCCATCCATTGGGACTTGAGGTAGAGAGGCTTCCAGTGTCCTTATTGTTGACTATTCCAATTGGAGGTTGAGATGACTTGTTTGATATATGTAGAGATTGTGAGCTAGTGTTTGGGAAGCACCACTCATAGAGAGATTTACTATGATTACAAATACAACCATATGATGTCATAGTTGTAATGGATTTTTTGTATTCATTGCAGGATATCGTGAATTGATTTAGGAGAAAGGTTGTGTTCATCGATGCTAATTGAAAGCCACTGGAGTTCTTCGGTGATCGTGACCCTCAGATGTGTTAAATTTTTGTTCCATCCTTATAACCAATGATGGATGAGCTAATGCTAAGTTATTCAAAGGTTCAGCTGTGGGTGATTCTTAGAGTTGTAAAAGGGTACCCTAATGTCTTTCTAGAAGAGGTTGTAGAATTACCCCCTCGATGAGAGACTGAGTTTGGGAACGCACTACAACTATATGCATATTCTATTTCTATGTCTCCATATAATATGGACACTTCTCTGTTATGAAAGATTTGTATACATCTTGATGGTCTTTCACAGTGCGGTTTTTGCTGGTTAACTGTGTAACCGTGGGGTTCACCTGTTTTGTCCGTGAATAATGTTGACGATATATTGCAGATGTGTGTCGATTATAGTCGCTTAATCAATGATACAGAGAAGAATCACTCCACATTTCCACATATTTATTATTTATTCAATCAAATTAAGGGTGAAAGATGGTTCTAAAAGATCCATGTGTGGTCTAGAAATCATCAGATGTGTGTGAAGGATGTGGATATCCTGATGACTGTTTTTTGTTGGCTTAATAGGCATTATGATTTCATTGTAATGTTGTTTGGCATGGAAAATGCTCAAGTTCTGTTCATGGGATTAATGAATGCTGTGTTCCGAGTGTTTTGGGACAAATTCATCGTGGTTTTCATCAACAACATCCTTGTGTACTACACATCGTAGGAGGACCATTCAGATCATCTACACACAGTTTTTGGAGATCTTTGTCTATATCAATTGTTTGGGGAGTTTTCAAAGTGTGACTTCTTAGTATCGAGAAGTCCGTTTCTTGGGGCATGTTGTGTCCCAGAAGGGTGTAGATATGGATCTGTCGAAGATAGAAGTAGTTGTGTCTTGGGAATCCCCCAATACAGTGTTATATGTGTGAAGTATCCATGGTCTCGCAAGCTACTATAGGAGGTTCGTAGCTTATTTCTCTCAAGTTGTGACTCTTTTGACAGCATTATCTAGGTAATATTAGGCGTTCGTATGGACTGATAAGTGTGAGGAAGATTTCGAGTATTTAAAGTAGAAGTTAGTAAGTGCTCTAGTTTTTTGTCTTCCAACATAGGGAGTTCAGTTTGATGTTTTCTATGATGATCCGCATTTGGGGTTAGGCTGTGTTCTGATGGAACAATGATCAGTTGGATCTTATGGGTCTTTGTAGTTGCATCCTCATGATCATAACTATGCCGCCCATAACATGAGTTGGTAGTCATTGTGTTTTCCTTGAATTTGTGGACACATTACCTCATTGGTGAGTGCTTTGTGGTTTTCACCGATCATAAGATCTAGTGGTATGTTTTTTACCATCGTTATTTCATCTTATGAAAATGTTAGTGGTGGAGTTCTTACTGGAATACGACTTTGAAATATCGTATACACATGGAATGGGTAATGTTGTAGCTGATGCGCTGATCAAGAAGTCATGTGGTGATATTGTGCATGAATCTTATGATTCATAGAGAGTAATAGAAGAATTTACAACATTACATCTTGATATTGGAGAAGTAGGGGGTATACATTGTCTTTTTCAGATGACGGTGCAGTTATCTCTACTGTAGTAGGAGGAAGAGTCCCAATTGGGGGATCTTGAGATTGAGGTCTAGAGAGACTGAGTTGTTTGTGGCGAGGCTCTTGATGGTTGGTATGTGGATTAAAAACTGCAACTCTTGTATCATGGACGAATTAATCATACATTGGTGATGAAGGAGATATTTCTCAGAGAGTTGAATATTTCACCTATAGTGGTGCATCCTGTCATGACAATGAAGTATTGTACCTTTAGGATTCTATTTTGGTGGCCTAGGATGATGCATGCGGTTGCAGAGTTTGTGTCGGGATTGTTGTTCTACCTGAAGGTGAAGGCCAGACAACGTGTTTCTGGTGGTTTTCTCCACACATTAGATATTCCTCAGTAGATGTGGGAGGACATCTAAATGGACTTTGATACTGGTTTATATCGAGCTTCGAGACAACATGATTCTTTTTGGATGGTATTTTATCATCTAAAAAAATCCACCCACTTCATAGTGATCATGGAGTCATGCTCAGTGGATGTTATGTCAAGGTAGTATCTGGATGAGGTGGTGAGACTTAATGGTATCCCAAGGACAATCATTTCTGATCAAAATCCCCATTTTACCTCTAGGGTTCGAAGAGTACTTCAGCATGATTTTGGATCTCAGTTTTGCCTTAGCACTGCTTTTCTTCCTCAAACAGACAGTAAGATAGAGCGAACCATCCAGACATATGAAGACATGTTACTCTCTTGTGTCCTGGATTTTGGAAGTTTGTGGATGAGGTACTTACCCTAGGTGGAGTTCTATTAAAAAAATAGTTTTCACTCCACTATTGGTATGGTTCCGTTTGAAGCCTTGTATGGACGGCCTTGATGTTCTCCATTGTTCTCGACTGGAGTCAGATATTCTGCATTCCTCGGACTAGAACTCGTGCAGAATACAACAGTGATTGTTCAAGTGATTCATGAGAGGATGAAGACAATGCAAGATCGTCAGAAAGGATATGTCAATCCTAGGAGGAGACCATTAGTATTTGTTGTTTGGGATCATGTGTTTCAGAAGGTGACTCCTCTTCATGGGAATCAGAGGTTTGGTTGTGGGAGTAAGATTTCTACATAGTTTTTAGGCATTTCGAAGTGTAATCTCATGATGGATTTGTGAAATATTGAGTAGTACGTCCCCCACAAATGAGCTAGATACCAAATGTATTTCATGTACCAAAAATATTTCGTTATCTCCATGATGACTCTCATGTCATAGATTAGGGAGAAGTCAATATTGGTTATGATGTGAACTTTGAGGAGTGACCTGTGGAGATCCCAGACTGCAAAGAGAAGGTGTTGCGTGGGCTTTCTATCCCCTTGGTTCATGTCTTGTGGTGACCCAGTTTCATAGAAGAGTGGAACTGGGAATGTGAGTCACAGATATGTGCTCAGTACCTAGAGTTGTTTGATGTTTAACTCTTTTCATTTAACTATGACCACATTATGGTTATAGAACATTCATTTTTATGATATAGTATTCATTTGTTTCATCATGTGGCTTGATCTATTTTAAGAGGTATCTCAATGGGTCATTGTTTAGACTTATTTTTTGTTTCCTTTTAGGTTCGTTTGTAATTCTCAAGGATGAGAATGTTTTTAGAGGTATCTGATGTAATCGATCGGACCACTCTAATTCATTCCTTTGAGAAAATCTGTTTTCTGAGGTATCCCAGGAGGTCAAGGTGACTTATTCCCAACACTTTTCCAAATTTCTAGTTCTGTGAACAGTTCATCAGCATCCTTAGGTGAACAGTGACTTCAGTATCCTTAGGTGAACGGTGTCATCGGTAACTTTAGGTGAACAATGCATCGGTAGTCTTAGGTGAACAATGTCATCGGTAGCCTTATCTTAACAGTGACATCAGTAGCCTTAGGTGAATAGTATATTTGGTAGCCTTAGGTGAACAGTGCATCAGTATTACTAGGTGAAGAATTCATCGGTAGCCATAGTTGAAAAGGGCATCAGTAGCCTTAGGTGAATAGTATTGTCGGTAGCCTTAGGTGAGTAGTACATCAGTAGCCTTAGGTGAATAGTTTCATTTGTAGTCTTAGGTGAACAGTGCCATTGGTAGCCTTATGTGAATAGTGCAACATAGAGGTTCTAATGGTGAGGGTCCAACAGTGACCTCTTTAATTTCCCAAATTTTGTGTTCATGAACACTATTTCTATAACGGTGAGGTTCCAATAGCAGCCTATATTTCCTTTTCCAAATTTTCATTTCATGAATAGTGTTTCCAAAACAGTGAGGCTCAAACAATAGCTTATATTTCCATTGCCAAATTTTGAGTTCATAAATAGTGTTTCCTAATCAATGAGTATACAACGGTAGCATATATTTCCTATTCCAAATTTTGAATTTATGAATAGTGATTTTAGAAAGGTGAGGTTAATGAACTGTGATTCCAGAATAGTGAGGTATATGAATAGTGTCTCCAGAATAGTGAGTATTATGAACAGTGTTTCCAGAATGGTGATGTATATGTATAGTGTTTCCAGAACGGTGGGGTTCCAACAAAATCCTCAATTTCCTTTTCCAAATTTCATGTTCATGAATAGTGTTCCCAACTTCTTATATTTTCTCCCCTTCGATGTAAATTGAATTTAAATCCATTTATTAAGGACACTAAGGATGATTCAAATTCCATAACTCATTTATTAATTTCCCTAAGGCTCAAGATGCTTTTACTAGGTAAAACTGCATTGGTTAATGTCATCTACTTTTAATGGAAAAAATCATCGTATCTTAAACCACCAATCTATTAAATCTTCTAAAGGGATGAGATAGCTGCATACCTTATTCTACCTTCCCATTCTTTGGTGTGAGATGCTTGAGCATTTGTTTCTTCCCATATGATCTGTGTGATCGAATCTTAATCCTGAGATCATTTCCCCATGAAGTTTCTTACAGCTACATGTGCACCCCCTGTTTTGGTGGAAGCACCACGGGACGATCCTTCATTGATATAAGGAAATTTTTATTATCATTCTTTTGGGTTCATCTCCTTATGTTTCTCCCTTCACTATTATGGTATATGATCTCCATACTTATAATGGAGTTTTCCTGGGTTTCGGTTGGTGCCATCATACCACGACATCCTCGGTTGGATACATTTGTCACAGGAGGAGGCGATCCTAATCCATTGTGTGGGTCATTCTTGTATAATGTATGACAAGAACCATTTGAGTTAGGGGATTCATTTATTCTCTTTTATTTTACATGAAACATTATAGTTATCATGTTTTACCCCACTAGATCACAATGGAATTGTTATAATCTATATTTGAACTAGATAAATAAATTGAGATTGGTCGTATGTTATTGCCTATTGTTTTTCTAGATAGTGTGACATATATGCTTGATTTTTTTATCTTTTGTTCTTGATAAAAATTGGAGAGAAAATTAGTGCTGAAATTAATTGAGAATTGATTAAATAATGATAAAGAAGAATTTAAATGAATTTGGTTCTTCTTGTTGTAATTTGATGTTAGTCAAATAGGTGAAGTAAGCATGTTTAATTATTTTTGATAGCTTATTAGTTAGGTTTCCTGAATTTGGATCCTACGAAATATAAATCTTTTAATCCAAGATGGATTAAAGAACTGTTTTTTTGATAAATAATAATTCCCTATAGGGTTCTGAGTTACCCTCTTTCTTATTTAAGGTCCACGATCCCAATTGGCATGATGTTTGTTTTCCTACCGATTATGTTTTGATTTGAACCAAGTTAGCTGTTGTTATATGTGGGGGCATGGATGCCTACTAGTTGTGGTAGCATTTGATTCCTAGAGTGGGGAGATGCCTCAGTTGAAGCATGTTGGTGTTGGGGAGGACACCAGGGATGATGAAATGGTTTGTATGTGAATGTTTGGATGCTTGCTGATTTATATTGGTTTTTTACCTTCTTTACTTTCCCCACTAATCAAAGTAGCTGGTCTTTCATACCCTTCTTAAAAAAGGGGTGATGACAGGCGAGGTATGCCACATGTTTTCTGTGTTTAGATTCTCAAGGGTGGATTGGTGTATGCTCTTTCTATAGGTAGCAAAGACTTTATGGGTAGTTCATCTACCCACCAAGTTGAGCCCCCTTGTGATTAGTAGTATTGAATGTTTTTCTAGAGTGCCAGTGATTATTGAAAAATAATGATGTAAATAAATAATTGAATAAATTATTTTAACCCATGGGGATGGAGTTAGCTGGGACGCAATGATAAGTTTACAATTTAAAGGGACAGTGGACTTTGGGTGTGATACTAATGAAATTTAATGTCGAAATTGATAATGGTTAATTAATGTTTAATGAATTAATTAAAGTTAAGTGAAAATGATAAAAATGGAATGATGTAATGTTATTAATCTCTTTAAATGGTTGTGTTCTTATAAGATACCTAGTCTTAGAAGTGGTATATGGGAGTCCGAGAGATGTTAGCTACAGTTGAGGCCAAAACTAGGTTATGCCTATAGAGTGGTTTTGAGTTATAGTATATTCTATACTTCTTGTGTTTCTATACGCTACCACACCCCATCATTTAGGGAAACAGAGACCCTAGGGATTCTGATCCCGAGGGGCTGCCTTCCCCAACATTCTAGTGGGAGGATGGATACCTAACTTCCCCCTTTGGACCCACTCTCTTCTCTTGGTAGTTTATTGTACTGTTAGGCACAACGTTTAGTTATCCCCATATATGTGTGTATAGGGTTGTAATGGATTTTGGTTATTCACTCACATATATTCTAGGACTACTATAGGCGTAACATGTATAGGTTGTGATGACTTGAGTATTATTACTTAGTGTGTGGGCTGTAATGGCTTGAGGTATAATGATCTATGTATGATACTTGTTATGCGAGCTGTGGTGGATCTCTGAAACTACCTAGTTACTTTCTTCTTGTGGAAGTGAGGGTTTTTTTACATGAGGATGATGTTGTGGTGCTACGCCAAAGTGTCTGAGGGCATGCCGTTTTGGAGAGATATGCTTAGTACGTGTGATGTTGGGGAAAAGAGGCAAACTGGTGGGGATGTATTGGCATGGTACCATTGATATTCATTATTATATTGTATTATATTGTATGCATTACTTGGTGAGACTATCCATATTGAGGTTGGGAACATAGTATACCTGTTTAGGTTAAGCATTAGTTTCACATGATATTCACTATGCTTTAGTGTGACTTCATTACATTTCCATGAGAGGATTTAGGGAGGATCCTACTGAGTATACAGTTATATTATCCCTATGTATATGTATACTATTTTCAGATTACTTGTAGGAGGTTGGATATCAGGGTGGTTTCTACTAGCTTGGGGTTGTAGGAGCTGTTTGGGATTTGTTGTTGCTACTGTTATTACTTTCTTTTGGGTATTTTTCATTTTCCCCCATTCAGTTATAGTATATTACATGATATTACATATTTTTACTTGATATTTACTTTATATTTTTGTCTGATTTGGAGTTAGTTGGTGTCTATCTTATCTCTCTCTTCCACATGTGTTTTCATGGAGGGTAATGCCTCTCATTTTTGAGTTTATTATTATGTCGATGCTAGTTTCCAACCCAGGGCCTACAGGAGGTGCGACGATGGTCATTATCTCCCTTCTCTCATTGCCAGCCTAGGAGGGGTACACATTTTGGGGAGGGTGTCATGAAAACCTTAACCAGATACAACCTCTAGTAGTCTATGAACATCCTCATACCACAATTCACCTTATTTGTGAACTGCACTAGAGAACCCAATGGTGACACACTAGGCGAGATAAAACCATTCTGCATCAGATCATTTATCTAAATCCTATTCTCCCACAACTCTGTATGATATATTTGATAATGATCGATCAAAAATGGAGATGCATAGTGCTACAAGTCTATCTCAAACTCAACATCGTGTTATGGGGCAGCATCACTACCTCCTTAGCGAAGACATTCTAGAACCGCCCAATGATCCTGGAAAACTATATCATCTTAGTGTCCACTGATTCCACTAACAAATCATCTATAAGGAAATAAGAGGCTCCACATGCAAAATATCCACCAGACAACCATGGTAACTAAATAAAAACACATGTTGGCTATACACATTTGAAAACATGACTTTCCTCTAGAATCAGTCGATAAGATAATGTGTTAAATTCATCCATTAAATGATGAGAATGACATTTTATTAATGCATCTCATGTAATTAAATATCCCCATAAGACTTATGTAGTCTCATTATCAGTCTACACCCCCATCATACATCAAACAAGCAAGTCTATCCAATGACTGGTTTACTCAAAACAAGGGGAACAAGAAGCCACTCTATATCTAGTCACTGAGAAAGGGATAATGAGTATTCAAAAAAGCATTTGAATCTAATAAATCATACAAATAACTAGAAAGGGTAATAAAACAAACTAATCGTACCTCTGATGATCTCTATCCCCTCTAGAACCACTTCCTCCCCCCATTGAAACTGAACACACCTAGCTCTTCTTCCTCTCTACTAATGACTACCACAACGACCATGCTCGGGTCACATCCCCTAAACACGAGGAACATCCTGAGGTCAGCCTCCACCTAATATATCTTACCTCAGAGGAGAGAAATCCAAATTGACCTGCTGCGGAAATGACCTCACTAGAAACTACATCTGATGATGGAACATATCCTATCCACCCCCACCAAACAGAGATCTGGGAAACAAAATGGACTGGCTCTGGCGATGACCATGAACCCCACAACCAAATAACACTAGTGTAAATTCCATATGAAAAGTAGGGAAATATATAGAACTAGAAGGTTTGAATGGAATCTGCCGAGGATTACTCCATGTCAGTCGAAACCCTAAATATCAGTGAGAACTTACATTGAAAACATTACCACTCAAAAAAAACTGCTAGCTCACCTCTCACTGTATACCTCATCACGAGTACAGTGTTTTATCACCTTGTCCTTCATCTTAACCTCTAGATATGTTGGTAATGTAAAAGGTGTAACTATGTACTGGATTGAAGGGAAGAGTGTCTTCTCAATACTTCACGCATGAAACTCCTCTTATAGAAAAAATGTTTGTGGAAAATGTAGAAGGTCCTTATACTTGATTCCAGCTCCCATAGTGAAATAATATAATACTGAATGGGGAGTATCTTTTTCCTCTTATTATAATTTATGGTAGAAAAAAGAAAATATTACTGAAACTTCTTTTGAAATTCATCCCACAAAATAACTTCCTCCTTCCTCTCTCCAAAATACAATGTACCCTACTAACACATAGCACCTCACATCTGATCGACTGCCTAAGGGACCCAATACTTTATCACGGCCCCGATCAAACTAAAACTGATCTCTAACGACTCTATCATACTCTATATCACCACATATGAAACACAACCCTTGTACACCACAAAATGATTCCACTAGAAGTCACACAACATCCTCTACAACCATAAATTATCCTAAACTTTATCACCCCTAGGTGAATCAACAAGATTTTCCTACTAAACCTCATTGGTGTGAGCCATTTGAGGACGATGAGCATGAACCATAGATAAAATGTAAAAAACAATATTTCTTATTCTTGAGTACTGTGGAATATTATTATGATATATTATTGTTATTATTATTCAATTCATTAACCTTATCCATTTTTACCTTCCCAAAACAATCAAATTCATGTTAGAACACAATTCATATTGAGGAATTTACACTTCCTAGGTATCTACCTTGAATGAATGTCCATCTCATTTGGTAACCCTATAAGAATAGAGTAATTTAACTGGATCATGGAGGCCCTTAAAATCATATGTCCTAGACAATCTCCCTAGCTTATGAAATTTACCAAGGTCAAATTGATCTATTGCCACACCATCCCATGCAATCCTCATCGTTCCAAACTCCAAAACCCATCCAATCTCCCAATCATCTCTTATGAGAAACTATGTCACTACCCCCTACCTCTAAAGATACTTCATTAATGGGAGAGATATGATGAATCTTGAGTCTCTTTCCCAGTTGGATTTGGGTTGGTGAGTAGCACCCATGGTGTACAAATCTCACAATATGGGAGGCCATATCATTTATAAGAAAACAAGATCGGGAGATAGAATGAATAATCCAGAAAACCTGAAGATAAAATATTATATGAAAGAAAAAATCCATCCAAAAAACCACATGTAAAATAAAATGGTTACAATAGAATAAGGTCTCCAAAGAAAAAACACCCGAAATGCAAATCTAAAGCATTGATTCAACAACTGTCAAGGATCATAGCTAATATAGTCAATCACTATCTGAGAAATCCTTTTGAAAACATGAAAATATTTTTATGTATGTAGGGTGAGAATATAATTATATTCCATAGGAAATCCATAGTCTATCATGCACAGGTGTGGGAAGTATACTAATGCTCATGTGAGAAACCAACAGAACCAAATAGCACCTAAATTAGTATAATAACTACCCAAACCTCACCAAGTCACACTAACTAAATGATGAATGTATTGTTATGTAATCTAATGAACATCGATGATAGGGTACACAACAACTCTTTTTCCACTAGTATGCCTCTCTCATCCAACGTTTTCTATCCTATCACTCTAATCACTTTCATATACCATAATAAACCATGCATGAAAACACCGTGGCCATAAACCACATCACAACACTCTTGCACACACATGGGCCTCACAATAAATCCATCCAACACAAACCTGGGCCTCAAAAAGTATCACATCTCATACCAAATACACATGGGAAATAATTTCTCCATCATATAATAATGAAACCTGAGAAATAAAAAACAACCTCACCCAAAAACACATGGTCTATCACATATCTTTAGAAGACACATTGGCCATAAAATCTCACCTGAAGACACAAAATCCATAACAACCACTATCTAAGACACATAAAGACCTCCGACCATCAAATAATTCTTCATACATTCTATACTGGAAGACCTATAAGAAAAGGGAAGGTACCCAACCATCGTTACTTATCACTAGACGTTTGGTATGACACCCACCCTTGTTATGATGGGGGTGTTTAGAAATTCTTGTAAACTAGGGTGGGTGTATTCAAATCACAAGGAGATTAAATTTATATAAATACATGATACCAAACACTCAATCCCAATAGATTTGTTCTTATAATAATTACCAACTCATAATACTATCATTTTTGTTGCCACCACTAAATTCCCAACACCACACATTAAGCTATAAACCCATCTCACATACCCAGACAATTTATTTAACCATTTCCATTCCAATATCTAAAAAAACCAATCTATTCCATGATTTATTAAAAAATCATTTATTAATTCCTCCACAACATATGAAAATTATATGAAGAATAAAAAACAAGAATCATAATCATAGTCATTTCAAAAGGTGGAGAGTCCAGATGAATTAAGGTTGAATAAAATTAAAGACACATCATACACCAACCCCTTGAAATACGGTGAATATTTTTTCATGTTAATAACAATAAAACTCAGGGAGAATATGCATACCAATAAATACTGTAATTCTTCAAATTCATCCTTCCAAACCACCATACCAACCCAAAACAAACCGCCATCTCACAACCACATCCAGCAACATAATATATATATAAACTAATTCAGCACCCCAACTGTATAATCATACCATGAACATCATAGATCCTATATAAAAAATTTAACCCAATTGCACCAATTGTAAAAACCACAAAAAATCACACATCATATCCAAAAAAACAATTTACTAGATCACAAAAACATTTATGACTTTCCAATACTTTTAATTGGGGTGTTATCACACATACCAAATCGCAGGGAAACCAATTCATTATAGAAGTATACATGGTTATACATGATTTAATTTTAGATTGGAACCAATAAACCACAAACAAATCAAAATCCAAAAATGATGCCTCTAGGGAAAAAAAATCCACCAATGGATATATTATTCAACAGGGCGTTTAGACTATATAATCACAATATCACAAAACATATTAAAGATGATCAACAAGGGGGATAAAACAAAAGTTATCTTTTCAATTTAATTAATAGATTTTAATCTTTTATTTAGTGGAAAAACCCATGATTGATAGATAAACATAAGTAAATACCCTACTATATGTTTCATAATAAAGTGAAATGAAGGGATTCCTACATCGGGGAAGCATTCTAATTGTTTCACACCTTATAGAAAAGATGAATGCTCACAAACCACAAAAATACATTGAAAACTATAGATCAACATAACAGCTTCAAGGATCCATCAAACATGAACCTTAACTCACCCCAAACTAAAGAAATATCACCACACAAGTTCCTTGGGATAATATTGGTTGAAAGTAACCAAGAAAGTGAGAAAACTCACTACAAATCACCCAATGATCATCGATAAATAACCTTGGTAAATAGATCATAGAGGGATGGAAAAGGCCTTTGAGAATGCCTTAAGGTACCAAGGGTTCTCCCAATATAAGGGTAAAATGAATCCAAACCCAAATTAATGAGGGTTCAGATGAATTTTTTTAAACTACACATGATCAGGGTATTACCTGACAAGTAATCCCCATTCACACCATCTAATACCAAAGGTTTAATTTTTTCTGAAATACATGTTACCTATTCATTTTATTTTATTTTTATAACAACAAAATATTACATATCAATAAAATTACTTTCACACCAAGTAAAATATTTACACACCATGAAACATCAATGAAAAGTCGCAAAACCAGCTTCAAGTCGTGTAATCTAGTTATATGATGTGTAATCCCCCTTCATTAGGAATTTAGAAAATGGATGTCTGCAGACACTATCTAAGCTTCAAATGAACATCATTTACAACTGAAATTGGTAATATAAATGACCGGGATGGAACAAAAAAAACCATATTTATTACGAAATCATTAATATAGTCAATGTTCTAGGGACAACTGATTCATTTTTCATATATGTTTTGGTTTAGTTGTATTTGAAAACTTATTATGACCATTGATCCATAATGTCCAGAATGTTAATCTGTATATATATATATATAATACATTTTGATTTAAAATGTTTATAGTGATCCATAAAATTAGAGATATGAAAATGAATTACAACAGTCATAGAGAAAGTATACTATAAGTAGGAATGGATGTTGTTTTAATTTTATGATGGATGGAATTTAATAAAGGTAAATAATAAATCACCTTTATAGAATATTTTTTAAATAATATATATCATTAATATTAACTATTTATATAATTATTAAAATATATTATAATGTAATAAGAAAAACATATCCCATCACTTCATGGAGGTAGTAGTCCACACATACAGACAATAATCATTTTCATTTTCCACAATAATGGAATGTAACAAGGTAGAAGTGATATTATAATTCTATAGTATAATTATGTTTTAAATATGTTATATATTCTATAAATAGATTATTAAATCCATTTGTTAGAGGCAATGATGGAAAATGAATTACTACTATTTGTGAGGTAAAATCCCAACATACACATGATCGACAATTTCATTTAAAATTTATTGAATGTGGATATGAATGTATGTTATTGAAATAACATAATAACAATTAATATATTAGTGATAAATTTATTATTATTTAATTAAAATTTAGGATTATTTGAAGTAGGATGAATATGAAATATAATGAAAGATCTCTGTTATGAATTATACTACTTTTCAAATCAACTCATTATGATTATAAATAATTCCATCATTGGATAGTTTGCTGATCAGACTATGTAATCTAGTAAATCAGTAGGTGTTTAATAATGTTATATATTTGGTGACTTTTTTTCCATAGATTATCTTGATGTTTGGGGGGGGATTGAAAATTTGGAGTTCTTTTATATGTTGTGTAGAGGACATAATTGGAATGTATGAAAAGAATAATATAATACAATGTCTTAATAAAATAATTTTTAACAAAAATAAACCATAATTGATTTGATTATTACATAAGGTATAAAAAAGGAAAAATATATGAAATTATTAATGGATTATTTCATTTTTATCCTTGTAGTTTTAGATTAACCCTATGATAAACTTGGTTTACCCTCAACTATAGTAACAGATTATTATTGTTATTATTATTCTTGATGACAAAAAATTATGTTTAACTTTTCTAATAAACATAATTTTTTATAATTAAAAATACTAAATACATTTTAATGAAAGTAATTAAAATTATTTTATGAATATAAATCAAAATTAAACCAGCTATATGGGTGAAAAATACGTTTTCCAATGAAAACGATTTATTATGTACTAGAGGATTTTATAAAAGGTTTTATTATAAAATTGATTCCAATGAAAATATTTTGGTCAGTAAAAATATAATTTAACTCATATTACTTCTAATTCATTTTTAATAAAAAGATGGTCCTTTTAAATTATTTATATGAAATTATAATTATTAATAAAAATCAATTTTTTTTAATTTTCATTGAAAAATTATTCTCCATATAAAGTTCTAAAAAAATAAATATAACACCTTATTTTGAGTAATTATTTCATAAATAAAGTTAGTTTTCTAAAAAAATGATATTCAAAAAAATATAACTTCTAAATAAATTTAAAAAACATGATGAATCCTTTTTAATGAAAAATACACTTTTTAAAACTAAAATATAATTTTATTTATCCCCTTCCAAGAATAATATTATACAAATGATAATAAATTTAATTCAATATATATATTACATTTATGTAATTAAAAAATTTTACCAATCAAGAATATTTAAAATATTATCATTATACACAATCTGTAAACCAATTTTTTTTAGAAAACCATTTCTTTTACCTTAATTTTTTTTAATTTCCTATCAATTGGTAACCAATGAAATTTTTTTATACATGTGTATGGGCTATAAATTTCATAAATTTTTAATTCCTATTCATATCATCATATTTAATGGCTAGGTTATAATAATATACATTATTATGATTCATTTAGACAGGGGGTTCTCTATAGTTCAAGCTATTGAATATATTAATTTTATTTAAAAGGAAATATATTATAAACTGTCTATTTGAAACATTATAACCATTAATATTATTTTAACACTTGATATTATATTAATAAGATTCCAAAACGATTATATATATGTTCCTTTAAATCAGGTTTCCATGTGGATTCTTGTCATTGTGATAACCTCAACAATGAGGGTATTCATGTTCTGTAGCACTTTATCCCTTTAATAAACGTTATGTACCTATTTTTCATCATATGAATGATCATTAACAATTGAAACAACCTGAATGTTCAGTAAATACGATGGATCAATTATATAATTCCACATAATATCAACATTGAACATGTTAGGAACATGAGATGCGTTTGGTGGATATTCTAATAGATAAGAAATGATATATACTCAACAAAGAATCTATAAATGTAAAATAAACCTCAGGGTAAAATTTTATTTCTTATTATATCTCATAACCTTATTCATGGAGAAATTCATGGGAACTTTCTCTTGCCAGAATCAATCTATAGATCTTTTAAAGTAATATCATCATAAATTTTAAGTCAAATCATTGATTTTGTGATGTAATGTTGAATGGATATGATTTTTTATACATTTACACATCTATATTAGGTTACAATTTGATTAACCATCTATCTTCATATCATTATATTAGATTTATACACCTCTAACAGTAAAGATATTTTTTAGGAGCCATCTGAATGCTCGAGTGAATTCTATTGTTGTAATATAACTTGTCTAGAGGATGTTGTTCATTTGAAGAATATCTTATTTCCATTTAATAAGATCTTCAAAAATATTTTTAGGTTGAATTGTTATATAATACTAATCATAATTATGAGGATGATATTTTTTACTAAAAATGAACACTATATACAAATAACGCTTAAAATTTCTCTAGAACATCAATTGAAATGTCAATTTATGATTTGATACAATATATAAAGTAGCATAAAGACCTCTAAAAAATTTCCAAATTTTATATTAATTAAATATTTTAATGATATAAATTTTATATGATAGTAATAAAGTGTTCTGACCATGTATAGTGATTGAAAATAACCAAAATTTCATTATGGTCATCACACATTTTGGGTTGATTGATGAATAAACGATTTTGGAGATTTCCTATATATATTATAATGCGGGTAATGGTTATAAAAAATATTATATTTTTTATTTCATTATTTACTTGATTATATAGCAAGAAATTATAGAAATATTATGAAATATATCTATTCATGGGGTCCCATCGGAAAAAATGTACCAGATCTTAAAACATCCATGTACTCTCATGATAAAAAAAGTATAAAGAAATAAGATCATTATACAATAAATACATCTAATAATATAGTATATATTTAACACATAAAATATTAATAAACAATATTAAACAATCATAATAACTTTTTATCTTTAGAACCAATCTGAAAGTCATGTATAGTTCAACATATTCTTTCTACACATAATTATTCATTAGATGAAAAGATGTAAGAACCCTAATTTGAGAAAATAATATTTCTCCCATTCCATCATTATTTCCATGTGAATACATTGAAAATATAAAAATATTTGTTCTATTTTTATCCTCATCATTGATAAGCTGACGAGAAATTTTGACACAAAGCATTGTCCACCTTGATCGCTTTCCCTAGGTGGTAATGTATTATGGAATATTGATCATTAATCAGTTCTAACCATATTATCTTGACCATATTCAACTATATATTTGTAAATATATATGTTTTGACTTTATGTTAAATATATATCTCCCCAGTCACTATATATATAATTCATCAATATCATGAATAAACTAATTAATGGAGCTATATCCAAATCATGAGTTGTAAACATTTCCCATGAATCATCAATTTCCATGTGGCATGAGTTATATACATATTATTCTTCATGGGACTACATCTCATTCCATTCATCAATGAATCACTGTAGACTAAAAACAAATATAAAGACTCTATTATTGTATGTATAACTATATTAAATAACCTAATAATTAATTCAATGAAATGTTTCCAAGATTCATATATCCAAAGGTACATGACTACCTACCACGTTTTCATGGTAATTAGATTATTCATATATGAGAAATTCCTTGTAAATAAACTATACAATCTACCCAAACCATGAAAACTATAGATTACAGTGATTCTTGTTTTATTGGGACATTTCTCATTTACTAAAGTATTTAATGGATACTCAATGTATACTAACGTGATATTTTGTGACCTATGAATAATTATTTCTAAATCTAGAATACAATTGGGATATTTATTCATACAATTGTTCCCTTATTAGGTTCCTCAACACAATTCTCTGGGGAAAAACATGACATTCATTTCCATTCTAATATATAATAATATAACCTATAAACAAAATCACATAATGGTAAATTTAATATCTAATGAACTTATTCATAAATCAATGATGATATCCAAGAAATACTATATCCAAATGTAATAACAAAAATATCTTTGTGTTTACATATTGAATGGAACATTGTATTAGGTATCTATCCACTTTTGAACATTAGCTGATAGTACCCTAATAAAAAATTGACCATGTTAAAATTTTATCTCTTCATGATTGGTTAGACAAATAATATATATGGTGTAACTCATTGTTGTTTTCAAATTTATATAGTTGTGCTTTGGATAATATATGTAGGGTTTTTGGTTATGGTGGTGTGGGAAAACTAACCTAATTGGTGGTAATGTGTTTTGGATTCCTTTCTATAGTGGTTCCATTCTATGTGGCCTTAGTGTGGTCGGTGATAGATTTTTGACTGACATTGGTGATGGTTGAATTGGGCCTCATGAGATTTGTTTAAATTAATATTAAGATGTGATGAAATAATGATGATCACACATGATCATATTGTGGTGTGGTATTTGTGGTAGTGTCAGGCGAGGTTACAGTTTCGTGGGTTTGGTTTATTTATGTGGGTTGTTTTGTGGTTTTGTGTCGGTGGATATTTTTTCAGTCGGTGAAGTGGTCTGGAGGAATATATGAAAGATAACTATGGGGTCACATTGACCTATGTGTTGATTTTTTTTCATGATTGGTTCTCACCTATACCTTATTTTGTTTAAAATACACAACTACTCTAGGGAGGTAAAACATCTATTTTTAAATACCCATAAATATTTGATGACTTATATTTAAGACATTTTCTTAATACATCTTGAAACTCTAAAAAATATATATCTACAATGTTGAGTTTCTCCATGAATATTTTCGATAAATATTCACATGGATATCAACTAATAGAAATAAGATATTAGTAATTTCAATTCAATATCAATATATATCCTCATTCAGATATTTGAATATACATTCATTTAGAATATAAAATTCTACATCCCATCATAGATAATTGATATTTTAGCCTTATAATGAAATAAAATAGATTCATAGAATCACATTAATTTTAACAACATGGTGAATCCCAATATATTTAGTATGAAATTTACTAGAAAATTAAATTTGTTAAGAACTCTATGCTTGATCTATGATCATCATTCCTACTACGACCTGACCCTATATATCTTAGAGACAGTGTCAGTAACTATTACATTTCAATGATAACTAGGAATCAAGTCACAATGGACCGAATAGTTTAGTTTTCTTGGTAAACTAGATATATAAATAATTAATTTATTACAAATGAATAAAATAATTAAAATTTATTTTTTTCTCTATTTAAATAAATAAAATTGAGTATAAATATAATCTATCTACTGAATCCTTACAAATCTTTCATAGTATGATCCATAGACTCCTATGTAAAGAAAAATAATAATAGTGAGATCAAATTGTATATAATGTTATGTTATAGTGGAATTAGTAATGAATAAATATGAATAAATTAACATTGAATGTTTAATAACTTATAACAATTTCCATTCAAATAACAAGAAAATGAATAATAAATATGGAAGTGTAATACACTAAAACACATTCCATTTTATCTATGAACTTAAAATGATATATATATATATATATTTCGATTCATAATATCATGGATTAATAATAACAAAAACTAAATGAGGGAAATAATTTCATAATGGATGTCATATAGGAGGAACATTAAAAACATTACCATAAATAACATTCCTAAGGAATTTTGAAACTATGGATTGAAACCCATTTAATTTCCACAACTTATTATTCTGATGAGAACCTATGGATGTATCGATGGGATTTATAATGTTTGAGAATCACTTGTCACTTCATTTTTAAGTAATTCTTCACTATAATTCCTGAAATAAATAATATTGCTTATCCAAAATCCATATTTATTAAAGAATGTAGATTTCAGAATAAATCTCTAGATAATCAAATAACATCTAAAGTAAACACTATATGTTGAAATGGTATACAGTTCGAGAAATAATAATATGAAACACCCAAGAATGTGTATATCCAATGAAATATGACTATAATAAAGTTATTATTTATAGGGAACAATGAAAATCACACAAGGAAGTTAAATTTCAATGATAATCCTTAAGAACATTCTTGAGAAGAATAACCTTAAAACATTCAAAAGTGTCTCAGAACACATTGAAACACTTAAATAATAATCACCACAGGGTTATAGAATTAAATGAAAATTATAAAATAATGGGAATAAGTACATAATTGATGTTACATATCAATGGGAATTATATAAACTATATAAAAGAAACTAGCTACTTAACAACAAATATGTCTCAATGGATTGTATGTTGAGATAAAATCCCTTACCTTGCATCTGATTCATCTCTTATGTATTTATATTCCTGAATAAAAAACATATGTTATTTATTTACTTTACATAGATACTTTTTCTTGTTTTTAATATAGAGTATTTAACTTAATTTTAGTTTTTATACAAATACTTAATCAATTATTTTTACATTGGTTTTTGTGACAAAATTTTGTCCAGGTGTCAAAAAGAACATTAGTAGGTCCACTATGGTCAATGGGTCATTATATAACATATCTAGGCTGTTAATAATTACATAATTATAATATTTATTCATAAATTATACTTTTAAACCAAATCATTAGTATTTTTAAAAAAATGATTCGATGTAACAATCATAGGAAGGCAGGCCATACATATGTATGAGTAATGTTCTAATTTTTCAATGATCATTATGGATAGAAGGTAAGTATAATTATAGCATTATAAAATAAAAATTAAATAGAAAATAACATATTATTTAATCCTAAATACACATATATATAAATATTTTTATGTAAAATGAATCTTATCATATCAAGGAGGTGATAGTCAACACGTCAACCAACGATGTTATCATTATTTAAGTGTATGAAAGGGTAATAAAAAATGTTATATATATATATAATATGTTGACATAAAGTTAGTTATGTAATTAATATTATATATATATATTTTAAGTCACATATTATTAATTATAACTGACCTTTATACATTCCATGTTTTTTTGAATGAATCACATAACATTGAGGGGGTGGCAGTCCACACTTCCAAAAACAATGTTATCTTTTTTACACAAAATGGAATGTAGAATGATATTTGTTGTAAAAAAATTAAATAAAGATAAATACATAAAAATTATAATATATTAAATCAATAAACTTAGTGTCCATCACAATTTCCTCCATGAGAGGAGGTAAAGGATATATGAACAATAATCGTTTTGTGAGACGCCGGTTTGTCGTACAGGTAAACAGTATGTTAGTTACCCATTAGATTGAATTGTGTGAAATTATAGGTAAAACCATTTTTATAAAAAATTAATATTAAATTTTTGAAATTTTATTATACATTCATAAAATAAGAATATTTTAGGTATTGAATAATTGTACTAAATTTACAAACTCTTGGGAAATTTTGTTACCTCTTATTCGGGTAACTCCTTTTGGTTTGCACAAAAAAAATTTGAATAATTGATTTATACCCAATGATAATATTCTAAAATTATCTCTTGGATTTTAAAGATATATTTAAGAAGAAAATGGTTGATCTAAACTGTCTTTAATGTTTTTAGGATCTAGTAAGTGAGGATGCCTTTCGATAGTTGAGATGGAGTGGCACTCTTATACTATTTTGACAAAGGAATTCTATAATTGTTTTTCACATTTAATATGGCTCCCATTAATATCAAGTTTTTATATAATTGGATATAGGTTATATATATGTCCATTATGTTTCCCTTGAAAATGTTTAAAAGTTATTTTCACTCTTAAGAATAAGTTTTACTCCATTATTAAGCTTAATTTTATCTTAATCGTAGTAATTAATTCGAATTAATTCACAAATATTTTGTTCAAAAACTCAGTTTACCTTACTAAACACTATAAATTAAGATGATTACAATTATTTAATCCATTTTTACTTATTCAATTAATATATGTGGAAGATATTAATTTAAAGTTATTCCCACATGCGAGATGATAATATAGGGGTTTCAAGTTAAAACTTCAGACTATTCCATATGTTTTTATAAAAAATCTCAATATATAAATTCTTCAAATTACCTAAATTTAATTAATTTAAAAAAAAACTTATAATTAAAATTTATATCTAATTCTATATGTTATTTAAAATTATAAATAAATTAGATAAAAAATAGATTTTGGACAAAAACTCTGTATTTTTTGCTATTCATAATAAATGAATCATCACTGAAAAATACCAAGAAAATCAAACTGTCCTAATTAGAATGGATCAATTTAAAATATTTAGTATATTTCTACATTTTATATTTATAAAATTTTAATAAATTGGATTTAAAATAGGTTCCCCATTAAAAGGAAAAAAAACTCATTAATAAAAATATAAGATTTTATGTGTAAATTTGGGTTTGTTCTTATCTTATGTCTATAGTCTATTAGATGACTAAAAAAATGTATTATTTAATATATATTAAATATAGAATATTCATATCACTCTCAAATTCTAAATAATTTGATTTTTTATGATAAAAATTTTTTTAAGCATAAAAATATTTTTCTATAAAAACATTTCCTTTATATTTGACAAGTTCTTATATTCATTTAGTTTTATAAAACAATTATTTAGTTATAAAATTATTTAAACCATTTATTTTAATAAGTTAGTTAATAATATTCATAAAATATCATTTATATCTTAATAAAACAATTATAATATTTTAATGATATATTATTGTTCTAAAGAACTTGTCTTCTGTGCAACACAAGCCATCAAAGAAGCTTGTTGTTGCATATGATGCATGATAACTAGGTATCACATTTATTGATTGGTATTGATTATAATTAATTTCATTGAAATATTAAATATATTTTAATTTCTCTTGATATTAAATTCCCTTTCATTCTTGGTCTTTCGTGTCATACACACTACCAAATACAATGTTCCTACATTAGAATATTGGGGAATTAAATTCTACCCACCATAATAAAATTCCTTCCACACAATTTGATCATGACCTTCGTAACATGGTATTGGCCGAACCTATATTCCACTATAATGTTTCTCAAAACTAGTGGGTTACCAGGCCTCAAGCGTGCCTACCCGTATGCCAGATGCTGCTGACTAGTAGCGAGTTCCTAGGGTGTGATAGTGGGGAAACAATTCCCTCATATTAGAGTAAAAAACAATGAAACAATGTCAAGGTTTCATACACAATGGAATGTAAATAGTGTGCTAATGTAGAAAAAAAAACAGAATTATATTTACATTGTAGTAATAAACGGAATTTTGTAAAATCCTGAATATCTTTAAAATATGACACAACACTGGTCACCAACTTGACCGACCATATATATATAGGAGAACATAAGAAACTAAAAGTAAAAGTTCTTAGATATACTATGAACTCCGAGTGAGACAACATACCCAGTATCTAGACTCTGTCAATCTCCACCAACAATTTTAGACGAACACAATCGATCATCTCTACTCGATCATGCAATATTGGGCCTTATCCCTATCTATCATGCAACACATGCTCAACATGAAAAGTAGTCATAAGTTCAACATGTACTCCGAGGTGCACATGCATTGGTGAGGAATAATATTAACCGTCTACCCCAAAAAACAACCTATAACTATGATTCTAAAAGTATAAGAAAATAAACCTTCTCATCCTACCAAAAATACAACCAAAAAAAGGAATGTAAAACCAACATGATCTCATAGTTGATCCCAGTGTCTGTAATCCATGTCAACAAAGAAAGTGCCACCAAGGATGTTCATATATATATATATATCTGTGTGTGTGAGTGTGTGTATGGTCCAATACGTAAACATATATACTTATATATTTATATACAATTATAACATGAAACCACAACATCATTCAACCCTCGGGCCCATAATCCATCTCAATTGGAAATCATGATGAAGTTCATTTAGATGGACGTCGTTCCACTCATGTCGTGTAACATTAAGTTGATCTCGGTTACATAATCACAATCGATATATCCCTACATTGACCAATGTCAAAAATGTCTTTGATATAGATACATATCCATAGGAGGATACTTTTTCTGCACCTGTATTCTTCCATACTCACCTCCAACCACTAGTTTGGATAACATATATCGGCGATCAATCTTATAAATAAATATTTCCATAAAAACATTTGGACATCTGGTGAAACATCATGAATTACATCTTGAGTCACATAACTTGTTTGAAAATGCGTAATCATTCCAATCATATAACATTCAAACTATGATCATGTCCCTGATATTGATACAGTGGGAATCCAAGTATCTCTCATGCTGTATAAGTCATGATCCAACTAAGGTCTTCAAATTCATTTCTCTACCAAGAATCCATGTATTACCTAGGGTATAAAAATTATCAGACCACTGAGCCCATCCATAGAATTCTTCCTTCTGTAATCCAAGTATCAATCAATGTATAGAAACAATGACAATAGAGCTCGTCTATGGAATCCTTCAATAGATCCATGGTTCAATATACATTTATGCAATGCCACTATGAGTATCTCAACTACCTTCATGGTTTGATCATTCCTTAATCATATTACCCACTATGATTTCATCCATGTCATTTTATGATGAATCCATGATTCACCCACGGTATAAGGTACAATAGTCATATGAGCTCTTCCATTGCCTTTTTGTCATCATTTAGTGGTTCTTCAATTGTTATTTACCCATTTAATGACTAAATATATAATTAAACATTTAATTATTCTCACAAATATTCAAAACCCAAAATCATCATGTAAGGATCAATAGTCTGAAACCAATAAGCACCACTAGTCATCCTGAAAAATTATATATCACAATATATATATATATATTATCAATAAATAACTCCCTGTAATACCTTTGGGTCCCATTAAAATATCATAAATAACATGACCCAGAAGCTAGATCCCAATAGATAGGGTCCATTCATAATAATAAGCATGAAATACACCTCGTATTAGGCTCATCAGCCACATATAGAAAATCACCTATGGTAAAAACAAATGCAGCATAAAAACCCATTTAGATATAATGAAATAATTGAGGATGGACTAAACACCCAAACCAACACTCCATCTATATCCCCATAGGAATATCATTTTTTCAAGGGTTTTAGGAGACACACAATCACCATCTCTATCCAAAACGGATGTAATTGATCAATGTTAGTCAATTAATGGGAATCCATTGGGTTTTGCAATCCAGGAACAAAAAGGCATCCTACCTGAGATCCTCCACCTAAATAAGAGGAACGTAATCCTAAAATAGGGATAATATAAACTATACAAAAGAAATAGATCCAATAAAGGTCTCCCAAGATCATCATGTATGAAAAATGAATCCCTTTAGGGATCTTTAGAAGAAACATGTTTCATGACCTCATGGGATATATGGGAATCTCTCATGAGGGAAATTACGTTAAATGAAAATTATTATGGGTTCCAAAAACCCAACCAATAATTCACATTAAATTTCCTCTTTCAAGATACAACTAGATTCGATAACATGAATAGGAACCTCTCCATCTAGATATAATCACAAAAACACCAATCCAAGTCAATCAAACCACTACAATGGTTTCACCATCCTGATATACATGGAAAACTACTCCTAATGGAATACTCACAAGTCCAAATATGACAATGAGGATGGAAATTGTAAAAGACCCTCAAAGGGTGCCAGGAGAAGAGTACACGATGTATAAAATACATAAACTGTGTGAACCCTCCTGCTCCCACATGGGAGTGTACATCTGTCAACTTGTTCATGTGAAAAACCTATGTACATGGTCTTTGAAGTGGGTACATGACATGTACCTAACATTTGGTACATGCTCATGTCCCTCAACAGGCTGGGCTATCTATTTTTTCAGCCATGTACGTTTACACAATGTGGTACCCAGACTAGGCCTAGTCTTGTACTTTACATGGCAAAGTGCATCTACATGGGTAGCCATGCCTGGATGCTTGGATACATGACCATGTAAAAGTACATGAAATGAATACCTCATAAATAATGTGTACTACTTTAAAAACCATCTTCCTCAAATTGAAAGAATAGGTGGCATATCACCCTATACTAGACACTATGTGACACGGTTTCCCCAAACATGAAACCTCGGATCACCCAAATCAAAAATTATCTTCCCCAAATAGACATGTCAGGTATCTGGAGGCTATAAGAATGATATAAAAATCTATAAAAAGATGAGAAATTGTATTTAAATGGGATATATGGTGAAAATGTTACCAGACCTACCTTTGGGAGGACACCACCGAAGCTTCACTTTATTTCGACATCCATGGTCACCATACACCGACTCAGCATGTTGAGGGCTTCTGGGTTGTCCTCCCTCTCTTCCTATCCCCGTATATTTCTCATTTAAGTATCATATGAGTATCAACATAGGAGGAATCTATGATAAGGAAGAAAAAATAAAATAAAAGGTAAATAAGAAAATCAATAATACAAAAAAAATAAGAAAATGCAGAATAGACCGCCCCTAACACCTAACCCATATTTATTACTCACCTAAGATAAACTACACATTCCAAACTTAATTGATGATATGGAATATCAGTATGAATCTCATTTCAAAAGATACAGATGAAATAACCTGTATGAATAATTAAATATTTAATTTATTAAATAATAAAAATAAACTATTCTTCCAAAATTTGAATGGCATGGATTCCTACTGAACACTTGTTATAGGGTAAACACCCTATTTTAGGACCAATAGAGTGGTCTGAATGTTTATTCAGGATCAACATATCAAGTAAAAAATACCTTTTCCCCCACATGATCATCTGAATAAAAAATTCCTTTTTTTTCTCAAAGCTACAGACTGGATAGATATAGGATGTTACAAACTCCCTAATATAAAACTTATCAGCCCCAAGGAGACTGGTGAAAGGGAAGGTTTTCATGATTTCATCCCATGAATCTACACAATCATGTTATTTGAACTATTCAACAACCATCTTCATAGAGTTAAATATTTCATTATACATGGGAGATATATAACTATGACTGATATGGTAATCCCCACCATATGAATACTCTTATCATAATCTTAAACAAAACATTGAGCCAAAAAACATAAGGAAAATTCCAAATATCAATTAAAAATAAGGTTCACCACCCTCAAATGACCAAAGTTTTACTCCCCATCATTTGCATTAACTTACACCACTCCTCAAGTAAATCCTCAATAGGTTCCCCTCCTCAATAGGGAGGAACATTTAGATGAAAAAGATATCAGTGTAGGGTTGTTTATTTCTTATAAAAATTAATATGAATCTAGATAAAACATCATCATCTCTAACATAATTACACTATGATTCCACCATGGCATATGTATCTCTCTCTAAGATACTCTCATATCTTTCCAAAACCTACCTAGGATTCAATCACATGTCAACCGTCTAATGGTATCCCAATGTTTCACAATGTCACCTCTACAACATAGAGATATTCCCACACTACTTCTTTGGACCCATCCCCTGAAATGTCTTGAGTCATTGGTCCTCAACTCACACACATCCTCTCATCCATTTAAATTGATATGATACCACATGCACCCATAATGTATCTCGATCACTCAACTCGTACTCCAACAAGTCATCCAACATAATGATATGCTTACAATTCTACTTGACAAGACAATTTCATATGCCATAACCTCCCTTTAAACCCCTCTTCCAAATTTAGTCCTATACTTTTCCATGATTTATTCCACGACCACACACCAACCAAATTCATTCCTATCATGTGCCTCTACCCATGATTGAACAATATAAATAACAATGGAAACACTGTTCCACCAACCCATGTACCGAAATAGTCCTACACATCCAAACCAATATCCGAAAACAAGCACCCAAGGTTCTTCATACAACAGCTAAAGGCATCAACATTCCTACAATGCAGAACTAGAGAATCTATCATGACTCAATCTCAAAATGAGAATAAATCCAAGATCACTTCAAAAAAGGTACCAGATAATAATGGGCCAATCTTCCACATTAGTTTTCTTCAAAGAAAAAAGATGTTGATCTACAAGGTTCTGAGTCTTACTAATAACTTCATGGTCTCCCACCTAGCCTTAAAGAAACATCCACTCAACTGAGTCATGAAGCCAAATATCCTTTCACAAAAGACAAAAACCTCCACAAAAAGGTAATGAAAACCATGAACAATGAGGATCAATGTGGAAAACAAGACCAAAAAGGTTCTTGATCCTCACCTAGAATCTTTAGAAGGGACTTCTTCTAGGAGGTCACTAAAACAATGTAGAAGAGAAACTGAATTCAAAATCACCAGGAACCGGAATACAGAAATAACCTCTAGAGATCTTGTTAAAAAAAGGAAATTGGTCCTTTAAAGACCAAGAAATTCCATGAATTTTTTTTCTTAAATACATGGGAATTTTATGAGTCTTTAGTTTCTAACGGAACTTGAATTTGAGGCCTGATGTGCCCGGAATCAATTTCTAATGTTTTTTTGGGTACTTTCAATAAACGTACAAGCGGGATTTTAAATCTTTTGAACTGGTGCTCAGAATTGAAATATGAGGACACCATTGAACTTGCAGCGCCGGTATTCACTTAAAGGTACCTTTACCACAATTGCGTTTTATCGATATTGGAAGTTATATTTGGGGGGTTTTAATTAAACTGAATAAAAATGTGTGTTAGCAATATTTTTATTTGAGTTTGTAGTTAGAACCTCCAAGGGTAGGTTAATGGAGGGGCCCACCCACACATAACCTCCCTTGGTAGGTTGTTATAAGGTGGGGCCCACACGATCATCAAACCTCATTAACCCCCCTTAACTCTTGAACTTATCATTTATGTGGATGAAACTCTCTCTCATTAATTGGTTCTTCTACCTTCCCAAGATGCAACCGATGTTGAGGATACATGCATGGAGCATTTTCTCAAGAGTCTGAATGGTCCTCCCAGTCTGGTCATTCGTATGAGGATGGAAGGTGGTGCTCAATCGAAGTTGTGTCCTGAAATCATCATGCAACACCATCCATAGCCGGGAAGTGAAACAATCATCTCGATCGAAGACGATCATCGATGGAACACCATTAAGCCGTACGATCTCATGTACATAGAGGCATCCCGAGAAAGCACTGCCCCAATCTTCGTTGGATCCACTACAACTCCAGCCTCTGAGATGACGTGTCCCTAGAAGTGAACCTCTCGAACCCAGAACTGACACTTTACAAGGCACTATACATCCGACCTTATAGATCGACTCTGTGCTGGACTAACCTAGAGGATTCAGATCTTGTAGGACTGGATATTGTGCAGGCTATGATAGAGAAGGTGCAGATCATCCAGGAGCAGATGAAGACTGCACAGAATAGGAAGAAGTCAAATGTTGATAGGGGACATAGACCACTTGATTTTGAGGATGGCGACCATGTATTTTTAAGGGTCTCACCTCGACATGGCCTACATAGATTTAGATGAGGAGGCAAGTTATCTCCATGATTAATCGGACTGTTTTAGGTCCTCAGCAGAGTAGGCGAGGTGGCTTACATCCTATATCTCCCACCTCAGTTGCACCGCGTTCACAGTGTCTTCTACGTATCTTAGCTGAGGAGATACATTCATGACCCATACCACATCATCAACCACGTGGAGCTGTACATTGATGATGGGGAGACATTCATGGAGGTTCCAGTGGAGATTGAGGATCGACAGGAGCGGGTCCTATGTGGACGGTCGATACCTCTGTTGTGCGTTAGCTGCCAGCACGGGAACCTCCAGGGGAGAACATTGTAGTGGGAGGCTCAGAGGAATGCTCATTACCCCCATATGTTTCTTTAGTGTGAGTTGTATCTTACGGGGACGTAAATCCCTGTGGTGGAGAGAACGTAAAGGACCCCCAAATGATAAATGGTTAAATGACTAAATGATATAAATCCTGTCAACAAGGTACACCTTCCTTTTCAGGAGCCAACCTGGTTAGAACTCCATTGTTAAGCCTGTTTGTCCTGAAGTAGTGATCAGGATGGGTGACTATCTGGGAAGTATCCTAGGTTGTGTGTATGTGAGGAAAAAGCACACTGGAAAAGACATGTGTTGGCATGTGAGGACAACCATTAGTCAGATGACCTATTCGAGAGCCTACCTGTTTAGAACTCCACAGTTAAATGTGATTACTTGGAGTAGTCGTCATGATGGGCGAGCTTCTGGGAAGTTTCCTAGGGAAAGCTATGACTGAGATGATATGATCCTCCTTAGGTTCGACAACGACGATATTGTGCCATGATCCTCTGTGGGTTCGACCGTGATGACTTATGTACCAGGATCCACCATGAGTTCGACAATGGTGACTTCTATACTAGGATCCTATGTGGGTTTGATAGTGATAACTTCTGTAGTAGGATTCTACGTGGTTTCGACAGAGCTAATATTGTTTTAGGATCTTACTTGGGTTCGACAAAGGAGATGATTCAGAGGCTACATCTAATCATCTCTACCCCACTTATTGTCTTGTATAACTATATGAGCTGAGTTTTAAATTTCAATCATTATCACTGAGGTGATCTACTTTTCTTCCATTGTGGACTGGGTTGTGCTAGGGATCGAGAGTTGTAGTCAGACTGTGTTGGAATGCGAGGACAATCATTAGTCAGATGACCTGTTCGAGATCTTACCTGTTTAGAACTCAACATTTATGTTTGATGAGCCTGGAGTAGCGGTCATGATATGTGACCTTCTGGGAAGTTTCCTAGGGCTGGCTGCAACTGAGATGACAGGATTCTATATGGGTTCGATAATGATTATAATGTGCGAGGATCCTCCATGGGTTCGACAACGATGACTTCTATACTGGGATCCTCTGTGGGTTCGATAGTGGTGACTTATGTACCGGGATCCTACATGGGTTCGATAGTGATGAATTCTATAGAAGGATCCTATGTGGGTTTGACAGTGATGATATTGTTCCAGGACCCTACATGGGTTTGACAAAGGAGATGATTCAGAGGAGACATCTAATCATCTCTACCCTTCTTCTTGTATTGTATACCTATGTGAGATGAGTCTTAACATTCAATCGTCATCACCGAGGTGATTCAAATTTCTTCCTTTGTGGACTGGGATGTTCTAGGGATCCAGAGTTAGAGATAGACTATGACTGGAAAATTAGGTATATATAGAGGCATATACCTAAGTAGGGTTGGTTGATACTTTGTGATTTTATCTTTCTTCTTTGGTTTATCCTTAGTGGATTCTGGGAGACCTTTGGGGGTCTCGAGATCCAATATTGAGTATGGTTATACTCACCCCATCATGGGATTCACCCGCACCTTGTTGTGTTCTACGTAGATGATGGTCAGCAGTGGTCGAGGCTGAGGGTGATGGATGGGGGGATTCTCAATGCTGGACCAGATGGGTCGTACATCCGGGAATTTTTTTTCAAGTTTTGTACCTACCCTTCAGGTAGGATTCCCCGATAGATGATCCAGGATATGTTTTACCTTTTATACGTGTACTTGTACTTGTCGTTTAGTTGGATTTTTATTCTATCCCACTTACTTTCTGCAAAATTTTCTTTTCTATACTTGTTGTTGTTACTCTCACTGCTTGTTTTCAGACTATGTTTATTACAGGTTTAAAGGCAATGCCTTCCCTTTTTATCGAGGATTCTCCTTTGGTGCTAGTTACCAGGCCCTGGCCTATGGAAGGCGGGTTTGGGGTAGTCACGAAACGGGCCCCGAGGGTGGGTCATGACAATTTCTCTCAGTAATTGAATTTCTCCACCTTCCCCATTAAATTTGTGCCAACCGAAGCAATTAATTTATTAAACTTATCTAAATTTATTGGCACAATATGAATAATTTTTAATTAATATCAAGAATAAAATAATAGACAAAGCTATTATTTTGGTTGTCACATTATTCATTGGTAGATCCTTGGAGAAATAGAGAGATCATTCTTCCCACGAAGAACATGAACAACGTCTATTCATCCACAGAAGCACAACAATGTCATCTTCTTCATCGTTCTTCAACTAAGGAAAGTAAAGGGAAGTAACGCCCAAGACATATCCAACAAACTTCATCCACGTCAATGGAGATGATGTCGTCCGTGAAGAACATCGCCAACGACGACATAACCTCCGAATGATCATCCTCCAACGATGAGTACCCTTCTTCTTTTCTAACGCATGATCATGGGAATTGGGAGTGTGTGACGAACGCGACAATCTACAAATCGACATCCAAACTTTTTTTTCTGAGATCATCAACAAATGAAAACTACGAGGTAGGGGTTTGTTTTGATTAAATTAAACCCCTGTTCCTCATCAACTATTATGGTTATATGATGGATACTTTCTATAAACTAATGCGGAGGGAGTGGGCCGAAAAAACACGGCCCTACGTCCCTCCTTTGATTCTTGTTTGGTTGAAGATGGAGGCGGAGACGGAAGGGCGTGATGCCATCATACTGCGCTGGAGAAGAACCGCGGCCGGGAGGGTTGCGGTGGGAGAAAGAGGTGTGGTGCTATCGCACCGCCCCATGCTATTGGTGCGGAACTGTGGCCAGGGCGGGATGTGGCAAAGGGGTGTGGCCCCATCGTGCCACACCGAAGAGGAACCGCAGCCAGGAAGGCCGTGATGGATGGAGAAGTGAGGCGCCGTCGCGCCGTGGGGTGGAGATGAAGGCTGCGTCAAGGTTGGGCTGAGGCGGTGGGGGTGCGGCACCAGCGCGCCTTGTGGAGGGCAGAAGGACTGCGGTGCCATCGCGCTGCAGAGGCGGTCGGCTTGGCCAGTTGCCGTGGAGCCAGACCAGCGGGATCACTCGGGTCCCGCTGCTCCTGAACCGAAAAAATGCATCGGTTCTGTTTGATGATCCGGGGGGGCACCCCCCTCCTATGCATTGCCGGCTAGGCCGCCATGGACGGGCCGCCCCTTCGGTCGAGCCGCCACGGGCCGGGCAGCCCTCAGGCCAGTCACGCCTTTGGGTCAGGTCGGGCTGCCCCTTAGTGTCGGGTCGCTCATTTGGTTCGAGTTATCCTCTCAGGCCAGGTCGGGCAACACCCATGGACCGGGTTGGTCAGACTGGGTCGGACCGGACCCAGACCTTCTACGACCATTTACACCTTTTAGCCCACATATTGGGCTCTGGGTGGCCGATAGACAAACCGTCTACGGCGATGGAATTCATGGAGTGGGAAAATTCTTTTCGTAAACTCCACTTTAGGTTCCGACGTAGTTGGGGTATGGTTGGGTTGGTTTGAGCCTAAAAATCAACTGGGACCCTGGAACGGAAAGGCCAAAATCTCACAAACTAGGCGTCTGATTGACTCGACGTCTGTCATTTTGGGATCCTTATGTTGAGATGGAACTAAGGGATACATCAACTCGATAATTCATGGTATTTTATGTATAGACACTTGGATCGAGGAGCAGACCCTCCTGAAATCGAGCGTGCTGTGTGTGGGAACCCTAGGGTTGGCTGCGATAGAGATGACATGATCCTTCGTGGGTTCGACAGTGACGATACTATACCAAGATCCTCTGTGGGTTCGATAGTGATGAATTATGTAACAGGATACTATGTGGGTTTGAAAAAAATGACTTTTGTGTAGGGATCCTCTGTGGGTTCGACAACAGTGACTCCTATACCAGGATCCTATGTGGGTTCGATAGTGATGACTTCTGTACTGGGATCCTACTTCTGTTCCGCAGCACTGATACTATTCCAGGATCCTATGTGGGTTCGACAAAGGAGATGATTTAGAGGCTACATGTAATCATCTCTACCCCTCTTCATGTGTTGTATACCAGTGTGAGCTGAGTCTTGTCTTTCAACCATTATCATCATGCTGATTGAATTTCCTTCCTCTGTGGATTGAGTTGGGTTTGGGCTTGAGAGTTGGAGCCAGATTGTGTTAGGTAACATAGTTATATGTATGGGCATATACCTATGTAAGGTTGGTAGATACATTGTGATTGTATCTTACATTTTTGGTTTATCTTTAGTGGATTTTGGGAGACCTTCGAGGGTCTTGGGGTCCCCTACTTTGTATTATTATACTAACCCCTTCATGGGATCTTCCCACACCTTATTGTGTTCTGGGAAGACGATGGTCAGGAGTGATCATGGCTGAGGGAGATGGACAGGAGACTGCTCGGAGGTGGACCAGATGGGACGTACCTCCGTGATGAGTTTTTCAGGTTTTGTACCTACCCTTCAGGTATGACTACCCGTTAGACGATCCAGAAGTTGTTTTACCTTATTATTTGTACTTGTACATATTGTTTAGTTGGGTTTGTATTCTGGCCGACTTACTTTCAGCACACTTATCCTTTCTATATTAGTACTTTTTTCTACCACTTCTAGTGTTCGGAATGTGTGTGTTATTGGTTTAAAGACAATGCCTTCCCTTTTTATCAGGGATTCGCCTTTGGTGTTAGTCTCCATCCCCTGGCTTATGGACAGTAGGATTGGGGTAGTCATGACACGGGCCCCGAGGATGGGTCGTGAAAAATTGGTATCAGAGTAGTCGTTTCAACCGTATGACATGGAATCTCATTCTTTTAATGGAAATAGTGTTAATTGTTTTGGGTGTGGTTATCAGTTTAGAGAAACTTTTGTTGGTGTGGTGGTCGACGTATCCATACACTAGGACTCTAACTTCTGATCTCTGAATCAGTGAATGAAAACACTAATTGCGTGTTTGTTTCCTTTGAAAAGTTTTCTACATGATTAAATTTTTTTGGCTCTCCAATTATATTTTTTTGACCATGGAACACCAGTTTCTTTTCAGGATGTCCCCACGAAGGCATCCAACTAGGGTTCTGTGTTTCGTACGAGATGGTAGCCCACCGAGCGACGAGGCCTCAGTGTAGGGCCCCATCACAATGGAGGTACCAGCGGTACCACTACCCACTGGACCACCGATACCACCAGATCAAGAAGAAGAGAGTGCACTCAATATGAGTGCATTGCACGAGTTCCAGTGCCAGAGGCCACCCATGTTCAGGGGAGAGACCGGACCACAGGAAGATGAGGATTGGATGGAGGCTGTCATGAGAGTTTTCTGATTGGTATGAACACCAGCCGACCTCATTGGGATCATTGATGCGAGTCTACTTCATGAAGCAGTAGGAAGATGGTGTAGCTTAATGCTCCAGGTGCATGATGAGGCATCATTACTCTGTGAAGACTTCAAGAGTCTCTTCTGATCAGAGTTTGTTCTAGCCACACTTCGTGCGGTGCAGATTTAAGGGTTACTTTATCTGCAGCAGGGCAGCATGATAGTATCTCAGTACTCAGTGAGGTTCACTGACCTCTCACGTTACTCCATAGATATGGTATGATACCCATTCTTTAGGGCCCGAACCTTCGAACAGGGACTCAGTCATGAGATAAGGGCTTCAATGATCTATCTCAACATCACGATGTAGGCGGGAGTGCTGGGGTGAGCCCTTCTTGTGGAGAGTCTTCTAGATGAGCAGTTATTAGCAGAGAGACCCACCACAAGGCGACATGAAGCTGAGTCTTCTGTAGCCGGCAGTAGACAGACGTCGCAGAGGTCTATGAGGACAAGGAAATTAGGTGGGCGACCCCACAATACTGGTTCGGTTGTGTGGGGAACATGAGACAGATCCAACCATACGAGGGGCAGGCAGGGCTATGCATGTGGCAGGCATGGTCACATGGCTCGAGACTTCCCAAATCACCATGTATATGATAAGTAAAAAGTTTAAGGACATCACAAGTAGAGGTAGAGGATTTACTATGGTGGTCCATCAAGAACATGTGAACATGGTAGATGAGCTGGCCAAGTAGTAGGAGGTGGAAGATGTTTTGAGGTTCTACCATCACCACCACTAGGAGGTCCACTCCGACCACAGGGAGTTGGCAGATAGAGGCGGGCTCATCTCTAGGCAGTCAAGGCCTATGACCATGGGACACCGGAGATGATTCATGGTACTATCTGTGTCTAATCAACCCTTGCAGCAGTACATATAGACATAGGTGCGAGTCATTATTTTATTGTCGCTACCCTTGTTCGGAGGTCAGATATTTAGATGGAGACATTTGTTCGATCCATGTGGCTAGAGACTCCTACAAGAGCAGAATCGACGATTACGCACTGGTGCTGGAAGTGTGAGATTACTATTGGAGGCAAGAGCTTCGATTGGGATATCGTTCTATCGGCATCGAGGCCTTACGATGTCATCTTGGGTATGGAGTGGTTATCCACAGTTCATGCTTAGATTGACTATATTGGGTTGAATGTGTAGTGTATCCACAAGGATGGGATGAGGTTTACCTTCATCGGCGATAATGGAGCCTTCGAAACGCAGGATGGACTTACCCAGAGGAGGGGGAAGTAGATCCAAAATCCGTTGGCTAGCCTCATTCTCAAAGTGGTTGATGTGCGGAGTCTGAGTATTCCTATTGTGGTGGATCAGTACGTTGATGTTTTCCCTGACGATGTATCAGCACTACCTCCTCATAAAGAGGCAGACTTCTACATTGACTTGTACCCCAGGACGACACCGATATCTACTCCAGCATATCCGATGGCTCCCTCCAAGCTTCATGATCTGTGGGTATAGCTTGAAGAATTTTAGGGGAAGGGATTTATCCGACCCAGTGTTTCACCCTGGGTATCCCCAATTTTGTTCTCCAAGAATGCAGATGGGAACTTGCAGCTCTATGTCGACTACCATCGCCTGAACCAGGTTAACATGAAGAACAAGTACCCACTCTCAAGGTTTGACAATCTCTTTGATAAGATCAAGGGAGCATAATGGTTCTCGAAGATAAGCCTTAGGTCAGGAAATCACCATCTAAGAGTTTGGGACGAGGATGTGCAGAAGACAACATTCAGGTGTCGGTATGGCCACTAGGAGTTCTTGGTTATGCCCTTTGGCATAACCAATGCTCCAGCAGTGTTGATAATTATCATGAACAGGATCTTCCATCCTTAACTCGATCGCTTTATCGTAGTCTTCATCGAAGACATACTGATCTACTCAACTACTGAGGGGGGGGGGCATGCCTACCATTTGAAGGTATTACCGAACACACTCTAAGAGCACCAATGTTATGGAAAGCTCTCAAAGTGCTAGTTTTGGATTCGATAGGTTCACTTATTGGGACACGTTATCTCAGAGGTTGTATTTGAAGTGGATCCAGTGAAGATTGAGGCAGTGTTTTCTTGCGAGCCACCCAGGAGTGTTATGGAGGTACGAAGTTTTCTAGGACTGGTTGTATACTATCAGAGATTTGTTCCAGACTTCTCGAGAGTTTCAGAACTGTTTTCAGTGTTTGCAAAGAAGGGGAAACCCTTCGTGTGGTTAGAGAGATGCCATCAGAGCTTTTAGGAGCAGAGGAAGAGGTTGACTAGTGTGCACATCTTGAGGCTACCGGAGGATGGCGTTGGGTATATAGTTTACTTCGATGCATCAGGGATAGGACTCGGCTATATCCTAAGGCAGGAGCGAGCAGTGATCACGTATAGTTCTCATAAGTGGAGTTTGCACCAGCAGTACTACGCTAAACATGACCTGGAAATAGAAGCAGTGCTCTCTGCCTTGAATATGTGGCTGAACTATCTGAGGGGAAAGCATTTTATAGTCTACTCTGACCACCAGACTCTCAGGTAAAGATTTTCATAGAAGAACCTATACCTGAGACAACGAAGACGTCTTGAGTTCCTCCAAGACTATGACTTCAAGAATGTCTATACTCCTCAGAAGTGGAATATTGTATCTGATGCTCTTAGCAGGAGATCAGTCATTCAGCTTCTAGGAGAGGCAACGAAGCAGCTGTCCGCATTGCAGATATCGTTTGTGGGTATAGATGGAGCATCCCCTCTACAGTCTCTCACAGTCACTCATCCACTTCTCCATCATGTCAGGGAGGTACAACATGGGGACGTTTACTGTGAGACGCAACGTGCTCAGATATTCACAGGGCAGGCACCTGATGGTACTGGTATGGGGAGCACATCATTCTCTTTTGAGGACGTACCATGGTACCGGTTGCACTTCAGATGGAAGTGAGCAGGGAGTTCCACACATCTCCTTTAGAGGTACATCCAAGGGAGGCAAAGATGTATTAGGACATCTGATGGTAGCACTGGTGGCCATGTATGAAGAAGACAGTAGTAGAGTTTGTCTCACGATGCCTCACTTACCAGTAAATGAAGGTAGAGCACTAGGTTCTAGCAGGCTTGGATCATTCCTTAGAGGTCCCAGAGTTGAAGTGGGATGGGATATCCATTTATTTCATGGCAGTACTTCCATGTACATCCAAAGGACATGATTCTATCTCGGTGACTGTCGACTGACTCAGCATGTCGGCCCACTTCCTACCGATCAAAGAGTAGGGTTTAGTAGAAATCCTGGGACGCCTCTATGTACAAGAGATCGTATGGATTCATGGTGTCCCATAGACGATCATCTCCGATTGAGATGCTCGTTTAAATTCTAGGCTATGGAAGTGGTTGCAGAAGGCATTCGAGACACAGCTTCGCTTGAGAACCACCTTCCATCCGCAGACAGATGGTCAGACTGAGAGGACCATTCAGACTCTCAAGGACATTATCAGTACTTGTGTCCTTGACATCGGTCACAGCTGGGAGGATCACTTACCCTTGTTGGTGTTTGCGTATAACAACAGCTACCACTCCACCATCGGGATGGAACCTTTCGAGGCACTTTACAGTGGACACTGCAGATCACCTCTGTGCTGGACTGGCCTAGGGGAGTCAACACTTGTAGGACCAGAGATGGTGTCGGCTATGATGGAGAAGGTGCAGATCATCCAGGAGTGGATGAAGACTACAAAGAGAAGGCAGAAGTTTTATGCTGATAGGAGACATAGACCCCTGAAGTTTGAAAATGGTGACCACATATTTCAACGGGTCTCATGTCGATGAGGTTTGTGGAGATTTGGACGAGGCGAAAAGTTTTCTCCGCAATTCACAGACCGTTCCAAGTCCTCAGTAGAGTAGGCGAGGTGTCTTACCACATGGCTCTTCCACCTAAGTTGCATCAGGTACACTATGTCTTCCACGTATCTCAGCTGAGGAGATACGTGCATGACCCATCCCACATCATCAACCACGGGGAGATGGATATCGATGATGGGGAGACATTCACGGAGGTTCCAGTGGAGATTGAGGATCGACAGGAGTAGTTCCTATGTGTAAGATCGACACCTCTAGTACGCATTCGCTGGCAGTACATGAACCTCCAGGAGAGAACATGGGAGTGGGAGACATAGATGCATGCTCAGTACCCCCATTTGTTCCCTTATTGTGTGTTTTAGATTACAGGGATGTAAATCCCTAAGGTGGGGAGAATTTAAAGACACAGAAATTTCATGGAATTTTTTTTCTTAAATACATGGAAATTTTACGAGTCCGTAGTTTCTGACGGCGCTTGATTCTGAGGCCCGGTGTGCCTGGAATCAATTTCAGAATTTTTGTTCAGGTGCGTTCAGAAAGCGTAGGAGTGGAATATTATATCTTTTGAATCGGTGCTCGGAATTGAAATTTGAGGACATCGTTGAACTTGTAGCGCCGATATTCACTTAAGAATACCTCTACTGCAGTTGCATTTTATCCATATTGGATGTTAGTTTTTGGGGGGTTTTAATTAAACTGATTAAAAATATGTGTTAGCCATATTTTTATTTGAGGTGGTAGTTAGAACCTCCAAGGGGAGCTTAGTGGAGGGGCCCACCATCACATAACCTCCCTAGGGAGGATGTTATAAGGTGGGGCCTACAAAAGAATCAAACCCCAATAATCCCCATTAATTCTTGAACTTCACTTTTATGTGGATGAAACTATCTCTAATTAATTGAGTCTCTCCACCATCCCCATTAAATTTTTTCCAACCCAAGCAATTAATTTATTGAAATTCTCTTAATTAATTGGAACAATTTTATTTCTTTTTAATTCATGTCAAGAATAAAATAATTGAAAAAGATATTATTTTGGATGGCACATAATACATCATTAAAGCCTTGGAGAAATAAAGATTTCATTCTTACCACGAAGAACACGAAGAATGTATCTTCCACCAATGAAGCATGATGACATGATCTTCTTCATCATTCTTCAACCAAAGCATGGATAGGGAAGCGACACCCACGATATCTCCAATGACCTTCATCCACGTCAGAGGATATGACATCGTCCGCGAAGAATGTCGCCAACGATGACGTCACCTCCGAATGCTCGTCTGACAACCAAGAGTACCCATCTTCCTTTTCGATGCATGATCGTGAGAATTGGGAGTGCATGACGCGACAATCGATGAATCGACATCCACCCTTTTTTCCGAGATCATAAACGAACAAAAATTACGAGGTAGGGGTTTGTTTTGATTAAATTAAATCCTCGTTCCTCGTCCATTTTTATAGTTCAATGATGGAAACTTGTTATCATATAATGCAGAGGGTGCGGGCCAAACAAACCTGACCAAACGCCCCTACATTGATTCTTGTTTGGTTGATGACAGAGGGGGAGCCGGAAGGGCATGATACCATCACACCATGCCAGAGAAGAACCTTGGTCGGGAGGTCTGCTGCAGATGAAAGAGGCACGAGGACATTGTGTTGCACCACACCAGATGTGTGGAACCACGGCTAGTGCGGGCTGTGGAAAAGGGGTGTGTCGTCGTCACACCACACCGGAGAGGAACCGCGACCGGGAGGGCCATGTTGGATGGAGAATCCCAGCACCGTCGCGCCGCGCGGTGGAGCCCAATTCCACGGCCAGGTCAGGCCGTGGGGGTGGGGGCGCAGTGCTGACGCACCACGCGGAGGGCCAGGGGACAACGACGTTGTCACGAAACGACGACAGCCAGTCGGGTCGGCCACCATGGAGCCGGAGCAGCAGGACCCCCTAAGTCTCGTAGCTCTTGAACCAGCGTAATGTGCCGGTTTTGTTTGACGAACCGGGGGGGGGGGGTGAAAACCCCCCTCCCATGCATGGACAGCTGGCTTTCCCCTCGACCGGGCCTCCATAGTTGGGCTGCCCCATGATCGGGCAGGCCCTTCGGCTGGTCCGCCACGGGCCGGGCCATCCTCAGGCTGGGTCGCCACGGTCAGGGCCGCGCCTTCGGGTCGGGCCACCCCTTAGGTCTGGGTCACTCCTTTGGTTTGGGCCATCCACTTGGGCCAGGCTGACCTCTCAGGTCAGGCCGCACCCGCGGATCGGGTCGGTCAGACTGGGTCGGACCAGACCTAGACCCACTACGACCATTTAAACCTTTTATCCAGTATATTGGGCTACGAGTGTCCGATCGACGAACCGTCTATGGAGATGGAATTCTTGGAGCGGGATGATTCTTTTGGCAAACTCCACTTGAGGTTCGGACACTTTTTGGGTACAGTGGGGTTAGTTTGAGCCTAAAAACCAACAGGGCCCCTGTAACAGAAATTCTAATAACTCACAGACCATGCTTCTGATTGACGAGACGTCTGTCGTATAGGGTTCCTTATAATGAGAAGGAACAACAGAATACATCAAAACGAGACTTAGTGGTAGTTGATGTATCAAAACTTGTCTTGAGGAGAGGACCCTCCTTGAATCGAGCGTGCTACGTACGGGAACCTTAGGGCTGGCTGCGACTGAGATGATAGGATCCGCCGTGGGTTTGATAGTGACGATGTTGTAATAGGATCCTCCGTGGGATCAACATTGATGAATTCTGTACCGCGATCCTCCGTGGGTTGGACAAAAATGAATTTTTTATCAGGATCCTATGTGTGTTTGACATCAGTGACTTCTGTATCGGGATCCTACATGGGTTCAACAGTGATGACTTCCGTACTAGGATCCTACGTGGGTTCGACAACACTGATACTGTTCTTGGATCCTACATGGGTTCGACAAAGGAGATGATTAAGAGGCTACATCTAATCATCTCTACCCCTCTTCATGTGTTTCATAATTTTGTGAGTTGAGTCTTTTCTTTCAACCATTATCATCGTGGTGATTGACTTTCCTTCCTTTGTGGACTGGGTTGTGCTTGGGCTCTAGAGTTGGAGCTGGATTGTGTTTGGTAACTTAGGTATATGTATGGGAATATAACAAAATAAGGTTGTTTGATACTTTGTGATTGTATCTTACATCTGTGGTTTGTCCTAAGTGGATTCTGGGAGACCTTCGAGGGTCTTGGGGTCCCCTACATAGTATTCATACACTCACCCCTGCATGGGATTCTCCCACACCTTGTTGTGTTCTAGGAAGATGACGGTCAGTAGTGATCAAGGCTAATGGAGACGGACGGGAGGCTCCTCAGAGCTGTAATATATGGGACGTACCTCAGGGACGAGTCGTTCGAGTTTTGTACCTACCCTTCTGGTATGATTCCCCGATGGATGATCCAGGAGTTGTTTTCCCTTTTTACTTGTACTTGTACTAGTTGTTCAGTTGGGTTTGTATTCTGGACCACTTACTTTTAGCCCACTTATCATTTCTATATTAGTACATGTTTCTCCCACTGCTTGTGTTCGGACTGTGTGTGTTACACATTTAAAGTCAATGCCTTCCCTTTTTATTGGGTATTTTCCTTTGGTACTAGTTTCTACCCCCTAGCCTATGGAAGGCGGGCATGGGGTAGTTATGGAACAGGCCTCGATTATGGGTCGTGAGAGGTACCTATCATCATCTTACTGAGAAATCCATTTATATAACCCTAGACCTGAGAAACAACACCCAAAAAACACAACAAAAGGGCATCAAACACCCTAACAACCTAGAAGAAAACATTACCTCATGTTCATGATGACTGAGTCATTATCTGATAAAGAAACACCTCAATTTATATCCTTATAACATACCACAAATTTGAAATATATGTGTATGTAGGTCCAAATTCCTTATTTATTGGTAAAATCACAAACTATAAGGTATATATGATGGGAATCCTATGTGCAAAAAATCAAGAATGAGATGCCTCTTCCCTTTTTTGTCCAAGATTTAAAATCATTCGCTGACCTATTTCAAATGGAAAAGGGCTAGATATCGACATTGAATTGTAACATCCCAACAAAAAATATTGGTAGATCATGGTGAAAATAATATACAACTGATACGTCGCAAAACATGAACAAAGATCCCATACCCCTTCAAACCAGGAATTCATTAAAAAATAAATGTTATTGACACACTTTTATGATGTTTAGAATATGTTCCAACAAATTCCTTATACTCCTATATAAAATATCCTACATAGTAAATACTGGGAAATGATAACACCTCAAATACCACTTTGTTATGTCCTAAACTAGATTACACTAAACTGGTACTCCGAGCTGGTGGGTTACAAAGTCTTAAGCATGAATCCTCATACATAGGAGGCTAAAAACATGAAAAGAGGGCCTAGGGTGTGACAGTGGATAGAATATACACTAATATGAGAGAAAGAAACAATGAAATATAGATTAGTTTCTTACAAAATGGAATGTAAATAGAGTGATGGAATAGTAAAGAACTCAAATATATTCATACTATAATAATAAATACAATTTTTTTAAATCAAAAAATATCTATTCAATATGATACAACACTGGTCACCCACTGTGCGACCATATACATACATAATTACAAAAGAAACTAAAAGTAAAACAATAGTACCCAACTACTAAATTTGATCCAGACCACGTACATGTTCTCTAGACCCATTCGAACTGCACTATCCCATTTAGAAAGAACCATTCAATTTTTTTTCCTTGATCATACAACACTATGAATCATCCCTCTACACCAGGAAAAATGTTATCAGTAAGAAAATCAGACATAAGGTCTACACGTTCATCGATGTGCATGGTCAGGGGTGAGAAATAATTTCAATAGGCCACCCCAATAAGAATCCAATAACAGTTCTACTAAAACAATATTCCAAAGAAACATCCTAAGACTAGATTAAACTCAACAAAAACGAAATTTAAAACTAATGTGATCCCACAGTCGATCCTAGGGTATTTAGTCCCTGTCAATTAAGAAAGTGACACCATGTATGTTCATATATATATATATGTGTGTGTGAGCGTATAGTCACATACCTATACATATAAACATAAATTTCAGTATTATTTTGTATGTGAATCATTAATAGGGAACCATGTCATCAATTGAACCTCGGGTCCATAATCCCACTCAACAAGAAATACTATGCAACAAAATTGAGATAAACATTGTGACACTCATATTGCGTACCATCAAGTCAGCCTCTAGGTCCGTAATACCATTCAACATATAACCTCTTCGTCCAATGACAAAAAATTATATGATAAAGTTATGTCAAAACATTTTGATACAATTCTTAAATCTGGGATCAACCGTACTAAATTCCAATAACCAGCAACACATATTTATACCAACGGTCAAACCTGTATATATAGATTACATGAAAAGAATTACATCATGTGAAACATTAGGTTACACCTATCACATCCCATAACTAATCTAGAAGATCATAATCATTCCAATCATATAAAATCTTACACATGAGCAAATAAAAGTCATTCATATAGTGGTAGATGAAATATCTATCAATGCATTGATCTCATGAACCCTCTGAGACCGTCCAAGTCAATCATGAATCATGAATCCAAGTATCGATTAGGGTATAAAAATTATCAGAACACTAAGTCCATCCAAGGAATTCTTCATATTATAATCCACATATCACTCAGTGTATATAAATTTTTCCAATATATCCCATCCATGGTATCCCTCAATAGTCCCACGGTTCTATTATAATTTATGTAAATCCTCCATGAGCACTAACACAACATCTCTAATTCACTCATGGGTTAGACATAATTGCCTCATTGAGTCTCTTCATGGAATTCTAATATGAATCTATTGTTTTCCTATAGTATAAGGTAAAGTTGTCATACGATCCCATACAAGGAAATATAACCATATTCCATGGTTCACCAATTTCTATTTACCCATTTAGTAATTTAATATTTATGTAAACATTTTAGAAGGTGAAAAAAGTTTGAAACCTTAAATCATCAAGTAAGGATCAACAAACAGATACTATAAAGAACCTATGGTCATCCTGAAAAATATATATCAAAAAATATATATATATATAATTATGATCAACATAAAAATATTAGGAAATACCATTTAGGTACCAATAAAGTCTCAAAAATAACATGTCTTAGATTCCAAATCCAAAGAGAGCATGTTCGGGCATCCCAATAAGCCCGAAAGACACCTCACATCAGCCTCATAAGCAACCAACAAGGATGAACCACTGGTAAAGTCCATTACATCAGAAAAACCAAATCAGATATAAATGAAATAAGTGAGCTTGGATAGAACGCCTAATCCAACAATCAAACCAACATGTGTATTAGTTCGTCACATGTTCTAGCCCACACCCACACACCATCTCCACAAAAACTGAATGTAACAGCTCTGGGTCTATCAGACTATAGGCACTCACTGGGTCCATCAAGCCAAACACTGAATGGAATCCTACTTGGGATCCTATAGGTAAACATGAGTTATGTAATCCAATAATAGGGATCCACTAAACAATACACCTAAGAGGGGCCCTGAAAGGGACTCCCTAGGTCTACATGTAATATAAACCATCCCTTAGGGGATCCTTAGAAGTAACATGTCTCATGAATTCATAGGACAGAAGGGAATGTATCAAAAAGGAAACTTCCTCAAAAGACAAAATTCATGAGCGATAACTCCTATATCATCTCATATAAAAGGAATCCACAATGTTGGTTCGAACACCCAACTTATTGTTCACACTCCAGTCCCACATTCACAAGAAAACTGGATTCAAAAACTGGTAGAAGAATATATCCATTTAGATATAATCCCCCAAACACCCTTCAAGATTCCTCGAACGACACCACATGTTTCACCCTTACGATATATGTGGAAATCTACTTAGAATGGATTATTCATATTCCCAAATAAGGAACCATGACATGAATATGGAAAATAACGTAAACTGATAAAAAACGAGGATTAAAAGGGTTGTAAAAATCAAACACAACATGTACCCTCATGTTCCAACATGGGTGATTACTTATATCATCTTGGGCATGTGAAACCCCATGGTACATGGCATGGGATGTGGGTACAAGGCATGCACTGAACACTGGGTACATGCCCATGTCCCTAAACTAGCATGGTCATCTACTTGAAAAGTCCATGTACTTTTATCCCTTGTGTGCATATGAATGAAAAATTCAAATTTCTTCTCAAAACTATTTTCTAGAATAAAAGGAATCATTATTATTATATTGTTTGATCATTGATACTTTTGAAGCCCCACATAATTTGAAGGGTTTGTAAAACATCATCTTGATAGGAGAGAATGAGATGAAAAAAGGTCATGTTCACTAACATATTACCAAGTATCATTGTATGAGAAAATCAGTTGGAAGTAGAGATATATAATTAGTGGGAAAGAGTGAATATTTATTGGGATTCGTTAATGTAATCAATTAGAAACAAGGGAATGATACAAAGAAAATTTAAGGCCTAAAATTCATAAATATTTGATGATTTAGAATAATGTATCCTCAAAAAAATTTGTTATTAAGAAAATATTTTAATTCAATGTCATTTTCCTTATGTTGAGTATTTCACTTACTACCAATGAATATAATTTAATTTACATAGATTAATCACTTTAATTACATGTTACCAATTCCATCATTTCATCATGCCTCAACCAAATTCTAATTCATCCCTCATTTCAAAAAATTGATTTCCAAAATTATCTTCGAAGGATGAAGAAATAAAGTAAACATTTAATTGATTGTAATTCCCATAAAAGAGTGAAAATTCCAACTATTTGTCTCTAAATATTCTCCAAATCAACAGGGATAATATATAAGTATCCAAACCCGAAAAATTAACACTAATGTATTATCATTAATATATATTCATCAAATTATTCAACTAAAAATAATGACATATCAACTAGGATATTTTGTATGTCTCTGGAAGGAATCAAACCCTAAAAATCCATCAGTCAAGGGTTTAAGTCCTGTGGGATTTAAGGATTTGATGGGTTTCTCTTCAGTATACATGTTTTCCATTTATAAAACTATGTTAATAAAATTTTCAAAAATAAATATGGTTGAAATCCATGAAATATGGATAATCACTTTATAGCCATTTAACTAAATATTTCAATACAACCCTATTATATCAATACTTCAACCATTAATTTTCAAATTGATCCACCATTGGCCTAGGTATTATTCAAAATATCATTAATCATATTTCTAAATAAATAATATTTGTCTTCAATAAAAATAACCTTATCTTTATCCAAGGTTATTTATTTTTATCATATGAAAAACATCGTTACAATGGTGTGAAGGAATAATTTGAATTATCATAAGAATATCCTGAATGATTGAAAACCATAGTGTGCATTATGTCATGTTGTCATGCACTAGGTAAACACTATGTTTGGCCCCAAAAACATTGTTTTATATGTTACTCCTCGGTATATCTGTTCTTGAGTGACATCTACTTATAGAATCTTGATAGAGATGTAATTCTAGGAAGACCAAGATAATATCTACATTATCAAAATTCTAGGGTGTTCATCCATACACATTCTCAAATTATACCATTGGACTATGTTCTCTAATATATGTTTCCCTAAATATAATGCCCAATGTTGCCTATAAACATCATCTGATACTATGTTTAGTGACCAGACCCCAAATATCCTGGTGCTGGGGTCTTCTACTGTTACATTTTCATAATTACACGGAATCAAAATTTGAAAGAATGAAATACTTTAGTTGTCATGGATAACCAGATACATAAATGAGTCTTGTATTAAAATAAATGACACTAATTACAATATATTTATTATTTATATAAATATCATCATGAACAACTCTAATCCATTTAGTAAATCCTTACATGTATTTTACAATATTCATATTGGATTTATATGGAAAAACGTATGTGTAATATATTATGGAAACAAAAAATAATAATTAATAACAAATTAACATGGAAGGTAAAAAAAGTGATAACACATGACATTAAAATAAAAAGGTAAGGAAAAATACATATGTCAATGTAAGAATATGAAACCCATGAAATTTATTCAGTGAAGTGATAATGAAATATATTCATAGATATGTCGATGAAAAATATCCTCAATGAATAATAACTAAAAATAAATTAGGATCATTCTTTTTTAATGTAGATCATTTTTGAGTTACATGGAGACATCAACCATCAAGACCTTTTATAATATGATTTAAAATTATGGATAAAAACATGTTTAATTTTTACAAGTTATTTTTCACATGGGAACATTTTGATGCATCGAGGGGATATAAAAAGTCTGGGTCCTACCCGTCAATTCTTGTCTAAATAATTCCTCATATTGAATTTTTGAAATAAATAATATTCCTTAGAGAATATCTATATCTAATAAACAATACATAATTATAAATAATTCCACAGATAATAAAATAATTGTTCAAGAAAACATCATATGTTAAAATTCTATATAGTTCATGAAATAATAATATCCATCACCCAAGAATGATTATTTACTATAAAATATGATTACACTAAAGTTTTTGTTTAATGGTAAAGTTAATAATCACAAAATAAACTATTATATCAATGATAATCATAAAAGAATTATTGATAAAGATAATCTTCCAACATTCCAAAGTGTCCCACATCACCTTGATACATTTAAATAATAATCCCAGTGAGGGTATAACATTAAATGAAATTTATAATATCATGAAAATAATTATTTTAATTAAATTAAATGTTGAAGGATAGTATATACACCATATAAAAGAAACTATCTTTAGAACAAGAAATAACTATCAATGGAAATGTAAATTGAGAAGAAATCCTTATCATACTTCCAACTTGTTTCATATTTCATTATATTTAGGAATAGAAAAACTTATATTAATTATTTAAATACTTGAGAAAGAATTTAAATTTTTCATAAATTTTTTTCACTTATTACCATGTTGTATAAAAATAATTAATCAGTTATTTTTGTGTCAGTTCTTTTCACAAAATTATGTTTATGCGTCAAAAACAACTTTTATAATTAAACTATGGTCCAAGGGTAATTGTATAAAATGAAAATAATTATAATAATGAAATAATAATCATATTTTTACAAAAAATATATATTAAAAATTAATCATTAAATGTAATTATGAAAAAATGAATCAAAGTTACAATCATGGAAATAGTAGGGCATACGTATGCATGAGTAATGTTCTCATTTTCAATGATCATTCTGGAAAAAAGGTAAGTTGAATAATATGTATACATATTGATAATTATATAATAAATACCATATTATTTAATCATATATACTTAAATATATATAATTATTTTCATGTAAAAGGAATCACATCATGTTGAGGAGGCGGTATGCCAAAAGTCCACAAATGATGTAATCACATTTATTTGCGTGAAAGTGTAGTTAAATATTATATATATATATATTCATAAGAAGTAATTATTTCCTTAATATAATATATAGGGTTTTATTTAACATATTTTTAATTAAACCCTTCTTTTATACATTCCACTTATCGTGTGAATGAATCACATTGCTCTGAGGGGGCGGTAGTACACACTTCCACAAATAGTGTTATAGTTTTTACATAGAAATGAAAGTACAATGATATTTTTTCTAAAATAATTAAATATGATTAAGAATAAATAAATATCATATATAACATATATAAGAAAATTTTCGATCATAATGTGTACCATGAGAGGTGGTAATAAAAAATGAACAATCATCGTTTCGTGAGGCAGTAGTTCATCATACAGTTAAAAAGTATATTTATTACCCATTAAATGGAAGTGTGAGTATGTGTTGGTAAAAAAACATAGAAAAAAATTATAGTATTTATAGGAAAATTATTATTTTATAAAATATTGAAATAAATGTATTTTATAGATTAGATAATATAAATAAATGTAAAAATATTGATGAAGTTTGTTATCTATTATTCGGGTAACTCCTTTCGGTATGCATCAAAGGGATTAATTGAATTTCATTCATCCCAAGTGGAGGGATATAGGATGATGGTATGTATTTTCAGGATCTATTTGGGAAGATATTATTTGATCTAATGTGTCTTGAGAGGTGTGAGGAAGTGGTAGGTTGGCAGTCGATTTAATAGTGGAAGAGGAGTGACATTCCTATATTATATAGACAAAGGAATTAAATACATGTGTTTCACATTGAATTATCCCCCCATAAAGATCTGATTTACTTAAAAGTGTGGATAAATTAGAACTACATCACACCAATAGACATTTTATAATTTATAGGTAATTTGGATCTTTCAAATTAAGGATGAGTGCCTTATTATGCATAATTTTACCTTAATTGTGGTAATTAATTTTTATTACATTCACTAATATTTTGGGTAAAAAGTAATGTACCTATTTAATCATTATATATAATGATTATTCCAAATATGGAATCCATTTTTTAAATTTATAGACCTAGATGTTGCAAAAAGTATTATAAATATAATCACATAACTTGGATGACAATGTGGGAGTTTTAAGTAAAAAAATCTGAATGTTTCAAATCTTTATATCATAAATTTCAAATTTAAATTATTTATATAAAACTAAATTAGATTAATAGATAAAGATATTATCTAATTACTCATAAAATTTAATATAAAATGAAATTAAACCATATAAATAAATTAGTTAAAAATTAATTTTAAACTAAATTATAATATTTCCCCTAAACATTAAAAAATAAAACATCACAAAAAAAATAAAACAAAATCCACCCTAACCAAATTTTTATGTTTATATTTCAATTAATATGTTTATTTTGACATATTATATTTATTTAATTTCAAAAAAGTTGATTTAAAATATTCTCTCTTTTAAAAGGTGGTAAAAGTGACATAACAAAAATATAGTATTTTATGCATAGGATTGATGTTATGCAAAAGAGGTGTTTTGAAAAAAAAATCAAATATTGTGTGTTTGTAAGGAGTGTAATGTTATAACTTACTCATTTTATTCCACCTCAATAAAGTTTTTTCTAGTAGAGTGGGTTGTATTGTATTGCTTCTATACCATTCCAATGATGTAGATTCTATTATTGAGTGGTGAACTTTTTAAACTCTAGTGTTCATGTGGATGTGTGCTTGGATTGTCTTCCTCAAGGAGGGAACTCTTTAATAGAAGTTTTAGGTATATTAAAATCAATGTAAACATAAAATGAAATTTTATTACAGATTCACCCCTCCCCCTCTTAGTGATACATGTATCCTGACATGGAACCATTTTAAATTATGAATAATTTTTTTAAAAATTCCAATATATAATAAATTCTCAGGATATCATATTCCTTTACGTGCATAGTGTAGTGTGTCATACACTCTATAAAATGAACTTTTCATACATTTCATTTTCGATGAATTACAGTTATCATATGAGTTTTCATTGCAAGCACAATATATAATCATTTATATCATAATTCAATTTATTTATTCTATTACATTGATATAAAATATTGGATAGATCCGGAATCAAATAATGAATTTTTTATTAATCATTTTTTTTATAAATTTACATTTCACTTCATCAGTATTGTAACCATGTTTTTTATTTTTTGTCCCCATATATTTACCATTTCCCATGATCATACGAGTTTTATAATGCCAGTATTCATTAAAACCCATTATATTCGTGAATGTTTTATCATAATTCCCACAATCATTTCCTCTTAAAATTTTGGATTTTCTGGTGAAATTTTTCTCTTATTATTCTCCAAAATTACATTATATATCCTATTGATCTTCTATCATAATTATAAATTCATTATTAACAACATTTCCATATTTATATAGTAAAAATTACATTTATTCAATTGAAATGAATTTCCATCACATAGTTCATCCATTTAGATTAAATTAATTTCTCTCCACGATTTCTTTTATGTTTCATGATTCATGATCATTTTCTTAATATCAAACCAATTGGAATAGTTGGAGTCTTACATTTTTTTTTTCATGAGTTCACACAAAATGGATTCCTCATATCTACTAATTCCTCATATATGTAAAACATTTATGATATTAGTTTTTTCCCCAATGAATTAATTAGTTTTTCATTTATATTGTTTTATTAAAACTAAATAATAACATGAATGGGTTTTAAAATTTTCTTCGATTGCGTTAATGTATTTTCTTCTTTTTTTGAGACTATATGAATTTATTCTCCATCTATGTGTTATGAATAGGTAGGTAACAATTACTAAAAAACCCTGTTAATTTCAACCAATTGCATTGAGTCAATTTCTTTGTATTGTCTGATACTCAAAATATGGTTCCACCATAGCCCTACTTCTTATAAAACTTGAAAACATCGGAGGAAATAAATCTTTTGTTTCGAACACATTAGAACATAAAATATATTCTGAATAGTGTCTCCCCATTTCTAATCCAATAGTGGATTAGAATAACTTCCTTAAATATGGTGAATATTAGATAATGAATGGATTAATATAATGATGTAACATACAGTTATTTGTATGGTAAAAATATTTTTGTGAAATAGAATGTTATATGACCATAGAAATGATAATTTCTAATCCTGATCATGTTGAATGTTTCTAATCAAGTGTTATGAAATTTAATTCTTCATCACATATATTGTCAGCATGATGTATTTAGGTATTATCCACTTACTAAAACATGTAAAAAAATTGTATGAATCATGATATAATAATTAGATTGAACTATCATATAATCAGGAAATATCATTCATTGGATGTGTAAATCATGATACCCTTTTATTAATCTATGAGCCTTGATTATAAAATTTATTTTTTTGAATGTTACAATGTTTTATATACATATAATTATCATGAAATATTCTTCCAATGTTTTATTATAATAATATTAAAATGGAGGATCAATAATTTCCTTTAATTATCATTATAGAAACAACATATATTTATTCGTAATTATTATATTGTTCTATATGAATATCTAATGCATCTATGAAAAACATATTTGAGGATGGTAATGGATTGAATTCATTTGATACTAGATTCACAATCATTACTTTTCAATAATTCTCTTCAACATGTTTCATAGTGATCCCTCTATTCAGTATTCCTCATAGACATAACCTAATTAAATCATTCATTATAATATGGGGGAATGGAATCCAAGTGAAAAATGTTAGCTCAGATTACCTATAAGGGAAACATGGGAGATATCAATATAAGATGATATGAAAGTATTAGATAATAATAAGGTCATGAGGTAATGAATACATATTTTAATGTTTATTCCCATTATAAATTGTATTTTTAAACTTATTCAGTTCATAAAGATTTATCATTTCCAAAATGTTGAATTATAAGAGTGGTAAATCATAAGGAATAAATAATTAATTATATGTCCATGTCATAAAAGAGCTGAAAAATATATACACAAAAATTACATTTAATATTAAAATATATATACCAAGACCCTAAAACTGTAATGAAATATAAATTAACACCTACTTACCATATAGAATCAATCTTATTGACTTGTTTGTTATATTGGATCCAGCGCATCGACTTGTTTCTCTTAGTAGACCAGGCACATCAAATTATTTCCCACTATTACCTCATGAGATATTAAAATTTTCCTAATGCATTTTTTCGATACTTAATTATTATACAACTATTTTTATATGTAAAAAAGAATATGTATTTGTTCCAAAATAAAATACTATTTAATTATACAAATATATCATAACCGATTAGAAAAAAATAAAAAAAAATAAAAAAAATTATTAATATAATTTATATGGGAAAATAAATGGATTGTATAATATCCTCACCATCATTAACCATATATATAGTGAATCTGGATTATATCATCAGATTACATCCCAAATTAACCATAATTTACATAAAAGGATAAATTTATTGTATAAAATTATTTTGATAGATTCAGTTGAAGACTTCCTATAAAAATTACCCTTTTTACGCTAAAATCCCTCAATAAAAATAAAAAAATACCCAATTATTAAGGACAAAATATAACATAGAAATTTTAATGGAATATTAAAATAATAGAGTGTTCATTATGGAGGTACATTCCATTTATACTATATATGGTAGAAGAAAACATTCATTTCACAATTATGAAAACATTTAACCCACTACCAAATTCATAAAATTAAAATAAGATTCCCTTTTTTAAAATTTTTACAAAAAATTATTAATAAAAAATGATGATATTAAATTATCGTAAAATGAGTCAATAAATTATCTATGATTGTTTTAGAAATTATTATTGTTAAAGAAAATGGGTTTTCGACTAAAGATGGAAATTATGTGAGTATTCTGTAAAAAAATTATTTCAATGTCATCATAAAGAGAACTCCATCAAAACCACATTTGTAGATAATCTTATCTAGGTGATCTGAGCTATCATAAAGAGTAAAATTGACCACACGTCGCTGGATTTGTTCTTTCTCAGCTCTATCAGGTGGAATTGTTCCATTTTGAAGGTATTCCATGATAGGTGACATCCATCCTATAGTATGACCATACGATTCAGGAATGGGACTAATTTCATTAATTTATTGTGTTCTGATTTGAATAGAAGGTGAAATTGCATGACGATGGGAAATACTGATGGTTGTCTCATCTCGATTTGGATCTACCAGAGCTGTGGCTATATTATCTAGTGCATCAGCTTGAGCATTTTGTGATATTTGGAAATAAGGAAATGTCGGTTCTGAAGGAAATTCCTCTATTAACACTCTGATGTAATCATTCAAAGGGATTAGTTCTTCTTTTTCGATGGAATAATCCCCATTGAATTGTTTGATAACTAGGTCTGAATCACCTTTCACTTTTAAGTGATTCACTTGTGCTTGAGGCACAAATTCCAAGCCTGCGGTGAGAGCATGGTATTATGCTTCATTATTGGTACCACCTTCCCATAATAACAATGAATAAGGTATAACACCTTTTCTGGATAAATGACCACAATTCCAAAACCAACATTGTTGAATTTAGGATTTTCCATTTTCCACCCTGTTGGACTTCTCGATGCACCATCAAAATACATTTCCAATGCCGGAGTACTTTCTTGAATATAGATGACTTCCTCATCAGGGAGTTCAATATCTTAAGATGTGTCTTCCACTGAAGGGTGTTCAGCCCGAAAAACAGCCAGAGTGTGGCCCTTTATCGCTTTTTGAGACACATACTAAATGTCTAATTGCTGCAAAATAACTTCCCACCTTGCCAGACGTCCTGTAAGAGTTGGATGACTAAGGATGAATTTGAGGAGGTTATTACGAGATACCAATTGGTCCTCGTGATGTTGCAGGTAGTGTCTCAACATCTAAACTGCAAAGATTAATGCTAGGCAGCACTTCTCAATACTTGAATACTGGGTTTCTGCTTCAAGAATAGTTTGACTGAGATAGTAGAGGCTGTTTTCATTCCCAGCATCATTCTTTTGAGCAAGAAAGGCACCCAATGATCGCTCTAGAGCTGTCACGTAGTGGATAAGTGGTCTTCTTTCAACAGGTGGCATGAGTACCGGTGGACTCAAGAGGTATTTATTGAGAATATCGAATGCTTCTTGACATTATTTAGTCCACTGGTAAGTGACTCCATTCTCCATCAATTTGGTGAAGGGTAAACTTTTTTCTGCAAAATTTGCGATGAAACACCAAATATAGGCTAAGTGTCCTTGAATTCCTCTTATTTCTTTCAAATTTCTAGGAGGTGACATACCAAGGATTGACTTTGTCTTCTCAGGATCGACTTCAATACCATGATGGCGTACAACAAAGCTGAGAATTTTTACTGAGGTTACCCCAAAAGAATATTTTAAGGGGTTCATCTTCAAATTACGTTGTCGAAGCATGCATAATATGACTTCCAAATCAGCCATGTGATTAGAACATTGTTTGGATTTAACCACCAAATCATTTACATAGCATTCAACAAACATCCCTAAGATGGATTTGAAGATACGATGCATGGCACACTGATATGTTGCACCTGCATTATTTAAGCCAAAGGGCATTACCCGGCAGCAAAACACACCCTGAGGGGCTGTGAAGGCTGTGGATTCCTCATCTTCTGGGGCCATTCGGATTTGATTATATCCAAAATATCCATACATGAAGGAAAGTGCTTCATAGCCAGCTATTGCATCAATTAAAAGATCTGTAATCGGAAATGGGAAATCATCCTTAAGACAATGCCGATTAAGATCTCTGAAATCAATGAAAACTCTAATTTCTTCGTTCTTCTTCTTTAACGAGACAATATTATCCAACCACTTGGGGTATTGAACTTCTTTGACGAAGTTAGCTTTAATAAGCTTATCCACTTCAGCTTCGATTTTGGAAGCATAAATTGGGTGTGTTCTTCTTGCAGCTTCTTTAAATCCTTAATGTTCTTCTGGTAAACCCTAATGATGAGTAGAAACATCAAGATCAAGCCCGGGAATCTCTATATAGTTCCATGAAAATATTTCTCATTTTTTCTTTAAAAATGAAATATACATCTCTTGTTCTTCAAGAGTCAAGGATACACTGATTAAAGTGGGGCGTGAATCTTCTTTTGTACCCAGATTTATTTTTCTGAGTTCATCCATAGTGGTAGAGATACCCTCTTCAAATATTGGAGGAGAATCTCTGAGATCTACCTCTTCTTCTTCATCATGTGTTATTTCTTCTATTTCTACTTGCATAGTAGATGATGAAGCAGAATTTTCATGATCAGATGAGATGTCAAAATTTTCACATCTTGAAGAAGAAGCTTTCATTTCCGACCCGATTGATGATGAAGGGTCATATTTGGGTAATAAAGAGGAGATTATGGATTGAGAATCGACATCATTGTTCACCTCTGATGTTTCTATATCTTCTTCTGGCCTAATTGGAAAAGTATTGACTTGTTGGATTTCAGCTGATGAAATGAAGACATCACCATTTGTGCTTTCATCACTGCTTGGTGGGTTACCAATTTCTCCCATGTTTACTGGCTCGATTGTCGTAATTGACATTATGGATCTTTCTATAAGAGTATTTTGATTTTGGTTTATCTAGTCAATTTGACTGATAAGAAACACATAATCTGTACTCACATGTGTAAATGGGTTTACAGGAATATTCTCCAAACCATATGGAGCATTAACTTTGGTAATCTCCTTTGTTTTGGATTTCTCTCTTCCCTTCATGTGATAGAATTCCGCCTCAATGTATTGAGGATCATATGTCTTGAATGGTGCATTAACACCATACAATGTCCCAAATTGACCATCAAAACAATATGTGAGACATTGATGGTATAATGAAGGGATAGTCTCATGTTGATGTAGTCAGAGTCTTCCAAGCAAGATGTTGAAAGCCGAGTCTTGATCAATAACCATGAAATCCGAATTGGATACAAGATCTCCAAACTGAGTTCGGAGTGTAACTTCTCCCAATGGTTCTTGTTCATTTTTTTTCATATCCTTGTAGCATCATGGTAGAAGTAGATAAATCCAATTCTATGAGGCCCAATCGATGAAGTGTACGAATGGGCATGAGGTTAACTCCTGAACCATTGTCAATGAAAGATCTTCGGACGTCTACTCCATTGACCTTAACAGATAAGTAAAAAGTTCTAATATGCCCATGCACAACATAATCTTCATCTTCACCAGTAAAATATATTATTGTATGGCATTATGCAGGATTATTATCCATGTGATAAACTTAAGCTGCAACAATTTCTGTTTCAAACTACTGAGGACTTGAAAAAGCCTCGATGAGTTCTTCCCGAAGATCTTTTGACAGATTCAAAGCTTCCAGAATTGGTAACATGGCTGGTACTTGGGCCAAGTGTTTCAATACATCATACTTTTGAGTCAGAAGTTTTTGTTTCCCAATAAGAATATGTTGTTTAGTAGGTACCTTGGATGTAGATGCTTTGGAAGTTGATGCATCTTGTATTGGGATAGGAGTTGGCAATATTCCTTGTTTTGGAAGATTATACCGATTAGATCCATTTACTTGCTGAGAGGAAGAAGATGGCACCTTTAACCAATCTTCCAAAATAACTATTCCAAGACCGAATTTGCTATTAGTAGAAGAACTTTCTTGTTCTTTCTGAGCTCGCTAAAGGGCTCTACCACGAGTTTCTACTTCATACACAGTTCTAGCATGGGTAGAATTGGAATAGTGGCTTCTGAAAGATCCATGTTTTCCCCTAGATCCTCAGCCTCTGAATCTTCCTCGGATTCCCCTATTTGATACAAGGAATTCAGGCTCATCGAAATCGAAATTTCGACTGGTATATGGATCTGTTAATTGAATCATATTAACAGAACCGAAGATTAACTCTTCGTCTGATGAAGACTCGCCTGATTAGCCTGTTTAGGCTATGACGTTTTGTGGGGTGGTGCCCGTGGCATTGAAGTAGATGGCATGAAGTCTACCAGAGTCAAATACAATTTAGTCTTTGACACATACTCATCTTCTTATGATTCTTTTTCTTTCTTTGAATCTTGTCGTTTCTTTGAGGACTTTCCCTCTGATGAAGAGTGTTTTGCAGCAACATTCATGGCAGAAGACACAATTAGTTTCTTTAATTATGTTCGCAAAATAGCATGAGTTCGGTTGTTTGTTTTTCTGACCATCCAATCATTATAATTTTGTGCATTTTTTCTTTGGACTTCTTGCCATTCGCCTTCCTCCTCTAGAACTATAGCAGTAACACATGCTACCAGAGCTGATAAACCTTTCAGTTTGACTTGTCCCAAGTCGACCATCATTTGTAGGAGGTCTTTGTAGACAAAACACTCCTAGATGGGATGCCCCAACATTTGATGAAAAGGTAATAATTGGGATGATTTTCATCTCCTTCTTTTTTTGGCCTCTTAGGCCCTGGCAGCTGAACCAGATTATTTTCCACAGCCGAAATGATGTAACCAGGAACTTGTTCAATTCAGAAAGAGTATGTTTTTCTCTTCAAGTCCTCAAATTGTTTTCATCTTTGATCTCTTTGATCATCTAGATGAAACGGCCTTTGTTGTTGGCACTCAAGACGTGGAGCCCTTTGAGAAGATGAAGTTTTTGAAGTAGAAATAGGTACATGTGCTTGTATAAGCATAACTATAGCAGAATCTTCTTTACCCATTCTTCTTCCTGGAGATGATGGAACTACATGAGATTTAGCCTTGGCCTATATAAAGGAATCTTCAATCTACTGAGTGATTGAAGTAAGGTCTCGAAACCCTCCTGTGTATTTCATAGGGATCAAAGGCATGCGTAATTCATCAGGCAGATTTTCCACACAGATTGGAAACAATTCCTCTTGAGGGAGTGCTAAGTATAGGGAATATGTTAGTCCCTTCCAGTGAGCAATGAAATCTGAGAACCTTTCATTCTCTCTTTGCTTACAGTTTGTAAGATCGAAAACTGTTGTCTTTGGGAAATTTGAGCAGAACTGAAGAAGGAATTTTTGGTGAAGATCCTCCCATACAGTAATTGACCGGAATTGGAAGCTTGTGTACCAGAAAAAGGATGGTCCTTGCAAGTTCTATACAAAGCATCTAATTTTTACCGCTTCTTGTTGCTCCGGAGTTCCCATAATAGGATCACAACAAGAGACATAATGTGTAGAATACTGTTCAGGGTCTCTTGATCCATTGAAAATAGGGAATACGGGGTTTCCAAAACTGGATGGAGGAGAGATTGAATCTACCCATTCAGTGTAAACTTTCTTTTTTGGTTGAACCTTCGCACGTTTCCATTCCATAGTTTCTAACTAAGCTGTTAATGACTCAATGGTAGTTATTAACTTTTGTGAATCATCTGGTTGAACTTTGACATGGGTAAGTGGAATGACTGGAGCTTGGACAGATGTGGTGGTTGGTGCTGCATCTGATGGTAGCATTGCCAACTGTTGTTGCAATTGACCCGTAGGATTAGACCTATGAGGGTGTACTGAAAGAGGAGGATATTCTTGATCCATCTCAGTAGCTGCAATAATTATCCATGGCTGACTGACTTTAGCATGCTTAAGAAGAAGACTACCTTGAAGTAGTTATGCATTCAACCTCCTTAATTCCTTTATTTCTTCTTCCTATTGTGCAAACCATTACTCTAGTGAGAGAAATTGGCCTTCTCTAGAGGAAGGATATGTAACCTGATTCTTTCCCCTCCCTTTGTTGGATCCTTTTAGGAGAGGGTTAAGTGGGTTACTTGAAGGATTACCTAGGTTTTGAGTAATCCTATGATTTCATGTACGCACACCTTCTTCATTTGTGTCGGTGCATACATCTTCATGAGCATGAACATCTTCATTTGAGTTCCATGAGTGAGCCTCATCTGGTGGATCAACAACAACGTCATTGATGACATTGATTGATGCATAACGCATCACATCCCTTCTATCAGCATTTCTGTGATATTGTCTTCTTCCATGTCCTTGATGAGACATTTCCTTTTGTTGATTAAATCCTTCAAGAACTTCTTGACGAACCGTAATTTGGAGGTAATCTCCTGATAATTGGGCTCTTCGTTCCTCTTGAGGCTTCTTCCCCAATCGAGAAAAGACCGACTTTGTAACACCCGAGAATTTTATGAGAAATATTTTGGTTTTATGTTATATAAATCATCAAAGTAATCCTTAACTACACACAACACTATCATGGCTTTCTTTACATGCAACCGCGACCTTCCTCGATAGCTTGCGTCGCATGCAATACCGAGTTTCACTAAACAACGATATGCTATTAAAATATTATTAAAACTAGCCGTTATGAATAGTAATAACCATTTTTTTAAATTTTTTATATTTATTCTTTCAAAATGGACTTAATTTTTGGATTCGGAATATCAAAATTAGCCTAGGGTGAAATTTTGGTATTTTTCTGAAAACTTTCAATTTTTGATGAATATTGAAAACACTAGGTTACTATTTGAATACCGACTTTTTATTTAAATAATTATTTATTTTAAATAAATTTATTTTAGGTCAAAATTGATACATAATAACTATATAAGTTCAATGCAATTCATTGGAGTCATTTTATAATAATTTTAGATATATAAAAATTGTATTGAACTTTTCACCGTCTTTTACCCACCTCTTAGGAGAGTTTGCAAATTTACATAAAACATAATTTTACCACTTCTGTGAGTGGAATTTCAAAAATCTGAGAGACATGGATAATATCACGGACTAAAATGTGGTTCAATGAGATGAAAATAATTTAGGGTGAATAGTAACTTTTTACTTTTTTAACCATAGTTAAAAGTAAATAGGGAAATTAAGGGTAAAAATGTTATTATTATTACCCTAAAACATGTCCTAATTCGATTGGATAAGTGTAATTAGACAAAAAACAACCTTAGTAATAAAATATGACCATTTAGGTCCACATGGATTAGATTAGGACATTTATTATTATTTTACTTAAACAAGGGTTAAAATAGTTAAAAGCAATGTTTAATAACTGAAGAATTTATAATATAGTGTTATACATAAGATAAATTCGACTATAAATATTGATTAGAAATATATAAAAATTTCATAAATAATGGTATTTTATTTTTAATTTTTAGACATTAAATAATTTAATTTATTTAGGACACAATGATGATGCAGTAATTATCTTATTAATAAAATATTGACATAATTGATGTTATAAACACCCAAATAAATGTAATTTTAGACATTCTATGAATTAAAATAAATTTCTAGGTTAATATTACATATTATTACTGATTTAATTAACTTTTTTCGAACTAATATTTCTGTTATGATTTTCACAAAAATCAATTACCAAATAGTGTCAAAATTGACATAAAATTGTTGTTAAAACATATATTATATTATTAATTATTATTTTATTCCTAAAAATCTATGTTTCAGCCAAATGACTTAGATAAGGTTATATATATTAATAATAAACAACTTGGTATGTTATTATAAGTATGAAACAACCCTATTTCACCATCTATCCATCCTACAGAAAATGAAATCACCGTGCGTGCGTACGTACAGAATACCCTCTCCACGTTGTGGTGTAATCTATTTTCCACCACCACCTTATTTGGAAGGGTATAATGGTGTAAATAATAACTATATATGATTATTGTAAAGTGATATTGATTCTGAAATATTTTACATACACTCCAATACAATTCTATAATCATGGGAACTATATCACCGCTCGTGCGTACGTACGAAATACCGTCTCCATGATGTGATACGACTCGTTCTACATGATCTTTATTGCATAATGATTATATAAATGAATTGAATGAATTGAATGAATGAATATGATATATATTACACTAATACCATTATGGAAATTAGGTATCTATAACCTAAAGAGAATAATAATAATTTATTCGGCAAAACACGCATAAGAACAAAAAGTAATAAACACTCGAATAACAAGTAACAAATAAATATTATTAATAAGAAGCTAAGAATATGGCCATATATGATATCATAGAAATTAGTATTATTCTGCAATAATTCAATGACATTAATTAAATCATTATACAGGAGGTTCGTACACTTACGATGCAAATAAGACCTAAGGTAACAGAAAATCTCACAATCTCATTTTTATCCGAGATTGTTAATAATTTGGTATTTACTGGGGTGTATTTTATCATCCACATCCATGTTTCCTCACTATGTATTATTATTTCCATCCACAAACAATTTTTTAAATCCAATTTTACCCTTAGGTGAGTTTTTAGTAAAAGATATGAAAGGAATCTTTTGTTGTTTTTCGTATGAGGTACTTTTTGACTTTTCTGACAAAAGTACGAGAAGAATGTTTTTTTAACTTATACGGCATGAATGGATTTTTAAAACAATATTTCCAAGAATCTTCCTTTACAAGTTTTCATGTTTATTTTTAGTCGACTTATTTTAGTTTAAAATTTTATGACATGTTAAGAAAGGAAAATGTTTTTGAAGTAGATAGGATATTATCTTCAAAAATGGAGTTCAAGTATTTTATCAAAATTATTTTCCATATAAGATAATATAGGGTTCTGTTTATATCCCTATTATAACAATTATTTGATTATGTTGTGATGGAATTATTTTTATGAATTCCTTTATCTTATATGAATTGTTTTATGATGTCATCATGTTTAAGAATCCCATTTTTATTACATGGGTTATGCAATTATGTATGATTTATGATTTTGTGGAACACATAAGAATGGTATCATTATGAGATGGGTGGGACCTATATCTCCCTCCAATGCATTGGGTAATGATTTATATCTCATGACATAGACATGGCTGGAACGGTAGGTTAATCCGTTTATGTGAAACAAGACTGAAAAGAGGAGTGAAATCGATTCAGAAATGGACTTATTCCACTAAGATAGTCTTGGAAATGAGTCTTGACTACTAAGAAATGATTCTATATGATTATGTGTGTATTCCATAAAGTTTCATGTTTTAAGTTATAATTATTGGAATTACATTTCACTTCTATGATTTATCCCATGATATGAAATTATGATTTCTTTTCAAGGTTATGATTTCCAAAATGTTATGTTCTTATGAATATGATGTGATTTATTTTTCTTTTGTTTACACTTACTAAGAATTTGAGATCAGCATTTTTTATTTTTTCTTTCCCCCAGGTCAGGAAGAAGTTTATTAAATTGGATATACCAAAAGGGACTCAAGATATGATGAAATAAATGGGAGAAAATGTAGATGCTTTAAGAACCAGTTGTTTATGTTTCCCAGTTTCTAAAGACACTATACCTATATGGTCCTTTCATGGTTTTGTTATATGTTGTAATAAGTGTGCTTAAATTTTGAAGTATTAACAATGTATGAAATGTATGGGTTGTTATAGTTGGTATCAGAGGAAAGGTATAGTCAACCTTTGGAAACTAGGATGTGAAAGTCTTAGTAAGAAACATAAGGATATGTCTAAGAATATAACACAATCTTAGTGTTTTAGAAATGTCCATGAATAACCTATGATAATACCTTATGTGTAAAATTTTATTCATGATTATGTGGTTTTCCTATGGTAATTAGTGTTTCTCACACTATTCTTCTTGGTTTTAGTCAATGGTTGGAACCCGAAGGAACCATGTTAATGTAGAATGCGGAGGGCAATGAAATGATTGTCCCCCTGAGCAACCAAACATTATGGGAGATGAAATAAAAAATATTGTATCCATTCTCACACAACTTTCTCAAGCTATGAATCATGTAGGACTTCCAAACTAGTAATGGAAGGAGCAACATTCTTTTGAATCCTTCATGATGCAGCGTCCACCTTCATTCAGCGGGTCTTCTGATCCATTAAGGTATGAACAATGGATCAGTACCAATGAAAAGATATTTTCAGTTCTTCAATGTTTTGAACATGATAAATCATCTTAACAGTGTATCGTTTTGAAGGTGATGTTGATCAATGGTGGAATCATATTAAGAATACGAGACAAAGGGATGAAATTGAGTCCATGGAATGGGATGAGTTCAAGAACTTATTTTTTCAATAAGTACCTCCCCCATATTCTTCGAACAAAGATGGAGAAGGAGTTTCTTGAACTGAAGCAAAAGGATGATGAATTTGTTGGTACCTATGAAGCAAATTTTACAAGACATGCAAGGTATGATTCCAGAATTATTATCCAACCTGAGAGTAAGGTCGATAGATTCTTTAGTGGATTAAAACCAAGTCTTCAAAGGGAGTTAGACATAAGGGAGTTCAACAGCTATGAGGAAATAGTTCTATGTGCTCTCAAAGTTGAGATGGCGATTGGAGTAACACATCAGTCATATGGATTTGATTAGAGGAGGAAAATGAAATCCAAAGGAAAATCTAAAGAGTAGACTAAAAAGAAGATGATTTTTCCCTTATGCTCAAAGTGTGGAATGAAACATGGATAAAATTTTCTTAAGGGGACAAGATTGTAGAGACCCGAAGCCTGACGTACATGGACATTACATTACATTTTCGGAATACTTATTACATAACAAAAACACACACACAAGGATCGTAATAGTTTAGTGTCTTTGGAAACTCGGAACATAATCTTCTAATCCTGGTGAAAGATCTTCAATATCTCCCATAAAGATCTTCCATTTTTTTTACCTAAAACCTTTCTTTATATCCTGGGGAAAAGAAAACATAAAAGGGTGAGCTCAAATGCTCAGTAAGGGTATACAAAAGATATAAAAATCATATCATATCTTTTTGAAAATCATAACCTGCAAAAGAGATCATAATATCTTAACATGGAACAAATCATAGAAGTGAAAATGAGATCACCATAATCATAACATGAAACTTGAAACTTTGTGGCATGCACACATAATCATGGAAAATCATTTCTTGTTAGTCATGACTCATTGCCAAGACTATCTTAGTGGACAAAGTCGCTTTCTGAATCGAGTAACCCACGTTTCAGTCCTGTTTCACTGAACCGGTATAACCTACCATTCCAGCCATGTCTATCTCATGAGATATAAAATCTTTACCCAATGCATTGGAGGGAGATATAGGTCCCACCCATCTTATAATTAATCCTTTCTTATGTGTGCCACATAATCATAAAACATACATCATCGCATAACACATGTAACAAAATGGGATTCTTGAAACATCATGACATCATAAATCAATTCATATAAGTTAAAGGAATTCATAAAAATAATTCCATCACAACATGATCAAATCAATTTAATAATAGGGATAAAAACAGAACCCTTTATTATCTTAGATGGAAAATAATTTTGATAAAACACTTGAACTCCATTCTTGAGGAAAATATCCTTTCTTCTTCAAAAACATTTTTCCTTTCATAACATGTCATACAACTTTAAAATAAAAGAAGTTGATTAAAAATAAACTTGAAAACATGTAAAGGAAGCTTCTTGGAAATAATTTTTTAAAAATCCATTCATGCCGTATAAGTTAAAAAAACATTTTTCGTACTTTTTTCGAAAAAGTCAAAAAGTACCTCGTACGAAAAACGACAAAGGATTCCTTTCATATCTTTTACTAAAAAACTCACCGAAGGGTAAAATTGGATATAAACTATTGTAGAATGATGTAAATATTACATATTGAGGAAACATGGATTTGGATGATAAAATACACCCCAGTAAATACCAAAGTATAAACAATCTCGGATAAAAATGAGATTGTGATATTTCCCTTACCTTAGGTCCGACTTGCTTTGTAAGTGTCCGAACCTCCTGTATAATGATTTAAATCATGTTGTTGACTTATTAAAGAATCATATTCATTGTTATGATATCATATATGGTTCACTTATGACATTATATTACCCGTTCTTTTGTAAATTCCATTTTAAAGAAGCGTTTTGGGTAAAATCGTTTCATTTATCGTAGGTGTTTTGACTTGTTGTTCTTGACATCATTATTACTTATATCATGATTTACTTACTTCCAGAATATAAAATATGATTTATATATCATATATATTCAGTATATATATATATATATAATAGGTAGATAAATAAAATGAAAAACACCGTTCATGGAGACGGTAGTCCTTACGTACGCATGAACGCTATTTTCCTTTCCTTATTGTCTTGAAATGGAAGTAAGTAGATGACATACATATGTATATATATACATAAATCCAGTAGATTTATAATGTCATATATTTCATTATTATTTCTTATATATACTTTATAATCATTCTTAAATGGTTAACATGGAGAATAAATCTCATCGCGTCGTGGAGACGGTAGTCCGTACGTACGCACGAGCGATGATATCATTTCTATAAATATTGAATTGAATTGGAGTGGATTATACAATATATCAGAATCAATATTATGTTGTAATAACTATGTATAGTTATTCTTTACACCATTATACCCATCCATGTAAGGTGGTGGTGGAAAATAGATTACACCACGGTGTGGAGACGGTATTCCATACGTACGCACGCGCGGTGATTTCTTTTTCCGTAGGATGGATAGATGGTGAAATAGGGTTGTTTCATACTTATAATAACATATCAGTATATGAGTGATACTTATGTTATTACTTCATAATGAAACAACATAAGACGAAGAAGTGGAAGAAGAAATAAAGATGAAAGAATTGGTAACGGTAATTACCTCTTCTTTGAAGTGCCTCTTTGAGACCTCCTCTTAGGGCACTAGAATTGGTCTTTGAGGAAGACCAGAACCTCTAGGATGTTGCTAGGGAAGTGGAGAAGAGATTTTGGCAGGGGTTGGCCGAGCTTGAGTGCTCAAATTGGTGTGAGGAGGAGGGGGAGGAGGTGCCCTTTTATAAGGGAGGAGAGGGGCACCTTAGGAATATCTCAAAATATTATTTTATATTAAAGTCAAAATCGGTTTATAATGGTTCCAAAGGGTCTTATTTCGAAGCTAAAGTGGGGAAGGGTCGAAATCCTATAAACCAATAGGATTTAGACAAGTTTAGGGTATTATGTTAACCTTATCAATTAGATTTAACTCTAAGTTAAATAATTTAACTTTTACCATGTCTTTTTGTTTTCTTTCACTATATGGTTAATACACTTACTATAACATGCCAAACGAACCCCAAATTGTTTATTATTAATATATATATCCTTATCTAAGTCATTTGGCCGAACCTTAGATTTTTAGGAATAAAATAACAATTAGTAATATAATATTTGATTTAAAAACTATTTTGTGTCAATTTTGACACTATTTGATATATGATTTTTGTGAAAGTCATAACAGAATTATATGTTTGAACCAAGTTGATTAAATCAACAATAATATATCATAGTAACCTAGAAAATTAGTGGAATTCATAAAAAGTCTCAAATTATATTTAGTTTGGTGTTTATAACATCAATTATGTCAATATTTCATTAATAAGATAATTACTTCATCATCTTTGTGTCATAAATAAATTAAATTATTTGATGTCTAAAAATTACAAATAAAATACCATAATGTAGGAAATCATTTTAGCTTTCTAATGAATATTTACAATCGAATTTATCTAATGTATAACCCCATATTAAAAATGATTTACGTATTAAACTTTGATTTTAACTATTTTAACCCTTCTTTAAATAAATTAATAATAAATGTCCTAATCCAATCCAAGTGGGCCTAAGTGGTCATTTTTTATTCCTAAGTTTGTTTTTGGTCGAATTACACTTATCCAATAGAATTAGGACATGTGTTAGGGTAATAGTAATATCATATTTACCCTTAGTTACCCTATTTACTATTAACCACGGTAAAAAAAGTAAAAAGTTACTATTCACCAAAAAATTATTTTCATCTCACTGAACCACATTTTAGTCCTTGATATTAACCGTGTCTCTCGGATTTTCGAAATTCCATTCACAGAAGCGGTAAAATTATGTTTTATGCAAAATTCAGTTTTTAACCTACCACTTAGTAGTTTCACTATTCATCAAAAATTGATGTTTTTCAGAACAATGCCAAAATTTCATCCTAAGCTATATTTTATATTGCGAATTCAAAAATAAAGTCTATTTTACCAAATTCATAACATAGAAGTTTCATTAATTATTTTTATAATTAAATCCCGCTGTTAAAACAAATAGCGTGTTTTTTTAAGAAACAATATCTATCAAAAGATTGACACTTGATTATGTCTGGTTTAAATGTGAAATTACAACCAATGACCAACATTGTATTAAATTGTAAAAATATATTCTAAATATACTTTAAAACCACTCAAATTAATAATTTATCACTATTAATTATTTCGATTAAAAAGGTTGTTTTTAATTAAAATTTAGTAATTTTCACTATTCATCAGAATATGAAAGTTATCCGAAATGTACCAAAATTTCACCTTAGGCTAAATTCGATACTCCGAATCCAAAAATGAAGTCCATTTTGAGAGTTAAAATTTCTAAAATTTTAAAAGGTGGTTATTACTATTCATAACGGCTAGTTATAATAATATTTTAATAGCATATCGTTGTTTAGTGAAACTCGGTATTGCGTACTACACACGCTATCGAAGAAGGTCGCGATTTCATGTAATGCAAGGCAAGTCAAGGATGCGTGTTGTGCAAGCTCCTTTTGGTGTAGCGTACAACACAAGACATTAGTGAAATAAAAAAAATATTTTTCATAAAATCTCGGGCTGTTACATTCTACCCCCCTTAAAATGAATTTCGCCCTCGAAATTCGTCGGGGTTATAAATGGTTTACTATTCGAAAGTTTCTTTAATAGAAACCCACATTGTAAAAAGGAATATCAAAACCAATCTTTAAAAACAAAAGTATGAAACGTAATGGTTACCCAAATAAACTAATCATTGGGTTTCCACATAGGTGAAAATATGGATATGGAAGAGAAATCTAACCATCATGTTCTGATGGAGAGTGGTAGAGAACATGGCTATGGAAAAGCCAGTAATCACAAATCCATAAATTTGTGACGATCTAAGGTACCATCTGATTAATCAGATATAAGAGAACTAGGACAACATTTTTGGTTTTCAAGATCATTTCCCTAAAGTTGATGAATTAAAAGAAATACTTACATGATTTTGTTACAATCTCACTGTTGTACGTGAATTGAACAATTTCCACTTCATATCATAAAGAAATGAAGTTGAATTTGTTATTCGTGAAGCATTAGCAGATCATGTGATAGAAGGATGGGTCATTCCATCTATTTCAAACAAAGGGTTAGCAAAAGTTATAAGTCCATCTTATAGTGAGATTAATCGTATATGGTTCCAAAAATGAACTTATACTTCATATATCATACCGCTTAATAAAATAAAACTAGTTTCTACTAAACGGGGACTTCATGTAGGCCAGTGGTAGGCGATAAAGGCCAGTCGCACTTCGGTTGTGGGTTCGATTCCCACAGCCTTGTCCGAAGCGATGGGCTGTCGCCCGTCCTGCAGGTTGTCCTTTTTCTAAAACTATATTACTATAACATCCCATCAATAATATCGAAAAAAAAACTTCTATCCTTAAACAATACTAACTTATGTCCAACATAATCCATTCCAATCTTTAGGCTTATCCATAATACTGCAGTCCATTCTCATAACATAGTGAAAACGATTACCAGAGATTTAATACCATCGTTGATCCCCATATATCATAAGATATGTTTTGTTGGTCACATTCCAAACATTCAAAGTCCTTAATCATGTATTCTCTTGAATACCCATTGAACCTTAGTGAAAACTTGAATGCAGTTAAAAGTTAACACTTTCCACATACCAAAATCTTCAAAATTCTATATACTCAAACCATGATATCACTTAGTACATATATCAATCATGAGCTCATGAATACAATCAAACATCTCATTATCTTCTTATCCTTTCATTATGCACATATCATCTACTTTCCAAAAGTATCTGAATAACCTTTCATGGTTACTGGTAACATTAATCAGACAACAATGTAACAATCCTTACATGTCTCTTTATTCCATAGTACCATGAGATTACTTATACAACATTACACATGATAAACATGTAATCATTCCACTACATTCTTAAACCATTGACCGAGCTTCAACAATTCTTTCCTCTCACATATCATTTGTAGTCTCTTCATCATCATCAACATAAATACTTCCCATACGACCATACTGATTATCTTCATGAGACTTTCCCTTAGGGAATTGGTTTGCATAATGCCCATACATTCCACATTTAAAACATTTAACCATTGTCGATGTCGTAGCAATACCATTATCCTCATCCATGGTGTTAACTGAACCTTTTCCTTTGCACTTACTTGCTTTGTGTCCTTCTTTTCCACACCCAAAGCATCTTCCAGTTCCTTTGAAACATTCTCCTTGATGCCTCTTCCCACATGATTTACATAGGGGGAATTGAACTTTCTTTCCTCTATGATCATCATGAAACTCCATCTTTCTCTTATTAGCCGAGTCAGGAAACTTACCAAATTTTACTTTATTGATCATATTATGAGATTGCTGATTCGGAATAATAATGATGTTTGGACATCCAAATCCCATTTCATTATGAAGAATATCATTCCACTGTCCACCATATCCTCCATTATCGTGAATCATCTAGTTTCCAACGATTTTCTAAAACCCCAAAAAAAATAGTGTTAGAGGCAAAAATCATAATAAAGGGGGAGTAACTTCAATATCTAACATCTTAGATTTAATCTAATATCATTACCATAGTTCTAGGACTATATCCTATACGTATACTTATCCTTAGGGACATCCCTAGACATACCTTAGAAATATCTCTAGGGATCTCACTAACGTTTTCGCGTCCTAGTTTCCAATGGTTGACTAAACCTTTCCTCTGATACAAACTGTAGAGACCCGAATCCTGACGTACATGGACATTAAATTACATTTGCGGAATACTTAGTACATAACAAAAACACACACACAAGGATCGCAATAGTTTAGTGTCTTTGGAAACTCGGAACATAATCTTCTAATCCTGGTGAAAGATCTTCAATATCTCCCATAAAGATCTTCCATTTTTTTTACCTAAAACCTTTCTTTATATACTGGGGAAAAGAAAACATAAAAGGGTGAGCTCAAATGCTCAGTAAGGGTATACAAAAGATATAAAAATCATATCATATCTTTTTGAAAATCATAACCTGCAAAAGAGATCATAATATCTTAACATGGAACAAATCATAGAAGTGAAAATGAGATCACCATAATCATAACATGAAACTTGAAACTTTGTGGCATGCACACATAATCATGGAAAGTCATTTCTTGTTAGTCATGACTCATTGCCAAGACTATCTTAGTGGAAAAAGTCTCTTTCTGAATCGAGTAACCCTCGTTTCAGTCCTGTTTCACTGAACCGGTATAACCTACCATTCCAGCCATGTCTATCTCATGAGATATAAAATCTTTACCCAATGCATTGGAGGGAGATATAGGTCCCACCCATCTTATAATGAATCCTTTCTTATGTGTGCCACATAATCATAAATCATACATCATCGCATAACACATGTAACAAAATGGGATTCTTGAAACATCATGACATCATAAATCAATTCATATAAGTTAAAGGAATTCATAAAAATAATTCCATCACAACATGATCAAATCAATTTAATAATAGGGATAAAAACAGAACCCTTTATTATCTTAGATGGAAAATAATTTTGATAAAACACTTGACCTCCATTCTTGAGGAAAATAACCTTTCTTCATCAAAAACATTTTTCCTTTCATAACATGTCATACAACTTTAAAATAAAAGAAGTTGATTAAAAATAAACTTGAAAACTTGTAAAGGAAGCTTCTTGGAAATAATGTTTTAAAAATACATTCATGCCGTATAAGTTATAAAAAAACATTTTTCTTACTTTTGTCAGAAAAGTCAAAAAGTACCTCGTACGAAAAACGACAAAGGATTCCTTTCATATCTTTTACTAAAAAACTCACCGAAGGGTAAAATTGGATATAAACTATTGTATAATGATGTAAATATTACATATTTAGGAAACATGGATTTGGATGATAAAATACACCCCAGTAAATACCAAAGTATAAACAATCTCGGATAAAAATGAGATTGTGATATTTCCCTTACCTTAGGTCCGACTTGCTTTGTAAGTGTCCGAACCTCCTGTATAATGATTTAAATCATGTTATTGACTTATTACAGAATCATATTCATTGTTATGATATCATATATGGTTCACTTATGACATTATATTACCCGTTCTTTTGTAAATTCCATGTTAAAGAAGCGTTTTGGGTAAAATCGTTTCATTTATCGTAGGTGTTTTGACTTGTTGTTCTTGACATCATTATTACTTATATCATGATTTACTTACTTCCAGAATATAAAATATGATTTATATATCATATATATTCAGTATATATATATATAATATATAACGACCAATACTTTACATACATTGTTAATACTTCAAAATTGAAGCACACTTATTACAACATATGACAAAACCACAAAGGACCGTATAGGTATAGTGTCTTTAGAAACTGGGGAAACATAAACAACTGGTTCATAAATCTTCTACAGTGTCTCCCATTTATTTCATCATATCTAGGGTCCCTTTTATCATATTCTACTTAATATCCATCTTCCTGACCTGGGGAAAAGAAAACATAAAAGGGTGAGCTCAAATGCTCAGCAAGGGCAAATAAAGGAAATAAAAATCATATCATATCTTTATGAAAATCAAAACCTGCAAAAGAGATCATAATATCTTAACATGGAATAAATCATAGAAGTGAAAATGAGATCCCCATAATCATAACATAAAACTTGAATCTTTGTGGCATGCACACATAATCATGGAAAATCATTTCTTGTTAGTCATGACTCATTGCCAAGACTATCTTAGTGGACAAAGTCCCTTTCTGAACCGAGTTCACTCCTCGTTTCAGTCCTGTATCACTGAACCGAAATAACCTTCCGTTCCAGCCATGTCTATCTCATGAGATATAAAATCATTACCCAATGCATTGGAGGGAGATATAGGTCCCACCCATCTTATAATGAATCCTTTCTTATGTGTGCCACATAATCATAAAACATGCATCATCGCATAACACATGTAACAGAAATGGGATTCTTGAAACATCATGACATCATAAATCAATTCATATATGATAAAGGAATTCATAAACATAATTCCATCACAACATAGTCAAACCATTGTAAAAATATGGATAGAAACAGAACCCTTTATTATCTTAGATGGAAAATAATTTTGATAAAACACTTGAATTGAATTCTTGAGGAAAATATCCTTTCTTCTTCAAAAACATTTTTCCTTTCATAACATGTCATACAACTTTAAAATAAAAGAAGTTGATTAAAAATAAACTTGAAAACTTGTAAAGGAAGCTTCTTTGAAGTAATGTTTTAAAAATCCATTCATGCCGTATAAGTTAAAAAAAACATTCTTCGTACTTTTGTCGGAAAAGTCAAAAAGTACCTCGTACGGAAAAACGACAAAAGATTCCTTTCATATTCTTTACTAAAAACTCACCTAAGGGTAAAATTGGATTTAAACTATTCCAAGTGGATGGAAACAATATTACATATTGAGGGAACATGGATGTGGATGATAAAATACACCCCAGTAAATACTTACGAATAAACAATCTCGGATAAAAATGAGATTGTGATATTTCCCTTACCTTAGGTCCGATTTGCTTTGTTCGTGTCCAAAGCTCCTGTATAATGGTTTAAATAATGTTATTGACTTATTCCAGAATCATACATATTTATATGAGATCATATATGGTCATATTATTAGCTTCTTGTTAGTAATATTTCATTGTTACTTGTTACTCGGGTCTTTATAACTTTTTGTTCTTATGCGTGTTTTGTCGAATAAATTCTTATTCTTATCTTTAGGTTATAGATAATTCATTTCCAGAATGGTATTAGTGTAGTATATACCATATTCATTCATTCAATTCATTTATACAATCATTATGAAATGAAGATCATGTAGAACGAGTCGCATCACATCGTGGAGACGGTATTCCGTACGTACGCACGAGTGATGATATCGTTCCTATGATCGTGGAATTGTATTGGAGTATATATATATATTATTTCAGTATCAATATTACTTTATAATAATCATATATAGTTACTCATTACACCATTATACCCATCCTTGTAAGGTGATGGTGGAAAATAGATTACACCACGGCGTGGAGACGGTATTCCGTACGTACGCACGCGCGGTGATTTCATTTTTCCGTAGGATGGATAGAAGGTGAATTAGGGTTGTTTCATATTTATAATAACATATCAGTATGTAAGTAATACTGATGTTATTACTTTATCATGAAACAACTAAAGAAGAAGAAGTTGAAGAAGAAAGAAATTGAAAAGATCGGTAATGGATATTACCTCTTCTTTGGAACGCCTTTTTGAATCCTCCACTTAAGGAACTAAGATTGGTCTTTGGAGAAGACCAGGACCTCTAGGATTATTCTAGGGAAGTGGAGAAGGGAAAATGGCAGGGGTTGGCCGAGCTTGAGTGCTCAAATTGGTGTGAGGAGGAGGGGGAGGAGGTGCCCTTTTATAAGGGAGGAGAGGGGCACCTTAGGAATATCTCAAAATGTTATTTTATATTAAAGTCAAAATCGGTTTATAATGGTTTCAAAGGGTCTTATTTCGAAGATAAAGTGGGGATGGGTCGAAATCCTATCAACCAATAGGATTTAGACAAGTTTAGGGTATTATTTTAACCTTATCAATTAGATTTAACTCTAAGTTAATTAATTTAACTTTTACCGTGTCATTTTGTTTTCTTTCACTATATGGTTAATACACTTACTATAACATGCCAAAAGAACCCCAAATTGTTTATTATTAATATATATATCCTTATATAAGTCATTTGGCCGAACCTTAGATTTTTAGGAATAAAATAACAATTAATAATATAATATTTGATTTAAAAACTATTTTGTGTCAATTTTGACACTATTTGATATATGATTTTTGTGAAAGTCATAACAGAATTATATGTTCGAACCAAGTTGATTAAATCAATACTAATATATCATAGTAACCTAGAAAATTAGTGGAATTCATAAAAAGTCTCAAATTACATTTATTTTTGTATTTATATTAACAATTTTTTCAATATTTCATTAATAAGATAATTACTGCATCATCTTTGTGTCATAAATAAATTAAATTATTTGATGTCTAAAAATTACAAATAAAATACCATCATGTAGGAAATCTTTTTAGCTTTCTAATGAATATTTACAATCGAATTGATCTTATGTATAACCCTATATTAAAAATGATTTACTTATTAAACTTTGATTTTAACTATTTTAACCCTTCTTTAAATAAATTAATAATAAATGTCCTAATCTAATCCAAGTGGGCCTAAATGGTCATATTTTATTCCTAAGTTTGTTTTTGGTCGAATTACACTTGTCCAATAGAATTAGGACATGTTTTAGGGTAATATTAATATCATATTTACCCTTAGTTACCCTATTTACTATTAACCGCGGTAAAAAAAAAGTAAAAAGTTACTATTCACCAAAAATTATTTTCATCTCATTGAACCACATTTTAGTCCTTGATATTAACCGTGTCTCTCGGATTTTCGAAATTCCAATCACAGAAGCGGTAAAATTAAGTTTTATGCAAAATTCAGTTTTTAACCTACCACTTAGTGGTTTCACTATTCATCAAAAATTGAAAGTTTTCAGAAAAATACCAAAATTTCACCCTAGGCTAATTTCGATATTCTGAGTCCAAAGATGAAGTCCATTTTGAAAAATAAAATTTATAAAATTTCAAAAAGTGGTTATTACTATTCATAACGGCTAGTTTTAATAGCATATTGTTGTTTAGTGAAACTCGGTATTGCGTACGACGCAAGCTATCGAGGAAGGTCGCGATTGCGTGTAAAGAAAGCCAAGCAAGTGTTGTGTAGAAAAAAATTCCTTTGATGATTTATATAACATAAAAGTCTCGGGTGTTACATTCTACCCCCCTTAAAAAGAATTTCGCCCTCAAAATTCGTCACTTTGTTACAAACAGATGAGGATACTTCTCCCTCATCATATCCTCGAGCTCCCATGTAGCTTCTTCAAGTTGGTGGTTCCTCCATAAAACTTTCACCAAGCGAGTGGTCTTGTTTCGTAGGACTTTTTCGCTACGATCCAGAATCTCTATCGGTTGTTCTTCATAAGAAAGATCTTGCTCCAGCGGTACAACTTCTGAGCTGAGTACATGTGAAGGATCTGGTATGTACTTTCTCAGGAGAGATACATGGAACACATCGTGAACTTGAGAGAGATTCGGTGGAAGCGCCAATCGGTAAGCTACCTTCCCAACACGATCCAGTATTTCAAAAGGACCGATATATCTAGGGCTCAACTTCCCCTTCTTTCCAAATCTCATAACCCTCTTCCAGGGAGATATTCGTAAGAACACTTTATCACCCACTTCAAACTCTAGGTCTTTTCTTCGGTTGTCGGCATAACTTTTCTGTCGACTCTGAGCTGCTCTTATGTGTTGTTGAATAGATCTGACCTTTTCTGCCATTTCATCAACGAGATCAGGTCCTAATAGCTTTCTTTCCCCAACTTCATCCCAGCAAGTTGGAGTCCTGCATTTCTTTCCATAGAGAGCTTCATAAGGAGCCATCTGAATACTGGAGTGAAAGCTATTATTATAAGAAAATTCCACCAAAGGTAGGTGTTGATCCCAACCTCCTTTGAAATCCATAGAGCAAGCTCTCAACATATCTTCTAGGGTTTGAATTGTTCTCTCAGACTGACCGTCTGTCTGGGGATGATAAGCAGTGCTGAAACTCAACTCTGTATCCAGAGTATGCTGAAGACTTCGCCAGAACTTCGAGGTAAATCTCGGATCTCGATCAGATATAATAGAAAGTGGTACTCCATGCAATCTTACCACTTCCTTTACATATATCCTGGCAAGCTGATCTAGAGAGAAATCCTCTCTAATAGCAATGAAGTGTGCAGACTTTGTAAGACGATCAACTATGACCCAGATAGCATTATTGCCTTTGGATGTTTTAGGAAGTCCTGTGACAAAGTCGATAGTGATGTTTTCCCATTTCCATTCGGGTATGGGTAATGGTTGTAACATCCCCTTAGACTTCTGTCTCTCAGCTTTAACTTGTTGACAAACCAAGCATCGAGAGACATATTCAGCAACATCTCTTTTCATGCCATCCCACCAGAAGTACTCTTTCAGGTCCCTATACATCTTCGTGCTTCCAGGATGAATAGAGAATGAAGAACTATGAGCCTCATCCAGCAGCTCTTTCTTTAATTCGGGGATGGGAGGAACACAAACCCGATTCCTGAACTTTATTATCCCATCACAATCAAGGTTGAATTCAGGAACATTTCTCACCTTCTTTTGTAACTCGACATCTTCTTTCTGTGCCTCTTTAATCTTCACATGTATAGATGGTTGAACATTCATTTGAGAAAGATAAGATTTTTCCCCTTCCATTATAATTCCAAGATCCATCCTTTGTAAATCCATAAATATTGGATCTTTTGTGATCCTCATCATGGATAAACTAGCATGGTCTTGTCGACTTAATGCATCTGCCACCTTGTTTGCTTTCCCAGGGTGGTAATGGATTGAGCAGTCATAATCCTTAATTAGCTCCAACCATCTTCTTTGGCGCATATTCAACTCCTTTTGTGTGAAAATATACTTTAAACTTTTATGATCAGTATAAATATCACACATTTCACCATAAAGGTAATGCCTCCAAATCTTTAATGCAAAGATTACCGCAGCCAACTCCAAATCATGTGTTGGGTAATTTTGCTCATGGATTTTCAACTGTCGTGAGGCATAAGCTATCACCATATCATTTTGCATAAGAACACACCCCAATCCCTTCTTGGATGCATCACTGTAGATCACAAACCTTTCTCCACTACAAGGCAGTGTGAGCACAGGTGCACTGGATAACCTTCTTTTCAACTCCTTGAAATTCTCTTCACATTCCTCTGTCCAGACAAACTTAACTCCTTTCCGAGTCAACTTGGTGATTGGATTAGATAACCGTGAAAAATCTTTTACAAAACGTCGATAATATCCAGCCAAACCAAGAAAACTTCGGATCTCAGTTACTGTTGTTGGTCTTGACCATCTTTCGATAACCTCTGTTTTTGCTGGATCCACAGATATCCCCTCTTTTGAGATTATATGACCCAAAAATGCAACTTTTTGAAGCCAAAATTCACACTTGGTAAATTTGGCATAAAGCTTCTCTTTTCTCAGGGTCTTCAATATAATTCTCAAGTGATCTTCATGCTCTTCCTTGCTCTTTGAATAGACAAGAATATCGTCTATAAAGACTACCACAAATTGATCAAGATAGTCTCTAAAGACTCTATTCATTAGATCCATGAAGATAGCAGGGGCATTAGTAAGACCAAATGGCATCACTATAAATTCATAGTGTCCATACCTTGTACGGAAAGCCGTCTTTGGTATATCCTCCCTTTTGACCCTTAATTGATGATACCCTGAACGAAGATCAATCTTGGAAAAGTATTGAGCTCCGCGTATTTGGTCAAATAAGTCATCAATGCGTGGGAGAGGATATTTGTTCTTGATAGTGATCTTGTTAAGTTCTCGATAATCAATGCAGAGTCTCATTGATCCATCTTTCTTCTTAACAAATAGAACAGGTGCTCCCCAAGGTGACGCACTAGGGCGTATGAATCCCTTATCAAGATTCTCTTGGAGTTGCTTCTTCAATTCCTGTAACTCAATTGGGGCCATTCTATAAGGTGTCTTTGAAATAGGCAAAGCACCCGGTAAGAGTTCTATTGAAAACTCAACTTCACGATTTGGTGGAAGACCCGGCAATTCCTCCGGAAAGACATCATCAAACTCCCGTACAATGGGCATATTCTTAATCGTGAGTTTCTCACCAACCATTTGAGATAAATAACCTTCATTTAGTGGAATCAATACCCATAAGATGGAAGAAATTTCCATTGGAAGGTTATGTTCATCCTTGCATTGATAGACGATCGTAGGTTGATCTGGAATATGAAATGTGACTTCCCTTCTTTGGCAATTGATATGAGCTCCATGTAGAGAAAGACAATCCATGCCAAGAATCACATCAAATTCCACTAAAGGAAGGATCACAAGATTTGCAGGAAGCACTTTCCCACAAACTTCGATCGGAGAAGAATTATAAACTTCTGATGCGATTGATGTGCCATTAGGTGTTGTCACAGCTAACTCAACATCTAATTGTTGAGGTAATACGGTGATACCATTAGAAAAGTTTTCAGAAATAAAAGAGTGGGTGGATCCAGAATCAAATAAAACATTTGCTACTTTAGAGTGGATGGTAAGTGTACCTTTCACCACATCGTTATCGTACTCCACATCACTGATAGAAATTGCATGTGACTTTCCTTTTTCTTTAGCCTTAAGAGTTTGTTGACATCGACCATCATCATCAACCCTTGGATTTGGGCATTGATTGGCATAATGCCCCATCTCCTTGCACTTGAAACATTGAAGTGTAGCAGGTTCATTCTGTGTATCCCTTCCTTTGTTTGCATCATTAGACATCTTCTTCCCATTATCACGGCATTCAAATGCCCGATGACCTTCCTTTCCACATTTAAAACATTTACTTGTCCCTTTATGATAACTCCCTCCATGTTTCTTTCCACACTTTGAGCATAAGGGAAAGTTCATCTTCTTTTCCGTGTGCTCTTTAGATTTGTCTTTGAATTCCATCTTCCTCTTCTTATCAAACCCATGTGACTGATGGGTTACTCCAATCTCCATCTCGACTTTGAGAGCACATCGAACGATTTCCTCGTAGCTATTGAAGTCCCTTATGGCTAACGCCCTTCGAAGACTTGGTTTTAAGCCACTAAAGAATCGATCGATCTTACTCTCAGGTTGGATAATAATACCAGAAGCGTACCTTGCAAGTCTGGTAAAATTTGCTTCATAGGTACCAACAGATTCATCATCCCTTTGCTTAAGTTCAAGAAACTCTTTCTCCATCTTTGTTCGGAGAATACGAGGGAAGTACTTATTGAAAAATAAGTTCTTGAACTCGTCCCATTCCATAGACTCAATTTCATCCCTTTGCCTCGTATTCTTAACAAGATTCCACCATTGATCAGCATCTCTTTCCAAACGATACACTGCTAGGATGACTTTATCATGCTCAGAACATTGAAGAACTGAAAATATCTTTTCAGTAGTACTAATCCATTGTTCAGCAACTAATGGATCAGTAGACCCGCTGAAAGATGGTGGACGCTGCCTCGTGAAGGATTCAACAGAATGTTGCTCCCTCCTTTGTTCGTTTGGAAATCCTGCATGATTCATAGCTTGAGAAAGTTGTGTGAGCATGGCTACAAGATTTTGCATTCCAGCTCCCATATCGTTTGGTTGCTCAGGGGGACAATCATTGCATTGCCCATCGCATTCCGCATTAACACGGTTCCTTCGGGTTCCAGCCATTGACTAAAACCAAGAAGAATAGTGTGAGCAACACTAATTATAATAGGAAACCACATAATTCAAGAATAAAATTTTCATGCTTAAGGTCTTATCCTAGGTTATTCAAGGCCATTTCTAAAACACTAAGATTGTGTTCTATGCTTAGACTTATCCTTAGGGTTCTTACTAAGGCTTTCACATCCTAGTTTCCAAAGGTTGACTATACCTTTCCTCTGATACCAACTATAACGACCCATACTTTACATACATTGTTAATACTTCAAAATTGAAGCACACTTATTACAACATATGACAAAACCACAAAGGACTGTATAGGTATAGTGTCTTTAGAAACTGGGGAAACATAAACAACTGGTTCATAAATCTTCTACAGTGTCTCCCATTTATTTCATCATATCTAGGGTCCCTTTTAGCATATTCTACTTAATATCCATCTTCCTGACCTGGGGAAAAGAAAACATAAAAGGGTGAGCTCAAATGCTCAGCAAGGGCAAATAAAGGAAATAAAAATCATATCATATCTTTATGAAAATCAAAACCTGCAAAAGAGATCATAATATCTTAACATGGAATAAATCATAGAAGTGAAAATGAGATCCCCATAATCATAACATAAAACTTGAATCTTTGTGGCATGCACACATAATCATGGAAAATCATTTCTTGTTAGTCATGACTCATTGCCAAGACTATCTTAGTGGACAAAGTCCCTTTCTGAACCGAGTTCACTCCTCGTTTCAGTCCTGTATCACTGAACCGAAATAACCTTCTGTTCCAGCCATGTCTATCTCATGAGATATAAAATCATTACCCAATGCATTGGAGGGAGATATAGGTCCCATCCAACTTATAATGAATCCTTTCTTATGTGTGCCACATAATCATAAAACATGCATCATCGCATAACACATGTAACAAAAATGGGATTCTTGAAACATCATGACATCATAAATCAATTCATATATGATAAAGGAATTCATAAACATAATTCCATCACAACATAGTCAAACCATTGTAAAAATATGGATAGAAACAGAACCCTTTATTATCTTAGATGGAAAATAATTTTGATAAAACACATGAATTGAATTCTTGAGGAAAATATCCTTTCTTCTTCAAAAACATTTTTCCTTTCATAACATGTCATACAACTTTAAAATAAAAGAAGTTGATTAAAAATAAACTTGAAAACTTGTAAAGGAAGCTTCTTTGAAGTAATGTTTTAAAAATCCATTCATGCCGTATAAGTTAAAAAAAACATTCTTCGTACTTTTGTCGGAAAAGTCAAAAAGTACCTCGTACGGAAAAACGACAAAAGATTCCTTTCATATTCTTTACTAAAAACTCACCTAAGGGTAAAATTGGATTTAAACTATTCCAAGTGGATGGAAACAATATTACATATTGAGGGAACATGGATGTGGATGATAAAATACACCCCAGTAAATACTTACGAATAAACAATCTCGGATAAAAATGAGATTGTGATATTTCCCTTACCTTAGGTCCGATTTGCTTTGTTCGTGTCCGAAGCTCCTGTATAATGGTTTAAATAATGTTATTGACTTATTCCAGAATCATACATATTGATATGAGATCATATATGGTCATATTATTAGCTTCTTGTTAGTAATATTTCATTGTTACTTGTTACTCGGGTCTTTATAACTTTTTGTTCTTATGCGTGTTTTGTCGAATAAATTCTTATTCTTATCTTTAGGTTATAGATAATTCATTTCCAGAATGGTATTAGTGTATTATATACCATATTCATTCATTCAATTCATTTATACAATCATTATGAAATGAAGATCATGTAGAACGAGTCGCATCACATCGTGGAGACGGTATTCCGTACGTACGCACGAGTGATGATATCGTTCCTATGATCGTGGAATTGTATTGGAGTATATATATATATTATTTCAGTATCAATATTACTTTATAATAATCATATATAGTTACTCATTACACCATTATACCCATCCTTGTAAGGTGATGGTGGAAAATAGATTACACCACGGCGTGGAGACGGTATTCCGTACGTACGCACGCGCGGTGATTTCATTTTTCCGTAGGATGGATAGAAGGTGAATTAGGGTTGTTTCATATTTATAATAACATATCAGTATGTAATTAATACTGATGTTATTACTTTATCATGAAACAACTAAAGAAGAAGAAGTTGAAGAAGAAAGAAATTGAAAAGATCGGTAATGGATATTACCTCTTCTTTGGAACGCCTTTTTGAATCCTCCACTTAAGGAACTAAGATTGGTCTTTGGAGAAGACCAGGACCTCTAGGATTATTCTAGGGAAGTGGAGAAGGGAAAATATCAGGGTTTGGCCGAGCTTGAGTGCTCAAATTGGTGTGAGGAGGAGGGGGAGGAGGTGCCCTTTTATAAGGGAGGAGAGGGGCACCTTAGGAATATCTCAAAATGTTATTTTATATTAAAGTCAAAATCGGTTTATAATGGTTCCAAAGGGTCTTATTTCGAAGATAAAGTGGGGATGGGTCGAAATCCTAACAACCAATAGGATTTAGACAAGTTTAGGGTATTATTTTAACCTTATCAATTAGATTTAACTCTAAGTTAATTAATTTAACTTTTACCGTGTCATTTTGTTTTCTTTCACTATATGGTTAATACACTTACTATAACATGCCAAACGAACCCCAAATTGTTTATTATTAATATATATATCCTTATATAAGTCATTTGGCCGAACCTTAGATTTTTAGGAATAAAATAACAATTAATAATATAATATTTGATTTAAAAACTATTTTGTGTCAATTTTGACACTATTTGATATATGATTTTTTTGAAAGTCATAACAGAATTATATGTTCGAACCAAGTTGATTAAATCAATACTAATATATCATAGTAACCTAGAAAATTAGTGTAATTCATAAAAAGTCTCAAATTACATTTATTTTGGTATTTATATTATCAATTTTGTCAATATTTCATTAATACGATAATTACTGCATCATCTTTGTGTCATAAATAAATTAAATTATTTGATGTCTAAAAATTACAAATAAAATACCATCATGTAGGAACTCTTTTTAGCTTTCTAATGAATATTTACAATCGAATTGATCTTATGTATAACCCTATATTAAAAATGATTTACTTATTAAACTTTGATTTTAACTATTTTAACCCTTCTTTAAATAAATTAATAATAAATGTCCTAATCTAATCCAAGTGGGCCTAAATGGTCATATTTTATTCCTAAGTTTGTTTTTGGTCGAATTACACTTGTCCAATAGAATTAGGACATGTTTTAGGGTAATATTAATATCATATTTACCCTTAGTTACCCTATTTACTATTAACCGCGGAAAAAAAAAAGTAAAAAGTTACTATTCACCAAAAATTATTTTCATCTCATTGAACCACATTTTAGTCCTTGATATTAACCGTTTCTCTCGGATTTTCAAAATTCCAATCACAGAAGCGGTAAAATTAAGTTTTATGCAAAATTCAGTTTTTAACCTACCACTTAGTGGTTTCACTATTCATCAAAAATTGAAAGTTTTCAGAAAAATACCAAAATTTCACCCTAGGCTAATTTCGATATTCTGAGTCCAAAAATGAAGTCCATTTTGAAAAATAAAATTTATAAAATTTCAAAAAGTGGTTATTACTATTCATAACGGCTAGTTTTAATAGCATATTGTTGTTTAGTGAAACTCGGTATTGCGTACGACGCAAGCTATCGAGGAAGGTCGCGATTGCGTGTAAAGAAATTCAAGCAAGTGTTGTGTAGAAAAAAATTCCTTTGATGATTTATATAACATAAAAGTCTCGGGTGTTACATAATAGGTAGATAAATAAAATGAAAAACACCGTTCATGGAGACGGTAGTCCGTACGTACGCATGAACGCTGTTTTCCTTTCCTTATTGTCTTGAAATGGAAGTAAGTAGATGACATACATATGTATATATATACATAAATCCAGTAGCTTTATAATGTCATATATTTCATTATTATTTATTATATATACTTTATAATCATTCTTAAATGGTTAACATGGAGAATGAATCTCATCGCGTCGTGGAGACGGTAGTCCGTACGTACGCACGAGCGATGATATCATTTCTATAAATATTGAATTGAATTGGAGTGGATTATACAATATATCAGAATCAATATGATGTTGTAATAACTATGTATAGTTATTCTTTACACCATTATACCCATCCATGTAAGGTGGTGGTGGAAAATAGATTACACCACGGCGTGGAGACGGTATTCCGTACGTACGCACGCGCGGTGATTTCTTTTTCCGTAGGATGGATAGATGGTGAAATAGGGTTGTTTCATACTTATAATAACATATCAGTATATGAGTGATACTGATGTTATTACTTCATAATGAAACAACCTAAGAAGAAGAAGTGGAAGAAGAAACAAAGATGAAAGAATTGGTAACGGTAATTACCTCTTCTTTGAAGTGCCTCTTTGAGACCTCCTCTTAGGGCACTAGAATTGGTCTTTGAGGAAGACCAGAACCTCTAGGATGTTGCTAGGGAAGTGGAGAAGAGATTTTGGCAGGGGTTGGCCGAGCTTGAGTGCTCAAATTGGTGTGAGGAGGAGGGGGAGGAGGTGCCCTTTTATAAGGGAGGAGAGGGGCACCTTAGGAATATCTCAAAATATTATTTTATATTAAAGTCAAAATCGGTTTATAATGGTTCCAAAGGGTCTTATTTCGAAGCTAAAGTGGGGAAGGGTCGAAATACTATCAACCAATAGGATTTAGACAAGTTTAGGGTATTATTTTAACCTTATCAATTAGATTTAACTCTAAGTTAAATAATTTAACTTTTACCATGTCTTTTTGTTTTCTTTCACTATATGGTTAATACACTTACTATAACATGCCAAACGAACCCCAAATTGTTTATTATTAATATATATATCCTTATCTAAGTCATTTGGCCGAACCTTAGATTTTTAGGAATAAAATAACAATTAGTAATATAATATTTGATTTAAAAACTATTTTGTGTCAATTTTGACACTATTTGATATATGATTTTTGTGAAAGTCATAACAGAATTATATGTTCGAAAAAAGTTGATTAAATCAACACTAATATATCATAGTAACCTAGAAAATTAGTTGAATTCATAAAAAGTCTCAAATTATATTTAGTTTGGTGTTTATAACATCAATTATGTCAATATTTCATTAATATGATAATTACTTCATCATCTTTGTGTCATAAATAAATTAAATTATTTGATGTCTAAAAATTACAAATAAAATACCATCATGTAGGAAATCCTTTTAGATTTCTAATGAATATTTACAATCGAATTTATCTTATGTATAACCCCATATTAAAAATGATTTACTTATTAAACTTTGATTTTAACTATTTTAACCCTTCTTTAAATAAATTAATAATAAATGTCCTAATCCAATCCAAGTGGGCCTAAATGGTCATTTTTTATTCCTAAGTTTGTTTTTGGTCGAATTACACTTATCCAATAGAATTAGGACATGTGTTAGGGTAATAGTAATATCATATTTACCCTTAGTTACCCTATTTACTATTAACCACGGTAAAAAAAAGTAAAAAGTTACTATTCACCAAAAAATTATTTTCATCTCATAGAACAACATTTTAGTCCTTGATATTAACCGTGTCTCTCGGATTTTCGAAATTCCATTCACAGAAGCGGTAAAATTAAGTTTTATGCAAAATTCAGTTTTTAACCTACCACTTAGTAGTTTCACTATTCATCAAAAATTGATGTTTTTCAGAACAATGCCAAAATTTCATCCTAAGCTATATTTTATATTTTGAATTCAAAAATAAATTCTATTTTACCAAATTCATAACATAGAAGTTTCATTATTTATTTTTATAATTAAATCCCGCTGTTAAAACAAATAGCGTGTTTTTTTTAAGAAACAATATCTATCAAAAGATTGACACTTGATTATGTCTGGTTTAAATGTGAAATTACAACCAATGACCAACATTGTATTAAATTGTAAAAATATATTCTAAATATACTTTAAAACCACTCAAATTAATAATTTATCACTATTAATTATTTCGATTAAAAAGGTTATTTTTAATTAAAATTTAGTAATTTTCACTATTCATCAGAATATGAAAGTTATCCGAAATGTACCAAAATTTCACCTTAGGCTAAATTCGATACTCCGAATCCAAAAATGAAGTCCATTTTGAGAGCTAAAATTTCTAAAATTTTAAAAGGTGGTTATTACTATTCATAACGGCTACTTATAATAATATTTTAATAGCATATCGTTGTTTAGTGAAACTCGGTATTGCGTACTACACACGCTATCGAGGAAGGTCGCGATTTCATGTAATGCAAGGCAAGTCAAGGATGCGTGTTGTGCAAGCTCCTTTTGGTGTAGCGTACAAAACAAGAAATTAGTGAAATAAAAAAAATATTTTTCATAAAATCTCGGGCTGTTACAAAGATAATGTTATAAGTGTGGAAAAGAAGGTCATCGGGCGATTGAATTTTGAAATAATGGGAAGAAAATGTCTAATGATAAAAACAAAGGACGAGATACACATAATGAAACCACTACAATTCAATGTTTCAAGTGTAAGGAGATGGGGAATTATGCCAATCAATGCCCAAATCCAAGGGTTGATGATAATTATCGACGTCAACAAACTCTTAAGGCAAAAGACAATGGAAAGTCACATGCAATTACTATCGGCGATGTGGGGTACGACAACGAAGTGGTGAAAGGTACACTTACCATCCACTCTAAAGTAGCAAATGTTTTATTTGATTCTGGATCCACCAACTCTTTTATTTCTGAAGAATTTTCTATGGGTATCACCGTATTACCTCAACAATTAGATGTTGAGTTAGCTGTGACAACTCCTACTGGCACAACAGTCGCATCAAAAGATTATAATTCTTCTCTGATTGAAGTTTGTGGGAAAGTTCTTCCTACAAATCTTGTTATCCTTCCTATAGTGGAATTTTATGTGATTCTTGGCATGGATTGTCTTTCTTTATAAGGAGCTCATATCAATTTCCAATGAAGGGAAGTCACATTTCATATTATAGATCAATCTATGATCATCTATCTATGCAAGGATGAACATAACCTTCCAGTGGAAATTTCTTCCATCTTATGGGTCTTGATTCCACTAAATGAAGGTTATTTGTATCAAATGGTTGTTGAGAATATCTAGATTAAGAATATGCCCATTGTACGGGAGTTTGACGATGTCTTTCAGGAGGAATTGCCGGGTCTTCCACCAAATCGTGAAGTTGAGTTTTCAATAGAACTCGTACTAGGTGCTTTACCTATTTCAAAGACACCTTATAGAATGGCCCCAATTGAGTTGCAGGAATTGAAGAAGAAACTCCAAGCGAATCTTGATAAAGGATTCATACACCCTAGTGTGTCACCTTGGGGAGCACTTGTTCTGTTTGTTAAGAAGAAAGATGGATCAATGAGACTCTGTATTGATTATCAAGAACTTAACAAGATCACTATCAAGGAAAAATATCCTCTCCCACACATTGATGACTTATTTGACCAACTACGTAGAGCTCAATACTTTTCCAAGATTTATCTTCGTTCAGTGAATCATCAATTAAGGGTCAAAAGGGAGGATATACCAATGATGGCTTTCCGTACAAGTTATGGTCACTATGAATTTATAGTGATGCCATTTTGTCTTAATAATGTCCCCGCTAACTTCATGGATCTGATGAATAGAGTCTTTAGAGACTATCTTGATCAGTTTGTGGTAGTATTTATAGATGATATTCATGGCTATTCAAAGATAAAGGAAGAATATGAAGATCACTTGAGAATTATATTGAAGACCCTGTGAAAGGAGTTAAGTTTGTGGTAGTATTTTCTTGGTTTGGCTGGATATTATCGACGTTTTATGAAAGATTTTTCACGATTATCTAATCCACTCACCAAGTTGACTCGGAAAGGAGTTAAGATTGTTTGGACGGAGGAATGTGAAGAGAATTTCAAGGAGATGAAAAGAAGGTTATCCAGTGCACCTCTGCTCACACTTACATGTAGTGGAGAAATGTTTGTGATCTACAGTGATGCATCCAAGAAGGGATTGGGGTGTGTTCTTATGCAAAATGATATGGTGATAGCTTATGCCTCACGCTAGTTGAAAATCCATGAGAAAAATTATCCAACTCATGATTTGGAGTTAGATGCGGTAATCTTTTCATTAAAGATTTGGAGGCATTATCTTTATGGAGAAAGGTGTGATATTTATACTGATCATAAAAGTTTAAAGTATGTTTTCACACAAAAGGAGCTGAATATGCGCCAAAGATGATGGTTGGAGCTGATTAAGGATTATGACTGCTCAGTTCATTACCACCCTGGGAAAGAAAAAAAGGTGGAAGATGCATTATGTCGATAATACCATGCTAGCTTATCCATGATGAGGATCAAAAGAGATCCAATATTTATAGATTTACAAAGGATGGATCTTGGAATTATAATGGAAGGGGAAAATCATATCTTTCTCAATTGAATGTTCAACCATCTATACATGTGAAGATCAAAGAGGTGCAGAAAGAAGACGTAGAGTTACAAAAGAAGGTGAGAAATATTCATGAATTCAACCTTGATTGTGATGGGAAAATAAAGATCAGGAATCATGTTTGTGTTCCTCCCATACCAGAATTAAAGAAGGAGCTGCTGGATGAGGCTCATAGTTCTTCATTCTCTATTCATCATGGAATCAAGAAGATGTATAGGGAGCTGAAAGATTACTTCCAGTGGGATGGCATGAAAAGAGATATTTTTGAATATGTCTCTCGATGCTTGGTTTGTAAGCAAGTTAAAGCTGAGAGACAGATGTCCAAGGGGATGTTACAACCATTTACCATACCAGAATGGAAATGGGAAAACATAACTATGGTCTTTGTCACTGGAATTCCTAAAGCATCCAAAGGCAATAATGCTATCTGGGTCATAGTTGATCATCTTACAAAGTCAGCACACTTCATTGCTATTAGAGAGAATTTATCTCTAGATCATCTTTCCGGGATATATGTAAATGAAGTGGTAAGATTTCATGGAGTCCCACTTTCTATTATATCTGATCGGGATCCAAGGTTTATCTCAAAGTTCTGGTGAAGTCTTCAGCATAATCTGGATACAGAGTTGAGTTTCAACAATGCTTATCGTACTCAGACAGACGGTCAGTCTGAGAGGAAAATTCAAACTCTAGAATATATGTTGAGAGCTTGCTATATGTATTTCAAAGGTGGTTGGGATCAACACCTACCTTTGGTGGAAGTTTATTATAATAATAGCTTTCACTCCAGTATTTAGATGGCTCCTTATGAAGCTCTCTTTGGAAAGAAATGGAGGACTCCAACTTGCTGGGATGAAGTTAGGGAAAGAACGTTATTAGGACTTGATCTTGTTGATGAGATGGCAGAAAAGGTCAGATATATTCAACAACACATTAGAGAAGCTCAGATTCAACAAAAAAATTATGCCGACAACCGAAGAAAAGACCTAGAGTTTTAAGTGGGTGATAAAGTGTTCTTACGCATATCACCTTGGAAGAGAGTAATGAGATTTTTAAAGAAGGGAAAGCTGAACCCTAGGTATATCGGTCCTGTCAAAATACTGGATCATGTTGGGAAGGTAACTTATCGATTGGTGCTTCCACCAAATCTCTCCTAAGTTCACAATGTGTTCCATGTATCTCTCCTGAGAAACTACATACCTGATCCTTCACATGTACTCAGCTCAGAAGTTGTACCGGTGGAACAAGATCTTTCTTATGAAGAACAGCCGATAGAGATTCTGGATCGTAGTGAAAACATCCTACGGAACAAGACCACTCACTTGGTGAAAGTTTTATGGAGGAACAACCAATTAGAAGAAGCTACATGGGAGCTTGAGGATATGATTAGGGAATTTTATCCTCATTTGTTTGTTACAAAGTGACGAATTTCGAGGGAGAAATTCATTTTCAGGGGGGTAGAATGTAACACCCGAGACTTTTATGTGAAATATTTTGTTTTTATGTTATATAAACCATCAAAGGAATCATTAACTACACACAACACTAGCTTGTCTTGCTTTACACGCAACTGCGGCCTTCCTCGATAGCTTGCGTCGTACGCAATACCGAGTTTCATTAAACAACAATATGCTTTTAAAATATTATTAAAATTAGAAGTTATGAATAGTAATAACCACTTTTTGAAATTTTTTAAATTTCATCTTTGAAAATGGACTTCATTTTTGGATTAGGAATATCGAAATTGGGTGAAATTTTGGTATTTTTCTGAAAAAATTCAATTTTTGATGAATAGTAAAAACACTAGGTTACTATTTAAAAACCAAATTTTTATTTAAATAAATATTTATTTTATTTAAATTTATTTTAGGCCAAAATTGATACATGATACCCATATACGTTCAATGCAATTCATTGGAGTCATTTTACAATATTTTTAGATATATAAAAATTTTATTAACCTTTTCACCGTCTTTTACCCACCTCCTAGGAGAATTTGAAAATTTACATAAAACATAATTTTACCGCTTTTGTGAGTGGAATTTTAAAAATCCAAGACAGACGGTTAATATCAAGGACTAAAATGTGGTTCAATGATATGAAAATAATTTTTGGTGAATAGTAACTTTTTACTTTTTTTACCACGGTTAAAAGTAAATATGTAAATTAAGGGTAAAAATGTTATTATTATTACCCTAACACATGTCCTAAATCTATTGGATAAGTGTAATTCGACCAAAAACAAACTTAGAAGTAAAATATGACCATTTAGGCCCACATGGATTAGATTAGGACATTTATTATTAATTTATTTAAAGAAGGGTTAAAATAGTTAAAATCAAAGTTTAATAACTAAATCTTTTTTAATATAAGGTTATACATAAGATAAATTCGATTATAAATATTCATTAGAAAGATAAGGAGATTTCCTACATAATGGTATTTTATTTGTAATTTTTAGACATTATATAATTTAATTTATTTATGACACAATAATGATGCAGTAATTCTCTTATTAATGAAATATTGAAATAAGTGATGTTATAAATACCCAAATAAATGTAATTTGAGACTTTTTATGATTTATAATAATTTTATAGGTCAATATTACATATTATTACGGATTTAATTAACTTTTTTTGAAATAATATTTCTGTTATGAGTTTCACAAAAATCAATTAACAAATAGTGTAAAAATTGACATAAAATTGTTTTTTCAGAAAATATTATATTATTAATTGTTATTTTATTCCTAAAAATCTAAGGTTCGGGAAAATGACTTAGATAAACTTATATATATTAAAAATAAACACTTGGTGTTCTTTTGGCTTGTTATAGTATGTTTATTAACCTTATAGTGTAAGAAATTAAGAAGACACGGTAAAAGTTAAATTATCTAACTTAGAGTTAAGTCTAAATGATAAGGTTAAAATAGAAACCTAAACTTGTCTAAATTCTATTGGATAAGAGGATATCAACCCATAGAAACCTTATCATATAAATAAATCATTTTGGATCTATTTAAAATAGAATATGACTTTATAATAAAATGATAGTTTTAGTTTTTCCTAAGGTGCCCCTCTCCTCCCTTATAAAAGGGAACCTCCTCCCTCTCTTCCTCACACCACGTTGAGCCTTCAATATCGTCCAAACCCGACCAGATTATATTATGCACTTATATGGAAACATCCTAAAGGTCCTTGCCTTACTCAAAAGCTACTTTTAGTGCCCTATGAGGAGGTCTCAAAGAGGCGCTTCAAAGAAGAGGTAATGTCCGTTACCGATTCATTCAACTTTATTTCTTCTTCCATTTCTTATTCTTTAGTTGTTTCATTATGAAGTAATAAAATCAGTATCACACATATACATATATGTTATTATAAGTATGAAACAACCCTATTTCACCATCTATCCATCCTACGGAAAACGAAATCACCGTGCGTGCGTACGTACGGAATACCGTCTACACGCCATGGTGTAATCTTTTTTCCACCACCACCTTACATGGATGGGTATAATGGTGTAAATAATAACTATATATGATTATTTTAAAGTGATATTGATTCTGAAATACTATAAATACACTCCAATAAAATTCCATGATCATGGGAACTATATCATCGCTCGTGCGTACGTACGGAATACCGTCTCCATGAAGTGATGCGACTCGTTCTACATGATCTTCATTGCATAATGATTATATAAATGCATTTAATGAATGAATATGATATATATTACACTAAACCATACTGGAAATGAGGTATCTGTAACCTAAAGATAAGAATAAGAATTTATTTGACAAAACACGCATAAGAACAAAAAGTAATAAACACATGAATAACAAGTAGCAATGATATATTACTAATAAGAAGCTACGAATATGGACATATATGATATCATAACAATGAGTATGATTCTGGAATAAGTCAATGACATTATTTAAATCATTATACAGGAGGTTCAGACACTTACTAAGCAAATCGGACCTAAGCTAAGGGAAAATCTCACAATCTCATTTGTATCCGAGATTGTTTATACTTTGGTATTTACTCGGGTGTATTTAATCATCCACATCCATGTTTCCTCTATATGTAATATTATTTCCATCCACATACAATTGTTTAAATCCAATTTTACCCTTAGGTGAGTTTTTAGTAAAAGATATGAAAGGAATCTTTTGTCATTTTTCATATGAGGTACTTTTTGACTTTTCCGACAAAAGTATGAGAAGAATGTTTTTTTAAATTATACGGCATGAATGGATTTTTAAAACAATAGTTCCAAAAAGCTTCCTTTACAAGTTTTTATGTTTATTTTTAATCAAATTATTTTAGTTTAAAAATGTATGACATGTAAAGAAAGGAAAATGTTTTTGAAGTAAAAAGTATATTTTCCTCAAAAATGGAGTTCAAGTATTTTATCAAAATTATTTTCCATATAAGATAATATAAGGTTCTGTTATTATCCCTATTATTACATTTATTTTATTATTTTGTGATGGAATTATTTTTATGAATTCCTTTATCTTATATGAATTGTTTTATGATGTCATCATGTTTAAGAATCCCATTTTTATTACACGGGTTATGCAATGATGTATGATTTATGATTTTGTGGAACACATTATAATGATATCATTATGAGATGGATGGGACATATATCTCCCTCCAATGCATTGGGTAAAGATTTATATCTCTTGAGATAGACATGGCTGGAATGGCAGGTTAATCCGGTTAAGTGAAACAGGACGGAAACGAGGAGTGAACTCGGTTCAGAAATGGACTTTTTCTGCTAAGATAGTCTTGAAAATGCGTCTTGACTACTAAGTAATGATTATCTATGATTATGTGTGTATTCCACAAAGTTTACTATTTTAAGTTATGATTATTGGGATTAAATTTCACTTCTATGATTTATCCCAATATATGAAATTATGATTTCTTTTGCAGGTTATGATTTCAAAAATGTTATGTTCTTATGAATATGATGTGATTTATTTTTCTTTTGTTTACCCTTAAAGAGAATTTGAGATCACCCTTTTGTATGTTTTCTTTCCCCAAAGTCAGGAAGAAGTTTATTATGTTGGATATTCCAAAATGGACTCAAGATATGATGAAATAAATGGGAGACAATGTAGATGCTTTAAGAACCATTTTTTTCTGTTTCCCAGTTTCTAAAGACCCTATACCTATACAGTCCTTTCATGGTTTTGTTATATTTTGTAATAAGTGTGCTTCAATTTTGAAGTATTAACAATGTATGTAAAGTATGGGTCATTATATTTGGTATCAGAGGATAGGTATAGTCAACCTTTGGAAACTAGGATGTGAAAGCCTTAGTAAGAAACCTAAGGATATGTCTAAGCATAGAACACAATCTTAGTGTTTTAGAAATGGCCATGAATAACCTATGATAAGACCTTAAGTGTAAAATTTTATTTTTTATTATGGGGTTTTCCAATTGTAATTAGTGTTTCTCACACTATTATTCTTGGTTTTAGTCCATGGTTAGAACCCGAAGGAACCATGTTAATGTCGAATGCGACGGGAAATGCAATGATTGTCCCCTTGAGCAACAAAACGTTATGGGAGATGAAATGAAAAATATTATATCCATGCTCACAAAACATTCTCAAGCTATGAATCATCCAGGACTTCCAGACAAGCAATGGAAGGAGAAAAATTCTGTTGAATACTTCATGAGGCAGCGTCCACCTTAATTCAGCAGGTAATCTGATCCATTAGTGGCTGAACAATGGATCAGTACCACTGAAAAGATATTTTCAGTTCTTCAATGTTTTGAACATGATAAATTATCTTACCAGTGTATCGTTTGGAAGGTGATGCTGATCAATGGTGGAATCATATTAAGAATACGAGGAAAATTGATGAAATTGAGTCCATGGAATGGGATGAGTTCAAGAACTTATTTTTTCAATAAGTACATCCCTCGTGTTCTTCGAACAAAGATGGAGAAGGAGTTTCTTGAACTGAAGCAAAAGGATGATGAATCTGTTGGTACCTATGAAGCAAATTTTACAAGACTTGCAAGGTACGCTTCCAGAATTATTATCCATACTGAGAGAAAGATTGATAGATTCTTTAGTGGCTTAAATCCATGTCTTCGAAGGGAGTTAGACATAAGGGACTTCAATAGCTATGAGGAAATTGTTCGATGTGATCTCAAAGTTTATATGGAGATTGGTGTAACCCATCAGTCATATGGGTTTGATAAGAAGAGGAAAATGGAATCCAAAGGAAAATCTAAAGAGCACACTGAAAAGAAGATTATTTTTCCCTTATGCTCAATGTGTGGAAAGAAACATGGCGGAAATTGTCTTAAGGGGACAAGAAAATGTTATAAGTGTGGAGAAGAAGGTCATCGGGCGATTAAATATCGAAATAATGGGAAGAGAATGTCTGATGATGAAAACAAAGGAAGGGATATACAGAATAAACCCACTACACTTCAATGTTTCAAGTGCAAGGAGATGGGGCATTATGCCAATCAATGCCCAAATCCCAGGGTTGATGATGATGATCGACGTCAACAAACTCTTAAGGCTAAAGACAAAGGAAAGTCACATGCAATTACTATCGGCGATGTGGAGTACGACAACGAAGTGGTGAAAGGTAAACTTACCATCCACTCTAAAGTAGAAAATGTTTTATTTGATTCTGGATCCACCCACTCTTTTATTTTTGAAGAATTTTCTAAGGGTATCACCGTATTACCTCAAAAATTAGATGTTGAGTTAGCTGCGACAACTCCTAATGGCACAACAGTCGTATCAAAAGTTAATAATTCTGCTCTGATTGATGTTTGTGGGAATGTTCTTCCTGCAAATCTTGTGATCCTTCCTATAGTGGAATTTTATGTGATTCTTGGCATGGATTGGATTTCATTATATGGAGCTCATATCAATTTCTAAAGAAGGGAAGTAACATTTCAATTCTAGATCAATCTATGATCGTCTTTCGATGCAAGGATGAACATAACCTTCCAGTGGAAATTTATTCCATCTTATGGGTCTTGATTCCACTAAATGAAGGTTATTTATCTCAAATGGTTGGTGAGAAACTCATAATTAAGAATATGTCCATTTTATGGGAGTTTGACGATGTCTTCCCGGATGAATTTCTAGGTCTTCCACCAAATCGTGAAGTTGAGTTTTCAATAGAACTCGTACTGGGTGCTTTACCTATTTCAAAAAATCCTTATAGAATGGGCCCAATTGAGTTTCAGGAATTGAAGAAGCATCTTCAATATAATCTTGATAAAGGATTCATACACCCTAGTGCATCACCTTGGGGAGCACTTGTTCTGTTTGTTAAGAATAAAGATGGATCAATTAGACTCTGCATTGATTATCGATAACTTAACAAGATCACTATCAAGAAAATATATCCTTTCCCATGCATTGATGACATATTTGACAAACTATGTGGAGCTCAATACTTTTCCAAGATTGATCTTCATTCAGGGTATCATCAATTAAGGGTCAAAAGGGAGGATATACCAAAGATGGCTTTCCGTACAAGGTATGGACACTATGAATTTATAGTGATGCCATTTGGTATTTATAATGCCCCCGCTAACTTCATGGATCTGATGAATAGAGTCTTTAGAGACTATCTTGATCAGTTTTTAGTAGTCTTTATAGAAGATATTCTTGTCTATTCAAACAGCAAGGAAGAACAGGAAGATCACTTGAGAATTATATTGAAGACCCTGAGAAAGGAGAAGCTTTATGCCAAATTTTCCAAGTGTAAATTTTTGCTTCAAAAAGTTGCATTTTTGGGTCACATAATCTCAAAAGAGGGGATATCTATAGATCCAGCAAAAACAGAGGTTTTTGAAAGATGGTCGAGACCAAAAATAGTAGCTGAGATGCGAAGTTTTCTTGGTTTGGATGGATATTATCGACGTTATGTGAAAGATTTTTCACGATTATCTAATCCACTCACCATGTTGACTCGGAAAGGATTTAAGTTTGTTTGGATGAAGGAATGTGAAGAGAATTTCAAGGAGTTGAAAAGAAGGTTATCTAGTGCACCTGTGCTCACACTTCCTTGTAGTGGAGAAAGGTTTGTGATCTACAGTGATGCATCCAAGAAGGGATTGGGGTGTGTTCTTATGAAAAATGATATGGTGATAGCTTATGACTCATGACAGTTGAAAATCCATGAGCAAAATTAGCCAAATCATGATTTGGAGTTAGCTGGGGTAATCTTTGCATAAAAGATTTGGACGCATTATCTTTATGGGGAATGGTGTGATATTTATACCGATCATAAAAGCTAAAAGTATATTTTCACACAAAAGGAGCTAAATATGCGCCAAAGAAGATGGTTGGAGCTGATTAATGATTATGACTGCTCAATTCATTGCCACCCTGGGAAAGCAAACAAGGTGGTATATGCATTAATTCGATAATAACATGCTAGCTTATCCATAATGAGGATCACAAAAGATCCAATATTTATGGATTTACAAAGTATGGATCTTGGAATTATAATGGAAGGGGAAAAATTGTATCTTTCTCAATTGAATGTTCAACCATCTATACATGTGAAGATTAAAGAGGCGCAGAAAGAAGATGTAGAGTTACAAAAGAAGGTGAGAAATATTCCAGAATTAAACCTTGATTGTGATGGGATAATAAAGTTCAGGAATCAGGTTTCTGTTACTCCCATCCCGGAATTAAAGAAGGAGCTGCTGGATGAGGCTCATAGTTCTTCATTCTCAATTCATCATGGAATCAATAAGATGTATAGGGACCTGAAAGATTACTTCTGGTGGGAGGGCATGAAAAGAGATGTTGCTGAATATGACTCTCGATGCTTGGTTTGTCAGCAAGTTAAAGCTGAGAGACAGAAGTCCAAGGGGATGTTACAACCATTACCCATACCAGAATGGAAATGGGAAAACATCACTATGGTCATTGTCCCTGGACTTCCTAAAACATCCAAAGGCAATAATGCTATCTGGGTCATAGTTGATCATTTACAAAGTCAGCACACTTCATTGATATTATAGAAGATTTATTTCTGTATTATCTTTCCCGGATATATGTAAAGGAAGTGGTAAGATTACATGGAGTACCACTTTCTATTACATCTGATCGGGATCCGAGGTTTATCTCAAAGATCTGGCGAAGTCTTCAGCATAATCTGGATACATAGTAGAGTTTCAGCACTGGTTATCTTCCTAAGACAGACGGTCAGTCTGAGAGGACAATTCAAACTCTAGAATATATGTTGAGAGTTTTCTCTATGGATTTCAAAGGTGGTTGGGATCAACAGATACCTTTGGTGGAATTTTCTTATAATAATATCTTTCACTCTAGTATTCAGATGGCTCCTTATGAAGCTCTCTATGGAAAGAAATGTAGGACTCCAACTTACTGGGATGATGTTGGGGAAAGAAAGTTATTAGGACCTGATCTTGTTGAAGAGATGGCAGAAAAGGTCAGATCTATTCAACAACACATTAGAGAAGCTTAGAGTCAACAAAAAAAATATGTCGACAACCAAAGAAAAGACCTAGAGTTTTAAGTGGGTGATAAAGTGTTCTTACGCATATCTCCTTGGTAGAGGGTAATAAGATTTGGAAAGAAGGGAAAGCTGAACCCTAGGTATATCGATCCTTTCGAAATACTGGATCATGTTGTGAAGGTAGAATACCGATTGGTGCTTCCACCGAATCTATCCGAAGTTCATGATGTGTTCCATGTATCTCTCCTGAGAAATTACATACCTAATCCTTCACATGTACTCAGCTCAGAAGTTGTACCACAGGAACAAGATCTTTCTTATGAAGAACAGCCGATAGAGATTCTGGATCGTAGTGAAAATGTCCTACAGAACAAGACCACTCACTTGGTGATAGTTTTATTGAGGAACAACCAATTAGAAGAAGCTACATGGGAGCTTCATTATATGATGAGGGAAAGGTATCCTCGTCTGTTTGTTACAAAGTGACGAATTTCAGGGGAGAAATTCATTTTTAGGGGGGTAGAATGTAACACCCGAGACTTTTATGAGAAATATTTTGTTTTTATGTTATATGAATCATCAAAGGAATCTTTCACTTCACAGAACAATAGCTTGGCTTGCTTTACACACAACCGCGGCCTTCCTCGATAGCTTGTGTCGTACGCAATACCGAGTTTCACTAAACAATGATATGCTATTAAAATATTATTAAAACTTGTAGTTATGAATAGTAATGACCACTTTTTGAAATTTTTTATATTTCATCTTTCAAAATGGAAATCATTTTGGGATTAGGAATATAGAAATTGGATGAAATTTTGGTATTTTTCTGAAAACATTCAATTTTTGATGAATAGTGAAGACACTGGGTTACTATTTAAAAACCATCTTTTTATTTAAATAATTATTTATTTTATTTAAATTTATTTTAGGTAAAAATTGATACATAATACCCATATATGTTCAATTCAATTCATTGGAGTCATTTTATAATAATTTTAGATATATAGAAATTTTATTGAACTTTTCACCGTCTTTTACCCACCTCCTTGGAGAATTTGCAAATTTACATAAAACATAATATTACCGCTTCTGTGGGTAGAATTTCAAAAATCCAAGACACACGGTTAATATCAAGGACTAAAATGTGGTTCAATGAGATGAAAATAATTTTTGGTGAATAGTAACTTTTTACTTTTTTCACCACGGTTAAAAGTAAATAGGGAAATTAAGGGTAAAAATGTTATTATTATTACCCTAACACATGTCCTAATTCTATTTTATATGTGTAATTCGACCAAAATCAACCTTAGGAATAAAATATGACCATTTAGGCCCACATGGATTAGATTAGGACATTTATTATTAATTTATTTAAAGAAAGGTTAAAATAGTTAAAATCAAAGGTTAATAACTAAATCATTTTTAATATAGGGTTATACAAAAGATAAATTAGACTATAAATATTAATTAGAAATATAAAACTATTTCCTACATAATGGTATTTTATTTGTAATTTTTATAACTTAAATAATTTAATTTATTTATTACACAATGATGATGCAGTAATTATCTTATTAATGAAATATTGACATAATTGATGTTATAAATACCAAAATAAATGTAATTTGAGACTTTTTATGAATTCCAATAATTTTATAGGTTAATATTACATATTATTACTGGTTTTATTAACTTTTTTAGAAATATTATTTCTGTTATGAGTTTCACAAAAATCAATTATCAAATAGTGTCAAAATTGACATAAAATTGTTTTTAAAACAAATATTATATTATTAATTGTTATTTTATTCCTAAAAATCTATGGTTCTTCCAAATGACTTAGATAAGGTTATATATATTAATAATAAACAACTTGGTGTTCTTTTGGCTTGTTATAGTATGTTAATTAACCTTATAGTGTAAGAAAACAAGAAGACACGGTAAAAGTTAAATTATCAGACTTAAAGTTAAATCTAAATGATAAGGTTAAAATAGAAACCTAAACTTGTCTAAATTCTATTGGATGAGATTATATCGACCCATAGACACCTTATCTTCTAAATAAATCAATTTTGAGCTATTAAAAATAGAATATGACTTTATAATAAAATAATAGTTTTTGTTTTTCCTATGGTGCCCCTCTCCTGCCTTATAAAAGGGCACCTCCTCCCTCTCTTCCTCACACCACTTTGAGCTTTAAAGATCTTCCACCCCTGCCATATTATCTTCTCCACTTCCCTAGAAACATCATAGAGGTCTTGGTCTTCGTCAAAGACCAATTTTAGTGCCCTAAGAGGAGGTCTCAAGAGGCGCATCAAAGAAGAGGTAATGTCTGTTACCGATTCATTCAACTTTATTTCTTCTTCCACTTCTTCTTATTTAGTTTTTACATTATTAAGTAATAACATAAGTTTCACTCATATACTTTTATTTTATTATAATTATGAAACAAACCTATTTCACCATCTATCCATCCTACGGAAAACAAAATCACCACGCATGCGTACGTACGGAATACCATCTCCACGTCGTGGTGTAATATTGTTTCCACCACCACCTTACTTGGATGGTTATAATGGTGTAAATAATAACTATATATGATTATTGTAAAGTTATATTGATTCTAAAATAGTATACATACACTCCAATACAATTCCACGATCATGGGAACTATATCATCGCTCGTGCGTACGTACGGAATACCGTCTCCATGATGTGATGCGACTCGTTCTACATGATCTTCATAGCATAATGATTATATATATGAATTGAATTAATTAATATGATATATATTACACTAATACCATTATGGAAATGAGGTATCTATATCCTATAGATAAGAATAAGAATTTATTGGACAAAACATGCATAAGAACAAAAAGTAATAAACACCGAATAACAAGTAGCAATGAAATATTACTAATAAGAAGCTAAGAATAAGGACATATATGATATCATAAAACTGAGTATGATTATAAAATAAGTCAATGAAATTATTTAAATCATTATACAGGAGGTTCGGACACTTACAAAGCAAATCATACCTAAGGTAATGGAAAATCTCACATTCTCATTTTTATCCGAGATTGTTTATACTTTGGTATTTACTGGGGTGTATTTTATCATCCACATCCATGTTTCCACAATATGTAATATTATTTACTTCCACCTAAAATTTTTTAAATCCAATTTTACCCTTAGGTGAGTTTTTAGTAAAAGATATGAAAGGAATCATTTTTCATTTTTCGTATGAGGTACTTTTTGACTTTTCCAACAAAAGTACGAGGAGAATATTTTTTTAACTTATACGGCATGAATGGATTTTGAAAAAATTATTTCGAAGAAGCTTTCTTTACAAGTTCTTATGTTTATATTTAATCTACTTCTTTTAGTTTAAAATTGTATGACATGTTATGAAAGGAACATGTTTTTGAAGTTGAAAGAATATTTTCCTCAAGAATGGAGTTCAAGTGTTTTATCAAAATTATTTTCCATCTAAGATAATTTAGGGTTATTTTTCTATCCCTATTATTACAATTATTTGATTATATTTTGATTGAATTATTTCTATGAATTTATTTATCTTATATGAATTGTTTTATGATGTCATGATGTTTAGGAATCCCATTTTTATTACATGCATTATGCAGTGATGTATGATTTATGATTTTGTGGCACACATAAGAATGGTATCATTTTTAGATGGGTGGGACCTATATCTACCTCCAATTCATTGGGTAAAGATTTATATCTCATGAGATAGACAAGGCTGGAACAGCAGGTTAATCCGGTTAAGTGAAATAGGACTGAAACGAGGAGTGAACTCGGTTTAGAAATGGACTTTGTCCACTAAGATAGTCTTGGAAATGAGTCTTGACTACTATGAAATGATTCCCTATGATTATGTGTGTATGACACAAAGTTTCATGTTTTATGTTATGATTATTGGGATTACATTTCACTTCTATGATTTATCCCGTGATATGAAATTATGATTTCTTTTTCAGGTTAAGATTTCCAAAATGTTATGTTTTTATGAATATGATGTGATTGATTTTTATTTTTTTTACCCTTAATGAGCATTTGAGCTCACCCTTTTGTATGTTTTCTTTCCCCCAGGTCAGGAAGAAGGTTATTACATAGGATATGGAAAAAGGAACTCTAGATATGATGAAATAAATGGGAGACAATGTAGATAATTTATGAACCAGTTGTTTATCTTTCCTAATTTCTAAAGACACTATACCAATACGGTCGATTCATGGTTTTGTTATATTCTGTAATATTTGTGCTCCAATTTAACGTATTAACAATTTATGTAAAGTATGGGTCATTATAGACTTTCTCTGAGGAAGGGATTGATGATTTGAAAAAGTCCCATGTTCGGTGGACTGGGGCTGTTCCTGCTGTTCCCGCTCAAATTCTCGAATCCTATTTGTTGATTACGAGGGTTGGATTAAGCTGGGGTGGCTCTTTACATCCTATGTCTAAGACTTTCTTAAAATCTCTCCTGATCTTGCGAACCTTAGTCCGGAAACTAGATGGATGCATTGACCTGTATCCACATTTATCACCTTGTTCAAAAGACCGTTGGATGATTTCCGACACTTCTATCACTTGATGATGTGCTTTATCTATACGAGAGGTCTGTTCAATATTCTCATTTGCTTGATGCAGGAGTAATTCAAAAACTTGTTCTCTATATGCTTGATTTTGTGAGGAACTAGTTGAAGCCTGTTGTTGGGCAAGCATTTGATTACAAACAGAGCCCATTGACTGTGGCTGTCCATGGGCAATGACATTGCATGAGACCATTTTGGGCGAGCTTTGCTGACTGGAGAGCACCATGAAATGTAGTGCTTCATGTACACCCCATCCTCTGACATGAATACCAGATGGGGCATTGGGAATTAACTGAAGTAATCTTCTTAGTGCGTCAAGGAATGAACGTTGAAGGGGTCTCTGCTACTTTTCAGCCTTCGGATATCAAGAGACTGATAGAGATTACAAATCAATCAGACGTTGTAACCCTTCTATTATCTTAAGATTATTTTCATATTCATCATAAGATAATACTTTGTTTTTCAACTGAAAAAGAGTTTTCCATATGTTGAGACAAATATCATGAATTCCATCTTCCGTCAACATCGTTGGAATGTCATACTAAGAGTCAACCAGAGGCCAAAACATGACTGGTAATTCACCTTTTGCCAGTTGTTTTCTCATGTTCAGCATTTCTTCTTTATCATTCAATGATGATTCTTCTACCATATTTTACTAGAGTTTGTGTTTCCTTGTTGCTTCATCGGATTCAACAATATTGGTAGAGAAATAATTGATCAAACTAGAAGAATCATGACTTAGGGGTGGTTCGGATAATGACCTACACCCTGGGCTATCTTTTGATTGAGAAAGTATTTCACCTGCTAGTGATGAAGCATCAGACATGACTGGTTTTGTATTTTCATGTGCCTCAATATAAGACGGATTTCTCGGCACTACATTGTCCATTAGAGCATTTTCCAGGCAATGTGCATCACTACATTGGAGAGGAATTTTGCAGTGAAATTCATCATCATGGGGAGGACCACCATGGTTGGTTACAACAGAAGATGAGATCTCTTGCTCCTTGGTCTTCTGACCACACAGAGGGTTCCTGTGTCTCTCATCTGAAGATGAAACTTCAAGATCGAATGAATTGTTATGAAGCAAGCCTTCATGAGGATGTTTCTGTTGAAGACCTTCAGAATTAATGTTCCCACTATTGGGAAATGAGGGAGTAGAATCATTAATTTCAATAGATAACTATCCGAGGGGTTCAATAACTCCTGCATCGAGCAAGGCCTTGTTACAGATTAGCTCTTGATCTCCTGATTGTGCTGTGCGGGTCTTTTTCTTAGATTCCTTCTTACATTCCTTGGAAACCACTTATTGATGAAAGTGGTTTCTCTGAATAGGTGTATGTTCCTGGTCAGGATAGATGGCTAGGTTAGGCTGATGATGTCCACTCAAATCAGGTGTATGTGCCTGACGTGGTTGTCCGTATGATATGGGGGAGTATTCCCCACAACCCTCATGGACTGGAAAAAATGTGTGTGTCTATTCCGGAGTGAACTGTTGATGTGTCACTCCACTGGTAGGGATAGATTTATCTGTCTATACCTGAGATACTGTTGAAGCTGTTATAATATCCTGGCAAGCATCCAGAATATGAGCAGGAATTTTCTTCTTCTCTTTCACCATTGATAAAATATGCTTGGTGACTTCAGCTGCCGGAACGGGGATATATGTCCATTCCATGCTTGGAGTAGGTGTATGTGCCTACTCCAATCCACCTTTTCCTGTCAGTGAATCCTGACAGTACTCAAGTGTGGGGGCAGAGAGTTGAGTCTGGCTCCTGTTTGTCACCGGATCTTTTCGATTGACTTCTCTGAATGCTACCAAGTGAGACTGTTGGTATTCTTGATTAATACTAGTAGGTGTATGTGCATGCTGATTTCACTTTGTCGAATGTGGTTGACGTGCTCCATCATATGTAGTTAGATGAGCCTTCTGACTGGTTGATGACTTATAAATAGGTGTATGTTCCTTCCTATAGTACTCCGCAGTAATTGCCGGGTGGGATTGGCGTGATGCTTCCAGATGAGTCTGCTGGACTGCGGAATTAAAACGGCAGGTGTATGTGCCTGCTCGTTCCTTGACACCATGTTAGGTTTGTGGACTTCTCCGGAGATGGTAGATATGAGAACCTACTCACTATTGATCGGATTCCGCCTCTGGCAGTTTGTCATTCCTACTCAGGTTTGAGGAACCTGAGCCGAACACCTGGAGTTGGTACCCTCATCATGTTGAGGGCATACTGTTGCATGATTCTTGCGGTGATTATTGATAGGAGCACTCAGGAAGGACTCCTTCTTCATTGAATTAAGTCCATGAGGGACCTTCTCATTCACCTCCCCAGAATATGGGAGTGAATGGTGATTGTGTTCCAGGGATAACATCCCGAAACGGTTGGAGACAGTGGTTAGCACCACCTGCTTCTTGATTACTGGTCATCATTATTTGGACGACTAGTGTGATTTGATCACTTGGAGGGCTTGTTGGGCGGCCTCCAAGGTTGGGATGGTACCGTGTTGACGATACTACTTAACCAGCACATTTGATACCCAGCATTGAAGACGCTTAGTAGGTGATGTCATCCTTAGAGAGAATGAAGATCCAGCAGGAGTAGCAGTAGTGGCATTTGCAGCAGCAGTATTCACAGGTGTGAACTTGAGAGCGGCCATTCTGGAAATGCAGAAGATCTTGGAAAAGAGAGCATGTTTGATATAAGAGACATAATCAAGATAAATTCTGCCACTACATCTTTTGGATGAGCACATATGTCAATGATTGTTTTTGTTGGCCCTCTCATTGAGTTTTAAATAAGGGCCTAAAAAATTAGTAAAACATCATTTTAACATGGTTAAGGATTCACGTCGGGTTCACCATTTTTTTGTTTCCCTCGGAATTTGCAGATGGCCTCCTTGATTGAAGGTTCAAACATTCTGATCTGTTTCTAACAGATTTGTTCGTAGAACCAGAATCATCCAATGATTCCGCATCCATTTGGACCTACTTTCCATAGGTAGGCACTCATTAGTTGTGAACTGATCAGGCTTAGGAATTTTCATTGGTTGAGAGGATGGGAGGTCGGACTCACTACACCTTTTTGAGGGGAATTATTGTCTACTCCGGGACTCTCTTTATAGATTTAAGTAATGTTCGTGAATCCTTACTACATTACCAAGTATAAAATGAGCTTTCCTTTAGTATTAAAATCAATGATTAAATATGTAGGAAACTTAGAGAATCTTTTATATGTATTCAAGGTTCTACATCGATAAGGAATAATATGTATTTATTAGAGATTCTTGGTCAATGGTATACTTCTACACATTTATATAGAAGTCTCTTGGTCATTATGATGACCATGCTGGTTTTATATCCACTCAGTGGGGCACTTGAAGTTTATTTTCATTCAGAAGGACATGAATTATTTCAGATTCGGGATCAAACCCACAAATGGGCTACCTACGTATCCTTTGTTTTGAAAGGGAATCAGAACCCACGTACTTCGAGTAATGGAGTATGATGTTTACTATTGATGGCTCAAAGAAGAATGTCATAATTACTCTTACACTCTAATCTCATCTGATTCATGATTGGTGTGAGAAACAAGAGGTATTGGTAAAAATCAGACAATTGAACCATGAAACATGCAATCATAAGAAAAAATGTGGGACTTATTGTATGTATAACTGCCCAGATAAATGAACATTAGGATTCACATTAGGGAAGAAATCCAGGAACAAGGTCCATAAAGGTATATGTGATTCACGGAGATTTGAATACTCTAACCTGGGGCTTACTCCTGAAAAGGAGGCCCAAATTAAGAGATGATTTATGATTCGGTTTTACTCTTGAGAAGGAATCCCAGATCAAAGGTAAATTAGGACTGGTTAAGAGAAATTAAGACTGGGGCTTACTCTTGCAAAGGAGGCCCAAGTTAAGAGACATGAAAAATTAAGGGACTTGGGGCTTACTACTGAATAGGATGCCCATATTAAGACTGGGGATTATTCCTGGAAAGGAGGCCTAGGTTAAGAATTATGACTGGGGATTATTCCTGAAAAGAAGGCCCAGGTTAAGGATTATCTCATCTTAAAGGATGAGGTTGAATGAATGAAATCTCAATCTTTAGTGACATAAAGATATATAAATCACTATGTTTTGAGAGATATTCTACAGAATTCCTTTTAGATAAGGAAGTCAAATTAGGAAATCATGCCAGAACTGGCTTTGAAGAGTGTCTTGAAGACTGAATCTTGAATAGGAGAGGTGGAATGGCGTAAGAGGGGTAAAAATGGGCAAGAAGGGCACCCAAAAAGGCCGGGGTGCGCAAGTCCTGATAGGCGCGCAGGTACTGCGTGGGCACGCAAGTCCTGTTCGCGCAGGTATACCTACGCGACACATGGGTACTGGCGCGTTTGTAAACCAGCATGGTAATACTTGGGCGATTGGATTTATCCTAAGGTACATCCAGAAGAGAGGCGCACAAGTTTTGGTGAGAACGTAGGGCGTCGCGCAAGTATGTTGAATCCCCTTAAGGGTAAAACACCTTAGGCGCGCGAGTGTTAGTGAATTATAACACTTGGACCTTACTCCTCTCTTTTAGACCTTCCATTCTAGGTAAAGAACTACCTTAGAAGTGTTTGGAAGACCTGACGAAGAGACTTGAGCGTTCAGAGCTCTAAATCTGAATTCTGGAAAAATTCATCCTGAAATGGGAGGCCAACAGGGTCTATTTATAGGTTGGAGAAGACCTCGGGTGGTTATCCTTTAGGGCACGCAAGACACTTGCACAACAATTAGGCGCCGCGCAAGTGGACTTGCGTGATAGTGATGGAAATTGTGTGGCACATGTTCTTTTGAAGCCTTGTTCATGCCATTGTTGATTTTTGATTTTTTCTACAAAGGATGAATCAATTTATGTTATGTCCATTCCCTTTACATTCTTTTTCGACAATGTGAAGAAAAAAGAGCGTCAAAAAAAATGTCATTTTTGAATATAAATACTGTAAAAATGACATTAAAAATATTGATGTGTGAAATAAAATAATCAATATGAAAATAATATTTCAAAAAAAAATTGAAGGATGTGAGAAAAAATCATTCATTAAAATATCCTTTTAAAACATTAAATGAAGCTTCAATTAAATTAGTTTTCATGATTTTTGGGAAACACCATTGATGTAGTATAATTTAAAACAATTATTCCTTTTAAATTTTTATAAGAAAAGTAAAAAATTAAGTTATTTAAAAAATATATTGATGAATCAATTTAATTTTTAAATAAATAATTAAATCAAGGGTAAATATTTCATTAATATTTAATTTGTAGAATTTGTAAAAAAATATAGAAAATATTTCTAGAAAATATATATATATATAATAAATATAATTTTTTATTGAAAAATAAATACTGTTGGATTTTCATAAAAAATTCTCAAAAACAGTTTAAGTATTGATGAAATGAATATTATATTATTACATGAACAGTTTCAGAATAATCAAAAGATAATAAATTATATTTGGTTTATGACTGAAGTACTAAATTATTCTTTCAACTTAGACTCAAACATAATCATTCTAGAATGATGATTATATTTGAAACAAACCATTACAAGTATAGAACCATTTGAATCACAAGACCCATGAAATAAATAACATAATAAAAATCATTAAATTATATGATGATAAAGGGATTCATGATATAACATACGAGTGGTGTAATATATAGACCACACAAAATAAAATGGCGGTGAATATGACATACATCTCATAGAAGTATATGTGGGATGGGAAACCCATACCTCATATCTGATTTCCTTTATACATTTCCTTATCTCAGTATAATAAAAATAAATTTATTATACATTTATCAAGTAGAAATAATAACAACTTTATTTCTATATATTATTAATAATTTTTTTTATAACACGTTTATTGAAAATTCATTTTTAACATCATTGTTTCGGCAGATAATTGATTCATTTTTCAATTATGTTTTTGTTTAGTAATTTCATACCTCTTATTTTGATCATAATTAAATCATCTATATAATATATAAAAATTTATAAATATCAAATATATTAAATATAAAAAATCGCACAATGGGGATATACCCACACCTCTATACTAATAGTTTACATGATCTCTTTTTATTGTGTTCCTGGATCGATTCTATACCAGTGGTTTATTCAAATAGTTCCTATATATAAATCTACACTAATGGTTTTTAAAAATAATAGTTATAAGATAGGTGGTACCATTAGTTTTTTATAATCCATTTCTATATGTTCTTAACAATATCATCTGTCTCCAAGCCACCCCTCATTCACCAATGTCACATTCCCTAATTTCCCCCACTCGAGCTTGTGATGAATTCCCTACTCCCAAAAATTTCTCCACTTAGTTAAAAAATTTAATTCAAGTCTTCTTCAACTTAAAATTAGTATAGTCCAGAGCCATCATCCATTATTCAGATTATTTTTTATTTCATTTTTATCTATCTCATATCATATGTTAATGTTCCTACAATTATTATATATTGATTATGTTTTGGTTCATGTTTCTATTTTTGAGCCCGTGTGAGTATTATTTTAATCGATGAAGTTAATAGATGCATTATGAATCATGTTTTGTCATTCACAACATGTTTTATGATTAATTTTCATGTCATTTAGATCTAGTCTATAGTGAAATAAAAACAAAATCTAAGTTAATTTATTGATTAAATTTAATAACAATTGAGAAAGAGGCCCATATTAAAAATTTAAGAGTTATTTTTGGTTGTTCAAGTAGATACCAATATGATTTGTTCCTAAAAATAATGTATTTTTTATGCTGTGAAGGGAGAGAATGAAAAAAATGAGTTAACTATTGGATTATTCCATTGAGAAGATCATGAAGTTCATTTATCACAAAATCTATTTGTTTTATTTCATTTTTTCCATCACCATATCATATAATTAATTATTTGGTGAACATTATATCCTCCCTGCCTATGTAAAATAATTATTATCACATTAATATTGTGTTTCAAAAAATGGATTTTTCTATAATAAAAGTATATGAATACCACATTCCCTATATCCATTATGTATAATAGGTTATAAATTTCAAAAATAGTTTTCCCTTTCCATTATCACTATCTCACTAAAGTATATAAGAACTAAACAGTGGAATTTATGAGGTAGTTAGAGTAATAACATAGATGGGGGTAACATCGTAATAATTACATCAAAAATAATAATATTTCATTATGTTGATAAAATAACTATCACGTGAAACTAAGATTTATATTTATCATACTTTTTTCTCCAATAATGAACACAAGTCATCATCAATTTGTCTTATTTTAATTTTAATGTATTTTCTTCTCACTATAAATATTTGATTGTTTTAACTATTTAATTGAGTATTAAATATCATTTTCATTATGGGTTCTTTCTTATACAATAATGATCTTATAAAATTGATTCATGGTAAAAGATAAAACTGAGGTGAATTTTGTTTCAAATGATAATTGATTACGGGGTGTCCAATTTTATACATAATCATTGACATTGTGGTCACCATTATAGTTCTTCATGTAAAAAACCTAGTGTTCCCACATCCATAACGTTGTAGATACATGATTCCAAAAGGTAGGTGGTCAGTTGGGGATTCATGACCAATAGAACTTAAGAAGTCATATTTGTCAATAGGATTATAGGTCGTTCTCATCACAATCTTTTTTGGGGAGTTTTTCACTACTCTGATTGTGTCGTATAGATTTATTATTTGTTCATGAATCACATTATAATCCCAATGCGAATCCAATTACCCAAAAAATGATCATAGATTGAATACTTTTATATGATAAGGGGTTCTTTTATTGAGTTCATATATATGTATACAATGTTCTCCATTCATTTCCCACTAATATTTAGTTTCTTATATGTTGAATCCATACATCTAAGAATATCACGGTTTGTTTTCATCCATGTTTGTGATTATTATGTCAAGGACGAGACTAATCCTCAACAAGGTTTCCTATATATCTTTTTAATAATAGTAATAAAATCCCACATAGTTCATCTATCATTTTTATTTTAAATTCATTTGGAAGGGAAATAAAGGACGTATATTAGGCATTTGGTATTAATCTTGATCCTTAGAGAGGCATCCAACATATCATAGTTAAGGTTGGAATCAGTGTCATTGTAGATCTATCACTCCATTTGCACTAGACAAAGTGTAGTTTTTCTTATATAATGTAATCATATAATTCCACTGATCAGGGTTACACACTGGGGTTTCCTGAATATAGTGGGAATTTATAAGGGGAATTATATTAAAATTTCAAATACAAAATTCCAAATGGGGAATGATCTGTGTGAGATACAATGGATGTAATATAATTATTCTCACTGCAAATAGATGTGGGATTTGTGTCCTGGAACAACGATTGGAATGATTAATATATATTTTGTGTATTAGGAAGGAATCCTATAAATACTGTGTATGAAAGTAATTAATATTCTTTTATTTTAGTTGACTTCATAGTCCGTTAATAGGTGATGCAAAATGATGTTCCCAGGGATATTTTTTGATCTCGATGGATGAAATGTCAGATACATGCAGTGACATTCACTGAAGTGTATGCCCATTTGAGCTCTGTCCTTAGGTAGAAATACAACATATCATAGATATTTAAAGAATTAGAGCTCTTAAAGTTTATTTTGATTGGGGAGTTCACACTACTTATTACATTATGTTGGTAATGTACAATGGTATCATGTTGTAGGATTCCTGATTGACTTTGACAAGATATCTATATAACCTAATTTTTTGTTTGTCTAAGGTTACCTGATTTTCTATAGTACATGTTATAAGATGTTTGGACATGTTAGGTTTTTCATGGGATCTCAAAATTACAAAAACATTACCATGTTTGTTTATTATAAGGACATAACATAATATGAATGACATTTAATAGGTACAATTTATGATGTATGATTACTTGTTTTAAGAATATCACATAATCTAAGCAGTATGATGGAAGTTCATCACATGATCAAGGATGAATTTTATAGAGGAAATTATAATACCTGGATGACATAACTAGGAGGGAATTACATGGTCTAGTCTGACATGTCTGAATGGTTCTCTATGGTTATGCAGGTTTGACCTAGTGGAAATAGCCAGGCCATGAATGAGATGTTTTCATGGTACAACATGATTTGGTTATATTTTCTTGGTATAATCACGAATACTTCCAGGAAAGAAAGGATGGCCTCACGTGATCTACTTTTTCGAAATTATATGTTTACGAGACCTAGTGGACATGCACTAGTGTTGTCACATAAATTGGGAATCCTAGACGAGAACATCAAAAAATCTAGTTCGAAAGCCTAGAGGGCATCTCTAGACTCAGGTGTCATGCTTGGTTTGTTTTTTTATACCTTTTTTGACATGTATGTAGGACATCACATGAACCATAATAACTTTTTTGGAGAAATTTCTTGAATTAGGTAACATTTAAAAGTGTTGTCTTATGAAATAGTTGAGTCGTGTGGTGTTCACGATTATCAATGAGCTGGTCTTCGTATTAGTCTCTTATCATTTAGTCATTATTCCATATTTTTATTACAGGAATGGATTATATTTTTTAGTGTGATACTATTTTGGTTTTTCATGATTCATCATATATATATGACCTCCTTCACATAATCATGTAGAGACACAATAATTCATTCATGTGATCCCCAGTTATCTTGTGGAGTGCTTATGAATTCTATGATATCCCATAGGGAATTACCTATATTTTAATAAGAGGAAAACCCTTTTTATCATTATATTGGTATGTATGATAATTGTGCTCTATATTCGATGGTTTGTTGATGAGTTAATGCATCAGTGCCAGTGTAGATGCCTTTTTTGCTGAGGGGGTGGATGTAATGGCCTTAAAATCATAGTTATATGCCTCCATGTTCGGCACCAATCTCACTAATTTTGGTTGGAGTCAATGTTTTCATTTTTTGTCACACACTATAAAATATACCAATGTGGTTTATTTGGGGACATCACATGATGATCAACGACCACAATATAATATAATATGTCCCACATTATTTGGATTTTTTTTAATAAAATGGGTCATTCTTAACTATGATGATAATCATAGTGTTTTATACAAGGTAAATTAAAAATGATAAGGAGCCTCTATGAAATCATGACTCATTTTAAAGGCTATTGTTTGATATATGATGACATATAAATGGTCTTCTACGAGACAAATGTGGATTCTTTGAGTGGCCTCTAAGAGATCAATCTAACTTGAATAGGGGTATCATAGGTCTATAATAACTTGTTTAGGGGTGCTCACATTTTTATTGGTGATCACCTGGGGCATATAGACTAATTTATGTGAAGGAAAACATATCTCATTTTGAAAGAAGAGTTTTTCATCTACCCATTTTTATCATTCTTAATATCCCAAAGCATAGGGTTATTCTAACATTATATTAATTTGTTCAAAAAAATACTCTCCCTATATGTGATGGATCAAATGAAAAATATATATTCTTGTGGTAATGTGTGAGGATTTCCATTTAAAACCTCCCTATTTTCCAATAGATCTAAATGGGCAGTGAAGAATTGACTTGACACATCTAAAGCATTTCTCATCATATAGGAATCATGTCTGTGAGCTCTTTCACAAGAATGCAGACATGTCTCTAGGGATTACATGATATCTTATGAACTAAATAATAATGTCACATTAATATCTACAAGATCATAATGACTAATTATTATACACATTCCTCCCCTTTTATGGAAGGGCATTGGATGATATTTAGGACTCCCCCATTTGAAATGTTGAATGATATAGAGGTGTTCACATGGGAGTTGAAACATGATCATAAAATTTCATGGAAAATATCACTAGAACAATAATATTGTAAAAGGGGCTCCACGTGATTTGATGTATGTAATTTGATGCCACTGACACATTAATATGGGCTTCTAAAGGTTATGTGATCAGGTTTTATTCATAGATTTATGTGGTTCCTGAGCTTCGGACACATTTTTCTTCCATTTAATTTCATATAAAATAATACCCATGGTTTTGGTATTTCATCCCCTATAAATTTTATTATTCAAAATTGAAGGTAATCAAATCCTCCCCCCTCATGAGTTCCATCCACATGCACATAGGGCTTGGTTCTGAAGAATGTATATTCCCACATGTTTCCTTGGGGCTACACTTAATAGGTGTCTTGAGCGATGTTTTGTCTTCTTGGTGACCCATTACATTCCACATAATCCCTTATAAATAGATTAAAACTGGCAGGATCAATTATTGACCACTAAAAATATTCTATCTCTTTCAATCTTGGATCATTGTGATACCTATTTGAAATACTTCATGTGAGAAATGATTATGAGAACTGTCCACAATAACTATGTTTTCATGAACCACATGATTATAATTATTTTTATCAGCCAAGAATTTATATTTGGTAATTTTATGAACTATGTCTATAGATTTTTGAAACTATATTGAAGGATTCAAAGGATATTCCATTTTGGTCACATAACAATTAAATTATTATATGTACTGTGTGACAATGACCTATTAACACGATCGTCAATCACATGACTTTTCATGCATTTCTGGTGTCTATTGCACATTTATAGGGTATGAAATATCTTTGTGATCCAATAAATTAAAGGGTCATATATGAAATTTGGAATCCCCTTATGATTCATGGGGTGTGCTTGTGGTTTCCCTAGATATTCAATTATTTTGATAGGATTTGCACTTTTTTGACTTATGCTTATTAGTTTTATGTAGATGGATTATAATTCTCATCATAATTCATAAAATGAAGCATACCAAAGGTCCATAATTACTAGGAACTATAATTCCAATCCTCCATATCATGAACACTCTTACAATTAGCTTCCAAACAATACTTTCCCATCGAAACACCTAGGATATACAATATCACAAAAAAAATTGCTATAGGAATTTTGAAATGGGGATGATTTTTCCATAGTATATTTTGACAAAACCCCTCCATATTAATGGTTGTATACATACCATGATTTCACCAATAATAATTCTTTTACAGATTTCCATCTGATCTATAATGGTCCCACTAATTGTCTTATAGACTGTCAAACTCCCACCTAGGACCATATGACTATGATTTCACCTACCAACCAATCTCTAAAATCTATTCATGCTTATTGGTCTCCTCATTGAATAACAAGGATGGTTTATAGAGTTTAAGATATTATTTTTTCCCATGTGGTAAATTTTAAAATGAATGGGAAAAATCATTCCAATTATGGAAAAGCTACATAAAATTTGAAGAAAATTTACATTTCTTCCATCGATATGAATCGATATGGGTTTCCTAGATCCTCATTTTTCATGAGTCTAATATTGTTATGAAACTTTCTATCCATTGGTTCCCTGGTTCCAACACATACCATGTATCCCATAATGAAATTAGAATCAAGTTGTAGTATAATATTCAACTAGGAAGGATATATTATCTTAGGGAAATCTATGACTAATTCATCCTGGATGCGGACATATGGGGTGACTCCAAAAAAAATACCATTCCTGGAGAGGATACTTCTCAAAATTGTGAAGAAAAAATAAAATAAAATAGATAAATATTAATTTATTTATTTTTTATAATAAATGTATTGACAGTTTCCTTTACCATAACAGGGCTTAGATGACTGTTGTACTACCTCACCGATTCCCATCCTAGAATGTTCATTCCATCACTGGTTCATACTGGGCCATATTATATAACTAATATCATACCATATGGGAATATAACAAAAGGATAAATATATCCCCGAGTCTTATGCTATATTGTTTCATTTCCATTTTCCTAGATGGGTGTATTTTCCTTGCTGGGGATGCACGATCAAGAATCCATGTGATCCCATTAGTGATGGATGCATGGATAGCAGAGGGACTAACTGTTAGTTTTTTATAATGACTATTTCCCTCCATTTTAATCTCCTTGGGTGCATTTTTAAGAGAAAATATCCTAAAGATCATATTTCCTTTCTATTTTTTATTCAGGTGTATTGGGGAGCATTGTTACAACTATATATATCATAACACTACAAGGATCCATAGGGCCTTATTAACCCTATGTTGTTGGACATTTCTATGGTTTAGACCATGTCATTATGCCTAAAAGTGGTTGTTTATTTTTTTATCTAATAGGATCACTTCGATTTCATTCCTTATTTTTCAACGATGAGTCCAATTATTGATAACCAAAATGGCTCTCTAGATAAAATGTCAAAAAATATCTCCCTTTGGGATGGTTTGAAGCATCCAAGATGGATGAGATTAAATTTTGTGCTACATATACCCCTTATTAGTTTTCTATATAGTTCGGATACATCCAATCAGTTTCCCCTCTCCACTCAACTGTCTCGTGATGAGAGGGACATCTCGATATTTTCTACACATTCTGGTTGATATAGGTGTACAAGGATAGAATTAATGAGGTCATATATCCTCATATCAGCACCCCCTATTCGAATCATATGATTGTGCAATGGCTTTGGTAGAGGAATATATTGGAGGAATGGTGAATATACTAGTATGTCATGTTTATAGAACATATGCCTCACTAACACCTTCATCCATAAATGGAATGGAGCTAATAATTGATTCAGGTGATCCTTCAACAAATAATTTCCACCTTAGAGATTAAAATCTTATTATTGGTGTAGATTTTATTGGCTAACATAGACTATAAGTATTTTCAATATATGATATGTATTTTGAGGGAGAAGTATGTAAGGATTCATCTACCACTTTCTAATCTAATCAGGAGCTTTCCCCCATTTGATGTACTCACTTTAAAATATAGAGAGGATCAAACACAGAACCAAATAATTTGATTATAGATTCAGAACCATATTATAAATAGTCAAATAGTAACATTTCATAGCAAATAAGAACATATTCATCATCTATTTCATGATTGGGGGGAATTGAATACCTACACTTATATGTAATCATGAGACAAATCTTATTGAGATAGAATGGGTTGGATACCAGGGAGAGGGTATTGCATGACCATGAAAATGGGAGTTCCATGGGTGAAATGATGAATGATGTGTCAGAGACATTGGAACTATGTCATTAATTCATATTCAATCCATAATCCTAAAAAGAAGTCTTGACTCTTTATATATAGAGATATGAGGAGATCTTATCCAGCTTATGTTTTGACCTTTTTGCATCATCATCCTCTTTGAGAATCACTCATACACAAGTTTAACTATTATCTAATATTTTTATTTCATTTAATACTGATCAATTGAGTAAGAAGAAGAGAATACAACACTTCATTTCCCAATCAATTCTTCTCATCAGACTCTTGCTAGAATGTCTATCTTAGCTAATCAAATATTATTTCAGTTCAATCTTATATGTCTATTTTTTGGATTAGATATTTATAGTTTCTATGAAATGTCAAGATCCCTCCTTCATTATCCTATTAATGTATTTATATTCCAAAATATTTATGTGTTTCCCTAGTATTATTTCAATTATGAAATGCAATAAATTTTGGTGATATTATGTTGTACGAATCATTAAATATACAACTCTTTTCTTAGTATCAAGGAATCATTCATTCCTATATTTTAATTTAAAATAATAATAGATTTTACTAAAGAAATTAGCATGGATTACCATAAATATTAGATTCCTTGATGATGTATCTGATAAAAATATCTTGAGAATACCTGATTTAGAAGAGGATAATTACCAAAAAATATAAGTCCCAAATGCATAATTCCAATCATTTACTGAATTTAGTTGAGTTACAGGGAATAAGTTGATTTTCTTTTATCTTTATATGGAGGGACACATAAGATATATACAATATTATATTATATTTCATCAATTCTCTCCTAAGCATCATATATTGGAAGGAATAGCAATCGTAGACATGGATTTTTCTAGAGTGTCCCTCTTATGGGGTTTTGACTAGACATGTATTGTAATATTTCCCTTCCTGCATAATAAAATGGTATTGTAGTATATTTATTGGTATTTTATCTCTTAACATCTACGTATATAATTTATCTTCTTTTAGGTCATCCCTGATATCTATGATAATATACAATTTATGAAGTGGAATTATTTGTGTAGTTTAATGCCATGTAGTAAGGACATATCTCTTAAATTTTAAGGTCATGTGGTAAGGGTGTATATAATCTTTCCAATATAATGTATTATTTCAAGGAGTGTATTTATTATTATGGAATATAGGGTTTACATTAAATGGAATATCCAAAAAATATGGGGTGTTTAATTCCAACACTATGTTGTTGGAGCTCATAAGGACTAGACCTTCATTAAACAAATGAGTTGATGCCTCTAATTGTTTGGTATATTCCCTTATGAATAAGTATCATGGTAAAACATACGTGTCTCATCCTTTTTTAAATTTTTATTTGATATTAATGGGGGTAATTTTCATCTTGTTTGATATAATATAGATTTTTGGTCCATAGGGGTAGTTGTAATATGGGTTATGTAATTAATAAACCACAATGTTGAGTAGGTGAATATGTCTTGGGGAATTTGTGTTGGGAATATCCCATAACACCATATGGAACTGGGACCTACCACTATGATACAAGATATCACAAGGATTACTTTTCCATTCTTTCAATGTGGAGACTCACCTGGATGGTAGGATAGATCCCTTATGAATTGATAGTATGGTAAAATAAGTGATTCCCAACCCTTTTCTGGAGGCCAAGAATTATTCGAAAAGACTCGTACATCATGAATATTTGTTTTGCTATGAAGGAAAACATGTTCATTAAGGGTTCAAGAACTGAAGGTAAATGTAGCTCAAATTATTTGAATATTTGGCCTTATAAGTCCTAAGATGTGGGTCATCAAATAGTTTTATAATAAAGCATCAAATTCCATATTTGAGAACGGGTACAACATTTGATGATAGAACATCAAGGAAATAAAATATGAAATAATTGTATGGATACTGGGATTGTAAATCCTGGTCCAATGTAATAGATTCATCAGTGTGATATAGTATAATCATTCCAGGAATGGACTAGAACATTCTGAGGTGGGGAGTTCTACCAAAATGATGTCATAGATCATAGGGATTGTAAATCCATTTTTTATGGCGATTCCATCATTTAATGACCATAGGAGCATATGCAGGAGACATATGAATACATGAATAGTCAATCAAAGGGTCCCTTGATGTTGGGTGTCCTTTTCCAAGGGCCATGGATGTTTTGCGGGGATTCGAGGTGATCAAATAATAAATTGTGATTTTTGGAAAATATAACATTCAATAAGGGTTTGAGCACCCGAAATGTTTTTCCTCTACCCATTGAATATATTATCATGGAAAATGATATAAAAATTCATTACTCAATGACTTTACTAGACCGAGGTTTCTCGTGAGAAAGAATTATATCGTCAAAGGGCCACAATGTGGACGTTATGGGGAATATACCTCATTTATATATACCCAATTGTTTTCATAAACCCTGTAGAATATGATTTTAGCGAGAAAAAACATGATGTATACTAGGTCCAACCCTGGTGGGTTTTCAAACTGACAACTTGTGTGTCAATTTTTCTAACTTTTTAAGGCCCTCTAACTTGGACCATCAAATAATAGAGCCTATGGTCTGATTTTATGTCCCTACATTCATGTGGATTAAGGCTGTGACACACATGGGCCTAATATGAGTGGAGTGAAACATAATATCATAATTAGGATATCCGTGGCGAGGATTACTCTAAAATTATTTTGACTGATAGAAGTTTTTTTTTTCATCATGGCCTCAGGTTCTCATATTTTTGGTAATGTTGTGGTAAAATAAATTTAGATATTACTCAAAACACTCTCAGGTGTAGGGTTCTTCTATAATAATTTCACACTCACACGGATCACAATTCTCTTCATATAGGTGAAAGATGTATCAGTTTGGTTGGTCAAATCACTTATGCATCTATAACATAGTAACGATGAGGGATATCTTTTAAATTACTAGTTCCATGAATGTATTGCATAAATCCATGTTTTTTGAGACACAAAGAATTATTTTTTAATTGGTATGGGAAAAAAGGTGATATAAGTACCTGATAATATGTTTGAATGGGGCCAAGGTCTTGTGGTAAATAGATAAGGAATGATAATTAGTGATAAACATCACATTTTAACACTCTATGGTTGGAATGTTTCTATCATTCATTTTTAATGTGATTCAACCAAGAAGTATTCAATTGCAAGCGGTATAACATCATGTGGTACTGATATGGGAACCAATGAGAATTTTTTTGAAAGATTTTAAAGGGGAAAAGTTTCTTTGTATTTGGGAACATTACTGCAGGGAGCATCTTATACCCATCAATTGGATAATTTTCTGGAACAATATTCTTTATCCTTTCTTGCATTGATATATCATGTCAATAAGTAATTTTTATGTGGATCTAACTCATTCATAGTCAATATGAGAAAGACAAAAATCAACCCTATTTAAAATTTTATATTATGCTTTTTCATAAAATTTAAGGTCATGTGGCCTGGTAATTAAAAGAATTGGTCTATCCAATATGATGTTAGAGGTCTATTTTATATATTTACATATTGTTGATGAACCTAGTTTTGGAATCAAATTCTACTTGAAGTCTCATATAGGCATGTTTGAGCATCTTAATTTCATAGTTATACTAATTGGAAAATTCTGAGAAGCACAAGTGAGATGTGTGTATATTTGGAAAGTTTCGTGGAAGACATAAATCCAATCGCATAACCCTTGTGCACCCAAGCTATATCAAAGCCCATCTTCCCCTCTGACCACAAAAAACTGACATGTTAGGAGTACAAAAGTATTTTAATGAGCAGAATATATCGAAGTTTGTATGAAAAACTCTTCTGTAACAAATGTGATATGAATGGTCCACTAACGTTTTATATTCTAACATTCTCCCTCCAACATTTTCAGAAATAAAAAAATTCATTTCTACCCTTTTATGTATAACATTAGTGAAGTGGAACTATTACACTCATTCATGCATGACGACCTTTCCGAAACTGCACACAAATAATGACATTGAGGTATAGGATCATTGAATGATAGGTCCCCTTAAGGTCCTCCTACCAGCAAGCATAGAAGAGTTTTACCATCACCCGTTAAATTTTTCTACTAATGTGTTTTTAAAATAACCTTCTTGTGTGTAGTATATACAACTTTTGTATTTCCACTCTCACTCTGACCCCTCCATTTTTTTACGACACCTTACATCTTTCGCAAACCACTTCTTATATTCTCCATGTGTTTTTGTCATTCTGAAGCATTGTGTTTGATCCGCCATTGTGTTCAACACTCTCACATTGAAAAAAACTCTATTTTGTGGCATTCCATGAATATATGAGTTATTAAAAGACACTTCATTTAGTGTCTCATATTTATTTTCCTTAAATAATTCTTCTCTACAATGGTGTGCTATTAATTATTTCTTTCTCTCATAGCTATTCTAATGTGGAAACTTTTATTGACCACTCCTACACCACATGGTTTACTAGAATTTCTGGTATCAACAGTTCGAAAATGGATAAATGGAGAAAGTAATGTATTTCCAAAGTGTGAGGGGTAATTATTCATCTTCTGATCTATAAGATATTAAACTGCCAAGCCCCATCATCCTCATCATATGATGTTAAACTGTATCCTCACCCCATTCAATGCACGTGGGATACCCAACTTCTGGAATTTTCCATTCTCTCCCATGTCCATGGTAGTGATATCTCCCTCACATGGGATGATATCCTCCTCATATGGAATTGAATATTCTTGTAGGGAAGATATTTTTTAGACCACATCCTTCTTTGAATGGGGTATCACCCTTGCTCCTCTATTTTCAAATCCCCATATACTAGGGCCGCTAGCCATGTTTAATCACTACACCATATCTCATGGTTTCAACATTCATGACATAGCTATTAGGTATACTCTTACCTCATCATTATCACAATGAGCATCACTCACATGTGCTTAGAGTAAGAGTTACCACAACATCCTCTTTGTGCCGCTAACAGCGTGTAAGACCTAGTATGTTTCTTGGTTACTGTACAAGTGTACGCACCAAATCTATTCCCTCACCTGTATAACTACATGGAATTTGATCCATTCATTATAAAAAACGTACATTTAAATAATCCATGAGGTTCAATACCATCACTCCCCACAATCCATTTGTTCCGCCTATTTCACATTGTTTCACTCATCCTGCAAGATGTTAATCTACATGCTCCAAACAATTAACATTTTATACCTTTTAGGTACATGATAATACTCTTTGATGTACAATACCAACCAATTTTATGCTCTAGTGATCCCTCCTAGTGATGTAGCCTCCTGATGTGAAACCTTCCCATTTTGGGACACATCACTTGGGTCATCCCCCTGTATAGTTCAGATCCATCCGCCTAGGCCGCTAGCCATGCATAGTATCTGAACATATCACCTACATCCAACCATGTGAGATCTTTTTGTGAAGGGTCTCTAACCATGCATAACACCTTTCAATGTCTACAGGTTGATGTCATTGTGTACACCCTGATTATCTCCCTCCATCTTGAACTACGTGGAATTTGATCCATGACTTCTAAAAAGGGTACGTTGGAAGACCTTATGAGGTCATATCACATCATCCAATCTAATACTGGTCTTTACCTTGAGCAACTATATCTTGGAACTATCATGAACCACCTATAGTTTGCACCTCCTCTGGGTCCACTTGTGCAGCTAGCCTTACATAATCCCTAAAACACATGTCCCATTTTGACTAGGTCACTAGATATGTTTAAGCCCCAATGTCCCTATCAAAACTACATGGAATTTGATTCTCAATCAGCTAGGATATATACGAAATGGCCCTGAGGTTCTTGACCATAAACATCAAATTCATGTTAGTTACATCCCATTCATTCAATCAACCTCATCATACCCACCATCATTCATCCTAATTCTCATATGGTCCACCACATCATAGTTGGATCATTCCACCCACTCGGGAACTTGACCATGCATAAGCCCCAGCCATCTACTCCATCTCCTCAACCTTATCACGGTGATGTCACACCATCCACCACAGAACATGTCTGTTTGTAAGCCTCTTTCATCCCTTCATCTCTCTTGGTAGCATAATGGTTTTGTTAGTACATAGGCCCAATTCATCCAATTTCTAGTATTCACAGAACCCAAGAAGAAAACCATGCATATGCCCTACATTATTCACTCTCATTTAACCATGAGTAATAATGTTGTGAGGAGTCACTATCCATGTCTATATCCAAAACATGTCCTTCTCAACATATTTCGGATTTGAGGACTATATCCAAAATGCGGTACATAGGAATCATCCTTTAGGTACAATCCCAGCCAATGGTAAGCCTTTGTGTCCCCCTCTTTGGGTCCACCATGTTGATCTTCCCTCAGTGTTTTCCACATAATCTGTGACATTGTGGAACCTTCTCTTCATGAGATGCACCACCTCATATCATCTCTAATTCGGCATTATGATCCTCATTATTAGTAAACCTTCCCAGTGTTCCATCCTTGGTGTGTACCAATCTGATCCACCATCATAAGTGTTCTGATTAGTCCGATGTATATCTCTTAGATGTCAATCTCATGGTATACCCATTTTTAAAACATTGAAAGACATGGAAAACTAATGAGGCACACATCATTCAAAAGATACCATGTGATAGACAAGTGAATCCATGAGTTTCGGCACTGTTGAGACGCCCTCTATGGAGGAATAATACTGTTGTTCAAGTGCTTCATCATTTAGACATGCCATCAATTCCCAGCATGACTACTCTCCTGACCGAAGGTTTCTACCATGATATGACACCTTGGGAATGTCCTGAAAAAAAAAGAATTGTAATTAACTAGTATCCATAGAGAGATGGAACTGGGAATGGCATTCACAAACAGATTCATAGTCTATAAGGGAGACATAGGCTTTGTAATGAATAATGACGAGGAATGGACTTATGGAGATACTAATATCCTATCATCTCTTTTATATCAAGCAAAAGACAACTCTAAAAAAGTTATGAATGTTTCCCACAATAGAAAATAGAGAATGTGGGGTAAAATGCACTTTCAGTGAGCATCAACATGAAGACCTAGATAGTGTGCCCCAGTGGAATGCATTTGGAAAATAAATATTATACATTATGTGAAATGGATCTCCTCCAACTACGTGGATTAGTAATGCTTGAGACATCCATTAATGAATATGAAACAATATCTAGCTATCCGGTGTCAGGTCTCTCCAAGAAAATAGTGGGCCTGGCATGAAACTCTGCATAATTTAGGACAATTAATCATTGGGAATTTGAAGCCATGTAATCATTATCTTGGATATCTCTCTCCATCCATGGACAAATAAATGGTGTGGGGAAATTGGGAATTTCATTCCTAATTCCAATATAGATGGTTTAATCTTCCATATTTGTACGAACAAAGATTTAGAAAACCTATGACCCATAACCACAGAAACATGGGCTGGAGGAATGATAATACAACAATCTTACATAGATCCACCCCTACCAAGACATCATCCACATCTGAGACTATCGGGTTCCCATGCCCTATCTCACAATCAAAAAATGTTCATAGGTGGCTGATAGACATTATCCTTTGACGATATGAGCAGGACATGGTCATTCCTATGTGAGCCATGCCCTTTAGGATCAAGTTCCCTTAGTACATCATCGTCCCTACCACCATCATAGGCCGCCCGTGGAGCCACTACTCCCCACACGAATATTCAATCACTTTGCAAGACTCTACATGAAACAATACAAAAACAAACATCCCAAAGCCAATGTGGTAAGGGATGTCCGAGTAATATCAAAATCTACTCTCTCCACTATGCTATAAAGGGGATCCCACCAGGCCACATCAAGGCCACAAATTGTTGGTCCCTCGGGTCAAAATACAGGTGACCTATACACCAACTCATAATGCCCCTACCTAGATGACCCGATGTCACTGTTTGGAAAAAGATATGGAAGATGTCTGCTATGTGGTTTCATCTTCTACAGCTTCAGCGGACCTTGCCACCATAGTAACATACTACTAGTTCCCAAATAAAAAAGAGAATGGTCACTTCAATTCATTATCGGAATTGTGACCTCACCTACCCTGCAAGAAAGATGGGTTGACTCTTTCAGTCTCCAGCATGATCAGTAGCCATTGCGGGACAACCCAAGGTGAGGATATACAGTATGAAGGACCACCTCGTATCATCGTCATCTAGAGTGGGGGTCTTACCCAATCTCACACTTTTCATGGAGGTCAATCCCATGTTACCAGCATCAGTCGGTAGGGAGGTCATCCCTCTATTGTCAACACTCTGCCCAGAAGTCCTCTATATTCATATTATTTGAGATATGGAATTCCTCCCAATGTCTCAGATCATCAACATGAAGGTCATCTATTCATCATTCCTATAACAAGAGGCGGTCCTACACATAACAACACTGAGCTTAGTGAAGGTCCTCCTCACTCATTCACCTGTCACCAAAGGTGTCCTCCCCATGTTCTCACTAGCTATCAAATTAGGTCCTACATACACCAGCAACCATCCAAGGGGAGTAACACCCTGCTTCATCAACAACCAATGTGGAGTCCTCCCCCTGTACAGTCCGATCAGTATGGAGGGCCACCTCGTCCTACCCCTTCCCTCATGCACAAAGATCCTACCCCTATTGTAGGAAGCATATGTGGAGGTCTTCCACATGTTCCAACTAACTCTGGTTGAAGTCCCCTGTTACACTACCTCTCATAGAGGCCCTCCCCACACACCAGTAAATCAACCTAGACGTGTTCCTAGTGTTCCATTCAATATATTCCCAGAGGATCCTCACAACTAATCTCACCAAAGTGGAGGTCCTCCTCACTCTAGTACCGACCAACATCGAGGACCTTTCTATTAAAAGTATTTACCTATCCTTTAAAAACTATACTGCTTATATGGACGATCCATCACTGTAAAAGTAAGAACTCTTAGAAATGATATATCATCATGATTCTTGTCTGTTTTATTATTCTAAAGTGAAATATGAATCGATGATGGATCCCTCACCCTGATCTTCTACATCAAATTTTGGGGAAGGAACCCATCATGTGAGATTAATATTTCATGGTAGAAAGATGAAGCAGATCAATAAAATAGTCCACATATACATTCACGAGTGGGAATATTTGACTCCCCTCAAAGTTCTTATCATATAGTCTTCTTAGTCAACACTCGATAATTTTATAAACTCAACATAAGATTGCGAAGTTTTTTTTATGGATTTTTGGATGAGAATCACCTGCCTAATCCCCCACCAACAACCACTGTTTCCGTGCATGACGCAGTTTTAAAAAACCCATCCTACATAGACATGATGTTGTGGTCATTATCATCCCTAATATATGACCCAGTCTATAGTGTCATGTCAGCTCGCATAGTGTTCTCTCCACCGACCAGTCCACCACTGAAATGGTCTACATCAGTACATTTCTGGATCCTCATCTACACCCATTCGAAGAATGGGGAAACCATGATCCCGACCCACATTCTAGGTAGAGTAGTTTATGGGATATTCATGTAGAGAACATGTTATCTAAGCTGTTTTGGTAGATCGTGACTCTAGATATCAACATTTAAGAATCACTCACCACAAAATAAGTCATGTCTGTTTTCCAGACCTTTTGGATGACAAATTTATACATTTAGAACCATCATTTAGTTTATATAATGATTCAAGATTACTTTGATGACATTGGAATGTAGTATCACATGGTTGACCTATACACACTTCCTATGGATCATCCCCATGAATTGCATGGCTGCCACAAAACTCTTCTACAATTATATTTCTAGAGATTCTCTATGATACATAGAATTATCAAAGGGGATTACTTTCTTATATAGATCTATTTATGGTGGAAATATGCAGCTCCCCATTTCTACCTAATCGTGCGACAACTAGGCCTACCTAGAAATATTGAGGATTTTATTCTAAGTACTATCGGGGTAAACAGGTTATTCTCTGAGGTATACATGGAATGGTATTTGGTATAATTTATAGAGAGTATGACCCACCCCGGGGTACATCACAACACCAAATGGACCCTATAGGTGTCAACACATGTTAACATGGATAATTTCTTGTCATTGGGGACCATTCTGGCTCATTTCCCACTGATAAGAACTCCAATATGGGAAAAAACCATATCGAGTCCCCCAATCATTCTATCCCATCCAATTTAATTACAATGAATGAGTATGATCCCAATAAGGTCAGTTTTCTCCAATAGCTCATAGAACAGAAGAAGCACATTGACAAGCACATCTCCTAGTGCATTGAGGAACGATTTTACATCTATGATGAACCATGGTAAAGCCTCTTCCATCCCTTACTAGGGATGTAGGGCTAGCCATAGGTTCTTCCTCAAAATATTCATCTACTTGAGGCTAAAATCCAATCACATCATAACATGGTAGAGATCAGAGAATATTGAAAATGACCATGGAATGCATCACCAAATTCACCTGAAATGAAATGTAATCCTCTTTGGGGCCCTGATTAGGTCACCCCCAAAGTGAATCCTTTGTTTATTTATAAAATCGATCAATTAACCACTCTAGTGGAACCAAAATCTGATGATCCTGCCTAATTAATTGGAGATCCTACTAACACACAAGTGGTTAGGAATCCATGGTTCAGTGATCTGATGGTCACTCTCATTTCACACATCGAGGCTCTTGAAAACCCATATGTGGAAATACCACATGGTGGTGTGTCATATCTGGTAGGGTTGGATGAAATTTTCACACCTCAAAATTTCTAGAATTTAACTTTTTCCATTTCAACAGGGTGGGTGACCAGCTGCAGAATCTGACCTGCATTATTTCAAGGTATGGACTTATGTTGGGGACTCTATCACAATATAAATCCTCCAATATATGGTGTTTCGCATAGTCATTAGAATCACCTGCATTATTCTGGTACATCCAGTTATCAATTAGTTCCATTATAGTTTGGGAGGATCTTTATAGGAAATTTCACGTATCAGTACATTCCTCCACCGGAAGGACCAGTATTTATAACCTCTTGAAGTGAAAACAATAGCCAGATGAGTAAGTCAAATACTTTGACTCATGGAGGTAGGGCCTCACATATTCACTCATTGTGTCATTGACTCAAGAAAAACTTCTAAAAATGTGTGTGGGGATTTTAAAGATAGATATGTTTCCCTACCACATCACTCATATCTTCGGAGGTGGACTCTAGGATTTTTTTGATAATAATCAGTACCTTGAGGAGGCTTTACAACAAGATGTAAATGAATGCCCATTGCCTCTTACAAATCCTTCAATAAGAGGCTCCTAGATCGAGACTACAGTTTTTACATAGGTAGAGGCCCCTGGAACATTATAATTGTTTCCAGAAGAGCAACATCTATAAACATGTTGTGGGAAATAGCCTTAGTCACACCCTCTGGTTCAACATCACCCACCTCTGAATTGGTTCGAACCACCCAGTCAAGCACCACCACCATAGAAAGGCAATCCAGATCATGAACTTTTCAAGATCCAGACCCTCTCTAGGGCTAGGCACCCAATGATCCTTTTTTAGAGAGAAGAAAATAGACCTACTCATTTGAAAAAGAACTAGTTCCCATTCATTTCTAAGGATCCTTGGATCAGGGAATAATGAAATTTATAGAATAATGGAAGCCCTAGTAGGTTGATCTCACTAATTTTTCTGAATTATACCCTTATCATTAAATCATTGGACACACCATCTAGAGATTATATGTGTCTAAGAACTACCTCTAGGACGATATTGACAACAATGTAGTCATATTTGGTCCTACCCTAGAAAATGTGGCATGTGTTTTTGTAATGCATGACCATGACATTAATGGTGATTGGAAACATGTATCTAGATACGAGACTTTGAATTATGAAGATTGGTTATCCTACAAAGTAGTTTCTCACAACCACGGTTTCATTCGTACACATTTGAGTCATTTCAAGCATCCTAAAATTGTCATGCTTCCTCCATATGCCACTTCTTCTTCCATGTATCATCCTTTCACTTCTCAAAAAAGTAAGCAATGATGATGAAGGGGAACGTAAAGCCCTTTGCCAGTGCTGATGCCATCCTACACACATTGAGACTTCATTCCCCTATATATGGGAGTCCCCCCTAAATGCACCATGTATTGGATGATTTCTTATGATATGATTAAGAGTATGCTTTAGTCATCGTTGTCTAACTGGTGAACCCTTACACGGTTTTTAGTGATGAGGAGAAGTAGGCATGTCATGCTAATGCTCCAGTATATGCCAACATTGTTCAGGATGTGGACATGTGAACCATTGTAATACTCAAGACAATGTTTCCAGACTATTATCACATGATACTAATACTATACATTAGTCTCAACACATAAAACAACATGAATAGTCCTCTTATTTCCTCTTGATAGGTTTTCTACCACTGTCGTTTGTACAACTCAGTCCGATAGAGTTTCTACAAATGCATCATAATCCATCATGTCTAGCATTAGTCATACCTCAGTCAAATGATAGTAATTTGGTAGTAGTTTTCATGGTTCTAGTAGTGAGCAATGGAATGTCCCTATTACCTTCCAGAATCAACTAGTTCGACCAACAATTGTTCCCACCATACCTCCTTACAACAATAATCCTTGTTCTGGATGCAATTCACATATTTCATAGAATTATTATGTGATTAATCATTGTTCCCCCAATATCATGAAGATCATAGTCTGTCAAGGTCCTCCGCCTGTCACAAGTGATGTGTGAGGCCCTCAGAGTGGCTTTGAAAATCCCCATCATGATCAAAATATAGTTAGTAGTTATAGAGTCCTTCTATACGGAGGATCTAGAGTAAAGATAATGATGTTCCATTATCTCGTTCTTAGGAGAGGATGAAGGATCACATGTAAAGGGGAACATTCACCTGACGTACATCAGTGGAAATTCTAATAGAATAGAAGTCTACAACTTTCGTATCAACACCGGTTCTTGAATAAATTTCATCCTGACATGGATGTTCTACAATATTAGACTATCTTAAATGTATCTGAGTCGCTATAATGTGAAACATTAAATTGAAGATTGGACAGATCAAAGGCTATGATTCAAAATAAAATTCAATAACCAGTTTGGTGTCCTTATTTCAGGCACTATGTTTATTGTTAACTCACAAGAAACTACTTACAATGAGTTGATGGGTAGGCATTGTCTACATCTTCACACATCATTTCCCTACTCATGTCAACAATTCCACAAGTACTCCATCAATGGTCGAATGGGTTTTGTCCAAGGTTATGGATCTCCCATTTCTTCTTGTGAAGTCCTCTAATTAGACACCAACTAATATAAGAGGAATGAAACGAAATTTCAATCCAATGAGATCAAGCACACTACAACTATGGCTAACATATGGGTGGATTTGGATGATTTCATAATCATCCTGATTCACCAGTTGGAGGCCACAACACTAGACAATAGACATTGAATCATCATTTATTATACGATGGGATGAAACATTTCCATATAAAAGGAACACCAGAAGATAAATTCATACTACTATGTAGAACAGGCTAGATTGATACTCGAGCAGGTTACCCGATTATATATTGAGGTGTTTACCCAATGGATATAGAAGTAGAAATAACAAACTTGGTTTTCTATTCCAGGATATCTCGACACCGACCGATCATACACCATTGCTTTGATATCATCATGCAAGGGCCCCTTGGTCGATGTCCAGATGGAATTATTTCAGAAAATGTTTTTTAGTGTTTCCAAACTATAGGAATATCATAGTGAGGATTCAAATTCTTCCTATTAAGACACCAATGTTCCTCTTAGATATTTTGAATTGGAAAATTCATATCCTTCTATCAATCCACATATCCTAGATAATGAAGATGACCTATAGGACTCCCCTCCAACATTCTATGATGGTTTCTCCACCACTATCGATGAATTGGTTCGGGTAAATCATAAAACTGTGGTAGAACTGAGACCAACATTTATTAGTGTGGCCAAGTATGTAGAAGAAACAATAGTATTTATATTTCCTAAAGTTCTATTTGGATGTAGTCTCTGATGTAATGAATATATTATAAGAACACACCCCAAGGTCTTAGTCCACAAAATTTATCTTCTGTTGAGTCATCGCGGGTTCAAATATCCTCCTAGGATGATGAACTCATCTCATTGGTCTATTCTAGAAGACTATATTGATATGATCATCAACTATAACTTTTTCAAGGAATTCCAGCACCAATTGTAAATGTAGAACATCGTTTCTTTATAAAATAATAACATAAAGTATATAGTATACATTGATTTTTGGGATCTCAATTGTCCCTTTATAAAGGGTGATTTCCCCTTGCTGTGATAGAGTTGTTGACTGGTTCTCTCATTATGTTCCATGAACCCTCTTTCATGGACAGATACTCCAAGTTTAATCAGATATGGATGTCCCCTAAAGATGAAGAGTCCACCACCACCAGATCAAAGTGAGGTGCCATATACTATTAGGTAATTGCCATCAATTTGATGAATAATGGGTCCAGATATTATTGTTTGAGGCACCAAATATTCAAACCGTTCATTTGGATTTGAGTGGATTTCTATGTTGACGATTTAGAGGTTAAATCCTACCATTTTCATGGCCATATCAGAGATCTTGAAAATGTTTTCAGCTTCATCCACTCTAATCACTAAAAGATGAATCCCTTTAAGTTTTCCTTCGGGGATAAGTCTGGGATGTTTATAATGATCACTAAAAAATAGAGAGGTATCAAGATGGACATGGAGAAGATCATGTCCATAATTAATATTCCTCCTCTAAGAAAACATCAGGAGCTCCAAGGATTTCAAGGATACTTATCCTACATATGATAATTCATTTCAAATGTAGCTGGAATGTGTAATCCCTTTTTGAGACTCATGAACAAATTATTCATCAACTAATGTAATGAGAAGTTCCATAATACTTTTGAGGATATCAAGAAGTATTTTCTACAACCTACAGTCTTGAAGCCACTAATTTCCATAATGTTACTAGACCTTTATTTGTCTGATCTAGATTGATCCCTCAGAGCCATTTTTATTAGTAGAATAGTGGAGGGAGGGAGAACCATTTTTACTATATCAGTATCATGCTCCTCGACATGGAGACGTGATATTATTTTATCGATATGAACTTAATTGTGATATTTTTTATAGTACAATAGATTATCCATTATCTAATGGATCATGAGATATAGCTGGTATCCCATGTGGATACCCTAAATTAAATTCTAAACCACACTATGTTGACTGGCCTTCTAGATCATTGGGTAGTGATCCCTTAAAAGTTCGACATTAGGTTCTCTCTATTAAAGTCCATCAAGGGTCTGGCATTTGAAGACTTTCTATCCATCCATATTTTCCCATAAAATAATTCCATGGATCATGATTTTATAGGTTAGTTCATTCACCATGTGAATCAATCTATTCCATATTGGGAGATTCATTTAAATGTTGTATCAAAAATATTGAATAGAAGGGAGATCAAGGATCCCACAATAAATAAAGTAGGCCCTGGTGTTGTCTCCCTCACACCTCTATAGGCTTCCTCTACATATTATTTATTTCTTTCATAAGGCTTCACCAATATCAAGGTGGAGTATAAGGATCTCATCACTAGTCATGTGTTGGCTCTCAATGCTGATGTTCCCCACCTACATGTGAAGGGTGACTCTAAGATAGTCATCAATCATATCAATGGTGATTAAATTGTTCTGAAGCCATAGCACATACCATTTATCAAGAATTTTCACCAAATAATGTCCTAGTTCCCTTCTCAACCAAAGGTAAATCATGTGACTCTATGATAGAATGGTCGAGCTGATGTCCAGGCTGGTTTAGTCGCATACCTCACAAAGCCTGGACGGGAAGATCTATTCAACCATGTGGCACATTGATTGGTCATCTCTCCGATTTCTCAAGATAATGATGAAAACATGTAGGTAATATACCTTACCACTAATTCTAAAACATCATATCCTTTGAATTACCATGTCTTAGTATAAAGGACCTTGTATTGGAGAACTCTTTTCATCAAGTATCTATAGCATGACAATTTCTTGATAGAGAGTCAGGTATGAGTACCTTTGTAAGTGTGCAGTGTAGTTCACCCTCCAAATTCATCCTATCCTTGAATATATCCTCTAGAAATGTAGGTATGATAGAATTATCCTCCATTTAATATTTGGTATATGATATTCACCAGTTTTTGCATGAAGTTCATGCATTTTCTTCTAGAGTCCATCATGTTGGGTTGAAACATTATCAATAGATTCCAAGGTTGGGATAAATTTTTTCCATAATTGTTCAAGACAATATTGAGTTCATCAAGTGGTTCCATGTTTTTTATATTCATTCCATCTTTTTGAATTAACCTCCATATCCATTCTGGACAACTATGTATTTTTGTCCTTTTGTAGTCTGGGTACTCGAGGTCGTGGATCCATAATTTCCAAAAAAAATCTCGGAAGTGCAATTTTATTTTGATATAAAAATATTTCATTTCTATGTCGGAAGAGGAAATTAAACTCATGTGGGTTATAGAACGTTCTATTATTGTGTTTCTGAGCTCAGATATCATTTATCGATTTAGATTCCCTCATTCTATTCTCACCAAAAATGGATCCTTTGTCTGAGTTACTGGGATAATGATATTTTATTCCAAGTATGTCATCCATTCCAACCATACTTTACACTTCCATGAAAATGAAAATGGATAGATAAAGGCAAACAAAAATATCTTCTCAAAAATTATTCATCAGATTTTTGGCCAAAACGTGAAGTGTTATCTCGACAAGCATGCAAATACTCTCTAGGATTATTGGATTAAGGCATTAAACTCTATTCGAGTGACCCCATATTCCCAGGTGTATAGAAATAAGGAAGTCCAACCCATTTAGATTTATTTTTCATAACTCCATCCATATTTCTACAATAATTATACATTAGAATGGGTAGTTCAATACCATATGTTGAGTTGGAATCCATCAATTAGAACAGACTCCGAGCCATTCACAATTTACTCAGGAACCAGAACAATTTATCCAGAGTTTCAAAAAAATGTTTCACTTCCGTTAATTCCTTCAAGGAGATATGGTATTGTCTCTATGGGTTTTGATGTTACCAAGTACAAGGACACTGGTGTTGAAGCCCAAATGGGAATAACCCTATATCATTCATAAGGTGTAACATAATGGTGCATGCACATTGGTCACTATAGATGGTTCCTGAGTTAATTCTCCACCTGTGAAAAGTTCCTAATGTACTAATTTTCAATGTATTTTCCATTTCCATGTTACATGATGTTAAATTGTGTAATAACTTGCATCCTACATGACGTAAAACTGTTTTTTCATCTCTCATGATGATAAACTATGCATGGTCTGAGCTCTATTACCTTAAACTAAAATCTCCCTCACCCTTACCACACGATTTTAAAGATCATTATGTTCAATAAATTTATATATATTTATTTCCATAATCATTGGATATATAGTAATGCCTAGATGCTTCATTTTTGACATAGTTTCCAATTCAATTTTTCAGCCTCCGGGCCTGGGTTCTTCCTCCAGAGTGTTTGGAACTGTGCTAAGACAACTGGTCCTCATTCAAATCTCGTTATTTTCTGAAAATATTATATAAAACCCCCATTATGGTATATTCCACTCATTTTCTGAGTTCTACTAATGTAATCTAATATCTATCTCAACTCGCATGATGTTAAAACGGTTGCTTCATCCTAATAGTTTTACAATAAACTACTAAACACACTAATGTAACCATGTGAGGGGGAATCACCTTTGTATATGGTAAATCTTCAAGCCATTTCAATAACTATGTATATATTGATTCACATCCGTATGAGATATATAGGAATTATCAGAAAAATTTCCTTTGGGAGAAGTTGTATTTTCTTCCTTACATCCCCTTTACTAAGGACCCTCTTGGGAATTTTTTTTGTTTTCTATATTTATACAAACCTTAATAATGTTGGATTTATTTTTTCATTCCTTTAACATATCATTTATGATACCTTTCATGATTTTTTCCATGTTTCATTAAAATAAACTGCGTTAGAGCCCACATCCATACCACAAGACATTAAACTACACAAAGCTCAAGAACTACGAATGACTAGATTGCCATCTATATGGTATTATTATGAACTAATAGAAATTTTTTCTATAGTCTAGCTATAATAATCCTTAAAATTATTCTTCTAGTTCCTTCTTGCGCGTGTGTGATGTGGTGTTGATACCTCCTTAGTAATCATTCATGGTGATCTATAATAGATTCACCGTGCAGCTACCTCAATAATTCCTTTATTCAATTCGTCCTCACAGCATGATGTTAAACCACACGAGGTTTAAGAACTATGTATTTATTGATTCCCATCCTCAAGGGAATCATAGAAACACCTAGACATTTTTTATTCTGTTCTATACCCTGTATAATAATATTTCTTTTGGGAGAATGATCTGTGAAGATAGGCATCCATGGTTCTCATTCATGTCATTCTCGCCACCATTCCAAGCCATATAAATCCATTTAAATTGACTCTTGGTTCGTCCGATCGCTATGACTATAAAAAGATATTCTGGTGTCTTACGCATATGAAGATAAACTACATGACACCTTCAACCTTACATCTTGACATTAAACTACTAATGATTTGATTAATACATGTGGCTTGACTCTGATATTCATTGGAGATGTAGGGAGACCATAAATTTCTTTTTGTCGAGTCCAACCCCTATATTATCACACATTTTGTTTCTCCCCATCCCCATTATATATAATTGGTCCATTAAAATGCCATTTCAAATAGCCCACACAAGGAATCTTCCTGTAAGAAAGGGTTAAGATCACTCTATTTGGTATTCCTCATTAATGTTACCAGATGAGTTATGGTGTATTAAATAAGAGTGTTGGGTTCTATATGGACATTCCCTTATTCTCTATCCTTGATTAATGTGACCATTTGTTTAGTAATCTATATACATTCATGTATTAGGGGTCCCTTGAGAGACATGGTTTTTGGTTTCATTGATTACCTACCATTCTGGGCCAATACCCCATAATATTTTGAACGGAATTTTGAGACATGTCCTGAGTTTTAAACAAGGTCAATGAATGAAACTCAATTTTCACTTCCCATTCTAGGTTACATGATAGGGATGTTATTCTTTAAACAATTTCATTGGTATCCTAAATCTTTATTTCAACCCCATTGTGTCCCATATATTAGATGTTTTTATTTGCATCCCTTTCCACATCCATAAGTCTAGAAAAAACATCAACACCCTCAGTGTTACCCCCTCGTAAACCATTGATTGTTGAGAAGGAAATTCAGAATAATTGGGACATCCTTAACCTAACATCACCATTCCCTGATTGTGTGTCTCCAATTGTCATAATATTTTTCTCTTATGCATCCACCCCACATAAATCATCTTCCACATGGGCTTAGTGTTTATGGTAGGGTATGAACCCCCATGAAATAATCAGACCATATTCTCATCCAATCATTATAACTATAAACTAGGAGTTCACATCCTTAGACAATGATTGTAAATTTGGTGTCCACGACATATAATTATTACTTTAAATTACTCCCATATTTTTCGGGGTGAATTTTTTGTGTAGTGGGGATCTCATTGGCCATCATTGATGTTGGGATACTTCCTATCACCCTACTACAATCTTCAATTTTTGAAACCAAATATTACTATCTGATCTCTATGACCATAAAATAAGATACATAACATCCTAATTTCATGATGCTAAATTGAACAATATCTATCATCCTTATCTCATGACACTAAATTTCACAGAGTTCCAACACTATGTGTGGCTTTATTCCCATCCTTATAGGTCATGTAGTGACAACTAGAAATATTTTCCTTGAGCCCAAGAATAGTGTTACAAACCCACTCTATTGTAAAATCAGACATGATATCATCGGGGAACATGTGGTGTGGTTTGGACCCCCTTGTTCTTCATATATGTTGGGTTTCATCATAGAACAACACCATACATTTCCCCTCTAAGTGGTCTGAATTCTATGACCCTAAACTATGATTTTCCATGTCTTACTTCATGTGAATGTAAACTGTGTAACAAAAAAAAATTATTTTTTTGAGAGAATATAACCCTTATTAGAAATGAACATTAACTAGGCCTTTTTCATAACTACATGTGTCTTGATTCCCATCCTTATGGGATACATCTTTTCCCTCAGTCATTTTTCCCCTCTGTCAAGTAGTAGAAACCTAAACCCTTATTCCCTTATCTTGTTTAAAGTTCCCTATTCGAGAGTGTGTGGAATTGATTATTGGTTCTGGGTGTAGTAGAAGCACATGATGGATGGTGCCCATCATTTTTTTTCTGTTATTCATAATCAATCTGATGTCTATTCAAATGAGGAATGTTGTTATAAAGACCCGCACTTATTTCATACATAATCTTCAATTTATTCAAGAAAATACTTCATTTTACATTGAGGATCTTTTCAAGTTTATATATTTAGAGAATTAAGAAAAAACATTCATAACATTACACATTGTTACATAGTGGATACCATAAAATCAGTTTCCATTTTCCTCAGAATATAAAATATTAAAACACAAAACAAGACTCCTTGACAATTCTTCAACATTTAACATGTCTTCCTTCCTTGTATTACACATCCATTAACCTGTGAAAAATCATTTAAAAACTTGGGATGAGCACAAAAGCTCAGTAAGGTATGAAAAAGAAGGAAAAATCACATTAGTCCATGAATACACATGACGTATGAAAACATTTTCAAAAGACATGCTTTCCACCCATAAAATCTTACTTTGTGTAACATGAGATTTAAACAAGATCAAAACAAACATAATTATAATCATATAGGTATATTGGGGCATTACTTTCATAATCTTGTAACCAGCTTGGCTACCTTAAAATTTGTAACCCTCACGACTACCTTACTTTGTGTAACCATCACAGTTACACTTGGAGTAACCATACGGCCGACCTCCAACTTACTCATACCCAATGCATTGGAGGGAAATATAGGTCCCACCCTTCATCATAAACAATGACCAATAACCAAAACATAATCATACAACATAAATAATAGCAAAAAAACATTGCCTTTGAATCTTATAAAACAGAATTTTAAAAGAGGATTTTAGAAGAAAAGTACCTTATAAAAATCATATACATGAAGTGAGACTTAATTGAGTGGATGGAATGTGTATATACTCTATAAATACACATAATTAAACATAATATAAACAGAACCCATCACACAAAAAATTTAAATAGCACATAAATTATAAAGTAGAAGGTTAACCCAAAGAATGGAAATCAGGTTAAGAATTCCCTTACCTTAGCCTTGTCTTACTTCAAAATTGTTTAAACCTCCTATATAATGGTTAAAAGAGTGTTATTGGTACTTTACAGAAACATTTTCATGTTTATAACATCTTATATGGTCATTTCATAACCTCATTTCACCCCTTAATTGTTAGGATTTTGTTCCTTGCATTATTTTGGGTGAGTTCTTTTGTGATTTTCACAATCGGTTCATGATGAATCGTTCTTGTTGATTGGAAGTGAAACTCCAGAATTAGATTGGAGTAGTATCTAAATATTTCCAGTACCATAGTTTATACCATTTATCACTTTTATGCTTTATATGATGATGATTAATAAGTTAAAACATTAATTATGTTCGTTTAGATAATTTAAGTGGTTCTTTGATAATTACAACTTCATTTAGTCTTGTAAATTTGAATCATGAGTACAAAAGAATTCCAGAACCTTATATGATTCATAAAACATATATTATAACCTGGTTCAACCATATAAATGTTTTCATGACCATACTTGAAATAATTAATGGACATTGAAAATACATCGTCCACGATATCGGTAATTCGACACAAATGGACAATGTTTTTTTGATTCTTTAAATAAGTGAGAGAGGAGAGGAATAATGATTTGTAATTTTCCATAAACATGACAACATCCAGAATATACATGATTCTGGCGATTTCATGCCTCTTGGATAAGAGGGGGTGAAGAACGAAGAGAAGGGAATCTTGAAATGAAGAAAACATGAGAAATTTCTTACAAAAATTCGGCAGCCTAATGGCCTCTCTTAAAATTTCATAAAAATAAGATTGATGAGAGGAATGGAATATCTCATCATTCATAAAACATTTGGATAGTAAGGGGAAATATTAAATGAAATATCCCAACAAAAGACAAAGGGAAAGGAAGAGAATAACATAAAATGGAAGGAAAGAAGGAAAATGAAAGATGATGTTTACCTCTTGATCTCTTCTCCTTGAGATCCTTCTTAAGGGCTTTGATTTTGGTCTTTTGGTGAGACCAGCAGCTCTAGGACGTGGGAAAGAAGATTGGGGAGGGAATTTGTCAGAAATTAGACAATGCTCAAGGCTTGAGAGGTGTGAGAGGAAGAGGGGAGTGAGGGTGGTATTTATAGTGGGGGAGGGGAGGTATTTTAGATTATTTTATTTATTATTATAATATTTTTATCAAGACTATGAATAATCTCAAATCAAGTGGCCTGAATTAGTGAAAATATCAAGTGAGTTCGAGGAAAGTGTCCTTTCATCACTTATGATGTCATAAATAGTGCATTTTTATTGATAAATTGATTATACGGTATTTTACCGTATTTCACTATTCACCGAAAATTCAAGAGTTTCAGAAAAATACCAAAAATTTACCCCAACCATTTTTCAATGTGTATAATTCAAAAATGAAATCCATTTTTCAGAAATAATTTTCTAAATATTATTAATTTAATTTTTAAATAAGGTCACAGTGAATTCGAAAAATAACAATATTTAAGTTCAACAAGTTTCATGTGACATTGGAAAATTAATTATGATCCCATTATCCTATTGCCATGGTAAAATAAAATAATAATATTATTTACTATTCATGAGGTCATATTACTATTCATATTACTATTCATAAGGGCATGTTACTATTCACCAAAAAAACAAGTTTGTTTCATCAGACTCTAAATAACATACTGAACACAATTGTAGATGACAGTTTCATAAAATTCAAATCATAGAAGAAATAAAATTATGTTTAAAGGATACTTATAAATACATACCTTAAACAAAATTTCAAGCATTTTCAATTTATTTTTAGAAATCCTTGGGATGTTACATTATCCCCACCTTCTTGAAATTGCGTCCTCGCAATTTTATTTACTTATTATACAAGTGAGGGTACCTTGATCAAGGTGTCCACTCGGTTTCATCGTCATCTTGTTCACGTAGGTAGAAGTCCCATGCATTACAACAATGATTTAGAGATCCTTCAAAATCATTTTCTTCCTCCATCCAAATACACCTCGTACAACATGGGTCATATGGGTGTTCACAGAAAAACAGTTTTGGAAAATAATCATGTATGACATATAATTCCAAAACATCTGATAAAACATGATATCTATAAAATAGTTGGACCGAAATTGAGTTGAAACATTATATTATCGGTCCTTTTAAAATACCATAAGTATGTGATGTGAGACTATATTTTAAAAGCAAATATAAATAGGTTTCACAAGGGTCTCCTTCCTCAACACCATTTTTAAAATCATAATATGCTTCAAATTCTTGTGATAAGGTAAATTTTTTGAAAATACCTTGATAATATTTACCTTTCTTGAAATTATGTGAATATTGTGAAAATAGTATTTGTCTAAAAACAACCCATGATCCACGATGATAACGAGGTATAGAGGAGGTGTTTGATATCTCAAAAAACTGCTTGCAAGTGAGTTGTATGCTAGAAAAAGTTTCACAATCATCCGAAGATGACTTTGCAATAATTATTGCAAGCATGTCATCAGGAAGAGATAGGAATGTCGTTTGAGATCCTTCTCCTTCCATTCGTACCCAACTTTACTTGACCTGAAAAAAAAAGTTATAAAAAAAGAATTTAACTGAAATAATAGATATAGGGACTAATCACGTGTCTCACAAGGACTCCTAATCCCTAAAGTTTTCTAAACCGACCTCTGATACCAAGTATAAGGACCCGCACTTATTTCATACATAATCTTAAATTTATTCAAGAAAATAATTCATTTTACATTGAGGATCTTTTCAAGTTTAGAGCTTTAGAGAATTAAGACAAAACATTCATACAATTACACATTGTTACATAGTGGATACCATAAAATCAGTTTCCATTTTCCTCAGAATATAAAACATTAAAACACAAAACAAGACTCCTTGACAATTCTTCAACATTTAACATGTCTTCCTTCCTTGTATTACACATCCATTAACCTGTGAAAAATCATTTAGAAACTTGGTATGAGCACAAAATATCAGTAAGGTATGAAAAAGAAGGAAAAATCACATTAGTCCATGAATACACATGACGTATGAAAACATTTTCAAAAGACCTGCTTTCCACCCATAAAATATTACTTTGTGTAACATGAGATTTAAACAAGATCAACACAAACATAATTATAATAATAGAGGTATATTGGGGCATTACTTGCATAATCTTGTAACCATCTTGGCTACCTTAAAATTTGTAACCCTCACGGCTACCTTACTTTGTGTAACCATCACAGTTACACTTGGAGTAACCATACGGCCGACCTCCAACTTACTCATACCCAATGCATTGGAGGGAAATATAGGTCCCACCCTTCATCATAAACAATTCCCAATAACCAAAACATAATCATACAACATAAACAATAGCATAAAAACATTTCCTTTGAATCTTATAAAACAGAATTTTAAAAGAGGATTTTAGAAGAAAAGTCCCTTATAAACATAATATACTTGAAGTGAGACTTAATTGAGTGGATGGAATATGTATATACTCTGTAAATACACATAAGTAAACATAATATAAATAGAACCCATCACACAAACAATTTAAATAGCACATAAATTATAAAGTAGAAGGTTAACCCAAAGAATGGAAATCGGGTTAAGAATTCCCTTACCTTAGGCTTGTCTTACTTAAAAATTGTTTAAACCTCATGTATAATGGTTAAAAAAGTGTTAATAGTACTTTACAGAAACATTTTCATGTTTATAACATCTTATATGGTCATTTCATAACCTCATTTCACCCCTTAATTGTTAGAATTTTGTTCCTTGCATTATTTTGGGTGAGTTCTTTTGTGATTTTCACAATCGGTTCATGATGAATCGTTCTTGTTGATTGGAAGTGAAACTCCAGAATTAGATTGGAGTAGTATCTACATATTTACAGTACCATATTTTATACCATTTATCACTTTTATTCTTTATATGATGATGATTAATAAGTTAAAACATTAATTATGTTCGTTTAGATAATTTAAGTGGTTCTTTGATAATTACAACTTCATTTAGTCTTGTAAATTTGAATCATGAGTACAAAAGAATTACAGAACCTTATATGATTCATAAAACATATATTATAACCTGGTTCAACCATATAAATGGTTTCATGACCAGACTTGAAATAATTAATGGAGATTGAAAATACATCGTCCACGATATCGGTAATTCGACACAAATGGACAATGTTTGTTTGATTCTTTAAATAAGTGAGAGAGGAGAGGAATAATTATTTGTAATTTTCCATAAACATGACAACATCCAGAATATACATGATTCTAGATATTTCATGCCTCTTGGATAAGAGGGGTTGAATAACGAAGAGAATGGAATCTTGAAATGAAGAAAACATGAGAAATTTCTTACCAAAATTCGGCAGCCTAACGACGTCTCTTAAAATTTCATAAAAATAAGATTGATGAGAGGAATGGAATATATCATCATTCATAAAAAATTTGGACAGTAAGGGGAAATATTAAATTAAATATCCCAATAAATGACAAAGGGAAAGGAAGAGAATAACATAAAATGGAAGGAAAGAAGGAAAATGAAAAAGGATGTTTACCTCTTGATCTCTTCTCTTTGAGATCCTTCTTAAGGGCTTTGATTTTGATCTTTTGGTGAGACCAGCAGCTCTAGGACGTGGGGATGAAGATTGGGGAGGGAATTTGGAAGAAATTAGACAATGCTCATGGCTTGAGAGGTGTGAGAGGAAGAGGGGAGTGAGGGTGGTATTTATAGTGGGGGAGGGGAGGTATTTTAGATTATTTTAATTATTATTATAATATTTTTATCAAGACTATGAATAATCTCAAATCAAGTGGCCTTAATTAGTGAAAATATTAAGTGAGTTCGAGGCAAGTGGACTTTCATCACTTATGATGTCATAAATAGTGCATTTTTACTGATAAATTGATTATACGGTATTTTACCGTATTTCACTATTAACTGAAAATTCAAGAGTTTCAGAAAAATACCAAAAATTTACCCCAACCATTTTTCGATGTGTAGAATTCAAAAATGAAATCCATTTTTCAAAAATAATTTTCTAAATATTATTAATTTAATTTTTAAATAAGGTCACAGTGAATTCGAAAAATAACACTATTTAAGTGCAACTAGTTTCATGTGACATTGGAAAATTAATTATGATCCCATTATCCTATTGCCATGGTAAAATAAAATAATATTATTATTTACTATTCATGAGGTCATATTACTATTCATAAGGGCATGTTACTATTCACCAAAAAAACAAGTTTGTTTCATCAGACTCTAAATAACATACTAAACACAATTGTAGATGACAGTTTCTTGAAATTCAAATCATAGGAGAAATAAAATTATGTTTAAAGGATACTTATAAATATATACCTTAAAAAAAATTTCAAGCATTTTCAATTTATTTTTAGAAAACCTTGGGATGTTACAGTTGTGACCATGGTAGTTCCACTAGCCAATTTACACGATATCTTTTTCTTTAACATTCTAGAAATATAACTTGATTTTGATCAACATAGACAGGTATTTATTTAAACTATTTCATTTCCATCATAGGAAATGATATGTTATCATTCATTAAATAATTTGGGGGATAAGTAAATTATTTTATTATTTATTAATGCAATATTACTCACGATGTGCACAACATATTCTACCTCACCATGAACATCTGTCATCACATTTTTCACCAATACATCTAACTATGTGACTCATAATATACATTAATAATAAAAATAATTTATAAGGACCAATAAACATGTCAAAAGATTAAAACATCTAATGACACTCAAAAATTTGTATTTCCAACTATTGGGTCTCATTTTCATAATGTACTATTAGATATCACCAATGGGGTGGACTTTTAGTTCAACAGTTACTATTATGATATTATCACATACAATGTTATAGATATGAAAAGTAATGATGTGATAAAGAATATATTAATTCTCTTAATCATGATTATATGTTGTCAAAATGTTAAAATGAAGTTGGTTCTAGGAAGCAACATCAAAAGGCTCGTAACTACCCAAAATTTCATTAATGAAAATTCCTCTTGATCTAATATAATGTCTTATTATGTAAAATGGTTATATAAAATATGAAAATTATTATTTTTATGTTTTTCGATTTCAAGATACCATTATTAATTGTTACAATTTCTAATGTATCCATTGAAAATTGGTCACATAATTAGTATAAATATAGGGAATTAACAAATCCTATTTACTCAGACAGAGGAAGAGATGGCCTCAAACAGTAATCATTCCCCATACAATTCCCATTTGAAGGAGAAAGGAAATCAGGTGAATAAATGAGATTCTATCATGAACAAGACCATGTTGATATTAAATACATTAATCATTAATGGAACCACCTACGGGAGATGTGGAAGTTTATAGAGATCACCACCCAAGCGATGTTATTAGAGCCACACCAAGAGTTTTTCACCATCGAACACCATACCCTTAGGTCTTATGTGAGTGTTATGAGGGTTATGTAACAACACTCTTGCCCTATTATTATGTGCATTATTTTTGTATATAATAAATAATTTAAATTATTTTTACTATTGTTACTTTCATAATAGTTTTTAATGTGAAACCAGTATTTGTAGTTAATATTTTATTAAAAAATCTATTTTAATTAATTAATGTATTTTTGAATTAAAAAATATTTTCGTATTATTAAAAAATTAATTTTAAAATAATATAATTGAAAATATAATTATTATTAATATGATTGGGATATTTATTAAGGTTTCAAAGCTATTTTTTCAAAACTCATGAATTTTTAATAATTGTCAGTTTTTATTTTAGAAGTAAAAATTATCATATTTAGAATATTATTCATTTAAAATTACTATTAATTTTTGAATCTGGAGTTCAAAATTATCCAACGATGAATTGTTCATAATTTTATGAAATAGTAGAATTTTTGGATAAAAATTAGATGTTGTTTAAATTTATAATGTCTTTTATGTCATCATAATAACCCAATATGGATTTAATAAAAACCTATAAACATTATTTCAGATAATATATGTTTTAACATTAAAATAATGTGATTATAAGTCTGTTTGATTTATTTTAAAAAACAATAGTGGAACCTCCCTAACTTAAAAAACATTTTAACATTTTAAATTCATTTCCTTGAGTGTTTGACTCACTACCACATATAAAATACTATTATATTAAGAATTTAGTCCATTGGACATATAAAATATTGGTTTTCACACCTCATTGGAAAAACCCATGCGTAAAAACCATGGGTTGGTTTGTGGTTTTTATTAGTTTAATGTGTTGTGTCCCAAACCTAAATAATAAACAATTCCTTATTATTTTCTATATTAACTCACTCAAGCTCCCACTTCCTCTTCACTTAATGCTCTTGGAGTTCATCCAACCACTTCCCTCATCTCTATAAAATTCTCCAATCATGCCTCAACCTCCCAAGAGGCCTCTCTCAAGCCCTCCTAAGCATTTGGGATCACACTTCCAAGTAAGGTATTTCTTCCTCTCTCATTTTTGTCCATGTTTCATTGTGTTCATATACCATTTTATTTTCAATTAAAAATGTTAGTGTAAGATTTTACACCTACCATGTATAGACCAGCTTATTTTTGGATGATGAGATACCACATTCCCTCTCATTAATGCCTCCCATGAACACCCATTACTTGCCGAAATTCAGTAAGGAATTTCTTCCCCTCTCATTTCTGTCCATGTTTCATTATGTTGTTATACCATATTAATATAATATTGAAATGTTGGGGGATGATTTCGCACCTCCCCATATACTTCCCTCTTTATGTTTGGATAATGAGAGACCCATATCCCTCTCATTAATGCTCCCAATGTAAACCCGTTAAGATGTCGAAATTCTGTAAGGTATTCCTTCCTTTCTCATTTTATCCATATTTATTAATATTTTCATGACCTTTTATTTTCAATTATAAAATTTTCAGTATGATTATGAACCACACACATACTGCCCTATTTTTGGTTTAATGATGAGAGACCCCTTTTCTCTCTCATTAATGCCTCCCATGTACACCTGTTATCATACCGAAATTCCGTAAGAAATTTCTCTCTCTTCATTTACATTCATGCTATTCTATTGTATTATGAATAAAAATTCCATTTATTATATTGGGACACGTGTCTATATGAACCCCTTACTGTACATTTAATGTACATATGATGAGACACCCTTTCCTCTCTATTCAATATTTTAATGAAGTATTATGTCACATTAATATTTTTCCAAAAATGCACCACCATTTTCAAGGAAAAATCATTGTGTAGTGAATACCATGACCATATCTCTATCAAGGGTATTCACCTATATGAAAATTTACTTATTTATGGAAGAGTTTCATGTATGAATCCCACATTCCTTTATCTTGGAATAAATTATGACGTTTAATGAATCTATGTTGTATGATCTTATGGAACCCATATAAAGGAAATGAAATGTTTAAGAAGGGTGCACCCTGATAGTGCTCCAATTCATTCAGTAAATATTAGTACCAAGATAATTCAAGTGCAATGAGGGTTTAATCATGCTAATTCAATTGAAATTAAGGTTTACTATTTCTCCATGTGAAATGATACTTGGCTTATGCTAATATGATGTTAAGTGTTGTTTCCACATATCTAAGTACTGATAATCATGTTTTATCATGCCCTTATGTTAATTCTTCTTTTATGCGCCCTTGATAGGCCAATTGACTAATATGTATTGTATTTTTCATGTTTTTCCATTTTTACTCCCTTAGTGGGATTTATAGCTCACCATTTTCTTAAGCATGTCCTCAGGTTATCCCATTCAATGCTATGTACTAGGGAATGGAAAAGTCATGTAGATGAAGTTTTCAATAAAGATGTTGTGTTTCATGTTTTAAGTCATTATGTAGTGTTACCAAGCACCAAAGACACATTCACTCTCGATCTTCTATGTGGTATCAAGTGAATATTTTTTGTAATAAATAATGTTTATATGTTTAATATAGAGCATGGTTTTTATATTTGGTATCAAAGCATAGATTTAGTAATTTTTGGGATTAGGATTAGGAAACCCTTGTGAATCCTTGGAGATAAGACTACATATAATAAAGACATCCATAAATATTGGGGAGTATTGAGTAAGTGGATTATCAATCAAATATATACATGTATGGATACAAGTAGGAACATGTGGCTCTGACATAGATGTACTGAAAGAATGGCCGATTTTCGCCTTTCGACTGATCAATGTTTCAATGCTCTGCTAATGTGTATATTAGCACTCAGGTCGAATCCTCAACATTGATACTTTTTAATAGTCATTTGTTTTTAATTGATTGTATTCTGATTAGAGGGGTTGGTTTGCAGAGCTTATGAAATAATTTATGTATGCTATTAATTAAATAAATTAATAAATATTGGAGTGAGTTCATCATTAGGTATTTAATCTTGTGATATCCTTGAGCTTTGCTTTATAGTACATTAAATTAACACCCTTGTCACAAGTTGACGTTGATTGGAATTACTATGTGTTTAATATTTAATACAAGCCTTAACATAACTAGGATTCTAATCTCAATCAGTAGTTTATTTTGGTATTTTATTTATGGTTCCTATAATCCATGGAATCAATATGTCAACCAAAATAAGTCATTAATCAATGACAGGATATGTTCAACATATACATTGTTTATTTGAAGAATATTCATCGAGAAAAATATCTCAATCAATTAACATACATAAAATATAACACTCCCCAATGAGATATTTACTCATCTATTGAAATGATTAGTAATCTGATTATAAATATTTTGATGATAAATTAATAATATAGGAAAAATAAAAGGATAAGAAAAGAGTTTTGCGTCGAACACACACACAAATGATGATGAGAATTTAAAATAGAATTTCTATTGAATGAAGAAGAAAAATAAGTTAATAGGATTAAACTGTATATAAACTATTTTATGAACAATAATATTATTCTAAAAAAGGTGGATGAGAATAAGAGATGTTGGAAAATAAATTTGTATTAAAACAGAATTACAAGGAAAGAGACATACAAGATTTTGAAAATGATGAACACAAAAGTAAATGAAAAAAAAGAGTGGAGGAATGGTATCTCAATTGAAAAAATGAATATAGAAGGTACTCCCAAGACTTAGGAGAGGCTTTGGTCATAACAATATGTGCTATTATCTTCTGAAATGCCAACTCTTTTGAAGTAGATGAGGGGGTGTATTTATAGCCCAAGGAAGTGGACTGTTGGCATTCCCAATATATCCCTACACTACGATCGGCGATTTGGTCATCCAGAAAGCCAAATCTCGAGACATCTTTTTCTTAAAGGTTGTAGATAATAATTTTAGGAGACCTCTCTAAAAATATATAGTCATTTGGACTTATGGGGCCAAGGTTATGGCGGTTTTATTAAAAAATGATAAAATTTCCATTTCAATCCATGCTTTTTTGATTTCCAAACTGTAAATGGATTTTGGAATATGAAGATGCATTCAAATCCAAATTCATTATTCAATAAAATTGTCCACCTATATCCTTTATTTCACACTTATAATTCTCAGCTTGATTTGATGAATAGAGCAGGATACGTGTCATGAATACAATCAAAATTTTAATTCCCTGCCTGAATGATTGGATGATACTAAATTAATCATTTGGGCTCCTTGTCTTTGGATTTGGGCCGTGAAATTTTTATCGAAGACTCCTTACATTATCCCCAAAATATTGGAGGAGAATAAACGAATTTAGACTTCTTGATTGATCCCAGTAATTAAATCTTCATCGAGGGTCTAGTTTCTTCATAGATTCTTTAGGTCTTATTGTGTGACCCAAATGGGCCTTCAAATGGTAGAATTCACCCATGATCCCTTCTAATAAAAGGTTTATATTGAATAAGGAATTTTTCAAAATAGGAACCACATAATTTGGATCAATAGGGTGAGAGTTATAAATATAATAATAAACTATCTCATTTGGACTACTTCTAAAAACCACAAAAATTATACCTAGCATTAAAACATTAATATTTCACACAAATTATTCACATTTTATATAAAATAAGTAAATGGAGTAGATAATAAGTCATTAAAATACTAATAACATAAACTCCCCCACACATAGTCTTGTGCATTTACTCATGTGCAAAAAATATAAAAACACGACAAAATCACTCACCAAAAAATATTAAAATTTTGCTTTCCCCAATCAGGGGAGGTTTTGAAAATTTCACTCATCCATTTTTAATTCCACAACATGTTGTTAGAGAAACAATGTTCTAAAAAAATTCATTTTTTCATGATCAAATTTTGAAATGGAAATGGTGGACACTCAAAACTCACACCTCTCAAGATGATAAAATTCATTTTTGGAGGTTCACTCCTTCACAAAAAAAAGTGAAAATCCTAGTTTTTTAAAGAGCTCTCAGCTTCCAATCAAAATAAAAAGTGAATATGAATCAAAAAGTCTTTTTAAGGTGTTTTTATGTGTCTATGTTATGGTAGGAATATAATGTCCATGCGATAGAAGAATAGGGGTAAGCCACCATCCTGAAAAAAGCAGTGAAAAGTTTGTTTGAAATGAATCATGGATGAAAATGAAAGCACATATTTACAAGGGAATGATTTGGTGAAGAAAGACCTAATAGAGGAAGAAAATTTAAAGTCGTTGAGAAGATGAAATATTTAAAAAGTATGAAACTTACCCCAATGACATAAGAATATAATGCAAGTGTTCTTTTGTTTTCCTTTTTTCTCTTTTTTCAAAAGTTGAACTTGAAACAGATCTCATACTCATATCCATACCCGTGATTGATCTCCTCACAAAACAAATTTTAATAGTTATATCATTGTCAAAGGCTGATAAATAGTGATTTTTGACCTACCCAAGACACAACCCAATTTGTTTTTGTTTTGTTTTTTGATTTTTTTGATCACTTGTCAATAACAATTACAAAATTACATAAATGAATTTACATTACATTCCACAAAACACACAGAATGAAACCTCTCCCCCACACTGAAATGGATTCTTGCCATCAAGAATTTGATAACATGGTGAAATAAACAAAAGGTACCCAAAATGAAATCCATCCCACCACACTTAAATTTCAAAAAAAATATTCAATTAAAAATCCATTTTGATAATTTGTGGGATAAGGTATTAGGATTGTAATGTGGCTATCAACGAAATGGTTTTCATAGTCTTGAAGGGGATTTCAAAACTAGGATTAATGTAATGAAAATGGGAGGCTATTTGGATATTGTGATTCTCATGTGGTTCGGAAAATGCCTCTATCATATTAATGCACACTAAAGTATGAAATTCAACTTGATGGTACAAAAACTCAAGATTCACAAATGGGGGTGAAAAAAAATGCATTTTGAAAATTCGGTCACAGGTATCCTTGGTATGGAATCCAATGATGGTTCTCGTGGTTGGGGAAAATCATTTTCATATCCAAAACTGAGCATTCAAAATTTTTGGGTTTTGACACAAAATTCATTATCCAATGACATAATGAAAATAAACTTTTTTTTAGATGAAAGCATGTCTGTTGCCTCCCCAAAATGGTTTTATAGTGTTTCAAAAATCGAATGTGAGTAAGCATGAATCTTGGTTTTTTTATTTTCTTTTGTTATGATGTTTTTTTTCTATTTAGGTTTTTTTAGTTTTTAATAATGACAGACCCACATAAAAGTGAAAGGAAAAAATAAAGGGTTTGATAAATAATGTGGTAAAAAAATTAAAGAAAAGGATGAAGAAGAAATAGGTAGAGTTACGAAGAAAGACAGAGAGAGTTAAAGGGACAGAGGTGCCCCCTGGTTTGGATTTGGTGGGTTTCCATCTCCATGTAGTGATGGGTTGACTGCAGAAGTTGGATATCTAGTGGAAGTCATTGTGGTTCTAGTATTGTAGGATGTTAACTAAAACAGAAAAATCATTATTCATTTAATGAAAAACTAACAAGATATTAAAATTTCATTATAGTAAAATAAAACATAGGTTTCCTCCCAAGAGGCACTTCATTTATTTGTCTACATCTAGACAGTTTCAGTGGACTACCCATAGTCTGATGGTGGCCTTCATATTTTCCCAACTCAAGCATGCTTACAGGAAAACATTTCATTTGGGAGGCCAGATGATTCATTGGATAATTTCACCCCTACCTTATTGTTTTCATTTAAATTAAATGGGGGTGGAAAGAGAATATGACTATCCTACCTTTAGACTTCAATGTGAGGAATGATTTTATTAACCAATTGATGGTTTTATATAATTTGAAATTCAGGATGTTGTCTCAATTCTGATGGTTCATTTATTTAAGGATCAGATAACAAAAAACCATATTATGAGATCCCAATTGTTTTTGACACATTTAGTTTATCACATTCTGATGTAGAGTAACGAGGATCAGTGGATTCATAAGACTAAATAAAATTTTCAATATCCTTTATTTCGATGTTGTTCACTAAAGAATGGTTATTTTCAACCTCACTAGTGATCACTTTATTAATTAGTGAAAAAATCGCAAAACCTTCACTCTCATTGGGACAAGATAAACACATTTGTTTAGGGTGAACCTCACATATAACATACTTTTATGAATCATTGATAGGTAATGGTGAATGTTGGATAAACTTATCTGAATCAACAAATAGGAAATCTAGTTCATTTTCCTCATTATCATCCAAGCCGGAGAAGTAGAGTTCATAGGCAAGATGAGATTCTAAATATTTTTCAATATTATTTAGATCAATGGAGATTGCATTTTTAATTTTAACATCAACTTCTTCATTTATGACTTGGTTAATGAGGATGCAATATTCACAAAATCCTCTATCATTAGAACAAGAAGGACATGATGGATTGTGATTTAACACACTCTTAGAGACATATTCATTAGAATGGATAGAGAATGGAGATTCATTCTTTTATGGGTATCACATGGATTGAAAAATATTGAACATGACCAATTGGTCACCAAATTCCATGGATAAGATGCCTTAATGGACATCAATTTGGGTTTTAGATTTCATGAGGAAAGGTCTTCTTAAAATCACAGGAGATTGGGAATAAGTTACCTCACCTTCAATGTCAAGAACATAGAAGTCAGCTGGGAAGATAAGATAATTCACACGAACAAGGACATCCTTAATTATTCCCTTAGGACTAGTAGTGCTTCGATTGTCCAATTGAATGAAAAAACCCATTGGATGAAAGAGACCATGACCAAGGTTGGAAAAGATATATTTGGGCATGACATTAATTGAGGCTCCTAGGTATATGACTACATCATTGATGTTTTAACTTCCAATTTGGCATGGAACTGTAAAGGTCCCTGGATCCTTGCACTCTATGGGAATAGACTACTGGGTGGAAACATTTTCCAAGGTCCTAAGATGTCTCTTGTGGGTGCACAATTTCTTAAAAAACATGGCATACTTAGGGATTTCGTTATTTCATATAATATGTGTATGTTGACTTCAACACATCTAAACATGTCAATCATTTCAGGATCAGGTTCAAAGGACTTCTTTGGACGAAAAATAGCTTGAGTAAAAGGAAATGGGTTCCAAAGTGGAATAGATGGAGGTGAGGGAATGGTCTCATATTCCTTTTCATGTTTATTTTTCTTTTCATTTTATAGTTCAACATTTAAAGGGTTATTGAATGACTTAACTTTAGGCATAAAAATTTGATTCCACGATCTATGTGAAATTGCACTAACATTACCCCTGGGGTTGGGTAATGATTGAGCTAGAATTTTGGAAGAATCGGATGGTTTCTGCTGACTAAGGTGGGATTCATGTTGACCAATTTTGGTTTCAATGTTCATGATGCTGGAATGGGTGAAGGATTAATTATCTTCCACTGCACATTCCCATGGTTTCTTGGAAGAAGAGGCTAGTCCTGAATTGGGATTACCTAGATTCTGGTTGATGGGAAAGCGATTTTATTGGTTTTGGAATTGGGAAGTCACACTATGATATTAAAATCTAGAAGGAGGATTGTTCCATTGAGGTTGTGGAATAAAAGGATTAGGTTTTTGGAGTTACCAACACCTTGAACATATTAGAACTGGTTTGGTTATTGATGTGGGAATTGAGGGGGATGAGAGACAGAATTACCATAACTCAGGCCTTATTTATAGGAAGAAGAGAAGGGCTCATAGTGAGGCTGTTTGAAGATTCTAATAAACTATCCTAGTTGTTGTGGGTTGGTTTTCCTGTAAGCCTATTCTGCAATGAGCTCTATTGGTCCCGATGAATCAGATTGATCATCCTGAAGTTGTGGACATGTGTCAGTAGGATGAGATGGAGAGTTGCAGATTCCACAATTTTTAATAGGTCCAAGAAATATTGATTGTAGAGAATATGAAGTTGGGGCTTTGGTAGCCACAGCTAGTAGTTGTAAAAGACCTGTAAGTTCACCCATCCAATCTGTCATCTTTTTCGGCTCTATCACCTGAATCTCTTGGGCTTTTTTGACTTTAGAATGTGCTCGAGTATGGAATTGTTGTGTGTTCACCACCATGTTTCCTATGAGATCTATTGCAGCTATAGGAGTTTTATCAACAAGATCACTTCCACTTTCGGCATCAATGAGGGTACTCTCCATATCCAATAACCCCTAATAGAAGTATTGTATCAATATTTGGTTCAGGATTTTGTGGTGTGGGTTGGTTGAAATAAGCATTTTGAACATCTCCCATTATTCATGGCATGATTCATTTAGGAATTGACAAATACCACTTATTTCCTTTCAGATAGAAGGAGTATGAGAAGCATGAATGAATTTTTCTAAGAAAATTTACTTAATTTAATTCCATGTGGTTCTAGAACCCAGAGGGAGGTAGTAGTTCCATGACTCAGTAGGGTCATCTAGGGAGAAAAGGAATGCACAGAGATTGATTTGTTCCTCATAAACCCCTTGAGGCTTCATGGTAGAGAACACCACTTGGAACTCTAAAAGGTGGAGATGTGGATCCTCGCCGGCTATCCCATGAAAATGAGGAAGAAGATGAATCAAACCCGATTTGAGTTCAAAATCAGCCTCTATGTTTGGATATTGAATACCAAGATGTTGGTAATTCATATCAGGGGCAGCAAGTTCTTTAAGTGTTTGATCCCTATGATTGGCCATATCTTATTCAATTGCTTGTCCAAGGACTGGTTCTTGATTTATATGATTATCCCTAATGTTCCTCCTATGTTGGATAAGTTTTTGCTAAATTTCAGTTTCATACAGACCCGAGGGATTGTTTGTGAGGCTATGGGTGCATTCTTATAGATGTTGTAAGAAAGAGGAAGACAAGTTTTTCGTTGGGTTTTTTTCGATTTTTTTTAATTTTTGTTTTTTTGTTTTTTAACAATAACTAGAAACTAACAACTACATAATTTCACCATCCTTGAAAACAGAACACATGGACGATTATCACTTATTAAACATTCAAAGTTATGATGCTCTTCAAATGTGTATAGCAGCACTTGGGTCGAATCCTCGGCAATGATACTTCTTAATAGTTTTTGGTTTTTAGTTGATTGTATTCGGATAGGGGGTTTTTTTGTAGATGTTATTAAATAATTTATGGATGTTTTTTTATTTAAAAAATTGATAAATATTTGGGTGAGTTCATCATTAGGTAGTTAATCTTGTGATATCCTTGATCTTTTCTTTATATTGCATTAAATTAACACTCATGTCACAAGTTGACGTTGATTGGAATTCCTAAGTGTTAACGCATTAATCCAAGACTTAATATAACTATGATTCTGATATCAATTAGTACTTTATTGCTATAGTGTATTTATGGTTCCATTAATCCATAGAATCCACATGTTAAACAAAACAAGTCATTAATCCATGACACGCTACGTTCAACATACCCAATGTTAATTTGAAGAATATTAATCGAGAAAAAGATCTCAATCAAATAACATTAATAAATTATAACTCAACCCAATGAGAGATTTACTCATCCATTGAAATTATTGGTAAAATTATAATAATTATTATGATGATAAATTAAGAAGGTAAGAAAAATAAAGGGATAAGAAAAGTATTTTTCATCGAATACACACACACGAACGATGATGAGAATTATAAATAGAATTTCGATTGAATGAGGAAGAAAAATAAGAGAAGGGGATTAAACTATATTTAAACTATTTAAAGACCAATAACATTAATCTATATAAGGTCGATGTGAATAAGAGATATTGAAGAAGAATCTTTCATTAAAATAGAATTAAATAGAAAGAGACTTACAAGATTATATAAATGAAGAACACCAAAGTACATGAAAACAAAGAGGGGGGGAAAGGTCTATCAAGTGAAAACATGAGTATGGAATGTCCTCCCAAGACTTTGGAATGGATTTGGTCATTCCAATATTTGATCATCTATTCTTTAATGGCAACTCATTTGAAGGAGAGGAGTGTGATGCATTTATAGGCGAAGGAATTGGACTGTTGGCGTTCCCAATCTATCCCTCCACTTGGATCGACAATATGGACATTGAGACAGCCGAATCTCAAGACATCACCTTATTAATAGTTTTATATAATAATGTTTTCAGACCTATCTCAAATTATGAAGTCATTTGGACCAAGGGAGCCAAAGTTTGGCGCTTTGAATAAACAAATTTAAACTGTCCATTTCTATCCATGCATTTTCGATGGCCATATTGTGAATGGATTTTGGAATAGGAATATTCATTCAAATTTGAATTATTTCTTCAAAAACGTTGGCCACATATATATCCTATTTCATGCTAATATATATCAGCTTTATTTTATGCATAGAGAAGGAGACATGTCATGAATACTGTACTGATTTTAATTCCCGGCCAGAATGATGAGCTGAGTTTCAATGAATCATTTGGGCCCCTTATGTTTGGTTTTGGAAGTTGAAATTTTTCCCCAATACTACTTACATTCTCCCCTAAACATTGGAGGAGATTAAATGAGTTTAGACTTATGTATTGAGCCAACTAATTATATCTTTCAGGCTTCTCCAGTTTCTTCATAGATTTTGCAGGTCTTCTTGTGTGGTCCATATGGGCCTTAAAACGGCAAAATTGGCCCATGATAGTTTCTAATGAAATGTAGTATATGGAATAAGGAATTATGAAAAATAAGAACCACATAATTCGGATTAGTAGGGTGAATTTTATAAAGAAAATAGTAACTTAAATCAATTAGACTACTTCTAAAAATGCTTAAACTTTTTACATAGTATTACAACATTAATATTTCACACAAATTATGCACATTTCATATAAAATCAGTAAAGAGAGTATATAATAAGTAATGAGAAAATTAATAACATCATGTACATAGGAGTGAATACTCCAACTAGTTTTTTTGGGCTCTCCCTGAGGTATCCTGGTACACAGCATTAGGCTTTGCTGCACTCTTGGTTACGACACTCCTGGGGGACATGAATTGGTAAATTTACAAGCATTGTATGAAATATTATTAAGGAAATTAAAGTAAAATTCCCCTACAAATATATGTTATAAATTAAATCATGTAAAAAATAGATTCAAGCCTATAGATTCATATGTTATTGAAATAAAATTTATTTATAAGTCATCTAGTTTGTTACTTGGATAACCCTTTATGTGTTACCACTAACTTTCCATTTATTCCAGCCATGACCACTAATAGGAGGACTTGGGCTAAATACCTATGTGAAGATCGATGTGATGACTATTATAATGAGATACCCATTCTGATGGGCAGAATAATAGAAAAACTTTTTCAGGATACTCTATCAGTTAAATCATGTTTTGAAAAGAAATATGGGTTAATTGGAACGTTCAACCCCCCCCCCTCCCAGAGAGAACAAGTCGTACAAGAGAGGTTCATGAGAAAAATGCCTCTTACTTTTAATGGATCTTATAATCCCTCAATTTCAGAATAATGGATCAACTACATTGAAAATATATTATCTATCCTTCTATTTTATGAACAAGAGAAGGTTCTTCTGGATACTTATCATCTGGAGGGTAAAGCTGATCAATGGTGGACATTGATAAAAAATACGAAGCCTGAGGAGGAGATCAAGGTGTTGGAAAGGAATGAGTTCCAACATATTTTTTCGATAAATATTTTCTATGTGCCCCCTAACTTAATATTGAAATGTACATCCTTTCCCTCATGAAAAAAGATGAAGAATCCATCATAGATTACGATGGAAAACTCACAAGGCTTGCACAATATGCCTTTGGATTTTTCATTACCCTCAAATTCATGGTTGAACACTTCTTTGGTGGGCAGAAATCTAGATTCCATAAATCCCTGGTGATATGTGACTTCGATAGCTATGAGGAAATTTTAATATGTTCCCTAAATGTATAAATGAAGATCATAAATTCCCATGGGTATCATGGGGATAAAAGAATAAGGTGGAATTCAATTCTGGAGGGCCAATGGTTATATCCAATGGTGTTATGAAGATCCAGCACCCCACTTGCCAATGGTGTGGAAAGAAGAACCCCAGAAATTTTTTGAAGTGGGAAATGAAATTCCTTAGATGGGGAAGAGAATGAATCATAGCCATTAACTACTGACAAGAGAAACCAACAATTGAGATAGAGGAGAGGAATGATTTGTATGACTCTCATTTCATTGTGAATTACTACAACTGCAATGAACTGGGTCACCTTGCAAACCAGTTCCCTATGTCAAGGGTTTTCGAAGGCAACCAATAACCTCCCAGGAGTTAAGGGTGATATTTTTCCATCACTACCTCCAAAGTGAAACATGACAATGAAGTGGTGATATGTACTCCAGTTATTCATTCAAGAATATAAAATTTACTTTTTGATTCTGGTTATATGCATTCTTTTGAATCCTGAATGCTTAGTAGAATAATCCCAACAATGCCATGAATCATGGAAGTAATGATGTCAGTCTATACAGAAAATAGGGCAATCAATGCAACCCATCAATATAACTCCTCCATTGTAACAATTTTTGGACTGAACATCCCAGCAAACCTCATCATCCTCCCTCTAGTGGATGTTGATTCAATTCTCATCATATATTATCTTTCATTATATGGCGACAACATGAATTTCCATGGCAGGGAAATAACTATCCATATAGATAATCGACCCCCGCAATTTTATACATGTGAAAAGAGAAATATTAGTCATTTATAGCCCCATCATCTCACGCGTGGATATTACTTCCATTTGAGCATGTGTATCTGGCTCAAATTTATATTTTGAGGGAATTTGATGAAATGTTTCTTTAGGAATTTCCTGGTCCTCCTCATAGAAGATATGCTAAATTATCAATTGTTATTATATATGGGGAGTTTCCAATATCCATTACTCTGAAAAGAATGGTTGTTGTGGAGTGTGACGAGATGAAGTAACTTCTACAAGGGAATCTGGAAAAAGGGTTTAGAAGCCCAAGTGCTTCACGATGGAGTGAACCAGTCCTCTTCATTAGGAAAAAGGGTGGGTCCATGGGCCTTTGCAGTTATTATCATGATCTAAAAAAAATCACGATAAAGAAAAACTATCCTCTGTCACGAATAGAGTACTTGTTTGATCAACTATGTGGATCAAAATACTTCTCCAAGGAAGATTTGTGGTCAGGATATTACAAAATAAGGTTAATGAAGGAGGATATCCCCATGACAGTTTTTCATAAAAGATACAAGAACTATGAATTCATAGTAATGCATTTCAGACACACTAATGCTTCAGTAATCTTCATGGACTTGATGTATAGAATCATTATAGATTAACTCAAAAAAATTTAGTTGTATTTATAGACAATATTCTAATATACATAAAATCCAAGGAGGATCATGAGGAGTATCTAAGCCCTGTACTATAGATCACGAAAAAGGATAAGTTCAATGAAAAGTACAAAAAGTGTGAGTTCTGGTTGAAGGATTTCTCATTCTTGGCCATATCTTAACATGAAATTGGATATCGGTGGATCCCTCCAAAACAGCTGCAATTAAGGGATGACTGAGGCCAACATTGGTAACAGATATTCATAGCCTCCTGGGGTTATCTGGATATTATCGCCATTTTTTGATACATTTCTCATAATTCTCCAACCCTCTTACCAAGCTAAATCAAAAGGGAGTTAATTTTTCATGGAGCGATGAATGCGAAGAGACATTCAAGGAGTTGAAAAGTAGGCATATCACATACATGTACTCACACTAGCCACTTGTGGAGAACTATTTTGGTATTTAGTTATGCTTTAAAGGAAGGACACGGTTGTGTGTTGATGAAAAATGAAAAAGTCATTGCCTATTCTTAATGTTAACTGAATGTTCATGAGAAAAAAAATCCAACACATGAACTGGAGTTCGCTGTAGTGATATTCGTTTTAAAAATTTGTTGGCATTACCTCTTTGTGGAGAAGTGTAAAATATACACGCATCACAAAATATTCAATTATATATTCATGCATAAAGAGTTGAACATGCGCCAATGAAGATGATTAGAACTGATAAAAGACTATGATTGCTCAATCCATTACCACCACAAGAAAAGGAACAAGGTGGAAGATGATCTATGTGGAAAGGACCTAGCCATTCTATCATTGATGAGAATAGAAAAGGATCAAATCTTCTTAGATTTGATGAATATAGACAATGGAATCATAATGAAGGGATCATCATTAATCATCCACATATTATTTCTCTAATGTCACTTTTGGAAACTTTATAGGATGCTCAAAAGAATGATGTAGGAATTCAGAAGAAGGTTGAATCTATCAGAAAAGGTAAACCCACAGATTTCAATGTCAATGATGAAGGACTTGTGATATTTGGGTCAAGACTATGTGTTCAATTGAATTCAGAGTTAAAGAAGATACTTTTTGATGAAGCACACAGTTCAAATTTTTCCATTCACCTAGGAAACATAAAGAAGTTTCGAGATATATGAGAGCTTTATTAGTGAGATACATGAATAAGGAGATCGCTGAGTATACATCAAAGCGCCAGGTATTTCATCAAGTAAAGGATTAGAGGTAAAAGACCAAGGGTATGATAAAACCATTACCCATACTAGCATGGAAATTGGAGAACATCACCATGGAATTTTTCACTGGACATCCGAAGACATTCAACAGAATAAATTATATCTCAGTTGTTGTGGATCATCTTAGAAATTCTTCACACATCATTGAAATTATATAGGAATTATCATTGGATCACCTATGAAAGACATAAATCAGAGAAGTGGTAAGGATTCATGGTGTGACACTCTCTATTGTATCTAATCGAGATAAAATATTCGCCTATATGTTTTGGAACATTCTTCAACATTATCTGGATACTGAGCTGAACTTCAATGTGTCTTATCATCATCAAAGTGATGGCCAATCTGAGTGGACTATCCAAAAACATGAGGATATATTGAGATTGTTCTCAATATATTTCAAAGGAGGAAGGGATCAACATCTCCCTCTAGTAGAGTTATCATACAACAACTGTTTCATATCAACCATCCAAATGGAATATTATAAATCCCTATATGGGAAGAGGTGCATAACACCAGCATGTTGGAATGAAGTTTGTGAGAGAAAAATTCTACACCCATAGATGGTCGAATAAATGGTGGAGAATGTGAAGACCATCTAGCAGAAAATTAAAGCTGATCATATTCGACAAAATAGCTACGCTAATAATTGTATATGGGGCCTATAGTTTGATTTCAGAGACATGGTATTCCTCCGCATATCCCTGTGGAAGAGATTTATGAGATTTAGGAAGAAGGGAAAGCTATTTCCAAGTTACATTGACCCTTTTGAGATCCTCGATTTCATTGGAGTAGTGGATTATCAACTAACACTCCCACCAAACATATCACAAGTAAAGGATGTGTTACATGTAACACTCATGAGTTAGTACATTGCTGAACCATCTCATGTACTCAATCTAAAGGTGGTACCATTGATGAATGACTTCTCTTATAAAGATAATTCGGTGAAAATCCTAGATTATAAGGGAAAAAGATCAATGAAATATGACAATTCTCCTCGTTAAAGTGCTATGGAGAAACAACAATTTTCTGGAGGCAATGTGTGAATCATATTTTGTGATAAAGCAGTGATACCCACAACTGTTTTGTGTGGGAAAATAAAATTTCATGGGTAAATTTTATTTGGGGGAAGGGAGATTTAAACGACCCAGACATTCATTAGTGATAATTCTTCTTGATCTAATTAAATTTTATACTATTAAAATTCTTATATAATATATGCACATTATTGGAATTATGTTTTTTTATTTTAAGAAACCATTATGAATTGTTACCATCGCTAATATAGACAATGAATAGCAGTTATATGATTATTATAAATATAGGTCTTTAACAAATCCAATTTATTCGAAAAAATGAAACCACAGCCTCATCCAATAGACATTCCTCATACAAAGCCCTTTGTAAGAGCTCAGAAATAAGGTTGTGTCCTTGGGCTTCACTCTTGACTAAGACCAAGAGAAGCTTTAACACGTTAATCGCGAACGTAACCGCCTACGGGAGAAGTGAAAGTTGATAGAGATCACCACCCGAGAAATGTTATCCGAACCACCCAAGAGTCTGTCACCATCACACACCTTACACTTATGTCTTATGCGGGTGTCATTAAGGGTTAGGTCACAAGACCCTAGCCCTATAATTATGTGCATTATTTTTCTATATAATAAATAATATTTATTATTTTGATTATTGTTACACTGTAAATAGTTTTAAAGTCAAAATTGTATTTTTAGTTATTATTTAATTAAGAAATATATTTTGATGACTTGACGGATTTTTGAATTATACCATTTTTTAATATTTTTACTAAATTACTTAATATAATATAATTGACCTTATAATTATTATTAATATGATTGTGATTTTTATTAAGGATTGAAAGCTATTTTTGTCAAAACCCATAAATTTTCGATAAATCTTGTGTTTTATTTTAAAACTAGAAATTCTTAGATATAAAAGAAATTATTTAGATAAAATTAATATTATTTTTGAAATCAAGATGTTGAAATTATCCAATAGTGAATTTTTCATAATTTTCTGAGACAGTCGATTTATTGGGTCAAAATTAAATACTATTTAAATATATAATGTGTTTTATGACATCATAATGACCCAATCGTGATGTAATAAAATACTATAAACATTATTTTCGTCCAATATATTTTTTTTCCATTAATATAATTAGATTTTAGGTTTGTTTGATTTATTTTACAATGAACTAGTTGACCCTCAAAGACTTATAAAACATTTTTACTTTTCAATTTGATTTCCATGAGAGTGTGACTCACCTCCACATAACCATGGATAATATTTTAAGAAGTTCGCCCATTATAAATATATAATATTGTTTTCCACTCCCCTTTGGAAAAACCCCTGGTTAAGAACCATGGGTAGGTTTGTCGTTTTGATTAGTTTAATGTGTGGTGTCCCAAACCTAAATAATAATGAATTCCTTATCCTTTACTATACAAAACCACCCAAGATCCCAATTTCTATTCACTCAATGACATTGGAGTTTGTCCAACATATTCCATCCTATCTTTATTTTCCTTTCATGGCGCCCCAACATCCCATGAAGACTCTCTCAAGCCCCCAATCCTCTGGGTTTACACATCTAAGTAATGGATTTCTTCCTCTCTCATTTTTTCCATGTTTTTTTATATTGATATAACCTTTTAATTTAAATTAAAAATGTTGGGGTGTGATTTTTCACCTCTCCTATAAATCCCTCTTTATTTTTGGATGACGATAGACCTCTTTCCCTCTCATTAATTCCTACCATGTACACCCATATACTAAAATTATAAGGGATTTATTCCACTCCCATTTTTTCGAAGTCTTATTATGTTTCTATTACATTATAATTTCGATTTTCAATGTAGTGTTTGGATTTAGCACCTCCATTACACATCTATACTAATTTTTGGATGATGAGATACCCCTTTCTATCTCGTTAAGGCCACCCATGTACACCCATTACTATGCAAAAATTCTGCAAGGGATTCCTTCCTTTATAATTTTTCTAAGTTTCATAATATTGTTATGGACATTTATTTTCAATTATACATGTTGTGGTATGATTTACCACTTCTACCATACTACATTTTTTTAATAATGATAGATCCCTTTTCCCTCTCATTAATTCCTCTCATGTAAACCTGTTACCATGCCGAAATTCCATAACAAATTTCTCTCTCTTCATTTACATTCAAGAAATTCTTTTGTATTATGAATCAAAATTCCATTAAATATGTTTGGATATGTATCAATATTACCCCATTACTTTAAATTTCATGTAACTTTTATTAGACACCCTTTTATCTCTCATCAAATATTTTTATGAAGTCTTATGTCACGTTGTTCAGCTACCGAAATTGCACATACATTTTCAACCCAAAATCATAGTGTAATGAATACCATGTCAATTTATCTATCAAGGGTATTCACCATTATAAACATTTACATATTTATGTAATAATTTAATGTATGAATTCCACATTCCTTTATCATGGAATAAATTATGATGTTTAATGAATCAATGTTGTATGATATTGTGAGACACTTATGCATGAAAATAATTTTTTAAGAAAGGTGCACCGTGATAGTGCTCCAAAGAATTGGGTATAGATTAGTATTAGGGTACATCATGTGAAATAAGGGTTTTCTCATGATAATTCAAGTGAAATTAGGGTTTACTCATGCCCCTTGGGCAATGATCATTGGCTCCAGCTAATACCATGTTAAGTGTTGTTGCCACATTTCCATGTTGTGATAATCATGAATTATCAGGGCTTTAGGTTCAAGTTTTTTATGCTCTATTGTCATGAAAATTTCCTAAAATTTATTGAATTCATCATGTTATTCCTTGTTTACACCCTTAATGGTCTTTATAGCTTACCCTTTTCATATTTATGTCCTCAGGTTATCTCATGAAATTCTATGTACGAGGGAATGTAGTGGTCATGTAAAGGATGGTTAAAATAAATATGTTTTGATTCTCATTTTATGTCATAATATAATTTTACAAATCCCTAAAGACCCTAGATCTCTAGATATTCCATTTTGTATCATGTGACAAGTTTATGTAATAAATAATGTTGAAGTGTGTAATAAAGAGCAGAGATATTATAAGACTGCCACTTTCACTAGTGCCAACTGCTAATGACCTTCAGTCTGCTGCATCTCACATCATTAAGATGAATTTGATGAGATAATAATTTAGTCAATGGGTCCTCCAATTCTCTTTCTTGGATACACTTCCAACTTCAACATAACCCCTTTGATAATAAACCATCAAGAGGTTATACTTTATGATTATGAGTTTTCTTTGTTGATGTGCCCATGGATCTTTGGGAAGAGCCACTATTGTAGTATTATCACAACACAATTTGATACGGTCATTACTGTTATGTACCAAATCAAGATCCTAGAAAATTTTTTGAATCCATATTTCTTCCTTGGATGCATCAGAAACCTCAATGTATTTAGTCTCCAATGTAGAATAATCTACAACTAGGTTCCCTAAATTATTCCGGCTCATAACTCCTCCATTGAGATAGAAACAATATCTTGATTACATCTTCAAATCATTTTGATCTATTTGAGAACCAGTAATATCATACCATCTAATGAAAAGATTATCATTTTTTTTCATACACTTGGAACATATCCTTAGTTCGATTCAAAAACACAAGAATGGTCTTAACAACAATCAATTTTTGTTCTCCAGGATCTTTCTGATATCTTCCTAACATGCTCAATTCATAGGCAACATCATGTCTAGGAAATAACATGTCATACATTATTGATTCGATGGATGAAGCGTATGGGATCTTACTCATTATATATTTAATATATTTTGCATGGGGAAGCCATTTCTTAGAATGATGTAAACCATGTTACACTGAAACCAATCTCTTCATGGATTATTTCATACTAAATATATTTAGCATATGGACAATACATGTACTTTTTCATAGTTCAAGAAGCCACTTGGATCTATCAAAAATGTTTCGGATCCATAGAATATAGGCTACTTTACCTATGTCTTTCATGGAGAAGCTCTTGTTCCAAAAGTCTTTAATAGATTATAAGACTTGTATATCATTTCCAATATGTAATATATCATCATGATAAACAATTTGGATAAAGACCTCATTCCCATTAATATTTTGTAAACAAACATCTCACATTTGTTTCTTAATGAAACCAAATTCTTTTATGGATTCTTTAAATAAATTATTTCATGACCTAGATTCCTGAATCAATCAATAAATGGGTATTTGTAACTATATATTACTTTTGGTATCACGATGTTTCAAAAAAACCCTTTAGTTGGATCATATAGACATCTTCCTAAAGGTTCCAATTATGGAATGTAGTTTTGACATCCATCTACCAAATATCATGGTCATGGTATGCTTCTATGGAGAATTTGATTCTAATGGATTTAAACATGGTAACTGGAAAAAAGGTTTCATCGTAGTCAGTTTATTGATGTTGTTTAACCCCTTTTTCCACTATAATTTTTTAATAGGTACATTCATTACCTTTAATGTATATTTTCCTCATGAATGCCCATTTAAACTCAATATTCATTACATCAACAGGTGAATCGTCTAGAACCCAAAAATGTTCTAATACATGGAATTCATCTCAAAATTCATAACTTATATCCATCTTTTTGTTTCTGAGATATTTTCTACCTCAGTGTAGGAGAAAGGTTCATCATTGTCCAATAATAATTAGACACAGTCCTCAGTGAAGAGAATACCATATCTCTCTGGTTCCCTTAACTCTCTTGAGCTCCTACTCAGTACATGTGATTTAGGAACTACGTCTTCCACATCAACCTATGGAACCTGGTCCTGTACGAACTCATGTGTATCTTTAGAATCAACTTCATTAAAGTCAATATTTCTACACATACCATTCTTGAGGATGTTCTCCCTCCCATGAAATTTCTTTGTTTGGAAACATCTACTTTCATGTCTGTGGGGTTGTATATGAATTATCCTATGGTTTCCTTGGGATACCCTATAATGATTCACTTTTTTTCCCTGGACTACTAGTTTTCTTCCATATAATTCCCTAATAGATGCCTCGCATCCCATGACACATATGTGATAATATGAGCCTCTTTCTACTCCATATCCCAATGGTAATTCAATTTTCAAAATTAGTTGGTACTTAGTTTATTGTGTATATCGCAATTTTAATGAATATCCCTATAAGGTTAATGGAAGATATGCATGACTCATCATTGACCATACCATGTCAGACAAGGTAAAATTCTTCCTTTCACTAACACAATAACATTTTGGTGTATAGGGTGGTGTGATTTGAGATATAATGCCAAAATCCCATAAAAGTGTGATGAAAACATCGGTTAAAATATTGTCCACCTCAATTTGATTGAATATTCTTTATCATATTTCTATGATGTTTCTATAAATTAGTTAGGAATTCCATTAATTTCTCAAAGGAATCAATCTTATAACTCATCAAGTAAATATATCCATATCTACTCAAGTCATGGATAAATTTTTTGATGTAAGAATACCCACCTATATCCTCAAGTATAAATGGTGCACACACATAATTGTTTACAAATCCTTGAATCTCTATGGACTTTTCAGCCTGTCCACCCAATGGTGGTTTGGTTATTTTCACTTGTAAATAATAATTACATATATAATGTGATTCAATATCAAAAAAACCTAATTAAATATCTTGATAGAGATTTGTTAGACTATTCTCATTTACATGACCAATTCATTGATGCCACACCAGGGTGTTATATGAGTCTTGTTATCATTATTTATTATCAATTTCCAACACTTTTTTTTTTAAAATTTAATACATACATACTGAATTTTCAATGTTCCATAACAAAACATATGTTGTCCTTATAAAAAAAACATTAATTTATAAGTGTGAAAATAAATCCATCTGTATCTATTGTTGATTCATAAATTAGGTTTTTTGTAACAGTAGGTACATAATAGAAATCATGAGAAACCAAAATCATTACAGCTGTCAACAAAAGATGGTATTCACCAGTGGAAATGATAGCCCTCCCTGGACCATTGGAAACTCACAAATCCACCCTAAAATGGGAATTTTAAGTAATATAATTGGTTCCTTCATGTGGAGAAATATGTGATCACCAGATAAATTTTTATATACCCAATGTGTAGAAATATAAATATTTCACTCGATAACGAACCAACAATCTGATTCCCCTTTCCACTAGGTGTAGTTAAACATATAGTGATATGAATTTCAACATGATAAACACACCACCTCCATTTCCTTTCCCTTCCTTGGGATCTTATTCTTCTTGGTCAGACGAGGCTCTAGGTTTTTAGACTATTTATAATTATTAGGCCCATTTTCTGTTCCCTTCAACCTTTATATTGACCATTAGGATCAGAGGTTTGTCACACACCATATCATTTGCACATAGAAAATCAATGTTAGAAGTTAATATAGACTCTTATCATTATTTATAATATTATAGTTCACAATAAAACAATATACGGTCATGGGAAGTGACAAAAGTATGAGATCCATACACAAATCATCTGTGAATTGAAAAACTAAGATTTCCAGAAACCCAATGTAGTTGATAATATTCAATACAAGATACCTAGCTAGAGAAGAGTCTCAAAGCTTAGTCATAAACAATATATTGGATATCTCATACATCTCTTTTCTTGTATTCTCTTGATAGATATCCTAATGTTGATACATGACTCTGTAGTCATCAATTTCCTCATGTTTCTTCATGAGCACATTGGATATGGATTATAGCATGAAGCACTGAACATATGTAGAATCATTGAAATTATTATCATACATGGAAAGCACTTAATTACTCCCCTCATCTCTATGTGTAACTGGTAATGGTTATTTCAACACATACATTTTCATTTCTTGGAAAACAATGAACTATAGGAGAGTTTTCCACTCAAATAAGTTAGTGTTGGGGAGAGGTTTTCATTATAGAGTATGGATCAAAATGATATGTTTGATGTCATTATTTATGGTGTTTATTTATGTAATATGGGAATAATTTTAATACATTATATGATAACATTTTTAAAAGTATATAAAAATAATTATTATTCTACCACTATTTTATCAATAACAAATATCCCTAACCATTGGCTTCAGAATATCATTTTTATTGCATTTTTTGTGGAAATGATCCATATTTCATTTTCTTTACCCCAACAATGTCCGGTGAAGAAACTAGAATGGTTTCAGGTATGTATTCCAAATTCCAAATGAGTTAACTCATAGTTCCTTGATTTGTTTAGTGGACTCTCCAATCCTGATATCATTAATTTGGATTTCCTCAATCATTACTGTTAAGTTACACCATGTCCTTTGGAAGGGGACCCTTTGTGTCAACCATATTAAGTCAACCCAAAACCTCAAATTATAATTATTTGAGAATTTAAATCACCCCAACATCTATTGTTCAGGAACATTGAACTATGGATCGATTCTAACTCATTTAATGGAAGGTTATACCGACTTAATAATTTATTGATGAATTTTATCCTTTATGCATAAATTTACAATTATTGTGTTTTAAAACTCCTATTAATATTAATTGGGATAATTAAGTGATTAACCATGTATTTATATAATATTTACGCATAAGATGATTTAATTTAATTCCATCTCTTCTTTATAGTAAATTCATAATTTTGTTCTCATGGAACAAAAATCTATAATGATAAAACCAAGAAACTGAAAGAATTAAAATAAAGGAAATGATCATGATCTTTTTCTAATGGTTAGTATATCTAGAGGTATATAAACAAACGAATAACCTACTATATAAACACCTTGAACCATTAATGGTTCATGTTAAATGATTTCCACCTATCCGCCTTTGTATCTCAATAGATTTGTTTTGCCTCAGACCATAACTTGAACCACCTCCACTAGCATGGAGCCCCATCCATTACATATTCTTTTACTCATCTGAAGGTGAGGGTAAAAGCACCTTTTAATTATAATAATCCATAGGACTAAAGGCCCTACATATTAATGTAAACACAAGGCATGCATGAAAAATATTAAATTTAATAAAAATAAAAGGAAACCAATCACATAAAATGTTATGGTCTAGATAATGATCATCCCAATTCTTGAAATGAATTAATAATTTCAAAAGCTATAATTCTGTTATACAATCATTAATATTTAAGATAAAAAATTGTTGAATCTATTAATTATTATCTTTAATAAATCAATCCTATTATCTTATAAAATTCATATATTTCGTTGGGATTCTCATCTATTATTATTTAAAAAAAATTAATATATTTTTTCAAAATAAACTATATACATAACATTTACTTTAGATTTAACCAGGTGAATACCCATCTAAAGCTACCCAACATGTATTATTCTTTTTTACACATTATTCTATATGAAATATAGCATGAACATTGAATTATAACTGTAATGAAACTCATACATGATGTGAAGATATTTAATATTACGTAGTTGTTAATAATATATGTGTATATATATATATATATATATATCAGAACCTATCACATAGTGTTTCCCGGATTTATTCCCACAAACAAGTACATGTATCACGGGTTACATAATATATTAAGTTTTAGATATTCATAATTGGTAAAAGTATATGTTCTGTATATCTTCCATATACAGCGTCTACATTCACCATAGAATATCAAAAGTACACACCTAGGGACTCGTCATGTGGGGAGAACATCATAAATCATAGAGTAGACAGCGTGTATTATGGGCCACATCCAGTGTTGACTCTGTGGTACATAGTAATTGTTCAGGTATGTCGGGTATGTAATACAAAACCCATCCATGACCCGAATATACTACACCCAATGTCTAGTAGGCCACACATCTTGTAATCTAGATGAATGTTCCCCAATAATTCCCTATAAACACGTTGTGTAATAATTAACTACACCGCATATCATAAAGGCACACGGGTTGTTTGATTTAGAAATTAACTCCCGGCGCATTGAACACAAGTACATTGCGTGTAATACAGATTACACGACATGTAATCTTGTGTTATCTAGATATAATCCATTGAACATCATGATGAGTTCCATGATTTTATTTTAATCATAAAATTAATCATTTATATTGGATCTTTATGAAAAGATAGAGGATGAAATAGATATCACAATTCTGATTTAAATAATGATTCACATGATTTGAAAAAATAAATTATGAAAGAATAAATCATCAATAAAAGTAAATAATTAAAATAAAATTGTGACCCCTCTAATACCACATTATGGTTTGGGCGTAGAAGAAGAGTGAAAGGGATGGTGCCCAACTATCTATTTTTCTATTATGAAAAATCAATCTGAGGTCTATTCTTATGAAGAATGTCATGACCAAATGATTTGAATCAAAAAACAATCAAGGGATATAAAACCTAGAACCAAGAGAGAGTAGATCAATACATGTGGTTTTAAATTAATTTAATTAAATAAGAATTACCTCAAAGGTTATTCATTCAATAATGATTCCTTCAGTCATAGATTTGTAGTGCACCACTGTTGCATTTTAGAATCCATGTGTAGGATTCGTCTAGTTTGGATCCAAACATGTTCCATGTATCTCTTGAAATCGCTGAAGGAGTCTCCAGGTGCTAGCATAGAATATCTTTATGATTATGGTGTCCACATTTGATCTCCATGATAACCACTTCCAATGGGATCTCTATGATCTGGTGGAGGAGGATCCATTTCATTCATGGGAGTGTTGTTTGAGATGAAAAAACTATCAAGGACTAAGAGCTTTTCTTGAATTCGTTGTTCACACCTGAATAGAAATCTATATTCATGCCCATGGCTAATGATAGAATTATATAACCAAGAATTAGGGTAAAAATAAATACTTTTCAAAAGTGAAATTAATTATTTCATTAACCATTGAGAAACCCCCATGTCATATAATAACATTAATATTAATATTTCTTGACATTCACTTGCCTTGAAATTTATAATTTTCAATTATTTAATAAAATAATATTCAATATTATTTATTCTCACTGGACCCTAAAACTTGGTCAACCAATATTTCTCTATATTTATTAACTTTTATTCTAAAAATATATATTCTATTTAAAAACTATTGATGAAATAAATTTGATCATGCATACATGTATAATTAGTAAACCATGAAAGATAATAATATTTTTAAAACATGTTAAATAATAAATTATTTTTATTGAGATACTTGATACAATAATTTTGTGACTCCCAAGGCATATTTCTCTATGGAATTAGTAAAACCTACCTAAATTACAATGGTATCATCTTGAAACAAGATAAGGAACCCTTAGATAATGAATTTTATACTACAATAACATGTAACCTCATAGAAACTATTATCGTCTGATATAATCCCTTTATCACTAAATATCAAATTGACCAGGTTGCATGCCAGTGCCATCAACCAATATGCTAGAAATCTCATTAATTTAATTTACCAAAATAGAACTTTCCTATTGATCACCATAGACATTGATTTATTTAAGAAATATCATCTCCCTCAAATTGTCTGAAATATTTTCACTATTAAATAATAGATGGGATAATTCCCTTCTCCTATTATTCATTAATGTAATGTTTCTCATGACACACCCAACATATCCATCCTCACCATGAACATCTTTCATAATGGTTTTCTTCGATACATCTAAGATCATGAATCATAATATCAATTAATAATAATTATAATGTCTAAGGAAAAATACAAAATGTTCTCAAATAGTAATATCCAAGTAATCTTATAAATGGGGATTTCTTACTGTCGGGTCTCATTCTCATAATATCCTACTGTACATAACTATGGGCGTACACCATGAGAAGGTTCCCCAATGTCATATGAGTCTCCACCCCTGATAGACTATATCCATTTTTTCCCTCAAATTATATCATCCAAATATAGAACATATATTAAAGAATAGTGTCATAGCATTTCCAGGTTCTTATCTTAGAAGAAATCCTCTATTTACATTTAGTGTGGCATTTACACTTTGGTCATTATCACATACAATGATACGTAGATGAACAATCATGATGTGAGAAATAATATATTAATATTAATAATCATGAATATATGTTATCATAAATTACAAAAAGAAGTTGGTTTTAGGGAGCTGAATCCATCATAGATCTCATTGATCCTCATTCACGTCAGAATATTTTCCAAACCATGAATTTACACTTATATGTCCCATGAAAATGAACCTCATGGGTATATCCCATTAACACTCAATTAAAATGGGTACCTATGGTCCCAAATATATGACTCTTAGATAAGAGTTTTTTATATGAGAAAAAATGTCCATCAAACTGTTCGCAACACCACCTAGGCTTGATGATCAGTCTTGAACCACATGCAGATGTTCCATGCCACATGATTGAATTTCTAGTCATGTGAGATATAACACCCCAAGCTTCCACAGAACGCTTCTCTTTGAATAATAGTGCAGCATGTGTTGTACACAACTTCGAGTTCTAACACACACCACAACCAATCGAAGTAGATTTTATGAATAGTAATACCTACTTTTTGAAATTTTATAAATTTTATCTTTCAAAATGGACTTCATTTTTGGATTCAGAATATCGAAATTATCTTATGTTGAAGTTTTGGTACTTTTCTAAGAACTTCCAATTTTTTGATGAATAGTGAAATTTACTAAATTTTAATTAAAAAAAACTTTTTTAATCAAAATATTTAATATTTAAAAATTATTATATTGGGTGGTTTTAAAGTATTATTAGAATATAATTTTTCCATTTTATCCAATGGTGGACATTAGAATTAACTTCACTTTGAAATTGGACATAAACAATTGTCAATCTTTTGATTGATATTGTTTCTTAAAAACACGCTATTTGTTTTGACAACGGGAATTAATCATAAAATTAATTACTGAAACATATATGTTTCTAATTTTTTAAAATATACACCTTTTTTCAATTCAGAATATCAATTATAGCTTAGGGTTAATTTTTGGCATTTTTCTGGAAAACGTCAATTTTTGATGAAAAGTGAAACCACTAAGTGGTTGTTTAAAAAATAATTTTTCATGTAAATGAACCATTACCACTTCTGTGATTTTATTTTCAAAATACCGACATACATGGTTGTCATTAAGATGTAAAATGTGGTTTAATGGGATTAAAATAATTTTTCGGTGAATAGTAACTTTTAAGTTTTATTAATTGCGATTAAAGGTAATTAGTGAAATTTAAGGTAAAAATGATATTATGAAAATATAAAAATATCTTGACACTTGTCTTACCCTTATTGGGTGAGTCATGGCCGACCAAAACAATCCATGTGTCAACTTGGGGACCCCATGGAGCCACTTGGTAAGAAAATGACATTAATAACTATTTATTTAAAGTAAAAATAAAATTGTCACAAACATGTGTTGTTTTACTAAAAAAATTATTAAATGGGGTTATATAAGTTAACTTTTTGAATATAAATATTAATAGGAAAACTAAAACGTTTTCCTACATCATGGTAATTTTTTTAAAATTTTTAGACATTAAATAAATTAAATATTTTATAACACCATGATGATGCAACGATTACATCATTAATTAACAATTTAAATAAAATGAAATGATAATGTAAAATCTAATACTTAAGGATGTCAAAAACCTATTGGATGAGTAGATTTAGAACCCTTATCACCTTAGCTTTGAAATATATAATTTTGGGACCTTTGAAATCTGAAAAGAATTTCATAATAATGCAACATTTCATGACTTTCCAAAGGTGCCCCTCCTCTCCTCTTATAAAAGGCCCCCACCCCAACAACCTTATTCAAACAATAAATTTCATTTGGCTAGGCCAAAATCTACCAAAATAATCTCACAACTTGCCTCTATTACTCCTAGAGGCCTCACTTTTGGCAGAAGTCTTCCCAAGGAATCCTTTGGCTCAAATCAAAAAGAGTTACCCGATTTTAAGGGAATGTCTTCTCTTATGTTCTTTTGTATTATTTTTCTTCTCCATCCCCTTAAACTCATTTTATTCCTCTCTTTTGTAACAACACAAGTATATAAAATATACTAGGATGTTTTCATGAAAAGGATTTTATTTACACTTACACATACCTTCGTCTAATGGTTAAAGAACATACTATTTCTGTGGGTGGTGAATTACTGCCTCATGAAACGATTATTGTTCAATATTTTTTAAACACCTCCCATGGTGTCCATTATGATGAAACTATTTTCAAATATGATATATATATTATGTTTATGTTTTCCTTATTCTTCTTTATTTCTCATTTATGTCATACCTTTATGATTTCAATTATGGGTAAACGAGATAATTTCTTTTTAGGATGTGCGGACTACCGCCCCCTCAAAGTGATTTGAATCATTAACGCCATATGTGGGATGTATAAAGGAAGGAGTAAATGATATTATATATGATATTATACTGGAATTATAATACAACTTTATATCATTATGATTTCATTCCATTAAATACGAAATAGAAATGAAAGTAGCGTTCATGCGTACGTACGACTTACCATCTCCATGAGCGGTGCATTTCATTTCTTACCTCTAAATGTTACGTAATATTATAAATGAATGTATATCCTAGATATATATGATAAATATGATATATACATCATTAATATAATTCTGGATATAATGGATATTTTTCCACATGAACATCTTGTAATTATAAGAAGTTTATTTTTGACTGAAGTACCAAAGATCGACAAAATGACGGTTATTAACATAAATAATTACATAATTTTTATAACATGGTAATAAGTGGTATAAAATAAATAATAATCTTGAAAAATATTCTTAAAAAATTATAAATTAACACTAGTTTATTATTCATGAGGTTAATGAATGGTCAAGTCAATTCAGACACGTGGTAAGGGAACTTCTTAACCCAATTTCTATTCTTTGGGTTAATCTCCTACTTTCGAATTATGTCATTATATTATAATGTCCTATCATGTATTTATACATTATTTATGTGTAAATATAGTGAATACACATAGTAGATCTATTTTATTTAAAAAATTGATCTTTGTAAGGGTCTTCGTCTCAATCTCAATTCATTGAGGCTTATTTTGTTTTATATACAAATTTCTTTTATACGGTGTATAAACCCCTTTGAATTTTACGTTTATTCAAATGGAATATTTTTATATGAAGTGTTTTACTAAATGAAAAAAAGGAATGTTTTTTTATTGTAGATATGCAGGGACAACGACTTCTCCGCCGCCGTGACCATTATTTTAGTTTTTGCTTCCTCTACAAGCCATAACATTTTTTAAATGAAAAATAAATACAATGTTTTAATTTTCTTTTATTTTGGTATTGAAAATGGTTTTGAAAGTGTTTTTTATTATACCAATGTGTTGCATATATATCTTGTGATTGAAATGTGGAAATGTTATGTTTTCTTTATGCATGTTTTATGTGATACGATTATGTTATGGTTTATGATATGTATAAACCTGTTCATACGAGGAATGCATTGGACTTAATAAGTGACGGGTGGAGCCAGCTATAGATCCTTGATGCATCAGTAGGTCTCATGAGATAAACTATTGTCTTGGCACGAGGCCATGACAAAATATTACTTGTAGTCTTGGCACGAGGCTTTGGCTACGTGGTTATGATAGTCTGGAATTATGCATTCCATCATTGTGAAAGTGGTTATTGATATTGTGTGTGATTATTCAACCAGTAGAATATCCATGTGAATAAGTAAATGGAATTGACTCATTTTACTTTTTCCATATTATATTGAAGTTCAAGTTAAAAAGGCTTTTGTTTTAGTTATACATTGCCTTAAATGTTTTTGTTTATTTATGAAAGCTTCCGCTATATTGCTATCTTTACTGAGCATCTGAGCTCCCCCTTCCAATGTTTTAATTTTTCCAAGATGTGAAGAAGTATATTATTAATGACCTATAGGGAGAGTATGAGGGGATATGAAGACAAGATGTAGTTGTAGTTTTGTTTTACTTTAGGATGTAATGTATGACTTATGAATGTATCTAGTGTTTCCAAGGCTACTAAACTAATCGGTCATTCGGGACTTGATCTTTTGTGATCATGCCAATGTTACGTAATAATGCACCGACATAGGGTAACTGGGGTCAGGGAATTACATTTGGTATCAAAGGCAGTTTAGTACTAACCTTGGATGATAGATTTAGATAAATTCTGATTAGAGTACATAGCCCTAAGATAGACTTTGAGGATTAGTATCAAAGAACTTCCTAGAATTTTGGTATTATAGAGATTTTTTGAGTTTTCCTAGAAATACATCCCTGTCTGGATACGGGCAGGTAGAGGTGGCTCTGGCACATATGTAACTAGGGGTAAAACCCGAAAACACCGCTTTGAGATAGACTCGAACGGGAACTGGTGCACAAAAATGGGCCTTTCTGCACTCTTGGTTACGACACTCCCGGGGGTAATGCTTAGGATAATTACCATTTTCTTTATAAAACATTATAAAGGGTTTATGAGTATATACATCCTCACAGAATTTTTTTTATGATTATGGATTATATCCATAAACTTTTCAATTTATGTTAAGTATGGAATTATGTATTTCGATTCATAAACTAATCATGTTTATGAAATTGTTTAGAAATGGCGCCTAGTGGAAGGAATGAAAACTGTATCAATGCACGCACTCAATGTAGGGATTTTCCTCCTACTCAAGATAATTATAATAGAGGTGGTGATACAATTGGTGATGATCATTTTATCACCATACTTGGACAACTCACTCCGGTTTTGAATAATAACCTTACTCGTATGGAGCACCCTGATACACAGTGTGGAGGATCAATGTTAGACCTCTTCATGAGGCAACAACCGCCAACATTTAATGGGGGTACAAATACATTAGTAGCTGAGTAGTGGATAAACACGTTAGAGAAAATATCCCACGCCTTGAGGAGTAGCGAAAGGTAGAAGTTTATCATGGAATTTTACCGCCTCACTGAAGATACTGATCAATGGTGGTCGCGGATTCAAAACAAAAATAAAGACAAAGAAGTATCCAGTATGGAATGGAGGGAGTTTAAGGAAATTTTCTTAGAAAAATACTTCCACAGGACCATCGAGCAGATATGGAAAAGAAATTTCTTGAGTCTGAGGCAGATGGAGGATGATAATGTCGCAAAGTATGAGGCCAACTTTACATGGTTAGCGAGACATGCTGCAGATGATATACATAACCCAAGAAGTAAGATTGATCGTTTCATTAATAGGTCAAAACCATTTCTCCATCGAGCTTTAGTATCACAATATTTATCAACGTATAAAGATATTGTCTCATGTGATATCAAGATGGAAAAGGAATTCTCTAGGTCTTATGACAATAACGTAAAGTAAGAGAAGAAGAGAATGGTGGAATAAGAGACAGATAAAGTTAAAAAGGGAAAGAAGGATTTTCCATTATGCAATAATTGCGGGATGAATCACCCCGGAACTTGCCTAAAAAGGATGGGAGTTTGTTATAAATGTGGAGAAAAAGTTCCCCAGGCTCGTGATTTCAAGGGAAAGAAAGAGGACGTCAATGTTTAATGCTACAATTGTATGGAAATGGGGAATTATTCAAATGAATTTCCTAAGAGTCAAGTAAAATTACCTCAGAAAAGCACAAGGGATCAAGGCTAATCTTATTCTATTACTATATTTGAAGTGGAATAATTAATGTATTGGTGCATTTGGACTCAAGGATTATATTTTGGTTATAAGAATAATGTGAAATATATATAAGTATTGTACTGTAGTACTTATTGTTTTCATTAAGGTTTTAATATAATGAAGTTAATCATATTTTTAGTATGTGACAATAAGAGAAACTTTACTTTGTTGGGGGAATCTGATTAATTGATTTTGGAATTTAGAGTCCTTTTAGAGAAAGTCTGGACAGAGGTATTTTGGATAAATATAAAGGTTAAAATGGATTAAGTTGAACATTGGATAGTATTGTTTAAGGTTAAAACATTTCTGAAGATTGTTTTTGGAGTATTATAAAACTATAGTTTTAGGAAAAGGACAAACTGTAGGTTGGGGGATAACCCGTCACGTAGGACAAAGCTGCAGGAATTGAACCCACAAACATAGTGCGACAAGCCTTTATTACCTACCACTAGCCTACAGGAAGTCCCTGGTTATTACAAAATAGTTTTTATAATCTAAATGGTATGTGTTAATATTTGAAACCTTATAAAATTAGGATAAATATAATATTTTTTAGTTCTATTACCTTTTGGAGTGAAAGATGGGTTGTGGTAAAAATTTATTCTACATGACAAGTAAGTATATTTCCGTAAAGTCATAGTAAATCTCCGAATTAAAGTCCTCAAATTTATGAAAGGTATCTTAAAACAAAAATATTGTCGGTTAACTTTTCTTACTGGGGATTCAATGTCCATTTAACCAATCAAAAGTTTGTGATTTTCTTGTAGTTAACTTTCTCCTAATCCTATTTTCTACAACTCTCCATCAGACCTTGATGGTTTTTTTCTTCCATATCCATATTTTCATAGAATCCTAGTGTGGGCTATCTCAGGTGACCTTTGTAGTTCTCTTTATTTCTTTTAAAGTTATATTTTTATTAACCCTATTTCCGATGTGGGTTTTCCACAAAGGTATTTTCTATTTTCAACCTTTATTTTTAAAAAAAAACTTCCAATTGCGAGGATGCTATTTATTGAAGGAGGGGAGAATGTAACACCCCAAGATTCCATTGTACACTTCTTTTTGAATAATAGAGCATCGTGTGTTGTACACAACTTCGAGTTCTATCACACACCACAACCAATCAAAGTAGCCATTATGAATAGTAATACCTACTTTTTGAAATTTTATAAATTTTATCATTCAAAATGGACCTCATTTTTTTGATTCGGAATATCGAAATTACCCTATGTTGAATTTTTGGTATTTTTCTGAGAACTGCCAATTTTTTGATGAATAGTGAAAATTACTAAATTTTAATTAAAAACAACTTTTGTAATCAAAATAAGTAATAGTGATAAATTATTATATTGAGTGGTTTTAAAGTATAATTATAATATAATTTTACCATTTTATCCAATGGTGGTCATTAGAATTAACTTCACTTTGAAATTGGACATAAACAATTGTCAATCTTTTGATTGATATTGTTTCTTAAAAACATGCTATTTGTTTTGAAAATGGGAATTAATTATAAAATTAATTAATGAAACATATATGTTTCGAATTTTGTAAAATATACACCATTTTTGAATTCATAATATCTATTATAGCTCCGGGTGAATTTTTGGCATTTTTCTGGAAAACTTCAATTTTTGATGAAAAGTGAATCCACTAAGTGGTAGTTTAAAAAATAATTTTCGTGTAAATGAACCATTACCACTTCTGTGATTTGATTTTCAAAATTCCTACATACATGGTTGTCATTAAGATGTAAAATTTGGTTCAATGGGATTAAAATAATTTTTTGGTGAATAGTAACTTTTATGTTTTATTAATCGCGATTAAAGGTAATTAGTGAAATTTAAGGTAAAAATGATATTATGAAAATATAAAAATATCTTGACACTTGTCCTACCCTTATTGGGTGAGTCATAGCTGACCAAAATAATCTATGGGTCAACTTGGGGACCCCATGGAGCCACTTGGTAAGAAAATGACATTAATAACTATTTATTTAAAGTAAAAATAAAATTTTCACAAACATGTGTTGTTTTACTAAAAAAATTATTAAATGGGGTAATATAAGTTAACATTTTGACTATAAATATTCAATGGAATTATAAAATGGTTTCCTACATCATGGAATTTTTTTTATAATTTTTAGACATTAAATAAATTAAATATTTTATAACACCATGATGATGCAACGATTACCTCATTAATTAACGATTTAAATAAAATGAAACGATAATGTAAAATCTTAGAATTAAATATGTCAAAAAACTATTGGATGAGTAGATTTGTAACCCTTATCACCTTATCTTTTAAATATATAATTGTGGGATCTTTGAAATATGAAAATCATTTCATAATAATGCAACATTTCGTGACTTTCCAACGGTGCCCCTCCTCTCCTCTTATAAAAGGCCCCCACCCCAACCACCTTATTCACACCATCAAAGTCAATTTTCGTGGATAAAATATTCCAAAATAATCTCTCAACTTCCCTCTATTACTCCTAGAAGCCTCACTTTTGGCAGAAGTCTTTCCAAGGAAGCCTTTGGCTCAAATCAGAAAGAGTTACCCGATTTTAAGGTAATGTCTTCTCTTATGTTCTTTTGTTTTATTTTTCTTCTCCAACCACTTAAACTCTTTTTATTACACTCTTTTGTAAAAAAAAGTATCTAAAATACACTAGTATGTTTTCATGAGAAGGATTTTATTTACACTTACACATACCTTCGTCTAATGATTAAAGAACATACTGTTTCTGTGGGTGGTGAATTACTGCCTCACGAAACGATGATTGTTTAATATTTTTTTAACACCTCTCATGGTGTCCATTATGATGACACTATTTTCATATATTATATATATATATATATTATTTTTATGTTTTCCTTATGATTATTTATTTCTCATTTATGTCATACCTTTATGATTTCCATTATGTGTAAACGAGATAATTTCATTTTAGGAAGTGCGGACTACCGCCCCCTCAAAGTGATTTGAATCATTAACGCCATATGTGGGACGTATAAAGGAACGAGTAAATGATATTATATATGATATTATACTGGAATTATAATAAAACTTTATATCATTATGATTTCATTCCATTAAATATGAAATAGAAATGAAAGTAGCGTTCATGCGTACGTACGGCTTACCGTCTCCATGAACGGTGCATTTCATTTCTTACCTCTAAATGTTACGTAATATTATGAATGAATGAATATCCTTTATATATATGATAAATATGATATATACATCATGAATATAATTCTGGATATAATGGATATTTTTCCACATGAACAACTTGTAATTATAAGAAGTTTATTTTTTACTCAAGTACAAAAGATCGACAAAATGACCATTATTAACATAAATAATTACATAATGTTCATAACATGGTAATAAGTGATATAAAATAAATAATAATCATGAAAGAGGTTATTAAAAAATTATAAATTTACTCTAGTTTATTATTCAGGAGGTTAAAGAATGGTCGAGTCAAGTCGGACACGTGGTAAGGGAACTTCTTAACCCAATTTCCATTCTTTGGGTAAATATCCTACTTTCAAATTACGTCATTATATTATTATGTCCTATCATGTATTTATACTTCTTTTATGTTTAACTATAGTGAATACACGTAATAGATCTATTTTATTTAAAAAATTATCTTTGTAAGAGACTTCGTCTCAATCTCCGTTCATTGAGGCTTATTTTGTGTTATATACAAATTTCTTTTATACGGTGTATAAACCCATTTGTATTTTACATTTATTAAAAAGGAATATTTTTATATGAAGCATTTTACTAAACGACAAAAAGGAATGTTTTTTTTGTTGTACATATGCGGGGACAATGACTTCTCTGCCGCCATGACCATTATTTGAGTTTCGGCTTCCTCTACAAGCCATAACTTTTTTTAAATGAAAAATAAATACGAAGTTTAAATTTCCTTTTATTTTTGTATTGATAATGGTTTTGAAAGTGTTTTTTTATTATACCAATGTGTTGTATTGATATCTTGTGATTGAAATGTGGAAATGTTATGTTTCCTTTATGCATGTGTTATGTGATACGATTATGTTACGGTTTACGATATGTTTAAACCTGTTCATATGAGGAATGCATTGGACTTAATAAGTGACGGGTGGAGCCCGCTATAGATCCTCAATGCATCGATAGGTCACATGATATAATCTAGTGTCTTGGCACGAGGCCTTGACAAAATATTATTTTTAGTCCTGGTAGGAGGATTTGGCTACGTGGTTGTGATAGTCTGGAATTATGCATTCCATCATTGTGAAAGTGGTTATTGATATTGCGTGTGATTATTCGACCAGTAGAATATCCATGTGAATAAGTAAATGGAATTATCTCATTTTACTTTTACCATATTATATTTAATTTCATGTTTAAAAGGCTTTTGTTTTAGTTATACATTACCTTAAATGTTTATGTTTATTTATGAAAACATCCACTATATTTTTATCCTTATTGAGCATCTAAGCTCACCCCTTCCGATGTTTTAATTTTTCCAGGATGTGAAGAAGTATGTTATGAATGAACTGTAGGGATAGTATGAGGGGATATGAAGACAAGATGTAGTTGTAGTTTTGTTTTACTTTATGATGTAATGTAAGACTTATGAATGTATCTAGTGTTTCCAAGGCTACTAAACTAATCGGTCTTTCGATACTTGATCTTTTGGGATCATGCCAATGTTACGCAATAATGCACCGACTCAGGGTAACAGGGGACAGGGCGTTACAGTTGGTATCAGAGGCAGTTTAGTACTAACCTTGGAAGCTAGATTTAGATAAACTCTAATTGGAGTACATATCCCTAAGATAGACTTTGAGGATTAGTATAGAAGAACTTCCAAGAATTTTGGTATTATAGAGATTTTGTGAGTTTTCCGAGCAATACATCCCTATCTAGATACGAGCAGGTAGAGGTGGCTCTAGCACAGATGTACCTAGGGGTAAAACCCGAAAACACCACTTTGAGATAGACTCGAACGGGAACTGGGGCACGACAACGAGCCTTTCTGCACTCTTGGTTACGACACTCCCGGGGGTAATTCTTAGGATAATTACCATTTTCTTTATAAAACATTTTTAAGGGTTTATGAGTATATACATACTCAAAGAATTTTTTTTATGATTATGGATTATATCCATAAACTGTCCAATTTATGTTAAATATAGAATTATATATTTCGATTCATAAACCAATCTAGTTTATGACATTGTTTAGAAATGGCGCCTAGTGGAAGGAATGGAAACCGTATCAATGCACGCACTCAATGTAGAGATTTCCCTCCTACTCAAGATAATGATAATAGAGGTGGTGATACAACTGGTTCTGATCAGCTTATCAGCATACTTGGTCAACTCACTCAGGTTTTGAATAATAACCTTACTTGTATGTAGAACCCTGATCCGCAACATGGAGGATCAATGTTAGACCGCTTCATGAGGCAATAACTGCCAACATTTAATGGGGGTACAAATCCAGTAGTAGCTGAGTAGTGGATAAACACCATAGAGAAAATATTCCATGCCTTGGGGAGTAGATAAAGGTATAAGGTTATCATGGATGTTTACCGCCTCACTGAATATGTTGATCAATGGTGGTCGCTGATTCAAAACAAAAAGAAAGATGAAGAAGTATCCAGTATGGAATGTAGGGAGTTTAAGGAACTTTTCTTAGAAAAATACATTCCACATGACCATCGAGCAGATATGGAAAGGCAATTTCTCAGTCTGAGGAAGATGGAGGATGAGAATCCCACAAAGTATGAGGCCAAATTTACATGGTTAGCGAGACATGCTGTAGATTATATACATAACCCAAGAAGTAAGATTGATCGTTTCTTTAATGGTTTAAATCCATTCCTCCGTCGAGCTTTAGTATCACAATATTTATCAATGTATAAAGATATTGTCTCTTGTGATATGAAGATAGAAAAGGAATTATCTAAGTCTTATGAAAATAAAGTAAAGTAAGAGAAGAAGAGAACAGTGGAACAAGAGACAGATAAAGTTAAAAAGGGAAAGAAGTATTTTCCATTATGCAATAATTGTGGGATGAATCACCCCGGTACTTGCCTAAAAGGAATGTGAGTTTGTTATAAATGTGGAGAAAAAGGTCACCAGGCTCGTGATTATAAGGGAAAGAAAGAGGATGTTAATTTTGAATGCTACAATTGTATGGAAATGGGGTATTATGCCAATGAATGTCCTAAGATTTAGGGAAACTTACCTCATAAAAGCCCAATGGATCAAGGCCAATCTTATTCTATTACTATAGTTGAAGTGGAATAATTAATGTATTTGTGCTTTTGGACTCAAGGATTATATTATGGTTATAAGAATAATGTGAAATATATATAAGTATTGTACTGAAGTACTTGTTGTTTTCAATAAGGTATTAATAAAATGAAGTTAATCATATTTTTAGTATGTGACAATAAGAGAAACTTTACTTTGTTGGGGGAATCTGATGAATTGATTTTGGAATTTAGAGTCCTTTTAGAGAAAGTCTGGACAAAGGTATTTTGGATAACTATAAAGGTTAAAATGGATTAATTTGAACATTGGATAGTATTGTTTAAGGTTAAAACATTTCTGAAGATTGTTTGTAGAATATTATAATACTATAGTTTTAGGAAAAGGAAAAACTGCAGGTCGGGGGATGACCTGTCGCGTAGGACAAAGCTACAGGAATCGAACCCATAACAATAGTGCGACAAGCCTTTATTACCTACCACTAGCCTATAGGAAGTCCCTGGTTATTAAAAAATAGTTTTCCTAATCTAAATGGAATTGTGTTAATATTTGAAAGATTATACAATTAAGATAAATAAAATATTTTTTAGTTCTATTACCTTTTGGAGTGAAAGATGGGTTGTGGTAAAAATTTATTCTACATGACAAGTAAGTATATTTCCTTACAGTCATAGTAAATCTCCGAATTAAATTCCTCTACTTTATGAAAGGTAACTTAAAACAAAAATATTGTCGGTTAACTTTTCCTACTGGGGATTCAATGTCCATTTAACCAATCAAAAGATTGTGATTTTCTTGTAGTTAACTTTCTTCTAATCCTATTTTCTACAACTCTCCATCAGACCTCGATGGTTTGTTTTTCCTCCATATCCATATTTTCATAGAATCCTAGTATGGGCTATCTCGGGTGACCATTGTACTTCTCTTTCTTTCTTTTAAAGTTATATTTTTATTAAACCTATTTGCGATGTGGGTTTTCCTCAAAGGTATTTTCTATTTTCAACAATTATATTCAAAAAAAATTCTAATTGCGAGGATGAAATTTATTGAAGGAAGGGATAATGTAACACCCCAAGCTTCCACTGTACTCTTCTCTTTGAATAATAGAGGATCGTGTGTTGTACACAACTTCGAGTTCTAACACACACCACAACCAATCAAAGTAGCAATTATGAATAGTAATAACTACTTTTTGAAATTTTATAAATTTTATCATTCAAAATGGACTTTATTTTTGGATTCAGATTATCAAAATTAGCCTATGTTGAATTTTTGGTATTTTTCTGAGAACTTCCAATTTTTGATGAATAGTGAAAATTACTAAATTTTAATTAAAAACAACTTTTTTAATAAAAATAATTAATAATGATAAATTATTATATTGAGTGGTTTTAAAGTATAATTAGAATATAATTTTATCATTTTATCCAATGGTGGTCATTAGAATTAACATCACTTTAAAATTGGACATAAACAATTGTCAATCTTTTGATTGGTATTGTTTTTTAAAAACAAGCTATTTCTTTTGACAACGGGAATTAATTATAAAATTAATTAATGAAACTTATATGTTTGAAATTTTGTAAAATAAACACCATTTTTGAATTCAGAATATCAATTATAGCTTAGGGTGAATTTTTGGTATTTTTCTGAAAAACTTCAATTTTTGATGAATAGTGAAACCACTAAGTGGTAGTTTAAAAACTAATTTTTCATGTAAATGAAAAATTACCACTTCTATGATTTGATTTTCAAAAATCTGACATAAATGGTTGTCATTAAGAAGTAAAATGTGGTTCAATGGGATTAAAATAATTTTTTGGTGAATAGTAACTTTTAAGTTTTATTAATTGCAATTAAAGGTAATTAGTGAAATTTAAGGTGAAAATGATTTTATTAAAATATAAAAATATCTTGACACTTGTCCTACCCTTTTTGGGTGAGTCATGCCCAACCAAGAAAATCCATGGGTCAACTTGGGGACCCCATGGAGCAACTTGGGTAAGAAAATGACATTAATAACTTTTTATTTAAAGTAAAAATAAAATTGTCACAAACATGTGTTGTTTTACTAAAAAAATTATTACATGGGGTTATATAAGTTTTAATTTTGACTATAAATATTAATTGGAATGATAAAACGATTTCCTAAATCATGGTAATTTGTTTATAATTTTTAGACATTAAATAAATTAAATTTTCTATAACACCATGATGATGCAACGATTACCTCGTTAATTAAAGATTTAAATAAAATGAAACGATAATGTAAAATCTAAGCCTTACACCTATCAAACACCTATTGGATGAGTATATTTCGAACCTTTATAACCTTATATTAGAAATATATAATTGTTGGACCTTTGAAATCTGAAAATCATTTCATAATAATGCAACATTTCATGACTTTCCAAGGGTGCCCCTCCTCTCCTCTTATAAAAGGCCCCCACCCTTACCACCTTATTTACACCATCAAAGACATTTGGATCGGCCAACCTCTGCCCCAATACTCTCCCAACATCCCTCTCTTACTCCTAGTAGCCTCAATTTGGGTGGAAGCCTTTCCAAGGAATCCTTTGGCTCAAATCAAAAAGAGTTACCCGATTTTAAGGTAATGTCTTCTCTTATGTTCTATTGTTTTATTTTGCTTCTCCAACCCCTTAAACTCTTTTTATTCCATTATTTTGTAACAAAAACAGTATCTAAAATATACTAGGATGTTTTCATGAGAAGTATTTTATTTACACTTACACATACCTTCGTCTAATGGTTAATGAACATACTATTTCTGTGGGTGGCAAATTACTGCCTCACGAAACGATTATTGTTCAATATTATTTTAACACCTCTCATGGTGGCCATTATGATGAAACTATTTTAATATATGATATGATATATATATATATATATATATATATTATGTTTATGTTTTCATTATGATTCTTTATTTCTCATTTCGGGCATACCTTTAGGATTTCCATTATTGGTAAATGCGATAATTTCATTTTAGGAAGTGTGGACTACCGCCCCCACAAAGTGATTTGAATCGTTAACGCCATATGTGGGAAGTATAAAGGATGGAGTAAATTATATTATATATGATATTATCCTGGAATTATAATACACTTATATATAATTATGATTTCATTTCATTTAATACGAACTAGAAATGAATGTAGCGTTCATGCGTATGTACTGCTTACCGTCTCCATGAATAGTGTATTTCATTTCTTACCTCTAAATGTCACATAATATTATGAATGAATGTATATACTAGATATATATGATATATATGATATCTAAATAATTAATATAATTCTAGATATAATGGATATTTTACCACTTGATCAACTTGAAATTATAAGAAGTTTATTTTTGACTCAATTACCAATGATCGAAAAAACGACCGTTATTAACATAAATAATTGCATAATGTTCATAAAATGGTAATAAGTGATATAAAAGGAATAATAATATTGAAAAAGGTTCTTATGAAATTATAAATTAACTCTAGTTTATTATTCTATAGGTTAAAGAACGGTCGAGTCAAGTCGGACACGAGGTAAGGGAACTTCTTAACCCAATTTCCATTCTTTGGGATAATGTCCTACTTTTAAATTATGTCATTATATTATTATGTCCTATCATGTATTTATACCTTCTTTATGTGTACCTATAATTAATACACATAATAGATCTATTTTATTTAAAAAATGATCATTGTAAGGGACTTCGTCTCAATGTCCATTCATTGAGGCATATTTTGTTATATATACAATTATCTTTTATATGGTGTATAAACCCCAATGACTTTTACGTTTATTCGAAAGGAATCTTTTCATACGAAGTGTTTTACTAAACGACAAAAAGGAATGTTTTTTTGTTGTACATATGCGGCAACAACGACTTCTCTGCCGCCGTGACCATTATTTGAGTTTCGGCTTCCTCTACAATCCATAACTTTTTTTAAATGAAAAATAAATATAAAGTTTTAATTTTATTTTATTTTGGTATTGAAAATGGTTTTGAAAGTGTTTTTTATTATATCAATGTGTTGTATTGATATCTTGTGATTGAAATGTGTAATTTTATGTTTCCTTTATGCATGTTTTATGTGATACGATTATGTTATGGTTTACGATATGTTTAAACCTGTTCATATGAGGAATGCATTAGACTTAATAAGTGACGGGTGTAGCCCGCTATAGATCCTCGATGCATCGGTAGGTCACATGATATAATCTAGTGTCTTGGCATGAGGCCTTGAAAAAATATAATTAGTAGTCTTGGTAGGAGGCTTTGGCTACATGGTTGTGATAGTCTGGAATTATGCATTCCATCATTGTGAAAGTGGTTATTGATATTGCGTGTTATTATTCGACCAGTAGAATATCCATGTGAATAAGTAAATGGAATTATCTCATTTTACCTTTTCCATATTATGTTGAAGTTCATGTTTAAAAGGATTTTGTTTTTGTTATACATTTCCTTAAATGTTTATGTTTATTTATGAAAGCATCCGCAATATTGTTATCCTTAGTGAGCATCTTAGCTAACCCCTTCCAATGTTTCAATTTTTCCAGGATTTGAAAAAGTATATTATGAATAACCTGCAGGGATAGTATGAGGGGATATGAAGACAAGATGGTGTTGTAGTTTTGTTTTAATTTATGATATAATGTAAGACTTATGAATGTATCTAGTGTTTCTAAGTCTACTAAACTAATCAGTCTTTCGAGATTTGATCTTTTGTGATCATGCCAATGTTATGCAATAATGCACCGACTCGGGGTAACTGGCGTCGGGGCGTTACACGAGACGTGGAATAGTGAATTTCATTGGGATATTCCCCCATTCCAATTCCATGATTCACACATTCCTTTTTTTTGTAACCATCATCTTTCATGTCAGATGGGACCCCCTAATGGCCGGATGATAAGACAGATGGCTCACCTACCTTCTTACACCACTACCCAAGAATATTTTGAATATAATTTTAAGATAACTCCCCCATTTCAAAAATGGTCATCGACATACCATCATTTTTCTATTCCCATACCAAGTTAAATGATATGAATGTTATGTTTAGAATAAGGTCATAAGATATACTTCATCATTACACCACCCTCATTGTGTCCCTAGTATTGTAAATTATGTTTCAAATTTTCTTGGTTCCATAATTTTCTTGTGGTTTTCAAATACCCATGGGGTCACCCCCTATAAACCCAAGCATGTTGAGTAGGAATGTCAACATGGTTGGGATTTTACCACAAGATATTTCTTTTATAATATCGTGTACTCCCATATGATGGGTAAATCCTGACATCACTCATTTATTCCATAGTGAGCATGGATCACACGGTCTTATGGGTCTTAGTATATATATACCGACTTGGAAAAGTTGTGAAACCTCATGGACCATGTTCTATGACCCTAAACTAAGATATATTTCGTCAATATGACATGATATTAAAATATTCTATCCAATACCACATGATGTTAAACTGTTCCATTGGTACTACATGATGTTAAACCACATGGGATTATAGATATATTAAGGACTTTATTCCCCTACTTGTGGGATATGATGTGATACCTATACACATTGCCTTTGGGGCCCAAACACAGAATATATGGTATTAAATCTATAACCATAAACTAGGAGCCTCGTAGGAATATGTGGTGTGGTGGTAGGTTTATATGACCTTCATTCATTTCGGGTGATTCCTAGCACTGTAATGCATATGCCTCTATTCCATCTGTTCCTTGGTATTTTTATGGTGTGCAAGCCTCCATGAGCACTTTTTCATCAGGTTGAAGTCCGATATTCCATGAAAAAACAATCAAAATATATATAATAGTCCAAACCCAAAGACCCTAAACTATAAGCATTGGTCCTTGCAGTGTAACCCTAAAAAATGTGAAAACATCCTAATCATGTTACCTTTAATCATGGTTTGTCTTGATCACATGATAATAAACATGAATATGCATAGTCCTCGCATGCATGATGTAAAACTATAAAACATCTCAAGCCCACATCTCAAAGTTACTCCCCAATAATACTGTTTATCTACCATACTATTCAAATTTTGAATTTTCACTCAATATATGAGATGAAACCCCCCTATAAGGTAGGTTTGGTTCTTGTTCAGACCAATGTAACTACACAGATGTGCTCCATTCCAGGGTGGAATAATTCCTTTAGTGTTGGAATATGTTCGAACATTCCATCACTCTATATCCATTATTTTCATGACCATTATTCATATATTAATCCCCATTTAGGTTTATAGAAACCACATAATGGCTTGGTCCCATTTAGCTTCATCTCACTTACCATCCTATGATAACATTACCAAATAATTCGGACAATAATTCAAGACCGATATTACATTTCAAACACTATTAGTTGTCGACTCATTATTTTTTATCTCCAACTAAATCTAGGAATAAAGATACTCAATTTCAAATGTGGTCAATAGTTTTCCAATTTTGTGACCCAGCTCTCATTGTATTTTAAATTTTGGGCATTAAGATTCATACTTTCAATTTAACCATTGTAAGGATTGATTCCAATTCCTTTAGATTCATTTTGTTCGTGTGATAAAGTACATTCATAATGGAAAATTAACTCTTCCAAGATCCATATTCTTCGGTGACATCCTCTCTCATCCTGAATTATCCAATTTGATATTCAATGATAGAAGAACCTGATTATTTGATGATTAGATGGCTTTCTCATAAAAAGTGAATAATTATTAGGCCATACATTCTTTCTCACTCCATACATGACCCACATGAACATAGGGATTGATCCTTAATTGACACATATATTATTGATATTTAGTAATTATAGTAGGAAATAGTTTTGTGCAAACAGTTTAAAACAACCAAAAAAGAAAAAAAGGTATGTCTCATGATTTCAGTCAAAACACATCCCTTATGGATCCTCCCATTAAATGGAATTCTTCAACCCTATTACCTTCTAGCATGTGGCTCTCTGAGTTTAATAACACTTCATGATATCCTTATCCACATTGATAGCTATAGATAGAAGATCATTAGCCTTGATCTTTATGTAACCGTGTATAGCTTGGTGCACATCCACTTTTTGGATCTCCTGTTCTATCTAATACTATGATTCCGTCATATTGGCCTTTAGTCGTTCGATGAGTTCTAAATATTTAGTGATCAATATTTAATTCTATTTTGTTTAATAATTGAGATGTTTTATTTCCTTCTCATCCTCATTAAAATTGTGGATGTTCTAAAATTTATTTTAGAACCAGGATGCATCTATGTGTTGAATAATCTCCCACATGTTTCGGGTAAGATAACTGCATATTGTGGCCTGAAGATGCCGACCATACACCCCAATAGAATAGAAACAATCCCTCTAGGTTCAGGGTGACACCATAAAGCTCATCCCTTATGCCTATAGGATATCAAGGAAATGAGTGACACAAATTCATGACCAGCTCCATGTCCAATGACTCTCCCCTTCTTTGTATCAGTCAGAATCATCTAGTTCTTCATGGTCTGTGGATCTGTATTCCAGGAAGATAGACAAAAGTGCAGCACCATGCTCCTCCTTAGGCAACATTTCTTATGGGATGTTCTATATGAATTGATGGATACCCAATTAACTCATTTTTTATTTAGAAAATTAACCTCTACCTTCTTCACGCTCTACCCTGGTAGACGCATCACATACAGCCATGTATTCCTAGTCACCACGTTCCAAGACTTGATCAACATTAATGGACAATTACCCATGGATAGGTACAACTACCAAAATATCCCCCAAATATTTCCTAGACTCATTGGATTTATAGACATTTTATGTTATGATGACTGTGTGGAATTACCTCCATATTCCGATGGGTTCTCAGATAAAAGGTGTAGGTCTTCAACAAAAAGATACTTATAAGAGCTTATTCAAAACAATTCAGGTGCTCGAGTCACTGTGACTTCTTCAACCACAAGATACCCATAAATAATTTTTATTATAGAAATTGAAAAAGTATCCTTATAATCAATGGTGATAACTTCAGATTATGAGTTCACCACCCCATCCCTATCAGTTGGATCACCTATGTCTGCTTCATCCCCAGCTAGTCCACTACCTTACTAAGCCACATATGCATCCTCAGGGAGACATCGTTCAACATATATTGGAACACACTCATCCCCTACAACATGATACCCTTATACATCACCCATTTTTTCCTGAATAAGATAATGTTGGTTTAATATTTTTGAATTATACAAATAAAAAGGACAAATAGTGATATGGGATGAGACATACTTTGAGATGTTCGTAAGGCTCTTTATCAGAGCCTGTAATTTTACATCTCTCACATGGGTTCCCCTGATGAACCTCTATATACTAGGGTTCCTCACCACTTGTTAATTTATCCCTAACTTCATATTATACTTATTCATCCTCCTCATCCTCCTCATCCTCTTTTTCTTCATCCATTTCATCTTAATCGTCATCATCAGGTGACAATTCCTTCAAATAATTCTCTTGGATGACAATCAATTTCTGTAACAGATGAATCTCATCATATTACTCATATTCATGTGAATTAATATCCATTTACGTTTGATATTCTTTTCCTTAAGGAAGATCTAACCTGTTGGCCACCCGAATATTCCCGATTTTTTGGAAGCTTGATCCTGCCTCGCGTCAGTTTTTTCCAAAGGCTTTCTAGACATAACAATCAACAAAGTGATATCAAGATTGACTATATTGTGCGGAAGGATAATTCTAAATTTGTTTTATGTTGGTGTCTCAATTTTCTTTTAGAATCTTCTTTAGCTGGTCAAATAGGCCATCTTCAGGAATACCCCTCCTTAGAAGCTGGTGGTGCGGCCACACCTTGTGATGTTCTTATCCCTGAGGTACCAGCTTATGCTACCCTAGAAGCCTACCATGCTTCTAGTATTTCATCTCATGTTCCAGATTTCCTTATTTCTCTTCTCCTAGATATTACATGATCCGACAAGATTTTTTGAATTCTATTTCATATAATTGATTTTGGATATGCCTAAAACCGATGACCTGCATAAAACATCGCTAGGCCGACATTTCCATTAGTGGGGTTTATTGTTATTAATTCACCAAATCCATCAGTTATAATCATGATCCAATGAATTAAGATGATACATGGGTGATGCTCCTCCCAGACCATAGAATACAATTTCATTGGAATTCACTGGAGGTACCAAAACTGTTTAGCAAAGCATGATGTAATGTAGGGTTCTCAAAATATCTTTCAATAAATCAAAGAAACATGAATGCCACCCTAGATACTCTGTAGATATTCCCTCTACATGAGTATAACATATATATATTCCACCATCTAGCCTCACGCGGTGTGGAATGGATGGATTTTGAAGTTTTAATGATTTTTAATTTGATGCTTGATCCCTTCTTCATTGATCGTAAGCGGCCAGTCCATGGCATTATTCAATAAAGAGGGTTGTAGGTCATCTCATGGAAACTAGATGGAATTATATAGGTAATATATGCCTAGGTGAGCTACAACCCATACATGGTGGATCTTGAAAGGTCTGTAGATTCTACTTACGTACCCCCTTTTTAAATACACCATAGGATACTATACAACCATTCTATTATAGGAACTCAAAGAATAACCTTGTTGCATGTTTCCATGGTCCCATCCATTACCATCATCCCCAGATAGACCCTCATGCTTTTATCCCTTACATGAAACATCCTTCTACTTAGAAAAATATCTAGAATGGCAGTATAGGATATCATTGGATATAGTCTCCCATTTAATACAATTCCCCATGTATGATATCATCCATGCCTCTATGACCATATAATAATATTATTCCCTATGCCTCTATAACTCATTCAGTAATTGCTTCACATAGCCAAGCATACTCACAATCTTATCCCATATATTTAAGAGAATATACCTTTTTGGGTCGGATATGTCCTTTTATATGAATTCAATATTCATCCTCTTCATTTCCAAGAATAGTAAATTCCATGTGGAAATGGGGGTTCATGTCCTATATCCCAGGATGTACTTTTTTGGGTAGGAACACAACATATTAAACTCCCTCTGGAAAATTCACTATAATGTAGTGGACATCTCAAAGACTAACACCAACATAACCATAGTGTAGGTGGAAATTATTTTTTCATGGGACCACAAGATGTAAATCTCATTCAGTAAGTCCCATTGATAATAAAATTAGAAGTGCAATGTCCAGATGGCTTAAAATAGCCCAATGTTTCACATCTCTTCGCAAACTCTTAGAATGTTTGGCACACCCAGTACGCCCATGACCATAAACATGATAAATTTCTCAAAGACCTCAAATACCATTTTTACTACCAACCGTTTAAAACATTAGTAATGCTACTCTGGATGGTTCTTGTGTAGTGAAAAAGAAATTCATTATCCACTGGTTCACTCCTCGTGATTGTCCTCGTTTATTGGTTTAGGATGTAAACTGATATCTTTCGAATCTCTTGAGATGGGTGGCCAGTTTATTTAATGTTGGACCATCCAATATTATTTTATTGCAAGAGAAACTATTGTGGTGAGAAGATCTCAATGATTGGGATGGACACCTCCACTAGAGTGCTGAAGTTCTATATAATGATGCTTTTTCTCAGAACATAATCTATCTGAGCCAGTTCCATCATTCTTATGAGTATTTTATTATCATCCAAAATCTATATATAAAGGAGTATGTAAGGATTTTCTATCTTCTCAGACCTCCATTCGACGTATGAATACTCCCACATAGAATCGGTTTGTTCACCAACCATATCGATCAAATTGTTAATGTACTAAAGGCTTCATGTGAAAGAGTGATATTTGGAATAAAATATACCCAGTTGTGCACAAGATCAAATGATGGCAATTGAAAATTCAGTTATGTAAATTGCACAAAAGATTCAGAAATCACGGAAAAAACAATAACCCATCATGGGATATTTCGTTCAACAATCCAAAACATAAGCACATGAGAGATAATCTCTTTTCACATGTTAATTCAATGTATTATGGCTTCGCCCCCCCCCCCCCATATTTATATGCATGGAATTTTCCTTATGTTCATTAAAAAAGTGTTTTACATACCATATTTTACATTTTTCATGCTTCTTCTCTTACACATGGTTTTCTTTGGAATTTCCCACATAATCAATTCCTTTGGTCCCCTTTCAACTCAGATTCTATGGGATGGAATTTATGGGTGTCTAATTCTACTTTGTTTCACAGATATTCATTTTTTAGAATCATAATTTAATAATTCAACTCAATTTAAAATTCTATAAACCCCAAGGGAGCTATGACTATGTTTAAAATGTTTTACAAAAGACTTATATCTATGTACATGGTCCATGTATTCCCATGGTGATGTCGAATGACATCTTTCACTCCATAAACCCAAAAAATGTGCACGTTAGGAGAGATCATTTCTCAGTATGAGAGAAGCAGACAAAAATTCACATGTAAAACTCTTAAACTCGCAATACATCATAAATTGACCACTTTCACATTGGTCACCTTATGCACTCCCACTGATATTTTCACTTATAAATAAAAGTCCACCCTACCCTTTTGGTTTAAAAATTCAGAAGACGAATAGTCTGTCCCATGTGCATAAGAAGAACCCTTTAATGACTAAAAAATTGTCATGAATTCAAGTTATAGGATCTTGTGAAATATGTACCCTGTGGATCCCCATTAGGGTGGTCCTAGAAGGGTTTGAACCACTCCCATTTTCATTTCCACCTAAGGAAAGTGTGCCTAAAATTCCATTCTTATGTGCAAGACATGCCCTTTGTGTAGTACCTACCTTGCTATGACCCCTCAATTTTTCAGACATACCTTACTTTTTTTACTCATCCATTCATATAGGATCATTGGGGATTCTTCATTCTACAACAGTATGATTGATCCCCTCTAGAACATAACTCTCATATCTTGTCTGCACCTCCATCATACGACCTTCCAATCTTATTCACATAGTAATGCTAATATATATTTCTTCTTCACATAGATACTCTAGTGTGGACTCCTCTATTGACTAGTCCTCCACCCCATTGTTTACCGTCATTTCTAGTGCCATCCATTCACCAAGGGTTAAAAGGAGGAAATCATTTAAGTCCATGTTTTAGTGAGGGATTTCTCTTCATCTGAGCTACAAGGCATTAAAATTACAATCACCATCATCTTTATCACAAGATGTTAAACTATATCCTCACCCTATTCAATAAACATGGGCTTCCCCGCCATAGGAAATCTCCATGCCCACTCATCTCCACATGAGTGATATATCCCCTACATTGGAATAGACCATCCTTGTATGGAACATAGTATACACATTGGGAAGTAAAACTATTATGATGTAAGACCCCATAATTCCATTCAAAACGTATCACAGTTGATGCTGCTTTTCCCAATCATCATCTCCATGAAACACTATCCATGCGTAAGCCCAAACTATCTGTCCTAGATTCACCGTTAGCATCACGGTCATGAGGTCTATAACTACATCTTTTTTATCACTCTAAGGATGAATCACGTAGTCTTAAAGTAAAAGTGAATATGGAATACTCTATGGAATGTTAACCATTTGTAATAACTAGGTATTTTGGGTCAGTGTCCATGTGTATTCCAATATTCCATTCCCCCACCTAATGAACTATATTGAATTTGATCACTAACCTCTAAACAACATACATTGGAAGCCTCCATAATGCTCAATCCTATCACTCCCCTCAATCCATTTGTTCCTTATATTTTACATCGGTCTACTCATACTTCTTGATGTTAAATTGTACACTATCAACTATGTGGGTTATTGTAAATTTTAGGTACATAATAAGCCTCATTGAGGTTCAATCCCGACAAATGATAAACTCTGGAGCTCCCTAATAGGGAAGTACCCTCTTGATTTGAGACCCTATATTTTTGGTAAACATCACCCTGATCCACCCCTTAAGGTGATTCAAACCATCCACACCATATTCTAACCATGGGTAATCCCAACTCCAATCATATCCATCCAACCAAGAGAGATCCTTATGTGAAGGGTCGCTAACCATGTGTAGGACCCAAGCATGTCTCCAGGTCCCTAACCATGTGTACACATCAATATTTTACCTCTATTGTGAACTAGGTGGTCTTGGATCTGTTACTTATAATCAAGGTCACATAAGAAGCCTCTTTGAGTTTCATTCCCATAATCTATTCTCATCCTTGAATTTCCCTTGATCCACTATATCTCAATAAGCACCATGGAGCTCCGAAATATCATGTATCCATCAGGAACACTTGGGAGTCTAGACATAATTAAACCCCAAATAGATATCCAATTTTTGACTTGGATTCTAGTCATGCTAAACCACCAACGACCACATTACAACAATGTGGAGTTTTAATCCCAACCATCTATAATACATAGAAAACCTACCTATGGTTCAAGAGAATCACTATCATATGTACTTCAGTTCCATCCCATTCATTTCATCCACATCATCCAACCCTCCATCATCCATCCTAATTCTCAAATGGGTCACAATATTTTGGTGGGATCCTGCCACTAACACATAAAGATAACATCACATAGGACCTAGCCATCTACTCCATCACCTCTCCAATACCATGGTGAGGTCAAACCATCTACCATGGGTCATCTCATTGTGTAATCTCCAATCATCCCTTAAAAAATCATACTAGATCATGGGCTATCTCATTGTGTAATCCCCCTCATCCCATTTCATATCCTTGTAGATATAGGGCAGCTAACAATGTGTAAGAACTACACAATCCATACTAATCCAACCTAGAGTAATCCTCTTCCAATGGGTCACAAGATATGAGTATGTCCCATCCCATGCCCTCTCGAACTATATGGGTTTTTATAACTATCTCTTAAATAGAGAACATTGGAGGCATCCACAAGGTTCAAAATCATCTAATGGCAAACCATTGTGTCACCCTATATGGGTTCCACCTTACTGGTCCACCCTCAGGGGGGTCCATATCTTCCCTCATGGTGTGAAATCTACTGTTCATGAGATGCATCTCCTCAGATACACTGTCACTGGGTGTTCTATTATTCCTGCTTTATAAAACCTCTAGGTGCTCCCTCTCATGGATTACTCATATGATAAACCTTCATAAGTGTTCTGGTCAATCTGATACTTCTTCTCTAGATGTTAGATACATAGGATAACCAATGTTAATACATGGGATGCCAAATAAAACCATAGGGATAGGCCTATAGAATTTGATACCCAGCAATTGACATGGTAATCCTCATGATTATGCACACATAAGAAGCACTCTGATGGGGAAGTATATAGGTGTTCGAGTGTTTCAGCAACTATACATGCCATCGATGCCTAGTGTGACTATTATCCAGACGAATGTTTGATACCATCACTTGGGCCATTAAGAATTTAATGATAGAATTATTGTAATTTTCCTACATCCATAAAGAGATAACACTAAGAATAGGTTTCACAATCAACATCGTAATATATAAGGGAAACCCGAATGAGACGACAAATTTCTTGGTTGAATTCATGTAAGGTGAGAACAACATCCCATCCTCTCATATGGATCAAAGAGAAGACACCAAAAAAAATTTAATTAATGTTTCCAACCTTTGGAAAGATGTAATACAGGGTATAATTCACCAATAGTGGGAATCGACATGACGAACTGGGTAGTTCTCTAAGGCAGAAATAGTCAGAGTCTCCCAGGATTAGTTATCTGAGTGTGTCTATGTGTCCTGTTGTTTTGGGAATTTATACACTAGTAGTTCTTGAATGGGAAACTCTCTACATAGGTCTAGACAATATGAGTATGGGGAATGTTTCAATTTTTTTTCAGGGTCATATTGGTGATCCAGGCATCACTACACATCCTATGATGATAGGAATCAAGACACATGTTGTTCTAAAAAAACTGTACATTATACAAACATCTAGAACACATGTAGGCTACCCAAAATAAAATCAGAATATCATAGATTTACCTGAGATCTAATATCTTTCTGTCACTATGTATGATGTGATGATGGCAATCATCCTATATATAGTTCTTGAATGAAATTTCCCTTTAAAGGCCAGATCATTATATTATGAGGGGGTTATATTTATTTGTGGTGGAAATGCATAAGATTAGAGTTATTGGAATCCCTACACATGTTTTGATGAAAATATCTTTCTAAATATAATTATATAATAGTGGCATGGTTGGAAACCAAAAGTATGGATCGGGACGCTCTTGGGATTGGTCCACATCAATGTGCAGTTCGGTGTAATGCATGGGAATCAACCATGAATTTTAATGTAATGAATTGATCAGACAATATTTTCATTTTAAATTAATTAATCTATTTAAATTCCAACCCTATAATGAACAGATATTCATCAATCGTGCTATGAAGCTACTAAAACAATTCATATACTCATGTGAGTCATTATTGGTGTGATATACAAGGAAGGAAAAAGGATCCTCATGGATTGGAAGAATTTGGGTAATGGGAAATTGAATATTTATTGTGGGGTGGATGGTAAAAAATATAAGGTCCTAAAATTCATTCATATCTAGATTTTATATTAATAAATCCACACATAATTTTAGTATCTTGTGTATTTTAGTCTTACGTGGTGAATAAATTAGTCATGCATTTTTACATCATGCAGTGAAGAAAAAAATTATTGACATGAAATTAGTTGGATATTGTGAATGGCCGCAAGAGAAATGGTATTGAATGACTTCTTATCCTATGATGGATATAATCACGCATCACATATTGTTTCAAAATTGTTCAGTTTAGAGACTTATATTGAGGACATCAACCATGATGTTTAAAGACTTATGGTAAGGATGGGGGTCACCATTATGAGAAAAACCAATGTTTTTGATCTATGTAGTTTTACATCATGTGTTATGGAATGATATATTTTTTAGTTTAATTTCATTCCACTAAAACGATAGATATATTAAATTTTAATGTCTTGTTGTTAGGAATTATTCTAAATAGTTTAAGGTCATGTTTTTGGAATGTGTTTCATAATTGTTTACATCATGTGGTTAGGATGAGAGAACTTTTATGTAATATATAAACTATGATTCATATGAAACATTATATATGTGTAGTGGGGAGGTGGTTTAAAATGTTCCCCCTCTATTGTGGCTAGTGAGTAAGATCCATATCAATAAAACTTATGAATGATATGAGGCCCTTAATATTTTGGTTCCACCATCAGAAGTTTCTTGATCTGTGAAATTTGAACTCTGGAATCCAATACAAGTTATCCTTGAAGGAAGTAATAATAAAATGCCTTTTATTAATGGATCATTTGATTTAATTATGATAAATATTATGGTTGTGAAATATATGCCACTAATTATCAACGAACTTCTCGAATCCATTAGGCATATTTTTGAATTCTCAACATTTTAGAGTTGTCCAAAAACTCTTATTTGATAACACGATAGCTAGAGTTATATGTGGATAACTACCTCAATTTATTTGACAAATCAAAATGGTGTTTTCAAATTAATAGGAATCATGGTAGTACAGTAGACCTATAAACCATGGATGGAATTTTTTGGCATGAATTCTTTTCCTTATCATCAATCTTCTATAATATATAAAACATATCCTTATTTATGTCCTCCATCTATCCATATTTCATTGATTGATAAATTGATGATTGATTGTACTCGATGTTGTAATCCTGAATCAATTTCATCAACATTAAAGAACATATGTTGGTGTAATTTTCCTAAATATCACATGAGAGACTCCAAAACATGTTATGATAAGGTACTTTATAAAGTTGATAATATTCTTTGTCTTTTTTTCAAATAGGGGTATTTCCTTATCCCACCTGGAAAAGATGTTGATTGTAATATGGATGAACATAAACATATTGGTTGTAGATAGATGATATGTCACTACAACATCAACTCCCCCTATGAAAAACTATAAGGAATATTTAGTTATATATTGAAATTTTGGTAGTTGATATATGATTCATGGATGAATCTCTAATGTGTGACATTTCATTTTAAATTCAACATAGTCATGTGTCATGGTTTTTATATATATACATAGTATCCTGACTTAGTTGGATATATTGGTCCCATAACAATGATTTCCATAGGATCCTACATGTATTTCTTCCATGATGATGGGAATATATATTTCTTCAGCGTATTTGATGATGTTTCCTTTGAAGATTCACATGTAAATGCCTTTCTTCATATTTAGGCCATCTTAAAGGGGGATGACCATTTTTTAGTATATAATACACCCCCTTCTGAATAATTTTTCCATGTGGATATTATCTTAGAGTTTACCAATGATAGGATCCATTCTTCCAAGGTTGGATTTTGGTTTTTCAAAATCTAGGGTAGTTTTGAATATATTGTATTCATCTGTATCAATGATATAGATTGATAAGAACGTACTTATGTTCATGATGTGGAATATCACTTCCTCCTGAGGAGGTTTGGAGAATATATTTTTGAATTACCCTATGTATCATCACCAACATTCTTTTATTGAACAATATTGTAACAACCCAATCTTCTGAATAATATATTATTTCCTAAAAATGTGATTTTACTCTGTCCCATTAGTTATAACTATGTATGTATAAAATTTATTGTAACTCTCAGTTTTTCACACTTATATAACCATTGGTCAATTATGACTGAAGATCAATATGACTGTTGGAAACAATAATAATTTTAGCGTTATAATTATTTTCTTTAATAGAAATGACAATGGAAAAATTAATTTAGAATGAAGATTCATTGGCCTCATCTAGTAGACTCAATATATATGTATCTCATTTGTCGGTGCTTGTAAAGGAGTTTGCGTCACTGGGCTTCCCCTTGGACCATTCCCAAGCCGATCTTCAACACGTTAATATTTAACGGAATCACCTACAAGATAAGTACAAGTTAATATAGATTGCCACATGTGTGATGTTGTCTGAGCTTCCCCATGAGTCTGTCACAATCGCAAACCATGCCATTAGGTTTTATACTGGTGTTATAATGGTTTATGTAACAAGGTATTAGTTACTTTTTGTGTAATCCCATTTATAAATTAAATAATTATTCCATATTTCTTTTATGAGAATAGTTTTTCTTATAAAAATAATGAATTAGTTAAATTGACATTTTGAGTTAAATGATATTTTTCATAAATATATAAATTATTATATAAAACAATATTTTTTAATTAATTTATTATAATAGTGTTATAAGACACTAATTTTAATTATAAATGATGATTATACTTATTGATTCAGTTTGATAAAAATTATATTTTTATACGATAAAACAATAAATTCATTTTTTATTAAATAATGTATTTTGATTAATTAATGATTTTTTGAAATTATTAATATTTGAATGAAATGTTATTATAAAATTGATTTTATTAATAATAAATGAGTATATAATTTTAATGATGTATAATGTAATTTCTATTAATGTTAAAAACATGTTTTTTTCAAAACACATCAATTTTCAATAAATGTTAGTTTTTATTTTAAAAGTGAAAATTCACAAATTTAGAAAACTATTTTGATAAAATAATTATTATTATTTTAATGAGGATGCCATATTTATGAAATAGTGATTTTTTCATAATTTTCTGAGATAGTCAATTTTTTTGGGTAAAAATTTAATACCGAATAAATATATAATGTGTTTTATGACATCATAATGACCCAATAGCGATGAAATAAAAATCTATAAAAGATTAGTTCGGAAATTATATTTTTCATATTTAAAATTATGTGATTTTATATTTTTTTGATTTATTTTATAATTACTTAGGGGTCCCTCCAAGACTTCTAAAATATTTTAACATTTTAAAATGATTTCGATGAGAGATTGACAGACCTACACATAAGAAATCATAGTATTTTAATATGTTCAACCCCAAGACTTTTAAAAAAAATTATACCACTCTCTTTTTCGAGAAAACCTTTTAAAACCCATTATATGGTTAATGGTTTTAATTAGTTTAATGTGTATTGTCCAAAACCTTAATAATAATGAATTACCCCTCATTTCATATATAATCCCACCCACACTCCCATTACTCTTCATTCAAACCATTTTGTGATCAAACCACATCTGATCCCAACTACCAAGATTCCTCCAGAGGTACCCCCTAATCTCTCAATAATACTCTCCCAAGCCTTTGGGATCAGACATCCATGTAATGGAACCTCTCCTTCCTCTCTTCATTTCGATTCGATAATGTTGTTTGAAATTAGTCACATTAGATTATATTGGTTATACTATAATTATTTTATAATAAATTCCCAAATGTACCATGGATTTTATTTTAATTATGTATCATTTAACCTCTCCCATTTTGACCCTTACCTAAGCCATTACTATGCTAAATTTCTGTTAGGGAGTTCAGTCTTCTTATTTCCATTCCAGATACACATTTACATTATGTTTCTTACGTTACATATTTATATGTTGGGTTGTGATGTTCCATGTCCCCCATAATATCCATTTTCTGTATATATGATTATATATTTCTTTAAAACTCATCAACCCCCCCGTATTATCCTTTAGGCACACCCGTTATTATTCCGAAATTCTGTAAGGGATCCTCACATTCCACCCCACCTTTCAAAATTCAAGTATCTTTTTTGAATGTAGTTCTTGAAATTTAAATTATTTATAATGTGATTAATTTGTAATAATTATATTAATATCCATTTTATTTTTTTAATTAGGTATTATTTAACCTCCCTCATTTTTACCCTTACCAAATCCGTACTATGCAAATATTTCGTAATAGGTTTCACTTTATCATTTCAATTAAAGCTACTCTTTTAAATTATTCTTATTACATTCCATATTTATATGTTTGGTTATGTGGTTCCATGACTCCCATAATATGAATTTTATTTATATATTTTAATAAATTCCTTTCACTCTCCTAAACCACCCTATGATCCATTATGCACACTCGTTACATCGCTGAAATTCCATATGGGATCTTCCACACTCCTCTTTTATGAATAATTATTTTCATGTCAGGTATTTGAATTTATATTATTAATATTTAGGAATATGTTATTATATATCCTAATTACTACCCATTTTATTTCTAAATTAATATATCTCATTTCACTCTCATTTACCCTCTTATAAACCCTAATGTGTACTCGTCACCATTGTGAATTTTTGTAATGGATTCCATCCTTTAACATTTTTTCCCAAATATCATTATGTTGTTATACCCATTTATTTTCCATTAAAAATTTTGGGGTGTGATTTCACACCTCATCCATACATCCCTCTATATATTTGAATGATGAGAGAACTATTTCTCTTTCTTTAATCCATCCATGTAAACACATTTCCATGGAAAATATTCATAAGGGTTATTCCATTTATCCTCATTCTTCATGTTTCTTTTTTATATTACACCTCTATTTCCAAATTACATGTGTGGGTAAAGTATCTATATAAGCACAATTCTTTCCATTTCATTTAAATATGAAATGTATAGCGACCCGAGACTTTTCATACATTACTCTTACATCATTTCAAAGAAAAAAACATAATATTATTACACATAGAGGATCCAAAGGTTTAGTGTCTTGGGAAAACTAGGGCCACACATAAAAAATACATCATCTAGCATAAACATTTATTTAATTTCTTTTTATCTAGATTCTTATTGGAACTTGTCCTCTCCTTAGTACATGTAGCCACTTGAGAATATACATCAAAATGGGTGAGCTAGAAGCTCAGTAAGAGGATAGATAATAACAATATATCATGGGGTGAGCATAATCATAATATAGGCAAATGATCATGAACATTAGAGGAGCATTAATAAAATATGTTAAATGTGGAAATGCATAAAAATGAACCATCATGTATTAGTGGTTAACTACCCCACATACTTTTGAACCAAGATAGGATCTTGTTCACACATCATTTCACATTTACTCATGGGAATCATCACTTTACGCAATGCATTAGAGCTCTGTATAATTCTGAGTTCACCTATCACTTTGAAACATTCATATTGCGCTATATAATTCCGGGCGCACCCGTCACATCATAACATTATCATTATCATGATTTCCACATGGAACATATATAAAAAGTGAACATAAATTACCCATATAATGGAATGGGTTTATTCTCATAAGATCACATTAATAATCATTGAGTTCCCAAAAGAAATAGGGAACAACATACTTGATACATGTACCATCAACATTGAATGAGAGGTAAAAGTTGAGTTCTTAAAAGAAGAGTTCTTTTGGAAAACATTTTGATTAACATAAACATCATTATAAAACATTTATATCCCAGAAAAGGAAAGATAATTACGAAGAAATGATCTTTAAGGAGTAACCATATCACAAATGGAGTGAAAGTGGTAGAACCCGAAGGATGGATGTTGGGTTTGAGAATTTCCCCCTACCTTGTACCTGAATGCTTCCTTCTCTTTAATGTCCTGTATAACGAAATTATATTCATTAATTAGAAATATAGAACCTTGTGTACATTAATAGGGTTAATTATTGTTTCATTAATTCATATTATGTTCCTTTGGATGACTTGTAGAGTTTAGAATCATTGTTTTGGAATGTTCGTTTTTATGGTTTTTCTTGGGTGGTTCGCTTATATTCTTGAATAGATGTTTGGGTAGAACATGAGTAATAATCCAGAAATGTTATTAAATTTCATTAATGATATTACATGAGTTTGAATTATCTTATAATGAATTATATTATATCCATGTGGATGAATCATTAAACAATAATTACATGATGGTTATTTGGGTAAATTTGGGCAGTTTTTGGATCACAACGAACTTTTTTTTAACTTATCACATAGTAATATGTCTATAGGTTATTTACCAAACATTAAATAGAACATAATACACATAAAATATTATGTTTCAACCAAAAAAATAGTTTCATGACCAGATCGGAATGTATAAATGGAAGAAGAAAGAATGTCGTTCTTGAAGGTGATAAATTAACACCTCACAAACAACGTTCTCTTTATTAAAATAAAAGGAAGAGGGAAATGGGGTTGGATAATATAATATACAATTAGAATCATAAAATTAAATTATATGTATAATACAGGAGTTACAATGCAATTTTGATGAATATAGGTGGGGAGTGATCAAGAAATGAACTCGAACATGAAAGGAAATTAAAGGACAAGAGGGAGGGAAATTACCTCTAGAATCCTCCTCTTGAGAACCTCCTTAAGGGCATAAGCATGGACTTTTGATGAGACAAAAAGCTCTTGGACGAGGGGGAGGGGCTAGGGAAGGTTTGTGGGAAGAGTTATGAGAAGTCTTGGATCTTGAGAGGTGAGAGTAAATGAGGGTGTGAAGGGTGGCTTTTATAGTGGAGGGGAGAGGGGTTTCCTTAATATAAAATTCATTAGTTTATTATTTCCCCCCAAGAAAAGTAATACCGAGTCTTGAATGACCAAGAATATTATTATTATAATGTAATCCCAAACAAAGTGGGATTACATCAGCGGAACATCACACATGACCCTATAATTAGCTTATTTAGCTTATTTTGTAAATTTCGGTATTTCACTATTCATCAAAAATTAAAGAATCTCAAAAAAATTCCAAAAATTTAACCCAAATTTTTTTCAACATTTAGAATCCAAAAATTAAGTTCATTTTTTTAAAAAAAAAATCTAAATTTAATTAATTTAATATTTAATTAAAATCATAATTTACTTAAAAAATTAGTTTTTAAGATTAAAACTGATTTTATAGTGCTTTGAAAAATTACGTAGGGTCCTAAACAATTATCTAAAAACAATAAAAAAATTGATTCAATAATTTATAAATACATTTTAGAGAAATAAATATACTTTTAAATTAATTAATTAATTATAATTAAATATTTATGACTTTCAAAATACCAAAATGTTTACTAAGGTCAAATCGTCACATTCTAAGATGTCTAAATTTAATTTTATTATTCATATGTAATGTTACTCTTATGTTGAATGATTTATTATTCCTAATGATCTTATTACTATTCATAAGTGTATGTTACTATTCCTAAGGGTACGTTACTATTCACCAAAAATTATTGTTGTTTCATTAGACTCCAAAAATCATCTTGAACAAAACCGTGTATGTCTACTTTGCAAAATTCCAAAAATATAAGTGAAAAACTTATGTTTAAAGGTCACATATCACTTAGTAGTTCATTATTTTGTGTTTTTATGAAATAAATATAAGAAGGGAATTTTCCATTCAAAAACATTGGGTCGTCACATTCCTCCCCCCTTAAGGAACTTCTCCCTCAAAATTTCACTTTACACAAATAGCTGAGGGTACTGCTTCATTGCCTCTTCTGGTTCCCATGTTGCTTCCTCAAACATATGGTTCCTCCACAAAATTTCTATAAGATGGGTTGTCTTATTACATCAAACCTTATCTATCTAATACATAATCTTTACTAGCTTCTCTTTATAGAGGAGATCATCTTTCAGTTGCACCACCACTGAGTTTAGTACATGTGAGGGGTCTGGTATGTACTTCCTCGTTAGTGATACATGAAACACATCATGAACTTGATCCATATTCGGTGGATGATCAAGATGATAGGTCACGACTCCTATGTGGTCAAGGATCTCAAAGGAGCCAATATACCATGGGAATAGCTTCTCTTTCTTCCCAAATCGCATGACACTCTTCCATGGAGATATTTGAAGGAAGAATTTATCTCCAACATCGAACTTCAAGTCCCTTCGATGGTTGTCAGCATAGCTCTTTTGTCGACTTTGATAATCTTTGATGTATTTCTGGATGAATTGGACCTTCTCTGTCATCTCTTGAACAAGATCAGGCCCATGTCGCTTTCTTTCCCCAACTTCATACCAACAGGTTGGAGTTCTACATCACTTTCCATACAGAGTTTCTTATGGAGCTATCTGAATACTTGAGTGGAAGCTATTGTTGTATGAGAACTCAACCAATGGGAGATGCTGATCCCAACCACCTTTTCATTCAAGAGAGGAGGCTCATAGCCTATCTTCAAGTGTCTAAATAGTCCTTTCAGACTGGCCATCAGTTTGGGAGTGATAGGTCATGCTAAAATTTAATTCAGTACTCAAAGCATGTTGAAGGCTCCTCCAAAATATAGATGTGAACCTTGGATCACGGTCAGAGACAATTTAGAGTGGAACACCGTGAAATATCTCCACTTCCTTCACATATATATTTGCCCGTTTTTGAAGTGGGAGGTATTCCCGAATAGTGATAAAATGGGTAGTCTTGGTGAGCCGGTCAACCACAACCCATATCGCATTATTTCTCTTTGACGTCTTTAGTAGACCTGTGAAAAAGTCCATAGTAACATTTTCCCATTTCCACATGGGTATAGGCAATGGCCGCATCATACCTGTGGACTTTTTTCACTCAGCTTTAACCTGCTGACATAACATGTACCTTGATATATATTTCACAATCTCCTTCTTCATGTTATCCCACCTTAAGTGTTCTAGGAGATCACAATACATCTTGGTACTCTCAGGATGGAAAGAGAAATTTGAGCTATGTGCATTATCCAATAGATCCTTCTTTTTCCCGGGTGATGAAGGCACACAAAGCCGCGTTCCAAACTTAATCACACCATCATCGTCGATATGGAACTCTTGCAACTTCCCTTCCTTTACTACATTCACCCTATTTTTAATCTGCACATCATACCTTTTTGATTCCTTAATCTTCTCCTAGATGGATAGTGAGAAAGAATTTTGGAAAATTAGGATGTATCTCCTACCATTATGATTTCCAAATCCGTTCTTTGCATATCCATGAAGATATGGTCTTTCTCAATCCACGACATGGATAGAGTAGAAGGTTCTTTTCTGCTTAGAGCATCAGCTACCGTGTTTGCCTTTCCAGGATGATAGTGAATAAAGCAATCATAATCCTTGATTAGATCTAACCATCTCCTTTGATGCATGTTGAGATCCTTTTGTGTGAATATATCCTTTAGGCTCTTGTGGTCGGTGTATATGTCACACATTTCACCATAAAGGTAGTACCTCCAGATTTTCAAGGCAAAAATCATGGTTACCAGCTCTAGATCATGCATCGAGTAGTTCTGCTCTTGGATCTTCAACTATCATGAGGCATAGGCTATCAAATTATCATTTTTTATGAGTACACAACCCACACCTTTCTTTGAAGCATCACTGTATATCACAAAACATTCTCCCCTTTTCGTTAGTGTGAGTGCAGGTGTAGTGATCAGCCTTCTCTTTAGCTCCTTGAAGCTTCATTTACATTATTCCATCCAGACATAATTTACCCCTTTCCTTGTTAACTTAGTAAGAGAGCTTGACAATCGTGAGAGGTTTCTCACAAAACGTCGGTAGTACCTAGCTAATCCAAGACTAATACAGATTTCCGTGACATTAGAGGGCCTGGGCCATTCCTTAATCACCTTTTTCTTTGAAGGATCCACAGAAATTCCCTCACTTGTGATCACATATCCCAAGAACGTGAGTTGATTCATCCAAAAGTTACACTTTCTGAACTTGGTATACAACATCTCCGTTATCAATGTCACCAACATAAGTATTAGATGTTCTTTATGTTCCTCCTTGCTCTTGGAGTAGATGAGAATATCGTCGATACACACTACAACAAATTTGTCGAGGTAATGTCTAAAGACTCTATTAATCAAATCCATGACGATTTTAGGGGAATTAGTATGTCTGATGGGAATCACCAAAAACTCATAGTGCCCATACCTTGTATGGAAGGCAGTCTTCTGAATATCTTCCCTTTTCACACTTACCTGATGATATCCAGAACAAAGATACACTTTTGAGAAGTATTTAGCTCCTCTTAACTGGTCGAATAAGTCATCAATCCTTATGAGAGGATTCTTGTTCATTATGGTTATCTTGTTGAGTTCCCGATAATCGATACACAACCACATTGTTCCATCTTTCTTCCTCACAAAGAGCACCGGAGAACCCCAAGGCGATGCACTAGGGCGTATAAACCCTTTTTCCAAATGCTCTTGTAGCTGCTTCTTTAACTCATCCTGTTCGACAGGATACATCCTATAGGGACACTTCGAGAAAGGAGTATCTCTAGGTATGAGTTCAATTGAGAACCCTACCTCACTATCTAGTGGAATTCTGGGTAACTCTTTGGGAAATACATCTCTGTATTCCCTCACGATGGGTATTTCCTCAAGGTTGGAACTTTACTTCGACTCAACCATTTGGGTGAGGTATTCTTCTTCATAGGGAATCAATACCCACACCATTTAAGGAATATAAAAAGGAGATTCATGATCTTCCTTGAATTTGTAGAGGAGCATGGGATGGTTCAGAATATGAAAAGATATTTCCATTTCACGACAGTTGATATGAGATCTATATTATGTCAGCCAGTCCATTCCCATTATATCGTCGAATTACACCAAGGGATGTATTAAGAGATTGGCTGGATGAATCTTCCCACATATGCCAATAAGAGATGAGTCAAACACTTGGGTTGCAATGATTTCATCACTTGGTGTTTCTACGGATATCTCTAATTCAAGGTCTCGGGGCTTCGATTTTATAGTTCTAGAAAACTTTCAAGATATAAGGGAATGCGTAGAACCTATATCAAATAAGACTTTTTCCATTCGTGAGTGACTGTGAAGTGTACCTTGTATGACTTCATTATCATGATCCACCTCATCAGTAGTGATGGAATAAGCCTTACCTTGTTCCATTGGGTTTGGTGGCTGCTGACGCTAATTACACTCGAGAACTCGAGGTTTAGTGCACTAGTTTGCATAGTGGCCTAGCTCCTTACAGTTTTAGCATTGAACCATGAGTGGTTCTATCATTTCATCGGCTACATTCTACTTCTGTTTCGTGTCTTTTTGACACTCTTGAGCATGGTGTCCTTCTTTCCCACACTTGAGTCATTTCCCCGTCCCTTTGAGGCAGTTCCCATGGTGCAACTTCCCACATTTTTGGCATGTGGTTCGTTGATTTCTCTTCCCACCATTGTCACTAGATCCACCTGATTGAAACTCCATCTTTCGTTTCATATCCCCATAGCCATGGGACCATTCTCCAAACTCCATCTCCACTTTTAGATCAAACTGAACAACTTCTTCATAACTCCCAACATCTTCAGTTTCAATAGCCTTTCAAAGGTGAGGTTTTAATCCACTAAAAAATCTATCAATTTTTCTATCATTATTGATAACAAAACTCGAAGCATACATTACGAGCCTTGTGAAATTCGCTTCATAGGTTGTGAAAGATTCTCCTTCTTTTTTCTTGAGCTCTATGAATTTTCTCTCTATCTTCGTGTGATGTTTTCGTGGGAAATACTTATTAAGAAAGATTATATTAAAGTGTTCCCATTCCATCTCTTAAATTTCCTCCCTTGTCTTGGTGTTCTTAATAAAATCACACCATTGATCAGCTTATCCATCAAGACGACAAACAGCTAGAGTAACCTTCTAAATCTCAGAATAATGAAGCACATAAAAGATATTCTCTATGGAGTTTACCCACTATTCTGAAACTAGTGGATCGAAATACCCACAAAACGTCGGTGGTCGTTGCCACATAAAACATTCAATATCCAGTTGCTCCCTCTTTAGTGAAGGAGGAAATTCCCCATTATTATTGTTATTATTCATAATCTAAGATAATTGGGAAAGCATCACCATAAATTTTTGAACTCCACCTCCCAAATCATTAGGGATGTCATTCGAGAAATCATTGCATTGGCCCTCGCATGAGTTGTTTGCCTGATTTTTCCTGGCTCCCACCATTTTATAAAATATAAAATGATAGAACAAAACATAACTAAAAAATTCATGAATAACTTAATCATTTAGAAATTTATTCCAAAAATATAACATATGGGATCCCTATGTAAATATTCTTACGTGCATATTTTTACTTAGTCTCATACAAGAAGTTATCTCTAGGGTTCACTAATTCTAATTCCTAAATTAACAAAACCATTACTTTGATACCAACTATAGTGACCCGAGCCTTTTCTTACATTACTATTACATCATTTCGAAGATAAACAACATAATAGTATTACACATAGAGGATCCAAAGGTTTAGTGTCTTGGGAAAACTAGGACCACACATAACAAATACAATATCTAGCATAAACATTTATCTAATTTCTTCTACTCTATATTCTTATTGGAACTTGTCCTCTCCTTAGTACATGTAGCCACATGAGGATATCATAAAAATGGGTGAGCTAGAATCCCAATAAGAGGATATATAATAAAAATATATCATGGGGTGAGCATACTTATAACATAGGCAAAAGATCATGAACATGAGAGGAGCATAAATAAAAGACTTGAAATATGGAAATGCCTAAAAATGAAACATCATATCTTAGTAGTCAAATACCACACATACTTGTGAACCAATATACCATATTGTTCACACATAATTTCAAATTTACTCATGATATTCATCACTTTACTCAATTCATTAGAGCGCTGTATAATTACGAGCGCACCTGTCACTTTGATATATTCATATTGTGCTCTATAATTCTGGGCGTACTCATCACATCATAACATTATCATTATCATGATTGCCACATGGACCATATATCAAAAGTGAACATAACTTACCCATAGAAAGGAATGGTTTTCTTATCATAAGAGTACATTTATAAGAATTGAGTTCCCAAAAGAAATAGGGAACAACATACTTGATACAAGAACCATCAACAACGAATGAGAGGTAAAAGTTGAGTTCTTAAAATAAGAGTTCTATGGAAAAACATTTGGATTGACATAAACATCATTAGAAAAAATGTATTTTCATGAAAAGGAAATAAAATTATGATGAAATTATCTTTAAAAAGTAACCATATCACAAATGGAGTGAAAGAGGTAGAACCCGAAGGATGAAAGTTGGGATCTAGAATTTCCCCTTACCTCGTACCCGAATGCTTCCTTCTCTTTAATGTCCTGTATAATGACATAATATTCATTAATTAAAAATACAGAACAATGTGTAAATTAATAGGGCTAATTATGGCTTCATTATGTAATATTATGTTCCTTTGTATGACTTATTGAGTTTAAAAACATTGTTTGGGGATGTTCATTTTTATGGTTTTTCATGGGTGGTTCACTTGTATTCTTAAATTTATGTTTGGGTAGAACATGAGTAAACATACAGAAATGATATTACATGTAATTAATGATATTACATTAGTTTTAATGATCTTATAATTAATTATATTGGATAAATGTGGATGAATCATTAGATAAGAATTACATGATGGTTATTTAGGTCAATTTGGGCGGTTTTTGGATCACCACAAACTTTTTTTAACTTATCACTTAGTAATATGTCCATAGGTTATTTCCCAAAATTTAAATAGAACATAATACACATAAAATATTCTGTTTAAACCATAAAAATGTTTTGATGACCAGATCTAATTTTAGAAATGGAAGAAGAAAGCATATTGTTCTTGAAGGTGATAAATTAACACCCAATGAACAACGTTCTATTTAATAAAATAAAAGGAAGAGGGAAATGGGGTTGGATGATATAATATCCAATTAGAATCATAAAATTACAATATATGTATAATAAATTAGTTACAATAAGATTTGGATTAATATAGGTGGAGAGAGATCAAGAAATGAACTTGAACTTTAAAGGAAATTAAAGGATAAGAGGGAGGGAAATTACCTCTAGAATCCTCCTCTTGAGAACCTCCTTAAGGGCCTAAGCATTGTCTTTAAATGAGACTGGAAGCTCTTTGATGTGGGGGAGGGGCTAAGGAAGGTGTTTGGTCAGAGTTTAGAAAATCCTTGAAGCTTGAGAGGTGTGAGGAAATGAGGGTGTGAAGGGTGGCTTTTATAGTGGAGGGGAGAGGGGTTTCCTTAATATAAAATTCATTAGTTTATTATTTCCCCACAAGACAAGGAATAGAGAGTCTTGAATGACCAAGAATAGTAATTATAAAATTTAATCCTGAACCAAGTGGGATTACATCAGTATAACATCACACATGACCCTATAATTAGCATATTCGGCTTATTTTGTAAATTTCGGTATTTCACTATTCATAAAAAATTCAAGTATCTCAGAAAAATCCCAAAAATTCACCCCAACCATTTTTAGACGAGTAGAATCCGAAGAATGAAGTCCATTTTACAAAAATAATTTTCTAAATATTATTAATTTGATATTTAATTACAATAATAATTTACATAAAAAATAGTTTTTCAGATTAAAACAGATTTTATAGTGCTTTCAAAAATTACATAGGGACTTATAAAATTACCTAAAACCTATATTAAATTGATTAAATAATTTATGAATACATTTTAGAGAAATAAATATTCTTTTAAATTAAATAATTAATTATAATTAATTATTTATGACTTACAAAATACCAAAACGTTTACTAAGTACAAATTGTCACTTTCTAAGATGTCTAATTTTTATTTTATTATTCATAGGTAATGTTACTCTTTATGTTGGATGATTTACAATTCATAAGGGTAATATTAATATTCATAATGGTATGTTACTATTCTTAAGGGTATGTTACTATTCAACAAAAATTATTTATGTTTGATTAGACTCGAAAAATCATCTTGAACACAACCGTGTATGTCGGATTTTCAAAATTTCAAACACAGTTGTGAAAAACATAGGTTTAGAGGACAGTTATCACATATTAGTTCATTATTTTGTGTTTTTATGACATAAATATAAGAAGAGAATTTTCCATTGAAAAACATTGTGTCATTACAATATGAGGTCCCTTTCACTCTCATCAACCATTTTTATGAATTTTTAGATCATGTCGTTAGGATTCTAAAATTGAACTGCAATTTTCCATGCCAAAATCATAGTGTAGTGAATTCATTTCCCATTTATATATCAAGATTATTAAACATTATGCACATAAAATTATTGATTATAGAATTTAATATATGTTTTTCAAATTCCTTTATCATGGAATAAATTATGATGTTGAATGATTCCATGTCATACAATCCATGTGGCACACTTATGCATGAAATGAGTTGTTTATAAAGGGTGGGTCCTGATAGAGCTCCAATGTAATGGGTAATGCTTATTTTCATGATATGACATGTGAAATGAGGGTATACGCATTCCAATATAGGTTTAGTGTGACTGGGATCATGATAATAATATGTTTGAGGTTGTCTCCACATTTCTATGTTATGATAATCATTTAATATCATTCTTTTATGTTCATGTTTTTCTTATGATTTATTGATTTTATTATTCCTTGTTTACTCCTTTAAAATTATTTATATCTCACACCTTTATTATGTATGTCCTCATATTATCCACGATATTTTATGTATGAAGGAATTCCGTGGTCCTGTAAAATCATTTCTCAATAAAGATATTGTATTTTATGTATTAAGTTGTCATGTAATGTCCCTAATTTCCCAAGATACTAGAAATATTGATCCTTGGGTTATTCTAAAGTGAAAGTTTATGTAATAAATCATATTTAGATAGTTAATATAGAGTAGGTTTATTATATTTGTCATCAAATTATATGTTTACATAATTTTTGGATTTTGTTTAGAAAACCCTTATAAATTCCTTAGTGATAAGACTAAGTATAATAAAAATATCCCTAAATTTTTATGAATACAGAGTAAGTGGTTATCAAGAAAATACATCTATGTATGGAAACAAACAAGTAGAGCTAACTCTGGCACAGATGAAACATGGGGTAAATCCCAAAAACACTACATGGATCGACACTCAAACGGGAACTAGAGCACGAAAATGGGCTTTGCTTCACACTTGGTTCAACACTCTAGAGGGATATTCTTTAGTAAATTAATAATAATACTATAAACCATTATTATTTTTATTATATAAATCCCCTAATATTATATTTTGGGAAATAGATCATTGATAACCAAGATTAAAACATAGGTTATCACAAGTTAGGATATATTATTTAATGAAACTTTTATCCTTCCATGTATAATGTGTTTTTTTACATTCTCATTAGTGATGTATTCCAACCCCTTAATTGTATTTTCTTTATTCTAGATATACCATGGAAGGAGGATGATCATATGCATCTCTTCTTTCTCTTCCTAAATAACTACATTCAATGATTATCCAGATGTTATGCGGAGATGACAACGAAACATTTTCAAATACCCAAGTTACCTGAAAACAAATTTATGAAGAATCCAATAACTCTATCATTTCACAATTATTTCGAGGATCTCGTACTGTCAATTGGAGAATATTTCACTCTCAACATTCTTACCATTCTATGCATGGTAAGTAGCATTAGGGAGAATTCAAATTCTTCACTTCATTTCAAAATTATTATGCACTAAATGTTTTTACAGATGTTAAGGAATATGGAGACCTCCAATTAGATTATATGTATCAAATTAAAGATTTCTGTATTTTGGGGTCTACAAAAACTAGGTTACAAAAACCCTATTTTGAAATATTTGAAGATGAATTAGTAATAAATTTTTTTAAAAAAATCCTAATGATGTCTAAAAATTATATATAGGAAATACCTTTTTTATGACGTATCAATGAATCCATTGATATAATCCAAGATGGATGATCCATTTTTGGGAAAAGGATGTATATTATTTTGAAAAATCCTAATGCACCATTGTGACCCATGAACACATTCTACCTAAAAGAAATGATAATAGGAATGACTGAAGACCTCAATGAAGAGATGAATGAGTATTACTATGACATGTTTTCCCTTTAGTATCAAAAATGAAAATTTTGGGGAGAAATTTAAAAATGGGGGAGAATATAATGACCCACACTTTTGAATAATATTTTGTTTCCTGAAAATTCATATTTTTCTGTGTCTCATTTGTTTAAACTATATATGGATAAATTGAATTCTAACTATCAGTGTTAGACCATTATATGACCATTGGAAAACTATGACTGAAGATAAATATGTCTGTTGGAAACAATAATAATTTTAACATTATAATTATTGTTTATAAATAGGAATGAAAATGGAAAAACTAATTCAAAAAAGATAATTATATGGCCTCATCAAGTAGACTGAATCCATATAAATTTCATTTTTCGGATCATGGAATGGAGGTTGCACCACTAGGCTTTGCTCTTGACCATGCCCAAGATGAGATTTAACATGCTAATTTTGAACTGAATCGCTTGTGGTAGAAGTAAATTTCAATAAAGATTACCACTTGAGTGATGTTATCCGATCATCCCTTTAAGTATGTCATAATCACACACCATACCCATAGATCTTATGTAGGTGTCATAAGGGTTTATGTATTATGGTATTAGTAACTTTTTATGTAATCATATATATATATATATATATATATATTTTATCCCATCAATTTCATTATGAGAATAGTTTTTCTTAAAACTATAAGGAATTAGATAAATTTAATTTTTGAGTAATATGATACTTTTCAAAAATATTTAAATTATTATATTAAACAATGTTTTTATTAAAAAATTTATTATAATAGTGTTGTATGAACATTCCTTTTAATTATCACTGATGATTATGTTTATTGAATCAGTTTGATAAGAAATATATTTGTAAACAATAATATAGAAATTATATTTTTAATTAAACTATTTATTTGAATGAATTAATGATTTTTGGAAATAATTATTAGTTTAATAAAATAAAATTATAAAATTACCATTATGAATAATAAATGAGTATATAATTTTAATGAAGTGAAATGTAAATTTTATTAAGGTTAAAAACTGTTTGTTTTTTTAAAACCCATCAATTTTTTATAAATGTCTGTTTTTAATTTAAAATTGAAAATTAAAATATTTATAAAATTATTTATATATAATAAATGTTATTTTTTAAATTTTTATGTTGATATTATAAAATAGTTAATTTTTCATAATTTTCTGATACAATCTAATTTCTGGATAAAAATTAAATACCGGATAAATATATTTTTTGTTTTATGACATCATAATTACTCAATAATGATGTAAGTAAATACAATTAAAGGTATATTTAAACAATATATGTTCTAAAATTACAATAATGTGATTTCATAATTTTTTTGATATATTTTATATTGCCTTAGTTGACCATCCAAGACTTATAAAATATGTTAACATTTTAGAATTATTTCCTTGAGAGTGTGACTCATCTCCTCATATGAAAGCCTAATAATTTAATATATAATTCCCTTACCCTTATAAAATATTTTATACCACCACTATTTTCTAGAAACAATTGTCAAAAAACATAGTATGGTTTGTGGTTTTGATTAGTTTAATGTGTACTATACAAAACCTAAGTAATAAATAATTCTCTCTCGTTTCCAATATAAACCCACCCAACATCCCATTCCTCTTCACTCAAACCATTTGTATCTAGATAAAATTATGCCACATAGTCCCTAGAGTCTTCTAAATGTTCCCACATCTCCCAATAATCCTCTCCCATGACATTGGGGCCAGACTTCCATTTAAGGGAACCTCTCCTTCCTCTCTTCATTTCATTTTAAAATACAAGGGTTGAAATTAGTCTCAGTAGTTTCAATTGGTTATATATTCTTAAATATATAATACATTCCCCATTTTCCAATTTATGTTATTTCAATTAATTATCATTTATCCTACAACATTTTTTCCCCTACCTAAGTCGTTACTAGGGAAAATTGTCATAAGGGATTTAACTCTTCTCATTTCCATTCAATCTACTCTTATAGATTATCCTACTAATGTTCCGTATTATTATGTTGGGTTATGATGTTCCACGACCCCCATAATATCCATTTAATTTATATATGATGTCATATTACTTTAACTCTCATCAAGAACCCCTTTTATCCTTTAGGAAAACCCTTTACAATGCCGATATTCTGTAAGGGATCCTCACATTCCTCTCCTCATTTCAAACTTCAATCATGTTATTTTAAAGTATTTATTATAATTTACTATGGTTATAATATGATTATATTATAATATTTATATTTATATCCATTTTATGATATTTTATTGAGGGATAATTTATCCTCCCTCATTTTAATCCTTACTTATGCCGTTACTATGCCGAACATTTTGTAAGGTATTTCACTCTTCTCATTTCCATTCAAGCTACTCTTTTACATTATGCTTCTTAAGATTCATATTTATATTTTTGTATATGATGTTCCATGACCCCCATATTTTCCATTTGACATATATAAGATGATAACTTTATTTCACTCTCTTCAATCCCACCCTATGATCATTTAGGCACAAATGTTACTTTGCCACTATTATATAAGGGGTCTTCCACCCTCCTCTTTTATCAAGCATTCTTTTCATGTTATGTTTTTTAATTTAGTTTATTCCTTTGTTGGGATATGTTATTATATATCCTAATTACTTCCCAATTGATGTATAAATTATTAAATCCCCTTTCACTCTCAATTATCCCACTTATAAACCCGTTTGTATACTCATCACCATGCCGAATTTTTGGAAGGGATTCCTTCCTTTCTCAAATTTTTCCAAACTTAATTATGTTTCTATGCCATTTTATTTTCAATTCAAACTTTTTCAGAATTATTTATCACCTCCCACATACATCCCTCCATATATTCGAATGAATAGTGTCCTATTTCTCTCTCATTAATCCCTCCCATGTACACTCCTTACCATGGAAAAATTTCATAAGGGTTATTCCAATTACCTTCATTCTTCAAGTTTCCTTATTTTGTTACTCCTTATATTTCCAAATTAGATGTGTTGGGACATGTATATATATGATCCCCTTCCATTCCATTTAATGTACATATGATGAAAGACCCATTTCTCTCTCATCAAACATTTTTAGGAATTTTTTTGTCAGGTCGTTAGACTGCCAAAATTGAACTGCAATTTTCCATGCCAAAATCACCATGTTGTGAATACCAAGTCAATTTCACAGTCAATATTATTCAACGTTATGGAAAAGTAATTATTAATTATTTAATTTCATGTATGTATTCCACATTACTCTATTTAGGAATAAATGATTTTATTGAATGATAACATGTTGTATGATCCATGTGCCACACATATGCATGAAATGAAATGTTTACAATGTGTGAGCCCTGATAGAGCTCCAATACACTGGGTAATGTATAGTATCATGACATTCCATTTTCAGTGAGGGTATAATCATGCTAATCAATGTAAAATTAGGTTTTAATCATTCTAATTCTAGTAAAATAAGTGTTTACTCATGCTAATCCATGTTCAATGAGCCTTGGCTCATGCTAATATCATGTTGAATGTTATTTCCACATTTCAATGTTATGATAATCACGCTATATCATGCCATTATGTTCATGTTTCTCTTATTATCCATCGATATGTCTATTTCCCAACATGTATTGTATTCTTCATATTATTCCTTGTTTACTCCCTTATTGGGCATTACCACAAACTCTTTTCTTATGTATGTTAGCAGGTTATCACATACAATGCTAAGTATGAAGGAATATGGTAGTCATGTAAAAAAATTTCAATAAAGATGTTGTATTATATGTATTAATATGTTATGTAATGATCATAATTTCCATCGACACTAAACCTCTCAATTCATTGAGTTGTTTTAAGTGCATTTTTATGTAATAAATAATTTTTAAATATGTTATAAAGAGAAGAGTTGTTATAAACATTATGCAATGAGGGTCCAAGAGAGAACTCTACCGTTATTCATCATAAATTACTAGTGATATGATATTAGTTTTCAATTTTAGGGAATAGTCATGATTGATTTGTTTAAGAAATTTCTCTGCAGCAATAACATCTTTCAGTAGACTATTTATATCCATAGGTATAGTTATGTTCCGATTATGAGGGTGGGGTATTTGACCATATTATTCATACAAAATAAAAATAGTGCAAAAATAATACAGAAAATTTGATTTTTCTATAAAAACAAATAATATCCTTATTCATACCAGATTATGTCTTTGTAATTAATGTATCCTACTAATATTATATCTATAGGCCCCATCAAAATACATATCCCATGTCTGGGGAGTCTCATGGGAATGGAAAAATTGTTTATATGGATTCTCAGTAACTACTAGTTTACATTCGAGGATCAGATGTTTCGTGATGAAGTCATCCAAGGTGTTCCCTTTCCCAGATATCTATGACACCAATAGGCGATTATATTGTTGTAAAATGACCAAAAATGATGACATTATACTATTTAGAATTGGAAATTCAAGGATGAACATGAGTGGATCAATATGTAAGACTAGGTAAAACTTTTGTAGTGCTTGTAATTACTAATATTTTTCTCACTAAAGATGTGTGTGAGGATGTTCTGATCAACATTTGAATATAGATTCTTAGTACATAGAATATTTTTCCAACATAATATATTTTTTAGTCATCCCATGCATCATTTTTTTATCCGAGGATATCACTAATTGATCATTTCATAGTCACCACATATATGATGAATGGAATTCCTTCCCCTAGAGGCATCGGGAATAGTGGATGTAGTTGTTACTACTAGATACAATTAAATGATTTTTGGAATTCAAAATACCATTTTAAGGTGATTCACTTCATCATTAGCATCGTGAAGGGGGAATATTTTCATTCCATGTTGGATAGTAAATGTCGAATATATATGAGGTTCCATTAGACACCCCTATGTTCATTGAGACTAATAAGGGTGATATTTAAATGATTGTGTTAGTCTTTTCAAGGTCAACATCTATTCCTTGGTGGAAAACCAAAAATCCATTGAATTTACCTAAATTAACCTTCAAAGTTCGTTTTTGTTAATTCATCTTCAGACTTTTCAGTCGTAACATGTTGATGACTGTTTGAATATATATGTGGTGATTACATCGATGTCAAGAATTGACCACCATGTTTTCCAGATTACAAGTAGGTATTCATCCTAAAATTTGTTTAAATATATGGTGTATTACACATTGATAAGTAATACCAACCCTATTTAATATAATGGTTATTAACTCAAAGTAAAATATCCCATAGGGTGATCTAAATGAAGCTACATCCTCATCTTCAAGGGCCATATTTATTTGATATTACCCAGAATACTGGTCAATGAAGTAAAGTTATTTGAATATATTAGTTCCACCAATAAAATTTATATGATCATAAATGGTATGTCTTCCTATAGGAAATGTCGATTAATGAAAATGAAATTGATGTAGAGAGTAATAATCCCATTATTCTATATATAAGGGACCCTTTTGGTGATCTTTATTTGGTATTTCAAATCAAAAAAAAATCTCTCATTAATTTTGAAAATTCAATGCCAAATTTAGTAGCATGAGAGGGGTGTATCCTCCATGATTCCTTTTCATGCCTCGATTTTCATCAAGTAAAATATGATGGTACAAAGCCACATCTAGATTAATTCTCAGAAATTATGAATTGTTCTAGGAAAACACATATCTATGTATCCTCTGAAATTCATTGAACATCTATTGATACATGAGATTCATTTTTAAACTAATCAGTATATTCCATGTGTCTTCTCATATTCCCAGATTTATATTCCAGAGCTCATCGATGATGGTGGAGGAACATTCATCAAATTGTCGAATAAAATTTCATTGGTTATTCGCATCTTCATTCAGTTATCGTTCTATAGAGTAATTCCTATAATAAATTAGAAATATTTGGGGAACTGTATAACTATTATTATGTGAGATTCCATGATGATATACATTATAATTCCACACTACTATAGTTGTTAACAATAAATTTCATATAACCCTTTCTTTACACTATCACTGGGGACATAAGGATGTTGGACATCTAGGATTAGGTCTCCATCCTAAAATAGATTTGTGGTTGTCACATAATCTCTATGGAGTATTCTCCATGCAAATTTATGGGAGGTAAGCAGGCCTCTAGGAGATAAAAACATAAATTTTTTTTTGAGCCATGGTTTTTTTCTTCCATATTTTAGAATACTACCTCATCATATGTGGTTCACAAGTCTTGAAAGGGTAATAGTCACCACATAGTTTGATAAACTATCAATCAATGGGATATTTCATAATCATATGAAATATTGAAGGAACTGTTATGTGGATACGGATATTGGTACATCTGAGAAGGAAATGTTATATGGTTTATTACTAGGTAACCACTAACTCATTGTTAGTTGTGAAGTCTACAACCTGATCTTTGAGACTGATCTCCCTGAGGGTTATTTTGTCACACTTACAATAGCCATTAATTTTCATTTTTGAGGTAGATAAATCTCCCAGTAAATATCCCCTAATGATGATGTGTACAAATTGGGATTTAGTTAATCTCAAAAACATTTTCAATAAGTTACCTTTAGATGATAAAATTATTGAGACTTTCAGAAACGTAAAGGGGTTTCATCTGTCATTGAATTTCCTCTTCTAGATGATGGTATATGAATTTGATGGATGTATGGTGCTCTCATTGCATAGTCTCTACTTGATAAACCTCAAGTGATGTGGCATATGTATCAAACACTTTTTGATTCTGTATGGCCTCAATGGTTTCCTATGGGATTTGTTTTGAATGATGATGCACATCCATGATTAGAGACTGGATGGGGAAACCTCTCTATATATTTAAATTTCATAATTTTGTACCATTTTTTACTTTATATTGATGGGTATTCAATTTATTAGGTGGTTTAAGAGATATGTAATTTGCGATGGATCATCTTAGTGGTTGTGTATATGATGAGGGAGTATTGGATTCTTGTTGTTCAGGTTGTTCAATGATTCCTTATTATTTGGGTTTATTAGATAATAACACCCCCAATTGGTAGTTATGTGAGAGAACTAGGAATTTGTTACTACGATAGGGTTATGTGACACCACCACACATATTTTGATCTTTATGGAGTGTTTTACTTTAATTATCAGTTACATATATGTCATCTATGATGTCATGACTAAATTATTAGCTATGACCCTTCGTAGGATTATTATGTACCCTAGGCTCCTATTCCCTCAGCTTCCTTCACCCCGTTTAGGTATAAAGAACTTATTTTAATAGGAATAATAATCAGAATAAAATGAGTATACTAAGTGTATCATGTTAACATTTCCAAATATGAGCTATTCATCTGATGATGGTTTCATTTGGAGGGGTGGTTCCCTTGCTTCATTTGTTTTAGAGAAGAAATATATTAGAGTCATAGCCAACACCAGATTTGAAAATGGATCATCCAATTTTATATTTTTATATATTTGATTTTCATGACCATTTTCAAGTGAATTATTTGATGAAACCCCAAAGGTGAAAAAAACTATTAGGGGCCTGCAAAGCTATTCTCTCATTGTGTCGTGAGATTTTTCAAAGGGATTTTGATTCATCATATTGTAAAACACCATCCTTTTCCTGGATTCATATATTTATCTGATCACATTATTCTTCTAGATAGGAAGTAGGTATGTTGTCTTCCAACCATGTGGAGTAATCTAACATTACATTTTCTGTTATCAACCATGCTTTGGAGGTCATCATTGAAGATAATGTAGCCCGAGATGTTGTGAATCAGCATTTTTTGAAACATTTAATTGTTTGGACTATCGGAGAGGTTGAAAAAATGGGATTTATGGGACGTGGTAAAAAAATTCATTTGTCCATGGTTATAAGGATATAACCAGGTACACATTCATTTATGGAAGAGAATTTCATATTTATCCTTTCCTCAAATAACACGTGATATTGATGTCTTTTTTCATTTATATGGGGGTTCTTTGGTTGATACTTACACTTGAGAGGAGGATCTGGGATGTTCCAGGCATATCATGGTGTACTAATGTGATCCCTTTCTAGATTGAGGGTAATATAAGGATACTATACATTTCAATGCATTTCCCCTATATTTAGTACATGAGTCAAGATATAGATCCGGTCTACTAAATGAAATCTTCCAAATGTTTCCCCACATCTGAAAAATCATGGAATACACCTTGATATTTCTTTAAGATCGGTGTTATTGGTAGCTCGTCATGATTATTATCAGTATAGTGCTCCAATAATTTGTTATACGATAGATTGAAATTGAGAGAATATATTATATCATTCCATCTGGATATTAAGTCATAGACAGTCTCATTTCCTCATTTCATGTAGTTTTACATGTCTAAAATCATTGAATTCATCATTTTCGAGATACACATGTAATGAAAAAGAAGAAAAATGTATTCCCATTCATCAGATATTTCTCAAATACTATTATTAAAAACATAGGATTTCCCTATCAAATACTGCAAAACACACCAAACTTTGGTTCCTTCCATTTAATCACTAGGAAACATAACCATAAGACATAAATTCAAGAATTTTGTGAGATGTTGTTCAGATTCTTCTATTCCATCAATGGTGGAGAAGGTAGGATGGATGACATTATCTGTGGGAAAGGATTCATCCACCAATTTCGAATATGGACTTTTCTCTGGATACAATGCAATGTGTCACCCTTCCATGGATTTCATTCATGTATCCATGGGCATAATAATGTTGAGTAGTTATGATGATACCTCATTCTAAGCCACCTATTGTCGATAGGAAGTAGTCAAGGTTTTTTTAGGTGTCTTTGTTTTTATATCTCATAGATTAATAGTTTTAACTAATGCTGAATGATTGACCTAGTCATGGAGAGGTTGTTGTAGTATAGATGTAAATAACGATCATTTTATACTACCACATTTATGTAGAGGCACTTCATGGATTCAAATTCATTCAGATAGTTATAGTCTTCTCTTGAAGATAGATCAACTTTCTAAGTGATAATATTCATCTCATCTTGATGATGATACCCATTACACATGTTTCCCTTAAGAAGATCTTAATTTTTATGATAATTGGTATATCATTTTTATATTTTTATAATAGTTTCATCATAAAATGAATTTTTGTTATTCTAATTTATTATTGGCATATATCCTCAAAATTCCATTACATTTAGATCAATGATGGGATATGAGCCTAGTATATGCGGGATACCATAATATTTTGATAACCATATCATGATGCGAGATTATAATCACACTAATGAGAAGACTATAGTACATACCAATGGTATAATTCATTATGGTATGGAATACGACCCTTCCCATAAGAATTTTTTACTCTCACTCGAAGAGCCTTAGTCAAAACCAGGATATAAACATGATCGTAATCCTTTGGAATATTCCATTGTTAATTTTCAATAGGGTTATGAGTCTATCCCGATGGATGTGCATCTCGCACTAGGTGAGCCATAGTTTGAATAAGAATATAGGACCAATTTTATTTTTCATTTCCCTATATGAAAATTCTAATTTCCATCTATTATGGGATAAGGGATATGTTCCTCCTCCTACATGGCTGCAAAAGGATGATGGTGCAGTCATTCATCGACCGAAGTTAGTATATGACCCTGTGGTATGTGCTATACTAAAATATTATAGGTAGATTAAATGATAGAAATATGAGCATATCTTGAGGAATGTTAGACTCTCACTTGGCGATCCACCTTTAGAACATAGATATGATCCCACTTATGAGCCATTTTAGTATTTTATAGGTCATTTTTTGATAGGAATAAGATCATGACTTGAGTTTAGTGTTACTCTCACATGGAGAGGCCAAAAATAATGTGGATATGAGTTTGATCCTAGACCATTGGAATATGTCACCATTATTTTTCAATTGGAATGATCAACTATCATGTGGCATGTGTCTCTCTCACTTGGTGATCCTTTATTGGAATAATAATAGAATACCAGTTCAGTTCCTCATTATTTACCTATATATACCTATAATCCTCCTTGATGGGAAAAAGAATGTGTGCATTCTCTAGAGAAACCACATGTTCATAATGATCATAATGTCTTGTGGCCATGGAAATAGGGATAGAAATATTTTACATCTCATGTATTTAGAAAAATATGTGAATACATTCATGGTGATCTTTAGCTATTTCTATGATAAAATGGAACATTATAAAATTATATGTTGGAATTTAAGACAATAGAGTTTCTATCTCCAATATATTCATGAAGATATATTCAATTCATGAGGGGATATGATCTCGATATTTTCTATCTTGTTCCACTAGAATATACTTATTGAATTCACACATGTGGTAGGTATATGTGCCTACCCCAAGATTTCTACAAGAATATTCCGAAAGACTTATTCAGTGTGAGAACCTATTTGTCTCTCTCTATAGTTACTATTTGAATATGCATGTAGATATCATGATTGTGAGGGATGATAAGAACCCAATCATGATTTTCCAAAGCCTTCCACACCTGATGTTTCTTCCAATTAGTTCTTTCCTAGGTATTAGAGGTTCCATTTTGTTAGGTGGTAATCTTAGCAGGTGATTGAGGGGAAATTTTGTGATGTTACTAGTGACGATGGTCAGCAATATCCCTAATCTATTGATAATGATGTGAAATGTAGTCGTAATATCCTCCTTATTCCTCCATCATCAGATACTTAATGTGGTGATTTTTTTCCTTGGGATAAGTTCCCAATGTGGTTAGTTTGGAAAATGAGTTCAATTTGCACAATAGATGTTTTCTTTTGACGATGCAGAATCATCTATTTCACTACTAAGTGTCCCTTTTATTAATTCACAAGTGTTATTATGATAATATGTCAATGGTATTCCCTAACCACATCATTTTCCATCCAATAATGATGGTTTCAGGTGGTAGAGGTAATTCTAAGGCCCAAATGGGTTGAGGTTGTAGCATATTTTACAGAATGGTTTCTAGTTGAAGTCGTATAATTATTTCATGTGTTGTTTATGTCATATGTTTCTATAGTGATGAAGAAAATAAGAAAAGAGTTCACCAATTAGTGCATAATAAATACATTATATTTTCTTAATCATATGTGCATGGTTCACACAAATGTAATTTCTTGTTCTTTATCCAACCAATCTTATCATGTTGTCTTTTCAATGTAAGGATTGAATGATTTCATGTGAACTCGGGCTATAAGGGATCATCCATATGATTCATGTCAAATGTTCATTATTTTTTTTGAATAATATGAAAACAGAATGGCCAACACAAGGTAATACTATGAGTCTATTATTTGAGAGATTCATGAATGTTTTACCATTTTTTCGTAAAATATATAAATCAAGTGTATTAAATTTATCATGGAAATAGATTATGGGGGAACATCATCTTGCATAATCATTTATTTCTTGTTCGTTATTATTTTTCATAACAAATAATCCAAATGATTCATACATATATATCTAAGTAAATATCTTCATTCCAATGGTAGGTGGTTAGTTGGGGATTCAGACCAAATGGAACTTTGGAACTCAAAGTGGTCAAGATGATGGGAGGAAATTCCCATCACACATTTATAGTTAGAGTTATTTACTACTCATTGAATACCTTATAAATTTAATACATGATCATTAATCTCTTCATAATCCCTATGAAATAATAGTTACTTATTCAAAATGGTCATATATTAAATCCCTTTAAATGTCATGGGAAAACCATTAGTAATTTAACCTTTATATATCTATTTTTATTCATTAATTTGCAACTATTGGGTGGATAAATATAATTTCAAGATATATAACAAGGAAATTTGGGGTTTTGTGCCATCAAATATGGTGATAAATATGGTTAGAATCAGTTTGAATCTATATGAGGTAACATAAATATCCGTTTTAAGAGGAATAAAAACAGATGAAGTTATTTAGAAATCTTAATTTTAACATCTTGCAGAAAATGCATATATTAAGTAATGTAGGATCCAGGTATTGATATTGAACCTTTGGGAAACATCGTATATATTCTGGTTATGGAAATAATCAGACTGAATTGTTTTATCATGATATTTCGACTGGCCCCATGGTAGTTTCCCTTGTGTGGGGGTTATAATTTTAGCAAACTAATATGAGCTTACACACTAGTGTTTCCTTGATATGGTGGGTATTCATGATGTGAATGATTTTACCATTGTAATTTCCTATCCCACAAGTTTTATGGGTAGTTTGAGAAACAAGGGATAAAATATAATCAATATCACTACCTATGAATTTTAGATTTATGTGTCGGGATATCCCATCGACTGTTTAATATATATCTTGCGACATAGGAAGGAATTATATATATCATGTTTATGGGTGGAATTATAGTTGGAATACTTTATTTTAATTCCCATTTCACTGTTGGATGAGGATGAATGATCAGGCCATGGGAATTATTGGGTTCCAAAAGTTGAAATTTCGGAGACACAAGGGGACTTACATGAAAGATGATTTACATTTGATCTAAAGCCTTAGAGAGGAATAAAATGCGTCTTGGTTACTGAAGGAATTATATTTCTCAATGATTACTTCAACAGGGGATTACACAATGATGATTATCTTATATGGGCACTAGTAAGGGTTATCATGTCATGGGGTTAAAACATGACTAGGTCATTCTGTCTTCCTAACTAGTTTGAGTATCTTACTATCATTCCCTGATTGTATGCGTGAAATTTTAGAGGGTGTAAGTGAATGTTTTTTTGGTATTCTATTGATTACCAAATACACTCACATGATCTAGTTGACACATATTATGGACATTGAATAATCTAAATGGAATGTTTAATGGGAATCACATGATAAAGGAAGAATTTTCTATAGGGAACAACATAATCTGAATGGAATATTTGATGGGAACTGAATGAACAATGATTAATTTTTTAGATTATATCACACGAACTATATTAATTTGAATTTATTAAATCAAATATACTAGTGTGAATTGTTAGTAGGGTGCCACATGATCTGTCTAGATAGTCCTAGATGGCCACGACATTGCCTAGAATTACATGTTTGGAGGGTGATGCACGATTTGGATGGATTTTCATTAAGTGATCATGAAACCAAATTGAAATGCATGTAAGGTGTAATGTGTTATCAGTGATATGCACGTTGGACTTCATAAGACATAGCAAACAACAACTGGTGGCACCACAAAATTTGGGTGACCAATCTAAGGACATAAATGATTTGGATGGCCATAGTTAGATGGAATACCCTAAGAGAGTCTTGTGACTTTATTTACATGTCTACCGGATATCAGATTATCCAAAGGATAAGTTAGAGGACATCACATGAAATTGGAAACATTCCTCACTACTGACACTTGACACAGTTGGGTCATGCGAAGCACCTAAAGATCAATGAATATTTCTTTTCATTATTCACTTGAGTTTTATTATTTCTTCCATATTATAATTACATGTGTCATAAATTTTTTCCCTTAAATATTTGGTCTGGGTTTCTCGGGATACATTATATACACGAGACCCCATTTCCATAACCTAGCTATTGTGACATTAGTTTCTTGTGTGATTCAACAACATCACTTTATATTTTTATGCATTACTCTTGATCCCTTAGGTTATTAACATAATTTTATTTAGAATGAAACTATTTTTATCATGAGATTGGATGATCCAAGAAGTCCTATATGTATATGATTTGTCCTGGATTCTTGGATTATATAGTGTATGGGTATATTTGTTTTGGTGCTGAGTTTGATTGACTTATAGGCCTCACCACCAGAATTATATACTTCCTTCTTAGGCACATATCTCTTAGATTTTCCAACGATTGATGGAGTGAATTTTTTTACATGTTTGACACTATCTAGTTGAATATTATTCTGAGGAATATCAAGATGGTCAATGTCCAAAATTAAATCTCATTTTTGCATTGTTTATTTGATTTCAGAAAATCAATGTGATGTTTTCTATCATTCTGGACATGACAAGGAGATTTTACAAGGTTTGGTCGACATGACTAGGTACCATTAAGAGATAAGGATTCTTTATTAAAGGATTTTTAGCAAGATAAAATAACTTTTCTGTGGCCTTCCGTGATTCAAAAGATCCTTGTCGCATAGGGGTAGTGGAATTCGTGAGATCCAGGTGACATGCAATGGGGTCCCAATTTATTATATATGCTAATAAGGGGGAGGGGGTATTTCATGATCATCGTGATTGACAAGGGCCTATAACCTCATTTATGTGATTACCATCGATTCTCGTTTGATGAGAATCTTATTTAATTTCCCATTTTATTTCATTCTTTATTTCACACATTTGGGGGTTATTGAAAATTTATAATAATGTAATGGGAAAAAAACACACACCATGAATGTGATGCATCACATGAACAATAAAGGATACTTTTGGTGATGTGTAGGAATTTTCATTGGAAACAGTTCTATTTTAGTAATGTACATAAGGGGAATATCATTATCGAGAATTCATATCTTATACATTTTTCATGATGATGTGGACTTGTTAGTGACCTATTTTGTGAAAAGTTTGACATGTATCCATGTGATCCACAATATTATACAAACTACATTTGGGTTATGATAGAAGATATAAGATCATGAATGAACTCTATTTTATGGATTTTTTTCTCATTATTTTTTCATAGGTTTTGGATAAATTTTATGCCATTTACATTTAGCAATTCATGTACGTAGAGGAGCTCAGTTCAAATCCATTACAAGGTCAGAACATGTATATGATTCTTTATCGAGAACTAGAAGGTTTTGAATGGTATTACATGAGTTATGATGTTGGTTAAGTTATGTGATTGACTCAATCAATTTCCCATCTGAACATTTAGGGATTAATTATTCCTTAAACATTTATGTGATCCATGATTTTGGGTCAACTACAAATTAAATTTATTTTTATAGAAAAAGGAAGCATTTTTTCTTGCATTTCTCCCATTATTGACTATTTAGTTCTCATTTTTGTTCGTAGAAACAAATACATAATTATATATTTAGTGATTTTTTGTTTTAATTTTTTTAGGTATAAACTGTTCGATTGAATGGGTAATTAATGAATCTCTATGGTCTGGTCACTACACAAAAATGGTGGAAGCTCTATACCAATTACTATAAGTAATGGTTCATAATTTTGTTAAGATAATAAGGTAGTGGAACGAGAATAGGTGACTAAATATCATTTAATATTCACTTATAAAAATAAATGAAGTCATTAGTGACTATCTAATGTGGTTAGTTTGGGAATTATAGTCCATATTTCTTAATTATTCTAATGAACATTAAATTTTATTGTTGATTGGGATATAAATTAATAAATTAATTAAGTTATCAAAATAAAAAAAACGAACCTACTTTCTTATAGATCATAATGTCATGTATTTTGATATTATAAGTTATTTATTCTACTCCCATATTATTTAGATCGATCATTTTTCTACCCTAGTTATAGATTTTATCTTTGTTATATTTTTAGAGATGTTTTAAGTTTTGTGAAATTTTTTAAAGAAATAATTTTATTTCATGCTATAATTATTTTACCATTGTTTTGTTCTTGATGATTGAGTCTTTATAGAGAGAACGTTGGGTAGAAATTTTTAGTGACTCAATTTTAATTAGATTATCGACCATGATATTAAATTCTTAAATGTTGGCGGTACCCATAATGGTTTTTTATTTATATAAATCGCTTATAGATTATGTTATTTCTATATTTATTTATTTAAAAAGATACAATTATAATATAATATCATTATAATTAAATTTTTTGAAATGATTTTCTTAATTATGGATTACATTATTATTCAAATATAAATTTATCCAAAGTAATATAATTGATAGAGGCTGGATGTATAACACAGATCATTTTTCAACTGAGTTTTAAACAAAATTGGTTATTTTTATTTTTTAATTAAAATTATTCAAATTTATATTGTATATTTTTTTACATGTTCTAATTTTTTTGAAGACTATAGTTATTTCTATGAGAGGTTATCTAAAATATAAAAAAATTATGGATTTCAAAAAAAACTGTTATGGGTAGTATCATAATGGATTGAGGAAAAAATATTATAATGTTCAGGAATTAGATAAAATAAGTTCTATATAGAATTTAATATTTTATTGATTTACATTTTTTCATAATAATGTTATAGATATTATTCCAGTTTAATAAGATAATTATATCAACACACATGAGTAATAGTCTGATGTTGATGGTGCTAAGATAGTTTAAAAATATAATTGATGGTTTATGAACTCATGTATTTTGGTAATGTTCTAAATTAGAAAATTTTTAATTACTTAATGAATTAAAGTTATCTAAAATCCATTAAATGAATTTATAATACCTAAATTTACTATATTCATACCATTTTGAAGTACATGCCTCTTTATTGTAAAGATAATCCCAAAAATAATTATTATGCATGGAAGTTAATTATAATTCTTGGATTTTATACTACTAAAATAAATGTTGGACGTAAAATATTATAGTTCATTTTTGGAGGAATGATCATACCATAGAGATTATAAATAATTGTGTACATATCGATTGGAGAAAACCCAAATAGACCACCATCTATGATTCCACATAATGTCATGTGGAATTTTTAATTAATTCCTAGACTTCAAAACACATCCATATTTAAGAAAACATCGACCAATGTATATTAGATTGATTAAAAGATAACTAATGATAATAATTAGTTTTTTTATCTTATATATTTACTAGTATGGATGTTATTTGATGTATAACATTATGATATTTTAGTTTAGGTTTATAATGGTTGGTTTTGTCTTTAATACATTCATTTTAATACATTTTTTCAAACTGTCACAGCTCTAAACATGTTTCCAGTTTATATTCATGTTTATAATATATTTCAATGGTTGTGTAAAAAAACCTTTTAAATTATTGTGTATACTTATATCTGATCCTTATGATCCTATAAATTACATATATATCTTCTTTCAACCATTAAAAAGAGAGTTTAAGCTTCATTGGTATATGGGTGTGTGAACATTCCATTCATCTTAACAAATATATTTCAGATGTATGTTTACCTTCAATGGGCTATAAATTATTTTACTTCTTATACAATGATTTTTGGTTGGTGAATATCGGGAAAACATTCATATCTTATTTGAATGAAGAATTCCCAATCGCGAAGACTTCAATGTCATTATAATTATGATTTCATGCAAAATCGATGATTCATTTTAATGGATCATCAATGTGGGATGAATATATTGAGTTGTGATAATACCATTAACACAAAATAACTACCTCAACATAAGTTTGGAACTGGTGTTATTAATGAATTGTCATATTTCACTTTTCATTATGGGAAGGATATATGAAATCTAAAAGGAGGAAGAATGTCGACACAAAATACACTATTATTGGAAAAATAAAATAATTTTTCTTTTTTGAATTTTAAATTATTTACCCCAATTTTTTTATTTCATTTTTTATATTTAATTCACATTGATAATCATATTGGTGAAATGATGCTAAAAATTTATCTAAATATCATGTGGAGACCAAAAATGACTTATGATCTCAATGGGACTTGTTAGATTGCAGTATTCCATATAAAATGCATTACCTATGTATAAATGAAAAAATGGGGTGTACCATGTTTTTCTCATTTTTGGATCCCTTAAGAGAAAAATAAATTTATGGAACTATTGGATAATATCATGGTTCATGATGGTTGTTACTGTAACAAATTTATATGAGTTGACAGAAGGGATTTGAAATGAAAAACCCTAATACAATTTGTTTGTCACATCCTTCTTAATGAAATGATTCCAATAAAAATATAGTGTATACTATCCAATAATGAATGGGGGAATATGATTCAATTATTCAATTTTTATAGGGACCTTTGTGGGAAAAGGAAATCAGTGTGTTTCTTGTTAAAAATGCATTAGGAGGCACCATTAATTTTTCGTGAGTTAAAAAAATATTCCTTCAATTTTCAAATTCCTTATACAATAAATATTTCATTTTCCAATTGAAAAACTATTTCGGGAAGCATTTATATTCTATGGATTTCTCCTAATAAAATAAATATTTTAACATTTAAATCTTATTTCTGAAACAATAATCTTTATGAAGGTTCCATTTTGAGGGGTTATATTTCTAAAAAATGTGTAGATTTTTATACAATGTATTTTTCTAAATTGAGAACAATATATAACTGGCTAATAGATAATAAATATGGGTAGTATGTGAAAATTTGTACCACATTCCAATCTGTACCAAAAACTAGAGTAATTATTGGGTCATATTAAATTTCTACATCGAGCCTTTATGAGCGATATAAAGAACATCACATAGTTTTGTGTAATTGTGGTCTGTCTGATGTGTATATCAAGAAATTTGAATATTTATAGGATATAACATACTGTGTCATTTCACATATACCTTAAAATATTATAATCAATTTCTATAGGTAATATATAAAAATTATATGTATTGTTCATTGATATTTTCCTTTTAGAATGATAGAGGCTTTGAAAATCAATGAGATACATGACTATGTGAAATAAAAAGCATGACCCATTAAATAAGTAAACTAAATTATATATATTAATTTTATTTTATTATTCATATATATTTCAGGTTTTTTTATCACTTGATTATGTTTCTCATGTATTAAGATCATTTTATTTTAGTCCCAATTCATGGGTTTGTGAATGAAAATATTTTATAATCAATGGATAGAAATTTATTACAAAAGATTTATCAATTAATTTTTTATTAGAGCATGAGGTTGTATTGTTAATACATCAAAAAATATTTTTAATGTTCATTAATTAGTATGGATCCATATTAAAATGTGTCTTATTATATCCTTGTTGAGAAAATATTCATATTGTATTACTACAGTAATGGTCAATCCATTATGAATAAATATAAATAGACTGATTCGAGGAAGATATATTGTATACATATTAATGGTTGTAAATTTTTAGTTATTAACAAGTATCACTTCTTAGATACAAATCAACCATATGTTTTTTTCATCAATGTAAAAATGGGTTTTCATGAGAAAGACCATCTGAGACATTGTTATGGTGTTATAAGTGAAGTACTCCCAATAAATAATTTTCATAACGGTGGACTCAAAATTGAAAACACTAATTCCCCTCACATATTAAGACAACAATATCATATTTTATAACTCATATGATCCCATAGTGAGAATTTATTTTGAACATAAATTAGAGGTAGGTAATATATAGAAGAAACTAGATATATTGTAATATATTCAATTTAACATTGTGTGGATTTATCACAATCGTACAACAACAATTACATTAATTTAGTTTTACTTTTTTATGATACATTTTTTAGTATAGTTTTTTTATTTATAATTATTATAATTATTTTAATTCTATAAAACCATAATTCAAGAATTTTTTTAAAAAATTAAAACTTTTTTAAATTATCGATTATAGAACATGACATTTTATTATTTTTGACATATTTTATTTCTAATATGTATATTGTATTCAAAAAAATATTTCTAAAAAAACTCTATGTAAATCTTAGGAATATTATGATTATTAATGAATAAATTTTAAGGACTGTATTATTTGTTGTTGATTGAAGGATGCACAGCCTAGGGTCACCTCCACTAGTTCTCATACTGATTATTATAATTGTTAATTTTTTATTCTTTATTACATTTACTATTATGTTCTTATTCATTATAAAATTTTAGGGAAAATCATCTGAACTGTATATGACTGCACCCCAACCTACTAGTATTGTTCTGAGTGGGGGTTCTGCTAGAGGAATATGGAAATACTATCATAACCCTTCACACCCAATCATGTCAGTGCATATCCCATCAACCACATATTGTTATCATCATCTAGAGCCTATAGGGATATTCTTACCCATGCATCCATAATTATATTATCTATCTTACTCTTATCATACCATGTTTGTGTTTCTTCTATGGATTCTCCCAAATATACAATACCTATATTTTATGAGGTATCCCCAAAAATTCTTTCCTAATCCAATCATATCAACTCTGCCTCCATTTCAAACATTCCATCAACATTCTGATGATTATTCTCCATAATCTTAAAATCCGATGCATTCATATGACCTGATGAACATAATGGAATTATAAAAATATTAAGACTCAAGTAAAATATTATTTCCCACAGATCAATTAGAGTATAAGGAGTAACCTACATCTATGATTTTTAATACTGTTTTAAATTAAATAAAAAATTATGTTTTCCTATTATGTTGTGAATTAATTGTTCTTTTTTCTTTAATATTATCTTACGGTATGTTCTATTAGATTAATTGGTCATTCCCATATTTATTAATCCTAGAATCATGAATCCAAAATAATGGTATAATTTAATACATACAATCAAATGATATGTATACTTTAAAAACAATGAATAGTTATTATAGAAATATATTCCATGTACATCATTATCACTCTAAATAACTTAATCTATATAGTAGTATCATTAATCAAATCACGGATTAATAATCTGATGTTATATGGTAAAGAAACATTCTTTTGTAAATATATATATTATTTTTTAAATTATTTCTATTAACCTGTTCATTGTAGTGTCACATTAACATTCCTGATGGTGAAGTTATTATGGATTCATGGTTGATAGATCGTGGGGAGTTTTGGATATCATATATGAATAAGTTATTTACCAGTTTGTGTGAGTAGTTTTATTTATGATTTTGATGGTATACAAATATTCACAGATTTCCTAACTTCACAATATCAATTAATGATCATATATTGGAAGAGTAATGAATTTTTGATATTCATAATTGTTAATGGAATTCAATGAATATGTAATTTTAATTAATTGTATTGATTTTTTTCTAGGATGAATAATAAAATAATGTATTCTATGTTGTATTTTTACACTTTGGGGATCACTATAACTTTTGAGAATGAGAGGCACTAGGTTGTTTGAAAATAAGATAAATAATTTTTCTTTTACATTAGTATAATGTATTCATTTGGAGAAGTAAAACTTTGGGGGGATCACTATATTAGATAGGATTCAAAAAATTACATGTAGCGAGTGAACATAAAATGAATATTCTATATTTCATAAACTATTCAATAATTTTCCATAAATTTATTTTTCCATACTCCCATAAAAATAATTTTTCATCTAATGTCCTTAAACTAATTTTTTGTTATTTGGAGTGTTTTTATGGTATTTTTAGAAATTTAATGCTAACTGTTTTTGAGATTTTCTCAACAAAATTTTTGTTATACTTTTGGTTACCAACACCTTTAATAATTATTTTATCCCCCAATTATATTATTAGAACAACCATATTTGTTCTCTTTTCATTCATTTTTTCTCAATGTGAGTCTCTATGGTTCATTATATTTTAATTGATTTATTTTTTTTCATTTTAAAAAATATAATATTATTTTAATAAATTGTTTTAATATAAAGTATAAAATATTTTTTACATGTAATATGATATAGTTAATGTAAATCAACCAAAAAAATATTTGAATAGAGTCAAATGAAACTAAAGTTTTATATTAATTTCAATTTACATTTAATGATGATTAAAAACAAAAACAACCATAAACATTACATAAAAATTAAAAAAAAGTTTTAATAAAAGTTTATAAACAAACACACATATTCATAATATTGAAGGTTGGGAATGAAACATTAATATTGAAGGATATAAAGTATCCATTTAGTAATATTTGAATTATGAAAATTTTTTTTATCTCATCATTACATTTAATATAATTTATGAAATTTCACTTCAATCAAGAATGTATTGGTTTAATTAATTCAGCTGGATCCCTCTAGATTTTTCTAAAATTAGTCCTCTAAACATAACCAATGATGAATCAAATAACAAAATAAATAATGAACTAAATAACCAGTACCAAATAAAATTAAATACCCCTAGATGATATAATAAACATAACCATAAAATGAACAGTTGATCAAATTACCTAATAAAAAAAATAATGACCAAATGACCATGTTGAACCAAATGATGTACCCCAAGATGGATATAACCCAAAAAAAATTATAACCTATCCCAAAATAGAATATATAAAATTAAAAAAATAATATAACCCAAAAATGAACAAAATAAAATAACACAAAAATACCATTCCAAAATTGAATAAAATGACACAACACAAAACAAAAAAAACAAACTAAACCCAAGTAAAAAATATTATAACCAATTAATTAAAACATGTCCAAATGAACTATAGAAAATTACATAACCTTGAATTGAACCGACTAACCACAACCAAAATTAACTAAATGACCTAAAAAATATGGCATAACAAAAAGTTGAACAGAATAACTAAAAATAAAAGTACCTAACAAAATTCAATAAGATTGGTATTTTATTGAATAAACCAAATTATATATGTCAAAAATTAATTTTTCTAAAAATGTATCATCTGGAAAAACATAAATCAACAAAAATAACATAATTTAAAATGATCCAAATGACTACATAGACATATATTGCAAAATATTGGACAAAAAATGAACTAAATTCCATAAATTATTTATGAATAAAACAGAATCATCAGAAAAATGAATCAAATGACCAAGAAAAAAAATAAGAACAAAAATATTTCTGATTGACTAAATGGCCAAAATACCAAATTTCCAAACAACCTATCCAAACAATATACCATATGACTAAATAAAAAAGGTATACTATTTACCAACTAGCCCATTAACATAATGAAAAAAGAATTGATTATAAAAATCATCATTCAAGGGTAATCCATACAATAACCATGTTTAACATGATGTTTACCATGTATTTTGTATGGGTTTCTAGTATTAATGAATTTTAAAATAACTATATATTTAGATTCATTTTCATTTTATTGATTTAATTGATATATAATATTTTTTTTCTATCTAGGATGTGTTGAATTACCATGTACCTAAAAATGGTTACTTAAATTGATCTTATGAATATAATATTAATATAAAATAACTTCCCATTGTTCTTGAACTTCAATTAATCACATGAAGATGAATTCCCTTATATCTAAATTTATTCTGATAATTAATGTTAATTACAAATAGTGACTCACCACTATGATTTAATCATATTTGGGAAAGTTTTAACTTGAAGATAGTTCACAGTTAATATTAGATTTCATCGCAAAAAAAGTTGTTTTTATGAGTTTCATATTTTTAGTACTATTTTATTATATTAATCAATTTAATTTTTAGAAGTAACCATTAAGAGTCGAATTCCTGGGGGCTTGAGAAATTTGTTTTTTGACTTTTATTTGAAAAGTATTGAAATTTTATAAATGAATAGACACAAAAAAATATTTTTAATCTATTTATTTATATTTAAAATTTTTATTGATAAATATAAATTAAATATATTTTTTACATTTTCCTTAGTGTTTCATGTAGGGCCTTAATAAGAATGATTATGACAACATTGGGCCAAATGATCATTTGAGAAAGTTATTACTTGAGGTGCTCCAAGAGAGTTTATGATGTTGACCTGGGAAAAAATCATCCCACCTTGGTTTTGAACCCAATCACGGGCCTCCCAATAACTGGCACCGATGAACTGCAAAAGTCTCATGCAGAAGCTAGTGAGGTAAAAAACATTACAATAAAGGATCATAAAAGAGGTAAAATTGGAACCAAATATTTTTTAAATTATGTGTATGTTATATTCCAATCAATTAAATCAGAGGATATAATGTTTTTTATTTAGGTATGGAAACAATACACACTATATATGATGAAATGAGTGATATCATTGTGGATTTTTGTATCGATTGAGGCAATGATAATTTTGATGGTGCTGGTAGTGGTGTAGATGATGATAATGATGATGATGCTGATGTTTTAGGAGACGATGTTAGTTATGATTATGATGGAACATGTGGTGATGATGGAGATTTTGATTCCCTTTATTTTTTTGTTGATGGTAGACACATGTGTGGATGATGTTTAATTACTAAAATCGATTGATGGTGTAGATTCTATATATGTTTTATTTTGTTATAAATGTATAGAAAACTATTTATAACTAGATGGTCAAATTAAAAATATAGAATATTTTTTATTTGTTTGTTATAATGGTTTTTAATTTATTTAATGGTTCCATTAATGTTTATTAATAGTGCTGATTCAATCTATTTGGGATAAGACACTATACCCATAGTTCACAGAACCTTGTATATACATCAACAATGTACATGACTTTATACTCATATTGTTTATCCATTGGTATATATGTATTCACATTATTTAAGTTAAACCATGGGTATTCAACTTTTCTATTGAACTATACCAACAGTTTCATAGGGAAATATTGGTATATACACATACATATGGTAATATACCATATGGTTCATAGAATCATCGGTCTAGGTTACACCAAAGAATATCATTTCAATAAAAATAGTTCCATACCATTATTATAGAATGTTCATTTTAATTATATATGTATCTATAGTAATACATAAAATATAAATAATGAAAATGCATTACACCATTTACGGGAATGGTAGGCCATACATAGACATGAACATTGTTTCCATTTTCATGATATAAAAATTGAAAAGAATATAAATATTCTATCAAATTTAGAAAATAATTAATATTTCATATAAAGAATATATGTTATTAAAATATATCCATTTATCTTTCTTGTTAAAAATAAATTAAAAACATTTAACATTGCTACTTGGAGGCGGTAGTAGACATGTACACATAGACGACACTATTATGTTCTAATATATTTAAAAATAAGATGTTATTGGTGATATAGTATTTAAAAATGTATTTTAAGGTCATAAATATAACATATATTTATTATATGTATCCATATTTCCTTCCAGGTAAAGGGTATGTGTAAAAAAATTAACATTACTTCACGATGTGGTAGTCCACCACACACAAGAGTGACCATATCGTATCTACAAAAAGAATAGAATGTAAAATTGTGTATGCGATATCATAATTCCATTAGTATAATAAATTCCTAAAAATAATTTGAATATTTTATATCCATTATTATCTGTATTCTTAATATGTGTTGATGGAAAACGAATTACATCAGTTCGTGATTTGTTATTCTTCTGTAAACACTATCGATGATTTCAATTTCCATTTAATCAATTAAGAATTTGATTTAGGTTTTCAAATTGACATAATAACATATAATTATATAGTGTATTTTGTTTTATTTTTTTCATTTTGGAGAATATATTATTGAGTTGAATGGGTAAATAAAACTAAAATATATGTTTAATAATTCTACATATTCATTGGAGAGACATGGTACGATAATACCAAAAAAAACCATCGTATGATTGTTTCCTAATAAAAGCACGGACTCTAGGATATGATTTGGGAGTTAATGAATTTATTTTTATTGATATTATATGATACAAATGGCTTTGAGAGTTTGATTTAGAGAGGATAAGGGTGGCCTTTTATAAGTGGGTTAGAAGACGAAATTTTAATTCTGGAATAGAAAAAGTGATACCCCTATTTTTATATGGTTTAAATACCATGAAATAGTTAATTAATGATTTATTTATGTAATAAGGTCGATCCATGTTTATAAAATATAAATTATACTTGATTTGGGTAATTTTTAAAGCTTATTGTTTTCAGTTTAACCCTCATAAACCAACTTGTACCATAATGAGGGAAAATAATTTTACATTTCATTTTGACATAAAATTATAATTATTTTATAATATAACAATAAGTTATATTATTAAAAATATTGAAACCATTTTAATCAATTCCTTTCATTGATGTTTCTAAATTTAATTTAAAAATAAGCTCGTATACACATCTACTAAAAACTTTTTTTAACAAATGTAATCCGACGTTTTAAAAGCTTTTCTATCAGAATGCAACATGAAATTTATAGTGAATGAAATATTTTTTTAATTTTATTATAATTTTTATAGTCTACCTTATAAAAATAATAATTAATTTAACTTCGAAAAAATAAATGAAAAATACATTTTTCATTTAAAATCGTTAATTTTCAATAATAAAAAAATTGATATACAATAAAAAATTCTCCTAAAAATTAATTTCACATTTAAATTTATTTATTTTTCTTATTTATAAATTCATTTTCTAAAATTTATTAAAAACAAATTTTCATTTTTTGGTGGATGGACCGACTAATTCTCTTTTTAGAAAAGGTATTATTTTTTAAAACATTTTTTTCTTGAAAATGGTTCTTATTTTATTTATATTAAAGAAATAAACATTGAATTTATTTATTACATGTGTAATGAAAATAATGAAAATAATTTATTTATTAATATTAATACTTACCCACTTAACAAAATGTTTATAATGGTCATTTTTATAAATAATATTTCAATAGAGCATCGTGTTTCTTTTAATCCTGAAGATACATGCATTTTAAGATATCAAATGTATTGATTTTATTTAAATATATATTTATATATATATATATATATTTAACAATAAATTTGTAAAATTATTTTCAATTCTTATATTTCCATGTCATATATTATATTATACATTATGTTCATCTTTTAAAATATTTTGTGGTTTTACTCTATACCTTCAAAAATAAATTGTTTCATATAATTCTATTTTTGTCTTCAGAGGTCTACAAATAGATGAAATCTGATAGTTTAAATTTTTTTAAATAAACATACAATTAATAAGAAGGGTTGTAAATTATTATATTCATCAGAAAAACACATAACTAAAAATATAAATAGGAAAAGTTTTATGGGAATTGAAGATTTTTACATTGAATAAAATCATAAATAATTATTAACAATGATAAATAACATTAATTTTAATAAATTTAATGATCTATAAAGATTAATGACCATAAATCCATAAATTTAAAATTGATAAATTTATAATTCAATCTATCACAAATGATGGTACGTTGAATTTTTATGATACTTTCCCTAGTGCTGAGGAATTCCTTTTCCATGTAGACATAAAACCATAGAAAATTTACATTCTTTGTATATTTATATTTCAAAGGAACAATTTCATCCTTTAGTTATGCCTTGATGAATTTTCACATTATTTATTTCTCCATAAAATGAACATCCTATATGAATTATTTGTTCATGAGCCACTAATATTAACTTTTAATGGATTATAAAAACATTGGAAAGTCAATCAACCTATTTCTAGATATATTTGAAGACCAAAATGGATAACCTGATTTACTACATAACTAAATAAAAATAAAAAATAAATGCAACACAAAATTTCAACTTAATCAATTATATATAAATATACATAAAGTTATTTATGTAAATAATGTATCTTGTTATCTGAAACATCACTTTTTCTAGTGGTATAAACTACACCCTTATAATCTATTAACTATGTGTTAAAGGCTTACAACGATTACAAATCCACGTGGTTTTCAACTAATATTCATGTATTATTTTTCATAAAACAATAAAAATATTATTCATATAATTTTACAAAATACAAGATGAATATCCTCAAAAATAACATTTTTCATCAAATTTCATTTCATGGAAATCTGTACTATTGAATATATCATTTCTTCTTTTAATAGAGAAACAATTGAATAATATTTCTAATATGCCACATGATTCATATTAAAAAACTAAAATTGGTAAAAAAAACTCATTCTACAACATAATTCATGAATATAAATTCACAACACCTTTCATCATCCCAATACATTCGCAAACCATTATCTAGAATTCATTATCTTTTTCTTTAATACGTCTCTTAATTAAAATTTCATTTTTTTATCATCTTAAAAAAGTAAAAATATTACTCATATAACCTTTCTAATCTTCTTTTGGAGCCTTCCCCCTTGGAAATAAATTTTCTTTATTCCAATTCTATCCATATTTAACACATTTAATTATTGATGACTTCTTATTGAGGTTGCTATTCTTATGCACTATGTTAACTAAAAATTTCATCTATCTTATAGAATTATATACTCTATTATCTAATTCTCCGAAAATATTTAGAACTCCTTCTTATATTATAGACCTATAGGAATAAAATATTATTTACTTGACGATACCCCCCCCCCACACAATATCTTAGAGGCCTCTAGCCTTATCTACTTTGGTTCTTATGAGTGTATATTTATCATGGAAGTTGATAATAATATATCATTAAATTTGATTTGGAATAATAAAAATATCATTCACTACAATATGTATTATATTTTTTTAGGTATTAAGACCATTTATATCACTTTCAATGATATCCCATTTCCTCATAGTTTCTACAATTATCTAAACCGAAAAACATTCTATGATAATAATATAATCTAATTGAAACTGCATAATAATTACTCAAAATTTATTGGATGTCTACATCATGTGACCATGATATCAATATATGTCACCTTATGTTTAACCAAATATGATAATGGTTATCTTATTTTAAAATAATTCATGTTGTTTCATATGTATAATTTAAATTATCCCATGAATTTCCCCCAAGAAAGTCAAAAAAGGTACACAATGAGGCCCATTGTCATGTTCCATGTAAAACTCGAGTGAAAACCAGATTTCATTTTTTTAAGAGTCATTACCACTAAGTACATCTATTCTAGAACAACATCGACTAGTAGTATCCTACATGGGATTTATTTCATGGTATGTCAGATAATCTATTCCTCATAACTAATTCGGATATTTTCCATTCTTATAATTATCGTCATATTCTGTCTTGAAGAAATATTCTCTAATCTATATTTTCTTAAATCTAGTTCCCATGTTTTTTATATACTATCTCTAAATAAAACTATGATTTCCCCGAACCTAGTATCGTATAGTTAGTTTTTACTTTATTATATTGTCATAAGATAAAATATATCACATCCTAACGGAATAAATTGTTTTGTACTCTTTGTAAATAAGTTTCATTGTTAATCTCATATTATAATATAAAGCATAAAATATGACAAAGTATATTCTTGGAATAAACAATTATTCCATTTAATATATTCTTCCATATCTATAAAAAAGGAATATAGGCATCCTACCGGAAAGAATTCTATGAAAAGGGTATTGTCTAATGCATTATAACAGTATGCATAAAAATGATTCTATTAAGAATAAATATGTTCAAATAAATATGGAATTGAAAATAACAGAAACACATGACCTCAAATCAATTACATGATCCTAATATTGAAATAATAATCAATGATCCAATAATTTAATTTACCAAATAACTTCATCTTGACAAGTTACTATGCATATTATAACTAATCAAATAATCAAATGGAAATAAATAACTATCATAATTATAGAATTTATAATTAAAAACATCATTACCATTCATTCAAGGACCCATTCCATGGAATCTTATCTAAATTGGAAATACATCTTCCAAAAAAGAAATGCTAGTTTCTCTCAAGACACCTATCGATGAATCAATGGGAGATAATGGGACCCACCAATCACATTCCATGTCCAATTATTGTTAATATTATTGGGGTGAAACATAATGACGAAAATATTCAAATTGAAAATAATGAATAAGAAATGTTATTAATTTTTTAAATAAATAAACATGGTGAAGAAGCATCCAGAGTAATATGGAGAATATTAGTAAAATTGTACTTCCCATGTATAACTAATAATAATTCATATATATAAATACTATTTATAGTTTCATTATAAAACATTCACAATGGAGCATATATTGAATAAGGGTTTCTTTGATTGATGAAAATAAATACAATAAAAATTTCATTAAAAACATTCTAACTAAAAAATATCCCATTTTACTTTGATTTATTTAATAAAAATAAGTTGCATAATATTAGGAAAATCACTTTCATTAAGAATAACCTTCCAAATCTATAATTAAATATATTATGAAATAATTTTTCATTATTCAAGGAAATACATCTCATTATATTTAAGTTAAAAAATATTCTTATCCCATTAATATAATAAATATCACGAATTGTCATTCCATTTACGTTTTAAAAAAATCCAATAATATGATAAAATATCATTATCAAATGAATTTTGGAATATTTAAAAATAATAATGAAATAGTGTTCTTGAAAGAATCGGTATGGAAGAAAAATAATTTTTGTAACGAAAAGTTAAATAAAGTATTATTTTCATAAAAATATTTTCACAATGGTGAGAAATTATCAAAGATAGAAAAATTGTAATATTTCCTGAAATGTTAATTAAAAATTATAATATTATAATAAATATTATGTTTACAATATAAATAAAAATTAATTGATCCAAGATATTGTTAAAAATAAACAATATCAAATATTGATGCTTTTCAAAACAAACCTTTCCAATAATGAAAATAATTGAATCATAATCCCCATGAAATAAATGTCATAAAATGTAAATTTAAATTCTATGAAGATAAGTTTATTAATTATATAACTTATCGAAACTAAAATATATATACAAAAAAAATAATGAACTGGTGGATATAGAATACATCTCCTTGATGAAAAAGTGATATGATAAATCCTTAAACAAGATATAATATAATGTTCTATTACATTTTTTTGGTACTCCACGACCGTTGTTATGATTATGCATTGGTCAGGGATTTTCTTTGGTTTATTTGGGTCATTTTTGGATAATTATGGAATCACATGGCATTTTTCATGGTTAGAGGAATTCTATGAAAAACCAATCATTTTGGACACCAAACTTTTCACCCATTGATAGTACTCTAAATGGGGTTCATGGTTCTCCAAAACTATGCATACAAAACCTAAAAATACATAAATATCATAATTTTTATGTTTTCATTGTTGTAACATTGGTTTATAAATAATATTCCCACTATTTATAAATCTTACACCCATGAGTAGGTTGTAATCTCAGGGCACACTATTTGTCCTACCATAAGACGTTGTTAGAAAAAAATCACATGGGATTAAATTATTCCAAAAAAATGTTTTAAAAATTTCTAGTCCCATTGTTTAATATTTATAACCATCCCACTTTACCATATTAAAATTTCACCGTTTTAGTGGGCTCCCAATAACCAATTTGGCTCCTTTCACCTCCTTATTTGATGAATCAATATATCGATGTAAGATGTTATCAAGCACTGATATGTGGATCTCATCATTAATATTTAATTCATATCACTACATTATTCCATCTATAAAATTATTATATAATCACATATTTTATCTATATAAAAAAAGTTTGATTTAATATTTATTTAATGATTTATTTCTTGATCACCATCACATTTGATGTTTGTAGGCATTCCTAATATAGGTGTTAACCAATTGAATTCCATGACTAATGATATTTAGTTACCTAATTCATTACACTATGATTAAAACCATTAATTTCATGATAAAATTCAAATAATTATTAAATTATTAAAAAACATGGAATAATAAATCCTTGATCCATGATTTGAAATGGATATAGAAATTTAGAAAATAACACAATTTAATTAATTTTAAATTGTGGGGTGAGTTTTTAAAATATGATGGCTTCATTTGGAAAAAATCCTAATGAAAATTATTTGATGATATTTTTGGTGGAATAGATTAAATTTAAATAAGTTTGAAATGCAATGAAATGATTTAGTTTTGAAAAGGAAAGGAATGTTAAAAATAAAAAAATTGGAAAAATTTATTTGAAAATTATTTTAAATTATGAATTTCTAAATTGATTGATTGATATATTTTTGGATGTTAATTTTTATGTATATGGGACTCGATGATAGTAACTTTACCCTATATAGGATTGAATGATTGTAATTTTCCCTTGTGTGGGAGTGGATGATAGGAATTTTCACTAAAATGGGAGTGGATGAGAGTAATTTTCCATTATGTGGGAGTTGATATTGGGATGCTAAATAATTTATCATATTTATTCATCAAAATTTATATATAATATTCTATGTAAAATGATCATTTATTCATTTTTTGTAGTTGTATGGAAATATCTTACATCAATATCAATTAAATGTATTTTTTTATATATATTCAAAATGAAACCCCATATGTCATATTATTATCTGTTTTTAGAAAAAATGGTAAATTGTTATTTAATTCATTATAAAACACATGATGAGAGTCTATAGGGATTTAGCTATCAAACGCTGCATTATAAAACAAGAATCATCATATTAATTTATTCTAGGTCCGAGTAAAGGGAAAGTGTCACTTGGAGGTGGTGAATGTTTTTAATCAAATAGCCTGTAGTGATATATGTTCTTGGTAGAGATTTTATAGATCTGTTATATTGGATCTATGAGATTTGTGTTTCTAGGTAATAAGTTACATGATGATAATCTACTTTGGTTTTTGTTATACATGTTCGGTATCAAGTACATTCCCCATTTAGAATGTTGAGTATACTGACTTATAATCTTGTATATTTTATTGTTTTGTAGGAAATATGGCCCCTCTTGTTCATACATGATTCCTGGTACTAGAAACCAAAATATTATGGCATGGAACACCCTATAAGATATGTCATTTTGAGAATGATAATCAATGTACCAATGTATCTGATCTGGTATGTGATAATGGGGTATTATATCATCATTTTGATAGACATTCCTTTGTGTCAGTATGCTGTTTTGGTAAATTTTTATAGACATAAGAGGTTGTTACGAGTGATTTCGTAACCATATATCAACATAACAATCCTAAAGTCACCATTGGTATTTTCATAAATGTGTATTGATAAATAATCTGATATAATTTATATCTTTTACATTATTTATATTTGGATAGTTTAAAATCAATATCTTGACATATTATCTAATGAGACTAATTTCTCCATTTACCTTGTTTGAGATATTGATATGAAAAATCCATTATTTACGTTAATATTTTTTTTCTAATTTTTTGTATTATTATTCATCTGTGGGGAATTGTGAATAATATATATGATAAATATTTTGGTAATCCACATCAATTAAACCCTCCCTCTCACCAAAATCATTTTGATAATGTTGTGTGTATTGTCCAAGGAATGGGACAAGAAAACATACATGTTCTTATTCATTCTCCCATTAAGAAACCAATTACGAATTAATCTCATAACCATGCTAAATATTTCATTATTCATATTCAACTTGCATTCCAATTATCTAATGATCCTCAAGCCATCAAGGAATAGTTGATAAAAATATAGATTTTATTTTATTTCTTTGAAACACCTAATTCAATCAAGGTGAACTCTGTCGCCTTCATGTTAGAAATAAATAGTAGAAAAGGATTGATTTGATGGTAATTGAAGATAATCTAGAGGGTTTAGAGTATAAGGACATAAGTTTTATTTTAACTAATTGTATCTATCTATTGTCTATGGTGTTGGAAATGGCTATGTATTTTTTTCAAAATCGAACACGCTGACAAGACCATAATGGTGTATGCAAACCTCTTTGGAGACATTTTACAGTTTTAAACAGATTTATAATATAATCGAATATAATGACTCAATGGTTTGATATAGGCAACTGACTATATATTCACCAACATGGTTTCTTTTTGATGCACACATCCTATACTGACATGATGGATAAGGTACTAATGGACATGGTTGATCTGGATTGTGTTTCAAGATTGATGGGAGCTTATTTTTCTCCAGTCAGTTTTTCACCGAGTTATATTAATGTAATAGGGATATATGATGATTCTCATGGTGCTTTTCAATAGCTGGTACCCTCTAGACCTCGTATTTCACCTAGGAATGTATTTTTAACTTCCTTCTATTGTGGTATGGATTTTAATTTGAGATGTGCTTGTACCGAGCCTCCAAATATCAATAGTTTTTTCGGTCTCTTAGGACTTCAACGGAAATTAAAAAATTTATGTAATTGTTTTCACAATAAATGGTAATACCAACATAATTTTTTTTGAGATTCAACCAATTGCTTCTTGATCAATAGTGTTTCATCCACATTCATCCACAAAGAAGATTCTTTACATATGAGAACAATCTCCAGACAATGTAGATATAGGTCCAATTATTATGAAAGGTACCATCACTATATAAGTTTCATTACTGACTACTTTATTTGATACAAGTGTATCCATTTCATTGAAATCACCTTATATTATAATCCATCTCAATATTCCTATGGATATTTGTCTTTATGAGATAAATATTACTTTCCCTCTCAGAAAAAAAAGAGGGGAGGGTATCCCTTTTCTACATTATGTACATTAATTATCAATGATTGAACATGATTTTTATTGTCTAGTTCATTACAAGAAAAGTATTGATTTTATTTTTATGACGGATTGTATAATTTCTCATTAGGACCAAATTGACTATTATCTTCCATGTGTCTCCTTCGATTAACCTAATGAAGAATTTTGAATCCTTATGTGGAGCTGGTAATGAGTTTGAGTGGGGATATAACTTATTATCCTATGTTGGGGAATGTGAAGTCAATGTTTTATTTTTAAGTAGTGTGGTAAAATTTAACTGGTTTTATCCCTCTTTTTTTCATTTATTTTTATGAAATTTTTTCTACTGATTTCTCTTGTTTTATATGAATTATAGAGGAAGTGTAGTTATTGTATTTATTCTTGGTACTCAACTAGTGTTAATTAATTCATACCTCATGGCCATATATGGAATGAATTTGTTAAAGACCAGTTGGATGCCTTGTTATAGAATATATTTATAATCCAGAATGTTTCTACTTAGGCTGAATATATTATATTAGCATTGAAATGTGATTGAACACTTTACCTTTTTTATTACAAGAAAATAAACTGAGTCACATTATTGAATAAGTATCTATAACCATGTATTTTGGATCTATTTGACTAGTATAAGGCACTTAAGTTGATATATATTATTGATCACAGATCAGGTTATCACCAGTAGATAATAAAATAGTCTGTTATTCCAAAATGATCCTCTAGGTAGTTATATACATTATGGATATCATTTAATGACATTTGGTCTAACTAATACTAATTAGTTCAGTATATATTCCATGTATAGGATGTTAAATTATAATATTGATAGGTACATGGAGTTATATGTGGATGATATCATGGTTTACTCTTTGTATAAAGAGTATCATGTGCACCATCATAGGGAAGCTCTAGAAATATTGACATATAACTAACATTATTCCAATATATAAAATTCTTATTTCTAGATTTGGGAGGAAATGTCTTGCAACATGAAATATCAGTTGACCTAGAGAAGGTAAAATATGTTATGGAATTGGAACAACTAGGAAATGTTTTTGATGTGTATAGATTTTTAGTATTGATTATGTATTATCATCATATTCTATATGAGTTCTCAGAATTGGATTCCTCGATGAATGCTCTCACTCTGAAGGGAGTGAATGTTAGATAGAATGAGAATTTTCATTTTCATTTGTTATACCAAGACACCTTTTGACTTATACTATAATGTCTAAAATTCATGAGGCCATACATGGATATGTTGTATATTGAGACACATCAGGTTCAGGTTTGGGATTTTCATCATAAATGATCATCACATGGTCACCTATGAATATTAGTATCTTATTCCACATGATAATTATTATCCAACTATGTAATTGAACTCATATCCCTTATGGATTTTGTTATGAGATGAAAAAATAACTCAATCGCAGAATGTTTTTCCCTATATTATTACTAAAAGAGATTGAGTTATATATTATCTCAAAAATATTTGGTCCATAGAAAATTCCATTTTGTATTGTACGTGTAGTATTCAGATTTTGAAATTCAAAATACCTAGTGGAAATAAAATGTAATTTTAGATGTTTGGATTAGGAATCTTCCTCCCAATCCATGAAATAATCATATGGAAAATTGAATTTGATATCTCTCTTTGAACATTGCATTTAGGAGTTTGAGAAAATGTGTCTGAGGTTTTCATAGCTAGTATTAAGTTGACTTCATCAGTTCATTATATGTTTCTTTAATAGAAACAACATGTGAAAAATTCTCAATCATTCAGGAGTCCCTCTAGGTTGTAGATATCACTTTGAGTATGTTTTATTAACATAGGGTATTCTTAGCGTGAATGTCCTGAAGTCCTCCATTTTTATTGATTTTTGATAACACCCATTTTAAGGGATTAGGGGTAACCCTTACAAGGCCCATTGGCTCAAATATTACGTGGATCGTAGGATTAGAAGATTACATGACCCAAAGGTCTTAGATAATTCAAGAAGGCTATCTACAAGGAACTACATCTCCCCAACATATGCATCATGATATTAGATCTCCACCATAGCATGGTGGTCTGTCTAGGATTCTTGCTCAAGAAAAGGCTGGTCCGGATGGCATATCCATACCATCTCATTAAAACAAATCCATTTGGCTTTGTTCCGGTGAGTGCACCTGCTCTGAATCCTCTTCTAGGGATTCTCCTTTTTTTAGTGTGTCTGGGGAAACCTCATGTGGCACAAAGTCCTTGAGGGGGCCCAAAAGCCTTAATGGTGGCCCAAAAACCCTACTGACCCGAAGGCCTGGGTTTCCCGAAATCCTTAAGGACTGAAGCCCAAACTAGTGGCCTAAGGTGAATAGTTCTAGCTGCTATAGTACCGAATAGTTCCTTCTACATTAACTGCTACTATGTATGCTACAATAACCAAATAGTGTATAGTCTGCAATATTCCTGGTACAATGTACTGTACTACTATAGTACCGCATGATATACAGTCCACCTGCAGTACTACTACAGCACTGCTACAACACCACAGAAAAATATTCCTCTACTTGGGTTTGGACCTGGGTCTTATTAATGCACTTAAATATACCCCACAAACTAGACTAAGGATCATGTACCACATATAGTATTCTATGTTTTCAAAACCATTACATTGTATGTTAGAATATTTGAAATTATGGGATGTGGTATTTTCATAATTACACATGGGATGTGAACCCATGAACCACAATGATTTCTGTGACATGAAGATATAATTCTACTGTCTAGGTATGAGATGTGACACCAATACAATTTTTCACATTGTAATACATACCAACAGGTCATGGTTAACAACTTGAGACATTCTGGTATATTGTATCCACTACAAGTACTGACTTATATGTGAGATGAAGTTTGTTTTAGATTTTTTTCATAAGCATATATGTACCCATCAAAAAATAACATGATATGGGTTATGAATGATAGGATGATAAAATCAAATCACTTAATACACATTTATGATAGAAAATATTAAGAGTTGGTAAATCATTATGTGAGTGAGATTTTTCATTTTCACGGAGTTCCATTTTATATTTTCTATGATATTGATCCTCATTTACATCTTGATTTTGGTTATTGGATCCATAGGTGATGGATTATCATGTTCATTTGGTTTTGGAATACAATTTATTAATGGATGGATAAATGTATAGGGATATAAAGTTTCTTCAGGAAATTCTTCATTTCTATATCCACGATTTTAGTGGATCATGGGATGAACATTTGGGATTGGATGATTTCTATTACAGTAGTTTTTTTAGTGAAAAATATGGATAGATCATTTTGAATTATTTTATAGTAGGCTGTGTGAATCTCCATTTTATTTATTGAACATTACAAATAATTCCTTGTTTGAATGAGATTTTTCCATGAGAAGAAGGAAAACATTTTGCTAATTAGAGATTTAATATTTATGAAATAGTTATGTTATAAGACCTATTTTGATCAACATCATATATCGTTGATTTTATTGTTGGTATCATGTTTTACTCGAGGGTTTTACCTAATTTTATCCCCAATTTCATGGGTGTAATGGGAAAATTTCACCACATTTTGTGGGACCATTTGAGGTTGTTTAGTAGGTGTGGAAATAGGATTATCATTCAGAACATCGACAATAGTTGGTGTCAATGCATAATGTTTACAATATATCATAGATTCATATATATCTTTCTAAACTATCTCATGTCTTGCTCTGGGTGTATCTTTTTGTTGATCCAGATTTATAAATTACTGATCATCCAGTTAGATTTATCGAGTCTTAGAAAAAGGTACCCCATATGATACCTTTTTTTTGAGATATATGTAATCATATATATTATTCACATGAGTCTTAGAATATGGAGGTGTTAATGATAGATATGTGTCCAAACATCTTTATCATTGAATATTATTTTCAGAATTTTTGGGGAAATTGTTTTTATAGTGGGGATATTGTAGTATCGTGTTTCTTTTTTTAGGTAATTGATGTTATTAATATTTTCACGACCTATTATATTCCCCCTTTACTTATTTTATATGAAATGTGCATAATTTGTGTGAAATATTAATGTTTTAATATTAAGTATAATATTTGACCATTTTTAGAAGTAGTCAAATTGAGTCAGTTTAATGTTTTAATTATAACTATCACTATACTGATCCACATTGTGTGGTTATTGTTTTGTAGGATTCTCCTTTCAATATACAACATTTCATTAGAAGGAACCATGATCCAATTCTGCCATTTGAAGGGTCATATGGTCCTCACAAACAAGACCAAAGAATCTGTGAAGAAACTGGACTATTCATGAAGATTGATTTACTGGGCTCAATCTAGAAGTTCAAAAACCTTAACTCTCCACCATAATTCGTGGGACAGTACATGTCATCTTGGATAAAACTTTCATGGCCCAAATCCAAGTACAAGTGGCCCAAATGAATCTTTGAAGTCCAGCCCACCATTCTGGCCGAGAATGAAAATCAGTATAGTATGCATGACATATCTCCTGATGTAATCATCCAACCGAGCTGAGATTTTGTAGTGTGAAAGAGATGATGTAGGCGGCCGACTTTGTTGAAGAAACCATTCGGATTTGAAGGCATCTTAATATTGAAAAACCCTTTCACATTATGGACTTTAAAAAGACTGGATTGAAATAGACAGTTTATGTTTGTTTATTCAACCGGCCATAACTTTTTATCCTTACGTCCAAAGGACTCCAAATTTTGCGAGTAGTCGGCCAAGATTATTTCCTACAACTTTGAAGAAGAAGATAGTTGAAGCTTCGGCTGTCCGAATTGCAAAATTGGCGATTCAATTGGAGGGACAAATTGGGAATGCAAACAGTCCACTCCTTGGGATATAAATACTCTCCCCTTTTCTCCTTGAGAGGGGTTGGCATTTCAGAAGAGAGGAGATCATATTGTCACGACCAAAGCTTTGAAAAAGGCTTGGGAGGACCTGGAAAACTCAAGTTTTCACTTGAGAGACCATTCCTCCTCTCTTTCTTTTCACTTACTTTTGTGTTCTTCATTTTTGTAATCTTGTAATTCTCTTTCTTTGTAATTCTGTTTTAATGCAAGTTACTTCTTCAATATCTCTTATTATCTTCAACCTTCTGTATTTTAATATTAATGTTCTTAAAATAGTTTAAATTCAGTTCAATCCCCTTCCCTTCTTTAGCTTCCTCATTCAATCAAAAGTTCTTTTTTAATTATCATCATTGTTCGTGTGTGTGTGTCGACGTACCACTCTTTTCTTATCCCTTTCTTTTTATTCTCTTATTAATTTATAATCAAAATCATTATAACCAGATTATTAATCACCCAAATGGCTGAGTAAATCTCTCATTGGGGTGAGTTATAATTTAGGTATGTTAAGTGATTGAGAGCTTCTGCTCGATGAATATTCTTTGAATTAACATTGTGTATGTTGGACTTAACATGTCATGGATTAATGACTTGTTTTGTTTAACATGTGGTTTCCATGGATTATTGGAACCATAAATACACAACCATAAATAAGATCTTATTGAGATTATAACCTTAAGTTAAGTTAAGTCTTGGTTTAAAGCCTTAACACTTAAGAATTCTAATCAACATCATCTTGTGACATGGGTATTAATTTAAATGCAATATAAAGCAAAGCTCGAGGATATCACAAGCTTAACTAACCTAATGATGAACTCACCCCAATCTTTATCAATTTGGTAAATCAAACATCATCCATAAATCATTTCAATTAAGCTCTGCAAACAAACCCCCCTAGTCAAAATACAATCAACTAAAAACAAACGACTACTACAAAGTATCATCGCCGAGGATTCGACCCGAGTGCTGCTATACACATTAGCAGAGCACCGGAACCTTGAACGGTCGATAGGCGACAATCGGCCGCACTTTCAAATGGCGCCGTTGCCGGGGATGGTGCTTTAAGTAGTCATTCATTTCTGGTTATTGTAAAAAAACCAAAAAAATACAAAATTTTAAAAAATTGAAAAAAATCACAAAGAAAAACCCGTCTTCTCATAAAAATCATAAACTGAAAAAAAAAAATACAAAGAAAAACCCGTCTTCCTCTTTCTTCCAAAATCTCTCTGAATGCCCCGTAGCCTTCCAAACAATCCCTCGGATTTGTTTGACCCTGAAATTGAGCGAACACTTCGCCAACTTAGGAGGAACATAAGAGATACTCAAATAATTCAAGAACCAGTCCTCATTCAACCAATTGAATTAGATATGGACAATCCTAGGGAACAAACATTGAAAGAACGTGCTTCCCCTGATATGAATTACCAACCTCTTGGTATTCAATATCCAAACATAGAGGCTGACTTCGAACTCAAGTCAGGTTTGATTCAACTTCTTCCTCATTTCCATGGTCTAGCTGGTGAGGATCCTCATCTTCACCTCAAAGAGTTCCAAGTGGTCTGCTCAACCATGAAACCTCAAGGGGTTTCTGAAGAACAAATCAAGCTTAGAGCTTTCCCCTTTTCCCTAGCGGATTATGCCAAGTCTTGGCTCTACTACCTCCCACCTGCTTCCATAAACTCATGGGTTGACATGAAGAGACTTTTCCTTGAGAAGTTCTTTCCCGCTTCCCGAACAGCTTCTATCTGAAAGGAAATAAGCGGCATTCGTCAATTCCCTAATGAATCACTCCATGAGTATTGGAAGAGGTTCAAAAAGCTTGTGGCAACTTGTCCACACCATCAAATCCCTGACCAACTCCTGATCCAATACTTCTATGAGGGGTTATTGGCTATGGAGCGAACTCTCATTGATGCCGCAAGTGGCGGTGCTCTTGTTGATAAAACTCCTGCAGCTGCAAGAGAACTCATAAGCAACATGGCTGCAAACACGCAACAATTCCATACTCGAGCACATGCTCAAGTGAAACAAGCCCAAGAGAATCAATCCATAGAGCCCAACAAGATGACTGAGTGGATGAGTGAACTTACAGGTCTTGTTCGTCAACTAGCGGTGGCTACCAAAGCCCCAACCTCATCTTCTCCACGGTCACTATTCCCTGGACCTATCAAGAATTATGGAATCTGCAACTCTCCATCTCATCCGACTGACACATGTCCACAACTTCAAGATGATCCCTCTAATTCATCTAGTCCAATGGAGCTCAATGCGGCATATGCTCAGCGAAACTTCAACCCTAAACAATCAGGTCAGTTTGTTAGAAACTTCAACCAACCCCACTCTGAGCCCTTCTCTTCTACCTTTAACCCACCTCTGAGGTATGGTAATCCCATTTCTCATCCTCCTCAGTTCCCTCCTCAAAACCCAAACCAATTCCAATATGGTCAAGGTGGTGGTAACTTCCATCAACCTTATCCTTTTGTTCCTCAACCTCAAAGGAACAATCCTCCTCCTGGATTCCACTATCCTAACGAGCCTTCCCAATTCCCCACCCAATACAATCTCTTTCCCAAGAACCAAAATCAAGGCCAACCCAATTTGGGACATGCCTCTTCTTCTAAACAACCATGGGAAAGTGCTGTAGAGGATCTTGATTCCTTCACCCGTTCAAGCCTAAAGAACATTGAAACCCAAATAGGTCAACTTGCATCCCACCTTAGCCAGCAACAACCATCCAATTCATCCCAACTCATAGCTCAACCATTACCCAACCCCAAGGGTAATGTAAGTGCAATTGCACTTAGATCAGGAAAGCAACTTGCTATGCCTCAAGATAAATCCTCAAACCCCCCTTTCGATGTTGATCTAGAAAATGAAAAGAACAAAAAGCTGGAAAAGGAACTTGAATCCAATCCTTCACCTTCTTCCATTCCACTTAGGAACCCAATTCCTTTTCCTCAAGCCATCTCCAAGCCTAAGAAGTCCTTTGAACCTGATCCTGAAATGCTTGACATGTTTAGACGTGTTGAAGTGAACATCCCCCTCTTAGATGCCATCAAACAAATCCCTAAGTATGCCAAGTTTCTTAAGGAATTGTGCACCCATAAGAGGCAACTTAAGAACATTGAAAATGTTTCAACCCAACAGTCCATTCCCATGAAGTGCAAAGATCCAGGGACCTTCACGGTTCCATGCCAAATTGGAAGTTCCAACTTTGATGATGCACTCATAGACCTTGGAGCCTCAATAAATGTCATGCCCAAATCCATTTTCTCCAACCTTGGTCTAGGTCCCTTGCACCCAACGGGTATTGTCATTCAATTAGACAATTGAAGCACTGCCAGTCCTGAGGGGATAATTGAGGATGTTCTTGTTCGGGTCAATGATCTTATCTTCCCAGCTGATTTCTATGTCCTTGACATGGAAGGTGAGACGACCTCTTCTCGATCTCCCCTAATTCTAGGAAGACCATTCCTCATGACAGCGATAACCCAGATTGATGTCCACTCAGGCATCTTATCCATGGAATTCGGTGACCAACTGGTCAAGTTCAACATTTTCCAAGCCATGCGATACCCATCTGAGGATCACTCTGCATTCTCAATCCATGCTTTTGAGGACACTTCTAAGATTCAATCGAACCCCAATCCACCATGTTCTTCATGTTCTAATGATAAAGGATCTTGTGAAATCTGCACCATGATTAACAAAGTCATAAATGGTGAAGTTGATGTGGACCTCTCATTCATAGACTCCATCAATCTAGAGGAACTTGAAAACTCTCTTGAATCCCACATCAACTCTGATCTCTACTGCTCCACCTTGGACAGTGTTGAGGAAAATGATCCAAAACCATCTAGAATCCATTCTCCTACTCCTAACTTGTCTAGCTCTCCAATGAACGCTGAAACTGATCTAAAACCACTTCCTTCACACCTCAAGTATGCATTCCTTTTCCATGATCCCTCCTACCCTGTCATTACCTCTGCTTCACTTTCTGAAACTGAGGAGTCCCAACTTGTTCAAGTGTTAGAGGAAAACAAAAATGCCTTAGGTTGGACCCTAGAGGATATTCCAGGAATCAACCCTGCCCTTTGCATGCATCACATCCATCTAGAGGAATCATCCAAACCAATTAGGCAACCTCAAAGAAGACTCAATCCACTCATACTTGAGGTAGTTAGGGAAGAGATTACCAAGCTTCTTCATGCTGGTATTATCTACCCAATTTCTGATAGTGAATGGGTTAGTCCAATTCAAGTCGTTCCTAAGATGGGCGGGATAACAGTTGTCACAAATGAACATAGAGAAGTGGTCACAACTCGAGTGAAAAACAAATGGCGTGTGTGCATCAATTATCGCAAATTGAATGTTGAAACACGAAAAGATCACTACCCACTTCCTTTACTTGACCAAATGCTTGAGATATTGGCCGGAAAGTCACACTATTGCTTTCTTGATGGTTACACCAGCTACTTCCAAATTCCAATTGCACCTCGAGACCAAGAAAAGACCACATTCACTTGCCCCTTTGGAACCTATGCCTATAGGCGAATGCCTTTTGGACTTTGTAATGCTCCTGCGACATTCCAGCGGTGTATGATGAGTATCTTTTCTGAATTCATTGAGAATTGCATGGAGGTATTCATGGATGACTTTACCATTTATGGCGAGTCATTTGAATCTTGCTTACATTCACTCTCTTTGGTCCTTCAAAAGTATGTCAAGTGCAACCTTGTGCTGAATTTTGAAAAATGTCACTTCATGGTTTCAAATGGGATTGTTCTAGGGCACATAATTTCTCAAGAGGGTATCCAAGTTGATCCAGCCAAAATTGAGGTGATCCAATCACTTCATGAACCCAAATCAGTTCGAGACATTCGGTCCTTCCTTGGTCATGCCGGTTTCTATCGGCGATTCATTCAGAACTTCAGCAAGATTTCCCTCCCACTCACTCGTTTACTTCAAAATGATGTCACATTCAATTTTGATGAGGCTTGCAAGAGAGCCTTCATTGAACTCAAATCTGCTCTCACATCTGCTCCAATAATCAAACCCCCAGATTGGTCCTTACCATTTGAATTGATGTGTGATGCTTCTGATAGGGCCATTGGGGTTGTTCTTGGTCAAAGAAGAGAAAACATTCCTCATGTCATCTTTTATGCCTCAAAAACATTGGATGAAATTCAATCACACTACACTGTGACTGAAAAAGAACTTTTAGCTATGGTTTTTTCCTTGGATAAATTCCGGCCCTATCTCTTAGGTGCCAAAATCATCATCTTCACGGACCACTCAGCATTAAAGTTCTTACTTAAGAAAAGTGATTCCAAACCAAGGCTAATAAGATGGATTTTAATGCTCCAAGAGTTTGACCTTGTGATAAAAGATAAACCTGGAAAAGAAAACCCTGTGGCTGACCACCTGAGTAGAATTTCTAATTCTTCTCATTCTGAAATAATTGATCCTGAATTTCCAACTGAACACCTCTCCTCTCTCACTCCAAAGTTACCATGGTATGCCCCAATTGTCAATTACTTGGTTTCTGGTGTTTTCCCTGAATATTTTTCAAAAGAACAAAACGAAAAGATGAAAAGTGATTCAAAGCATTATTTTTGGGAAGATAATAAACTTTGGAAAACTAGGGCTGACATGGTAATTAGGAGATGTGTTGATGAAACTGAACAATCCTCCATCTTGGAATTCTGCCACTCAATGCCTGGAGGTGTCCACTTTGGACCACAAAGGACTTCTCGAAAGGTCCTAGATTCTGGATTCTTTTGGCCTTCACTCTTCAAGGACTCACATGAGTTCTGTCAATCATGTCCCACTTGCCAAAAGTTTGGCACAATTTCTAAAAGAAACGAAATGCCTCAAAATCCATTAATCTTCTGTGAGCTTTTCGATGTTTGGGGCATCGATTTCATGGGACCTTTTCCCCCTTCCAATGGATTATCCTACATTCTCCTTGCTGTTGACTATGTTTCTAGGTGGGTCGAGGCCAAACCCACTAGGAAAGACGATGCCCAAACTGTGAGTGAGTTCCTCAAAACCCATATCTTCCATCGATTCGGAACACCACGTGCTTTGATAAGTGACTTAGGAACTCATTTCTGTAATAGAACCATGGAGTCACTTTTGAAAAAGAATGGGGTTGTACATAAAACATCCACTGCATATCACCCTCAAACAAATGGAATGGCTGAACTTTCTAACAGAGAAGTGAAAAGAGTGCTTGAAAGAATTGTTAAGCCCACAAGAAAAGACTGGCCCGATAGACTTGGTGAAGCACTCTGGGCCTATCGAACAGCCTATAAGACACCCATTGGGATGTCTCCATTAAGGATAGTTTTTGGTAAAGCCTATCATTTACCAGTTGAAATCCAATATAAGCCATTTTGGGCTGTCAAAACTTGTAATTTTGATTGTGAAAAATCTGGTGAAGAAAGATTGTTGCAGTTGACTGAATTGGAGGAGCTTCGACTCGATTCGTATGAGAACTCCATTCTCTAAAAAGAAAAGGCAAAGTCACTCCATGACAAGAACATTCTTCGAAAGGTATTTCATGAAGGTGAAAAGGTAATGCTCTTCAAATATCGATTTTGACTTCACCCAGGTAAGCTCATTTCTCGTTGGGATGGACCTTTTATTATTACTAATGTTTACCCATTTGGTGCAGTGCAAGTCGAAGACCCTTCTTCAAAAAGAACATTCACGATAAATGGACACCGGTTAAAGCATCACCATAAGAGGCCATTTACTTCAGGTTCCACATCGACTTCCATTGAACCACCACTAGATGGAAATGGCGACCCACCAAATCCAAACCAGGGGGCACCTCTTTCCCTTTAACTCTCTCTATCTCTTCCTCTCTCTACCTCTTTCTTCTTCTTCCTCTCTCTTTCGTTTTGTTACCACTTTATTCATCAAAACCTTTCTTTTTATCTTTCTTGTGTGGGTGTGTATTTAAAAAAAATCCTTAAAAACTAAAAAAACCAAAAAACACAATTACTTAAAAAAATTACAAAAAAAGAGTCATGCTTACTCACCATCTAGTTTTGAAATTTTGTCCAACCATTTTGGGGAGTCAAAAGGCTTGTTTTAAACTCAAATATATTGAATCTTTGTCTTAAACTTGGGTAAACAATATTGTGTCAATAACAAACATTTTGAATGAACAATTTTTGGTGGAAAATGATTCTCCCCTACCGTGAGGAATAACATTAGCCTTCATGCCAAAGTCATCTATGGCCATCTTTTTCATTGTGTGTCTTCACCACTGATTGTGAGTCTTGAGTTTTTGGACCTTCGAGCTGAATTTCCATATTTTGTGTGCATTAATATGATAGAGGCATTTTCTAAGCCACATGAGAATCAGAATATCCAAATAGCCTCCCGTTACCCTTACATTGATCCTACTTTTGAAAGCCCCTTTGAGCCTATGAAAACCTTTCTTTTGATAGCCACATTACAAGCCTAATACCTTGTCCCACCCAACATCTTCATGGATTTTCATTGTACAATTTATTGAAATTTAAGTGTGGGGGGAATGGACTTCATTTTTGGGTGTACTTTCATTGATTTCCAATTTGTCATCATATGCTTGAGGGCAAGCATACATTCAAGTGTGGGGGAGAGGTTGTAATTCTGTGAGCTTTGGGGTTTATATGTGTAATTGTCATTTGTACAAAAGTCATTGAAAAGTGTTAAAAAAATGAAAAAAAAATTATATTAAAAAAATGATGAAAAAAAGGAATGGGTTGTGTCTTGGGTGGGTCAAAAATCATTCATCATCAACCTTTGATCGTGTTATAACTACTAAAATTAGTTCCATGAGAAGATCAAACATGGGTTGGGAGATAACTGTGAGACTTGTTTCAAGCACAACTTTCGAAAAAAAAGAGCAAAAAAAGAAAAAAAAAAGAACACTTGAATCATCTTGTATTGTGCCATTATTGGAAGTCTTCCATGTTGTACATATTCCATCATCTCAACCTATTCCATTTTCTATCTCCCTCACTTTTCATTCATCACACATTCATGCCCTTGTAAATATGTGTTTCTGTTTCCTTTCAAATCAAATTTCAAAAAAAATGTGCATTGATTTTTCCATGTTGGTGTTTTTAACCCCTCTTTTCCTTTGGACATTATATACCTACCGTCCCATAGCCACTGAAAAACTCCTTAAAAGACCTCTTGATTCTTGTACACATTAGATTTGGGAATGGAAGCTGAGAGCTCTTACAAACTCTTGATTTTCACTTTTTGTTGGTGAATGAGTGAACCTCCTAAAATACATTTTTATCATCTTGAGAGGAGTAAGTTTTGAGTGCCTATATTTTCCAATTCAAACCTTGAACATGAAAAAATGAATTGTTTCTGATGCATTATTATGAACCAAATTTGTGATGGAATTCAATACGGATGAGTGAAATATTCTAAACCTCCCCTGATTGGAGAAAACAAAATTTTAATATTTGTTGGTGAATGAAAATGATTTTGTCATGTTTTTATATTTGTTGCACATGAGGACACGCGCAAATCTAAGTGTGGGGGGAGTTGATGTTATAAATATTTTCACGACTTATTATATTCCCCCTTTACTTATTTTATATGAAATGTGCATAATTTGTGTGAAATATTAATGTTTTAATATTAAGTATAATATTTGAGCATTTTTAGAAGTAGTCAAATTGAGTCAGTTTAATGTTTTAATTATACCTATCACTATACTGATCCAAATTGTGTGGTTCGTGTTTTGTAGGATTCTCCTTTCAATATACAACATTTCATTAGAAGGAACCATGATCCAATTCTTCCATTTGAAGGGTCATATGGTCCTCACAAACAAGACCAAAGAATCTGTGAAGAAAATGGACTATTCATGAAGATTGATTTACTGGGCTCAATCTAGAAGTTCAAAAACCTTAACTCTCCACCATAATTCGGGAGACACTACATGTCATCTTGGATAAACATTTCATGGCCCAAATCCAAGTACAAGGGGCCCAAAGGAATCTTTGAAGTCCAGCCCACCATTCTGGCGAGAATGAAAATCAGTATAGTATGTATGACCTATCTCCTGATGTAATATCCAAGCGAGCTGAGATTTTGCAGTGTGAAATAGGGGCTGTAGGAGGCCGACTTTGTTGAAGAAACCATTCGGATTTGAAGGCATCTTAATATTCAAAAACCCTTTCACATTATGGACTTCAAAAAGACTGGATTGAAATGGACAGTTTATGTTTGTTTATTCCACCGGCCATAACTTTTTATCCTTACGTCCCAATGACTCCAAATTTTGAGAGTAGTCGTCCAACATTATTGCCTACAACTGTGAAGAAGAAGATATTTGAAGATTCGGCTGTCTGAATTTCCAAATTGGCGATGCAAGTGGAGGGACAGATTGGGAATGAAAACAGTCCACTCCTTGGGCTATAAATACTCTCCCCTTCTCTCCTTGAGAGGGGTTGGCATTTCAGAAGAGAGGAGATCATATTGGCACGACCAAAGCTTTTCAAAAGGCTTGGGAGGACCTTACAAACTCATGTTTTCACTTGAGAGACCATTCCTCCTCTCTTTCTTTTCACTTACTTTTGTGTTCTTCATTTTTGTAATCTTGTAATTCTCTTTCTTTGTAATTCTGTTTTAATGCAGGTTACTTCTTCAATATCTCTTATTATCTTCCACCTTCTGTATTTTAATATTAATGTTCTTAAAATAGTTTAAATTCAGTTCAATCCCCTTCCCTTCTTTAGCTTCCTCATTCAATCGAAAGTTCGTTTTTAATTGTCATCATTGTTCGTGTGTGTGTGTCGACGTACCACTCTTTTCTTATCCCTTTCTTTTTCTTCTCTTATTAATTTATAATCATAATCATTATAACCAGATTATTAATCACCCAAATGGCTGAGTAAATCTCTCATTGGGTTGAGTTATAATTCAGGTATGTTAAGTGATTGAGAGCTTCTGCTCGATGAATATTTTTTGAATTAACATTGTGTATGTTGGACTTAACATGTCATGGATTAATGACTTGTTTTGTTTAACATGTGGTTTCCATGGATTATTGGAACCATAAATACACAACCATAAATAAGATCTGATTGAGATTATAACCTTAAGTTAAGTTAAGTCTTGGTTTAAAGCCTTAACACTTAAGAATTCTAATCAACATAATCTTGTGACATGGGTGTTAATTTAAATGCAATATATAGCAAAGCTCGAGGATATCACAAGATTAACTAACCTAATGATGAACTCACCCCAATCTTTATCAATTTGGTAAATCAAAAATCATCCATAAATCATTTGAATTAAGCTCTGCAAACAAACCCCCCTAATCAAAATACAATCAACTAAAATCAAACGACTACTACAAAGTATCATAGCCGAGGATTCGACCCGAGTGCTGCTATACACATTAGCAGAGCACCAGAACCTTGAACGGTCGATAGGCGACAATCGGACGCACTTTCAGTAATCTCTCACACATATTTTTATCATTATATTATTTATGATATTCTTAGTTTTCTTATATTTTATTTTTTAGAATTTTGGAAGGCCAAGGTATTTTGAATAGTTGCATCTTAAGTATGGAAAATTGTGTCATATAAAAAGAAAAATTGTGCACACTTTAATAGTTTTTTGGAGAGTCATATATTATACACAATCCATGCATCCACACCCTCTAAAACCTAAAATCTCATATACTAAGGGTTTTCATAGATTCCAAATTATTATAAACTATGTTCCCAAAAAAATTGATATAAAAACCCTAGAGTAAGGGGTGGATGGTTTGGGCCCACAATTTGTCTAAATGTACATCCCATTCTCGAAAATCATTTGTGAATGACTTTTTTATTATGAAAATACATGTATAATTACCAGAGCCCCTTTTTACAAATCCCAACCTAGCCATTTGTCCCTATTATGATTTATATGGTTGAGAAGTCACCCTAAATGTGATTATGTATCCTATAACTTGTAACGTTTTTTATTGAACGTGCTAATGGAAAATTGGATCCCTCTCAGATATGTCAATCACCTATCTATTTGTTTCTTCATATCACTCCTACTATAATATGTAAAAAATAATATATCATTATTTATTATATTTAACTATTCATTGTTTTATTATTTTTAGATTCTATTATTGATCCATAGTACCCCTCATCCTTATATTTATGTTAGTGTTCACTTTAAAAATTTTAACCATTTGAATTCGTTGATTAATGCTTGATGGTTCTTTAATTATTTACCCATTGAATAGAACCACTAAATTCTTCATCCAATTGATATTTTCTATAATTTTTTAATAACTTTGAAATTTTAGGATTTGAGATTTGATTTTAAATGGATATAAAAGTTTTGGAGAGAAACCAATTTCATTGAATTCAAATCGTGGAATGAATTTTTTTAAAATGATAACAGGGTTTGTAAAATGTTATTATGAAAATAATTTGATTTTGATATTGAAAAAAGAATAAAAATAATTTATTTTTAAAATTTTATGAAATAATATGGTTTTTAAATATAATAATCATGTTGAAAACTAAAATTGGTATGTTTTATTTTAGTATATTTTGAAATGATGGACTGCCAATTTGATTGATTTATTGAAGCTTGACTTGTAATTTTCCCTTCTATAGTAGTGGTTTATATTAATTTTCCCTTATGATGGAGTGGTTGAGAGTATATTTCACTAACGATTGGGTGGATATTGAATCGTTGAATTGTTTAACTTTTTTATTCATGCCATTTGATTTTTATAAATTATTTTATATACAATGATCATTTCAGTGTATTGGAAATATTTTTTAATATTAATACCATATATTCAAATATAAATAATTTTTAGGTTTTATGTATAAAAAATTATATTCCATGCATTTTATTATATTATTTGATATTATAAATGGTTATTTTTTAGGTATTTAATTTATATCTCATTGTGAGGCCCTACTCGGCCTTATAGCTCACACATAACTTCTCCATTGAGTGTGTTTTTTACTATTATATGTTTGAGAAAAATTAAATCCCCATTTAGGGTTATTGAAGTTTATAATCCATTAGAATGTGGTGATGTAACCAGTGGATATTTTATCAAATTGTTACTTGGGATGTTTGAGTGTTATCATTCTTGACAATGAGTATTTTGATGACGTACATATTTCGGTATTCTTATACATATTTGTTTTATGATAATTCATGACATTTCAGTCTTGATCATTTTGAATTTTAATGATTTATCATTCATTTATTGGAAATTTAATTCCCTCTTCTTCATATATAATTCTAGGATCTAGTTTCCAATATTTTGGAATCAAGAATTCCCTTTAGGGAATGTTAATACCGGTTCGAGTATATAATTATCTGGGTATCCGAGTAGTTTAATGACATCCAATTTCCTTTAAACATGTATATAAGTAATTTATAATAAATATAGAATTATTATAAATTTATTATAAATCTTTACTCAAATATTTCATTCCATATATGAATTACATATAATCTTTTATGACCTGTTGGTAAAACTCCATTGTTAAAATCACAACTTTGGGTGATAATTGATTAATTATCCAATATGATTTATTTTATAAATTTGATTAATTTTCCCTTGATACTAAATAAATAATCCCTATAATATAATAAATGATATTAATATCATATATACTTAATATATTTTTATTTTTATATTATATACACGTTAAATTTGGAAAATTGATTACAATATTCACTGAGATGGAAGTTTGTACATACACATGAATGTTATTTCCATTTTCATGAAGGAATTAAGGTAAATATAATATTTATTTATTCACCATTATATAATAATTATTGTGTTATATATATAATTTTGGTTAATTAAAAATGTATTTATTACGATCCATGTCAATATTAACAACTAAATATTTGTAATCTCAACATGGTGGCTATAGTCCACATGTAAACATAAGAAACGTTGTTTTATAGAAGATTATAAGGTAAAATTTATGATGTTAAATAATATTTTTAAAATTATTTTTCGGTCATATAGAAAAAAATATTCATAAAATTAATCTACACTACCTTCATTGTAAAGCATAATCAAAAAATGAATCACATCTCTTCATAATGTTGTTTTCCATTATGCACATGTAAGAAATTATCATATCCCCAAGAGAGTGGAATTTGAACATATATATTTTATATAATAAATATATAAATATAATATTTTAATATATAAATTAAAAATATTATATATAAAATATTATATCTTGATATGAATGATTTTAATGTAAAATGAATAACATCTATTCGTAAGGCAGTTTTCCATTGTACACACGATCGATGGTTTCATTTTCCAATTGATGGAATTATAGATTGATATAGGTTATAACATTAATATAATAACACCTCATTATAAAATATAAACTAGTTATATTATTTTATCATATTTTGTGAATATTTGAATGATGTGTAAGAACAAATAAAAAAATTAAATATTTTACATCTTTTTTAGAGAGATTCATTTGGTTCAAACCTAAATCAGTCATGGGAGGTTTGAGTAATAAATATTAGGCCTCTTGAATGTGTTTAGAAAAGTTATGAAGACATTTTGGAGGGTATTGGATGATCAAAATGGATTCATGGTTGTGAAGATGAGAGGATAGTTGGTAGCCTTTTGTTAGGGAGAAAACACAATTAGGAATTTTTTAAATGAAAAAGTGATGCATTTGTTTTTCTAAATATTGAAGAAAAAAATGGGTCCTTATATAATCATTTAAAATATATTTTCTAAATATTTCTAGAAATTAATAATTATATATCTTTTCGTTCATTTTATCTATTTAATGTTTTAGTTCAATCCAAAATAAACATATTTTTGCCTTAACCATATAAAATTATTTTTAGTTGTATTATTATTCATCAAAACAAAAAATTAATTTTATATTATTGTATAATATAAATTATTTTGAATATGAATAATTAATCATCTTTTCCAAATTTAATTCACATAAGTAATATAATGTAATTAAAACAAATATTTTATAGGCATAAAAATGACCTCTCAAGGACAACATTAAAAATATTTAACATGTTTTTATTTTATAATTGAACATGAAATTGAAGCAAATGAAATAAATTAGATAATTTTTAATATAAATTAAATATTCTCACATATAAAAAAAATTAATACAAAATAAAACATCTTAAATAATTTAATTTAATTTCTATAAAAAATTCAATATTTATTTAAAAAATAAGCCTATTCAAACCATTATAAAAACTAATTAAATTATTTTATTGATAAATAGATTTCAAAAATAGTGTTCTTGTGAAAAAATATTTCCAAGAATTGGTAGAATATAATTTTATATTGTGTTCCTAAAAATCAATTATACACCCTTTTATAAAATTTAATTGTTTTGAAAAATCCTTTAGTTTTCTTATAAATCTATATTATTTATTTCTATTCATAGTATTACTATTGAATTTATATCATAAAAGTCTAGAATTGTTTTACATAATTCAAATAGTTAAAATGATACCTTCCATATTAAAAGAAATATTATAGTTGTGATGTTTAAAAAAGAATAGTTGAATATAGTGTCATGTTTTTTTTAATCCTACTGTTGTGAGCATCACACGATATTAAAGACATTGACATATTTTAAAAATAAATATATCATATTTTCTTTGGGAAATAAATCCTCTTTATTGATTGTTATTTAGTTTTTTATATTCTATAAATTGTGATTTTGTTCATTTAATATCACACTCTGTAACATTCTATCCACCATAAATAAGTTATGAACTCAAATTTCCATTTTTTCATCACCAGTCTTCCCTAAAATTAAAACCAACATGGTAAAAATTGTCAATAAATGTCTCCTTGAAATGAGATAATGGGAAGATTAAAATACCCTATAAAAAACATTACATGGATTTTATTTAGGCAAATATTGGTGGTATGTGAATATATAGACCTTGAATAAATGCATTAATAATTACATAATGATAGAGAACATTGATCACCAGAAGTCGAATGATGGTGAAAATTTCATGAAAACATATTAATAAATAATAAATGATTAAAATATAATTTTATTCATTTGAAATTAAGAAACTATGGTTTTTTTCAAGAACATTTTTATTGTATTGAGAAATTCATTTACAATCTTATCTGAGAATGTAAAAAATAGAGTTAATATATCTCTACATAATAATAAAAATTCCATAATTTTTGTATTCATTGATAAATTTACAATTCATTTCAAAAATCATGATATGAATATCCATGATGAATTTTGTTTCTTGAATTAATAAAATAAGGTAATAATGTTTTATAAAAAGAACGAAAACTAATTCATCCAATTTATTGACCTATTCCATGAAAATAATTTTTAGAATGAGTTATCAAATAATATATTAATAATTTTTCCTCAAAAGTAACAATAAAGTATAATATAAATATATTTTATAATAATGTACCATCAAATTATTTAATTAAGAACAATTTTATGTTAACTCTAAATTAACATATGTTATTGGTAAGAATATCATGATTATTTACTATCAGTTTTGGATTCAAGCCCCAAATCCTTTCTGAAGATTATGGGTGCTCACTTGATATTATTTTTTCATTTTCCTAAACCCTAACTATTATAATTCATATATTCTTAAAAACATATTAATAAATAAAATAACAGTAGTCAAAAAATAAAATTTTGTCTCTATCAATACAATTTAACATATAATTTGAAACACGTAAGGAAAACATAATGTGTTACAATACTTATATTTTTAACAAACTGTATAACCATCATACCATTGGAAAATAAATACTTCCATGACATAACTCTTGAATCCATATAGACAAAATTTTAATCATTCCTAAATCATTACCTTTGAATCATCATATTATTGTTTAATACCTCATTGCATTCATATTTATTTTTTAGAATCTTTATAAATAGTATAAAAATCATCAATTTTATAACCATAATAATCATCTTCTTGATCATTACACCAAGGGAATAAATTTCAATAATGACGATGAAGTTTACATTTAAAACATTCAAATCCTGATGATGACATAGAGAAATCATTATTTTTATCTACTTTATAAAATTATATTTCATTTTAGTGTACAAAGTAAATAATATATGATCTTATACTCTATTTATAGAACATATATTCATACCATTTATAATTTAAATTGATTTCTTCATCCAACATTATTTACATTTAATGAACTGAATAATATTTCCTTGTTGGTCTCCACTGTCAGAGCATTCAAGGAACTCTATAACTATCATCTTATATGTTTCTTGGGTTGGTCTTAATGGACGTTTTTAGTCACATATCATGATAAATGATTTTGGATAATAACAATATCCATTACACTTTTATCCCACCCATTTGGTTCCCCATTAACATATGGTCCATCACATTCAACAGTTACCCAGTTCATTCTAGTTCATGTGATTGACACAAACCTAAAACACAATATCATTAAAAATAATAAATGTGGAATCACATAATCAATAAAAATAATTTATATGATGTATATATCAGTCATCTTAATTTTTAATCACTAACACATTAGTTTTATACTAGGTTTTTCATCATTATTATCTATGGAAATCATTCAGGATAGTTTATAATGAAAATGTGAATTAAACCAACAAGAACCACATGGTGTATCAAAATAGGATGGTAGAAAGTCGTGTTGTCGTATAAAAGGTAGTACATGAGGAAAGTCCAAAATAACTTTTATAGGGTTATTACCCCTAGATATATCTATCATAGAACCTTGTCCACTAGTAGTATACAAAGGGATTTATTTTAATAAAATAGAGAAAATAACCCCTCACAAAAACATAGGATGTTATCCAATAATTATACATATCCTAAAATTAATTGATAGGTTTATATTCTCTAATCCATATTTTTGTTTATAAATCGAGATCCCAAGATTTATAATATACATCCTCTGATAAAAAAGTTAATGATCCTAAAAATAGTAGACCATATTCGGTGGTTAGTTTTTTACATTGGCATGTGATACAAGGAATCATATCTAGTAGAACTGAATATTTTAATAGTCATTTCAAACTGGACACATACTTGAATATTATATTGTTTAAAAAAAATTAAATTATAGATAGTATTTTTATTGATTTCACCATTTTCACATTATAATATCCGTACATAGCAATCATAAAAAATATCTTAGAATCCTATAGAAATGAAACATAAGAAATGGGTAATCACCAATAAGTAGTATGTGTATGTGTATAATGGATGTTATAATTTTCAAAAAATGAATAATCAATATGGAAATGAAAATTACTAAAACAGATGAAATTAAATCAATTACTCACGAATAAAAGAAAAGAATAAATATTGATCAAATAATTTACTATAAATAATAAGATAAGAATGAATCATTACCATGGATTTTCTAAATAACCAAATAATCACATGTACATCAATAACTAATATCAATATTATGAAATTCATAATATTGGACATCCTAACTACATCGTAAAGGCATTGTGCCAAGACATATATTATAAATGGGTGCAGTCATAGCCAATAACAATTATCGTTTTTATTATGAGAATTAATGATGAATCAAGTGGCCATATTTGGATCCAATAATCTCTCACTAAGTCCAATACATTACTCATGTGAAAAGGGGTGAAATATAATCCAAGAAAAATTTTATGGAAAATATATCATATGAAATGCTAATAATTTCCCTTCTAAATAATCTTAGTCATAAAAAACCAAGATTAATATAGAGAATAATATCAAAATATAACATATCTAGTAAAAATGATCATAAACCATAATGAAAAGTAAAAATTATTATATAATAAAAAATAATTCAAAATGGGTAAAAATTAAAATATATGTTCTTATTGTTCATGATTATAAATAGGATGATAATTCCCTTAAAGAGTCATGGGAAAATACCCTTCCCTCCTTAAATGAAAACTTTGGAAGGTGACAGGAAGATTATATCCAAAAAATAATACAAAAATATGGTAATTTTTTAAAATTTATTTAGTAAATAATTTAATAAATTCTTAATAAATTATTTATATATTTATTAAAAAATAGATATAAAAGTAGAATTATATTTGAGTGAAAGGATATGTAATTTTTTATTTTAATTATTAATATTATATATCATTTTTTAGTACCAAATATAGTAATATAGAATTATATTATGAGAATGCCATGAATGTATATATTAGAATAATATATGTTTGTTTTTATACATAATTTCTTTATAATTCCTCCAAGGGAGAATTAAATATAAAAAATCCCCAATAATGATGATATTGTGAAATAAACCTCTACAACTTTGAGAAATTTGGAATCCCTTGACACATAAAATAAATAAAGTCCAATAAAATATATGATTCAATAAATATAATTTGATTAATGATATAACATATCTAAGGTATAGTATATACACCCCAAAAAAGAACTATGTGGTTAATAAAGAATATTCCTCACAAAGGTAAAAGTGATACAAGCTACCCATATATTGAATTCAATTTCCATCATATGAGTCTATATATCATATATAATATATATATATTTTTAATATGTAAATACAATAATTATACTAATATATTTAATAAAATATATAAAATAATTATAGTTTTTTATGACCTATTTATTGAAATGTTTTGTTAAAATAACTATTTTTTGTGATAATTTCTTCGTTATAAATGTATATTTTTTTCTGGAAATTTATGTACATTTATATTCATTGTAGTTATGTAATATCATGCATTTATAACATGATATAAATATTTTATATATTCATTACATTTATATTTATATTAATCTGTAAATGTTAAATATAGAAAACATATTACCCCCATCATCCTGATGGTTAGCCATATGTAGGCATGAATGCTGTTTAATTTTATTGAATGATGAAAAAAGGAAAATAAATATATATTTCACAATAAATAATCTATGTTATTTTATATATATCATGTATGTTAATCACATTTATCTTTATTAATATTCATTTAAAAAAATAAAATAAAAACACTTCACATCTCGTAGTCCATATATACAGACCAGCAACATTACTATTTTCCAATGTATTATAAGGTGAATATGAAGAAGTGTTATTAAAAATAAATATTTATGGTTAAGTCATTCATATCAGATATATTCATTTACCATATCATTATGATGATACCTATAATTTTTACATGAAAAATAAATCACCTTGCTTCATGAGGCATCAAGTCCACTCAACACATGAGCGACATTATGTTATACCCCCACAACATTGAAAAAAGAAGGTATATGTGATATATTAGTTAAAAATGAATCATAATTTTTTATATATTAAATAAATAAGTTAAACCCAAAATTATATATATACATGAATGGTGGTAATGGATAATAAATATAACCGGATTGTGAGGCGGTAGTTCATTGTACGCAGGATTGATGGTTTTTTCCCTTTTTAGAAAGTGGTGATGGATATAGGTTATTCTATTAAAATAATAAAATAATTTATTATATTATATATTTTTTTATTGTTTTATAAATTTTGAAAAATACTTTTTTGACTTGGAAGAATAAATAATAAAAAATGCACATTTATAAATTTTACACCTTCTTTAGGGAGCCTCGTTAGGATTATCACTAAATAATTATTAGGAGGATTTTATTATCCACATAATACTCTAAAATGTTTTGAGTAAATTAATAATGATATTTATGTTGGTAATTTTCAATATAAAGGGCTATGTTACTGTGGAGAGGAGAGGAGAGTGTGTCGCGCTTTATAAGTGTCGGTGATGACACATATGCAATTTTTAAAAAGAACAAGTGATACCCATGTTTTACTCATTACCAATGCCTAAATAATTCATTAACGATGGGATATAAAACATTAAAATATGGGTAGTAAATAAAAATTATTAATGTTTAGGAGAATTTTCATCCCATATTTATTTAGTTGAACCTGGTTGTAAATCCATTTTCACCTTAATGGTAGTAAATAAGTTTTTCTTTTTTTTATTATTCAATAGAAGAAAAATTATGTTGAAGATATTTTATAATAAAATTAATTTTATTTACAAATATTTAATAAATTTTTAATTGTTCCATTCATATATGGAAAAAAAAAAATTAAACAAATAAACTATAGAAAATCCATTTTAATTAAAAATAGTAAATATATTATAATATTTATATCTGAAATTGGAATGAAATATTTAAATTAGTCAAATTAGTTAAATTGTAATATATTTTAATTTTTTTAACTAATATAAATTCAAAATATATTGTAAATTTTTATATAATTTTAACGAAAATATAGTTAAAAGACAATATTTATACTATTTGTCAGAAAATTTATATTTTAAAAAAACATCACCCATGAAATTTTTTGATAATTATATATCAATAATTAATTTTATTCTATAAAGTAAAATTTATATAATTAGAACAAATAATTTTAAATTATTCCCGATAATCATTAATATTTGACTATTGATAAAAATACAATTTTTTATAAAACATTTTCAGTTTCTTTCAAAAAAAACATTATTTTATTCCTAGTAAATATATAACCAATTAATTTATTTTTATAAAAGTGTAAAAATATATCATTAACAATTTAGATAGTCATATTCATACCATCCTCATAATGACTATATTATTGTCGTCATGTTTAACAAATAATAACTTAAAAGAGTATCATGTTCTGTTTAATCCCTAAGTAAAATTAATAAAAAAACTATAAAAAATATTGAATTAATTTAAAATTAAATATATCATGAAGCCTTGGGTGTTTAAATTCTATTTTAATCTAGGTGTTTTCTGTTATATACGATAATAAACATTATATTCTTCTTTGAAAATATCAGAGTGTTGCAGATTCAAATTTATAGAATAATTTTTATAACCTATGTAATATAAATATATATATCAAATCTATTATTATAAAGGTCCTTGAAAAATAAAATTGAAAAAAAAATCACCTCGCCATATGGACGTGGCAGACCAGATGTGGGAATAAGATAAATTATCATTTTCCCACCTATTAGATGATAACAATGTAGATGTTATATTATAAAAATACATATGTTGTAAATATCATATATGTATATATATATAAATATCTAAATGGGTGTGAATTAAATAAATATTTATATCTATCTATTAGCGTTAGTGTTGGAAAACGGGTTACATTTGTTTGTGAGGTGGTGGTCCTCCAAATACATCATCGATGATTACATTTCCCATTTGATGGAAGTGGATATGAACATTGGTTATAATAACTAATGTATAACATCGACATATATTAGAGATAGAGGTAGAACTATTTTATCATCGTTTAATTATATATGAAGTCAATAAAAGAAAAATGAGAAACATAAATGCATAGTTGGGTATTATACCTCTTCTTCGGACATCCTAATTTGGAATATCCCTAAATAAGTTGTATAATAGTTTTATGATAATAATAGGCACCCTAGCTAATTGGTAGGTATGTAAGAAGGGTATTTTGGTTGGTATGGTCTATCAAAAAAGGGTTTTGAAATGTGGAGGGGGTGAAATGGAGGTGTCTTTTGATAACATAGGAGAGAACATAGTGGAAGTTATGAATGGAATAAAATAATTTATAGTTGTATTCCCACTTAATGGGACCTAAAATGTACATTAAAACAACATTTATGATATAAAGTGGATATATTCCATTAAAATAGATATTTAAATTTTTTTATATCTTTATGATGTTTATCATTTTTGTTTAACCACTAGTAAATATGTTTTACCAACTGTGTAACAAAATTTGATTATTTTACTATTCATTTCTAAAAATAATAAAAATTGACATATAACATAATAAGAATTGATATAAATATAAATATTTCAAATATTGTATAAAATTCAAATAATAAACTTCCAAGAGATTATTATAATATTAAAATCACAATATTGAAAAAAAAGATGCTTTCAAAAGAAAACATTTTCTTATGTATAAAAATATTTTATAAAAAATTTAGGCGAAGGAATTATTACAATAATATATAGTGGATTAAAAATAATGAAATATAAAAAATAATAACTTTTTAATAATTTTAATATTATATAATATTTTTAAATTCTTTAGATGAAAGAGAATTTTTTAAAAAACAAATTCACTATTTTATGAAGAAATAAACTTTTTATAAAATTCTCAAAAATATGTATACAAGATAAATTTATTATTGTGAAATAAATAAATATTTTCATTGATTCAAATAAATATTTTATTAATATTCAAAGTTTATTTTAAAAAAATTACAAATCATGATGGGAATGGGTTTTAAAAAAAGACAGTATTTAAGAATAAAACTAGATTTATTCATATACAATTCTTATATAAATTTCTAAAAGATGAAAAAACATTATTTGATATATATAATATATAAATTTCATTAAAATCCTATAAAAATATTGATTTATTTAATTTATTAATACAGAAAAACATCTCATATATAATAAATAGTTTTTCATTAAACATTTCTTTTATATTCAAATGATTTTAATTTTTATTTCTAATAAATTTAATACAATTAATTTGATTTATATATGAGGAATCCATATAAATTTCATAAAGTAATTATTAATTTTAATACCCACCAATTTAATGGCTATGTTATAATGTGATATTATATTATAATTTTTTTAGGATCAAGGTTTGGTGAATAGAAATTATCTTAGGATATTAAATTTATATGAAAATTAATATATCAAAAAAATAATTGTGTTATATTATTTCTGGTTGATGGTATTTTAATAAAAATTAAATGTTTTGATATATTTTTGTTGTCATTATAACTAGAAAATTTCAAAAATAACACTTACATTATGAATGGAATAGACGATGCTATTGGTAAACACATATTGATCATAGAAAAGAATATATCCATTATTAGTGGATAAAAATACATTCCTTTTTAATTATTAAAAAACATAAAAACATGTGGTAAAATAGTTTTGGCTTTTTTAGATCAAATGCCACAAAATATTTTGTGAATAAATGGATAATCTCATGGTTACCATATAAAATAACGTGATAACACTCACAAATGTGATACTTTTAAAAAATAAAAAATCATTTGAAAGGAATATATGAAGTAGGACAATAAATTGATGTGATTTATTGATATTGTCCATATTTATATGTGTTGTAAAATATCACAAAAACTCAAGATATTTAATGTTAATATAAATTATTCAATGATTATTATAGTAGGATAGAACACATGATTTTGGTCTCTTATAAATCTTATGTGCTTCTACTTATTAATTGTGGTTAATTATTTTAAGGGAATATAGTTGCATTGAAAATTTATAAATTATTTATTAATAACGGAAATATATACGTCTAATAAATTGATGTAATATTTTAGGATATATGGGATATGGGAAAAATATTGGTGGCTTGGAATCCCTAATAAAGTAGTTTCATTTCGATGAGTAACCATATCATTAACAATATGGCCCAGAGGAAGGTCAACATGAATTTTATACAATGTAAATACTTAATGAATATTGATGGGACCAAATCCAATAATTCCATTATTATATATCCTTTCAATTGTGAAAAATTTACATTAAATTATAAACTCAACATCCCAAAATTTTTAAGGATTATTATCAATGGATAGTATAACCATAAATAAATTATTTTGAACTATTTCTGATATTTTTTTCCATAATTTCATTATTATTGTTTTTCATCTAACAATATGTCAATTTAAACTCATAGTCATTCCCTCAAAAATAAAAACAAAGGAAAGGGTGAGCTCAAACACCATGTAAGGTAAAATTAAATATATTAATTATTTACCCATGTCGAGATCATGGAAAAATGGTAAATCGTAATTTGTAGATAAATCATCGATTAAAATACATGGAATAATAAAAATGGTTTATATAGAATGATATGAGAGAAAGTGCTTCCCTATCATCAAAAATATAATGTACCACAAATAATTGGTTGACATGAAAAATAAATACCAAGTAATGGGCATCACATTATTTTATATTATAGGATTTTTGAAGAAATAAAATTATAGAAACAAAAAATTGTGGAATAATTATCACTAACTATTTCATATATTGGATAAAAAATCAAAAATGTTTCCCATATAAGATCAGAAAACACAACATTTTCCTATAAATGATTTAAAATAATCAAATATTTCCCATAGTATATCCCAAATCAAAACATATTTTCCATTTTATACCTACTATACGTACTCCATTGGACATTACCTCATTATATTTAAATCATTAGTTAATGAATTGGATGGTTATAAAATGTAAAAGTATAACATATAAATTAATTATATCCATGTCTTAAAAATTAAATAATATAATAATAACATCATTAAAACCCAATTATATGAATATATTTCAAATTAAAATAAATATCTCATAAAATACTAGATTACCCTTACCAATTTATACCAAATTCAACCACCACGATGTAAAATTTTATGAAATCATGTTGAGGGTTATTTATAAAACATTACACTATAAAAAATAGATCCATATTTATATAATAAGGATAATGAAATCATAATTTTAAAATATAGTGTAAAATGTTATATAAATATTGAAATTAAAAATATAAAATTAATTGATATACATTTTGATTTAAAAATCTGAAATTGTACAATGTTGGTTTGTGGAAACATCGTCTTGATAGAAAGATCAATTTAATATAAATCAATAAATAATAGGATTAGATATATTAAAATAATATTTTAATTCATGGAAAACTAAATCTTTTATTGTTGATTATTTGAAGAACAAAATCATAATGAAATATAATTTTATAAATCAATTGGAAAATGAGATAATTTAATATAATGAATATTGATGGCTTATTACAAAACAAACCACAAATTAAAGAAAATATATTTTAGTTATCAATTTATATTACCATTAATCATTAATCCAAATAATGTTATTTAACCTCATTTATAATAATTATAAATATCATAATTATATTTAAAATAAATTTATTCATATAAATTTCAATTTATTCCCTTAAAGGATAATAATTTTATTCTAGTATTAGGTTGTTATAGACATGTGTTAATTGTTTTTACTGAATATGTAAAACTAGTGATAGATATTCATCATTACCCAATAATAAAAAATCAAAAACCATTAATGTTACTATAATTGTTGTATTATAGTTCCTAATAATATTTAATTTCTAGTACAGAAATTTTTAACGTGATTCACGAAAGATATTATGATGATGAACTAGTTTTAGGTGAATTTATTTCTCAAATAATTTCAACGTAATAATAAATGATTACATTATTATTATAAATATTCCTATCAATGTAATTTATTACTCATATAAATTATATATATTCATTGTGTCAATGTAATTGTTGATGCTTTGGTTATTGTGGTGGGTTAACTTGTGTCTCAAATTGGATTATGGCGATTTAGAATTTTTCTTTTGAACATTGAATATTGATATTTTGATATTTTTATGTGGTGTCTAGTTATTTTTGTGGATATGGGGTATATAGGAATTGGTCAAACATTTTTTATGGTTCCCACATACACAAAAATTATCTATTTGGAAAATATAAAAAATATTGGTTGATAGTTGGTATATATGCATTGATGATAATTTCATTTTTTGAAGTAGAGGAGAGATATGAAATAAAATTAATTATTGATGACATTTAATGATTTTATATGTACCATAATTAGTTTATATATAATTCTTTTTTGTAAATACAGATTATTTAGTGAAGGAAAATGATACACATTTATTCATCGAGTCAGAAGTCCATAATATGTACAATTAATGTTTTTTGTTTTTTTCATAATTTACAACTAAAAGGTGGTTACTGCTTATACCATATAATAATCAAATATTAATAATTTAGAGATATTGATTTTATAATTTAATTATATTTTTGTTCTATTTTATTTAGGAGAAGTGAATATATTAAAATAGTAATGATAAACAAGTGCATTTAACTTTATACCATAATACATTGAGAATCTCCTTCGTGAAGGGGGTTAAATGCATCGAGGGGTGGTATATTGGGATTAACATATCCTTTTTATGGTGATTAATATTGTTTAATATAGTATTTATATGTGATTATTTAAAATATAGGTGTTTTTTAAAGTTGGTATTAGAGGAGAGGGGATCCCCTTTATAAGATTAATAGGAAGAAATCATAGTGAATACACACAAAATTTTAATAACAGGGAGTCACTGTCATGTAATTTGGCCCCATAATTGAGTAATAATTGATTGGAAACGTTATATGTTCATTCAAAGACTAAACCACAGATTTAATCAAATTATAATATTTTATTGAGGTCATTTACCCGTAATGTTTTTCTTTTAAATGTTTTTTTTCACAAAGGTGACATGTTTTTTCCAGAGTAATATATAATTTCTTCATAAAAAATTGTATCTTCTTGTATTATTATGATATATAGAAATAAAATTTTAAATCTATATTATTATATTTAATTTATAAAATAGATAAAAATAAATCTCTATATGTCTAAATATATAATTTAGTAAGCACAATTTCGTGAAAAAAATAATAGTTATGTTCAAAAACATTAAGCATAGTTTTCTAATTAAGAATAAATATTTTAGAACATATGATCCAATATATGAACTATATATCATCTATATAAATTTTTTATTAATAATTTTGAAAATCGTTATTTTGAATTAATATTTTGAAAAATAATTATTTTTTTAAATATAATATTACAATATTAACATCAAAATATATATTTTTTAAATTCTCAAAACAATTCATCACAAGACAACATTTCATTGATAAATCAGAAATCGGGGTTGTTTTTTAAATTAATATCCTAAATTTAATAAATTTTTAAACAAATATAACCTAGTTAAAAACTATTTTCAATGGAAATTAAAATTAGGTATATTATTTATTATTCTTCCAATTTCCAAACAAAATATTAATTAAATAATTTTCAATCCTATATTCAAAATAAAATATAATATACAATTTTTTGGAAAAAAATATATTAATTATTTTGTTATCTACACTAGTTGAGGTAATATTAATAGTGAAATTTATTTTGATTTGTTATATATATACATATATATATTAATTCTATTAAAATGGTTTATAAATTCGAGTTAAATATATATCATACAACAAACAAATTTTATATTGTTTTGTTGTTGTGTGTGTAGAATGCTATCAAACATAGAAATTATCTAAGGTATATACTTTACTAAAAAAATCCATTACATCATACCCCTATCAAATCAATTAAATATTTGATATTTTAGTAAATAGATGAAAACATTTGATGGTTCATTTCTCTCATCCCATCATATGTTTCCCATATATCACCATGATATATGTAATATTAGTAAGAATATTTTACTAGATATATGTTACTATATCTAAACAATGAATCTTTAATGATATACTTTCATAAGTAGTTCCACATAGAAATGTTCGTGTACAATTTTTCTAACATTGCAGTTCAGTGAAAGTGATTGATCTGGTATATAATCTCCCAAAATTGATTCATGGAACACACTCCACCAATGAGAGAGGTGTGGAGGGTGTGGTATGTGAGAAAATATTCCTCCTAAATGATATAATATTTCAAATGAAAATAAATGTCTCAAGATCAACATCCCTTTATTCAAAAAAATTATAACCCACATACTTGTGGATTGCTAAATGAAAACCTTAACACCAATTTCAAGCAATACATTTCATCAATTATTATCTTCATAAATCATTTGTCATTATTTTTCAAATTTCATATTCCAAGGAATAGAATGAATATTCCCCATCATTTCATGGAAAGGGCTAGGATCACTCAACATCCACTCTCAATCTTCATCCCAATATGGTTTCATTCATCTGTTACAATAATTATCATAATATGGTTCCCTTATAATGCTAGAATATAAACTAAGGTATTATAAGAACTCTATTTTTTATGGTGTTTATCCAAATATCCTTGGAAATAAGTAAAAAAATATGTGAACAAATACTATTTTTTCAATATTCATTTTAGATTAAAAACCATTATGATGATTATAATAAGTTCTAAAACTCATCTTTTTTGAAAAAAATGTCATAAGAATTCTTCATAACATAAATTCACTCTTCAAATCATGATCATATATAATGATGTTTGGTTCTCTATAAACCCTTAAACCTTCATTATTTTTTTATGGAAAGATGGTCAATGGAGAAATATTCATTTATTTCTTCAAACAAGGATTAAAATTTAGGGAGATCAACTACAGCACAAACAACATTTTAGAATGTAGAAATTTTTGGGAACCATTTGATGAAATAAATTATGATTTCTCATTTCCATAAAAGTATGGTTAATGGTTCCAAAACACCATTAGAGTTTTTTTATACATAATTAACTTTATGGAATACCTAAAGTAGATGTATTTATTCTTCCTTTTTTATCTTCATGTTATCCATTTAGATATTTTCTTTTAGGTCTTTATATATCTTCCTGATTTTTATTTGAATAAAGAATGGTGATATTTATGAATCATCAGAATTGAATTCATAAATTAAAATTTCAATTGTAATAATATCTAGTTTCAAAAAATAATAAATACATATTATCAATGAATAAATCTAAAAAAATTCCTCAAATTTTCTATAGCCCTGGATAATCATTGTAGACTTCCTTAATATTTTTCTATATATATCATTGGGAAGTTATTCTCTAAATATAATGGTTCTAACTTCATTTTATAACATAAGGAATTTTTATTTTAAATATCAGAATTATTATGTGTATGTCAATACACATTATGTATTAGGCAGAATTAAATGTTGTGCATTGGGTATCAACCACATGATTTTCCTTCCTAAGGTGGAAATGTATTGATAATCCATAATTATTTGACTATTTTTACTATATCTTTTTGATCATATTCCTTTCATTATATGTGAAGATATACTCTTATTTCCTTTGATAGTTATATATATATATATTTAATTCAATAAATTTATCATAAAAAAATTAATTAGTAAATTATTACCTCTAACAACTCTAAATAAATCGTTGGGTAAATTTTCTCATGTTTCTTTATTTTTATGAGGAATAAGAAAATTAATTTTTATTCATAATATAGATAATCCCAATATGATTACTCATATATTCACATTATCATGCAAATCCCTCAAAACTAATAGGAAATAGATGTACTTGAGCGGTGACCAGCCCCTTTATTCTTACACTGAATCATTATTTTGATTTGTTAATGTAAATGAACCTTATTTACTTCTCTATTAAATTTGTTAAGTGATATTATATCCCTGAGAATTAATTTTAGTGTATCAAAAATACAATGATAACCTAAGAAAAATATAGATATATGTTATTGTGTTTTCTCAATCCTATTTCCTGATAACATTAATCATTGATGGATCTTATTGTAATACTTAATGTGTGATTACATGATGAAACAATGTTACTATATTTGACTAGAATTAAAAAATATGATGTTTGGTATATATTTAATCTTTTATAATGATATTTAACACAATATTCAAATTTTCTTCATGAACCACCTTTTTTTGTGAATAGAATATTATTATCTAAAATAAAACAAAAAAATGTTAATGATAGCTTCTAAGGACTATATACATTAAATAAATTATTACAAAAAATTGTTAGTATTTCCAAATTGAATAAATATAAAATAATAATTCTAGTAGCCAGCATGGAATGCAATTTTTGGAAATATCCTCTTTTATTCCATTGATTGATTATATAAAAAATGAAAGTTAGTCTTTGATACGTAGTAATCACTCAATAGTTGATCAAACATGTTTTTTATATGGGTTAAATGATATATTTACATAATTGATTCTTGTTATGAAAACATTAGTCAATGTAATGATGAATTGATCTATATTTCTTCATAATAAAGAGTACGAGTTCTCCCCATGATGAATCATCGGTGTGGATTAAACCCTTTTCCAAATTATCCCTTAGTTGCAATATTTATTCATCCAATTCGGTAAAATACGTCATATATATACTATATAATATTTGAATAGATCAACGTAAAATATCAAGAAATATCTCAACTTCATAGTAATGTGGAAGAATAATTATTTATTTTAGCCATACATATATATATTACCATAAAATGGTAATTTCAGAAATGCCAACATTTTTATTGATCATTTATACTATAAATAAATTATTATTGGTTATTAGAACCTATATTATTGGATTTTCATCCATGGGGATATAATAATTATATTGATACCAGAGAATAAGATGATCTTAAATATAAAATGGTATCTCCTTATCTCACTAAATAGTATGGTTTATATTTAACGATATACAACCCACACCCAATGTTTTCTAAATTTCAAGGAAATGGATGATAATTAAATATCTATGATTTATATTCCTAGAAATTATGATCCGAGTTCATTTATATATCCAATATTCAACAAATCATGCCAAAAGTTGTTTTCTAAAATGGTTTAATATCCAATAATTGTGTTGATGATTTTATATTATTATCAATCCCTTGTAATATATAATAATACTTAAAACATGAAAACAATATGGCATTCTAAATATATAATTTAGAATAAGTGATCCTCACATCAGTTTATTGTCTTGATCCAACTCAAATATAGTGATCTCATATTCCCTTTCTTATTCCAGAAGTTTTGGCTATGATAGGGTCTATTCACTTAATTATCATTAGGGTTAATGTATTTATTTCTATAATGCAGAAACATCATGAATTTGGAATATTTAATAGTTTGAGGAGTAGTAATGGGGAACTTCTAGAATTTCATTTTCAATTTTGATCCCTTCTTTCTTGAGGATCATGGTGGATCGCTATAAAATTAAAATATATTTCAGTTACTAGTAGTAAATTTCCAAGGGATTCATCATATATTTTAAAACATTATGTGGTAGAATATTCCTTCTTTAATTGTATTTATTTCTTTAAATTTATTTATTTTACATACTTCTCTCTTTTAGTATACTATGTTGATCACTGAGATGGTAAATTTATTATACCTCAAAACCATTATAAACTCATTTCCTTCTCATTTCATATATCAGTAGAACAATAATTGATATAATGAGTAACAAAATATTAAATATGTATGAGTATTATCAGAATCATAAAATGAATCCTATCATAAAACATTTTATTCATTTGAATTATCACATTTCTATATAAATTTCATAGTTAAAACTCTATATCTATTTGTCTAACCAATTTCATACTATCTTGGGTTCTCTAAATATTTTTAAATATTTCCCTCAATGTAATATCTAAATCAATAATGTATTGTTGTTCATAAATATTATATGATATACCAAAACATATTATCTAGAATCTTCCATTTATGTTTTTAGTCTTAGTCCCACTAATCATGTATCAGATTGATGATCGAGAAAATTCTTAAAAAAGTTGTTTGGGTGATAACCCTAATGCGTCTGTGTGTGTGTGAAATAATCTTATCCACTTTAGGTTATGGAGAAAGGGATTTATATCTAGTAAAACCATATAATCAATTAATTTCCTATATTTAAAGATAACATCTAATACATAGAGTCATATATATGGTTTTTAATGAGGATATCTGACCCTAATAATAAATTTTACAAAAATAATATACATAAATAAATATATAATACATTTCATAGTTAATTGGGATACCAAAGATAAAAAAAATTATTCTACATAAATTTTATAATTCAAAGTTTTCATTATAAAATGGGCGATTTTAGATATAAATAAGGGGAACTAAAAATTTATACATTGAATCCTTTGTGAGTTTATTCGAATATAAAAATAAAAAGTAATAGAGAGAACACATATTAAAAGAAATTTAAATTCTATGAATGCTTCGTATGGTATGACAGGTGAAAATGTAATCTTATATGATCAAATTTATTTTAGGGTTTAGAGACTATGAAAACATGAGATGTAAATATTGTTATGGTTGAATAGAATTATCATATATCCACAGATTCTATAAAAAAGAAAAAAAGATTATTTTTACCAGAAATATATGATTATATTATAAATTGATATATACATAGTCCTTTAAATAAAATAAATTATCAATCCTATTGAGTGGAAACATGAACTAGATTGAATGATTAATTTAATAGAAATAACCACACAAGGGGATTATAAATATTCAAAACCAATTATAGTAGAATGGAAAAAAAAGTATTCGTTGAAGGTGAATTTTATAAATAAATATTTAATAATGGAGAAAAAAATTATTCATTATATAAAAATGGATATTACTGAATATATGGAACCTTGAAGGATGAATTTGATATGAAAATGTTTAAATAAAAGAAATATATTTGAGTTATCAACGTCCCATAACATCACAATCGATTCCCATGTGAGTGATTGCAGATTTGATATCATAGGTAATTAAATATGTATTACCTATATAAGAAACAATTTCTTATAAATTTCTATTTATGTCAATAAATTCTATTAATTCTGATTCTGTGTACAATTTTTATGAATGATTATTGAGAATTTTGGATAAAATTCTAAATCTTGTTTCAGAATTTCATCATTTCTAGAATATCGTATTAATAAATCATTAAATGAACAAAAAAATATATTTTATTATTTATTATAATGTTCAAATTATATTATATAATAGTTTTATTACATTTTGTGATTGTGAAATCAAGGAAGAATAACTTTATAGTTATTTATCGTTCTCGATGAATTACCTTACAATGATCATTAATTGTTCTATGTTCCTAGTAGATTAATAGTAGTGATATAAAATACTAATATAAATCATAAAAATTAAAAAATTATAATCTAAAAAACCCCTTGAAGGATGTACCTGAAATCTAAATTCAACATTCACTAGAAGAGGTATTCATTATGTACGTATGGATGATGATTTGGATTATCAAGTAATAATTAAATGGGAAATGTAGTTATTTTTATATAAATCATATGAATAAAAAATATATAATTACTTTTTCTTGATTTACCCTTTTGACCATCCTTATTTTGAGGTGAAGCAAAATGAATAGCATTTAATCTAAGATGTTACAGTCCGCACATGCACATAGTCCATTTTTTTCATTTTTTACTTTATGGAAAAAGGAAGTGAGTTTATTGATTAAACCATATTTATAAAAACATTTAATAATAATAGTTATTCTACTATTATATTAGTAAAATTGTTTACTCTATAGTTTTTATGAATAATTTAATATAAAAACATTTATAGGGAAAGGTGAAATTATAAATTTACTCCTCAATACTTTAAATGTATATTTTAAGAAAATTGTTAAAAAATTTAGAGGATGGTATTTTGAAAAGGCCAAAACCACATTATGGTGTTTGATAATATTGAGGAAAATGAGGTTTAGATTTGGGACTAGTCAAGGGTGTTATTTTGTGAGGGTATATTTTTCTAGAACAGCCTGTTTTATAAATTCATAGGAATGGGGTTTTTAATAAACACCCTAATCAAATATATAATGGTTAGACCAAACCATTTTAAGTGCATCAAAAATAGATAAATAATGGATATTATAAGTTTTAATGTTATTAAATTCTTCAAATACAAATTCTTTCCTAGATTTCAATAATAATTAAGGTCATTTAGTTTTAGATATATTGATTTATCATTTTATCATTTTATCATTTACCATGGTAACTAGTCTTTCAGATATTGGTTCTTCATTTATGCTTTAAAAATGCCCCTTATTATTAAATTTGGGCCAACTGATTCCATATTTTAAATCAATATAATTTTATTCAATTTAAATATGATGTAAAAATAATTTTGAAATAAAAATTATATAATATATTAAAAACACATTCTTGGTAAATATAATACTTATATTCTAAAAATTATATATCTTTTAATGAAGATTAATATATTTATACTTATACTATAACATAAATAATACGTATTTTATAATTTCCAAATCATTTATATAATATAATCATGGAATATAAGGTATAATATTTATAAATATAATATATTTCAATATTATCCTAAAAATAATTTTTTTAATACAATTTAAAATCTCATATTTAGTTAATATATCATAGAAAAATAAAAACAAGGAAATTAATTTTTATAAATTCACATCCAAAATATTTCTTAATATAATTTTTATTAAAAGAATTAATATATATAGGAAAATTAATTTCTATTGGAGAAAAATAATTTCTTATTCTATATTTTTCTTCTTATTTTTTATAACTCACAAAATTCGCTAGTGTTAAGAGGTAATTTAGAAAAAAATTAATTATAATAAAAAAATTACTGTTTAAAAAATCATTATTTTATTACTTTTTTAAATACATTATTTGAATACATTACAAAAGTCATCATATATATATTTATATATTTTTAATAATTATGTCACCACTATCTAAAATTTTTACTTCAATGGTTATCTTAAAATATTCCATATGATTTTGTTTTTTATATGGGGGGAAATATATTCAATGTAATGTATATATTATGAGGAATATGTACTAAATCGTGGTTATTTATTGATTTAGTGTGTAAAAAATTATACATGGCATAATGTGATTTTTTTAATCATGATATAGTGAAATACTCTTATGAGGAAATGTATAGAAGGAAACCAACATTTAAATACATTCCATTTTTGAAAATATAGTTATTTATTCTCAATTGGAAGAAATGAATTAAAGTTTGGTGATCATTTTATATAGGTAACTTTTGGGTACTCATCTAATAAAAATAGTATTACTATTTCAATAAAAGGGTTGTAAAAACATTGAAATTGAGTAAATTATAGTATTTTGAAATTACATGACCTTATACAAAACATGAAATTTTAAGTAAAAATTGTGATGAAAATAATGATAAATGTGGTGTTAAATTATCAATGATTTGGGGAGGACATTAGGTGAAGTTAATTTAAAAGAAATTGATTATGTGGAAAACATGTCGTGTTCAATAACTATATAGAGATTGATAAGTAGGGAATATATCCATGAAGAGATCAACAATAGTGGTTGTATAGCTTCAATGAAATATAGAATAATTTTGACACTATAATAAACATTATTTCTACTTCAAGTATAGTTAAATTGTTTTTTACGAATAATAAAGTTCATAATATGGTTAATTTGATGCATGATGATATTATAAAAAAAGAGAAAAATATGACCTGGTAAAATATTCCATGGATTAAATAAATAAAATTCCATAAAACCAAATGGGTTTTCTATAAAAAACATATTGTAGATTGATAGGTGGTAGACAATAATGAATTCTTTTTTTGTAAGGATATTTTAAATTATCAGTATTCATGTCGATGAGAGATTATTTACTTTTTTTAGTAATAAAATTTATATTATTTAGTGAAATTATTATATAAAAAGTGATTCAAGATTTTCTAAATTAAAATCATATTAAAAAAATTTATATATTCATTGGGGATGTTTTTATATAAAACGAAAATGTTGTTTCATAATTTATGAAGAAGATATTTGTTTCGGGTCAGTATCGAAATGCCGAACAGTTCCATATCTGATGACATGTGGACATGCTTTCCAAAGGTAGGCGTTCACCAGGTGGTTTGACCAACAACGCTTATGAACTCACATTGGTTGATAGAATGGGATGTTGGGCTCATTTCACCCTTTAGTGGAAAATTATTGTCTGTTCCGGGACACTCTTACAGATTTAAGACATAATTATATTTTCATGAATGTTTTGTTTATACCTAACAATAGTATCCATGGATTACTCTTGGTTGGAAATGGTCAGCTGGACGCAGGGGTTCGGAATCCTTTATGTCCAAGGTTTACAATTCGTCGTTTGTTTAATGACCCCGAGGAGTCTGGACTCATTGAGGCGGCACTAGGCATGGCGCGGTGAACCGATGTGAAGATAGTCAGATCGATCGGTTGTTGGGCTTGATCCTAAAGAATGCCTCATATGTACCTTTCCTTAGAGATAGGGATCAAAGTCCACATAGTTTGAAATGGATTGGGGATTACACTCTGAGGAATCCCAGGGCGATGGATTTGGGCTTACACTCTGAGGAGGCCCATAGTGTGGACTGGGGCTTACACTCTAAGGAGGCCCATAAGAGGATTTCATGGTCAATGCTTACTCTAAGCCCACACAAGTCATGCTTAGTGTGACAAACAAGAGGTAGGAGGGACCAGACAATCATGTCACGAAAGGTGCGTCCGTGGGAAGTGGAGTGGGGCTTTCGTAGAGAGCAGCCCATAAGTTTGGGGCTTACTCCGAGATGGATGCCAATTGCAACAAAGCGTTGCGGGAGAGGGACTTGGCCCCAAAGAAGGACGGTGCATCACCCTTCCCCACTACACCCTTCCTTGGGCATGGTCGTGGGGTAGTACAGAGGTGCATTGGGGCTTCCTTCTGATGGGTATTTGGCCACACCCTAGGGAGGGGAGATGTGCCCTAGTCCAAACAAGTGGATGGGAAGAAAAGGGAATCACGATCTCAGATTCCACATTACCATGGGATGTGAACCCAATAATTCTTCAGGAATCCACCCAAGGGTCGGAGAAACCCCTTCACCCCTGTTACTATGGGTATGTGAACTCAAAACAGCGTGCTGATGCGCCTGAAGGTTACATCGCACGGGTCTGGTGGCTCCGGTGGAGCCCTCGGCTCGGGGTCGATGAATGGGTCAATGAGGGAGTTGCGAAGTATCTGGTTAGATTGGGAGGATTTTATCTGGCTCATGGAATGGGAACTCCGAATGATTTGGTGGGCCACGTGGGTATATGAGGAGTGGCGCCCTTCGCGAAGGGAGGTGCTACGCGGCTCGAGAGGCTGTCCGCGAACCAGGGTGGTTCGCGGCTTTGTGGGCATCCCGCGAACCAGGGCGGTTTGCGGCTTATGGTTCTGCTCACGTACTATATTAGTATGCGGTGGGATCCATGCGAGCAGTGGCGGCCAAGGGCGACGCCGGTCGGGGGTTCGTCAATCAGTGATTCTCCCGCGTAGGAGGGTGTTACGCGGCGTGATGGATCAGAAAAGATGCATAAACTCCCTGGTCCACGGGAAGTGCATCTACGGAAGGGCCATGGTTCGCGTTTTTCTTTTCATTGTTATTTTATGTTCGTGGTTCACCAAGTTATTATGCATTTTCAGTTCCTTATTAATTCGCTTCTAGGTTCATACCTGTTCTGGTTCGCGAACTGGAAATTCACTGTTTGCGAAATCCTATTCTCCTTCCTTCAAAATCCTTCCAACCAAATCTGGTATATCTCTCCTAATCCTTCCTTTAAAACCCTTCCAGAAAACTTTTTTATTCTCCTCACCTTGATCTCCTTTTATAGAGTTGGGAAAATGATGTATTTATGGCCATGCGACACCTTTTGTGGAGGCCCACGACTGAAAACCCGATTCACTGATGACCCTGTCAATCCGCAACTCATGGGGGGGCATCGAGCGTATCTCCCGCATGAACCAAACGAGATCGGGGAGTGCTTTGGGGCCGCAGAGGGATCCCCCTCCATTCCACGAATGACAGAGGATGCGGACCGTGCCGGTTGAGGCGGTCCATAGGTGGGGTGGTTTGTGAATGTGTGCCGGTCCAGCGCTCATCCAGCTTTGTGCCCGCGGAGGATCTCCACCCCCATTCCGTAAATGGAAATAGTCTGTTGAGGGATTGCTTCATGGAACCGGCCATGTGGTGTCATCATTTGGACCAGTCTGCAGACCAGTTTGGCTTTGTGCATCCTTTGAGTTTTCTCCATTATTCCGCACAATCCTTTTGGGGGAATTGGGTAGAATCTTCTTTGCAGATTTTTCAGGACCCTAAAAATACGCCCATCAGAATGGGGTCCGATCGGAACGAAGAGGAGGCCATTCTGATGCAGAGTGGTCCTGAAACTTGGATGGTTTGCGGTAGAGGGGTGGACCCATTAGGGGACAACGCCTATAAATACAGGGGGGCCTTCCTTTGCCTTTTTCCAGATTCTTCGCGAAACCAGAGCCCTCTCACTTTTTTTCCCCGTGTGCTCATTTCATCGCAAAACACCTCGTCCGTGAACCAGCTTCCACTTTCAATGAATTATTGCTCATATGCGGTTGCCTTCGCCCATGGACCAATTTCCCAACCGCGAACCAATATTTTTAATTAATTAAAAAGTAAGTCACGACAGGCCGCAGAAGAATTCGCCTCGCAGCTTCGATGCTTCCCGGACTGAGGTCTTGCTGACATTAAAAGTTCTTAATTCCTCTGAACATAATTACTTAAATATATGATTAGGATCCCATGGAGCAAACTGGTTTGTGGTTTTCTAGCCAATGCCCCATGAGCCAGCATACCGCAGAACCCTTCCACTTAGGGTTGGTTCGGGGATGTCGTCATCATGAATAACTTTACGAGGCCTGCCCAAGAAGGTTTCTCTATTACTTCTCCATATAGCCGATATTTTTGTCCATATTCTATAATTCTGGAATAACCATTTGCTGATATTCATAATGCAGGGATAAAAAATGGTTCCTCCTTGCCATGTACCCAGACCTGCTGTCGAGCCTCTCCCGACTGGTTCAGGGAGACGTCTAGCCAAGATTTGTATAGCGGAGAGCATTGAAGAGGACCCGAGTTAGTCCATCATTCTTAACGATGGTGTGTTGAAGGACTTAATCTCTCTTGATCTCCTGAGTTATCAACTATCATATTGACTTCCGCTTTACGGCTTCATTCTACAATACGATGTCTATATCCCCCCTAATTTCTTAGGTCTTCTATCACCTTGCTTGGAAGCATCGCCGAAGTGTACTGAGGCGAAGCTCACCCAATTGGGGGAAATAATCTCTAATTTTGACTCGAAAGATATTTTCATATTGAGAGGCTCTGTCTGTTCCCAAAGCGACCAGCACACAAAAACATTCTCTCTTGAGGATGTCCTCTAGAGTTCCTCCTCCATAATCACCCTCGCTCTAGTGGATCCTAACGCGGGGTGGATTCTCATGTGGGATCTTCGGCCTGGAGGGATTTTCTCAAATGACTGGGCCCGGGCCTTCTGGGTCCATAATCATTGTTGGGAATCTCCCGAGTCACTGGAAGCAGTCAATTTGTACATCGCAATGTGGGCTTCCTAATTTTCTATTTACCCACCATCTATTATCCTGCCAGTGCTGCTCAGTCGCTGGTGTTCAAGCACTATTGTTTTCCAGCTATCCCATGGTGAAGTTGGCATTAGTATGTGGGACATATATCAAATGGGAGGGCTCCCAATTATAGGTGAGATGTACAACGAGTTTCTTCCCACTCCTGGTGCGTGGGAAGATGTCGATCACGTGCCTTCGTTGGTGAGGAATCTGGTGGTTATGGAGGAGCAATCACTGGGTCAGGTCGTGTGTGCCTGCTCTCTTATTCCCTATAGAACATGGATATTGTTATTTATGAACACCACTAGTCCTATTGCATAGATCAAGCACCCCATGACTCATCCTTCTCAACAGTCACGAACCATCCCAGGTTCCTACTGGGCAGTTTTGGAGGCGGGCGATTACCTTTCATGGGGTTATGAGGTGAGCCCATGTGTGCCGCCTATGCTTTAGCTGGCAGGTATGTTTGCTATTTTTTTGAGCGGGTGTCTATTCCCTTCTCAGGATATCAACCCAGGTGTCAGGGCTTGCACCTTGATGATGGAAGTTGAGTTGGCAGAGGGTCGTCTGATGAATTTGGTCGCGCCCACTTTATATCGTATTTATGAACTGCTGAGCCACATGTAGGAGGGAGGGTCACCCTACCGTCTAAGTGGTCCATTTCAATTCTTATATGACTGGATAGAAAATCATTGTCACTTTTATGAGTATTGTCATAACACGGTCATCTCTCTTCGTACTTTCCAGCCAACTCTACTTGATATATATGGGGTTCGTCTAATGTCCTTTAATTCTAATGAAATCATTGAGCTCCTTAGTGATTTCTCCCAGTTTTCTTTCGCTCCCTACCCCACCCCTTCCGACGTCTTGGTTGACAACCATAGATGGATCCTAGAGGAGCGTTCTTACATGATTTCACTACGGTTCATTTTTCTCTCTACACAGATTGACGATGTTTCTCTGTGTAAGTTGTATGCCCCACATCGTTTTTTCTACCATTTTGGGTGTATGAAACTCCATGTTTCCCTTCCTCCCCCTCATGCTCGAGGACTAAACCCAGCCACTCTCCGTCAATGGAAGTTGATGCTGATGTAGGAAGGATCTGATACAAGCATTCTCTTGCCTGGTATGGGAGAGGCTACAAGCCTATCCTTGGAGTACGTAAGGATGTGGATAAAACATTAACCTATTGGGATCCGGGGGAAGGATATCCAGAAGGTTCCCAAATCAAGATTCATTGCGGATGTTGTTCCTACTATACCTTCCTCATTGGATCTGAGGGTGGAACGACTGATGGCTCATCGGTCAAAGCGACTCAGACCATTTTCCTCCTCTATCCCCTCCGCGGATGAAGTTCATACGGACCAAACCTTGTTGGATGTAGGTGAGGATGACCATGTGGCTTTAGGTCCTAGCGAGAGAATTCCTAATGTTTTTACAGCCGATACCAGACATAGCAACTTGATTCCTAATCCCGAACTAGGGTTAGAAGCTTCAGCCCTTCCAGCCTCAGAACCATCATCTATCGCGAACGTGCCTCCGCTGGTCGCGATGCCAGACTTCGTTCTCGTTCCGTCTAGAGAGGATACCAAAGAACATCATGTCATGGCGGACCACTGAGCAGTGTGAAGATAGGCCTGCCCTGGATTTGTGAGTTTGTCACCGTAACTCCTTTGGAAGAAATGGCAACTAAAATTGAAGCTCTCTGACAACTCTTCCTGGGTTTGGGATCAGGTGGCTTTCACTATCAACAGTTAAATTTTATCTCTTTCCTGGTTTTCATTGCCCATGAGGAGGTTCCAACTGGTGAGCACATGCTTAGTCACGTTACTGTCTCTCATTGAAGGACCCAAGCCCTGGATGGAGCCATGATAAAGCTCCATCAGCTGATTGCACAAGAGGCGAGCTCTCGAGATCAGGCGGTAGTCCTATCTTCTGAGTCACATGAGTGTGATGAATGGGTAGTGATACTAAGGGATCAATTATCAACTATGAATGGTCTCCTTGAAGCCACCAGGAAAGGGATCAACGATCTCCAAACAATAGTGGAGCGTACTCATTCGGTGGCTGAGGTTGAGGATTGGGAGAAGGTCGTGCTAGAGCAGACTTGCAACAGCCTCCACTGCACAATCGCCGATCTGGTGGAGAGGGAGAGCCAGTCTCCTTTTTGACTATCAGATCCATCCCTGTGAATTCCCCCTCTATTTGTTTCTACCTCTTTTGTCGTTGTGAGTGAGAGGCCCCAACTTCTGGACACCATCCCTTTTGTCTAAACAGAATGCAACCTATGTCAATCAACCTTTGCCAAAATTTTGAACAATTATTTCTTAAATAAAAACTCACTGAATTGAAATTTCTCATAATTCAAAAAGGTGATAAAAGATGAAAACAGGCTCTGACTATTTCCCGAACCATGGGATCCAGTGAGTGTAGTTTGACTATTTCAAGGGTTTTGTAGAAACACCCCACAAAATTTTTGTCTTTTCTTGTTAATTTCCTATTTTTTCGTGGGCGCATTTAGTGTGGACCCAGCGGGTATGGCCCAAATTTTTCTTAGGTCGCCCTCTTCGGGTTTTCGACCTAACCGGCTTTATGCCTCTTTTTCTCAGTAGTTTAATGTCCCACCATCAAGACTATCATTAGAGATGTTTTTGGTCGAACATATTTGACCAAGTATGGTGAGTTGAGGGCCCCAATGAGTTTTGGTTGATTAAAAGATGTATTGATATCCTTTAGATGCATATGGATTGAACATGTTTATATTTGAACGACATGCAGGGAATTTCTCAAGTCATGGGAGTTGTATCGACGTACATGGGTGGGAATAACATCGCTTAAAGAAAATATTGCCTTTGGTAGACTGGCCAGGGGTGATCAATATGCAGAGCCTCTAAGGAAATGGTATGCATAGTCGTGAAAAGGTGTCCTTAAGTCAATGAATCTCCATTTCTGATGGCCATAGAAATTCATGAAATTCCGGGTTATGGGAACCTCCATGGGTGGCTTGGAGAATTATGAAAGGCACCGGGGGTGGCTTGGAAAGGGTATGTGACATCTAAAAGGTTTTGAGAGCATCTATTTTAATTCAAGAGTGTAGAAGCAAGGTTCATGTCCTATGTATTTATCTAGGGTAAAGGGCGGTTGGAGCTCGGCGCAGTTTAACGTCTTACAGCTGGGACATTTTCTAGAATGGAACGGTTTCTCCTGGTCCTCAGTAATATTATCAGAGGCGATCCACCATATTTAGGAAGGGTTGTGAAAGGGGATAGTAAACTGTATCTCAGAGGGTTTCCGAATCCCGGGATGAACATAGGGGCTCACGGGACAAGAGGCGTATAGAGAGAAGCATTGCCTGAGGAAATGTTGCCTTTGGTAGATGGGCCAGAGGCTATCAATATGCAGATCCACAGAGGGAATGATATGCATAGTTGGGAAAAGGTGTCCTTGGGTCAATGATTGTGTTCTTCCGATGACTGAACAACTTCAGGGAAGTTGATATTAGGACCACCAGGGGTGGCTTATGAGAGTTCAACATTTTCTTGATTACAGAGTATGGTTTTTGAGGAGAGGCTGCCAGGATATGGGAGAAGCTACTACACAAAATATCCCGAGAATAGGTGAATTAATTCTTTCTCAAACTGGTGTGAGGTGGTGGTTCGTGCAGGTCTGACCCATGCACTGGGGGATAGGGAAAAACCTCCGTTGCTTGCTGAACCCATGATAGGTTTGACCATGCAGTTTAATGTCATGTGATAAGGATGGATTCCATGAAGTTTAATGTCATGTGGTAAGGAAGGGAAGTTTTATTATATTCCGTGCAGTTTAACGTCATGCGTTAAGGACATGGGGTATTTTTAAACCATTGAAAATTCTTGTGGTTGGAGGCATTTCCAGGGATGTTTAATGCTTGGTCTTTCTAGCTTTACGCCAAACGACCAAGATGCTCTGTGTAGTTTAATGTCATGCGTTAAGGACGTAGTTTCAAAGGCTTCTCTTGATTAAAATTAAACTGTTCCTAAGAATCTCGGCATTCCCAAGATGTGGAGAGGGGTCTATTGGTGTAAATCATGGTTCTGGGGCTTCTTGGATTATGAGAAATGATATGGGGGCCCTAAGACCAGTAAGAGTACGAGGCTAGGAAGAGTGTCACCTGTGGAAATATTGCCTATGGTATATGGGCTAAGGGCTATCAATATGCAGAGCCACTGAGGGAATGTTATGAATAGTCATGCAAAGGTGTCCACGGGTCGATAAATTTCCACTTCCGATGGCCGTGACTAGTTATGAGGATCCGCAATTGTCCGGGCCACGAAGTCTGTCATTTGGAAAGAAAATGCCTGGATATGTCAGTCATACCCGTCCATGGTTGCTGTTAAATATTAGAAATCTCCCTACGCTGATTTATTTTGTGTGCTGGGGTGTACCTTTACCCTATGCATTTTAACATCATATGGTAAGGATGGAGTACTCCTAGTTTAGCGGACATAGAGCTCGGACAACTGGGTGACTATTGCTGCAGTAACTCGAAAGATAACTAAGTCAACCTGATTTGATATACTCTGAACAAGGTGGGGGATGAAGGTTGTAAACAACAACTCTGAGGTTTCCTAGATCTGGAGATTTTGTGTGGGATCTCTGAGGCTGGTAAGCGTACGGAGATAGGAACAGTGTCGCCCAAGGAAATCTTTCCTTGGGTAGATGGGCCAGAGGCTATCAATATGCAGAGCCTCTAAGGGCATGGTATGATTAGTCATGCAATGGTGTCCCTGGGTCTATAAATGTTCACTTCCAATGGCCATGAATGATAATGGAAATCCGAGATTTCACATAGTGTAGACTTCGACATGTGTGGATAACGGTGTCTGAGCATACAAGAAACATCTTCACTACAATTTTCTATTGAGTTAAAGTAGCCTAGTCCTAGATTGATGTTCGTATACGCAGGTTGTCATGTGAACCATGGGTGGATACATAGGTTAACCAGGTAGGGATACCCTGGTGACATTTGGATGTGAAAAGGGGACGGGCTTGTAAACCACTGCGCCATAAATTTCTGGATCATGAGGTATGGTATGGGGGCTTTGAGGCTGGTAAGCATACAGAGCTTGGAAGAGTGACGCCTATGGAAATGTTTCCTTTGGTAGATGGGCTAGGAGTTATCAATATGCAGAGCCGATGAGGGCATGGTATGAATATTCATGAAAAGGTGTCCACGGGTCGATGACATTCCACTTCCGATGGCTATGAATGGTTATGAAGGTCCATAATTATCCAGGCTGTGGAGTCTAATATATGGGGACGATGCATCCAAATGCACAAGGAGTATTTCCACCTCATTTTTCCATACAACTTAGGTGGTTTTTGATGAAATCCTTGCAGTTTAACATTGTGCGGTGAGGAAGCGGTCCGTTTAGTTTAACGTCGTGCAGTGAGGACGAAAAAAATACACCCTGTGCAGGTCTGGTCCATACACAGGGGAAAGGGAATTTTCAATTTCTACATGGGGATGGTTGAGCCCGGGTGAGGGAACCCAGGCGTCACTACGTATCCTACGAGGGATGAAATCTAGCCCCAGGTAGTTCTCTTAAGTCTGTGTAGTTTAACGACATGCGGTAAGGACGAGGAGCACACCCTATGCCTCTTTGGTCCATACACGGGGAAAGAGGGTATTTTTACCTCTCATTATCTATGTAGTTTAACGTCATGTGGTAAGGATGAAAAAATACACCCCTTGAAGGCCTGGTCCATACACGAGGGAAATGGATCATTATTAAATCTTATTATATGTACAGTTTAATGTCGTCCGGTAAGGACGAAAAATGCACCCCGTGTAGGTATGGTCCATACACGGGGGAAAGATGCATTTTTTTATCCTTATCCGTGCAGTTTAACGTCATTCGGTAAGTAAGAGTAATACTGCCCATGCATGGCTAGTCCATACACGGGGGGAAGAGATCATTTTTAACTTTTATTTGAGCTTACTGGGCCAGTGTGTGGAATTATGGAATCATTATGTATCCTGCGAGGGAAGGAATCAAGCCTCACGCAGTTCTCTGGTATATAAACCCTGTGAAGGTCTGGTCTATACACATGGTATCGGGGAATTTTAAACTCTTATATGAGGTCGGTTAGGACAGGACGGGGAATCCTGGCATCGCTACGTATCCTGCAAAGGTAGGAATCAAGACATATGTAGTTCTCTGAAATCCGTACAGTTTAACGTCATGCGGTAAGGATTCAAAATACACCCCGTGCAGGTCCGGTCCATTCATGGGGGGAGGGAGCATTCTTATACTTCCTTCTTCTTTTTATAGGTGGTTGGGCCAGGATGGGGGGTCCTTGTGTCACTACATATCCTACGAGGGAAGGAATGAAGTCTCACATAGTTCTCTTAAAAACAACACACCCAGTGCTGGTCCGGTCCATATACGAGGGAGATGGCATTTTCTAAAGCTTCTTTTCCATGCAGTTTGATGTTGTGCGGTGAGGGAGATATACTCTTACTTTAAGGTCATAAAGTTTAGACCTTTTGGTGCTTAGCAGTTTAACGTCATGTATCTCGGATGATTCCCCCCCCCCCTTTCTTTTCCGTGCAGTTTATCGTCATGCGGTAAGGACGAGGGGTATAACCCCTGCAGTTATGGTCTGTACACGGGGGAGAGAAGACCTTTTTAACATTAATTAGGGGGTTCCTGAGCAAAGATGGAGAACCCTGGCATCGCTATGTATCCTGTGAGGACAGGAATAAAGCCGTACATAGTTCTATGAAATCTGTGATGTTTAACATCATGCGGTAAGGACGAGGGGTACACCCTATACAGGTCTGGTCTGTACACGGGGGAGAGAGGACATTTTTAACATTAATTACGGGGTGGCTAAGACAAGATGGGGAACCCTGGCGTCGCTACGTATCCTGCGATGGCAGGAATCAAGTCATACGTAGTTCTCTGAAATCTGTGAATTGTAACGTCGTGTGGTAAGGATGAAAAGTACACCCCTTACTGGTCTGGTCCATTCAATGTTGAAATAGGACATTTCTAACTTTAATTCGGGGGTGGATGGGCTAATATGGGGAACCCTGACATCGCAACATATCCTGCTAAGGCAGGAATCAAGCCGTACGTAGTTCTATAAAATCTGTTCAGTTTAACGTCATGCGGTAAGGACGACATCTGTGTTGTTTAACGTCATTCGGTGAGTAAGACTTCCGTGTAGTTTAACGTCATGTTGTAAAGACGTAATAATCTTAGTTTAGGGTCATAATTTTGGGACCGTTGGGTGCTTGGCAGTTTAACATCATGCACCTCGGACGATTTAACTTCTTTTTTTCTTATCCATACAGTTTGTCATTGTACGGTAAGGATGACTTCCGTGCAATTCAACGTCATGCCGTAAGGACATCTTCCGTGCAGTTTAACGTCTTGTAGTAAAGATGTCTTCCGTGAATTTTAACATCATGTGGTAAACACATAGTATTATTTTGTTTTTATGTGAAATAAAACTTTAAGAATCTCACATTTGTAAGAGCGGTGGTGAATTGCTCATCCATGGAGATCAGGGAATATGATCTGTTGGAGTAGAACTTACATATATTATATGGTCCCTCCTATTTAGGCTCAAGCTTTGGAGGTTTCCTTCCATTTATCATTGGGGTATAGATGACCAACACCAATTCTCATTCCATGAAAGACAGAAGACGTAATTTTTATTGAAGGCTCGTGCAATCTGGTTCTGGTATACTTCTAGATAGTGAAAAGTGTGCAACCGCTTCTCATCTAGCTGTTCCAATTCACCTAGCCGCTTTTCTGATTTCTCACCATCGGATAACTAATCACAAATGGAAACACATAGTGAGGGTAATTGGAGCTCACTGGGTTGGACCACTTCAGTTCTGTATACTAATGAGTATGGGGTAGCCCGAGTAGCGGTGCGGATTGTGGTTTGATAAGCCCACAATGCATGGAGGAGTTTTTCCGGCCATGAATTCTTGTATTTGTCCACCATTTTCTAGAGAATGTTGGACATGGTCTTGTTGAAATCCTCTATCTGTCTATTTGCCGCTGCATGGTAGCAGGCTGAGTGGTTAGCCTTAGTACCATATTCTTGGTATAGTTTCTCCAATTTAGCAGAGCAGAAGTTGGTGTCGTTATCCGTCAGTATGGTATGAGGGACACCAAATCGAGTGATGATATTAGTTTTCACAAAGATGACAATATTTTTCACCAAGAATTCCTTTAGGGGTAGAGTTTCTGCCCATTTGTAAAAGAATTTGTTTGCTATGAGGATATACTTCATTTGTTTGGCTGTGGCAGGGCGATATGGTCCCAAAACATCAAGTCTCTAGACGGTACATAGCCAGGAGTACTTGGCCTGATGATGTAACTCCAGGGGTTGAATTATGAAGTTTCCCTGAATGTGGCATGAGTAGAATTTTGTGGTAAAGTGCTCACAATCTTGTGCCACCGTGGGCTAATAGTACCCAAGCCTTCGGACCTGATGTGAAATCTTGGATCCCTGCTGATGTTCCCCACATACTCTAGCATACACTTCCATCATGACGGCAGCGGTTTCTTCTCCATCAACGCACCTAAGGGGAATTTCATCGAGGCCTTGTTTGTAAAGGACCTCTTGCTGGCTCGTGCCACCATATAAGACAACATTGATTTCCCTATCTCCGTATTTTCTCTCGTTCAGTCCTGTCTGATGGAAGTTCCCCCATTTGAAGATAGAATACAATGGGGGTCATCCAGCCAGTGGCGGGAGCATATGGCTCAGAGAGAGGACTGACTTCATTGATTTATTCTGTCATAGTCTGGAAAAATGGCAAGATAATTCGACGATGAGCAATACTGATGACTGTTTTATACCAGTCTAGGTCGGCAAGGTTTGTGGCCGTGTTGGCTAATGCATCGTCCTGGGCATTCTGAGACCGAGGAATATTGGTCAATGTCGGTTCTGTGGAAAATTCCGACATTATCTATCAGACATAGTCAAACAGGGGTATCAGCTCCTCCTTTTTGATAGCATAATCACCGTTGACTTGCTTGATGACCAGTTCTAAGTCACCTTTGACCTTAGGGTGATGTACTTGTGCTTGGAGTGCAAGCTCCAGGCCTGCAATTAGGGCTTGATATTCCGCTTCATTGTTCATACATCCTTATGACAGGAGAATGGAATATGGAATGTATGCCTTTTCTAGGGACATGATTATTACCCCCAAACCCACCTTGTTAAATTTAGGATCTTCCATCCTTTTCCCGGTTGGGCTTCGAGAGGTGCCATCGAAGTGCATTTCCAATGTTGGGAGCTCCTCTTGAACCGTGAAGAGGTCTTCATCGGGTAGCTCAACGTCTTGTACGGTGGTCCCAATTGAAGGGTGTTCTTCCAGAAAATCTGATAATGCCTGGCGATCGATGGCCTTATGAGGCACAAACCAGATTTTGAACTACTGCAGGATGACCGCCCATTGGGATAGGTTCCCAGTCAGCATCAGGCGACTGAGGATGTACTTGAGTGGGTTATTACGTGAGACCAAGTAGACTTTTTGATGCTGCAGATAATGTCAAAACTTTTGAACCGTGAATAACAAGGCCAAACAACTCTTCTCGATGTTTTAGTATCGAGTCTTAGCATCGATCATGGTTCACCTGATGTAATAGAGACTGTTTTCACTACTGGCATTATTCTTTTGTGCGAGGAAGGCTCGCAGTGACCACTCTAGGGCCATCACGTATAGAATGAGAGGTCTTCCTTCGACCGGGGGCATCAGCATTGGTGGTCTTAAGAGGTACCTCTTTAGGCTGCCACATGCCTCTTTGGAGCCATCTGTCCATTGGTACATGAATCCTTTCTTCATTAACCTTGTAATGGGAAAACATTTTCCTTCCAGGTTGGCTATGAACCACCTGATATAGGCCAAGTTCCATTGTAATGCTCTCAACTTACTGAGGTTTCGGGGAGGTGGCAGGCCGAGAATAGCCTTTGTCTTTTCACAGTCGAAATTGATAACATGATGGTGTACAAAAAAGCAATGGAATTCCCCTAAGGTTTCCCCGAAGGCACACTTCAAGTGGTTTATCTTCATACTATGTTGTCAAAGTTTGTTGAAGATAGTCTCAAGATTTGATAGGTGATCCCAGTGCTGCATGGACTTAACCACCAAGTCATCTATGTGACATTTGACGAATCTCCTCAGGAATTGTTTAAAGATATGATGGATGGAACGTTGATATGTAGTGCCAACATTCTTGAGACCAAAGGGCGTGACCCTATAATTGAATACTCCATGGGGGCCCTAAAGGCAGGGGCTTCTTCATCTTCTCGGGACATCCTGATTTGATTATACCCAGAATAGTCGTCCATGAAGGATAGAGCCTCATACCCGGCCGTTGCATCGATTAATAACTCGGTGATCGAGACCCGAAAATCATATTTTGGGTAGTGCCGATCGAGATATCTAATGTCAATGTAGAAGAAAATTTTCACATTCTTTTTCTTGACAGTGATGATGTTGGCCAACTAGATGGGGTATTGGACCTCCTGAATGAAGCCTGCTTTAATATGCTTATCGACTTCACCCTCTATTTTGGCAGCATGTGAGTGGTGTGTCCTTCTGGTGGCTTGTTTATAGCTCTGGTGGTCTTCTGGTAGACCTAAGCGGTGCATTGCAACTTTGGGATCGAGTCCCAGTATTTCTGTGTAATTCCACGAAAAAATATCTCAATGTTGCCTTAGGAAAGAGTTATATACCTCGTGCTCCTCGAGAGACATGGCTGCACTATCAAGAGTGGGCCTTGTGTCTTCCTCGGTACCCAGGTTTATTTACCTGACCTCATCCACAGTGGTGGATATACTTTCCAAAAATGCGGGAGGTGAATCCCTGAGATCTTCCTCCACTTCTTCTCCCTAATCCTCATCTTCTTGATCCGACAGGGGAGGGGGAGTTTCCAGCCCTGGCCCTCAGGGGTTTGAGGGAGAGGAATCGTGTGCTTCCCCGCTCGATTATTCGTCCCCAGATTGTGGGTTGGCAGAAGTTACCGCATTTTCATGATCGTTTGTTATGGTTTAAGTCATGAAGACAGCTGGGTTTGTGTCCGAACATGAATCCCTGCTCTCGACGTGGTAGATGGGAAGTACGTATTTTCTACCAAGATTCTTGAGGGGGTCATAAAGAACCACTTGTAGACCATATGGAGCGGGGATCCAGTCAACACCATCGGCCAAAGGCTTCTTCCTATTTTTCCCATATAACCTGTCGTCAATTTAGTGTGACTTGGAATGATTGAAAGGGGGCTTGTTAGTGTGCAATGTCCCACTTTTCCCATTGACACAGTATTTAATACACTGGTGGTAGGATGAAGGAATGACCCTGTGTATATGGAGTCACGGTCGTCCGAGCAGGGCATTAAATGTTGTGTTCTGTAGAACCACAAGGAATTTCGAGTAGTCCATGAGGCTGCCAAAATGGGTCTTTAGCTTAATTTGTCCTATCATATTCTGCTCGCTCTTGTCTTAACCTAGCAGAGTTGTGGCCAAGGGTAATAAATCACCCTCACTATATCACAACATACGGAATGCCCGTATGGGAAGGAGGTTAACTCTAGAGATGTTGCCAATAGAGACTTTGCGGATCTCAACATCATCTAGTGTGCCAGACACATATAGTGGTTTGATGTGTATCTGCATGATGGCACCTTCATCTAGATCGGTGAAGGAAATCATTGCATTGCATTTAGCCGAACTAGTATTCATCCATTAAATCTCGGTGGCAGCTACCTCAGCTTGAAACTCTTGGGTGCTGAGAAAGGCTTCTATCAGTGCCACCCAGAGGTCGGCTAGAAAACCCAGGGCATCCAGGACTGACTGTTTGGCTGGTACCGACGCCGGCTCCTTAAGGATGTCATATTTTGGTTCTAGAGGCTGACATTTATCTATTGGTAGGAGAGATTTATAGGGTAGCTTGTGAGTTGGAATTAGTGATGAGGAGGGACCGACTGTGGGTTCAGATGCCGATGACATCCCCAGGTTCTAGGGACATGGCCCGGTTGGTCTGATTTTGCGCACCAGGTGGCTAGACCCTTGTTCCTCCTCTGATGGGTACCACAGAATGGCGGGGGCAGAGTGGCCGCTTGTGGAGGAGGAGGGATGTTCTTTCTCTTGCTGAGTCCATTGAAGGGATCTCCCACGGGTTTCCATAATATTAACGGTTCGTGATGAGTTCCAACCGTAGTGTTGGTTTTGGCCTCGACCGCGCCTTCCCTGATATCCCCTGCCTCTTCAATTCCTCATCCCGACTCCTCGTATTGGGATCTCTGGTTCATAAATAGACCCTTTGTCAGGGAATGATTCCATAAGATGGATGATGTTGATGGAACCAAAGATCGGCTCTTCATCCTTTGACAGGTCACCCTGGTCGGTTGTACCTGATGGTGACGTTTGGTGGGTCGGTGCTCGTGGCACCAAATTTGAGGGCATGAAATCTGACATTGTTGGGGCTAACTTTGGCATCGTTGTGGACTTCTCCTCTTGCGCTTGTCTCCTCCCTTTTTTATTATGCCTGGATGACCATCTCATGGAGGGTTGTGAGGCCGATACTTTCAGTTATGCGGCATCAGGGGCTATTGGAGGCAACATCTACTACTGTAGTTTAGCTCGGAGTATGCCCTGTGCTCGATTAATAGTCTTCCGAGTCATCCAGTTATCAAATTTATTCCTCGTTTTGCTGGTGAATTCCTGCCACCCGCTCTCCTTTGTCGAAGCCTGTGGTAGAAATATATGTCACATGTGCTTGGGGTGGCCCCAGCTCGACTTTCCCATAGTCTACCATCCTTTGAAAGAGGTCCTTGAAAATAAAGCATTCCAAAATATTGTGCCCCAACATTCGATGGTAAGTACAATAATTTGGTCTGTAATCACGGCTGACTTCTTCAGGTTTCCTCGGCTCCAGGAGGTGGAGCAAGTTGAAATTCACGGCGGTGATGAAGTAGTTGCGTACTTGGTCTTCTCGGAATGAGTATACATTATGTCTTCATTCCTCAAACTGTTTTCACTTCACCCCTTTCTAATCGTCATGCCTAGACAGAGGCGGTCGCTGATATATAGGGGGCCTTGTCGATTTGGTGGAGTCCTGAGCGGAGGATTAGGCATAGGGAATGGCTCGAGCGTGACAGAGGATGCTTCACCTCTGGCTGCTCCCTTTGCAGGATCCTGTGAGGCTATTCAGGACATCAAAATGGTCCGCTACAGGGTGTCCTCGATTTTCTGGGCAATGGATGAGATATGGTGAAAGCCAGCGGTGCACTCCACTGGTATGAGCGGAGTTCACAGCTCATCTGGAAGATTATCGATGCATATGGAGAGCAGCTCATCTTGAGGCATTAGCCTGTTCAGAGAGTAGGTCAGACCTTTTCATCTAGCGATGAAATCTGAGACCCTCTCGTTCTCACTCTGCTTGTAGTTCATGAGGTCGTTGACTGTTGTTTTAGGCAGCGTTGAGCTGAAATGGAACAGAAACTACTACCGAAGGTCCTCCATTATTTTTATTGACTGGGCTGGAAAGCGCGTATACCAGACGAAGGAAGGTCCTTAGAAGGTATGTATGAAGCATTTGAGATTCACTTCTTCTTTTTGGTATGGAGATCCCATCATAGGGTCGCCATAAGATGTATAGTGCATCAAGTGCTGTTCCGGATCACCTGATCCATTGAAGATAGGGAATACAAGGTTCCCAAAATTTGGTGGAGGTGGTGTGTTTCTCACCCAATCTGGGTAAGGTTTCCGTTCTGCCTGTATCAGAGCGCTTCGACCATCCACTGCATCCAATCAAGCCGTTAGTGCCTCGATGGTGTTGGTGAGACCCTATTTTACATTCTGTTGGGCCCGGTCCTGAGAAGGTGTAGCCCAAGGCATTGCTTGAGGATCCATCTCAGCTGGAACCTGCGGTGCATGTGCCGTTAGTTACACCTTTGGAGGGTTCAAGCGTACTCGCTCTGGTTGCTTACTGAGTGGAGGGAAGTCTTGGTATACATCCGGATCCATATTTAGGTAGTTAGACGGACCGGGCGCCTCGTTGGGCAGGACCCCTGGTCGTGCTTCATTTGTTGGGGAAAACCTTGGTCTTTGAGATACACTTATTGATAGTGTATGATGTGGATCCTCTTGGGACACTCTTTCAATAATACAGTTCCTCTGGAGTAGCTCGGCGTTAAGCCGCCTCAATTCTTTCATTTCCTTTTCTTGTCAATTAAATCCCTCTTCACTCATATGTGGCTCATTTTTTATCGATAGAATGAGGTGGGTTAAGGGTAACCGGTCCGTTATTCTTATCTTTGTTGTAAGCTCGCTGGGTTAGCAGAGGAAGGTTAGTTGAAGGGGTGGCCATATTTAGAGCGGCTATCTGGTTCTGGGTGTTCACACCGGGTGGATCATTGTGAGTCACATCCTGAACGGAACCATCGTCTCTAGATGCATCCAGATTTGCATCATCTTCAGTGGTACCCGTGTGGTTAGCCTCTATGGCGTTGATGGATGCATATTTGGGGGCGGAGAAATGTCATCTTCCAAATAGGAATAAGATCTCTGGAGACATTTAATGTTCTTCCCTTTCCTGTCTCGGGATTGCTTTCGGGATCCATGATGAAGGGAGACGTAGAGAGTTATATGATGTGATATTACGGTATGCCTCTCTTTCAAAGGGGATGATGATTCACACGATGGGATAGGGTAGGATCCTCTTCTTCTGACTGTCCTCCCAAGATGAGAGAATACTAATTCTCTTGGGGGAGGTTGTTGTTGAGGAGGTAATAATTCCCCTAGCCCTAAGGGCAAGGGTTGCCTCCATTCCTTGGACGATGAGTCTCTTCCTATTTTTATTGGTCTTATGGGGGAATTTGTTGTAAAAAATGCCCACATCCCTGCAGACTGGGGTTGACCTTGGATTGCAACAGTGGCTGCTGCTATCGCTACCTGCATGATCTTGCGTTCCCCCATTCAGGGGTGAAATAGGTTTGGTGCCGAGTTATTCTGTAAATCAATCCCTTCTGGGGAGGCAGGAAATGACCGTAGATTGGCCTCTCTTAGGTGAGCGACCTGTTGTATGCTTTCAGTGGCCTGATTCAGGAGTTCTTGAATGGCTCTTTCCCGTCGGGCCTGACACTTCTGGGACTTACTCAAGGCCCGACTCTGTTGGGTGTGTTTCCTTTCATGAACAGGGAGACCACTCGATTGATGTCTTGACGTGATGACGTTGTAAGACACCATGCCAAACGGGGTCTTCTGGGTGGGGAGTGGAGTGAAATGCAGAGCTCCATGTTCCCCCCATCCTCCGATATGGAATCCTATCAGGGAGTCACTGATGAAGCGACACAACTGGTGCAGTGTACGGAGGAAAGCTATCTCCATGTTTTCCTTACTCCTCTCGGGTCGCTGTTGTCATACTGATGGAAGATCTTCCAGGTCGATGTGACGTAGGAGGTCTCATTTTTTATTGACATGGTCTACATACCCATCGCAGGGAAGGAATCTTGATTTCAGTCGTCGGAGGGTTGTCAATATATTATGGTGGATGTCGTGCACACATTCATCCGACAACTCTATAGGTATGTCGAACTGATAGGTGTCCGTGGGCCAAAACATAACTGGTATATCATCCCTAGCTAGTCGTTTCCTTAGGTGCAACATGTTTTCATACTACTCTGCTAGTGATTCCTCTACCTGGTCAGCCCAACTGAGACGCTCGCTGTCAGTGTGGTCGGAGGCAGTGGGACCGGTTGGTATTGAATTATCATGCGGGAAATTCCGGGGCAGTTCTGAAGATGAACGTGGCCCTGGAAAGTCTCCTGATTTAAGAAGGATTTAATTGGTGACTAGCTGGGAATCTGACAAGCTCGATCCCATCCTTCTAAGTGCCTCGGCATACGAGGGCTTTTCTATGCCTGATTTAGTAGAGATAGGACCTTCCGGTCGATATGATATGTCATTGCAGGGAGGACCTTCTCAATGACGTATGTAATGGTGAGGACATCCATTACTTATTGACGCCTCACTGTATAGAGGACTATTGCAGTGCAAACCCTAGGGAGGACCTCCAAGGATTGTCATAGCAAGGGGAGGACCTTCTGGATGCGTTGCGTTGTTATAGGGAGGGCCTCACAATAACTTCCATTATGGTGAGGATGGACATCATGGTTTAACGTTCGACGTGTATCCAGGGGAGGACCTTCAAGACACACTATGACAAGGGGATGACCTTATTGTTTCTTGGGGCCACTATGGGGAGAACCTTCGCAATGGCGACCGTGGTGGCGAGGACTACAATTAAAGCTGCTATAATGGCGAGGAATACCATTAAAGATGCCAAAGGTAGAATATCTGCGGGGTACACCCTGGGGATGTCCATCAGAATGTACTGCATTGAGGGGAGGTCCTTCTCATCGCTTGGTGTCTCTATGGGTAGGAGATCCATTATCAGGGTGGCGAGGACTACCACCATGATCTGATTCCCGGCTGCGTGGAGTGTCGTTGCAATGTAACCCCTGGGGAGGACCATCAGGGAAGGCCACGACAAGGGGAGTACCTTCTTGTCATTATGAGATGTCACTACGGGTAGGGCCTCCGAAGTTGAAACGATTATAGTGAGGAATACTATCGTAATATGTGGTCCCACTGCATGGAGATTGTTTGTAGCGTATACCCCAGGAGGACCTTCAGGGTGGACCACATCAAGTGGAGGACCTTCTTGCTGCTCGATCTTCTGGCCACATGGAGGGTTTCTGTGACTCACATCAAAAGAGAAGCTCTCATGATCGATCATTATATTCCCATGGGGGAGCCCCCCACGGGTGCTCTGGGGAGGACCTTCAGAGCTATAGGAAGTAACACTGCAGGGAGGACCTTCGCAACTGCTACTGCTGCTCCCATAATATAGTAATGGGTGGGTAGGGATCAGATCCTTCGACATGCACTTAGAGGAATCGAGAACCCCGGCTTCCAACAGAGCGAAATCATGAACTCGCTCTTTATTTTCCCGCTACCATCGGCGCGTTCAGGGCACTTTCTGTTGGGCAGCGGGGACCGTTTGCTATTGAAAACGACCATCACCTTTGGGACCCTGTCTAATTCAGTACCCTGATGCTTTCAGGATATGCCGATGAACATATTGACTTTTAGCAGTAATATATGCCTACTCTGGAGCATCCACCATGATGGACGGGTGTACCCCAGTTGGAATGAGTGAAGCTTCTCGAACTGGTTTCCCTTGCATCGTATAATATGGTTGGTGATCCTCCTAGGAGGAAGCAATGATGCAGATATGCTCCGAGTTGGATATCATGTCTCTTAGATGAGTCACCTCAATTGGGGAGACGGGCTCACGTACCTGAGTCCTTGTTGTGCCTCTGATGCAATTACACTCTGGAAAGTCTTCAAGATATGATCTGGGATCGATACATGCTCCTCCATTATTTATAGGATATGCAGATAGACATCTTTGTTTGGAAGGGTTAAGAAGGCCAATTCCGCAATCAGATTTGGAATATCCTACTCTGGTCCTCTGTTAGTTAGTGGGTACTAAAAATTATCCTGTTTCGGATCAGGTGAATGAATCTTCCCCTAGGTCAGGATATGCCAGTTTATCTCTCCATTTTCCACCACATCGGGATGGTAGAATTTACTTGCATCCATAGGGAACTGGCCCTGCATATGTTGGTTTCCCACCGTACCGAGTCGGTGGCCTTTATTGGCTGGGAGACGTACCCAACTATGAGTTGCCACCACATCTAGGTGGCAGGCATTATTGATCGCCACCATATTGGGATGGTAAGCGTCATGAGAATCTGCTAGGAGTTATTCCTATAGGCGTTGGGTCGCCACCACGTCGGTTTGGTGGGCTTCACGACCCTAGGCAGGGAGAAGTGTCGTCCTGTGTGAGCGACAGGCTTGATGGAGAACGGAGGGGATGTGCGCCTGCTCGTATGAGGCCGCCACATCTGGATGGCAGGCTTTGGAGGAGCGATCAAGTGTATGTGGCTATTCATGTTGTGTCTCCTTGACTGGGTTGTGGAGGTCCTCCTTAGGGACAAGAGTGATGACCAGTCCCCGTTTGTATGTTTGCCTCCCTCTCCAGGCGATCCAAGGGGCCGAAGCTTGGGGAGAGTGGGCCTGGATCCTTGGGGCTACATCCTCCTAAGCATGATAATGTTGAGTCACGGAGTAACTGTGATGACGTCTACCGGAGGGGGCCTTGTAGGGGAACCCTCGTTCAGTGGGGATGAAGTCCTCAGTGTAGACCTCATCCACCTCCCTAAGATAAGGGAGGTACGAATTGTCCCGTTCCGGGGATAGACTCCCGAAACGGTTGGAGACAGCAACAGGGGCCGTCGGGATATTCCTTTGCGGCCACTGCTAGGCAGGCGACCGGTGAGTCCTGGCGTATTGGCGTTCGTGCATTGCCGCCTCCACCGTTGGGAGAGTATAGGTCAAGTGGTCTTCTCAGATCAATGAATCTGAGACCCAACGTTAAAGAGGCTGGGTAGGTTATAGTGTCCTCTGTTGGTGAGGAAGTCCTATCATTGCGTAGTTCGAATCACGCGCTTGTGAGTTCCTTTGTGATACCATTGGATCGAAGGGAGTTCTATGAGGTACCTATAAAATATTTTAACAAATACAAACAACAAACCCGTCAAAGCAGCATATCATGATCCCATGAATAATTAATGACCTTTCATGGACCTTCTTGTGAGTATAAAGGGGGAACAGGATGGGATTAGGTTAAATCCATCATGCATGGTTATAGATTCACATCGGGTTCACCATTTTTTGTTTCGGGTCGGTCTCAAAATGCCCAACGGTTCCGTATCTGATGACATGTGGTCCTGCTTCCCAAAGGCAGGTGTTCGCCGGGTGGTTTGACCAGCGACGCTTAATAACTCACATTGGTTGATAGGATGGAAAGTCAGGCTCATCGCACCCATTTGGGGGGAAATTATTTCCTGTTTCGAGACTCTGTTATAGATTTAAGACGTATTAATATGTTTATGAATCTTTGGTTTATACCCAAGCATAGTATCCACAGATTACTCATGGTTGGAAATGGTCAACTGGACACAGGGGTTTAGAATCATTTATGCCCGAGGTTTACCATCCCACATTGGATTATTTTACCCAAGGATTATGGACTCATTGAGGTGGAACTGGGAGTGGCACGGTGAACCGATGTGAAGATAGTCAGATCGATCATTCATTAGGCTATAACCTCAAGGAGGCTTCCAACGTACCATGCCTGGGAGATAGGGATCAAATTTCACGTAGTTCAAAATGGATTGGGGCTTACACTATGAGGAGGACTAGGGAGATTGATTGGGGATTACACTCTGAGGAGGACCATGGTGCGGACTGCGGATTACACTCTGAGGAGGCCCATAAGAGGATGTCATGGTCGAGGCTTAATCTAAGCCCACATGATTCATGCTCGGTGTGAGAAACAATAGGCAGCAGGGACCAGAAGATCACATCACAAAAGGTGCGTCCATGGGATGTGGAGTGGAGCTTATGAATAGGTCGGCCCATAAGGTCGGGGCATACTCCGAGATAGATTCCCATTGGGACAAATCGTAGAGGGAGAGGGACATGGCAATAAAGAAGAATGGTGAAACAACCTTTTCCACTACACCCTTCCTTGGGCATGGCCATGGGGAAGTACGAAGGTGCATGGGGGATTCCTTCTGATGGGCATCCCGCCATGCCCCAGGGAGGGGAGAAGTGCCCCAGTACAAATAAGTGGAGGGGAAAAAAAGGGGCACCTGGGCCTAGATTCAGCATTACCTTGGGAATGTGAACCCAGTAATGCTTCGGGAATCCACCCAAGGGTTAGAGAAACCCCTTGACCCTTGCATACTATGGGTATGTGAACTCAAAATAGAGTTTTGATGCACCTGAAGGTTACATCACACGGGTCTGGTAGCTCCAAGGGAGGCCTCAGCTCGGGGCCGGTGAATGGGTCAATGAGGGAGTTGTGGAGGATCAGGTCGGATTGGGAGGATTTTATCTATCTTAGGGAATGAGAACTTCGAAGGATTTGGTGAGCCACGTGGGTATATTAGGAGTGGTTCCCTTCGCGTAGGGAGGTGCTACGTGGCTAGATAGGTCGTCCATGAACCAGGGTGGTTCGTGGCTTCGGGTTTGGCCCGCGTACCAGATTAGTACACGGTGGGATCCATTTGAGAAGCGGTATCCAAGGGTGATGTCAGTCAGGGGTTCGTCGGTCAGGGCTTCACCCATGTTGGAGGGTGCTACATGGCGCGACGGATCGGAAAAGAGTCATAAACTCCCAGGTCCGCAAGAAGTGCATCCGCAGAGGGGCCCTGGTTCACAATTTCGTTTTTTTTAAGTTCATGGTTCACTATGATATTATGCGTTTTAGGTTCCTTATTAATTCCCTTCCAGGTTCATACCTATTCTAGTTCGTGAACTAGAACATCGCTGTTTGCGAAATCCTATACTCATTCCTTCGAAATCCTTCCACCCAAATATGGTCGATCTCTCTGAATCCTCCCTTGAAAACCCTTCCAGAACACTTTTTCTTCTCTTCCCATCGATCTTATTTTATATAGTGGGGAAAAGGATGTATCTATGGTCATGCGACACCATTTGCGGAGCCCCATGACCGAAAACCCAATTCACAGATGACCCGGTCAATCCAAAACTAGTGGGGGGCATCGAGCGCATCTCCCCCACGAACCAAACAAGATCAGGGAGTGCTTCACAGCCATAGAAGATTCCGCCTTAATTTTATGAATGATAGCATATTCGGACCATTCTAGTTGAGGCGGTCCACAGCTGGGGCGGTTCGTGGTGGTGGACTGGTCCAACGCTCATCCTACTTTGCACCCGCGGAGGATCTCTGCCCCCATTCAGTGAATCTCAATTGTCTGCGGAGGGAGTGCTTTGTGGAACCGGCAAAATGGTGTCATCATTTGGACCGGTCTGCGGACCGGTTCAGCTTTGTCCATCCTTTTAGTTTTCTCAATTATTCCCCAAAATTATATGGGGGAATTGGGTAGAATCCCCTTTGTGGATTTTTCAGGACCCTACAATATTATAAAATTTCTATCGATGAAGTAATTGTAAAAGTTCATCTAGGAACCAAGGAAATAGAATTCTAGTATCGATTAACACTTGAAAAATATTATATTCATTCGATTTTGAGTTAATTACCATCCTTACATTATGAATTTTAATTATTAATCATTTTTGGTAATTATATACGGTATCTGAATCTTGTGGTAGAGTATAAAGGGAATAAAAATTTAATATTTGTAAATAATTTTTGAAGAAATATTTTAATATTTATATAGTGTGTGTGTTAATGTTTTGATATAACTTATATGTCACATAAGAAATTAATGGATCTTTTATTCCATTATATAAGTATTCAAAAGTGGTACTGTAATTATTTTCAAAATAAAATACCATGTTGATTAAAACACTATTTAAAACATATTTAAAATATTCATGGAAATAAAATTGAAAATTTTGGATGTAATAAAATATATAATAATTATTATGAACATATTATACATGATATAAATATGACTTGACAGCTTGGTTTACTACCACTCTTATCCCATTGTACAAAAGGATTCCCATTGACAACCACTTATTCTAAAAATATAGGACACATGATTATATAAATGACATAATGGATTTCATAATATTACAATATGAATCATCGTAACTATATTTATTAGCATTCATATTTTCAAATTTTTAATGTTCATTGGATGGATGCAGATCCTAACAACTCATTTCATTCTATTTTTGAGGCTTATTATATCTTGTTAATGAAAAAAGAATAACTTTTATTCAAAATATATGAAGCTATGTATATTATTCACACTCAATAGTGTATTCAATTTATATAGATGAAATAAAAGATTATGAGTAATGGAGTTTATGTGAGATCTCTAATTTCAATCAATCATATTGACTCATGTATTATACATATTAGAATTAATTTTTTATATTATTAATGAATAAATTATCATTTAAAAATTGTATCATTTTGAAAACTTATTTGGAAGAATAGGGTTCGGTGATGTTTGTTTACATTTTAAGATAAAAAATAATTGGACAGCATGAAAAATGGACTACCGAAAATATTTTTTTTTGTAGTTTGGATATTGGAATATAACCATCTCTACACAACTAGATTGTTCTATGATGGTATCCCTAATAATTTTTTTAATTTTTTTATAGAAAGGAATACTAATTCTCTTGAATTATTTGTTTTTATTTTTAATCCGCTGATGTGATCATTATGAGAAGGGATATTTAAGATCATTGAATAATGGTGGGATGGAGTCCAATATTTTTATTAGTGATTTTTTATGTTATTTAGGTTTGAGACTAATGGAATTTTTCACTCATTTTGATAAATGGTGATCTATCCCATTTTTATTGTTTTTACATGGAGATATTATTTTAATTTATATTATAGGGTAGAATATTGGTTGAGAGGTGATTAAGAGAACTTAGATCAAGGAATTATTTTACTAAGGAAATAATTTTTTAATTAATATTTCAAGCATCATGATTGACAGATGTGGGATTGTAGTTTATGTACAGTAAATTATTTAGGAAACATATATATCAATGTAGTTGTAGTCATTTTCAACCCATTTTGAAAATTTTAAAATGAATATGTTTTAAATTATTTTCGAAGGGGTTGTTTAAGAACATAAATGGGTATATTATTAAAAAATAATAATGATTTTTTTGAATTGCGTTTTTTGAAAATGATGGCCTGGTTATACATATAATAAAGGATTAATATTTCACATAAATGTGTTTAAGAAAATAATGAATAGATTTTTATTATCTATATTGACCTAATAGAAAACTTATGATGAAATATTAGGTCTTGATTTAACATATCTAATGGAAATTTAATGATACTTGTCAAATGAAATGGTTGCAAAAATATTTTATAGATTATTCTCTAATAGACTTATGTTATGTAAAGATAATGATATATAAGAATTACTATGTTTGGTGGAATATTATTTATTCAATTCATTAATTCATGGGGGTTTAGTTCATATAGAAGATTTTATATAGTAGAATAACCTATTGTAACGATGCATATTGTATAAAAGAGTTATCACCAACGAAGTGACCTAGTGATTATTTTGGTATGAACTATTTGATGATTGTTTATTTTTTATTATATGGAAATTGGTTTCACGTCATAATATATATTCCATGTGATTAAATCAAAACCATTTCTAAATTATTCAACAATGTAGGGATCATGATTACTCCCCAGATAGTGTTTTTTATAGTGAAGAATAATGTGTTATTATTGGTGGTAGACCATATTAAGAGGTATTTTGGTATGGAAGGAGGATTTAATTGTGTTGTGAGGGTGAATAGGGAACCCCATATTTTATAACATGGCATATTTTTTAGTGTCGAAGTTGTTATTCAAAATGTTGGTATGAAAATTCCCATTGCAAAATGTATTGCAATGTGCTGGCGTAAACTTATTCTATAGAATGGAATTTTATTTTTAATGTTTAAAATGAATTTGTTACAGAAATCATTGTATTGGTATGTAATGTTTTTTGGACAATTTATTTAAATAGCATAAAATAATATATTTTTTATATCTTTTGGAATCTTTTAAATGTCATATCTAAATCGGAATAAATTGACAGAATAGATGAATTTTCATATATTAGTTAAGGTTAATTGATGATCAATTAAAAGGGAATTATGGTTATTTTCACATGATCGGAAAATTTCCATTTCGCGGGGGTTATTTTTCGATATCACGGAGGTTTAAACCGCTCCTATATGATTTTTGGATGTTTTAAAAAACCACCACTATATAGTGTGTCATCGTACAATATGTGATGTTTTCCTCTATTTAGTAGTGGCTTATGGTAACTGTCGTAGTGGTTGAATTTACCTGCAGTTTTACTGGTGAAAATTCTTTTTTTATTATGGTCAAAACCATCACTAAATCACTCATCTTCTTTAGGAAAACAGACTCTAAAACCAAGATAACCACTGTGAAATAATAAAATAATATAAAAAAATTTGTCATGGATGTTAAAAACACCTCTAAATTATTTTCCCTAGAGGAGGTTTTAACCATAACTGATAGAAAAAATCATATATTGTAGTTGTGGTTAAAATTGGTGATAAATATAATACATTTATTTCACATTAGTTAGAACCGCCTCTAATTCCATATTTACAAAAAAGAGAATCTAAATCTGGATCCCTAGTACCAGGGCCCAGAAACCAACCATTACATTTCCACATTTACATACATCCCACGTCAAAAATAATACTAATAGACCAAAATTTTTATAAGAATAACATGATGGATACTTGAATAATAGGTTTAGTATGATTTGGGTACAATTTTTTTCTAAGTACATGAAGTGTCACTTTTAGATAGAGTTGTTTCACAATCATTGATATCAGTTGATCTCGAGTACGTTGATGTATACGTGTATCTGGAATAACTGAGGAATGTAATCAATATTTGATGTTTTATAGGATTGTATGGTAATTAAAAGGGAATGATTTTTGAGATATCTCACGTAACATTTCAAATAACCACATTTACAAAGAATGGATTCATGTTTGACTGTACATACAAGTGTGAGGAAGTTTTCATAGTGTTGAAGAAGTAGTTGTTGTCAACTATGATCCCAATCATTCCTGAGCCTAAAATTGTACATGTTGTGAAATTTGATGCTTCTAGTTCTGGATTAGGATATGTTATGATGTTGAGTGATAAATTAGTCACTTTGGGTTTCACCAGCTTTTAAGCCACAAGATAAAATACTCTAATCCTGTATTTTTGTTTGTAGTTTTGGTCCATGTATTGAAATGATCATGAACTATCTTCTTGGGATAGGTATTTGTTGTGTACTTTGGCACCTAGAGTGCATATAATATTTTCACACAGCATGGAAATAATCTTTATGAGAGGAATTTCCTAGAGTACTAATATATTTTTGACATTGATAAATAGTATTCAACTTGAAATGGAAATTTAGTGGTAAATGCATTGTGCTAAAAAATATATGAGATGTGAGAATAGATTTCATTTTCTGAATGAATGATCTTATATTCACTGTAAGACTAGTTGGTGGGTGTAGTTGAGGGTTTAGGGGAAGATATGTGGGTATCATTATAGATAATTTCATTATTTGTTAAACAAGTAATGATAAGTTATAATATTGTTCCAGAATTTATTATGATGTGTGATAGGTTGGAGGAATGTGAAACTATATCAAGATATAATATTGATATAAATGTAGAGTTTATAGTTTGTATAATTTTAATGGTCACATATTCCATGAAATATGAGTTTATAAGATCACATAATTCTTTGAAGTGGGATGTTCACCTATGGCCGACCATGATTTAAAGTGGATATTTTAGTGGCCCTCTATAGTAAGGTACATTAAAGGCCTTTTTTCCATTGATTGACTCATACAAAAATTTTCACCGAGAGTCAGAGTTGATAGATTTAGTGGGATGTTCACCCCAGGCCAACGTGTTTTACCTAATAGTTTTGGTAATTATAATAGATGTCTATGATTTAATAGTTGTAGTTTTGCATAACCTTTTATCATCATATCGATAAGCCATCAGGAAGGATGATCAAAAACATATAGGATTTCCTTTAGGATTTTATTATAGATTTTATCCACCAAATGCATCTTTGTTGGAGATACAAATTTTGGTAGGTAAGACACTCATTTGTTCAACATGTATTTGAAAATTCTACTATTAATGAAGTGGACAGTACCTCTACCTTAACAGGATCAAGGAACTCAGGTTTTCAACATATATTGGAAAATTATTATCAAAAATATTTTTAATAAGAGGAAATAATTGGTGGGATTGATCACATGACAACTATAAAACATGAGAATAGAACACTATAAAATTTTAAGAAAGAAGGGATATCCACTAAAAACTAGTTGAAGGGAGTTAAAAATTCATATTCCAATGAAAATAAATTAATAGTTTGACAATTCATACTTGGGTAAAAAACCTAATTAATTTATAAAAAATGAATCATGACAATAAATAATAGACATATATGGTGCATACCACACCTGAGAAATCAAGACATAAAAGGAAAAATTAGAAATAAATAAAATACATAAAAGGAAAGATGATAAATCAAGAAAATGTTTAGTGGAAACTATGTGCCACACATGATACATATACAAATCTAATGTTACAATTTTTTTCAACATATCAACAATACAACTAATCACAGTCCTATGATTAGCACATATTGTCACCCTCTCCACCACCATCTCCACTTCCTCCTAAAACCTGTAAGAACGTTATATTAAAAATTAAATACTCATGTATATATATATTTAAACAAAAAAACCAATAAAAGTTTTAAAACCAAATTATTTTTAATTTTTGTGATTTATCGGATCACCACCATTTTATGTAATACCACCAGGGCAGATCCAATGTTCTTTTGAGATAAATCAATCAATGCTCTCTACAAAGTGGATATCTGAGCCCCCTGGTCTTGAAATGAGATTAGTAGTGAAACAATCTCCCTCTAAGTAACTAAAGGAATAGAATAACTACAACCTGGTGTAGATGTAGCTAAAATCTCTAGTGGCCAGCCAAAGGCCTAAGAAGGTATGGGTCTCAAACCCATCCTGCACACTCTACTATGATTCTCTTTCCCAATTACATTAGCAACAGAGTCATCATGGGAGACTGAGTAGGAATGTGCATGATTGGAATCCCATAGTTCCTCAAATTTTAACCATAATTCAATTATAATTCATATTAGAAGAAATATATATTATCATAATAACCACAGATAATAAGTTACTGTAATGAAAAATGAATTCATAACCCAACTTCTTTGGAGACATATTAACAGAACTTCCATCATATTTTTGTTGACCATGCAACCACACTTCTGTTCGTGATGCTTTGTTCCCAAATCTATGTGACTACATTAAAAAACATAAATAAAAAATTTAATATATTAGTCAGATAATATTATATGATAAATATATAAACTAATAAAAATATTACCAATGTAGGTCGGCTTCTAGAAAAACACTTTGACCCTACAGTGTGAGGGATGACCTTCTTAGCCCAACTGGATGCATTCTTTCATGAATTATCCTAAAAATTTAAAAAGAAATTTAATAGTAATGTGTTATATTTCATATCCTTTTCATATACATGTATAAATTTAAAATCAGATTAATATAGTAATATATATTTACATACCATATACTTCTTATCATGATTTATGTCAAAAAAATCATTCCATTGCCTTTGGGTACCCCATCGGGTATCATTTCATAATTTTGTTGGTCGGTCCACAATTTATCATTGGCTGTGACTGAAAATCTATATTAAATGACATTCCATTTTCCCCAAGATTTTTCTATGTCCACTTTCATGCTATCAAATCTGAAACCGTATAGTCAAAAAACATCTCTGCACAGAAATTAATTTAGAAAATATTAATAACATGACATTTAGTTACACCATAATCGATTAAAATTTACATTATTTGGGAATCAAAAACACCATTTTTTCAACATTCAGGAATATTCCTCCTGTAATAATACTATATAGGAAGGGAAATGAGCTTGTCATATAGTTGGCCTAAAATCTGGCCAATTAATCCGACACCATCATCCATATGGACACCATATTAATCAAATGGGACAACTATCTTCTATCCAGTTAGATTCAATACACAAGAAAATTTTATATTTTTCTCCACACTTTCACTGATTCCATCATTAAAAAAAATTGTTTTTATAAAACATATTTCTTCATATTACAATTTGTAACAATAATAGTGACCCCTCCTGTAACCCCTCAAAGAACTAGAATTTGTGCGCTAATCCCCCACTGCTGAGGCTCTTGAAGGGGGAGGAAATTATTGAGTTGTTGAAGGGATGCTCATAGATGATGTGAGAGATGGTGTAGGGGGAGATGGTGCATGGGGGGAAAGTAGATGGTGTCTCAAATGTCGTAGGGAGGAGTCAGATGGATCTTCATCTTTCATAGTGTTCGATGAAATAGTATATCTATTCTTTCTTGACATTCCCATCATTTAAACAAATGACATTATGTTCAGAACATATATTTCAAAACAAATATACTGAAAACAATTAAAAATGAGAAATAATGAAAAATAATAACAATCAAAATATACAAAAAATGATAATTAATGATTTTAAAAATGAAATAAGTGTTTTCACAATTAATGGAAAACAGTATATACAATGATTTCTCTGTCAACCATATTGGTTTCTAGCTCAATTACTTAATCCACTTCATTAAGCATTTCCAAAATAATTTTTTCAATATCTTGATTGACAAATAATTATGCTTTTTTTGTTGATGTGATTCAATTTCACAGGTAAAATCTTCCACTTCATCACCCATATCATACAAATCTTTTTTTTATGTGAGAAACAACACTCCACACTTCATTCACATCCTCATTCTCATAATATACCATTTTCATTTGATAATAAGATATATGGATCATGTAGTCCATGATCACCAAAATCCATCAATCGAGAGAAGTTCAAAGAAGTAAATTGCAAATAATCTCTTTTAACACCTCTGCTAAAATAGACCCAACTGCATTTGAATAAAACAAATGAACAATTCGCATGGTAGGTTAATAATATAATATCAGTCTTTTTTCTATAGTATCCCACTTTATTAAATGTAAATATACCACAATTTTCTATTTTCAACCCATATTTTGGATCGACTGAATGAAATCTAATGCATTTCACGTTGTAAGCATCGAACATTCTAACTTCTTCTAGAGGACCTCAAGAAAGAAACATCAAATCTTATGACAAGTATTATTGAGTATCAAAATTCATTATCTAAAAAATAAAAATACTTTATTATAAGTAGTAAATATGTGTCAAACTAATATTCATATTTATAGCTATATTTATAAACTTAAACGTCGTTCAAACTATTCTACAAGATCATTATTAACATATTTTGTTATATCTTTCTCATTTCGTGTTTGGAATCTCATTAGTCTATTTGATTGTATCCTCAACTCTTTTATAAATTGATCTTCAATTTCAAAATTCATCAGAAAATATATGTATGCCTGTAATAATTCTATTTTTGTTAGTGTAACATTTCAGGTCCTCCCAACTAATCAGCCAGTAGTAGAAAATATTGTTGACATTCAATGGATTTGATATTGAGTTGATGTGTCCATAACAAGTCTAACTAGATTAAATCTTGTCTCATTCTCATCCATGTATATAGAACAAAAGGTAATACATTCCTCTTCTAAATAGCCTTCAGAAATAGAGCTTTCTGGTTGAGCTTTATTTCCATGTTATGATTTCAAATGCCCAAGATATCTATGAAATAAATTACAAAAACTTAATTATACATTTAATTATTTGTCAAAAAGTGTATAAATAACTGAATAAAATTTAAATGATGTGCCTATAAATTGGATACATCTATTGATAATGAACGGGGCCTCCTAATTTAGATTCCTCAACCAAATGCACATTTAAATGCGTCAGGATATTAAAAAATGAAGCAGAGAAGATTATCTCCATTCCACAAATTGTCAATACATACATCTCTTGAAGGATTCCAAGCTCAAATTGATGTATATATTTCTTACATAGTTTTTGTGGAAATCATCAATATTAGTTTACAATAGTAGTAACATTTTTAGGTAGTAATGTACTCAATACAAATGGTAGTAACTGCTATAACAAAATATATTAATTTTGAGTTTTCAATCCATGTATCATACGATTCGTTAAGTAGACACACTTTGAGATATTACTTGAATACCTATTAGATACTCTCACATGATTTAAAATTAAATGGAATGTATCATTATCCCTATTTTTCATTGCAAAAAATCCCAAAGCATACATTTCATTCTCATCTCTCCAAAGATCATGTTTTATGATAATTACTTGAAAGTCTTTCCGAGAATTGATATGATCCTTCAAATTTATATTCTCATTAATCAATGTGAGGATAAAATTTTCATAGAAATTCTTTTCAAAATACATCACATCATTATTATGCTTCAAAAAAATTAAATTCCACATACGGATGTGGGAATAATATACATTTTTCCATCCATTGTTGCATTCTGATTTCACATGATAATGTAATTCAAAACCGTTTCTCATTATCATTCAAATGATGAAACATATCAAATTTTGTTTCAACATTTCCAAGTTATTTCAATATTTTACAACTAGTTAAAAACATTGGAGGTGGTCTGCGATCAATGAAACCATTAAATTTTGATATATTCAACTGAAATATATGAGATGCATCTAGAAATATTCAATGGAACAAGAAGCACCATTTTCTATTCTGAGGTATCCGTTTGGCCTCAAAATAAAATATAAAAATAGGGAAATACAAACTTGTGTATGTGATCCAACCAGATAAATTCCCAATCCTATGGAAGTCACTAATGGTCCACATTAAAGTAGCATGCAATTTGAAAAATTATTTAAAAGAAACATCAGATATCCCAATGTTGTTGCTTCATAACTCATGTAATTCATCAATTAAAGGTTGCATGTATACATAAATATCATTTCTAGGAATTTTTTTACCATGAATAATAATTGAAATTATAAAATAGTTTCATTGCATAAAAATCCATCGAGTCAAACAGAAAGGGATAAAAAAACTAACCAAATGCTATAACTGGTACTCAATGTCCCAAATGTGTTGAATCCATCGACATCCAATACAAATAGAACATTCCAAGGATCTGCTGAGAAATATGGATATAATTAATCCAATTTCTTCCATGAATGTGAATCTCGTGGATGTCGCATTAACCAATCATTGTTATTATCTATAGAATGAAAATTCGTCTGTTCGGTGATTTTCGATGAAATGAATAATCTTTTCAATTGAGGCTTTGAAGGAAAGTAATGAAATACCTTTACTGGTGTGTTCCATTTCTTCTTATTCATGGTAGTATTTTGATTTAGACATTTAACATCACTCATTGAATGCCAACTATAAGAAGAACATTTTCTTAATCTTGCCTACTAGAATCATCTCTCCAATAAAAAATACAATCATTTGGACACACAGATATTTTTGTCTAATTCAAACCTAGAATATTAACAACTTTTTTAATATCATAAAAACACTCGGGGATGTTTTCATCTGTAAATGAATCATGAAAATATTCCAATATCAGGGGCATTGAATTATTTTCAATTCTACATTAACTTTAGATATGGTATAGCTTCTACAGAAAATAATGTTTTGAATATTTCAAATATCCACCATACAACTCTTTATTTCCATCGTCAACTAAATCATGAAACATATTTTTCTTAGTGACGTTTACTCTTACATTAGCCTCAACATTATCAAGTGGTGTGTAGAGAACCAATCTTGACATAAATGGACATTACATTACTTTTTCAGAATACATAACAAAAAAATACACCAAAGGACTATAATAGTTCAGTGTATTTGGAAACTCAAAATATAATATTCTAATCTTGGTGAAAGATCTTAAACATCTCTCATAAATATCTTACATTTTTTTTCTTACATAAAACCTTTCTTTATATCCTGGTGAAAAGAAAACATATAAAGGGTGAGATCAAATTCTCAGTAAGGGAATTCATGGATAAAATATAACAAACCATATGCATTTGAACTTCAAAGCATGAACATAAAGATTACACATCAAAATCCTGAGTTCTGAAATAAATCATTACAGTACGTAAGGCAAAAATCATAAAGGAAAATCAATCATGATAAAATCGCATGGGAGTAAAACATTTAATTTTAGAAATACATTATGAAAATTATATGATTTCCATAGTAGCCAATGCATTTCTTCCAAGACCATATTAGTGGACAAAGTCTATTTCTGAATCGAGTTCACTGCTCATTCCAGTCCTGTAACACTGAACCAGATTAACTTATCATTCCATGCATGTATATCTCATGAGTTATAAATATTTACCCAATGCATTGGAGGGAGATATAGGTCCCACCCTCTCATAATGGAATCATTCTTACATGTGACACAACATAAACATAAATCATTCATCATAACCCAAAGAATAAAAATGGGTTTAATAAACATCATCCCATCATAACATAATCCATATAAAACAAATGGATATCTTTTCATCATAATAAAAGTGAAACCATGTAATTCATAGAGATATTATACTTGAAACATACACATATGGAATAATGTCATCTTATATGGAAAATGGTTTTGATAAAACACTTGAAAAGAATTCTTGAGGAAAATATCCATTCTTTCTTAAAAATCATTTTATTTTCACCAAATGCCATGAAATTTTAAAATAAAATTATTTTATTTAAAATATCCATGAAATATTGTAGAGTAATATTCATGAAAATTAGGCTTTATGAAACCGTAAAAATCTATTCATGCCATATAAGGTAAAAAAACATTCTCCTCGTACTTTTGTCAGAAAAGTCAAAAAGTTTCTCGTATGTTATACAAAAGAAATATTCCTTTCATAACCTGTGTTAAATGTCAAAAATGGGTAAAAAGTAATATAAAAATACATAAAAACATTTTTAGGAAACATTTTCTATGATGATAACAATAACCCCAAATACTTACGAATAAACAATCTCAGATAAAAATGAGATTGGAAAAGTTATCCCTTACCTTAGGTCTGATATGGTTCATATGTATCCGAACCTCTTTTATAATGATATAAATATTGTCCCTGAATTATTAAAGAATCATATTCATTGTTATGATATCATATATGGTTAAATTATGACTTTATATTACGTGTTTTTTTTAAATTCCATGTTAATGAAGCATTTTGGGTAAAATCGTTTTATTTACCGTATGTGTTTGAACATGTTGTTCTTGATATTATTATTAATTATATAATGATTTAATTTCATAAATAATGTAAATCATGATTTATATATCATATATATATTCAGTATATATATATAGATAAATAAATTAAATGAAATACATTGTTCATGGAGATGGTAGGCCGTACGTATGCATGAATGTTGTTTCCCTTCCATTATTGACTTGAATGGAAGTAAGTAGATGATATATATATATATATATGAATAAATCCAGTAACTTTATAATGTAATATATTTATTTATCACTCATTATATGTACATTATAATCATTCTTTAATGGTTAAAATGGAGAATGAATCTCATCGCGTCGTGGAGACGGTAATCCGTACGAACGCACGAGCGATGATATTGTTCCCATACTTATTGAATTGAATTTGGGTGGATTATATAATATCTAGGAATTATTATGATTTTATAATAACTATATATAGTTATTATTTACACCATTATACCCTTCCACGTAAGGTGGTGGTGGAAAAATAGATTACACCACGGCGTGGAGACGGTATTCTGTTGATTACGCACGCATGGTGATTTCATTTCCGGTAGGATGGATAAAAGGTGAAATGGGGTTGTTTCATATTTATAATAACATATCAGTATATTAGTGATACTTATGTTTTTAATTTATAATGAAACAACTAAATAAGAATATGTTGAAGAAGAAAGAAAACTTGAATGAATCGGTAGAATAGATTACCTCTTCTTCGACACACCTCTTTTAAGCTTCATATTAAGGCACTAGAGTATGACTTTTGAGGAGACCAGAACCTCTATAATGTTTCTAGGGAAGTTTATAAGGGAAATGGGCATGGTTCAGCCAAACTTTAAAGCTCAAAATTGTGTAAAGAGAAGAGGGAGGATGTTCCCTTTTATAAGGGAGGAGAGGGGCACCTTAGGAAAAACTTAAAATATTATTTTATAACAAAGTAATATTCGGTTTATAATAGCCTCAAATTGATTTATTTAGAATATAAAGCCGGGATGGGATGAAAGTATCTCAACCAATAGGTTTTAGACATGTTTAGGTTACTATTTTAACTTTATCAATTAGATTTAACTCTAAGTTAAATAATTTAACTTTTACCGTGTCTTCTTGTTTTCTTAAACTATATTGTTTATACACTTACTATAACAAGTCAAAAAAACCCAAGTGGTTCCTTATTAATATATATATCCTTATATAAGTCATTTGGCCTATCCTTATATTTTTATGAATAGAATAACAATTAATAATATAATATTTGTTTTAAAAACTATTTTATGTCGATTTGACACTATTTGGTAATTTATTTTTGTGAAAATCATAACTGCATGATTAGATTTAAACAAGCTAATTAAATGTATAATAACATGTCATATTATGATACAAAATAAGTGGAAGTCATAAAAATTATCAAATTACATTTATTTCGGTATTTATAACATCAATTATGTTAAAATTTCATTAATAAGGTAATTACTGCCTCATCATTGTGTCACGAATAAATTTATTTATTTATTGTCTTCAAATTATAAATAAAATATAATTATGTATTAAATCATTTTATCTTTATAATTAATATTTATAGTCTTATTTACCTTATTTATAACCATATATTAAAAAAAAATTAGTTATTAAACTTTGATTTTTACTCTTTTAACTCTTCATTGAATAAAATAATAATAAGTGTGCTAATCTAATCCAAGTGAATTTAAAGGGTAATATTTTATTCCCAAGGTTATGTTTTGTCTAATTACACTTATCCAATAGAATTATGACATGTGTTAGTGTAACAATAATACCATCTTTACCATTAATTACCCTATTTACTTTTAACTTTGGCAAATAAAAGCAAAAGTTACTATTCACTGGAAATTATTTTTATCTTATTGAACCACATTTTACTCCTGGATATTTACCGTGTCTCTCAGATTTTCGAAATTCAAATCACAGAAGCGGTAAAATTATGTTTTATGTGCAATTGTAAATGCTCCTAGGAGGTGGGTAAAAGTCGGTGAAAAGATCAATAAAATTTTTATATATATTTAATTTATTATAAAATGAATTTAATGAATTAAATTGAACTTATATAAGTATTAGGTATCTTTTTTGACCTAAAATAAATTTAAATAAAATAAATGATTATTTAAATAAATATTTGGTTTTAACCAATGACTCATTGTTTTCACTATTCATCAAAAATTGAATGTTTTCAGAAAAATAAAAAAAATTAACCCTAGGCTAATTTCGATATTTCGAATCCAAAAATGAAGTCCATTTTGAAAAAAAAAATTATAAAATTTCAAAAAGTGGGTATTACTATTATTAATGGCTAGTTTATATAATATTTTAATAACATATCAATGTTAAGTGAATCTCGGTATTACATACAACACACGCTATCATGGAAGGTCGCAATTGCTTGTAAAGAATTCCAAGTCATGGTTTCATGTAGTGCAAGATTCTTTTGTTGTTGTGTATAATAGAATCCAACCATATTTCATTTATACATTTAATATATATGTTGAGCCCTCTGGAAGATTGTTGATTTCATGTCTATGATTGATGTTTTAATAATCACAAATCATCACATACCATTAATGCTTAATCTGGTTTGATTTCTCATAAACTTATATACAATCTGTTAATGAATCTGTTATCATGTTTTTGTCTATGCTTATTGACTTACAAAGTATTTTTGAAGTCTTCTGTATTCAACAGACATCGGAAGCACCGATTCAATATCAAAGGACAACGGTCGCACTGATTCAATATCAACAGACATCGGAAGCACCGATTCAATATCAACAGACATCGGAAGCACCGAATCAATATCAACAGACATCGGAAGCACCGATTCAATATCAACAGACATCGTAAGCACCGATCCAATATCGAATGACTCACCGATGCAAATTACTCACCGATGCTGATCAAAATGAGCCACCGATCAAATGACTCACTGATGCTGATCAAACTGACTCACCGATCAGATGACAGACTGATGCTGATCAGTCTGATTCACCGATGCTGATCTATCTGAGTCACCGATCATTACTCACTAATGCTGATGACCTATCGATCACTTGAACTAATCGATAGTCATAAACAACTATTTGAATTTATTTATCTTTATCTTTATTTAATCTAACCAACGGTCATATTAGGAATATTTTAATGCTCTTCCAATTAATTAATAAAGGTTATCAGATGTCAGGAAACCGTACCTCGTACCTGAGGAAAGGAAACTTTTTATGTCTTTCGAAGCACGTGACATAAAAACAAAAAGACTCTGCTGAAGAAAAGAGTCGATAGAAGAACACAAGAAGAATATAGAGGAAAGAAAGAGGAGGAAGAACCAAGAAGAACAGAACTATATACACAATCAAGCCTACTCAAGAAGAGTTCTGTGCATACAAAAGAACATTGAAGAACTCCATCGACTATATCTCACTGCCTTTGAACCTGAAGCATACGACACTCTTCTTCTCAAACAAAAACGAGAAGAGGACTCAGAAAAAATTCTGACCAAATACAAAAGAGTCCAGAGCTACACTGAAATCATCAGAGCCATTTCTAAACTCTACATCTTTTCTCTGTGATACATTTGTTTTACATTTTGAGCAGTGTGTGTTATCTGCTGTATTAAACACACACACTGACTCCTGTTCTTTCACTGGAGGATCTGTAAATCCTTAGCAAACCTTTTTACACTTCATTTTCCACAGTGGATAGTGGTAGAGGTCGTGTGAGACCTGGACAGCTCTAAGCTGTTGTTTGTTTTCCCACGCAGAACTGTGGTAGAGGTCTTGTGACCTGGACAGTGTGTTTACTGTTGTTAACCCCGATCCAGGGTGTGGATCATTTTTATATAAACTTTTGAGAGGACTAAGTCTCGGCTTGAGACTGAACCTCTTGGTTAATTCTCTGTGTTTGTAGCTACATACTATATCCATACTATACAAATTTTTTCATATTCCGCTACTATTACATTGAAATATAATTTATTTTCAAAGCTACTTTGATAGTTAAACTTGCAAGTGTTTATATTTATTATAAACCAGTAAGTTAGTTACAAAAGTTAATTTAATCAAAAGATTAAGTTAACTGAGAACTAATCAATCTTTGAGAAACTAATTGAACCTTTATAATTTGTATAAATTCACTACAGTTTAATCTGTTTTTGAAATAGGGGGATTTTAATAAACATTGTTTTTAACAGAAAATTTTAATTGTAACTCAATTCACCCCCTCTTGAGTATCCACTCCGACCAACATTTGGTATCAGAGGTTGGTTAATATATTCTAACGTACTCTGTTTTACAACTGTGATTTTAGTTGTATTTTAAAGTTCTTAAAATTTCTGTTATTTCTAAATTTTTATCTCTTTAAAATTCTTTTTGTGATATCATGGATAATATACTTGAGGGTGCTGCTACTAACCGGCCACCTTTCTTTAATGGAAACAACTATGCTCAGTGGAAGCTAAAAATGAAAATTCACTTAGAAAGTATGGGCTTTGATATTTGGACTGTCATTGAAGCTGAATACAAAATTCCCAGTACTGATAGATCTACTTGGGATGAACCAACAAAGACTGCTTACAATAATAATTGTAAAGCTATGAATGCCTTGTACTATGCACTAGGAGATGAGGAATTTAATATAATTTCTGTATGTAAAACTACATATGAAATTTGGGATACCTTAGCTATTTCTCATGAAGGAACAACTATTGTTAAGGAGATGAGATTGAATACCTATACTATTAAGTATGATAATTTTAAGATTAAGCCTGATGAATCCATTTCTGATATGTATCTCAGGTTCAATGAAATTGTCAACACAATGACTTCTCTGGGAAAGGATGTTCCAGCAAAGGAATAAATCATGAGAATTTTGAGATGTCTACCTGAAAGTTGGAGAGGAACCTCTATCTCCATTAGAGAATCGTGTGATATTGGAGAACTGCCAGTCATGGAACTAATTGGTAAGTTGATGATGTATGAAGAAGAACTCAAGGTAAACAAAGAAGAAGATGATGAACCTAAAAGGAAGTCTATTGCCTTCAATACTACAACCTCAAAGAATAAGGAAAAGGAAAAGCCTCAAGATATCAATGAAAGTTCAAGCAGTGAGGAAAGTGAGAATGATTCTGACAGTGATGCTGAGATGGCTCACATTGCTAGAAGATTTAAGAAATTCTATAGGAAGAAGAAGTTTTTCAGAAAATCAAACTACAATGGCAAGTATGATAACAAAGGACACTGGAAAAAGGATTGGAAGAAGTCTGATAAATCAGATGAAGTTGTCTATTATGAATGTAAAAGAAAAGGGCACATAAAAGCAGACTGTCCAAAGATGAAATACAGAAAGAAGTATGAATACAAGGATAACAGTTACAAGAATGCCATGAAGGCTACTTAGAGTGATTCAGAAGAGAGCACAAGTGAAGCTGAATCTTCAGACTCTGAAAGGAATCGAGCCAACATGTTTTTCATGACAAACACTTCTGAGGTAACATCAGAAACCCCTGCTTCAAATTCATTTTATTCTGGAGATGATTCTGAATGTGATAACATGTCTAAATCTGTACTATTTGAATATTGTGATATGCTTGAAGAAACCTGTAATGAGCTTAAAGATAAATATAAATGTTTAAAGAAATAGTATGCTTTAAGTGTTAAGCATAAATCTGATCTGGATATAAAGTAGAAATGAATGCTCAGTTGCTTAAAGAGAATACTGAACTAAAATTGTATAATGAAAAACTCAGAAAAGACTTAGAGAAGTTCACAAATGGCAAGAATACTCTAACACAAATTCTAGGAAAGCAAGTTGCACCTAGATATACTACTTGTATAGGATACCAACCTGGACAAAGAAAAGTTGCCAAAACTAGATTCATTCCTAAATCTGGATAGAAGATAATTAATTCTGGAACTTCATATGCCTCAACAAGTTATATTCATAGTTATGGATCTAATAAGGTTTATCTTTCAAAAAATGTTAATTCTACAAATTATATGAGACCCATTAGACAAATATGGGTACCTAAAGTATCATTGGCTAACATGTCTGGACCCAAGAAGATCTGGGTACCAAAATCATCTTCCATCTAAATCTATTTTGTAGGAGACCTTCTTGAAGATCTGTCACAAGAAGATATGGTACTTAGACAGTGGATGTTCAAGACATATGTCAGGAGACTTTTCATGTTTCAAGAGCTTAGTAAAAGTTGATGGAGGCTTTGTCACTTTTGGTGATAATTCAAAAGGAAAAATCATCGGCTTAGGCCAGATTGGTAACACTGATTCAATCTTGATTTATGAAGTTTTATTTGTCGATGGACTTAAATATAACTTGTTAAGCATTTCTCAGTTGTGTGATGATGGTTTTTATGTGAGATTTAAAAATGATTCTTGCAATGTTTTTTTCTCTAAAAATGTTTTAGTATTTTCTACTTTAAGAAATCAAAATGTTTATGCTGTTGATTTAGATTCCTTAGCTAAGAAGAATATTCCTTGTTTAAATGCTTTTCATAAAGAGTCATGGCTTTGGCACAGAAGATTAGGAAACTGCAATGTACACTCACTTAGAAAACATTCTAGGAAGAACTTAGTTAGAGACCTACCCAAACTTGAATTTCCAGCAGGCAAAGTTTGCAATCCCTATCAAAAAGGAAAGCAACATAAAGTTTCTTTTAAATCAAAGAAAGAAGTGTCAACTTCTCAACCTCTCGAGTTGGTTCAGATGGATTTATTTGGACCTTCTAGAGTTTCTAGTTTAAATGGGAAGCACTATGTCTATGTTCTTGTAGATGACTTTTCTAGATATACTTGGGTATATTTTCTAGCTCACAAAAGTGAAGCTTGTTCTTACATTGTTAAATACTCCAAGTATGTAGAAAATCTTAGTGGACTCAAGATTAAGACCCTGAGAAGTGATCATGGTCGTGAGTTTGAAAATCATGAGTTTGATTCATACTGCTCACACAATGGCTATAGTCACAATTTCTCTTCCCCTAGAACACCCCAACAAAATGGTGTAGTAGAGAGAAGAAATAGAACCCTGCAAGAAATAGCTAGAACCATGCTCAATGAATATGAACTGCCTATTTACTTTTGGGCTGAAGCTGTAAATACAGCTTCTTCTGTCATTAATATATTCTTGATCAGACCAGTTCTTAAGAGGACCCCTTATGAGTTATGGAACCATATGAAACCTAAGGTTAACTACTTCAATGTTTTTGGCTGCAAAGTCTTCATTCTCAAAACTAAAGGCAATCTTGACAAATTTTCATCCAAGAGTGATGAAGGAATTTTCCTAGGTTACTATATCTCTAGTAAAGCCTATAGAGTTTTCAATAAAAGAACCAAATGTGTGGAAGAATCTGTTCACATCAAATTTGATGAAACTGATCCACATGAACCTAAAATCTCTCTTGAAGATGATCTCTCTGGTTTGAATCTCAATGATAAAGACAATGGACCTATAGTTAAAACATCTAGCTCTGGAAATTCTCTAGAACCTGCTTCTATTGAACCTCAATCTGTAGATGAATCTGAAATCTCTAGCCCTATCTTTTCAAGACCATCTAGGACTCTAATGAACCATCCTTTAGATGCTGTTGTAGGAAATTTAGATAGAGGAACACAGACTAGAGCTTCTCTAAGAAATCAGGTTGAACATCAAGATTTTCTTTCACAGTTAGAACCAAAAAATATCAATGATGCTATCAATGATGAATTTTGGGTAATGGCTATGCAAGAAGAACTAAATCAATTTTAAAGAAACAAAGTCTGGAAATTAGTAGAAATAACTAAGGACATTTTGACCATAGGCACAAAATGGGTGTTTAAAAACAAAGTTGATGAATCTGGAAACATCATTAGAAATAAAGCTAGGCTAGTTTCACAAGGTTACAATCAAGAAGAAGGAATTGACTATGAGGAAACCTTGGCACCTGTAGCGAGATTAGAGGCTATTAGGATCTTACTTGCCTATGCATCACATCTGAATTTCAAGCTATATCAAATGGATGTCAAAAGTGCTTTTCTAAATGGTTTTATTGTTGAAGATGTTTTTTTAGAACAACCACCTGGTTTTTTAAATCCTCATTTTCCAAATCATGTTTTTAAAATCTCTAAAGCTTTATATGGTTTAAAACAAGCTCCAAGAGCTTGGTATGAAAGGCTTTCAAACTTTCTTATCTCAAAAGGATTTACAAAAGGAGTAGCTGATCCCACACTTTTTATAAAAAGGATTTCAAAAGATGTATTAATAGTACAAATCTATGTTGATGATATTATTTTGGGATCTTCTAAAAATTCTTTATGTACTGATTTTTCAAAGGTTATGCAAAATGAATTTGAAATGAGCTTAATGGGAGAGCTTAAGTATTTTCGTGGTTTTCAAATTCTTCAAACTAAAGATGGAATTATTTTAAATCAAAGTAAATATACAAAGGATCTTTTAAAACGTTTTGGATTGGATAGTATTAAGGAAAGTGATACACCTATGAGTACTACCTGTAAATTGGATACAGATGAAGCTGGGAAACCAGTGGATCAAACCAATTATAGAGGTATGATTGGGAGCTTACTTTATCTTACTGCTAGTCGACCAGACATTATGTTCAGTGTATGTATGTGTGCTAGATTTCAAGCTAATCCTAAAGAATCACACTTACTGGCTGTTAAAAGGATTTTTAAGTATCTTAAGTATACTGTAAATTTAGGTTTATTTTATCCAAAAGGACAATCATTTAACCTAACTAGCTATTCAGATGCTGACTTTGATGGATGTAAGTTAGATAGGAAGAGCACATCTGGAACATGTCATTTGCTTGGAAAATCCCTAGTATCATGGTGTAGTAAGAAATAGAACTCAGTTGCATTGTCTACTGCCGAGGCAGAATACATAGATGCTGGTAGTTGCTGTGCACAAATTCTGTGGATGAAACACACTTTATTGGATTATGGATTTGATCTTAAACATGTTTCAATTAACTGTGACAATACTAGTACAATCAATATATCTAAGAACCATGTGTCTCACTCTAGAACTAAGCACATTGATGTCAGACATCACTTTTTAAGAGATCATTATCAAAAAGGAGATATTTCATTAAAATTTATTAGTTCTGAACATCAATTAGCTGATATCTTCACAAAGCCTTTATGCTCTGAAAGAATGAAATTTATTAAACAAGAGTTGTGTATGATTGATCTGTGAAACTGATCTGTGAAACTGATCTGTGAAACGGATCTGTGAAACGGATCTGTGAAACTGATCTGTGAAACGGATCTATGAAAAAGATCTATGAAACGGATCTGTGAAACGGATCTGTGAAACGGATCTGTGAAATTGATCTGTGAAACAGATCTGTGAAAGTGATCTGTGAAACCGATCTGTGAAACCGATCTGTGAAACCGATCTGTAAAACTGATCTGTGAAACTGATCTGTGAAACCGATCTGTGAAACGGATCTGTGAAACTGATCTGTGAAACGGATCTGTGAAACTGATCTGTGAAACCGATCTGTGAAACTGATCTGTGAAACCGATCTGTGAAACGGATCTGTGAAACCGATCTGTGAAACTCATCTGTGAAACTGATCTGTGAAACCGATCTGTGAAACGGATCTGTGAAACTGGTCTGTGAAACGGATCTGTGAAACTGATCTGTGAAACCGATCTGTGAAACTGATCTATGAAACCGATCTGTGAAACGGATCTGTGAAACGGATCTGTGAAACGGATCTGTGAAACTGATCTGTGAAACTGATCTGTGAAACCGATCGGTGAAACTGATCTGTGAAACTGATCTGTGAAACTGATCTGTGAAACTGATCTGTGAAACTGATCCGTCACACCGGTCTGTCAAACCGATTCTCTGTATTACTTTTTATTATATTGTAATTAATTAGTAAATTTCTTTTATACTTTTTATGGGAACCCTAAATGAAAAACTAAATGATACGCGGCTATTTATCTTCCCTAAACCATTAACCTTTCATTTCCCGCCGAACCTTTCAACCTCTCTTCCCTCTACATCGAACCTTTGAACTCCTGCCTCCTCAAAATCTTTGAATGGCTAAGCAAAAGAGACCGAGTAAAGGACCAGATAGCCCTGTACCTTCAAAGCGTGCTCGCGGCGAGTCGAGTAGTACCTCTCAACGATCAGTAAATCCGAACCTGGAAACTCGGATTGTTGCTGTAGAAAGAGAAGTCAGCTCTACGTGGCTTTTGTCAAGTAAGTCACTGTTGCTGCAAGTTCTTGAATCGCAAGGATGGATAGACTGGTTTTCAGACAACTCTCGAATAGACTACCTGAAGCTGGTACATGAGTTCTACATGAATCTGAAAATGACTCTAGATGGTGTGGAGGCTGCCAGGATGTCATCTGTGGTAAAAGGAAAGAAAATATCCTTCTCATCTAAGCAGTGGGCAGAATGCTTGAATGTACCTCATGAAGGTCGGTATGAGGATTATGCTGGGAATATTCTTCCAACATCTGATTAATTCTCTTATGAATTAGCTCTGGAGCTTCTGACTGGAAACAGAGAGTCACGGAGAATCACAGCTTCATAATTAAATGGTGAATGCAGACTTCTTTTCAAGTTTATTCAGCACCAACTTTTCCCTAGGAGAGGAGATTTTGCTGCTGTAAAGTACCCGGATGTTTTCCTGTTGTTTCTTCAGAAAACACAAGAGAAGATCAATTTGTGTAGATATGTGATGGTGCACATAGCTGGAATGGTAAAACCGTCCATGAAAGCCACTGCCTTGTTTTATTCAAAGATGATATCTACCATGCTCAAGAATCTAGAATGTATTGATGAAGATGATAAAGTTGGTGAAACAGATCATACTTTCTGTCTCGACAAAGAGATATGCAACAGGATTAAAATCAATTGGAATCCATGGAAGAAGTGCTGGGTTTCAAATGAAGATAAATTGTATGAAGCCTATAATCCCATAGATCATGGTAAGAGGCCAAAGGATTTGAGAGACCCTGGCTAGAAACCAGATGAGGAACCAGTTTATTCTGATGATGATGAGCAAGAATAAGGAAAGGATGAGGCCACCAAAGCCCAAGAGCAAGAAGAAGCTGGGACTGAGGAAGGAAGTGTGTCATCTCTTGATGATAGGAGTGATCCTGACACTGCTAGTCCCAAGAGAAGAATAGAATTTGGACCTTCTAGTCCACCCTTAGCCCCACCAGAATCAGAACCTATTCTTGGTGATGAAGAAGATTCTGATACTGAAGAATATCACAGTGAAGCTTCTGAGAAGAGTGATGATGGACATGCTGATGATGCTGAGGCTGCTATTGATGGTGACAACAGACCAGAGGTTGGTCTTTCTGAAGATCAAATAGAACCACCTCAGTCAGTACAAGAAATACATATCAGTGGCAAGGATGATTCACCAAAAATCAGTGGAACAAAAAGCTATGAGAAACCAAAATATGCCCTGTGTGCTGCTGTTTGGGATGACTACCCTGGTTATGCTGTGTTGGGCTTAGAATATTCTGAAGAAGAAGAAGAAATGCCAGAATCTGCTGCAGTTGTGAAGAGGAACCTCCCAAGAGAAGCAAGGTCTGTTCCTGCTGTTGATCCTACAAATGTTAATCTACCTAGTTCTGGAATCTCTCAAGCTGATCTTGATAAGTTTAATATTGAATTGCTAACCACTGTGAGAGACACATTTAGAGAAGAAATTTCTAATGCTCTTACTCAAGTGTCTTTACAAGTTTCTGACAATTCATTGGAAGCCTTCTCACCAAGAGTATCTAATGCTGTGAAGCCAGACCTGGCCAATACAGGTGAACTTATTGGCAGGCATATAGCCTTTTTGAATCAGACTATGAAGGATCTTCACACCGGCTTGGTATCTCTATCAAGCGAATTCCGATCAACCATCTCTGGTATGATGGAAGTTTTGAGAAATTTGATTGACCATCTCAACAAGTCTGACCTGAGGAAGTTGAAAGCTGAGTTAACTCACATAGTTGGCCAAGCCAGTACAGGCAAGGTAACCAAGATCACTACCCGTGAGCTAGAAGCTCTAAGAGAACTTGTGCATGATGAGTTAGCTGCTATTAGACAAATTCTTGATTTAGAATAATTGAGGAAGATGAAAGAGCTCTGTGATAACAGTCATAAGATGGCATTGGTGTATTCATCAGATGCTAAGAAAGCTCTTCAAGAGATCAAAGAGAAAGTTTATAATTTCTTTTCCAAGATTTATACAAAACATGAGATGACTTCAATCTTCAAGGTGTTGGCAGAGAATCTGAAATTACCTCCAGTCACTCAGGCCTTCAAAACTCAAGTTCATCAGTTGCAAGATTTTACCCCTTCCTTGGCACAGTTTGTGGAGAATAAAGATGATTTTGAAAAAGCTATGAAGTATGGGGCAGAAGTCATTCAGGACTTCATTCATCTTTTGAAGCCCTATTTGCATGCACAGGCCACTGCAATCGTACTTCCTACTTCAGAACCTCTCAGTGACTCTGATGTAGCTCCAAATCAGCTATATGTTGCTCAAGCTCTCTCTCAGTTAAGACCAATCCCTCAGTAAGCTTCTCAACTAACTCATGTTTCTCCACAACAACTCTCTGTAGCACCTACTCCTACACCTGCCCGAGTTGTCCTACCACCACTTCAGATTCGCCAAGTACAGCCTGCCTCCAAGCCTTCAAATTTACCCACTATTGATCCCAAAGACAAAGGCAAATCCCCTTTGTATCCCAATGAATAGTTGTGTATTGTTTTTGATAGGGTGAACCATGTGATACTTGTAATATTCTGTACTTTATCAACTTTTCATTCTCTCTCCTCTATGCTAACTGCTTTTACTTTCACTTATATGTTTTCCCTCCTTTTTGATTATCCCAAAGGGGGAGAAGAAGAAGACAGATGTATGGGAAAGATATATGGGGGAGACAAGATGTATATATCTAAGGTGGGGAGAAAGATCTATATATATATATGAGAGATGTATATATCTCAGGGGGAGGAATCTGTATAAATAATATATCTGGGAAATTTACATTAAGGGGGAGATTTATATATCTCTTTATATTAATTCTCTTTATGGTTTAATTCTAATTATGTTTTTATTAATGATATATCATATTATTTATATTTTATGATAAAGATTTGTGATTATCAAAAAGGGGGAGATTGTTGAGCCCTCTGAAAGATTGTTGATTTCATGTCTATGATTGATGTTTTAATAATCACAAATCATCACATACCATTAATGCATAATCTTGTTTGATTTCTCATAAACTTAATTACAATCTGTTAATGAATCTGTTATCATATTTTTGTCTATGCTTATTGAGTTACAAATTATTTTGGAAGTCTTCTGTATTCAACAGACATTGGAAGCACCGATTCAACATCAAAGGACAACGGTCGCACTGATTCAATATCAACAGACATCGGAAGCACCGATTCAATATCAAAAGACATCGAAAGCACCGATTCAATATCAACAGACATCAGAAGCAACGATTCAATATCAACAGACATCGGAAGCACCGATCCAATATCAAATGACTCACCGATGCAAATGACTCACCGATGCTGATCAAAATGAGCCACCGATCAAATGACTCACTGATGCTGATCAAACTGACTCACCGATCAGATGACAGACCGATGCTGATCAGTCTAATTCACCGATGATGATCTATCTGAGTCACCGATCATTACTCACTAATGATGATGACCTACCGATCACTTGAACTAATCTATATTCATAAACAACTGTTTAAATTTCTTTATCTTTATCTTTATTTAATCTAACCAACGGTCATATTATGAATATTTTAATGCTCTGTCAATTAATTAATAAAGGTTGTCAGATGTTAGGAAACCGTACCTCGTACCTGCGGAAAGGAAAATTTTTCGGTCTTCCGAAGAACGTGACATAAATACAAAAAGACTCTGCTGAAGAAAAGAGTCAATAGAAGAACACAAGAAGAATATAGAGGAAAGAAAGAGGAGGATGAACCAAGCAGAACAGAACTATATACACAATCAAGCCTACTCAAGATGAGTTCTGTGCATACAAAAGAACATTGAAGAACTTTATCGACTACATCTCACTGCCTTTGAACCTGAAGCATACGACACTCTTCTTCTCAAACAAAAAACGAGAAGAGGACTTAGAAAAAATTCTGACCAAATACAAAAGAGTCCAGAGCTACACTGAAATCATCAGAGCCATTTCTAAACTCTACATCTCTTCTCTATGATACATTTGTTTTACATTTTGAGCAGTGTGTGTTATCTGCTGTATTAAACACACACACTGACTCCTGTACTTTCACTGGAGGATCTGTAAATCCTCAACAAACCTTTTTACACTTCATTTCCCACTGTGGATAGTGGTAGAGGTCGTGTGAGACCTGGACAGCTCTAAGCTGTTGTTTGTTTTCCCACGCAGAACTGTGGTTGAGGTCTTGTGACCTGGACAGTGTGTTTACTGTTGTTAACCCTGATCCAGGGTGTGGATCATTTTTATATAAACTTTTGAGAGGACTAAGTCTCGGCTTGAGACTGAACCTCTTGGTTAATTCTCTGTGTTTGTAGCTACATACTATATCCATACTATACATATTTTTTCATATTCCGCTGCTATTACATTGAAATATAATTTATTTTCAAAGCTACTTTGATAGTTAAACTTGCAAGTGTTTATATTTATTATAAACCAGTAAGTTAGTTTCAAAAGTTAATTTAATCATAAGATTATATTAACTGAGAACTAATCAATCTTTGAGAAACTAATTGAACCTTTATAATCTGTATAAATTCACTACAGTTTAATCAGTTTTTGAAATAGGGGGATTTTAATAAACATTGTGATTAACAGAAAATTTTAATTGGAACTCAATTCACCCCCCTCTTGACTATCCACTCCGACCAATAATATATATATATATACACTCAGTGGTGCGTAGAATAAATTATATCAAACGATCTTGAAATTTTGTGTAACACGATCCAAGAATAGTGTTACGTATACTGCAAGCTAATATGGTGTTGCTTATAGCGCAAGATAATCTTGGTGTATCATACAACACAAGACATAAAATAAATTAAAAATAATACTTCTCATAAAATCTCAGGGTGTTACATTCTACCCCCCCCCCCTTGAGGGGAATTTCGCCATAGAAATTTGTCGGGGTGATATATGGATTACTACTTGAAAGTTTCTTTAATATAAACCCACATCAAAAAAGGACTACCAAAACTTAAAATTGAAAACTAAACTATGAAATGTAACAGTTACCGAAATAAACTAATCATTAGGTTTCCACATAAGAGAACCTAGGTGAAAATATATATGTGGAAGAGAAACCTAACCATCAAGTTCTGATGGAGAGTGGTGGATACATGGCTTTGAAAAAGCCAACAATTACAAAGATATAAATTTGTGATGATTTAAGGTACCATCTAATTCATCGAGTTTGAGGGTACTGGGACAACGTTTTTAGTTCTCAAGATCATTTCCCTAATGTTGAAGAATTGTTGAATTAACATAAATACAAACTTGATTTTGGTACAATCTCACCATTGTTCATGCCTTGAACAATTTCCACTTCATATCTTAATGAAATGATGTTGAATTTGTCATTAGTGAAGTATTAGAAGATCATGCGATAGAATGATAGGTCATTCCAATTGCTTCTATCGCAAAATGTCTAGCACAATTTATTAAATATACATAAGTCCATCTATGCAAAGATTAATCGTATATGGTTGTTAAAATGAACTAATAATTCATCTATCATAGTGCTAATTAAAATAAAATTAGTTTCTACAAACTAGGTAATTATTGTAGGCCATTGGTAGGAAATAAAGGTATGTCGCACTTTGGTTGTGGGTTCGATTCCCACAGCCTTGTATGATGCAATGGGTTGTCGCCCGTCCTGCAGGTTGTCCTTTTTAAAAAACTACATCCCATAAATAATATCAAAAAAAATTCTATCCTTAAAAAATTATAACTTATGTCTAACATAATACATTTCAATCTTTAGGATTATCTAAAATACTTCCGTCCAAGATCATAGTATAAAGAATATAATTACTAGAAATGCCATCTACCGAGCATGTGAGTAACATCATTTATCCACCATATATCATACGATATTTCTTATTGGTCACATTCCAAACATGTGAATACCTTAATCATGTATTCTCTTGAAAAATGAATACCCATTGAACCTTAGTGAAAACATGAATGCTATAAAAATTTAACTATTTCCACATACAAAAATCCCAAAATTTCTATATACTCAAACCATGATATAACTTTGTCCTTATAACAGTCATGAGCTGATTTCATTTTTTCCTTATCCCTTCATTATGCGCATATCATCTTCTTTCCAAAAATAATTCAATCACTTTTCATGGTTAACAGTAACATATAATTATTAAAAACCAATACATAGATATTCCAAAATTCCACGATACCATAAATGAGATTCCATGATACTATTTTAAAATCCCATTACATAAACACTTAATCATTACACAACATCATTGTTATTCTCAAAATCACAAATACTGATCGCATGTGACTTCCCTTTATCATTTTCCTTAAGAGGTTTCTCATGTTGATCATCATTAACCCTTGGATTAAGGCATTGATTAGCATAACACCCCATTTCCTTGCACATGAAGCATTGAAGTGTTGGTGGTGCGTTATCTAAAATATTTTCATTATTCACATCATGAGGAATCCTTTTTCCATTACTTCGACACCCAGATACTCGATGACCTTCTTTTCCACACATAAAACAGTTTCTAGTCCCTTTAAGAAAATCTCAATCATACTTCCTTTCACACTGTGAGAATAATGAAACTTTCATCTTCTTTTCACCATTATGCTAAGATTTCTCCTGGAACTCTATATTTCCTTTCTTTTCAAAACCATGAGATAAATATGTAACTCTGACTTCCATTTCTACCTAGATAGCACAACACAAAATTTCTTCACAGCTACTGAAGTCTCTTATAGATAATTCCCTTCGAAGACTTGGTTTTAGGACACTAAAGAATCGATCAAATTTACTTTCAGGTTGGATGATAAAGCTAGATGTATACCTTGAAAGCCTTGTAAAATTCTCTTCGTATATACCAACAAATTCATCATACTTTTTCTTAGGCACAAGGAAATACTTTTCCATCTTTGTTTGAAGAATACGAGGGGTGTACTTATTGAAAAATAAGGTCTTGAACTCATCCCATTCCTTGGATTCAATTTCATCTTTGGGACTTGTATTATTAATTAGAGTTCACCACTGGTCTGCTTCACCATCTAAATGATAAACAACCAAAATGACTTTTTCATGTTTTGAACAGTGATGTATCAAAAATATACTTTCAATGGTACTAATCCATTGTTCAAAAACAAGTGGATCAAAAGACCCAATGAAAGAAGGTGGATGTTGCCTCACGAAGGACTCAATAAAATATTATTCCTTTCTATCATCATTTGGATGTCATGAATGATTCATAGCTTGTGTAAGTATAGATATATGATTTTGCAGTCCATCTCCAATAACATTGGTTTGTTCAGGATGAAAATTGTTTCATTGTCTATTTAATTGACCAACATGGTTCCTTCGGGTTCCTTCCATTGTCTAAATCCCAAAAAAAACAGTGTGGGAGGAAAAAATCATGTTAGGAAAACAGCATAATAAATGGGGATTACATTCAATATATAACATCTTAGGTTCAATTCTAATATCATTACCATAATTCTAGGAATATAACATTTACGTATACTTATCCTTAGGGACATCCCTAGATATACTTTAGAAATATCTCTAGGGATTTCAATAAAGTTTTCGCATCCTAGTGTCCAAAGGATAACTAAAACTCCCTCTGATACTGACAGTAGAGACCCCAAACATGACGTACATGGACATTATATTACTTTTGTGAAATACAAAACAAAAACACACACCAAAGGACCATAATAGATTAGTGTCATTGGAAACTCAGAATATAATCTTCTAATCTTGGTGAATGCTCTTCAACATCTCTCATAAAAATCATCCCTTTTTTTCTTACCTAAAACCTTTATTTATATCTTGGGGAAAAGAAAACATATAAAGGGTGAGCTCAAATGCTCAGCAAGGGTAAGCATGGATAAAAAAAGACAATCCATATACATTTTAACTTCAAAAGATGAACATAATGTTTACACATCAAAATATTGAGTTGTGAAATAAATCATGGAAGTACGTAAGGCATAGGTCATAAAGGAACATCAATCATGATAAAATAGCATGGGAACAAAACATTTACTTATTTAAAACCATTAATCACATGATATTTTTTTCATAGTAGCCATGTCATTGCTGCCAAGACCATTTTAGTGGACAAAGTCCTTTTCTGAATCGAGTTCACTCCTCGTTCCAATCCTGTAACACTGAACCGGATTAACTTACCATTCCAGCCATGTATATATCATGAGATATAAATATTTACCCAATCCATTGGAGGTAGATATATGTCCCCCCAAATCATAATGAAATCATTCTTACTTGTGCCACAACATAAACATAAATCATTCATCATAACCCAAAGAATAAAAATGGGTTTCATAAACATTATCCCATCATAACATAATCCATATAAAAAAAATGGATATCATTTCATAATAATAAAAGTAAAACCATGTAAATAATATATATATTATACTTGAAACATTCACATATGAAATAATGTCATCATAGATGGAAATTTTTTTTTTAAAAACACTTGAAAAAAATTCTTGAGGAAAATATCATTTCCTTCTTTAAAATAACTTTATTTTCACAAGATTCCACGAAATTTTAAATGAAAAGGATTTTATTGAGAATAACATTGAAATCATATATAGTAATCTTTATGTAAATTAGGCGTTATGAAACCGTAAAAATCCGTTCATGCCATATAAGTTAAAAAACATTCTCCTCATACTTTTTTTGGAAAAGTCTAAACGTTAATCATATGGTAAAACAAAGAAATAATCCTTTCATAAAATGTGGTAGAAGTCAAAAATGGGTAAAAATTACTTTAAACATACATGAAAACATTTTTAGAAAACATGGGAATGAATGATAACAATAACCCCATATACATACGAATAAACAATCTCAGATAAAAATGAGATTGGAAAAGTAATCCCTTACCTTAGGTCTGATATGCTTCGTACGTATCAGAACCTCCTTTATAATGATTTAAATAATGTCATTGACTTATTACAGAATCATATTCATTTTTATGATATCATATGTTGTTCACTTATGACTTTATATTAACCGTTATTTTGTAAATTCCATGTTAAAGAAGCATTTTGTGTAAAATCGTTTTATTTACTATACGTGTTTAGACTTGTTGTTCTTGATATTATTATTACTTATAATATGATTTAATAAATTAAATAATTTAAATAATTATTTATATATCATATATATATTAAATATATATATATATATATAATAGATAGATAAATTAAATGAAATACACTGTTCATGGAGACGGTAGGCCGTACGTACGCCTAAACGCTATTTTCCTTTCCTTATTGACTTGAATGGAAGTAAATAGATGATATATATATATGCATAAATACATTAGATTTATCATGTCATATATTTCATTATTTTTCATTATATATACTTTATAATCATTCTTGAATGGTTAACAAGGAGAATGAATCTCATCACGTCATGGAGACGGTAATCCGTATGTACGCACGAGCGATGGTATTGTTCTCATACTTATTGAATTGAATTGGAGTGGATGATATATTATCTCGGAATAATTATGATGTTATAATAAATATATAGTTATTATTTACACCATTATACACATACAAGTAAGGTGGTGGTGGACAAACAGATTACACCACGGCGTAGAGACGGTGTTCTATACGTATGCACGCGCGGTGATTTCATTTTCCATAGAATGGATAAAAGGTGAAATGGGGATGTTTAATATTTATAATAAAATATAAGTTTATTATATATACTTTTGTTTTTTACTTTATAATTAAACAACTAAAGAAGAAGAATTTGAAGAAGAAAGAAGACTTGAATGAATCGGTAGAAGAGATTACCTTTTCTTCGACGCACCTCTTTTAAGCTTCTCTTAAGGGACTAGATTTCATCTTTTGAGGAGACCATAACCTCTATAATGTTTCTAGTGAAGTTGAAAAAGGAAATGTGCCGGGTTTTTCAGAGATTTGAAGCTCAAAATTGTGTAAAGAGAAGAGGGGGGAGGTTCCCTTTTATTAGGGAGGAGAGGGGAACCTTAGGAAAAACGTAAAATATTAAATCATAATAAAGTCATAGTCGGTTTATAATAGATACAAATTGATTTATTTAGAAACTAAAGTGGGGATGGGTAGAAATTATCTCAACCAATATATTTCATATATGTTTAGGTTATTATTTTTACCTTATCATTTATATTTAACTCTTAGTTAAATAATTTAACTTTTACCGTGTCTTCTTGTTTTCTTACACTATATGGTTAATAAATTTACTATAACAAGCCAAATGAAACCCAAGTGGTTTATTATTAATATATATAACCTTATCTAAGTCATTTTTTATGAACCTATAATTTTTAGGAATAGAATAATAAATAAAAATATAATATTTGTTTTAAAAACTTTTTTATGTCAATTTTGTCTCTATTTGGTAATTAAGTTTTGTGAAATTTATAATAGAATTAATTGTTCTCAAAATGTTAATTAAATAAATAATAAATTTTCATATTAACCAATAAAATTATTGAAATTCATAAAAAGTGTCAAATTACATTTATTTGGGTATTTATAACATCAATTATGTTAATATTTCATTAATAAGGTAATTACTGCATCATCATTGTGTCATGCATAAATTAAATTATTTAATGTCTAAAAATTATAAAAAAAATACCATTATGTATAAAATCTATTTATATTTCTAATGAATATTTATAGTCAAATTTATCTTATGTATTACCCTATATTAAAATTGTTTTAGTTATTAAACTTTGATTTTAACTCTTTTAACTCATCTTTATATAAAATAATAATAAGTGTCCTAATCTAATCCAATTGGACCTAAATGGTAATATTTTATTTCTAATGTTGTTTTTGGTTGAATTAAACTTATCCTATATAATTATGATATGTGTCAGGGTAATAATAATACCAGTTTTTACCTTTAATTAGTCTATTTACTTTTAACAGTGCTAAATAAAAGAAAAAATTTACTATTCACCAAATGTTATTTTTATCTTATTGAACAAAATTTTACTCCTTGATATTAACCGTGTCTCTCATATTTTAGAAATTCAACTCACAGAAGAGGTAAAATTATTTTTTATGTGCAATTGCAAATGCTCCTAAGAGGTGGGTAAAAGATGGTGAAAAGATCAATAAACTTTTTATATATCTAAAATTATTATAAAATGAATCCAATGAATTATATTGATCTTATATAAGTATTATGTATCTATTTTGACCTAAAATAAATTTAAATATAATAAATTATTATTTAAATAAAAATTAGGTTTTAACCAATAACTCAGTGTTTTCACAATTCATAAAAAAATTGAACGTTTTCAGAAATATACCAAAATTTCACCCTAGGCTAATTTCTATATTCTGAATCCAAAAATGAAGTCCATTTTGAAATATATAATTTTTAAAATTTCAAAAATTGGGTATTACTATTCATAAATGCTAATTTATATAATATTTTAATAACATATCACTGTTTAGTGAAACTCGGTATTGCGTACAACACACGCTATCGTGGAAGGTCGCGATTGCGTATAAAGCAATCCATGTCAGGGTGGCGTGTAGTGCAAGATTCCATTGTTGTTGTGTATAATATAATCCAACCATATTTAATTTATACATTGAATATATATATATATATACACTCAATGTTGCGTAGAATAACTTCAATCAAATGATCTTGATATTTTTTGTAACACGATCCAAGAATAGTGTTACATATACTTCAAGCTAATACATTGTTGCGTATAGCCAAGGATAATCTTTGTGTAGCATACAACACAAGACATAAAATAAATTAAAAAGAATACGTCTCATAAAATCTTGGGTTGTTACATGGAGGATCCACTGATATGTTACAATCTTTATCTGGTCGCCCGAAGGTCTCAAACACATCAGTAGTCACGTTGCTATTTTTTGCACCCTCATATTGTTGTTCTGATATGTTTTGATGATGATTGTGGTGTCTTGATGTGTCTAATGAAACATTTATAAGTTTTTTCCTTTTATTTTCCATTTTTGATGAAGTTGGGAGCACATTATGTGGATTGACATCAGTGCTCAACCTTTTGGTACTATTCGATTCTCTGTGCCAAATCCAAAACAAATATTGTCTAGGGAATTGCTTCAATATTAAATGATAATTAAATTAATCTCTCTTTAACCATCTTCAACATTTACATTTAGGACATTTTCATCTTATACATCCATGAACATATCAATAGGAAACTAACAAATAAAAAAACTCCTCCAAAAACTTAACATACTGAGGTGTGTTACTTGGTAATGTGATCCAAAATTTATCCATGTATATCACAATATCCATACACAATATTAAAAAAAATTAAAACACATAAAAATTAATAAATTGGAAAAAATATTCATATATTCTAGGTGAATATATATATAAATATGTTAAATAAGGTTTTCATAAATAAATACATATTGTAAATAATGATCCCACCCACTAGAAAACCAAAGCATAAATATTAAAAATATCCATAAAAGAAGAGAATGACAAGGATCCCATCTATATTGTTTTTTTAAGTCATGCTACCCCAAAATCGATGGAAAAACTGATGATTTCATAACATTAATATCACTGTGGTAAGGGATTGATAAATTGTATAATATTGAATAGAAATTAGAAATATGAAATGGAAACAAACTCTTACCATAATCATGACTCACTTCTTTAGAAAATACATGGGGAACGAAGATGTTCAACTTGACATGAATCATCAGGTGAAAGGATTCATGTCTAGGGTAGATGAATCCAAGTCTTATAAAAAGTTGGAGAACCTATTAAATATTCCTTTTTAATTTCCATTTAATTTTGTTTCAATTATATAATGTGTGAGAACCTATTAAATACGTAGTACTATATAAATTATTTAAAATATTACATCCCCATTAAATAGACAATAGGGGTAGTAATAATATTTTTTATATTAATAATTTTGGGCTGCATTGTATGTTATTGGTAGCCTCTTATTAGGATTCAAGGAGTCTGGTATGGGTTGGGGCTGAGTATATTAGAACATGTGGTGTATTTTATTGATGTGTTATGAATTGAAACATGTTGGGACCCAACATGTGATTAAAAGTTTTAGATCTGGTGTAGATCATAGAACATCAATGGGGTTTGAAACATACTGTGGACCTCTGTCAGAAAGAAATTATTATTGGCCCTGTGATGTTTTCTTTTAGTTACTAAGTATATAGTTATGTATTACCTAAAATTACAAAAATTACCTATTTTGGATGATATTCATAGATGATTCATGTAAATATATTTTCCCATCACCGTGATTAAAATATAAAAAATTTATATATCCTATCTGACATGCATCTAGAGAGACTATCTATAAGTATTGAGAGTTTTAAAAAAAAATGTGTTCTAGTTATCCTCATCATATTTTGGAAGTGATCCATTTGATTGTGTTATTATAAAAATACATACTAGAAAATGATAGAAAACTTTTAGATGCCTCAAAAGTTGGATTCCTGATAGGAAAATCACACATTTATTCTAAAGGGTTTATTGAAAAGATTAATCAAAACTAATAACAATATGGAACCATTGGTACTCTCATAAGATGCATTCATGAGGTAATAAATTTTGATTAATCAGCCTTACTAGAAGCTAAAAATCATTATTTAAAAATTTTGGTTATATAGATGGATATGAATCATGTACTTGAATAAAAAAACTTGAGGTATACATATTATGATCATATTCTAGCCATTTAACTAACTAGTTTCTTGCTTTTTAGGGCATGGATCATTGTACAATAACTGTTAGGCCAATGCAATTCTAAAAAAACTAAGAATCGAGAGTAACTTACTATATCTATTATGTTATTTTAAATAATCATATCTAGGATAGAAAAACACTAGAAAAATCTTTACTCAAACCAACACCCATTCCAATAACAAAACCCATCGTTCCGACACTCCCCACATTTCTGAAAACACCATAAATATATTTACAAAAAATCTGACAAAAAAACTCTCTAATAAAAAATAAAAAATATGACCATTCATACACTACTGTAAAAATCTGATTCATCCACAAAAAAATATATAGATGGAATATCATATCATTTCATTGAAATAGATAATAAAAATGTTGAAAGAAATATTCAAAAACCCATGAACACCTATAAAAAATAGTACATATATACTGCAAGGCATACTAAGGGGTTGTGAGGATCATTGTCTGGTGGCACGGGTCAGGACCGACAGTGGAGAGGTGAGGTAGACCTTCAAGGGGTCGACAGTGATGGGCAGCGATCTGTGCTATGGGGATGCGGGGCAATGAGGTGCGCTGAGGGGAGGCGAGCTAGGGCCTCGGGGGTCATGGGTGGGGGGGGGGGGGGGTTCATGGGGGTTGGGGGTAGAAGGGGGGGGGTGTCTTCGGGAGAGGCATCGTTGCTGTAAAAAAAATTGGTGGCCATTTGCAGTAAACCACCGCTAAATCAATTATATAAAAATTAGCAGTAGTTTTTTAAACCGCCCTTAAAACCACTAAAAAGGAAATTTATATAGTATTGTCTCATGAATGAAGAGATACGTTTTTCAACAAAAAGGTAAATGGTGATCATTAATAAATGACAGAAATTATGGATATTCTCTAAAATTTTATTTATATGATATAAGGGACATCTAGGATACTTTCATCCATGAAATTTAGTGAATTCATCATACAAATTATGTTGGAGTTTATTCACACACTATTAATGGTGTATTATCATTCATGGTTCATGGATTCTCACGAATATTTCTTTGTGTGGAGTATTGAGATTTATGAGTGATTAATAGTATTTTGTTTTTTAACTGTGTGAGGGTTATTATATATTAGTATTAGTGGACCCACTAAAAAACTATAATGAATAATAAGTGTTTTTCGTAATTCTCTTCTTGGATTAAACCAACATGGTTGTAACATGTAAATATTTTTTAGGTCCCTCTTAACATTCATTATATCTTCATAAAAATCTTGATGGAGATAGGTGTTCTTACTAATTATTTAATAATATAATTTTCTAGGGGTTTCTAATAATAAAACAATAATTTATCTACTACCACATGAACATAAAATTAATGTGAAAAATTTCATGTATAAATAGAACATCACCCACCCGCTAGCTATAATGAAATATTTCATAACCATTATATGTTCCCCATTTCATCAAATTTTCAGGACACTTTTAATGGTGAGCCTTAATTAATCCATAATGTTTCCATTTGATCATAATGATAGAAATTTATATAAATCAACCCTCTTAGAGAATGATATGGGTTTATTATTTTACATCCATATTGATCTCTTTCACAATGATTAATATAATAATCTAACAATCTACAAAATAAAGGAACACTGTATGACCTAGAATAAAATAAGAGATTGATTTTTAGTCAACCCCGAATATTATTTTTCAATGATGATAGAAATTTTTACATCTTCTTAAAGAAACAAATTTGTAAAATGATCTCCTAAATCCATTTAACAGAGCCTTTCCCATAATAAATGATCCTAACACTCATAACCACACCTCCTAACACAGTAGGAGAGAAATTTAGAAACACTTTAAAGTATGATGTGTTTTATAACACACAAAAACCCATATTAATTAGCATCGTAATAAATAAATTCATCCCATATTTTGATTTCTTTTTCAATAACCTCATTAGAAGTACATCAATATTTCTCTTATCATTATCCACATATAGTGTCCCTCTAAATATCAAATGTCTCAGCAACTTTTTTGGACCCAAAATAGGTTACCCACATGCAGTACACTCCTCTTAAATATTCTCACATACTAATAAAATATTATTTTGATGTAAACTCTCTATAACATAGTTTCCTTTGGTTTACCCACACTTAGTATATTAATGTATTTTATATTTAAAATTATGCTTTGACCATTTAAATAGATTACATAATACATATTTACCCATTTCATGTTGGATACAAAACATAATGATTTCTTTTTAAGAGATGCTCAACCATAGATGGTCCTCGAGAAATTAGAGGATATAGTAACATAGTTGATGGTTCAAAATATTCCCCTCTCTAAAATGATATTACTATAGGTCCCCAGAATATCCTATAACACCCATAGATCATAATATAATTAAATTTGTTTTCCTATGTTACATAGATTTATAAGAATAAATATCCCATGAAATATATTTCCTTAAATTTAATCTTTTTGATGGATTGTGTAACACACAAACCAAAGTAGAATTGGACTCTAAAATTGCTAAAAATTATAAAATGAAAAATAAACTGGAGGGTATTAATTGTATCAGATAAAATATCAAAATTATGGTTATATATTGCGTAAAAATAAAATATTAATCATTTAAAATAAAAATAAATTCTTTCAAACAAACCATATCTTTCGAAAAGATGGTATACTCCATGTTATAGCACAAAATATAAAATTAATGCGTTATAAAGTTTGAAAATTAATTTGATTAAATGAACTGATGTTATTAAATAATAAAAAAAATTATTATAGATATTTTTTGGGTTTTTTTTATGAAAGGATTAATTTTTCTACAAAGTGTGAAAAATAATAAATTTTAATAGAAAATGGAATTACCGTTTAAAATACTTATAAAAAAATTATATTTTAAATATTTTCAAATAAATATTTCTAAAATTATATATCATATACTGAAATTTTGGTCATTGTTGTCTTTTTCTTTTTGAATTTTGATTTAAAAACATTAAAAAATATGATCATTTTCTCTTGGAAAATTTATTTTTCTTATTGCATTTATTGAATTTATGTTGAAATACAATATTAGGCATATGGGAATAGATTTTTTAAAGACTAATTCCATATTATTAATCATAAAAAGTTATATTATTTCATAATTTAAATAATATGTTTCACTATAATTAATGGTAAAGACTGTAAATAATTTTATCATTGTTAAGTTAATTATGGTTTCTTGAGGGGTTATTAAATGTAGATATGGTTTAAAGTGGACTAAAACATTTCTATTATTAATTTTATTGAATTATTTATTCTAAAATGTGTATATTTATCAATAAAACTCCCTTTAATATCCATTCTCTATGTCAGAAAAGTTTCTACAATTTTTTTTAAAAAAATACAAGTGTTCCACTTACCACCCATATAAATGGATTATTAACAAAATAAAACCAATTTATAACAAGACATTAAAACATGGATTTTTTAAGTACATAGCCTCATTATAGAAGTATTTTTTAGTCATATATTTATTAAATGAAAAAATCATGTATTATTCGAAATAGGTTGTCTGAGAATTTGTAAAATTTCATACTATGCATTTTTATTTTATTTCTTCCAACAAATTATTTAATTATTCTTGAACCTTTAATATAGAATATTTTCAATAAATAACATATATATATTTAATTTTTTTATGTAAATTACCTAAATACTTACCACTTCTATCAAATAAGTTACACAATCATCATTCCTGTGTACAGCAGACTACAGCCTCACCGACAAATGTCATTTGTTTTTTTGTTTAAACCTATCATAGATGGGTATGATTAAGAATATACTGTATATTTTATATTTTAATAATATTTATAACTTTTTATTGATTATATCACATGTTCCATTTTTACATTACATAATATAGAGAATAAGATTATCCCTCTTTTATGCATGGGGGACTAAATCCTCATGATATCTTATTATTCCCTTTCCAAATATGCTTTACATGAACGTAAATAAGGACTGTTTTAATTAATATGTACCATATACATAATCGAATTATGATATAATTGATATATTTATATATATTAAAATAACATATAATATTTTACTTCTTACATTTTTTATCACTAAGATATGATAACATTGTTCGTGTGAGTGCATACTACTGGGTTTACAAAATTATTTGACTATATTTTAATCAACACACCACATTGATGAGATATATTATAAAATATAATTGAATAATAATTTATTTATTACTTTACGATCAATATTTAATGACACAATATTACTTACCATCATTCCATTTTTATCATTGAAAAATCTAATCATTACTAATGAATATATATGACCTTTTTTCTCTATGATCATAACATACATAATTTATCATAACCATATTTCATGATTAATCTTAATATTATAATTAATATATTGATATTTCAATTATTTAATTATTGATATTATTTAGGTGATTTAACTAAAAAATATTTCCCATGATTATGAACATTTATAGAAGAGAATCAATATGAAAACCAGGAAATTAACACCTCAAACAATTAAAATAGTTACGGATTATTAATGAACATATAATATGTTTTTGTAAAAGGATAATATATGATACATTAAATTTTAATATGGATCTTTCAAAATTTAATAACATCATTAAAACCACTATTCATAATGTTAAAACACACTTAACCAAAATGAAGTTTGAGGTAAGGGAATTCATCACAATTTCCTTTCATTGATTATTTTTATAATATATGGGTACAAATATATTTTAGATTGTGCATAAAATGACGATAATACATGTAACATTAATATTCATTTATAATTAGTGGAATTGTTTTTCAATTTGAATTACTCTGTCCATGGTTATTTAATATAATTATTATTAGATGGTAAATAATTTCATATCCCAGTTTCTTTTCATTTTGTTATGTTGCATCTTCATCATGATTGATAATATAAAAATATGTGTCGTATGAATTATTATTACATAATATTGTAATTATAATTTTTTATATAGAGTTAAAATTAATAAAAATAATATATTCAATCTCACATCATTGTTATGAACATTGTATGGTTTTGTTTTAGAATATCATTCGGATCAGGATTTTTTAATCAGGAATTTTATTTAAAATAATTATTTGACCATTTCCTAGTAAAACCTATTAATTTTCATCTCCTCTATTTATATATGATTTTTTCATGTAATATATCTAATTTTTCAATGTTTTTTAGTTTAAAATTATTAGTATTAATCTGTTAGTATAATCTTATATCATTTATCACTATCGTTGGAAATCAGTTTTCTTCGTAAACAAATTTTCTTAAATATGATTATATTTTCTAACCATTACAATATGATTTATTAAAAAAGTACATAAATTTACTATTTAAAATATTTTTATAATATTTTATTCATATATATTTTTTAAAAAAAATTGGTATATATAAAAAATATGAAATAAATACATATTTTAACATATTCTTCAAGTAAGTAATTTCTTACAGTCATGACCACTAAATAAATTAATGATTCCATTATAAGTAGAAATATATACCATCATAGAAATTTATTATTAAAATGTTTTATAAATATTTAATTTTTAATTGTGATTTTTAATATAAATGGGATAATTTCCTCCAGAATGTCTCTAAAGAAAATTTTATGGTATTTCTATTCAATGACGTCAAAATCCTATTATTTTATATATAATCCCAGGTAAAGTTTATGTATTGATACCATCCTAATTCATTCTTATTATTGTTTACTATCGTTTTGACAATGTAATGTATTGAAATTCATATCATTGATTCATTTTTGTATTCATTAAATTCCTCTTGAATTATTAAAATTCCTATGGACATTAAATTTATATTAAATATCTATATTAGTTTTTTTAGATAATTTTATTTATTAAAATGTATATAATTTATACATATGATGGTCTAAATTTAATGTAATTTAACTATCATGGGAAATATTGAGAAATCTATATTCTTTACCCAATTTTGACATTTTATTATAAGGAACATTGTTCATAACTTAAAATAATTATTTAAAATTTGAGGAGTTATTTGGACATACATTAACGGTAAGGGACTAGAATAATATATACACTCATCAGTATTATCATGATGAGAATTAGTAAGATATCATTAAAAGGGATTATACCTATAGTGTTGAACTATCATTTGAATGGTCTTAACCGTAGCGGTATCATGTTGTTTAAAATAATGATATCCAATAATTATGAATTTCCATCATAAATAATTTACTTATTATGATACATGAGATTTTGAAAATGATATTATATGTGGATTCATTTAATTATCATATTATTGATTTAATATAATGTGTTTTTATTTATTTAACTTTCTATACTGATTATTATGTAACTAATTTTATTATAGAAGTTATTGATTGAATGTAACGTGTGTTCAGTTATTTACCTTGGAATATTTATTATTCATTATGGATTCATGATTCCGTCCACTGTACATAACCGGTAATAAGAATTTGAGATCACCTATATTATTATCCATATTACTTGTCTTCTATGATATGTAATTTGATAGATATGCATGAATATTTTATATGGATAATTTTTATTTTCAAAAAAAAAGTTAATTTGTGTTTCAAATGTGAATTAGGAATCACTTTTGTATCTATTTTATGAAGACTATATAATAATTCATCTCTTTGGTATGTGATTCTTTATATCATATAGTATTGAATTAATTTATACAATGGCTTCATGAAAATATGGTATCTGTCTCAGTAGTTTGTATCAATGGGATTTTAGTAGAATACTTGGAATATAAACTATGATAAAACTAAATTATGGAAATTAAAACTATGATATACTATGAGAATAAACATAGAAAAATATGCAGGTGTTTACAAAAGTAAGTGATTATTTGGATTTCACAGTAAATAAATCATCGTCTTGATAATAAAAGTGCACATGGTTCCAGAATACATGTATCTAGGGGTAATAAATTTAAAAATGGATTAATGGTATTTCATTGATCATCACTTGGTTACTAAGATTGAACCTCACTATGAGCCTTGTAAAGCACTCTCAGGGTATATGCTTAGGAATCTTCTCATTTTCATTTCAAACATTTATAAAGGATTATAATATTTGATAAAAATTAACAATATTTGTTAAAAATTAGGTGACTTATGTTGAATATAATGTTTCATGATTTCGGAACCCTATAAATGATTCTATAGTTTTCCTTAAATGATTAATGTTTCTCACATTATTATTTTTTAGTAATTTGATAGAACACAAAGGAATCTTGTATACGGTGAACATGAAGGGAAATTTGGTGACAATGGGATCTCAAATGGCATTATGAATATAGTAAAATATATCACAATTATTCCTAATCACTTATCTTTATATATTATTAACATATTATACCATAGACAACTCCTAGAAATACTATAGAATAGAACAATGGAGTTAACTAAGAGCTCAGGTTATGGGGACTACAGAGAAAAGAATGATTGATTTCATTCATGTAATAAATGTTGATGAAGTCACCTAGTAATGTGTCTTTAAAGAAGGGGAAAATTAATTATGTGTGTAATTGATTGAATAATGGAATGTATCGGTGAGGAAAATGGAATAGTTTGATAGAATCTTGTAATTCTCATCGTATATATCAATTTTAATTTGTTTTCATAATTTTTGGAACTTGAGGATTATCTGAGTCAATTATATATTCTAAATAAAAATTATTATAAAAAGGATGTACCTATAGTGAATTGTAATGTATTTATTATTTATGTATTTGGTTTTCAGAACTAAATGATGAAATATTTTACTAAAGGATTATTTTATATAATAATCATGAAAAATTTATGATTTTTTATATTTTATAAGAATATAAGTATTCATTAAATTAATACTTACAGATTCTATCATGGGTTTATGAGTTTATGATTGAGCTTTAGTTCAATTTATATTTTTATTTTTTATGTGATGTGATTCTACCATTATTAAGGATATCATCGGAGAAATGTATAGAAATTCAACCCATTTGTTTATGATATGTTCTAATTAATTTTTTAGGACTAATACCATTACATATTATAGATATATGATTAACATTATTGAAAACCATTTGGGTTAATATGATAACTAATGTAACAGTAATAATTTTCAAATAAGTTAATTAATTTTTGTTGAAAAAAAATTCGTATAGAAAACCGTAGTAAAAAGATTATCTAATGATTAATTTTATTTGAAGGATTTCCATCATATTAGTTTTTGTAATGATATATGAATTATATTAATATAGTTTTTTTAACCTGAAAACCCACACGTCAAGTGAAAACATGTCATGTCCTGGAAGGCAACGGAGAGTGAAACCAGAATCAAAGGATGATAATCGGTTTTCTCTTTCCAATTTCCAATTTTATGTCCTAGTTAATATGTATTTGTTTTTAGATAATTGTTTTGGGAAATAAATATTAATGAAAAACAAGTTGTTCTACTTTTTAGGATTAAAAATTTATTTATTACATTAGAAAAATTATGATAACAATATGTTTTATGGAAACGTGTTTGAGACTAATGGAAAGACATGTAATGAGTTTTTGGAACCTAATATCTATTAACTAAGAATTATATTTCCCATGTAATAAGAAATTCAATATTGGATAATTATTTCATGTTATAAGAAATGAAAAGGAAATTGATCGAACCACAGCCAACAGATGAAATTGTTATTATAAAAAAATTATCATGTAAGTGTATTTCCCTATTTTATGTGTTAGTTAAATAATTACACAACATTATAAAATGTGTATCACTCTAAGCTTCCATGGTACGTTTCTCATTGAATAATACAATAGTGTCTGTTGTATGCAACACCAAGTTATGACACACCATAACCAATCAAAATAGCTGTTATGAATAGTAATGCCCACTTTTTAAAATTTTATAAATTTCAACTTTCAAAATGGACATTGATTTTGGATTCAGAATTTCGAAATTTTCTTAGGTTTAATTTTTGGTATTTTTCAAAAAACATGGAATTTTTTTGGATAGTGAAAAACACTAAGTTGTAGTTTGAAACCAAATTTTTATTTATATAATTATTTATATTATTTAAATTTATTTTATGCCAAAGTAGATACATAATATCTATATATGATCAATGTAAATCATTGGAGTCGGTTTATAATAATTTTAGATATATAAAAAATTCATTGAACTTTTCATCATCTTTTATCCACATCAAATGAGGATTTTAAAATTAAAAAAAACTTAATTTTACTAATTTAATGAGTGGAATTTATAAACACTGAGAGTCACAGTTGATATTGGTAAGCAAAATGTGGTTAAATAAGATGAAAATAATTTTTGATGAATTGTAACTTCTTAATTTTATTTACCACAGTTAAAAGTTAATAGGATAATTAAGGTTAAAAAAAGGATATTATTATTACCCTACCACATTTCCTAATTTTATTGGATAATTGTAATACCACCAAAAAAACCTTTGGAATAGAATATGAACCTCTTTGGTCCACTTGGATTAGATTAGGACATTTATTATTATTTAATTCAAAGATGTGTTCAATGTGTTAAATTCAATGTTTAATAACTAAACCATTTTTAAAATAGGGTTACACATTAAGAAAATTCGACTATAAAAATTAATTAGAAAGATAAATATATTTCTTACATAATCGTATTTTATTTATATTTTTAGAAATTAAATATTGAAATTTATTTATGACACAACGATGATGCATTAAATACTTAATTAATCAAATATCAAAACAATTGATATTATAAATATCCAAATAAATGTAATATGAGAATTTTAAAGAATTAACCTAATTTTAAGGATTAATATGACTTGTTAGGTTTGGTTAGATGAATTTTTTTCGAAGTAATAATACTGTTATGAATTTAGAAAAAACATAATACCAAATAACGTAAAAATTTATTTAATTTTTTTAAAACAAATATTAAATTATTAATTGATATTCTGTTTCAAAATATCTAATGATCAGAAAAAGGACTTATATAATGATAGGTGTTTGATTAATGAAACACTTGGGGTTCTCCTCAATGTATATATTATGTTTATTAACCATATAATATAGAAATACAAAGAGACATGGTAAATGTCAAACTATTTAACTAAGAGTTAAATCTAAATGATAAAGTTAATATAGTGACCCAAACTTGTCTATAACCTATTGGTTGGTTGATTTCAGACCGATAGACACTTTATTCTTTAAATAATTCATTTTTGTTCCATTAGAAATAGAAAATTATTTTATTATAAAATAGCATTCCTAGATTTTCCTAAGGTGCCCCTCACCCCTCTTATAAAAGGGAACTCCCCCTTCTCTCTAATTCACACCCTCAAATACATTTGGGTCGTCCAACCACTGCCCAATTACCCTCTCAACTTTCCTCCCTTCATCTAGTAGGCCCATTTGAGTCATGAAGCTAACATAAGGATCCCTTTTGATCAAATCAAAAGGAAGAACCCGAAGAAGATGTAAATATCTCACCACCTCTTTCAAGTTCCTTTCTTTTTCCACTTCCTCTTTCATTGTTGTTTCCATTCCAAAATAATAACTAAAGTATATTCTATATACTTTTAATTTTTAATATATATATGGTACAACCATTTTCATTATTCTGTCAATCCTTTGAATGACATTTGACCATTCGTTCGTACGTACGGCTTATAGTATCCACATCGTGGGGTAATTGTTATTCAATACATTATTTTTTGAATGGGTTTGATAATGATGTTTAATTGATATAAATAATAAATATAACAAGATAATGATTCTTTATATATGATATACCATCCAATTATATATTATTTTAATATTTAAATAATGATATTGTCGCCCGTGCGTACGTATGGATTACCGTCTCTAGGAACGTGACGAGATTCATTCCCCATCACATCTATACAAGACTAATTTTAATTAGATGAATGAAAATAATGTTTAAAGACATAATATCATTATGGATATGAATAATATACAACCCATCCATAACAAAAATTACTTATGTAACAATTCATATACAGGAAAACGAATCCGTTAACACCCGAAACGACGATAATACTAAGATAATATTAAAAAAGCAATATTAAAAGATCATATATGATATCAAATTAATGTATATGATTCATTTTTAATTTAATTAGAATTATATCACCATTATAAATGATTTTAATCTACCCTTGACCAAGTAAATGTACAATTTAAGTGTTAATTTCATAATCTCTTCATCATCCGAGGTTGTTTATACATAATTATCTGCTGGGATCTCATTATCATCCACATCCATGTTTCTTAAAAATGTATTTCAAAACATTTTTAATATTTACTAGACAATGGGTTAAATTAATTTATACCCTTATTTTATCTTATATTTTTTGAAAGGATTCTTTCTGTCATTTTCCAATCAAGGTACTTTTTGATCTTTTTGGAAAAAATAAGGTTAGAATGTTTTTTTATCTTATACGGAGGGTGCAGCTATTTTCTGCCATTATGACATCATCAAAAATTCCATTACAAGATTATAAGAATATTTCCAAAATAAATGTTTTCTGTTATAGTTATATGAATAATAAATGATTTCAAAATAGAAAGATATATTTCTCTAAGTAAGGTTTTGATTTCATCTATGTCATCATATTTTGATGGATTTAAATTTTATTTGAAGATTATTTATTTAGATACAAAACATCTATACTGTAATGATGGTTTTGTGATTTGTTTGATTGTGTATGTGTTATAGTTATACCATTCAGGGTTTATGGATAAAGTATTGACAGTTTTAGTTATAGTTTTAATAAGAATGTTTATGTTGTGATTAAACCTTTTCATATGAGAAATGCGTTGGACTTAGTAAGTGATGGGTGGAGTCCACTATAGCTATTCGATGCATTGGAAGGTCTCATGAGACAAACTAGTGTCATGGAACAAGGCCTTGAAAAAATATTATTTGTAGGCTTGGCACAAGGCCTTGACTATGAGGTTATGAAAGTCTGGCCTTATGCATTCCATCATTATGGAAGTGGCTATTGATATTGCATGTGATTATTCGACTTGTAGAATATCAATGTGAGTATGTAAATGGTATTATATTGATTTATATTTTCCATATTATGATGATGTTTATGTTGAAAATTCTTTTGTTTTAGTTTTATACATTTCCTTAAATGTTTATGCCTATTTATGAAAGTTTCCACTATATTGTTATACATACTGAGAATCTGATCTCAACGCTTTCTATGTTTTATTCTTTCTAAGATGAGAAGAATTATTTTATGACTGACTTGTAGGGATAGTCTATGGGATCTCAGTTTTGTCTTTGGAAATAATGTTGTTGTAGTTTTCCATTTTATGATGTAATGTAAACCCTATTAATGTATCCAGTACATCCAAGGCTACGAAACTAATCAGTCATTTGAGACATGATCTTTTGTGATCATGAGTATTTAATGAAATAATGCACCAACTCTGGGTAACTGGGGATAAGGCGTTACAGTTGGTGTCATGGGAAGTTTAGTACAACCCTTGGAAACTATATTTATATTAACTCTAATTAGAGCACATACCCCTAAGATAGACTTTGAATATTAGTATAGAATAACATCATAGAATTTTGGTATTGTCGAGATTTTTTGTTTTTTCCAAGCAATAAATCTTTGTCTGGATATGAGTAGGTAGAGGCAGCTTGGGATTAGATGTAGCTAGGGGTAAAACTCAAAAACACTACTTTGAGCTATGCTCGAATGGGAACTGCTGCACGAAAATGGGCCTTGCTGCACTCTTGGTTACGATACTCCTGAAGGATATGCTTAGGGTAATTATTATTATTTTTACAAACCATTATGAAGGGTTTATGAGAATATCCTTCCTCAAAGAAATCATTTTTATGAATATAGATTATATCCATAAACTGTTCAATTTATGTTAAGTATTTTAGAATTTTGGATTTATGTATTTTGATTCATAAACTAATCTTGTTTATGCCACTGTTTAGAAATGGCGCATAGTGGAAGTAATAGAGATTGTATCAATGCAGACACTAATGTAAGGAATTCACTCCTACTAAAGATAATTATATTAGATTGGGTGATACAACTGCTGCTATTCAACTTATCACTACATTGGGACAACTCACTCAGGTTATGAATAATAACCTTACTCGTATATAGAACCCTAATCCGCAGCATGGAGGATCAATTTTAGATCGCTTCATGAGGAAAAAACCACCAAAATTCAATAAGAGTACAAATCCATTAGTATCTGAGAAAGGGTTAAATTCCATAGAGAAAATATTCCATGTCTTGAGGAGTAGCAAAATGGAAAAAGTCGGCATGGTAGTTTACTACCTCAATGGAGATGCTGATCAATGGTGGTCATTGATTCAATACACAAATGAAGATGATGAAGTATAAAATATGGAATGAAGGCAGTTTAAAGAAATTTTCTTAGAAAAGTACTTTTCTCATGACCATTGAGTGGGTATGGAATGACAATTTCTGAGTCCGAGGCAAAAGGAGGATGAGAATGTTGCAAAGTATGAAGATAACTTTACAAGGATTTCAAGGCATGCTGCAGATTAAATATGTAACCTAATAAGTAAGATTGGTCATTTATTTGATGGGTTAAAACAATTTCTTCATCAATCATTAGTCTCACAATCATTCTCTTCATACAAATATATTGTCTCATGTGCCATCAAGATAGAAACATAATTATATAAGTCTTAAGAGTTTAAAGCAATGAAATAGAAGAAGTGATCTGCTGAACACTTTGGAAATGTCAATAAGGGGAATAAGGGAAAAGTTCAATATCAATCCTGTAGTAAAATTAGGAAGAAACACCCTGGTACATTCCTGAAGGGAATGGGAGTCTATTACATGTGTGGTGAAAAGGCCACCATGCTCATGATTGCAAGGGACAGAAAGAGGTTGTCAATGTTTAATGCTACAAATGTAGAGAAAGGGGTAGTTATGCGAATGAATGTCCTAAGAATCAGGGTAACTTACCACTGAAAAGGACAGGGGATCAAAGATAAGATTAAGCTATCACTACTGATGTGGTTGAAGATCTGAACGATGTGGTGGCAGGTAATTTAATGGTTTCCTCAAGTTTAACGGATTCTTTTTTTATTCTGTATCATCACATTGTTTCATATCTTCCCAGTTTTCTATGAAAATTAGATATTACCAATTTTATTTAACAACATAGTTGTTAGTAAAAACTCCTAAGGGAAGTATCATTGGAACATAGTTTTCTAAATCATCACCCATTAGAGAATACAATTGTTCTTTATCAACTAATCTCATCATCATTCCCTTGATTGAATTTAATATAATCATCAGTATGGATTGTCTTTTGGAACATGATGTGAAAATTTAAAGTAAGAAGAAGGCGGTTACAATTTTTAATGATGATAAGGAGTACCTTATCTATTGAGTAGACATGTAACCACCTCATTCTTACCTAGATCCACCCCCAATAGCTCAACTAAATTCAATTATTGGGGAGGAAGAGAATGAAATAACTGTGGGTGAGTAAAGGAATAATCAAATATAGGATTTACCTATTGTGAAAGAATACGTTGATCTGATTCTAGAAGATTTATCTGGACATCCTAAAGAATGAAAAATTGAGTATTCCATTGATTTAATTCCTGGATAAAGGCCAACACTGAAGACCCCGTAATGAATGGCCACTGTGGAATTATTGGAACTAAATAATCAACTAGATGAATTGAGTAATAAGGGATTTATTCTCCCTACTTATTCTATATGGGGAGCCCCTATCCTTTTTGTTAATAAGAAAGATGGATCTATGTGGTTGTGCATTGACAAAAGGGAGATCAATAATATAATAATAAAGAACAAGCATCCCCTACCTCGCATTGATGATTTATTTGACCAACTGCATAGAGCTCAATACTTTTCAAAGATTGACCTTCGATCTGGATAACATCAATTTTTCATGAAGAAGGAAAACATTCCAAAATAACATTTCGAACTATGTACGGCCATTAGGAGTTCACAGTATTGCCTTTTGGATTGACAAATTCACCCTCTATCTTCATAGATCTAATTAATATATTTTTCAAGTAATATCTTGATGGATTTTTAGTGGTATTTATTGATGATATTTTGGTATACTTAAAAAGCTATGTTGATCATGAAAATAACTGGCTCATTATTCTAAATACTGTTATAAGACATGAATTATAAGGGAAGTTTAGCAAGTGTGAATTCTTTCTGGAGGAGATATCTTATCTTGTCTACATTGCCTCTCAGGATGGATTCTCTGTTGATCCTTATTAGACCGTGGAAATCCAAGAATAGCCAGCGCCAATGAGTATAACTGAGGTATGCATTTTAATTAGTTTAGCATGTTATTATTGACCTTTCATTCAGAATGTTGCCCAGTTGGCTAACCCATTAACAAATATCACATGAAAAGGGGTTAAATATTTTTGTACAAGTGTGAAGAATGTTTTGAAGAACTGAAGAGAATATTATTCAATGCTCATATATTGACTCTTCCATGGTGTAATGATGGGTTTGTTATTTATAGTGATGCTTCATAGAAAGGACTGGGTTGTGTCCTTAGGTAGAATGATAGGGTTATTTCCTATGAATCACAACTACTAAAAATTCATGAGCAAAACAATCCTACTCATGATATTGAGTTAGCAGCTATAATATTTGTTTGAATATTTGGAGACACTATCTCTATGGTGAAAAATGTGAGATATATACCGATCACAAGAGTTTTAAGTATATTTTATCACAAAAAGTAATCAACATGAGGAAAAGGAGATGGGTTAAACTAAAAAATGATTATGATTGCACGATACACTACCATCCGTGGAAGGAAAATAAGGTGGGAGATTCATTGAGCAGAAAAGATCATGGAGTTTTGAAAAATATGAGAGTTGAAAAGAATCCAATTTACATGGATCTAGAAAAGATGGATATAGGAAAACCATAGAAGGTGAAACATCAATGACTTTTCCAATGGTTTCCTGAACATCACTACTAGAAATGATAATGATTTCTCAAACCAATTATGAAGAGTTTCAAAATAAGATTAAAGCTGTGAATGACGGGAGATTGAGTGACTTCTTATATGAAGATAGGATTGTGTTCCTGATATACCTAATCTGAAATGGGAATTGTTAGATAATTCTCATAGCTCCAATTTCTCTATAAACCATGGTATCACTACGATATATAGTGATTGGAAGGAACATTTTTGGTGGGACAACATTAAGAGGGAAATTATTGATTTTGTGTTAAGATGTATGGTTTGTCAACAAGTGAAAGTTGGAAGGCAACAACGTGTAGGAGTCATGAAACCTCTTCCCATACCTGAGTGGAAGTGGGATGATATCACGATGGAAATTTTCATGGGTCTACCTAAGACTACTAGAAGGAATGATGCAATATGGGTCATTGTTGATCATCTTACCAAGTAAGCACATTTTCACTCTATAAGAGACGACTTATGACTTGTAATTCTATAAAGAATATATATTAATGAAGTTGTGAGACTTCATGAATTACCCAAATTTTTTTTATGATTGTGATCCCCGATTTACATCTAGATTCTAGAAAATTGTTCAGAAAGAAATGGATACTGAACTTTGTTTGAGAACTTCCTACAAACCTCAAACTGATAGACAATCAAAATGTACTATCAAACCTTAGAAGACATGTTGAGATCATACTCACATGACTTTCAAGGTTTGTGGGATTAATATTTACCTCTGGTAGAATTTTCTTATTACAATAGCTTTCATTCAAGTATTCATATGAGACCATATGAAGCATTATATTAAAAGAGATACCGCACAACAACTTGTTGGGATGAGGTTGGAGAAAGAATACTCGTAGGCCCATAACATTTAGAGGAAATTATGGAAAAGGTGAAGGTAATCGAAACACACATCAATGCAGCTCAATGTTGACAGAAGAGCTATGCTGATAACCGAAGGACAAATTTGGAATTTTATGTAGGAGATCATGTTTTCTTGAATGCATCTCCATGGAAGGGTGTTATACATTTCATTAAGAAGAGTAAATTGAGTCCCAGGTACATCAGACTATTCCAAATTATAGAATGAATTGGGGTAACATCTTACTTTTTGGAAATTCCGCCAAGTCTTTCTAAAGAAAACGATGTATTACACATATCATTGTTGAGAAAATACATGCCTGACCCAATGCATGTACTCACCTATGAGTAATTCGAACAAGAACATGATATATCTTATTGAGATGAGCCTGTCAAGATTCTTGATACAAGAGAATAAGTGATGAGAAACCAGACGGCTCGTCTGGTAAAAGGTCTATGGAGAATCCATAAGATGGAAGAGGCAACATGGGAACCCGAGGAACTTATGATGAAGAAACACCTGAGACATTTTTTGTAGTAATATTCTAGAAATTTCGAGGATGAAATTATTCGAAGGAGGGGAGAATGTAACACCCCAATATTCTACAGTACACTTCTCTTTGAATAATACAACAATGTGTGTTATACGCAACATCGAGTTCTAACACACCACAACCAATCAAACTAGCTGTTATGAATAGTAATACACACTTTTTTAAATTTTATAAATTTTATCATTTAATATGGACTGTATTTTTGGATTCTTAATATCGAAATTAGCTTAGTGTGAACTTTTGGTATTTTTTATAAACATTCAATTTTTTAAGAATAGTGAAAAACAATGAGTTATAGTTAAAAACCAAAATTTTATATAAATAGTTATTTATTTTATTTAATTTTATTTTATGTAAAAATAGATACATAATACCTATATAATATCAATGTAATTCATTAGAGTCAGTTTTTAATAATTTTAGATATATAAAAAATTTATTGAACTTTTCACCATCATTTACACACCTCCAAGGAGAATTTGAAAATTCATATAAAACATAATTTTACCACATCTGTGAGTGGAAATTTAGAAATATGAGAGACACAGTTGATATCAGTATAAAAAATTTGGTTCAAGAAGATGAACATAATTTTTGGTGAATTGTAATTTTCTACTTTTATTTACCACTGTTAAAAGTAAATAGGGTAATTAAGGGTAAAAATTATATTATTATTACCCTAACACATGTCCTAATTCTATATTATGAGTGTAATTCGACCAAAAAACCTTATGAATAATATATAATATTTTTTGGTCTACCTGGATTAGATTATGACATTTATTGTTATTTAATTCAAGGAAGAGATAAAACTGTAAAATTCAATGTTTAGTAACTAAAACATTTTTAATATAGGGTTACACATAAGATAAATTAGACTATAAATATTAATAATAAATATAAATGGATTTATTACATAATTGTATTTTATTTATATTTTTTATAAATTAATTAATTTAATTTATTTATGACACAATGATGATGCAGTAATTACCTAATTAATGAAATAATAAAATAATTGATATTATAAATATCCAAATAAATATAATTTGATATTTTTAATGAATTAGACTAATTTTATAGGTTAATATTACATATTATGTTTTTAGATGATTTTTGTTTCCAGTAATAATGCTTTTATGAATTTAGAAGAAACAAAATACCAAATAGTGTCAAAACTGACATAAAATAGTTTTTAAAACAAATATTATATTATTAATTAATATTCTATTCATAAAATTATATTTTTCCCCAAAGAACATATATAATCATAGTTTTATAATTAATGAACCACTTGGGGTTCTCTTGGAAATATATAGTATGTTTATTAACCATATAATATAAAAATAAAAAGAGACATGGTAAATGTAAAACTATTTACCTAAGAGTTAAATCTACAAGATGAAGTTAATATAGTGATCCAACCTGTCTAAAACCTATTGGTTGAGTGGTTGTGAACAATTCACACCATATACATTAAATAATTCATTTTGATGCCATTATAAACCGAAAATGATTTTATTATAAAATAATATTTTTATCTTTTCATAACGTGCCCCTCACCCCTCTAATAAAAGGGCAATCCCCCCTTCTCTTTAATTCACAGCATCAACGCCATTTGGATCAGCTAAACCCTACCCAAATACCCCTCTCAACTATCCTCCCATCATCCTAGAGGCGTCCTTTTAGTCATAAATCCATCCTAAGGATCCCTTCTGATCAAATCAAAAGGAAGAACCTGAATAAGGGGTAAATATCTCACCACCTCTTTCAAGTTCCTTTCTTCTTCCACTTACTCTTTATTTGTTGTTTCCATTATAAAATAATAACTCCATTATCTGCTGTATACTGTGATGTTATTATAAATATGGTACAACCATATTGATTATTCTATCCATCCTTTGAATGACATGTCACCATACGTGCGTACGTACGGCTTACAGTCTCCACGTCGTGGTGTAATTTTTATTCAATACATTATTATTTGGATAGGTATAATAATGATGTGTAACTGATGAAAATAATAAATATAACATGATAATTATTCTTTATATATGATATATCATCCAATTATATATTATTTTAATACAAAAAAATGATATCATCATGTGTGTGTAAGTACGGATTACCGTCTCCACGAACGTGATGAGATTTATTCTCCACCGTATCCATTCAAGACTGATTTCCATTACATGATTACAAATAATGTTTACAGAAATAATATCATTCTGAATATGAATAAGATACATCCCATCCCTAATGAACATTACTTATGTATCAAAGCATATAAAGGAAAACGAATCAGTTAACACCCGATACGATGATAATACTAAGATATTATTTACAAAGCAATATTAAAAGATCGTATATTATATCACATTAATGTATATGATTCTTTTATAATTTAATAGAAAATATTTCACCATTATACAGGAGGTTAACCTACCCTCAACCAAGGACAGGTACAAGGTAAGTGTTAATTTCACAATCTCTGCATTATCCACGGTTGTTTATACGTAATTATCTACTAGGATATCTTTATCATCCACTTCCATGCTTCTTAAAAATGTATTTCAAAACCTTTTTACTATTTACTAGAAAATGGGTTAAATTAATTTATACCTTTATTTGACCATATATGTTTTTAAAGGAATCTTTCAGTCATTTTCCAAACAAGGTACTTTATGACCTTTTCGACATAATTAAGGTAAGAATGTTTTTAACTTATACGGCGGGTGCGGCTATTTTATGCCATTATAACATCTTCATAGCATCCCTTACAATATTATAAGAATATTTCCAAAAAAATGTTTTCTTTTATAATTATATGACTTTTAAATGATTTCAAAATAGAAAGAGGTATTTCTCTAAAAAAGTTTTTTATTTCATCTATGTCAACAACATTTGATGGATTTTAAGTTTATTTGATGTTGATTTATTATGATAAAATACTTCCATATTGTATTGATATATTTGTGATATGTTTTAATGTGGGTGTGTTATTTTTATACAATACATGGTTTATTGATAATGTATTGACATTTATTATGCTAGTTTTAATACGAATGTTTATGTTATGTTTAAACCTTTTCATATGAGGAATGCATTGGACTTAGTAAGTGAAGGGTGGAGCCCGCTATTGCACCTCGATGCATCGGTAGGTCTCATGAGACAATATAGTGTCTTGGCACAAGGCCATGAAAAAATATTATTTGTAGTCTTGGAACAATTCCTTGACTATGTGGTTATGAATGTATGACATTATGAATTCAATCATTATGAAACTGGATATTTATATTGCATGTAATTATTCGACTAGTAGAATATCCACGTGACTAAGTAAATATCATTATTTGGATTTATATTTTCCATATAATGATGATGTTTATGTTGAAAATCAAATTGTTTTATTTTTTACATTTCCTTAAATGTTTATGCTTATGTATGAATGTTTCCGCTATATTATAATCCTTATTGAGAATATGATCTCACCCCTTTGTACGTTTTATTTTTTCCAGGTTGCAAAGAAGTATATTATGACTAACCTGTAGGGATAGTCTATGGGATCTCAGTGTTGTCTATGGAAATAATGTTGTTGAGGTCTTCCATTTTATGATGTAATGTAATCATTATTAATGTATCTACTACTTTCAAGGCTAAAAAACTAATCGGTCTTTCGAGACATTATATTTTGTGATCATGCCAATGTTATGTAATAAGGAACCAACACTAGGTAACTAGGGTTGGGGAGTTAAAAAATGAATCATGAATATATAATTTTATCTAATAACATTAATATCTGATAAATCATTATTTGTACCAAAATTACGTGCTTTGGTAAAAATCATGATAGGATACAAGAAGTAAAATGTTCTGCATCATGAAGCACAATCGCAAAGACCTGTTGCATCACGACTAATTAAATCCTACCTAGAAGCTTTCTATATGTCAGCCACTAAGTACTACTCCACAAATGAAGTGAGGGAAGCCTTCTCGAATCTGATGAACTTGACTAGAGCCTCTAAAAACACTGCAAAAGTAGTGACGGATGTCTTCATTACTCTGAATAACTTGATAAGATCCTCTGTGACTACCGCAAAGGAATGGATGGAATCCTTCATGAGTATGATAAAAATGATGATCTTACACTGATTGTGAAGAGTTATTTTCATTGTAGAATTTCTGCAGATCATTGTTATTCCCAATCCTTATAAAATACAAATCCCACAACCACTCCAAAGGATTGATACCCCGACCGTTCACCTTCTGCACTCTCAATTCTCAATGAACCATTTTATCTAAAAACCATCTGGAAAATTAACCATCTAATGTACATTCTCATTAATAACTGACATTAGTTTGGTAGCGTTTTACCCATGCTTCCTATACAGATTCCCTTCATGAATACCTTTGGCCATCATGAAGTAATGATACCCCTTTGTGTACTTAGAATTTCAAAAATTACCCCATCTTCGCAAAGCTCCCTCCAAGCACAAGTAGACTCGATGCCTATAATGGGTCACTATGATATTCAATGTACCCTCCTTATTGATGACCATACACTTCACAGAAAACTATAGATTCATGAAGTCCTTCTCCATGAGGCCTTCTATATCACTAAACCCTCTTCTGTAAAGAACTCCATGAAGGAAGAAAATGATTTCAAGGATTTCTGATCGATGATTCATGTTTTATTTCCCTGCCTCATGATTCATTGCATATACATACTAAAAACTGTTTCTTTTTTATATCCATGCTAACATGGACCATAAAATGGATAACTCCACATCCCCATTACCCAACGGATTTGCTGGTGTCTTCCCTTTCCCAAGGGTTAATGTGTTCTTGTTATGTTATCCCTAGGGGTGAGGTGTTAATCCCCATCATTCAAGATGTAGTAAATTAAACTACCAAGAACCCACATCATCAACAAAAAATGTTAAACTATGAACACTGAATTAGTGGTAGGACCGAGGCGATGGTGAAGGGGAGGTGCACTAGCACCCTATCACCCCCACTATCCCTCTTCTCTTTGTCACCATGCGAACATTTAGTAGTCTCTGTGTAATCCCCAACCCAACAAGATAGGGTGCTCCTTGTTGGGAGACCAAATACTCCTCATACATCTGGATATCCTCCTCAAGTTTCCCTCCTAATGTACGTTTAAATATTCTTCCCATGGTAATCCAACCATTCATTCACCCATAATTCTTATTTGGGATTCTAGCCACGTGTAATCCTTGCTCCACTACTCATTGAAAAACTATTCATGACGCGATTGTCAGTACTTTTTTTGCCTTTAGTTTACCACACGAATCATGATTCATGTGATCTTAGAGTACACATCGACTATGAAATCCTCTTTAGGTCCATTACCATATGTAAATCCAATTACCACTATCCAACTACATGTACTTTGATCCTTCACTTTTTATGAATAGTATGTAGGAAGCCTCCCTGTGGTTCAATCCCATAAAACTTCGGTCCCAACAACTTTCTATCAGTTCACAATATTTACGCATTATGTTAAACAATATTCCCCTTCCATATATCATGATGTTAACCATTATGCTTTAAATATAGGTGGGTTTCATCCCTATCCCCTAGACAGTGTATGTATAAGCCTCCATGAGGTTCAACCACAAACACTAGTAAACATAAGATTCCCTTTATTGGGACCCACATATTTGGTCTACCCCTTAGTGGCGTTAAACTAGTTCCTAAGAAGCTAACCATGATTAATCCCAACCCTCATTCAATTCTCCTCCAACTAAGAGAGTCCATATTACAATGGGTCGGTAACCATGTGTATTCCCCAACATGTTTTCAGTTTATTTGTACTCCTCAACAATATTCGCCCATATCAGAACTAATGGATTTTGACCTTTTCCACTTTTGAGCTGGGTACGTAGGTATCCACCCAGAAGTTCAAGATCATCTCCCATGTCCCATCCCGGTCCTTCCCTCAAGCCTTTGTGTCTCTGGTAGATCATGCCTCATATTTGGGGTTCTACTTCTTTCATGTCCAATCCATGCAACAATTTTCATGATCTTCCTCCTCACGTGACTCATCTCCCCATCCCATATCTATGTGGACATTGATTCCCTCCCACAAAGATACATAGGAGGCCCTTCTAAGATTCATTCAAATTACCATAATCTACACATAGGTTATAGGTTCCCTCGCCATTCACTCCACCCTTTTACACTTCATCCATATCCATCCTAATTTTACTTGGGCCGCCACATCCAGGTGAAATCATGCCATCCATATGGGAAGCTAACCATGTGTAAGCCCCATTCATTTCATTGATCTATATAGCACCCATGAACTAACCATATGTAAGCCTCATTCTACTAATTTCTCCATGTGTAAGCCCCAACATTTCATTGGGTTTTGGTCCTTTGTGTACTCCCCAATCCTATGATCTCCCTCTCAAAATACGTGAGTTTTCATCTCTTTCTTCTAAATAGGGTATAGAGAAAGAATCCATGAGGCTCAATCCTAGCCAATGGTAAACCTTGTGTTCCCTTTTTGTGGAACCATCCACCTCTCTGACCCACCCTTTGAGGATTCGAAATCATTCTTCAAGTTGATAAACATTCCCCTTTGTGGAACATTATTTCCTATGTCTGTCCTTATTAGGAATTTATACCCATACATATAGTAAACATATTAGGTGCTCCTTACTAGGTATCTACCCATATTATCAACTCTTTTTAGTGTTTCGATCAGTCTGATCTGTCTCTACTAGATGTAAACACATGGAATATCATGTGTTAAATTAGGGAAGATGAGGAGAACCTCCGGGACATGCCTCCAAAATAAAATTACATGAATTCTATTTTGTATGCATCATGATTTTTCACATTGAGAATCCCTCTAAAAAGGGAAAATCTAGTTGTACCAATTTTTCAGTGTTCAGACATTTCAGTGATGCCTCAATGTTACTACACCCCATACCAATGGTTGATTCCTTAAATTTACCCCCTTTGGAATGTCCTTACCGAATCAGCATAATTATCCAGTGTCCAAAAATATATAAAACTGGGAATAGTTTCATGAACAACATCGTAATAATTATTGGAGAAAGGGAATAGGATCCAAATTTCGAGGTTGAATACATAGAAGGGGATATCGACATCCAATCATCTAATTTCGATCACGAAAAAAAACATCTCTGATGAATCGATGAATGTCACCAGCCATTTTAAAGTAAGAATGTTTGGAAGCAATTAGTGTGTCATTATAAATGATTCAAACCTTGAAATAAGAATCCCACATAGATAATTTTGAACCTAACATGATATTATTATCCTAAATATGGTGATTAGCTGCATTAGGGGAATTAATATATGAGAATTCTATCAGATCCAGCTATCTCAAACTAGGCCATGTTATGAAAATAGTGGGACTAGCATTAAACTCGCCCTGATACTCTGGAATTTAATCGTTGGGAATCCCCGCCTATGACGTTGTCAGTGTGGATTTTCTATCAATTAGTGGATGATTGAATTATGTTGGGGAACTAGGCATCTATTTCCTACTTTCAATACACATGGATTAATATTCCTACTGCGAAGGACCCAGGCTATGTATGTAGGAAACCAATCACCCCTCAACCCAAGATGCATGGCTAGGGGAAATAAAAATGGCTGAATCCCACATGGATTCACATCTTCTACGATGATTCCCACGACCACAGCTACTGCGTTCCCATTCCCAATATGACCATTCGAATTAATTCAATGGAGGGTGATAGATATTTATGTTCAATGATACGAACAATAGGGGTCATCCCGTCAATGTATATAGCCCATAAAGATATAGAAGCCTCAGTTAACCAATATTAAAACAACTGATAGCGGCCATGCATGGAGCCACTGATCCCCACCATAATCATCAATCATTTCAGAAACCTCTTTCCAGAACACTATTATGATGCATTCCCTTACATTGATGAAGTAAGGGGTGTCCGAGTCCTCCTAGATATGATTCCAGACATAGGACCACCATTAAGGGCCCCCACTACGACACCACCACACCACCAGTGGGTATCGTAGACCATAGAGTAGGTGATCCATACCCCTACAAAGCCATCCCTAGATTGGCTGACCCAATGTCAATGATGGGTGGAGGCTAATGGGGATTCCCACTAGTGGGCATCATCATTGATGACATTGGTGGCCCAAGACACAACCAAAATGTTTTAACCTCTCCTTATTATTATAGAGTATGGGAAACTCCACACATGATTGGGATTGAGACCTTTTCCACACAATCATTATACTAAGTTGACTATACTATTTTTCAGGATAAGAAACAGGTGTAATATGTTTACCAATGATGATCAGATTCAGAATAGGGGTACTCCTCGTTCCATTATTTGATAGAGTATAGGTCCTCCATCATCACAAATTTATCATGTAGATCCTCCCCATGTCACCATTACCCATCAAAATTGGTGTCCTTCTCATATTCATGATTTTAGATATTGATGTTTCCCTATATTTTTTGTCATCAATATGATGTTTCTCCTTGCATCTTCACCGACACAAGTAGGGGCCTTCACCATAGTGTCACTAACTTTATAGAAGGTCCTTCCCACCCTATCCCATATCATCACAGAGATCCTCCCCATGTTCAATTTGAATTTTTTTCAGGTTCCCCACATACACCATATCATCTAAGAAGATGACCTCCCCACCCCAATACCAATATGCATGTTAGTCTTCCCCATGTCAATGATCAACCCTATCCTGAAGAACCATCCCAGCGCAGGGGGTGGGTCGTTGGAACCAAATGAAGATCTCTATAATACTGTTGATCATAGTTAAACCCATCATATTTTTAGACTCTGAAGTGGAGTGTGATTTGATGATAGATCCCTCACATATATCCACTATATTGGTGTATAGGGAAGGAATTAATTGCTTCAGTTTTGTACTATTTTAAAATAATATTCCATGGATCCCTAAATACCTCCGCATATACATACATTTGAATGAATGTTTGTCTCTTTTACAATGTCTTGATGTATAATCCCCCCAGTCGTCACCAGGAACATTCTCTACACTTACAATAGATCACTGAGGATTGATCTAGGGACCGGTAAGTGACAAGTACCCGCATGATCCACACCATGGACCTCTCCCACTGCATGTCAAGTAGTTGTCAGTATCACATCTTACAGGATTGGGGTTATAAAGCAAGTCTATTATCCTAAAGATAGTCCAATATGCAATAGTTTCTTAGATCATGCCCCATACTCCACACTGACTAGTCTACGACTACAATGGTCCACATTATCACCATTACTGATCCTTCAACTGCCCATAGTCAGTGAATGGGGATATCGAGGGCTGGATCCTGGGATTGGGACGAGATGTATTTGGGAAATTATCAAACGGACCATGTGCCCGATATTATTTACCCAATTACTACAAAATGATTCAATATTCCAGAGCCCCTCAGCCAGGATGAGGTTATGTGGTTCCTTAAAATGTTATGGGTGATGAATTTTTTTGTCTTCGTCATCAAGGGTTAGCTTATCCAAAGAGCAGATAACACTTCAAATACATTCACCAATAGTGCCTCCACATTGAGTTTGTTTCCCTTACTATATCTCAACACCAGGTATTTCCATGTTATTATTTGAACCAACATAAATAATGTGTTTAGAGAATTATATTGCTTTGTAAAGTCATTAAGGAGGATAACCCACATGTCTATATCTAAGGCTAGGAGTTGTATGCTTCGATACATTTCAGTCCTATCCTGTGCCAACATGGTTTGTCTTTGTACATCTGGGATGTTTCTTCCGGCATCGTCATAGTAAATATAGTTGTTCCTGAGATATACCATGAAGGGAGAATCAAAACATGATCAAGAGATGATAAAACATCCACTATGGTAGAACAACACCCAGAAGACCATGCTTGTTTCCACATTCACCAACGAAGACATACGCTTTTCCATCCTATACCATCTATGTAATTACCTCTATGTAACGATTCTAGAAAAGGAAAAGCACACACTATAACTGATAACCCTTTGGATCCATCTTGTTCAATGAAAAATAAAGTGGAGTACCCGAAAAATGTATCACTGAATTAGTAGCTTGGTAAAAATAATAAGACCATTGATGAAATCTTTGCCAAACACATGGTGGAACGACGACCAAATTACAATAACCCTAATTTGGGGTAGTAAGGGAAAGAATAGATTCCCATCATTGATTTGTATCTTATTGAACATGATAGCCCTTCCCGTTTAGATCAGTATGAATCCATTGTTTATGGAAAGAAATAATGATGTGTATCACCAAATCATCCTGAGATGCATGAAAACATTTTCAAAACATGGCTCCTATTCTACCCGCCACTCTGTATGTTCCTCTAGTGGACCCTTAGGCCATTCCACCAGACGCTCCATAAGCTGCCTAGTAATTTTACAATGATGAATGTCCTTACAATGTTCTAGTAGTTAGGAATCCTTTCCAATATAAGAATACTATTCATGATGAGTTAATGGAGGCTATTATTTACCGCCTTGAGGCTCTTGAAACAGGAAATGAAAAAATACTTCCTAATGGAAAGTTGTATCTTTAATGGGTGGATGATATGCCATCACACCCGGGTTTTGAAAATCCAATTTTATATCCATTAAATGGGACGTATGATTCATTACAGTATCTGGCCTGCTTTATTTCATGGTGTGGAAAAATGTTGATAACTCCAGCTCAAAAAGATGTTGTTCTACTCCAAAGTTTAATACATACACTAGAAGTATCCATGTTTGTTTGGTACATCCAGTTACCCATTCGGTCTATAGCTGGTTCAGAAGATCTTCTTAGTCATTTTCCCTTCATGTTTAGTTCCGACACATGAATTTTTACTATTGAAAATGTAACAGCCCGAGATTTTATGAAAAATATTCTTTTTAATTTTATTAATGTCTTGTGTTGTACGCTACACCAAAAGGATCTTGCACAACACACATCCTTGACTTTCCTTGCATTACACGCAATCACGACCTTCCTCGATAGCGTGTGTAGTATGCAATACCGAGTTTCACTAAACAACGATATGCTATTAAAATATTATTATAACTAGCCGTTATGAATAGTAATAACCACCTTTTAAAATTTTAGAAATTTTAGCTCTCAAAATGGACTTCATCATTGGATTCAGAGTATCGAATTTAGCCTAAGGTGAAATTTTGGAACTTTTCGGATAACTTTCATATTCTGATGAATAGTGAAAATTACTAATTTATAATTAAAAACAACTTTTTTAATCAAAATAATAAATAGTGATAAATTATTAATTTGAGTGGTTTTAAAGTATATTTAGAATATATTTTTACAATTTAATACAATGTTGGTCATTTCATGTAATTTCACATTTAAACCAGACATAAACAAGTGTCAATCTTTTGATAGATATTGTTTCTTAAAAACACGCTATTTGTTTTAACAGCGGGATTTAATTATAAAATTAATTAATGCAACTTCTATGTCATGAATTTGGTAAAATAGAATTCATTTTTGAATTTGGAATATGAAATATAGCTTAGGATGAAATTTTGGCATTGTTCTGAAAAACATCAATTTTTGATGAATAGTGAAACTACTAAGTGGTAGTTAAAAAACTGAATTTTTCATATAACTTAATTTTACCGCTTATGTGAATGGAATTTCAAAAATCCGAGAGACACGGTTGATGTCAGTATGTAAAATGTGGTTCAATGAGATGACAATAATTTTTGGTGAATAGTAACTTTTTAGTTTTATTTACCACGGTTAAAAGTAAATAGGGTAATTAAGGGTAAGAATGATATTAATATTACCCCAACACATGTCCTAATTCTATTGGAAAAGTGTATCTCGACCAAACACAACCTTACGTGCAAATTATTATCATTTAGGCCCACTTGGATTAGATTAGGACATTTATTATTATTTAATTCAAAGAAGAGTTAAAAGAGTTAAAATCGAAGTATATTTACTAATACATTTTTAATATAGGGTTGTAAATAAGATAAATTCGTTTGTAAATATTCATTAGAAATATAAAAAGATTTCCTACATGATGGTATTTTGATTGTAATTTTTAGACATCAAATAATTGAATTTATTTATGACATAGTGATGATGCAGTAATTATCTTATTAATGAAATATTGACATAATTGATATTATAAATACCAAAATAAATGTAATTTAAGACTTTTTAAGAATTACACTAATTTTATAGGTTACTATGATATATTAGTGTTGATTTAATAAACTTGGTTCGAACATATAATTCTGTTATGACTTTCACAAAAATCATATATCAAATAGTGTCAAAATTGACACAAAATAGTTTTTAAATCAAATATTATATTATTAATTGTTAGTTTATTCCTAAAAACCTACGGTTCGACCAAATGACTTAGATAAGGATATATTTATTAATAATATACAATTTGGGGTTCGTTTGGCATGTTATAGTAAGTATATTAACCATATAGTGAAAGAAAACAAAAAGACACGGTAAAAGTTAAATTATTTAACTTAGAGTTAAATCTAATTGATAAGGTTAAAATAATACCCTAAACTTGTCTAAATACTATTGGATGATAGGCTTTCGACCCATACCCACTTTAGATTCGAAATAAGACCCTTTGGAACCATTATAAACCGATTTGGACTTTAATATAAAATAATATTTTGAGATATTCCTAAGGTGCCCCTCTCCTCCATTATAAAAGGGCACCTCCTCCCTCTCTTCATCACACAACTTTGAGCTTTCAAGCTCTTCCAACCCCTGCCAAAATCCCTTCTCCACTTCCCTAGTATCATTTTATAGGTCCTGGTCTTCTTCAAAGACCATCCTTAGTTCTTTAAGTGGACGCTAAGAAAAGGCGCATCAAAAAGAGGTAATATCCATTACCGATCTTTTTCAATTTCATTCTTCTTAAACTTATTATTCTTTAGTTGTTTCATGATAAATTAATAACATCATTATTTATTATATACTGATATGTTATTATAAATATGAAACAACTCTAATTAACCTTCTATCCATCCTACGGAAAAAGGAAATCACTGCGCGTGCGTACGTACGGAATACCGTCTCCATGTCGTGGTGTAATCTATTTTCCACCACCACCTTAATTGGATGGGTGTAAAGGTGTAATGAGTAACTATATATGATTATTATGAAGTGATATTGATACTGAAATAGTATACATACCCTTCAACACAATTCCACGACCATGGGAACGATATCATCACTCGTGCGTACGTACGGACTACCGTCTCCACGACGCGATGAGATTCATTCTCAATGATTAACCATTCATGAATGATTATAAAGTATATGTAATAAGTACTAATGAAATATATGACCTAATAATGATACTGTAATAATTAATAATTATATGTATGTCATCTACTTAATTCCATTCAATTCAATAAGGAAACGAAAACATCGTTCATGCGTACGTACGGACTACCGTCTCAATGAACGGTGTATTTATTTCCATTTACTGATTTATTATATATTTGTATTATGAATATATATATATATATATCATGTTTTATATTCTGGAATTATGTAATCATGATCTAAGTAATCATATGAATAATTACAAGTTAAAAACACGAACGACAAATGAGACGATTTTACCCAAAATGCTACTTTAACATGAATTTACAAAAGAACGGGTAATATAAAGTCATAAGTGGACCACATATGATATAATAACAATGAATATGATTCTAGAATAAGTCAATAACATGAATTAAATCATTATACAGGAGGTTCATACACTTACAAAGCAAGTTGGACCTAAGGTAAGGGAAATATCACAATCTCATTTTTTTCCGAGATTGTTTATTCGTAAGTATTTACTGGGGTGTATTTTATAATCCACATACATGTTTCATCAATATTTAATATTATTTCCATCCACCTACAATTTTTTAAATCCATTTTTACCCTTCGGTGAGTTTTTAGTAATATGTATGAAAGGAATCTTTTGTCGTTTTTCGTACGAGGTACTTTTTGACTTTTCAGACAAAAGTACAAAGAATGTTTTTTTAACTTATACGGCATGAATGGATTTTTAAAACATTATTTCCAAGAAACTTCCTTTACAAGTTTTCAAGTTTATTTTTTATCAACTTCATTTATTTTAATTCCGTATGACATGTTATGAAAGGAAAAATGTTTTTGAAGTAGAAAGGATATTTTCCTCAAGAATGGAGTTCAAGTATTTTATCAAAATTATTTTCCATCTAAGATAATAAAAGGGTTCTGTTTCTATCCCTATTATTACAATGATTTGATTATGTTGTGATGGAAATATTTTTATGAATTCCTTTATCTTATATGAATTGTTTTATGATATCATGTTGTTTAGGAATCCCATTTTTATTACATGGGTTACGCTATGATGTATGGTTTATGATTATGTGGCACACATAATAAAGGATTCATTATAAGAAGGGTGGGACCTATATCTCCCTCCAATGCATTGGGTAAAGATTTTATATCTCATGAGATAGACATGGATGGAACGGTAGGTTATACCGGTTCAGTGAAACTGGACTGGAACGAGTGTGACTCGGTTCAGAAAGGGACTTTGTCCACTAAGATAGTCTTGGCAATGAGTCATGACTAACAAGAAATGATTTTCCATGATTATGTGTGCATGCCACAAAGTTTCAAGTTTCATGTTATGAATATGGGGATCTCATTTTCACTTCTATGATTTATTCCATGTTAAGATATTATGATCTCTTTTGTAGGTTATGATTTTCCAAAAGATATGATATGATTTTTATTTCCTTTGTTTACCCTTACTGAGCATTTGAGCTCACCCTTTTATGTTTTCTTTTCCCCAGGATATAAAGAAAGGTTTTAGGTAAAAAATGGAATATCTTTATGGGAGATATTGAAGATCTTTCACCACGATTAGAAGATTGCGTTCCGAGTTTCCAAAGACACTAAACTATTACGATCCTTGTATGTGTGTTTTTGTTATGTACTAAGTATTCCGCAAAAGTAATGTAATGTCCATGTACGTCAAGATTCGGGTCTCTACAGTTGGTATCAGAGGAAAGGTTTAGTCAACCTTTGGAAACTAGGATGCGAAAACGTTAGTGAGATCCCTAGAGATATTTCTACTGTATGTCTAGGGATGTCCCTAAGGTTAAGTATACGTATAGGTTATAGTACTAGAACTGCGCTAACGATCATAGAATTTAACCTAAGATGTTAGATATTGAAGGTACTCCCCCTTTATTATGTTGTTTTCCCTAGCATGATTTTTTCCTCTCAGACTATTCTTTTTGGGTTTTAGATGATGGCTGGAACCTGAAGGAACTGTGTTGGTCAATGCAATGGACAATGCAATGATTGCCCTCCTGAACAAACAAATGTTATGGGAGATGGAGTGCAAAATCTTATTGCTATACTTACACAAGCTATGAATCATTCTGGACTTTCAAATGAGAAGAGAAGGGAACAATATTCTATTGAGTCCTTCATGAGGCAACATCCACCTTCTTTCAGTGGGTCTTCTGATCCACTTGTTGCTGAACAATGGATCAGTACCACTGAAAAGATATTTTCAGTTCTTCAATGTTCTGAGCATGATAAAGTCATCTTAGTAGTATATCGTTTGAAGGTGAAGCTGATCAATGGTGGAATCTTATCAAGAATACGAGGCAAAGATATGAAATTGAGTCCATGGAATGGGACGAGTTCAAGAACTTGTTTTTCAGTAAGTACTTCCCTTGTATTCTTCGAACAAAGATGGAAAAGGAGTTTCTTGAGCTGAAGCAGAAGGATGATGAATCTGTTGGTATATACGAAGAAAATTTTACCAGACTTTCAAGGTATGCATCTGGCATTATCATCCAACCTAAAAGTAATGTTAATCGATTTTTCAGTGGCTTAAAACCAAGTCTTCAAAGGGCATTATCTATAAGAGACTTTAGTAGCTATGAAGAAATTGTGCGTTTTTCTATCAAGGTAGAAATGGAAGTTCGTGTTACATATCCATCTCATGGTTTTGACAAGAAACGAAAGATGGAGTTCAAGGAGAAATCTCAGAATAATGGTGAAAATAAGATGAATGTTTCCTTATGCACAAAGTGTGGAAAAAAGCATGGTGGAGATTGTCTTAAAGGGACAAGAAAATGTTTTAAGTGTGGAAAAGAAGGTCATCGAGTATTTGAGTGTCAAAGTAATGGAAAAAGGGATTCTAATGATGTGAATAAAGCAAACACTGCAGAGAACGCACCACCAACACTTCAATGCTTCAAGTGGAAGGAAATGGGGCATTATGTTAATAAATGCCCTAATCCAAGGGTTAGTGATGATCGACATGATCAACCGCTTAAGGCAAAGGACAAAGGGAAGTCACATGCGATCACCATTGGCGATGTTGAATATGATAACGATGTGGTGGAATGATTAAGTGTTTATATAATGGGATTCCAAAATAATATAGTATCATGGAGTATTGGAATATTTATGTATTGGTCTAATGTGGTATTCAAAGTAATTGAGATATTTTTGGAAATAAGATGATATGCGCATAATGAAGGGAAAACGAGAAAATGAAATGTTTAATAGTATTCATGAGCTCATGATTGATATAAACCATTATGTGGAAAGTGTTAACTTTTAACTGCATTCATGTTTTCACTAAGGTATTCAAGAGAATACATGATTGAGGACTTTGAATGTTTGGAATGTGACCAACAAAACATATCTTATGATATATGGGGATCGACGATGGTGTTAAATCTCTGGTAATCGTTTTCACTATGTTATGAGAGTGGACTGCAGTATTATGGATAAGCCTAAAGATTGGAATGGATTATGTTGGACATAAGTTAGTATTGTTTTAGGATAGAAGTTTTTTTTCGATATTATTAATGGGATGTTATAGTAATATAGTTTTAGAAAAAGGAAAACCTGCAGAACGGGTGACAGCCCATCGCGTCGGACAAGGCTGTGGGAATCGAACCCACAACCGTAGTGCGACTGACCTTTATCACCTACCACTGGCCTACACGAAGTCCCTGTTTAGTAGAAACTATTTTTATTATATTAAGCAGTATGATATATTAATTATAAGTCAATTTTAGGAACCATATATGATTAATATCACTATAGATCGACTTATGTATATAATTTTTTGCTATCCTTTTGTTTGAGACAGATGGAATGACCCGTCATTCTATCACATGATCTGCTAACACTTCACGAATAACAAATTCAACTTCATTTATTTAAGAGATGAAGTGGAAATTGTTAAAGGCACGAACAACAGTGAGATTGTACCAAAATAAAGTAAGTATTTATTCTAATTCAAATTCTTTAATTTTAGGGAAACGATCTTGAAAACCAAAAATGTTGTCCTAGAGATCTTATATCTAATGAATCAGATGGTACCTTAGATCATCACAAATTTATGGCATTGTGATTTCTGGCTTTTCCATAGCCATGTTCTCTACCACTCTCCATCAGAACATGATGGTTAGATTTCTCTTCCATATCCATATTTTCTCCAATGTGGAAACCTAGTGATTAGTTTATTTGGGTAACCGTTACGTTTCATACTTTTGTTTTTAATGATTGGTTTTGATATTCCTTTTTACGATGTGGGTTTCTATTAAAGAAAATTTCTAATAGTAAACCATTTATAACCCCGACGAATTTCGAAGGCGAAATTCATTTTAAGGGGGGTAGAATGTAACAGCCCGAGATTTTATGAAAAATATTCTTTTTAATTTTATTAATGTCTTGTGTTGTACGCTACACCAAAAGGAGCTTGCACAACACACATCTTTGACTTGCCTTGCATTACACGCAATCACGACCTTCCTCGATAGCGTGTGTAGTACGCAATACCGAGTTTCACTAAACAACGATATGCTATTAAAATATTATTATAACTAGCCGTTATGAATAGTAACAACCACCTTTTAAAATTTTAGAAAGTTTAGCTCTCAAAATGGACTTCATTTTTGGATTCAGAGTATCGAATTTAGCCTACGGTGAAATTTTGGTACTTTTCGGATAACATTCATATGCTGATGAATAGTGAAAATTACTAAATTATAATTAAAAACAACTTTTTTAATCAAAATAATTAATAGTGATAAATTATTAATTTTAGTGGTTTTAAAGTATATTTAGAATATATTTTTACAATTTAATACAATGTTGGTCATTGGATGTAATTTCACATTTAAACCAGACATAAACAAGTGTCAATCTTTTGATAGATATTGTTTCTTAAAAACACGCTATTTGTTTTAACAGCGGGATTTAATTATAAAATTAATTAATGCAACTTCTATGTTATGAATTTGGTAAAATAGACTTCATTTTTGAATTCGGAATATGAAATATAGCTTAGGATGAAATTTTGGCATTGTTCTGAAAAACATCAATTTTTGATGAATAGTGAAACTACTAAGTGGTAGTTAAAAAACAGAATTTTTCATAAAACATAATTTTACCACTTCTGTGAATGGAATTTCAAAAATCCGAGAGACACGGTTGATGTCAGTATGTAAAATGTGGTTCAATGAGATGATAATAATTTTTGGTGAATAGTAACTTTTTAGTTTTATTTACCACGGTTAAAAGTAAATAGGGTAATTAAGGGTAAGAATGATATTAATATTACCCTAACACATGTCCTAATTCTATTGGAAAAGTGTATCTCGACCAAAAACAACCTTAAGTGAAAAATATTATCATTTAGGCCCACTTGGATAAGATTAGGACATTTATTATTATTTAATTCAAAGAAGAGTTAAAAGAGTTAAAATCAAAGTATATTTACTAATACATTTTTAATATAGGGTTCTAAATAAGATAAATTCGTTTGTAAATATTCATTAGAAAGATAAAAACATTTCCTAAATTATGGTATTTTGTTTGTAATTTTTAGACATCAAATAATTTAATTTATTTATGACATAGAGATGATGCATTAATTATCTTATTAATGAAATATTGACATAATTGATATTATAAATACCAAAATAAATGTAATTTAATACTTTTTATGAATTACACTAATTTTCTAGGTTACTATGATATATTAGTGTTGATTTAATCAACATGGTTCTAACATATAATTCTGTTATGACTTTCACAAAAATCATATATCAAATAGTGTCAAAATTGACACAAAATAGTTTTTAAATCAAATATTATATTATTAATTGTTATTTTATTCCTAAAAACCTACGGTTCGACCAAATTACTTAGATAAGGATATATGTATTAATAATATACAATTTGGGGTTCTTTTGGCATGTGATAGTAAGTATATTAACCATATAGTGAAAGAAAACAAAAAGACACGGTAAAAGTTAATTTATTTAACTTAGAGTTAAATCTAATTGATAAGGTTAAAATAATACCCTAAACTTGTCTAAATCCTATTGTATGATAGTATTTCTACCCCTCCCCACTTTAGATTCGAAATAAGACCCTTTAGAACCATTATAAACTGATTTTGACTTTAATATAAAATAATATTTTGAGATATTCCTAAGGTGCCCCTCTCCTCCCTTATAAAAGGGCACCTCCTCCCTCTCTTCCTCACACAACTTTGAGCTTTCAAGCTCGGAAAACCCCTGCCAAAATCCCTTCTCCACTTCCCTAGTATCATCCTATAGGTCCTGGTCTTCTTCAAAGACCATCCTTAGTTCTTTAAGTGGAGGCTAAGAAAAGGCGCGTCAAAAAGAGGTAATATCCATTACCGATCTTTTTCAATTTCTTTCTTCTTAAACTTCTTCTTCTTTAGTTGTTTCATGATAAAGTAATAACATAAGTATTTCTTATATACTGATATGTTATTATAAATATGAAACAACTCTAATTAACCTTCTATCCATCCTACGGAAAAAGGAAATCACCGCGCGTGCGTACGTATGGAATACCGTCTCCATGTCGTGGTGTAATCTATTTTCCGCCACCACCTTAATTGGATGGGTATAAAGGTGTAATGAGTAACTATATATGATTATTATAAAGTGATATTGATACTGAAATAGTATACATACACTTCAACACAATTCCACGACCATGGGAACTATATCATCGCTCGTGCGTACGTACGGACTACCGTCTCCACGACGCGATGAGATTCATTCTCAATGATTAACCATTCATGAATGATTATAAAGTATATGTAATAAGTACTAATGAAATATATGACCTAATAATGATACTGGAATAATTAATAATTATATGTATGTCATCTACTTAATTCCATTCAATTCACTAAGGAAACGAAAACAGCGTTCATGTGTACGTACGGACTACCGTCTCAATGGACGGTGTATTTATTTCCATTTACTGATTTATTATATATCTGTATTATGAATATATATATATATATATATATCATGTTTTATATTCTGGAATTATGTAATCATGATCTAAGTAATCATATGAATAATTACAAGTTAAAAACACGAACGACAAATGAGACGATTTTACCCAAAATGCTACTTTAACATGAATTTACAAAAGAACGGGTAATATAAAGTCATAAGTGGACCACATATGATATAATAACAATGAATATGATTCTATAATAAGTCAATAACATGAATTAAATCATTATACAGGATGTTCAGACACTTACAAAGCAAGTCGGACCTAAGGTAAGGGAAATATCACAATCTCATTTTTATCCGAGATTGTTTATTCGTAAGTATTTACTCGGGTGTATTTTATCATCCACATCCATGTTTCATCAATATGTAATATTATTTCCATCCACCTACAATTGTTTAAATCCATTTTTACCCTTCGGTGAGTTTTTAGTAATATGTATGAAAGGAATCTTTTGTCGTTTTTCGTACGAGGTACTTTTTGACTTTTCAGACAAAAGTACGAAGAATGTTTTTTTAACTTATACAGCATGAATGGATTTTTAAAACATTATTTCCAAGAAACTTCCTTTACAAGTTTATTTTTTATCAACTTCTTTTATTTTAATGTCGTATGACATGTTATGAAAGGAAAAATGTTTTTGAAGTAGAAAGGATATTTTCCTCAAGAATGGAGTTCAAGTATTTTATCAAAATTATTTTCCATCTAAGATAATAAAAGGGTTCTGTTTCTATCTCTATTATTACAATGATTTGATTATGTTGTGATGGAAATATTTTTATGAATTCCTTTATCTTATATGAATTGTTTTATGATGTCATGTTGTTTAAGAATCCCATTTTTATTACATGGGTTACACTATGATGTATGGTTTATGATTATGTGGCACACATAATAAAGGATTCATTATAAGATGGTTGGGACCTATATCTCCCTCCAATTCATTGGGTAAAGATTTTATATCTCATGAGATAGACATGGCTGGAACGGTAGGTTATACCGGTTCAGTGAAACAGGACTGGAACGAGTGTGACTCGGTTCAGAAAGGGACTTTGTCCACTAAGATAGTCTTGACAATGAGTCATGACTAACAAGAAACGATTATCCATGATTATGTGTGCATTCCACAAAGTTTCAAGTTTCATGTTATGATTATGGGGATCTCATTTCCACTTATATGATTTATTCCATGTTATGATATTATGATCTCTTTTGTAGGTTATGATTTTCAAAAAGATATGATATGATTTTTATTTCCTTTGTTTACCCTTACTGAGCATTTGAGATCACCCTTTTATGTTTTCTTTTCCCCAGGATATAAAGAAAGGTTTTAGGTAAAAAAAGGAATATCTTTATGGGAGATATTGGAGATCTTTCACCACGATTAGAAGATTACGTTCCGAGTTTCTAAAGACACTAAATTATTACGATCCTTGTATGTGTGTTTTTGTTATGTACTAAGTATTCCGCAAAAGTAATGTAATGTCCATGTACGTCAAGCTTCGGGTATCTACGGAAAACCTCTTCATGTGAATGTAAATGCCAGCTGAGCGAGTCACAGATTTCATCGCAGTGTTGAAGGGCCTCACATATTCCCTAAATATGAAGCTGACTCATGAACAGATTCTAACGATGTGTGTAGAGAATGTGAGGACTTTTTATACCTTGCCTAATTTCTCAGAACATCTTAGGAAGATTTAGGGATATCTTTGATGATTCTTATCGTCTAGAGGATTCCATTCAATAATCCAATCATGTGCCCATGTTGCCTACCACAACTCCTGCACATAGAGATGTTAATGTTGAGACTGCTGTTGATTCATAGGTAGAGGCCCATCAATAGTTGTAATTGTTATCATCAGAGCCACTTCCACATCCTTGATGACATCCACCACATCATGGTTAGACTCTGGATCAGAATCACCCACCTTAAAATTTACAGGCATTGCCATGTAACACACTGCCACTACATAGGTGAGACTACATAGTTACAACTCCTTATTAGGCTCCACCATCTCCTTGTCAAAGCCAGGCCCCCAGAGACACTTTCCCTAGTCATAGAAACTAGACCAACTCATTCAATATGGCCTAGAAACCTATTTATTTCTAGAGTGTGATGGATCAGGGTGTCTTCTAGTTTCAATAATACAGGAGTCCCAAAGTTGTAGGTCTCACTGATCGCCCCAATTATTACCCATATCAATAAATTATTGGAATCACTCACAATAAGTTCTACGTGTTCAAATACTATCTCCAAAACTAGGTCAATAGAAATGTATTCTTATTTAGTCCGACCTTGAAACAGTTTTCATGTTTATATTAAATGATTGATAGAGTCATTGAGGGTGAATGATAGTAGGTGTCTAGAGAAGAGTCTCTAATTTCTGTCGACCGAATGGCACAAAATGCAATTTCTCATGCACAAGGTATTATTCGTGCTATCCTTAATCAACCTATTCCATTATAAATTGTTGTGATACCACAATCTATGACTTCTTTTTTGAAATTTCATCCCTACATGTCCCAGAATGGCAAGACTCTATAGCGCAAGATAGGCCAAATCACTCTGCATATGCAAAACCCATCTGATACTATTAGTGACTTTATACCCCAAGAGATCTGGATTTCTCCCAAGATCCAACAATTGAAAATCCAATATTTAATCTTAATTAATTCATCCCCCTATATACAACAATTTCACCTAGGATCCACCGAGAAATAGAGATTTCCTCAAGTGATGATTAAGAGTACACATCTGTGATCACCGTCGAGCGAGTGGACCCATAAATGGTCCCTGATGATGAGGAATGGTAAGAAGACCCACCTATTGTTCGTATTCAATTCCAATTTCAATGAGGACATGGATATGTAAATCATTATAATTCATTATACAATGCATACATCCAGGTTTTTAATGCCACTTAGGCCAGACAACCGGCTCAACATATAGCTAAAAACACGTAGCACTCTCACCTTGTTTCGTCGGATTAACCCTCATTACCACTCTTATTTCATTATCATGAAGATATATCACAAATTATATATGATAATACACATTCATATGAGGCTATAAATTATTCATATGGCCATCATATATTGGGTACTTTGCACGGTTCTACAGATAAGCAGCTGGATATCCCTAGAACCAGCCAAAATCTACCGGTTTGACCAACAGCACATATAATGTCTCATGCCATTGAACAACCAATTGTCAGCAGAAATGTACACATACAATGGAAGTATTCTATTCTCAATAACCATTATATCTTTCTTGTAGGGTTCTTGATCCCTAAGGCACTACTCCTATCTTCAGATATTCGGGGATATCTTGAAGAGGCTTTAAGAATCACCCTTTAGTTTGATATTGAGATGGATGCTTCAGAATCATTCCATGATGAGGTTGTCAAACTGGAAGAATGTTAGTCCATCATCTCATTCTTAGGATATGATGAATGTTATCATATAGAGGGTAACATCCACCCATTATAAATCATAGTAAAATTCAATGGTTTAGAAGTTTGTCGTAGTCACATTGACCCTTTTTCTAGGATCAACCTTATCCCATCAAGGATGGTCACCAAGCTCGGACTCTCTAAAAAATATTTGATTGCCTCTGACCTAAAGATTCGTGCTTGTGACAGAACAATGTAGACGTCCTATTGAAGGATCCACTTGAAGACCCAGTTCTATGGCCATGTTTTCCACACTGATTTTATAGATGTCTCATAGTACACCGCTTATAATTTAGGGATAAGTATACTATTGCTCCACCTTCTTTTGGTTTTCCATTCCTCATATCACTAATTCCTCATGTACTCCCTTAATGGTCATGTGGGAGTTCCCCAAGGTGATATGTCTCCATTTACCTTTTTTGAATCCCACTAAATGGATTTGAGCTACAACAAGAGAATCTAAAAAATATTTAGGCCAATGATTATGAGAATACTACCAGAGTGGCTGGCCCATGGGAAGACCTAGATGATACCTATATTTTCCCAATTCTTCGATTGGAAGTAAAAAACCCAGATATGGGACACAAATTTTTAACTCTCGGATAAATGGAAATTGCATTCCGAGGTGTAGGGGATGCAAGAAAAAACATTTTTACTCCTATAAGAATAACTATCGAGTGATCAAATAACCCCTTACCCCAATAAGGTGGCAGGATGTTCACCCCATGGAAACAACAATATGTTCTACTTTTTTATTCCGTCGGGCGGGGTTGAACTGACTCATTCTAATGTGCCACTACTATTTTGATATTATCAAGAATGACATGTTGGGTTGATTTCTTGATGGAATTATATTAACACCATTAGTTAGTAGGATTTTAGTAGTGTAAGAGTCACCCAATGAAGATTACACTAACACTTAGTCTACCTTCAGAATTCCATCAAGGTCTGCCAACATAGAATAATTCCGCGTACCGATGATCTAATCACTATGGAAAATGAAGTGGATTTGTAGGACTCTCCTCATGTGTTTTAGGAAGGTTTATCCCCCACCATAGTTTACTTGGTACATATGATCCTCTGAATCGATACAGTCTCAAAAAATAACACTAGTAAGCACAACCATGTCTGCATAAGAACAACAGTATGGGGATTTCATGAAGTAGAATCGAGGTGCCTTTTAAAAGAGGTATGGTGAGATTCTAGGACTATATATTCATCTATCAATCCACTATCTTGGTCTCCCAATGAACCATCATTGGTTCAAAACCCCCTAGAAAGATTAACCCTTCTCAGTGTTCCATGGTTGAGGCTGAAGTTGATAAACACATTAAATCCAAAATCTCTAATGATGTACAATACCCAAAATGGCTATCCAAAATCATTACCACTGGTAAGAAGTTAAAACATATAAAAGTATCCATTGACTTCTATGATTTCAACCATCATTATCCATAGGATAAATTTCCACATTCCAGGATATAGTTGTTGATCAATGCTATCACTGGTTTCCAGGACCTGTACTTCATGGATTGTTATTCTGAGATTAATCAAATCTGATTTCATCCCGTGTATTAAGATTCTACAAGCTTCAGAGCACCACAAGAAAGATTTTGTTATCGAGAAGTTCCTTGCAGTGTGAATAATGTAGGTTCCACCTATCAGAGTTCCATGAAATGAATATTCAAGACGATCCGTGGTACATTTGGGGAATTCTATGTGAATGATTTCAATATCAAATCCCACCATCATTAGTACCATCTCAGGTATCATGAGAAATTGTACGACCTTCTCCTCCCTCGTAATCTAAATATGAACCCCCTAATGCGTGCCTTTGGAGTTACATCTATAACATTTATCATCATTGTCATCAGATATATAGGCATCGAGATTAACCTTGAAAAGAGCAAGGACATTATTGAGATGCCTCCTCTGAGAAACAGAAGGGTGCCCGAAAGAATTGAAGGCTAGATGGCATACAAGTGATGATTCATTGCTAATATGAAAGGAATGTGTAAGCCTTTATCCAAGCATATGAAAAATGTTGTAGACTACTAGTGGGTGGAAGAGTGTCATGACACTTTTGAGGAGATCATGAAGTACATGCTACAACCTTCAGTTCAGATGGCACACATCTTCAGAAAGCCACTGATCATTTTTGTGATCGCACTAGAATAGTCCCTTAGCTCCCTTCTCACCCAGAAGAAAAAATATGGGATTGAAAATAGTTTATAATATCTAAGTTGTATACTCTTGATAAAAATAGTAGATAATACTCTATCGAGAAGACCTACTTCATGATGATATTCATAGTTCAAAAATTGTGACATTACATGTAACACCCTGAGTAATATATAGTGTCCCATGTGGACTCAAAAACATATATTCTATATCATCCCATGATTATAGGACTTATATCCCAATGGGTAGTGATCCTTCAACTGTTCTACATATTGATCATTTCATAGAAATCAATGAAGGTGATGGTAGAATTTGTTGTCGGCCGTCCAACCCCCCGCATAGTAGTAACTGGATTATGATTTCCCAGATAATGAAATCCTCTTAGTCGATCAAGTATTTTCATGTTCATAGATTGTGCATTGTGAATCCCTACATGAACATGACTCTATGATCCATGGCGTAACAAATTGGGCCTAGGTATCATCTTCACCGTATCTTCATAGGTTGTCCTACGTTATTTTTCTTATTGTAAAAAAGATTCAATAATAATGGGGTCTAGTTTTTGTCCCTCGTCATTGGTCTTGAGATGTCGATTGAGATGGATTTTTACCACCTACATGTGAAGGGGGACTCTAAATAGGTCATCAATAAGATCAAGGGTGACTACATTGTCAGGAATCCATAGCTTGTTCCCCTGTTAGAGTGCAGTGTACAGTGAGTGGCCCAGTTCCCTTCCCGAATTGATCTCATTCATGTTCCTAGATCTTAAAACGGCAGAAAAAATGCCTTTGAAATCCTTTCCACATCTATCACAGAGCTGGAACAAAATTATTTGATCATCCATAATTCACATTGAAGAGAAATTTCTCCTGTCACTCTAGAATATCATGATGACCTGCAAGTGATCCCCCAAACCACCAATGTATCCACATAGCGGTTTCCCGGCCCCTAGCCTTCGTACTAGAGGAGTCCCATGATTGGATAATTATTTTCATGGAGTAACTCATGCACAGAAATCTATTGACATATATAGTCAAACATGAGTGAATCTATTGGTGCATAGTGTAGTTCCCCTTCTTGAGTGGTACCGATCTTGGGAAGGTCATCTACCAATGTGGGTTTCATGGGGTTATCCCTTGTTTCCTTCAAGGAGGTGATATTTCTTATGGTATGAATGAATTTCATGTTATTTCTTGTAGATCTCATCGTTTATGGCTGAAACTATCTCATCATATCTAAGGATGGGCTATTTTTTCCCACAATGGTCCATGATTGTATTGAGTTATCAAAGAGTATACATAAGTTCCAAATCCATGCTAATTTACTATATCATCCACCAGATCCTCTTCCTAATATCAAGTACTCTTGTACCTTTTTGGTGTAGATACTTAATGTTGTGGGACCATATGTACCAGCAACAACTTTCAATTTTCGGTTCATCCAAACCACCATGGATTATTTTCCAAGTGGGAAGAGGAAATTATGGTCAAAGAATTCAAGTCCTGTTATGTCATTGATTTCAAGAGCTATTATATCATCCACTGATTCAGAGTCCCTCACGCTGTCCTCACAAGCTACAACACCAACAACATGGAGGTCGAGATGGAGAAATTTTAGTTCATGTACAATACCCATTCTAATCATACATCTCACTATCATGGGCAATAAAATGATACGATTGATTTGTTCAACAAAACACTCTCAAACACCAGGTAGCAGATGGTTTGTCAGACCAAGATGATATTTCTGAATAAACTCACCAATGCTCTTTCCTCTTTCAAGAAGATGACTCATAATTCAAGCCAGGTGACCCCATATTCTATGGTGTATAGAATAGAGGTAGTCATGCCCATTTAGATGTAGTTTCTTTCACTCTGCATAGCTGTCTATGACCAGAAGAAGCCATAAAAGGTAGATGAATTCTGTCTGTCTAAACTGGAATCCCTTGATGAGAATAGGCCTTGTAACTTGCACAATCTGGAGACTCATAAGAATAAGATAGGTGGAGCATTGAATAAGAAATATTACACTCATTCCTCCCATAATGGTAATATGGTATTGGCCTTGAGAACAACAATGATTCCTGGAAGGAAGAAACCAATGATGGAACCAAAATTTTATGGCCCTTATACCATTCATCGTGTTTACTCTAACAACACATAAACCCTAGTCCCCATGGATGGTGGTCGTATTACTCCTCCAATATAAAGACCCATAATTTACATACATTGTTAGTACTCCAGAATTGAAGCATACATATTACAACATATAACAAAAACATGGTAGGAGCATATAGGTATAGTTTCTTCAGAAACTGGGAAACATAAACAACTGGTTCATAAAGCATTTACATTTTCTCCAATTTATTTCATCATATCTAGAGTCCCTTTTGGAATATCCTAATTAATAACCTTCTTCCTAATCTTGGAAAAGAAAACATATGAAAGGGTGGGCTCAAATGCTCAGTAAGGGTAAACAAAGGAAATATCATATTCATAATAACATATCATTTCAAAAATCTTAACCTGCAAAAGAGATCATAATATCATAACATGGGATAAATCATAGTAGTGAAATGTAATCCCAATAATCATAAAATAGAACATGAAACTTTGTGGAATACACACATAATCATAGAGAATCATTTCTTAGCAGTCAAGACTCATTTCCAATACTATCTTAGCAGACAAAGTCCATTACTGAACCGAGTTCACTCCCCATTCCAGTCCTGTATCACTGAACTGGATTAACTTTCTGTTCCAGCCATGTCTATCTCATGAGATATAAATATTTACCCAATTCATTGGAGGGAAATATAGGTCCCACCCATCTCATAATGAAACCATTCTTATGTGTGCCACAAAATCATAAATCATACATCATAACACAACCCATTTAATAAAAATGGGATTCTTAAACATCATGCCATTATAACATAATCTATATAAGATAAAAGGAAATCATAAAAATAATTCCATCATAACATAAAAAAATAAATGTAAAAATAGGGATATAACCAGAATCCTATATTATCTTATATGGAATATAATTTTGATAAAACACTTGAACTCCATTCTTGAGGAAAATATCCTTTCTACTTCAAAAACATTTTTTCCTTTCTTAACATGTCATGAAATGTTAAACTAAAAAAAGTTGATTAAAAATAAATGTTAAAACATGTAAACAAAGAATCATGTAAATATTGTTTTTTGAAATCATAAATATTTATTCATATCGTATAAGTTAAAAATCATTCTTCTCATACATTGGCAGGAAAAGTCAAAAAGTACCTCATACTAAAAACGGCAAAAGATGCATTTCATATCTTTTACTAAAAACTCAACAAAGGGTAAAATTGGATTAAAAAAATTGTAGGAGGATAGAAATAATATTACATATTTTGGAAACATCGATGTGGATGATAAATATTCCCCAGTAAATTCTTAAGTATAAACATTCTCGGATAAAAATGAGATAGCCATATTTTCCCTTACCTTAGGTCTGATATGCTTTGTAAGTATCCGAACCTCCTGTATAATGATTTAAATAATGTCATTGACTTATTTCAGAATAATAATCACTGTTATTAAATCATATATGATCATATTATTATCTTTTTATTAGTAATATTTCATTTCTACTTGTTATTCGGGTGTTCATTGCTTTATGTTCTTATACATGTTTTGTTGAATAAATTCTTATTATTATTTTTAGGTTATAGATACCTCATTTATAGAATGATATTAGTGTAATATATATCACATTAACTCATTCAAATCATTTATATAATCATTATTCAATAAATATCATGTAGACCGAGTCGCATCACATCAAGGAGACGGTAGGCCATACGTACGCACGAGCGATGATATCGTTTCCATGATCTTGGAATTGTATTGAAATGTATGTATACTATTTCCAAATCAATATCAATTTAAAATAATCATATATATTTATTCATTACACCATTATACCCATCCAAATAAGGTGGTGATGGAAAACAGATTACACCATGGCATGGAGACGGTATTCCGTACATACACACCTGCGGTGATTTCATTTTCCGTAGGATGGATAGAAGGTGAAATAGGGTGGTTTCATATTTATAATAACATATAATTATATGAGTGATACTGATGTTATTACTTCATAACAAAAAAACTAAAGAAGAAGAAGTAGAAGATGAAATAACGATGAAAGAATCGGTAATGGACATTACCTCTTCTTTGAAGTGCCTCTTCTTAACCTCTTCTTAGGGCACTAAATATGGTCTTTCAAGAATACCAGGACCTATAGGATGTTTCTAGGGAGGTTGAGAAGGTAAATGGTCTGGGTTTGGCCGATCATTAAGGCTCAAAGTGGTGTTAGGAGGAGAGGGAGGAGGTGCCCTTTTATAAGGGATGAGAGGGACACCTTTGGAATTCTAAAAAATATTAAATTATAATAAATTCCAAACCCATTTAAAAACGTCCAAAAAATGACTCAACTCGTAATATTAGATGCGATAGGGTTGTAATATCATCAAACAATAATATTTAGACAAGTTGGGAATTTATTTTATACATTATCAACATGATTTATCTTTATAGAATCTATTTAATTTTGTTTGTGGTAATAATATTCTAAATTTTAAATCATTTGTAACGCCCCGACTCCAGTTACCCAGAGTCGGTGCATTAATTACATAACATTGGCATGATCTCAAGAAAGATCAAATCTCAAAAGACCGATTGGTTTAGTAGCCTTGGAAACACTAGATATATTCATAAGTTTTACATTACATCATCAAAATAAAAAAAACTACTACAACAACATATTGTCTCCATTGCCCACACTATTAGCCCCTCATAATATCCCTGCAGGTCATTCATAATTTACTTCTTCACTTCCTGGGAAAAATAAAACATAGAAAAGGGGTGAGCTCAAATGCCCAGTAAGGATAACAATATAGCGGAAACTTTCATAAATAAGAATAAACATTTAAGACAATATATAACTAAAACAAAAGCCTTTTAAACGTTAACTCCAACATAGTATGGCATAAATAAAATGAAATAATGCCATTTAATTATTCACATGGATATTCTACTAATCGAATAATCACATGCAATATCAATAACCACTTTCATAATGATGGAATGCATAATGCCAGACTATCAAAACCACATAGCCAAGGCCTCGTGCCAAGACTACAAATAAGATTTTGCCAAGGCCTTGTTCCAAGACACTAGTTTGTCTCATGAGACCTACCGATGCATCGAGGAGCTATAGCGGGCTCCACCCGTCACATATTAAGTCCAATGCATTCCCTTATGAAAAGGTTTAAACATAACATAAACATCCGTATTAAAACTAGCATTCGAAATGTCAATACTTTCACCATAAACCATGAATGGTATATAAAAAATAGCACATCCACAGTCAAACATATCACAAAACCTTCAATACAATATAAAAGTTTTGTATCATAATATACCATCCTCAAATAAGCGTAAAATCCATTAAAGGATATTGACATAGATGAAATCAAAACTCTTTTTAAAGAAATATCTCTTTCTATTTTGAAATCATTTAAGAGACATATATTTATAAAATAAAACATTTTCTTTGAAAATATTCTTATAATCTTGTAAGGGAAGCTTTGACGATTTTATAACGACGGAAAATAACCGCACCCACCGTATAAGTTAAAAAACATTCTTATCTTAATTCCGTCGAAAAGGTTAAAAAGCACCTTGTTTGGAAAACGACGGAAAGATTCCCTTATAAACCTCTTATAAAAAGTCAAACAAGGGTATAAATGACTTTAACCCATATTCTTTTAAATATTAAAAATGTTTTCAAATACATTTTGAAGAAACATGGACGTGGATGATAACGAGGTCCCAGTAGATAATTATGTATAAACAACCTCGGATATTGAAGAGATTGCGAAATAAACCCTTACCAATTTGGTAACTTATGAAACATACAACCCATGAAAGAGGTATCATACAATGAATATGTAAATACACATAAATTAGAGTGTATTACACAAATAATATAATTATGGGCAGTACATACAACACACAAAAGGTAATGGTGGTAATATGGCATGAATCTCAGGGGAATAAGGAGTGAGATGAAAACCCCTTACGTTGTACTTTTCCTTGGTTGGGGTAGGTTAACCTCCTGTATAATGGTGAAATAATTGTTATTAAATTATAAAAGAATCATATACATTAATATGATATCATATATGATCTTTTAATATTGATTTGATAATAATACCTTAGTATTATCGTTGTTTCGGGTGTTAACTTACTTGTTTTATTTTATATGTTTTGTTACGTAAGACATGTTTGTAATGGATAGGTTGTATATTATTCATATCCAGAATGATATCAAGTCATTATGCATCATTTTTAAATCATCAAATGATAATTATACTTGAATGGATACGATGGAGAATGAATCTTATCGCGTTTGTGGAGACGGTAGTCCGCACGTACGCACGAGCGAAAATATCATTCTTTTGATATTAAAAAAATATATAAATGTATGTTATATCATATATACATAATAATTAACATGTTATATTTATTATTTACATTAGTTGCACATCATTATTATACCCATCCAAATAATAATATATTGAATAACAATTACACCATGACGTGGAGACGGTAAGCTGTACGTACGCACGTATGGTGACATGTTATTCAAAGGGTTGATAGAATACTGAATATGGTTGTACCATATTTATAATAACATCACAGTATATGTGAGATACTAGAGTTATTATTTTATAATGGTAAGAACAAATAAAGAAGAAGTGGAAGAAGAAAGGAACTTGAAAAGGGGTGGTGAAAACATTACCTCTTCTTTGGGTTCTTCCTCTTGATTTGATCAAAAGGGCTCCTTAGGTTGGCTTTCTGATCAAAATAAGGCCTCTAGGTTGTAGTGAGGGAAGTTGGTAGAGTATTTGGGCAGAGTTTTGCCGAACCAAAAGGCTTTGATGGTGTGAAGAAATGAGAAGGAGGAGTTCCCTTTTATAAGAGGGGTGAGGGGCACCTTTGGAAAAGCTATAAATATTAATTTATAATAAATTCATATTCAGTTTATAATGGCTCCAAAGATTATTATTTAAATTTTAAGGTAGGTATGGGTCGAAAACAACTCAACCAATAGAATTTAGACAGGTTTGGGTACTTATATTAACCTTATCTTTAATTATTAACTCTATGTTAATTAGTTTAACTTTTACAATGTCTCTTTGTATTTTATATTATATGGTTAATAAACTTACTATATACATCCAAGAGACCCCACAGTGGTCCATTAATGATTAACCTATCATGATATAAGTCACTTGGCCGAACCTTAGATTTTTATTAATTAAATATCAATTAATAATATAATATTTTGTTTTTAAGAACTCTTTTATGTCAATTTTGACACTATTAAATAGTTGATTTTTTTGTGAAGCTCATAAGAGATTGATTACTTCAAACAAAGTCAATTAAATCAATCCTAATATATCATATTATCCTAGAAAATTAGTTTAATTCATTAAAAGTTTCATATTATATTGATTTGGGTATTTATAATATCAATTATTTTAATTTTTCACTATTATAGTAATTACTGCATCATCATTGTGTCATAAATAAAATAAATTTTTTAATGTCTAAAAATTATAAATAAAATATAATTATGTAGGAAATCTTTTTATATTTCTAAGGAATATTTATAATCTAAAATCAAACATATATAACCTTATGTAACAATTTATTTGCTAAAAGATATATGCTTGTGTCATTTTTGTATTCATTTTAACTTAATTAAAATAAAGTGTCATTATCACTTACAAGTGGATCCATGGGGTCCCAAAATCGACCCAAAGATGCCCATGGTCGACCATGTGTCAACCAATAGGGTTAAGACACATTTTAGGATAATTTAGTATTATTATAATATTATTTTTTAACCCTTATTTACCGGATTTACCCTTAACCATGGTAAATAAAATATTTACCGCAGTAATTATTCAAAATGTGTAAAAATAAAAGTTACCTATTTACATAATTTGGAAATCCTGATTCCAAATATGTAATCCATTTTTCCAAATTCAAAACACAGAAGTGGCAGAAATTAATTTAAAATTAATTCCCGTTGTTAAAATAAAAAGCGTGTTTTTAAGAGATAATAACTATCAAAAGATTGACACTTGTTTATGTTCGGTTTAATTGTAAAATTATGTCCAATGACCAACATTATATTAAATGGTAAAAATATATTCTAAATATACTTTAAAACCACTCAAATTCATAATTTATCAATATTAATTATTTTGATTAAAAAAGTTGATTTTAATTAAAATTTAGTAATTTTCACTATTCATCAAAATATAAAAGTTATCCGAAAAGTACCAAAATTTCACCCTAGGCTAATTTCAATATTCCGAATCCAAAAATGAAGTCCATTTTGAAATATAAAATATATATGATTTCAAAAAGTAGGTATTACTATTCATGATGGCTAGTTTAATTAGTTGTGGTGTGTGTTAGAACTCGAGATTGCGTACAACACACGCTATCGCATTATTCGAAGGGAAACGTACCGTGGAAGCTTGGGGTGTTACATTCTCCCCTCCTTCAAATAATTGCATCCTCGCAATTTCTAGGGTATTACTGCATAAAAAGACTCGGGTGGTTATTCATCATAAGTTCCTCGGGTTCCCATGTTGCCTCTTCCATCTTATGATTTCTCCACAAAACTTTTACCAGACGCGTCGTCCGGTTTCTTAGTACTTGTTCTCTTGTATCAAGAATCCTGATAGGCTCTTCACAATAAGACAGATCGGGTTCCAGTTCTAATTCCTCATAGGTGAGTACATGCGTTGGGTCAGGCATGTATTTTCTCAACAGAGATACGTGGAACACATCGTGAACTTTGGAGAGACTTGGCGGCATTGCCAATCGGTAAGCTATAGCCCCAATTCGTTCTAGAATTTCGAAAGGACCGATGTACCTGGGACTCAATTTACCTTTCTTACCAAAATGTATGACTCCCTTCCATGGAGATACCTTCAGGAAAACATGATCACCGACTTGAAATTCCAAATCCTTCCTTCGATTATCAGCATAGCTCTTCTGCCTACTTTGAGCTGCTTTGATGTGATTTTGGATTTCCTTCACCTTTTCCACCGTTTCCTCCACCAGTTCTGGGCCTACAAGTTTTCTTTCACCAAACTCATCCCAACAGGTTGGTGTACGACATCTCTTTCTGTATAACTCTTCATATGGTGCCATCTGAATACTCTAATGGAAGCTATTGTTATAGGAAAATTCTACCAGTGGTAAATATTGATCCCACATACCCTGAAAGTCAAGTGAGTAAGATCTCAACATGTCTTCTAGGGTTTGAATAGTCCGTTCTGATTGTCCATCTGTCTGAGGGTGTTAAGCAGTGCTCAAATGAAGTTCAGTATCCAGGGATTTCTGAAGACTTTTCAAAAATCTTGAAGTAAAACGGGGATCACGATCAGAAACAATCGATAGGGGTACTCCATGAAGTCTCACAACTTCATTAATGTAAAGTCTTGCTAGACGTTCCAGGGGTAGATCTTCTCTTATAGCAAGAAAATGTGCTGCCTTGGTAAGACAATCAACAATAACCCATATTGCATCGTTCCTTCTAGGAGTCTTTGGTAGCCCCATGACAAAGTCCATCTTAATATTGTCCAATTTCCACTCCGGTATGGGAAGAGGTTGCATGACTCCTCCAGGCTGTTGCCTTCCAGCTTTCACTTGTTGACAAACCATACATCATGACACAAAATCAGCAATCTCCCTCTTCATGTTGTCCCACCAAAAATGTTCCTTCAAATCTCTATACATTTTGGTGCTCCCAGGGTTTATAGAGAAATTGGAACTATGAGCATCATCCAGCAATTCCATTTTCAGATCAGGTAAATCGGGAACACAAAGACTCTTCCCAAATTTCAAAATTCCATCTTCATACACAAAGTCTCTCAATCTCCCATCATTCATAGCTTTAATCTTCTTCTGAAATTCTTCATCATCGGTCTGAGAACACTTAATCCTTTCTAGTAAAGATGGTTTGGTATCCATTTGAAAAAGTATTGATGTTTCACATTCCCTGGTTATTCCCATGTCCATCTTTACTAGATCCATGAAAATTGGATCCCTTTCAATTCTCATATTGTTCAAAACTCCATGGTCTTTTCTACTCAAAGCATCTGCCACCTTGTTTGCTTTCCCCGGGTGGTAGTGTATCGTGCAATCATAATCCATGAGTAATTCAAGCCATCTCCATTGCCTCATGTTGAGTTCTTTTTGTGAGAAAATATACTTCAAACTCTTGTGATCAGTATAAATCTCACATTTTTCACCATAGAGGTAGTGTCTCCATATATTCAAAGCAAAGATCACAGCTGCTAACTCAAGATCATGAGTAGGATAGTTTTGTTCATGAATTTTCAACTGTCGTGATGCATAGGCAATAACACTATCATTCTGCATAAGGACACAACCAAGTCCTTTCTTTGATGCATCACTATAAATAATGAACCCATCATTCCCCGATGGTAGAGTCAATATAGGAGCATTGACTAATCTTCTCTTCAGTTCTTCAAAACATTCTTCACACTCTTTTGTCCAAACAAATTTATCCACTTTACGTGTGAGCTTTGTTAATGGGTTAGCCAATCGGGCAAAATTCTGGACGAAACGTCGATAATAACCTTCCAGACCAATAAAACTACGTACCTCAGTTATACTCGTAGGTGCTGGACATTCTTGGATTGCCTTGGTCTTAGAAGGATCAACAGAGATTCCATCTTTAGAGACAATATGGCCAAGAAAAGAAATATCCTGAAGCCAGAATTCACACTTGCTAAACTTCCCATATAATTCATGCCTCCTCAGAGTCTTCAAGATAATGCGCAAGTGATTTTCATGATCTTCATAGGTTTTGGAGTATACCAAGATATCATCAATAAATACCACCAAAAATTCATCGAGATACTCCTTGAAAACTCTATTCATCAGATCCATGAATATAGAGGGTTCATCAGTCAATCCAAACGGCATTACGGTAAACTCGTAATGCCCGTACCTGGTTCGAAATTCTGTCTTCGGAATGTCTTCCTTCTTCACACACAACTGATGGTATCCAGATCGAAGGTCAATCTTTGAAAAGTATTGAGCTCCATGAAGTTGGTCAAATAAATCATCAATACGAGGTAGGGGATACTTGTTCTTTATCGTTATAGCATTGATCTCCCTGTAGTCGATACATAACCTCATAGATCCATCTTTCTTTTTAACAAAAAGAACAGGGGCGCCCCATGGAGAAACACTAGGGAGAATAAATCCCTTATTACTCAATTACTCTAGTTGTTTCTTTAGTTTGACTAATTCTACAGTGGCCATTCTATAAGGGGTCTTCGATATAGGCCTTGATCCAGGAATCAAATCAATGGAAAACTCAACTTATCGTTCTGGAGGATGTCCAGGTAAATATTCCGGAAATACATCTACAAATTCTTTCACAACAGGTACATCCTCTATTTGAACATTCCTTTCCTCACCGACAGTTATTTCATTCTCTTCCTCCCCAATAATTGAATTAAGTTGAGCTACTGGGGGTGGATCTAAATAAGAATTAGGTGGTGACGATTCTGCTCTAAAAATAAGGATTTCCTTATCATTATCATCAAGAATCGTAACCTATTTCTTCTTACAATAAATCTTCGCATCATAGTCCGAAAGCCAGTCCATACCGAGGAGTATATCAAACTCAATCATAGGTATGACAATGAGATCAATAGATAAAGAAAATTTATGTGCTCTAATGGGGACTGATTCACAAAACATTGTTGCAATGATACTTCCCTTAGGAGTTTTAACTGACAACTCCCTTATTAAATCAAATTGGAAATATCTAATTTTCTTAGCAAACTGGGAAGATATGAAACAATGCGATGATCCAGAATCAAATAATGCATTTGCTAAACTTGAGGAAACCATTAAATTACCTACCACCATGTCTTTCGGAGCTTCTACCTCAGCAGTAGTGATAGCATAAGCCTGGCCTTGATCCCTTGGCCTATTTTGAGGTAAGTTCTCCTGACTCTTAGGACATTCATTTGCATAATGCCCCATCTCCCTGCAATTGTAGCACTGAACGTTGGTAGCTTCATTCTTCCCCTTGCAATCACGAGCTTGGTGGCCTTTTTCACCACACTTGTAACAGACTCACATTCCCTTCAATCAAGTACCAGGGTGTTTCTTCCCGCATTTACCACAGGATGGATATTCAACCTTTCCCTTATTCCCCTTATTTCCACTCCCAGATTGATCAGCAGGTCTCTTCTTCTCTTGCTTTGCTTTAAAGTCATAAGACTTAGAGAATTCCTTTTCGGTCTTGATAGCACATGAGACAATATCTTCGTACGATGAAAAGGATTGTGAGACTAATGCTCGATAGAGAAATGGTTTTAACCCATCAAAGAAACGATCAATCTTACTTCTTTGGTTACATATATAATCACCAGTGTACCTTGCTAACCTTGTAAAGTTAGCCTCATACTTTGCGACATTCTCATCCTCCTTCTGTCTCAGACTTAGAAATTGCCTTTCCATATCTGCTCGATGGTCGCGAGGGAAGTATTTTTCTAAAAACAGATCTTTGAACTCCCTCCATTCCATATTTGATACTTCATCATCTTCCTTCATGTTTTGAATCAATGACCACCATTGATCAGCATCTCCAGTGAGGCGGTAAACTGCCATGATAACTTTTTCTCTTTCACTGCTCCCCAAAGCCTGAAATATTTTCTCTAGGGAATTTATCCATTGCTCAGCTACTAAGGGATTTGTACTCCCATTGAACATTGGTGGTTGTTGCCTCATGAATCGATCTAACATTGATCCTCCATGCTGCGGATCAGGGTGCTCCATACGGGTAAGGTTATTATTCATAACCTGAGTAAGTTGTCCCAGTATGATGATTAGCTGATCGGCACCAGTTGCATCACCAACCCCACTATAATTATCTTGAGCAGGAGGGAAATCCCTACATGGAGTGCATGCATTGATACGGTTTCCATTTCTTCCACTAGGCACCATTTCTAAACAATGACATAAACTAGATCAGTTTATGAGTAAAAATACATAATCCCATACTTATAAAACACTTAACATAAATTGAACTATTTATGGATATAATCCATAATCATAAAAATGTTTTCTTTGAGAAATTATATACTCATAAACCCTTCTTAATGATTTGGAAAGAAAATGAGAGTTATCCTAAGCATATCCCCCAGGAGTGTCGTAACCAAGAGTGCAGCAAGGCCCGTTGTCGTGCACCAGTTCCCGTTCGAGTCTAGATCAAAGCGGTGTTTTTGGGTTTTACCCCTAGGTACATCTGTGCTATAGCCGCCTCTACCTGCTCGTATCCAGACATGGATGTATTGCTCGGAAAACTCACAAAATCTCTACAATACCAAAATTCTAGGAAGTTCTTCTATACTAATCCTCAAAGTTCATCTTAGGTCTACGTGCTCTAATCAGAGTTTATCTAAATCTAGCTTCCAAGGTTTGTACTAAACATCCTCTGATACCAACTGTAACGCCCCGACCCCAGTTACCCAGAGTCGGTGCATTAATTACATAACATTGGCATGATCACAAGAAAGATCAAATCTCGAAAGACCGATTGGTTTAGTAGCCTTGGAAACACTAGATATATTCATAAGTTTTACATTACATCATCAAAATAAAAAAAACTACTACAGTAACATATTGTCTCCATAGTCCACACTATTAACCCCTCATAATATCCCTTCAGGTCATTCATAATTTACTTCTTCACTTCCTGGGAAAAATAAAACATAGAAAAGGGGTGAGCTCAAATACCCAGTAAGGATAACAATATATCGGAAACTTTCATAAATAAGAATTAACATTTAAGGCAATATATAACTAAAACAAAAGCCTTTTAAACTTTAACTCCAACATAGTATGGCATAAAGAAAATGAAATAATGCCATTTACTTATTCACATGGATATTCTACTAATCGAATAATCACATGCAATATCAATAACTACTTTCATAATGATGGAATGCATAATTCCAGACTATCATAACCACATAGTCAAGGCCTCGTGCCAAGACTAGAAATAAGATTTTTCCAAGGCCTTATGCCAAGACACTAGTTTGTCTCATGAGACCTACCGATGCATCGAGGAGCTATAGCGGGCTCCACCCGTCACATATTAAGTCAAATGCATTCCCATATGAAAAGGTTTAAACATAACATAAACATTCGTATTAAAACTAGTATACGAAATGTCAATACTTTCACCATAAACCATGAATGGTATATAAAAAATAGCAAATCCACAGTCAAACATATCACAAAACTTCAATACAATATAAAAGTTTTGTATCATAATATATGATCCTCAAATAAGCATAAAATCCATTAAAGGTTGTTGACATAGAGGAAATCAAAACTCTTTTTAAAGAAATATATCTTTCTATTTTGAAATCATTTAAGAGACATATATTTATAAAATAAAACATTTTCTTTGAAAATATTCTTATAAGCTTGTAAGGGAAGCTTTGAAGATTTTATAACGGCAGAAAATAACCGCACCCGCCGTATAAGTAAAAAAACATTCTTATCTTAATTCTGTCGAAAAGGTTAAAAAGCACCTTGTTTGGAAAACGACGGAAAGATTCCCTTATAAACCACTTATAAAAAGTCAAACAAGGGTATAAATGACTTTAAACCATATTCTTTTAAATATTAAAAATGTTTTAAAATACACTTTGAAGAAACATGGACGTGGATGATAACGAGGTCCCAGTAGATAATTATGTATAAACAACCTCGGATAAAGAAGAGATTGCGAAATAAACCCTTACCAATTTGGTAACTTATGAAACATACAACCCATGAAATAGGTATCATACAATGAATATGTAAATACACATAAATTAGAGTGTATTAGACAAAGAATATAATTATGGGCAGTACGTACACCACACAAAAGGTAATGATGGTAATATGGCATGAATCTCACGGGAATAAGGAGTGAGATGAAAACCCCTTACCTTGTACTTTTCCTTGATTGGGGTAGGTTAACCTCCTGTATAATGGTGAAATAATTTTTATTAAATTATAAAAGAATCATATGCATTAATATGATATCATATATGATCTTTTAATATTGATTTGATAATAATACCTTAGTATTATCGTTGTTTCGGGTGTTAACTAACTTGTTTTATTTTATATGTTTTGTTACGTAAGCCATGTTTGTAATGGATATGTTGTATATTATTCATATACATAATGATATCAAGTCCTTAAACATCATTTTTAAATCATCAAATGATAATTATACTTTAATGGATACAATGGAGAATGAATCTTATCGCGTTTGTGGAGACGGTAGTCCGTACGTACGCACGAGCGACAATATCATTCTTTTGATATTAAAATAATATATAAATTGATGTTATATCATATATACAGAATAATTAACATGTTATATTTATTATTTACATGAGTTTCACATCATTATTATACCCATCCAAATAATAATATATTGAATAACAATTACACCACGACGTGGAGACGGTAAGCCGTACGTACGCACGTATGGTGACATGTTATTCAAAGGGTGGATAGAATACTGAATATGGTTGTACCATATTTATAATAACATCACAGTATATGTGAGATACTGGAGTTATTATTTTATAATGGTAAGAACAAAGAAATAAGAAGTGGAAGAAGAAAGGAACTTGAAAAGGGGTGGTGAAAACATTACCTCTTCTTCGGGTTCTTCCTTTTGATTTGATCAAAAGGGCTCCATAGGTTGACTTTCTGATCAAACTAAGGCCTCTAATATGTAGTGAGGGAAGTTGGGAGAGTATTTGGGCAGAGTGTGGCCGATCCAAAAGGCTTATAAGGTGTGAAGAAATGAGAAGGAGGAGTTCCCTTTTATAAGAGGGGTGACGGGCACGTTTGGAAAAGCTAGAAATATTAATTTATAATAAATTCATATTCGGTTTATAATGGCTCCAAAGATTATGATTTAAATGTTAAGGTAGGTATGGGTCGAAAACAACTCAACGAATAGAATTTAGACAGGTTTGGGTACTTATAATAACCTTATCTTTAAGTATTAACTCTATGTTAATTAGTTTAACTTTTACAATGTCTCTTTGTATTTTATATTATATGGTTAATAAACTTACTATATACATCAAAGAGACCCCCAAGTGGTCCATTAATGATTAACCTATCATGATATAAGTCACTTGGCCGAACCTTAGATTTTTATGAACTTAATATCAATTAATAATATAATATTTTGTTTTTAAGAACTCTTTTATGTCAATTTTGACACTATTAAATAGTTGATTTTTTTGTGAAACTCATAACAGATTGATTACTTCAAACAAAGTCAATTAAATCAATCCTTATATATCATATTATCCTAGAAAATTAGTTTAATTCATTAAAAGTTTCATATTATATTTATTTGGGTATTTATAATATCAATTATTTTAATTTTTCACTATTATAGTAATTACTGCATCATCATTGTGTCATAAATAAAATAAATTATTTAATGTCTAAAAATTATAAATAAACTATCATTATGTAAGAAATCTTTTTATCTTTCTAATGAATATTTATAATCTAAAATCCAACATATATAACCCTATGGAACAATTGTTTTTCTAAAAGATATATGCTTGTGTCATTTTTGTATTCATTTTAACTTAATTAAAATAAAGTGTCATTATCACTTACAAGTGGATCCATGGGGTCCCAAAATCGACCCAAAGATTCCCATGGTCGACCATGTATCAACCAATAGGGTTAAGACACGTTTTAGGGTAATTTAGTATTATTATAATATTATTTTTTAACCCTTATTTACCGGATTTACCCTTAACCATGGTAAATAAAATATTTACCGCAGTAATTATTCAAAATTTGTAAAAATAAAAGTTACCTATTTACATAATTTGGACATCATGATTCCAAATATGTAATCCATTTTTTCAAATTCAAAACACATAAGTGGTAGAAATTAATTTAAAATTAATTAACGTTGTTAAAATAAAAAGCGTGTTTTTAAGAGATAATAACTATCAAAAGATTGACACTTGTTTATGTTCGGTTTAATTGTAAAATTATGTCCAATGACCAACATTATATTAAATGGTAAAAATATATTCTAAATATTCTTTAAAAACACTCAAATTCATAATTTATCAATATTAATTATTATGATTAAAAAAGTTAATTTTAATTAAAATTTAGTAATTTTCACTATTCATCAAAATATAAAAGTTATCCGAAAAGTACCAAAATTTCACCCTAGGCTAATTTCAATATTCCGAATCCAAAAATGAAGTCCATTTTGAAATATAAAATATATATGATTTCAAAAAGTAGGTATTACTATTCACAACGGCTAGTTTAATTAGTTGTGGTGTGTGTTAGAACTCGAGGTTGCGTACAACACACGCTATCGCATTATTCGAAGGGAAACGTACCGTGGAAGCTTGGGGTGTTACATCATTATAAATAATTACTTATATATTGTGAATTTTCCATAAATGTATACTTTTTTACATTTTTGACCATATAAATTTTAATTTATAATTTTTAAATATTTTTAAGATTTTTAAACGATTTTATAATATGTAATTTTTATAAAATAACAATAGTGTCAATTTTTACAATATCCATTTATTTGAATTTAAATAAATCATACATTGAAGTTATGTTCGAACTAAAATATTTAAAAAATTAATAACATGTCATATTTATCTATAAAATTAGCGGAGCACATTAAAGATTTCATATAATATTTATTTTAAAACTTTTATACCCATTTATTTGATAATTCAATCAATAAAATAATTTCAACATCACTATTGTGTCATACATATTAATAATTATTTATCCCTAAAAATTATAAATAAATTTAAATGTTGTAGATAATTTTATTATATTTATGGAGACTATTCATGTTCTATGTTTCATGAAGTTTATCCCTAAATTAAAATTATTATACTTATAAGATTTAAGAGAGTGACATGTTGTCATTTTCTTTGGTTTTAATAATAATTATATTATGTCATGGTCAAAAGTCTGTGAAATGAATCTATTTCGACCCTTAGGTTATATGGGTCGACTTTTATTCATCCAATAGTATTTTTTCAAGTGTTATGGTAATTTTATAATCTTATTTTTACCCTTAATTACTAGATTTACCTTTAACTGTAGTAAATAAAAATTATCGTAGTTACTATTCATAATATAAAAAAATAAAAGTAACCTATTAACATAATTTGGAACCAATGAATTCAAATATGGAATCCATTTTTAAAAATTCAAAACATGGAATTTTTAGTAATTAATTTTAAATTAATCCCGTTGTTAAGAAAATGAGTTTTAAAAGTTAAAACATTGCCAAAGATTGAAATGTTTTTACCTATGAATTCAATGTAAAATTAATGGTAATGACATAAATTATATTAAATGGTAAAATTATATTCTATTTATACTTTAAAACCACTCAATATTATAATTTCACAATATAAATTATTGTGATGATAAAAGTTGTTTTTAATTAAAATATAGCGTGTTTTTACTATTCATTAAAATATGAAAGTTATCAGAATAATATGAAAACATTATCAAAATTAGAATTTTATATCCTGATTCCAAATTAGAATTTTATTTTGTCAAATTTAACTTATAAACATTTCAAATACTATATTTAATGTGGTCGCATCGTCAAAGGGTGGCAAAACTTCATTTTTTGAAAATTACTTATTTTACACGAAAAATTTATTTTGTTTACATACCATGTTTTAGAAAATAATAAAGATGAATAATAATGTTATAAAATAAAAAATCCAGTTAATACTATTCATAATGGCTAGTTTATAATATTATAATAATTTATTGTTGTTTACTGAAACTCGGTATTGCGTACTACACACGCTATCGAGGAAGGTTGGGATTGCATGTAACGCAAGCCAAGCTAGTGTTGTGTACAGTGAAAGATTCCATTAATTTTGCATATAACATAAGGCATAAAAAATATACTTCTCATAAAATATCAGGGTGTTACATTCTACCCCACTAAAAATGAATTTCTTTCTCAAAATTTTTCACTTTGTAACAAACAGATGAGGATACATCTCCCTCATCATATCCTCAAGCTCCCATGTAGCTTCTTCTAATAGGTGGTTCTCCTACAAAACATTCACCAAGCGAGTGGTCTTGTTCCGTAGATCTTTTTCGCTATGTTATAGAATCTCTATCGGCTGTTATTCATAAGAAAGATCTTAATCTAGCGGTACAACTTCTGAACAAAGTACATGTGAAGGATCAGGTATATACTTTATCAGGAGAGATACATGGAACACATCATGAACTGGAGATAGATTCAGTGGAAGTTCCAATTGGTAAGCTACCATCCGAACACGATCTAGTATTTCAAAAGGACCGCTATACCTTGGTCTAAGGTTTCCCTTCCCTCCAAATCTCATTACTCTCTTCCAAGGAGATATTCGTAAGAACACTTTATCACCCACTTCAAACTCTATGTCTTTTCTTCGATTATCGGAAAAATGTTTTTGTCAAATCTGAGATGCTCTTATATGTTGTTGAATAGATCGAACCTTTTCTACCATCTCATCAACAAGATCAGGTCCTAATAGCTTTCTTTCCCCAACTTCATCCCAGCAAGTTGGAGTTCGGCATTTCTTTACATAGAGAGCTTCATAAGAAGCCATTTGAATACTGGAGTGAAAGCTATTATTATAAGAAAATTCCACCAAAGGTATGTGTTGATCCCAACCACCTTTGAAATCCATAGAGCAAGCTCTCAACATGTCTTCTAGAGTTTGAATTGTTCACTCAGACTGACAGTCTGTCTGAGGATGATAAGCAGTGCTGAAACTCAGCTCTGTATCTAGAGTATGCTGAAGACTTTGCCAGAACATCGAGGTAAACCTCAGATCTTGATTAGATATAATGGAAAGTGGTACTCCATGCAATATTACCACTTTTTTTACATATATCATGGCAAGATTATCTAGAGATAATTCTTCTCTAATAGCAATGAAGTGTGTCGACATCGTAAGACGATCAACTATGACCCAGATAGCACTATTTCCTTTGCATTTTTTAGGAAGTTCGGTGACAAAGTCCATAGTGATGTTTTCCCATTTCCATTCAGGGATGCGTAATGGTTTTAACATCCCCTTAGACTTCTATCTCTCAGCTTTAACTTGCTGACAACCCAAGCTTCGAGAGTTATTTTCAGCAACATCTCTTTTCATGCCATCCCACCAGAAATACTCTTTCAGGTCCCTTACATCTTCGTTCTTCTAGGATGAATAAAGAGTGAAGAACTATGAGCCTCATCCAGTATCCCCTTATTCAATTCTGGGATGGGAGGAACACAAACCTGATTCCTAAACCTCATTATCCCATCACAATCAAGGTTGAATTCAGGAACATTTATCACCTTCTTTTGTAACTCTACATCTTCTTTTTTTTCCACTTCAATCATAACATGCATAGATGGGTGAACATTAATTTGAAAAAGATAAGATTTTTCCCCTTCCATTATAATTCCAAGAGCCATCCTTTGTAAATCCAAAAATATTGGATCTTTTGAGATGCTCATCATGGATAAGCTAGCATGGTCTTGTCGACTTAATGCATCAGCCACCTTGTTTGCTTTCCTAGGGAGAAAATGAATTGAGTAGTCGTAATCCATAATCAGCTCCAACCATCTTCTTTGGCGCATATTCAGCTCCTATTGTGTGAAAATATACTTTAAACTTTTATGATCAGTATAAATATCACACCTTTCACCATAACGATAATGCCTTCAAATCATTAATGGAATGATTACCGCAACAATTCAAAATCATGAGTTGGGTAATTTTGCTCATGGATTTTCAACTATCATGAGGCAGAAGCTATAACCATATCGTTTTTCATTAGAACACACCTCAATCCCTTCTTGGATGCATCACTGTAGACCACAAACCTTTATCCACTAAAAGGAAGTGTGAGAACAGGTGCACTGGATAACCTTATTTTCAAATCCTTGAAATCCTATTCACACTCCTCCGTCCACACGAACTTAACTCCTTTTCTAGTCAACCTGGTGAGTGGATTAGATAGTCATGAAAAATATCTCTCAAAACATCTATAATATCCAGCTAAACCAAGAAAACTTCGGATCTCAGTTACTGTTGTCTGTCCCAACCATCGTTCAATAACCTCTGTCTTTACTGGATCCAACAATATCCCCTCTTTTGAGATTATGTGACCCAAAAATGAACCTTTTTGATGCCAAAATTTACACTTGGTAAATTTGGCATAAAGATTCTCCTTTATTAGGGTCTTAAATACAATTCTCAAGTGATCTTCATGTTCTACCTTGCTCTTTTAATAGACAAGAATATAATCTATAAAGACTACCACAAACTGATCAAGATTGTCTCTAAAGACTGTATTCATTAGATCCATGAAGATAGTAGGGGCATTAGTAAGAGAAAATGGCATCACTATAAATTCATAGAGTCTATACCTTGTACGGAAAGAGGACTTTGGTATATCCCCTTTTTTGACCCTTAATTGATGATACCCTGAACAAAGTTCAATCTTGGAAAAGTATTGTGCTCCACGTAGTTGGTCAAATAAGTCATCAATGCGAGGGAGAGGATATTTTTTCTTGATAGTGATCTTGTTAAGTTCTTAATAATCAATGCAAAATCTCATTGATCCATCTTTCTTCTTAACGAACAGAACAGGTGCTCTCCAAGGTGACGCACTAGGGTGTATGAATCCTCTTTCAAGATTCTCTTAGAGTTGCTTCTTCAATTCCTGCAACTCAATTGGGGCCATTCTATAAGGTGTCTTTCAAATGGGAATAGCACACGTTATGAGTTCTATGGAAAACTCAACTTCACGATTTGGTGAAAGACCTGGATATTCCTCCGGAAAGACATCATCAAACTTCTGTACAATGGGTCTATTCTTAATCGTGAGTTTCTCTCCGACCATTTGAGATAAATAACCTTCATTTAGTGGAATTAAGACCCATAAGATGAATGAAATTTTCACTTGAAGGTTATGTTCATCCTTGCATCGATAGACGGTTATAGATTGATCTGGAATATGAAATGTAAGTTCCCTTATCTGGAAATTGATATGAGCTCCATATAAAGAAAGCTAATCCATTCCAAGAATCACATCAAATTCCATGATAGGAAGGATCAAAATATTTACAGAAAGCACTTTCCCACAAACTTCAATCGGAGAAGAATTGTAAAATTTTGATGAGACAATTGTGCCTTTAGGGGTCGTCATAGCTAACTCAACATCTAATTGTTGAGGTAATACGGTGATACCCTTAGAAAATTCTTTAGAAATAAAAGAGTGGGTGGATCCAGAATGAAATAAAACATTTCCTACTTTAGATTGGATGGTAAGTGTACCTTTCAGCACTTCGTTATAGTACTCCACATCGCTGATAGAAATTGCATGTGACTTTCCATTGTCTTTAGACATAAGAGTTTGTTGATGTCGATCATCATCAAAAACCTTTGGATTAGAGAATTGATTAGCATAATGCCCCATTTCCTTGCACTTGTAACATTGAAGTGTAGGATGTGCACTCTGTGTAGCCTTTTCTTTGTTCTCATCACTAGACATATTCTTCCCATCATTGCGGCATTCAAATGCACGATGACCTTCTTTTCCACATTAGAAACATATACTTGTCCCTTTAAGACAACGCCCTCCATTTTTTCTTTCCACAGATTGAGCATAAGGTAAAACTCAACATCTTTTCAGTGTGATCTTTATATTTTCCTTTGAATTCCATTTTCCTCTTCTTATCAAACCCATATGACTGATGGGTTACTCCAATCTCCATATCAACCTAGAGATCACGTCGAAGGATTTCATCATTTCTATTGAAGTCCCTGATGGCTAATTCCCTTCAAATACAAGGTTTTAAGCCACTAAAGAATCAACCGATCTTACTCTCAGGTTGGATAATAATTCCGGAAGCATACCTTGCAAGTCTTGTAAAATTTGCTTCGTAGGTACCAACAGATTCATCATCCTTTTTCTTCAGTTCAAGAAACTCTTTCCCCAATTTTTTTCGAAGAATACAGGAGAAGTACTTATTAAAAAATATGTTCTTGAACACATCCCATTCAATGGACTCAATTTCATCTCTTTGCCTCGAATTCTTGATAAGATTCCACCATTGATCAGTATCACCTATCAAACTATACACTACTAAGACGAATTTGTCATGTTCAGAACATTTTAGATATGAAAATATCTTTTCAGTGGTACTAATCCATTGTTCATCCACTAATGGATCAGAAGACCCACTGAATGATGGTGGACGCTGCCTCATGAAGGATTCAACATAATTTTGCTCCTTTATTTGCTCATTTTGAAGTCTTGTATGATTCATAGCTTGAGAATGTTGTGTGAGAATGGCTAAAAGATTTTCCATTCCATCTCACATAATTTTAGGTTTCTCAGGGGGACAATCATTGCATTGCCTGTTGCATTCAGAAATAACACGGTTCCTTCGGGTTCCAGCCATTGACTATAACAAATAAGCATAGAGTGAGAAACACAAATCATAATAGGTAAACCACAAAATGAAGAATAAGATTTTACACTTAAGGTCTTATCTTAGGTTATTCAAGGACATTTCTAAAATACTAATATTGTGTTCTATTCTTAGACATATCCTTAGGGTTCTTACTAAGGCTTTCACATCCTAGTTTCCAAAGGTTGACTATGACTTTCCACTGATACCAACTATAAATACCCATACTTTACATACATTGTTATTACTCCAAAATTGATGCATACTTATTACAACATATAAAAAAACCATGGTAGGACCGTATAGGTATAGTGTCTTTAGAATGTGGGAAACATAAACAACTGGTTCATAAAGCATCTACATTGTCTCCCATTTATTTCATCATATCTAGAGTCCCTTTTGGAATATTTTACATAAAAACCTTGTTCCTGACCTAGGGAAAGAAAACATACAAAAGGGTGAGCTCAAATGATCAGTAAGGGTATACAATGGAAATATCATATTCATAAGAACATTGCATTTTGAAAATCTTATCCTGCAAAAGAGATCATAATATCATAACATGGTATAACTCATTGTAGTGAAATGTAATCCCAATAATCATAACATAAAACATGAAACTCTGTGGTATACACAAATAATCATAGAAAATCATTTCTTACTATCGATGACTCATTTCCAAGACTATCTTAGCGGACCAAGTCCATTACTGAACTGAGTTCACTCCTTGTTCCAGTCCTATTTCACTGAACTGGATTAACTTGTCATTCCAGCCATGTATATCTCATGAGATATAAATCATTACCCAATGCATTGGAGGGAGATATAGGTCCCCACATCTCATAATGAAACCATTCGTATGTGTTCCACAATATCATAAATCATACATCATAACATAACCCATGTAATAAAAATCGGATTCTTAAACATCATGCCATCATAACATAATCCATATAAGATAAAAGGACATCATAAAAATAATTCCATCATAACATAAAAAAATCAATGTAAAAGTAGGGATATAAACAGAATCCTATATTATCTTAGATGAAAAATAATTTTGATAAAACACTTGAACTCCATTCTTGAGGAAAATATCATTTCTACTTCAAAAACATTTTTTCCTTTATTAACATGTCATGAAATATTAAACTAAAATAAGTTGATTAAAAATAAACTTGAAAACATCTAAAGGAAGCTTCATGGAAATATTTTTTTATGAAATCATAAATATCCAATCATGTCGTATAAGTTAAAAAAAACATTCTTCTCGTACTTTGGCCGGAAAAGTCAAAAAGTACCTCCTACTAAAAACAACAAAAGATTCTTTTCATATCTTTTACGAAAAACTCACCAAAGTGTAAAATTGGTTTTAAAAAATTATAGGAGTATAGAAATCAAATTAAATATAGAGGAAACATGGATTTTGATGATAAATATTCCCCAGTAAATTCTAAAGTATAAACAGTCTCGAATAAAAATGATATTGCGAGATTTTCCCTTACCATAGGTCTGATATGCTTGGTACGTATCTGCACCTCCTGTATAATGATTTAAATAATTTTATTGACTTATTAAAGAATAATAATCATTGTTATTATATCATATATGATCATATTATTATCTTTTTATTAGTAATATTTCACTGCTACTTGTTATTCGGGTGTTCATTGCTTTATGTTCTTATGCATGTTTTGTCGAATAAATTCTTATTATTCTTTTTAGTTTATAGATACATAATTTTCATAATTGTATTAGTGTAATATATATCATATTTATTCATTCAATTCGTTTATATAATATTTATTAAATGAAGATCATGTAGAACGAGTCGCATCACATCGTGGAGACGGTAGGCCGTACGTACGCACGAGCGATGATATCGTTCCCATGATCAAGGAATTGTATTGAAGTGTATGTATACTATTTCATAATCAATTTCACTTTACAATAATCATATATAGTTATTATTTACACCATTATACCCATCCAAGTAAGGTGGTGATGGAAAACAAATTACACCACGACGTGGAGACGGTATTCCGTACGTACACGAGCGCAGTGATTTCGTTTTCCATAGGATGGATAGAAGGTGAAATAGGGATGTTTCGTATTTAAAATAACATATCCTTATATGATTGATACTAATTTTATTACTTCATAATGAAACAACTAAAGAACACGAAGTAGAAGATGAAATAAAGTTGAAAAAATCGGTAACAGACATTACCTCTTATTTGAAGTGCCTCTTCTTAACCTCCTCTTAGGGCACTAACGATGGTCATTGAAGATTACCAGGACCTCCTGGATATTTCTAGGGAAATTGATAAGGGAAATGGGTAGGTTTTTCCCAAGTTTGAAGGCTCAATGTGGTGTGTGGAGGAGAGGGAGGAGGTGCCCTTTTATAAGGGAGGAGAGGGGCAACTTTGGAATTATAAGAAATATTAATTTATAATAAATTCCATCCCTACTTGAAAACCTCCATAAATGACTCAAATTCGAATATTAGATGACATAGGGTTGTAATATCACCAACCAATAATATTTAGACAAGTTTGGAATTTATTTCAAACATTATCAACATGATTTATCCTTATAGAATCTATTTAATTTTATTTCTGGTAATATTATTCTAAATTTTAAATCTTTATAAATAATTAATTTTATGTTGTGAATTTTCCATAATTTTATACTTTATTACATTTTCGACCATATAAATTTTAATTTATTATTTTTAAATATTTTTGGGATTTTTAAACGATTTTATGATATGTAATTTTTATAAAATAACAATAGTGTCAATTTTGACACTATTAATTTATTTGAATTTAAATAAAATATACGTAGAAGATATGATCGAAATAAAAGATATAATAGATTCATAACATGTCATTTTTTTCTATAAAATTAGTGGATCACATTAAATAGTTAATATAATATTTATTTTAATACTTTTAAAATCATTTATTTGATAATTCAATCAATAAAATAATTCAACATCACTATTGTGTCATAAATAATGATAATTATTTAATCCCTAAAAATTATAAATAAATTCACATGATATAGATAATTTTATTAGAATTATGGATACTGTTCATGTTTAAATTTTCAGGAAGTTTATCACTAAATTAAAATTATTATACTTATAAGATTTAAGAGAGTGACATGTTGTCACTTTCTTTGGTTTTAAAAATAATTAAATTATTTCATGGTCAAAAGTCCATGAAATGAATATATACCGACGCTTAGGTGATATGGGTAGACTTTTATTCATCCAATAGGATTTTGGAAAGTGTTAGGATAATTTTATAATCTTATTTTTACCCTTAATTAGTATATTTACCTTTAACTGTAGTAATTAAAAATTACCGTAGTTACTATTCATAATTTCAAAAAAAAATAAAAGTAACCTATTAACACAATTTGGACCCACTGAATTCAAATATATAATCCATTTCTAAAAATACAAAACATAGAAGTTGCAGTAATTAATTTAAAAGTAATCCCATTGTTAAGAAAATGGGTTTTAAAAGATAAATCATTGCCAAAGATTGAAATGTTTTTACCTATGAATTCGATGTAAAATTAATGGTAATGACATACATAATTTTAAATGGTAAAAATATATTCTATTTAAACTTTAAAACCACTCAATATAATAATTTAAAAATATAAAATATTGCGATGAAAATGTTGTTTTTAATTAAAATATAGCGTGTTTTTACTATTCATTAAAATATGAAAGTTATCAGAATAATATGAAAAATTTATCCAAAGTAAATTTTTATATCCTGATTCCAAATAAGAATTTTATTTTGTCAAATTGAACTTATAAACATGTCAAAAACTATATTTATATTTAGTGTGCAATCAAAAGGCGGCAAAACTGATTTTTTTAAAAATTCTTATTTTACCCAAACAATTTATTTTGTTTACATACCATGTTTTAGAAAATATGTAAGATGAATTATAATGTTATACAAATAAATATTCATTTAATACTATTCATAAGGTCTAGATTATAATATTATAATAATATATCGTTGTTTAGTGAAACTCGGTATTGCGTACTACACACGCTATCGAGGAAGGTCGTGATTGCGTGTAACGCAAGCCAAACTAGTGTTGTGTGTAGTGAAAGATTCCATTGATTATGTGTATAACATAAGACATAAAAAAATATAATTCTCATAAAATATCAGGGTGTTAGATCCAAGTAATGTGAATTTCCTCAACCAGTAATTCGCATGACAGTTCCCTCATCCTACATGATATTAAAATGTAAGCAGAAAAATACTGAAAATGGTATGAGATCTACAACCTTTAACTAAAATCCCCTCATCTTGCAAGATGTTAAACAAAAATCGCGGAATACACCATATGTCCAATCTCTACAACCTTAATAAAAGATCTCTCCTATCATTGTTGCAAGACGTTAAATAGCACAGGTATCCCCAAACATCATGAATCCCTTCATTTGGGTCTTCCTTATATTGCACATCTGAGAGAACCCACTAGAGGCCTGGTCTCATTACATCTTGGCTAACTTACCATTCTTTGCCAACGTCCCAGAGGTTCGCGAATGAAAATATAATATAAGTCTTGTGTTAAAAATATTGTCAGCTCTCATGCCTCAATTGTAAATTCCCATTCAAGGACACTTGATATGAATAATGTGTTGGGAATATTGTCCTCATTTATCTTCTATCATTATCACCATCCTCAAGGTCTCCAAAATACTAGGAATGCTGATTCACTCTTTTCCACCCTTCTATCGTACATACAAAACAATAAACTAGAGATCTACGATCAATGTTCTTTGACCTTAAACTAAGAACTCCCTCATTCTTACTGCATGATTTTAAACAAACCATCATTTCAAGAACTACATTTGACATGATTCTCAACCTCATTGGATATGAAGAAAGGCCTTGACATTTTGTTTTTTGGTCAAGCCCAGGTCCCATGTCATTTTTAGTCCCCTTGGTCTATGGTTCTCCCTTGGGATTGTGCACAATGTGGTGTGGACTTCTCTTGTCCACATTCTCATTGAGTGTGCTTTATCACGCCACACACAGTCCCTTTAGAACATTTTAATCCCTCCTATGTACAAGATTTAACTATAAATCTATACTACAGAAAATATCATGAACAATGTGTAGCTTCATTCACATCCTTATGGGACACATAGGAACACTCAGAAATTTAGTCATCATGTCAAGTGCCAAGATCCCCATTTTTGGGATTAACTCCCAAAATTCATTTTGAAAGCATTTTGCGTAATGTGGAATTATTTAGTTCCCATTCACATAATGTTTACATCTACTACACCATGTTCCTCCTGTCGGAATTCCCTATCTCACATGTGTCCTTACCACATGACGTTAAACTGCAAGTTATTTCAGGAACTACATGTGTCTTAATTCAGGCCTCCGTAGGATACATATGAATGATCGACTATTTAGTCCCTAATTACATCCCATCCTCCAAAAAATATCTCAGTCGTTTGAACATCCAACCTTGATTATATTGGGATTACATGATGTTGATGTGGACTTATTTTTTTCACATTCATGTTGGGTCTATAATAGATGTGCCATGTACTTCCCCGCTGTTGAATATTCCGTTCACATGTATCCTTACCGAATGTCGTTAAACATCATGAAATATATAGAAATATGTATGGAAAGAATACCATATTCATTGGATATGGATGAATGACAAAAAAATTCATCTATTTTTCCATCCCTAGTTTCCTTAAATGTTTTATCCCTTTCGGCCTTATCCTATAGTTTGAGTTATACGATGTTAATCTAATATCTTATCTAACCTACATGAAATTAAAATCCTTTTCCCACTATCAAGAAATTAAAATGAAAATAATTCATTTTAATTTCTACATTACCTTAATGGGTATGTACCCCTTCATACTGTATGACGTTAAACTACATGACCCATTGAAGAAATCCCCTTATTCACACCCATTGGCCCGAGTCTTTTCTTGGGATTTTGTGGTGTGGTGTGGACTTCTTTTTTCCAATTTACGTGACGCTACATTTTCCATTCCATACACATTCCATATTTTATACATTCCTTTTATCTTGTCCTTACCACAAGAAGATAAATTTCACAAAAATCCAAAACTGTTCAGGTTGTGATTCCAATCCAAATAGGGCATGTAGGTACGCCCTGTAATTTTGCCTAGGGTCCATCCCCGAGTTCACCAACCCATTTTATCCCTTTTTTTCTGATATCCTCATGTCATCTACCACTAGTTGAGCCCCTCGACCTCTGTCTCACCTATACAGAATTATTAGAGGCATTTTGTTTTACCACCTAGAGTGATGGATTTTGTATGTACATAAAATCATTCCATTTTCATCCTTCACGTGTCCCTTTTCTTGGGTCTCCATAATCTCTAATATTTTAAAGGACCCCCAGGTGGTATTGATGCTCATCCTTATGGCTTACCTTCCATTTTGAAACAATTCCCCAAAAAATATCGAATGACAATTGATACAGATCAAACACCATGAATCTGTTTGATGGAGAACCCTCAGTTTTTACTTCCCATCCAAGGTCACACGATATAGATATTGTGTTTCGAATATGGTCAAGAGTAATCCCCCATCATTAAACCAATCCCCATATGCTGCAAATATTGGTTTCGTGATTCTCATTCTATTCCTTTCCATCGTATTCAGATAGAATTTTGACACCCTTGGTGTTATTCCCCCATGAACCTTTGTGTTTTGAGAGGATAAACCACCATTTAGGGGTTATATTTTTCTATATACCATCATTCCTAACTGTATTATCCCATATATTGTTATTATATTCTATGCCCTTGTTTCCTACAAAAAGCATGGTTCATGGGGGCTTAGGAATTAGTGTATTGTTTCTTCCTATGTGGATGAACCACACTTCCCTATAGTCCAATATGTAAGACCATAATCTAGGATATCATTCATACATATCAAAATATGTTAAGATATTCCTTTTACATCTAGGCTCTATAGTCATAAACTACCTAGTCAGACAATGAATTCATTTGAAAAGAAATTTCCACTTTGGAATTGGACCTATTCAATGCCACATTCAAGAACAACATGTGGTTTGATTCCATTCCATAAAGAATACATAGTCATGACCACATACTTTACCTCTACATCCATCTACATAGTCATGAACAATTCTTCCCCATTCTTATTTTTTGTTATCTTCTGTAGAAAAAGGAAGTTTGATGTAGAATTGTCTTATACTCATTCACATTGGGGTTTCTCTTGAAATTATTCTTCCCCTCCCCTCCCAATCCAGTCTGAACAATTTGACGTTTAAACTATAACTTCATGTGTCATAGTTTTCATGACATTGAAATACCTAATTGATCAGATTTTCCTCGCTAGAGAGGATATCATTATTTTTTTATTTTTTTATCTGCCATAACATCATTGAGAACTACATTTTTCTTGATTCTCATTCTCATGAGAAAACTAGAGGTACCAAGAAACTTCATCTAAGGTTTAGCCATATCCCCTTTCATCCTTATGAAGTCATGTCCCAAAACCCCTTTTAGGTAGGTGTGGTGTTGTGTGGCCATATTTTTTCCTCACTCATATTTGATTTATTTATTGAACCATGTCTATCTCCCTTTGGGTACCCATGTACTTCAACACATGACCTTAAACTGTAGCCCCACCATGGATAATTTCAGGATTCCCAATAACAATTATGGGTTGCGTCAGTTTCCTTTCATGAAAGAATTTCCCCCAACGATGATGATTTCAACCCATATTGTGATAAACGATATATGTTTATCTTGATTCCTTCCATGGAAGTATATTTCAGGACTCCCAGGATGTTACCTCAGTCCTAGCCACAAGTTCATTACCTCTTCCATCTCTCCACCCCTGATTACTGTCAAAATTATATGACCCCAAATTAGGTATCCCTTGTCCATGTAACACAACATTAAACTGTTATCCAAGGACTAGTAATTATGACTTTAAACAATATAAAAACGCATTTCTATATTATGTTAAAATATTATGTATATCATCTTCACCATATGATGATAAACTAAATATCTATGTCCCATACTTACATGATGTAAAACTCCAAGGCCTAGTTTTTTCATTCTAACAATATCCAATTTGAAGTAGGTTTGATTTTTTTCAGAACGATACAATCACATAATATAATTTCATCATGGTGGACTAATTTCAAGTTTGTTAGAATTTATTAAAACAACTCAACATTCCATCACCATGATTTTCATACCCCCTATTTCGAATCATCATTCCCATTAATTTTTTATGGTACCACATAATGTTTTGGATTCTTGGACTTAACAATCACCTAAGTTCTTAGGTCATTATTCTGGATGACATCATATGAAACATTGAGTTGGATCTATGTTTTCTAATATAATTATTGGTTGGACCACATTTTCTTGTTCCCATTTCTTGCTAATGTGATGAAAATGATGTGTTTCAAATTAGGCCAAATGTTATCCTCAATCATCATGCCTCCCGCATTGTGAACCAAATTTTGGGTATTGTGATTCACACATTCCATTCCACTATTTTCTGATATGTTCTAACGGCCCTAGAATTATCCCTCTTGTGCATTACAACATGTTGGGAAAGGTCAATATGTCTATTTTGATAAATAAATACTCTATCTATGGAACCCATCATTACTTCTAGATAATCCGAGTGTTCCTTTTGACCCTAAATGGTTGGTGATTGTTTGGAACTCTTATATTAATGGGGAATAATTATTTGGTCATCCCATGTTTCTCTCACAACGTAGGACCCATGTGAGCTTAGGGATTGATCTCTGGTTATTTCCCACATACGATTGTGATACAGTAATCAATGTAGATAATGAGACACATGAATACAACCAAAATTATGATTCAAGAATGAATGAATGATTGTGTGTTCTTGAAAATTAGCGTCCCCCTAGATTGATACATTTGAAAGATTGGTCGACCTTTTTAATGGATCATCTCAGCTCCACTTCTCTCTGGCCAGTGGCCTCTTGGACTTTTTATTTCCTACTATGCTCCCTCTCTCTTTCACTGTCTATGGGGAATAGTTCATCATCCCTGATATTTCTCCAATCCTTATAATCATGGATGTCAACAATCTCTCAGGATGCTTGCCTCATCTTCTCCTCATCCTCTACGAACTATTAATTTAATTGAGATATGGTTTCCTATTACGCGTAAATGAAATAAGAGTGTTTTTCACTAATTCATGCTCAAATTAACCCAAGAGAGGAAGGTAGAACGGTTCTCGTAGTCTAGCTTGGGGTTTCGAATCCTCTAAGACCTAATAAGTAACCTATAGACACACACATTATAAGGAATATTTTTGGCTATGAAGTTTCCAACTAGGGTTGATTTTAGAAGGGTTTAAAGGATCAATAATATATTTAAGTTAATTAAAATTAATGAAATGAGTTGATCCTAGGTTATCGCTCTGGGTGGATTGGACGAATTCTTTTTTTAATGATTTCAATTTCTTATATTTGAGATGGTTCATTTACGAAGATCAAAAAACTTTATCACGTACTAATATAATTCCTACACAACCTAATTCTAATTACCAATACACTTGAAGGATAAAAGTTTTGAGCACTCCAAGGTAAAGGTTTGTATTAGCACTTGAAATGTGTGACCTTAAATTCAATAAGGATGAAGAGGTTTTAAAATCCTCATATAAAAATCTCATTTAAAAGATATGATTAGCCCTTACTGCAGTGGGAAATAACATACAATCCAGACCCTTTCTCCTCCCTTAGATCATCCCATAAACGATTTATCCCTTCATTGATGAAATTTCTTCAACAGAAGCAGGATTTAGACTTACGAGGGTGGAATTGAAGAAGTAAAAACAACAGCAAAAATTGATCACTCCACTATTGTGTGATAATTATCACAAATTATGGTGTTAATAAATTCACACCTTGAACCTACATTATCAACGTGATATGTAGAAGAAAAGAATAATATTAAAGGAAAAACATTTATTAAGAAACTAAGGTGAATTAAACAACTGACATGAGAAAGAAATGTGATTACAAACACAAAGCGGCAGCATAACACTACAATGAAACCAAGCAAAGAAGATGATCAATTACACTACCAGCACTGCCTTAAATAGAAATTTTTGATGCCTTTGGTCGAGCCTACAATAGTCCAAGTCTCCTCAATTAATTTTGGTTGGCCATAGGTGGGTGGAATGTTTAGGGAGAATTTTTTTTCCACCCTTGACCCGAGGTGGCGGCCAGCATTCATCCACCGAACAGACGCGTCTGAATGGCCTTCATGATGGCTAATTTAGAGTGAGACATAGAAGAATAAAATGGATCCCCGAATGTCTTCTAACCTCTTGTAAATTATGGTCACATTTGGAGTTGTGGATTCATATATATAATTATATTGGTAGGAATGTTTCTGAGCCGTAGAATCTGGCCCATAATTTTATCTCTAAATTGGGCCACCTTTATTACAACAATAGAGGCCGAATTTTCATAGGATCCTATATAATGATTTTTTACTCTACATGTCTTCTATCATTACACGAAATTTGTGATTCATTGGTCCTATATTGTGGGCCTCACATACTCATCAGTGGTCTGGTGTCCAATATGAATTCTCCAGAATTGTTTCCTTTCATCATAAAATATCCTCATCTTCATCAATGAATTCTCCATTGATCACTTAATGAAACATGTTCATATTGAAGTGTAAGTAAATTTACCAAAATATGAAATTAAAATATGGATAATTACATTCCTTAAAAATAGATGAATCATTGGTAACTTTAAATGATGTTCAAAATATGTACCACAAAATAGTGCATTTTAAGAAGGAATTACCATCATAATGTGAAATGATGATCATAGTGTAAATTGCACTCAAATGGTGTTTATGAACAATAAATCACATTACTGTTATATATATGAAAAATAAATACTATCCTCATTTAGTGGCTCATCACACCCCCAACTTGAGTTTTGCTAGTCCCAAGAAAAATATATCTCAACAATATAAAATTTGTATTCCATTTTCCAAAAACATTTTTGTACACAATGATCAACAAAAACCATTATACCAAACAATCATGAAACCCATAAATATATTTTAATACAAGATAGTTTTATAAGTAGATCCCAATCCCAAAAATATTATTTTGTTCAAATTCATTGTCATACTTCATCCAATATCAATTAAGTATGAGGAAGTGTTGTGTATCACAATAGAAATTAAGGTTTATCTTTATTTAAGGGGGAAATGACAAAAGTGAAAGGTGGAATCACATTTCAATATTAAGATGAGTATTAAAAAAAAAATTTGTTTCATTTTTTTTTTAATTTTTCCATGGTAATTGAAATTGCACTCAAAAGAGTCATCCTTTATAGTGAGACTTTGTCGATGACTCCCAGGCTCATAGACCTTAGGGCACCAAGTGAAGCCCACATACTTGAGCATCATCTCGAGTTAACTGAGTCAAAAATAAATTCAAATTAACAAAAATAGAGATAAAATTACTGACTCTATGCCCGACAACTATGATGTCACGACCCCCAAGTGCCGAAAGCCACACATTAGGTCATTTCATTGCACTACGGGTAAATTTAATGGTTTTTTAATTTTAAAGTTTTTCGAACACTCATATTAAAACTAAAATGATCACCCAACCTAGGCTATTTATTTGTGGGACCCCATAAAATCTAACTAATACCCAACTATCCAAAGGATGTGAATTGTGATTCTTTTTTATTTGGATGAAAATATAAACAATGAAATATATCATTGGATAACCACACATTCCAAAATCTACGATCATGAAAGTATAAAAGGAATAAAATCAAAATCAGGGCATGCTAAATTATTTGATATTCAGTTTCAAAGTGTACAATGTGTATTACCATGTTCAATGTTAAAGGAATTTTCCCTTCCATTTACACACTTTTTTTTCAAATCATTCTTTTTTTTACCCAAAAGAATTTTTTATTTTATCTCCCCTCCAACATAAAATAGCATTGTCCCTAGTGTTTGAAGAAATGAAAATTTAGGAGTATAGGCAGATAAGGGAAGTTAAAAAAGGAAATTGAAATATGAGGATCATGGAAGGAAGTCACCTGGTGGTTTAAGTTGATGTTCATGCTGCTCCAATTTAGTCCCTTGATCTAGATGTCACTCTGAGATTTCCTTAGTGGATAAAAAAGAAAAACAAAAATAACTATATATAGAGATATATATTTATTTATTTATATAATAAAGAAAGTAAAATGTAAGTATATATTTATAAATTATAGAATAAGGAAGCACAAAAAGTTGTAGGTCAGTGGTAAGTGTGTGCCCCTGTATCCCTTCGGCCTCAGGCTCGATTCCCTAGAGCATCACCAGTTATGATGGGGTTTTCCCCACGACCTACGATGTGGTATTTTTTTATTTATTAATATATTTTATTTTTTGGTATTTTATTTGAACCTAAAAACACATGAAAATAAAATGAAATGATGAATCATTGTCTCCTTTTTAAATTTCTGGGTAAGGTATTACACAAGGATCACACCACAAGACACAAATGAATATGGCGCTCCCATTTCGTACCCATCCACACTAATAATAGAAGAACATGTCAAAATTGTATATATTTTTTATTTTTTAAAATATAAAAATGATACAGTAATCTTATTTAAAATTTAAAGTTTATTAATACAACAAAATGATTAAAAAATTGAAAACCATGGGTTTCCTCCCATGTAGCGCTTTGTTTAACGTCGTTATCACGACATGGATCCTAAATATATCAATTTGTTTCTTGTTCATACGTTGGCTTAGTTAACTCAAACTCTCTTTCTATTTTATTGAATTATTCAATGAATGTTTTAATCCCTTTATCATTGAACTTGAAAATGTGACCACTAGTGGGATCTTGAATCTCTACTGCCCTATGGGGGTACACATGATGCACTATAAAATGACCTGACCATCTAGACCATAACATTCCTGGGTCTAAACGAAGTTTTGAACTATACATGGACAAAAATCATCGTTGTTCAAAATGTTTTACTTTGATATTCCTAGATTTGTAGGCTTGAACTCTCAATTTATTGATCCTTGAATTTTCATAAGCCTCCATCCTTAGTTCCTCCAGTTCATTGAGATCTAATTTCGTTTTTGTTCTGGCCAATGAGAGGCCATAATATATTTTATTAATTTCCCAAAGGCCTCATTTTCAGTCTCCACTGGAAAATGGCATGCTTTACCATAAACCAACCTACATGGGGACATTAAAAAAATGGTTTTATATGCGGTTAGATAGGCCCAAAGAGCATCCAAGAGTTTCTTGGACCAATCATTCTTAGAATGATTGATAGTTATCTCAAGAATTTTTATGATTTCTCGATTGGATAACTCAGCTTGACCATTGGTCTATGGGTGGTAAGCCGTAGACTCTTTGTGAGAAATTCCATACTTGACCATGAGTGATGAGAATGGACAGTTGCCAAAATGAGTTCCATGATCACTAAGGATAGCCCTAGGAATTCCAAATCTAGAGAAGTTGTTTTCTTTTAGGAATCTAATCACTGTTTTATGATCATGGGATTTTGTGGGAATAGACTCAACCTATTTTTATACATATTCAATATCTCGGAAAATATAAAGGTATCCCCTAGAGTTTGGGAACAGACCCATGAAATCAATTCCCCAATAGTCAATGATTTCAACCACAAATATGGTAGTGAGGGGAATTTGATTCCTTTTTATGATGGACCCTACTTATTGACACATAGGACAACCTCGAGAAAATGTGTAGGAGTCCCTTGAGAGGGTGGGCCAGAAGAGACCACATTGAAGAATCTTAGCAGATGTTTTCTAATAGGAAAATTGATCTTCACATGCCTCACTATGACAAAATTTAAGGATGAACTCTTGTTCAGTTTTTGGGCCACACCTCCTAATGACTTGGTCAGGGTAGAACATATTGAGGTATGGATCATCAAACACATAGTTCCTAACATCAAAAAGGAATTTACTATGATCTTGAGTCCCTAGGAATTTTGGAATGACTCATGTAAATACGAAATTGGCTATGTCGGCATACCAAGGGAAGTCACTCACAGAGTATATGTGTTCATCGGGAAATGAATTAGACATAGAAAGGTTATTTGAGTTGTCTTTTAATTCTATCCTAGAGAGATGATCAGCTACAAAATTTTCAACGCCATTTTTATCCTTGATTGTGTGTTCAAATTCATGTAAGAGAAGGAACCACCTAATCAGTCTAGACTTAGATTCTCTTTTTTTGAAGAGGTATTTTGTGCAGAATGTTTAATGAACACAATGATTGGGGATCCTAAGAAGTAGGACCTAAACTTATCTAAGGAAAACACAATAGAAATTAACTCCTTTTTAGAGGTGGTTTAGTTGATTTGGGCATCATTTAATAATTTTCTTGCATAAGCAATGATATAAGGATTTTTATCACAAAGTTGTCCTAACAAAATTCTTACAGAAAAGTCACGGGAATCACACATAAGTTATAAAGGAAGGTCCCAATTTGGAGATTTCGTAATGGGGGGAGAGTTGAGAGAGGATTTGATGGTTTAGAATGACCCCTCACAGCTTTCTGTCTGAAAAATGGATCATTCTTTACAAGGATAGCATGAAGGGAATGAGAGATTGAACTAAAGTACATGATAAATCCTTTATAGAGACCTGCGTGTTCTAATAATGACCACACTTCCATGACAGTTTTGGGTGATGGAAGTTGATGAATGATTTCAACCTTTTCTTTATCAACTTCAGTCCCCCTACACGAGACAAGATGGCCTAGAACTAGTCCCTATTTATCCATGAAATGACATTATTCCGTGTTTAGGACCAGATTATTTTCTCCAAAACTTGAAAAAACTCTCTCCGGATTCCTTAGACACCCTTCAAATATATCCCCAAACATAGAGAAGTCACCCATTAATACGTCAAAAAATCCCCTACCATGTCTGAGAAGATTCCCATCATGCACCGCTGGAAGGTTCCAGGGGAATTTCATAACCTGAAGGGCATGCATTTGAATGAAAAGATGCTGAATAGACATGTGAATGCTTTCTTCCCTTGATCCTCTAGGGAGACCTCAATTTGATTATACCCCAAGTACCCATATAGGAAACAATAGAAGGCATGACCTTCCACTCTCTCAAGGACTTGGTCAATGAAAGGTAAGGGGAAATGGTCCTTCTTGGTAAATGAGTTTAGCTTCCTATAGTGGATGCAGACTCTGCAACCACTACTCACCCTTGTTGGAAGAATCTCTCCATCCACATTTGTTATCACTGTGATTCCAACCTTTTTAGAACCACTTGGATTAGCTCACCCAATCACTCTAAGTTATGGGATAGATGATACCCGATTTTAACAATATTAAAAGATCTTTTCTCACTAATTCCATGACATTATTATTGATTCGTCTTTGAGGTTGACGACATGGATTTGAATCAGATTCTAGAACAATCTTATGAGTCCTGATAAGTGGGATAGTCCCAAGATTATCAAACAGGGTACAACCAGTGGCTTTCTTATGTATCCTAAAGAAATCTAGAAGCATCCTCTCATCATTGAAGTCAAGATAAGGAGAAATGACAATAGGATTTGTTTTATTTTCCCCTTGGGAGGCATACTTGAGTGTAACGGGAAGTTCATTCAATTCAATATTAGGTTGGTTTAGAATTTCAGAAGAATAATGGGACATTTGATCAAGATCAATTTTCTTTCCTATAGTTTTATAAAGGATTAATTTTTCACATGTAGAAGATTCAGCTACTAGATTGTCTTGATATGATTTAGGGAAGGAAGTTGGAGTGGTCTCCATGAAAGTGGTTTCATGAAACATTTCACTGATTGTTGGAACTAAGACATCATCATAAGATAAATTTGAAAATGATTCAATCCAAGGAGATAAACTTCCGTCATTTGAACAAAGGAAATCAATCTCATCCTAAATTAAACATCCATAAAATATTCCTTGATGTTCAATCGATTCATTATCAATTATTCCTATCATGTTTACTTCATGAATGACCTCTTCATCCACTATTTATGAGCTTATATTATAGATGTTCAAGCCTAGACTCATGTTCCAAAAGGTTATGGTCATGTTTCCATTTCAGACACTCATAATAGAGTTTATTGTTGCAATGAAGCGACGAACAAGGATGATTGGGGTTTGTTCCTTATTTCCTATGTTTGGATGGGTTTCAAGGACAATAAAGTCATCAGGGTAGATGAAGTTTTCAACCTTTCACCAGAACGTCCTTTAAAATCCCCTCTGTAACCCTAATACAATGATCAACAAGTTGAAGTGTGACAGATGTGGGTTGGAGCTCTTCTATGCCTAACTGGAATTACAAAACAAAGGGGATGAGATTGAAACTAGCACCTAGGTCGCACAAGTGATTGAAAAATTTTCTATCTCCTAGTTCAACATTGATGTAAGGGAATCCTGTGTCTTTCAACATAGGAGGAATGGTCCCTTGAATGGTGGTACTCACATTAGCAGCCAAAAGGACTTTGGTTTTATGTAAAAGGTTTCTTTTAAAAGTGCACAAGTCCTTAAGGTACTTTGAGTAGGAAGTTATGGTTTGGATTTCATCGAGAAGGGGAATGTACAACTTGACATGTTAGAATATTTGCCTCAATGTTTCACGCAATTCAGGCTTGGTTTTCCCCCTCATGCATTGAGTAAATGGTGCATGTAGTAGGGTTGTTTACTGAAGAGTTTTTTCTTTCACATTGTTATTAATTTCCTCAGTTTGATATTTTGGTTCATGTAAATTTTCATCCAAGTTTGAACTGTCATATGGGTTTGGAGTTATTTGGTCAGGTTTTTCAATTGATTCCACACTTCGTAAAATAGTCACAACATTTAGTTGTTCATGTGTTGTTTGAGTACAGCTTGATGCACCCCTTTATGTTGAGGATTTTCCCCTTGATTAGGCATGGGTTCCTTTTCAGTTTTAATGGTTTGAAGTTCTTATTTTAGAGTAGAGACTTCTGAGTTCATCCTTTCCATTTTTTTACACAGTTGATCTAGTAGGCTTTGTTGAACAATTTGGGTTGGTGCTTGAGAAGATTGGTTTATCTCAGGGGGGATAGTTTGGAGGTGGTATAGTTTGTTTAAAATGGACCAGTGACTGTTGGTATTGTCTAGGTTGGGTTTGGAACTGTTTATAGGATTGGTAGTTCTAATGAGGGTAAGGATTTTGTCCATGTGGTTGGCTAGGTTGTTGGTTATCTTTCCAGTGGAAGCCTGGGTGGTAATCATACCTTAAGTAGAAGTTGTTTTGGTATTGAGGCTTTTAAATGTTTATATCTTTTACGTTTGTTGGGGGACCTCCAAAAATAACATCCTTGATGGATGGAATGGTTGGGAATTTGTTTTTATTAGGGTCATGTTTTTCAAAAATTGTGAATTAGGGTCAATAGTTTGGATTTCATCGACGTTCCTAAGTTCTATCTCTTTAACCATCCTAGAGAGTGTTGTGAGTTTAGCCATAAGGATTTCCTCTTCTCTAAGTGTATAAATTCCAGTAGTACCTTTTGGTTTTCCAAAATATGGTGAAGTTCCCCATGTTTGGTTTTGTTCATAAAGGCTTTCCAAATACCTGTAAGCATCATTTGGGGATTTGTTTTTAAAGGATCCATTACAAATCATGTCAATGAATTGTTTGTTCCCTAGACCCAAACCTTCATAGAAAAGTCTCAATTTTTCAGGAATAGAAAAACCATGGTGTAGAACCATGTTTATAGTATCTTATAACCTCTCCCATGTTTCGTAGAATGATTCTCCATCTTTTTCATAAAAAATTGGATGCCCTTTTTAAGTACAATTGTTTTTTGGTGGGGAAAGTATTTTTTGTAGAATTATCTTTGTAGTTTGTCCAAAGAGTTTATGGATGATGGTATCAAATGGTTTAGCCAATTTTTTCATCGATCTTTTAAAGAAAAAAGAGATAACCTCATCTTAGATGATTCTAGATGATGTGGGGGAGACATGGTTTCTACAATGTCATTGAATTCCTTAATGTGGAGGTAGGGAATCTCAGACTCCATTCCATTGAATGTGGTAAGGTGGTTTAGGACCTAGGATTTAAAGATGTAGTTTCCATATCTAAGGTACTTCTGTCTATTTCATGATGGGGCATTGGTTCAATAAGGTGTAAGGTAGTCATTCATGGTTTTATCAACAATATTCCCCAAGTTTGGGGCTGCCTCATTTGGGTTCCCACCGAGGTTTATGAGTTGGTTTTTTGAAGACCTTACATTGAAATAGGCCCAGTTTCTGACTCTGGAGTATTAAAAAGATTAGGATATAATGGAAAGTGTTCCCTTGGTGTAATTGACTACCCAACCCTAAGACTATCCACCCTAACAAGACGGTTTGATTGATCACAGGTGTAGGCCGACATGCGCAAAAAATAAAAAAACAAGAAAGAAAAAAGATAAGATAATTTGGATGAGAAAAGAAGATATGGGGGAAAATAGAATGGGTGTTTAGATGACCTACTTGGGTCCCCGAAAATGGCTCCAAAATTCATTTCATGCTCAAATTTACCCAAGAGATGAAGGTAGAATGGTCCTTCTAGTCTAGCTTGGGTTGTCGAATTCTCGGAGACCTAAGAGGTAACCTATAGACACACACATTCTAAGGACTGTTTTAGTCTATGAAGTGGCCAACATGGGTTAATTTTAGAATCTTTTAATGGATCAGTAAAATATTTAAGTTAATTCAAATTAATTTAATTAGTTGATCCTAGGTTATCGCTCGTGGTAGATTGGATGAATTCCTTTTTTATCGATTTCAATTTCTTATATTTGATATGGGTTCATTTAACAATATCAAACAACATCATCACTTAGTGATTTAATTCCTAAACAACGTAATAATAATTACCTATACACTTTTATGGATCAATGTTATGATCACTCCAAGGTAATGGTTTGTATTATCACTTGAAATGTGTGACCTTATATTCAATATGGATGAAGAGGTTTTAAAATCATCAAATAAAAATCTCATTTAAAAGAAGTGATTATCCATTAATGGAGTGAGAAATAACATCCAATCCAGAACCTTTCTACTCCCTTGTATGAACCCACAAAAGATTTATCCCTCCATTAATGAATTGTTTTCAGTGGAAGTGGGAAGTAGACTTACGAGGGTGGAATTGAAGAAGTAAAAACAACAACAAAAATTGATCACTCCACTGTTGTGTGATAAATAACAAAATGTATGATTTGAATAAATCCACACCTTGAACCAATGGTATACATTTGATATGTGGAAGAACATGATAAGAGTAAATAAATAACATTTATTATGAAACTAAGGTGAATTAAACATCATACATGAGAATGAAATGCGATTACAAACATAAATCCGCAGAATAACAATACAATGAAACCAACAAGCAAAGATGATCAATTACCCCACCACCATAGCCATAAATAGGAATTTGTGAATCCTCAGGTCTGGCCTCCGATATTCCAAGTTCCTCAATTAATTTTTGGTAAGGCATAGGTCGGTGGAATGTTGAGGGAGAGTTCGTTTTTCCACCCTTGACCCGAGGTGGCAGCCAGCTTTAATCCACCGAACAGACGCATCTGAATGTACTTATAAATGGACAAATTTTAGTGGGACATAGAAAAAGAAAATGGATCTCTTGATGTCCCCTAAACTTCTGTAAATGTTGGTCCCATTTGGAGTTTTGGATTCCGAGATATGAATATATTGGTAGGCTTTTGTCTGGGTCACATAATTTGGCAAAGAATTTTATCTCCAAATTGGGCCACTTAAATGACCACCATGGAGGGTGACAGATAACTGGCTCATGAAATATTATTTCTTCCTCTACATTTCATCTAGAATCCCATGAAATTGTGGCTTAATTAGACCAGTATGTTGGGCCCCACATTCTCATCTATGGGTTGGTGTCCAATCTGACTTCTCTAGAATTGTTTCCTTTCATCACAAAATATCCTCATCTTCTTCTATTAATTCTCCATTGATCCCTAAATGAAACATGTTCATATTGAAGTGTAAATAAATTTACCAAAAATATAAATTTAAAATATAGATAATTACATTCCTTAAAATCAGATTAATCATTGGGTACTTTAAATGATGTTAAAAAATGTACCACATAATACTGCATTTTAAGAAGGAATTATAATAATAATGTGAAATGATGTTCAAAGTGTAAAATTCAATAAAATGGTGTTTATGAATAATAAATCACATTAATATTATATATGTTAACAATTAATTTTAGCCTCATTTAGTGAATCATGATTCACTTATTCCCTTAACCTATTGATCTCTTGTTCAACATCCTAATTTTTTGCTGATGAAAGACTACCTATTATTCCAGATGACGCCAAGGGAACAGTAAAATTACCATATTTTCTCCTCTATGTAATCATTAATGATCATATGTGGGTGTCAAGGATATACTCCTCCATCACATGGTTCACACATCTTGGAACGATGCCTCCCCATCTAGTTTTCCCACTCTTCTTGTGGGGTTTCCTAGATAAAGCACTTGATCTGTTTCCACGACTAGAGACAAATAGCCTTCTTATCCTCCTCATCTGAAGGAGTACCGTCATGCTCTCCTAGATAATTAGGTTAATATTATGGGAACATCCCTAGAAGATAATTAGTAGGGTATACCCTTAACATCCATTCAGATATAATGGGACCCATATTATGTGGTTGAGCTTTATTTCTATATTCCACCACGATAGTCTCTGGTTCTGTCCCTCTAGTCACCATACTCGAGGTCACAACTACCATGATTTTCTGATATTGTTAGTATATTTAAATGGTAATTAGATTTCACCTCAGGAGAGGAGTGTATAGATCCCCATCAACCCTCCCTAGTAAGGACTATGCCATTTGAATAACTATTCATAGAGAAATACACAAATTTCAGTTGGCCTAGTTTGATGGAAACTAATATTGATTCTGTGAGGGGGAATTATAAAGATCAAATAATTATTCTCACCATTAATATGGTCCTTTCATACCCTAGGATGAGGCCCCACATATATGGACGTATGTTTTAAATATTTTATAAGGGTCACCCTAGATGTCACAGCCTCGTTAGATTATGAACTCCCCATTGTCCTATTCGCAGATCCCGAAGGTACCTCCACTATCATGAAGATGTAGGGTTTTCATATACACAACTAGGAAAAAAGGCTACGAACACTAACCTATAGCCACAGTTTTAAGACTATAGATATAGGTGGCTATGACCATGGTTAAGGGGCCTATAGCCACCATTTTAAAACCATGGATATAGGTATTTTTTTCATGGTCTATAGCCACAGTTTTGAAAACCATAGATATACCCCAAAAATATAGCCACGATTTTGAAAACCGTTGTTATAGGTCCCCCGCACTTGCGCGGGAGAAAAATTTTCCCTCCAAAAAAATGGAGGGAAGAACTATTTCCACGACCTTTAATATTCTGGAACAATTTTTAATAATATATATGACATGTTATATATATATATATACACACACAATAGCCTTGGTGGTGTAGTGGTTAGGTAACTAAAATATGAAAGGCAGGTGCTGGGATCAAATCGGGTTGGGCACATATTATTTTTAGGCTATTTCCATGATTTTCTAGGGCTATATCCCTGGTTAAAACCATGGTAATATTCCCCCTATTTCCATGGATTTCGAGGGATATATTCACAGTTAAAATCGTGGAAATAGGCCACCTGTTTCCACGGTTAAATCCATGGCCATAGGTCAGACCCTACCTTCACATTGATAGTGCCCACAGTTAGGAAAAACCATGGACATAGGTGACGACCATGGTTTTGGGCCCTATTTCCACAGTATTAAACTGTGGAAGTAGCCCATTTCTCTAGTTGCGAGAAGGTTATCGTGTATTGAAAAAAATGTCAATTGATAAATCTTCGACGTCCAATTTATGTGTCGCATCAGAATTGTTTTTTATATAACTCATTTTCTGGAAAAACTCTTCTAGATCTGAGTTCACAACCACACCATCAAATAATGGGATCCCTCTATTAGCCTCTTCTCCCCAGAAGGACTCCTCAGTATATTTAGGTAAAAGGAAACGTACCCTCAGGTCAGCAGTAGAATATGGGGTGGTACTATTTGATCGAGAAGTACCATTACCTGATCCATCAATGGACGCAGAGTACCCTAAAATTTCAGGAATTCATCCATCTTAGTAATATATTTCTCCCAATATGTCTGAGAAAAAAAATTCATTGTTGGCATGGCCAATCTCTAAATGTTCCATCCCAGGATGTTTTGGGAAGTCTTTAATCTGGGAAGGACTGGGAATTTGTTTGTTGACATCCCAGCTTTCTCAAGCCTTCATAAAAATAGCATCATTAGGGATTTCTATGGGGCACAACCACTTTCCAAGGGCTTGAGTAGATATCATATAAAATCACTTTGGTGGCCTCCCTTTTTACCATATTTGGTTATTTTTGATCGTAGGGTCGTCCACTTCTGCCTATCCTTAACTATGAGCAGACTCTGGAATTATTTTTCTTTTCATTTTGTAGCCCTGCCACCATGACATATTATTTCCATTTTGCATCCTTGACCTCATGGTTTTTGAGGCACCCCATCTTCAATATGGACATTTCAATATTTTAGAATCTCCAATGGGTAGACTACATCCTAGATCTTTGAATAAACCTTAACCATCTCATAAATAACAGTAGCTGGAGTCAGATCATTCCACATATTCCCATCATCACACATAAACATAAAACCACATCTGCCTCATCATACATAGATGATCCTCTTGGAATACAACTTGGTAGGATTTCAGGGACAATATCTGAATACACTGAAACTTTTTCACAAAGCGGTACTGGGAGTATGGCCCACTGATGGGCTCACTGTCGATCCTGACCACTAGAACTCCACACCAGAAAACCATAACATTGGACCGATGCTCCTCAGTTACATGGACAACATCGTTGAATACCTCTGTCAGTTGGGTAATGGGATATAAGTTGAATTAATCTTCCCCGAAAACACTATTCAGTACATGTAGTGAAGTCATATAAGCTAAAAATCTTCCCACTATATTTAGAATGGCTAGTGGCAAGTCTGAAATGGGAGGAGAAAAAGGGTTCAGATATTCAACCACATTTCTATGTCTTTATATCCAACCATACAAAATGTGGGCGTTTTGTATAACCACTATGCTTTCTTCCCCACCCTGATGTACAACAACACCTTGTATAATTTCTCAAACACTGGGATCTAGAGGCTTAAACTCACCCTTTTACTAAGCGTGAATTTTATAATGAATTCTCTTGTTCACACACCCATAATCGTAACCCTAACCAAAAACATCTATCGACTTATAAAATCATACATAATCATAACCAGCCCAATAACCGGTTGCTTCCCGATGTTAACATTGTACCCCATTGTTTCTATTATTTTTCCTCCTAGATTCGCTAGTAAGAAATTTCATTGTTGCGCTGGGCTCCCATCAAACAAGTGGAAATCCTTACTTGTAGATACTTAGGATCCATCTCCCCTCCAGTGGATGACTGTAGTGGGATGTGTAGGAAACTTATAAACAACAAAAAGAAATGGATGACCATCACTGACTATTTTTCATCCCATGACACCAAGTTTATCAGTAACTTTTCCAATCGTATAGTATAATTTGAACCATTCCATGTGTTCTCCTTAGTAAGGATCTCATCATACATCACCCCCAAAATCAAGATTCCTGAGATCTGATGGAGGTCTCATAGGCTGATGATGACCTCCCCATGGTAGTGAAGTAATGTGTTGTCCCCTATTTACCACCTTATTGTGATTTCCATCCTTATATATTTCAGCTAGTAGGTATGAATATAGGAATCCCAATTAGCTTCATATATTCCTACCATCTTTATCTCCTCCCCTAGTTCATCACAAGATGCAAGGACCATGTTATCTCCGGCCCAGTAAAATATGAAGTCTCCACCCTGGCATTGGTCCCAACTGACGTTCCACCCCTACTTTGGGTTCTATCAAGTATCTTTCAAAACGGTATGGTATTGAGGTATAAAAACCTATGGATGAAGTGATTTAACATTGGCATTATCGATGTGATTATAAAGATAGTTGGAGACGACAGGTGTGTGGTCTTCACATGTATGGTCGTTGGCATCCCTGAACCACTAGCGCTGACATGGAGTTCTCCTTTACCAGTAACATTATTTATCCCAAATTGATCCGAAGATGAATAATTCATCCCTCATATTAAATATATATAATGGAATTATTTTGAGGAGTGGATTTTTCATTTACCCTTATACCTATAGCCCCACCAGGTAATCGTGGTTTGAGTGGCTTCGCACATACTCTATGACCAAAAATTTTCCCCCATCTCATCCCTTCCTATAAAATCTGCAAGGACCTCCTGAGAATCATCTTGGTTGTCTATTTGGTTTCTTTACATTGTCAGTTTTTTCTTTTTTGTTCACAGAGCTCGATCGTAGAGATCGACCACATCGATCAATCACATAGCATATGGTCAAAGAGCCTAAGGTCTAGATGTGTGGGAAAAAGAAAAAACTGATTGCGGTGCACCATTTCCTTAAAAAAATTCTTGATTTTTCAATCAAAAAAGAACAACTTGCAAAGATCCTTCATAGAGTGTAGAGATTCACGATTCAAGAGATCCTGCAAATGATCTAAGGGAATGATATAAAAAACATATTGTTCCATGCATCGTATTTATCAATGAATACCTCCGAGGCTTCATGGTGAACAAGTCTGCAGAGGGCTTCATGGTGTTCATGACCCGCATTCTGCCTACCCCATCCACGATTCCACTTTGTGAAATGATTAAATTTTGACATTGTACCCTCATAATTTGACCCTTTTTTCTCCATAGCTTCAATTATGAGTGTAGTGGGGGAATGTTTCAGGCCAAAAATCCATGCCTTGGAATAAATTAGGAATCAGAATGTGATGTAAAAGGGTATGTGTCTCAAATCTCCTTTTCAAATTCCTCCTATATCATGATAACCACAAAGCTGTTCAGAGGGATTCTCTATGACTACTGTAGAGGACTCCTCCATGAACACCACAATGGCAGTAAAATAAGCCTTCGTGACTTTGAGGAACTTGACTGGATCCTCCATGAATGATGTAAAGGCAGAGACGGAAGCCTTTGTAACTCTGAAGAACTTTATTGGATCCTTCATGGCCATCACCAAGGCATAGATTGAAGCCTCCATGAATCCGATAAAAATGAAATATTCCTCTAATTGTGAAGGGAATCATTTATTATTATGCATCACTAGAGCATAGTTATTCCCAATTCCAATAAATACTCATCCCTCCCCCACTCTAAATGAATGATATTTTGACCTTTCGCCTTCTGTGATCTCAATTCGGGAAGCAACTTTTTTCTCTGTGAACCATTGGGAAACTTAACCATCTAATGTAATTGAGCATTGAGAACAAACTTTCAATTATCTCTATTTTACCCATCATCACATAGGGATTCCCTCCGTGATGCACATTTCCTATCACGAAGGATAGATACCCCTTTGTGTACTCGGAACTTCACAATGTACTCGGTCATCATAGAGCCCCCTCCAAGAACAAGTTGAATCCATGCCAAGGCTAAGTCACCATGATTTATGAAGTACCCTCCTTCATGAATACCCTTTACTTCAAGAATCCCTATAGATTCACAATTCCCCTATCTTCAAGGCCTTCTACATTAAGGGTATCTCTTCTGTGTGTCCCTCTATGAATCTAAAATGTAATTTCAAGGTTCCCCAAGTGGTGCTTCATGATGCATTTCTATACCTCATGCTTTGTTTCGTAGGCATACTAACAAAAAATGATTCTTCATGGAGCCATAGTAATGTGGACCCTCTAATAGATCACTCCATAACCCCATTAACCAATGGAATTACTGGTGAAGCCCTTTCAGCAATGGTTACAGCACAAATGTTTTGTTTATTCGAGGGATGAGGAGAGAATCCCCATCATCTGAGCTGTAAGATAGTAAACTACCAAGAATCCATATACTCAACATATGATGATACATTGTGACCACTGTATGAGTTATAGGCCTACTAGGACCCAAAATGGGATGGGAACCAGTACCCTCTCACTACCCCACCATTATACACTATGTCACTATACTCACCACGGGAAATCTCTACGTAATCCCTGACCCAACGTGATAGGGTGTTGCTTTTGCGAAGACCATAAACTACTCATACATATATAAATACCCCTATTCCATCTTTGCAAGAGTATATCCTCATATTCATCACTAGGGTTGTTGGATATGCTTAATCACTTATTTCATCTTTAGTTTACCAACCACATATAAGCCCCTCTCCACTCCTCACAGATTCCCCATTCACATCGTGACCATTGGGTCTTTTGTCTCCACTTGTTTTTCACAGCATGCTTGACTCTCATGGGCTTAGAGTAAGAATCGAACATGAAATCTTATTTAGGTTGTTAACCATACATAAAACACATTCCCCACTATCAAACATTGTAGACCTTAATGCATGTCCCTTTTAAGGAAGGTACATATAAAGCCTCTCTGAGCTTCAAGCTCATCGCCCATCGGTCCCACCCACATCACATCAATTCACCCTCATCCTACATGAAATTAAGCTATATTTCCCTTAATCACCGCATATTGTTAAACTATATGATTTCAAACTATGTGGGTTTGTATTCGTTTCACCTAGACTGGGTACGTATGATGCCTCCCAGAGGTTAAACCCCAAAAACTGGTAAACATCAACATCCACTATGTTTTGACCCACATCCTCGGTCCTCCATTTAGTAGCATCAGACCAGTTCCTAGGTATCTAACAATGTATAAGACCGAAACTCTATCTATACAATTCCAACCAAGTGTGTCTCTATTATGATGGGATTCTAACTACGTGTGATCCCCAACATGTATTCGGATTTTTCCCTTTTTGTACACCTTGATAATATTCCACCATATCCAAACTATGTGGACATTGATCTTTTATCATTTTTAGAGACCAATGTTGGATTCCTCCCTGAGGTTCAAGCCCATCTCTAATGTCCCATATCGTTCCTTCCCACGAGACATAGGTTCTCGGGAAGATCATGCCTCTATCTAGGGGTTCTATTATATGGGTCTTATCCATGCGTCTATTCACATGAGACTCCTTTTAAGGTGACATATCACCCCATACCAAAACATCATGGAATTTGATTTCATTCCACCCTGATACATAAGAATCTCTCATATGGTTCAAGCCAAATACAGTCACCTTCACACATGTTCTTGGTCACCTCCCGATCCTCTCCACCCTTTGAAACTTAATCCATCTCCATCCTTATTTTACCAAGGATGTCACATCCCAGTGAAATCATGCTATCCATACAGGAATATAACTTTATGTAGGACCCATTAAACTCATTTCGCTTTTAGCACTTGAGGAACTAACAATCTTCAATCCCCATTCATCTACTTTCTACTTGTATAACCCGAGCCGCTAATCATGAGTAAGCCCAAACATTTCATCAGGTTGTTGTCCTTTGTGTGCACCCTAGTCCTATGAATCCCCCTCTAAAAATATGTGGGTTTTAATGTCTTTATTCTAAAAAGGGTTTCTAGGATGCCTCCCTAAGTCTCAATCCCAGCTAATGGTAAACCTTGGTGTCCCTTTTTTGTAGACCCATAATCCTCTCTGATACACCCTTTGTGGTCTCCAAATCAGTCTTCACATTGTGAAAAATTTTACTTTGTGGGGAACACAATCATGGGATATTCCCTTTTAGACATTCTAACCTATCAATACATTAAAATTTTTAGGTTCTCCCTATTAGATATGTACCCATTTGATCCACACATAATAATGTTCTGATCAGTTTGACCCATGTACTATAGATGTTAAATTCATTGAATACCCTCTGTTAAACATGGCAAACCAAAAAAAACCATGAAAACATGCCTCTGGCGTACAATTCTAAGAATTTGACACGGGATGACTCGAGAATATGTGTCCTTGATAAGCCCTATGATAAATAAAAATCTAAATGTACTCGTGTTTCAGTATCCAGACATGCCATCGAATCCTAAACATGACTACTATACTGACCGAATGTTTCAACCCTGACCTTACCCCCTAAGGAATGTCCTGATAGAAGCAGTGAAATTAACTGACGTTCACAAAAATATAGTAGCTGGAAGAGTTTTTTGAACAATGAATTAAGTTTTAAGGAAGACCCATACTAAGTGATGCATTTTTAGGGGGATTCCATGGAAGGAGAGACATGCATCCCTTTATCTCATTTTGATCAATCAGAAAACATGTACGAAGATGTGATGAATGTCAATCACCATTGGAAAGTGGTAATGCAGTGATGTAATTAGCATATCCTCACAGATGATGTGTGCCCTAGAGAAAGAATCAGAAACAATCATATGGAATTTAAAATGATCACATATTTAATGCATTGAGGTCATCACCATTCCATTATACATACACTTTAATGTCATCAATAAAATTTATCACTCTCTATAATTATTTAAACCATTATTTAATGTCAAATTATTTACCTTATACAAGTTTTCTCATATTTAAAATCCCTGTAATGTGTTTTTCTATAAGACAATTTTACCACTCTTTTTCTCTAAATAAGAGGATATTTTATTAACCCCTTTTGGATATGGGTTTTTCAATTATGGTATATCAAAATTCGAAACCCTATATTACCAAGACGAAGTTAAAATAATGAGGATTAAATGTATTTATTATTGGGATAATATATAACTACAATAAAAAATTCTTCTATAGAATAACTGACATGGAACACAGAGCGTAAAAAACCCAAAAAATGCATTTCAATAAATTTAATTTCTCCAAAAGATCACACAAAAAAATCTTGAGAGGATATAGGCCATAATATAGTATAAATTCATAAGAAATATTTTAAATTCCTATTTAGGAATTTGAAACATAAAATTAGGAAAATTATTGGTAGCTATTGATTTGAAATTAGATATGAATCATATAAAATTAAAATAAATGTTTTCTAAAGAGTTGTATTTATCAAAAAGACAGTTTAGTATCTATTTAAACATAAAAAATAATTACTATTTTTTCATTTATAAAATTTATTTTATTAAATTAAAATTATTTTTTATATTACAATATCAATATTATCTTTTGTTTATTTTTTTATTTTTTTATAAATGGTTCATTTTTCAATTAATAGTGAATAACATTGAATTTTAATTGAAAACTATGTTTTTTTAATTTATTATAAAGAAAAATTTATAGTTAGATTTCATATAAGTATAATTATTTCAAATAGATATCAATTAATATAATTTATTTCATGGGAATAATTTTTTTATTGAATGATAATATGAAAAAATTTAAAATAATTATCATTTTTTTTCAAAACCCTAATTCACATTTTATCATCCAAATAAATTATAAATTTCATTTTAAAACATCTATTAATGTATTTGAAAAAAATGAATATCATGTTTTGGATAATAAGAAGTTTTACTATCTAATATGTTCAACTAAAATTTTGGACATCATTAATTGTAAAAACATCAAAACTTATTTTCAACGGTTAAGATAAAAATTGAATTTCCTAATGGTTAAACTATGAAGATAAGGGTAAAAATGACATTATTACATGCCTAAAATATATTATTTTTACTAATTTATAGGCCTTATCATGAATTAGGATTTCTATTATTTCATTTTTAACCCCTTTTAATGTTAAAAAAATTGTTACACCTTTTTCTTTTAAAATATTTATCATGTTCCACTCAACTCACTGGTAAAAGGCTACCCAATATTCTCTATTCATCATATATTCAAACTCATTGGGTTCAAAAATTAATTAAAAAAATTACATAACATTTTATATAACCTCATAATACAATCCAAGGATTTTTAATAATAAATTTCATGTAATAGAGTATGAATTCACTTAAGAGGTGTTCTGTGAAGAGGTAAAATTCTTATCATGGCTTGTATTTTTCTTTTATGTATTTCTCTAACACATTAAATTATTATTAAGAAACAATGAAAAAATAATATTAGTATATTTTATATAATTATATTTGTTTATTTTTACCAACTAAAAATATCTTCACATACATCAATTGGGTTATAAAATCGAAATTCATGTGTATGACGGACTACCAACTTGTGAACAGATGACATTCATTATACCATTAACACATCTAAAAGTGGATATGATGATGTATATAAAGTATTTTTATTATATATATAACATAAATAAAGCTAAATATTCATTATATAAGAAATAACTTTTTTATTATCCCTCCTATAGGGTATAGGGTAACATCACTCCTCTGTACGATGGACGACTGCCCTATGAAGCGATGTGATTCATTTTTTAATAAATCTTAATAGGAAAGGTTATAAGGATAATTTTAATGAATATATATGAGATTCATGAAAAAATTATTATATTAATGAAATAAGATTAATTCATAAAATATTATATTGCATTTTCATTCCTATTTTTTCACCCACATAAAGATGATAACATCGTTCATGTTTATCTGGACTATAATATTCACAATGCAATGTGACTATAATTTCCTCACCACACACATGGATGATATATATTTGTATTTTTAAATAAATAATATGTTAATTATGTTATTTCTAAAAATATTTAGTGATATAATATTATAATCCAATTTTCATAAGGATTAATGAAAAAACTGAATGTTAATCATTTGTACGTACGACCTACCATCCCCATGATCGTAACATTCTTATTATCTCAAAAAGATATTTAATTAATGAAAATAGTAGTTATATTGATACATAAATATTATTATAATTTCAGGATTATGATTATATATATTATGTATCTCTATTATATACACAAGATCAAGAACATTCATGAAAAATAATAATTGACTACAAAGGAAATTAAAATATTAAAAAATTTAAAATAATAAATTATTATTAAGGAAAAATGAATATGATTTTTATATAGGAAAATATATGTTATAATATTATTTAATATTGGTATTTTATAGCTTAATTTATTTCTGAAAACAATATATAGGAGGTCAAATAATTTTGTACCAAATAGAAGTGTAGGGTAAGAGAATTTTTGTTTATTTCCAATCAATGAGGCATATTGTAATATAATGACCATAATTTAATTTATATGGAATATATACTACCAATTATACACAAAATATCATTATTTATTATTAAATAATTGAATTTTATGTCTCAATGATAAGTATTTCACCCAATGGCATTTTACTATAGAGTTACAAAGTGGTAAAGAATTTCATAACTCAAATAATTTCATTGGATTTTATAACATAATCATTGTCTATTTTATATCATGATTGTGTGTGAATTGAATTTTTATTATTTTCTGTATTATATAATCATGTTATATTTGAATATACATTTTATACACATTATCTATTAATTGATAAATTTTCTATTCAACATTATGATCCTATTGGGGATTATTTTACATTCCAATTCTTATCGAGATAGTTAATAATTGAAATTTAATTAAAGGAAATTATTTAAAGAAATCATCACAAAACTAATTAATTTTATTAAAAAAATTTCATGATATTTTGATTTAATATTAATAATTTCTACACTTTTTACTTATAAATATTGATAAAACATGTTTATGAAAATTTAATTTTATCTCCCATTTTGGTCGGGAATTTATTTTCTACTAAAAAAATGTTTTAAAAAGAATATTAATCATTTTTGAGATATTTATTAATTATTTTTTTATCCATTTTTTCATTTTAACAAAAAATGAATATAATATTAATGGTTTTATTAAAATAATTACTATTTGTATTTTCTAAAAATGTGAAAGAAATTATTGTTTTTAAGTACTCGGCATGTACACAATTTCATGTTTCCCTAACAAATAAATCTTTTTAGGACTCATTTATATTAATAAAATGTTATATTAATAGAAAATTATTTTCAAAATATTATGAGAACATTCAGTTTCAAAGGGTTATCTTTAATATAAAATGAAAATTTTCCCCATTAATATTTTTGATGTCCTTATTATGAGTATCCTATTTGTAATTGAAAACCCCCTTTATTTTGATTATAATACACTAGGTATATGTTTTATGAACACAATAAATATTCATCTCATAGATGGGTTTTGATAATTTTGACAATGAAAATTATTTACATTCCCTTCCTATGATATATTTTTATGTCATTAACCTTCCCTTGAATTATTCAATTTCCTATAGATATTAAACATACACTAAATAACCTCATTATTTATCATGGATATGATTATTTCTTAAACTATATATCATTAAAAACAAAAACTATTCCATAATGGATGTTATTTTTTCATTTGGGGATGTTTTGAAAAATTATTTTCATTAAAAAAATCAGATATTGTGTTATACAACAAACTGCCCATGAATTAAATATATTATTATATATATGTGTAATGATTTCAAGATACAGTGGTTGGTGGGGCTATAATTATATAGGCCCTCTATGCATCCATCGTCTAATGAGGTGAATTAGTAAATTATAATTAAATGAGTTCAACCTATAGTTATAATGCATCTTATGAATGTTTTGGATATAAGATAAATCATGATTCCTTAAATCATGATGTCCAATAACTAAGCATTATAGTCATTTGGAATTTATTTCTGGTTATACGTGTCTTTCCCACATTGGTATTATTTTTGTGATCATTTATTTATTACTGTAATTTATTAATGGAATGATTTTTTTAATATTTACCTTTCTATATCTATGATACATTATATAATTAGGATAACCATGTTATTCATAAAATTAAATGAATGTTCATTAATTTAACAACCCATAATGACTATTACTTATGGATTAAGGATAACTTTTGTTGTATATAACCATTAATCGGCATTTAAATTAACCCTTATTCTTTTTCTTTCCCTTGTATTACATGATGTTTAGTGTGATTGATGTGAAAGGATATTATATATGGAATATTCATATGTAAAAAAATGTTTTTTGTTCTACTTTAAAATTTACATTGGGACTCAAGTATGTGTCAATATTACAAATACTACTAAAATATTTAGTCATTAAGGATGTGATTCCTTATATATTATTATAATGTTGTATTTAAGACACCACGTCCAGGATAATAGGCTTTGGGTTGAAACATATAATATCTGTGTAACTATAAAAAAATAAACAAAATTGTATCATAAATATTAATATAAATATTTAGGAAGATTATAATGAAAAAATTCCTATCATCTTTTTATTTATTTTATAATGATATAATGGTTTCAAAAAGAAAGGGAATCTTATATCCCAAATCTAACCACATATTTATTTGTTAAAAAATATACACGGGGTGCACATAATTAGCAATAATGATATAATGGTAAAAGTAACTTATAACCACATTGATAGTAATACATTTTTAAACATAAATCAAACTAGGGAAACCCTTTAATAAATACTATTCAAACCAAAATTTAATATTAATCATAATAACAACATTATCCATTAAATAAATGCATAAAAATTACATGTTAATTGAATATTATTAATATCATGCTTGAAGACATAGTAAATTTTCATATTTGTTTAAGTGTAATATAATTAATAGAAAATATTACTCTCTATTCCTTGAAATATAAAAATTATAAGATAAAAGACTAAAAAAATTCTACATAGCATAGTAATTGATATTTTCATTATATTGTTGTTATCTAAGTATAACCAACGGTTTTATCCAAATTTGAATCCATTCATGACACATAACAAAATATCTCCATCCAAAAAACAAATAAAAAATGAGTTGATATAATAATTTAGTGTCCCTAGTGTATTAATCAAAAAAACTCTAAGATAAAAATTTCATTTAAGAAAAGGAACACATCCTTTATACTAGAGGCCACTAATAACCATTTAGTGTCTAAAAATATCATTAAGATATTGTACGCTAAATAAAAGAACAAAATAAAATATTTTAAATAAATATAATGAATTATGAAAAATGAAAACGAATAATATGAATATTATAGGGGAATTCATAGCATAATTAAATCAATCTAAGGATAAATTTTTTTTAACTCATTATAACATCATCTAATAAAATATTAAATGAAGGGTCTCCTATGGTGTTGACTATATATAAAAATAATATAACATATATAAATTAATGGAAGAATATATATAATGTTTTTCAAAGACTCTATTGATTCCCATTTTATATTAAGTCTATGTATCCTATATCACCTATTGAATTTAGGTCTTATTAACATTAATATATCCTATATCATTATTTCTATATTATTACTAATTTTGATACATTGGTTGTGAAAAATATATATAGTATACCACCCCCAATAGTGTGCATAAATGACATAAAAAATTAAAATATACATTATATATGACATATTAAAAGAATTACAAACATAAGACACATCATATCAAAATGTTTTAATAAGAAACTAAAATAAGTGACTATAAATATTTTGGGTAATCCTTGGATAGGACGTTACTCCCTTTTTATCAAATCAAAAAGAATAAGAGATTATAACCTATAAAAATAATTATATAATTTAATGATGTATCATAATCAAGATTAAACATGGGTAAAATTTGAATCACAAAAAAATGAACATGTGAATGGTTTAACCAAATAATCTATCATATGGTGAGAAGATCCCATTTCTAGTGTGATCACTCATAAGGGTATTGAGTAAATCAGTAATCATTTTTTTATTTTTAGATGTTTTTTAAAACAACTACTATGACTTGTGAATTATTTTTTCCCATGGTATTAATTAAACAAGACTCAACTCATTTACAATATATTTAAGGAGTTTGAAAAATAGTTTGATTTACATGTATCAACATTAAATCATTTCCCTTTACAAAACATGTTATATATACCAGTTATATATTATATAATAATAGTCTTCTTTAGAATTATATGTTATGGTGCATCCCAATCTAACACTATGTTTCCTTATGTCTGATCTCTTGATCTCACCATGATTTCTTTATAGTTAATGATAATATTTTTTTACCCGAATATATTTCATTATAATTATATGATACTACAAAGATCTCATCCTTGATCATGGTTCTTTTACAAACCATCATATTGATCATCCTCTAGGAGCTTATAGGATATGGATTTCTCAATTATAATTTCATTTCATTTATTTATATACCTTTATAAGATCCTTAATGTATGTATATTCCCATTTTATTTGTTTTTTAGTGATCAGACATCTTTTTTTTCAAATACACATGAATATGAGTTCTCCATCTATTAATTTAGTCTCCTAGTCTCTACAACTCATCATTTTCATGTAAACGTTTGAATCAATGATATCAGATAAACAAAAAACAATCATCTTTGAATCCAAAATCAATTACATTCGATACAATTCATTCTCGGATGATTAATACTTGTTTTTTATGACATATGGAATTATAGAAAATAAATAAATGATCAAATATAATATCTTTCGGGTTTCTATAGGTTCATGATTTCCTGTATTTTATTTCCCATATTTTCTCCAGTTATACGTCCTTATATCTAACTCAATATTATTTCAAGATTATTCTACTCTCTCAATGTATTCTTATAGAATTCATGTATCCAATATTTCACTATTCATAGTATCACCCTTGAATCCTATTTTAGTAACTATCCTTCAAGGAGGCTATATTGCTCAGCACCACTTCCTATTGACATTATAATTTATTCCTCTAAAAAATAATGAACAAGTACATGGTGTATGAGTGACATAAAAGAATTTTATTAGATTTCCTTCATCATTGTGAAAAAAAACATCATGGAACCTCATATATTTAACATTTATTATCGACATGGAATCGCATAATTGAAATATTATTCCCATAATTTCGTATATGATGGATTTCCCACACTTTTGTACATGATTTCATCCCAAGAGATACATATTTACGTTTAATGTAAATCATGATTGACTATATAATAGATTTGTTTCATTATTGAAAAATGTAGAAGATTCCATACATGATATATGAATGAAAACCATATGTACAATTCAACTAACTCATCTATTAATATCTAATTCTCAACAATGCTCTTTATAGTGTAGATTACAATCCTTTTGGGCCCCATTTAAATTAATCAAATGATTGAAAATTATGTCTGGTCAAGAAGTTTTTAATCCTTATATTATCCAACTATATATATTTTATAATTGAACCAAAATTATTTTGGAATTTTATTCTTTGGGAACAAAGAATTTTTCTTATATGGAGAAAACTCATGTGCATAAATTAATGATAACAAACAATAATGATGAATTTTACAACCCATTCAAATAAGGGGAATGAAACTATGACACAATAGTTATCATTTGGATGCATCATCTTATTATAGCTATATCATGAATTTAACAATATAATGCACGCAAGAATTTTCATGGAATTATTATATCTAGCGTCATTAGTTGTATTAAATATTGACCGTGGTAGTAACAACATGTACAAAAGTGTAAAAAAGGCATAAAGTTTTGCTTAATGGTTATCAATATACATGGAAAATAATTCATTTATCCATGTTACAAAACAAATAGAAAAAATAATGGATACACAACACAATCTACATTACACAGTTGATATCTAACCAATGGTTTGACATCAGTACAATTAGTATTACGTTGAAATTAATAACACCTTGTATTATAGTTTCCTCTAACCCTTATGTATTCATTATTTATTTTAATCCCAAATTGTGTGGTGAATTTCTTATTGATAGAATTCATATATTACATTTTTACATTCTTCTTATGTTATACTTCATTGTGTGTTGTACATTTTCCACCTAATAGATCAAGATAATTTAATTAAATTTTTATTCAATTATTTTAAAAACCTATTATTGGGATTATAAAATGGTTTTAATTTCGTTATGGAATTTTATGTATATTTACATATCTCAAATATATTATTATGATTCATTAAGTCTATATTTGTTGGATAATCCTCCAAAATTTTCTGATCAACATTAAAATTATCTTCTATATATTATTATTTTAATTTTCTTGGATATCTTTAAATGGCCTTGTTAGAATAATAAGAACACATTTTTGACCAGAACATCTTTCTTGTGTGCCTAAAAGAGGATTTATAATTAATGATAGGTTATTTAGTTATATACATTATCCCATTGAACTTTATTCCATTAAACAATCATCTATATAACTTATCCATTGATTTATCATCATTGTGACAATCCTTAACAAATCACTCTTAATTATTTATAATTTTTTTACAATATCTTGTTTTGAAAGGATCAATATATTTCTTTCTATAACATTCATCCTCATATTTTTTCATATTCTCGTCATAGCTCCACAAAATAAATCCATTATCCCTAAAATTTGCATCATATTATAAAAATAATATTCAATAATCGCATAGCTTCCACAATACCTGAAAAATCCACAAACCACACTAAATTGAATTTAATGATAACTATATTTAGAAAATTTTTGTTCTTGTTATTTCTTATAATGATATTTAATTTGAATTGGGGAATTTATTTTCTTGACCCCTTAATATTTTCATATAATGTTTGAGTGTTTATCTTAGTTTTTATCTTCATTAATGCATATTTATATTTATTTTTTCAATACTACTACTTGAAATTACTTATTTCGGTAAGGAATGATAATGAGAATATTTAACTTTACAATTTAGACACACCACCACACCAGCATTAGATGAATCACATATTTATTATTTCTTCTTATTAACATAGTAAACAATCTAGTTAAAATAATAAATCTCTATTAAGAAGATTTATTATTTCTATAATGGATATTATTCTTTATGAGTATGTTTATCCTCGAGACCACATTACAACTTATCCATATTAAATAACCATAATTTATTTGTTTTTTGTCTCATAAAATTATGTTATATAACTTTTAACATAACCTCATTTCTCATATGTATAATTACTGTTCTTTATCTTGGGTTATCAATTTTATTTATTGAGTTGGGTGTTTTCTCAACACAAGCTTAAAATTTATCTTCCAACATCCATTCAAAATCTATCCTATATTCTCCATAAAAAAATACATGTTAAAAACAATGAAAAATCACCATTATAACCAATAATATAATTATCATCTTATATATCACCCCTGAAGATTATTAGACACATATATTTTAAGAATTCATTTTTTATATTAAAAAACATTTAGATTTCGGTTTAAATAGTTATTTCTTCTCAAAAAAAATGATCCAGATGTTTCTGTGTTCACAATATTCCCTATAGGACATTTCATGGATAAATCATTAAATAATGAAATTCATTTCATCAAAATAAACAATACAAGGGGTTCCATCCTTTTTATAAAATATATTCCAACATGGTATTATTCTTTTGGTGCAGTGGATTAGAAACCATGCTCTACCCTTAGATGAGAAAATAAAACAAATTGGGGTCTAACTATCCTCAATGTGTACATGATATGGGAACCCGATTGATGAGTTGATTTATCACCTATTGGTTGAATGTGATAGGGAATTATCTATCTAGAGTGTGTTTGGGGAATTCATAAGACTTTGAAAATCGTGTTCTGAATGGAGACGAATTTCTTTTTCAGTGGTTTAATGGTATTTCAGGTGATTGTACTGATCAAATGGTAATGACTCTTCTACTAGTGGTATGATATTGTAAAATCAGGAATTCACATAATAAATATTGTCCCATGGTATTTTCATCTTCTATCTAATACGTCGTAGCCTAATCGAGATTCATAGTGATGGAGTTAGAAACTCTTCTTACAAATAGTGATTATTAACCATCTCTTCAGAGCCTCATATAGGGAAGTGCCTCTACCTATCCCAAGATGTAAATGTCATCACATTGTAATTGGATCTACTAAGTACCTATCCCTAGTGGAATCATGATCAAAGTGGATGGTTATTGTTGTGATCATTTAATGCCTGTAAGTTATCTTTTTTAGGATTTAGGTGGGTCTATTCTTTTCTAATTGAGTTCTTCATACTATATTGGGTATTATATTATAATGTAGGCTTGGAAAATCTGATATTGTCTAGAAATATTCATCATGAATAACATCTTGTTACCATTTATGATATTTACTAGATGATTAATTTTTAATCTCTTCATGGTAATACTTCTATACCTGGGTAAATTATTTATATCCTCCAAATATACAAGACCATTATTGTTGATCAATCCATGCTTCTCCAAAAATAGGGTGAAGGGAACTAGGATACTGGCTTCTCATCTTCTTAGTTTGGCTCAGATAGCTTCTATGTGTGTTAAACAAAATATTACTCACTTCTAATGAGCTATCTTGACATTGTAGGGGTGAAGTTATCAGGAATCGTCAATCTAGCCCACCTTGAACACATTTATTATTTTTTCCTCATTTATTAATATTTTAAAAGTTATGTCAATGGATGAAGGCTTCAATATATTTATGAGATTAACATAAGATGTTCTCAAGGACTCAACCCAATGAAATAGGATGAAACAAATCTTCAAGCATTTGAAATTAATCATTCATAGTTTGAATGTATTATACATGATGTTAAAATGAATAAAATTCTATATTTATGTTCAATACATTAATATATAGTTCATAAGGAGTATTCAATACATTTTAATGTAATAAAGTATTTATCACATCATAAATGTGTCTAAAAATACCAAAAAATGCATGTCTGTTGAAGAATTTGATTAAAGACATATATTGATGACATGAAATGACCATTAGACATCCTAATTTATACATGACTCATTATTGATCCATATATAGTCAAATTAAATACAAATAACACATTAAAAAATCTTATAAATAGAGATACAAACAATTTTTTCCGTGAATATTTTAGAAAAAATATCTGGAATAATTTTTTTCATTGACAAAGCCATCAACTAAACATCCTCTCCATTATCGGTTATCTATTATTTTAATTTTCTCCATCAACAATAATCCCACATAACTATGATGATTTGGTAACTCAAAATTTCTTCTATGTGATGTATAAATGGGTTAATGTGTACTGGTGTTTATTTCTTCTTTTATAATATTTGTATTTTAGTACTAATTATCCAAGTTCTATTGTATTCCCCTTTAAATATAATGATCAATGAATGAAATATGACTATTTACATTTAAATTTATTCAAATAACTGTTATAAACTCCTCCATGACCATTACATTGTATAGGGTTGATGGGTTTAAAAGTTTTATTTGGATAAACACAATTTATCAATATACTATATTACCTGAAAATGGGAAATAATGAATTTTTTTATTAAGGAGAAGACACCATGAACATTGGATCACCATCATCTCAATTTTGACACAAATCAAGAATAATGGAGTTTAATTTACAAATTAATTTATCAACAAACTATACATCTAACACACTCCTACCATTATCCAACTTTATAATAAATATTCATTATACTTTCCTTCTCTCACTTTCCTCTAAACATCAAATAAAATGTTTTCTTTTATATTCCTAGAATCACCATACACTATCAATGCAGTTTTTGACTCTAACCTCCTGTTGATTTTTTTAATTACATTGTTTCACAAATTGAGTTTAGTTACCTGTCCATAATAAATAAGTGATTATTTTACCATGTATGGAAAATCATGATTATTGGATCTCCCTTACATTGAATCGAAGACAAATACTTTTTTGACCATTTTAATTTATAAATATACTTCATGGGAACCCTATATATCTAAAATCAATATATATTCTACAAATATGTTTTCCATAAATAAATATGGTACCCTATAATCCTTAAATAAAAATTTTAAAATAATTTTTTTAAAAAAATTATTTAAATCCAAATTGATATGTCTCTATGGGTTTTAGCTGAACCATGCATAGATATTTATTTTGTTGGGTCTTCACACTATTTGAGTATTTTCTTAAATTATTAAATTTGTCCATCAATGGGATATCATTATTTATAGAAGTGCAATATTGTTTTTTAGGATTTAAAAAACAGAATTTATTGAATGTGTTTGGAAAAAGAGTAAGGATAAATAGATTTTCATTCATGAGAATTCATTTGTAAAACATGGAAGGGTTTTGAACAACTATTGTTAAAAAGTTAATATAAATAAAAAAATTTGTTCCATATTGATGTTGGATTCGAGACGAGGGATATATAATGGTCATGTAATCCCCACCTTAATGAAATCTCCAATTTCCCAGGGCGACGTACAAAAACTAAAATCGGACAACTAACTTATTAAAAAAGGGAATGTGGTGAGCTAAAATCGAAAAAAGGTACAATGAAAGGATTTTCAATAAATTTAAAGAAAAATATTGATTTATTTTTTTAGGAAAGGGAGTGAATGATAGAATATTGGGTGTTTATTATATGATGACAATTGTCCAAGGTTTATGTAGATTTATATTTCATGAAAAAGTTTAATTACAAATGAAACAAGTTGATTCTTGATCTGTTTTTGAGTTGGGATGAGGGAGATTAAATACTCCATGTATCCCTTTATTAGTTTAATCTCTCTAATTTCATGTGGGATGGTAATATATGATTTTAATTAATCATTTTTATCTTTAAATCACTTTTATTATAACAACATTAGACTATTCAATGGTCATAAAATAGTTTAGTGAAAATATTTTCTAAATATAAAAGTAATATTTAATAATTATATTTAATGGTAATGATAAATGATATGAAATGAAATAAAAGTTGATTAATTATTGATACAATAAATATATGTGAAAAAATAATGAAAAAATAATACAAAGAACTATAACCCTTTAACTATGTCCCCTAACATAATCAGATAGTTATCATATCATCTTTTTAATGTGGTTGAAAATATATGGAGAAAAATTAATGTAATAATGATATATAATATAGAGGAATACTGGTGCAGGACTATGTAGCATCACAACAACTCTATCAAGATATGATTTCTGAATCAATCCCGGAAAGAAGAAATTTTTTTCTCTATTTATAATTATTAATAATTCCATATTTTTGATTTATTATTAATGCATTAGTAAGGATTACTTGTTAATTTTATATGTCAGATTACTATTACGGTTCATAATTATAGGTATTCTATCAAAATATATTTCAAACTAAATTTTTTTTGTCTTTATAGAATCATGTACAATGTCACGCAAAGTGTTAGGACAATAAATGTTTCAGATGCTCCTTATCTTTTTTTTCAACATTTATTTTCCTCACATTAATAATTTCATTCTTTTTCAATTTATGAATAGTATTCACACAACATGACTAATGTTATTCTAGCACCAAAATCACCATGTCATACTTTTTATTTAGTTTAAATCCTTTGGAAAATCCAATGGAAATCCCAAATCGAGGGTACCATTTTTTCAGTATAACTCTTGAAAAACTATACTCCTTCAACATAAAATAATAAAAATGTTTTTCCTATCATATAAGAAAAAATAATTAGATATTCATGATATAATGAAACATTTAAAAAACAAATGTAATGTATATTAATATCAGAAATCCACACATGAAATGTATGTATCAAATCTCACAACACATTAGTTAGCAGTTTTCTTTATACCTGAAATAAAAATATACTATAAAGGGCTATCAACTTTCGATTATTTAAAATTTAATATTAATAATATCAATTGATCAAATAAGAAACTATATTTTCAATAATCACAAATGTAATTTCCATTAATTCCTTACATTTCAGAAAAATAATGAAAATATTTATTTTATTTTTCATCTTTTTAATCACCCCTCCAATTTCCTTCATTAATTATTATTTTTCAAATCAGTGTTTACATTATTATGATTTTAAATTTACTACAAAATGGATTTTTCCTATTATAATAAAGGTAAAAATGATTTCAAGGATATTTTTTTCAAATGTCAAGAATTTATAACTTACCATAGGCTTACACAACATCCAACGTCTCCACTATATATGGAATGAAATTATAGTTTGTCAATATCAATTTAAAATAAGGATTCAATATATCTGAGGATCATGTTAGGTTTGTAATGAATAAAATAAAGCTAAAAAGAGGATTTTGTATAGATAATAGTCCATGGTATAAAATGATAAAAAATGAAATACTCATATAATAATGAAAATTCCATCTCCTCATCTCCCAAATGTTCTAATGTTTCTCATGATAAAAATAGGAATAATTAAAAAATATATCCCAATTTCATTTTTTACCTATTTTAATTTTTTCAAAGGAATAATAAATAATCCTCTAACATTAACCACTTTACAACATATGAATAGAATATCAATAATTTTATAATGATTATTTTCTATATTCAAAAGTCATAAATTATTCTATCTAATAGAGGTGATTAATAAAGAAAAATTATTAATACTATAGACTGTCTCCAAATGAAATTAATGATCCAACCCAAACTATTATCTATGAATTATATCCCCATCCACTATTGATATCCTCAAACCCACAATTATTATTTTAAATTCTATGTATTGCATAGTGGTTAAGGTAGTAAAGTATACATTAGTCTTAAAACATGACATATTTACAATTAAATACACTCAACGATTTTACTGATATAAATATGATTCATTAAAGGTGGTTCCCAAGATAAAGGGTTTAATATTTAAAGGACTCAATTATATTTGAGGAAATCCTTAACCATTCATAACTTTGAGAAGATCCTATGAATTTTCTAGATGAGAACCTTCATGATCCTCTAATGAGATATACAACATAAAGAATATGAGATAATGTTTTATAATTTTTCTTATAAATGATAATAAATGGATTTGGAAATAAGTCATAAAAATGAATATGAATATTCAAATAAATTAACATAAATACTATTCCTTCATGGTGGTATAAATCTAAACAAATAAATTTAAAAACTCATCTTGTTCTCCCAAATCATGATTTTCATTTCTCAATTCCCATGTCCTCTCAGATAATTCATTTTTCTAATAATCTAATTAAAAAATATTTAAAATTAAACTTATAAACATGGAATTTAATGTATCATAGGATTTTTTGGTTTCCAATTATAGAAGAATAATGGGAAAATTTATGGGCGACAATGAAATTGGATTTTGAATAATTTAAAAATAAATTAAATATAGGAAATTAAATTGAAAAATAAAGTATTTAAATTTTTACTTTCCTTAAAAATGAATTTTAAAACATAACCAAAAAATATTCTATTCATACTAGTTTTAATATGTAATCTATTTAATGACATACATTTATAACAATACTTGTCTTTTTTCAGAAGCCTCTTGGTGTTCTTCTTAGAAATGCATTTTTTAAACTAAATAATTAAAAACAATCATGTAAATGTATAATCTCATTTCAAAGAAAAATTAAATGATTTTATAAAGGGTATGTGGTTACCTAAAAATAATAAAAATATGCAAGAAAAAAATTGAAGCATCTTGGAAGTGATATTGTTTAATGTTGTGGGCTTGCACATTCCTCATTTTGATCAGGCGATGGATGATCAAATAGATTTTACCAAATAAGGTTCCATAAAATGTTATTGAAGTGACATATCCATATAGGTTGACCTCTTTTCTTCCTTTAATAATTTATTAACTCTTCTTTTTTATATCTCATACTCAATATCCATAAGAATGGTCCATAATTTGGTTGTTAAATTTTATAAACTAAATGGATATTCATTTATCATCTATACCTACTGGTCCTTTTGAAAAATTGTGTAATAACAAGCCCCTAAAATTTCCTCAAATATTTTATCTTATTATTAATAATATTAATTCTTTTTAGAGTAGTCGCCTAAATATTTTCTTCAGCTACAAAAATATCTTCAACTACATGTATGTTTTCCTCATCTAACTCATGATAAGATTATGAATAAAAATTCACCCTCTTTTAGGGAATGATGGAACTAACATGTTCTCTAAAAACTCCCATAAAACATTCCCTAATTTTTATATCTATCATGTTTCACACTATTTCTAAAAGAAGACATCCAAGAATAAGAGGGGTTATCTATTATTTTATGAGTATAATTAAGAAATATATTATTTTATAGACATTTCCAACACTGAAAATGAAATGTTTTATAACATCTCATTATAATTTTACTTTTTAATCCACTAATGGGAGTGAAAATAATTTTTTTTTCAATTTCTATAAAAATACACATGAATGTAATGTAGGAAATGAAGTCTACGCTTGAATCTAAATCAAAAAAAACTTGGTTAATTTTTATAGTGAATATATTAATGTAGACTGAAAACCCACTTCGTTCCTCATAAATTATAGGCCTTTTCTATGATAAAAAATATTAAAACTATCATTTTAGTGGAATGGTTCACATTTTCCCCCAATATTCCTTTAATTATCCCCAATTGTTTTTTACATTTATCATATCTTGGATTGTTTTGGAATTCCTTCCAATGGGATATTAATTTTATATTTTCTAAATTCTTCAATAAATTTATCTTTATATACATCAATCGGCCCTTACACTAGACAATATAGTAATGGAATACTAATAATGTATGTTGGCGGTTCTTATCATTTATCGTGAAATTTTACATCCTCCTCTTAATATTTTTATTCTGAAATGTTTGATTTTAATTTATTATTTTTATTTTATTACAGAAATTGAATTATGGTTTTATTCCCTTTTATTAACATTATATATCTAATGAATTTATAATAATTATGGGGGTTTATTTCTAGGAATCCTGGTATTACTCCTCTCATCCTCTGCAAATGTTTATTTGTGATTTAGCAAACATAATACTCTATATATTTAAAACTATTTCATTATATTCATTTAGTTTTTTTCTTGTTGATCACGAATCTAGTTTTGTCATAAATTTGTATTATATACATTCCAAAGTATGGATCTAAATTGAATGTGAAAGTCCAAGGGTTATTATTTCTAGTGTCATTGTTTCCTCAATTGGTACACTTAAACTTGTTATTATTGTGTCATCCATTCATGGAATTTATTTTTTATGTTATAATAAATAAAAATAGAAAATTCATTGAGCATAAGATTACATTTTATAGATACCTCATTTCTTCCATCATTTTTGTAATAAATTCCACTTGAAAAAAAATCTAGTTGTTTTCTGTCAGGTTTAGTCCCCTTTAGTGGGTACCATCTGCTTTCCATATGAATATTTTGATTTATAATTAATTTGTTTGATTGTATCTCTCATAATTATTTTTATTTATCATGTAAATTCTTAATATAGTGTTTAATATTTAATTATTCTCTTATGAAAAGTCCATATAAATATATTTTATTAATGTCAACATATCAACACAAAGGTGTGGGTAATTTTTTTAGTGAATTAAATTATCCTAATAAGTGTAAACTAAAACATTTTGTAAATGATTTTAAACTATTGTAGACAGAATTTTGTCCTTACGTATTGAGGTAAAGTCACAAATACATATATATTTCCATGATAACTCAACCCAAAAGGTGATGTAATGTGCTCGTTGGGTATGGATCCATTAAAAATTTCAATCTCATAAAGAAACATTAGGAATTTAGATACAAAGCACATCACTTGGGACATTATGAAACTGAAATGTGTCATAATGGTCTATATATATTCCCGTTTGAGGATTTTTTTATTTACATGGTAGTCTATTGAACTGCACAATGTTCATATAAATTGATGCTTTTATAAAATATTGTCTCATATTAACTATATTGTAATATTTATAGATATTTTCCATCAATGCATTCATACAGGTATTTTAGTTGAAAATCTAACTTTTGTATTCATAATTAGTTGTCTGATATTATGTTTGATTGATGCCCTTTTGAAAAAAAGACATGTTATTATGATATTTATGATAAAGAGTTTCTAAGGGCATGGAATTTTTTTGATCCATGAATCAAGGGATTCAATTATTAAAGAATACATACCTCCACTATTTTTTTAAAACATTATAAAAATATTTTTTGGGTAATTGAAAACATTAGCTTCTAAGGTTTAAGAGTGTGCATATTTTTTATAATGTTTCTGTTTGTATTTCCAACATTATTTAAAAAATTTATTTTATATTTTTTTGGATTTTTATATTTCATCTATTAATATTTGCAGAAGGTTTCATATTGGGTGTTATATAGATTTCATTAACATGGATTTTCTTAATTATTGGTACAATAGTTTGTACAATTACTTATTACATACTTGTTAATGATTCTATCTTTCATTATTAGTTATAGAGGTTGGTGAATATTTTATGTTTTATTTTAGAAACTAAAATCGACATCCTTTTGTAATAATTTGATAAAATGTTTTCTCTAACATTTTTAATCTTGATAATGTTATTAGATTCAAAATTTATTATAAACAATTTTATTAAAATATAATGTAAAATCTTGTATTTTTTTAATATGATAGGTTTAAATATTAGGACCCTTTAGAATATGAATCCTAGAAGATGAAATATTCTATTATTATGTTGATTGAAAATTTGTAAGGGATAAAATGAGTATTTTTTTTATTTATAATAGATATGATATCTTCTTAATGATGATTGGTTATTATTCAATGTTGGAAAAATTAGTTTCTACTATTATAAAAGATTATAAAAATTGGTATCTAATGAATTATAGAGTTAGAAGTAATTCTCTATGTTCAATGAAATATAATAACTAAATTATATATTATTTTTTAGCTTATATTATATAGAAAAATCATTATATTACTCACATTAGGAAAACTGATTCTCTGAAACTAGAATATATATCTTAAAATATGATTGTCAATACACTGATTTTTTACATAGATAGTATATTTATAACTTGAATCACTATTTCATTAAAATTATGTATCATTTACAATCATTGGGAGATATTAATTTAACTGGCTATGATTATGTTGAAAAATTTATTGACAGGAGGACTAGATAATTATAATATTAATGAACATCATTTGATAATACTATGAATCTCAATAATCGTTTTCTAGATGAATTAATTGGAAATCTAATTTATTATTAGGTTATATAATAATGGAATGGTGAAATTGATAAAAATAAAAATTGTGGTTAATTTTTTTTGGAAAATCTATACCCTTTGAAAAAACCATAACAACTATGAATTTTTTTTAATATTCTATATAGACCAAAAGTAAACAATTATAATGAATGTTGTTGTTATAATTTGAGTGAATATGTTACACCCTAACAATTTATGAATAAATTTAATATTGAAATCATGAAACACTATGTCTCTAGAATGAACCTCATTGTTATAACCTAGTCAGTAAATATAATTTGTTTACCCTTGTGTTTGGAATTTGGAAATAATCATATACACAATTGCATTCAGTTTGATATTTTGAGTCTGATAAGACAAAATAATTTTTTGGTGAATAGTAACATACCCATATGAATTTTAATATGAATTGTAAAATGAACCTTATGAATAGGAAATCATATTTTTATTTTATTGTTTTGTGATCTATGATAATTATAGTTGGATTTATTTTTCAAAGTGATGTATAAAAAATTATATTTTTGAAATTGATATTTTATTATTAAATTATTATTTTCATTAAAAATTAATTTGATCATATTTATGAAATTATTTTCAAAAAACTTATTTCACTTTTTAATTCATAACATTAATATTAGGTTATGATGAATTTGTGATAATTATATAAAATATTTTATTTTATTATTTATAGTAAATAATAGAGTTTTTCAGTTATCAGTATCATTAATGAAAACATAATGACGTAATAATTAATATAACATTATGGTAAACTCAGTTATATTAAAATATTATATTAGGTGACTCTTGTTTCCAATACCATGTGAAAATACTATGAGAAATCCCATGGGTTTTCAAATACCACTAATGAGGTGTCTTTTGAAATTAATAAAACAAACTCTTTATTTTACTATAAATAGAAAATCATTCTTTCATTTTTTTTCATTCCAAATTCATTTTCCTAAAATATGAAGCGGTTTTACTCCTCATAGATTCTTTATAATGTGTCTACAATCCCCGAAGGTCTCCACCATCATGTTTTAGAAGTTAATCTACAAGGGAATGTAATCTACCACCATTCCCTTTTCAGGAACTATTTTAATGTCATTCTCAATTAATTTCAAATGGATTATGTTGGGATTTGTCATTAAATATTCCAATTACTATATTTTTTATTTAGTAATTGTGAGATAACCATTTTACACTCTTCGAAAAATATTATTAATTTTTTTGAAACCATTTCGCTGCCAAATGTTTTTAAGGGATTTCCCGACATCGCTTTTTTATTTTGAGTTCCTTTCTTGTATTTTTCATCCCCCAGTTCCATTAATCGCAGTGTTATGATAAATCAATGAACATACATGTTCTAGAATTTTTTATGATAATGGAATGATTCATAATCATCTCATTACCCCCTTATTTTATACTATAAATGAAAATACTACTTGAGATATGTTAATCTATCATATTCAAGGACAACAGGTTTTCAATTTAAATTATCATCATCAATTTTTGTCATTAACCATTTTTATATTTGAAATAGACTATAATATATGCATTATATCTTATTTATGGTTCTGTAATCTATTTTTACACAATATAAATCAAAATGGGGTCATTGTGATGAAAAACTGCCAATTAACCCAAACAATTATAATTAATATTTCATATAATGATTCATCTTCACTCCGAAAAACCCACTGAAATTTATAAAAATGTGTTCCATATATTAAAAAATAAAATAAAACTTCTATTCTAGGAAACCATTATCGTATCACATATTCATCCTTAAAGGTATATATGTAAACCGATTAAGAATACCAAGGAAGAAAACACTCCCAAATAAAAAAAGTGAACCTATAAAACCCATCATGATTGAAATGAAGGAACTTAATAAGCCTATACTAAATTAATTAAATAAATAGTGGTTTTTTAATATTAAATACTAAATTTATTTTGCTTCTCTAGGACAGTAATTTCATGTGAAGAAAACCATCTTACATAAGGTAAGGGATTTCTACCCGAACATCCATTTTTATTTAGGTTACTCTTATTCACTACTTACCTATATTAAATTCTTATTTATTAATATGTACTCACAAAAATTCTATGTGAATGGCCCATATATGTGTTCTAACCATAATCCTAATTTAATTTATAGAGAGTTATATAATTTAATATGAGATTTCAATAGTGTTTTCCAAAATACAAGCCTGATTTTAGGGAATTTCTCAATGTTTTACCTATATTCCAGGGAACATTATAGTCTATTTTTATGAAAAACTGTTTTTTCTAAAATCATTCATTTTATTATGAAAATACTTCCAAAATTTACTTATCATTTTATAAAAATAATTTTCATTAATAACTCTTCTTTTAAAGGTAAATGTGTTTGAATATAAAGAATTACTCGATTATTTTATAATAGTATCTTCATCTATATCAAATCTCTTATTGATTCTTTTTTTTTGATGTCATCTACCATATTTAATTGAATTGTTTCTGATTAATTTGAATTTGGATATTCTATCTTAATACCATTCACTCATTTACTCTGAATGGTTGGTTTTATGTTTACTATTTTGGGAAGGTTATTTAACCATCATATGTTAGTTTCAATATGAATATATATTTAATTTTTTCTTATCCCCATTAATATGAGGAATTCACTGGACATAGAATCTGAAAATGGGCCCGCTATAGCCCATCGATTCACATGTAGGACTCAAGAGACAAACTATGGTGTTGGAACAAGGACTTGAAAAAATGATTATTTGCGATCTTGGTACAATGTCTTGAAGATATGGTTATGACATAAAACCTTATGCATTCTATCTTTATGCAACTATTAATTGAAATTTCATGTGGTTATTAGACTAGTGGAATACCCATGATTATGATTTATTATTGAATTATTTAATCAACTCTTATTCCGTTCTTAATGTGTTAAAGACATTTTTAACAGAATATTTTTTTTTTATTATCGCTGCCTAATGTTTATGTTAATGATATATTTCTCTATATTGGTGACCATTAACGAGCATTTGAGCTGACCCCTTTCTTATGATTCATTTTCTCGAGGCATGAAGTGGAATATTACAAATGACATACACTGATAACATAGGAGTTCTGGATTTTGTTAAATGAGTTTCAATACTAATTTTTCTTTCATGTTGTAACGTAGAACTTATGTATGTATCTTGATTTCCAAAAAAACTAAACTATTTGTTCGGTAGGTATATGAATTTCTTGTAATCATGAAAATGTAATAAAATAATGAATCATTCATCGGGCAACTAGGGTTGGGTATTTATAGTTAGTATTAGAGAATTTTTTGTAGAAAACATGGGAATACGATTTAGAAAATTTAGATTTGGGAACAAAATAATAATATAGTCTTTGAGGATAAATGTACAAGATCATCCAGAAATTTTTGTTATGGAGTAGATTATGTGGATATTTCTGTCACATAAATCTCTTTATGGACACTACTTGTAGAAGTTGTTCTGGAATAGACATACCTAGGACTAACCACTCTTACATGTATTTTTGGGCTCATCCAACGGTGTCTTGGGACATGACAATGGGCTATACTATGCACCTAGTTTCATACTACCCGATGATATGTTTAGGATAATTAAATTTTTTGTTGAATCCTTCATAAAAGATTTAAATGTATATTGTTTCTCTAAGAAACCATGTTTACGATTATGATATTATCAATGAATATAATTTCAATTTATGATATGTATTTTTATACATTGAGATTATACCTTATGAATAATAACCTAATCTAGTTTATGCCACTATTTTGATATGGAACCTATTGGAATGAATGGAAACTGCATGAGCGTGTATCTCCCTAGTAGGGATTTCTTAATAATGAATGATAATGACGTTGGATCTGTAGAATTTACTAGTGTTGAGAAACATATAACTATACTAGGATAACATATTCAGGTTGTGAATAATAACATTACCCATTTGGAACATCAAGATCCACAATTTGGGGGAGGTAGGATAGACTGCTTTATACAACAACACCCTCAATCATTTAATGGGACTACAAACCCATTCATAGAGAAGAAGTTCAAAAGTTCATTAGAAAAGATATTTCTTAATTTGGGATGTAGAGAAAGAGGGAAGGTTGTCATGGCTATTTACCAACTATTGGGTTGTGTGGATCAGTGGTGGTATTTAATACCAAAAAAATAATGAGGAAATAATAAAAGAAATTGAATATATGGATTTTAATGAAATGTTCATTTATATATACATCCCTCTTGAAAAAAGAGAAGATATAGAAAGTTAGTCACTAATTATGAGGAAAAAAGAGGATGATAATGTTGTCATGTATGAACCTATATTCACAACGATAGAAAGACATGTACCATACTACATATGTAATCCAAATAGCAAGATTGGTAGGTTATTTTATGGTTTAAAACCCTTCCTCCAAAGGTCTCTACTCTCCCAATCTTTCCCATCATTTGAATATATAGCCTCACGTATTATCAATATTGAAATGGAATTCTCTAAGACGTATTAATATAATGGAACGATAAATAAAAAGAGGGCGGATGAAAACTATTGAAAAGGAAATGAGGAAATGGGGAGTAATGGAATATTTGAACTTCCACCTTACGACAATTGTGTGAAGAGACACCCTGGTACTCTCATAATGTGTATGAGTGTTTGTTACATGTTTGGATGAAAAGGCCACCTATCATGGGATTTAAAGGGGAAGAAGAATCTACAAATGTTAAATAATACAATTTTATGGAGAGGAGAAATTATGAAAATGAATGTCCTATGTATAAATGAACGGTTATCAAAAAATAATCCAAGGGAGCACAGTCATGCTTATGTAATCATTACTACAGATTTTCAATTTTCAAATGATATAGTGGTAGGTAATTTAATTATTTCCTCAAACATATCCAATGATTTAATTTATTCTATCTCATTGTATTATTTCATATCCTTAGAGTTTTCTAATAAATTTATATATTTACTATTTGATTTAATAAAGTACTTGTTAGAGAAAACACCTAAGGGAAGTATCATTATACTAATGTTGTATCAACCAGTCCCCATTAAGTAATATAAACCAGCATTAACAAATGATTTTATGATCATACCTATAATTTAATTAGATATATTAATTTTTGTGGACGGGATTTCATACCACTATACGAATATTAATTTCAAGAAGAAGGGGGTTACACTTTTTGAGGATGATATAGAATCCGTTAACAATTAGGTAGAAACATCACCTTCTAATTCTCACATATATCCACCCCCAGTAGCTCTACTGAATTCAAATTTCTGGGAAGTAGAGAAAAAAATTTATATATTTCAAGAAAACAATGTTCATAAGAGGTTGTACATATTGTAAAAAAATATCTTGATGTGTTTCTAGGGGATTTACATGGAAATCATGTCGAGAAATAAGTTCAGTTAACTATTGATTTAATTCCTTGTTCAAGGATTATATAAAAACAAACTTATATAATGAAAAATATATAATTACTCTAATTTATGATATAAATAAAGGAATTGAGTGATAAATGATTTATTCACCCTAGTGTCCCTCCCTGGGAAGCCCCTGTTCTTTTCGTTAAGAAGAAATTTTGATAAATAAGGTTTTGAGTTGACTATATGGAGATCAATGATATAACATTAAATAAAAAGTTTCCACTACCTTGAATTGTTGATTTATTTGATCAACTTCATGGAGGTCAATATTTTTCAAAGACTGACCTTCACTTTGGATTTAATCATTTGCGAGTGAGGATTGATGATATTCGAAAGAAAGCATTTTGAACCAGGTATGGGCATTAAAAGATTAAAGTTATGCCTTTTTGGACTAACTAATGAACCTTCTACCTTCATTGATCTATTGAATAGTATTTCCCATGAATATCTTGATGTATTTGTGGATTCCTTTATTGATTATATCATGGTATAGTAAAAAAGATACGTAGATCATGAAAATCACATAAGCACTATTCTAAATACTCTTAGAAGAAATTAATTTTATTAGATGTTTAGAAAGTGTGAATTTTGGCTTCAATAAGTTTCCTTTCCTGGCCAAATTATCTCTATGGTTTGAATATCTATTTATATTACAATGAAAATGGATGTTCATGAATGGCCTACTACAACAAACATAACTGAGGTATATAGTTTTCTTGGTTTAATAGGTTATTATCTGAGTTTTGTTCAGAACATTTCCTGTTTAGCCAACCCAAAGACCAAGATTACAAGTAAAGGGTTTATGTTCATATAGATAAAATAATTTGAGGACTATTTCAATGAATTTAATAGGAGAGTAGTGAATGATATGATCATTACTATTCCATTGAGGGATGATTGGTTTTTGTTCTATAGTGATGCATCAAAGAATGGACATGGTCATGTCTATATGCAGAATGATCGAGTTATTTCCTAAACATCAAGATAGTATCGAATTCATGAAAAATACTATCAAACTCGTGAGCTTGAGTTAGATTATGAGATCATTTCTCAAAAAGTACGCAGACATTATCTCTATGGTGAAAGATGTGATATATTTATGTATCATAAGAGTCTAATGTATATCTTCTCACAAAATAACTAAACATGGGGAAAAGGAGATAGATCAAGCTACTCAAGGATTATGATTTTTCAAAACACTACCAACCAAGAATGGGAAATACGGTAGATGAAGCATTTATCGAAAAGGATCATGGAGTTTTTAATAAAATGTGGATTAAAAGTGAAATTTATCCCAAGGTATATAGGCCGTTATGAAAATTGGGAGAGAATTGGTGTTTCTTCATAATGTTTGGATATTACACCTAGCCTTTCTTTTGTTCACAATGTCTTCCACTTTTAATTTATTTGAATGTACATGCCAGAACCATCAAATGTCCTCACTTATGAGGGTGTGGAATGGGGACACGACCTATCTTACATTGATGATATTATCTAGATTCTGGACACTAATGAGAAGGTGCTGAGGAATTGGACGACTCCAATATTAAATATACTATAGAAAAATAATAAAATTGAACAGGAAACATGGGAGACTACGTATATTTTGATGAATAACAACCCAAATATTTTTGAGAGGTAATAGTTTGGGAATTTTGAGGATAAAATTTTGTATAGAGAGGAGAATTTAACACCCCAAAAATATATAAATAAATTTAACATTAAATATATGAAAAAAATAGTCTCCACCAATCCTGACTTTGTTATATCCTAGTTAGTAAATATAATTTTCCCACCTTAGTGTTTTGAATTTCAAAACATAGACATACACTGTTACATTCTGTAAGATATGTATTTTCTAATAAGACAAATATAATTTTTTTGTATAGTCACATACACTTATGAATAGTAAAATGAATAGTAATATGACTCGTATGAAAATTAAATCATATAATTATTAAATTTCACTACGTATATACGATAATGATATCTCCATTAATTTCTCACAGTGATACAAACGAATTATAGTTTTCAAATTGTTATTTTTTTAATTAATAATGATTTTTATATAAAATTAAATTAATCATATTTAAAAAATATGTTTAAAAAATTGAGTTCATTTTTTAATTTAGAATGGTTATATTTGGTTATGTTGAATTTGTAATAATTTAGTAAAATAATTTAGTTTTTTCATGAATAGTAAAAATATATTGTTTTGAGTATTCAATATGATTAATTTCATCATAATGATGTAATAATTAATATAAACAAATGGTCCACCTTTGTAGATTAAAATTTGATATTATGTGTCTCAATTTCCCAATACCATGGGAAAATACCTTTTCCAAACCATTGGTTTTGAAAATACCAATAATGATGTGTCCTTTGAAATTAATAAAAAACACTCTCTCATTTTTTACTATAAATACCCACTCGTTCCATCATTTTCATTCATTAAAAATTAAACATCCTAGAATATTTTCTATTTTTACCTCCCTAGGAGTCCTCAAAAGGATTCCTCAATCCCCCATGGGCCTAAAAATAATACTTTAGGGGTTACTCTACAAGGTTGGGTAATCTACCTCCCTTCTCTTTCTAAATGACTGTTTTTATGTTACTCTATTTTAATATTAGTTAGATAATATTGCAATATTTAATTACATATTTCAATTAAATTACATATTATGTTATATTTATGACATTCCAATTATTATGTCATCAAAATATATTATTAGTTTTATGTGACGTGGTTAGGCTGCTGAATTATTGTAAGGGAATTCCCAACATCTCTTTTTATTTCAAGTTCCTTTATTTTCTTTTTTTTCCTCACCTAATTTCATACAAATGTTATAATAACTCTATTAACATACATTTAATGTAATTTAGTTATTATTATTTAATAATTCATCAACATATCTTCTTTCCACATATTTTAAACTATAAATGAAAACACTTATCAAGATGTGTTAATTTATCACATTCAAGGATGACATGTGGTCAATTTATATTAATATCTTTAATTTTAGACATGATGACATTTTTTTGTTTTTAATATAATATAAATACATTTATTATAACTTATTTAGGGTTCTAGAATCATTTTTATATATAAAAATCAAAATGAGTTCATTGTGATAAAAACCCACCAATTAACCCAAACAATTACCATTAAAGGTAAATATAATGATTCATCTTCACTCCAAATAACCAATTGAATTTTAAAACCATGTAATCTTCCAGATTATGAAAAATTCAGAAAACATATATTCTGTAAAATTATTCCCTTGTCACATATTTATCCTTACACTTATATATGTAAACTGGTAATTTATACTAAGGAAGAAAAGGCTCTCCAAAAATAAAATTAACCCTCTTAAACCCATAAAAAAGTCCATGGATGAACTTAATAAGGAAAAAATATTTCTGTTAAATAATGAATATTTTCTGAAAATATTAACTAATTAATTTAATTTGGTTATCCTGGACACTAATATCATGTGATAAATACCATTTGACTTAAGGTAAGGGTTTTCTACCAAAACCCCATTTTCATTAGGGTTACTCTTATTCTCTATATACCACAATTAAATTATTATTTATTCATATGTACTCCACATGAATTCTGTTATAATGTTATATATATGAGTACCAACTATAATCAATGGTGTGTTATATGTTTCAAAAGGATCTCTCAAAGATTTTCCCAGAAATACTAGCCTAATACAATATAATTTCTCAAGTTGTTAACTATAATCAATAGAAATATATAATATATTTTTAGAAAAAATTATATTTATAAAATTAAAGAATTTATTATGAAAATACTATATTACTTTACATCTCATTTTATAAAAATAATTTTCCAGAAGAACACTTCATATCAAAGTAAAAGAGTATTTATCTCAAGAATAAATCAATTATTTTATAAGAGTATATTCATCTATTTCAACAATCGGGTGGATTATTATGTATGGTATCATCAACAATATTTAATTTTTTTATTTATTATCAGATTTAATTTGAATATAATATCTTTAAACCAATCAACAATTTACTCTAAATGGTTACTGTTTATGATTAATGTTCGGGGAACGTTTTTTACATTTTTCACGTTTGTTTTAGTATGAATTTACATGATGTTTATTTTTATCCACATTAAAATTAAGAATTAATTGTACATAGAAATTGATGGGTGGGTCCAATTATATTCTCTTGATGTATCGGTAGGTCTCAGGAGACTAACTACACTCTTGGCACAAGGCCTTAAATAAATGGTAATGTATAGTCTTGGCCCGATGCCTTGGAAGAATGATTATGATGTCTGATATTATTCATTCCCTATTTATTAAAAAATTAACTGAGTGTTCATAAATTTATATTAGATTTATTATACCCATTATTATTATTTATTATGAAATTATTTATTCATATTTTATTTAATCCATAATGTGTTCAATGTCATTTTTATTGGATTGGGTTTTTAGTAATTCACCATGATTAATATTTATGTTCATGGTATATTCAATGTATTGTTTACCCATACTCATCCATTTAACTCATCATTTTATTATGATTAAATTTCCCAGGGCATGAATATTGTAATGCCCTGACCCCAGCTACCCAGAGTCGGTGCATTAGTTTGTAACATTGGCATGATCATAAAAGATCAAGTCTCGAAAGACCGATTAGTTTAGTAGACTTGGAAACACTAGATTCATTCATAAGTCTTTCATTACATCAAAAAGTAAACAAACTACAAGAACATGGTCTTCATAGTCCACAATCATATCCCTTTCTGACTACCCCTGTAGGTCATTCATAAAATACTTCTTCACATCCTGGAAAAATATTAAAACATTGAAAGGGGTGAGCTCAGATGCTCAGTAAGGTTAACAATATAGCAGAATCTTTCATAATAAACATTAACATTAAAGGCAATGTATAACTAAAACAAAAGCCTTTTAAACTTGAACTTCAACATAATATGGCAAAAGTAAAATGAGATAATTCCATTTAATTCTTCACATGGATATTCTACTGGTCGAATAATCACATGCAATATCAATAACCACTTTCATAATGATGGAATGCATAATGCCAGACTATCATAACCACGTAGCCAAGGCCTCGTGCCAAGACTAGAAATAAGATTTTTTCAAGGCCTCGTGCCAAGACACTAGTTTGTCTCATGAGACCTGCTGATGCATCGAGGAGCTATAGCGGGCTCCACCCGTCACTTATTAAGTCCAATGCATTCCTCATATGAATAGGTTTAAACATATCATAAACCATAACATAATCGTATCACATAAAACATGCATAAAGGAAACATAACATTTCCACATTTCAATCACAAGATATCCATACAACACATTGATATAATAAAAATGCTTTCAAAACCATTTTCAATACCAAAATAAAAGAAAGTTAAATCTTTGTATTTATTTTTCATTAAAAAAAATGATGGCTTGTAGAGGAAGCCGAAACTCAAATAATGGTCACGGCGGCGGAGAAGTCGTTGTCGCCGCATAAGTACGGAAAGAAAAACATTCCCTTTTTGTTGTTTAGTAAAACGCTTCGTATAAAAAATATTCCTTTTGAATAAACCTAAAAGTCAAAACGGTTTATACACCGTATAAAAGAAAGTTGTGTATAAAGCCAAATATGCCTCAATGAAAGGAGAATGAGACGAAGTCCTTAAAAAGATCATTTTTAAAATAAAATAGATCTATTATGTGTATTCACTATAGGTACACATAAAGAAAGTAAAAATACAAAATAGGACATAATAATATCATGACATAATTTGAAAGTAAGAGATTAACCCAAAGAATAGAAATTGGGTTAAGAAGTTCCCTTACCTCATGTCCGACTTGACTCAACCGTTCTTTAACCTCCTGAATAATAAACTAGATTTAATATCTACCTTATTAAGAATCATTTTCAATTTCATTATCCTTTTTATATCACTTATTACAATGTTATGAATATTATGTAATTATTTAAGTTAATAACGATCGTTTTGTCGATCTTTGGTAACTTGAGTCAACAATAAACTTCTTATAATTACAAGTTGTTCATGTGGTAGAATATCCATTATATCAAGAATTATATTCATAATTTATATGTCATATATATCTTATATATCCAGTATATACATTCATTTATAATATTACGTAACATTTAGAGGTAAGAAATGAAATGCACCGTTCATGGAGACGGTAAGCCGTACGTACGCATGAACGCTACTTTCATTTCAATTTCATATTTAATGGAACTAAATCATAATGATATAAATGTATAATATAATTCCAATATAATATATTGTATAATATCATTTACTCCATCCTTTATACATCCCACATATGGCATTAACGATTCAAATCACTTTGAGGGGGCGGTAGTCCGCACTTCCTAAAATGAAATTATCGTGTTTTACCCATAATGGAAATCATAAAGTATGCCATAAATGAGAAATACAGAATCATAAGTAAAACATAAACATATTACATATCATATATAAAAATAGTGACATCTTAATGGCCACCTTTGAAGGTGTTATATGAGTGTTGAACAATCATCGTTTCGTGAGGCAGAAATTCGCCATCCATAGAAACCGTATGTTCTTTAACCATTAGATGTAGGTGTGTGTAAGTGTAGCTCTAATAGTTCTTATAACAAAATCCTAGTATATTTAGGATACTGTTGTTGTTACAAAAGAAATGAATAAAAAGAGTTTAGGGGGTTGGAGAAGAAAAATAAAACAAAACAACATTAGAGAAGACATTACCTCAAAATCGGGTAACTCTTTTTGATTTGAGCTAAAGGCTTCCTTGGGAAGCATTCGTCCCAAAGGGAGGCTTCTAGGAGTAAGGGAGGAATGTTGGGAGAGTATTTGGGCAGAGGTTGGCCGATCCAAATGGTTTGAAAGTGTGAATTAGGTGGTAGAGGTGGGGGCCTTTTATAAGTGGAGAGGAGGGGCACTTTTGGAAAGTAATGAAATGTTATTCAATTATACAATGCTTTTCAGTTTCTAAAGGTCCCAAACTTGTATATTTCGTGTCTAAGGTGATAAGGGTTCGAAATATACCCATAAAATAGTCTTTGGACAAGTTTAAGCCTTGTATTTTTCATTATCTTCCCATTTTATTTAAATCGTTAAATAATGAGGTCATCACTGCATCATCATGATGTCATAAATAATTTAATTTATTTAATGTCTAAAAATTATACAAAAAATACTATGATGTAGTAAATCTTTTTAGCTTTCTAATGAATATTTATAATCAAAATTGGGACTTGTTTAACCCCACTTAAAAACTGTTTTAGTAAAACAACTCATGTTTGTGTCAATTTAATTTTAACATTAAATAAATATATATTAATGTCATTTTCCAACTAAAGTGGCTCCATGGGGTCCCCAAGTTTACCCATGGGTTGTCTTGGTCGGCCATGACTCATCCAATAGGATTAGGACAAGTGTCATGCTCATCTCATATTATTAAAACATTATTTGTACCTTAAACTACACTAATTACCTCTAATCGCGATTAAGAACTTAAAAGTTACTATTCACCAAAAAATTATTTTGATCTCATTGAACCACATTTTAATTCTTAATGACAACCATGTATGTCGGATTTTTGAAAATAAAATCACAGAAGTGGTAATATTTCATTTAAACGAAAAATCAGTTATTTAACTACCACTTAGTGGTTTCACTATTCATCAAAAATTGAAGTTTTTCAGAACAATGCAAAAATTTCACCCTAAGCTATAATTGATATTCCGAATTCAAAAATTATGTCTATTTTATAAAATTCCCAACATATAAGTTTCATTAATTAATTTTATAATTAATTCCCGCTGTTACGACAAATAGCGTGTTTTTAAGAAACAATTTATATCAAAAGATTGGCAATTGTTTATGTCCAATTTCAATGTTAAATTAATTCTAATGACCACCATTGGATAAAATGGTAAAAATATATTCTAATTATACTTTAAAACCACTAAATATTATAATTTATCACTATAAATTATTTTGATTAAAAAATTTGTTTTTAAGTATTTTTCACTATTCATAAAAAATTAGAAGTTCTCAGAAAAATACCAAAAATTCAACATAGGATAATTTCGATATTCCGCAACCAAAAATGAAGTCCATTTTGAAATATAAAATTTCTATAATTTTAAAAGGTGGTTATTACTATTCATAATGGCTACTTTGATTAGTCGCGGTGTTTTAGAACTCGAACTTGCGTACAATGCAAGCTATTGCATTATTAAAAGAGAGGCATATCGTGGATGCTCGGGGTGTTACATTCTCCCTTCCTTCAATAAATTGCGTCCTCGCAATTTGATATTTTTCTTTGAAAATAAAAGGTTGAAAATAGAAAATACCTTTGTGGAAAACCCACATCGGAAATAAGGTTAATAAAATTTATCCTTAATAAGAGGGAAATGGAAATAAGAAAGTCACCACCAAATTATGATCTCGATAAGGAGAACATTGGTGGCAATTAGAGACATATAATTGCAGGAAAAATGTAAATATTTGTAGGGAGTGATTGAGGTCATCAATCACAATCAACTGTCAAATTGAGGGCCTCAAAGCCTTCAATCTATGTTGATTTAAAATATCATCAGTTCAACAAGACATAAGGTATTTGGGTAACACATTTTTTTGTTTTAATATCCCTTTACTAAAGTTTAAGAATTAATTTATTCATTGAATAACAGATAGGTATATATATATATATTTATGCTTGACAATTAGAGTTTCAACCTTCAACTCACCTTTCACTCAAAAAGATAATAGAACCCAAAAATATTATACTTATCCTAATTGTATAAGGTTCCAAATGTTAACACATACCATTTAGATTAGTAAAATTATTTTGTAATAACCAGGGACTTCCTGTAGGCTAGTGGTAGGAAATAAAGGCCCGTCGCACCATGATTGTGGGTTCGATTCCTGCAGCTTTGTCCGACGCGTCAGGTTATGCCCCACCCTACAGGTTGTCCTTTTCCTAAAACTATAGTATTATAATATTCCAAAAATAATCTTCATAATTTTTTTTAACCTTAAACAATACTATCCAAAGATTAACTTAATCCATTCCAACCTTTATAGTTATCTGAAATGCTTCTGTCCAACTCACAGTCCAAATTTTATAAGGAAGGTAAACATAATGAAGATCCTTTTTTCCATGTAACAACATGTGAACACCTTCATCATGTATTATTTTTAAACATACTGAATTACCATGATCCCTTATTCCTTATAGAATACTAGATATACTCCTCCTATCAAAAAAAAATGTATACAAATCATCAATCAGTTTCAAGGAAGTTAAGAATATCCAATATAATTTATCCAAATCAATCACGTCTTATTCCAAAATCACTATCTCGGCATCAGAACCATATTATGGTTTATCTTTCTCTCAACCATATATTTTCCAAAAATTTAACCTACTGTGGAGTCACTTTTCTTGGTTCCACACAATCTTAAGTCCTTGATGAAATAGTACTGCAGTACAATCCTTATATACTCCATAATTATTATAACCAGTACATCATTGATACAACACTAAAATTACAAAATTCATTAATAACAACATAAGAACTCTAATCATTACTCCTCATCTGTGGTAGTATCATAACTTGATTATTATCCAATAACATAATTTGGGGCATACTCTGATGATTTGGACATTGGTTTGCGTAGTGTCCCCAATCCTTGAAGAAGAAGCATTGTACATTTGAAACCATTTTCTTACCCTTGCAGTCACACACTTTGTGTCCTTTTTCTCTACACTTATAACAAACTCCCATTCCCTTTAGGCAAGTTCCATGATGTTTCTTCCCACAATTACCACATATTGGAAAATTCTTTTTTCCCCTCATCCCTTTATCCATCATTCTCTCTTCCATCCCTTTCATCTCTTGCTTCTCTTCAAAGCCATAGGACTCAGAGAATTCTTTACTTATTTTATTAACACATGATACTATTTCTTCATATGTTGAGAACACATGGGAGACTATTTCCCATCGAAATGTTGGCTTAATACCGTGAAAGATACGATCCTTCTTACTCTTTGGATCATACATATTGCTGGAGTTCACATTCCTTCTACTGGGCACCATTTCTATACAATGGCATAAACTAGGTTAGTTTATGAATCAAAATACATAATCCCATACTTATAAAACACTTAACATAAATTGAACTATTTATGGATATAATCCATAATCATAAAAAGAAATGTTTCCTTTGAGGAAGTATATACTCATAACCCTTCATAGTGGTTTGTAAAGAAAATGAGAATTATCCTAAGCATATCCCCCGAGAGTGTCGTAACCAAGAGTACAGCAAGGCCCGTTGTCGTTCACCCATTCCCGTTCGAGTCTAGCTCAAAGCGGTGTTTTCGAGTTTTACCCCTAGGTACATCTGTGCCAGAGCCGCCTCTACCTGCTCGTATCCAGACAGGGATGTATTGCTCGGAAAACTCACAAAATCTCTACAATAACAAAATTCTAGGAAGTTCTTCTATACTAATCCTCAAAGTCTATCTTTGGGCTATGTGCTCTAATCAGAGTTTATCTAAATCTAGCTTCCAAGGTTAGTACTAAACTGCCTCTGATACCAACTGTAACGCCCCGACACCAGCTACCCAGAGTCGGTGCATTAGTTCGTAACATTGGCATGATCACAAAAGATCAAGTCTCGAAAGACCGATTAGTTTAGTAGCCTTGGAAACACTAGATACATTCATAAGTCTTTCATTACATCAAAAAGTAAACAAACTACAATAACATGGTCTTCATAGTCCACAATCATATCCCTTTCTGACTACCCCTGTAGGTCATTCATAAAATACTTCTTCACATCCTGGAAAAATATTAAAACATTGAAAGGGGTGAGCTCAGATGCTCAGTAAGGTTAACAATATAGCGGAAGCTTTCATAATAAACATTAACATTTAAGGCAATGTATAACTAAAACAAAAGCCTTTTAAACTTGAACTTCAACATAATATGGCAAAAGTAAAATGAGATAATGCCATTTACTTCTTCACATGGATATTCTACTGGTCGAATAATCACATGCAATATCAATAACCACTTTCATAATGATGGAATTCATAATGCCAGACTATCATAACCACGTAGCCAAGGCCTCATGCCAAGACTACAAATAAGATTTTGTCAAGGCCTCGTGCCAAGACACTAGTTTGTCTCATGAGACCTGCCGATGCATCGAGGAGCTATAGCGGGCTCCACCCGTCACTTATTAAATCCAATTCATTCCTCATATGAATAGGTTTAAACATATCATAAACCATAACATAATCGTATCACATAAAACATGCATAAAGGAAACATAAAATTTCCACATTTCAATCACAAGATATCCATACAACACATTGATATAATAAAAATGCTTTCAAAACCATTTTCAATACCAAAATAAAAGAAAGTTAAATCTTTGTATTTATTTTTCATTAAAAAAAATGATGGCTTGTAGAGGAAGCCGAAACTCAAATAATGGTCACGGCGGTGGAGAAGTCGTTGTCGCCGCATAAGTACGGAAAGAAAAACATTCCCTTTTTGACGTTTAGTAAAACGCTTCGTATAAAAAATATTCCTTTTGAATAAACCTAAAAGTCAAAGGGGTTTATACACCGTATAAAAGAAAGTTGTGTATAAAGCCAAATATGCCTCAATGAAAGGAGATTGAGACGAAGTCCTTAAAAAGATCATTTTTTAAATAAAATAGATCTATTATGTGTATTCACTATAGGTACACATAAAGAATGTAAAAATACAAAATAGGACATAATAATATCATGACATAATTTGAAAGTAGGAGATTAACCCAAAGAATAGAAATTGGGTTAAGAAGTTCCCTTACCTCATGTCCGACTTGACTCAACCGTTCTTTAACCTCATGAATAATAAACTAGAGTTAATATATACCTTATTAAGAATCATTTTCAATTTCATTATCCTTTTTATATCACTTATTACAATGTTATGAATATTATGTAATTATTTAAGTTAATAACGGTCGTTTTGTCGATCTTTGGTAACTTTAGTCAACAATAAACTTCTTATAATTACAAGTTGTTCATGTGGTAGAATATCCATTATATCCAGAATTATATTCATAATTTATATGTCATATATATCTTATATATCCAGTATATACATTCATTTATAATATTACGTAACATTTAGAGGTAAGAAATGAAATGCACCGTTCATGGAGACGGTAAGCCGTACGTACGCATGAACGCTACTTTCATTTCAATTTCATATTTAATGGAACTAAATAATAATGATATAAATGTATAATATAATTCCAGTATAATATAGTGTATAATACCATTTACTCCATCCTTTATACATCCCACATATGGCATTAACGATTCAAATCACTTTGAGGGGGCGGTAGTCCGCACTTCCTAAAATGAAATTATCGTGTTTTACCCATAATGGAAATCATAAAGTATGCCATAAATGAGAAATACAGAATCATAAGTAAAACCTAAACATATTATATATCATATATAAAAATAGTGACATCTTAATGGCCACCTTTGAAGGTGTTATATGAGTGTTGAACAATCATCGTTTCGTGAGGCAGAAATTCACCATCCACAGAAACCGTATGTTCTTTAACCATTAGATGTAGGTGTGTGTAAGTGTAGCTCTAATAGTTCATATAACAACTTCCTAGTATATTGAGGATATTGTTGTTGTTACAAAAGAAATGAATAAAAAGAGTTTAGGGGGTTGGAGAAGAAAAATAAAACAAAACAACATTAGAGAAGACATTACCTCAAAATCGGGTAACTCTTTTTGATTTGAGCTAAAGGCTTCCTTGGGAAGGGTTCTTCCCAAAGTGATGCTTTTAGGAGTAAGGTAGGAATGTTGGGAGAGTATTTGGGTGGAGTTTGGCCGAGCCAAATGGCTTGAAAGTGTGAATTAGGTGGTAGAGGTGGGGGCCTTTTATAAGTAGAGAGGAGGGGCACTTTTGGAAAGTAATGAAATGTTATTCAATTATACAATGATTTTCAGTTTCTAAAGGTCCCACACTTATATAATTCGTGTCCAAGGTGATAAGGGTTCTAAATATACCCATACAATAGTCTTTCGACAAGTGTAAGCCTTGTATTTTTCATTATCTTCCCATTTTATTTAAATCGTTAAATAATGAGGTCATCGCTGCATCATCATGATGTCATAAATAATTTAATTTATTTAATGTCTAAAAATTATAAAAAAATTACTATGATTTAGGAAATCTTTTTAGCTTTCTAATGAATATTTATAATCAAAATGTGGACTTGTTTAACCCCACTTAAAAACTGTTTTAGTAAAACAACTCATGTTTGTGTCAATTTAATTTTAACATTAAATAAATATATATTAATGTCATTTTCCAACTAAAGTGGCTCCATGGGGTCCCCAAGTTGACCCATGGGTTGTCTTGGTCGGCCATGACTCATCCAATAGGAGTAGGACAAGTGTCATGCTCATCTCATATTATTAAAACATTATTTGTACCTTAAACTACACTAATTACCTCTAATCGCGATTAAGAACTTAAAAGTTACTATTCACCAAAAAAATTTTTTGATCTCATTGAACCAAATTTTACTTCTTAATGACAACCATGTATGTCGGATTTTTGAAAATCAAATCACAGAAGTGGTAATATTTCATTTAAACGAAAAATCAGTTATTTAACTACCACTTAGTGGTTTCACTATTCATCAAAAATTGAAGTTTTTCAGAACAATGCCAAAATTTCACCCTAAGCTATAATTGATATTCCGAATTCAAAAATTATGTCTATTTTACAAAATTCCCAACATATAAGTTGCATTAATTAATTTTATAATTAATTCCCGCTGTTACGACAAATAGCGTGTTTTTAAGAAACAATTTATATCAAAAGATTGGCAATTGTTTGTGTCCAATTTCAATGTTAAATTAATTCTAATGACCACCATTGGATAAAATGGTAAAAATATATTCTAATTATACTTTAAAACCACTAAATAGTATAATTTATCACTATAAATTATTTTGATTAAAAAATTTGTTTTTAAGTATTTTTCACTATTCATAAAAAATTAGAAGTTCTCAGAAAAATACCAAAAATTCAACATAGGCTAATTTCGATATTCCGAAACCAAAAATTAAGTCCATTTTGAAATATAAAATTTCTATAATTTTAAAAGGTGGTTATTACTATTCATAATGGCTACTTTGATTAGTCGCGGTGTTTTAGAAGTCGAACTTGCGTACAATGCAAGCTATTGCATTATTAAAAGAGAGGCATATCGTGGAAGCTCGGGGTGTTACAAATATGTATATTATGAATGAAATAGAGAGATAACCAAGGAGTTATATATCTTGTAAAAAAATCTGAATATAGTTTTTCCTTTCTTGTTGTAATGATAAACTAATATTTGTTTCTGGTCTTCTAAAACTAAAAAAATAATTTGTTTCTTTTGGGATATGATTTTCTTGATATTATGTCATTGTAATAAAATAAGGAACCACCTTCAAGCTACTAGGGTTCGGTCTTTACAGAAAACAAGATTGAAAATATATCTAGCAAGATTACAAAAAGTATAAAAAATATTGATTTCAGATAAAATTTAATTAAATATTCTATAGATAGAAATGAAAAAAACGATTTCTTATGAGATTATATGTAATTATTTCAATATTCTCTGTCAAATTAGATCAAATTTTCTATGATTTCAGAAAATAAATAACAATGATAAACACAAAGAATTATAGTGTGTAAATTGGAATTAAATAGCTGAATGCTTATAACACATTGTCTGAATGTTGAGTGATAATTCATGAGATAATTCATTTGAAAATAGTGATGATAGTCATAACATTATTTTATTATATGATGGAATTAGAATTAAAAATATTCCAAATGGATAATGTAATAATTGGATCACCTAAAAATTTATAATTAAATCCATAATATCCTTATTTTGAGTAGGAATATGGTTCTACAGTTATATAAGAAGAAATATATTGTTCATCAAAATAATTTGATTATCGATCGTCTTATGATGAATTTTTAAAATTTTCTTTGTTAGTAGAATTTTTTGGTAATTTGCGAAAATAAATTTATTTTTATTTAATATAAAGTTTCAAATAATATTCATTAATTTTACTATGTATTATAGAATTAGAATAAATAATAATACAACTAAAAAATATATTAAATTTAATATTGCTAATGATGATAAATATTTATTTACAATATTATTTTCTAATTTTTTTGTGAAATAAATTTTTTAGTAAATTTTTCTTATGGTAAGGAAAATTTTGACATATATTATAAAAAATATCACCATAGATATATCTCTAGGATTTGTTTTAAAAATTCAAAACCTTATTTTCATGAAAACTATTTTGGTCATGAAAAAGAAATATTTTGTACAAAAATAAAATGTGTTGGTTATTGGAAATATTGGTTTCATTGGAATAAATTTCAATCATTGGGTTTCTATAAAGATGAGATTTCTAAATATTTGTCATCTGTAGAAAACTTATAACACTGGATGGATATGGAATCTGAATAAATGATTTTTAACAATTATTGACCTAAAAAAGTGTGAGTTAGAAAAATTATAACATTATACAGTTTTTTAAATATTTTCCAAATTATAATAGCTACCCAATTTGGAACATTAATATTTTTTCCATTAAATCAATATAAAAACTCCATTAGAATATTATAGAGATAAAAGTTAGAAGAGTGACTTTTTATGATAATGGTCAATGAGAAATTATAAGTTTGTTATTTGGTGAAGGATACCATGTAATTATAAATTATGATAAATATATTGTTCAATGGCGAGAAGGTTGTTCATTATTTCGGTTTACCTGAATGATAATTTTTAGAAAATAATCATAAAAGAATTAAAAATACATGATGAACCATGAATTTGGGAAATTTAATATAAATATTGGCTGTGTTATAGAAAATTAGGACACCATAATGGTTGATCATAGGAAAAAATTTAGTAATGTACAAGTTTTAGATTTTAAAGGGTATAGGTTTAATTGTTCCAAATTTTAGGATCATTATTAATTTGGAATGCAACATATGTCCTTTTTTTAATCTATTGGTTATGTTTCAACTACTGATTTATTAGAATTGTGGAAAATGGTGTTATTTTTTATGAAAAAAATTATATTATTATTGATTAATAATATGTATATGTTTTAGTTCATTACTATACTACGTAAACATGTGTATATTTTCTAGGGAATATTCTTTTGAAATTTTAATTTATTAAATATAATATATCCCATGTTAAAACTGAGAATATTACAAATTTAGAAACTATTTATGTGTATGTTGATGGATAGTTTATAAGTTATGAAACTGAATCGTTCTACAGAAAAATATTTATAATTCCTAAATTTTATACACTAAGGACATCTCAAAAAATGTTTGAGTTCAAAGAAGAAATATAGTACATCAAATGAACACTAGAATAAGGTTGAGTAAATACTCAATATCTATAAATTTTCATAATAAATATTTCATTGCAATATTTTGTAAAACAATTTCAGTTTTACAAAGAAAAATTATTAATAAAACCAATTATTATTTTTTGTTTGGAATGAATGAAAAATTTATTATATAAGAGTTTTTGATTGCTTTCTGTCCGTTTTAAATTTAATGAAAATTTATATAAATTTTCTCAAATTTAAAATGAAGGATTTAACATAGGTTATTCCACAACTTATAAGGCCTATATTTTTTTAATAAAATATAAGAATTATTATGAAAAATAGATCTAGTCAAATTTGTAAAAATTGATCATTTTTTATCAACACAAAACCACACTATTTTATTTCATTAAAAAAACTAATTTCTAGGCCATGCCCTAAATTAATCTCAATAGTGAATAAATGAAGGATTTTTTTGATGTTTCAACCCTTCATTAAATTAAAATAATTGTTGAATAAATGAGTTTTAAAAATCAAGACATTGAAAATCACTTTTAGAATCAAATGAGTAAAAATATATTTTGTGATATACAAAATCATTTCACAACAATATATTTATTATAAAATTAAATTCAATATAACTAATTTTTATAAAAAATTAATCATTTTACCACCTATTAGGCATTAGGTGTTAATGAATGGATTAAAAAAATACATGGTGAACTCAATAAATTATAGAGGAATGATTTTTTATATTGGTTGAACTATATAAAATTATATTAGAATTTAAATGAAATGGGTAATATGAAACATATGTGATGAAAATGAATTAATAGATTGATATAAATAAATACATATTGGAAAAGGAAAAAATAAAAAATAATGAATATAATATAAATAAACTTATTATCTTGTATATACACTATAATATATACGTACAATTATAGAATCGAAATCATATCAAAATATGAATATTTTCCAATCGATGTGAGTTGTTCATTCTTTAATTTGTATTTACTAGGGGATGCTTATATAGAACAAAAATGTTTCTATGAAAACATTAAATATCACAAACATGTATTTAGAATTATGATGGTATTTCATGTAATTAATCTATCCCTATAATCAAGGTTTTATATAATAAACTAATATTTTTTATAAAAATATTTTTTTAAGGGAGATGAAAATCAAAAATATTTAATTAAAATTGTGTTCAAGGATACTATAATTAATTAAATGTGTTTCTATAAGAATTAATTTTTTATATACAAAACAATACTATCCATTACTTGGTGAATATTTTAAAATCCTTGTGTGAAATTAATATGAGTCGATGACTATAATTTTTTCCAAGATTTCCCAAATTCTCAAAAACACGCATAGAACTTTTATATCTGTTTAAATGTATATAAATAATCATATATAGAATGTTAGATATGAAAAAAAATAAAATTATTATTACTTTAATATTGACCTGAACAATCTCTCTATTTTTACATTTCTCGGAAAGAAGTTGATCAAAATACTTTATGATATATGATTGTTTTTGTACTATACTATACATGTAGTTGAGAAGATTCAATTTATTATGTATTCGTATTTGAATGATATGAACAAAAACAAATATATTCACTTATTAATGTTTTAAAATTAATCTATTTTTATTTTTTAAAACTAGTGATATTGTTCTATTATATACTTATGGACGTGATTCTGAATTATAATTTTTTCTTTATGTGCTTATTTTCCTAAATTTAATATAGATATAGAGTGAACATATGAATATTGTCATCAGTTTAGAGATGCATTAGTTTCATTGTCCAATGTAGAAAAAACATATGTATAATATCAAAAAATTTATGTTAAATATGTTGATATTCTATGTGTTTTTATTTATGTGTTCAAGATTCAACATACACACAATTATTTGGGAATGAGTTTGAGTAAAACTTCAATTTTTTGTTGTAAAAAAGTTCTACATATTTATATAAAAACTCAAAAGTTCACCCATCAAAAAATAAGACATATATTACAAAATTTTGCCTTTGGGATCACACACAAAAATGGGGATATTATTTTACAATTTATTAGAATGAACGAAAAACATACCTTTTTTCAGCACCTCTCAGTATTGATAAATAATATAAACTTTAATATATTATTAAATTGATAAATACAAAATTATCATTTTTGAACTTCTTGTTAAAAATATCCAAACAAGATAAATATTTTTAATTGAATGATTCATTTTTACATTGATTTTAAATTTTTCACTTAAATAATTTCTAATTTTTTTTTCAGAGAAGTTCATCGAAAAAAATATAATCAATTTTTCAGATAATTTTTTTATTAATTTAATTAGACATTTTTTTTGAAATTTTATAGTTTGATTCAATTTTTTTGATTTTATTTAAAAAAAATTTTGAATTTTTTTACAATTTAAAAATTAAATGTTTACATATAACTATATTCATAATAATTTCTATAAATCCACCACTGTGTGACAATTTATAAATATATTGATAGTTTTTTCAACTTTTAATATCTTTTTATTATTGCTATTATGAATAATATTTTAAGAAAATAATTTTTCTTATGATTATAAATTTGTAAAATTACACTTTTATCATAATTTTTCGAAATTCAATATTTTATAAAATAATAACTATTTAATATTCTAGTAATCCATTTTTCAAGATTAGGATTTCAATATGAGTCATCATATTTGTGGAATTTAACATGTCACTCTACCAAATAATATATATATGATAGATGGGTCTTTATTCATTCTTCTATGATTTATTATCTATAGAGCTATGAACCCCTATATTTTACTTTGTCTTATCCTTCTATGTTATTCTAATTCATTAGTTTAATCAATCAGTCAAATCCATTCTTCCATCGATGTATTCAACATATTTTCATACAATGAGATGTTAATTGCAAATTTATTGGATTTAAAATACGTCGCATTGTTTTAATTTTTAATAGTTGTTAATGATTGGAATCTCAATTTTTTTAGAATGATGAATTTTATTTACATTATATATATATACTAAGGGATTTTAATACATTATCTGAATTTAGTGAAGAATATATGTTGAATGTTGTAATATTTTTTTTTGGAAAATGTTTCCAATTAAACATCAATTAAATTGATAAAATTTTCAAACATCTATTGAATAGAGAACATAACGTTGTTATATACATGATTCATGATAATCTAAGTCATTTTAGAGCATATAAGTTAGAATCCACTATATTTTCTACCTGTGAAAAAATCAATAAATTCTTTCATCTTTGGTCAAATTACATAATAGTATCTATATGCGTTGAAAAAATAATATTCCAAAAAATAGAGATATTGACACTCTAAAAGAGAAAATATATATGTTATGGATTAATTTTTTGTAAAGGAAGAAAGTAAACATAGTGATTATTATGTTCAATTTTCTTGAATTAGTGAAATAAGGGACGATCATGATAAACATTCTGTTATACAATGATTTTTTTGAAATGTTTTTTGGCTAATTCAATGAATATTGAAATATCAATTTTGAATATTTATCTATAATAGAAAATCTGTACCGTACCTGTCCAAAAATAACCACCATAATAATATTGGATTATTATTTTTATGAAAATATTTCATTGAAATATTATATGAATCAAAAATCTATATTTAAGATCAAAAAATGCTTGAAAATGCATAAAAAAGATATTGAAGTATCACCTCATATTATTAAAATAATCCAAATGAATATGAAAAAAATACTCTTTTTCCATCAAGAAAAATTAATGAAGAGGAAATAACTCTTGATCCATATTTTGGGATAGATATAGAAGAGTATATAAATTCTTAATAGAAAACAAATTAAATTATTTTAGAATTATCATTCAAGATTTGAAAATTTGAGAAAAAAGAATGATAATGTTTTAGAATATTTTCTAAACAAAATGTGTAAACTACAGACAAATATTAAAGTTATAGCAATGATAAATGGTTCTATGTCCTATAATCCAAATGATATTTGTTATGAACTTCTTGGAGAATGATATTTACCAGTTGCATTATAACTTATGGGTATTGATAAATGAGCTTTCCATGAAATGTTAATTGAAAAATATCTATCTCACAAAATGTAAATCAAAGTTTGAAAATTGTTTTCCAATGTGATGTATGGTATTAAACAATCCGTACACCCACAATATGTGTCTCTTGTTTCATGAAATATGATAATTAAAAATAATTATTAGTAAGTTGAAATAAATAATGTAGTATTTTAAATTTTATGAAGAATATGAATAAAAATCAACATCATTATCTATTAAATGATTGAATGAAGTTTCATTGAGTATTTTAGATGAGGAATAATTCTTGTAATATATCATAAAATAGTTCAATGATCAAACCATTGACAATCCTCAATCGAATTATGGAAAAAAAATTTAATGTTATTAATTTTTATAAAAACAATTCTATAAAATAAGTATATCATTATAAACCAACAGTACCATTAGTTCAATATAATTTTAAGGATTCTATAAAATATCCACTAATTAATCAAAGCAACCAAATGGAGATGAAAAAATAACTCAATAATTTAATTTGTGATCATGATTAAATAATAGGATTTTTTTTGGAAAAACATTAATTTCTTATATACATGCTTGTGATGATTTATTTGTTAGAAAAGAACATTTTATGTGAAAAAAATACCAATAATGTCATTTAGAATGATGAATAATTAAAATAAATCTGCAGAAGATCAATAAATGATTTATATAAGATAAGATAACATATCCATTGGTTCAAATACAAATTATTTTATTTGAAAATTCAAGATAATCTTATTTATGGAACACATATTGGTGAAAAACATGTTAAAAAATTTACATGAAAATTAATGATGATGTTTGTGAGGCCACATGAGATGCAGATAATCTAACATTCATCATTAATAATATTGATGATAAAATTATAAAACATATAAAGAAAATTAAATGGATTCATGGAATGGTTGAAATAATAAATAATATATATAATGTTGGGAAAAAATCTAGATAGAACATGGTGGTAATTTTTCATTGGAATTAAAAATAGAATTTGTATAAAAGAGTTCATGTTTTAAAAAAAACCAAAGTGAAGGTAATAAAGTTCATTCTTATCATGAATATGATCGAATGGCGAATTAATCCATCTCATATTCATATAAATATCATGATGATTTAAAAAACATGAATATTATCAAGAAGTGTCTCTTAGTAAAAGATTAATTGTTTTCTCTAATCTTTTGAAATTTTTAATAACTCAAATTAGGATTTCTAAATTATTATTTTTTATATATGTTTTTCTCCATAAAATGCATGGATTGATATATGAAATTTTATTAGGATAAATATATTTTCCTTCATTCATGATGAATTAATTACAAATAATTTTTATGATTGTATATAATTTCTTTCATATAATGTTTTAGTTCTTAAATCTTTTAGGTACACTTTATACATCCTATAATATTCATCTCTTTTAAAATATATAATGGGTAAGAATGGTTTAGAAATTTTTGGAGATAGAAAGCAATCCTTTTTAATACAATTTTGGAGGAATGATTATAAATTCTAAAATAAATCTATTTAAAGAAACATATAAGTTAAATATTATAATGGGATGATCTTTTAAAATAGTGGGAATTTTCCTTTTATGATTATTAATATTTAGTTTTAGTAGTTATATGAAATAATTTATTCTTTTAAAAAATGGAATGATTTTATAGATAAATGTTTTTTTGTATAAAATATTATCCTAATATTGAAAATAAAAAACCTCATTTATAATTACTTATAGCTTACATGCATTAAAAATAATGATTCACTCTTTTTTTCAGAAAAACAATTTTACCTGATATGGACATTTTATTTCTCCAGATGATAATGATTCATTATTGGACATATATTCACATTGTACAGTGGATTATAAATATATTCTGATATTGATTTATATTTATTCTAGTAAATGTATAAAATGTTAAATAGGATTAATTTATAATAATACCATTAGGAAAACATCATCTAATAGATGTAGACGTTTCTAGGGGAAACCCTTTACTAAAACCATCAGTTGAATAAAATTTACATTTTTGGTTTATGGATATTCATTCAATTGGAAATAATTCAACATCATTTGAATGGTGTTTTTTAAAATAACATTATGAAGAGTTGTTTAATAGATAATTTTATATGCAGAAATCATTTTATTATTCCATTGAATTGACCTCGTGTAATGAAGAATTAGAAAATTGATGAAATTCCTAACAATCTAAGTATCATTTAAAGAGGAGGATGATTTTCATTACATAATAAATTATCGTACATTAAATATATTGTAATATGATGTTACATCGGTTATCTATTATAAAATATATAAACTATATTCTTATTTAGATTTTTGTGATAATTTTAAATGGCATAAGGCCCATATAAAATTTATTTTTTCCCTTATCTTATTGACGCTCTGGGGATTTTTTTTTCAATTGAATATTTCTGTTCTTAAATTTTATGTAATGATTCGCATTGGGTGAAAAAAAAAATTTCAATAACATTTATTTTATAATATTTTAGTATAATAGTTTTTTGAATTAATGTTTATACATAAGATAATGTTTTTTCGAAATACTTACTTAAGGGGGAGTTTTTAGTTTTTTAAAAAATATAAAAACAATTAATCCCCACATAATCTTATAGAATACTAATAATTCTCTCAATACTAAAAATCATAGCTTAAAATAAACTTTTTGGGTGGTAAATATATTCTACTTATCTAATTCCATTTCAAACATGGAATTTTGGGTCTATCGTGAATATTCATGGAATAAATTAATTTCATGTCTTATAATGTAATGCCTAAATCTCAGAATTGGTTTTTAATCATAATGTGCTCATTGCCCAAATTACATCCACTTTCATATTGTCAATTGTATATGCATTACTAGAATATTCATCTTTCTCCATCAGATTTTCTCCTTATAAATATTTCATCCATTTGAAGTAATTGAAATATCACATAGAAATCCTACATCGAGGGAATGAATCATTCGGTGAAAATATAGATAAACTATACTCCATTATCTTATTTTTCTATCAACTTTTCAATCCTGCATAATATGATAATGTCAATATGACATATAAAAAAGAAGTAAATATTTAAACTCAAAATTTATGTTTTTTGTTATCTAGAAATCATGTATGAATAATAAGTATCATGAGTTATGTTATTCTTTCTTTCCCATCAGATAACTCATTTTTCTTATTAAAATATTTTTCTAGTTATTATCCAATTTTTCTCTATATAGTCCTCATTATTTCTATTTGATTTACATACATGTATCTTCTTATTTGGGATGTTAATGGAAATGTAACTAATTACATTGAAATTATAAAATTTCCATGATGAAATAACTATTCTATTCTATTTTCTATATTTATTTCTTAAATATAATAAAACTATCTTCTATAAATAAATAATGTTTTCTTCCTCATCATCAGAGTCACATGTTTTTAAACATCTTCATCTTTGATTTTTCATTTTCTCTGATCAGATATGTATATATCATCTTTATTATGTAAGAGGTTGTGTCCTAAAAACAACTTTTTGTACCTGGATTACATGGATATTTAATTTATTTAAATATAAAACATATTATGACCTGGTTTCATTGTTCAACATGACTATGATGTAATAATGTTCTAGAGTATTTTTTGCATTGATAATGACATGTTGGTTCCCCGCTATGATGAGAACCTTAGAATTCTATATTGATATTCTAAATTATAGTTTTATAGTTAGATGACATACTATGAATGGACAAATAGAATTCAGACCGTTAGGTGGGAGTACTGGTAAGAATATGATACTTCCTCTCATGACGTTATCACTTGGTAATCTCCATCACAAGATATTACAAAAACATACCCCGTAAGTATGAATTCCTTATGTTTTGGTGTCGACGGATGTTTCTATTTGTGAGCCCGTGTAATGATCCTTAGACATTAATTTTATCATTAATATGTGTCATTTCTCACACACTTTGATTTACTAATGAAAACCATCACACATACAGTTTGTTATAAGTAGGGTTCGTTGGGTGCGTCATGAGTGACATGATATTAACTGATATGTCGATGAAGGATTTTTTCCTTTACATTTATAGATGTTTCTATCTCGGCCCTTTGATTGAAATACAACTGTCACGCAAGATTCCATTGTCATGGTGTAACAACGAGTTTATTTCAGGTATTCAAAGAACAACGTATCAAGTATAAAGGTTGATAAAAATATCATAAAACATTTTTTTTTGACAAAAAAGACGGATCCATTAATGATGGAGATCAGCAGAAATACAGCAGCATAACCATGATGGAAAATGATTGAACCAAAGCACATCCTCGTAAGGAGAGCCAATGTCAGCCATCTTGTGAGCGGCTTCATTCGCTTCCCTTTTAACAAAAGAGAAAATGTAGGAATTGAAACCTTGTCTCCGCGATTGAATACACCGGATAATGGGGCCGAAAGGTTGAAGCCCACCGTCAGTGAAATTGATGGCATTGATTACCGTGAGACAGTCGGACTCGATGTGAATAGAATCCCAACCGCGATCTTTAGCGAAGTTTAACCCAGCAAGGATGGCGGCGGCCTCCGCGACTGAGGGCTCCCAAAGTGTGTAACGTGCTTCGTATTTGGCTGCGATAAGATTTCCCAGGTTGTCACGGGCCAGTAAACCTAGTCCAACTGGGCCATCCTTAGGAAGAGAGGCATCCACATTGATCTTAAAAATCCCTTCCGGTGGAGGGCACCAGTGTTGGGGAAGAGGAGAGGGAGTGAAAAGTATTTGTTGCTCAGGGTGGTTCTGCCAATCCGCAATCCAGGACAAAGCCCGGTCAATCCAAAATCTGGGGGGCCTCCAGAAATGATTGAAAATGGCCTCATTCCGCCGATCCCAGATAATCCAAGTCAAAATGCACAGGGCGCCTACTTTAGCCGGCGAAAAGGAGGAGCACCATCGCAGCAGAAGAGAGGTAGGATCTGAGGCGACGTCCAGGGACAACTCGATAGTTGATCCCCAGCCATTCCAAACCTCCTGGGCCCCGGGACATTGAAACAGAGCATGGAGAGGGGATTCAATCACAGAAGGGCAGAAAGGGCATGAGTTGTCGTATGAAAAGTGTCTGTAGGCAAGGAGGCTCTTAGTAGGAAGTATACCGGTACACACCTGCCACCAGAAAAAGCGAACTTTAGGGGGAACATTAAGCTTCCAAATTGATGTCCAGGGCCTCGCATCTCCTTCTGTAATTGGAGCAGCAAGAGCTCGCCGGTAGCCAGCTTTCACCGAATACTCTCCTGAGCTGTCGTTTGTCCAGTAGAGATGATCTGGCCCTGCGTCTGGCACACAGGGGATACTCAGAATAATTCTCCTATCCCTCTCATTAAACCATGAGAAAAGTTTTTCCCGACACCATCCCGCCCCTTGATCATCAAAAAGACAACTGACTGTGGCATGTTCGGATCCTGGATAAATGGGGGATGACACCTTCGTGTCTGCCTGATCAAAAAGCCAGGGATCAGTCCAAATCTTGACCGTTGAACCATTCCCAATCCTCCAGCCAAGTCCTTTCTTCAGAAGATTACGACCACCCCAAATGCTTCTCCAGAGAAAACTGGGTTGATAGCCAAGATGGGAATCCAAGAAATACTTATGTGGGAAATATTTAGTCCGGAGAACTCGCGAGCATAGGGATGATGGGTTATTAATTATATGCCAACCTTGTTTAGCCAGCAAAGCATCATTAAAAAGAGAAAGGTCCCGGAAACCCATTCCGCCTTCAGATTTTGGTTAGCATAGAGCAGACCAGGCGATCCAATGGACTTTATTTTTTCCGTCTTTTCGACCCCACCAGATGTTAGATGTTCTGGATTGAATCTTTGAAAGCACCACTTCAGGCAGTTTAAAAATAGACATCAAATAGCTGGGGACAGATTGAAGAGCCGCCTTGATGAGGATTTCCTTCCCGGCCTTGGATATTTTTTTAGGGGTCCAACCTTGTATTTTTCTTTCAATTCGATCCACAATAGCTGAACATATTTCTTTCTTTGACCGTCCAACCACCGTCGGGAGCCCAAGATACTTCTGGTGCTTATCGACCCCAGGGATGCGTGCTAAAGAGCAAAGATCTTCTCTTTTCGGCTGGGGGACTCCAGAGCTGAAAGAAACTTCTGATTTACTCTGGTTGATCAGTTGTCCTGAAGCCCGTTCATACTGTTGTATCGCCCGGCAGATTGCAGTACACTCGTTAGGGGTAGCTTGAGAAAAAATAAGGCAATCATCAGCGAAGAAGAGGTGGGATATCGGAGGGCCCTTGCGGCACGCTTTCGCCCTGTGAATTTTGGAAAACGAAACTGCCCTGGAAAGGAGGTTAGAAAACACATCAGCCACTAAAATAAAGAGGAAGGGTGACAGTGGATCTCCCTGGCGAAGCCCACGGGAAGGGGAAAAGCCTCGGGTGAGCACCCCGTTGACATTAATACAAAATATCATCATAAAACATTCTTGGTGAGATATTGATACAAAGCGTTATATTACACAGTGATCTTTTATATGTGGATTTTTGTTTTTCAAACTTTACGTTTTTTCTTTTGGGTGCCTTTGCCAGTTTCTAGATAGAAATTTTGGAATTTAGGAAAGCCCGCATTATTCCAACAGGAAAGAATCTTAGAGGGTCACACACTATGTTTTTTTACTAGTCTTAGTTAAATTCTATATGAATTTAATTAATGAAATAGATATTATTCTCAAAACCATTGAATAATGTTATTCAAGATTAGATGGTTGCATGAATTAAATAAAATATATTTATTTATTTTATTGACCATTTGATATATATTTATTTACTAGTTTGTAGATAAAATATTTATATAAGAGAATTAATTAATTCATTAATTATCCGGGTGTTCAATAAATGGAAGTGGTGTTCGAGAAAACCAAGGCTAGGCTGGTTGTAAAATAATTATTTTCAAGATGGTAAAAAATTATTCGTTGGAACATGTTAAAATTATAATGATGTTGAAATTATTTTATAATGTGGAATTTTATTCATAATTACATTTTCGACATGTTGGTTCACCATAAATAATTACATGATATTATTATTATGATCATGGGTTTTCTCTATGTTCATTAATGTATTTAATTATAGAAATGAAATTAAATATGGTAACTAATGTTCTATGCATATAAATAGATATGTGTTTTTATTGTTCCATAGTGAACAAATAGAAAGCTTGGAGAATTAAGAATCTTTGAGCTAAATAATTTCCCTCTCAATTCCTCTTAACTTCGCTCTCAAGAATGGGATATGCTCTTCAAGGAAGGAGAATAAACAATCAAGAATGACTGTCATAAGAAACTTGGTTTGCCGCGCTATTACATGAAGAATGAGTGTTGTCGATCGGTGGCCATCATATCATGTATGGAACACTGGTAGAGGGAATCTAGGTTGGATTCTCAAATCGCAACGAGATAATCCTTCAGGTTCATTATGAATGATCAAAATCATCAATGAAGAAAATTTCAAGGATCAAGATATTATTTTCTATATGAAATTAATTATATTAGAAATAAACATGATGTGAAATATCCTTTATAAATGTTGTGGGACTCTTCATTATTTATCTAAATCTATGATTCTATTCCATAAAGACTGTAATTCATCATCATATTGATCCTAGAATAATCATTTTTAATGGTAAAAATTAACGATGGGTATCGGCCCAACCACACTTTTACTACCCCTTGAACCTACAAGTGGTATCAGAGGGGTTAGGTCATAGTTTATATTTATTTAAATATTTCATTGATAATTTATGCATTTAATTATTTAGTTGTTTCAATTCAAGTTAATCATTCTATGAATATGAATCTGAAGATTCATTCCTCCGCTTCTATTTCACGTTCACCTTACAAAAATGATCTTTTCATTTAATTTTCATTAAAATAAAATAGAGGATTTCATTTAGAGGTGCCCAATATTCTTGGCCATACAACACCAGAAAACACAACTTGTATTTGGTAGTACACGTCTTATATTAAATATTCAATTCATCGGACCAGTACACACAAACATGATATGTGTTGGAGTCTTTCTATGTCGTAAATGGTGTCATGTTTTGACCAGGAACAGGTGGAACATAGTTTCCAAATTACAAGCTATGTAGTCCACTGAACATGACATGTTTTCCCATTAGGATTGGGTTGGGCCGTTTTCCCAATATATGGCTTTCCTGGCTGGAAACGGTGTAATTCATATACTACATGGAATGTGTCCCACCGAACACTTCGTGTACACTTATGATTTCTGAAGTGAATGTACACGCCATGTCATCGGGTGTGTACTTCGGATGGCCAGTGAATGATCGTACATGACATGTAGTCAAAACTACATTCCATGTACTCATCCTAATTATGAAAATTTATTAAAATTTATTATTATATAATACAAACCCTTGAGATGTTTACCATAGCACAGGAGTAAACTTGAGGCACAACACTTTATCAGTGTCTTATATATCTGTGTTTAATTTAACATCTGCGTAATGTTCATTTCTAATCAATGGTTTGTTATGAATTGGAATTCACTGAGTTTCCTCCATGGTACAAGAAATGTAAAAATATAATTTTAAATTAATTTGTTTGTTTAAAACTATGATGTGTGAGAATCTCAAGGAAATTTTGAATAGAGTTTATGATAAAATGATTGATAAATTAAATATGATAATTAATTTATTTGAGCAAGTTTTATCTTAAAACAGGTCTATTAAATAATTGAATTCTAGTTTTATTTATGCATAAATATCATCACATGTATAGACGATCATGATCTAGAACAAGAAAATTGTATATGGATGGATTATTTTAATTAATTTATTTAATTTAAATTTGATGTCATGTGAGACTTCTTCTCATTAATCTGTAGTGCTTATGTGCCCAAGGTTTTTTTATATAAAACCCCTTTTTTACCCCTCACCTACATGTGCGTTTATTAAAAGGAATATGTAATGGATGGAACTCCCAAGCTGGTTGAGGCAGTTTAAGCTTGAGCCGAGATGAATCCAATCCCAGGAGATACAGAGGTAGACAGGTAGAAATCTATAAACATGAACGAAAAAGGTTCAAGATGTTTTTCCCCAAGATCGTAGTTAGTTTATCATCCTTGAGAAAAAGTAACCATTAGAAAATCTTGTGATCATTATATGTTATATTTCAATCAGTTTCATGGTTTATTAATATGTATGTGTTGTGATGATCATATAATTAATGAATTAAACTAGCATGAAATATGGAAATAAAATAAACCAGAATTATGTGTGAATATTATCAATAATTTATTAATAACATAAATATGTTCCACTTAATGTTAAAAAGTATGAGATAATGATACTAATAAATTCACACATAAGTGATAAAAATCCCAGAAATAAAATATTACGCTAGAAAAAGCCTTTTGTTACTTGATTAAAGGGACAACTCAAAAAATCTATGTGTTTGGCCAACCATTTTTGGGACATATACTTTTATACAGGAATCATTTATTAAAGGTTTCATGTTAACATAGCCATATTACATCAAGTGGAGTAGCCCTTTCTACAGTTGGTGTAATATTGGAGGCAAGAGGTGAGGAAATCCAAAAGTCATGATATCAAGATTTGGGAGTCCACTCAACAGATCAAGGAGCTGTATGCCCGTAGTTCGAAAAGACCTTCCCACATAAATACCTTCTAATAGATTAATCATCCCTTGTTGATGTTATACAATGGGGATTATGGATCCTTTCAACTAGAATGTCATACAAACTCGGAATTCTGAGTTCAATGTTGAGGGACATTGGGACTTGATAAAATATTGGGTTACTTAAATAAAAAAATTATTTCTCATAAAATTTAATCAATAATGTACTCATGATTTTATCTTTTAATTGTAGAATAAAAATATCAACTCATCAACCACATTATCAATTTTATCAATTATGGATAAAGGAAACATCATCTCTGGTAGTAACTTCATGGAATGGTTCAGATTCCATCGGTTTATCCTATGCCATGAATTGAAGTCAAAGGTAATATAGTCAGTATTAGCTGATCTGCCTTCCAAAGAGGCAAGTTATAAAGAGAAACATATGAATGACGTGGTCAGTGTTCATTGTTTAGTGTTACCATAATGTCTAGTGACCTAGTGAAATCTAACAAAAACATGGATACATATTGCATGCTCAATAACCTCTGTGGTCTTTATTAGGATATATTAAATCAAGAAACGTTTTAGATCTCAAAGTAACTCTTTCAAAGTAATCTTGGAGTAGGTTCCCCAGGTGGGCATCATTTAGTCAATATCATTGCCTATATTTAGTGAGTAGAGATTATAGGGTTTAAAATCCCAGAAGAAGTGGGCACTGATATCATTTTCACATAACTCCCTTAGAGACTCTCTATATTTTGTGTAAATTTCAATAAGAACAACATTTAGAAGACTCTTTTTAATTCTCTTATCCTCATTTTCCATGTGGATAAGAATATGAAGGGTGAAAACCCTTATGTCCTTATAATGAATAATTGGAAAGGGAAATAGAACTGGTTTAATCCCAAAGCATCTTCATGACCATCCATGAAAAGGAAGATCAAAGTGGAGGCAACTAAACATGAGGCTGTTTGTTTCACATGTGGCAAGAAGGGACACTAGAAGAAGAACTACACCACACCTAAGAAGAAAAGGGATGCTTCATGTGTGTTTGATATTGAATTCAATCTATTTGTCTCTACAAATCAGGTTTTATATAAAACTTGTGGGGCCCACATTTTTTCCCAATACTGGAACCAAGTCAATTCTGGAAAATTCACCAAGGGGAGGTGGATGTACGAGCAGCCAATTGAACCAGACTTGCTGTTTTAACTATCAGGGACAACTACCTCACATAGCTAACTAGGATGGTATTGGTGTTAAAGGGTTGTTATTATGTTCTTAATGTAACTAAAAACAATATTTATATATCCAGATAAGATGCAGATGTATTTGTTTCATGTTTGGAAATGAATTTATCCTCTTTTACAAAGATAACATTTGTTTTGTCAAGGAACATTTATACAACAATCATTACATGTTGGATTACATAGACAAAGTAATGGGAATTGGTAACAAAGATACTTTACATGACTCATACCACACACAACATTGGCATAACTGGATAGGTTGTGTAAATGAGAAACACATGACAAAGTTACATAAATATGGATATTTAGATTCTTTGGATCTAAAACCACTTGGAATATGTCATTCGTATTTACAAGGCACAATGACCAAATACCCATTTATTGGTAAATGAGAAAGGGCAAAATAAATTCTCTAATTCGTTAATACCGATGTATGTGGACCATATCTATTAGAAACAAGTTAAGGGTACTCATACTTCATTACATTTACTGATGATTTTTGTAGATATGGATATATCTAATTAATGAGGTATAAGTCAGACTCTTTTGATAAGTTCATAGAATACATGAATGAAGTTGACAAACATCATGGTATGAATATTAAGAAACTCCTCTTAGACCAAGGTGGATAATATCATAATCAAGACTTCATTATTTACGTATAAGAGTTTGGTACCCTATCCCAACTCACTCCTCTATTCATGCCCCAGTGGATTGGTGTGACCGAATGGAGTAACCACACCCTATTGGAGATGGTGAGATCAACTATGAGTCATGTGATTCAACAATTATCCTTTTGGGGATATGCATTACAAATAGAAATACACACATTAAACCA